>JBANDE010000002.1:0-2813022 GCA_037951475.1 Keqinozyma nonsorbophila | reverse complement strand
AGCGTACATAGGAGGAAACATCCGGACCCCAGCGTACATAGGAGGAAACATCCGGACCCCAGCGTACATAGGAGGAAACATCCGGACCCCAGCGTACATAGGAGGAAACATCCGGACCCCCAGCGTACATAGGAGGAAACATCCGGACCCCCAGCGTACATAGGAGGAAACATCCGGACCCCCAGCGTACATAGGAGGAAACATCCGGACCCCCAGCGTACATAGGAGGAAACATCCGGACCCCAGCGTACATAGGAGGAAACATCCGGACCCCCAGCGTACATAGGAGGAAACATCCGGACCCCAGCGTACATAGGAGGAAACATCCGGACCCCCAGCGTACATAGGAGGAAACATCCGGACCCCCAGCGTACATAGGAGGAAACATCCGGACCCCCAGCGTACATAGGAGGAAACATCCGGACCCCCAGCGTACATAGGAGGAAACATCCGGACCCCCAGCGTACATAGGAGGAAACATCCGGACCCCCAGCGTACATAGGAGGAAACATCCGGACCCCCAGCGTACATAGGAGGAAACATCCGGACCCCCAGCGTACATAGGAGGAAACATCCGGACCCCCAGCGTACATAGGAGGAAACATCCGGACCCCAGCGTACATAGGAGGAAACATCCGGACCCCCAGCGTACATAGGAGGAAACATCCGGACCCCCAGCGTACATAGGAGGAAACATCCGGACCCCCAGCGTACATAGGAGGAAACATCCGGACCCCCAGCGTACATAGGAGGAAACATCCGGACCCCCAGCGTACATAGGAGGAAACACCGTCGCAAAGAAACACACTCTACGAGTAAACTATCACTTGACTGGCGACGTACCGTCGCAAAGGAACAGAATCTACGAGTAGGCTCCGGCTTGGCTAGCGACGTACCGTCGCAAGAGAGACTTGTCCGCGACATACTGTCGAAAGAATCAAATTTGACCGCGACAAAATTGTCGCAAAAACTTCTGCCACCACTGATCTTTTGAGTCGGGGACGACCTTCCCTTTCGGGGTCGACCGAGCAGCTTATCTCCTACTTCCGGATCTGGGTCTTCGACCGAGACTTTTATCTCCGCACCGAGTCCGGGTAACTTGACCTGGCTAAGTCGCCATCTGACTACCTCCTACTTCTGAACTCTGGGGCTCCTTACGGAAGAGACTAGAAACTACCCCCTACGTACTAATCCCTACTCCTAACTTCTTACCTCCCATCTTTACCAGATTCTCACTAAACTTTTCTCCACAGAAAATACTTTTCGCAGAGATTACTCATTAAACATACTTTGACTTAAACACAAAGAGACAACCAAAGAATCGAAACTTTCCATCAAAAGGGTACTCACTTAACCTACTTCCACCTTCCATACCCCGTCGCTACCTACTTCTCCGTACGCCATCACCCGCGACTCTAACTCAACCACTCCCATCCTGGGGTCTGGGGAATCCATAATCTCTACTTCTCTCCTACTTCCCCTTTTCCTATCTCTAATTCTCCCACTCTTTTAATCACTTAACTAACCTTCCCAAAACGGAATCTCGACGTGGGAAACTCACTTTTTCGCATCCCAAAAAAGAGACTCCTTCCAGCGCCACGAACCACAAGTTTGAAGCGCGCGCACCCAAAAACTAAATTCGTTACCTCACTTTTTCGGCATTTAAACGACCGCCTCCTCGTTAAAAATTTCCCAGACAAATTTCTTCGAAAATTTCACAACCACAAAACACTTATCTCAAAAAAATAAAATCTCTAAATTTTAAACGCGTTCCACTACCACAAAAATTAAATTCTAAAATTCCCGTCACCTACATCAACAAAATCTCGCCATTTCCGAACACCGACATCAACAAAATTTCACCAAAAAAAATTCCTCTTCCCAACCTCACATTTCACCCACTTAACTACTTTTAAAATCTTCACCAAAAATTTCATCACTAAAATTACTACCACCGCCACTCGCCCTAAACTCTTTACGCCACCGCCATTTTTTCGCACCACCGCGCCCTAAAAATTTCTTCCTAATTCTCCCTATTTCTTCTCAATTCTCACCGAAAACTAATCACTTATATACAGGACACGAACATCACCAGAAAAGGCCCATTCATTTCGACATTAACCTCACTCAATTTACATAAAAACACTACTTTTGAAATCTCCCAATCCAAACAAAACTATTAACACCGCTAACTTGGCAATTATCTCCAAGGGAGACTAAATAATTTCATCTTTCTCACTCACTTACAACACCTCATCTACTCAACCAAATTTCTCAAAACTCACACCACTCGATTCCCCATCTTCACATTAATCAACTAGCATCATTACTCCATACACCATATTAAATCTGTCATAAAATAACACACCTTAAATAAGTCTCTAATATTTCTCAAAAATCCAAAAAGCTTATATACACACCACGAACATCAGCAGAAAAGGCCCCTTTATTTTAATACTAAACTCGCCCTACTTCCACAAGAGCAACACTTTTCGGTATAAAACACTCCCAAGAAACAATCAATACCATTTAACCAAAAATCATCACCCAAAATCAGGAAATAATTTCAGCTTTCTAAGTCAACCAGCAACTAGACAACTACACATCCAATTTTCATAAAAATAACACCATTATAATCTCCGTGATCTGAATACTTCATAATCATTATCATCTTAATTCTCATTTTGCATTTACCATAAAATAACCACCGCTTAATTACCTCTCTAATATTTCTCAAAATCAAAAAGGCTTATATACACACCACGAACATCAGCTAAAAAGGCCCATCAATTTTAATACTAAACTCATCCCACTTGCATAAAAAGACTATTTTCGAGCATATCAGACATCAAAGAAACAACTAACATCTTTTGATCAAAAATCATCACCAAGAATAACGAATTAACTTCAACTTTCCTACTCGACTAACAACGCCACAACGACTCAACCAATTTTTATAAAAATACCACCATTCAAATCTCCGTCATCTAATTACTCTATATTTACTATTACCTCTATTATCATATTACCTTAACCACTAAAATACCACCTCTTAATTAATTCCCTAATTTTTCTCAAAATCAGAAAAGCTTATATACACACCACGAAGGTCACTAAATAAGGCCCCTGTATTTTAATTTTAGACTCACTCATTTTCCCCAATAACACTATCCTTACCCATCCTGGGGTCTGGAAAGACGATTAACATACTTTCAAGAAAATTCGCCCATACCCTCCCGAGATACAAACGGATTTCCTTACAACTCATCGCTCAGTCAACAAATTTCTCCCATTTCCACGGAATTCACCTCTCCAAGGTCACATTAACACATCATCAACACCAACTCTTCATAGCACTACGTTACAAAAAAAATCAGGAGACTAACTCCCACCTCAAAAAGGCACCCCGTATATTCCTCACTTTTTGCCCCACAATCAAACTACTTGCAAACTTCTAATCCTCCCGACTCCCCAACTCCATCGATACCATAAAACACGGGGGTCAAAAAAATAATTTTTTCAAATATCTCCCTCCAGACACCGTCCTGACTCTTGAGAACCACTAATCCAATCTCGCTAATTCTTTTGATTATCAAGTCACCTTACTACGGGGAACTCACTGCGTCACTTAGAAAGAGATCGACCAGCGGGAAGGTACAACTACAGACGGCTACTTTCTCACCTCCGACGACAACACAAACTACCGCAAATCTAATCCTTTTTCACTAATCTTTCCACCCAAGGTTCTCCTGAACACGGGTATCACAACGAATTCTTTTTAGTTCGCTTTCTATTAAATTTCCTCTACTAAACTATCCCCTGAAAATTACCAAAATTCCCAAGACCATTTTTTTTTCGACCTCCCCAGATTTCCCTCTAGTTGCCATAATAGAATCCTCCATACCCCAGGAGTAAGGAAATACCACTTTTAACACTTAATCAAAAATTGCTTCTACCAAGTTGTCGATAGAAAATTATCGAGACAACGGATATCAACTTTTTGACAACCCGCTCCAACTGCACTCTAATTACTATTAATCGAGTCCTCCGTACTCCAGAATTACAAAAATATAACTCTTATCAAGACAATCAAAATTATCTTCTACTAAGTCTTTGTTTGAAGAGTATCAAAAATCGAGAGACCACTTTTTTTTCAACTGGCACCATTTCCACCTAAACTGCTATCAAAGTATCCTCCATACACCAGGATTAAGGAAATACAATTAATCTCGACTAATTCAAAAATTTCCTCTATTAACTCTTCGAATCAATATTATCGAAATATTGAAAATCAACTTTTCAGAAACTCTCCCCAATTTTTCCTAAACTACTATTAACACGATCCCCCGGACTGCAGTATTTCAAAAATACATTCACCTTCACTCTCAACAAAAAAATCCTCTACTAAGTACTCGATTGAAAAGCACCAATAATTGGAAGACCACTTTCTTTTCAACTCATTTAAAATCCACTCTAACAACCTTCGACCGTCTCCTCCGTACGCCAAGATAACAAAAACATAACTCTTAACATCAAAATCAAAAATTCCCTCTACTAAGTCATCAACTTAAAGGTATCGAAATACTCAACACCAGTTTCTTGACAATCCTTCGCAACTTCAATAAAAGCACTTGTTGTAGTATCTGCCGCTCTCGTAGATTACAGATATACAACTATTAACTCAATCGAACAATATTTTCTCTATCAACTTTACGTCAGACTTCCTATTCTAGTAATTTCTATTAGGGAGTTACTTCTTCTTGCTCTGACACTCTACCGTCTAATTAACTGTCTTTCTAACATATTAACACCTGGGGAATACCGTAGAAGTGCTTTTGTCGCTATTGAATATCTTGTAATTACGAATACTTGTACTCTAATTGCTTTAACTCCTCCTATTGATACTTTTTTCAAACAACGCCGAGTACGCTAACTAATCTCTTTTCGATTACAGAGCGTAATCTTATATCCAACTTTAATCAACAAACTCAGTTGACCTTCCAGTACCCTAGATTTGTCCCACGTCTCCACCTCCACTTTTCCCCCACTTTGAATTTATCGCCCCCACCATCCGCTAATCGCCACTCAACTCCGCGTATCGCCATTTAGCCACATCTCTTTCTTTTGCTACGAAAACAATATACCCATTACTATACCGTCTTCTCAACACTCTCCCGTTTTCCTGAGTCCCCATACCTTCGCAACTCGCAAAAACACCGCATTCATTAATCGCATCCGACAATTTGGATCTTCCCGATTGGGCCAAATTTCCTGCATATCATCGCCCATCGTTGAGAAAATTAGGTGCGCTGCCGCCGATCGATACCCTCACGGACATCAGTATACTATTGCCTCTTCCTGATTTTCTTTTCAAACAACGTGGAGTAAGCTAACTAATTTCTTTTCGACGCAAACCTAACCATCAGTCCCCTTGTGATTGCTTCACACTAGTCATTAGCAATTGATTCAACAACTTGTCAAGTATATACCTAGAAAAAACTGAATACGCGTTCCAGCAATTCCCGTAATTTTCAATCCATACCCTTAAACCTACTACCACAACATCTTCCAGACTCCAGGATTACAGAAATACAACTCATATCATCACACTCAAAAACTTTCTCTATTAAGTCTTCCATTGAAAACTATCAAAATACCCATTATCAATTTTCTGACAATCCTTCACAACCTCACTAAATACACTTGATATAGTATCTACGGCTCTCGTAGATTGCAATCCTATAAGAATTACCTCAATCGAATAACATTTTCTCTATTAAGTTGACATCAGACTGCCTATTCGAGTAATATTTCTTGCTTGACGGCTCCGTCTTACTCTCTCAATCTAACCTCTAGGTAACAATCATTCTGACACACTATCACTTGGGGAATACCATACAATTGTTTTTGTCTGCATTGCTTATCGTGTAATTGGAAATACTTGTACTGCTACTGTCTTAACTCCTCCTATTGATATTTTTTTCGAACAACGTGGAGTACGCTAACTAATTTCCTTTCGACGCAAGCCTAACCATAGTATCATTGGCTTACTTCTAAGACAGGCCTATTTGTAATTGACTGAATTACCTTCTAAACGCATATCTGGTATAATCTCAAAACCCCATCGTCAACTTCCGTAAGTTCTAGTCCCTACTCGAAATATTGCTACCACGATATCGTCCATACACCAGGATTACAGAAATACAACTCTTATTATCACACTCAAGAATTGCCTCTACTAAGTCTTCCATTAAAAACTATCGAATATTCAATATCATCTTTTCGAAAATCCTTCACAACTCCACTAAAAGCACTTGATATAGCATCTACGTCTCTCTTAGATTACAATCCTATAAGAATCACCAAAATCAACCAACATTCTCTCCATTAACTTGACATCAGACTGCCTATTCTAGTAATTTCTAAGTCCATTGCTTTCCCTTACTCTAACATTCTATCCTCTAATTAACATTCATTCTGTAATACTACTACCTCCATAATACCACGGACCTCTTTTGAATATCGTGTTATTAGAATTAATTGTACTCTAATAGGTCTAACTCCTATATTCTCTCAAACAGCGTCGTGTACGCTAACTAATTTCTTTTGGCGTAGAACAATATCAACACAAGCCAAGATATCTTAACTGTAATCAACAGTCTATTAACCCTGCCTGCTGACGCAATCTCACTCCATCTCCAAATACTGCTACCACCTTACCTTCCATACACCAGGATTACAACTTTCATCAATCAACTCAAAACTTTCTATCAAATCCTTCATTGAAATTATTACAACTTTCAATTCAACTTTCCCCAGTTATTGAATCACTTAATAGCCTCTGTGTGCCTCTGGGATTGTAGACTTGTCGAGATTACCTTGATCAATCGACGCTTCCTGTATAACCTGACCTCTGTCTACCTTGTGATAATTCCTATCTCACTGAATATTCTTACTCTGCCATTGCTTGTCAGGCCTGTCTCTTTACTAATTTCCGATATCGTTGAATTAGAATACTTGTCCACTTTTCGTCTCTACTTATTCTTGATATACTTCTCAAACAACGTCGAGTAAGCTAACTAGTTACTATTCGAAGACTAGTGCCAGTGAGTGTACCTGTAACAAGGTAACTGCAAAGAGAGAATATTTCCCAATTAGATCTATCCATCTACACTTCGAATTCTCTCCAGGTAATTTCTGCAAAATCAACAATTGTCAAATATAATTATTAAAATAACCTAGACACACCGTTCTTACTTACCCAGAGATAACAGGGTGTCATAATTGCGGTGATTGGTCAGTATATCCCCTACTAATCTGAAGCCAGACTGCCTATTTGGGTAACTATCAAAACTTCACTGAGCATCTTCCTCGCCTGTGGAAAGCACAACTCACATTCTCTCTGCCATAAAAAGGCTTAGCTAAAACCATAAAACGCTTTTCATTGCTATGGAGTATCATTTAGTAGAAACATCAGGTGTCCTTCTGTATCATCACCCATTCCTGGTATTTCTTCAAACAACGTTCAGTAAGCTAACTAGTTTCGGCTTGATTACTACTCGCTTCTTAGTACTCCACAGCTTTCTCTGGTCTAGAAACAATTTTAACACTTCGTATCACACCAAAACCTCACCAACAAGCACAACTCTTTTGAACGGCAACGTTCTGGGGTTTACTCTCCGAGAAAGGTGCACAGTACTCCAGTGAGTCCAAAACTACTCAAACGTAGTCACTCACTTCACCACAAACTGAACATTGGTTGATTGAAGTGTTACAAGTATCATCGCCAACAGCAACCTCAGTGTGATCGAACATCTCTCAACTAGTTACATCCCTGTAGTTTAACGTTCCCACTACAGACTGTGCCAACTCACGTCGAGCTAACTCAAAATTAACAACCTTGGCGTCCAATTGCCAGAATCAAAACAACGAAACAAAACCCGACGTCACAGTTTTTCACGTAAAGTGAGAGACATTTCGTAGGTAGGACAGCATCACTGGTGTACACTGAACATACTGTCATCTTTGTGAGCCACTCCGTAAACCTCTGGTCGACCTTCAAGTTGGTCTGGAAAAGGCGACACTTCGAAGCATAACTTCTCTTCACAGAGCTCCTCGGAGATTTCATTAGTGGCTAGCATATACCACGGTGTCATTAAGTATCTGGTAGCATTTTCTCTGCGGTGACTCTTTGTTCACGCCATCTGTGTGAATCTGATCCCAGAATACCCTCACCCAAAATTATACCCGTAATTCTTCCCTCAAGACTTGGCTCACACTAGATTCTGCTAGCACCTGCAATCACGTTGTACATACCAGCTTCTGTCAGCCCCCAATATTCGTATCGCTGTGTACTCCAACTCTCATTTCTCCAATCTGAACCAGCCGTCGCGAGAAAAATCAATCTCCACAACAAAAGGGAATTCCCCACGACTCAGTCAGAAGCAACGATAGAGAGAGTTGGACTGGAGGTGTGATGACATCATGTAAAATAGGGTGTCAGTAACTTTTCAGCGAGAATCAATGATAAACCACTGCTAAAAATGAAAAAGTTGGAAGATAACCAGCAACGCAAATGAGTAATGCTGCGCTTGATCTTGGGTGAAGTTCTATGTATTTTCCAATATAACAGATAACGTAGAACACACTGTGAAGTGTTTGTCAGCCGGCGCCTAGATTTGTGACTTGAAGTTGTTTGCAGAAGTATGCGACCCCCAGCAGCGCCGACAAACGTTGGTCCAGCGACTCAAAAAAGTGACAGCCGATGCAAAACATAATGCAGAGCACAAATCAAGCAAAACGTAGAACGTACTACCAGATTCTGGATGTCCAAATGGACATGGGCTCTCAAGCACCAAAATTTGACTTTGCTTCACAACCTGATTGACGTTGCTTCCCAACTGAACGGAGTTCATCAGAATAAGTGACTCTGTATCAACCACTTGCTCTCTCTTCACGTTACCTTCAAATCCTGGTTGTGGGGAGATCGTTGAATCTCAACCACAAAAATGGAACAGCGACAGCAGCAGAAACACGAAAGTTGAGGTAGGACTTGATTCCAGCTCAGAATGCGTTGTTCAATACTCCCTAGTCACCGAATGGCAATACCTGCTCTGTGTCAGTAACTAATACCATCTGTCAACGAATCACAGAAAACGTGTTCTTACAAACGAACGCCAACACAATCACCAGTCTCAGACGAAACCAATTCTGTTATTCTCATTGTTCTGACCTCCGTATTTATTCCGCTGCCATCTGTTCGTCCATCGTTTAGTGTAAACGACCTGTGCAATCCGAAAAACAAAAGTATTGGGTACGTAGTTTGACAAACTCAACCACTACTCACCCAGTTTTGACCGTATAGAGATTCAACCTGGCAGAGGTGATACGAAGCATCCCACAACCCGACAGTCAACTTTTCAGATACCTTTGTCAGCGGGATTTCGTCCACAATAGAAATCGTTTCTGACTTCACCAACGTGATGATGCCATAGTAAGTTTGACGACCGCAGTCCTTTGACGATCGATATAGAACACAGTCGATAGCATGATCTATGTTGATTTGAAACCAGGCAATGAACAGGAAGTTATGAAATTGGGAATTGGATGCGTACATGTAACAACGGGATTCCCACTTACACAGGCACCTCCCGTCTTTCAACTAAGCGGGGGTCGGTTTACCACCCAGCACGAAACAAGTATCTAGCACAATGTGAGAGCAAATGCTGCAACTGCATCTTCAAAGTGGTAAAGAACCTTGAAACATTTGGGTCCAAGTTGCTCAGCAGCACTAGCTCCTTCGGTCTTCAGCTAAACGGCATTCGTGAAAACCAAACATGTGAATTCAACCTATTTCCAGTTGTTGACTTAAATGTTACAACTTGGTCGTCGGCGGTTGTTTTGGCTCGAAAACACCAAAAGTGGAATTACCGACGACAGGATAACACAACAGTGAAAGTAAGACTTGATATGGGCTTGAAGAGTGTTGCGAATGATCCCATGTTCACCAATTCTGTGTCACAGCTCTACGTCACTAACGATCAACACATAGTATGGTAGTCGATAAGCTAAGCAAACTCAAAATCGAGATTCAAGCTTATTGGTTGTCACAGGTGGAAAGGCCACCACAAGGGCTCTCCATTGGTATATACCAACTTGCATCAACATCTATTTGTCCGTGGTAATCATCCCTCTCCTTGTAATAAACTGTGTTATGATTCAGGGGCAAATCGCGTCGACGAAAATTAAAATTTTTCACAATCATAACAAGGATGGGGCAACCCCACAAGTCGACGAATAATGACGATAAGGAGATTTGGTTAACAGGATAAGGTAATCCACGTGCTAGAAGGCGGTAGACAAGATTTTGAAGCGATCACATGACTTCGAACAACTTGACATTTGAGATGAGCAACAACGACGACTACAGTTGCTGACGGAGTCACAGCCACGACTTAATCTGATCACGGCAGATGCAAAAAAGCACTGGAGAACCCATTGCAAGTTAGCTGCAAGGCAACACGTTGGAGTCGAACTCTGTGATGGTGGTATAAAAACATTAAAGAAACAACGTCAAGTCAACTTGGCTCAAATGAACGCTGCGCTTCTTCACCTACACATCAGTCGATTACTAAAGGGTTCCTCAGTACGAATCCAGTTGTTTTGAGACTGTTCGTTAACGCTAAAACGAAATCTGCTGTCGGTGAAATTTTGCCCAACCAACGCCAAGTTGAGTGAATTTAAATGAACGACGTCATTCATCAGCTACACATCAGTACACCCAAAAAGGGTTACTTAGTACCAATCCACTTGTTTTGAGACCGTCCGTTGACGTTAAGACCAAATCTGCTGTCGGTGAAAATGTGACAATCCACCTTCCAATCAACTCGATTCAAATGAACGCTGTTCTCCCACAGCTACACATCAGTCGATTCTGAAAGTGTTCCTAAGTACTAGTTCGCTTAACTTGAGACCGTACGCTCCTGGGATGATGATATCTGCTGTTAGTCAAATTTTCACAAATCAACGTCAAGTGAAGTCGATTCTAACAAACGCTGCGCTTGTTCACCTATGCACCAGTCGGTCGAGAAAGTGTTTTTTAGCACCAATTCCGTTGTTTTGAGACCTTCCGACGCTATTGAAATGAAAACTACCGTCGGTAAAAATATGATGAACCAACCCCGAGTTGAGTAAGTTCAAACGAATGTTGCTCTCCCCCAGTTACACATAAGTAAGTTCAGAAAGTGTTTCCTGGTACTAATCCAGTTGTTTTGAGACCGAACGATACTTGAAGGACTATCCCTGCCGTCGGTAAAAAATTCCCCAACCAACGTCCAATTGAGTAACTCCAAACGAACGCTGGTCTACCACAGCTACACATCAGTCGATCAAAAAAGGGTTCCTTAGTACTGGTCCAGTTGTTTTGAGACAGTTCGTTAAGCTTAAGACGAAATCTGCTGTCGGTGATATTTTCCTCAACCAACGTCATGAGAAGTTGGTCCATACGAACGTTTCTGTCCCCTAGCTACACATCAGTTAATCCAAAACGTGTTCCTTAGTACCAATATCGCTATTTTGAGACCGAATGGTGCTGGATGACGATATCTGTTGTTGGTGAAATTCCTGCAACCAACGACAACTACAGTTGGTTCAGACGGACGCTGTTGTCTCCCAGCTACACACTAGTCGTTGCAGAAGGTGTTTGTTAGTACCAGTATCGCTGTTTTGCGACCGAACGATACTGGGATGATGATATGTGCTGTCGGTGAAAATGATTGAAATTAGTGTCATGGTAAGTTGGCACCATTAGAGGCATTTTCCCCCATCAGGTCAAGGTCGGTGCAGAAGGTGTGGTTGAGTACAAATTCAGTTGTTTTGGGTACAGACATCAACGTCAAGACGAGATCTGCTGTTGGTCAATAGTTTAAAAACCCACATCAAGGTAAGTGGACTCATACCAACTTTCTTCTCCGCAGCCAACCAGCAGTAGGTTTAGATGCTGTGCGTCAGTAGTGATGCAGCCGTCTGAGTACACAGACGAGTCACATGAGTCATTAACCAGTGATAGGCACCTCGAATAATGTGCATCTATTCTTTGTAAGTAATGTTGCACGTAATGCTGAAATTGCTGTAATGGCTTTAGTTGCTGTATGTGACATTGTATGTGTCAATAGATGCTCTGACGTAGTATGTCTTTAACTTGATGAGTGTAAGGCACTTACTGCTTTAGGCTATAATTCACCTCCCAATAGTTTTCTCAAATAACGTCGAGTACGGTAACTAATTTCTTCACGACGTAGTGCTGGCACTGTGCAACACCCGCTATACCCCGATGCAGCCCTGTCAGTCAACACTCAAATCTTTTGTAGTCATAATACCTCACAAAGAATTCTCAAACAAGCTACAATTACGATCTACGTTGCACACTACCACTACACAAAAGGGAATGCAACACCTCTACACCGCGCAAGGAGAGCCACTCGCCTGGCTTACGGAATTCTCAGGTTCTTTCTCATTTTGGGTGGCCGAAAAAACTTACCCTCTCGCACATCCCCCGTTATATCCGAAACTCAGTATACGATGGATATGTATCCAAGTTATCATCTAAAGGGCATTCTCTAAACGCCTTCCTGTATCACCCAAAAGAATTTCACTGCCAGATGTACATGACTGTCAGCGAATAGCCCGCGAGTGTGATTGACATCTCCTTCATTCATTTTACCTACTTTCTCATCAATCATTGTTCAGAAAGAGAATTGATACCATACAAAGGTCGACACAGTTTAATGATTGAAAGTGGGGCCTATTGATAGGAGTTGGGTGCAAAATACTGGGAACACTGACATCCAATTGCCTAAGCTGACCACCAACAGGGCGATCAGACGTAGCTAAACCACCTAACCGAACTCACACCACACTCCTCTCCAACTTCATATCCTACCTCGCTTAAACCACCGAGAAGTACTTTGCATCCAGCTCCTCATTCACTGTACTCCTGGGCAAGAAAATTTCTGATCAAACCTTAGTGAACAGTTGGCTCTCTACTTTTGTTTTGCCCCACCTTAAGCAATATCAAGGAGATAACGACACAAGACAGTATCTGACATTAGTTTGATATGTTGAAACATTAATGCTAGAACATAAATTGACCCTCGAAGAAAACTATCTCTTGTTTGATAGCAGATAATACTTCCTTGAATTAGCTCTCTACCTGGAAAGAAAACTCACGCAGTTGACAGACTGAAACAAACTGTGTTGGGGGAACTTTGTCACTCGCCACCAAAAGAAGTTACATCGGAAGCAGTACCATGAGAAGCCAGCGATAAATGATCGAATCATAACACCACAGAATTAGATATTCTCGTTAACAAAGCCGAAGTTCTCTTACTCTTCTTCCTTTAGTCCTAGAATTACTAAAGTTAATCTATAAAAGCCTAAAGTTAATCTATAGAATGAACTCAAATATCGTCTAAGGTGTCTTTGTTGAAGTCATTCAGCACAAGTGTTTTTACGTTCACTCACCGCCATGGCAAGGCAATTAGTGCAAGCTATGCTCCTTATAATACTGGGGTTGTAAAGTACGACACTGGTAGTAGTCTCACGTGGTCAGTTACAGCAGTTACACCTGATACCGTAGGTGGTCAAGATAGTAGCTGGAGTAATGTATCATCATATGATCTTGCGAAATGGCAATATGCCATTTATCGGCTCAATTAGCTTGTTGGACGAGTAGATTCTCTCCTTGCCACAGCAATGATACCTGTGGATATATTGCAATCTGCATATTCTAAAGTTCAACAGTCGCTATCCCTTTCGAAACATGCTCTACTGGACCAAAGAAACCAAGGTTATGAGTTGACCCACCAAGTAAAGCATGGCAATGTCAATCGTCCAGTTAGCCACATAAATTCTCCTGAAGCTCAATTTGAGAATGAATAGTGCCGTATAAGATGAAACTTTTCCTATCTGTGACAAGTCAAAGGCAACTCAGAAGGAACACCAGTGTTGCTGTGTTGACCCATAAATTTAAGTTGAATGGAGTTGACCAAGTATAGAAGCAGGAATAGCAGACCACCCTAACCAATTTTGATCATGTCTTTAAACCGTCGAGTACTAGTACTAGATGTAGCATTCGGCTTAGATTGGTATCTACCTTACTCCACGGCACGAGAATGGTCCTTAGTTTATTTGGCATAATACGAGCGCCTCTTGGTAAAACTAAAGGTGCCTCGCCCTCATTTTAAAACAGTAAGATCCGGTTTATGAAAAATCAACTAGGAAGTAAACTTTGGAGTACCCCCAAAGGCGCAGGATAGAAGGCAGCAATCTAATCCTCAACAGAGCTCGTCAGTTATGAGACAATGACGCAACTAGAGTCATACAAGCACCCTGTAGTTTCGATTGAGACTTGACACACATAGGAAATGCAGTGCCAAGTACTAACCTTATGACATATGACATCAGATCTGACACAAAAGCTCCTAGAGCTACATGCAATACCAGATGTGTCCCTCTTTATCCGTGTAAGCGTTCTCAATTACCTCAACAGCGCCGAAAAAGTTCTCTGGCTTTCAAAGTCGAAATCATATACCCTGCACTCATAATCTATTGGTGTTGGAATTAAATGAGTTCATAGCACGCTGAACTGGGGCTAATACTTGATTAGAGTTGGCAGAACCGGAAATGTAACCGGCAATCTTATTCCAACAGGTGTTAATCTCAACTAGTATCACTCCTTTCTTTTGCAAGCAGGTGACCGATAGCGGGATTAAACTGACTTGCGGTGTTTCTGATATGTTAAAACTGGCTCTGATCTGAGAAAAGACTTACTTGAGCTACCCTTCAGTCAATATAATATGGTAACATCTGATCAGAAATGTTCAGCATTTTGCTTTCTGGCATTTACTGCTCAATCAAAACCATCAGATGCTCTTGTGTACTTCTAGAGCCGTTTGGAAGTTGTCGGCTTAAGCCCAAGAGTTATCACGTTTCAACCTTGTTTAGTAGAAGTTTGTAAGGAACTGGCCAAGCTTTCTGAATTGGCCATTCGTGATCGACTTTCTTTGACACATGGGTAGCTATGAATTCACGGTATTTAAGTGACGAAATCAGTTGCGTCTGTCTAGTAGAGGAAGTTGTCCACCAGTCTATTGTTGTCTTTTTTTCTTATTGGACAAACCGCGCTGGCTAAAAAATTAAAGTCGACGAAAATAAACAAACAACTGTTCTCTTTTTCCAGAACTCTACAAGAAGTGAACGGTCAGAGATGGGGAGCTGGGTATAGTATATTCTAGTATGGACCAACTACTTATCGTCTTTTTGAGTCCTTGAGACTCCAGTTAAGACTATTCCAGAATCAATGCATTTATCCAAGGATCCAAACCGACGACACGGTGGCACGATTGGATCAAACGTTCTATGTGCCCAATGGGTGAGTACTAGAGAACGGTCTACGATGTATGGCATTAGTCAGGGGTCCTAGTTGAGTGAAATTCGGAGGTTCAATTATTCTTCAGTCACAACATCAACTATTTCCGTCAACAAGAGGCCACATGGGGTAAGAAACTTGATTCATCGAACTACCCACATGATGATGTACACGATGCAAGCTGAATGACCCCGATATGCCCACCGATGCGTCGTCAAAGCTCAAATGTCCAGACGAACGAGAACAACACAAGACTCTACAACCGATCTAGCTACTTTATGGCTCTCAATTATGCTCCATACAAACTGCAACCTTGTGGATAGTTTACCACCACAGATTCTTACCCAATGTGGTTACTATTGAAGTATCGTTGACATAATTTTGCTTCCAATGAGATCAAAAATCGAAGAAGAGTATTAAATCAATGGCCGCACGGTCTCCAATGGCGCCCTACTCGACCACAGTGATGTCCATGAATTAGAAACAATGGAATTTGATTATCTAACGGCATTTAATGGAGTTCCCGGGACTAAGTTTTCATTGAAATTTGTCAACGTCAGGTGTCACCCACGATATGTTAGAGATGTGATCATAAAATGAGTTGGAGATCACTCCATAACTAGCTATGGCTATTGCCAAAGTTAGCTTTACTTGGTAACAGCCAAGTAAATTTGTTGGTGCTCATATTTCGATCCAAAATGTCCAAAATCAAACCCCACCATTGAGATGTGTTAGATATGATCAAGAGTCGACCCTTATTTGATTATAAGGGTGCAGGGAAATACGAGACGAGCTTTTCAGATTTGAAAGACTAGAACGGGGCTGTCGTTGGAGAAATTTCAATCTGAGAAAAAGGAAATTCGGGCATCATTCACTGTTTACGTCATTAGAACATTCCTATTGATTCTACACTTTCCTGTTGATCTTTGGCCATGTTCAGCTTTGAGCGATACCACCGCATTTGTTGAAGGAATTAAAATGTGTCACTCGTTGCAAATTGTGGCACGTTCAATAAGGGCTGGATCTTTCTCTGTTTTCGATTGAGCTGTTTCGTCGCAAATATGTATTGTTGTACTTGTTTGAAGCATTCAGTTACGGACTACAGACTGTCAACACTGGCTACATTGTAGATTCTAACAGAAACGGTATCTGTTATTGAATCCGTAGCTCAAAATTCTAGGATAAACCAACGCTGAGTATCTTGAAACTAAAACTGGAGTGGTTGCAGGAACCACTAGCTTGTACCATCAGTAGCTAGCTATCGATTTGAAGTTAAAATGTACACAAAGAATCGTTCAAAGTTGCTCTTACCAAAAAAAATATATTGAAATTCAAGAATAAAATAGTCAACAAACAAGAATAGAAAAAATTAACCAAACTGCGAGGCTTTAAAACATAGCGAATAAGAAAGATAAAAGCGGAACAGCGAATGACACCAAGACCTTCTGTGCTGAACCTTCGAGTTGAGAAACCTCAGGGCCAGATACTACAGAAGATTCTGGAGCACTCGAACCTGGTTGATGGGAGACTGACTCCTGAAGTTGTTGTGGTGGTGCTTCTGGTACATCAGGTTCTCCAGATGGAGGGATATAGACTATTTCAGTAGCTGGATGAGTACCTGATGCCGAATGAGTAATCAATATAGTCTCAGTCAAAGTTGGCACCACAGATGTAATCTTGACATAGCCTTGAGATGGTGGTGGAATACACACAACAATAGAAGCAGGAGCAGTTCCAGAAGGTTCACAAGACTTTGTCACTGTCTCTGTAATGGTCAAATCAACAGTGGTAATGGTGACAGTAGCTGGTGGTGGAACGTGAACGACTTCAGTACCTGGAATGGATCCTGAAGGAGGAATTGTTTCAGTGAATGGTGCAGTGATAGTGGTGTCAGTGGTGGTTGAAGTGACAGCAGCTGGTGGTGGGGTGTGAATAATCACAGAGCCTGGGTTTGATCCAGATGGCTCGATGGTTTCTGTGAATGGCACAGTGATCGTGGTGTCAGTAGTGGTTGAAGTGACAGCAGCTGGTGGTGGGGTGTGAATAATCACAGAGCCTGGAACCGAACCACTTGGTGGTATAGTCTCAGTGAATGGCACAGTGATCGTGGTGTCAGTAGTGGTTGAAGTCACAGTGGCTGGTGGTGGGGTGTGAATAATCACAGAGCCTGGGTTTGATCCAGATGGCTCGATGGTTTCAGTGAATGGCACAGTGATCGTGGTGTCAGTAGTGGTTGAGGTCACAGTGGCTGGTGGTGGGGTGTGAATAATCACAGTACCTGGGTTTGATCCAGATGGCTCGATGGTTTCAGTGAATGGCACAGTGATCGTGGTGTCAGTAGTGGTTGAAGTCACAGTGGCTGGTGGTGGGGTGTGAATAATCACAGAGCCTGGGTTTGATCCAGATGGCTCGATGGTTTCAGTGAATGGCACAGTGATCGTGGTGTCAGTAGTGGTTGAGGTCACAGTGGCTGGTGGTGGGGTGTGAATAATCACAGAGCCTGGGTTTGATCCAGATGGCTCGATGGTTTCTGTGAATGGCACAGTGATCGTGGTGTCAGTAGTGGTTGAAGTGACAGCAGCTGGTGGTGGGGTGTGAATAATCACAGAGCCTGGGTTTGATCCAGATGGCTCGATGGTTTCTGTGAATGGCACAGTGATCGTGGTGTCAGTAGTGGTTGAAGTGACAGTGGCTGGTGGTGGGGTGTGAATAATCACAGAGCCTGGGTTTGATCCAGATGGCTCGATGGTTTCAGTGAATGGCACAGTGATCGTGGTGTCAGTAGTGGTTGAGGTCACAGTGGCTGGTGGTGGGGTGTGAATAATCACAGTACCTGGGTTTGATCCAGATGGCTCGATGGTTTCAGTGAATGGCACAGTGATCGTGGTGTCAGTAGTGGTTGAAGTGACAGCAGCTGGTGGTGGGGTGTGAATAATCACAGAGCCTGGGTTTGATCCAGATGGCTCGATGGTTTCAGTGAATGGCACAGTGATCGTGGTGTCAGTAGTGGTTGAAGTGACAGCAGCTGGTGGTGGGGTGTGAATAATCACAGAGCCTGGAACCGAACCACTTGGTGGTATAGTCTCAGTGAATGGCACAGTGATCGTGGTGTCAGTAGTGGTTGAAGTCACAGCAGCTGGTGGTGGGGTGTGAATAATCACAGAGCCTGGGTTTGATCCAGATGGCTCGATGGTTTCAGTGAATGGCACAGTGATAGTGGTGTCAGTAGTGGTTGAAGTCACAGTGGCTGGTGGTGGGGTGTGAATAATCACAGAGCCTGGGTTTGATCCAGATGGCTCGATGGTTTCAGTGAATGGCACAGTGATAGTGGTGTCAGTAGTGGTTGAAGTCACAGTGGCTGGTGGTGGGGTGTGAATAATCACAGAGCCTGGGTTTGATCCAGATGGCTCGATGGTTTCAGTGAATGGCACAGTGATCGTGGTGTCAGTAGTGGTTGAGGTCACAGTGGCTGGTGGTGGGGTGTGAATAATCACAGTACCTGGGTTTGATCCAGATGGCTCGATGGTTTCAGTGAATGGCACAGTGATCGTGGTGTCAGTAGTGGTTGAAGTGACAGCAGCTGGTGGTGGGGTGTGAATAATCACAGAGCCTGGGTTTGATCCAGATGGCTCGATGGTTTCAGTGAATGGCACAGTGATCGTGGTGTCAGTAGTGGTTGAAGTGACAGCAGCTGGTGGTGGGGTGTGAATAATCACAGAGCCTGGAACCGAACCACTTGGTGGTATAGTCTCAGTGAATGGCACAGTGATCGTGGTGTCAGTAGTGGTTGAAGTCACAGTGGCTGGTGGTGGGGTGTGAATAATCACAGAGCCTGGGTTTGATCCAGATGGCTCGATGGTTTCAGTGAATGGCACAGTGATAGTGGTGTCAGTAGTGGTTGAAGTCACAGTGGCTGGTGGTGGGGTGTGAATAATCACAGAGCCTGGGTTTGATCCAGATGGCTCGATGGTTTCAGTGAATGGCACAGTGATCGTGGTGTCAGTAGTGGTTGAGGTCACAGTGGCTGGTGGTGGGGTGTGAATAATCACAGTACCTGGGTTTGATCCAGATGGCTCGATGGTTTCAGTGAATGGCACAGTGATCGTGGTGTCAGTAGTGGTTGAAGTCACAGTGGCTGGGGGTGGGGTGTGAATAATCACAGTACCTGGGTTTGATCCAGATGGCTCGATGGTTTCAGTGAATGGCACAGTGATCGTGGTGTCAGTAGTGGTTGAAGTCACAGTGGCTGGGGGTGGAACAATCTGAGTAACGGTGAGAATGCCTGAGTTAGGGCCCGACTCAGTGGGCGTTACAAATGTGGTATCGCTTCTACCCGTATCGGTGGATGTAACAGTCACGGTTGTTGCATAAGTAACAGAGCCTGTGACAACTGGGGGTGGAGGAGACAGGAAGCTCCAGTTCGTTGTCTTTTCGTAGATTCTCGCCCGAGTTTCTCCTGTGCACAGAATCTCGTTGTAATAGTCAATGACATAAGTTGTACCGACTCGGTTGCTTTCAATGTATAGAACCGCACGGTAGCCCGCTGGTAAGTCAGGATATCTCACTGAGACGGTGTTACCACTGCAAGAAACGGTCCCCTCTAAGGGGGTATACAGCTTGGGCATGAACCAAGGATTGTATTCATTGGACATACCAATTTGAACACCCAGACAATCCAAAGACGCTGTGTTTCTGAAAGTCATTCTGAGAATTCCACCTCTACCGCCATTGGTGCATTGATTACCGAGCAAATAATTCTTCACCACTGCACCTGTACCTCTGTCGGAACGAGTGAACATTCTATCAACTATGATTCCAGAATATTCTGGTCTGGGTGTAGCATTAAATGACTCCTGTACAGTATAGGTGTTGGATCCATCACTAATGGGGATTGAATTGACGCCTTCTGCCCACTGAGCAGCACATGCCATGTCGTTCTCGGAGAAGGTTCTTCCTCCCACCCAGTAAGTCAATGACATGACTGTGGACCCACTAGCTGTAGTTGTGCTTCCTAGAGTTGACTCCACTGTACAGGAAATTTTACCCTCGCGTGGTGCAGTTACCTGTGGTACATGTCTTACGATGGCTTCATGTGTGCATGTGGCGTATTTTACACCATTTGCCACAAGGTCTAAAGTTTGATCTGGTGTGAGTCCCCAGTTTGATATGCAGGGAATAGTCATAGTAAATGTGTCACCAGGTTGTGCTGAACTTCCATCAAGCTCCCAATTGAAGCTTAGCTTAAACCCAGGAAAGTCAGGTAGACGGAAGTAGTCTTGGCTTTGACCATTGGGTCTCTGATAAGAGGAGGTAAAATCAGAAAACACTCCAAAGATCTCAGCTGCTGTTGAAAATTGTATCAACGACAATAGAGCAAGAATATACTTCATGAGCATCTTGATTTCAAAGTTAGATCTTTCCTGATACTTATAGATAACAGAACAGCAATCAAGCCTGGACTCCTGCACTCCTCCGCATCTCACTTGGGACCAAAGAGATTATTTCTGAAATTAAAATAAAACCTTGTTTGAACCACAACAAAAATGCAGGACAAGTTTTGAGCCAATATGAAAGGGTAAATCACTTTTCGAAGCTATCTCTTTGGAGTCGATCAGACACATCTAAACAGGACGTTCCCAAGTAGGGTGGGGCTTACTCAGTCATCTCCATATAGTATCAATTATTATCGAACCAGCTTGCCTTTCTAGAAGGCCAATGAAGCTAAAAAAAGTCCACATAAGTGAATATATTCAACTCGGGTTGTAACATCATTTATGAGTTGGGATGTGTAACTATCAGGTATTAACTTGTTGGTGAAACATCGCGAGGTCCAAGGTTATTTACGAGGACACGACCCAAATTTACGAAGATTTCTCCTTTTTTGGATGTGAGAAAACAATCTTCCGACTAATTGAGGACGAACCGAGCTACCCGAGACGGTTAGCGAGCCATATCATAATCAGCAGCAGCAACAAAAGCGTAAGACATGCTCCAGCAATTGGTTTCAACTACCATCAGCCATGATTGCTTGCATGAAAATCGCCACTTTCTCATGTCATAGGGGCTAAAATCCTCGCGAAAAGCTACGTAATTGTTATTTTTCCAGCAACAATCTCGAGACGAGTAGGTAAAATGCGTGTGTGTACAGTTTGCACCCAATATGGTAATCGAATCTCGCTACTACTTGAACAACTTATTGGAAACTAAAAAACTTCTGATGGTTCATATTCAATTAGCGATGATATCATCAGCAGTACTGGTACTCATTTTTTTGTGTCAATCAACAAGGACCAATGAGACACTAGGTCATTGGCCCAGGAATGACCATCTCGTAGTCTGCAAACTTGGCATAAACCTTTTCTTCATCTCTAATGAATGACTCATTTCTAAGATTTGCTAAGAGTTTCGATGAACTTCCTGAGACCAAGTAGAGAAGGCTGGCTTAGTGTTCTAACAAAAATTCTACTGTTTTGGGGCGTATTTTACCCTGAGTGAGAAGGCATACATTGAGTTTTGAACAATCATAAGAATTAGCTCTTTTTGTCAAGCGCAAAATAAAATACTCCTGCTGGACTTTGATTGGTTCGGTGGAGTTTAGGCAAAAAATACAACAGTCTCATTTTCATTTCATCAATTAAGCTTCTCGTACTTCGAAAGGTCCAGTCAGAGTAGAACTTAGGTTGATGTGGGTATTTGTGCAAAGATCATTGCTTTGAGATACAATGACCTGGATACAGGCAACCATGATGTCTATGAGCACACATTTCTGGCGTAAGAACGTCTCTGGAGCTGTAATGAGTATCATAGAAATTTATAGTCGCCCGATCAACCTCGCACGGTGATTCAAAATGATGTTGCAATCCAGCATGCCAAACAACAATCTCGACGTGCTACTTCATGGGGTTAATCAGGGCTACGATTCAAAGCTGCTAAAAAAACCTTATCGCCATGCAATTGCTTTCTCAACTTCGGAAACTCATGTATTGTATGATTAATTCCGAACGAGTCAAATATTGAGCCCTCTGTATTTCTTAAAGAGTTTTTTCTTCGAGTAGCATGTAAAATTGCATTGACGAGTAGTCTATGGGGAGTTGAATTGACCAAATTTCTTCTTGAAGATGTCTCTCCAAATGATACCAGAGTATTTAACCAGGTTTTGAAGATACCTAGTATCTATGTTGCCTCTCAATCATTACACTACATATTTGTCAGCCAAGAAGATCAATAACTCAACTAAGGTTTTCCACTTGGGCTGTGGTGGATCTTGCCACTTCTGGTTATGATTTATGTAAATTCTCGTATATCGGAAATATGTGAAACCTCAAAAGAAAACATAATGATGCCTCAAAAAAATTGCTGATAAGTGCGAGTGGTATGAAAAGGCCTCTCCTGAAACTCAAAAACACTTTGACTATCTACAAAAAGAACTCAAATCCTTACATGACGATCAATGACTTTCTTTCAATTGGTGAAGAGAACGTAACCAAACTGTAAGTCAAAGTTGAGCCGTTAGATATCAAGTACAATTATTATTACTTTTGCCTTGAGGCTCTGGATGGCTTAAAAAGAGGTCACCAATCCGATGATCTGATGCCAAAAAAAAAAAAACACTTGAGATCATCCTCAATACTCTCAGTATATAGTCAATAAACACCATGTTCGAAACACTGCTAGGTTTAATCACCTGTATTAATCAGTTAAGGCAAATAAAAAATCACTTCCTTCTCGGTAGTTCTACCACTACGAGACTTTCAAGAAAAATTTCCTGACGGCTTTGTTAGCAATGGTAGATAGACAAACAGTGTCAGATCGAATGAAACATTTACCAACTTATTTTCAGTGCCAAAAATTGACAAGCCTATAGCAACATGACTCTTTTTTTTTGCTAGGGGCACTATTCTTGAATATACAAGTGAACTTCATATCACTCTGAACTCACTGGTCTCATTGAAACCAAGGACTAGTGACTATTCTGTCAGTTGGATTGACTCAAGCTACATAGAGGTTTTAGCAATTACGAAACTTTTAATCTAATAAGTTTTATTTGTAACACCACACGACGAACTTCTTCCATAGGCTGGCTCAGTTCTAGCTTCCTCGGCCTCCTTGGCTCTTGGGTCAGAGGCTTCAATCATGTTAAGGTTATTGCCCAAGAAATAATTGGTCTGGAAGAATGCATCACAATAGGAAGAACACTAACAGCAGTCGCTGATACAAGAAGTGGGTTCATGGTTTCAGCATGAGCTCTAATGGAGGCCTTTCTGATGGGTGACTCCCGAGGTATTTGCTTGATAGAAAACAATTTGGCAAAATATTGAGCAACTTGAGCGTCGGTGACAGATGGAGGCATGTGCTTATGAAGATTTTTGGGTATATTGGCATTCCAAACAGCACCAGAAATTGCACCAGCAATTGCTCCTCCGATATTGGTGTACAAAGAGAGTAAGGCCATAGCCAATGCTAAGTCGTCATGAGGGGCAGTGGCCTGTGAAGCAACTTGGGTTGAAATAACAGAAAACGAACCACCCATACCAACCAAGATCTGACCCCATACCAAAGACGCCATATCAGGGACTCTAGGAACAGGCCGAATGATAATGGCAAAACCAATAAGCTTGATTGTCAAACCAACAATTTGAATGAACTTGTAACGATGAAAAACTCTCTGCCACACAGCGGCAATAAAACTAAAAGTGCAAAGTGACATCGTCAAGGTGTTATTGAAGTACGTCCAGTTTTGATTTGAAATGTTCTTGACGATGTAAACATATGACGAAAAATAGTTACTTCTGAGGTATCCGGAAGAGAAATAGAAAAAATCGATAGCGATAGCTGTCATGAAAGTTTTGTTGAACAACATTCTCCTAGGCATAGAAGGATGTGTTGACCACTTCATTTCATAGACAACATAAGCTACTAACAAGATAAATCCAACAACAACCATGGTAATCATGCTAGGATTATTCCACCCACCTTTAGCACTTTTGTACAAGGAAAAAGGTAAGAGAAGAAGTGACCATCCGAATCCCATAAGTAATAGACCAAAGGCATCAATTTCAGCTAATGCTTTCCTGAGTTTCTGTGTAGTTGTGTAAGTACTCACTACACCTTGATTTGCACCTTCAAGGTGTTGAGCTTTGTGTTCATAGTATATCATGACTATGATGGCTGGAGTTAAAACTACTGGCATGATAATGGCAAACATTCCATAGCCCCATCTCCAATTGGTTTTCAAAACATCCTTCACAATGAGACCAGAAAACCAGGTATTGATAATATAAGGAGATCCCAAGATCGAGTGAATCATACCACGCCATTGCAAGGGACTCAAGTCACTAGCAATAACATTGTACAAGAAAGAAACACCACTTCTGCCTACACTAAGTAATACCATACCTACAATATATGCAGTTATGTTCTTGGACGAGGCAATGATAATGAAACCAAGTGTGTAAAGCAGCAAGAGGAACATGAAGGTATTGGGACGGGAAGTGTGATCACTAAATTTGGCAACAAAAGGTTTCATAACAGCAGATATAATCGAAGTAGCTATACCCACCGTTGCAAGCATCGAATGCTTGTTAAAAGCAGACGTTGCAATAGGAGAGTAGTTGTTGACGGTTGAGGAGTCCAAAGCATGTGCCCAAGCACAAATACTTATTGATAGAAAAAGCATAATCTTGGCCACTTTACCATGTTTATCATGACTCAATAGTAATTTGACATTTTCCATTCTTCTGACACCTCTCACTTTGTCAACGACTGGCTCCACCGAAATATTGTCTCTCGCGATGGCATCATCTGAGTTCTGGGGAATTGTATCCTTCAAGTCGTTGTAATGATCACCCGATGAAGGCTTTTCGTAGATGACGTTCTCTTCACTGGAAAATCTGTTTTGCAGAGGCTTTTGATCCATCTTTGACAATTTCGGACATGACAACCTCTTTATAAATCGGGGAAACAATTGCGTTCACCGAGAACAAACATAGAATCAGCCACTCATATTGCGTTTCAACTAGACAGGAGAAGCGGCGTTCCGTTGAGTGTTGAATTGAGGCCAGACAATTTTTTTTCCGACACGCTTTGAGGTTATCTGATAAAAACTTCTTCGAGCCAAGAGAATGGCACGGTTATTGTTGCTGATGACGTTTGAGGAAGAACCAGGCTTTGAGTTTTGAGTGAACTCCGTGTCGTTAACATCTGTATTGATCGACCTCGCAGTATCCACTTATTTCTAGCCACCGCTACGAGAGTGGAGTCGACCAATAGATTATGCAGACTGCAAGAATTCAAATCTACCAGTTCCGAAAAAGATACCGTTTGCGGTTTTCAGGCACTAACAATTTCAGGCGTTAATTGGCCTGGATCCGCTCACGATCAGTTTTGAGATGAACTAATCAAAACTTTTATTGGGGAACTGCAAAGCGTGGGGAGCCGTGTCCACGACAACACCATCATGTAAGGATGTTTCATAACATGCTTCATAGCATGTTTCATAGCATGTTTCATAGCATCATTGCAGTTGTAAAATGTCATGAAAATCGAACGGGGTACGACCACAAACATCCAATCAACTATTGACTAATAGAAACAGTCATCAAAAAGGGTAGGCATCCAACTTTAGGAAGATGCGCATCATGTTCGTCGAAATTTCTGGCACAAATTGTAGACTACCACCAATCAATTTTTATTTACTTCAGCTTCAATTCCACAATTTCAAGATAACCTACTCGAAGACTCATTCCACTGAAAAACTCAAGCTACTTGCTTCAACCACAAGTGTCTTCGTAACTCCAGCCCGATATTGAGTTTTTAAACCAGTATATCCTTGTGGTTCTCATTGAAGACTGTGCCTTGAATCAGTAGAGTCGGAAACTCAGACTCCGTTGTGAAAAATTGTAGCCACTGACTAGGATCGGGTAGATTCTCTTACAGAGCTCCCGATTTGTTGACGCAGATGATGACTCTAATTAAACAGAAGTTTTATCACCCAAAAGTTCATGCCCCTAATCTCCCACTACCCAGAGTATAAAGTAGAAATTACACAACATCAAAACGGAAATTCGCAGGTACAATAGCCATGAAAAAACTTACTGCATCACATCACGTCCAAAGTAATACTGACTGTGGAGGAGGATTCCTGGTTCGGGTAAGCGGGAAGTATAACTCGAGGTAAAAAGCTGGATTTGTGATTTCTTCTGAGACTATTATATAGAGTTGCGATAATAAGCAATGCGACACTTGATCTCATGCTAATTCTGATGTATTTGCCATCAGAAATACTAACGGAGAACATATTGTGAGGGCCTTACCAACCAGGGGTTAGTTTTGAGGAGTCTATCTGTGTCAAAGTTTACATCCTCCTCCATCGCCAACAGCAGAAGGCTCAGCAATTTAACTGAGTGGATATCGGTGCAAACAGTAACACTCACCAAACATCAAGCAGAATGTAGGAATCACAACTGAAATTGCATTGCAAAAACGGCGAGTTATTAAGATTCAATAGTCAAGTTTACTCAGCAACAGTAACAACTTTTCTCTTCAGCTAACTAATTCGTTATACCCAGTGATGGTAAAGTTTAATGTCTTTGGTGGTATCGTGATAGTCAAAACTTGGTTGTCGGAGCACGTTTCACTTCCAAAATAGAAAAATGTCATTACTAATACTAGTGTATTGCAAAAATGAAGTCAAGACTTGGCATAAATTCAGCAAGAGTGGCATATGTTCTCAATTTTGCAAGCCCTGCGTCACTACTTTGAATCAGTAACGATCAACAGATAGCATATGAGTGCATGACCTGTGAAAGCTGAAAAACAAGATTCCATCTTTTTAATCGTAACCGTAACAACATCAAGGGCTATCTAACGGTATACACAAACTTGTATTAGACCCCACGAGTTGAGTGACACGCCTTCTACACCTTCCACACCAGCTTGCCGCCACATTTCAGTATTTCTGTGTCTCAGTATCTCAATATAAATTGTTGTAGAATGCCCAATGTTAGAACACGTAAAACAAGTCAGCCAGTCAACACAAGAAGTTTTTTGCTTCTTTAAAACATTATTTGCCGAAACATATTGAAGTTGCAATTTGCATTACAGATTTAGAGTATACGTTGAATCAAAGAATGTTCACCATCTTATCCTTTCGATTGGGCCATTGTGAAGCACTTCTCAACAAGTTCTTGCATGTTTATTAGAAGAGTGTTTGTCCTCATACAGAAATTTGTATATGTGTATCTCTCTGAGCGTGATCTTTTGGCTTAGTTACGCCGTGAGACTTGAAGGAAGTTTGAAGTTTTGTATATCCAGTGCAGCGGATTGATTTTGATCAGATTCAAGAATCATCGTGAGTTTCGTTGTGTATTCTCTTGAATTAGTTCCTCAAGTAGCCGCAAGAATTGAAGGTCGTGGCATAAAAATAAGTCTCATTGGGTTCATGATTGTATTCTTGTTTCGCACACGAAATTTTTTTCTCTCAACAAAAAGGACGATTTTTCATTGGTTCAAGTGAAACTCACACTCGTGCAGAACAGGGTGTCTAGTTGAATGAGCATTGCTAACTAGAACAATATCCGACTCCAACACTGAATGAATAACCACATCGATGTCAATAGTACTCACCTCGATTAAAACTCTGTGTTTATTGGATCTCTTTAACTTCAAATCTTTGTACCAGTTAAATTCTGACTTTCAGACTTTTATCAAAGCCACATATATCTAGGGTGTGAGAATAAACTGAATTCTTGTAAAATGATCCAAAAGATTCTATGAGACGGGATTTTCAGGCCCGTTTGGTCTATGGAAACCGTCTAACAAAGCGAGAATGTACTTCGTGAGCAACACCAAAGCCTAGATGTCATCACAGGCAGTCTTAAAGCGGCCTCCAACCTACTCAGTCGCTGTCAAATATCCATTGCATATTTGATGGAAAATAAAGTGCATTGAAAAACAAGGAATGGGGCCAGGGATTTGATTCCCTTACACACATATTAGCCGCTGGAACTTTGGCTCAGTTACACACATTTAAGAGAGCCCCCAGCCGCATCTACAAGTCCGAAAACTCAACTTTATATAGATATCGAAAACAAAAGTTTGCCTCTCAAGACACACACAGAAAAACTAAACACCAATTCATCCACTCAAATCAATGTGAGCAAGAAAGATATCAAAGGAAACATGGATGAAAGCATGATCTTCTGAGCTCCTCCTTCGAGCTGAGAAGCCCCAGGCTTTGGTACCACAGATGATTGAGGAGTAAAACCAGGTTTGTAACCTGATGTTTTATTTGGCTTTTGAGGCTGTTGTTGAGGTGTCTCTGATACTCCTGGCTTTCCTGATGGAGGAATTTGCACCACTTCAGTCGCTGGATGAGTGCCTGACGCTGAGTGAGTAATCACAGTAGTTTCAGACAATGTTGAAACTACAGTGGTAATCTTGATGTATCCTTGAGATGGTGGTGGAATGCAAACAACAATCGAAGCAGGAGCAGTTCCAGAAGGTTCGCAAGTCTTAGTCACAGTCTCTGTAAGAGTTGTCTCAACGGTAGTGATGGTGACTGTTGAAACAGGTGGAAGGTGGATCTCCACGGTACCAGGAGCAGATCCCGATGGTGGAACGGTTCTTGTGAAAGGTACACTGATGGTTGAATCGGTGGTAGTAGTAGTGACCATTGATGGTGGTGGACGATGGATCTCCACGGTACCAGGAGCAGATCCCGATGGTGGAACGGTTCTTGTGAAAGGTACACTGATGGTTGAATCGGTGGTAGTAGTAGTGACCATTGATGGTGGTGGACGATGGATCTCCACGGTACCAGGAGCAGATCCCGATGGTGGAACGGTTCTTGTGAAAGGCACACTGATGGTTGAATCGGTGGTAGTAGTAGTGACCATTGATGGTGGTGGACGATGGATCTCCACGGTACCAGGAGCAGATCCCGATGGTGGAACGGTTCTTGTGAAAGGCACACTGATAGTTGAATCGGTGGTAGTAGTAGTGACCATTGATGGTGGTGGTTCAATGATGGAGACAGTACCAGGCACTGAACCAGATGGTGGAACAGTGACAGTAGTGGTATCGGTTCTTGATGAATCAGTTGAAGTAGTAGTGACCATTGATGGTGGTGGACGATGGATCTCCACGGTACCAGGAGCAGATCCCGATGGTGGAACGGTTCTTGTGAAAGGCACACTGATGGTTGAATCGGTGGTAGTAGTAGTGACCATTGATGGTGGTGGACGATGGATCTCCACGGTACCAGGAGCAGATCCCGATGGTGGAACGGTTCTTGTGAAAGGCACACTGATAGTTGAATCGGTGGTAGTAGTAGTGACCATTGATGGTGGTGGTTCAATGATGGAGACAGTACCAGGCACTGAACCAGATGGTGGAACAGTGACAGTAGTGGTATCGGTTCTTGATGAATCAGTTGAAGTAGTAGTGACCATTGATGGTGGTGGACGATGGATCTCCACGGTACCAGGAGCAGATCCCGATGGTGGAACGGTTCTTGTGAAAGGCACACTGATAGTTGAATCGGTGGTAGTAGTAGTGACCATTGATGGTGGTGGTTCAATGATGGAGACAGTACCAGGCACTGAACCAGATGGTGGAACAGTGACAGTAGTGGTATCGGTTCTTGATGAATCAGTTGAAGTAGTAGTGACCATTGATGGTGGTGGACGATGGATCTCCACGGTACCAGGAGCAGATCCCGATGGTGGAACGGTTCTTGTGAAAGGCACACTGATGGTTGAATCGGTGGTAGTAGTAGTGACCATTGATGGTGGTGGACGATGGATCTCCACGGTACCAGGAGCAGATCCCGATGGTGGAACGGTTCTTGTGAAAGGCACACTGATAGTTGAATCGGTGGTAGTAGTAGTGACTATTGATGGTGGTGGTTCAATGATGGAGACAGTACCAGGCACTGAACCAGATGGTGGAACAGTGACAGTAGTGGTATCGGTTCTTGATGAATCAGTTGAAGTAGTAGTGACCATTGATGGTGGTGGACGATGGATCACCTCTGTTCCTGGATTTGTGCCACTTGGTGGAATAGTCACAGTAAACGGGACGCTGACAGTAGACTCAGTAGTGGTAGTGGTCACAGTTACAGTCGGGAAGATCCCGGATCCAGTAACATCTGGTGGTGGTGGGGAGAAGAAATGCCAACTGAAGTTAGGGCTATTGAATACTCTGGGGTCGTACTCATCATAGCATTGTACTTCGTTACCATAATCAACAATATAGTTGGAGCCACCTTCATGGCCACTTGCAATGTATAAAACAGCACGATAGCCAGATGGTAAGTCAGAGTATCTCAACGTCACGGTGTCTCCGTTGCAAGAGATTGAACCAGACAAGGAACGGTACAGTTCAGGCATCATCCAGTCATTAAACTGATTAGAGGCGCCAAATTGGACACTCAGACAATCTAACGACGCAATATTCTGGAAATGCATACTAATTGACCCAGATTCCCCACCCGAGGGACATTGATTGCCAACCATGTAGTTTTTAACCACATTATCTCTTGCAATATCGGCTCGCATAAACAATTGATCCTTCTCTCTGGCCTCTGGATTGAATATATCGCTTGCACTATATGTATTTCTACCATCACTTATTGGAATGGTATTAGTACCTTGAGCCCATTGACGAGCACATGCCATGTCGTTTTCGGTGAATGTCCTTCCACCAGGCCAATATGTCAAGGGCATCTTCACAGATCCTCGAACAGATGCTCCAGAGCCCAATTCATTGCTGACTGTACATGTCAATTTTCCTTCTCTTGGTGCAGTAGTTTGTGGAATATGTCTAAGAATAGCCAGGTGTGTACATGAAGCATAGGTGACTCCATCTACTGTGAGATCCAATGTATCATCTCCTCCAATGCCCCAGTCGGCAACACAAGGAATTGTTAAAGTGAATGTGTCACCAGTTTTAGCCGAGCTACCTTCAAGTGCCCAATTCCAATCTAATTGAAACCCAGGGAACTCAGGGTGACGATAAAGTTCAGAATCTTGCCCCTCAGGAAAGTTGTATGAGGAAGCAAACCCCGAAAACACACCATATATTTCCGCTGCTGTAGTAAGCTCAACTAGTGATAATAGAGCAGCGACAATGAATTTATTTTGCATCTTGTTTTACAGAATTATTTAGATAGTTATATATACTAGGAATTGACAAATGAACACATTGTTGTAGGATTTGAAGTTGGAGTAACAGGGCTCGATAACCTGGGTCGGTTCCACTTATAATTCCAAAGTTTGAAAAGGAGGACTGAATATGGATTGGAATTAATCCAAGAACTGTGCTTTTCGGCAACATAAAAAATAATGAGTTTGTTTTCTTGATCAGAATTATGACCCTAGTATCTATAGAAAAAAGCAGAGTTCACTCTTTAGGGAATCAAATTGCCGCATCTACTAGTGAATTCTTATGAGCCTTGCAACTTGATAGTTCCGTAACCAATTGATTTGAGATTAATGTGAAAGAGTTATTGCAGATTGAGAAGTTGAGTTTCGGTTTACAGTTCACAACCCAAGATGGAACACTCGACATCGAATTCTCAGTTGAAGCAAGTTTTAGTTTGTACGGGACCACTTTTCTCTCACTGCATACCATATTATGTTTCCAAGAAAGTCAATCCACTCATTGTGGAAAGTGGCTCTGTAAACAGAAATTCTGAATTTCAGACTTTGAAATTGTTCTGAGATCAAATGATCAATGAGAGATTACACAAATATCGATGGAATGCAGATAAAGGTCCTCGAGACACAAGTATGAGATCCCATGACTACTGCATTAGAGGAACCTCGATGTTTTTAGATTTGGTAAAATATGGTCACTCATGTCCAATAAAGCTAAAAGCTATTGCTCGCTTCTTGTTCACGCCTCGCTTCGCGTCTTTCAACATTTGGAATCTGTTTCACGTCTGCATTATGTTACAGATCCTGTTTCGCATATGAACCCGTTGACTGATACTGTGTTCCGGGTTACTATTTGCAAATCGAAATCTACTTGAAACAAGCAATTTGATAAGTCTATAATTAGAAGTCTTCTGACTCAAATCATCCCTTTTTGACGTACGAAGCAGAAGGTGTAAAAGATCTTGCTTTATCCACTTTAGATCGTTACTGGCTATGTGGCAGCTTCTTCTGAAATAGATGAAAAAGGTATAAGTTCAAATTACGGTTTGATTTAGGGGCAAAACATAAGTTTCATGTCTTCTTTCTATGGTTACAGCTATTTTCTATGGTTACAGCTATGACTAGTTGTGAGTCTAAGTTATGCCCTATTCGATACAATTTCTAGCAAGAGTTTGGAGCGGCTCTAAATAGGTCAGTTTGTATAAATCCTATTCACTTCGAACCTCATCAAAAAAAAAATTTGACTCTGCCTATGTTGAGCGTAAACAACAGTCAGAAAAATAAAATTGCACACAAGAGTAAATAACACCGTCTACCAATAGGTTTCGTAGAACATTGAAACTGGTTCGAGGGAAGACAATAAGAATTTGCCCAAATAAATCACTGGTAACTATTACCGAGAAGTGGCTCTGATCACACATGAAATAGCTCACGAAAGCAGACTCCAAGTTTTCGTCCCAAAAGAATCAAAGCATATTGAAATTGAAATGAGCTCATAGTCACTCTTGATTCATAACTGAGATTGCTGATCTTTGACTTGCTTCAGTTGTCAAAAATAATGACTAATCTTAGTTTACAAGGAGTTTTTTAATAATGGTTCTGATCGATGGTAAATTGAAATTCAAAGAAAAGCACCCAACTGACCACGTCACCTTTTTGATTATTCTAAAGATGTCAATCAGTCCGCCGTTAGTTGAGATATGATTCAATCTGAGATCCTCTTCAATAGAGCAGTCAGCCAACTATGTTTAAAGTTCATTATTGATCCTAGAACCATCGTTCAATTTGGTAAGCTATATCAGGTTAATCAGTTCGAGTGTGACCAAAATGCGCTACTCGTAAAAGTATTCATCAAATGGGCATATAAACGTTCGGTTATCAGATCCGTAATGTTGGTAAGGAATATTCGTAGGTCATAAAAAATAGCCCCAATCAATTTCATGTAGTTGGCCATTGGTTCCTTGTGAACACCTCAAAAACGTGAATCGAAAAAAAAATCACTCTCTTGGGAAACTTTGTCGTGATGCAAATGATATGGTATCCGTCGTATCATGACGACATTGATTTGAGGGGGTAAGTTTTGCTAATTTAGTTGGACAGAGAGTCGCTCTGAAAGACAGTTTTGGGTTATTAGATGGTCATTGCATAGAGCGTTTCAGAAGGTTTGACTTGTGACACCTTGGAGACCAATTGTGAGAATTTTACGTAGATGAGAGAAGAATAATCTAAATTACCATGAAATTCTCACAATGATGAATGAGACGGTAAATCCCACACACCTACCGCATATGCTCTAAATTACGAGTGAGATGAAATTTGCTTCGTGTCCAAAATGATATGAACACTGGGAGTCTATCTTGGAGTGCTGATTTCAAATCCAAGTGCACCTTCCAATTCAGCACTGTAATAAGTTCACAATTCGTTCGAAGCAAAGAAGCGTTGTGCCTCACGTATCTACCCCCTCCAAGTTGATGTCGTCATATTAACCCTTGTATTGCTTTCCTTCACAGCTTGAAGTCTTGCTTTCAACAGATTTAGCTCATGTTGCTCAGCCCTCGTGACGATTTTTTGATTACCTAAATAAGTAGATTTCGCCCAGACTGTTTCTGGATCGACAAGGCGAACTGCATGCATAGATAGTGTTAGCGTTTTGGATCAGTGATCATGAGCGTGCTCTTCTCTAAACCGCGATAAGGTTATGTTTTGTTGTTTTTACCTGTGTGCTTATTTGCGGTTTTCTTCCAATTACAGCAATTTCAGGTTCTTTCATGAATACCAAGAATCTTTTTTTATAGAATCGTCTTGGGATATCCGGATTATGAAACACTTGTGTCGAAAGAACTACCTTTAGTTTCGCTGACAACTCTTTACCAAAGGGGCAACTGTAAAATCGGAAAGAGAGGAGTTATATTTTGAACCATAGGCAAGTTTCTGGGTCTGCACTTCAGAATCTAGATATGGCAATTCTAGACTGGAATACAAGAGATATTTTCTGGCGGACAACATCATTGGGTAAAGACAAAGGGCTCAGTAGCTTCAAACCCATTCTCATTCTCCATGGGAACAAACTCTGCTCATGAGCTGATAAATGGAATCTCATTTCTCGTATCGAGTTTTAGCACACAGTCCATTTTAAGAATCTTTTGACTTTTCCCTAGAAACATTTTGTACAACTAGATATCTATTAGGAGACAATAATAGACCAGACAGTTCGCTCTGAGCCATGTGCCACACGTTCTAACAATTATCACAAGAGTGGGAATTTTTCATTCATGGCCCATCATACATTTCACTGATCCTATCTCTCAGCTTGCTATGGTTCCTTCATTAGCTCCTTCCTATATCAAGTCATTGAATATGGGTAAATACTACCGGGGAGATTTACTTGAGGAGGCTGTCTTCAACGTTAACCACCGAGTCTAGAAGAGCAATTGTATCAGGGTTTAATTCAGGGTGTTTTGATGACCACTCGCTGGATCACTTGGTGTTAAGAACCAATTATTAGGAAGATTTGCTCATTCGTACGCTTCCTAGGTCTTGAAATGTGCTGTGAAACTATTTCTCGTAGATAGTTATTTGAATATATTTACCAATGCTATAATAGAGAAATTCCTTCTTACTTTGTTGAATAAAAAAACATGGAGAATCAAGCTGATCTCCAGCGTTGCAAAAGAACATGAAGCATCAGCACTTTGGAGAAATTTGTTTTTGTGTAGTGGGCAAGTGAATTTGCAGTCGATGGTGACATAATCAACCAAATGAAACCGATTTTCAAAAATGCAATCAATTGAATAAGATCCAAAAAAACAATGATATGCTACTTGGCTGGTTTGAATTTTACTTGGAACAAATCATCGAATACATGGTACGTTCCACAACATGACTGGAATATTTTTTCTTGTTTAACTCTCAATGGTTTGTTGCGATAGTCAGCAAGCTACCACATCTTGAAGTCAAGCTCAAAAAGGTATGTTTCAGTTTGAATTTACTGAAAGAAGGTTCCCAAGTGATAGAGGTATGCATGGTGTACATAGTGCGTTTCAGATATTGAAGTGAAGTGCAAATTTGGGCTAATACTTCAGGGCAACCACTCATAATTTCTCCCAAGTTGTATTCAAGTCTCTTCATCTTGTTTGCTCAAGTTCTCTTTGTAAGTAATATTTGTGGGACTGTTTCCTGTGAGCTACTCTATGATTTTTGAAACTAAAGTTACAGACTACTCCTGGAGAATCGTTGGGTGCTTAATAAGAAGAGAAAAATGCTAGAAACCATCATATGGAGACTTGTATCCACCGATAATCAGATGCTTCATCCACTGGCGGTGTCTTTTTTTTTGAGCTTGGTGGCAATAAGATTTCAAAGTTTGGTTTAGGAATCCCACAGAGGTAGTTTCCTTCAAGGATGTCCAAAGTCGAAAGATGTAAATATGCATCGGACCGACAGATACTTGTACACTAACAAAATAGGTGTTCACCCATACACAAAATCATTACCGAATTCTTAGTTCAGGACACAAAGGTAGGAATGAGAAGAGTTTGCCTTGAATTTCAAATAAAGACTATGGTTTCCAGAGCCAACGTAACGAAAACTTCATTCTCATTGAGTTTGAATCGTCTTAGCACAAAGATTTGAACAAGCTGTCAACCTTGGTTGGCACAAATGCACTAAATCGCAGTAAGTTATCACTTCTAGTATTTCATGCAACAACAAAAAGACGAAAACTGATCCAGGATCACACAAAACCGCTTTTCTGAAGATAACTACAGATGAATTAAGCAGCTGATGATGACGAAAACATGCCACCACATGAATATCAGAGGTACCATCATCCAATATCAAGTACTTCGTTACATCTTACGCCATCTCAGTCCCCTTTCAGAGGATGGGGGTCAAGACTCAATTTTTTCGAGAACCTTGACAGAAGCATGATTATTTTGAGTCAGTGGGTAGTTGGTGAAAATGTACCACTTGAAGTCATTCATCCTCCATATTTATGCCCCACTATGAACCCCACTAATTCCCCCAAATCGAAATGGTACAAATAGTTTCTATCGGAGATGCTGGTGTTGAAAAAATCAGCATTCATCTGAAGTAACTAAGTATGAGAAAAATAGCCGATTTTTGAGGTCTCTATTGATCAGATTGAGCTAAAGGCGTCATAAGTTAACAAAGTGACGTGGCAAATTGTATTTTGAGAATGCGAAGTGGATTTTGTTTTTGAACCTATCCGGGAGGAGCAGAATTTCAAGATGAATCGAGGACTCAGGTTGGGAGCTAATTGGAGGGATGACAGGGGATTGTTGGATGAAAATGGTAAGATTCCCATTTCGTACATCAATTACGCCGTTATTGGGTTGTGAATTTCAGTAGCCCTAGTGATGAGTACCAAACCCATCCAAAAATAGTTAAACTGGAAGTTCACACACTCGATTGATGGAGTGTATGAATGAAGAGGTTTCCCAGGATTCAGCACGGTTTTTAAAAAGGTGTTTCGAATCCGGATTTAATACATACAACGGTAATCGTTCCTCATTAAACAAAAGGGGCTAAAGTCTCAATCTAGGATTAGTTTAGTCATCGTTCATGACACGGTGGCTTTTATTAATTACCAGAATGGCAAATGCAAAGTGGTTTCTGGATTGCAAGTTTCTCAAGCCACAGTGTCCTCTTCGCAAACTATGCTCCTAATCAAGATGATCTTTCATGAGAATACACATTATAACGGCCAGCGGTTTTAATTATAAACAAGATTTTCTTTCTCGTTGGTCGAATCACTTGAAACAAGAACCAATAGAATTAAGGCTATTCTTATACTTCTCAGTCTTAATTTTTGTGTCTAATTACTACTCATTATCTCAACATCATCTCTTGGTGTAAGGATTCAATCTCTCAAAAACTCCTGAGTAAGGTCTTGAATATTCTCATGTCTTGGTTTGGCACAGGAGAAGCAAGACGGCTCATCACGATTGTGAGATCATTGCAACATGAATCTTAGCTTGGAAGCTTTGATAGGTGACGTGAAACAGATCATCACTTTCGATGTCAGAGAATCCAGCATCTTTGACATCAATTCCTTCCTCTTACAAGAATTTTATTTACTTAACATCAGACTTTGCTGTTTCACAGATAGCCATGAAAGTGCCCTAGACACTGAGATATGGTTATGCTATTTGAGAAGAAGTTTCGTATCATTGCTAGGTCCTAAATCTTCCACCCTGACTAACTTGATAACAGTCAACTATGCAAGTTCTATCAAGCCATTTGAGTCCTGGGTGCGAATCGGTTACAAATGATGTGATGCGATGAGTTGTTGAAAGTATATTGGAAGTCAAGAATAAACAATTAGTTAAAAAGAGAAGAAAACATCATACCCGCCAGGGACTAGAGAATTACAAGTAATAAGGATAAAACTGGAGCAACCAAAGAAAACAAGACTTTTTGCGCTGAACCTTCGAGTTGTGGAACTGCTGGACCAGTGGCAACAGATGATTGCGGAGTGCTCCAACCTGGTTGTTTGTAAATTGGCTCTTGATGTTGTTGCTGTGGCGCTTCTGGAACTCCTGATTTTTCTAATGGAGGAATACAGACTACTTCAGTTGCTGGATGAGTACCCGATGCTGAATGAGTAATCACAAGAGTCTTGGTCAATGTTGAAACCACAGATGTCACCTTGATATATCCTTGAGATGGTGGTGGAATGCATACAACGATCGAAGCAGGAAGTGTACCATATGGTTCGCAAGTTTTAGTAACAGTTTCAGTAAGTGTCAAATCAACAGTGGTAATGGTGACAGTTGGACCAGGTGGTGGTATACATATGATAATTGTACCAGGAGCACTACCAGAAGGTTCACATGTTTTAGTCACAGTTTCAGTAAGAGTTACGTCGACAGAGGTAATGGTGACAGTTGGACCAGGTGGTGGTATGCATATGATAATTGTACCAGGAGCACTACCAGAAGGTTCACACGTTTTAGTCACAGTTTCAGTAAGAGTAACGTCGACAGTGGTAATGGTCACAGTAGATGGTGGTGGGGTGTGAATCTCAATAGTACCCGGAACTGAGCCACTTGGTGGAATAGTCACAGTAAATGGAACGCTGGCAGTAGAATCGGTGGTAGTGATAGTCACAGTAGATGGTGGTGGGGTGTGAATCTCAATAGTACCCGGAACTGAGCCACTTGGTGGAATAGTCACAGTAAATGGAACGCTGGCAGTAGAATCGGTGGTAGTGATAGTCACAGTAGATGGTGGTGGGGTGTGAATCTCAATAGTACCCGGAACTGAGCCACTTGGTGGAATAGTCACAGTAAATGGAACGCTGGCAGTAGAATCGGTGGTAGTGATAGTCACAGTAGATGGTGGTGGGGTGTGAATCTCAATAGTACCCGGAACTGAGCCACTTGGTGGAATAGTCACAGTAAATGGAACGCTGGCAGTAGAATCGGTGGTAGTAATAGTCACAGTAGATGGTGGTGGGGTGTGAATCTCAATAGTACCCGGAGCTGAGCCACTTGGTGGAATAGTCACAGTAAATGGAACGCTGGCAGTAGAATCGGTGGTAGTGATAGTCACAGTAGATGGTGGTGGGGTGTGAATCTCAATAGTACCCGGAACTGAGCCACTTGGTGGAATAGTCACAGTAAATGGAACGCTGGCAGTAGAATCGGTGGTAGTAATAGTCACAGTAGATGGTGGTGGGGTGTGAATCTCAATAGTACCCGGAGCTGAGCCACTTGGTGGAATAGTCACAGTAAATGGAACGCTGGCAGTAGAATCGGTGGTAGTGATAGTCACAGTAGATGGTGGTGGGGTGTGAATCTCAATAGTACCCGGAACTGAGCCACTTGGTGGAATAGTCACAGTAAATGGAACGCTGGCAGTAGAATCGGTGGTAGTGATAGTCACAGTAGATGGTGGCGGCACGATGATAGAAACAGTACCAGGTACAGTGCCGGACTGTGGAACAGTTACAGTAGTAGTATCAGTCCTGAAATTGTCAGTACTTGTAGTGGTTGTCATCAATATACAGGAGCTTGGCAATTGATCGGTAGTTGGAGCTTGATAAATTTGAAGCTCGTTTCTGGTGTCATCATTAGGTAAACTGTAAAGCAATTCCAACTGATACCTTTTGTTTTTGTTATAGTAAAGGATTTTGACTGGATAGTACAATCCACCCTCTAATGTTACCTCATGACTTTCGGGCGGTGCCCCTTCGTCTGTGAAAGCTTGACTGAAAAATGAAGGTTGACCTGTATATGGAACATTTCTTCCACAACAGTCAAACGCATCGGAAGTTCCAAAAGTCACAATAGTAAAGTCGTCAGAACGCAAATGAAACGTGTATACACCAGATACTGGTGCCCTGAAAAACCCTGTAATTTTGAAAGCGAAGTAGAGAACATTCATATCCCTACCATAGATATTTCCTGCATGATTTCCAGTGCCATCGTCCTCTACCGTTTGCTGAAATATATTCAAAGGAGCAGTGACTCCGTGTAGAGTCTCGACAACAGGTTGCTGTTCAAGATCTTGCATGTAATCTTGTTCCCTTAGCCTTTCAACTTGGTAGAAATCTACGTCGAATCCCAACTCACCAGCGAAAGAGCATGCTGCCCGTACTTGTAAAAACAAAGTAAGGAGAACAAGCAACCTTCTCATATTGATCAAAAAGGTCATCCTAGGGTATTTGATCTTGTTGGCACTTGATTCAAGTATTTATATACTTTTCCAAGCCAGCGTCTTCTCTTAGAGGTAGACGAGGGCCACAAACAATTTCATCTGCTTGAGCCAATGAACCAATTTACTCAGGGCCTAACGTATTGGACTTTCATTGGTGAATAGCGCTGCAGATAGTGATTGGACAGCGCATTGTTTATAATGCAGACTGCAATAATATGTGCAGCTTTAAGTGCTTCGCTGTATGTTGACAATTGAGAAAAGTCCTTTTTGTGTCGTTGGGTACCTTAAAAAGAAGAATTCTTGCATATTTCGATAGCCGGTGATGAAGACCGTGTCTTAAATGAACCTTGTATTCAGTTACTCTTAATGAAATTGTTTTTAAGTATAGTAGACTTTTACATGAACTTTTAAGATACTTCTTTTTATTCTTCTCTCTTCATAAATTACGAACTTTCTGCTTAAATCGATCAGGATGAAATAGAAAATAATTGAAATGAACTTTTTGTGAGAAGGCTTTTCAGTGCATAAATTGCAGTTTTGGGTCATGGCTTTTATTGTCATTCATTTCAGATCAGGAATCGTATCTAGACGCCTGAAAATGACCGATGATCGACCAACAAAGACCAGTTTCAGAGCAAGAATGAATTAATGGACGAGACAAATCTCTGCTATAGTTTGAGTCCTTTAGTTCGAGAAGCTGTACTCTAATCAACCCCACGAAAAATTGAAGTTTTGATATCTTGACTGTGTATGCAATGAAAGACTACAATTTCATTGGTGACCTTTTTACACTTTCCAATCTGTAAATCTAACTGTAATACCCTTGCAAATGCCTAGGAGCTTATCACGAGTCTAGTGAAGGTACTTATCGCTGAATGAGCTCCGATTCATAGTCTTGTTAGAACTACAATAACTGATCACAGCCCTGTCTATTTTTTGTTTGTTTACCTTCTTTGGAGCCTTGCAATACTTGTTGTTCCAGGACTGGGTCACTAGTCAACGAGTGAATCAGTTGATATTCAATTGCTAAAACTTACCACATTGATTTTTGGTGGCGCTGAGCTCCAATAAATATTTCTAATCTATCTACCTCCTCCACAGCTTGATATGAAGTATTTCTTAGATGATCCAGTTGGCTTTCAGCTGCGAATAAGAACTGGTGGTCTAAGGATTTCTATGTGAATTCATGGCTAATAGGATTTAGTAGCCATGAACAATAAACATTCGTAGTCATTAATCCAGCGGAATTGCACCCACATCATATGGTAGTTGCTTTTTGGACCTCATTTCAGTTTATTATCACCTGCAGATTTGACTTGCGTCAATAAATTTCTCATCTTGACAGCTGTACTTTCCTTAACGCTAAAAGCAATCGCTTGCTAGTTATCTCCCAAGGCATGAGAGTTGTTCGGTAGCAGATTGGCAGCTTCATGTTCGAACGCTTTGGAAGCATTCTGCCAAATCCGTGAACATGCCTGACTAACTTGTTGGAAGCCTCCTGATAAACAGTGATATCACTACATAGACAGAAACAAAGAAATTAGTGACAATCGTTTTGAAGCAGAATGATTTCGTAGGCTACGCATGCAAGAAAATTTTACACATCACACAAAGCATGATATTAATACCGCAGTCTAATAAGTGATTGAGTTGAGTGACCTTGGCAATCTTTCCTTGAGCTGCATTCTCAGCAAATCAGTGCTGTCTGATGCTTTACGAGTAAGCCTCGTGTTTCTGTTTCTAGTATTTTCTTGTGACTAAAAGAAAAAATTGATACCGCAATCAGTTCTAACAACTCTCCATACGATTTAGCAAAGTTATAATGTCTCTATTGGACTGGGAGCAACCAGAAAAAAACAATATCAGGAAGGCTAATAACTTCTTGATGTCCTTCGTGGCAACACTCAAAAACGTAACCCTACGGATGCTTTGTGAAGAGTGCTATTGGTAGCTATCCCAGCTTACATCATCAACTCCACGATCTACAGAATAATTCAATTTTGTGCTTATGAGAATTGAGGATGAATGGGAATTATTTCTGAAGCATCCCCAAAGCTTAGGACATTGATTGTTTCATTTTAAAATTCCTCCCTCCAAAGTGATCATGCAAACCTTCACAGTTCTCTAATGGTGCTTGAAGGACCAAGATTGAAAGGAGCATGATTGGAGAGCTGAAATTTATTGCAAAAATGGTAAGGGCTTGTTGATCAGCACCCTCCCATATGTCGAAAAGTTCACATACAAGTCAACTTACGTTTCAATTGTTCGGTCTGTGATAGTTTTATGATAATGCCCCCATTGATGTACGTATAATTCATAAGTTGGCCGTTTTATCTTTTTTTACCAACTTTTCAGCTTATCGAACTAAAAGCTAGCATAAAGTCTTTGAACTGCAAGTTATGCACGACTATTAGTATGGCGCTCATAACACACAAGCCTGGCAATGCAATTACCTCTGTTGTATGGAACTAAACCATTTTTAGTCTTGCCTTTCTAGGAGTATTCCATTTATCCCGAAGTGAAATTGGTAAATGATACGATTACCCACGTAAGTTGGATAATCAGCTGGTCCCATGTCCCTGAATCGCTCATAACCTAGGTCCAAATAGGCAATACTTCCTCCACCATCTAACTCGCTTGTTCTACTTCTACAGTTATTATTCGCAAGCCACCTCAACCGAGTTGGTATCTGAAGTTGTTTAGAGGTTTCCCATGTTGGCTTGAAGGACAAAAGTTCACTACCAGTAAGTTCAGGTAGACATATACGAATCTACTGTTCGAAGTGCGGCTTCTTAGAGTGACACGTGTCGATAAGTCTTGCATGAAAATAGTTGAAACAAACGCAATGTAGCAGAACTACAGTCCCTCATGGTTGCCCAACAATTTCGAGAGTTCTGCAGATTTTGCTTTTGAACAGTGGCGACATTTTTTTATTTTGCTTGTCGACCATCTCCACTTTGAATGAGTACAATAGGTGGCTAACTTTTATTCTCAACTACTGTTGATTGCCACTGAACAGTCTTTCTCCTCAGTCTAATGTTCCATTTGGGTTTTTCGGCAGGGTGAATGCAGCATAAAGTTATTAAAATATTCACGTTCTCTTCCGAAGCTGGAACCTTCGATCATTTCTTAATTCTATCAAGACTGGTTTGGCGAGGTAATTTAGTGTGAGTTGCCTCTTTCAAGGAGAACTTGCACGATAAAAATCGGGGCCCAGGTTCTTATTGTGGTATTTCGTACGTTAGAATTTGCATTGAGTTTCTACCCTCCTGAGGCATTAGTGGTAGGGTGCTGTTTGACACCAGTCTCTTACAAACCTGTCTTTTATTGTTGGAGGTTGTGTTATTGGTCTCTTCTTTCTCAATTTGGTTCACATTGATTCTCAAGCACTGTGTGGATGGTTTCCAGACTTGCAGGTGAATCACGAGAGAAAGGCATCCAACCCTGTTCTGCCTGTCGTCAAAATGATAAAATGAAGTCGGCCAGAAAGGCAACTTCTGATGCAATTCCGTCTAGATAGGGACAAGCTTTCGTTGGTAGTCAAGGTAGTCAAGAAGATATGAGATGTAATAAGTTTTGGATCAAGAATGAGAACCATTATAACACTGCTATATGTTGTCCAGTGCTCTTGGTGGAGTCTGCTGGTGGCATGTGAGAGATTTCTGGGACTCAGGAAGTCCTGTTGAACTGTGATTCATCGAACTTACTCTAACCCTCCTGAAACCTGTAGCAGACCAGGTATATTTGGAACTGAGGGTGATTGACAGGCAACTAGAGGTAAAAACCTAAGTATGTATTTCCAAGTGATCTTTTCATCTCGACATGAAGATTTTAATAGAGATAGCTTTCAATTTTCATGTTTGCTGGCTGCAAATGGGTATTAGACCACTTGAGAGTGTTGGTTTAGAAGTGTTCAAGTCAGTTTGTAGTTTAATTCATAAGGAGATTGCAAAGGTTCACCAATTCAGAGATCGACCTTCAACAGAGCAATTCTTCAATCCGGGTGAATTCCTTACTCTATTAAAAGAGAGTAATTCGTTTCAGTCGGTGGGACTACAATGTAATAAGTGGTTAAATGCTCCTAGTCAGACTCTGGGTATTCCTTCAAAACCGTACCAAGCAAAATGAAGGGTTTAGAGAGAATCTTTATTCTTTTATCGAAGTCTAGCTCCTCTACCATTATGTTGAGCTTGCATGGGTGTCCGGACTCAAACCCCTTTTATTTGTTGGAGTTTGATGTTGGTCGAAATGTTTAGTGCAAATGCAATTTTTACACTTAGTAAAACTTATCCAAATTAAATGGCTTAATGTCACAAACTATTTACTACACATAATATCTTATCACTTGGTAGCTACAGTAGTTACGCCTGGCTTGACGATGGGCATGAAGTCAAGTATCCGTCAATCGCTTTAATAATTTGACAAGGTGTGAATTTCGAAATTCTCTAGTTGACTGTTGCAAAATTTTTCAAGTCCTCGATTAGTACAACTTGGTGCCGATTGCATTATAATAAGCCCAATTAGACAATGATTGTCGCTCACTCCGATGCGCCCATATTTTCTTTTAGTAAGTTGGTCAGAATAAGCTGAAGTACCACTGCAGAGAAACGTGGAGGTAGCACCACTGGTGAAATCTCACTGTAAGAATTCTGCTAAATGAAAAAAATTGCGCAAGCCCGGAATCGAACCGGGGGCCCAACGATGGCAACGTTGGATTTTACCACTAAACCACTTGCGCATTTATTAGTCGCTAAAATTTGCAGCTGACTATGATCCGTTGGCAATAAAGATGCAACAGTAATGGTCCCTTGTTCTGTATTCAATCTTGCTGTGTTCTCAAAGTTAGCAATTCGGGTTTGTTTGTTGCTGTGCGAATGACTCATGAGCAAATGTGCCTATGCGACTTGGCTGCAAAGCAGTTTGGGTTGTTTATTGTTGATTAGGTGGTAGCAGTAAGACTAGAATAAATGTTGATGGTTGTATCATCACGTTCAGTATATAGCGGAGGACGTAAACTGGGACCAAATGCACTATCTTTTGCTTCGGGCTGTAATTGAGGGACAGTCACATTGATGGATAAATGTAACACACTCACAGAGAACTGGTGGTAGTAGTGTCACATCCCATGGCCGTTGCACAGACCAACAGTCATTTGGCCACCAGATGTTTCATTGGACACAAGACCAGGAATCTGAGACCACGATGGGACGCCTTCTGAAGCTGTTCCCACAGTGACTGGTGTCGTTGACTGCGCTGGAGCAGCACCTACAAGTTCTCGTTATTGTTTCATTGGCTACCAGGCACTAGTTCATAAAGTCGGGGTTCTTGTACAACTCCCACTCGAGATCTGGCTGAAACTCGGCGTACAAAGTCTCTGGGTCAGCAGAAGTGTATTCTGTGTAAGCAGCTTCTTCATCTCCAATCAACTGTAAGGATTCGTGTGGTTTCAAGGCGGCATTGGCCAAGAGCTGGCACTCGCATGATCTCTCCATCAATGTGAAGAGGTATGCCGCCTCGTCGACCGTCTGGCCCACGGTGATCAAGCCGTGGTTCTGCAAGATGGCGCCTTTGCCATTGCCCAAGGCCTCAGCGATAGCCTTGCCCTCGTTGGCATCGAGAGCCACACCGCCAAAATCCTGGTACACCGCGTGGCTCTTGTAGAACGTGCACACGTCCTGGTTGATCATATCGAGCGGCTTCCCAAGAGCAGAATAAGCCTTACCGTAAACTGAGTGGGTGTGACAGGCAGCGTTGACGTCAGGTCTTTTTTTGTGGAGCGCCGAGTGAATGGCGAACCCGGCAGCGTTGATGGCGCTCTGTGCCCCGTCGTCCAAGATGTTACCGTCTTCGTCCACGTGCACCAAGTCAGAAGCCTTGATGAGCCCAAAGTGTTTTGCCAAAGGGTTGATCCAGAATGTGTTTGTGTCGATGGGGTCTCTCACGGAAATGTGGCCTGCACTTCCCTCGGTGTACCCCTTGGTTGCAAAAACCCTGAAGGCAGCAGCGGTGTGTTGCTTCACCCACTGCCGGTGGTCGAGTTTGCTCTTGAACGTTGGCACAGGGTACGGATGAGGTAACCCCTTGGAGATGTTGTGAGCACCTCTTTCGCCTAGAGCGTAGCCTCTTGACGTGGCCGGTTCAGCCTTGACGGTTGTTTGGGTGATGGTTGTCATAGTAAGGAAAGAGACGAGGAATGGGGGCTTTATAGATAGCGCGAACTTCCTAAACCAATTCCGCAGCATCGACCATTTGTGGTCAGACGTTGAATTCCGTTCCCGGGTCACACACGACCGTCTCACTACCGTTACAAATCCCGATTTATTTTCCATAATAACCCTCGGATATTTTACCCCTCGGAATTTAAAAAATTATTATTAATCCCTAAATCCGTTCTTCACCGTATATGTATCCGGTATAATCATTTTTTCAGTTGCCCCATTCCAATCATTTTTCCGTCTACCAATTCAAATCCCGTTTTTTCTCGGACAAATGTCCTCCAAGAGACCAAGAAGAATCCCCCAGGCCAAAAGGCAGAAAGTCAGCTCGGCCTGCGACGGGTGCAAGAAGCGCAAGTTCAAGTGCTCTGGTACCAAACCGTGTGGCTGGTGCTTCCGCAAAAACTACGAGTGCACCTACACCGCCATCGACAAGCGCTCCCTCAAGGGCCAGAGGCTCGCCCTCCAGAAGCAGCAGCAGCAGCAGCAGCAGCAGCAACTTTCTGATGCGATCCCCACATTGCCTTATCAGCCCGTGCCAAAAGATGGCTCAGTTGCGCAGATAAACTTGACGACGTCATTGATCTCGCAGCCGCAGCTCTCGTCGCCCGAGTCGTCGCCGTCGGCAGGCGACTTGCCGCCCAAGTTCGTGCGGTTCAGGGAGAACAAGTTCGAGTACTCGTCGGAGTCCAACGCAAACACGTTGATTTCCGAGATGAACTACTTCCAGCGGTTCCTCCACAACGAGGAGTTGCCGCCGCTGGCCACCGAGAAACCGTTCGCCATCTCCATGCAAGACGCCGTGGTAGAGCTCCCGCCGCAGCACGACTTGGCGGTGCAGTTGCAGAACTTCGACCTCGCCTACAACAAGCTCTGGCACATCATCGAGCTCCCCCCGTTCCACACAGAAGTGAACAAGCTCTTCCAGCTGCAGACCCTCGACAACCACAACTACATCCTCTTGTACCTCGTGCTAGCCCTCGGCACCATTGGCTCGGAAACGGCGTCCAAATACTTCAAAAGCGCCTTGCTCTTGTTGAGGAACGAGATCTCGCCGTCAATCCAGCTCTGGCGAGTCCAGTGCCACTACTTGATCTTCTTCTTCTACCGCCACTGGGGCAACTCATCCCTCGCATACCTCCACCTTGGAGTCTCCATCAGTTTTGCAAAGCTTCTCGACCTCCACAAGAAAGAGAGACTGGCGTTCTGCCAGAACTTGTACTACTCGCTTTTCGCCAACGACTCGTTCTACAGCATGGTCTGTGGGAAACCCACCTGCCTCCTGTACATCAACATCGGCAACACCAACGAGCTCCTCAGCTTGGCCAAAATCGTCAACAAGATCCTCAACAGCTTCTACATCGAGCACAACTTCAGCATCTTCAAGCTCAAAGAGCTCTCCATCGAGCTCAAGTCCTGGGCACTCAACTTGGCCCCAGAACTCTACGTCCTCAACACCGTCAACGATTTCAATCTCATCAACCTCCACATAATCAACCTTTGTGCCATTCTCCTCCTCTCGAGGCCCCTTTTCATGTACCATATCGCCTCCCACTTCGACCCTGGCCTCGAAAAGGAAACCTATGCCCAAATTGCAAACGACTACTTCGTGTGCTGCCTCACCTGCTCGGTCTACTTTGTTCAGTACATCGACACCTTCAGACCCGTGGCCCACGACATCATCAACAGCGTCGCGGTCCAGTCCACCCAGATCATCTACGTGGCCATGCTCTTCTTCGAGTCTACAGGCGACAGGCGAGGCTTCGACATCAACTACCTCGTCAACTCGTTGTCCAAGGCCCTTGCCCACATCCCTGCGAAGCACGCAGCCATAATCAAGGACGTCATCGCTAACTATGGTGTCGTGCAGTACTCTGCCCTCGACCTCCAGTTCTTGAAGCACTTCCAGGAGTGCTTTGTGGACCAGGAAATCGCTCCTACTTTCCGCAGGAGCCACAGCGCCTATGACGACTACGATTCTGCCCTCATTAGTAAAGTCAACTTGTAATATATGTACAGTAGCGTGGTGTAGGACGTGAGCGTCGCACTAATTGGCACCGCGACTCGGCGGGTCGCGTCCCTACGCTCTCCCTACGCTCGCACCACAAATCCCCATCCGCGCCCATTTGTGCTCGCTCACAATGAACCTCCATCTCTTCCTTATCGGTTGGTTGTTGCAGTGGTGCGCGGCGTCGCCCGGCGACAACCTCGACTCGTTCCAGCAGTGCTGCGACGATTGTCTGTCGGTCAACTGCCACGGCCAACAGGTCAATTCCGACTGGGATTTCCGCCCTTTCAACCCGTCGCTCAGGCTCCTCTGGTGGGATTGCCACCAGGACTGCGACTACCAGTGCCAGCAGCTCGTCACCCAGCAGCGCAAGCGCGACCACGAGGAGATCTACCAGTTCCACGGCAAGTGGCCCTTCAAGCGAGTGTTTGGCGTCCAGGAATTGATGTCTGCACTCTTCTCGTTTGGCAACTTCGTCCCCCACGCCTACGGCTTCTCCAAAGTCCTCAGCGTGTGGGCGCACGAGCACTCCTACGAGGCCAAACTTCAGCTCACGGTGGTGCTGGTGTCGGGCGCAATTGCATGTTTGGCGTGGCTCGCATCCACAGTGTTCCATATCCGGGACTTCTTGCTCACAGAAAGACTCGACTACTACCTCGCAGGGCTCACGGTGTTGTCGGGCTTCCACACGCTCGGCTCCCGCTACTTCAGGCTCTTTCTCCCGCAGAGAATCTGGCACTTTGTCGCTTTCACCTTCTTGTGCATCGCCCTCTACTCGGGCCACCTCTACCGCTTGGTGGTCGACTGGCTGTACACATACAACATGCAGGCCAACATCACCGTGGCGGTGCTCCAGAACGTGCTCCTCTATCTTTTGTGCTTCCAGCTCTACTCCCACTACTACTACAACCCACAGACAAACCACCAGCGCTACGTCACCAAAAAATTCATTATCCTCGAGAGCTTCTTCACCCAGTCTACCAAGCTCTTCTGCTTGTACCCCGTGCTTCTCTCGTTGATCGTCACCATGGGCATGTCGCTCGAGATCTTCGACTTCCCGCCGTTCTTCCACGACCTCATCGACGCCCACAGTCTATGGCACCTCGTCACCATCGTGCCGTTGGTCTACGGATGGTACGACTGGGTCATCTGGGACATCAAGGAAAACGTCGCCAACGAAAAGATCAAATTAGATTAATATACACCGACGTTAGTCCTCGTCCTCGGCCTCTTCAGGCACGTAGGGCGGAGGCTTGAAGTATTCCTGGTCCTGTCTCACCAATTGCGTGAACTGCTCCTTGTTGTCGACAAACTCGTACAAGTACTCCAACTCCAAGTCGTGCACTTGTCTGCCCAACATCACAAGTGAATGCAAGGGCTCACCAGACTCGTACGTCGTCAACTCCTGCAAACTGGCTGCATGGAACTTTTGACGAGGCGACCCAAGACGTGAGATCGCCACACACGGCGTGTTGGCAGTGTAGGCCTTCTCGCCTCGAATGTCTTCGATCTCAAGCAATTGCTGTGCTGCAGTCTCAATGCTCATGTACCGTGGAGGCTCATAGATAAGTCTGCCACGAGCCATGTTCTCGATAGACTGTTCCTTCACCTTGATGTCAAGCAAAATCAACGTGTGCAACCCGATCTTTCTGTTCTCCATTATCCGGTTGTAGAATGAGTCGGGTTTCCAGGTGTCGGTGAAGAACACCAAGGAAATCGTCTGTCCAAATTGGTACAACTGCAAACCGCATGCACCAACTGCATTCATCACTGAGGCGTTGTGGATGTTTTCCACTTTGATGCCCAATTCTCGAGCACGAATCACCAAATCAGTGTGGGTAGTGGCGCCAAATGGGTCTCCCACCACCAAGAATGCAATGTCATCCTTGTCTGCACCTTCCAAGATCGTGTCGGAGCCCGTCTCCACGAGTTCACGGTCGGCAATTATCACTTCTCTGCCGTAGTACTCTTCGAGAGTCTTCTGGTCTGCCTGCATCAAAATCGAAGTGTACGCCTCAAGGTAAACCCTTTTGCATTTGCGTACGGTCTCCAACCCTCTGACGGTGATGTCAGACGTGTACGACAATCCCAATCCAATCAAGTAAAGCATCTGCCACTGAAAATTTTTTGTGCGATGTCACTAGCACTTGAGATGGTGGAGCACCTTGCACAATTTGCTGGCGTGCTCCTTGCTCGAAGCGTCGTGTAGCACCAACTGGATGGCCTTCTCGATGTAGGTGTTGGTGAGATCCCGCGTGTAGTCGAACGCCCCCGTAGACTGCAAGTGTTGTAGCACGCCAGCCACCAACGGTTTGCGGTCTGCGGGTGCTGCCTCCAAAAGCTCCCCCACCACCGTTGCCGTGCCGTCCACCAAGAGGCTGTGGAGCACAGGCATGGAGAACTTGCCCTCCACGAGATCTTCGCCCACGAACCCCTTCAAGTGGCCGTAGCGGTCGTCGGTAAGGTTCAACAAGTCGTCTCGCAACTGGTACACAATCCCCACGAGATTAGCCACCTTCACGGCCACCGAGTCGTCCTTGCCGCTGAGCACGGCCAAAAGTCGTACGAGGATCCGGAAAAGCCCCCCGGTCTTGTCCATGGCCACTTCCAAGTACTGGTGTTCGTGCGGCACCAGACTCAAGTCCATATTATCCCGCCAATAAATCTCCACGCCCTGTCCGTGGTGGAGGTGGAGCAACTCCTGGACGAGGAGCTGCAGGATGGCAAGCAGCATGCGTGCTAGCACCACGGGGTCGTGAGTGACAAGCGATGGAAGTTTCTGTGCACATTCAATTGCCACAAAGTACATCATATTGGCGCAATTGATGGTGCCAGCCACGCCGTACTTCGTGTGGGCGGCAGGCTGGCCCCGGCGGACGTCCAGCGAGTCCTCAATGTCGTCCACCAACAACGACAGCTCGTGCAAAATCTTGATCACTTCGTACACTCCATCGAGAACCGGCGACGCTAGCTGGAACCACACGTCGTTGAACCCGTCCAAAAACACCCGCCGGATGTTCTGGTTGGCCAGCGGGGCCAGCGAGAGGTACTGGTACGGCGCCGTAAGTCCCGAATGGCGTGCTGGCCCGCCGTCTCGTTCTATCAAGGTGTCAATATTCATGGTGCGAAAGTTGCACCAAATGGACTTGATACTTCCTGGATTTCTCTCGCTAGGCCCCGTTTCCAAGGGCATGGTGGTGGCGTACCTCGCCACAGCGCTCGCCGAGCTGGCGTCCATCATCTCCCCGAACACCCTCACGCTCAACGACCAAATTTTGCTGCAACCGTGGCGACTAGTGACAAGCCTTTTCCACCTTGGACCGCTCCTGTTGACGGTGATGCTCACGATCTGGCAGGTCTCGTCGTACCACGCCGACCTAGAAGGCATCTACAAGGTCCCTCAAGGCCTTTGGCCCGTCTCCACCGGCCAATTCTCGGCTCCCCAGCGTGCCAAGTGGTCCCGGTACCAACAGCACTACGCCGCCCTCGACTACGCCCATTTCGTGGCCATCGTCGCCGCGCTGGCCGTCATCGTGTGCATCTACGCACGCTACTACCTCAACATCGTGACGCAGCCGGCGTTCTTGTTCTTGATGTTTCACGGGTACTTGGTGGCCCGCAACTCTGGCGAGAGTTTCAACATGGTTTTCGAGATTCCCGGGATCTTGCGCCCGTTCTTGGCGATCTTCTTGTGGTTCATCAAGTCGCCAGGCGTAGCTCCTGCCATTGTGAAGATCCTTTACGGTGACGTGGAGACGTTGAAAATCTTGGTGCAGTCGCCATTTGTCAAGTTTCTTGGTCTCGTGATCCTCGTGCAGCATTTCTGGTGGTTTGTGCAGTTCTACTTGTTGCAGCACTGGCCTGGCTCCAAGTCGGTGTGGAAGAACGTCGTGAGAGGGATAATGCTTCCTCCATGGTACTGGGTGATTGCCAAAAAAATCTTGGACGAGGAGTAGGCTGCGGGACGCTTGAGGTTTGTGCTACGAGTGTGTTTGAGGTTTTTCGTGTTACAGGTGTGCTTGAAGTTTTTTGTGCACGGTGGTAGGTTACTACAGTTTGGCTTTGGTACTAATTTTGGCGCCAATCGCGCTAGTGCTAGGTCCAGTCGCGCTAGTGCCAGGACCAGTCGCGCTAGGCCATGTCAGGGCGCCAGGCGTTGCGCGCTACTAGACCACGCTTCACAGCTAACGCCGACTTAAACCACATCGATCTTATGACAATCGGCGACCCCACTGGTGTGGCTACGCTGCTCCAACAGGAAGTGGCCCACAACCCACTCCCCGTTAACCCGTCAATTAATTCGCTCGTTTCAGGGTTCATCAAGTACCTCAAAGAGCCTCGTTACCACAGCCCCTTGCTGATTCAAGAGCTTTCAAGATTGTTTCTGAACTTCTATCATGACCTAAACTCCATCGCCATCACCCTGTACACCTTGTCGAACTCCACCAAGAAGCAGCTCATCTCCAACTGCAATTATTTCAAGCAACACCCTCACCAGTTTGACTACTTACTTGCCATCGCAAACTACTCATCATCGCTGATAAAGCTCGTTAAACGTGACGACAAGGAAGCGGTGCTCCAGCTCCGCATCTTCAACTTCTACAAGTCGCTTGTCATCTTCGAAGCAATTGAAAAGGCTCAGTATAAGCTTTTCAGGTCAATCAATAAGCAGGAAGACAGCTCCTTATACGAAAAACTTTTCCGGTTCGACGAACGTGATTTGATCGTGCAAGATCTCTTTGATGAGAAGATCCGTGCTCTCCGGCTGCTCAAGTTACCGTTTACCAGTTTCATCGAGAACGAAGTCGATGACAAAGTGCTTCTGTTCTTTGATAAATTGACCGAGGACCAAGTGGCTTCTATCAACGACAAGATTACCAACTTGTCCACGTGCATTACCCCATACTCCAAGTTGAAACTGGTGGTGCTGTTGCAAAAAAAGCTAATCACGTTCTTGTCCCGAGTATCGGGTCTCAAACTTCACCAGATCAACAACGACATTCTTCTCCCGACAGTCATTTACTTCATCATCTACAAGAGCTCGTTGAGCCACGTCGACTTGCTCCTCAACTTCAACTTCATAAGGAACTTCGTCAACCTCATAGACCCGTACAATGTGTCGGTTTTCAATTCCACTTCATCATACATTTTCTCATCGTACGACCCCCAGGAAACAACCTCAAAGAACTCCAACCCCAAAACTGCATACCGGAAGACCACTTTGTTCGAGTGCCTCAACCTTGATGAGTCTGACGCCCCCATTGAGTCGTCCGACTTGTTCTCATCTGATAAGGGTGTGACTCAATACTTGCATGAGCACTATTTGAACAACAGCGAATCACACTACTACCTCACGAACTTCGAGGCAGTTTTGTTCTTCATTCAGAACGTCACCATCGATGAGTTGACTTCAGAAGTGCTGTCTAAAGATCCAGTGTTGACTAATCCTTTGAATGTTTTGGTGGAGAAAGAGGTGCTGAGCCAGTTTCAATTCCCTCAAGGGGAGGCCACAGCAGGCAACGAGCCGTCCGAGCAAACGGAGAACAGGTCTCGGTCTAGCTCACTCTTCAATACCCTCACGACCAAGTTGAACGAGGCTGCAAACAGGTCTCGGTCCAACTCTTCAGCCCTCAACAAGCGAGAATCTTTCCCTTCTATATCACCCGACAACGAACCCACACCTGCTGCTTCGGGCGACGCTGCTGGTGACAACCCCCACAATAGTCTCTCGATGATGAGGAATCTCATTGAGCGGTTCAGCTCTGTGAGCGTGCCACAGTTCACCAAAGACGAGGACATCAACTTCAAGCTCGACGACTACAAGCATAGACGGTCGAGCTCGTTGATGAATCGTCTCTCGCCCAACCAGCTGCGCACACGGTCGTCGTCGTCGCTCGAAAACGGGATCCCCACCACGATATCGCCTCGCAAGCCTACAATTGCATCCAAACTCAGTACCGGGGTGTCTGAGATCATGACCAAACTCAACAGCACCAGTTCTGGGCCCGTGAACACACTGCATGTGTCGTTGCGGTCGCTCGATGACGGCGTGACTGACACGACGCTCAAAGACGAGTCCCGGAGTCGTACTACGAGCCTCCAGATCATGGAGAAGTGGTTCAGCAACATCCAGAAGACGGATGCCGTGGACTCGGTGGCCGACAGCAACACCAGCTCCTTGTTCAGCATGCCTGAGCTCACCAAGTACCACCACGTCGATTTCGACAGCCTCACGGTGCTGGACCTTCGTGCGCTCAAGGGCTTCTACGACCAGTTGTGCAACGAAGTCACCAAGTACGAGTCCAAGTCCACCCACGACGACAACGACATGTCCTACATGTAATACTCGTAACTACCATATAAATAGCACGATTTCCACCTTCTAGAAAAATCACCGCGATGTGCCATGAGACCTCGAACCAAAAGAACTCGATCCCCACACGATGAACGACCGGGCAAGCGACAGCGACTTGACCAGCTCCTCCAGTCGCTCTCGCTTGAAGACACACTCAGTTTTCTGGTGGAGCCAGTGCCGTCGTACGAGCTCAACACGTTCATTGCCGACCAAATGATGCAGAACTTCACTCAATTGTACCACCAAAAGCACCAGATGATAATCTACCGGCACCCGATGTTTGTGATAGTGGAGCACTTCCAGCGGTGGGTTGTTCGGCTCTTCAATCGGTTTGTGCGCCGGTACAATCGAGACAACGGCACGCGAATCGGCACCTTCAGGACGTTTCAGCGGCTCGTAGACGTAGTGGACCTGGGAGGACTCACGTGGCCCCAAGTGCTTGACATTGTGGACAAGGAGAACGTGCAAGAACAGAAAAATCTACGGCAAGCGGCCAAAAAAACCGACAGCCCCGTAGAAGAATTGAACTACGACGAAATTAAGTACAACTACTGGGACAGAATTCCACAGGACGAAGACTTCGAAATGCTCGATGACGTCGATGACACATGCCACGACACAGACGATGACACATGTGATGACCAAAATCAGTGCTCAGATATAGAGGTTGACCCCTAAAAGAAACTCTCGTAGTGTCCAAGTCATCTCAGGCGGCTCGCAACCGTTTTGAACTACAAATACTGGGGTACAAACTTTGCAGATTTCCACCCGATGTTCAGCACACTCTCACAGGACGTGGTGCTTCACATTCTCCTGTTTCTCTCGCCGCAGGAGACGGTGAACTTTGCGGCGGTGCTCTGTGAATTCAGGGTCCCTCGCGACGTCATTCGCAGTACGGTCCAGCTATGCTACCAGCGGCTCTACAGCAGCAAGTGCGTGGTGTACTCCAACGTCTACGACGACGCCAACTTCACCGCCATGCCGGTGGCCGGTTTCTTCGACAAGCTCACCACGGACTCGTGGGAAAACAGAGTTTTCAGGGCCACAAGACCCCAGTCCACAGACTTTGTGTTTGTTCGCCAGCCCACAGACTACACCAAGTTCGTGCGGGACTTGAACATGTTCAGCGGGATGCTCGACCTGCCGCTGCCGCCGTTCGCCAACTACTTGGCGTCGGCGTACCAGTTTGGTCTCCACATCGACGGGAAATGTGTGGCCATTGAAGCGCCCAGCTCGTTCCTCGTGTCCATACTCAAGGTGATGATCTCCATGACCACCCCACACACGGCGGGCGGCTTCTGCGAGAAGCTCAACCGCATCACCATCAAGTCCACCGATATCGGCCAGTACTACACCAGCCACTGGTCGCAGCTCTTTGAGAGATGCACCGGCGTCACCACCCTCGACCTCACAGACAACCTCATCAAACTGGACTCCTACACCCACGACGCTCACGACACACACGACGTGCTTGGAACGTGCTTCAAGTGGCCGCCCAATCTCACTCATCTCACTCTAGACGCCAACTTCATCAACTACATCTCGGCCGATTTCGTGCGCAGGCTCCCCAAAAGCCTCCAGTGTCTCCGGCTCCGCAACAACTGGATCTACAAGATCGACGCAGCTTTCGACCTCGGCAAATGCCTCCCCAATTTGGCGGTTCTCGATCTCACTGGGAACAATCGTCTCACTCACATCGATCCTGCAGTTTTCAAGTCGTCCAAAAACAAACTCAGAGCCTTGGTCGTCAAGGGCTGCAACATCGACACCCACAATCTTAACGAAATTACGAAACTCGCCAAACTTAACCACTTTGAAGTCTTTGTATAGAAATGATTATATACACCTGCACATAAACCCTTTCTAAACTCCAACAATTTCGAGGTGCTAAGGCTCAGTGTCGCGGTGCGAATTTCGCTGTCGCGGTGCCTCTTCATCTGCGCGAGAAGAAGCTCGACAAGAAGGTCGAGGTCTACATCGACGGTGGTACCAGAAGAGGCGGTGATGTCGTCAAGGCTCCCTGTTTGGGCGCCAAGGATGTCGGTCTCGGCAACTCCGCCTATGGAGAAAATGGTGTTCGTCAAGCCATTCGCTTGTTGAAGAAAGAGATCGAAGTTGTTGGGCGCAACCAAGATCAGCGAGTTGATCAGAAGCAGTGGCGCCGGTAGCGACTACACCTCTGGTCTTATCTTTGAGCCTTTGACTCAGCCCAACTTCAAGGAAGACGACGGCTACTAATATTTGCATTCATCGCTCTCAATAAAAGTTAGGATACAAGTACTCCACGATGTCAAGAAACCTTCCATCGAGCCCATGATCGCCTATTATTGCCCACTTGTGGGTTTCGGCGTACGGAACACCCAAAACTCTGGCAATATCACGGAAATTCTCGTTTTTTGCAGCCAAAATCACTTCTGGTGCCGACGAAGACATCATCACGTTTTTATAGACCTTCTGTGCTAGCAACTGTTTCGTCAGTAATGAATGGGAGGAGACAGGGAGCAACAGTTCTGCATTGCTCAAGAGGTTCCAATCAAATTTAACTTCCGTTCCAATAATCTCTGATTTAAGGTCCAACTTTGTAGCATACCGAAATCCAGCTGTGGAAACCTCTCTGTAGTCAGCTGGCTTCATAGGAAACTCGTAATAGTCTTTGGATGCAGGGTCCAGCTGGTCGTAGGAACGAACATTGCTGAAAACCGTTCTTATGACCTGAAAACTCCGAGACACAATCGACAAAGAGCTCGATAGTCCTCCTTGAGTTCCTGAGAGTGGTACCATGCCCACTGAGCACGAGAAGTTTGGGAATTTGGTTGTCGACGTATCGTTAATTGTCAAAACAAAGGACGCCAAATCGTTTCCCAATATCGAGTCGATATCTTCAGTTGATCCCAAAAGAACTGCTCCCTGCTCGATCAAAAGTTTGACAGATGTTGCATCAACATCTACACAAGTATGAACCATGAAGGGTACACCATACAAAATAGACATGTTGTTCAAATCCTGTGGCTGGATTTCAGGCAAATTCAAGCGATTGTTTAACAGTAACCGTTCAGATTTTGAAATAATACTCTTGATAAAACTTGTGGGAGTTTCTCTGCTGTCTCGATATTTCTCCTGGATCCAATCAATGGACATGATTGCGTTGTCTTTCTTCTTGAGGCACATTCTATGATCTTTCGATAATATCAAAAGCTGCACACTTTGTGAAACATATCCCAAGAGTCCATCATAAGCGCAAAAACTGTTGATCATCTGGTCGTACATCGTCTTGTTAAAACCAGAAGTACAGTCTTCGAGCACACAACATTCGAAACCATGATCATTAGCCTCTCTGAAAGTCGTAGCCACACAGCATTCTGTAGTAACTCCACAAATTAACAAATGGGTTATTCCTCTAGTCACTAAAATCTGATGAAGATCAGTGTTGTAAAACGAACCTTTTCCAGGCTTATCGAGTACAATCTCGTGTTTTAAGGGCTGAAGACCATCGACAAGCTCGTGGCCCCATGACCCTCTCACAAGAAGCTTTCCTAAGGGACCTTCGTCGCCAATAAGAAAAGGGTAATTTTCTGGCCGTGCTATGGATTGTCTTAGGAGCTTGGAAGGAGCCAAATCCCTCAAATCTGGATCGTGTCCTTCTCTGGTGTGAATTACTGTCATTCCAAGGTTTCTGGCTGCTGCAAGGGTTTTCTTGCAAGGCTCAATAACTTTCGATACTTCCTGAAATACTTCAATCGAGTTGCATTGAAGGTATCCATATCCGTTCTCCAAAAGAAAATCTCTCTGCATGTCAATCATCACAAGAGCCGTTCTTCCCACAGGAAGGCTGAATGCTGTCGGCTTAGCACAAATATCCAACATGTGTAGGGAAGTTTTCAGATCGTTGAATGGCTGTCTTATTTCTGATTCTGATTTCGACCTTTCCGAAAATGGACAATCTTATCTCAAAGCCCGACGTTTTCTGATCGGGCAACTCTGCATATTTGCTTAAATGCCGGCTCTCTCGTCGGGCTGTGCTCCACTAGTCTCGGGCTCACTTCGGGCTCACTTCAGGCACATTCGGGCACATTCGGGCATGAATCAAATATTATCGGGCAATCAATCTGGGGTACCCATTCGAGTTTGCGGGCTTGTACTTAACGAAGTGCAATCCACAAGTGACGATATCAAATCATGGCAACCAAAGTGGAAAATCAACCAGACTACTCTCAATTTTTGTCTTTCTCTGGTAGAAAGCGTGATGTTAAGACACAAGTTGTTCGAAATGCAACTACTTCGGAGATTCCTGTCATTTCCATGAAGTTAGAAACCAACGAGCTTGTGGAAAAAATTCGCTATGCGTGCACTCAGGTCGGATTCTTCTACATTGCTGATCACGATGTGCCCCAAGAAAGTATTGACAAGGTTCTTGCTGCTGCTAAGACTTTTTTCGAACTCCCCAGAGAAGAAAAAAACGAAGTCCATTTCTCCAAGTCCAAGCACTTTAGAGGATATGAAGGTCCCGGAGACAACATGACCGAATTGGGTAGGAAGCCGGATTTGAATGAACAATTTAACTGGGGATATGAGGCCACCTTGGACCCTGAAAGAACTCCAGAGGAGATCAAAGATTATGCAAGATCTACTCAGAAAAGTGTAATGTATGGTCCCAACTCATGGCCTACAAAGGTTCCCGAGCTCAAGAAAGCCGTGGCGGAATACTATGCCCATGTCTTGAAGCTTGCTAGAAGATTGATCCAAATATTTGCTTTAGCATTGGACTTACCGGAGACCTACTTTGACAAGATGTTCAAAACTCCCGGTGCTATGGGCAGAGTGTTGCACTACTTTCCTCAGGACCCCAAAGAGGACAACTTGTTGGGAATTGGCGCTCACACAGACATTGAGTGTTTCACGATTTTGTATCAAGGTTCTGTTCCAGCACTTCAAATTTTAAATGATGAAGGTCAGTGGATCCAAGCTGTTCCAATCGACGGTACTTTTGTGGTTAATATTGGCGACATGCTAGCCAGATGGTCCAATGACACTTTCATCTCTACTGTTCACAGAGTCTCGAACTTGACTGGAAGAGAGAGGTACTCTATTCCGATTTTCATGGGCGTTCAATACGACACATTAATTGAGCCTTTGTACACTTGCATTCTGAAGGAAGGTCCAAAGTATGATCCCATTAAAGCTGGTGATTATGTGTACAAGAGATTGGCGTTCTCTAGATTAGACCCTAAGGAATACGAAGAGAAGATCAAAAGTTTATAGTGAATCAATGAACAAACTCTATTGAAAGAACAAAAGTATTCTAATAAATGGACAAAGTCTTCTAGTAAAAGAAGATATCCCGAGTTGTAGGACCTCTCCTTTAGAGACTAGATATTTCTGGCTCAGATCGCCTTTGCCTAGTCTTGGTTTTGAAACGATATTATATTGAACATACTGTAACATATTACCTATTTAGATACCGGTTTCTCGCCGTCAACAGTGACACTAACACCCACGACGCTATTCGAAATGCTGGAACTATCATTGACGAACTCGTCCTTATCTTCGCCCAAAACAGACATATCAATCAAACTGGTCTTGTCTGGGAAAAACATGTTAACAGCATAATACACCAAAAACGCACTCGAACATCCGTAGAGGTATGAAACGGCGGCGAAGTGTCTGGATCCTTCTGTGAGTTTGATGTTGGAGTTAACAGATTGAGCCAATCCTGGCAAGTTAGGCACTAATGAGCAAAGAAAGGCGACTGCAGCCCTCCAGTTGGTTCCATATTTATATCTGTAGATTCCGTTGGGGTCATACAAAGCAGGAACATCAATCTTCTGCTTCTTCACAAGCCAGTAGTCGGTGATCATGATAGTAAAGATTGGGGCCAAGAACAAAGAGACTCCAGACATGAAATTGATCAAAGATGAAGCCGAATTGATTATCTTCCAGGGTTGCATAATCCAGCCTGCCACTATTGTCACAATTGCAGCACTTCTTCTGATGTTCAAGTATCTTGGGAATAAACTTGTCAAGTCGTTGGCGGCTGTAATGACGTTGGCAGACAAGTTGGTACCTATTTGAGCGATACACCAACTCAAACATACAAAGAAGGAAGCGGCTCTCCCTTTTGATCCAGTTTGGATCCAGTAGACACAGAATGACGTAGGGGACCAAATATACTCCCCGTAGACCAACTTACCAGCGGAAGAGCAGATGATAGCCATCATAGTGACAAAAGTGGCCCAACTTGGAATCACTGCCACCTGAAAATACTGTGCATTGGACTTATCCTTCATATATCTTGTGAAGTCACTGATATTGGTTGCCATGGTGGCCCAGCCACCAATAGCACTCATCAATGTAGTTAATTGCAACCAAGACTTGTCACTGCCTTTGACTTCAGGCTTAAGATGCCAAATATCACCAGTTCCGCCTGACAAATTAGCAAGTCCAGAAGCCATTCCAATCAAACAGGCAGTCACTATTACACCTTTCATGATGAAGAACCATCTAAGTTTGTGAGGTGCAATCAACATGAATGGGAACTGAATGGACCAGAACACGAAATGTGCAACCATTTGAGCTGATGTTATTCCCACGCTTTCAGGAATGTGATTTTTCATTGTCAAGAAACTGGGCCAAATGGAAGAGATCAAAAGCCACATGCTCATAGAACCAGAAAATGTCTGAATAGCGTGCCAAAATAACGCTGTTATAAGTCTGGTTACAATAGCAAATCTGGCAAAATAATAGCCAAAACTACTACGAACACACACAGCAAACGGTATGTGTAATGCAGCCCCCATTGCACCATTGAGTACTAGTGGAACTCCAATTATCACCATTCCAACAATAGAGTTGATCAAAGCTTCTTTCCATGATAATCCCACACTCAAAGAACTACTAGGGTTTTCGAATGACTGTATGGACAAGTAGTCAGAGGCCCAGAAACCAACAATCATCCAGATATTCCAAGTTCTTCTTGATCTCGGCGTCACGTCGTTGTCAATATTTGTCCAAACGCCCTTTGGAGCCAAGGAAGACTCCTGTTTTGGCAACTTCCATCCCTTGAACTCGAGCAGTTTTCTGAGTCTATCCATTGTTGGTGTTCGATGATTTGAACATTAACATTTATACTGTTGCCTTCGACCTTATCGAGATTTTTTCTTATCTGAGATTTTTTTTCGATAAACCTATCGGGCATTTTTCGGGCACTTTCTTATTACCATCGGGCTTGATATCATTGGCGCTTTTTCCTTCTGCTCTAGTCCATATTGTGCCAAAATTGCTCAGGCTCTTCGAAAAGACCCCAGTCGCTGCAGCCCGACGTAAGCGTGCCTATCAATTTCTTATCTTCGATGGAAACACGGAGATTCAAGTTGCCACGATCCATTAACGGGCCCAAACGGCCCTGCGACGCCTGCCGTACTCGTAAGTCCAAGTGTCTACGGGAAGACGGAGATAGCAAATGCAAAGGTTGTACCCATAGGAACGTCGATTGCCTCTTCATTCTTCCTCCTGTAAAGAAGAAAAGAAAAGTATCATCTGAAGCTAGTCCAGCACATCCCATCACAGCGTTTGCAACAGTTGGGACTTCAGATTCTCCTGCAGGTGTTTCCTCACCGATTATTAGCATTGCTGGTGAGAGTTTGTTGGTTTCACAGCCAGAATGCACTCTTTATAAGCACCAGTATTTGATGGGCGCAAATAGTGATTTTGACGAGACAGTTTTTGTCGATATCTTGAATCTCAATAGTGTGGACCTTCTCCCTACTACTTCAGACTCCACCGTCAATCGTTCTGTTAAAAAGCTACTGAAGGATGTGGTTTTCGTCGAAGTTCACGAGGATGAGGCCAAGCACGAATACCGGAAGCAGAAATTATCACTTATCGAGCTGATTGTGGGGGAGTACGCTAGCAGGTTGGTGAACTTGTACTTTCGTACAATACACTCGCTGTTTCCAATTCTCAACAAAGGAGAGTTCATCAAGACCTACAATACTTCTTTCGATACCATTTCTCCTGCCCTTCTTGCTGCTTTGTATCTTTTTGCGTTGAACTGGTGGTCTCTTGATCTTGAGCTCTCCATGCTTACGCCGCCATCGCAGAAGGATCTTGAGGTCATTGCTGAGGAATGTCTCATGACAGAATTGAACTGTGGATGTGTTGCGACAGTACAAGCTGGCTTGCTTCTTGTTCAACATCAAAGTTTCAGAAACAATTATGAGAATCCCAATCAGTCTTATGCCATGCAAGCATCGATAACTGCTTTAGGTCAAGGTCTTGGTCTCAATCGAAATCCACAGGATTGGAATATTCCACCGTGGGAAAAGAACCTCCGAAAGCGAATTTCGTGGGCACTATATGTCCAAGATAAATGGCTTTCTCTAGCACTCGATTTGCCGTCTCATATCACAGTCTATGACTGGAGTGTGGCCGATTTGGATGAGACAGAAGACTTTGTCGATTTGGCTGACCATTCTTCTGACTCCACACAAGGTGTTATTGACTCCAATAGTGGACGTGTTCTTTTTTTGCAAACTGTTGAGCTCTCAAAGATCGTTGACCAAATTCTTACCAGTGTTTACTCGATTACAGGAAAGGACTATATCAAATCCTTTGAGAGTCAAACTCCAACCAGTCAGCTCCAAGCTCTTCTCGATTACATCAAACCTCTTCAAGTTGCACTTGTCAATTGGGAATCACAACTCCCGAACGTCTTAAATATGGAACTGACGCCCAAAAGAGGCCATATTTCGAGCACTCCCAACATCTATATTGCCAACTTCACTGCTAAAATCGCTATTCTTCGACCGGTCTTGAGAGTCATATTTTCCATCAAGCAACATGGCCAGCCTGTTGACAATCTGTTCATGAAAATGAGAGATGTTGTCTTCACAAATTGTTTGTTGAACCTTGAGAACTCGGTCAGATTTTTGGGCGAGATGAGAGCGGAGCATTTCCAGACATTCTGGTACTCCAGTGCCAAGTTTGGGCTAAGTTTTATAGTGGTGCTCGGGTTTTTGACTCGACTTACCGCCAAAACTCAGGAAGAATTTGACCAGTGCTCGGATAGACTTGACGAACTAATCTGGAAGTTGAAAATCAACAGCAAGAACGCCGATTTCTTACGCCATTCAATTCTATGGTGGCATCAATTGACAACCTTGTTCAAAACCAACCAACAAGATTGCTTCAAAGAGTTCTCGATCAGTAGTATGAACCTGAAGCCTGTGATGCCCAAGATTAATATAAAGCCCCCGCATCCACAACGGGAGTTCGAAGCTACTCCCGACTTCATGACCTATCTCTCGCCTCGCTTGAACAACTTTGACGTGCTTGAGAAGTATTTTCTTAATAATTCATAGTTTAACAGCTATAAGTTTTCTAAAAACGAATCAGTTCAATTCAGTGAAAACATCCGCTGTCATCGAGATGGGCGACCTTTCACTCACTCCTACATTTCCCGAGCTCATCGCATATCTGAACTCGTGCTTTCTCGATTTCCTCTTTGGCATGTAAATGGCTGCGAAAAGCTAGCCCGATTGGTATTATTCTAGTCTATAAAGGGTAAAAAGGGAATTGTACGAAAAAGAACAAGCCACTTAAGCGTTCAACTTCTCGGTGATCTCGTCCAAGTCGACACCAGCAAGGTGAGCAAAGAACTTGGGGATCTCGATGTTCTCGTGAGAACCACCAAGGCCGAAGACCTGGTCAGTGATCTCGAAAGTAGAAGCCAATCTCTCAGAGTTGAAAGTGAAGTCCTAGGTTTCTTCGTCTCAGTCTACCGTAGTGTATAGCCCTACTAGTTTGAGTATGTTTTAATGAGAAGAATGTGTTATATGATAGTAATAGAATTCCGAATTAATTTTTTTGAAACCTTTTACACAAATTTTCCCCATACAAATCATACTCCCTTAGCAAACAGCTATTGAACATGTAATAAAAGCGTGTGAAACATGCAACTTTTTCATTAAGGTAGAAAGCTCACTGCAAAATTGCATTAAGACTTCAATGCATTATCCAATACACGTCTACGCGAAGTGCACACTTTGAGTTTTGTCACAATGAACACGACCTTTGGTAAGTACCCGACAAATTAAGTTACGCTCGCACAAAAACGACAGTTGCATGTTGAGGTTATTCCCGATAAAACCGGTGTTCCTCCCAATAAGACCTCAATTCGTGCTATGGAAGCGAACGCTTAGCGTCAGATCGACCAGATTGGCGTTTCCACGGGCTTCCCCCCGTCAAAATCAGCCGGGTTTATCTCAAATCAGGTTCAAATCGAGCGCCTCCACCAACAATTTCAGCGCCGACCTCTCGAAGTTGCTCAAGCTTGCCAGGCCCGAGTTCAAGCTCATTGTGGGCGCGCTTGTGTGCCTTGTTGTCACCAGTACCGTCACCATGACGCTACCGCTCGTCATAGGGAAAATCATCGATAACGCCAAACCGCTAGAAGAGCAGTCCAGCGAGCAAGCAGCACAGTCCATCAAAGACATCGAGATCTTCGGGCTACCGGAGAACATGTTTTACGTGGCGGTCGTGGGCGTGTTCGTCGTGGGGGCCATAGCCAACTTTGGCAGAATCTACTTGCTCAAGCTCGCTGGTGAAAAGCTCGTGGCTCGACTCAGAGCGAGGTTGTTCTCCAAGATCCTCTCTCAGGACTCGTACTTTTTCGACGTTGGACCCTCGAAAACCGGCATGAAAGTTGGGGATTTGATATCGAGAATCTCGAGCGACACTCAAATCATATCCAAGAGTTTGAGCGCCAACATCTCTGATGGTGCAAGAGCATTGATTAGTGGGGCAGTGGGGCTCTCGATGATGTGGATAGTGTCGTGGAAATTGTGCATGTGCATGAGTTTGATGTTCCCTCCATTGATCATCATGTCTGTTGTGTATGGAAGGAGAATCAAGCAGCTTTCAAGGACCATTCAGGACAATTTGGGAAGTCTTACAAAAGTCACGGAAGAGAAACTTAATGGGCTCAAGACCATCCAGAGTTTTGCAAGACAGAATCTCGTGGTTCACGACTACAACCAAGAGATCAGAAACCTTTTCAACACCTCAATGAGAGAAGGAAAATTGAGTGGGATCTATTACGGTGGTAACGGTCTACTTGGGAACCTCATGATCATTGGGCTTCTTTACGTTGGTACCAGGCTTATTTCGTTAGGTGAGATTACTTTGGGAGACTTGTCGAGTTTCATGATGTACGCTGCCTACACTGGAGGGTCAGTTTTTGGATTTGGGAATTTTTATACCGAGCTCATGAAGGGAATCGGTGCAGCTGAGAGAGTGTTTGAGCTAACAGAGCTGCATCCACAAATCACCACGTCATTGGGTAAAAAAGTTGACGATCTCAACGGTGACATCAAATTCGATAACGTTAAATTCACATACCCGTCGAGACCTGACGTTGAAGTGCTAGGTACGTCACCATTGAATCTAACCATCAAGAGAGGTGAGCACGTTTGTTTTGTTGGTCCTTCAGGAAGCGGTAAGTCGACAATTTCACAATTACTTTTGAGGTTCTACGATCCAGTGTCAGGAAACATTTCCATCAACAACCACAACATACGAGACCTCAACTTGAATTTTTTCCGGTCACAGATCGGGTATGTTCAACAGGAGCCATTGTTGTTCAGCGGGTCAATTAGAGACAATATCACTTTTGGAAAAGACAACTGCACTGATGAAGAGATTGAACATGCCACCAAATTGAGTAATGCCTATCATTTTATTCAGCAGTTCCCTCAAGGTTTGGAAACGGTTATTGGACCAACCAGCAGTGGCACTGCACAGTTGAGTGGTGGACAAAGACAGAGGATATCACTTGCCAGGACGCTTATCAAAGAGCCATCAGTCTTGATCCTTGACGAAGCTACATCTGCGCTCGACTCGATCCTGGAGGAAGTTGTGATGAAGAACTTGCAGCAGCTCACCAAGGACCACTCAATCACCATGATCCTGATTGCCCACCGATTATCCACCATCAAGAACAGCGAGAGGGTCATAGTGCTCAATTCACAGGGCGAGATTGTGGAGGATGGGCCCTTCAACGAGCTCTACGACAACGAGCAGTCCAACTTCAACAAGCTCCTCAAGCAGCACCAGGTTGAGTGAGGCCCAGTGTGTTGATGAGGCTACTCACATCGCGCCGACCAATGGCACCGTGTCTCGCACCGTGTCTCGCACCGTGTCTCGCACGCGTCGACCAATCGCACCCTGTCACTCGCACCCTGTCACTCGCACCATCCGGGCAACCATAGCAACTTGCTCTGCGCTATCACATGCACCCTTATTAAACTGCACATAATTCTTGTCTGCTCAGCGGCTTGTGTTTGTGGCGATAATCTCCACAAATTCAACTGCACCAGAGCGATGGACGGCGCCAACTCCGAAGCACACTCTGTGTCAGCATTTGTAAATAGAAAATTAGCAACTTCACCTCAACCTATTCCTGTACCGCTGTCCCCCGACCACAGCGAAATCGATGTGGCCAGCCCAGTCACCGTGAAGTCAAGCAAGGGTCTACTTGCCACAATTGCCTCGACGTCATTCTACTCCGACTTGCGTCTGTACGTGGCAGGCTGTCACAGCCTGCACTCAAAAAGTGTCCCACTGATCTTGGGCTACATGCTTGAATCCGACAGCAACGACGACGACACCACCGACTACGAAGACGCCCTTGACCAGTCGCAGGACTCCGACTCCGACTCTGCTAGCGACTCCTTCACCGCTGAGCCCATGACGGCAACCAACAGCGCTCGATCCGGCACTTCCAGAGACGACTACGAGGAACTAGAAACGCTCAAGCAATGTGACAATATGTCTATTCCCAACAAGCTCACCCGATTCCAGGACTCCGTCCTCAAAAACTTGTCCTTGTTCCTTTCGGGCAACATAATCACCCAAATGAAGGACGAAGGTAACGAAATCGATGAGGAAAGACTCCAAAAATTCAAATTGAAAATCGCTGAAAGACTACAGCGAGTGTTCGCCATCAGTGACGATGACTATTTCCACACTAACGCCAACATTTGGCTAGTCAGAGATGTTTTACTACAGGGCCACGTCCACCTCACGAACGAGTATCTCATTTTTTTTGCAATCTTACCCCACAAACTCCACCAAGGTCACAACGATGCCAACGAAGAATCTGAACTCGAAGAGATAATCCAGTGTGGTGCTCTTACAATGAAAACAAAGAAGTACGGCGAGCTCTTGAGTAATGTGCTCACCACAAGATTTTGGGCAATCTTGAGACCAGAAACTTTGAGTTTCTACACTTCACCCACCGACTTGTACTTCCCTCACCATGTCATTGACTTGAAGGACTGCACTCATGCTGAGATCCTCGAGAAGTATCACCCAAAGACTGACAACTCCCCACAACTTCTGAAACCGTATGGTACTCAAGCTAGTCCTTCGGGAACACCGACAGGTTCCTTGTCTCCGCGAGAGTTATTCACCACTGGATCTCTGTCCTCGAGTGACTACTTTGATATCGACGAAGATGAGATCAGCAAAGTCTTCCAACAAGAAGCTGAAGAAAATAAAGAAAATACATCGAATGGAGTGTGGTTCAAACTAGTGACGAAGAAGAAAAGCTTCAAGATTGAATGTGATAACATGTTTGTGGCTAGACAGTGGGTAAACAACATCACCAAGATTATTTTCCAAATGAACAATGCCAACTCCAAAAGTGAAGTGCTCATCAAGATTCCTCTCGATAACATAGTATATTACAATCGCAGGAATCTTTTCTCCGGGAATGGTACAGAATCTTCCGGTGAGTTTGATGAATCAATACCTGCTACATTCAGTGTTTGCTTCGTTACCAAGAGCGGTGCAGATGGTAATTTGACAAAGGCCAAGAAGAAGATCAAGGGCCGTGATACTTCCAAATCCGACCCCTTGGATGCAGTAGATGACTTGCATTTTGTCACCAATGCTGGTGACTTCTATTCCAGGTTTGACAGAGTGATGCAGGATCGTCAAAAGGAAAAGGGTACAAAGGACGAGGATCGAGTACCCAATGACGATATCTATGAGGTCATGTCCGAAGACACTCTTGATGCTATGAGACTGAAGGCATCAAAAATTTCATCTGCCCCAATTATAGAACCTTTTAGCACCTTGCATGAAGGTGCTACCGCAAGGAACATTGTCAACGAGGTCATGTCTGCCAGCAGCCTATCACAATTCATCCTTCTGGGTCAACAAAGTGAATCAGCCGATCAGAATTCAACTATCAAGAAGCTCGGTAAAGCTCTTAAGTCATTTGGCTCCTCCAAGTTGAAAGACGGCAAAGACACTTTATCACCAAGTCAAACCCCGTCATATGACACTTATAACGATCTGATACGATCGTCATCGTCAAGTTCACCCGTGAATCTTTCTCTCCCTCGACAGTTGACTTACACGGGGTTGATGAACCTTGATATGTCAATAGAAGCCTCCAAAAGAAAACCAGAGGTTATAGAGGGGATGTTGGGAGGAAACTGTCAGAAGTCACGCAATTCTTCTCTAATGGAGCCACAGCCTGAGAAGCCACTATCAGGAGTTGGTGTATTGGGTTTAAGTGACCCTTCAGAGTACGAGAATGAAGAGACAAAGATAAAGCCTCTCAAAAAAGGTCTCAAGGCCATTTCAAATGTAACCCACATGTGGAATGCACAGCCAATCCATTGGGTGAAAATGAATGAAGACTGTGAAGATGCTCTCTATGAGAAAGACGACACTAAAAGAGATTTGGCTATGAAACTGTTCAGAAAACATTTCTCTTTACCGCTCAATCTGGAGCTTATTGCCAGTTATTTCTGCCACATACAGAGGTCAATTCCAGTCTACGGTAAACTCTACATCGGGAAGGATGTTATGTGCTTTCGAAGTTTACTACCTGGTGTCAAAACCAAGATGATATTGCCCATGAATCACATTGAGAATTGTTACCTGGAGAAAGGCTCTACCATAACCTATTATACCCTAAACTTGGCTTTGCGTGGACGTGAAGACTTGACTGTAGACTTCAGTTCACAAAAAGCCAGAGATGACTGTGAAAAGATGGTGTTGGAGACTCTTGAAAAGTTCCACGGCGATGAGGGATGGCAACCCGAGGCTCATGAATGGGGAAGAAACTATGACCTTGAGCTAGGAAGAATGAGATTAGGGTCGGAAGGCTCAGAGGACGGGTGTTCTCTTTCACCAACGAAGCATACCAAGAGGATTGCCAAAATAAGAATCGAGAAGGCAAGACTCAAGTTGTTCGAGGACAGGTTCACACTGGCTGCTGGATTACAATGTCCTGTTATCCTCGAGGAATCTCCTCTCGTGAAAACTGAACTCAGGCCCTCAACATCGTACCATTTTGTGCTACTCACTATTGGTTCGAGAGGCGATGTGCAACCGTATATCGCTCTTGGGAAGGGTCTCAAGGAGGAAGGTCATAAAGTAACCATTGCAACCCATTCAGAGTTCAAAGACTGGGTTGAGTCCCACAAGATTGGGTTCAAACCTGTTGCTGGTGACCCCACCGAGTTGATGTCATTAATGGTCACACATGGCTCGTTGTCGGTGGCATTCATCAAAGAAGCCAGTACCAAGTTCAAAGGCTGGATAAACGATCTTCTCAAAACGTCTTGGGAAGCCTGTCAAGACGCAGATATTCTAATTGAGAGTCCCTCAGCAATGGGAGGTATCCATATTGCTGAAGCACTTGCCATTCCATACATGAGGGCGTTCACAATGCCCTGGACAAGGACTCGTGGATACCCACACGCCTTCATTGTACCTGAACTGAAGAAAGGAGGCTCCTACAACTACCTAACTCACGTTATGTTTGAAGCTGTGTTCTGGAAGGGTATATCTGGCCAAGTCAACAAGTGGAGAGTAGAACAGTTGGGATTACCCAAGACCAATCTATTCCGACTTCAGCAGTCGAAGGTTCCGTTCTTATACAATGTTTCTGCTACCGTTTTTCCACCAGCAGTTGATTTCCCTGACTGGATCAAGGTGACAGGCTACTGGTTTTTAGATGAGGGACAAGGAGGGTATGAACCACCGAAAGAATTGATTTCATTCTTGGAGAGAGCCGCAAAAGATGAGAAGAAGATAGTTTACATTGGGTTTGGGTCTATTGTTGTTCGTGATGCCAAAGGTCTTACCAAAGCAGTCGTGGAAGCAGTTCTCGATGCAGATGTCAGATGTATTTTGAACAAAGGGTGGTCAGACAGACTAAGCGAGAAAGACAGTCAAGGGAAAAACACCGAGCCAGAGATCCCATTACCACCAGAGATCTATGCGTCGGGCCTGATACCCCACGACTGGTTATTCCCTCGCATAGATGCGGCAGTTCATCATGGCGGGTCCGGGACCACAGGCGCCACACTTCGGCTGGGAACGCCCACAATTATCAAGCCGTTCTTTGGTGATCAGTTCTTCTATGCTTCACGGATAGAAGAGATCGGGGTTGGTGTGGCGTTGAGGAAGCTCAACACGCAGTCGCTCTCCAAGGCGTTGAAGACGGTGACGACCGACATGAAAATCATCGAGAAGGCAAAGCGAGCCAGCAAGAAGATTCGACAAGAGGACGGCGTGTCCAATGCCATTGAAGCCATCTACTCAGAAATGGAGTACGCCCAGTCGCTAGTGATGACCAAAGTTCTCAGCAACGACAGAGCTCGCACCGGCTTCGATTTGAGGTCCGGGTGCCAGAGCCCTTCTGTCGCTACAGACGATCTCAGTTCCGTTTCCAGCGAAGAGACGCAGCCCTAAGCCCCAAGCGTATAGTATTTGCAGCCGGTATTTTCAGTCGCTTGAATGCACGTGACTCGTAGTAATGGTGAGTCAAAAGCGAAGTCAACCAAAATCACAGCATGATTTACCGCAACGTCACGCAAGAGCAGCTTGACACAAACGCGTACACGCGTATGGTGCTGGGCCAATCGATTGTTGAGATCCCCCTGTACGAGCTCGAGTGCGGCGAAACCCTCTACGATTTCCCTGTGGCGTACAAGACTTGGGGCAGGCTCAACGCCGACAGGGACAACGTTCTTGTGATCTGCCATGCGCTCACGGGGTCTGCCGACGTCCAGGACTGGTGGGGCCCGCTCTTGGACCTGGGCAAGACGTTTGACCCCCTGAGATTCTTCATTGTGTGCATCAACTTTCTTGGATCTCCCTACGGCTCGTGCTCCCCGTTGACGGTAGACAAGCACAGCGGCAAGCCCTACGGGCCAGAGTTCCCGTTGGTCACCGTTAAGGACGAAATCGGCATCCAGAAACTCATCTTGGACGCTTTGGAAGTCAGAAGCATTGCCTGCGTCATTGGCGGCTCCATGGGCGGCATGATCGCACTCGAGTACTCTGCCACCTACAACGACACGCTGTACGTGCGGGCGGTCATTGCGCTAGCCACGTCGGCACGGGCGCTGGCGTGGTGTATCTCGTGGAACGAGGCCCAACGACAGTGTATCTTCTCAGACCCCGACTACGAAGATGGCTACTACTACGAGAACCCCAATGGTAGTAAACCGGATGCAGGGCTCAGTGCCGCCAGAATGTCTGCTCTTTTGACTTATAGATCTAGAAACTCCTTCGAAACAAGATTCGGCAGGAAACTCCCCACCGATAACGACATAAGGTACCCTCGCAACACCGACGAAGAGAAATGGCTCTTGCACAATCAAGGCTCACGGTCCAAACGTCGCACCAACAGTTCAAGCTCAGTCTCGCTCTCGCTGCAAGTCAAACCTCAAACCTATTTCACCGCTCAGTCGTACCTCAGATACCAAGGCAATAAGTTTGTCAATCGATTTGATGCCAACTGCTATATTTCGATCACCAGAAAACTCGACACCCACGACTTGACTAGAGGACGTGTGGATGATGTTAATGACTCAGACCCGCTCCCTGAGTTCCTTACAACTTTGAAAAAGCCACACTTGGTCATTGGAATTCAGTCGGATGGACTCTTCACTTTTGGTGAGCAACAACTTCTTGGTCGTCACATACCCAACTGCATTTTAAAGAAACTCGAGTCTCAAGAGGGCCACGATGCTTTCTTGCTTGATTTCGAAATCATCAACAACTACTGTCTCGAGTTCCTTCATCAACAACTACCCGAGTTTTACGATGACTCTGGCAAAGTTGAAGTGTTTGACAACTGGAAAGATTTTGTCACCGATATTGACAATGGTGGTAACTCAGTATTTGGAGAAGCAGAAAAAAACATCACCAATTGGTAGTCAATACAAAATCAACTGTTCTCCAAGAAACTTCTCAACAAGTCATCTACAGGCATGTTCTCAAGGCCCTCATATGAACCAAACGCATCGTCGAGGCCTTGGGAAGCCCCATTGGGCTTATCAAAATCTTCCTGTGAAAGAATATTGGTGATACCATCGGTCTTTGACGACATCACTTGTTTCCAGAGCTGGTCAATGTCGTTGGAGTCATATCCATCCCCGAATACTGGACCCTGATCTTGCTTGGCGTACCCTAGTCTCTCACGACTAGCCACCAAAGACTCATGAGATTCGTTCAACATGGTGTCTAGTTTACTCAAGTGGGTCTCACAAATCAAGATACCAAATCCATTTTTGAACCTGTCATCCTTGGTAAATCCTTGCGACGTCACTATCTCATAAATCGTCGATAATGACTTGTTCAACCTCCAGGCATAATAGTACCGAGAGCTGAATCGGTGGAGGGTTTCAATCAAGATTTTGGCATGGTTATCGAGCAACTGCCCAATATGTGTGAGAGTTCTGTGTCTTCTATTGTATGCTTCGTCGGTTATCATACGTTTGTTGTGCTCAAAGTGACTTGAGCTTCGTATTATCTCGAGCCTGAACCTCAAGAAGAACGCCAACAAGATCAAGGTCACTTTGTGAAGCGTCATCAAAAGGTCAGGCATCACAATAAGGTCAGTGGTGAAGTGAACATGGCCCTTTTCAAAAATTTCATAGCATAATGGAATAGTATCGAAAACAATAATTATGAGGATCTTTGCCATGTAGAAGTAAACAAGACGAGGGTTTCGTTGACGTTCGTAAAAATTGAAGAGATGCATCAGCACACATCCCAGCAAAGCAGTTGCTAAAAGATGTTTTTTAGCAGCCACACTCTTGGAGAAAGTACTAGAAACGCTGGTTCGCAACGAGGTAGCCATGTTGCCAATATCAGGACTTATGAAGCTTCTCTCAAATGCTCCAAGTCGATCTGTAAGTTCTTTGACGTAAATTTTCTGGTTCACTTGAAGGGCATAGCTTAAAAACCTGTTGACCGCATCATTGAGATTATTCTTCTGTAAAAAATAACTCACAGCTTCCTTCTCGATAGCTGGATCAAGAACATTCTCTATTCCAACAGTGTAAACGGGGAGTTTGGTATCAAAGTGGCATCTTTCAATCATAACGTGGGTTCCACAGTACAAAGAATAGTAGGTCGAACTGCAGAAGACAAACCACCAGATCTTCCGACTCAAGTGCTTGAATCGAGGCTCCATCTTTTCGTCTGCAAATGTGTCTGGGTCTCTGTTCAACCCTATGCTCTTGCAGATAGTCACCAAGACATTCATGAAGATGACAGCTTGGTTTTCTCTGTCACCATCACCTTCCTCTGGGGCAAAAGCGTGGAGCAGTTTCAACATCAAGAGAAGTTGGACTACCTTGATGCTGCTGATGTTGAATAGATTAAATTGTTGAAGACACTTGTTCGCCAAACTACCAGCGTCAATGTGAATGGGGTTGCTAAGCAAGTATTGGAGGTCTGGGTCAGATGGGTGGCTCACTTCAAGATTGGCTCGATTCACATGAGCACTGTTGGTGATGAGAGACAAGTAGGTCAAGCGTAGCATCACTAGAAGCACTCCCAAATAGGCGAAATCAATTCTTCTTGTGACGTTGATGGTCTCGAGGCGTTCATCGAGACATGTGACAGGCCCCATCATCTTGTAGATCTCTTCCGTGAAGTCACGCTGATCGATAATTGGGAAACAAATGTACAAGTGACTGAAAAACCGGTTGATGAGCTTCCACATGACGCCCTTTGACGGGAGAACGAGCAAGATCTTATCGACAAGCTGCGTGACTTGGCTCAAGTCTCCGTCGTAGAAACTGTACCCCATGAGAGTTGGGTTCAACTGGCCAGTTGCTGGTACTTGGGTAGGGTCTGCCAAAGGCTTGAGATCATGTAGACCCTCTCCTGTCTCGGTCTTGTTCATGAAGGTGCGCTCCACATTGCTCAAGGACTTGTCGAGAGTCGTTTTCTTGGTCCCAGAGATCACCTGGTCCATCAAGTAGTCAAACACCGAGCTGAGAATCAGGTCAGACTTCATCATCGAGATCCACGTGAACGGGTCGTGACTCTGGCGCAACTCGGGGGTCTTGCATGTAAGACTGCTGTAAGTGTCGTAAAAACTGAACTTGTCGTCTTCCAACCCCCACGGGTTCGAACCGATAAGCATGGGATAATTCCGGGATTTGATAACGTCATCGATGCCTCCATCTTTGTCTGGAAGATCCACGTCAATACGTGCAACTTCAGGCCCAGACTGCGGACTGGGAGTGCCTTCAAGCTTGTTTAGCTTGGACTTGAGTACTTGAATCCCATCGAGGATTTCTGCTCCTGTCTCTGGTCGCCCCATGGCGTAAAAACAGTCCTTGTTTCCGTACCGGACACAGGTGCCGCATGGCTGGCCCCTGTCACACCGGACCTTCCGCTTCTTGCAGAACGTACACACTATAGTAAGCCGATGTCGTTTCTTTGTGATTGTCATTAGTAGTACCAAAGTCGCATTTTCACTCACACCCTTTTGCGCTAATGGAGATCCCAGACTCGTTTGTGTTTCGGCTTCTTCACCGCAGCCTCGTCGAGCTTGGCCTCAACTCCACAGCAGACTCTCTCGTGCAAGAAGTAGCGAAAAAGGGCACTTTTGTAGACGGCAATGCTCGTTTACTCCTTCTGTCCCAGAAATCACAGTTTGTGGTTTGGTGGGACTCGTGCTTGCAAGACGGCAACTACGACGATGTGTTGAACCATTTGCTGTCTTTGCTCTCGAACTTAACTGCTGATCATTTAGACCAAAATGTGCTCCAGGGGCCCCCAAATTTGCTCCAAGTCCTTAACACCACCGCCACCTTATCGCCGCAAGATTATAGATCTGTGATTCTTGTGCTCATTTACTTGATTAAACGTACCATCTACATTGAAAAAGTGCTTGATGTGTCCTTCAGTGAGCCTCAAGCTCCCGCTACTAACCCAGACACCTCTTTGATTCTCTATTTGGGAGACGAAATGGGGCCATTACTAGATGAGTTTACTCCTGCAAACAAACCACCGGTGCTTGGAGACTTGTTTGATCTGGAAATCGTCAAGTATTTGAACAGAGAAGAGGAAACCACTAAACTTTTGTCGCTATCAATTCAGCTGCCAATTACCCCAGATCAACTTGAAACTTTGGTGTTCAATGAAGAAATCTTCTTCCAGCCCGTCACATTGTACCAGAGCTGTACACATCTGTACCTTGTGTCGAAGCTTCGCCAACTACTTATCAAACGATTCTTCGGTCACCTCTTCTCAGCAGACTTTTATCAGGGCGCATTGCCCTACCTGAACTTCCCATTACCGAAAAACCTCCTCAACAACATCATTCATGCTTCAGTGGCACACTACCGCTTTTTGGCGCCATTTTATCTACCTCCAAGACAACAGACCGCAACTATAGAGGATAAAGAGGAAGCCTTCATTCCGCCAATTGAACTGGAAATCAACGAGTATTACAAACCCAAATTCCCCTCGCAAGAGCTTTACAGCTTGGACCATCACACCAGCCAGGTTTGGTTTGCCAAGTTCTCTCCGCTGGGAAGATATCTTGCTACAGGTTCTGAAGATGGTAAGCTCATTATTTATGATGTCATTAATGACTTTGATGTTTTAGGAGTTTTGGAGAGTGAAGACGATGCAGACAAGCTTGCATTTGTCAACTCGTCGTACGTTCCCTCTCATACCAACAAATCTATAGTCTATTGTTGCTGGGATCCCAAGGAGGAGTACATAGTGGTCGGGTCATTCGATCTCAAAGTCAGAGTGTGGTGTGTCAAGGGCATAGGTCGAGCAAAGAAAAGGATCACTCGCTCAGACGAGAAGAACGAGGTCAAGTTAGTGAGTTGCTTCGTGTTGGGATCTAAAAAAATCAGGACGTGGACTTCGGAGTTTATTCCTTCCAACTCTTCCATACCAAGATTTGTTATCGGGTCTCCTGACTATGTGTTGAAGGTATTCGATATCTATGGCACAGAGCTCTTTGACTTCCATGGGGATACCTATGAGAACGCTACCGACATAAAGATGAAGGATGAAGACTCAGTGGAGTTCGACCACGACGAAGAAGTCACCACCGACGAAGTGGAGAAGAACAGCGACAAGTTTAGCAGGATCTACGACTTGGCTATCACTCCTGACTCCAAGGTGCTCATCACCGTCACCTACAGTAAGTGGGTTGGGTTCTACAGCATCCCCGATTTGAGCAATATCGATTCAGTCACACACAAGATCGCCAGTATCAAGCTCAACAGTCGTTTAACGTCTTGCTCTGTGAGTAACAACGGTAAATATCTTTTGTTGAGTTTGTTGGCGGACGAGCTCCAAGTATGGGACATTGAAGATGTGGCCAATGGCGGTAAACCGGTTTTATTCCGCAAATTCTTTGGCCACAACCAAGGCGGTAACATTGTGAGGTCATGTTTCGGGTACCTTGACATCAACACCAACCAAGAGCAGTTGGTGCTCAGTGGAAGCGCAGATGGTGATATCTACATTTGGAACTTGTTCACTGGTAGACTCATCACTAGAGTACGTGGACACAAGGCATTTGTAACCACGGTCACATGGAACAACAATTACAATTACGTTGGTAAAGACTACGGGAAAGTTTGGTGCTCCGTAGGCGATGACGGGTTAGTCAAAATATGGGGGCCACAAAGTTTTTGAAACTCAAACAATATTATTAAACAATACTATTCAATAACTAGAGCTCATCGTGTTCAGCATCCTCGTCGACTTCTTCAGGTTGTTCTGCTTCCTTTTCAGCATCTCTTTGAGCCTTAAGTTCAGTACCATCGACTTTGAGGGAACCCTTTTCTTTGATGAAAGCGAGGAGACTTTCGATATCTCTGGCATCTTCAAAGAGAATTGGTTTTCTTAAACCGGTTTCTTCATCAACTTCACCGTCAGCTGGGTATAACAATAAAGTTGGGTAACCTTGGATCTCATACAAGAGTTCGACATCGTTGTTAGAGTGGTCAATACTGGCAATAACAACTTCAGCTGATGGTTTGGTTGAACCGAAGATTTCTCCTAATTCATCCCAGGTTGGAGCTAATTTTTTACAGTGACCACACCATGGAGCATAGTACTTAACAAACACGTCTTTGTCGAGGTTTTCAGATAAGAATTTTTCGTGATTGTGGGCCACTAACTTAACGATTGGAGATGCGGCTTGTTCTTCTTCAGTTGGTAAAGGTTGGGATTTAACAATTGGTTTAATTTTACCATCCAAGTATTCCTCGACGAATTTTTCAATAGTTTCAGTTGAAGGGTCAGGGTGTTCAGTTTGGTCAACACCGAATTTTTTGTTCTTCTTGATATCTTGGATAGCGAATAATGGAACGATTTCAGGGTCCATGTTCAAAGTTTCAGCTTGTCTACCGAACAAAGTTGCATCCAAAGCAACAAAATTAAGTTTACCTCTGTAAGTTTTACCTAATTTGTTAAAGAATTCAGTAACAGCTTCTTTTTGTTCTTGAGTTTTGTAGAAATAGTAAGCAAGTGGAGCTGGTGAATCCATGTACATTTGATAAGTTTCTCTGTTGATTTCACCAAAGAAAGGTAAAACTTCCCTCTTGAAGAAATCTTTGAGTCCAGCAGGGTCAACTTTATCAGTGAATGGGATGGTTGATAATGTAGATGGGTGAATAACGTAATAAGCAGCATTCTTACCATCGGTTGCTAAATCTGTGAATTTTTCAGCAACCGAAGCAACCAAGTCTTTGGCTCCAACAGAGATGAAAGTCATGTCATTTCTTAATTCATCAGCAAGTTTAGAGAAGGTGGTGTTTGCAGATTCTTCGGAGCCTTCAGGGAAAACTTGTAACACGAATGGTTTGACTTGTTGATCCAATAATGATTTCAAATCATCAATAGAAGTTGGAATTTGGACAGCTGGTAATGAAGCTTTCACCATGTAATCAATGATACCATCAGCAGCACGAGGACCAGCGTAATCTTCAGGTTCGGATTCTGAACCTCTGATGACTTTCAAAGTTGGGTAACCCTTGACACCGTAGTCTCTACAGATTGATTCCTCTTCAGTACAATCGATTTGAGCTAATTTGATGTTTGGGTGGGTTTCATCCAATGATTCTGCAGCCTTGACGAATTCTGGAGCCAATTGCTTACAGTATCCACACCAAGGGGCGAAAAATTCTGCCAACACGAGTGGGTTGGAGTCAATGAACTCCTTAAAATTGTCAGAAGTTAATTTAACAACGGCAGAATTTGGATCAGCAATGGCTTCACCATCAGCTGGGCCAGATGCAACCGCCACGGCGGCTAATAATGATGCTAAAACAGTTGAAGAAAATTTCCAGAATTTCATGATTAGTTATTACGTTGAAAATCTCAACAGCGTGTCAAGTTATTGAGACTGAAAATTAATATGCAGGGTAAGAAACTTTAATGGTTTAGTGGCTGGTGTTGGATGACGTTGACGATGACGTGTTTGTGATGATTGTGATTGTGTTTACGAGTTTGCTTGTATTGTGTTTACGTACGGCCTGGCGTTGGTGGCGACCACGTCACATGGTTTTGTCATGTTCTGACTAAGCCAGCGACCATCAGAGATACAATGCCAACCAGTGGCATTCAACGTCTGACTCGAGACATGGCGTCAGCGACGAGGTGGAGCCGACAATCAGGTGGAGTCGAACAGAGTCTAGCTCTGCGCTTGCTCATAGGCAACATTAGCTCACAGTAGCAGCTGACCACACCAATATACTATCCACTGCCACTCACTCACACCCTCACACCCCCACTAGAATCCCAAGAAATCCCTCCATGTCTCCCAAGTGTCCAACTCCACATCGTAAATGTATGCCATGGAGTGTCTCAATGAACTCTGCAAGTATTGCGGTTGGTAGTCATAGATCATCATCACTAGAGCCCAGGTCAAAACTGCAAAGTACTTCCAGCTCTTGTTGTAGAAACTGTTTTTCAACTTGTTCTGCTGGTTATTGGAAAGGTCAGAGTACTTGTAGAACTTGCCTCTAGACAGCACGAACTGCGGTTGAGCACAGTTCAAGTACCAGTCCAAGCCGATTTTACCCAAGGCAATCAACACCCTCAGAAAGCAGTACAACGTCACCTGATGCGTTATGCCTGGATGGAAATAGTTGAAATGTTGTGAGTAAACGATCCAAGATCCAAACCCACCAGCGATAAATTTCGATACAAGAGACGAATTTTTCCCTAAAACTTGGTCGTTTATCAACACCTTGAGTGCAAGTTTGTAAACTATAGCGAAAGCAGCCAAAACTTCAGCGTGACTCCTCGTTGCTTTAAGAACGTCAATGAGCCGAGGTGCTAGTGGGCCCAGCCTGTACAATAAATTGATAACAATAGCATGACTGAATCTAAGCTTACCTCCATAAACAATCCCATTTCTTGCAGATCTAACAACTTCTAATAAAGGCCGGTACAACGGGTTGTTCAATATAGACATGGTCAATTTGTTGTGGGGATTGCATATTGTTTTTTACAGTTTAAGTTAACAGTCGCTACAAAATTGGTTTGGTACACGATTTAATCTCAAGAAAATTTTGCAGTAGTGAAAAACTTTTAATTGAACTCAGTCGAATCAAGTAAACTAATTGAGTTTTTTTCAAAATGGCTTCAACCGTGTCGTATGCTAACATTGCAGCCACTGGCTCCACTGAAGGATCCCCAATTGAGGAACATAAAAATCTTGATATAACTCCAAAATCTCCAGAGCCAAAGGATAAAAAATTGGCCCCTGCTCCAGTTCCAACCACCAGTGTATGGGGGTCATCAACTGTTAGTTCAATTACAAATGTCGACGAAAATAGGTGGCCCACTCCAAAGGAAGACCCAATAATCAAAACAAAACAGCCACAACAGAAATTTATCAAACCAATTACAAACAAGTGGGTCCCAATTAATGCAAAATTGATTTTACCAAACGACAGAAGTGAACAATCACAAAAAAAGACCACAAAAAAGAACAAAAAGAACAAAAAGAAAATTACAAAAGATAAAGATTCAAAAGATTTTGATAAAGATAAAGAATCAGGAGATGAAAAGGAAATAACACATGAATCTCCAAAGCAAAAAAACCCTGAAAGCCCATCATCAATACCCCCATCAAATTCCAAAAATCATCCAATACCTGTTCAAAATGGTAGTTTCTACCCACAACCAATGCAACCAATGCAGCCACAAGCATTCCCACCAAACTATCAATATGGTCGTCAATTCAGGGTCCCAAATCAGTACAGAAATGGCAACATTAAAAACTACAACAACTCACCTTATGCTAACAGTTATGCTGCTTACCCTAATGGTTACGTTAATGGGTACGCTGCAAATGGTTTTATGCCACAAATCCCCATTCCACAATACCAGATACCAATACCACCACCACAACAAATCCCTCCACCAATTTCCCCCAAGCAGGACCCCACCAATGCATTAGTTCAACAAATTGATTACTATTTCTCTCTCGAAAACTTAATTAAAGATATCTTCTTGAGGAAATCTATGTCCCCCGAAGGTTGGATAAGTTTGAGCTTGATATTGAACTTCAAGAGAGTGAAAATTATCTTGAACAACATTCAAAACTCCTTGGACAACTCAGACTCACTTGACGCCATTGTTTTAGACTCCATAAAACAGTGTTCAAACATTGAAATTGACTACAAAGGTGAAGAGTCAACTATTGAAGATGTCCAATTAAGAGTGAAAGATAACTACCAACAGTGGGTGTTGCAATAGTTTTTTTTTTTTAATCGTTGAAACACTCGGCACCACCAGCATTAGCATCGCTTGAATCTCAAGAAAATATGATTTGGCCGAATAAATAGTATTATATCTTGTTAATAAATCCAAGTTTCACCAAGCCATTCTAGCAACCACTCCGTTGGGGCTCTTTCTGACTACCATTTTACGTCCTTCGTCGTATAAGAGCACAACCACGCCAAACCCAAGAGAAATGAAGTAGTACTCAACTGGCACTCGTCCACTGGTCAATACCGGCTGCAACGCTGGCACGTAGTTCCAAATAAACGAAGTACCAAAGATGAAGGGGATTGCACACCAAAGACGCCAGTTTACCGACTGTGAGAACACACTGAGCACTCTCGCACGACACAGCATGCTGTTGAAGAACTGCAAAATCATACAGTTGACAAAGTAAATCGACGATGACTGGCCCAAAACTTTGTTGACAAGGTCAGGATTAGGGTACTCACCGTACTTCAACGACAAGTCTGAGAACTTCACTCCATGTCTTTGGAAATTCAAGAAGGCAAGCAACATCGACGTGAAACTGTAGTACGTTCCCAAGGTGAAGTATGAGTGGAGGAAAAGCTTCCAGTCCACCAACTTCTCTCCAGACTTGCACCGTGGTTTCTTCCTCAACAAGTTCTTCTCAGGCTTCTCGTACGTCAAGCAAACTGAAGCAATGCAATCTGTCCAGCAGCAAATGATAATCATCAAAAAGCTCGACAACACCTGTGGAACCCCAAAAAGAATGTTCAAGAGAATTGCCCACAACTCAGCGTATGTGCCAGCAGGTAGCAAGTAGCAAATGATCTTCTTCAAGTTCTCGAATACCAATCTGCCAAACTTCAATGCTTCGATTATCGAAACGAACGAGTCCATTAGAATCAAATCGCTCGCTTCTTTAGCTATTTCTGTGCCATCTGCCATAGAGATTCCAATATCTGCTTGCTTCAAAGATGGTGAATCATTGATCCCATCACCTGTCATTCCCACCACTTCTTTCCTCTTTTGAAACTCCTTGACAATCTTTAATTTCTGCTCTGGGGTGGTTCTGCTAAACACAATCTCCTGGTAGCTGCATAGTTTGTCCCAGTCCACCTCGCTAAGTCTGAGGATATCAGGTCCATTTATCACCAACGAGCCCCCTCCTTCGTGCAACTGATCCACAGTATCGACCTTCAAGCTGGTGACAATGCCACATTTTCTGGAAATAGCCAACGCAGTAGCTGCAAAGTCTCCTGTCACCATAACCACCTTGACACCAGCCTCTTTCAACCCATACACAACTTCAGGAATGCTCTCTCTCAACGGATCACTGATACCAACAATGCCAACCAATGTCAAGTCTGACATCTCCAAGAGCTGTGTCTCCGAATAGTCGTCAATGGGAAGATCCTTGTATGCCATCATGACAACACGCTCACCTTGTTCTGACCAACTTGTTTGGTTCGACAAGAGGATGTTCTTCTGCTCGTCGTCAAAATGAACTTCTTCACCGTCCACGAATGCACGGGAACATCTGTCAAAAAGAATGTCTGGTGCACCCTTGATCGTCATTACGTACTTTTTCTCGTACTGATACAACTTGATCATGAACTTGAGCTTTGAATTGAAGCTGATCGTTTTGATTAGGGCATACTCTCTTGTGTTAAGCTCTTCATTGGCACAGGCGTATTTCAAGATGGCCTTGTCGGTAGCGTTGCCCTCGAAGACTTCACCATTGGAGTTCACGCAAGACTCGTTGCACAAGGCTCCGATCAACGCTAGTTTGTTCACATCGGTGTCAGTGTTGAGTCCTGCGTGTTGGCTGGTGACCGTCATCATGTTTGCAGTCAATGTACCGGTCTTGTCACTGCATAGCACACTGACAGAGCCCAAGGTTTCGATGGCTGCTAGCGACTTGCACAAAATGTTGTGTTCTTTCATTTTGCTGGCAGTAATCATAAGACACGAAGTCAAGGCGATTGGCAAGCCCTCAGGAATGAATGCAACAGCAACTGAAACAATGTCAACAATCAAAACAGGAACAGATATCCACTGTGGGTAATCTTGTCTCAACCAAGCCGCCCACAAGATAACTATCACCACCACTAAAGTGACGATTACAGCTACAACAATGAGAACAAATCTGAGAACCTCTCGTTGCAACGTAGTCAAGCCACTTTTCGGTTTAGCAGCAAGTTTAGAAATGGTCCCAAAGACAGTACTGCCTCCAGTACTAACAACTAATCCCATACCTGACCCACTAACGCAGTAGGTTCCCTGCAAAGCAATACAGCTAGCTTCCAAGTAGTTGGGATTCGAGCTTTCTTGTGTACTTCCCACAACAGGTTTGGATTCACCAGTCAAAATAGCTCTATCGAATGCTAGGTTGTCCGTACACTCTATGATTCTGATGTCAGCTGGTACCTTGAGTCCACTTGATAATTTGATCAAGTCACCAGGAACTAGATGCTTACCCTCGATCGTTCTATAAGATCCTGATCTTATAACTATAGCCTCCACTGGTAGCATATGGTGGATAGACTCCATGACTTTCGAGCTCGAGAAGTCCTGGTACCAGTTGAACATTGCCTGAATAACAAACACTGCAAGCAAAACAATTCCCAAGGCCAAGTTGGCTGTGGCCGGTGGATTTCCCAACGGTTTGTAGCAAATAATTACCAAAATACCACCCACAAGTAGAAGAGATCCAAATCCTCCAAATAAGTAGCTGGTATACCTTTTCACCAAGTTCGAGGGGGCTTGGGTTGGACATTGGGCCCATACTGTTTCTGAAGAGACGAGATTACATCATCGTCTAATCCCCTTGAAAGGCTCGTACACAACTTTTCAGCTATTAACTGTGTAGACTCTTTGTGCCAAGTAGTGTCTAAGAACTTTTGAGAGTTCTTATCGATGTCAGTTTCGTGAAGTGACTGAACAGTATCGTCAATAGTGTGAGAAATTGTTCTGAAAGCACTTGGAAGTACAACTTCTGGGTGGCTTTTACCACCATGAAACGATAATGTCCTCTTGTGTCTAGGACTTTCATCGAAGGTGACGTAATTGGTGTCAATAGCAGACTCTTCGTCGAATTTGGAGCAAACACTGACTGAAGCCATTTTTTTCACATAAAGCCATTTCCATTAGGTTCTTATACCCATCATCTATACTTACAGCCCCTTTGTCATTGTGAGGGATTTATCACTCGTAAACTGAGCGATTTATTAAGCTGCAAAAAAATCCCTCAGCCCAAAGAAGCAATTCCTTAAGGTTTTGTTAATTCACGCAAACAAAAATGTTTGACATCAACACAATCGCATACGCTTATGGTGCATTGGATCCACTTTCGTAATCTTCCACTTCTTCCTCTGATTTTTCGGATGAACTTCTGTTTTTTCTCTTGATTTCGTCAACAATTTGGAGATTTTTTATGACAATTTCGTCAGCAACTTCAGCATCAAGCTGGTCCAAGTACTCACGAGGGATCATTGTAGGCCAAATCCACTTGGCAGCAATGGCGAAAAACATCAACACTGCAGGGAACCCTACAGCTCCCTTCGTCATGGTTATAGCAATTTCAGCTGCTGATGCAACAAGCTGGAGCGCAAGATAAATGTAGAAATACTTTCTGCTGGGAAACCTCTGATAGTCTCTGTAGCACTGTGGACACGAAGGGTCTTCCTCGATGTACTCTTTGTCCATGAAGATAAACCTGATTTTGTTGGTTATAGGGTTGTTGTGCAAGCCAGTTACACCCATGATAAAAAAAAGACCCGACAAAATGGCTTGTGGAATGAGACCTAGCACCACAAGAAACGGCCGGGACATCATCACAAACGTAAGCGCTCCTTGGACTGTGTTTGTGACTCTTTGTTCGACCACAGAGATGGCCTTGCCAGTTTTGAGATCGTGAACCACCAACGAGCTGGTGTGCAATGGTGCCTGTGGGATCAACCCATTGGGCGCAGGTATACCCAAAATTCCAGCGATGCCTGTGGTGAGTCCCAACAACACGAAGTCCCAATGGAACGAGCTGGGTTTGGTGAGAGGGAATTCTTTCAGCTGACACATTAGCGACGAAACGTTGTGGTCAAAGTAGAACAAAAACGTAAGCAATATAGCAAATGGGATAGCCAAGAAGACGTCACCCACGTCTATGTTTTCCTTAGGCCAGAAATGAATAAACCAGCCGTGTGGTCTGGCATCACCAGCAGTTGTAGGCTTGAAGCTGGCGGTTATTGGCAATTTTGCAGTTTCCACGTTGTTCAAGTACCCACCAAAATGGATAAACCCGGTGAAAAACACCACAGACAACGGCACACCGTAGTCCACAAACAATTTCCTGGTCCATGGCTTGAAATAGTGCAAATACTGACCAAAGAGGTGAGAGCCTACCCCACAAATTAGCATTAGCATACTGATAAGAACCGATAAGAAGCCGCTTGCCTCGTCTATTTGGGTGAATTGGTGAGAGAGAATCTGGATTCCCTTCTGAATATAAACAATGCAGATAAAGAACCCAAAAACTTCACAGGAGAACTCACTAATGATTTTGAGGAAGGAGATCATGTTGGTGATAGCCATGAAAAAATGCATGACCATGGACCACAAGTAGATCCAGCACATAAAGGGGAAGAACGGCGTGCCCCTGGGGTGAATAATGTCGTACACCGTGTAAGAGAAGATTGCGATGGGTCCTGTGACCCCCACAATACACAATGGCTGTCCCGAAAAGAGGCCAAAAACCACGCCTCCAAGAGCAGAACTCAATAGAACCTCGTTCAACCCGTAGGAATTGTCTGTTTGGTCAAACATATCTTGAGCAAAAGCAATAGCTGGCAATAAGTTGGTGAAAAATATGAAAGTCATGCTGGGAATAACTCTGTAGTTCCAGGCATCAGTGAAGTCCGACCGATAGTACGGTAGACGGGATTTGATATCGTTGTAGATTCCAAACCCCCAGTAGTTTACAATCTTGAATCTTGTCATGAGTCGCAATCGATGAGCAGCACGTTTTCTTTTTAAAACTTAATGTGTGCTGAGCCATGACGCCGTTAATTAGCTTTGACGGACTGCATGGACCCTGTAATCTAGTTGTGCTTTGCTTGGCTCTGTGAGTCATAGGCGTTTGACGCTGTCACGAGCTCAACGCAGATCTGGTTGATGGCTTCTGTGTCACTGACAGCTCTACCGTTATCTATGTAGTGGCTACATCGATCTCTCAACGCTCTCTTGGGGAGCTCGCGTGAGGAGAGGTCGAGTGAGTTAAGTGAGTCAGCACAAACTCTTAGACTCAAACTCAGTGAGCTTAAAGCTTATAGTTTAAAACCACCCCCACCAGGCTTGTTCGCCACAGAAACACGCCAATCAGAAAACGGTCCCTTGGCCCAGTTGGTTAAGGCGTGGTGCTAATAACGCCAAGATCGGCGGTTCGATCCCGCCAGGGACCATTCTTTTTTTTATTGCATGTTCTTATGGACTCTCTTCTCGTGGTGCATGTTGGGGCTGGATCTCACGACATCAACAACAACGACAAGTACAAGCGGCTTCTCAAGCGTGCGTTGAGTGTGCCGCAGGAGTCGGTGCTTTTGGGCGCAGTCGAAGCGTCAAAAGTGCTTGAGCTATCGCTGCTCACCAACACTGGGTTCGGTTCATCGGTGGATTTCAACGGGAACGTGTCGTGTGATGCCAGCTTCTTGCAGGTCAACCGGGACGGGTGCTACAGGAGGTTTGGTGCGGCTGTCAATGTCAATACCAAGACGCCGGTAGCGGCAACTGTTGACATCTACGATAAAGTGGAGGCCGTTTACGCTACTCCACAATTCAGCAGACTAGGACTCAGCAGGCCCAGGGTGCTTAACTTGAGTGACACCAACGGCTTGATTCAGTTGTTGGGCTTAAGTCCCCAGTCAGACGCTCTAGTGCTGGAGAAACAGCACAATTTGTACCAGGCATACAAGCAAAATTTCAGCGAGCCACCACGAGACCTCATCAACGACACAATTGGCGTCATGCATCTTGGAAGCGACCTGACGGTGATAGCGTCATCGTCTGGTGGAAACTTCCTCAAACTACCGGGGCGTATTGGTTGTGCAGCCATAATTGGATCTGGGATTGCTTACCAAAAGCGTAATGACACAGAGATCAGCTGCATGTGCAGTGGAAACGGGGATGACATCATAATGATGACGCTCGCGTCGTCTTTGCTACTGGAAGCGTTTCAGTTGTCCAACATCGACGATATCGTGCCAAATTTGCATGGGATCACTACCAAATTGAGCCAACAAGTGCCGCTCAGTAGCCGAAACCAACAGGGGGACCCGATCTTGTACGTGGGGTTCATTATTGCTATTCGTCAAAGCGACAGCACCAGACTCGTCTACTACCACACAACAGAGACGTTCTATTTTGGCTACAACAATGGGGGCCACAAAAAAGCGGTTTTGAGTCAACTCAACGACGTCAAAAGTGCTGGGAAATCCTACGTGGTAGGTGAAGCTATCTTGTAATGTTGTGTACAAATATTTATTAACTAATATACTAAGTCGCTAAATATTAACGAGAGGTAGCATGGACTTTTTGGAAAGCACCCTTTTGTTGTTGTTTGGAAACTTTACCTTGAGCAGTGTTAGCAGCAGATTTAGCCTTTTCAGCCTTTCTGGTAGCTTTAGCTAATTTCTTAGCTTCTTTGTCTTTAGCTAATTTTTGGTCTCTAGCAGCTTTTCTGTCTTGTGGTTTTAAAGCTCTTCTCTCTTTAATTAATTCTAAAGAAGCACCAACAATTGGTCTTTGATGTTTGACGGTCTTTCTTGATCTTCTCTTAGTAACAACTTCAGAAATACCTTTCTTGTGTTGTCTTCTGTATAAAACAGTCCAAGCAATTCTTCTTGGGTTCTTTCTTTGGTGGAAAAGAGAAGCAGATTTGGATGATTGGAATCTGAACACTTTGGAGTCACCTCTAACAAAGAGAGTACCTCTACCTGGGTAAATCTTAGAACCGGAAAAGGAGTCAAGTTCAACCTTCACTAATTGTTAGTATAAATTTCATTATTGGGAGTGCTTGGGTGAGGGGTCCCCATTTAGCCATAGTTTCATTCGTTACAATCTTCTCTGGTTGCTAAGATCAACGTATATGACTCCTCTCATCTCTATTTGATTCACAACTCCTGGTTTAATTTTGACATACTTTCTGTTAATGTTAGTTAGGAAATATAAAATCTTTTCAGTTTTCTCAGACTGAAAAAAGGTAAATGACACAAAACAATATTTTGCAATTCACGTGTGCAATGTGACTGTGTTTTGCCTGGTACTTTTCAATCGAGATGAGGATACTTTTTTTTTCATATCCAAGACCGGAGTGAAAACACAGAGATGGTCAGTATCTTTTCAACTGGTGATCAGTCAGCATATATGCAACTCATGTAAACATGCAACTCATATAAAGCAACACATGTCAACCTAATCATGTGTGATTCCAGTTCTTGCTGCAACAACTTACTAACCTCAGGCCCCAAAAGTTAAGAATCAAGAAAACATCAACGCTAAATTAGGTTTAGTTATTAAATCCGGTAAATATACCTTGGGTTACAAGTCCGTTGTCAAGTCCTTGAGAAACGGTAAGGCTAAGTTGATCATCATTGCCGGTAACACTCCAGTTTTAAGAAAATCTGAATTGGAATACTACGCCATGTTGTCAAAGACCCAAGTTTACTACTTCCAAGGTGGTAACAACGAATTAGGTACCGTTTGTGGTAAATTATTCAGAGTTGGTACTTTAGCCGTCTTAGATGCTGGTGACTCAGACATCTTGTCTTCCATCAACTAAATGTAGTAATAGACACCTGATTTAATCATTGTAGTGACGACTTGAGGGTCGTTTGTTGCTCCCATTCTATTTAGCACTTGCACATTGCTGTCTGTTCCAGGTATTGATGCTGCCATCATGCTACTCTTATCTGAACCTTGATGTTATCTCTGGTCCATTCACTCTTACCGATATCATTCATACACGTTCATTAAATTCGTTACTCTCGCCTTCACCTCCTGCTCAACTCTCTCTCCAAATCAGCAATCTCCGCCTCTTCCTGCCTTATGAGTTGATCAACATCAACATCTTCTTCGTCTCTATCATCAGAACTCGTATTCATATCAATGTTATGTGAGTGTAACTGTTTTCTCTGGCTCTCCAAAACTCCTTCTATCTCGTCTATCTCTTGTAAGAGCCTTTCATACTCTTGTTTAACCTTCTCGGTATCTTGCAATAGTGATTGATTGGCCATTGATGGCATTTTATTCATGGTAGCCACCATCGCTTGTAAGATCTTATTGATATCTGTAAGATTGTCCGGAATGTGTTTGCCCGCTGGGTTCGTTTTACGCGTGGGTGAACTCTTTATATCAGAAGGTGTATCATCTTTGGCAAGTTGAGGGACCACCACTGCCGATTTCCGAGTATCGCCATCCCACAGCTCTTCCACAAAGTACGACTTCCCATCTACACGCTCTACTCGGGCATCATGCGCGTCCACCCCGTCGAGGGCCGTTGTTATTTTGTAAAGTTTCAGTTCGTTCTCATTAGCATCTTTAAGCAACAGCGTTATTGGAGGATTCTTAACAAAAGCGTTGGTGAATATCTGTGGCTTATGAAGTTCGATGCCAGCCACACTATCAGCCAGCTGTTCAATGTGATCAAGGAAGAAACTCAAGGACGACATCTTGAGTAAACAAAAAGATGCGAAATCCAACTTGGTGAAAATTCCTATTACTCAATGGTAGTTGACTTAGATCAGCATGTTCGACCTGGTCGTGACTATTATCTTGCCTTGGGGCTTGAAGGGTCAGCTAATAAGCTTGGTGTTGGTGTCATAAAGCACAAAATTGGTGCTCTTTCTACTTCAAATAGGGCAGAAGTGCTCTCTAATGTTAGAGATACTTACATAACCCCTCCAGGTGAAGGCTTCTTGCCTAGAGATACCGCTAGACATCATCGTAACTGGGTGGTACGTATCATCAAACAAGCTTTGGTGGTTGCTGGGATCACTGGTGGTGACTTGGACTGCATTTGCTTCACTCAAGGACCTGGAATGGGTGCACCCCTTCAGAGTGTGGTCATCGCCGCTCGTACTTTGTCTCAATTATGGAACTTGCCTCTTGTCGGTGTCAACCATTGTGTGGGCCATATAGAAATGGGCAGGGAAATCACTGGTGCCCAAAATCCTGTTGTATTGTATGTCAGTGGTGGTAACACTCAAATCATAGCGTACTCCCGTCAAAGATACAGAATTTTCGGTGAAACGCTAGATATCGCCATTGGTAACTGCTTGGACAGATTTGCAAGAACATTAAAGATCTCAAATGATCCGGCTCCTGGTTATAACATCGAGCAGATGGCTAAAAAGGGTAAGCATCTTGTCCTGCTTCCTTACACTGTCAAGGGAATGGACTTATCCATGAGTGGGATCTTGGCATATATTGATATCTTGGCCAAGGACTTGTTTTCTTCCAAACCAAAGAAGAACAAAAACTTGATTGACCAGGAAACTGGTGAACTCATCACACCTGAGGACCTCTGTTTCTCTCTTCAGGAGACACTCTTCTCGATGCTAGTGGAGATCACAGAGAGAGCTATGGCTCATGTACAGAGTAATCAAGTACTCATCGTAGGAGGAGTTGGGTCCAATGAAAGATTACAGGAAATGATGGCCCTCATGGTAAAGGATAGGAAAAACGGACTGGTTTTCGCTACTGATGAAAGGTTTTGCATAGACAACGGAATAATGATCGCACACGCTGGACTTCTCGAGTATAGGATGGGACAAACAAATGAACTCAAGGATACTGTGTGTACCCAAAGATTCAGAACTGATGAGGTCTTCGTTAGTTGGAGAGACGATTAATAAATGCATTCATTGAGGTCAACCCCGACATTTGGTTTTGCTATTGTAAGTCCAAGCCGTCGAATATTGACCAGTCTTCAAAGGCATCATATTGGCGATCCTACCACTTTGGTGTCAGATACGGGCTGAACATTTGATGTAATTTCAACGCAGTAGCAAGTTTCTGATGGCTTGATTGACCACCGCATTATCAGTGTAGTCATTAGATTCAGACACATTTGTGTCGTAACTAGAACACTCTCGTAGAAGACTAGCTAACTTTCTGTACTTGGTTCCATCCCACAAAGTTGCACTCTTGCGGTAGTCGTGGGCCAATGCCTTGACCAGGTCTTCCTGATGCTCATACTCGAGCACTGCAGCCTTGTAGTGGGAGTCTGACTTGACTTCTTGGGCACTGACTATGGGTCCAAAGACGCTCATGATATCTTTAAGAATGTCCAAAGTGAATTGGCCATCGAGCTCACGACGGTGTTTCCACTTGACCACTACTTTGTTTGAGCGAGTTTCCAGGTTGAGACTCACTCTCATGTCAATGGGGATATCAGCGTAAGACACATATACTGAATTCTGTTTGGAGCCACCAATTCTCTCCCTTTCCAACAGCCTTCTTCTGGCGATGCCTTCTTCCTTGAGTTTCTCAAGCTCTCGCGCCAGCACCTGGTAGTGTTCAAACTCTTTGTTGATCTCATCGAAGACATCAGTAGTTCTGGTTTCAGATTTCAATAGTTCCTCTTTGAACCTTTTGGTTTGGTCATCAAGCTCAGCAGATCGTCTTGTTCTGTCCTGTTTGAACCTTCGTATGTCATTGTAGTCGTTTCTTAGTTTGTCATTGCTCAAGATCTCGTAGATTTGTGTCAAGAGGTGGAACTTACTGGCAGCATCTTCGCTCTTGTTCTTATCTGGGTGGTAGATCAATGCTGTCTTCCTGTACTGACGCTTGATCTCTGCCAACGGCGCGTCGTGCGATACCCCGAGGTACGTGTACAAGTCGATGTCACCGTTGATAATAGCTTCCACTGACATGAGCGAGGTGAGAATATTTACCCTGTGACTATTTGCAACCACTTCACCAAATCGTGACTATTTGCAGCCACCTTCATCAAATCTTGAGTATTTGCAACCAATGTCTCAAGACCATTTGTTATCGCCGCTGTTGCAAAACTCTCGTGATCTACAACTCAAACTTATCGATGATGTATTCTACTTCCTTCTACTATAAATACTAGGCTTTTGTGACCCTCACACCGTAGTCACGTCTAAATACAGCATCACCTTCAGCGTATCCTCTACCTAAACCGAACCCAATTCCCAACCATACGGGGAAAGCTCTTCTTTTGAAAAATAAGATCGATGCTAAAACACCACCACCAAAACCTAAACCAGTCTTGATCAATGTGTTGGATAAAACAACGTCCCACTATTTGTTAGTATTTTAGCTTGTCAATTGACGGATCACTAGTTGAAGAGTGGAAAGTACCCAGAAATCCCAATTTTCTCCGGGAAACTTCCACTAGCCACTATTATCGACATCCAGTTCACTCATTACTTACTTTATCATTCAATAAACTCTGCGAAGGAGTCACAATTTGAGCTTGTTCTGACATTCTGTGGTGTTAGTATAACTTTTCAACGAGAAATCGCAATGACTCGGGAATTTTTGGTTCTAAATCATGTTGTTGCTCCAAGCTCAGGCCATTGACTGACTGTCGATTAACCGGCGTACTTACTTCAATTAACAACGATGTAAGAGAGACTCTTGAAATTCTCAATCGCACAATATGGTTGGACGAGGTGAAAAATGGGAAAGACACGCTTCTGAGGTCCAGTGTGAGTGTTGAAGCAACACTTTAACTACGGGGTGTCATTGATCGAGTTCATTGTTGTGGTGGTATAAAACAGGTTAGAGGTGCTTAGATGAAGGAATGGAAGAAACAAAAAAAATCTAAAAAGAAATGATCCCGCCCAGGATCGAACTGGGGACGTTCTGCGTGTTAAGCAGATGCCATAACCAACTAGACCACGCGACCATTTTCTGAAAGACTATTTTTCGGGATTTACTTACAGGAGTCACACTTTTTATGTCAAACAATAAGCCACTGATACTAGACTAATATTGTTCCTTTGACACGCTATGCTTGAATTCAGCTCTTGGAGCTCGCTGCAATCACCACAATGTGCAGCATTTCAAATTTGGCAAACGTTGACGTTCAACACCTTCATGCACCTACTGAAGAGTGAACATTGTGAACAGCAAAAACCACAGTCAAGTGTAAGACCACATTAAAAATCTCCAAAGGTCTAGTTCTACACTTAATTTTTTCTCCTGAGTTTCTTGTCGATACAAATCTCTCCTTTAACTCAATCATTTCCCCATTAACAGTTTAATCTATGAAAATTGCAAAAAATACTTTTACTGAATTGAACTACAAAACACAATTGAATGAGCACCAATCAAAGCACCACATCCAAACGTCTAACAACACACTAAATTAGCTTCAATTATCATGTTTTGATTGTAATTATCAAAACAAGTTACTTGCAACTTGGAAATTCTCACTCGCACATGTTTAACATAGTTGGCAGATTTCAGTCAGTTGCCAACACGGCAATGACGTGTTCAATGGTGTTGGCGGCGCTTGTAGTGATCTCTTCCACCATTCAATTGTGGCAAAATAATGCTTGGGGCCTCTCGTCCCAGTTAAATAACGTTTCTGCCACGGCACTGATCAGAAAATCGTTCCAATACGGCGCCGTCGACAGGAAACCAAAGGAAAACTCAAAGATCGTGTTCGACTTGGACGCTGATTTGAGTCCCTTGTTCAACTGGAACACAAAACAAGTATTTGTCTATTTGACAGCAGAGTACCCGGGTAAAAGTGATGGTTCTGCCAACAAAGTCACTTACTGGGACAAAATTATCACATCAAAGAACGACGCTATAGTGAAACTCACAAAACAAACAGCTAAATACTCCGTTTGGGATGTGGAAAAATCTTTTAGACAAAGACAAGCTAATCTCACATTGGAGTGGAATATCCAACCTCACATTGGGTTCATGTGGAAGGGTAAAACGACACCAGCTACTACTTTCAACTTCGCTAAATATGATAATTAGTTAAAGGTAATGCTATATTTACATGAAGACTCTAAGAAAGTCTTGTTAATGCTCTGACTGTCCGTTCTTTTCTTTCCATGACAGTTTCTTGCTCTCCTGTAGGTTTAGGAGCCACTGAATCAATGCGTTGACGGAATTGCATGAATCTGGCTTTCTGAGCTTGGTTATACACGAGGTATTCAATTGCTGTAGGGTACTCGTCCATGAGTTTGAATAATGCGTATTTGTTGGGTGAAACATCAAGTATGTGCTTCCAAAGGCGATCACACAAGTACGGTCTGAGCCTGCTGCGAACGTTTATGTCTCTTTCAGGAAGAAAAAACTGTAATGGCTTGCTTAAAACATAGTTGGCGTCAAAGTCTCCCACTTGTGTAAACCTCTTGTTGAATTGACGTAGCGTCCACTCAAGTTCTGCTCGTGGATTAGTGACTTCCCGCATGTCTTGCCTTAATTTTTCAATACTCTTAACATCATAAAAATCATTGTACACCTGGTACGTTTCCATCAACGACCTCCAATCTGCAGTTTGCAAGTTGTCAAGCAAGAAAAGCTTGTACATGTACTGTAAACTCTTCCCATAACTGGCACTAGCAAAGTTCCCCGCTGCTAGATGCCCTTCAAATGCATAAAGTATATGCTTGAGCCCTTCCTCGTTGTTCAAGTCCAACACTTTTTCTATAAGGAGATTGTACTGATCACCCGATAGCTGCACATAGCACGTCTCTGCTAGCTGAAGGAGCTCAAGGTACTCACGAGACTCACCTCTTCTCAGTTCTAGAACCTTTAATGAAAGAGTGACCAACCCTCTGAGCTCCACCTGAAGTGATCTAGGGATGACTACTTCATCATCTAGTGGATAAGTACTAATGTACCTTGTTATTATGCCTTTCAATTCCTTGAGTCCAGTGGCAATCAAAGACTGGGTGCTCTGAGTGTTTCCCATTTTATGATACAATTTACCCATCTCTTTGATAATAGTGAACCTGTACTGATATGAGACCTTGTCGTTTAGGATATGCTTGATTTGAGTCAAGAAATTAACTAAAAGCTCTGCGTGTCTAGTGTCGCTCAACGTTCGTGATATCACGTACGTAGAAACGATCCGACAAAGGTATAATGCATTTGCCTCCAATTCAACAGGAATGCTCTTGTCTGTGGGTTTGTCACTGGTCAACGATAATCCATTCATGTCGAATAATGACTCTATAAGCTTCTCACAGTTGGAGTAGTTGTGTCCATTGTGCTCATCAAGAAACACCAATGACTTCATGATATACTGATATGATTTCATTGTGATTTCAACTCTGTGTTCAACCATTTGTTTGTACAATTCCAAGTTCTTCTGGTGATCAGAAGTCTTATCACTCCGGGCGTAGTACAGGAGAAATGATGCATAGATGTTTTCACTGACATTGACTCTTTGAGAGAGTTTCTCCAACAACTCTTCGGCTTTAGATAATTCTTCTCTTATGAGATAATACTTGACTAATTCTCCGTATAAGGCTTGCAGTTTGGTAGCATCAACTTTCAAGTTGTCCAAGTTACGGATAACGAAGTTTCTCCTTCCTGAGATGAATTTTCTAGACTTGACATTTGATCCGTACCTGAACCAAAATCTATAGTTTCTAAGTTGACATCTGTAAATGACAAGACTTCTCAATGGAACTTTAGAATCGTGGTGAGCTTCAAAAACCAATTTATCTGCCATTTCGAATTGTCCAAACCAGGTATAAGACCGAATGATACTGGAATAAACTTCTTCATTCATCAAACCAAGTTGCTCTCCAATTAACCGTAGTCTTTCGACCTCTTTGAATGCAAAATTTCCTCTCATGTAATCAATGACAAGTGACAAACTTTTCAGATCTATCAAACTCAAACCAGATTTACGTTGCCTTAACAATGTCTGTTCCACAAAACCCATGGTGTCACTGATACCTGGAGATTTGAGATATGCAGAAAGAATTGATCTGAATAAGTCTGCCACCGTCAATTCACTGCTAGTGCTGATTTCTTGAAGATGCTTCTCAAAAAGATTCTTTGCTCCTTCCACGTCATTAGAGTTTATTCTGCATTTGATGAGTGCTCCGTAAATAGAAGCTGTAGGAATTAACTTTCTCTTGAGTAACTGGGAGTAGAGCTTATCAAGAGTTTCTTGCGCTCCCAAAACCGCCAACGCATTCATAACAATGGAATAGTGAATAACGTACGGAAGTTGACCTTTTCCATACATATCCTCGAATTGTGATTGTAGAAGTTTCCAATCTCTGTTCTGTTCACTCATTTTTAAGAAAATTGCTAGCTGGTCTTCGTGGTGAAGATCCATATTGCTGTTGTAGATTTGAACTGCTTGATGGAACTCACGAAGATTGAAATGGGCTTTCATTATGTATGTTAAATCATCATTAGTCATGGTTAGTATTTTAGATTCCAACTGTGGATGGGTTTGCTTGTAATTGAAGATCTCTATAGCAGATTTTGGGGAGCTTGTGCTTGCTGCACGGATTAGACTCGTGAGCATGTTACTGTATGAGGCATAAGGTAGCCTATTGTCAAGGAAAAAATTATGGATATTACCCAAAAAAGCGGGAATATCATGCTGATTGACTTGGAGTAGTAGGTCTAATCCCACGTCGTAACTCACGTCATCCATTTTGTACAACAAAAAATCGGAATTGTCTATCAAAGTCAAGAAAGAAAGGAATGATTCGGCGATTTCTTTGGAGTCTTGGGAAGAATAAATGAGCCCCTTCTTTAGGAATGTGGATATTAGTTGTTGCTTAGCTTTTAGTGGATTTTGACTATTTTTTAAGAACGTAGTTATACGATTATGATTGTAGCTGAGGTGACCATCTTCATCCACACGAAATTGTAGGGTGTTTGCCAATTTATCAGACCAAGTAGCACCGAAATCATCGGAAGCAACTACCTCCTCGTATAGGCCGTACTGACGACTATTTATAAACACATTGACAAAAATTTTCCGGATTTGAATGAGTTGGGTATAAAGAAGTGGAACGTTGGCTTGATTATGCCTTGCAACCAGCCATATCTCCGTGGCGTACTCAAGAGCATGTGTATGATTGAAAGCCAGAACCATATCGAGTAAGTTACAGAAGATAGAGAAAACTTCTTGTTGAAGGTCTTCAGATACTTGCTTCTCTGAAAGACTATCTAGAAGCTGATCCCATTCACGAAAATTAGACAAGAGCAAGTCTGTCTTGGTGTACCTATTGGTGACTCTATAGTTGATGTTCGTATGACGAGAACTTGGTGGAATTGGGCGACGATAATTGTGAGCCTCTCTCGTTGGGACAAAGAATATATCATTTGGCAGCGTGTTTATGCCACCTATAACATGTCCTCTAGTTCTATTGATCCCTCGTATACTCCTTAGTCGAGCTCGACCGTATAAGAGCTTGCACGAAGGCAACAATCGTATCATTTAAAGAGAAACCACAAGAGGCTTTTGAAAAAAATGAGATTTGGTTCGCATCTCAAAATCATTCAATAGTTGGTGCCGCCAGCAGGCGAAATCTACTTTGGTCTATTTTACTTTAACTACAACTTCCATTAAATTCTTCAGAGTCATTAAATCAGTATTTTGTTTTGTAAGCAGTGAAGTGGTACTTCTCATACAGTGTGAATATAAAACATCATCATTGAATTTTGGAAGAGTTTCTACTATAATTCGAATAAAGCCTAGTTGTTAGTAAGTTGATTTAAGCTAACGAATTGTTCTCAGAGAACGACCTGTCATCAACTGTCAATTATCAGTAGCTATTTTGTACACTAAGCTACGACTCCAAATGGGATAAGTGACGTATTATGTCCGCCCGGTCGAGTTTATAATCATTGGAACAATGTGGGTTTAATCACATACCTGATTGTTAGTATAAAATCAAATATTATGGCAATGATGGCTCATACAAGGCTGAAACTTAACGATAATGCTGTTGTCAACCCGGAACATTCAGTTGGAACAATTGGTAAAAGCAAATAATCATAGCAACCATTGCATTTAATTCAAAACATACCTTTCATTCGAACACTATGGTAAAAAGTGTTCAATTTTTTGAAAATTTTTTTTGGCCCTTTTAAACCTGTATGGTAGAGACACGGTTTTATTCTTACACTATAATGCCGAAGAAACTCACTTTAACAATTATAGTGAACACAATGTGAGCAAAAGCAAGTGCTACCATAAGCGACATCTGTAACTTCTTTGCTTTGTCGTTGTCATTTTCGTAAAGAATCAATGCATTTTTTTGCACCACCGGCAGAATCTTAAACAAGTTACTAGCCCCTGTCACTGCTCCACTAATAAGGACAATAACCCATTCAAGCACATTCAAAAGGGTATGGTGGCTCTGGTTGCTGATTAGAAGTACTATCAAGAAGTTAACAATGGTTATAGGGAACCATAAAATGTTAGTGTACCCATAAATCGATACCAACTTGGTAAGAGAAAGACGATGAGGAAACTTCCAAAGCCATGATGTCGATGCATACAATGCGAACGGTATGAGCAAGTTGTAGCCATAAAACAAGGTCATTGATTTCGTGAGAAGATCGAAATTGTACTCATACTTGCTATTTCCATCACCAGGATGAAGCCAATGGCTAAGCATGTTGGACCCAGTCGAGCTCAAAAACATTAAGAATATCAATGTACCTGTAATCCATATGAAACCATACAACTCCGTGACGTCATCGTCTTCTTCAACGAGACTTAGTGAGTTGTTGATAGGATTGAGTGCAGCCACTATCTTCTCCACGAACGTCTCGGTGTTCAAGTCAAAGTACTGTCTGTAGAAGTTGATCTGAAACATGTGTGACTTTTTATCTTTTGTTGATGCTGTTGTTGGTGCTGATGGCCCATTGGAGTACGGATTTTCGTCGCCACTTTGCACAAATGAGTCGGGGTCGATCAAGTCCTGCGGTTAGTTACCATGTATCAATCTCTTGTTCAACTTACTTCCACAACATCCTGTCCTGACACTGAGGTGTACTGAGCCATGTTGTCAATTTCGCGATAAACCGTGAAGTATGTTTCGTGACTTTTTGATCCCCAGAATTCCTTGGAACTCCTCAAAACTGGAGTCAACAACAGCAACGTCATGACCCAGCGCCTTCAGTACCGACAGGTGTTCATTTGATGCAGAACTGCCAGGTGTATCGGCTGTCACTGCCTCATATTGCGTGAAGCCTGTTACCAGCGTTAACGCTTGCTGGGGCACAGGCAATGGCGGCTCAAAGCTGGACCAGCTGTCGTTGTTGAAACCTCCTATATGACCTGGGGGTGACAGATCAGATGAGCTGTACACATCAAGGACTTCTGCCAGTGTAGTTGGAACGACTTTTCTTCGTACAACAGTTTCTCTTGACAGCTTCTCAACCTGCATTGCTCGGTCAATGTAATCAAAGACTAGTGAACCACTTCCACTTTCTACCTCCTGCTCGCCAGCGCCAGAGATCAGCTCACTCGGCGACTTCTTTTCCTTAATGACTTCAGGGCCACTGGGCACCAGCGATGCCGCCTCAGGAGAGCTTGCTGGCTGTAGTGTCTTGGTTTCAGGTACGAATATAAGGCATAAACCCCCAATTGAGCTTAGCACACCGAGTACCAAGAATATCCAGTATTTGACTCGCTCCAAGGTTAGAGCAAATAGTGTAGTGACACCAACAGACACAAGCGACGACATACCCAAACACAACGTGACACCTTTGATGCTAGAATCTCCCACTAACAATTCTCCAACGTACACCCAACTCGTGGAAACAATGGTGCTAAAGTACACTGAGAACAGACACAATACTAAACTCAACGATACAGCCGCTGGGGTACCTTCAAGCAGCCAAGTGATTGGATGAAAAGTACTTGACTCAGCAAACACTGCTGTGACAATGGAGAGAGTAATGTAGATAACACCAGTACCCAAAAAACCAAAAACCAAGAGATCAACCCTTCGGCATTTGTCCAAAAGATAAAGAGGTGCAACAGTAGACACAAACAGTAAGAACAACGAACTCAACACCATCATGCCTTTAATATCACCACTCAACGCCAAACTATCACAGATGAATGGGAACAATTCCAACAATGGCATGGTGCCGACTATTTGACCAAGACACAGCACCAAGACTCCAACCCCCAATTTTGTCCCTTTCCTGGGGAACAATTGTCTCCAGGAAAGATAGGAAAAGGGGATGGGTCTTGCAGCAGTCATCAACTTGCACTTACAGGCTCTCCAAGTTGGCATTTCTGGAAGGAGCCAAACAAGAACTAATAGAGTGGCTGCTGGAAGAATCGACAATGACGAAGCAATAATAGTTACCAATTCAGAAGGCTTTTCGGAAGGAACACAGTAGTCCACAACAGACATAGTCATCATTCCTATGGTTCCACCTAAGTGAAACACAGAAATAGCAGCACCTTTTTTATCCTCTTTAACAACGTCCATGACGTAAACCAACAACGCTGTTCGAACAAGACCGATACTCAAACCCTTCGTCACACTTGAAACTACAAGTAAGTATGTCAATGGCTGGAAGATGGTAACAATACCTCCCCCAATCCACAACATTAACAGACCAAAAATGGCTATACTGGGTCCAAACGTCTCGAGAATGGGACTGTAAATAAGCAGGCCCACTAGAAGTTAGTTCCACACACTCAAATTTACCTTCTACGTACTCGCTGAGCCCAAGGGACGAGCAGTTGTAACGGCTATAACTTGAAGAGGAGCCCAATTACTGCCTGAATTCGGGAGTTTTCCCCACTGTACTGTGGTGGGCACCAAAAGCACTTCTAGGCCTTCGGTGAGCCCCAAAAGAAACACTACTGCTGTCACAAGTTGATGTTCACCAAAAAAGCTCATTTGTGAAATGTGAGTTTTTGCAGCCGTTCTTTGAAATAAGGTTATACCTGCAGGAATTATCAAATTCGCACCTCCACAACTACCTGTCTCGATGGAAATCGAAGACGATTACGCCAATCTTGAGCCTTCAACGGCCATGCCCGTGGAGTCACAAGAGACCAATGTCTTTACCAAAGAGACTCTCTTGCATCTGCCAATTTTTGTGGCCATTTTCCCTAAGTTTACCGTGTGCGTCAACAAGCCAGTGAATGCAGTGCGAGCTACAGCAGCACAAGACGCTTCTGATCAGTACAAATCTCTTCAGGAGGAAGACTCACAGTATGACGTCTTCAATGATGACGACGATGACCTTTTATTCGGCACGCAACCCGAAAATATCCCCGATGTTGCCGATTTCAAGCCCAAGCTCATCACCGTCAAGGTCATTGTCAAAGCATCTTCACTTCTCATCAATGGGGTAGAGCACCCATTCAACTCTAGTGTGCGGTCGGTGTGCGTTGTGAAAGGCATCCGCAACGAATCGTCAAAGGAAGAAGACTCGCTCTTCGTTTCACTCTCTTCTGGATTCCTTCAGCTCATTCGAATATTCTACGTGCCCCAAGGATTCCATGATAATGACTACAGTGATACTCCTCCAGACACAACAATGGTATTGAAGCCATTTGTGGTCCAGTGGTGGGAAGCTTCGAACCCCGATGCTGCATCCCTCTTCACTTCTGGAAGATCAGTGTGTTCCCATGACAGCAGTTTGTCTGTGGTGTCGACCTCTGCCTGTAACGTGTTTCGAATCTACAACTGCAATCACACAGACACAGGAATCTTGTTCCAGCCCCACCATAATGTCACCATCAATGGCAGCATCCTCAACTCCTGTTTTGCATCCCCAGTCAAGGGCAGGGCCATTGATAACTACGTCATGTTTCTAGCATTGGTATTTACCGACACCAGACGCCTCGAATTGAACCTTTTCAGTTGGTCAACTGCAGAGTCTCTCCCTGAAAGTTTGACTAGATGCATCCTCCCTCTTCACAATACTTTTGCTCTCCCAATATTCATTGTGGCGTTGCAGAATAATAGCAGTTTTCTTTTTGTCAGGGAGAAAGAGTTGGTCCTCATCACCATCCATGATATCACATCTGCTCAGTACGATTTTGAAACTAGTCCGTTTCCCGGATCGTTCCCCACATGTTTCCACTACCCTGATACCCACATTGCATTTGATAAGCTGGAACCAAATGCCGACGAGATATTGATCGCAACAGACAATGGCACCATTTACTCGGTCATTATGATAGACAACAAAGTGACAAGCATTACGCCTATCGTGAGAATCTCAGATCCAATTTCCATCTTCACACTAGAGAAGACCAAAGACGGCTTCCTACTAACATACGGCAGCGACATGGGCTTAAACAGAGAAGTTCTTATCAAAAACTTGCTTCAACATGTGGAAATCACACAGAAACCACCATACAGCAAGTCCCTTCTACTCAACGACTACAAGAACTGGGCTCCAATCATGGACGTGCAGATCACAGAAGCATACCAATCACGTAATATTAGCCATCATGGAACTCAGGAATTATGGTGCATCAGTGGAGTCGGTAAGCGTGCCCGATTATCTCAACTCAGGAAGGGGTATACTATACGACGGTTAACCGAACCTTATGCCGGGTTGAGAAAGATAGAGAAGATGACGCTAGTTGAAGTCAACGAGGTATTTTACATCATTTGTTCTCTCCCATTTCACACGTTGTTGCTTGAATTTCTGCCAGGGGACGAAGATGATGAGTTTGCAATAGTAGAAGATGCTGCTGTTGTCACGGAGTACCCCACCGTTTTGGCTGCTAATTTCAACGATCTTTTTCTACAAGTCACCACCAGCACCATCATTTTAAGTACAGTTCTGGAATTTGTCTTTAGCAGGTCTTTTGACAATTTGCACATTCTATTCTCAGAGTTGGTGGATGATGTGTTGCTTTTGGTATCACAGCGACACGATGCTTCACTGGATGATTACACCATTGAGCTCGTGAGGATAAAACCACTTAGCATTTTGGGCGAAGATATCGAATACGATGAGATCTTTGAACAGATCAAGTCGGTTGACATCAACTCACCTGTTTCTTTTGTCAAGCTATTAAAGATGCATGAAAAGCTCATGGTGATTGTGGGAACGTTTGATGGCCAGCTTCATTCTTTCGAAGTGGATAGTTCTATGGAGAAAGCAATCCAGATTTTAGACTTGACTGTGGACACCAGTGAAGAAGACCAGATCTTCCCCCTCTCTACCTTTGCACCACATGATATTCTCACCAATGCCCAACACGATTGCCTCTTGGTTTCCACCAAGGATGGCCACGTCTTCTTCTTCAAATTTGACATGGCTGGTGGACTCACTCTCGACAAGTCAATAAAGTTCTGTAATACTGCAGTACAACTCCAGCCAGTTCATGATAAGCCCAACTCCGTTCTCATTGTGGCGAAGAGCATATGGATATTATCACTCGACATACTCTCAAGCCCTGAAGCTGTTCTCTTCGAAGACAAAAATGATAGACCCACAAAATACGTACTATCGATTCCTCAATATCCAGGTTTAAAGTTGGGCCAAACGCCATTGATTTACCTCAGAGACGAAGGACTCTCAATTGGAGTTCTTGACAGCTTCAAGAGCTCCAATATTCGTCAAATCCATTTGGGCGAGTCAGCAAAAAAGTTCTTATACCTTCCATTTGCTTCATTGTTCGTGGTGCTATCCAATTCAAAGGATGTACATGCACGGTTGAGGTTTGTTGACCGCAAGCTGTTCAAGCTCCTAGCCCATTCTGAGTTCAACTCCAAAGCGGTGAGATTAAACTCAGATAGAGCCATATTCGGACTCAATGAGTTTCCACTTTCGGCTGCCATTTGGTCTATCGATAGAAATGGCAAAGTTTCCAAAAAACTTTTGATCGGAACTGCCACTGATGACGGTGGAGGCTCATTCAAAATCTTAGATGTCTCTAAGATGAACCTGAGGGACGAATCATACCCCGTGGTTAAGCTCTCAGAGCTAACATCATTCTCACACTCAGGACCCATCACTCATATTCAACAAATTGCATCTACCATATTGTTCTGCAGTGGTAGGTCTGTATACTCAACGACGTACAATCTAGATGAGAAGAAACTCACACCTGTTTCTTCCTTAATGACGTTATCCAGTGAAATTGCATCCATGACAGTATCAGAAGACTTCTATGTCAATATCTCCACCAAGTTGGACTCATTCTATCAGTTCTCGTACACCAGGAACGACGACCCAAGTGAGCATTTAACACTTGTTGCTAAAGATCCTTCTCCCAAGGCCATTGTCAATCACACCAACATCAACTCCAAGGTGGTGGTGGGTGAGAAGCTTCACTCACGTATCATGATCTTGTCCCACAACAACAAGAACCTCATTCCTGAATTGTCATTCAGCTGTCTGGGTGTCCCTCGAGTATTTCCTGCTCAATTCGTGTCCTCATACCTCGATGGAACCCGCAAGGACGTAGCTGAGTTCGTGTACGTTAACGTCGACGGAGAAATCGTTCTCATCAAGGAACTCGCCAAGGAGAGCGATGAGTACCATCGTATCTTGTCCCTTTTTGATACCAACGACAAGATAAAGTTCTCTACTGAAAGATGGGACACCCAATTCGTGGATAAGGTCACTGGTAAGGGACTCAAAGCCATTAACAAACCGTACTTCCATCATAAGGTCACTAAGGGTAACATCATTGACTACGACTTGGACGAAGTCGCTAGGAACTTACTGTCAACCACGACATTATAATTCTGTATTAAATAGGGCTATGCTAAATGCTAGGGATGATCTTCTTCATCGGTTGCTTTTTTCTTCAACCGTTCTTGTCGGTAGCGCAGGGCAGAAGTTTGGCGATCTCTGGAATCGCTGTCACTGGCACCTCTCAATTCTGTGAGCAAATTTCTCACTCTATGGCCGACGTCTTCTTCTGTATCTCCATCAGGAGTGGCGGTAATGGGGGAAATGGGTTCGTCTGTCACTTCATCAGACTTTTTCAGTTCAATTAAGTGGCGTCTCATGAGTGCACGCTTACGAGCAGAGCTGGGTTCTCCTTTTGGCGGTCCTGCAGCCTTAAGTTTCTCCAACAACGAGTCCATGACATCATTATCGTTATCGTTGTCGACACTAGTGACTTTTTCTTTGGTGGGTGTACGCTTTTGTTGGTTTTCAAGGAGTTTCTTCCTTTGCTCATACATTCTCAACTCTTCTTCACGCTTGATGTTCTCAGACTGCGTTCTCTTGAAATCAGTTATGAAGTTGGCGAACTTGGAGATGAATGAGTTCCTCACAAATGAGTCGCTGGCATCTTCTCCAAAGTATCTCATGAGTTTATCAAACTCTTTAAAAGTGAAGTTGGCTTGATCCTTAAGAAGCTCACTCTTTCGTTTGGCCTTGGGTAACGCGGGTGTCACAACTTTGAGAATTCTATCTTGTGGGTGGAACTTAGAAACATCACTCAAGTTACCAATATCAACTGAACTCTGCACATTCTTGATTGCTTGCGAGTACTCGTTACAATTGTTCTGGATTCCTTCGATGGAAAATTTGGCAATCAGGAGACATTTTTGTAGCTCATCAATAAAACCGAGTAGTTCCGGAAATTGTGTTCTGATGATCTTTTCCACATAGTGCAAGAATGTCATGCTATTCTTGTCATCCTTCATGAAACTTAATCTTTGTAATGATCCTAATTTGAAACCTTGCGCTTGCTTGCTGGTATCATTCATGTAATTACCAACAGTCAAAATGATCTCAAAAACACCCTTCAAGTGCTTTGAATTCTTGATGCTTTCCACAGCATCATCAATGGCACGCAATTTGCTGACGAGATCTTGGTAATCTTTCTCATAAGATTGAATGACTTTAAGGGCTCTGATTCTTGACTTCCAGTAGTGCTGCAAATTATAAATCAACTCAAGGTACACTCTATCTGCACGCTGTAACTCACCTGGATCCTTTTCAGGTCTTGGTGGATTGTCAACCTTGTAGTCTGTTGAATATGGCTCAAAATTTCTGGCAAGATTATTGGAAATTTCAACGATTTCTTCCTTACCGAAAAATTCTAATACTGCAATGTTGTCAATGACTTCCCTGTCACATCTCAAAACCTTGGAAACTAACTCTTCATCACTACAATTTCTGAAGTGATGAAGGTTAACACCAAATTGCTGCGAGATATCCCTAGCCAAGAAAGTGACCTTGTCGATATCATCCTTCTTCTTTGTAGCGATCTTCTTTATCTCTTTTGCAGCAAAAATCAATTCAACTTCATCAAATACACCTTTGGACATCAACTCACTTGCAAGAGTATGGGTTCTGGAATCCTTCCAGAAAGTATCTGAATTGTGGTCTTCTTCGAATTTCTCCCAATGCAATTGTTTCATCTTTTTCTTTGGTCTAGGGAAATTGGCAAATGGAGATGGAGCCTGAGGCATCAAATCGATTTCCTTTCTCTGGATAGCTGATTTACCCATCATAAAAGGTGGTGGAGGAGGAATAGCTGATCCAAAGCTTGGAGGGGGAGGAGGGGGAGGAGGTGGAGGAGGTGGACCATTACTGTTGGAATTAAGACTTGGTGGAAGTGGAGGAGGAGGCGGAGGTGGCGGTGGCGGTGGCGGTGGTGGAGGTGCACCTGTTGAGCTCGAAGGAGCATCCCCTGTAAGGAGTGATGGCATTGGAGGAGGAGGTGGCGGCGGTGGAGGTGGGCCAGAAGCTTGAGTTTTGCTTACCTCCTCTGTTTTCTCTGGTAAGTTGCTTTCCACAGCGTCTACGAAGACATCAGGACTACTCTCTCTTTCATCCAGCGGGGAAGCTCTGTTGAACTTCGAACTCAATTCTTTGAGGAATTTAGGATCCATTCCACCTATCGTAGTCATTCTGTTTCTGCTACGAACTGCTTTGACAGACCTTTCAGGAGTAGGTTTGTCACCAGTGACTACCTTGCCTTGTGCATATTTGGCTTCAATCTTTTCCAAGATAGCTTTCTTATTGTGGGACTTCCTCTTTGGTGACTTAGCTTTGTCCATAGTAGCCAACTTCCGTTCAAGAGATTCCTTGAGTCTTTGAACTTCTTCAAGTTCCTCTTGGATCTTTGACTTGATACTCGGATCAACATTCTCAATACCAGAGAAGGTATTGCCATCATCAGTTTCTTCTAAATCGAAATCAATGTTCAAATCCTTAAAATTAGTCTCCAACTCTTTCAACCTCTCCATTGCCAAATACTTTTGCCTGGAGAACATTGCACTGTTGTTGAACTTTACGATATCATTAGACTCATTTTGAAGAGAAGACAATTTTTTTCGAAGATTATCCAACTTCTCGAGATCATCTTCTCTCACTGGACGAGGAGGGCCCTTCTCAATTGGTTGTAAAGGAACGAATGAACTTTCATCGGCTTCGTCTTCTTCTTCACTTGAGTCTGAAACAGAAGAGGTATCATTCACTTGTTCTGTATTCTCTGGAATAGATGTTATCTTTTCTTTCAAATCTCTGGATTCAGTTTCATCTGGCAACACATAGTTCTCAAAATCAGTCATTTCTAACTCTCTTGCCATGTTCTCAATGTCTGCCATCTGATCTCTCAAAGCTCTCAATCTCAGACTAGGTTCTATTTGAGTACCGAACAGCTTATTATCAAGTTTGTACTCGGCCTTCTTTCGATGAATTTGCCTTTTGAGCTTCATGACTAGATCCTCATTGTTGCTCTGCAACAGATACGTGGTCTTGCCATCACCTCTCTTGTTCTTAATTTCTGCAGTAGCGCCGTTGTTTAGCATGATCAACATTTCTCTCATTTCGAGTTCTTGTTCTTGCTTTTCTCTAAGATGCTTTCGTTTAAGTTGTTCTAACTCTTCAGCCATCTCTTCATTCAACCTTCGTGTTCTTGACAACACTGTCTCTTGTTCCTTTAGATCGTTAGTCAAATTAGTTATAAGGTTCTCGGAACCCATGGATAATTGTCTTGACATATCATCACGTTCAGCTATTGCTTCTTCAGCTATTTTCTTATGTCTTTTGGCCTCATTGATTGCGTTACGGTACATGTCATCAGTACTCAAGCCGGAGTATAAGCGATTCATTGCTATATTCACCGCAGTTTCATCGTCAACGGTGTTCGCAAGAGTAACATTCTGAATCAAACCATCTAATAATCTCAAACTCCTCACAAGTTCAGGCTTGTCGTCTTTCTTTTCAACTTGATTGAGGTACAAGTGTTGGAGGGCACTCAAGAAAAAACCTTGTGCTTCTGAATCTTTCACATTGGTCCACAAGGACTGTATCAAGTCAACTGGATCATTAAAGTCGATATTGTGATCGAACTTGATATCAGTATTCAATTCAGTTTGATCGCTTTCTGCTAAACTCTCAAAAATTTGACATTGCTTGTTCAACGAGTCGTAACCCAAATCCTTAAATTTGATCACAAGTCTATCTAAACCAGCAGCGATGAATTGTGCTCGAAGATGTATTCTAACTCGGAAATCGTAACCAAATTGAAGAATAGTGTTGATCAATAACATAGTACCGAAACAATACTCTAAAAGGTGATTTTCAGAGTTTGTAGCACTACCAGTATGGGCTGACTTCAAGTCATCACTTGCTCCAACTAGTGAATTGAGATATTTTCCCTTACCTTCAAGAGTTTTATCAACAACTTTTAACCACAATTCGAATCTTTTGTAATTATCTTTCACAGGAGGTTTACGTACAAGACGTTTCTTTGTGTTATTAGTCTGTGAGTTGTTGGTTTCGAATTCAAAGTATGGGTTGTTGGATATGGTATCAATAGCTCTCAAGATTTGATGATATTTACCTTGAGTATCTTCCAGGTCACTATCAGAAATATAATATGCAATCATGAAAGTTAGGGATTCAGCAGCGATTCTCCTCGTTAGGATTCTAGGAGATAGTAATGAGCCAGAGACAGCACTAACATAAAGATTAACATCAGTTTTGACTCTTTCAGCTCCTAATTTCTGGTTCATCATTGACTTGAGAGCTTTCAAAGTATTAAACTCTTTGTCGAATAATTCATCATTTATATCATTATACTCAGACAGGTTGATTGCATTCTGAACTTTCTTCAAATAAGTTGAGAGAGTGGAATCTCCTTTAAACTCATAGATGAATTCACGTACCCAATCTATGGGTTCAGTTCTCAATGAAACCCAAAGGTTTTTCAACTGATTTGACGTTATGGTTTTTTCCATTAATCTTTTAGTGTAGAATTCTGGCGATGCATCATTATCTCTATCTTTGATGACTCTTTCTTGCTTTTTATGCTCTGAAAGTGCATCTTGATATATGAGCATCCATTTTTTATCGGGGTTATAATTTATCATTTCTTGTTTTGCCTGGGGTGGTAAAGACCTGAAATCTCGTTTATCCATGAGTTCTCGGAAGAGTCTATCGATTTCATAGACGGAATTTGGTTTTTCAAGGGTGAAACCTATTGCACCGGTTGTACCTGCTGTATCATTTGTAGAAGCTAAAGTCATGGCAGGTCTCGAAATTATAGAGTTGGCGGTCAGTTTCCGTGAGAGGGCCGAGCCACCATTATAAGGGATGTGATTTGACGATGTTGATCGTGTTGTTTTGACTTCATAGGGATTTGTGACGGTTGATATCGAATAAGTTGAGGCTTGTCGATTGTGATTTGAGTTAGAAACTTGGGAAGACGGCACTATAGTGGAGGAAACCGACTGGTTACGTCTAGAGCTACCGCCACTTCGAATACTGGCGTTATCCATTGAAGATAACTCGCTGTTGCTGTCGGATTTATCTCTTAGCTTTCTGAAACTGAAGATTGAACCTGAAGACGCGCGGTTTGAAGCATTAGTGACATTCTGTGACGTCTTGATCGAACTATAAGCTTTGGAGTTGTTCAATTCGTCATCAATTTGAGGATTGATATTGCCGGTGGGCTTTCGTCTCATAACGGGACAATTTCAATGGGAAAGAACAAAAGACTCGAATTCAACTATTCTATTTAAGTTGGTGTCAATGACGAAGCGCTTGCGTTAGGAGAAACCAATGATTAAATCCACAATCAATCGATTCTATTTGTGGTTTCGTTCAATAGTGATGTGAGTTTTTGTTTGGCAGTGCGTTAACCTGTATATTAATTAATTTCACTTTCCACTATTAACGCGTTAGTTTTGTGGTGATTCGTTAATACTCTCTTGTAGCATTTCTAGAGTGTCGTTAAGATCAGCGTCAACTTTGTTTCTGAAGTCTTTTGACTTGGAGTTTTTCCTGCTCAATTTTGGCTCATCGAACGTTTCTTTCGTGTCGGTGAACGCGTCTGACAGTTCGTTGCTAGGTACATCAGTAAGAGAGGGACTTTCGAGGTGATGTGCAGCTCCGGCATGAGACTCTGCGTCAGAAGTTGATCCTGGCACTACCTGCTCTTTTTTTGCTTGTGGTTCTTGTGGTTCTTGTGGTTCTTGTGCTTCTTTTGATTCGACTGGCTCTTCTGAAACCTCCACTGGTTCAGCTTCATGCACACTGTGTTCGCTCGCATGTACCAGCTTGACCGCGTCGTTGGACCTCACCACCTCGAGATCATCTGCTTTCAACAATAACCTCATGTCGTCTATATGAATATCGTCAATGTTGACACCAGCTGTCTCATTGACGTTATCCCAGTAACCCGCCTTGCTCCACCAGATCTTGGATCGTATCGAGAGCAACACCATGTACATCTTCAAGACTTTACACTCATCTTCATTAGAAAGAGATTCAAACCTGGTGGTTAAGGGAAGCTTGTACCCATTTTTGGTGAACCAACGCAATTTAGCAAACAACTCACAAATATTCCTGATCTTGATCAAACAATAGTTGCACAAGGGGTATTCACCAATGACTGGAGGTTCAATATTGTCGGGGTTCAAGAGTTTCAAAGAATATAAACGAGCGTGTTCGAGATTATCGTTACGACTCTCTTCACAGAAACTGCACATATCCTTTGTGGCTATTGGTACATTGTTCTTTTCAGTTCCAGCATAGTCCAATCTTAATGTCTCGTTGACACCTTTTATAGGCTCGATTTTTATCTTTCCCTCGGTCAACAAGTTCCAGAAAAACTTCCCCTTTTGCCAACGAGTTAGAATGTTGGTTGATGGAATAGGGATACTGTGCTCTAGTTCCTCAAACCAGATCTTCTTGAAGAACTTGATTAATTTCAAGTTGGGGAGATCAAATACAAATGTTGGTTGCATTATAGTGAACAAGAACTCTTTGAAATCAGCATAATTACCAAGATCGAATCGTATCGACTTCAATTTGGGAGCAAACATGCTGCTGTCAAGCGTTAAATCATCTTCTTCATTCACGATCTTGATTTGTTTGTTTTCATCCTCCAAAGTTTCGAACATTTTTTTGAGGTCCACTAGTTGGGTTTGTAGACTATCTATGATAGTGTTCTTTTCGTCTATTTCCTCGTATAGTTTCCTATTTTTCACTTTGAAATTATATGTTTCACGGGATGCGTCACTTACCATCTTGTTGGCCTCATCAAAGAGAGAAGCGGTCAATTCTTCAACTTCCACGTTTAATTTCTTATTTTCCTCTTCGAATTTCAGTCTCTGAATCTCAACTTCGTCGTATTTGACCTGAAGTTCACGTAATTGACGGTCCAAGTCGTGATACTTTGTTTCAAAGTCCCCTTCAAGTTTCGATTTGAGTGTTTGGTTCTCCTTGTGATAATACAAAAGTTTGCCTTCCAACTCCAGCTGTTTCAGCACCGCCGTGACCAATTTGGTCGATAACAGCGTTATCTCTTCTGTCAAACGATCAGCTAAATCAGTTGACATAAACAATTGTGAGATAAAACGAATGCGAAATTCATGTCAGCTTATCAGTTCAACTCGCCGGTGGGGTACGCCAAAAATCCGTTCTTCCAAGCCCCAATAACTCCACCACACCGTGCTCGGATGGAGTTACCCATTCTGAATGGTAAAACATCAGTTGATCAACTCCCAGTGGAAATTCGACTAAAAATCGCTCAATTCTTGAATCAGTACGACTGCTACAGCTTGATGCAAACCAACTCAATGATGTACGAGTCATGCAGGCCACGACTCTATCATAATATCGTCATAGATCAGGATTTTAGTCCCTTTAATAAAGAGTGTGATGTGAGTTGCTCTTACATTAAAAGCTCATACAGTTTCAAAAAATTGCTCCAAACGTACCTGCTGGACAAGCACGTGAAGCGATTCGTTTGCTTAAACTTGCCAGACTCCATCAACATGTTTGACTACGAGATCAGTAGTAGTCTTAATCGATTTTTCGCAAGCGTCAATGGACTTGTGGAGTTAGTTTGGCTAAACGATAATTTCAAGCTTGAATTCCTTGAGCAAATCAAATACAAGAGCTGCATTAAGACTCTCATACTCAACATCAAATTCAACAACTACTTGTTCATAAATGATGAAGAAGTTTTCCGGAAATTTCAAAACTTGGAGAACTTCCAGATAAAACCGTTCCAAAATTCTAATAAGCTCAATAAACTTTTGTGCCCCACGATAAGCAAAGTGAAGATCCTAAAACTTAGTCGATACGACAAAGACCCCAACGCATTGGTCCCAGATTGCAAGCGACTTGTCACCAATAATTTAGGAGACTTGCAGGAATTTGATCTCAGGTGCATAGACCAGATCTTCAAGTTCAAATTCTACCAGCTCACCAAACTCTCATTGAACAATGTCATGATCAACTGCGACCACTGGAAGACAATAAGGGCGTCTGTGGACTTGCACAAACTCACCAAACTCGAGTTGAAAGCCATAAGTGAGTACCAGCATATCGAGACCATGGAGGATCTCAAACCAAGCTTTCTTGTCCGAATAGCAGGTGAGCTAACCAGCTTGACAGAGTTGTATCTCGACTATCGCGAGTCATTCAAGGACTCGGTACCTGAGTTTCTCCAGAGCATCCCCAGTCGAAACATGAAAGCGCTCGATTTGGTCATAAGAATCAACGAGACAAAAGTAGTTGACTCGATGTTTTACGTTGGTTACTCCAACAGTTTGATCAGTAACACGAAGCCTCAAACACTCAAGAGGCTCTCCATCGAGATCAAACACGAAAACAAGTTCTGTGACTTGAATGTGCCCATTGACTTTAAATTTTTCGAGATTGAAAAACTCCGAAACCTTGAGTCGCTTAGGTTCAACTGTCAGAACGAGTCGATAACCGTCGAGCTCATCAAGCAGCTTCCGCGGCTCAAGTACCTCACGCTCTTCGGGGTGAAGGCTGGCGGGTCACCCAATCTCGGACTTGGCATGATACACCCAAACGTCTACGACGAGTGGCTCAAAGTGCAGCACGTTGCGGTTATTTACTTGAAGTACAACCCGAATTTGCAGTACATCAAAATCAACGACCGACTCTTTGGATGTGAAGGCGGCACCGTCACGCCCAAGGACGGAATAAATCGCTGGTTCAATCAAAGAGCACGAGTTGAAAACACAATTGATTTCTACTGAAACTCCGAAGCCGCAGTTGACTACAAAAATCCAACACAGTGTCATAAATGTGTCATAAACCTGTCATAAATGTGTTATTAGTCTATTAATCTTGATCTATAAGTCGTTAAGTTAGTTTGGAGTCTTGATAGCGAAACCAAAAATGTTTCCAAAGAAAGAACCTTCGAATTTTGGTTCAAACTTGACGTTATTTGATCTGATCTCTTTCATAATTTGTGCTTCCTTTTCAGCAGCTGTCATTTTGATTTGTGTCATATTGAGTATTGGTGTTGTGTTGTGTTGCAACAATTGCCAAATCCTGTTCCCTTTATATATTTTGGCAACAGAAAAATCTCGGTCTGATGGATACCGCCTGGCGCTATTGGCTAAAACTAAACGGTGTTTACTGCGCGGTTACCCAAAAAGAAATTAAATTCTCCGACCCCTCTTCCACTAAAATCCTAACTGCTTGATCTTAATCCCAGTGGAGTAGCTTTAGGTGCAGTTCCCCTTCTATCATTGTTGTTCGGACTTCATCAACTTTCCGCCGTTGTTTGGCTTCATTTTCCCATTTTTTCGCCTGACTCATCGCTTCGGACTTCTGTCGCCTTGGTGTCCTGCACACAGATTGGGAGGAATAACAATAGAAAATTTCACTATTTGGGCCAATAGCAAAGTGGCATGTTGTTCTAGAGTTGACTCACCGCTGTGTGTCATGATTGATTGCTCGTTTGGGTCAGGACACAGGGTATTACGGATAGAAGGATGAATTTCCTGAGTTACTCACACGAGTTTATCCAATTAATCCGTTGGCCCTTTAACGGTGAATTTCTTTTTTTCATCTGGCGCTTAGACTAAGCTGCAAACTGCAACTTGCAAAATCAAGCTGCAAATTCGCTTACTGGTTTCACCTTCACTTACTGCCAACAACCCGCAATGCTGTGACAAGCATCTCGTAACTCCAGAACCAGCCAAACTCCGACAACGGTTGCTTTTTCTTCCCCCCACGTCCAAACACCAAGCGCAGCCAATCTGGAGAAAGTCGTCTCTGAACCGTTTTGGTGGAACTGGACTGGCTTTGGCAGCCAGTGTGTTGGTTGTGGCTTGCTGCGTTGCGGCCCCGAATGTGTTGGAACGTGATCAAACATCCGTGGTCGGTATTGGCCAAGTTAATCTCCGGAGCCGAGTACGAACCTATCGCCGAACCCATTATATTCAGGAACTGGATTTAAGTCAACTCGGTGATAGTACTCTCCACAGTAGGGGACCAGCTCGACTTGTGTACTTAAGTTTGACTCGTTGAGCTCAGTGTAGCTGAGTTATAGTGCAACGATGTATAAAGGAAATTGGGCACAACCAACTCACACTGATTTGACTATCACTCCGCCAACTTCAGCTTTGACAACTCCAGCTTTGACAACTCCAACTTTGACAACTCCAGCTTTGACAATCAACTGCATGCGGTCTTCAGGTGCTATGAGACGTGAACTCGAGCACTCGGCAGTGGTATGAAGAGAACGTTGCTGGCAAGTCAACTAGCGAGCTCAAGTCAAACGAGTCAACCATCTTTCTGAATTCTTTGGTTGTGTGAACTTTCCAGTTTTGTGCTGGTGAAGTTTTCTTAGAGCTTGTTCCCAAGAACATCTCAATGAATCTGGTGAACACCAATACACCCAGAGTCATGATGGTGGGACCAGGATGGTGGGACCAGACGAAAGTTATGCTTCTTATAGATGCAGTTGCCTCACATCCGAACCCAGAAATTCTTAGCAACGCTTCGAGGACAAACGGCTTCAGCCACGTTTGGTGCTGATGCTCAAGTTCCGTTGATCAAGATATCGGAAAGAAGGAATTTGTGTGACTAAGACATGCTGCCAGAAGGTCTCGTCTCTATAGCTAATGTCTCACAAGTGTGAGTGTGTAGTTGGCAACGCATCACACAAGGAGCAAAGGCTCGTCTTGAGCTCCTGTGAACATCCCAGCTTCACCAGTGCGCTCACACGCAATGCTGTTCTGGTAAGACTGAAGATAGGACCAGAATACGTCACTCTAAACGCCGATCTAGGGCCCAAGGATGCTGGACTTAAGCTCGCCCAATGTGCTGCTTGCTGACCATCCACTGCTCACTTGCTGAACACCTCAATTGTTAGGAAGGTGTGAGTGACGACTAGTAATTCTGTCACGGTGTCATTTTGTGTGCTGAACCGCTTTTCATTCTGCGTTTTTCACCAGCCCAGTTGTTTCTTTGAGGCCACTGACGTAGTGTGTGCAATCAGTGCTGACCTTTCAGCCGTGCACCTTATCTCCCTCAACTCGGATTTTGCAGTCGTCCCAAAACAGACGGTTTCCTAATTGGGCAATGGCCAAACGAAAGTGGTAGCAGCCCACGTCCTTGCAGCCGTGGCCAAAGCACGAGTGGCTGGGAGTGTAACGTTGCATTGACCTGGTCGTACTGGCGGGCGTGTGTGAAGCCATTCGAACATGGCGCCAGCAGCACGACAGCACGACAGCACGACAGCACCAGCAGCACCAGCAGCGCCTACACCACGACAGCACCAGCAGCGCCAACACCACGACAGCACGACACCACAACAGAGCCTACACTGCACCAGCACCACTGGTGCACACAGTCCATTCATGCTTCTACGTCAACGCAAGCACCAAACCGCAGTTCCCCCACTGGTCCCTTCAACACCTGTATAGCAAACGCACGCCCATGTAACTCATCCCAACGTTTCTACCGATGCACAGAAGCTGTAAATCACACTAACGTGCTCTCCAGCGCACCTAAGCCCACGCCACAGCTCTAGTCATACGAACTCTGGAGCCAAGGCCAAGAAGACAAGAATTCCGGCCTTCGACGCTTTTCTTGTGATCCAACGTCAACGCTAATCTTCCCTGTCAACGCACGTCTTCAAACACCACAATTCATCCACAGTCTGGCGACCACACCAGCAGGCTATAACATTACCCAATTAGTCGAGCGTTCCCCTACCACTTTAGGACCCTAGCACGTCGCTACTGATAAGCCGATCGGCGCCACGCCGTAGTAATGTAGCGGAAACTGGTGGTACAAAAGTTCGTCCCGGCACCACGTTGGCGTGGGCTTTGCTAGTTAAACTATTTGCCTTGCCACACCAAGAAACGTGGGCCCCAGTTTTCTTGGTATAGGTTTGGGGCGTGGCAGCACCGACAACGTGGGTGCGAAAAGGGACTTTTTTTGCAATCACTGCCAGAGACAGCGAGTTTGGTGACACATAGGCGCACGGGGATCGTGCCAATGGCGGTGACCACACAACTATACGTTAGCGAGGGAACAGGGCCACCTCGTGGGCCGTTCAGCCCAAATTAAACGGCGTTTTAGCACTGCATAATTCGTATTTTTAGTAGATGTTACGCCTTAACGGCATCCCAATCCGACATTTAGACCACCAGAACACACCAAAAGGGTCGAATACGAGATGGGTTTGGTGTGGGCACTAAAAAGTCGGCGGAAAGTACGTTTTAGGGTAATTGAGTTGCAGCCGGGCCCAAGAAGTCGATTTGATTTGGGCCACACTAGCACAAGAAAAATTCCAACTATGTCAATGCACGAAAGGGAAACCAAGACTTCTTTCAATGTGCTTGGTGGTGTCATTGGAAGCTCAAAAGTCTTGGTACTCATCGAAACCAATTTTGCAATAATTTAGTTCCAGCTTCGTCAATTCACACTCAACCGTCGACTACATCCACTAACGTGTTCATTAGTGATATCTGCCACGGGTTATCGCCTTAAAAGAAATTATAGTGACCTGGAAATTAAATTAACCCACGAGAGTACAATCAATCTAATTTAATTTAATTTTTTTTTTTCAATTAATTGCCAGTATAAAATGCAAAGAAAATCCAGTGGTGTTTTTATTAACTAAATGTCAGAAATTGCACCAGTTACAAGTGTCAAGTCTAATAACAGAGGTGGCAAGACTGCTTTCAAGGACTACCTTGAGAAGTTTGCTCATGTCGAAGACCCTTTAGAGAGAAGAAGGTTGGCATTAGAAGAAATTGATAATGCTGGATTTGGCTGGACTCAAGTTAAAATGATTTTAATTGCAGGTGTGGGATTCTTGACAGATTCTTATGATATTTTCGCCATCAATTTGGGTTCTTCCATGTTGGCTTATGTTTTTTGGGATGGTATAATTCCTGATTCTACCAACACTTTGATCAAAGTTTCAACTTCGGTGGGTACAGTTATCGGTCAGCTTGGTTTCGGTTTCATGGGTGATACTTTTGGTCGTAAGAAAATCTATGGTATTGAATTAATCGTCATGATTGCTGCAACTATTATTCAATGTACTCTTGGGAATGCACCAGGTGTTAGTTTTGTGGCTATTTTCACATTTTTCAGAATCGTTATGGGTATAGGTATTGGTGGTGACTACCCATTATCATCAATTATCTCTGCTGAATTCTCAACCACCAAATGGAGAGGTGCTATTATGGCAGCAGTCTTCTCATGTCAAGGTCTAGGTCAATTATTAGCAGGTATTGTTGCCATGGTCTTGGTTGCAGCTTACAGGAGTGATTTGGAAAACGTCAAAACTGGTGCAGAATGTGGTTTCGCTTGTAAAAAAGCCTGTGATCAAATGTGGAGAATTTTGGTTGGTCTTGGTTGTGTTCCTGGTTGTATTGCATTGTACTACAGATTGACAATTGCTGAATCCCCAAGATACCAATTGGATATCAAAGATATTGAAAGTTTAGACAAACTTGCTGACGCTGAAGCCGTTTTAGATGAAGCCGCAGAAGCTATCCACCCACCCAAAGCTTCTTGGAAGGATTTCTGGGGTCACTTTGGTCAATGGAAATATGGTAAAATCTTACTTGGTACAGCAGGTTCTTGGTTCTTGTTAGATGTTGCCTTTTATGGTTTGGGTTTAAACACCGGTGTCATTTTACAAACCATTGGTTACGCTAGAAAAGACAATGTTTACCACAAGTTGTATGATACTGCTGCTGGTAACTTGATTTTAATTTGTGCTGGATCATTACCAGGATACTGGGTATCAATTGCAACTCTTGATACTATTGGTAGAAAGTGGTTACAACTTGTTACATTCTTCATCTTAACAGTTTTATTCTGTTCAATTGGATTTGGTTACCACAAGTTGATCAATGAGACCCACAACGGTTTATTGGCCTTGTATGTGTTGTGTCAATTTTTCCAAAACTTTGGACCAAACACCACCACTTTCATCATCCCTGGTGAAGTGTTCCCAACAAGATACAGATCTACCGCTCATGGTATGTCTGCAGCATCAGGTAAAATTGGAGCTATCATTGCTCAAACGTGTCTTGGTACCTTAATCAACCACGGATGTGCCCCAGACAACCAAAATTGTTTCCTTCCACATGTCATGGAGATTTTCGCTTTGTTCATGTTGTTGGGTATTTTCACAACGCTCTTGCTTCCAGAAACAAAGAGAAAGACTTTAGAAGAAATTTGTGAGTTGTACCACGGTGAAGTGGACACCACCAAATTGGGTAGAGATAGATACTTGGAAGAGAACATCGAAAGTTCTTCCACAGAAAAGCATGACAAGGTTTAGATGCCTATAGATATTTAATGAGTAAAGTATAAAGGAATGACAGCTGTAGTGAAGTTTAGATCACCTGAGGTGTGAAGTTTGGTTCATTTTGGGTTGTGACTCTGTTCACTCTGAGGGGTTCGTTCAGTTCACTCTGAGAGTTCGTTCACTCTTAGTTTTCCTTTAAGTTCACTCTTGAATTTTTCAGTAGTCATTTTTAGCAGTAAATGCGTGTACCTAAAAACAACTATGGCTTCTTTATGGACCAAGCGCTACACCGCAGATTGGGTGTTTGCTGGGGTGTTGTTTGGCGTGTTCATCTTGTACCTTGAGTTGGCACAGCCATACTACCGTCCGTTCAAGCTCAACAATCCAGCAATCCAGCACGAATTCGCTGTCAACGAAATTGTCACCGACGGGAACTTGTACATATTGAGTTACATAATGCCATTGGCCGTTATGTTGGTGATGATGAAGATCAAGCTGAGATCCACCAAGCAGTTCGTGGAGTTGTTCAACGTAACGTTTTTGGCTCTTATACTCAACCTTGGACTCACAGGATTTATCACTGACGTGTTGAAGATTTGGGTGTCACGACCACGTCCCGATTTCATTGCTAGATGCAATGCCCCTGCGTCAACTCCTACTGATGTCTATGTGGATGTCAGTGTCTGTAACCCTGTCACGCCTCACCGAATCATTGATGGCATGAAATCGTTTCCTTCCGGTCACTCGTCTATCGCTTTCTCAGGTGCCATCTTCTTTTGTTTGTGGGTCAATGGCCAGTTTGCCTTGTTCAAACGGAATGTGCCCATGTACAAGCACTTTCTCTCGTGGATCCTCATGCTTGTGGCTGCGTTCATTGCTATCAGTAGATCAATAGACTACAGACACCACACTGAAGATATAGTGTGTGGGTCAGCCATTGGGTTATTGGTGGGGAATTTCTGCTACTTCAAGTACTTCCCCAGCTTATACGCCGAGCCTGACGACGACTTGTTGCCTCGTTAGAATCTAAATGTACATTAAATGTTAACTGAGTGTTTAAATGATTTTGAAGATTTCAGCCACCATGAGCGGGTAGTCAAGCTCGCCAACGTTGTTGAGGTTGACGTAAGAAGGACACTTGTGTTTCTTGCACACGAGAGTCGACAAGTTCTTGAGCTGTTCGTCGTTGACTCCCGATTTTAGCACAATTGACACCACATCATTGGTCTTTGGATCATTTATGCCGTAAACGTAGCCACCAAAAACAACAGGAACCAGCGTGGGTCTCACATACACAAAGATAGGCGTCTTGTTGCTGGGCACGTCGCTCTTGTTGACCACTATCTCGTACTCCAAGCCGCCCACATCGACTTTAGTAGTTGAAATCATCGCGACCCAAACAAAATCGCTTCACGTCAACATAATAGACTCTACAACACACCAATTTAGTATAAATTAAAATACTCGTCCCGTTGAGGGACCCCAATTAATGCAAACACTCTATCCTTTTAGAAACCCCAACCTCTATGTATAAAAAAACAAACGTAATAAGCGGCTAATTGGTTGAACGTTAGCCGATGGGTCATTACATTAATCATAAGTATCAATGAGCAACATCACTCTATAATTTCAATTTTTTTGGTTGTTCCCATGGATTTTCTTGGTTAGTGAAGTGTCCATAAGAAGCAGTCTTGAAGTAGATTGGTCTTGCTAAATCTAATTCTTTGACAATACAACCTGGTCTTAAGTCGAAATTGTTCTTGATGATTTCAACTAATTGGTCAGAACTGTACTCGGAAGTACCGTAAGTGTCGACGTAAATGGATAATGGTTCAGCAACACCAATAGCGTAAGAGAATTGAACTAAAGCTCTTTTAGCTAATTTAGCGTGGACTAACGACTTGGCAACCCATCTAGCAGCGTAAGCAGCAGATCTGTCGACCTTTGAGAAATCTTTACCGGAGAAAGCACCACCACCGTGAGCACCCCATCCACCGTAAGTGTCAACGATAATCTTTCTACCAGTTAAACCGGCGTCACCTTGTGGACCTCCAATAACGAATCTACCGGATGGTTGAATATGGTAAACAGTCTTGTCGTCCAATAAGTGTTCTGGAATAACCTTCTTGACAATGTGTTCGATGATTTGGGTTCTCAAGTCTTCGGTGGAGATTTCATCAGCGTGTTGAGTAGAAATGACAACAGTGTCAACTCTAACTGGGATAACAGCACCACCATTCTTCTTGTATTCAATGGTGACTTGAGTCTTGGTGTCTGGTCTTAACCAAGCTAAAGCACCAGATCTTCTAGCAGATGCTAATTCAGCATTCAACTTGTGAGCCAACAAAATGGTCAATGGTAATTTTTCATCGGTTTCGTCAGTAGCGTAACCAAACATAATACCTTGATCACCAGCACCTAATTCTTCCAAGGCTTTCTCGTAGTGTAAACCTTGAGCAATATCAGGAGATTGTTGTTCAATGGCCACTAAAACATTACAGGTCTTGTAGTCAAAACCTTTGTCAGAGTGGTCGTAACCAATGTGCTTGATGGTGTCTCTGACAATTTTTTGGAAGTCCAATTGCGCCTTGGTGGTGATTTCTCCGAAAACCATAATCATACCAGTCTTAGCAGCAGTTTCACAGGCCACTTTGGACAATGGGTCAACAGCTAAACAAGCATCTAAGATAGCATCGGACACTTGGTCACAAATTTTATCTGGGTGTCCCTCACCAACGGATTCGGATGTGAAGTAAAAAGTTTCCTCTTGAGCAGCGGTTGTCATTGTTGTGTTTTTGAGTGGATTTTGTTGTATTTATATTGAAAATTTTTAATCGGTCGGCTTATATAAGCGGGATCGTATCTGGGAACGTGGATGCTCCGCCAGCGGCCATACTGGCGCTGGCCGTTTACGGTAATCGACTGCTCGATGATCTACAACTGACTTCCGGTTTGACAGCAACGCTGGCGCCAAATGGCTCACTTACTCGTACTCCAGGTACGATGTATACGAGCCACACTTTTCACCGCCCGTTTTGTGTCACTTGGGGGAATGAGCTGAAGTCATTTCACGTGTTGGGTTGCATGTGAATTTTACTGAGCTCTGTGTGTCGCATGCTTAGTCAGCTCCAGCTGCTTGAAACGCGTTTCGCGTCTGCTACACATTTAACTACCATGGATCTCTTAGACGACATCGAGGATCTTACGCCCGCCAAATTGGCGTACGATGTGTCGACACAGGTGGTCGCCCACGACGCATCGTCCCTGTCGTCAAGTTCGGAGTCGGAACGAGAAGAAAATGACACTCCAGTGTCTCATCAGGCCATTCTCGATAAGTTAAACAAGCTCAAGCAGAAGATGGACCCCAAAACTCAACAGATCAACGACACACAGCCAGTGGAGGTGTCCCGGCTCCCGCAGCTCGAAGTGGATCTTTCTGAAATCAAATCAAGCGTGTTTTTCCAGCCCACTCAAGTGATTACTAGCGATACCCAAACACTCACAGACAACGCTACTCCACCACAATCAGCTGAAACCCCTAAGGAACTCACCATTGAGGAAAAGACGAGGTTACTTGCTGAAAAGAAAAGGGAAGCAAGATTGCAGAGAGAGCAGCTAGAGAATGAAATTTCAATGACAACATTGACTGACGAAGAGGAAGATCTCGATCAAGTATTGAAACCGCTGAAACCTTTTTTCAAAGATGCCAAAGCCGCTGAGGCTGCTGAGCAGTTTCTTAGTGCAAAGAAGAAACAAAACTTCTTCGAGAAAACTCTAGTTGAAGCCACCAAGAAGTTTACAAAGGAAGATTTCATCAATGATTTCCAGCAGGAGTTCAATCAAGAATCCGATCGTGAGTCTGATCACGAGAAAGAAGCGTCTACGCCCTCCACGTCCCCACAAAAGAAGTCTTCACCTATCAAACTCAGCAACCCTATTGTGGCATACAGTAATAACTTGAAGAAGCAATTCACAGAAATAGATCTCGGCTCTTCAGACTCAGACAATGAATCTTCTAGCGTGCCGGAGCTTTCCAAAGATTTGAGGCTCGCCATAAAGAAGAAATTCTCCACTATGACGAGTCCTACTAAAAAGAGTAAGGGTAAGAAGTTCCTCAATAATTTATTTGCATCCAACATCAACCAACTTCAAGAACTTAGACGTCTCAACCCTGAAAACGAACTTCTACAAGAAATAGAGAAAGACGAAGAAGTCATGGGCTCATTGTTGGAAAGAGAGATCGAAAGGGCAAGAAATATAAGAAAGAAAGAAAAGATGAGAGAAAGAGCTCAACAAGCTCTTTTAGCTGGAACTGGTGATAATTCACAAACCAAAGCAGGCGACCAATCTGAGGATGAAGTTCCTGATAGTGACAATTGGGATGAGAGCGAACAGGACGAAGAATCAAGTGAAGACAACAAGAGTTCCACAGACCTGAAAGACACAAGAGCACAGGCAAGAATTCTAGACTCTGAAAGTGAATCTGACAACAACAAGGAAAACATTAGTGATGACGAACAAGCCAACTCACTTGATGAAACCTCTGAAGCAGAGGACAACTACATGTTTGGATACAACGACAAAAAAGGTAGAAAGATCTCTCATGACATTAAGATTGATAGCTCGATGATTCAATCACAAGCATCACAGTTGTTCAAGAATTTGGAGCCTCACAAGCCAACAGAGTCTGATAACTCATTTGATCTCTCTAAAGAATCGACATTTGTTAACGAGCTACCTTCTTTTCAAGATCTTCCTCCTAGTCAACTAAAAGATGGTGTTGTCAGTACATACCAGTCAACTCAGGTGGACATCACAACTCAAAAGGATGCAGTTACTCAACCAATCAACTCAGCTACAACACAAGTCATTCAAATGGATGCATCTACACAGTTCATACCAAGAGATAATGAATCTCCCACTGAAACTCAAGTCATACTGGCCACTCAAACTACCAAGAATACCGTCTTGGAAGATATTGAAGAGGACGATGACATAACACCTGACTCAGTCAAGACTGGTAGAAAGCTCGTTAGACAATCTGCTGCTAGAATCATGGAAGATTCAGATGACGAACAGGAGAAGGAGGAAGATCTCAAAGAGCAAATAAGAATGTTCGAAGAGAAAATAAGAAGGAAAGAGTTAAGACTCAAGAAGCAACGTCGAGAGATGGAGAAAAGGGGTATGAAACAAATTCTTGAAGGAGAAGCAGAAGAAAGTGACGACGAATGGAAAGGAATTGGTGGTGCTGATGGAGAATTAGATAACGAGAAAGCTAACTCGGAAGATGAACGCATGATCGATAACAATTTTAACATTGATCTAAACGATGAAGAGGTGAAGAAGAAGTTTATGGAGCAATATCAAATAAAAGACCAGAGGGAATTGGAGAAGTTAATGGATGATGTTAAGAACCATAGATTAATTAAGAAGTTCAAAAATCACAACGGTATGGACATTGAACTCAGTGACGAAGAAGACGCTTTATTGCTAGCATACAGAAGACAAAAATTAGAAGAGCAAAAAATGAAACTCTTGGAGAATGCTAAGGTGCAAAAGCTCATGAAGAACGAAAAGTCCAAGGCATTTTTTGAGTCAATCCAAGAGGATTCTGTCACGATTCGAATTGACGAAGAGGAATCTGAAGAAGAAACTCAAGAAACGCCCGAGGATACTCAAAATGATGATGAAAAAGAGAATGAAGAACCTGAGCAGAACCAAAATCACCATCACAAAATAAAGATAGAGCAGTCGTTCATTCAAAAGCAGCTATCATTTTTGACCAATCCTATCGATGATTATGAAGCAGCTCAAAAATTATCGAACAAGCAGCATGATATGGACTACGATTCTGAAGACGAGTTCGATCTCAAAGCAATGAAAATGCAAAGTATGAACAACTTGAAGAGTTTCAATGGCAAGAGAACAATCACAGAAATTGAAACTGACAACGATGAAGAAGAAGAGGATAAAGACACACAGCAGGTGGACTCTGATGAAGAACTCATGCCTAGCAGGAAGCCGTCAATCATTAAATCATTCAGATCATCTGCTACCGAGAGTTCACTTTCATTCAGTGGTGTAACAATCAGCAAGCAGTACAAAGTTGCCAGTGGGTCGAAGGCATCTATCACGTATCTCTCCAAGAAGTCAACTGCCAATAATAAGAGCTTAAAGAGGATCAAGCATCAGAAATCGATCAACAAATTACAGCATCAAAATAACATGAACAAGTTATTCAATTCTAACAACTTTAACTAATAATACAAAAAGACATCTCAGTTGAGTTATGAGTAACCAAAAGAATAGATTGCCTCTTGAGAGAGCCATCAAGCTAGACTCGGATTTAAAATGAAATGCTAGTACTCAAAGCTTCTTGCAAAGATCTATTACTGAAGCTTGAGACTAGTGGCTTGTTGAAAATGGACTCACGCCCGTGACTCATGACAAATGATTTGTTGGTGCTGATAGTTATGCTGGATGACGTTCCCTGATTAGCAGGTACTCTTTTCAAATAGTTGTCACTCTTGATGGAGATGGGTTTAGTCTTGGGAACAGATTTCAATCGTTCTAGTTTATCAGACTTCCGTCGCTTGGATCCCAGTTTGAAATCGCTCTTGTTTGGCGGCGGTGGAAGTTCATTGTTCACCAACATGAGGAAACTTTCCGTCAAAGACTTACTAATGATTGATTTTCGCCTCTGCAACTGGGGTTGTTCTTGTGTGGTGGGTTTGGACTTCTCTGGTGAAATCAATGCAAAATTAAATAGGGAGAACGGCTGCTGTTTGGGCGTATTGTTGATAACGTCACTCAAGAGTTTTTTTGTGTCTGACACAGGCTTATTGCTGCTTGAATAGATGGCCTCTATCGTTGGGGTCAACGATTCCAGAGAAGTTTGCTTGATGTTATCTATGGGGTTGTGAAATTTGTGAATGGTGATGGGAGGAATGCTAATTTTCGGAGTGACCAAACTCTCTTCGCTGACGGATTTCTTCAACACGAAGGGATATGATGACGAATTGAGATTGACTCGAGACTTTCGAAGGAAGTTGTCGAAGTTGTCTATGCTGGGGTACTTTGGAGGTGATGCAGATTCTTCCGACAAGATGGAGTCTACGTCGTCCACTGTGTATTCGATGGGGTTGAGAAGGCTCAACTTGTCGTCACTGTGGTCGAAGGTAGTCGAATCGGAGACGTTGTGTTCGGGAATGTGTGGTTTGACGTTATCATAGTCATCAATGGACTCAAGATTCTGTGGCTCAATCGGATCCAAACCTCCTTCGAACGAGGTGTCCATGGGAGAAGCCTCCGTGGTGTTTTCGTAGTACGACACAGGATTGATGTTGAACACTCGGGAGATTCTGTATCGGCTCTTCTTCTTGTACACTTGGGGGTTCTTACACCGTATAGGTTTCAAGCTCAAGTTCAGAATTGAAGTTGTCTTTGAGACGCTGCGTTCCTGATTTGCAATGGAGGTGCTGTCAGAGCCTTGGTGGATGGGCTCAAAGCGTCCAAACTTCTGTTTCAAGTACAGACACTCGGCTTCGAGGTTGTTCAAGGAGTGATTATTGGTGATGTAATCATTATGAGAGATATTTGACTCAAACAAATCAGCTCTGCCTGCCAACTCTGCTAGTCGCACGTTGTACGCATAGTTATCCTTGATGGTGTTGTTAACAGACTCGATATTCAAATCATAGGTCGACACCGTGTTGTTATTTGTGGCTATATGATCTAAAATTGATAAGGATTCATGGAGAGCATAAACCAAACCATCAGATCTCAGTTCTAGCCCTTCTGCTAGACTCAAGAGCTGATCAAGCTTGCCCATGCTAGCACTTTAGCTAAAAATGATGTATATATGAAAAAAATTAATGTGCACAACCAATATTATTGAGTAAACATTGCAACTAATTGGGAGCGCTCGTCCCGATTTGGTTACAAACATACTTTTTACAGGTTAAGGTTTGATGTACATTCAAGAACCGTTGAAGTGGGCGTGTGATAGTGGTCTGACGTTAAGGCGTCGTTGACGTGTATGATCTGTCGCTTGACGTATCGTTTGACGTCTTGATGTCATTTGTCGTGCCCGTCTCTGTGGCTTATTGATATGCTTATCGCTAGCCATAACATCATGTGCAGGTTCGTATCACTGCCACTACTTGCTACGGTCAACGGGTTCGTTCATTCGATGCAATTACTTCTTGGATTTCTTAGAAGACGACTCAGAGTCATCGTGGTGTTTTCTCTTCTTTTCTTTTTTGTCGTCCTTCTCTTTCTTCTCCTTCTTTTCTTTCTTCTCTTTCTTTTCTTTCTTGTCCTTCTTCTCTTTCTTGTCCTTCTTGTCCTTCTTCTCCTTCTTCACCAACTTGTTAGTGTACTCCTCTTCTTGTGGGGCTTCGAAAGCTCTTTCTCTTTCTTGCTTCTTCTCTTCAACCTTCTCTTCTTGTTTCTCCTTCTTCTCGTCCAACTGTTTCTGTTTCTTGTCCTTCTTGTTCAAGAAATACTCACCACTCTCAATTTGCAAATCAACCTTTCTAGGCTGTTGAGATGGTGGGAATGGCGTGTAAACCTTCTTCTCCTTGATCTGTTTCTTTTTCCTTTGAATATTACGTTTCTTGAACATCGGCAAGAATCTTGACCAGTCTTCTTCAGCTAATTCTGGTTTCTTTGCTAATTCTTGCTTGATCATTAGCTCTTTGATGTGATAAATTGGGTGCACGTTTTTCATACAGTCTTCAACGACTCTTCTAACTTCCTTGAGTCCCTTGAAGGGTCCCATGGCACTAACAGTGTTACCTTGAACCAAAATATAACACTGTGTAAGTAACTCTAACGCTTTCAAAGTATTACCATTTGGACCCACTAATCTTTGTCTTCTCTTGATAAACCTGTCCTTGTTGCTAACTACATTACCAATCTTGATCACATCACATGCTATGTCATCCTGTAAGATCTTTATGGCTTGTGGTAAAGGCACAGATCTGGCTAACAATTTAATAAGGTCTCTTGACTTTAAAATCATGGCTGGATCAAAAGTCTTCCTGGTGGTCTTCACCGTCATACTACCTTCAACCAAGTTTAATTCACATGCAATATGGTGCTTATCTAAAGCTCGAGTTACTTCGTTCCAAACAGATTTCAAGTATTGCTCTCTATATTTAGGGAAAAGAGTCATAAAAGAAGACTCTTCAGCAAACGGTTGGCCTGAAGCATTGTCTTCCTCTTTGAATTCATCGATTTTCCATTTGTCAATGTCAGGGGTATCCCAAGGCTTATCACGATTATGAGTAGAAACCATATTTGATGCTCATCGCACCGAAAAATTTACTAATGCCTCCAAAGCACACCAGCACAAAAATTGCAAAGGGCAGTAGGAAACAGCCAAAAAGGGTCACAAAGTCCAAGTCTAAGTCTACTAAAGCTGCTATTGAAAAATTAGACTCTTTAATGGACATAAACGACTTAAATGTGAAATCCACTGCAAAAACGTCGATACTTGACTCTAAAACGCTACGCAAAGACCTCAATACTGAGAAGAAACAACAACAGCAATCAAAGCAAGTAAATAGTGACTTAAATCGTCAACTCGACTTAATACTGGACATGGCCTTATGAATTAATAAACATTATGATAATTATTAATTATGATTACTCTTACGATCACTACTTTTATCCACGTAGCCTTAACTCTAATAAGTTACAACAATAACTTAAACAATAGTTAAACAATAGGTCGTCTGATTACTAACAAGTTGCGGTCGTTTCTCGCTCGTTTCATTCTTTGTCCAAACCTCCTGAACGCGTCAATTACGCGATTTTATAAATACAGATTTTACTAAGTTTTTCATTTTTATTCGTTGGCTTCTGTCGTATTAATTAATGTCTTATCACTCCAGACAGCCTTCAATCAGCTCCCTTATATCGGCGACGTCATCGTCCCACCCTCAATTTATAGGGCCCTGGAAATTGGGTAAAACTTTGGGTCGCGGAGCCACAGGAAGAGTTCTTCTTGCTACTCATCAAACAAACGGTCAAAAGGCCGCTGTTAAAGTCGTTTCCAAGTCTGAATTGGACGACGATGGAATGAAAAAACCAAATGATCACGGTGGTTTACCTTACGGTATCGAAAGAGAAATCATTATCATGAAGCTTTTAACTCATCCCAATGTTTTACGGTTGTATGACGTTTGGGAAACTTCTAAAAACCTTTACTTGGTGCTCGAGTATGTTGAGGGGGGTGAATTGTTCGACTTGTTGGTGGAAAAGGGTCCTTTACCTGAGCCAGAAGCAATCAAATATTTCAGACAAATTGTTTTGGGAACCGCTTACTGTCACGCTTTGGGTATTTGTCACAGAGATTTGAAACCAGAGAATCTTTTACTTGACTCCAATCTCAACGTGAAGTTAGCAGACTTCGGAATGGCTGCTTTACAAAGTACTGACAAATTACTCGAAACTTCGTGTGGCTCACCTCATTATGCTGCGCCCGAAATTGTTAGTGGACTTAAATATCAAGGTTTTGCTTCAGACGTTTGGTCTTGTGGTGTTATCTTATTCGCTTTACTCACTGGAAGATTGCCATTCGATGATGAAAATATTAGAGACTTGTTGTTAAAAGTTCAGGCTGGTTCCTTCGAAATGCCTTCTGACATCAGTTACGAAGCTCAAGATTTGATTGCTAAAATGTTGACTGTTAACCCTGATAGAAGAATCCAAACGAGTAATATCTTGAAGCATCGTTTGTTAAACAAGTATCCTATGCCAAATGAAGATTTGATCAGTGTTAAATCATTACCTCATCCTCAAACTGCTTCCAAATCTTTGGGCTCAGTTAAGAATATCGATAAACAAATCTTACAGAACTTGTCAATTTTGTGGAGTGATAGATCCCAAAATGATATAATAAAGTGTTTGCTTTCCCATGGCCCCAATCCTGAAAAGACTTTCTACGCGTTATTACTTAGATACAGACATAACCAAGATGAATCTGAGGCCACTAAGCCTGCACCTGTCAATAATGGCAAACCAATTGCCAGAACAAACTCATCGAAGAATATCCTGAAGAAAAATCGTGCTAGTCAAATTTCTGCATCCTCTTCCCGTAATAGACCTGTACTGTTTCAGTACAAGAATGGAGTCAGAACTAGTATGGTTGCTGGAAGATCATCTGCTACCCCTAGTGTTCAGAATTCCCCAATCAGATCACCTAGAGGCTCACCGTCTAAAAATGGGTTGAGTCATTCGCCATACAGGGGTTCACCAAGGAGGTCACCTTACAAGACGCCCTCCAGACAAAACAGAGAATCACTGACTCCACCATCTTCTATCCCAAGAAACATTTACAACGAAATCGTGAGTGCCCAAAACAAAGATGACTTGGTGAATGGAATGCCACCTCCTTTACCATCTAAAGATAGCATTGACCACTACAAACAGGTTGAAGATTATAATACAGCACAAGGCCAAACTGAGGACCAACTTGAAAGGGGGCTTCTGAGCAACGATCTAATGGCATCAGCTAACTTATCACCTGCTAAAGCTAAAAGAAGTTCAATCATGCTGAAATCTACTTCCAAGAACAGATTATCCAGAAGGAAGTCCATGAGAATGTCAATGACTAATGGTTTGAAACGAAACTCTATTACTGTGAAATTGTTATCCACATATGCCAAATTATCTGGTGACTCTGAGTGGGAATACATGGACAAGCAGACCAAGAGGACTTCTGCCACCTTTGCAACTTTGTGTGACAAGATCTTCAACCAACAAGAGTATGATGAAGACGACGAAAATTTGATTGATGAAGAAGAAAAGCAAGCTATAGAGTACGAGAGGTTAATGGAAATTGAAAGGAAAAAACATGAAGCTGAACTTAGGGCTAGAAAAGAGTTGGCTAAGCAAAGAAAGAGACAAAAGAGAAGATCGATCTTGTCATCCAAGAAACTATCAATCATGGTCAAGGATGATTCTCTCACTAGCGAAGCTGATGTTACGGATGTTGTCAAAGAAGATGTTTTGACTCAACCAAAGAGACAGTCGAAGACTCAGCAAGCTTTAAGAGCCATTTCGGAAGGTACAGGACAAGCTGAAGCCCAAGACGATGACGAGTTGACTCCAGAAGATGTTGAAAAATTGAAAAGAAGATCTGCCACACAACCAATTCCAAGAAGGAGAAAGCATCCAATTTTGGCAAGAAGACCAATATCCAGATTAGACCCATTGTGGACTGCCTATGAAAATGAAGAATTGAACAGAGCTCAGGATGCTTTAGAATCAGAATACAACGATACTAAATCTCAATCGGATATCAAACCAAGAAGGAGCTCCAATCGTGAGTCCATGGTTTCTGTGGTCAATATGGACTTTGACAAGAGACACAGTCAGCAATACAACTTACCTCACCCAACTTTAGAAAGATCTGACTTGAGTGATGAATATTTGTCTGAGATTAGGAAATCTAGATTGTTGAACTCTCAATTGAACATGCATGGCATTGTAAAAGGAGACACAGGAATCGAGATTCCCAAGAAAAACCAAAGGAAGGAAAACAGGAAGTCTGTTCACGAAAGAAGGGACAGAACTTTAATTGGTGAAGTGAAGATTCCTAAGGTGACCAGAAAATCAAGACACTTCTCCAACTCCAATAAGAGATTGTCTGTTTTGTCTCTTTATTCCACAAAAGAGTCTTACCGTGACTTGAACTCCATTGTACATGACGAGGAAGATGAAGAAAACGACAAAAGATTACATCAACCAAACTTGAGAACCAGTTATGCCGATAGACTCGATAGGGCAGCTGGTTTTGAACCATATGATGAAGAAGATGAGGAGCCTTTGGATCAAGGTTCAGTGATAGACTTCGAAGAGCATTTGGCTAATAAGAGATCAAGTTACTATGCTGGTACCAGGAACAGCACAGTTAAGAGACACTCTAAGCGTTTGACATCACTTAGCAGGCCAGTTTCTGACTTACCTCAATTACCACAACACAGCTCGAAGCCTCATAGAGGACCTCTTGATGAAGTTGACGAAACATTCGCTACAAGGGCTGAACTGCCTGTCAGAAGAAAGAGTCAACATAAAGAGGAGGATGGCGATTATTATGGTGGTCTCTTGAGTGACGAAAATAACGATGACTACGAAGATGAAGAGCCAGAGGAAGAAGAAGGTGAAACTAAGGTGTTTGAGAGTATCAAACTTCCGCCAGTTACTGAACGTCGTGCTAGCAAGAAACCAACAGAAGGAAAGTATAAGACTAAATCTATGTTACCTAGTGCTGAGGCGATGTTGATACCTGACATGAAAAACCTTAAGACTCCTGAAATCAGCAAGCCACAACCTTACGCATCTACGAGACTGAACAAAACCAACACTTATCCTATGCCAGAGCCTATTCAACCTCCACCTCATATGACAGCAAGACCTAAACCGTTAGAGGACAGCACTAATAAGCCTGAGCAGAAGAAGGGTAAGTCTATCTTCAGGAAATTGAGTTGGGGAAGCAAAAAGACAATAGATCAAGCTACCAATACCCAGTTACCATCCCCAGCAAACTCGATGGAGGAAAAGAGACCTGCTCAAAGACTGAATTCCTTCTTCAGGTGGTTCTCCAGCAGCAATGAAGAGGTCACTTCTTCAGAGATCAGAAGGTTTAACGTGATTTTACCTAAGCAAGAAATGTCAACTGCGTTGTTTGCATTGTTGAACTCATGGTCTAATTTTGGATTGAAGAACTTGAAGAACGACCATTTCACGTTCGTTATCACTGGGGCCATTTCTAAGCACAACGCATTCAACTTATCAAGTTGCAAGTTCCGAATCAATATCAATGCTCGTGATCTGGGACAAAAATCACAAGTGGTCTGTGCAAGAGTCAAAGGATCTAAAGTGACTACAGACACGCTATTCAAAGAAATAGAGAAGGTGTTGTGCAAAGAAGGCGTTATGGATAATTAAGCCAATTTTATATTGTATAGTAATACCATTGATGATACCCTAAGTCTCCAAGGAAACTTCACCATCGTTCTCGATTACGAGAACCATTTGAGCTGCTTGTGGTTCCGTGGTTGCTGGCTCGATAAATGTCGGGCCTCGGGTACTGGTGGACTCACCAACACCCCATTGAGTGAGCATAGCAATGAAGCCAGTGGATAAAGCAATTTCAGGTCTAATATTCTGTTCATCCACAAGCATTTCAAAGTCGAGTTTGAATTGTCTCATGAGCTTAACCTTTGCAATTCTTTGTCTCGTTTCATCAACTGAACCGGCGTTGATAATCTTCTCTAAACTTTTTGTACCCTTTGACCACGAGAATTGAGATTCGTTCACGAAGAACGTTTGCTTGATGCCACTGAGTCCAACAGAAGTTGAAACAGGGCGGTGGGTAACTCCAGGCATGGTGTGGAAGTCCACAGACTTGGTGAAAATTGAAGTATTAATGGCTGCAACTTCTTTCCGTTCTGGGAATGTCAATAAAGACCAAACAGGATTGTAAGAAGAGAGACGTTCAAAGGAGTACACTTGATTTCCCTCGCCGTCAAACACTTTGACCACTCTCTTCTTATCCTTCCAGAAGCTACGAATGAAGTATGGAGTTGGAGTTTGCGTTAAGGGTGTCACCACACTTGGAGACAAGTCGAAATCAACGAGTGGTTGAAGACCTAAATGCTCCAACACAAACGTAGATAGCGTCAACCCCGATGTGACAGCATCAACAATGGCAGATGAAATTATAGAAGTCATAGGTTTACAAGTCAAAAAAAGATAATAGTTTTGTACTAACCACAAACGAATGCAGAATTATTATTTACATCTATGAAAACAGTCCCAATTAATAAATCCCCCACACGTCTTCACATCCATGACAGAATTTAGAGCAGGCAACCGATGCTGATAATGGATAATCAGATAATCCAATTTTCTCATCAACGAACTCATCAGCAAAATTATCTTTACCTCTAGCCATAGCACCAACGAACACACAGATTGACTCATCGTCGTCTAATGTACTGACGTAATCTTGCACTCTTCTGACTTTGGCATCGAATGATAAAGTGATCTTTCTGCACTTGGTTGGTAAATGATCCGTTATTGGGTTCTTGATAACTTTCAATAATTTTTCCTCGGAGTTGACAGATCTGATGCTTAACTTGTGGAGTAATTGCACCATCAAACCAGAAAATCTTTTGAAGGTTCTGGGTATTCTTACACTGGGGTTAACTTCCACTAAAACTCCTCTAGCGGTTTGTATGTACACTTGTAACTTACCTGCTTTGTTGATAGGAGAATCCAACAATGTTAGCAAGCACTGGTGCGTAATGTCAGGTCTAGCCTCTGCGATGTCTCTACCCATTTTTCTCAATAAACCTTGATGATCATCACAATTTAACAATGCATATTTATCGCCTCCAGGGCCTCCAGTGTTCATTTTATGTGTTTCTAAACATGCTTGTGATAAAACAACGATTAATCTCTTTGTGGTCTTATCTTTTGAACTGAGTGGTGTTGGTTGAACTGGAACTAGCGAAGCAGGAGGTGCTGAAGGAGCCTTTTTTTTCTCGACAACTGTTGCCTGGTTGTTTTTGGTGTCATCTTCAGACTGAGAACTCTTTTCAACCTTAGTCTGTTTCTTTTGATCCTCCATCACTGAAAATTCGATTTCTCAAATCAGATTTTTCACTGTCCGCACATTCTCATTATCTGGTCACCTGACCTTCAGTATCAGTTATCTTCAATTGAAAGCTGTGATGTCGGATGACGGGTTTTCAGATGACGACGATGAGCTATTGGCCATACTTGCTGCTCAGCAAAGCCAGGTGACGCCTAAACCACCAGAAAAGTTGGAATCTACGCGTATTTACGAGGCAGATGGAGAAATCGCCATTCTAAGAGCTCAACTCAACCAGTTGAAGGCTCGTAAACAAGAAGAAATCAATTCCATACGCCAAGAACATGAAACCTCCGAGAAAGCTCTCCAAGAGCAAGTCAACTTACTCAAAAATTCAGTGCAGACTCTAGAAGACGAGAAGAAGTTCTTGGATAATCAGCTAAAGACGACCTACACCAAGAAAAGAAAGACAAATGATGGGAACCCACAAGTCACTTCTAATGAACTGGCACTTTTGACACAAAAGAGCAGCACCGCTACTCTCGTGCCGGTGAAAGTTGTTACGTCAAGTAGCGAGTCTTCGATGTTCACTGAATTCCTCGTTAACGTTCTAATCAATGGCAGTGATACAACTTCACTCGTTTACTTGAGCCGCATATGTATCAAAGAAGACTTGGTCATCAGTGGGTTCAAAATCAAGGCAAGGTTCCCATTGTCAGCGTCGATATTGGAGTTCTTAGTGTTGCGCAAGGATCTCAGGCTTGACGACTTGATAAGGGAGTTTGTCACCGTGATCTTGGTGTTGATTGAGTCTGTTGTGCATATGAAGCTTTTCATGTCGGTTCCCTTCCTCTTGTCGCTTGTTCATGGGTCCTTAATCTTCAGAGTTTCAGCCATTGACAAAGATCTAGTCACGAATGTTACAACTAGAGTCATATCATTAGCAAGAACGTTGTTCCCTTCTCTAGACTCTAATTCCAGTGAAGAGGCATACACGAGCTACTACAACACCCCTTTGCAGAACATCGTTATTGAAAATTTCGTACTCATATGTGCTATGGACGTGGTTGAAAAACTGGTAAGTATCGCTTCGCTGTTTGACAGCGAGTTCTTCGACCAGTTCCTCGAACGTATACAAATTGGGAGACTTGTGTCGATGGTTATGCCTCAGAACACTGAGCGACTTGTTAATTGTTCACAGATTAATATTTTGTTCAATTTAGTTCAGATGATTGGAGTCCTTGTGACCAAAGGCAATAGCAGTATCCTCGATGGGAAATTGTTTGACTCTCTTTTGAAGGTGCTACTTATTGAATTTGGTATGAGGAACGAGTACATGTTCTATGGGTTGAACAGAACTTTGGGGAACAATTGTGATTTCCGTAAAATTGAAGCTATGATCCCAGCAGAACCCAATTGCCTCAACAAGAACATATTCATCATCCCCAATCCAATCCCACGGGACTTGCAGACGCTCAGTCATAACACCTACAAGAACAAATTAAACCATGAAAGGCATCTACTAAACTTACGAGCTAGGATCACTCAAATAGTTGAAACTTTTGTGATGACAAATCCAACTTCCCACTATCTCAGGCTGAAAGACATAGTCAAGACCATGGTGAGAATCACCAACTTCGAACAAGTGTTTGTGATGAGATCTCCCAGATCTAAGCTCAACTACATAAGGACCCAGAACATCGCCAGTTTTGTACGGATTCTCTACTATTTATTTGACGACCATAAGCGAATCAATGAGTTGTTGTTCCCTGAGACACTTAGCGAACTTCTTGTGGTGCTACTGAGAACTTCGTTTCTGGCAGACTCACTTTCAATACCAGGATACAAGCTACTCAGATCTATAAGAGAAAGAGGGTTCAAGTATGGGGTTTTCAACGGCGAAAGTGAATCACGGGCACGTACTCTAGCACATCTCGATGTGAAGGCTGACGCTGTAACTTTTGCTGACGTTGAAAGTGAAATGGCTAACGGGCTTGAGTTCCCCTATGATTCAGAAACGGTTGAGATTTCTCGAGAACTCTTGCTGAAATTCATAAACCACGACGAAGCTGACAACTTGTACTTCAACATGAACGGAGAAGAGCCTCATTTTGACGAGATGGATATGATAGAGTAGTTACGAATTATGACAGATTTTTATTCATCAGCGTAAGGCAACAATTATAGTATATTTGTGAGTTGATCTATACAGATGATTTATTGAGTTTGGAAACCGTTCTTGAATCTTCTGGAAACGTGTTTCAAGTAAGACATACGACCGGTACCAGTAGTTCTTCTTCTCTTAGCTTTGAGAGCCCAGTTGTGAGATCTCATTTTAGCAGCTGGGTAACCACATGAAGAACAAGTCTTCTTTTGGACGTGGTATGAACGACGGCCACATCTGTTACATAAAGTGTGAGACTTGTTGTGTCTTTTACCTAAAGATGGAGTACCTTCTGTTTTTGTTAGTATATGAAATATTCACAGTATCGAGAACAAAGACGAAACAAACAAAATCGCCGTTAACCTTCCCGTTGAATGACAAGACCGAGTGAATAGTAGCCTCGAGTAATAATTCTGCCTTGATGGAGATGGCATCTCTTCACTTGAACTGAAATTTTTTGGTTGAAAGTTATGCAAAATTGTTGGTTGTTTCATCGACTTTGTTGTCTTGATCCACAGATCTCATTTGTAAAGCCTGTGTACTTGATTGTATCTATTTGTATCTTTACATACTACCCATGTTTAATTATTCAATAAGTTAAAATAAAATTTTCAGTGAGAAATACTAAGCGTGCTGCCACCCAATTGAAATTATGTCCCACGCGCCACATGACTCAGGTCACATGCGCGCTTGGGGCTGCGACCCTCAGCCTGAATCGTTTACCTTTTCGCGCTCGCGTCACAACGCGTTTGTTAATCAAAACATCAACAAATGGTCACGAGATTCATCTTTAACTCATCATGTCGTCTTCACAATTCCCTCCGTCGTCACCCTTACGGGACGTGAAGGATGCCTATGACCCATTCGCTAGATCGGCGTCTCCTATTGCTCCTCGTGGTAGAAATCCCGAGTATCCTACTCCAAATCCTTCTTCAACTCTCGGTAGATCTTCATCTCCGGTTCGTTTCCATGAAGAAGAACCAAAGAAAGTGGCATTCGCTGTGGACAAGCCTGTCAAGGTGTTCGAGCAACCATTGTCGTCGTTCAAGGTCACTAAAGTTCCGATTGTATCTAACAAATTCACCGTGGGAAGGTCCCTGAACAATGGCGTTTGCGTCAAAACAAACGATACAACAGTGTCGAGGAAACACATTCAGATCGAAGCTACTGATAAAACGTTTGCCCTTACTTGTTTAGGTCACAATGGGTTCGGAATAATTGTGCCTAGAACATGTGAAATTGTTTCCACAAGCACCCCTAGCTCCTATATCTTGAACATTATCAGCGCCCCATTGAAGGCTATTGATGTACCCAAGTCTGTCCGCCTTGAGCAAAACCATACTGAGTTCAATGTGTTGAAAGGTGAAACCGTGACAATTCCAAGATGTTCCAACATTGTTATAGAATTGAAATCCAACTTATTACTCCTCAATCCTAATTTGGAGGAAGAAGAAGTCACCGAAGATGAAATGCCTGTTCTCAAGAATGACAACACCCCTAACAGAAGTATTGTGCCAGTTTCTCAATCACCAGTCAAGAAAGCTATATTCAAAGTTACTCCAGAAGAGCCAACCCCAATCAAGGTCAAGCCGACCTTATCTAACCCAATTGAAAACAAGTTCTTCACTATTCACCAAGACTCTGATGTAAAAGAGACTCAACCAGCCAGGCAAATGACCCCACTTAATGATCGTTCGAATGTTTCAAGTCACCCAGCACCAAGCCGGAAAGCACAATCTGAAGAACCGCAGTCGAACCACACTAGGAAGACAAAAAGGGATGGCCCCAAACATGAGGAGCCTACGCAGAAGAAAAATAAATTAGTTAAAGAAGAATCTGTGGAACCTCAAGAATGGGATGCATCAATTTTGCAAAGCATTGAAAACTTGAGTGAAGTGAACAACGTTTTAGTCAATCACTTGGCATTCTCAAGGTTATCATCCACACCGATCTCTGCATTGAGATCCATTAGCAAGACCACGTCTCAGTTTGATCTCACTCAGCTCAGAACAATTCTTCAAGAAATCAAAGCTGTGGGTGTTATCTACAGAGTTGGTAAAGATGCTGCAGGAAAGCCACTAGAAGAAGAGTATTACTATATACCAGAGCAAGACACTGACTCAGAAAGGCCCAAACTTGTGGCAGCCATCAAAGGTCATGGTGGGTTGAGATCTTGCAGGAGAACGCACAAGCAGTATTACTGGAAGAAGCCCGCTCCCAAGAAGAAGGAGAAACCTTCCAAATAACCAACTGTATAGTAGACTAATTCACGATCGAAACCATTTTAGCCAATTTCTCTTTGTTTGAGTTTGTTCTTTTGCACTTAAAAGGTCAATGAAATGCTGTTTCTTGACTCTGACTTCTTCCTTCCTTGTGCACCTCTTCAAGAAGAATAAGCCTAGTCCAATCAACAACTGTAGAACCCAAAGACTCAAGATCCCAATTGCAATATAAAATTCGAACCACACTGCACTCTTTTGAGCATCTACTATATGTTTGATAAAGTCTTGCAACTCGTTAGTGTCCAGCACGCTGGTGTTTTCCACTCTTGCAAGGAATTGATCTACCTCTTGAGGCACAGACGGGAGTGTGATTGAGAGGTGGTCGTTTATCCAAGAAAGTCCTGACTCAATGGCCATGAGTTTCCGTGTCAAGACACAGTAAACCACTAGACTTATAGGCTGTTCAAACGGTGTAGACTTGAAAGGCTCGATCACAGTGCTGTTCAAGTTTCCAATGAACTCGTTGATAGAATCGTGAATAACCAAGGTGGTATTCTTGACCTTACCGAAAAGCTCCTCATTGAGTGATGTTTCTTGGTTCTTTATGACGAGGTTTGTGTCCTTGAGAAAACTGTTGGTATTTGCTTCTAGTTGACTCGTTAATTCTGACGCCAATTTGCTAAAGGGGAATGAGTTCACGCTACCTGTGAATATTCGTAGCAAAAGGAACTGAAGTAGAACCATGAACAAGCCAGCCAACGCCACACCTAGAAGCGCTAACGAGTTTGGTGATGTCACATAGCTTACGATCCATATCTGATCGTTATTTAGCCCCAACCGTCGTCTCATATGGTAGATAATGCTATTGGAGTAGACATTGACGGTATTGAGAAAGTCAAACTCGTTCTTATGAGCAAAGGATTCGAACTCAATGTACATGTTGTAAGTTCTTTTCCACCGGTAGTAGTCCTTGACAATCAAGAAAAGCGTCACTAGCACGATAGCAGCCACTAGACAAATCAACATTGACCTGAATGCTGAATTCAACAAGGTCTCTGCATTGATGAAGTGTGGGTCCATGACATGAGGATCTATTACTGTGGGATTTGCAGTAGATGTGAACTTGTTGAAGCGGTCGGGAGACATTTGATGGTAGTGTTGCAGGTTGTTGAGCTCATGACCCAACTTTGTCAAAGGAGAGAGCATGAGGTCCAAGGCGTTGTCCTTTACAGCATCGAGGGACGGAACTTTCAGTTTGAGGCTATTGACTTTGTCCAAGACTTTATCAGGAATTTGTACTGAATCTAGTTCTGAAAGAGTGCCATTAATTTTCTTGATGACATCAGCCTGATTGATAGCATCTCTACCAGTAAAAAACGACGTGACCAGGTTCATGCTCTTTATGATTTTGTTGATGATCGAGTTCAACTCAGCTACGCCAGCGTTGATGAGCTTGATTGAGTTTCTGAGGAGATCATTGATGAAGTCAAGCAATTCATCGATAACATCCACGATGAAATTGACAGCACCAGTGATGAACCCGTTCAAGAGACATATGAAGGTGCCCAAGAATAGCTCAATGAAGAACGATACCATTGCCTTGATAATAGTGACCACTAAGAGTAGCCATTCTAATGATTTTTGTTTGACGGTGTTGACGGAAGAACTCACCACGACAGCAGTTAGCTGTTGGTACTGATGTGGCAAGTTCAGCATTGACTCATTGGCGTCATTGATCCTGTGAATTAGGCTAGCGGTGAAAGGCTGCAAAAAATGTAGGGCACTCACCAAAGTTTTGGTGAAGAGAAACAATTTTATGATAACAAGCGCAAGCACCACCGAGTATTTATTGAACCAAATTTGGCACAAATCGTCTTTGAAGTTGAGGTAGTTGGCGGAATCCATGGCCAGCCACAGGATGTGGGGGCTGATATATGGCAGGAGATGAAACCATGATGAAACCCGGTTCACACACTACCTTGAAGTCATGTGACCAGGGTATCAAAACAAGAGCGGCGAGTACGCGCACAACAACCAAGCATGTCAGACTCCCAAACCCCTAAAGAAGAGAAATCCGATACACACATAAACTTGAAAGTCAGTGACGGGTCTGCTGAAATTTTTTTCAAGATCAAAAGATCCACCCCGATGAGAAGATTGATGGAAGCTTTCTGTAAAAGACAAGGTAAGCCCATGGACACATTAAGATTTTTGATTGATGGAACAAGGGTTGGACCAGATAACACCCCCGAAGAATTAGATCTTGAAGATGGTGATGTTATTGAAGCACATCGCGAACAAGTTGGTGGATGCTAAATAGATAATAAACAACCGAGGAAACCCGTGTAAGTTTGCTGAAAAGGTGTGATTCACAGATGGTTTTGTGTCATTTACTCCCATATAAAACGGCGAGTGAATCCACCAGATTGCAGAGTGCAACAAAATGTGTCAAGGAGCAATTTGCAATATATGCCGTAAGTAATTACAGCGACACTAACTTACTAATTTTAGATCATAAATCGTGGGTCGGATGTGGTAGACATATTTCGAGCGTTATGGAGCCAACACCCAAAGAGAATTGGTGTACGTGTGAGCACATTGATGACTCCACGGACTTAAATTATCCACCAAGGGCAAGTACTGGATTTGCTAAAAAGACATAGTAGCTCACTATAGCAATAGTAAAATGTACATAGTTTCGCACCCTGAATCGCTGTAGAGAAAAATCACACTAGTGGACGCATTTTACCCCATACTTTAATAGTGTTGCGTGACAACCCCTCTGACTCCTACAAAGCGCGAGACACGACTATTGATCGATATTGGTCTCAAGTGTCATTTACAATTGAACTATTCTCAATATCAACATGAATTTTAATTACCCTGATTTCTTGAACGGGCCCCCTCGTGATGTTGCTAAAGACGGTGAACAAAATCATGACCCACTTAATAATCATCTACCAACTAATGCAAACTATCTAAACTCAAATTTCAATCAAATATTCAATAAGCTCTCGTCCCTTGAGCAAAATCAAAACCCTTTCTCCCCACCATTAGCTCCATCCTACCCATTTAATAAACCACATGATTCTTTTGCCCTCCCACTTGAACTTCAAGGTGGTATAAGTACCATCAGTTCGCGTCGTCCGTCTTACGCCGCAGAATCTTTTACCCGTTCAAGCTTACCAACGAATTATAATTACCAACACCAAAAACCGCAACTGTCACTTCAACCGAAAAATTTGGCTCAGTATGCTGCCGTCAATAACTACAACAACTATCTCTTTGATTCAATGAATGATTCGTTCCAAAACTTCAATCTCAACGCAAATTTCAATGATTTCCAAAGCAGAAGACCATCACAAATTGTGGAGTACTCAGAGCAACCAATTACCAATCCGACCTCGGCCAATCCCTCAGTCAATCCAACAAACTCAAGTAGTGTCAAACTAGAAAATGGCTTGGTTCTTAAAGATCAGTACATTATGGCAACACCAGAGTTGAAGAAACTCTACGAAAAGACATCCAAATATTTCCAAGATATTGATTTAAGCAATGAAATTTTATCAGATTTGCATAGCTTATTGAAGAATCCTGTTATTATCAAGATGATCACATTCATCAAGAACTTGAACAATTTGACATTCAACCATAAAATTTTATGCCTTGTGGTGAACAAAAATGGGAAATTTGATCTTTTGTCTTACCCCAATAGTTCAAATATCTTCTTACAAAAGAACGATCTTGTCATAGTTGATGGTGATAGAGGCAAAGATATGGTAATGATTTTAGAACCACTTGTCAATTTGAATTTTGCAATTTTATTCAACTTTTTGAAAAAATTGGAACACTTGAAAAGTTTAACTATTTTAGATGACAATCACCATTCAAATTCCAATGAAGGAATGAAAAAGAAAATTGGTGGATCACATTCAACTTCGTTAAGTGCATCAACAATCATTAATAATCACTCAAATGAAGATAACGAGTTTATCATCACTTTACCAACCAAACAAGTTTTGAGATTTGCTACCCCTAAAGAGATTCATAAAATCAGTGGTAAATTTTTAGAGGAGAAGAAAGCATTTGTTACATGTCATAATAAGATCAAAGAACTTAATCTTCAAACTTCTTTGAAATTGATAAACGTTGAATATCAGTCAGACTTCAAAAAACTAATTTTCTACTATTTTGCCAATTTCAAGAGGATTGATTTCAGGAACTTGATCAAAGAACTATTCAAGATTTATAAAACTAGAATTTGGTTGTGTGCTGTTTTACCACACGATAACACCGAACTAAATTTGTTAAATTTAACGAGTGAAAATTGTCCAAAACTTGGACCACTCGTTAATTCTGTGCCCAATGAGTACAATTTAACTAACGAACAAATGATTAATTTTTCAATTACAGAGTTTGAAACACTGTTTAAAGCCAATTATTTCCACTCCAAGAACCTTAAAAATCTCATTGAAAATGTTAAAAGTGAACTTAATGGATTCTTTTATGGATTTAGTTAAAAAGCACAGGTGCTAATTAATTGATTTATCAATTAACCGTTATAGACATAGATTGTATAATGACCGGAAAATAGAAAAGTTTGATTTCATAATTCTGTTTACGTTTGACAGCCGATATAGCGAATAGTTTGTGCAGGGATTTTCCATTATTTTTTCATTTTCCTAACAAGTCGTTAATTATGATTAAGCTTCATAGACCTTACTCAAAAGAGTGGATTGCTTGTTTTGTGTTTATACTTCAATATTTACTATTATCTACTAGAACGCATCCTTTCAAACCCCAATTTTCAAAGGATAACCCCCAAATTCAGTATCCTTACCTAGAATCAGATACCGTGTCTTTGTCATGGTTGTCCTTTTTGTCCATAATCATGCCAATGGCAGTGATAGCTGCCGTACTGAAATATAAGTGTAATAATTTCACAAGGGTTTTGGAGGTTTCGATTTTGGGTTTAGTTTTGTCCACGTCAATCAACGCAGTCGTGGTCAATTTTTTGAAGAACAACATTGGTGGACTACGTCCGGACTTTTTAGCAAGGTGTGGGCCTGATTGGGTTAAGCTCGGTAGTAATAACCTAATGAGTGTATCATGGTGTACCGCTCCCTACGGTAAAGCTGTACTCGAGGAGGGCTTCAGGTCCACTCCATCAGGGCACACATCTCTAGCTTTTGGCGGGTCAGTGTACTTGACATTGTTCCTCCTAGGACAATTGAACGTTTACAATGGAACCAATAGATCGCTAGTACTACAACTTGGCACTTTAACCCCAATTGCTATAGCCACCTATATCGGGCTTACTCGGGTTCAAGACTACAGACACAATTTCAGTGATGTCATATTTGGCGGGTTCATTGGTGCATCAATTTCCTGGTGGGTGTATCACCATTTCTTCAACTGGATCTGGCACACAGATTCAAATAAGATTCCCCAGTCTGAAACGGGTGTTTTACCTATGTAACACATATTACCTATTTGGGTCGTGTTCCAAAATTGTTTCATGTTACAACTACATAAAAGCTAGTGACTCCAACCACATAAACTCATATCACAATGCTTAGAAATGAATATTCAAACTTAAGAGTCGCCTATGAAACTGATGCAAAGGTTTCGTCAAAATCTTTTTCGACCTACACCGTGACGTCAACTTCTACCCTTTCAAGCACCTCTCAGATACGCTCGAACCCTCCAACTCTGGCGCCAACAACCCTCAGTACCAGTTCCTACAGGTCACCCTACACACCGTCAAGTGTCACTCAAGAAGCCCTGGCCCTCGGATTGTCACCTGCGATCGGTACAGGCTCTCAACCCAGTGGTATTCTCCCTCTTAACACTTTCACTTCCAGCAGGTCACTAGAGCTAGGATTGGCAATTGGGATACCCCTAGCTGTTTTCTCTATTGTGAGTGCAGTTTTGGGGTTTTGGTACTACATGAAAAAGCGAAAACCTAAATCAGAGAAAATGGCCTACACTGCTAACAACGAGTTCTTTGATTTGAAGTCTTTCGATAACCCATACGATAAAGTTAGGAGTGACTCTTCAACACTCAATAATGAAATCTACATGCAAAGGAAACCTCAAGACGGTCTCAAAACACCCATTCGATTTAAAAACTTCCCTGATAACATTCACAGAAGGTCAATGAACTTGCTCAAACGATTCAGCACCGCTATCAAGATAGAAGATGTCAACTCGGTTTCCCCACTCTTCCTCAAGAGGTTCAACTTGAACAAGCCGTCAACACCTCAGACCCCTGAATCTTTGAATCTCCCCAAAGAAAAGAAACTACCTAAGCTCCCCAGGTTCTTGAACGAAGTGTCATTCAGTAACCTAGAGCATCCCGTGGAAGATGAAGTGTTTATGGTGGGCAAGCTGTACCAAAAGAAGCTCGCGGATGAACTCAACGTCGACGTGGGAGATAATGTGACGTTGGTGAAAAAACATCAAGATGGGTGGTGCACTGTGAAGAACACTATCACCAACGAACAAGGCGTCATCCCGAGTTTATGTCTTGTTTATAAGTAGAATTACACAATTAATATACACTAGTAGTACCGAGACTTGTTGGTGCCATATTGGTTCTCTGAGGGTGGAGGTGGCTGATTGATGGGTTGGCTAGGTTGGTACTGATATTGGTATTGTCTTTGAGGATTCTCGTCATAGTCTCTCATGTTGGTGTACTGCCTGCCTTGTTGAGGGTTCTGGGGGTACACCTGAGTTTGCTGGGGATTTTGAGGATACACTTGAGTTTGCTGTGGGCGTTGGTACTGTTGTGGACGTTGGCCTTGACCTTGAGGAACTTGTCCCATTGGATTTTGTGGTCTGTTTCGTGGCGCGTTGTTGTTGTATGATACAGAAGGTGGGATTCCTGATTGATTCGACGGCCTTTGTTGAAACTGGGGTCCTGGTGGTGGCTTTCTATGTGCATGCAGGTTAGGAGGGGCTCCTTGTGCTTGAGGTGCATATGCGTGTCTTCCTTGATGTGCTGCTTGTTGTTGTTGAGGCGTTCCATAAGTAGGTGATTGTTGTGGAGGTGGCATTTGAGTGTATTGTCTTGGTGCTCCATGAATATGATGGGGTTGTCCTGATGGGGAACCTTGCCCAAACTGACCGTTCTGTGCAATCTTTGGTGAGTACTTCTGAGCTGGAGATACATGTGATCTAGCACTGTCTTGGAAATGCTCAGATCTTGGTGATTGGTTGTAACCTGATGAATTCGAAGAGAATTGTTGACCAGTAGGTGATTGAAGAGGATACGAATTCTTTTCAACTTTGTAACCAGTCAAGTTCTCGACGTGATTTTCTTTAGAAAAGGTAGGAGCCTGGTTCTGGGCTGTGTTGGGTGAACTGATGTATTTGGGCTTGCTGATTCTCTGGCCAGGCTTCTGAGGAGATGAATAGTTGCCATATGATGCAGCAACTTGGGTACTAGACGGTTGGGTTAAATCGTTCGTTATTTTGGTTGGCGAAATCTTTGGTGCTTCAATAATTCTCTCCCCACCAAAATTCTGTTCATGAGGTGGCACCTTAGGTGGTGTATCCAGTTCGTCACTGAAATCATCCACCGGGTAGGGTTGCGACTTAGAGTTGTCAACAACTTGGTTGAACTTCTCACTAAACTCATGATATTGTGTCATTGGTGATTTAACCGAAGAGTATGAGCTGTTCCTATTATCATAAGGAGGAACAAACAAATTCTGCTTACTACCAGATGAGCTGCCATTTTGTAACAACCCAATTTGTCTGGTATCGATTTTGTCAGAGCTAGTTTCATCCTCCTCTTCGTCGTCATCGTCGTCTGAGAAAAGATCGTTGTCATTCTTCGGGTAGACGTTTTCGCTAAGATTGATCTTTCTGATGTTATCTGGTAATTCGTCCTCGATTAACAGTTCGTAAGAGCCATTCAAAATCTCATTTCTGTCGGCATGGAATTGGTCTGATGGACTCTTGATATCTGAGTATTTTTGATAGATATCAGCTAATTGAATAGATTTATGTGGATCATATGGTGGATCTTCAACAGCCAACAGGCCATTGTACACAGTAGCAGTTTTCTGTGGACTTGCATGATGAATCACTGTACTTCCCGAGATATTTCTGTAAGGATTTTGTTGTAACGGAGATGCTGTGTTGGCAGATTTACCAAAGCCGAATGTTCCATTGATAGGAGTGTGTGGCTGTGACTGATCATTGGTATGTCTAGAAGGTTCAGATGAAATACGCCTGTCTGAATCTCTAAATGAACCAGATGTTGGAGTACTCAATGAGCTTATAGCACCGGCCAAACCTCTTGCACTGCCACATCCTTCATATCCTTGATTGAGTTTCGTTTGTAAAACACTCTTGAGATTAGAGTTCCAGGCAGCCACATCCCAACTCAAGAGACTGGGGTTCGAAGTGAACTGCTTTATGTGATCAAGCTCAAGATAATGAACATAAGGTAAAGTGGGTAAACCGAATAACAAAGAATCGACGTCATTCCTATCAGCTTTCAATCTTTTTGGTCTACCGTATAAACCAAAGGAATCTAATAATGGCATTAAGAATCTTATGAGAGTGTCAAAACCAGGCACAGCGCTATGTTGCTCTGGCATCAAAAATATAGCGGTATTTTTGAAATCGTCAATTGATTTTTTGGACACCTTGGTAGATAAGGAAGGAGATTTGAAATTTATGAAACCCTCAAGCTTTAACATAGTACTATGATCAATTAATAAATGACTTTGAGGGTAAATTGCAGAAACCATTGTTGCATTTGTTACAACTGCCATTAGACCTTTTTTCTTCTTCTGATCATTCTCAAAGAATAAAATTCTACCAGGAACGAAATTTTTCCTCTTTGTTACTGAAGGTTCGATAACAGCGTAGCATCTTTTCCAAGCCATACCTGAACCATACCGTATACTAACCCAGTCTTCGTGATCAAATCTTTTCTCTGCTAAAATAGTCTTTATATCTGATAATCTTGAACCTCTTGCACTTAGAAGAGCGCCAGTGTAAGCTAACTGTAAGCTTTGATATTCAAAATTGGAGAGTCTCAAGGCTAAGTACCAATTATTCAAGTCATTGGAAGATTTGAATTGAATGATATAACGATTCTTTAACGTTGTAGATACAATGATGATATTATCCAAATTTTGTTTAGCCGCTGGCAACGTCTTCATTGCATTGTAGACTGAATCTGTGAAATTGATGTAGTTTGGTTTAGAACTCGTTTCTAATAATGCAGCAGGATTATGTTTAAACTCAGCTAAATTTGCAGCATCCCAATAAGCTAACTGATTACCTGTAAGTATCCCATAAACTTCTTTCCATTCACGATCTGCTGGCTTACCATCACCATTCAAGTCATAGTACAACATAAAAATTCCTTCATAGTATCGCCTGTGAGATTGAGATGATAAAAGGGTTACAATTGGTACAAGTTCAGGAGATAAGCCTTCAAAATCTTCTCCAGGATTTTGTTCCTTAGTTGGTGATTGCAGACTGGCAATTCTCCTTTTTACTGCATTCATTCTCAATTTGAATAAACAGTAGTTAAGTCAAAAGAGTTAAATCAATGATCAAATCTTATTACACAAAGAATCGACAAACACGCACAAAACTCCAGATCAATTTTGGATCCGTGAAAAAATTGTTATTGGCTAAAAACGGTAAACTCACGTTAAGAATTCGTCGATAACGTTAATATTTCAGTTTAAGTAGTTGGGTTACCTTTTTAGGATAACTGAAAACACTTCTATGCTTGGCGATAATGGAATTACGGTTATTAATTAGTAGCTTACTTATTGTTATCACGTATGAGTTTAATTAATTCTAATCCTTTGAGTAGCTCCTTTTCTGCAGTTTCAACATCTTCGTAATTGAGAGCTGAAATTGCAAATTTGGCGTGCTTCTGAATCTTGGTAATCAGTTCCTCTTTGTCGATAATTAATTCGATATTTTCTTGTGTAATGGGTGGATGATACAGCGGTTTTCTCGGTTGGGGCTTGGGTCTTATGGTGGTTTCTTCTTTTGGAATCATATGAATTGCTGAGTCTTTGTTTATATGTGAGATGTCGTCATGTGGTAGAAATTGTGGTGCTCCAGGTAAGTTTAATCCACTATTATCTTCTGGCGATATGTGGGGTGCAACTGGTAATTTTGGTTGGTCAGTCTCGGTTCCTTCATCGATGAATTTTGGTGTACTTGGAAGATCTGGCGTGCCCTCTTCTTTGGTTTCTGCTACTGGTGTATCTTGTTCATCAATTTCTGGTGCTGGCGTCTCTTGATTTACTGTGCCAATATTTTTAGGAGTTTCAGGTAATATCGGTTCAATGGGCTCACTTTCGAGATCTTGTAATTCCTTCTCCAATTCTTCTTCGAGTTCATCGTCTTCTTTGCTGGGGATCTCATCTTTCATCAACCTACTCAACTGATACTTGAGTAACTTGATTCTTTCCTTGTTAGCATTGTTAAACAGCTCAAAATCTGTTTGCTTACCTCCAGATACTTTGGAAAAGTCTGTAGTATCATTGTCAAACAACTTCACTAAACTTAAGAAGTTGATTGTTACTTTAATCGTATTGGCGAGTTTCAATTTGTCGTCCAACTTATAATTGCTCAACCCATTCAAACATTGATTGAACAATTTCAATCCAAAGGTGAACACCACACTCAATGATAGAGTCTTATCATCGAGAACTTTCGATACTTCTTCATCTGACTTGACCAGTTCGGTCGCATCAAGTAATTGAATAGTAAATGCTTCAACTTCCTTGTCTTTAGTGTGGAGTTTATTGTTCAAGATGTGCTCTAACACATAGATTTTGCAGTAGTAACTGATAACTGGATCATGCGCTGCCATTTCATTGGCTCTTACTATGAATGGAACCACATCCTTATCTGATTGCAACAGCTCAGGGATATCTGATATTATCGTCATTGTGAGATTGAAAAGTGCACGAAGATTTACTTGAATAGCACTTTACTTGTGTCTAGGTTCGAACTGTTTTCACCATCCATGGTCTTGTGGGAACGAAATTGGTAGAACTGGTCGTAGTGTGATGCAGTGGACTCCACTGATATCCAGTTTTTACCTTGCTTGCTTAGTGAAGCAACGCTAGAGCCGCTTACCAAAGGATGAGATCTAGGTCATATCTGTATTGTAACGCTACTGTAGCCTGCAATGTAACCTGTTGCACGTCTCGTGTGTTTTGTTGTTTTTGTTGAATTTTTTTGTAACTCTTTTGAATGTCTACGAGATATGAAAATTGCAGAATTCACTATAAAGAAATAAATAAATAATGTTTTCCGACACAGCTATTAAACTCACCGAGTCTTTCTGTCACTCCAGACTTAATCACATCAAATCAAACTCCAACAGCACAGCGAAAACATTTTAATCAAAGTCGTATATACAAGTCTAAAGTTCAGGCATTCTTAAGATCTCTCGGGTCTCGTTCTTTGCATCTTCCTGCAACATCTTCAAGATCTTCGAGTCCTTCCATCTGTCAGGTAAAGGAGTAACATCATAGTTCTTTGTAGCCCAATAATAAATATCCCAATCAGCTTCATCGAGTAACTGATCATACTCATCTAAATCTTTTTCGTCCATAGTTGCCAAGTACTTCTTAGCAAACCTCGACAACAACAAATCACTCTCTAATATACCTCTTTTACGAGATTGATAGACGAGACGAGCTCTTTTAGTTGCCATATCTTCACCAACTCTCTTGATAGGTTGAATTTTCATTCTAAGTTCTTGGTTGTAGGCTGGATTTTGTGGCTTACCATGGTTGGCCCAAGCAACTGCTGAATTACTCAAGCTTCTACGCCCAACTAAACGAATCTGTAAACTCATTGGGTCGCAATCTCACTAATTGTAGTACCAGTTTCGCGATACTTCCACGGCAATGGGGAAAACAGTTTCAAAGTTGTCGAAGGATGACTTGAAATCGTTACGACAAGCAACGTATTTCGACAAAAGGGAACTCCAACAATGGTACAAAGGTTTTATGAGAGATTGTCCTTCTGGCCAATTATCAGAAGAAGAATTTGTTAAAGTATTCAAACAATTCTTCCCATTCGGCGACCCTGCTGACTACTGTCAGTTACTATTTCAAGTGTTCGATGCCGATAACTCCAAGTACATCGATTTTAAAGAGTTCATAATTGCTCTTTCAATCACCAGCAGAGGCTCAACCGATCAAAAAATCAACTGGAGCTACAAGATATACGATTTCAAAAAACAAGGCGCTGTTTCTTATAATGATGTTCTAACAGTTGTAAGTGCTGTTTATAAAATGATTGGCTCAATGGTTGCATTACCACAAGATGAAAAGACTCCAGAATTAAGATCAGAAAAATATTTCAAACTCTTGAAGAAAGATCCTGCTAATGATAAAATTACCCTAGATGAATTCAGACAACTTCTGAAACTAGATCCAAGTATAGTGCATGCAATGAATTCTTTTGATGGGTTAGTTTAATGAATACACGAACTTCTATTGTTGACTTTCAACTGCTTCCAAAAGACCATCTAGTAATTCATCAACTTCGTTAATATCAACTCCAGTACAGAAACTGACAACTTTCTTGAATTTGGTTGTTAATTTATTATAGTCATTGAGAACATTGAGTTCATCTTCAATGCTATTGTTCAACTCTTTATAAGCTTCTATCCTGGCTTTCAAAACACCATTATTGGGTAAACTTTCTTTAAACTGTTCATCACCTTTGAGGTGTTCAACAGATTCATCATTAGCAAGTAAATCATAGATTCGATCAATTCTGAATGGTTCATCAGGATCAAATTTAATCTTGTCGTCCATTTCATTATCATTCAATTCAATTGTTGGTGTTTCATTACGCAAACTCTCCAACTTTTCCGTTAAGTTTGTCATTTGCAATTTCAAGTTGTCCAAATAATACAACTTGTCATGAATCTTTTTGTTCAAATACTTGTTGTTAGCAGTGATTAGTGTAGCATCATATAGCTGTTGGTTCAATTCTATTATTTGCTGTTTCTTGGAGTTAAGAATATTCTCATATTCATTATTGGTGTTGTTAAGAAGCTCTTTGATACTGTTGAAAATCTTTGTAGATGAACTAGCATCTTCTGGGGTCTTTTCAGAATCATTCTTAGGTTTTGATATCTCTTCTTTGACCATTATGGATTGTCCACCTCCAACGTCAAGTTTTTTTACCAAAAACTCAACGTTGGTCCTTATAACTTCTACCAAGAAAAGGTCATCATCATTGAATTGATCATTAGGTATTCCTAATTTTCTATTGTTTATAGTCTCTTTGACAATATCATAATCAAGGGGTTTGATACCAGTCTTATTCTTGATGTTGGGGTCAGCTGTAAGTTCAAGTAGCATTTCCACTAACCACTTACTGTCGTTTTCAGCAGCAAAATGAAGAGCTGTGAACCCATTTTTCTCTTCTTGAAGATTAACAATCTTCTCAATTAAGTCCTTGAAGTAGAGTTGATTGTTCTCGTTTTCATTTGACAAGATGTAGTTCATTATCTGCACGAAATAGTATTTAGCACTTTCGAGTTTCTTACTGCAATTGTTTGTCAAGTAGTGTAGGAAAGTCCATTTGTTGTTATCATGAAGCCATAAATTTGGATGTAAGAAGTTCTTCAATAGCCTGTTGAAATTTCCCTTTTCCATAGAGTTAGTTACAAGAATTGTTGATATAAGAGGCGATTCACCAGTTTTAGTGCCCCTGATAGGACTGTTCAAACCCAAAGATATGAATGCTTCAACTAAGTTCAATGAAGCCAAAGTTGAGGCGAAATGGAGTGCTGTTTTACCATTAGGATCCAACTGAATGTCACAAAGATCCAAAATATCTTCGGGAGATTTATCTCTAATTAAGGGCATGAAAATATTGGAAATTTCGGCAGCAGACAACTCTCGTTTCTCGTTACGTTTGAATATTTCACCAAAATGATGTTTGATGTCGGCCACCACTTCAGCATTAACGGTAGGATTTAATGGAACGAGCGTGTATGGATAATTAGGATTGGGCACCGAAACCACGGGTGACACGTCTTTCTGTGAAGGTTCAAGCTTTGCTTTCTTGAGCGGAGATCCCATGAGTTTTGAATCCTCCTCTAGAGGTCTTTTCAAATCGGGAAGTTTTGGCAATTCATCATAATCGTGAACATCGACGAGGAATAGTTTCTTAAAAAGATGATAGATATCAAACTTGACAGCCAACGCCACGGCCTTATCAAAAGGTACCCAGACACCCTGTATCATTGGGTTGGCATGTTGTCTGAGGTCATTGAATTCGGGAGTGTAGTCACCCTTAGGTGTGTGATATTTCAACGATGAGATTTCGTTATTTATGAAGTTGTTGATTTGCTCTTGGTTGAAGTATTCTAATTTCCACAAGATTTCAAGTAGTTGACAAATATTAATGTAAGAGTCCTGGACTCTACGTAATGCCAGAATTTCCTTTTGACTGGACGCTATCTTTATAACTAATTGAATGACTTTTTCACCGGCATAGACCGACGCGTAGATTTGTGATGTCCATGACGTTGTAGTTAGGTGTGTACTCACAAGTTTCTGTGAAATCAGGTTGGCAGTGGTGTCGCCTAATGCTATTGGAGATTCCATTAGACGTGTTTTAGGTGAATAAAAATCAAAACCGCGAGTGGTTTTTTTCCCTATTAGCATTAAACTATGGATTACTCTGACAGAGTTAATTCCAAGAAAGGAGCAGGTGGAATCGCCGATATTCTGGAACAGAATGTTCATACAAAGAAAAGAGTTCGTGAACTTCTTAGTTCTCAAATTTTAGACTTAGATAACGATCCATACGTTTTCAAGAATCATTTAGGGCTTCTAGAATGTAAGTTATGCCTCACTAATCATGTCAGTGAGCTGTCATATATATCACACGTCGGTGGGAAGAAACATCAGTTGAATTTGGAACGACGTCGACTCCTTGATGAGAAGAATAATCGGACCTCATCGCAACTCCACAATGTCGTCTCCATCAATAATGTCCCCAAGAAGCTGTGGACCAAGATAGGTAGACCTGAGTTCAAAGTAACGAAGATACGACACCCTCAGACTTATCAGATGGGGCTCTTGGTGACAGTCAAGTACCCTAAAACTACAGTTGAGCCAATGTTCAGATTCATTTCTTACTTTGAATTGAACGCCAAAAATCAAGGAATAGCAGTGTCGTTCCACGACAAGCACCAAACGTCTCATGAAGAGTACCAGTATCTCGTTTTATCAGCACAACCATACGAAAATATTGCTATAGGCATCCCAAACAAAGAAATTGATAAGCCAAATGAAGAAATGTCATCTACGTATTGGTGGTTCTGGGATAAAGACGTCAACGAGTTTTACCTCCAGTTCCTTTTCAAATGAGCTAATAAAGTTAAAGGTTCTCGAAAATGCGATATTCCGCATATGAATCAGCTCCACAAAGACCATCAACACTCGTTCCTTGTTCGGTGTGAAGAAGCTTATCACCTTGTGCAAGCGTTTCTAAATGACTCATGTGGTCCAATATCCAAGCCTCATTACTCATTTGATAAAACTCGTCGAGAAGGTGTCAAATTGAAGATCGCCAAGTCGCTCGAAGTTTTGTCTTCAGCCATCGATAAGCATGGACTCCCGGAATTGGCAATCTCTTACAACGGAGGTAAGGATTGTCTTGTGATGCTAATTCTCTTTCTTGCGGCGATTCACATGAAATTTTCGTCCGACGATGGCGCTAACCCATCACTAAATTTGCTTCCTCCAGATTACAAATTAGATTCTATTTATATCAACTCAGAAGTGCCATTCCCAGAAGTGACGAATTTCATTATGGAATCAACGGAATATTACCATCTAAATCCGATAATGATAAAGTCCTCTTTGAAGGAAGGTTTCGAACAATACCTCAATCGAAATCCTGAAGTCAAATGTATTGTGGTAGGTATAAGGTACACAGATCCTTATGGGTCAACACTCCAGTATGAGCAACTCACGGACCGTAATTGGCCAAAGTTCTTACGAATTCACCCCATACTACACTGGAATTATGTGGATATTTGGGACTTCATTATTGGTTGTGACCTACTGTACTGTCTGATGTACGATGAGGGATACACTAGTCTTGGAGGTATAAATAATACGCTCCCTAACCCTTTCTTGAAGAAAGGCGACAGCTACCTACCTGCGTACGTTTTGAGTGAAAACGCAGATAACAGAGAGAGACTTGGACGAATGAAGAAGCCAGAAACGCCTCAAACTCCAAGGACTCCGGAACCGTCCAGGTCATGATCATGGTGATAACCATAACTCATGAACCATAAAATTACTTCATTTCCTAGACATAAATCAGCATATTTGCATTATTATCAGTTTCTTCTCGCCTTGTTGGCATTAGCGCTGTTCAACAACACATTCTTAAAGTAGTCAGTAGCTACGGGGCCCACACCAATTTTACCTAAGGCGTACTCAGCGCTGGTGTTACCCAAAGGTCCTTTCGTACCTTGTATTTTCTGGAGTTTGAGAAGAAGTTCAACTTCCTTTCGGTTGTTCTCATCAATCAAGTTTTGTAAGCTCTGAATGTACTCAACTGATTTAGTTAAAATCTGTCCCTTGTTTGGCTTTCCGTCTTTCGTACCCGAATTGCGCATCATTGCTTCTTCTTCATTGAGGTTGGCATTACTCTCATTGAACATTTCTGGCGGTATGAGTGTTAACAATTCTTGTATCCTGTCGTTGATGTTATCACGTCTCTTTCTTTCGTTCCCCTCGTCGTCGTCATCACCTTCGTCGCTCTCATTCGACTTCACACGTGCAATCGAGTTTCTTCTACTATGCGGCTTACTTATCCCGCCATGCAGGCCTCCAGCTTGTAGCGATTGTGAAAGCTGCTTCTTGATATCCATATTGAGAATCGTTCCGGGAACCTATTTTTTTATGTGTATCACGTGCTATATACAGTTTACCTCTTGATACGACTAGAGAGTTTTCTGAGGTTGGATTCGAGTTTAGCGGCCTTTTTGTCATCCTCTTGTGTCCAAACAGGAAGATTCGAACCAAAAATTGCCAAATTTCCCATTTTTAAATGATAGTAATCAGTGACTATCTGCTTGACTAGTGCTAGCGTGAGCAAGTTACCTTCAAACCCGTTATTTAACATCTCTGTGTAGATAGTGTCGATGCTGTACAAATTAGACTTACCCTGGTACACCCATAGCGTTCTAAGAATCTCGTTGTAAGTATCTTGATTGCAACAAATAGTGTAAAGCGTCAAATCGTTTTTGAGGAGATTGAAAATTGTCACTGCCAACTGTCCATCCTTGAACTTGTAGCTGCATGTCTTGAGAAACGTGTTAAATAATACAGGGATTGTGAACACGTTCAATTCAGGAACTAATGGGTTATCATGACTGGTCTTTTCTACTTTGTCAAATAATGCTTGGTGGTCTTCTGTGAGTTCCTTGTGCTGGAGGAGATGAGGCAAGTAAACATCATCTTGATTTTTATGCTTGAATGCCTGTTTGATTTGCAGGAACATGCTGTTGACTGACTGTATCAACTGTCGTTTGTTTGGGAGGTCTTCAATATGCTGTATGGTGGGTGCAAGCACCTCTTTTATTTTCTTGAAAACATTCTCTTCGAAATCTCTATCGACGTTTCCTCTTGCCCGTTGCCCATAAGCTCCGGATAACTTCTTGAATACCTTGAGATTTCTTTCCTCGGGGGTTTCGAAAATGTTCTTGTATGAGTCAAAAATCTCCTCGAAAAGATCTCTCTCCTGCTTGACGATATCCTTAGCAGTATTATGATCACTCAAGAAACCCTTGTCAAAGATTCCCTTACTGTCTAAGTCGTCATTTCCATCTATATTTACAGTACTGTGATCTTCATGGTCAACTGTGATTTCATCTGTGAGATTCAACGACTCCAAGAGTTCTGTGAGCTCATCCTTGACGTCAGTCTTGCCGCGGTCACTTATGATATCACCTGCTGCCTCTTGGGCTGCAGTTTGTGATGTAGTGATGGGATGCTCATCTATAATCGAATTATGCTGGCTCTTTTTATCGGTTTCATTGAGCTCCAACTCATTCAAAAAAGTCAGCAACCCTAATGGATCCTTCTGGTGATTCCATCGGCGTGACACTAATGATATTCGAGCTCTCAAAATTGTAGCTCGTGGAATCATAAGCACAGTTGATGCGAAAAAACTTATCTAGAAATGCTAGTATTAAATCTGATATACACCACAAACGATAATAATACAAATATTGAAAACATAATTGGCAAACCAATCAAGTGGAAGATTTTTGGATCAGTCCCGATTGATTTTTAATGCTGTATAAACCATCAGAAAGATTTAATGGGAACAATTGTAGATTTGTCCCATCTCCCACAAGTTTTTTGAAATCAGGGTGGTCAATTTCCCACCCTAATTTACTTGCTATGTAAGCAGCAGCATCATCACAGTAACCCAAAACTGAAACATCAAAAACACAATCACTAATTGGATCTCTATTTATAAGTATCTGTGGTACAGATTCGGGTATAAGTCTAACAATATCTGCCACTGGTGAAACTTGTAATGAAGTTCCAATACTTATGAGCAAATCACACTGCTGTAAATCTTGTTTAATCAAATCATGAAAACGATCCGGTAATTTTTCACCAAAAAATGTAATATCTGGTTTCATAACTCCATAACTTTCTTCAATGAACACATCCTTCTTTATGAGCTTATGTCTAGTAGGTGTACATGCAGAACAGTAACTCACTCTTTGATTCATAATATCATCTCGTAACTTGGAACCATTTACTTTTCTATGACATGTAACGCACGTCGCCGTAGCAAATGAACCATGACATTGAACAAGCTTCTCGCTTCGTATACCAGCATTACTTTCGAGGTTGTCAATATTCTGGGTATAATTTCGAAGAAGCTTATTCTTATCTTGAAGCAATTTTATGAATGCATGTAGCGGTGTATAGGAATCTTTAGGAGGCAAAATCATATGAGCGATGGAATAAAATACCGAGGGGTCACCATGAAAGAACCCCAAGTCGAATACCTCTTGTGGATCACTTAAACCGAGGGCATCTAGCTTTGAATAAAAACCTTTAGATGATCTAAAATCAGGAATACCAAGACTAGTTGATATACCAGCACCTGTAATAACAAGAATATTTCTTGCTTCTTTGATCTTCTGTAATGCATGATCTATAGTGTAAAAATACTCAAGCCTACTTCTCATCTTCAACACTTTCCGGAATACTACTTGCAATATTTTAACCAACATAACAAGTCTTGAATCATGATCAGCATCTTCCTTTACATCCTTTGGTGTGAAGCCCAACTGACGTATAACCCTTTCAATATCGGCACACGAAGCAGTTCGTGGGAGGTATTGTTTGACAAATTCAACAGTGCCAAATTCTTTTAGAAATCGACGAGTCTCTAGTATACTTTCTCTACTCATATCCAGTGCACTTTCCAGTCTTACCATAGAAGACATATACGATTCTGAAGAACTCGATGTAGTCGAGGACTCAGTTTGAGAATGATAAGGCGCATTAGATGTAGCGATTAAAGCTTCATCCAGCTCAGATTCTGTATCCTGTGAACCCAGGCCACTGTCTGATATGTTAGCAGTGAAAGGATGAGTTGAAAGCTTTGGAAGTTTTTTAGCCGGTTCAACAACCGTCGATGACAAGCTCCTTTTCATTGACGACAGGGACCCCTGATTATTTGAAATCAATGGCACATTATTATCCATAGGGTACTCGTCGTCTGACTCAATCAAGATTATCTCGTTCGGGTCAGGAGCTGACATAAGTTGAAGTTGTTCTAGGTCCGTTCCAGTTTTTTTTACTAGTGCCGCAGTCTCACTAAATTTCATGGAATAAGCCCGCACCCTTTGTTACATGTAGTTGTAGTGCAACAAGCCACCTGGCGAAAAACAACTTTGCACCCAATTAGTGCTTGTATCTTCAGTCTCTGGATGTCTAGCTGACTGACACTAGACCTAGACTCGAATCAGCACAAATGGGATTGGGTTTTATAACGTGCCCGTACCGAAAACTTAAAGTATAAGTGGACGATTCACCAACGCGATTTGCAAACTAATGATATCAGGTGTTGAATTCATTGAGACTCCAAAAGCGGATGCTCCTCCTCCTGTGTCTGATGCTTGTGGCATTAAGACCACAGCATCCCCCACAATCCATAATGCACCATTACCAGCTGATGGACCTGGTACTAAACATTTTTCCAATTTGTTCATGATCGGATTATTGGTTTCAATTCCATGGTTTCTCACTAGAAAACTTGGTGGCGGCTTCAAGACGTTTGTTTTCTTATTTCTCTTGTTAGCACTCCCAATTTTGATGGCTCTTTGGACGGTGTTGTCAACTTACTCGCCAAGAATCAATGAAAAAGTTAGATTCCCAAATAAACCAATTCTGCACTATTTAGAGTTCCACACTCCTGAACTCAAAGCCAAGTACATCGATTCCAACAATGGAAAGGGAACTAAGATCCCAATGGAAACTTTCCATGAATTATACTTTGACGGAAAAGTGTCTTTCAAAGGCGATGCTCTCGACATTATGGAATACAGACACGATTGGTGTACTTTTGCTTTCACTTTATCATTGTTCAGATATTTCCTTTTAGGAATGATCCCTGAAGTTATAATGCACTCTAAGTCGCAAGATGAAGAGCAAGTTAGAGACCACTATGACAGAGGTGATGACTTTTACACTTGGTTCTTGGGTCCAAGAATGATTTATACTAGTGGTGTTATTGGTGACATCACCAAGGAAGAAACCTTAGAAGAATTGCAAGACAACAAATTGAAGATTGTTGCTGAAAAGATTCAATTGAGTGAAGGTGAACATGTTTTAGATTTAGGTTGTGGTTGGGGAACTTGGGCTACATTCTCATCTTCTCAATATGGAGCTAAAGTTACAGGTATTACTTTAGGTAAGAACCAAACTAAATGGGGTACTCAATTGTTAAATGACTATGGGGTTGGATCTCAATCACAAATTGTGTGTTGTGACTACAGAGATGCACCAAAATCATCAAAAGAATCTGGTAAGTATGATAAGATCACTTGTTTGGAAATGGCAGAGCACGTTGGTATTAGAAGATTCCAAGCTTTCTTAGGCCAAGTTTACGACTCTTTAGAAGATGATGGTATCTTCCTCTTGCAATATGCTGGATTGAGAAAATCATGGCAATATGAAGACTTGGTCTGGGGTTTATTCATGAACAAGTACATTTTCCCTGGTGCCGATGCATCAACACCAGTTGCCTTTGTTGTTTCTTCATTGGAGGCAGCTGGATTTGAACTTGTTTCAATTGACAACATTGGTGTTCACTACTCTGCCACTCTTTGGAGATGGTACAGAAACTGGATGGGCAACAAAGATCAAGTCGTTAACAAGTACGGTATCAAGTGGTTCAGAATTTGGGAATACTTTTTATCTTACTCTACGATCATTTCAAGACAAGGTGGAGCTTCATGTTTCCAATTCGTTGTCAGAAAGAATCTCAACTCCTACCACAGAGTCAACTACCAACCAAAACAAGATGGCTTGTTAGGACCAATTTCCAGAGGCACAAAATGGGCTAAGTAATCGGTGTAGAGGCTACTAATAAATACTTTTTTTGTTTCCTGTAGAAAGCGTTTATGAACGGCATGAACATCTACGAGTGTCGAGCTCAAGCCCGTATTTGTCGTTTGACACTTGCAGCCCCAAACCAGATCGTAAGATTATTTGTTCTTTTTGTGATTTCTGCTAATTCCACGGTTGGGTGCAAAATAAATCAGTGAGAACACGACACCACCACAAGAACAATCAGTAAACCCCGAGCCAAAACTCCGAGACACCTAGAGGAGTCATTTCTCGCTGTACAACAGTGTCACGACTCTGGCTATGTCCATGAGTAAGGCGGAAAGGAGTTAGGCCATGGCCTATAGCAGTAGTCGATATTCTTGTACAGGAGACCAATCCTAAAATTGCACAGACAGCCCCCAAAACGGCTCAATTGCTTAGGCGCACACACTACAGCCATTGATCACCGTTAGGTGTAGTAAGTCGTTAACATTGTTGGTATTACATCACTAATGTTGTGCTACCCTCGGACTATCGGTGACATCCGATCGACCGATAACAACCTTGACTCAGACTGCAATACCCGTTATCCATAAGCACTTACCTAATGAGATCGACCAATAAGGCATCATTAATTGCGGCCCGGGACGGGGCCGGTGACTCTCGTTTGAACGGAACCCTTGATATCGGTGACACAAAAACGTGAACGAGTCAACATGACTCTCTGAACTCACATGTCGTTTTTCTGGGGTAGACTATAAATTAAGTTGCTTTCCCACACAACCGAAATCATAAAATGTCAAGCCCATTTCCTGCAACTGTTGATAAATTAAAGGGTGTCCAAATCCTTGCTCCAATTCCTGACAGAGCTAAACATATTTTCAACCCTGAAGCCTTAGGTCTCGTTGCTACCCTTCACAGATCTTTCAATGGCCAAAGAAAGAAATTGTTGGCCAACAGAAAGGAACAACAAAGAAAGAGAGATGCTGGTGAATTACCAGATTTCTTACCTGAAACTGCTCATATCAGAAATGATCCAACTTGGACTGGTCCTCCATTAGCTAAAGGTTTAGAGGACAGAAGAGTTGAAATTACCGGTCCAACCGATAGAAAGATGGTTATTAATGCTTTAAACTCTCAAGTTGCTACTTATATGGCTGATTTCGAAGACTCATTGACCCCAGCTTGGGCAAATTTGGTTGACGGTCAAGTTAATTTGTATGACGGTGTCAGAAGAAACTTGACTTACAAAACCTCGGCTAAGGAGTACAAGTTAAACTTAGACCCAAACAGACATATTCCAACTTTGATTGTTAGACCAAGAGGTTGGCACTTAGAAGAGAAACATGTTCTCGTTGATGGTGAACCTGTTTCTGGAGGTCTCTTTGATTTTGCCCTTTACTTCTACAACAACGCTGAAGAAACTGTCAAACAAGGATTCGGACCATACTTCTACTTACCAAAGATGGAACACCACTTGGAAGCAAAGTTATGGAATGACGTCTTCTGCTTCTCTCAAGACTACATTGGAATGAGAAGAGGTACTATCAGAGGTTCAGTTTTAATTGAAACTTTACCAGCTGCTTTCCAAATGGATGAAATTATCTATCAATTAAGACAACATATCGGTGGATTGAACTGTGGTAGATGGGATTACATTTTCTCTTACATCAAGAGTTTAAGAAACCATCCTGAATTCATCTTACCAGACAGATCTCAAGTTACTATGTCTGCACCATTCATGTCTTCTTATGTCAAGTTGTTAGTTAACACCTGTCACAAGAGACAAGTGCATGCATTAGGTGGTATGGCTGCTCAAATTCCAATCAAGGAAGATGAAGCTAGAAACAAAGCTGCTTTGGAAAATGTTGCAAAGGATAAATTGAGAGAAGTTACTGCTGGATGTGACTCTTGTTGGGTCGCACACCCAGCATTAGTGCCAGTGGTGTTGAAAGTGTTCAATGAGCACATGAAGGGTCCTAACCAAATCAACGTTCCACCAAAAGTTCCATACACTCCTGTTACTGCCAGAGACTTATTGAGTCCATTCGTGCCAGATGCTAAAGTCACTGAACAAGGTATTAGAACCAACATCATTATTGGATTATCATACATTGAAGCTTGGTTAAGAAACATTGGATGTGTTCCAATCAACTACTTGATGGAAGATGCAGCAACTGCTGAAGTTTCAAGAACTCAATTATGGCAATGGGTTACTCATGGCGTTAAAACTGACACTGGTGTCACTATTACCAAAGAGTACGTTTCTAAATTGTTGCAAGAAGAGTTCTCCAAATTGCAAGATGCTGCCAAACCAGGTAACAAATTCAAGCAAGCCTTGGACTACTTCAAACCAGAATCAACCGCTGAAAAATACTCTGACTTTGTTACTACATTAATTTATGATGATGTTACTACCATTGGCAGACCAACAGCTGCTGAGAAATTGTGATTATGATGACTATTTATAGGAATAAATAACCGACCTTTTTTTTGCGTAACTTAACCAGGTGCTACCGCGCTGTCGCAGTAACTCCAGGTATCAACAAAAACACATACTCTCTACATCAGTTTGCTGAAGTCAAGAATGAATACGAGACAAATAAGGATCTTGGTGCTTGCCGTGTTTGCAGTTGGGTTATTATGCATTCTTTATACTTCATCACCGGGCTCTGATTTATCACAAGCCAACGAAGAAGTCACGGCCATCCTTGGACTGAACAACGACGATAAAGTTGATGAAGAAATCAACAAGCAAATCGGTAATCTTAACCACAAAGCCGAACCTGCCCCCAAGAAAGTGACTGAAGAAGAAGAAGAAGATATTGACGATTTATTAATTACTGATTACGATCCTGCAAAAGAGTTGATTGAAATAAGGTCGATATCTCCAATGGTGATTTTTTCAAAACTGTATTGTCCATACTCTAAAGGTCTTAAACAGCTCCTCAAAGAGCACTATCAAATCACCCCCGAATTCCAGGTGGTTGAGTTAGATAAACATAAGAATGGTGCTAAACTTCAAGCATATTTGAAAGAAGTTAGTGGCAGAAGTACCGTACCGAATGTTTTGATTGGTTCAAGCCTCAAAAGTAAAGGTGGCCACGATGAATTCTTGAACCTTCATGAAAGTAATAAGCTTGCTGGCCTACTTAATGAATGGAGTAACAAAAAATTAGATGCTAAAAAAATTGAAGCTCCATCGAATCTTTGATTGACTACACATTTTAACGATATATTATATTCAATAATGTACTATTCCTACAATTAGAATTTGGTGAATTGTTTAGACTTAGCAACGGAAGCAGCAACCTTTAAAACGTTGAATCTAACAGTCTTAGATAATGGTCTACATTGACCAACAACAACGGTGTCACCTTCTTGGACTCTGAAAGCTGGAGAAACGTGAGCAGCTAAGTTCTTGTGTCTCTTTTCGTATCTGTTATATTTTGGAATGTAGTGCAAGTAGTCTCTTCTGATGATAATAGTTCTGTGCATCTTAGTTGAGACAACGGTACCAGTTAAAATTTTACCTCTGATAGAGATGTCACCAACGAATGGACATTTCTTGTCAATGTAAGTACCTTCAATGGCAGTCTTTGGAGTTTTGAAACCTAATCCAACATCTTTGTACCATCTCTTGGTTCTTCTGTTGGCCTTAGCCTTTGGGTTGGTGAAGATGTGAGGTTGCTGTTTGTTAGTAAAATGTATTTATAGTGATTTGAACGTTATGATGATGAATTCGTGTGGTTTGACTTGTGGGAATTTGACGTTGTTGACTTTAGCACGAGAGTTTTGGATCATAAATCTTTGAATATTTGGTCGTTTGGGATGAGGACTTCGTGATCACACTTCTTATCTTCATATACATGGTTCAATTATGATGATTGTACAAACCTTTTGGAAAGCTCTTTCAGATTGAACGGTTAATTCAGTAGCCATCTTGTGAGTAGTAGTGAAAATATTTGAAAATTTTTCTTTAGACAGTAGCTAGCGCGCATGCAGGCTTTTTCGTGGTAGTGCGCTTTACAATAAATCACTATGATTAGGGCACTAACCCTGATACCCCAAACCAGCGGGCGCGCACTGTAATTAATTCCTTATTAGGCAATCTGTTTGTACTTGCTAATGAACCGCAGAATCATTTCTAATGGTGACTCGTTCTTGAACCCTCACGATGTATCATTTCATAGTACCAGGACAGTGCTGTCATCTTCTGCCTCAATGATCAGCTCTCCTAGTACAAATATACGAAAGTATCAGCAGATTATTGATCACAAGAAACCAGATAAGCGACTGCAACAACCAACAGGGATTGCAAAGGCTAAACCATCACATAATATCAAATCAAAGAAATCTTCAACTGTTAATTTGGTAAAGAATAAATTGTTGAATCTACAAAAATCTCTGAAGATCTATACGAGATCACAGACTGCTATTAATGACCAGACCAATGCACTTCCTAGCAAGAGTTTCGTGCTAAGGAAGCCTATCAATATGAATTCCTATGACTACTCGGTATTTACAAGTTATCCAACTGATACAGAGTTTGATCAGCTACCACCAGCAGTCAAGGAGAGTCAAATTAAAGCATGGGAATCAGCTGAAAAGATCGCCAACAACTTGATCTTTGACAATGACAGTGATTTCTCCGACGACGAGGTAGCGGACGGAACCACCAATGAAGAAATTGATGTGAAACCGGTTGAACAAAGTGAGCAAATAGTTAGGTCAATTCCTGGTTTTACAAAAGGTGAGCTTGAAATTATCACCCAACGATTCAATCAACAACAATTTTTTAAACAGCAGGACATGTTTAACCCTAAAGAATGGGAAGAAGAAGAGAGGAAATTACTCTGGAAGTTTAGACAGTCTCTTCAACAAAAGCAAGAGCACGTATTTGGACAATATCTGCTGTTAGCAGGTAAAAGGAAGGTACAGGTGACCCAAAAGAAAGAGTTATTACACAAGATATTCGGCTACAACAACACATTGAATCATGAGTACATCACTAATAATACTTCATATTCTGCGTTGGACAATATAATGAACACGCAAAAATCGTTTCATGAGGACAAGGAAGAGATTAGTACGATACTCAGTGAGGATAAAGAGTATCACCTAGCACTTGAGCAAATCAAAATCCATCATAGAGTTAATCAATACGATTTTGTCAATGATTCAGTCAAGAGAAGATACAAACCGAGTGAACTTGATGACTTTGACTATGAAAAGTTTCGTAGTCTTATTGACTGGAAACTCGAGCAGATATACGATAATTTGTTGGCCAACAAGCCTACTTCGCCAGACGAAGAACTTCAAAATTTTACTATGGCTTACTTGCGCAAGTGCATCAAATATGAAGATGTTGACATTAACGAAAATGAAAACTAAATTCCAAAGAACTTTACATAATAGAACTGATCATTATGATCATCCAATACGAAACGATAACGAGGTGCTAGACACAACTTAATTAATAATATTCATATTAGTAATTCGATAACTGTGTAGACCTTTTTCCATGCAGTACAATTGAATCGGTTAAATTAAAAATGAGAATTCAATATGTTAACTCAATTCAAACTGTCACTCCCACGATTGCAAGCTTTGAGTAGACAATTGAGTATGGCGCCTGTTCCTAAATATGATTACTTGGTTATTGGTGGTGGTTCTGGAGGTGTTGCTTCCGCACGTAGAGCTGCTTCTTACGGTAAGAAAGTGTTGCTAGTGGAAGCAAACTTCAATAAACTTGGTGGTACTTGTGTTAACGTTGGTTGTGTACCCAAAAAGGTTATGTGGTATGCTGCAGATTTGGCACACAAGAGACACCACTTGTCAAAGTATGGACTCTCGAAAAATTCGTTGGAAGAGGACGAAGTTAAGTTTGGTGATTTCGACTGGCCTTACTTTAAGCAGAAAAGAGATGCCTATGTCACAAGATTGAATGGAATCTACGCCAGAAACTTACAAGGTGAAGGTGTCGACTATCTTTTCGGTTACGCTTCATTTGCCAATGAGAATGGTGATGTTGAAGTGGTTTTGAGTGGCGACCAACCAATTAAGTTCTTGGACGAAGCTAAGACTTTCAAGAAACACGAAAAACTCCAGTTCTCTGCTGATAAAATCTTAATTGCCACTGGAGGTCAACCAATTGTTCCTCCAAAAGTTGAGGGCAGTGAGCTTGGAATAACTTCTGATGGTTTCTTTGAATTAGAGAAGCAACCAAAAACTGTGGCTGTTGTGGGTGCAGGTTACATTGGTGTTGAATTAGCAGGAGTTTTCCAAAGTCTTGGATCAAAGACTCACTTGGTTATTAGAGGTGAAACCGTTTTGAGATCTTTTGATGATTCTATCCAAAACACCATTACTGACTACTACACCGACAAACTTGGTGTCAATGTTGTTAAGCTTTCTGGAAGTGTCACCAAAGTAGAGAAGTTGGACAATGGCTTGAAGAGAGTGTCTCTCGGTAACGGCACAGTACTTGAAGTTGAGGAATTAGTGTGGACTGTTGGTAGAAGATCTCTTGTTAATATTGGTTTGGAGAAAGTTGGCGTTAAGACTGACGAAAAGGAACAAGTGATTGTTGATGAGTATCAGCAAACCAGTAACCCCAAGATTTTCTCGTTAGGTGATGTTGTTGGAAATGTTGAATTGACACCAGTAGCCATTGCAGCTGGTCGTAGATTATCAAACAGATTATTCTCAGGTAAACCGGAGTTTGCCAACGATAAACTTGACTACAGCAACATTCCATCAGTGATATTTTCACACCCAGAAGCTGGATCCATTGGACTCTCTGAGAAAGCTGCCATTGAAAAATACGGTAAGGATGATATTAAAGTTTATAAATCAAGATTTGTGGCTATGTACAACGCCATGTTGGAGGATGATGAATTAAAATCCCCAACTTCCTACAAGATTGTTGTTCAAGGTAAAGATGAAAAAGTTGTGGGACTTCATATTGTTGGAGAAGCAAGTGCTGAGATCTTACAAGGGTTCGGAGTTGCAATTAAGATGGGAGCTACTAAAGCTGATTTCGATAATTGTGTTGCTATACATCCAACATCAGCCGAAGAATTAGTTACCATGAGATAGTGTAGATTATATATTACAAACTAGAGTACAATTAATGTCTGGCCCTTTTTGGAGGAGGTCCCCTTACAGGAGGTTTAGGTTTATCACCGGGTTTCATGTGAAACATTGGAGCATGCTTGAGATTTTCAGGTACACTTATATACCTTATCATACTACCTCTAATAAACACTTGATTAAGGTGGGTTGTTGTACCAGTTCTTTGAGTAACAACGACATCATACATTGATAAATTCATATTATCTTCATTTTCAAACAATTTCCCTCTATAAGTATCACCAGTTGTTAACTCTAAAGTTATTTGATGTCCTTGAGCTTCGTTAAGTAACCGAACTGGAACTGATGACATTGATAAAATTGTGCGAATCGGTTAACCAAATATTTGCAGCATTTAACAAATTTGTTTTTTAAGAATGGCGGAAAAACTTGTTAGGCAAAGGAAACGAGTTCCAGTTTCTTGTCTTAGTTGTCGTAAGAGGAAAGTCAAATGTGATAAACAAAAACCTGCTTGTGGTGGCTGCGTTAAAAATGGTGTACCCCATTTGTGTCATTATCTTGAACCAGAGTGGGCAGCTCCTGATCTAAATCCTTCTTTAAAAGGTTCGGAAAATAGTGCAAATGATGCAGCAAAGACCAAAGAGTTGGAAGAACTTAAACAATTGAAGTTAAATCAAGAAAGAATAATTAATAATCAACGTAAAGAGATTGAAGATCTAAAACGTCAAATAAGTTTTACCCACCAATTATCTGCTGAGCATACAAAAGATCCAGTTGAAACCAACAACCACGACATTACTGTACTTACCAAATTGAATGTTCTTCTAATAGGCAACAAAGACCCTCTTGAAATCCAGAATGATTTGTACTTCACGATATCTCCGAATAAGAATAAAAAATACTTGAAGAATGATACAATAAGGGATTACATATCATGGTTCAGTATAATCAAACTTGACTTTAAACTCACTTCACTATGGCATAAGATTACTAATATGCAAAAAATTTATTACATATACAAGATGTCGACCGTCAAAAAAGATCAAAAGGGTGGGAAAATTACAGAAATTGACTTTACTTATTCATTCGCTTCTAAAAAACCAGGTGATTCCGCCCAGAAGTGTCCTGTTGTTCTGTGTGATTTAAATATTATGACGGAACCTTCTCCGATCCCTCGGGGTACTGCAATTTCTATGTCCGAATCTATGGAGCAAGATTATGAAGATATGATTTCGCCGCAGCAGAAGAAACCTTTTACCATTAAGCAAGAGAGCTTCGATGAAATTTCTTCTCTTGGTTTGTTCATGTTGAAGAAAATACAACATTTATGGAATGTAATTTTATCATCCCCAAGAGGTAATGATAGTATGAATGCTTCTCAACTATTCTTCCTAGTGGACTTCTACTTTAATGATGCTCATGAAAGAACCTCTAAACATATTCTCTACTTTTACAAAGATGATATATTTTCTGTGATGAAGAAAGAAGGTAAAGAAGTTTACTTAAATCTTACTAATGCTAATAATAGGGATTCATCAGAAATGGATAATGTCTACCACTTGAAGATGAAAGGATTATATGTGGTACTATTGGCGTTGGTGGTGGAAGAATCTTTGGACGTGCTTCGTCTGAATGATTCTATCTCTGATGATTCTTCCTTTAGATTCCAAACCTTATTCCCTGATGAAGCTGCCTTGAGAGGTCTCGGCTACAAAGGTAACACCCTTCTCAAAACTGCAAGGAATCACCTTAACTCATGCATCGATCCCGAATCACCCTCAGATAAATTGAACCGGTCCATGCCTGTTGTTGCTGCTTGTATCGCATTATTGAATAGAGATATCTCCAACACAAGAAGGATGGGCATAGTACGAACAGACCTGGAACTCATAATGACTTTCAAGCTGTTGCTTCATTTAACAATCCTGAATGAAGAACAATTGGAAATATGGAAGGACCCTTCAAGAGTAGTTTTCCCTGGCAAACACTCCAACAAGAAATTGAAAGATTTAAGAATACATTTACTATGCTTATGGAACGAATTCATAAGGTTCCTCAACATCATGTCGTTGTCGGTAATTGCTGTACAATATAAGGAAATTGACCCTATAATGAAAGAAGCTTATAGAAGGGTTGAAGAGGTAGAATTGAGTCAAAACCATCTAAAGTATGCTCAAACGTTGAAGTCAAATCAATTAGCGGAAACATCAGTGTCGCTTCAACTAAACTATTTGATTGCAAAAGTCATAAAATTTATTACCCGAGGTGTTACAAACTTGGCTGGTCCTCGTTCAACTATCAAGCAACTCGATGCACTAATCAGTGAATGTGGTGGATGGGTAGATAATGATGCCTTAAACAGAATGTCATACGTTAGACGATTTGAGAACAAAGCTATGCTTCATTTTGCCAATATTTATGTCACTTACATCATGTTACTTCAGGGTGAAGAAGACAAGATGGAGGAATTACGAGCTAATTTGATACCCGTGCTCTTCAGCAAGTGTCGTAATTTCCTCAAGTTTACGAATTCTGTTATCGATGAATGTGCTGATAAGACTGAAGGAGTGTACTTCTTAGGAGCATTGGGAGAATTACTAGCTACCGTGGTACAAATAATTGTTGCATTATTGCTCAGAACAGTCTCCAAAACCAAAGATAAAAACTCGCTGGACGATGTTTACAAGCAATTATCAGCTATTTTCTTTTCGGTATCAAATTCATTGATCTCGAAAGGAAGTAGTGATTTATACAGTCTTTTGAAGAAAGAAATTGCTGACGTGGTTTCTGAAACACTCGATCGTCTTCATGAAGCAACTAAGCCAGAGAATACCCAAATAATCAAGCTTACTCAGCTTTGGAAATTTTACTTGACGTTGATTGAGAGTTCCGATAAGTTTGATTTTAATTATGCCAAACTTCATACCAATGTGCCAGATTTCAAGAGTTATGTGCAAGGTCGGGATCAAGGTAGCCCTGCATCATTCAGCAAATGTCCAGTAGCACATGTTCAAGGGGATAAACCAAACTCCACAGGAAAATGTCCAGTTGATCATACAGAGTACATGAATGGGTCTAGAGGAGTGAAACGGAAGCAACAGTTTGAGTTTCCGATTGCATCACCTCACTCGTACGAGAGACTTGAGAGTAACGTTCGTGGAGGTGATCTTTCTACTAGAAGGCTTGTGAGTGTTTCACCAGCACCAGCGCCAATTCTTGCACCCTTAAACAGTACACCAAGTTCCAATGATTACAACAGCTATGATGGTATAATGCCAACATTAGAGCCCACGCCAAGTCATGCCATGATCATGGATACTGTTGGTCGGAATAATTCTTTAGAAGCTGATGCTCCACCTCCAGATATCGATCTCAGTTTTGGTGATCTTGAAAATTTGGACTCAGACTTCCTCCAGAACTACAATTTTTTGGATAAAGTTTCCAACCCACAAGCTGATGCATATCCGCAACTGTTCGAAGGATTCTTCCAATAGGCTACTGGTTTAACTTAGACTTGTACTTATGTAACTATACAAATCTCGTGCGATTTTTTCTCCATGTTGCTTCTGCGATTGGTTCAGAGGTCAGCACGCAGCTCAGGGCTTCGTCATTACTCCACGAGGAAACCACAGCGGAAGTTCACTTCTTTCAAGGTTGGACTAGGCGTTGGAATTGGTGCTGGAATTTTGTATGCTACTAATGATACTTTTCACGATACTACCAGACATACGATGCTCACGCTTGAACGTGTGAGTATCGTTACCGTGGCCACATTCCGATGCTTCAAGTTGTACAAGGATACTCTCGACGCTGACTATGACTCAGAACACGAAAGAGCTGTTGCGCTCAAAAGAACTCACAAGAGAGCAGCTTATATCACATTGAAAGCGTTAGAAACAAACGGTGGAATCTACATCAAGTTAGGCCAACACATCGCTGCATTGACATACTTACTTCCGGAAGAGTGGACTACCACCATGATCCCGCTTCAGGATAGGTGCCCACAGCTGACACTCGAACAAATAAGAGACATGTTCATTTGTGACATGGGAGTGAGCCTTGATGACATCTTCAGTGAGTTTGACCCCAACCCTGTTGGAGTAGCATCATTGGCTCAGGTGCACATGGCCACCATTCGTAAAACCGGGCAAAAAGTCGCTGTCAAAGTGCAGCATCCCACCCTCAAAGAATTTGTGCCAGTGGATGTCAGTATGACCAACTTGGTGTTCAAACTCATGGCCAAGATTTTCCCTGAATATCCACTCACTTGGTTGGGCGAGGAAATGCAAGAGTCAATTTATGTGGAACTTGACTTCACTAACGAGGCTAAAAACGCTCAAAGGACCTCAAAGTTCTTTGCCAACCGTAAAAACCTCACAGCTTTACGGATTCCAGAGATAGTTGAAGCCAACCCCAGAATCCTCATCATGGAGTGTGTCAAGGGGTCTCGTTTAGACGACATGAAATACTTGGAGAAAAACAATATCAACCCTGCTGATGTTTCTGCTTGCTTGTCCCATATTTTCAACAGTATGATCTTCGAACCAGGAGTAGGACTTCATTGTGACCCTCATGGGGGCAATCTTGCTATCAGGGCCACCACACCGACGGAGCTGAATAGCAAGTTCAACTTTGAAATCATCTTGTACGATCATGGCCTTTACAGGGACATTCCGTTACAGATGAAACGCGACTATTCACACTTCTGGCTAGCTGTGCTCGACAGGGATGTCCCTCAGATGAAGATTTATGCCGACAAGATCGGTGGTATTCGAGGTGACCAAAAATTCAGAATCTTCTTATCTGCCATTACCGGAAGAGATCCTCAGAAGGCTATGAACTATGATACCAAGTCTGTCAGAACGAGAGAAGAAGCGGGAGATATCCAAGCACAGCTCCACAACACTGAAGGAGCACTCGAGGATCTCATGTACATTTTGAGTACGATGCCTCGTATTATGCTTTTGATCTTAAAGACCAATGATCTTACCAGAAATCTCGATGAGAATCTCGACAACCCGCTAGGTCCAGAGAGGACATTTCTTATTCTTGCACGGTACTGCGCTGAAACACTTTATGGAGAGGCTAAAGAAGCGATAAGCTCCCAGAAGGTCTCATTTAGTTACTTGAGCCTAAGCTTCAGCGCATGGTGGTTCTACCACAAACGTCTACTGGCGTTGTACTTGTACGATTTGTATATAAAATTGATCCAATTTAAGAGGTCAATTGGACTCTAGACGTTAATGCATTTACTTCATATCATTCTTTATCTTATCCAACAAATTGGTAATTCTTGGTCCCATGAGAGGTTGACCTGATTTGGTTCTTCTCGCAAGTTTCTGTTTCATCCTGTCTCTTTTGGCCTGACTCTTCTCAATCATAGCTTTTTTCTCTTGAAATTTTTGTAGTTTGTCTTCCCTAGCAGCAGTTTTCCTATCTTTTGCAACTCGTATTTTGTCTGTGTGAGATAACTTTGGAGTCTCGGGTTTTTCTTCCTTGTCTACTACCACTCCGTCTTTCTCCATCATCTTGAAGTAGTTCTTTCTGAGACGAGCTCTGTGTACAAGAGATTTCTTGATCTCTTTGGCTTTGTAGGTTTTCATATCCTTGTGGTTTCCGAATTTAGACATGTTGCGATGAGGTGGAATTATTCTGATTGATTTGAATCGTAATAAGGTAAAATTTCAATACAACGTTACTTTGGAACAGACTGTCAAGGTTATAGAAATAGTATCACTTGGTGTCAATAAAAAATAGTCAAAACTGAAAGAAGATTAAATTGAATCAAGCGATGTGGTCCTAATTTGGCGATTTTCGCGGTACTCATTTCGACCACTTCCACCAACCCAAAACGGCTTTGCACCAACACCTGATCTCATGTCTATCCCGTACAAGTCTGTGCCGTCAAGCGAGCAGCACGACTATGATGAGCTGCGGACGCCAAGAAGCAGACAATCCCATGAAATACTCGAGCCCGAGGAATTTGAACTCCAACTGATAAACTCGATGGACTACGAGACTTCAGTCCCGCAGGAAACTGATCCAGAGAAGGGTAAATCAAACTTGCATATGGCATTTATGAATATGGCAAACTCAATCCTAGGAGCTGGCATTATAGGACAACCGTTTGCATTCAGAAATGCAGGATTCGTTGGAGGTATTTTAGCATTGATCTTATTAACGTTCCTCATAGACTGGACTTTGAGGTTGATCGTCATCAATGCCCAAAAATCAGAAACTAGATCTTACCAGGATACCGCCAATTATTGTTTTGGTAAATGGGGCAGAGTTGTACTTCTTGTATCCATTGGTTCTTTTGCATATGGTGGATGCATGGCATTTTGTGTTATCATAGGTGACACTATACCTCACGTTCTTAAAGCCTTTGTTCCGAGGTCGGTGGTAGAATCACCAGCCATTGGTTGGCTCTTCAGCAGAAACATTATCATTACTCTCTTCACAACATGCATTTCGTATCCTTTGTCCTTGAACAGAGACATTTCGAAACTTGCTAAAGCTTCCGGGTTTGCTTTGTTAGGTATGTCAATCATCGTCGTTATTGTGGCATTCAGAGCACCATTTGTGGATAAAGATCTCAAAGGTTCAATGAGTGTCTTACACTGGACTCTCAACTACAATATTTTTCAAGGTATATCTGTCATATCATTCGCCTTAGTGTGCCATCACAACACATTGTTCATCTACAACTCTCTCAAGCTCTCAGTTAAACAGAAATTTGATAAGCTTACACACACGGTTTGCATCTTTTCAATGGTTTTTTGCTTTATCATGGCAGCTTGCGGAGTCATAAATTTTGGGGACAAGACAAAGGGGAACGTTCTTAATAACTTCAAGGGTAACGATAACTGGATTAACGTTGCTAGATTCTGTTTTGGCTTGAACATGCTCACTACTTTCCCATTAGAGATTTTCGTGGTCAGAGATGTCGTTAAAGATATAGTACTCTCCATAACAGAAGACACCTCTGGAGGTTCGACTTCTCATCTCGAACTTAGTTCTCGTCAGCATTTTTTTATTACTACTATTGCTGTCTTCAGTAGTATGGCTGTGGCATTATTCACATGTAACTTGGGGATCATATTAGAACTTATTGGTGCAACATCTGCTTCCTTAATGGCTTACATCATTCCTCCAGCGTGCTTCCTCAAACTCAGCTGGGATGAATTCAAATTGAATACTGAGTCTCCTGGAGCCAAAAGACAATTCTACATCACGAAACTCCTTCCTACTGTCTCATGTATTATCTTTGGGTTTGTTCTCATGTTCGCTAGTTCCTTTATGAGCATCAGAACAAGCATGAAAGACTCAAGTGGTAGCCATTGTGTCATCGATTAGATCTCTATTATATACATTAATCATCATCATCATCCTGTATGACCTGTTTCCTCTTCCTGTTGGAGCTGCCGTCAGTAGCACTGACAAATGATGCATCATTGTCGTCTTCGTCATCGCTGAAAACGTGAACCCTCTTTGAAGGTATTGACTTGATAGGAGTGATATTCTCTTTGTTCGATGAATTATTACCATCAGCTGTATCTGAGCTTCCAGCCTCATCATCTGACATAAGTTTCGTCTCTTGGATCTCGTCTTCAGAATCGCTGAATAGAAGTTGCGTCAGTTGATTAGCAGTGAGTAAATCTACCTGCTCGGTGTCATTAATATTTTGCAGTGTTTCGCCATCTTGTGTATCTGTAGCATCGAGATCAGCACCAACAGACTCGATAGCTTTGGCTATAGTCTGCGAGCTAGCATCTGATTTGTTTTGGAGGGAAGTCCAAACCTTTTTGAACTCTTCCAATTGTTTGGCATTCACAATTCCTCCCGATTTGTCTAGTAATTGACGAAGTTTCTCTTCTCTCTCAAAGAAATCATTATCCTTGTCATCATCAGAATCATCGTCTGATTCATTAACAAACTCTGAAGATTTGACCGGCACATCTTCATCTGAATCCACATTAAAAGAAGTTGGAGGCCTTCTGCTTCTTCTAATCTTCCCTGATTTAGCCACACGTTTGGGCTCTTTCCTCTCTCTTTCTTTCCTTTCAGATCTTTGCTTCTTCTTTCTCTTGATTCTGGCGATCCCTGCAGTCCCTAATCCAGCACCGATTCTAGACTCCATTTGATCTAACTCATCAAGTTGTTGCATGTAGGCAGAAGTGGCCAGGTTTCCGGCAGTCTCAAAGGCAATAGACTCGTCATTCTCATCATAATCACCTTGATAATCAATATCGTCGTCATAAGTGTCTTTAGCTCTCAAGAAATAGAATGCATCCTTACCATCTTCAAACTCAACAGGCTGAGCCTCGTGCCATTTCTTGATAAGATCAGCATATTCCACGAGCTTTTCTGATGGAACTGTTTTTGGGAGCTCAGAGTTCTCTTCAAGAAGATCTGGAAGTTCGAAACCAACAGACGATACAAGTCGCCTCACATATTGATTGTTAATGAATGAACGACGAAACTTCTCTGGGGAGGTCAATATTAAAGGTTTCCATGAATCATCTCCGGCAGATACATCGAGTAATCGCTGTTTGATGAGGACATCAAGAGCTTCAATGAACCAAGAAACAAAAGTACTCTTCTCTTGACTGTGTAGTGCAGATACGAGAATCTTTACCTGTTCATTCACAGGGAAATCTCTAATGAACTCAATCTCTTTGGCCAAATATGGTTGCGATCTGCTTTCAGTATGCTTGACATAAATATCACCGGTTGATAAGAAAGTTCGATAGGAGGTTTCTTCAAATCTCGGGAACAAGATCTCAATGGGATTAGGAAATCTTTCGAATGCAGTCTTGAACTTCTTCATGAAGTAGTAAATGAAATCATCAACATGATTACGAATGCTGGATGAACGTGGTAGGAAAGTCCTCAACTTATGCAACACTTGAATAAAATCCAATCGATACAAACCATTGTAGTCCTTCCTGACAACGAAAAGTCTATGAAAGAAAGACAAACATCTCTTGATCTCTTCATGTGAGAGATCCTCATATTCGTTCAAATAATCAATGTAGGAGGACACAGTGTTGGTGTGAAAGAATTTGGCTTCAGTTTTTCTTAAATCCAACTGTCTTTCCACTTTTTCCTCTTGGGCTCTCTTGTTATCTGCTTCCTCATCTGATTCATCCATGAGATCGTCAACTCTATAAGCTAAACGAGAATCCATTTCCCCTGCAGTTCTTCCACTAGTCTTCAACTTCCGTCTTCTCTTCTCTATGTAGAGTTTGACATCTTCTTTGGCGAATGCTTCGAATGATTTTAATAGTATATGAACAATGTTGATTGATACTTTCAAGTACTCTGGAGAATGCTTTGATGCTGTTTGAGGGACTTGAACTAGAACATTCAAGAAGTCTTGGGATGTGAATAGATTTCTTATTATACCTTCACCCAATTGTTTATCGATCTCATCTTGTGATTCTTCGTCATTTGATGATGCAGCTGGCAAAGGGTTCTGAACAAAGAGATTGTAGGAGATCAAAAGTAACTCTAGAAAGCAGACCATTGCCACATGTACTGAGCTCCATTGCTTGAAAGTGAATGACGATCTGAAGAATGAAATGATAAGAATGAAATTCGTCTGACTCAAACTAGCGTTAATTGACCCAAAATCAATGGGGTCATCATCTTCAGTCAAATGCAGAAGAAGATTCTTATTGGTTTTATAGTATTGATTTCTTTCACGTTTATACTTGAAGAACCAAGCAATAGTCAAGAAATAGGTGGCTTTCTCATAATTATCGACAATTGTTAAATCATCAGCTGCAGTCAAAAGGTTACTCATGACCTGTATCATATTGTTGTAGCAACCACCTCCTAAAAGTTGGTCAATGAACTCTCTTAAAGTTGTGGCAGAGGCTAAACTCAAGTATTCCTTGTCTGAATTGACATATTTATCGGAGTCGTAACGAAACGTTCTTGGCTTGGACCATTTCTTACTCCTGTCCAACTTCTCAAGTGTTTGGTTAGCGTTATGAAGGGCTTCTTGGCCTGACACAACGTATGATCTTTCATCACCTTGTATAGATAACAAAGAACCGAATCGACCATGTCTAGTGGAAATGTTGCTGTTCTGTATGTTTTTACGTTTCAGTTCTTCCTTTAAGAGTTCTTCAAGTTGCATACCCACAGTGCTAGACTTGGAAGGTATGGATGCAGCATCATGTTGGATCTGAGACAAGTCGTTCTTCTCATTTAGCGTTTTGACCGGGTTGATGAGGGCTTCAGGATCAATATTCTTGACAATCAAGTGGATGCATTCAAGGGCAATTGGGCCAAAAATTTCCCTATCAAATTCTTGACCAACTAAACTGGTTACAGTGAGTAGAAACATGAGCACTTTATTCTTTTTAAAACACATCAACACATTGTTGATAGAGATATCATCCAATGTCATGTTAGCAGGTAAGTTTTCATCAGTGGAGATCTCCTTGGTTCGTTTGTTAGAGACAGATGAGCTGATAGGAGTGATGTAAAGAATATTCCGCAAGAAGAACAATACCAAACGTAATATTGCATTATCCCGTGGTTCCCTGTCGAGTTTATCTTTAGCCATAGTTCCTAAAACCAACCTTAGCACTGCTTTGAACGTTTGACCTTTATTGTAGGTCAAGATATGTTTCTTGTACACCAATTGAGTTCTTCTCAAATTGGAAAACTGAAGTTTCTGCGTTTCTGAAGACTCTGGAGTGAGCTCTGTTGGCCATGTGAGTAAAACTAGAAGTTCCAAATTGGCAAGCATGGTTTTCTCTAATGATCTTGCGTTTTTTGGGGGTTCCTTCTTCAGCGATTGCGTATCCCATTGACACAACATAACGATCAAGTCATTCACAACCAAGCCTGAGTCAGCACACGCCAATGCCACGTCAAAAGTATTTCTTGTTTCGTCCACCGATTTTATCCATCGCTTGATGTCTTTGAGGCAAGCCAACGCGTCATGGCCCAATTTATAGGGAGGAGGCGTTTGTGCTGAAGTATGGTCGGGGCCTCCAAGAGCAGACACCAAAACGGCGATGTGAGCTTTCAATATCTTTTGTGCTATAGTCTCATTGGGCTTGAGAGTGGTTGATAAATCTTTTATTCTGTCCACCACGAGGTCTGCCGATTCTGCGTCAGCGTTCGGGACCTCCTCGTCCGACACAATGAACTCATCAAGATCGTCATCGGATCGTGGATCAAAATATTCAGTCTCTGATTCCGACAGACTCATGACTTGACGCGTTGAAACTCACACACTAAAACAGACTGCTTTCAGATTTCGGTCATGTGACGAGGGGCGGCAATAAGTGGCTTCCTCATTGTGGGGTGGACCTTCACATGAACAATGGGGCATGCGCAGCTATTGTAGTGTGTGGGTAATATCTTTTACAACTACTTTTGGTCACATGGAAGTCACAGTTCACTGCTAATGGATAAATCATTGAAGAAGAGGAATCGAATTCCGTCATCTTGTTCTGTTTGTCGTAAGCGTAAGTCCAAGTGTGACAGAGTGAAACCTGTTTGTGGATTGTGTAAGAAGAAATCAATAGCTCATCTTTGCTACTATGAAACCACTGAAAAACTGAATTTGAAGTCCCCGGAGGACCAAACAAGCACAGTGCCTTTACCACCATCTTACTACTCGGTTGCAACACCTCCTGGATTGTTCCCACCAGTGCAGCCACCACAAGGGAACCCTATCATGCCTCATTTACCTCCACCACCATCTGTGCCTCCAATGTCGCAGGTACCACTACAGCAGTCAGAGTTGCCGTTTGTTAATGGTGAATACAAGCAGTATCGACCTCCAGAACCGCAATCCAATTTGGTCGTGGTGTCGATTGGTCCAAATTCCACCATTCAAGTCAACCCAACGGATACCATCGAGGAATTCTTCTCCAATGCAAGCTTCCCATTGTCGTTAGAAAGACACTATCTCCTGAACCATGGCACGTTCTCTTATGTGGGCTTAACGAAAAGTGACAAGTTCGTGAAGTTCTTCAGAAGATTCGCCGTGGAATTACTCAGAAAGGGTGAAATATCCCAGTTTGTTCTGAAAATGAAACGAAAAAAATCACTGACGTCGACTTCCTCTCCAATCAGCAAGAAATCGAAGCCCTCCAAGCGAACGTTTTCATCAAATGGAAGTCCAACAAACATGAGTAGGTTTGGTAGCATTTCATCATCTACAGATCTTCCCCTGGCTCAAAGTCCCGGGAGCCTGAAATCAGAGGCAATGTCGAATTCAGCCTATAGTGACCGTCTGATTCTTGACGATCCTCCTGACATTGTTCTTGGTGGTGAATCATCAAACAGAATGTCTTCAAAACAAGCATCCAATGAAGATGATGATGACGAGGAAGACGACGATGACGATGGAGATGATTCTGATCCAAAGAACGATTGCGAAGGTGATGAAGAGGATATCTTGGTTATTACGAAAATTAATGTCGCCAAAGAAAAACCTCCAGAGCTATTGACTAATGGTAATGGCGACAGCAGCACATTCTCTATTCTTCCTGGTCTCAAAGGTTTGTATCTGGGAACCACTCAGTCCACTCGAAGAGAGTACTACAGGATCGTAGAGACTGCCATATCCCGTATACTACCATGCCAAAAGAACATCTTTGTTCTACTCTGCAGATACTTCAAATGGGTGCATCCATTTCTTCCTATTATCAGTGAGTCTAGTTTTTTTGGGGACTTGCAATCGGTAATCGAAGGATTTCCAGGCTTCAGAACTACCGATGATGCAAATTTTACAATAAAAAATGACAGACAACTACTTTTAATGGGTATGCTTCTATTGATGACGAGAATCGCTTATTTGAGTCTCATTCATAACCACAATGTTAACGATCAGTACACAGAAGATGAGGTAATGATATTGAATGAAGCCAAACTCGTGAGGGTGAAGGACTTTTCTGATGTGATTAATCTATGCATTCCAGATGAACATACTTCCCAGAGAAGCTCGTTCAAATTGGTGCAGACATTGACATTACTCTATTTCTACAGGCAAGTTGCACCCAATGACTGCCACGGAGTAGGTGGTGCCGATTCTCAAATCTTGTTCGGTACAATTGTCAGACATGCTTTCTCCATAGGGTTGAATCGGGATCCTACGCATTATATGGATCATGAACGTATCAAAAAGAATGAGGACTTGCATCAGTGCTGGCGTCATATATGGAACTACTTAATAGTAGCTGATGCAAATAGTGCCATCCAAAGAGGCTCCATCTTAGATATCTACAACACTCACGTTGGTGATGTCTTGATGCCCAAAATTTCAAGTAAGACAGGGGAGCTCGAACAGTTCTACAAGTCCACTCTCGAGATAGCAGAAAAATACCGTGAACTTACCAAAGTATTCAGCAATTACAAGGAGAAACCACGAATTGTTGAAATCTTAGAAATCACCAACGCATTAGAGCATCTATTCTTGAGAGAGTTCGGAAAAGATTTCTTCAAGAGTTATATTTGTCGACCTGCAAGTCAGCAAGACAGTCAAATAGACAGCAAGGGTCATGAAGAGTCATATTTGAAGGTGATGAAGTATATCACATTCATCAATCTTCGTACCAATTTGACTACTATTTATTATGTTATCGCCATTCACTACGAGATTGAGTACGATAAGACCAAGACAAAGTCCATGAATGCTGGGATCGAGTTGTTCAAAATTCATTTTAAAAGTGTTATCCAGTTGGTTTACATCATGTCATTTGTGTATGACAATTCGGTAGATTTATTTGGAAGAAATTATGATTACATCCTCACAGCTGCCAATGAGAGATGCATGATCAAGACACATAGTTTCCTCACTTCGTTTTTCATACGATTGATCCATCAAAAGCAACAGTTATCAGTGCAAATGTTTGACCCGGCCAACATGGAAAGGTTGCAAGCAGTGAACCAATTATTCAATATGATTTTGATAGAAGCAGAGCTATTCGTGGGTAACTTCAGAAAGTTGAGCTTGCGGTACGTTAACTCCTACAAGATCTATGTGTTGACATATTACGTACTCAAACAGTGTATGGAAAATTCTGAAGTGTTCTTCATGTACGCAGTTGCAGAGGAAGCATCAATGCAAAAGGCTACCAACATGCTTCAGTTTTTCTCTGACAGCGAGCTCAAGTATCTATGCAAGCTTTGTGAAGAATTTAGAGTTGCCAAAGACACTCAGATCCAGCAGAAGCTAAATACTGCCATGACAGAACGTCATCATAAGGAAGCGGATTCTTTCAATATCAATCTGCTCAACCCTATGAAGGATCTCCCTGAAAATTTGTTCAAGGTCACTAAAGAGTCTAATGGTGAACCATCAGCTATCAACGATCCGTCTTACTACCCACTGCTCAATAATCTTACAAACTTGAACGAGTCAAATATCCCCAACGAAGAGTTTTTACGTCTCTTCGAGCTTTATGGAGACTCAAGTATTAACCTCAATATCGACTCTTAACGCAGTAATATATGATGATATGGCACATCACTCGGCGACAATTATCCGCTCGAGTGTGAGGGCTCGCTCAGAAAACTATTTGATCTACATACTTGATTTTCACCCATGGACGAATCTGTCGATCAGCCTCGAAAGAGGAACAGAATGACGTTATCTTGCTTATACTGTAAGAAGCGTAAAGTTAAATGTGACAGGGAAAAACCGTGTTCGTCGTGTGTCAGGTACAATGTAGCTGATCTCTGTGAATACCCTGAGGTACCATCACGTGAAGTCCATGCTAAAAGACTCAAGATCGGTGCAAAACCGTCGTTCTCCGTCCACAGACTAATGGGACCCGAAATAGAGGAACCCAACGCAAACAAATCGGAAGTTATTAACGAACTAGAAATGTTGAAAATGAAGATCAAACAAATCGAAGCGTCAATGAAGAAAAACAAGGAGTCAAGCCCGTCAGACGCTCATAATGAACAGAGTTCACCATCTGTTGATTCCTCTTATCAAAATTCTTTGTCACAAATCTCGGCTCCAACTCCCTCAACTTATGGACCCCCATCAGCTTTCTCGTTCACTCAAAATTACCAGAAAATAGCCAACTCTACAACACCCACAGGGGCGTTCAATTCTATCCAATTACCACCAATTAACTGGTCACCATTACCCACAGAGTCAATGGAAAGAGGTGTTCGCCCTGAGCCAGAAGAAGATAAGCTTAAATACGATCCCTCAGTCAAAAATCAGTATCTGGCTATCAACCCGTACCCTGATCCAGACGAGATTCTAAATATCTACTCGGGCTTCGATCCTATCGTCGACAAAGGCGGCACGAAGAGATTGAATTTTGGGATTTTTTCATGGCTCACATTAGCTCGCAAAGACCCTGCTTTGAATATCTTGTGGAACCAGCTCCACAATAATGGTAATGTGCCCTTGTCTCAAACTGTCTTCAAGAACGGAGAAAATTTAGCCCAATCACCCATGTGTATCATTGCCAATAGAGAAGATCTCAAGTCTCAAGAGACAGAGAGAGACTTCAAACGAAGAGCATTGAACAACGACAATGATTTGGATACAAAATCTTACGCAGATATGAAAAAGATGCCCTTCCCAAACCCACATCACAAGTTGGGAATCAAAATCGTTGATGCACCGTTCACAATGTCTGAGATGAATAAGGACGCTTTACCCTTGGGACTTACAATGTTTGAAGGGAGTATTGAAAATGAGTTGAAGTTAGCAGAGAAAATCATCACTATCTTGCCTACAAAAAGGGTTATTTGGACTCTTGTCCAGAAGTTCTTCATTTACGTTTATGCATTCATACCATTTATTGACGAGTTCGACTTCAAGAAGGAGATAACCAGAATTATCGGACCAGAAGATTATGTTGACAAGAAGCTAGAAAAGCTCAATATTGAAAAACGACTTGACTTTGCTCATGTGGGGATCATGTTGTTGATGTTACGTTTTGCTTACTTATCTTTGTTTTCTAACAAGAAGGAAGTGAATGAGTTCAATTTGAGTAATGATGATCCTTCACCCAAAGCTCAAGAACTCAAGTTCTTGTTGTCAAACCCCATCAATATCGACGTAGTTGATATGGCTCAATTGTGTATCAACTCCTTCGACTTGTTACGTAAAAGTGACGTTACAGTGTTGCAGCTATTATTTCTTATGAGATTGTATCAGATGTTTGGTCCTGAAGAAGGCGACGGTGCCGATGGTGGATCAGCTCGTGTCACCAACGGTATGCTCGTGCAGATTGCATATGTCATTGGAGTCAACAGAGAGCCCTATATTGAGTCAGGCAAACCACAAAATGAAAGGTTCAATAATCTTCTTAGAAAATTATGGTTCTTCCTTATGATCAACGATTTGATCCAAGGATACCAATACGGAAACCCTTTGGCCATTGATGAAAACAGTTTTGATGTTCAATTACCATTGTACAAGCCAGGCAATGAAAGTATTCAAGATGTTGCCATGGAGAAAGATGTTATCTCCACATTTGGCTACTTTGAAAAGTACTACACCAAGCTCAAAGTGATTTTGAAGCAAACCTTGAACATTCGTGAAGGCACAAGGATGAAAGATCTCATTGACCTGATATGCGACTTTGAAAGGTTTATTGCTTCAACATTTGGGGACATTACTCAGTACATGAAACCGTTTTCCACAGATAATTTCAACTTCCCATTCATGAAAACGATGAAGTGCAAGAACTACATCAATTTGTCGACATTTATTGATACTCTCATGTGTCATTTATTTTTGCATTTCGAGAGACAAGGTAACTACGCCCTTGCATTCTTCTATGCTAGAAAGATCTGTGCCAAAAAAGTAGGAGAACTACTCCCATACTACGCTGATTTGTTTGGAAGTAATCATGTGAACTTTGGTGAGCTGGCCGACTTGATTTTGAATCCGTCAATTCTTCTGATGATGCACAAAATGAACCATTACCTCTTGACACTTATAGTGAGGGTTAATAATGTCATTTACCAACTCAAAATCCATCCCCAACACAGCTTCAAGATGGAAGAGTTCGATTATCGTCAAAAGTTTTCCTTATACTGCCAGTTATCCAAAGCTCTTGAAAAGGTTATCAAGATTGGAATCACATCTATATCCAAGCTCAGTAATCGGTACTACTATGCATGGAGAATCACTAAAGCTCACAACTTTCTCTACCGAACAGTGAGAAATGATTCAATCTACAAGGAAGCAGATTTTTCCAAGATACCCAACCTTTTTGAGCATTTAAGCCGCTCACAACTTGAAGATTTGGTGAACTTGTTTGAGACTACGTTGGACACCATTAATATGAGAAAGCGTGATCATGATGCGTTAGTGGCCATTGGAGTGGCAGAAACTCCAATCAACCCTGAAGCCCAACCCACACCAATTCCCAACAACGTCAATCTCTCCAATGGTACAGGAATGACGCCAACGACGATGGATCTGTCAGATTCAGACTACAATTTTTTTGTTGATAATAGAGACATTGACAGGTTATGGATGCAAATGCTCTCACATAAGCACGATGAAAACGAAGATCCAACTGAAACAATGAACATGGACAATCGATTCCCAGCTCCACAAGACATTGACCTCCTGTTGTTTAATTCCGACACTTTTATGGACTCTTTCAGGACCTAAAATCCACCGCTGACGTGTCCAGTCCAAAAGAATACCAGTCATAGTTACCCGCATTTGTTTTTACTATAAAAGTGAGACACTGAAAAATTTTCAGTATACACCTTCAAGTATGTTTTCTGAATCACTTATATGACGACAAAACGCTGTGCACCAGTCTGAGTACTCTTTTCATGACAGACCCAGTATACCCAAATTTCTGATAAGTGACTTTTTGTCAAGTTTTACTAACAAATCAGGTGTATAGCTTTAATGAATGAATGATTATCTAAACAATTTGATGTAGACCAGTTTTTTCTCTTGTAGTCATAGTTCACAACCCAACTCGATGGTCTGGAACTGCTGCGGCTCAATTCATAGCCTCGAAGGAGGTAAATGTTGCCAAACGCCCAAAAAAAACCTGCAAAGGCGATATTTTCTAGATCTCCTGTTAGGCAGGATAACTTATGCTAAACTCCTTTAAGGTTAAATCACAGGGCCAAAAAAAGCTAGGAATGGCGATTCTCCTGTCACACTGCGCGAACAAACGCGAGGAACGCGACTCTTGTCCCAAAATGGTAAAATAGGTGCATCATCTTCAGATCTAGTTGGTACTTTAACGAGTAAATCTCCTTTTTGGTGGTTGGTTTTAAAGGGGTGGTGTATTGTTGCAGGTTAAGACGTTTTTTAATTTAACCCTTTCGAACTGAATCGATTGTAAACGCGTTACGGGTAAAACTTGTGATGTTTATAAAGGTGTGTTTATCGCTTGATAATAGTTAAACTCACCTCCCTTCTTCTTCACTCATTGACTCTTCTTATTCATAATGGAACGTACAATTGATTCAAAAGTCGTTGAGCACTTCATTGCTGCGCCCATTGATCAAGACTTGGTTCAAAGATTAGTTGTTAAAACTTTACAAGTTATTCCATGTGCTTCAACTTCTGATGTTGATGACCAAAAATTACCTTCATTATCCAAATTCCTAGGCAGACTCATCAGCTACTTGAAATTAAACAATGGCACTTTGATGTTTACCTTGATTTATATCAATAGGCTCAAGACAAAATTGCCAAAAAGCTGTAAAGGTTTACCAAGCACAAGACACAGAATCTTGTTGTCTTGTCTCATATTAGCCATGAAGTTCACTAATGACTTCAACTTGAAAAATCACGACTGGTTAAAATTGACCAACAGACTCTTCAACTTAAAGGACATCAACTTGATGGAAAGACAATTATTATTCTTGTTGAACTGGAACTTAAATATCAACGAGAAAGACTTGTTCGTTAACTTCTACCAATTCTTGGGACCTATCAAGGAAGCTATGGTCAACAACTACAGAATGAAACAATACATTCGTCAACAACAAAAACAACAACAGCAACAACAGCAACAACAACTTACGCCCAGACAAAGGAGAACTTCTGACGTTATGTCTCCCGTCAGAACTTTATCTGTTTCAAGCTCACCTTCATCAGTTTCGTCATTGTCGTCTGATTTTGCCCATCAAAGATCAGGCTCGTGGTCGTCGGTGGAATCATTAGATGACTCTTTCCAGAAAGTTAATCCAATTATCGAGATGGCAGCTCAGAACGAACAATACGAACTCAATCTACTCTTACAGAGTTTCCAGCATACAACTATATAACTAACGGCATTAATGATAGAAATGAACACTTATGATTTATCTGATCCGATTTCGCGACACTATCAACACTTTTTGTATTTGAGGTAAATGAGTTTCTTGTTTTGGCATAGGCAATTACACGCCACGCCATCACTTGCAAAGAACAAAAAAGCTCTCAAGAAGTTGGCAAATGCCCTCTCAAAGGGCCGAGTGAAAAAGAGTAAAGAAACACCCAAAAAGAAGAAACCCACAGGAACTGATTACTTGGTGCCCAAGTATGACCAGTTTTACGAGAGTCTTTTGTACATGTCACCGTATGACATCGCTATTCAGCACAATCTCCAAGGCTGGCCAGGGCTTGGGTCTTTCAGGAGCGAGCATTACTTGGATAGAAAGGCAATATTAAGAGAGTTACCTGATGAGTTCGATGCAGCAAAGACTCCATTAACCACCATTTTGCATTATTATAAACAACTAGAGAGACTAGATAAGGATAAGTCTGTGCATTTAAAGTACTTCAAACGGTACCTAAGAAACTATTCTGATATAGTTCAACTACTCATTCAAGATTTTAATGGGATCGATGAAAAGTTCAAGATGTTGAGAAGAGGAGAGCTAGATAGCTTAAGTTTGAGCCCAAATGCCTTTGTGCGCAAGGATAACATGTTCTGGGTACCTTACAATGTTACAGGCTTTGACCGATCTTTCGGTGGATACCCTTTGAACAAATCTTCTAATGAAGCTTGTTTCCCCAGAGAATTCATTCAGGATCTTATGGAGTCTGGAAGCACCAAGATAAAACTCAAGAAAAAAGACGTCGACTTTGTGGAGTTTGATGAATATTCTGTACTATCAGGTTCTAGTAACGTTGATGCATCTACTGAGACCTCAATTGATGAGTTCGATGCATTTTACGAAGACGAAAAGAGTCTTCTCAAGGATCTGGTGGTCCTTGAAGGCCCGATATGTTACCATATTGTTAAGTTCAAGATCATCGAGGATTTAGAGGAATCAATTATTCTGGAGGTCAATAGCATGAAGAACGAATTACAACAAGAACTCACAGAAGCAATATCAGCACTGCTTAGAACCAGGAACAAGTTATTGAGTCCAACACTATTCAAGAGTAACCGGTTTACTCTTTGTTTTGTTCCACGTCAGCTTATGGCGGGCCAATCAATTTTAGATCTTCCAGCATTCGAGTTCAATTTGATTCCATACCACTACTTGTTTAACAATAGTGTTAAGTCTTACCGTCGACTTTTCCGGCATTTCTTCAAGATATTCCTTATCAATATCAGGGAGGAAGTTGAAAGGCTACAAAGAATCAAGTACGATCGTCTTCAAGAACACTATAGAAAAATAGTGTATGAAAAAGCTTCACAAATTATTCGTCAAAAGTTGATGAAGAAGTTTAAATCACTTCAGCTTCACAAGGAGTTTGCCTCTTACCAAGGTATCACATTTACGCCGTTCAAGAACAGTTCCTTCTTCAGAATCTACAAGGGCAAGCTCAGAAAAAACACTAGGCTCGCTGCAAGAGTGAAGAAAATTTACCACGCAGTTCGAACTTTCAAGACAATAAAAGCAAGACGACTCTACAAGTTAAGAAAGTATAATCAACCACGCAGTTGTGCATTAAGTGGTAAATTTCATGATCTCTCTGAGATATCCACCAAAAATCAAAATCAAATGGACATGGCGCGAGCAAAATTTTCCTAATCCACTTCCATGGCCTACAAAAAGCTTCAGCCTAGTAAGACGCTTCCACCCTTACCGAGGTTGAAAGTCAGAAGACCAACACTTAATAAGGCCACCAATGAGTGTGTTGTGTTAATGTCATCATTATTGAATTGTTGGGCTGCAAATGGTGAAGCCTCTGCAACCTGTAAGCCTTTAGAACAAGATCTTAAGGTTTGCATGGAAAGCTTCAAGGGACCAAAGAAGGAAGAATTATCCTCTATCAACTACCATGCTGCCCGCTTGTATCCAAAGTTAAGAGGTAAAGTTAACGATTAGTGTAAATAGAAATCTGATGAACAATTGATGTTGGTCGTAGAACTCAGTCGAACTTGGCCAAGCTTAGTTTGCCTGTTGAGGACTCGTGTCTGTTACAGTACAACCACGTTGTGTCGGACTCTTACCAGTTTGGAAGTGTTTGCGGTTCAAGTGGTGATTCCTCATTACTGTTTTGATTTTGTTTCATCTCGCATTCACTTACTGAGCCAGGAATGGTCATACTATATCTACTCCTACTACCGGCGGTTCTTGCGGCATTCATGGAGCCCTTGCCCTGTGGCGGATATCATGGCTCCTACAAGCTCGACAGAATCATCGTTGATGTGGGTCTAGATGAAGATAAACAACTCCTCAAATTCTTTATCAACGCCAAAGTTGTCAACGAGGACAACATTTCGTCTACTGACGTGATCATCAGTGATGTAAATGCCACCACTAATCGGTACACAACGTTTCATTCCAAAATAGACTTCAGAGGTAAGACTATAGTCAATGAGAACAAGAGGTTCTGTGATATGCTAGGTGTGAAACACGATTCTGCATTCTTGCTGAGCCCCAGATTCTTCCCAGAGTCAAACTCAACGACTTTCGTCAGCCCGTCGTTGCCCATGGAAATAAATGGAGGAATTTCAAGGGATTTGGTGGAACTCAGCCCTAGAGACCTACGGTACAATTCTCCTTTTAGTCCTCCAGGAAAGATCGAACCACTTCAGTCGTTCGCTGAAACTAACACCACAATCGATCAATTATTCTCCAATTCTACCGGAGATTTTTACTCGTGTCCTTTGTACGTAAATGACACCATTTATATTTATTATCAAGTGAACATTAGTGGACAGTATCCTGCTTTGGGTTCTTACACATCAAGATTCTCTATTATTTCCAACGATGATCTGGCTAATGTTCTTACTTGCTTCAGAGTTTACATCACTCCCATACTATCAAACCGAACTGAAAAATTCCTTCTTCTAGGAGTATTAGTGCTTCTTTTGGTGACAGGAACCATCAACGCTCTAACCATCATATACTCATCATACCAGGAGTCTTCAAACCCATTCTTATTCATGGCTTCAACCATTTGCAACTCAAAATTGCTCAGACAATTAGATGCAACAGTTCAGCAGATTATTCTTTACTTGCAGTTTGCATTGTTCACTGCAGGTTTCAACTTGAAGTATCCTGGCTTCTACCAGCCACTAGTGGGCTCGTTGAAGTGGTGTGCGTTGATGGGGTTCAATTTTATCAAGGGGAACCATTACTTCTCATCTCCCAAATCAGACAATGTCTACTTGACATTAAGAAGCAGTGGACTCAACTCTTTGACGTATGTCAGTACCCTTCAAGCCATTGGTACCAATTGGGGCAACTTTATGTTGACCCTCGTGTGTTGGATTGCAATTCACTTGACAACTCATTTTGCTTTCATCCTTGCAAGAACCATGAGTTTGAGATTCATGGGTAAAACAACAGCAGTGAACCCCACAGCATCCACACTCAAAAGATATCTCCACTTTGCCGGAGGAATCGTCTATAACAATTACTTGATTTTGTTTGGGTTTCCCTTCGTTCTTTTAACAACATACACTTTCTACCTTGGGGATACATTGAAGAAGAAGGCACCTTCATTCAGATTCAGCACAGTGGCCATGAAAAATGCCATTTACTCCCGCAATCAAACCCTCGATCACCTTTACTCTCCTACAACGTTTTGGATTTACCATGATACTTCAACTAATGCCACAAGGTACATCACCAATCCGCCTAGATTCAACATGCTGGCTTTCAATTCTACAGAGGATTCCCAGTTCACCACTGTGACATGGAAACCTACAGTTCCCATTACAGCTCTAACATTTTCTGCTTTGTTGTTAGCAGCTTGGTTCACTATCATTTTTTACTTCATTTTCAAATACTTGATCACATTCAAGAGATGGAGAATCGTTAGGAATCCCAACATTTCCAAGCTCTATGCATCAGTTAATGCTCTTCTCCTTTGGTCTTTCTTGTATCATCATTATTCCCCAGAAAAGACATACTTTGTGATAATTGAACTCGTATCGATGATAGCTAGAGCATTGATCATAAGTTGCATTCAGGTTTCAGGTCTAGCACAAGTTTCTTCCATGATAGTATTGGAAACATTGAGTTGTATTCTACTCTTTACATTAAAGCCCTACTACTTACCAATGACCACAACCACAAGATGGATCATACCAATGGCCAGACTTCTTGTCACCATACTTTGTATTCCATTCCTCAGAGAGCTTAACTTGAGTGAACGCTTGAGGACTGATGTTGCATTTGCACAACTAGTTATTCATGCCATTGTTGCAGTGACTTTTATCATACACTTGGTGTACTGCTTTTTGACCACCATGAAGTCAATCATCCAGAAAGACAAGGAAAGTCCAGTTTCAATGAAGAGCACGTCTAACAGTATTATAAGTGATGATTTCAGCAGGCAGTTTGAGTATCAACCAATTGACCTGGCAGCGTATGTTCCTCATTTTTCAGAGAAAGTCAGAGGTTCTACGTGTTCACTTAATAATCTCATGATTCAACGTCAACCATCAGCACTATCAATAAAGCATGAAGCTGCCGATACGTATTTCAGGACTAAAGCGGAGCAAGTAATACCAGAAGTTCACTGTCCTGAGACCATAGATGATGACGTTTTCACACTTAGTTCTGAGGTGCCGTTCGAGAGACAGCAAGCAGTCTCCAACAAGCGTAAGGATCGCGTTGACTATACTTTCCGTGAAGGAGATTGGATCTACAGAAAGTATTTCGTTGACGATAATATTGATCCTGAGCTTAGAGAGTTGTGGACAGCGAGACAGAAACGTAAAGAAGACACCGAAGAAGTGCAATCTCCAAAGAAACGTCAATCGTTCGAGAAGATTAAGAGTTTTTTCAAGAAACCGAAACCAATTAAAGCGTTCGAAGTTAGTCGACCCAAACCAATTGTCATCACAACCCTTACACCACTGGATACTGTGGAGTCAGGAAGCAAATCTGCTTTATCATCATCATCAAACTAATGATTTCAGTTCAATATGTACATTAAATTAAATTAAATTATACAGTTATTTTATTTTCTTTTCTTTGAAGGTTCTTCCTCTGCAACATCGGGTTTCCTCTTCACAATATTTCTAATCAATTTAGCATCATCAATAAATTGATAAGTAAAGTCATCAAAAGTAAATGTCTTGTCAATGTCAAGACAGTTAATCAAGGATTTGTACTCTGACTGTAACACAATTTTAGCCATACTTTTACGATTGTATTTGAAGTCAGCAGTAAATTCATCATGGGCAATTTGTGGGTATTGTTCAATTCTTTTGTGCATAATTCTTTTGTAAGTGGTCAAGAAATTCTTGGTTAATTTCCTGGACTCAACAAGTTGGATACACTTCCTGTAAATTCTTCTTATGAATTGAAATTTGGATTCCGGTTTCAAGTGGTCCATTGAGTTGACAGAGTTAATCGATGCAATAACTGAAAGACATTGCAACAAAACAATCAATTCAATAATAACATCTGATGTAGCAAAACAATCATATGAATCTAAGACAAATTCCATAGCTTCATCCTCAATTTGCTCTTCTTGCACAATTCTCCTGAACGAGTCCATAATGAACTCAAAGAATTTCCCATCAAGTGGCATCTCACTATCAGCGTAGAATTCTTTTATAAGAGAAAGTGGGATCTCTCCGAAATCATGTTTAGACCCAAAAATTTCAACATAACCATATCTTCTTAGTATTTCTGAGTTAGGATGTTCAGAATACGTATTGTAAATTTGTTCACCTTTCTTGATAGGTCTAATAGCCCTAACAATTAGTGCCAGTCCTTCATATTGGAGTGAAGCATTATGTAAATTGGTGTCGGCATTCAAAGTGTCTGCCAAAGGTATCATGGATTTGAAAAATCCATCCCTTATACAACTGTCAGGAAACTCTTCATCTGAGAGTGGAATTTCTTCTTCATGGACGGCTTCAAGCTTCATTGACCCATTACCATTAGCGTCGCCATTCCCATTAGTTTCAGCCTTATTTTTGTCTTCGCTGACTGACTCGTGGTCTTCATCCTCATCTTCATCTTCATCTTCCTCCTCATCGTCTTCCTCTCCCTGGACAAAGCCATTTTCACCAAGTCTTTCGACATCGAACGAATAAGACATAATCAAAGATGCTATCTTATGGTAATCTTCCAGAGAAGTGTTTGAAAGCTCTCTGATGCCCATTTGATCAATAATGATACTTGGGAACAATTTCTTATATAAGGCATCGGCCAACTCTCTACCTATTCTTTGAGTTATGAGTGAAGGTTCAAGTTCTTTCTTCTCTTCTTCATTCCAGAACATAAGCTGATTAAACTGATAGTTTTCGGTATCAAAAAGGGGTAAAACTTCGAAGTAAGATTTCCACTTGCTATCCTTGACAACTTTGGTCTCATACAATAAAACAACAATGAGAGCCTCCCACTGATTGAGTTTCAATAAGATCTCTTTAACATGAGGCATATCATCAACCAAAGTACAATTTTCAACATTGATGATGATAGACCTGGGGATTCTGAAAATTTGTTCACCTTCGGCGATGTCTTCTAAGGCGATGACACCACGTCCTTCATGTTTCCCTCTCAAGTCCCGAATTTCAGCCTCCTTTGAGAACTCTACTTGCTCATTCTCCAACCACAGGCGATAGTTGTCGGTGGCTTGTTGGAAAGACATGATTTATTGCGGGAAGAAAAGTCAGTTGAAAAGAGCGGTGAGCTACCGCGATGTGAGTTGAACTTCTTTAACAAAAATTTTTGAAGGTTCACGTGGAAGTGAACCGTCGTAACTCATTCTTCTCATACTCTTGTAACTGTCATCGCTTGTTGCACAAACAAGTTTGTTTCCCGAATCATTTAAATCAATTTTCACCACACTCATCGGGGTTCCATCGACCTCGAACCGCTCAAATTGTTTGATTCTTCTCTTCTTTTGCCAATTCCATACACTAACAAACCCATCACTACCACAAGTGTATAAATCATTTGTGGCATTGTTGAAAACAATAGAGTTGACAGGGTAAACAACATCGGTGTCTGTAAGTTTGTTGTGATGACGATGACACTTAAAGGCATACTTTTTGTCTTGTACTTCAGGGCTGGGATCAAAGTACTCAATACTAACCCTGCCATCAATACTAGCTATAGCGAACCCTGACCCGTCAGGGAAACACTTTATGTCATTTGTCTGTGACTTGAGCCCACTCTCACGAACTTGGAAAGGGCTGTCGAACTTGCGTACATCGTAGATCTCTACCACTCTCTGGGACATCCCCATAGTCAAACGATTATCAGTGGAGTCCATGCAAAGCGTCTTATTGGCTGTCTTACGACTAACAATGCTTCTTCTTTGTCGTGGATCAAACACAAGCATGTTCTTGTCAAAGGTTGTACAGGCAAGCAAGTCTCCAATGGCCTGGACATTGCTTACCCCACAATCTATGCCGTCACTCACGGTGAACTCTTGCACCAATTTAGTGTTTTCGTAGTCAACAGACCGCAATGTGCCGTCGATGCATCCAACATACGCTGATGCACCGGAGTAGGCAATACTGAGCACTGTCGACTCACATTGCATTAACATTTGCTGTTGGGGCAGGTCCACAATTGTCGCATCGTAAAGACCAAGACGATTGTCCCATGAACTAATGAGAAACTGGTCTTTATTAGGAACAAACTTGACATCAGACACTATATCGAGTTCATGTGGCACGGGCGCTTCCGAAAACCCATTGGGTTTCTCATAAATTGAAGGTGTAGGCGACATTTAAGAGTGAGATTTTTTCTGGTCAAGTCCCAATTCCACTACCTCTGCTGGATCTTGATCAGGCTCAATCCACTCAAAGTTTGCTCCCTGAGTGAGCCAGTACTCAATGAATTGAAGCTCTTCAGGCAAATCATGGATCGCCATTTTGCGGTGTTTGAGTTGCAGTTGTAGAAGTTTCTGGAGACTTGAAGTCCAGTCGTCCACCAGTTGAGACGATGTTTCAATGAGGAAATCGTCAGCTCGCGTGTGCTGGGAATGTCTTCTGACTTTGCTGAGATGATAATTCTTGAGGTTGACGTCGCTGTGCTCTTCAAAGTATGTTAGTATCCGACTAACAAAGTATAGCTCTCGAGAGTGGATGTAGTTGTAGGCAGCGTTATTGGAGTCTCTCCAACCCACACGTCCAAGCTTGTTGGCGGTGACTAAGGGCCAGTAGAAGTACATCAATGGGAGCACTCCAAGTAAATTGAGCCCCAAAACTACTGATGGAGGAACCAAAGGCATCAAGTACGACTCAAATGCTGAAATACTTAGAAAAGCAGCAGCCGCTGTTTTCATGTAAGAATTGAGTTTCCGTCGTACAAATTTGACGTACTTCGATGACGCTACTGTATCATCAACGAGTCTGAAACAACTGTGATAGTCATTATTTTTAAGCAACACCACCAACGCCAACCTGATGACATCGTTGTCCACCACTCCTTTGTTTAGCTGCTGCATGAACAAATCGGCAGATGCAGCGACCACATGGTTCCCGTTGGTGGGATTTGGTTTCTGGAGTAGGTATTTCCTAAATATGGATTGGTCCATTTCGCCACGAACAGTGTCCCAAACGAGTTCTTCCAACTGCTGGTTCGACACTGACGGCGAGATCCCCAAGAAATCATTCGACGGTGATGATTTTGTGTTTTGGCTCTGAAGTTTTCGACCAGCTACAATGCAGTCCAAAAGAGCAGCTTTATGAGGAGCTCTACCATCAAAAGCTCTCAATCTGGACACGAATGTCTCGTAGCTCAAGGGTTGACGAGAGAAGAATTTAGTGGTGGTCAGGACGAATCGTAGCGGTTGCACCATAATTTTTTTTCAGTCAATGAGAGTTGCCAGCCAAACCCGAAATTGCACCCAAACTACAATCACTGAATAGGCAACGTGTCACAACAAGGTAACAAGGGAATCTACAGGGTGTTCGCAAACAACAAAGAGTCTAAAAAAAGAATCCAACACGAGTAAAATTAAGCATCTCATAACATTTCCCAATTGGTATTAAATGAAAACATTACAACTAGCGATTACATTTCAGTTTGACCTTAAAGCTGGCATTTGCTTCTTGTTGTTCCACCATGTCCCAACCAGCAAAAGAACAAGATCAGGAACCCCAACAACAGCATTCAGATCATGTTCCTGCTGCCAGTACTTCAAATCCTAAGCAGGACCAAGATATTCATGGCGGCTTAACTTCCTCGTCAGACTCTCCCTCGTCTATTTTACCATCAACTGGTTTCCAGCCACAAGAATTCCTTCCTCCCAGCATTCCACACCATCGTGACATCTCGAGAGACTCGTACATGTCCAATCTTTCGATGTACTCAGAGCAAACCCCCAAAATGGCTCAGCCCATGAGTGTAACAGTCGTGGATCAGAATGTTAACCCTGTCAACAGAGTGGAATCCAAACGTTTACAAACAACCCGCTCAGTAAGTCAAGATAAATTGAGTCCTGATGTGGTGTACGATACTAGCATTGAGAGCACAGTTCCTCCCAGGTCAAACAGACGACCAATGAGTGCATTTGTACCTGAAACCGAAAATCTGGCCCAAACGCATGCCAGAAGAGTGTCGCTTGCGATAAGTGACGACTTGGACAGACTAATGGAGAGTGCAAGTTCTATCACTCTGAAGAAATACGAGTTTAATATTCAACCAGAAGACTTCAAGCCTCCAAAGGGCCACAGAAAGAACAAATCAATAGGTTCAAGTCTCTACAGTGCCGAGATAAGGGAACAGTCACACCTCACGTCTCTGGAGAGTTTCATGACAGCCGAATCTGTCAAATCTAATCTGCCAACGTCCTCTCTTAAAAGACACTCATTACCACCAAGGCCCAGTGCTGAAAACATAGTTAGGGCCCGAGAAGTGTCGAGTCAAATGGAGAAGAAACTGCTTCTGACAGAGTCTTTCGGCATCGAAGAGGTTTCAGGCTACAATTCCCACGATGAAAAGACTCCGACTTTTGTCACTGAATCCAAGCTGCAAGGGTCTGACGAGCAGCCATTATTACTGAAAGTTCCACCCATGCCAGATCATGTTCTTCCTGTAGTTCAAGGTGATGATCTGGCCTTACTCAGCACAGCATCTCTCCAAGAGCAAAGCAACAGCACTTCACCAGAACCACTCATTACAGAAGCACAATCTGTGACTGTTTCTCGAGCCAATAGTGCTGCCAGAAGAGTGTCTCCATATCCACTTGAACACGAAACATCTTCTCATTACGACGAAGGTTCAGAGCAAGATAAAAAAACTTTAGCCACGATTCCTTCCGGAACTAATTTGGTGACCACATCTACAAACTTCGAAGCTGAAAATAATGCAGAAATCAATCTTGGTGATGTCAACGACGATTTTTACGATGTGGATGAGCCAGTTGTTTCAGAAGCAGTTACTCGAGCCAAATCAGTGAAGGATTCCACCAAACACCCAAAGAAAGGTAAACGGAAGTCTAAGAGACGAAGCAAGAGTTCAGCTTCCGGCCTGCTTAAACCCTTCAGTTATAATACCCTCATAGGATTACTTGAAAGCATCAATGGAACGATCATTGGAGAAGAGTTTGATCAGTTGAATTTGCCAATCAAAGAAAAACATTTGATAGAGAAGATCATCGACTCGTTATCGAGATTAACTTCAGATATGGTGCTAGACGAACAAAGGTACGAAATCGGTATAAAAAGGTTGGAAATGGCACTAAGAGTTCTTGAGGGTTTTTGAAAAAGGTTTTCAAGAAGCACACCACATCCACCAACTTCACATAACTCATTGTAATTTAACAGGAATGATTCAAGGTCAAATCGCATCAACCAACAAGGTTGAGTAGGTGAGAATCGGTGTCTGTTTCAGGACAAGACCAGCCATTTGACATAAATAGTGTGCGCGGCCAATATCGGGGAGTTCATCTTTTAATTTAATCTATTGTTGGTATTGTGATCGAGTCTTTCGGTAAGGCGTAACAAAATCCGCCATGCATGATCCTAAAACGCCTTCACCTCCGGTAGACATCAAATCTCCTTCAATGAAGAGGTACCCTAACCTTTTAATTGAAGTGCCATCGAGAGACTCCGGGCCCACTTCGTCAAATTCAATAGTCAACGCGCTTGGTGAGTTGAAAGAACCAATTAACATCACTCATGAGTCAGAGGACTCTCGTATGTCGTTTGACGAGATTACACAACTTCCAACACCAATTGTCAACAATGGTTCTTTTGGGAGTTTCTCCCCTGTAGAGAGTGCTCATGGTTCAAGCCCCATTGAGATGTCTAAAGTACGAGGGAAGTCAGTGGTGTTCAAAGAAAGAGCTGTCTCCGAGTATAAGCCTTTGGATCGAAGAAATTCCTTGACCAGAGGCACAAGAACTGAGTATAAGCGTGTTCTGTCAAACCCGGTTCCTAAAGACGAGTCGCCAACTCCAGGTTTGATACCCAGTCCTCCTGAAGACGAAGCAACGTCTCGTTATGAAGGCTCCCTATTCAAGACCATCCATACAGAAAAAGTTTATCAATTCGAAAAAGTTATAGGTACCGGCAACTTTAGTACCGTGGTACTTGCAACCAACGTCGAAAATTCATTACAACAGGTCGCTATCAAGATCATCTCTATGCCTCACAAGAATAAGAGTGAAATCAAGAATTTCAAGTATTTCCTCAAAAGGGAACTCAATATTCTTCACCAACTACAATTCCCTTCAGTTATCCAATTGCTTGATTATAACATTAATCTCTCAATCAACATCCAAGAGATGTTGAGTTTGCAACCGGTGGAAAGTGAAAGTGATCAAGACTCGGATTTCTTGAGATCGGATCTAATCAATGACTACCACAACTTGCAGTCGAACAATGATCAACTTATTTTCCTCAATTATTGTCCTGGTGGTAACTTGTTAGAATTCATGCGTAGGCAGTACACCAAGCATAGCTCTACATTGACATACTGGAGACTCATACAAAGAATAGTGACTGAATTGTTACTTTCAGTGCAGTACATTCACCAGAATAATATTATTCATCGAGACATTAAACTCGAGAATTTACTATTGAATTACGATTATGACACTCTCCTTGAGATATGTGATGGGTTCTCCAGTTTGTCAAACTACAAGTACCCGTTGACATGTTTGACAGATTTTGGGCTAGCTAAGAAACTCCATGAAGCAGGCCAGCTAATTGCAACTAGATGCGGGTCGCAGGACTACATTGCCCCTGAAATCTTGATGGGACTCAAGTACAACGGCCAGCTAACAGATGCCTGGTCAGTGGGAGTTTTCATCTACTGTTTGATTGAAAATAGGCTACCATTCGACATGCCACCATTGCATCTCATTTCACAAACCGGTGTGTCTCCCTCAGTGATAAGGAGAAAGATGTCAAAGAACACCCCAGCACATCGTATTGCCATGATCGACTGGGACTGGTATAGCGCTAGTCAACTAGTGGACAAACTCGACTCGCAGTCTCAGACAATTGTTAGACATCTCCAGGCTATTGTGGAGAGATTATTGGTTCGAAAAGACAAAAGGTCTACTATTGACAATATCATCAATGATGCCAACTTCTCATGGATTTTATCATCAAGTCCATTTGTATAATACTGTAATTTAATCGGAATTCAATTCAACTGTACCTTGCCAGTATCAAGAAAATGTCGGGCGACATTAGCTGTCTTTGATGGCTCGCGCGACAGCCACCAATTTGCACCTCAACTATTTCTCCACATGAGCACAAACGCAATGAACTCGCAGGGAGGAGTCCTGCTCGCCAATGGTGTAAGTCATAGCAAGCAGGACGTTGGGTACCACGATGATTCACATCAGCTGCATGGGTCAAGTGTAAGTGGGAATGGTTCTAAAGCCTCTTCTAACCAGCCTCCAGAGATAACTCATATCACCGCCAATATAATACCGTTGCTGAATGTGCTAAGATTCTATACCCAAGAAACGTACAGAGAGCTCAGCACAATAGTGGAAAATCTTTCTATCACTAAAGAATCAGAGTCTGATGTCACAAGGAAGAAAAAACTTCTCCAATTAATCGTCAGCTTGCGACAAGACTTCGTTAAAATCTACACCCTTGTGAAATGGGCAGCAGTATCAAAGGATATTGGGAAACTTATCGATTTATTGAACTGGTTCCGAAATCAAGAGTTCTATTTCGAACAATTATCACTAGGATTGAACGAATTGAATCGATTTGGTGGAGCTAAGTTACCTAATAGTGACTTGGTAACAAGTTTGGAAATCTTAATCAAGGGCAGACCCCAATTACCTTCATACAATCTCATAAAAGACAAACCAATATCACCTGAAAAAATCATTCAAGTTCTCGAGGATCTCAACCTCTTACTCACCACAAGGATGGCATTGAATGATAATGTTCCCCTGGAGTTCATCACAAATCACACAGTCAAAGACGGAAGAATCATTTTTCATTTACCTCAAAAATTCGAAGTCTCCATCACCATTGCCAACGATATCTTAATAGAACTGGACAGCGATTACCACAAGTCGCCTTATTACTTTATAGACTTTCTGTTCTTATTTGGAATCAATCACGAGGGAGTGTTTACCACAGACATATCTTCCAAACTACCTGAAGCATTTTTTGGGAAGTTTGAAAAAAATTGTAATCAGGTGTTATTAGACTCCAACCTTAAAGGTCTTTATGACTTTCTCATGAAGTTTTGTTCAAATTACAAACTTAATCTAATCTATCAACAACTCAAACTGATTACTTCTGAAATTAAATGGAACAAGTCAATTAAATTCAAATTCAACTCAAACAAAAATGTTATCACCATCAATTACTGGACCACTCAAAGTTTCAAATCGTACATAGAATTATCCATTGACAGCGATTTCGATCTTGACATCAAATGGTTCAAAAATGGTGAGTACTATGAAAATAGTGATATCAAGATTGACAACAAAGAATTCAATCTTGAATACTTGTTGAGTTTGATTTTGAACAAGCATTGTGAGCTATTAATGAGCTCCATCAACGAAAAGTTTGATCAATCTTTTGTTACCTTGATCAATCCCCACCAACTACTCATCAAACTATCAAATAAGAAACAAACAATCTTGTCCATTAATGCATCATCAGGAATTTTCTTCTTTAACGAACCTAGCATCATCGAAATCCAACTCATAAAACGAATCAATGCTTACAACTGCAACGGTACTGAATCCATGCTAGTTGACTATATTATCAATAATTTAGTGGAGGTCAAACTACAACGATTAAGCAAGGAGGTTCATAATAAGCTCATTACAATTGAGTGGATCAGTAATAGCATCATCAAACTCAAAGACAGTGAGTTATCCAAGATCAGTGAGAAGGCCAAAAATTATAGAATTCAGTTCTATAGATGTAAGAACTGGCCATCATCTTGGTTCTTGATTAATTTTATAAGTGATAACGACTACGAGGTGAATTTTTTTGTTAGCAGAATCAAGTCTATCAAGGGTGAATGGAGGATAGAATGGAATTCTAACTTGCGTTTGGTTTACTCGCCAACTTTTGAATTCTTCAATAACTTATCGAATGTTTGTTCCAACAAGATAATTAACAATATGATAATGGATGAGTTGTTGTATTCCAATATTCAATTCATGAAGTTAAAAGACAACAGCTTGATCAAGAAGCTTGGGCTCAATAGCGCAGAAGATAGCGAACATGACCTCGATTTTTGCTTATTTAACGGAGATGGAAGATTTTTACCAGTCAGGAATTCATCGAACTGTTTATTTTTGAAAATTAACCTGGCCAAATCCAATTCCAAGGACATCAGACTTCGGGTTAAGTTCAAAGGTAAGATAAATTTGAACTTTGATCAATTTAGTACATTCGATTTCGAGAAGTTGAACATCAATATCAACACCCAGAACAACTCATTTGAAGTGAATCGGGATCTAAACATGGTGAATTTCCATCATGATGTGAAGATCACTGATGAGATATTTCACTCTATGAATCAGTTCAAGGTATTGATCACTATTATCAATGAATTATCTGTTAACAATATTGAAATTAAATTGAATACCAACCAGCAAATCATGTTCAATGTGAATGATTTATTCCAAAACCTATACATTGTACTTCCTGAGAATGTTATCAATAACAAACTGTATGAGTTGAAGTACACTGATGATACCCAGCGAGAAGATGTCAAGCTGATTGTTGAATTTTTGAATGATAGAGATGGCACATCTGGGTTCACAGGCATAATAAATTATCTCAAAACAGTTACTCCAGTACTAAATGGACTTCACTCAGCTACTAAGTATGTTGAAGAGTACAACAAGGCCAAGTTGTCCAATGGGTTGAGTAAAGTGTTTTGTGATATGAGGCTTCGAGACTTGAATTGTTTGGACCTCTTGTTTGGGTTCAATTACCAGAACAATAAGAATATTGTTAAGGAGAAGATTCAAGTCAGCACCAGGTTTGTGATCAACAAATTCGACAAGGATAAGAAGGATAATCTCAATTTAGTTGTGAGTCTTTTCCACAACGTCAACCTTCGGAATCCCAAGTACAGAGATCTTTTCGAGTTGATATTTCGGAAAGCCAACGAGAACGGTAAAGCAATAAGTTTGAAGTACGACTTCATCGTGCAACCAGAAGATGTTGAAAAATTCATGACTCAAATTTGTGACTGTGTGCTTGAGTTTATCAGCAAGAATTGAATGATTACATACAAACAATAATGAACGAACAAATATAACCATCCAAACCTCTATTCTATAACCTATAATACACTAATTACTAATTAAAATGACAAGTACTGTTCTTTTTTGAACAATTTTCACATATTGTACTGTCAGCAATTGTTGTACACTTTATTTTACGTTTCCTGCAATTAAAACAACTTGATTTCCTTGAGTTATCGATTGTTTTCTTGACTTTATCAGGGAATTCTTCTTTTTTGTATTTTTTGTTCTTGATGATATCATCTTTTGTAAAACCTTTTGAGAACCAGCAACTAAGATTTTTGTTACAGCATGATCTACAAGCTTTGAACTTGATTAATTTTGAGTTTGATATTATCAAAGACCAATCATTGTCGAATTTGATAATGTTATCACTCAACAATTTGGTTAAGTCACTTGGACTTAAAGTGAACTGACTCAAATTGAAATTTTTGTAGTTGTTTGAAAGAATTATAATTTCAGCATTACACTTGACTTTTCTCAACCTACATGCATCACATGATGGTCCTAACCTTTGTCTTCTCTTTTGCTGATCGAACTTCAGGTACGATTTGACATCTTCATTCTTTAATGACAGTTCAGATGCTTTTGGAGAGCTTGTTAAACTCGATGGTGCGGATGGATCTGATAAATATGTCTTTGTTGTGGTATAATTATTGCTCGTATCCAAATCATGCAAGTTGGACTCTGTAAGTTGGCTATGACTCACTATAGATATAGATGGTAGGATGACTTTGTCACTCTTGATTATCGGTAAGTTGAGCGAGTTTAGCGATGGTAGATTTATTGGTGGTAGACATATTTTAGACCCTGGAGCTGTGGCATGCATTATTGAATAAGATAACAAATCTTTGGATGTCATATTTACACAGTTTTGTTTTATATACACGGCGTAAATACAAGGGGGGGATTATGGATATTTATATAAAATCCTGGGGTTATACGGTTAACAGAGGTCTTTTTGTCACATGGAAAAACTCCGATAGTCCATTTTCGCCCTTTAGTGAAAAAAAATATGGTAATTTCACCATAGCTACGACCAAGGTTCCGATCGTCCTTTATCAGTGAGCAAAGTGTTAAAAATGACTGTGATTTGCTATAGTCACTTGAGTCATCTCCTCAGTAAAAGAAAATGTAAAACGACTCAATCCTGATAAGACGGGAGGGGAAGGGCCTGGCGCTATAAAGACCGAGTTTCTACGGAAAATCTCGGGTGACCCCAGGCGTTTTTCTTTTAAAGGGCTATAAATTTTTATGGTTCTCGGATCAATGTCAACCATGAGTCAAAAATCTGTTACGACGATGCTGTATTATGTACGAACTCATAGATTATCCGTTTGTCCTAAATTCGTACGAGTCATCTCCTCTTCAATTCAAAGTCCGAGGTGGTAAAAACGGCTCATGTGCCAGATTCGATTTTACATCCCTTAACCCGACCGGTTAATAAAGGTTTCCATTTATGAAAGGAGTGCTATTCACTCCAACTCCGGACTCCGATCGGTTATGGTCTTGTGGCTGTAGTCATCTACCACGGTTAAACACTACAGTGGAGAATGAGTGTGATTTTGTTGGAGGGGCACTAACAAAAGTAATTATTTTTGTTTGTGGTTTATTTGCAGTTTACCAATACAACAGAGTTGAATTGGGTGATTTTACGTACCCGGCAAACCATACAATGAATCTAATATCCGGTATAATTTTAGCCATTCGGGTGCCAGTGATGCGTCTTTAACTCCAGATTTTTGACATGAGCTACCAAACCGTTTTATTCCGATGGTTTCCTGTGGTGGTCACGTGAGACATTGTTACATTCATTGTAGTCACATTATGCGTTGCTAAATCTGTTTTAGTCACGTGATTTTCTCTGTTTGCGGTTCCCAACTGGGCATATTTACTTACCAGCCATTTTGGGTAACGGTTTTGCAATAGTCAAACATGTTACTCAAACTGTTTCAGTTTACTCCTTGTCATCACACACACTAAAATCCATGGAACTTATGAATCTGGATTCATTAAGTACTCCCACCAAAAGGTTTCTGAGACTATCCATACGGTCACCTGACTATTCGTTGTCTCCTATAGACATCAAGCATGTAATGATAGACAAGGGATTCTCTAAATCCATAAGTAACAAAGTTCTCAATGAAATCAGTTGTCGAATGGGCGACATGAAATCGTCTCCTGTGAAGGAGATCGATCAGGATCCATTTCGTCATCACCACCAGAACCAATTCTCCAAAATGGAGTCCATACTAAACCACTACTCAGTCAAGAGGATCAATTTCAACCCGTCCACTGCCTCAAAGAAGAAAAGAAGAACTCTCACGGGCCTGTTAGACACTTCGAGCCCTATAAAGAACGATTCTGATTCCATGCATCCACCAATACAGCCACTAAGTTCAAGCCCCTTCAAGAAAATTTCACCTTCCAAAAAATCAATGAATTTGAATGGACTCCTCAACGATAAAGAAAACGAAGTGTTTGCCATACCGAAGAGACTCACGTCACTAGAAATGGCAGGTGTGGCTACTCGTAAAATTCAAGTTCCTAGAAAACCTTACAATCCAAATACCACGTCAATTCCACAGCTTCCACAGGTAGGCACGCCCAATCTTAGTGGGAACATACCACAACTCAGAAACACTTCTGTATCAAATATACCCAAACTGCCATCGAGCAGAAGCCTATCACATAAACCCATTTCCAGGAAGTCGTCTATACCCCAGCTTAACAAAAACTCATCGATACCTCAGCTCAATAAGCAACCTTCCCGTACGACCACACCACAGCTCCCACACCAATCATCTAAACCTTCTGTTCCTCAACTCACAAAACAGCCATCAACGCCTAATCTCCAAAAGAAGACTTCAATACCTCGACTCGCATCTACACAGACTCTCAAGCATAAAACATCAGCTCCACAGCTCCACAAGGCACCCATACCCCTGCTCAATATCTCTGGTGCTCATAAATCCACCTACGATAAACCTACGGTGTCGTCATCTCAGAAACTGTTGAACAAGTTCATGAAATTTAAGAGTAAATTCAGCTAGCATTAGAAAATATTGGCTTGAACTTTGATTTCACCACCAAACGTCAATTTTTGACTACCTGACCATTTGGCGCCAGGTTGTAAATTAATAAAGTCAGTGACATGTCCTGCCTCAATACACAACATGTTATGATAACCACTTTTTGGCTCAAAATCGGCCATTCCAGCACTCTTTTTGATCCATGGGTTCCACACAACAGTATCAGGCAAGTTGTCTCTGATGACGTTTTGTTGAACGTGGCCTAGTTTGATAATCTGGAATACCTTTCTCGTGTCTACGTTCTTGTAGATTCTGTCGAATTCTTCGTGGAAGTTGATCATTGGTGCTTTCTCAGTGTACCAAGTCTGGAGTAATTGATCATAACAATCTGAGTCAATCAAATTATTGACGACGATGTCGGTAATATCATCAACTCTGAAGTACGTGTGGAACAACCAGTTGAAGTCGAATGCTTCGTCACCACTATTTTCAACTTCAATCTTAGTGACCAATTCTTCACTAGAGAGCGTAATGGACAATATCAAAGTGAAGTCGTACTTGCCATTGTTCCATTTACTCAAGAGTTCTTGGTCGACTTGTTCTGGGCCTAAACCAAATTGAACAGTAATAGGAGACTCGGTTGTTTGACCTAAAAACTCCCAAGTAGAGTTTCTAGCAAATCCATGTTGAGGCAATGGATAAGTAGGATGAGATTCTTCCTTTGATTTACCAAAAATTGGGAAAACAAGTGGGATTCCTCCTCTCACAGGTTTTGAACCGTCCAACTTTGCAGCTTCAGAAACCCAAATTTGTTCTTTACCCTTCAATTTCCATGAAATCACAGTGGCCCCATATTTAAGAATAGTAACAGAAGTAGTAGGGTCGGAGTCAAGGGTCACCACGACTTTATCATCAAAGTCCTCAATCATGTTTATCGGAGTCGCAACAATACTGCGAGCAACGTCGAACAAAAGCGCACGGCAACGACAGTGTGCCAAAGTGCAAACTGTCAAATTATAAACCACTACACTTCAATCCGTATAAATAATCTATTAATACATGCTAACTTCTGTACCATAATCTGGTAATTGTTGTTTTCATCATTTTCTTTTGTAATTGGAATACACCATACATTAATGCTTCAGCAGTTGGTGGGCAACCAGGCACATAAACGTCAACAGGAATCAATCTGTCACAACCTCTAACAACTGAATATGAATAATGATAATAACCTCCACCGTTTGCACAAGATCCCATAGAAATAACCCATCTTGGTTCAGGCATTTGATCATAAACTTGTCTTAAGGCTGGAGCCATCTTGTTTGTAACAGTACCAGCAACAATCATAATATCTGATTGACGTGGTGATGCTCTAAAAATGATACCTAATCTATCTTGATCGTATCTTGGAGTTGAAACGTGCATCATTTCAACAGCACAGCATGCTAAACCGAAAGTAACAGGCCAAAATGATGATTTTCTGGCCCAATTTGCTATAGTGTCCAATGATGTAAGGGCATAATCTATTGGAGCAGATGCTGTCTTTTCTGACATTAATGGGAAATTGGTTGGGAGAGATTTAGGAGTTAAGTCTTTGGTTGATATCAACCTTTGACTTATCATTGGCATTAATGCCATATGTTGACGTTTAACAACTGATAACATTAATCTCTTGTTATTAGAAAACATTATAAAATTAAAAGCGTTTTTCATCAGCAATAAAAAACGCTCATTGATTGGAGGAGTTGGTTGGTCACGTGAGCGGACCATTAGTTTTCGTATGGTTCCCCAGTTCAGCTGGGCCAGGACCTAGTAGCACATTGACTTTCCCTGGGAGTGTGTTTCTAGACCAATGGTGGTATTGCTGGTGTGTTTTTTGCACTTTTCATGTCGACGTCGGAGTAGTCTACGATTGGTTATTCCCCTGGTAAAAAGATTATTCATTACATGCTAATGCTTCCAACTTACTGGTGGCTTATGTTGTCCGTGTTAGCTGACAAGCTTGTCCGAAACTGCTGAAACGCTTTTTTCAGTTCTCGGACCCGGATCAATAATCATCATTATGCCGATATTTCCACCTCGACCAACCTTGATGCCGTCTCAAGGCTCATTGAGTAACCGACACTGCTGACACGGCTGCCACAGCTGCCACTGTTAGACTGTCGCCCTCGTCCAAAATTCTGTCTATTGGATTGTATTTTCCAAGTATTCTCTAATCTTGTGTATGACGTCCTCCTTCACTTCTGCCGGTACCATGTCCTCGGCCTTTGGCTTTACAAATGCAAGCAACTGTTCAAAAGTCATAGATTCAGCGTTTGCATTAGTCTCTTCCAATTCTTTAATGGTCAATTTTGACACATTATCGTACCAACCAGATTCAAACAACTTTAATTTAAGATGTTTGTGGATCTTTTCATAATTTCCTGACGAGATCAAATGATCTTGAATCTTTGACTTGATTTGTTCAAGTTCTTGATCTTGTTGAGTCATTGAATAATGTTTCGCGATGATAGGGTTTAAGCGATTACTTGCTATGAAACCATCACCATACCTCGCAAAATTGAAGTCTGTTGAGCCATTGGCTCAGGGCAATTGGATCCAAACCCGCAGAATCAACTATTTGGATCCAAACGGTAACGATAGAATTTGGGAAATGGCAGTAAGAACCACTAGAACTGAAACTACAAATACTGATGCTGTATCAATAGTCGGATACTTGAACTTCCCTGATAAGCCCAAGCATATAGTTCTTACCAAGCAATTCCGTCCACCCACAGGGAAAGTTGTTATTGAACTCCCTGCTGGGCTTATTGACCCCAAAGAATCAATTGAATCAACAGCAATCAGAGAACTAGTTGAAGAAACTGGGTATCATGGACAATTTTTGAGTTCATCAATAGATGAAATCGAATTGTTCAGTGATCCTGGTCTTACTAATGCTAATATGGCGTTAGCTTTCGTTGATATTGATATGGAGAACCCCAAAAATCTTAATCCTGAACCTCAACTTGAGGAAAACGAGTACATAGAGACATTCACTTTGCCCTTAGACAACTTACTTAAAGAGTTGGTGGCTGTGGGTAAAAAAGAAGGTTGTGTTATTGACGCAAGATTGTATCATTTTGCTTATGGTATCGCTGCTGCTAAAAAAGTTTATAGTAGTAATTGAAGAAACATTTTTGTACGCACAAATGGACTTTATGAAACCGGAAACGGTGTTGGATTTATCCAACATTCGTCAAGCTTTAGTAAGAATGGAAGACACCATTGTGTTCCTGCTTATTGAAAGATCACAATTTTATTCCAGTCCTTCAGTTTACGAACCAAATGCTTATCATATCCCAAATTTTGATGGCTCAATGCTCGACTGGTTCTTGTTACAATTAGAGAAGACTCATTCTCAGGTCAGAAGGTATGAAGCACCAGATGAAACACCTTTCTTCCCCAATGATTTGTTGCCATTGATTCTCCCACCAGTAAAGTACCCAAAAATTCTAGCAGGTTTCGCCAACGAAGTCAACGTTAATGATGAAATTAAGAAGTTTTACACTCATGACATCGTGCCAAAAATCTCATGCATTGCTGGTGAACAGCAAGAGAATCTAGGTTCAGTATCTACTTGTGATGTTGACTGTTTACAGGCTATATCAAGAAGAATTCATTTCGGAAAATTCGTGGCTGAAGCCAAGTTCCAAGATGATAAAGAAACTTACATAAAGTTGATCAAAGCAAAAGACATCAAGGGTATTGAAGATTCCATTACCAACAGTGCGGTGGAAGCTAAAATCCTCGAAAGGTTGATCATAAAGGGTGAATCCTATGGCGTTGACCCAAGTTTGAAATACAGCCAAAAGCCTCAAAGTAAAGTTGACCCTAAAGTGATTGCTAGTTTGTACAAGGACTATATTATTCCATTGACCAAAAAAGTCGAGACTGACTATCTCTTGAGAAGACTCGATGACCCTTTCGGTATATAGATCAATAGCTTAAAGTGTGTCATATTGTAGGCACCTAGATCAGCAGTCTGGAGATGTTGACAATGTCACTACAAACCCTTTCTTCTCTTAATCCTGGCGCAGAGCTCCTGTACTTGGATCCACTCAGTACGGAATTGCCAGTAAGGCCAAGTCAATCTTGCAATATCATCAGTCGATGAACGGCTGACTTTTGCACCCAATGAATTCCCAATTCGGAACCCTACTCCTAAATCACGTCTATCTCCAGTTAGTGCCCCTGAGCTGCGTTGCCCTGACACGAATGTTAATTCATACACTCCAAACAAACAATGCTTCACACGTTGACCTCACACGTTTAGGACCATGTGGCTATTTTGTGCTACTTTCACAAATGACATTTATAAACTGAAAATCGTACCCTGTTCATTGATTCAACTCACGTTCTAATGGACTTTACCTACGTTTCACCATCGGTGATTTTAGTGGTAATTGCAATTTTTGCAGTTTCTGTTACTTTGTTTAATGCTACAATCCACTCAATTTTGGTGTTTGCATGGAACTGCTTTGTCAAACCGTTCATGTACAAAAGAAAGACAACCAACGCTGATCAAAAGACCAATCTCGAGTTGTTCTACAAAAATCAAGCTCATATCTATGACAGGACAAGAGAATTCTTGTTACAAGGTCGTAAAGAATGCTTAAATTTAGCAATAAGTCACTTGGAAAAAAGAAAGAACTTGGTTTGGGTCGATATCGGTGGAGGCACTGGTGCTAACATTGAATTCATGGATTCAGTTCATCCAATCAGAAATTTCAAACAAGTTTATTTGGTTGATTTGAGTCCTTCTTTATGTGAGGTTGCAAAAAAGAGATTCAGAGCTAAAGGTTGGAACAATGTCACTGTGTTGAACGCAGATGCTTGTCACTTCCAGATTGACCATGAAGCTGCAGACTTGATTACATTCTCATACTCATTATCAATGATTCCAACTTTTTTCAATACCATTGACAATGCTCTCAGGTTACTTGACAAGAATGGTATCATTGCTTCTGTGGATTTTGGAATTCAGTCCAAAGATACCTCAATCGGTAGAATCAATACTATTGGTGGTCTCGTCAACAGAAATTTGTCTTGGATCAATAGAAACTTCTGGAGATTGTGGTTCGAAGCTGATAAAGTGTTCTTGGATTCATCAAGAAGGAATTACTTGGAGTATAAATTCGGTACAATCAAATCTTTGAACACCTTCAACAAAAAATTGGGTAAGATTCCTTACTATATTTGGATTGGCTGCAACAAATCAAAGAATGAAAATCTACTCCACAGAATTAACTGCTTTGTCACCGAAAGTCCATACTTGGGACCCTCCGATAGTACCACTTCTATTGACACTTCTTTGTATCCTGTTTCAAAGGGACATGAAGCTTTATTGTTGAACTTGCAGAAAAATCTACCTTACCCATCAATTTATTACCAAAAACAAGTGTGGAGAGTTTACTTTGACGACTTGAACCCACAATACAATCAGTTCAACAACCAGTATATCTACGCCTTCACATGGGAGGATCCAAGAGAAGATCACAAAATCTTGAAGTTCAATGAAAATGATACGGTGTTGGCTATTACTTCAGCTGGCGATAACATCTTACACTATGCATGTTTGCCAACACCACCCAAGAAGATTCACGCTGTTGACTTGAATCCATGTCAAAACCACTTGTTGGAGTTGAAGTTGGCTGCTTTTAAGAATTTGAGTCAGGATCAAATCTGGAGAATGTTTGGAGAAGCTAAAATAGATAATTTCAAGGAATTACTACTTGAAAAATTGAGTCCCTCAATGTCTAGTCATGCATTGCAGTATTGGTTTGAAAATGGCGAGAAGACCTTCGGTCTTGATACAAAAGGATTGTACGATACTGGTTCCACTAGATGGGCTTTGAGGTTAGCCAAGTACATTTTCACTTTTTTGGGAGTTAACGGAGCCATTGATGAATTGTGTCAATGTAAAACCATCTCAGAACAGAAGAGGGTATGGAACGAGAAGATCAAACCCACATTATTCAACCCTATTGTTGCAACTTTGATGGTGGGTAATCCAATCTTTTTATGGAAAGCATTGGGTGTTCCAGCCAACCAGGCCAAGATGATGGGGAACTCTGTTTTGAAGTATGTTATCGACACTTTGGACCCAGTTATCTCAAGATCTTTGATTAGCGAAGACAACTACTTCTATTACTTGACTCTCAAGGGAAAGTATGCTAAAAACAACTGCCCTGACTACTTGACAACTAAAGGATACAACAACATCACCAAGACCAGTACAAATGGTGAGGGCCCCCTAGACCATATCAGATTACACACCGATACCCTCAATGATGTTTTCTTCAGATTGAAAGAGAAGTCAATTACCATTGCTATTATCATGGATCACATGGATTGGTTTGATCCAAGAGGCAAAGACGCTCAAACTGAAATCCAAGCTTTGAAGAATTGTTTAGCTACTAACGGGAGAGTCATGTTGAGATCAGCCAGCCAGTACCCATGGTACATCAAGACTTTTGAACAGAATGGATTCAGATGTGAGCCTGCTGCCATAAGAGAATCTGGAACTTCCATTGACAGAATCAACATGTATGCTTCCACATGGGTTTGTACCAAACTCGACGGTAAAGCTGGTCGTCGTCGTATGAGTAGTTTGAGAATTTAGTTAATGTAACACAATTTTTTGCAGTCTCACAAAATCGTACAATTACTAATGACGAAAGAATTCGAAATTGTTTTGAATGTTCCTATGGAATGTGAAGCTTGTGTTGAATCAATTGCTGGAGCGCTCAAGCAAGTTGAGCAAGTATCAACTTTCGATATCAAATTAAAGGATAATCTTGTTGTAACGAAAGGTACTTTACCGCCTAGTGAGATAGTTAAAGCCATTCAAACCACTGGTAGAGATGCTATTATTCGTGGAACAGGTAAACCCAACTCCGCAGGAGTGTGCATTTTGGAATCATTTGACGATAAAGATATCAAAGCTCCAGTTAAAGGTTTGGCAAGAATCGTTAATGTTAGTGAATCAGATTTGTTTGTGGATTTGACGATAAATGGACTTCCTCGTGGTACCTACTACCCTTCTATCCGTGAATCTGGTAATCTTATCAACGGTGCTTTATCCACTGGTAAATCGATCTATGATTTAGCTCCTATCAGTGTGAAGGACAAAGCCACACAGGGAACCACTATCAACTCAATTGGAGCTTTCGTTAGCGATAAAGAAGATTTATTCGCTGGGCAACAATTTCTTCACGCTAATTTGAACGTTCAAGATCTTATTGGCAAGAGTATGGTGTTGTCTAAATTGCAAGACGAAGTCACTTCAGACTCTTTGGTGGGGATAATAGCTCGCAGTGCAGGAGCATGGGAAAACGACAAACAGATATGTAGTTGCTCAGGTAAGACTGTTTGGGAAGAACGTAAAGACGCCGTGGCTAAAGGTTTAACTACTTAAAGAATAGAACTATGATAATGAACATGAACATGAGCATTCATTACTCTACATTATTTATGTAATGCACTTCATTCAGATATTTTGATGTATGTCTATTGTACTGGTTATTGGCTAATAAGCTCCAAGTAATTAGGGGCATCGCCGCGGCAGTCCTCTCGCATTAACGATGTAAAAATTGTCCCTATTTGTCGATCCAACAGTGCGAAAAAAAACTCCTGTTGCGAGGATCTAAAACGTATTTCGTTCTTGATTCAATCGACCTTGTTACCGATTTTTTCTTGCAAGAACAATCAAGTTCATTACAAATAGACTCCTAATCTACTGAGGCTTTTCTTGGCCCAAAATCAATCAGATTTTAGTCATTAAAATCATACCTGTATCATAGAATTATTAAAACCATGCTGGCAAAGACAGTTGTGTCCTCAAGCACCTCTTTCAAAACAAGAGTTTACGACTACCTTAATGACCAACTTGATCTGTTGAGACACAAACGAGTATTGAAATTGAATAATCTAAAATTCATTCTACCTGGAATACCAATCTACGATGTCTTTGATTACACTCAAGACTTTTTAGCATCATCTGATCCACCAATAGATTTGGAAAGGTTATGCCTACAGAACAACCAGCTTGATCTGCTTCCTCCCAACTTCAGAACTCTTGCAAAAGATATACGATACCTTGATCTCCATGGTAATAATTTCACAGATTTGCCACATGAAGTGACAGACTTAAATCATCTAGAAATCATCGATATGTCCAGAAACAAAATATCATATCTCTCAAGAGCAAGATTGGCTACCTTAACCAGCTTGAAGGTACTATCATTAAAAGAGAACAGATTAAAATACCTTCCATCCATTTTAGGTGAACTACCTCATTTGAACCTACTTGAAGTAATGGGAAATCCCTTGATCATACCGTCTATTGAAACTATTGAGTCATTTCAGAAACTGACCGTGGACTTAGATTGGGTGAAGCAACTCAAAACATATCTCGTGAGCAACGCTGCAACTATTGATCTGAAACTAGCTGAATACGTCAGTGAAAGAAACTCTCATTCTAAGCAATCATCAATCTCATCCTCAAACTCCAATGGTTCAACACCTCAAGTAGCAAGAACTAAATCAATCTCTGAAACTAGAACAAAAGCTTCAAAAGCTGCAAGAAGAATGGGACTCATAATCAAGAAACCAGATGACGTGCAAGATGATACGAAAGAAAATGAACCTCCATTTTCTCAACCAACTCCAGTTACTCAAGACTTCCCGTCCCCTCTAAATTTGCAGCATATTTCACAGTCCATGACTGAACCAACACCCTCATCCATACCACAAGTTGGTACTACAATATCCAGCACTTTAGCTGATGCAGACAGCACTACTCCACCTTTAACGCCGACATTTACCAGCACTCAGCTGTTACCACTTACTATCAATCAAAACTCATTGCAAATTCCTCCTCGTTCAAGATCAAGGTCGAATACATTGATAGAAATAGATAAAATCTTGGAGAATGATAGCGTTGACATAGAACACAAATCTGGTGCTTATTTCAGGAGATTGTCTACACTTCAAGAAGTCCCCAATGATGATGTGCCATATCAAAACACTAAACCGAGTAATAACGCTCCTCTTCATGGCTCTAATAATAGCTCATTGAGTTCAAGTAATGGAGGCACGTTAAGGGTTAATGATGATCTCGCACCGATTAGAACACCCCCCACGCTCAGAAATGCTTCTTTATCGGAAGTTTCACCCATAAAAGCAACCCCTAAGAAGTACAATGATAGTGAAATCAATAACGTGGTTATCGTGTCAAGAAAGATATTATTCTCTTTCAGTGAATTACATTCATCAGTAAGAAGGTTCACAGGTTTTTGCATAGATAAGAAAACCACCATAAAAATGGTATCATTGCTTTATACAGCCAAAGCAAATATTGATTCCTTAGTGGAAAATCTTGAGTTGGTCGAAGATAATTTTGGAAACATTGAGAAGATCAATAGCTCACTCCATACTTGTGTTAGTTCGTTCAAATCTATTATGAACCTTCTCAGTGAGAATTTAGCTGCTTTTGTTGCTAAGATTGATGTGTGTTTCATTCGTATGCTTTACTTGACAATTTTTGGATCGTTCAATGAGATTTTCAATGCTTACAAGCTTTTAGTTCAATCAGCTCCTAACAAGGGGTTGACACCACAAGCAAATTCTACTGGGTTGGAGCAAAAACTCAAAACATCCAGTTTATCAGTGAATACATCATTTGCAGGTCCAAGCGATGATGATGTTGATGAAAAATTATACCAGTCAGTAGATGTTGCAGCTTCAAAAGCTCAAGACGTGTTCGGGGAACTCACCAGAGCAATAAGCAAGAGTGCATTGTCAAGTGCAAACAATCTGACTGAAGTCAATCATCAAGTTGCCATTAAAGTCAAGGAGTTGACTAATATCTGTATGACAGCGATGGACATCATCAAACGGCTCAAGACCAAATCAATCACGATAAGAAACAATCCTTCATACACCACCAAACGTCTCTTTTGGGATGACATCAATCTTTTTTTGAAAGCTATTATTCAAACGTTTTCATCCGTGAAAGGAATTATGGAAGACTTCCCAATTTTGAATGAGATACGTTCATCCATGGCCACCTTGACTAAGTCCACCAAAGAAGTTACAGTTCTACTTGAAGCATCATCCTACAAGACTATGGCTTCAGATACATCATCAAGCAGTCATCCTCCACCATTGGCATCGATACCTAGTGTATCTAATATTTTCACACCCCTGGTGCTTCATCCTGGAGCACACCATTCGTTTTCACATTCTAATCTATCACTGTTGTCATCACAACAGGTTAGAACTCCGTTAGCAGCTACACTTGGTCCAGCTGCACAGGCAATTTTACCACAAGAAAATGGACAAATATCAAGTCCGCTTGTTAGTCCACCTTTACCATATGACTCCACGACTTTTACTGCCCCTCAGAGCAGCGGACAATTTTATGCAAGAAATGGTATGAATCCATTCGATGGCCTTATTATGGCCAAGCAGAGAGAGTCCTAGCTCCTACATAGTTAACAAGACGTTATCGATGTGCTCATGATCGAGAGTGTAGATGTTCGGCTCAAGCTATTGAAGTAGTGACTCTGAACACAACCAGCGAGGTGACTAGGGAAGCAGAGCAAAAGACGCCTTGTTGTAAGTCTTCTCAGAACCAACAATTTTAGTGAATTTTCAGTGAACAGTGACAATTCGTCTTCGAGCGTCACAACTGAAAATCTGCAAAATCATCGATTTGATATTCAAGATATCATGGTTTCATCATAACGGAGTTCACAGTCTCTCAATCGGCGTTTTCCACTCAAACAGTACCATCAAATCATTTTGCAGCCGTTAATAAGCCGCATCTTTATCGTTGATTTTAACGTGTCTCCATCAAACAACTCTTTATCGAGATCTCATCGCCGTTGCTAATTTTCAGACATGACGATCGAATTAGAGGAACCAGCTCTTGAGTCCAACGCCCAAGTCGCTAAAGACTTGTTTGCTGGTACTATTGGAGGTATAGCTCAAGTTTTGGTTGGTCAGCCATTCGATACCGTCAAGGTCAGACTTCAGTCAGCACCAGAAGGAACTTACTCAGGTGCTGGTGACGTTATAAAGAGACTTTTGAAAGACGAAGGCTTGAAAGGGTTCTATAAAGGTACTTTGACACCATTAGTTGGTGTTGGTGCTTGTGTCTCTGTTCAATTTTCTGTCAATGAATTTATGAAAAGACACTACGACAGCGTTTTAGATGGTAAACCGCTTACTTTAGGTCAATTCTTCAACTGTGGTGCTGTTGCAGGTTTCGCCAATGGTTTCTTAGCATCTCCAATCGAACATATTCGTATTCGATTACAAACTCAAACAGGATCAATCAAAGAGTTTAACGGCCCAATTGATTGTTTTAAGAAAATCCAATCAACTAATGGTATAAAAGGCGTTTTTAAAGGGTTAACACCCACTTTATTCAGAGAATCTGTTGGTTTAGGTATTTATTTTGCAACTTATGAAGCATTGATTGCAAGAGAACTAGGTCAAAATGCTAAACTTGAACGTAAAGATGTCCCCGGTTGGAAATTATGTCTTTTCGGTGGATTGTCTGGTTACACTCTTTGGATAGCTATTTACCCTGTTGACGTCATTAAATCTAAATTACAAACTGATTCATTATCAAAACCAAAATTCTCAGGTAATTTAGATGTGGTTAAAACTGTTTGGAAATCGAATGGTATAAAAGGTTTCTACAGAGGTTTCATTCCAACGATTTTGAGAGCTGCTCCTGCTAATGGTGCAACTTTTGCCATGTTTGAATTAACCATGAGACTCATCAACTAATCAATTGAATTATAGACTATTTATTATGTCCGGTATCGTGTCATTAATCATTACTATTTGAATAAACATTTCATAAACTTCTCTTGTTGACTTGGTTCACTCCTTCAAAATGAGGTTCATATGATTCAGATATTCCAACAACATCTTCTTTGAATTCATCAGGATTGATAACCCTTATGAATTCCATAAAATCCATCATATACTCACCATTGAATTCGTACTCGTCACAACCAGCAACCTCAGCTAGCTCTAACTCGTCATTTGCCTCATTTTGATCACTGTAAACCTCCTTGGTGTTTGGTGAAACCAGTGCCTCCATGTCATTACCGTTGGTTGTTTTCTTCTGCTCGCGTACTCTGCGATTATAGCCTTTATCTATCCTAAGATGAAGACCAGGTATCAAATCTATGAGGTACAATAGTATCAAACTCATTACAAATGCATATACTGAGGTCATTGTACAACCCAATATTTGATAGCAGATTTGTATCCAGTTACCTTCAACCCAGCCACCACTAGCATCGTAAGAAGCTTCAGCAAAGATTCCGGTTAATAATGAGCCTAGCCAGCCAACTACCCCGTGAATTGCAAAAACATCAAATGCATCATCGATTTGAAAGAAGAATTTAATTCTGGTTGAAAGGTTTGCAACTGCACCACTTATGAGACCCAATACTATACTTTTCCAAAATCCACTGGAAGAAGCAATGTAACCTCCTGCTGGTGTTATAACAACGAGTCCTGCCATGACCCCCGAACAAAGAGCTGTCATAGATAGCTTACGCTCTGTTTTCAGGTTCAAACGAGTCGAATCACTACTGTAAGGTACAGCAGAGTAGTAGTAGTCCATAAGTAACCAAACAAGTCCACTCACAGAACTACATATGCAGATGTTCACGATCATGAAAATAGTATGAGCAGTGAACACATATCCACAACCAGCAATGAAACCACACCAGCCATATGTGACAAACACAGTACCCAAGATAATAAAGCTTGTGTTTGAGCTTCTGTAGTCATAAAGAATAGTAGGGTTTCTAGGACCAAGAATGTATGAGTATGCTAAAGTAGTAAACCCGCTGACAATATGAATACAAGTACCACCAGCAAAGTCCAAAACAGGGAGTTTATTAAGTTCAACGGACAACCACCCTTCTCTGTTCCAGAACCAGTAAGTTACTGGATTATAAATAATAGTAGACCATGCAAAGAGGAAAACAAGCATGGGTAGAATTCTACCTCTTTCTCCAATACAGCCGGGGAAAGTAAATGCCACACAAATAATCTTCATGAACCCATTGAAAAGAAAATGATTTATCGATAAAATGCTACCTCTAGGAGTTGAGTAGACCTGATTTACTGATACCTTTAGGTTTCGAAGCACAGCAAAATCCAAGTCCCCAATAAACCGATTGCTTGATGATGAGTAGCACAATGAGTAGCCCCAAATAAACCATTCAAGAGTGACAAATGGAACTAGTAGAATAGGTAGTGATAACATTGTTAGTGAAGACCGCCTTTGAGTTAGCCCACTATAGAACATAGCAACCCCTATAATCACAAAAGCAAGAAGTGCTGTACATAATACCATGTACAACAGACTAACCGTGAGGTCAAGCGAGATCAGCTGTTCCATCCTAAACTGAAAACTTTATCAGTGAAAATTTATCTGGATTGTCACTTGCACGATTATGATCTTATCCACAAATTATTGCAACTTTTTTGGTTTGTAGCAGAAATTTGAGAAACATTTTTGACAAATCCTGGGAACTCTGACTTTATATGTTGAGTTATACCAACCAAGTTGCTGCCTGTCAAAATTTCGCCTCATTACTGCACACTTGAGACAATCTGCAAAATTTGTCAGATTCCCATTTGTAGCTATTTCATATCCGTTTTGCATGAGCCTCTGCTTCTCTTCCTGACTGTAACTTAGTTTGAACGTCAGTGTATTTGCTGGGAAAGCTGCCTCCCTGTTCGCAAAGTACACGATCAATGGAGGTAGACTTTGTGGTTTAGCCAAATTTGTCCAGTTAGTTTCAACATCAGGGTAATCGCTGAATATATCGCAGCCTAGAAAGAGTGGTTTGTTCATCAAACCAAGCTCCAGAGACTCTTCAGCTGAAGGTACACGTGGGAAGTATGACTTGACATGGAATTCCCCTTTAATCTGGATTTTGTATGCTGACTGTTCGAATTGTGGGGTTGGATTATGGAATCTGGCGGCTGTATGAAGTAATGTCGTGCCATTGGGATACCCTCCAATATCAGAAGAACCATCAATAGCTAGTATCACATCTAGCTGTCTGCATGGTCGTAAGAGCAGATGAAATGGGACATTCTGACCATCGTCTCCTCCATCCACCAAATAAAGATGTGGATTTGTTCTTATTATTGACTCCCAAGCATTTGACCATTCGTAAAATGGATTAGGAGAGAATATTGCGTGATCGGCATGACCAGGGTTTCCAAAAGAACCAACGGAAAGTCTGTTCAAACCAAAAAGTTTTAGTAGAGTTTCAACTGCTTCACCAATTTGGGATTTTGCAGCCAAAACCATTTTAAAGATCACTGAAGAAATTTCATTAAAAAGAGAAGCTGACGTGGCTGCAATGAAACAAGTATTGTCATAACCATTGGTGCAAGTTATAGCCTGACCATTTGTGATATTTGAACCCAAGTATCTCGTTTTGACAAAACCATTGATGTACGATTCCCAAGACCCAAATTCATATGGATTTACTTCTATCAAATGCGAGAAAAGATAGTCCCTTGTTGTAGACGTTGGCTCCTTTTGTATGGCAGTGAGTAACGGAAATGGATATCGCTTGGACTCGTACGATGAGTGAGACATCAAGGAAGAGAATGTCAAAGGGAAACTTGAGTCTTCCTTGAATAATCGGTTACACAAAGCTCTTCCTAAATAGTCAGTGAAAGAAGTATGCCATCCATTACTCTTTTTTGTCTTCACTTCATTGTGAAGTTGACCATAAAACTCCAAACTGTCTTTGAAAGTTTTAAGTTTTTCGAAAAAGCTGCTTGGAATCTTACTAGACGACAGCGGCGACTCTTGTGCAAGGATAGAGGACAACGCAGGAAGAACTTTATTTGGTGTTATAGGTTGATGGAGTAGACTTTTTTCCAAAGTAGGATCGATTTCGGGTATACCACTCAAGAGCTGTTTCGAAAGGTCAGCCTCCAAGTAAAGCAGATCATATAGTGAGATGTTTTCGTATGCTAATGCCCATAGAACTGACCATGCACCACCAGAAACTCCCGCTAAGTAACTCGAGCTTTGAAATAGGCCACCCAATAACAGCGTAGAGTTGGGAGTATTTTCGTCCATAGCCATCAAGAAACCTGCACCAGTTAACATTGCACGATAGCCACCGCCGGAAACAGAGAACCCAATTTTGGGGAGTGTGAATGTATGCTTTAGAAGAGAGGCCAAGTCATAGCCTGGAAGTGGGTTGACTGACAAATAGCTGATGAATGAATGAAGAGCCAATTCACTTCTTTGGTCCATGTAGATTGATTCTTCGGTTCCCAAACACTTCAAGTTAGTGGTAGAAGTATTGATGAATACATACATCATTTGCTGCTCTAATAATCTTTTCAGTGGGGCATGGTACTAAGTATGGTGCAGAGTAGATTTCTGTGGCAGTAAAATTTGCACCCAAAACACCACCACTTTCCACAACTCTAGTGGTGTCACTTCCATCATTATACTCATCTTTCGGAGCTACAGTTCCACATATCACCAAGAATAATCCAAAGAACCCATAAAAAAACTTGGGTACCGAATTCTTCATTTGTGTACAATCAATAAATATGTATCAATCTCTATTAGATAAATTATGAACAACGATCAATTACCAAAAACATATATATATATAACTTTATGATTAAAGATTAGATGTAAGATGGTGATAATGATTCTAGAATCTAGCTCTATGTTGCTTAGAATTCATCATCGGATGAAACGTAAGCATCACCTAATTCCTTCTTCTTCTTCATTCTTTCCTTCTTCTTCTTTCTTAATTCAGCAGAAGATAACTTAACCTTCTTCTTAGCAGCAGCGATCTTGTTACCCATAGCATCGAATTTATCTTCTTCTTCACCGTCCTTCTTTTCTAATCTTGGACCAGCACCTTGACCTTGAACCCAGTTGTGACCAGATGGAGTCATTCTACCGTCTAAGACAGCCCAAACTTCTTCGGTAATATCCTTAGTGAATTCAGCAGAGTGAGTAATGATAACAATACCACCTTCGAAAGCCTTCAAGGCCTTAGATAAAGCACCTAAAGAGTCACGATCCAAATAGTTAGTTGGTTCATCTAAGACGATCAAGTGAGGTCTTTGCCAGGTACAAGCAGCTAAGACTAACTTAACCTTTTGACCACCAGATAAACCTCTGATTCTAGAGTGAGAAACTAATTCAGTTTCCAAACCCAACATAGCACAGTGTTCTTCGATTTCCTTTCTGGTTAAAGGTCTGAATTGACCAGAAGCTAAAGCTTCCTTCATATCAACTTCAGCAACCATCTTGGAGTGAGTTTCCATTAATTCACCTCTTGGCAACCAAGCGTTGTCAACAGACATCATTGGAACCCATCTTTCGTTCTTCATACCAATGTTTTCACCTAAAACGAAAGAACATTCGTATTCGTAAGAGTTCTTGAACTTTCTTCTAGCATGAATACCAGCAATTCTTCTTGGAGTACCTTCAATCTTGAAGATCTTTTCCATTCCCTTTTCATCATCTTCGTTGATTTGTCTAGAAGCTCTGTCCATGGTTTCTCTATCTTCACCAGTTTGGAATCTCCATTGAATATATTCAGATGGAGTTTTGTCTAAATGGTTATCAATGTGAGCGAAAGCGTGTTGTTTAATGTAAGCAATACGACAGTTTTCGTGCACATAAACTTCACCAGTAGTTGGTAATAATTCACCAGTTAAGACGTTAATCAAAGTAGATTTACCAGCACCATTTGGACCAATAACGGCAATTCTAGAAGACAAAGAACATTGGAAGTTGATGTCTTGAATTTGAGGTTTAGAAGTACCTGGGTATTGGAAAGACATGTTAGAAACCTTAACAATAGCCTTTTGTTTAGTCTTAACACCTTCTAAGAAACCTGGTTCTGGGAATTTGAATTCTAATTCAGAGGCTCCTAATTCGTAGTAAGATTGAGCAGATGGACATTTCTTAACGAATTCAGATAAGTTACCCTTGTATTTTCTCAATTTGAAACCTTCGTAGTGGATAATGTATTGAACAACCTTGTCCAAGAAACCGGAATCGTGAGAAACGATAATAGAAGTAATACCACAAGTGTTCAAGTAGTTGACTAACCAAGCAACGTTAACGGTATCCAAATGGTTAGTTGGTTCATCCAATAATAAGATATCAGCGTTCTTCAACACAGCTCTGGCCAAAGCTAATTTCATCTTCCAACCACCAGATAAAGAGGAGATTGGCATAGCAATCATTTCTGGGGTGAAGTTGAATTCGGTCAATTTAGCAACAACAGTTTCTTCAGTTAAACCGACTTCACCATCTTGAATGACGAATTGAAGAACAGTGGTTTCAGCGTGAGTACCATCAATGTCATGTTCGACGTAAACAGTCTTACATTCATCTTGAGTTGGGAAACCTTCGACTTGACCGTTAGCAATAGCTCTCATCAAGGTAGATTTACCAGCACCATTTGGACCACATAAACCATATCTTCTGTTTCTCTTCAATCTGAATTGAGTCTTGTTCAACAAGATCTTAGCACCGTAAGCTAAAGAGAACTCACAGTTACATAAGTCTTCACCTTCATCTTCTTCATCTTCGAAAGAAGGAGGAGCTGGAATGTTGTCAATAGCTCTCTTTCTGAATTCTTCGATGATTTCCTTAGCTTCCTTCTCGTGTAAGTAGATGGTAGCGAAAGGTAAGACACTTTGTAACCAAGCTTCTGGTTGAATTTCTCTTTCATCGACTAAGTCACCAGCAATGGCAGCAATGTAGGTAGAAGCAGCATCGAATCTAGCAGCAAGTTTTTGGTCCTTGGTCAATTCTTTCCAGATACCTAAAGTAACTGGGATGTCACCAGCGGTAGAAACTTCTGGGATGGCATCATTTTCACCAACAGCACCAACTCTTCTCAAAGTGTTTAAGGCTCTTTGGGTGACTTCACGAGCTTCTGGGTCAGCAACAGTTTGGAAGTTACTCTTTAAAGCTGGTAACAATTTGTTCATGAAAGGAGCAACAACTTGTGGGTCATCGACTAACTTACACATGTTGTCAACGATAACAGCAGCTTTACGCTTGATAGCAGTATCACGTTCAGCTAAACCTCTTGACAATAATGGAGCCATGATAGACAAAGTAGCCATGGTAACTTCAGAAACAAAAGTAGTAGCACCTAATAAGTGAACGGTTTCTGGAACTTCAGTTGGCTTAGCGATACATTCAATCAACTTTGGAATGAACTTTTCGATATCTTTGTTGTCAATGGTTTCAGTAGATTTAGTCATAGTAGCAGTAGCAGCTTCTTTGACTTCCTTCTTGGTGTCCCACATAGCTTCAGATAAGACTGGAATTAATTCAGGCATTCTTAAAGCAATTTGAGCGTTAGCGGTGTCGACTAATTGAGTGATGGATCTCAAGACAGCAACTTTTTCAGTCCATTTGTTGGTTTCAACCAAGTTTTTCAATAATTTTGGTAAGATAACCTTAATGGCGGTAGGAGTAATAGAAGTTGAGATGGCTAATAAAGCATCAGAAGCAGCAGCTTGAACATCCTTGTTTTTGTCACCAGCTTTAGAAGCAATATCAGAAACCAATTCAACAACGTATGGTTCAACTGATGGAGACAAAGCATTAGCAGAAGCAATGTGGTTAACTGCAGACAAAGCAGAGATAGCAACAGCGGCATCTTTGCTCTTGATTTGCTTTTCTAAGTCTTGGAAGAACTCGATTGGAACATCGTGTTCAACAATAGAAGAGTTCAAGAAGGAAGCAACATTTGAAGCAGCTTCTTCCTTGTTGTCAGCAACTTGTAACTTACTTAATAATTCGGAAAGAACCTCTGCCGAGTATTTTGACTCACTGGCAGCAGACATTTTCCAATGGTAGTTGTAAAGAAGAGTGAAAGAAAAAGAGAAAAAAAATTTTCTTCATATATACCTGGTGGTCGCGACATTGGCATCGCGACATCGCCATGAAAAAGAAAGTTTTTGGTTATGGAGGGCCTCAAATTGGTTAAAATTTTCTGCGTTGTTGCGACATTATTTTTCAATCTCATCGATGGCGGAAGAGCGTAATTTTCATACTAGTCTGTTCCTAGATCAGTCTGAGATGTACGCCATAAAGTAAGACAACACAAACTTTGATCGATTAATACTCAAGACCACTTTTATAGTTTAATGGCGTTGGTTGGACTCAATTTCGGCAGCACGATCTGAAAGTGTTTGACACTTTTTATTTTTTGCCAAAATCATACAGTAACTAAACCTAATCGATACCAAACAAAATTCTTTCTGGTAAAATCCCACTTAAATCTACAATCACTCTGGCCTTGTTACTATATTCAATACACTAGGGTGCTTATCAATGCGTGTAGTTCAAAATTCAACTGAAAAAAGAATACAGACCCTGACGCATAGATAAGCATGTCAACCTTTTTCAAGAGTTCTCTACACATACTCCTCATCTGGGTCCTCTTCCTCTTGAATATCTTCTTTATGACCTGCAGGAACCTTTTCAGCTTGCGGTTTGCTTAAACCACCAACTTTAGTATCTTTATCTACTTTTTTTTTACCATCAACGATCTGTTCTTCATCATTACCAACAACTGGTGCTTCATTGGCCATTCCACCTTTAGGAGCTTCAGCTACACCAAGTCCAACGTCCCCCTTTGAATTTTTCGCCATGTTACCTGCCAACTCAACCGAATCTTCTTGCTGATTACTTGCTTTATCAACAATATTACCGATATCTTTATCAACATCGAGTCTCATTTTCCTATTTTCCAACTCGTATTCGATGTCAGGTGTAGGTCTCATGCTTTGGCCTAACCAATAAATTCCCACACAAAAGAGTGACAACATGATGATGTAGCCAACGAATTTTCTCCTTGGAGTATTGAAGTAACTATGAGCAACATTGTCATAAGGAGATCTCTTCTTGGTCTTCATTGGCTTCATATTATATGGCCTTGGGAGACCATTGCTTTTATATGAACCTTGCATGAATTGAGTTGAGATTTTTTGAAAATGACACAGTCTCTTTTCTTCCGGGTTTTGCAACAACAAATCCGCCGCTAATTCGATTAATTAAACTTATCGTAGTCAATGGACTGTCAATGTGTGATTAACTAGGATGATGATGTCTGGATTCATCTGCCACAAGCATCCTCTGACACTTTAGAATTCCATGGCCCTCTCTTTGAGGCGGAGTCCAAGGGTCGCTACGAGCAATTGGCCAAATTGTTATGTAAAATGTAGACTGTGTGAAACTGGAATGCTGGAACTCTGAATCACAATATAACATTCCCTCAGAGTTGATCAAATTCGTTTGTGCTTTGCTGTCACCAGAAATAATTTGCACCCAAAGATGAAAGCGATTTTTTTCTTGGATTGACCCCGTTGGCATTGCATTAGTGACACCATCTGCATGCTCGCTGAGTATAAACAGGAAAGCCCAATGTGTTCTCGCGGGCTTGGGGGTATCGGAGGTCTTTGCACCACCAAACATGTAGGTAGGGCCTTTTGATAGATGTCATAGTGGAGACTACATTCCCACCAGAGTCCTTTCTTAGGTAGTCGAATAGAACGCAATCATCGAAAAGATGAGTTTGTCTATGGAGTTCACGGTCCAAACTTTGATGCTATTTGCCTTCTATGTACAAGCGATGAAACAGCAAAACTGATATGAGGAGCATACAATCGGATAAACAAATGTGCTCCAACTTGTCAAGGAATTGATTTCAGATGCTGAAGATCTCTTCACTAAAATGTCAAAAGATGCTGAACAGGTCTGTGGAAACGGCTGCTGCCAAACACTTCTGCCATACTAAATGACCAGTCTTGTTAGTCCACAAGCCCACTATCCGAAAATCAGCATCGAACATCCCTCATACATCCACGATGCTCTGGTGGTTGCAAGAGGCTGACCAAGGTTCATTCATGTTCTACTTTTAACCGAAAATACCTTTATGTGCCCTTTTACTCATCAAGATCTGAGCAATGGCTTCACGTGGAACACTCACCAAATCAAGTTGTCTTTTGTGGGTCTTTGTTTCATCATGCTTATCAACTGAAGTCTCAGACACGTTATCCAAAAGAAGGTTACCAAATGGATCGATAACAGTTAGCACCCCATCGAGAATTCTTTCATCATTCAACTTCAAGCGAAGCTGAGCTCCAATGAACTGTTGGGGATCTAAACTCATACTCGAATTATTATGGGAATTAAAAAGAACTTGGTTGATTAAATTACCCGGCTCAGTTTTATTGTATAAAAAGTGAAAAATTTCCTGATGAAATTAACATCAATCGCAGGTTCACCTCCTGAGTTAGTACATTCACGTAACTGTATTAATGGAGATCGAGTGAACAAACGCGTAGATGAACCGAAAGGAGCACGTTTCTGGGCGCCCGATATTGACAACTACGTGGAATATTGGGAATCAGTTGTGACTAAATTTTTATTGTAAACTGAGCGTTCGAGTTTTGTAACTGGAGTTGAGAATTTATGAATTCACAACAAAAGAATAAAGAACTAGAGGGGATATACGATGAGTATAACCATTTCTTTAAGCATTGTGAGCTAAAGTTGAGCAACACAGTAGTTGCTTTATCTGACGAGTATTTTGGAAAGACTTTGGCTCGAAGTCAAAGTCGGTTGATATTGACGACTCAAGAGGGTAACGACTATATCATCTCTGTGGACTTGAAAGGATGGTTTGTAATAGGGAGTGATCAAGCATATGAGACATTTGAGACGCTTATGAATGTTTTATCACCGTGTTTTAGGCAACGGTTTGGTGATGAACTAACTCACAAGTTGAATAATCTACAAAAATTTGATAAATGTATGAATTGATGACTATTTACAGTTGATTGGCTTCGTTTCTCTCTGCTCTTCTCTTTTGAGCTCTCAAGAAGTCTTCCAAGTCTCCTACATCGTACTTGGTGTTTCTGATGTAGTATTGTTTTCTTCTTGATAAGTATTTCTTTGGCTTGTGCATGACTTCAATATTCTTGATAGTTGGATTAAACAATGGAATTCTGACTTCACAACCTAATCTATTAATCTTGTTTCTGATCAAGATATTACTGCCCACATTATTAACACTTCTTTTGATGGCTATAATTTGTCCTATCACATTGCTTCTATCGTTGTATGTAACTTTAATAATATCACCAGCACGTAAGCCTTTACTTTGGTCAACTAAAGCTCTTCTCTTACCAGTTGGATCGTATTTTTTGATTAATTTTTGTTGTAAGAAAGTCATAACACTTTGACCATTTCTTTTTGGTGGTAAAGGTTCATAAACAGTTGGAGTCTCTTTCTTAAGTGTAACAAATGTCCTAACAGGATTAACAGGGGTTCTGAAAAATCCCAAAGCCACTCTAGGCTTCAAAATACTGAACATGTTTAACGATAATTTTTCGCTGCGATTGGAAAATCTTTATATTATTATTACTATTGTACAATGCAAAATCACATTTAAGTGGATAACTAAAATCTTGGTCTTCTCTTTCTAGCAGTGAATTTAGAATCATGTGCAACTTTTCTACCCCTTCTTCTCATTGTTTCTTTCTTTCTTGAGATAAATTCTTTACTCGATTCTAATTTCTTCATCATTTTCTTGTTAAGTTTCTTCTTAATTTGAGGTAAATCCATTTCAGCACCTTCTAAATTAACAGCCCTGTCAGAAACACCAGCAGTAAGAACAAGGTAATATTTTTTGTTTCTTTTACTTTCAGGATCATCAATAATTAACCCACCACCAAAACCTGCAACTTTTGCTGCATCTAGTATTGATTGAGTTTGTGTATCATTTTTAGGATAAAATTGGGCCACAAATTTACCACCACGTCTTAATGATGCATATAATGTGTTGAAAAATGTCATAAGACGCTTCTTAGGATCAACGTCTGCAGTATCAGCATTACAAAGCCATTGAATAACTGAAATAGAAATTGCTGCATCAAAAGTTCCCGCTCTAAATGGCACACCAGTACCAAGATCACTTAAAAATAAATCACCCTCAACATCTCTATCTAATGCCGTTGCCAACATACTTGGTGCTATATCCATTCCTATCCAGTTATAGCCTTCTTCAGTCAAAATTTCACCAGAAAGTCCTGAACCGCATCCAAGGTCAAGTATGAAATGAGGTTCATCAGGACTTAAATTAAGTAGCTCTAGAGCTCTTAACGTCATTTTAGCCTGAATATGTTGAACACGTGTAGACGAAGTATACTTGAAGGATTCCGAGTCATTATAGAACACCTCAGGTGGTGCAAGCTCTTCAGGTCTCGACATGATGAGATGAAAAATTCACTTCAGATGATTTCTCAATGAGCATACAACGTTACATTATTTTAAAAAACTAAATAGAGGGTAAAGATGATACTAGGGCCAACGGTAAAGCCTACCCAACATATCACATTACCCAAGACTTTTTTATTGCTCATCCATTTGGTATTGGTTATCATAATTAAAGGTAGTTGAGACATTTGAAACAACAACAAATATCCTCTTATTTTTTGGAAGATAATGTACATAGCAAGTTCATGGAAGACACTTGAAAGCACAAATGTAAAAAATCCAGCTTGAACCTTGTTCAATCTAAACGCTGAAATTGAAGAATGATAAACATGTCTGAGCAAGAATTTGTGTACTGGCCTATTCCAAATTCTTGCAAATTCCTCAAATGAGGTACATGCCCACCAAGGTCCGTAGAAATCTCTATCAGCGAATCTGCTGAGTTCAGCTACTGTGTTCAATATAAACTCCCAAATCAAAAAGAACACTAAAATGTACTCCAAAATAAAGTATGGAATCATATCCAATAAGATCAATAAAGAAGGGCTTGCCCTTTGAGGCATAGCCATTTTCTTAAGTTCATTAGCTTGAAGAACCAAAGGGTAAAATCCTTGTTCAGCTATAACAGTCATTAAGAAGATGACACCAAAGATTCCACAAATCTTTTCGAAAACATAACTCTTCCTTATCCTTTGAGTTCTGGGGAAGTTCAAAGTATAAACTAAAGTTGGGAACATAGAGAATTCGAAGAAATTGAACAAATTAATGTTCAGTGGGAACTCCACTGGCTTCACTGGAGACTCAAGGTGTGGATCTGAGGCGATTGAATTGTGAGAAGCTTGATATTCGAGTTCGAACTTGCAGAACTTGATACTTTCGAGTAAGATATCTTTAGTCTTATCGATATCAGTTCCTTCTGGGACCTCAGGATTTGAAGGAGTCATTCTTTGGAGATACTTGAGCGAAAAGTGTAACTCTTCAGAGATTCTCCATAAATATCCATTGTAAAAAGCGTAAGAGTGCATCTTCATCAAAAGTACTAAACTGTGCAACAACAAAAAGATTCTAGCAATCCAGTGATAAGCCATGACTCTTCTTGAAGCGAAAATCAGCCAGAAGAATACGTATGAAACTTCATAAATAGATGATATAATCCAACCTGATCTTGACCAAGTTACAACTTTTTTGAGACATAGCCATTGAATAAAGTAGGCGAAGTACGTTCCCAAGTACATTCCTAGATCAGTCAAGGCAATCTTCACAAGGTCTTGTTTCAAGATATTCACAACTGGCCCATTCAAAAAGGTATTGTGATTCTCCAAATACGCATGAACAATTCGATTGAACAAGATAAGCCCCGTTGATAACCAAAACATGATATAGATACCATGAAAATCTGATTTCTTGAATGATTCAGAGTCAAAAATTGTTGTTGGTGCTTCTAAGAATGCAATATCACCAAATTGTGACCGATACTGATCAGTATCTGTAGTGGAAGTTGGACTGAGGGAATTATCCTTTGGTTTTTTCTTCTTACGGAGTCTCAATGACTTATGATCGGAATCAATTGCTCTAATTCTTTGAGCCACATTGTGAACATGTTCAACTTCAGCTGGAGGTGAGGATTCTTTCTTATCGGGCAAACTCAGGGAGGATTCAGAATCGAATTCATCAACTATAACTAATGAAGATCTACGGCCGGTGTTTCTATCACTTATCACCGATAGATTCTCACCAGTAGAACTTCGATGCATGCCTTAAAATTGGCAATCCGGCTCCTTTTATCAACTTACTCCAGGTAGTCTGAAATTACACAAAAATTCTAAAATTGCTGCAAATTAAATTATTGAAACGAACCCGAACTCCGAACAAAGAACAAAGCGTTATGAAGCCTAGTGTTCCGTGTTTATTATTGTAGACGTTGATTAGTTATCTGAGTCAACGACTACAGTTACTGTGTTGTTTGATATTTTTACTATGGACAAGATTCTTACCGGTACACCCGCTCAAATGGTCTAGTGTCATTAAAGCAAGAATTCCACACGCTATTAACAACTTTTTCAGCCTCTTCCTTATTCTTGCAATTAGGATTTGCACTGACGGATAAAATGGCCCTTCTCTTTATACATGACTGGAATTTTGAGCCGAAATCTCCTAAACCAGTTTTCTTCATTTCATTAAACATTCTGCATTCCCCACTTAACATTGATGCTCTTATTTCTGTACAAGCATGATGCTTCAAATTCGTTAAATCAACTTTGAACTTTAAATAATCATAAGCATGCACAAGTTCATGAGTTAAAATATCCTCTAATTGCCATTTATCTTTAATCCAATTTGAACATAATAGGATTCCAAGTTCTGGATGAAATCCACCACCTTTCAAATCATCACAAACATCGCATGTAATGTTAGCCTTTGAAAGATTACCTCCCAACTTCTTAACATGATCCATCATGAATAAAACAGACGGACTGTACTGAAGTACCCAATCTCTATTCTTCCAACAATCTTCACACCTTTTAGGAAGCTGTTTGGCATTATAATCTATTTCATATTGTTTCTTGTCTTCTTCATTAAGTCCTAATCCTGTGGTATACTGAAGTGTTCTACGCCACCACTCAAACCCGTTGAGTTTTTCACTAGGAGATACAGGATCCTTTGTCCCCTCGTTATTACTCATTCTCTTTGAACTGTAATTGTAACGATGTTGGTGCGAGAGGTGAAGTTAAATTTCGTGCTAATACTGAAAAATTCAATCTCATCTCTATGGTATCAAACATTTGGGTGGCTGCTGCCGACAATCAGGTTAAGATAGTGGAGTCTCATCTCGATGCTGGGATGTCTCCAAACTCAAAAGATCCTAATGGATATACTGCTATTCATGCTGCAGCCTCTTATGGTCATGTCAATCTTTTAAAATTACTTCTTAGTAGGGGAGGTGACATCAATATTCAAGACGACGAAGGTGATACCCCATTACATCACTGTGAAGATGTTAAAACAGCAAAACTCATGATCGAAGAACTTGGTTCTGATTATAAAATCAAGAACAACGAAGGTCAAACACCTCTCCAATTCATTGAGGAAGACAACGAATTCCCAGAATTAATTGCATATTTAAGAAGTAAGGAACAAGGAATAGATATCACTCAGGAACAAGCTGCACCAGAAGACTCCATTATTGATTCACTCCCTATGCCTGGATCTGTGGATGGTCATGATATAAGGTATACTGTGGAAAACGAGGTCAACGAAGACATCAGCGAGGAGAGAAGAAAACAGATCGAAGCCATTGTTCATGGCGATAATCCTGAAGAAGCATTAAGAGAACTTGTCACAAGTGCCGTTCATGAAGGAATGGCTCAATTCAAAGATCCGTCTCAAGCTTCTAACAAGAGACGTAAGTAGTTCATGATTCCTATGTACATTAGTTTAGCATTACACATCAAGTGAGATTTCATTTTGATTCCATATTACTTGCCTCACTGTGTAGGGCGCCACTGTAGATAAAATCAGTCGCACTGAAAAAACGGCGTCGACTTTTTCACCCTAATGTTCACCCTTTTAGCATTAGCTGCATTTGCTGTAGCTGAGGAAACAGTTGTTAAGAAGCAATATTATGACTTCACTGCTGAAGAATTGAGTGCTATGCCAATTTTAGATCGTCTTAAGCTCAATGACTGGCGTTTAGAATTGATAACTGGTGCTTTCACAGCCGTTTTTGTGATCTTATTCATTATTGGTGACAGATACAACAAAAGTTTGGTCACAAGATTCATTGCTGGTGTCAAACCTGTACTTGAGAAAAACTTTGCTTTGGTTGGAACTGGTGAAGGTCAAGATTACATCAAAGACTCCTCTGAGAATTACTCCTCTTATGCTTCTGGAAGAGTCAATATCAGATCTGCCAGAATTAACTTCAGATTGAAACCACGAAACAATCTTTTTGTTTGGATTATTGAAACTGTTCTCTCCTATTTCACTGAATCTGTTCAGACTCCAACTGATAAAATCGATATTGTCATTACACCTTCTGAACATTACGACAACTTTATCAATGCTATTGTCTCTAAACTTGGTATGAATGATCACAGAAGACTCAACTATTTCTTGTCATTAACCAAAACTTCTGACTCCGATAAGCTTCCTGAATCTTTCGTTTTCATGAGTGAGGTCAACGAGTTCCAAGAAAAAACTTTGACTGCTGAATTAGCTGCTGCTTTAGACGTTCAAGCTGCCTCTTTTGTCAGATACATTGCTTTCACTGATCAACCCTCAGAAAGACCAGAAGCTATTAAGGATTTTGCTCCTCACCGTAGAATCATTCTTTCTCTTGATGCCGTCACTGGTGATGCTCAACTCAAGCAAGTTGGTGAAATCTTAGAAGCCCTTTTTGATATTGTTGACAAGTTGATCTCTAAGGAAATCTCCTTCAGGCCTGAAACTTTGAAGAAGATTGTCAAAGTCAGAGAAACAGAACTCGCTAAAGTAATCAAAGCCCAAGAAGCTCTCAGACAAGAAGAAGAAGCTGATGCAAAGGCTAAACTTAAGAAGCAAGAAAGGGACAGATTAAGAAATTTGAGTCCTGAAGAACAAGCCAAATTAGAGAAGAAAGAAATGGAGAAGAAGCAAAGAAAAGCTCAAAGAAAGCAAAGAGTTAAAATGTAAAATCCTTTTCAATCCATTGCAACAATCTTTACATAGCAAAAGACACCTAAATCTCTATAATACAAAATATGTAACTGTGTCCTTACCTTTTTCCTGTTAATTTCCATCCTCTTCCAACTGGTGTGTTGAAGACTTCTATAATTCCCGCTCCTAAACTATCAGCTAAGATCCAATTGAGGTCAAACCCATAGAATGGTTTACGGAAGTTGGTCATCTTAGATTCTCCGTGTAGATCAATACCTTGCCATTTGTTGAAGAGATCAGTTTCGAGTAGCTCACCCCATTTAGACTTTCCTAGTATTTTCACTACCCAAGACCGACCTGCATTGATTACCTTGAGGAAGGTTCCACAGTTTGGGAATGCTAATGCATACTGAGACTCAATCTCGTTCAAGTGGTTTGATGTTAGAGTCACAAGACCAAAATTCACCATCTGAGAGAGATCCTCCTTCGTCAAGCTTTCATTTGGTGTCACAAACAAAACTGTTGGATTCTTTTTGACGTATGCAAGAAACCTGGAAAGTGAATCCTTGTGCAGTTCGTTTCTTTGTAGCAACGAGGTTATGACATTTACATAGTTTTGACTTTTCACCATTACCTCAACATTTTCGTAGCCATAGGATATTTTCCCGTTTTGTAGTTTGTGATGTGACTTCAGAATAACAGGAGATGCATTGGATATGACAAACTTGCGGAGATTCCCTTTTCTAATTTCAACTTCTATGCTCTTATCAACAAATGTAGGACCTTCTTGATCAAAGATCGAGTACAACTGATTAGTTGTTACTAACCCCGATGGCATTTGGTTGGTTCTATATTTCATGATCTCTACTTTAGTGGCCATTCCAAGTCCCGGTAGCAGAAACACGAGTGACTCCATACTTCGGGTATCTATTTCATCCTTCGTGTAGAATTTGTTGCGTATGGTACAACTCTCCGACCACTGATTCTCTATGATGGTATCTATAGCGAGCGATATGCTATGTTTACGTGAAAGCTGATAATCTAGCTCCACATTATAATCCAGAACATCCAATTTATCTTGATGTCTCTCTTCTGTGTGTTTCTTTAGATTTTTTTTGTAGGCAGCTTTCTGTGGTGAAATTAGTGTCTTTAGTCCTTTCACTGGTGATCTTGTTGTGCTTCGTTTCAGAATAACTGACGTCTTGGCTGCACTGTATCTCAAGTTTGCAGGCATTAAATGTAGATTGCAAAAAATACAGATTGCGGGTGTTAATTTATTAACTATGTACAGTGTCTATTGTTTCACAACAATGGTTCTCTTGATTTCCTTTCTTTCTGGAGTGTTAATGAACCAGGTGAATTCACCAACTTCGGTGATACTCTCTAATACGCCCTTTTCGCCTGCAAGTCTGAATGCAGATTGAGGTACTTCGAAGCCACTCAACTTGTAGATATAAGAACTCAAATATTGCTTAGTAATTGGAAGTGAGGTATCCTGATCCACCTGGAAGGTGGTAGAAGGAGGTACAAACTCTCTGATTTCTGATGGGGTGTAAGTGATTTCTTCAACAACTTCTTCAACACTTACTTCAATATTCTTTTGCTTCTTCGAAGCTTTACTTCTCATATTGTTGAACAAACTAGATAACTCATCCAATGACAAAGTTCCAGTTTCTCTGGCAGGATCTTGAACCTTCTTTGCTGGTTCTTTCTTTTCCACTTTAGGCTTCTGATAAGCGACTTTAGGCTTTTCCACAACTGGAATTCTTGGACCGTCGTTGAGATATGCAGCACCATTACCAATATGCAATCTAGATCTCATATATGAAGGTCTTACCCTCACTATTTCACCTGCTACTCCAAGACTTGGGTGGTCTTTTAATAATTGCACAAATATCTTATCAGAAACGGTGTTTTGATGGTGTTTGCTTGCAAATCTAACAAACTGCAAGACAGAGCTACCTCTCTTCTTGGTAATCGTACTTGATATCATTATTATGTGCAAGAACTAGATCACCAGATTAATTTTTCAGTTGTGAAAAGTCAATTTTTCATTGATTGAGAAATCCATTCAAACTGCCTCATCGAGCTCATTACGAACACATGCCAACTAATTGTGCCATATGTCTTGTAAATATTGCAAAGTACACTTGTCCAGCATGTCAAACCAAGACCTGTTCAGCTGAGTGTGTCAAAAGACACAAAAAACAAGCTCAATGTACTGGTAAAATTGATGAATCAAGGTTTATACCGAAATCTGAACTATCTGAAACACCTGTTCATATCAACAGAGACTACAATTTCTTGATGAGGATGGGTAGAAACATCTCGGTGGGTAGAAGTGATGTGAGGAGTAATGCCAAAAATGTAATGAAGAGAGAAAAGCCATCGAAGTTCCATAATAATAAGAGAAGGCAATTACTGGCTAACGTTGATTCCAGAGCTGAACTTGTTGCACAGGCTTTTTCGAACGACCCTCAAACAACTATCAAAAGACAGAATACTTTGGTGGTGCTTCTACCTGAGGGCATGGCTAGATCCACAAGTAACAAGACTGGGTACGATAAAAGACAACAGTGTTTTACATGGACCGTTGAATGGATTTTTGTTGATTCAAAGGGTAAGAAGATCAAAGAGCTCACCAGTTATAGAGTGAGTGAAAACGCTGTGTTGAAAGAGGTTTTTCCATGTAATAGCCTTGGGCCAAATGCGCCGGAGAATATCGATAGAGACAACCTCCATTTCTATCTCAAGAATGTGCTCGATCACACAAATGTCATTGGAATGTCTCCAGGTACCAAAGTTGGTGATGCCATTAAAGATGCAGTCGTTTTAGAGTACCCCACAATTTATGTGGCAGTTGAGGAAGTCGCCAGCTTCAATTCCATAGGTTTGGAACAGGCATACAAGGTACCGGGAAATAGCGAAGAGTCTTCATCAGATAGTGATAACACTAGTAGTGATAGCAGTGATGACAGTGATAGTGACGATTCGAGCAGTGACGATGAACCGACTCAGGAACCAATTCAAAAACCCCCAGTGAAACTGAAACCAACAAAAGAAGAGATTAAAGCACCAGAAATCATAATACCGCCCATTGCTAATATTGACGGTAAGTCAAGCAATGTTTCTGCCGCAGAGGCTATAGCACGATTCCTACAAAGGAGTAGAGAAACCCATCATAAAGAAGATTCAGACAACGAAGGACCCGAAGAGGGCTCTTCCAAGTCGGAAAAGTAACCCAATTGCATTGTACCATATTCACAACAATATAATCAGCATTTATCAGTTGTAGAAGTTTTGATCAAAAGTTTCGGACTGTTCTTCTAACAGCTCAACCAGCTGTAAGGGCCGATTTCTGTAGGGACTGACACTAGAAGGTATTTGTTCTGTGATGTCTCTTCTTGTACGAAGACATCTCTAACTTCGCATCTTATCTTTTCTGAGTTGAATCCACACGATCATTGTCACAAACACCAGACGCCATGGCCAGCGTGTTCAGAAAAGTGTCTGAAGCAGACAGAAACATAAGAGCCACATTGTACTGTGGTAATCTTGACCCACAAGTGAGTGAGTCGCTTTTGTATGAGCTTTTCACACAATTTGCCTCAATACGATCATTGAATATTCCCAAAGATCGAGTGCTAGGAACTCATCAAGGATTCGGGTTCGTAGAGTTGAGAACCCCACAAGACGCAGACTACGTGGTTGAATTGTTGAAAGGAGTCAGACTTTATGGTAAGATGCTCAGAATACGACCAGCAGAAGCCTCGAAACCCGGTAATAGTACTCTGAACATTGGCGCCACAGCCCTTGCTGTTGCAGGGTACGATGTGGGTGCTAAGGTTTTCATCACTAACCTCAATCCATTAATCGACGAAAAGTATTTGAATGATACCTTCTCATCATTTGGCAAAATCATTGTCAAACCACAAATAGTGAGAGACGACGAGGGTAATTCCAAGGGTCATGGGTTTATTACATTTGATGATTTTGGCAGTAGTGATCGAGCTATTGAAGCAATGGATGGGAAAATGTTGATGAACAATAAGATCAGTATAGCATATGCCTACAAAGAAGGAACAAAGAAAAGAGTGAGACACGGAGATGAAGTAGAGAGATTGCTTGCAGAAAATGCTAAGGCCAACAAAGTGATTGACACAGGCAAGCCAAAACAAGGCAAGAAAAAACAGAAAAAGAATAAAGGTGGCTGATGAAACCCTGAGGTAGAATAATGAAGTCACTAGTAAACTGTCTATGAGTCCTAATAGGGAAATCTACCGGTTTTACTAAGGCTTACGTTATTTCAAAGTAACTTCAGAAGCCCAGTTAACAGCCCTGCATCTAATATGAGACTTTGACGTAATGGGTCAGTTGTGTCAACCGGCAAACGAGGTCTTAACTGTGCAGTATAACCAACTGGCCCACCACGGTCCTCTGCTACATTTGCTTGTACCGGTTTCAGCCTTTTCCCAGATGCTGTGAAAGCTTGGTCAAAATATCATAGTTAGATGTCAAAAATTAAGTCCGCTGTGCTGACAAATCCGTTTAATGAAAGTCAAGATTTTAGTGTTTCTACTTGCTTTAAGTCCAAATCGTGCATATTAAACCCGTTGTAGTATCGTAACACATATATCGATCCTTGTAGTACTAACTCCGTCGAATTTGTAATATGTATAACTGTGGAATAGAGTATAAATACCTGAGAAAAAAACCAAAAATCCACACTAGCTCACAATGCCATCATTGCCTGAAACCAACAAAGTGATTCTCATTGAAGAAACTGGACCATCTTACGATCTCATCAAGTATAAGGAAGAACCTGCTCCAAAGATTGACACCCCAAAGGATATTGTTATCAAGAATATCTACAGTGGAGTGAATTTCGTTGAAGCATACTTCAGAAAAGGTTGGTACCCAGTGCCATTACCTTACCAATTAGGTAGAGAAGCCGCTGGTGAAGTTGTGGCTGTTGGATCAGACGTTAAGGACTTTTCCGTTGGCGATAAAGTCATCTACTTGAAAGCTGGAGCATTTGCTCAATACGTCAAGTTGACCGATGACCACCCAACAATCCACAAACTCAACAAAGATGTTACTGAAGCTCAGTTGAAGGTTTTCGGATCATTCTCTATCAAAACGCTCACTGCTTACGCTTTTGTCGACAGACTTTACAACTACCAAGAAGGTGATTACGCTTTAGTTTGGGCCGCTGCAGGTGGTGTAGGACAAATCTTGGTTCAAATTCTTAGCCAGATTGGCGTTAAAGTCATTGCTATTGCTTCTACTTCAGAGAAATTAGCTTTAGCTGAAAAATTGGGTGCAAAATTCACTATCAACTACAAAACTGACCTGGTACCAGAAAAAGTCGCCGAATTTACTGGTGGAAAAGGTGTCGCTGTTTCTTTCGATAGTGTTGGCAAAGCTTCATTCGATGCCTCCCTCAAGTCTCTTGAAGTTGCAGGTACATTGATCAGTTTCGGTAATGCTTCAGGTATGATCGACCCAGTTAACATTAACATTGCGTTAACCCCCAAGAGTATCAGACTCACAAGAGCTGCCGTTTATGCATTTGTGTCTGATCGTGAAGGTTATGAGAAGTACATCAGCAAGATCATTAACGACTACACCAGCGGTAAGTTAATCATTGATGAGCTTAAAGAGTACAGTTTCGAAGAATACCCTAAGGTTACTGAATTGTTGGAAACAGGAACCACTACAGGTCAATTCGTGTTAAAGATCAACTAAATTTTATTATAATACAAGTTATAAGCGTGGACGAGAGTTTTCGTAACGAGATAAGTCTTCTGGTGTAGCTACACCATAAACGAAATTACCATCATCATTAGTGATGATCGCAAAATATTGTCCACTATTGAAGAACTCTGCTAACTCTTCTAAAGGAGTAAGGGGACTCAATACATGGTATTTCTTACCCCTTGGTTTCTGAATTGTAGCATTTAAAGGAGTTGAAGTTGTGGGTTGAGACTCCCTCTCATACTTCTCCCTCGTTTTCTGATTGAACCAGAACATGTAGTATTGTGTGATTGGTTTAAGGAAACTGTTTCTGATCTTCTGAGGATTATTTCTGATTTCCTCGACATTCAAAACCCCCAAGAGTTTCTTATTGGTTTCGTGAATCACTGGTAAGTATGTGAACTCATTTTCGTAAGCGATTTCTACAGCCACCGACAATGGAGTAGAAGGATTAATCGATATAGCTGGTGGAATATCAAGATCCTCAACTACAGCACCTCTGTAGTCCCTCGTGCTAAAGAGAAAAGTAGCCATTTTGGTTTTTTGCGAATTGAGGTTCGATATGATTATGATAATGATTCATGATTATTAAATTATGCATTTGATTATTTGATTAAATTAATTAAGCTGCTTCCGCTGTTTGATATTGTCCTTGTCTGGCATCAGAATCTTCTATTTCTCTTTCTTCATCCACAATTTTATTCCATACTTCTTCTTCATCCCCTATATCCAAATAACCGATCCTCATAGTAGCTAAAAGATTTTGAGCCGCTGTCAGGTGTCCATAAACTCCCCCGAAAAACGCCTTAGTAGCATCTTTGCCATGAGAAGCTTTGAGTAAGGGAACTCCACCGGGATGTTGGTCCATAAATGGTGTGATGTCATGAATAATGTTCAGAATCACAATATAAATATGGTCTTTATGGGCTGAAGTAGATATAATTCTCCTGAATTCATTTGGAGTGATGAGTGGGAGTTTGGAAATGGGTGTACCCCAATTCAACCTTGACTTCATTTGGTTCAAGAGTCGTTGTTGTTGTTGGATTCGAAGTTGAACAATTAAGTTTTTGGGTGTAACACTGAGATCAGTGATAATTCCAATTTGTGATAAGGTATACAAAAACCATTTGGTTGGATCGAAGGCAAATAATGATGGCAGACAACGGTAGTCGTGAGGGAACTCATGATGGAAATTTTGTTGCGATTGCCCATATGTCAATAATGAAACCACTGGATTATTGCAATTATGAGACAGATTCTTATCATTAAAAGGTTGGGTAGGTATGGTCACATGAAGTTCACGAAAGTGACACACAGACTCAGTACTCAAGGCGCATTGTTGGCATAAAAACATCCGTAAGATTCCTGGATAAATTAATCCATTGACTATGGTGTCATTGCAAACAAAAACTGTTACTAGAATGGGAAGTAAAATCGTGGTTAGAACAAACAACCAGAAATAATTGGTGTGTTGCCAGAGTACCAAGTTGTTGATTGCAGTAGCATAATTCTTTCTTTCCATATCTAGATCATCCAATTCAGTGGTTTCGACATCCTCGATTTCATTAATTGCTGATAAATTTTCGGCATCAACAGCTGGAAATTCATGCTCGATGAAATCCTCGTAGAAAGTCACGATCTTTGGTTTCTTGATGAGCCAACCCCAATGAGACCACAAAAAACCTCTTTTGATAGAGTACGGATCTCTTTCAGTATCATCAGTAAACTGATGGTGAGCTCTATGAAGGGCAGCCCAATGCTTAATTGATCCTAGTCCAATACTTGCCCCGAAGATAGCAAAGAAGAATTGCAACCCAGTGCTTGAAGTAGTGAAAGCATTATGTGTGAAAAACTTATGATAACCAGCTGAGAAGGCAAGCAAAGTTAAGTTAAAATAAATAATGGAAAACCAAAATGTTTGACTAATTTGTGGTATCACTGTTTCACTATATTGTGAAATAAATAAGATGGATATGAATGGTAACACAACAACTGAAAACGTATGACTATAATTGATTCGATTTAGTAAATCTCTTCTTTTTTTGCCAATTTCATTGATTTTTGAAGTTCCTAATTGAGACGCTTGATTGAGAAGTTGATTTGAATTATTTACATGATCATTACCTCCTGCAACTTTCCGTTTACGTACTTTTATACCTTTTGTACTCCCATTCATAAGTAGATCTTAAAATCGCGACATTAGCTCCAATACCGCGACACAGTGCGAATTTTTATCTCAACAATAACAACCAACTACATGTCGATGCATTCGGTGGTACCTCCTGGTGTACCTCAACAACAAAGCAATATGTATCCAAGATCAGCTGCTCCATCAAAACCAAGAGGAAATCCATCAGCTGCTCCTTCAATTTCTTATACACCAAGTGAGTTGGCAATACCACCAAACCTCTACAACTCAATTCCTAACTTAGATGCTTACAAGAAACTTATAGATGCCGAACGCCAAGTAGATTTGATTGCTACTAGCAAAGAATTGGATTTCAACGTCTTACACGCTAAAGCAATGCAACCTGCTAGTTTCCCACAAGATACAGGGATTCTTAGAGTTTTCATCTACAATACCGCTGAAAACCAACCTTGGCAAAAACAATTATATCAACAACAAGGTAAAAATGTTGACCATGGAGCTGAACCCACTTGGACTTTACGTGTTGAAGGTCGTTTCTTACACGATTCACCCACCAAAAATGCTGATGAATCAGAAGTTGGTAAACACAAGTTCAGTTCATTCTTGTCAGGATTATCAGTTGATTTGATACCTAATGAGGATTACCCTAATTTGTCTGAGAATCAATCAAACATTATTGAGTACAGAGATGAATTTCAACAATACAAAGATAAAAACCAAGATGAATTCGATGGGATGGATGTCAAGAGAAGTGGTATGTTCAACTTGAAATGTAAAATAGCAATCATGCCCAAGGAAGATGGAGGAAAGCTCAAATTGAGTGAAAAAATGAGTCATTTTGTGGGAAGAACTGAAGCTACTCAGCAGGAGGTTATTCAAGTTATTTGGCATTATGTGTTGTATAAAGGGCCATTAAGCGGTAAAGTTGATGTTGAAAAAATTGATGCAGTTAATATCAATAATAGTATGAATGAAGTAGCAATTGCTACAGGTATCAATCCCACGATGAACTTACACAATACGCCCAATCCAAATTCCAATGCAGCACAAAATACTGACAAGGATATCTCATATTTCAAATCTGATGAACTCTTGAAAGATTTGATTGGAGTTGATCATTTCAGATTCATTGATTTATACAAGTATATTCAACCACATTTCAGACCAAGGGAACCAATTTTAATAGATTATGAAATCGATACAACAAGATCAACCACTTTAGGAGATGTTGTTATTGATATACCTGTTAAATTACCAACCAATATAGTTGCTATACAAAAGGGTATAAGTGAAACTAACAAGACAATTTTCACCAATTCTACAAAATCTACCAGCAATATTGCAAATTTGAATTCAAAAATAGCATTAGGAATCTCGGCATTACAAAACTTGAACTCAAGACATAAATTTTATCAAGAGTTGAATGAAAATCCAGTTGAATTTATTAAAAAATGGGCCGAAAGTCAACTGGAAACTTTGAAAGCATTAAAAAGTGATGAAGGTTATAACGAAGAAACCGTTAGAAGAGCAAAATATTTTGAAGACAATGAAGATTTGTTAAGAGAAAAAGTTGATGTCTTGTTGGGCTCAACTCGTGTTTAGTGTAATATAATATTAGGATATCAATTAGGTAAACCGCCTGCAGAGAAATTGTTTTTTCTCTTGAATCTAAGAAATCAGGTCCCAAACAAGTAAAGCGATGAAAGCTGTAAGTCGGTTATTTTTGCTTCGGATTACATAAGCTGAAAGGCATTTTCAATAAAATAATTAACACGTTAGTTTTATCCGATTTAATCTTTCAAGATAGGCATATCGTTATCAGCTCAAGTGATATGAACTAATATTGCTCATATCAAATCGTATGAGTTTGTAATTAACCAGATAACGGCTCGTAAAATATTGTAGGAGCCGCTGTCAACTTACCATTCTTGGAACTAAAAGTTGTCTTGGCCAATTCAGTCAAAACCGCTGAAAATAATGGTAACCACCGAGAAATTGTAGGGGCCTGATTGCAAAAAAAAACTTATCAATTTTTTCAACAGCGAATTAAACCTGTTACGATGCCGCTAAAGAATTTGAGAAACTGGGGTAAAAAACTGTTTTCTTCGTAAACCACTAGGAATGAGTTTTTTAGGTGGTAAATTGTAAAATAACTGTTGAACTTAACAGTTGGAGAGGGGTACATGTGGAGTACAACAAGGCGATTATGCCATCACCTTGTAAATAGTTGCCTGAGACTCATTTTTAATCATACTTTTTACGATTTAGGTAACCGAAAAAAATAGCCGTAGATATCAGCCATGGAGATAAGGAACGTAACCAAATATATTTAAAAGGTTGGAAGTCCAGAAGTCCGTAATTATGTCGTCTTTCAAAGAAAATAAGATAGAAGTCACAACTTCCAAACTTGAAGGTAGATTTGATACAAATGAAGATTTAGAATCGAATTTAACTTTCCACATACACTCTTCGGAGTTGCATAGAGGTTTAAAATCAAGACATATTCAGTTGATTGCCATTGGTGGTGTTATAGGTACAGGTCTTTTCGTTGGTTCCGGTGCTTCATTAGCTGCTTGTGGTCCTGCTGGTTTATTCACTTCTTATTTGATTATGTCTTTAGTCATTTACTTTGTCATGAATTATTTAGCTGAAATGGCAACTTACTTACCAATCAAAGGTGCTTCAATTTCAAGTTATGCTGATAGATATGTTGATAAATCTTTAGCTTTCGCTATGGGTTGGAATTATTGGTACTCCTACAATATGTTAGTGCCAACTGAAATCACTGCTGCTGGTATTGTGGTGACTTATTGGACTGACAAAGTCCCAACTGCCGCTTGGATGATCATCTTCTGGTTAGTCATTGTTATCTTAAATTGTTTACCTGTCCAATACTACGGTGAAACCGAGTTTTGGTTTGCATCATTGAAAATTCTTTGTATCTTGGGTTTATTAGTTACTGGTGTGGTTATCTTCTTTGGCGGAGCTCCAACTCACGATAGACTTGGTTTCAGATATTGGAAAGATCCAGGTGCTTTTGCTATGCATATATCTTCTGGTAATACTGCCAAATTTCTAGATGTTTGGACTGGTATTATCAAATCTGCATTTGCTTTCATTCAAGGTCCTGAATTAGTGGCTTTAGCTGCTGGTGAAGCAAAGAAACCAAGACAAAACATCCCTTTTGCTGCTAAAACTTTCATTTGGAGAGTCATGTTTTTCTACATTTTTGGTTCTTTGGTTATTGGTGTTATTGTTCCTTACAACAACCCTAACTTGATGGGTGGTACTGGTAACGCTGCATCCTCTCCATTCGTCATTGGTATCAAAAATGCTGGTATCAAAGTCCTTGAACATATTGTCAATGCCATCATCTTAACTTCTGCTTGGTCTTCAGGTAACTCTTACTTGTACGCTTCCACTAGAAGTTTATTAGGTTTAGCAAGAGAAGGTTATGCCCCAAAGTTCTTAGACAGAACTAACAAATGGGGTGTTCCAATTACTATTATTCCATGTGGATTGTTCTCCTTGTTATGTTTCTTAAACGTTTCAACTTCATCTTCAAAAGCTTTCACTTGGTTTGCGAATATTTGTACTATTTCTGGTTTGGTTGGTTGGGTTTGTCTCGGAATTGCTTACCTCAGATTCAGAGCTGCCTGTAAAGTTCAAGGGATCTTGGATAACTTACCATACAGAACTTGGTTCCAACCTTACTCAACTTGGTTCGTGGTGATTTTTGTTAGTCTTGTTTGTATTACTAACGGTTACGAAGTTTTCATGGACTGGAACACTTCAGACTTCATTGCTGCTTACATTACTTTACCACTTTTCTTTGGCTTATACTTTGGCCACAAAATTTACAGAATCTTTGTTGTTGGTGACAAGACTTGGTACTACAAAGCTGAAGATATAGATTTAATCACTGGCTTAGATGAAATTGAAGCTGAAGATGCCGCCGAGCCTCCAAGAGTGGCTAAGAATGCTTGGGAGAAGTTCTGGTTCTGGTTAGGTTAATTATTTATAAAATGGGTGCACAAATTAACGACTTATCACAAAAAATCACGTAGGTACGCGTCATTTTAGCACCGTTTGGTAGTAAAAGTCGCACCGTAATCGTCACGTCGCGCCCTATAGCTTCAGTAACAGAAGTTGATGAATCCTCCTATTGACTCAGCAATAGACGCTCTTCTGGAGACTTCATTCTCCAAACATATAGATAAAGCGCATGATGACGAGACAATTACAAATGTTTTCCAATTTATGAAAGACGCTGATTCCGAATTTGGGGGACCAACTGAGGATGAAAGCCACCTTCTAACTGAGATTAATGAGCCAAATGAATCCTTTGACAGCATTGAACCTCAAAAAAGTGAAAATGTTACTTCTCAAGACGTCGTTGGTACGGAAAACGATTTTCATGTTGTTTCCTATGAGCCAACAATGAAAACACCTCGCTTAGGTAGACCAAAACCTCGTGGGATGAACCATTTCCGTGTTGATGCCGTAGAAGCAACTAAGAACTTGGAAGAAGCCAAGCTCTCAAGGTTTCGTTTGGACGATAATCCTGTTGAAGGACCAGGTTCACGAGGTGGAACCCCAAATCAAAATCGTAAGCAATTGGGCAAAATAACATCACAGAGTCTTCGTAATAAGAAACAGAAACAATCGACCCTCAATTTCACCAGTCAAAAGTTGGCATTAGATAAAAAGAAAGATTCAAGTGCAAGCGACATTCTGCAGATCAAGAGCGAAGATTCAGTTGAGCATCGAAACTCTCCAACGCCCAAACCTGATTCGATGCAATCTTCAAAAGAATCAACACCCAAACCTCAACCAAAGAAACCCATTACCAGGAGACAAAAACCTAAAAGTGTGTTACCTGTGTCAAGGACTACTGTCATCAACTCTCGACACAAAATAACCAGACAATTTCCTGGTCCAATTATTCCCTTGTACTATGACCTATACGACGAAAACTTCATCGGAGCTTCTCAAAACGCCGCTGCAGCATCCGAGAAGTTAGCATTTGGTCATGATGTTAAAAAAGCTCCATATGCCAGTGATTTAATTTACCTCGTGTCATATCTAGAAAGATTCAGAGATATAATAGGATTGGGAATCATAGGTCCCAATGATATAGAGGAAGGGTTGAGTCTATCTATTGATCCTCCTCGTGATTACAATCCAGCTTATGTTGCTCCTAAAATGGTCAAGCTTTTCGCTCGGTTGACGACTCTAGTACTCAACAGAAAGCCAGAAGTTAACCCTAAATTCCAAGGTAAACCAATAATGGAATTGAAAGCAGTTTGTGTGTCACTTGGACTTCCTAGTGAGTGGAAAGACCCAGAGGAAGTATACGAAAAAGTGCCTTTGGATCCTAAAGAATTCATCCCTGTTGACGAAAATAAACCAGAAATACTTCTTGAAGAAAGTTATATACATCATCAACCACTTGTTGTACCAAATCCATTCACAAACAAGACTGGTTTCGAAAAGCTTGGATTTCAAGCAATTGAGAAGCCTATTGATAGACTAATAATGCTCAGAACTTTAGCACAATGGTCACTAGTGTCATCTAATGATATAAAAGCTCATATAACTCAGAGTTTGCAGTCTCAAGATTACCCTGGAGATAAAGATTCATATTACGGTGCAAGATGCCTCCTCAAAGGTTTCAAAGATACCGAAACTGTCACAACCGAAACGAACGATAAAATCACAAAGAAGAAGTATAAGCCAGACAACGAAATGGTGGCCAAATATGTTGAGCCTATAAGTGATCCATTGGCACATAACATGAGACTAAGACTCAATGAGTTTGTTCTTGGAGATGTTGGATTTCATATCGGAAGGTTCTATTTTTGTCGTGCAGCTGACAGCGAGGCGGGTGGTTTGTCGTCGATACCAATCATGAAAAAGGTCTGGAGCAATTACAAAGATATCAAGACAAGTGTTGGATCAAAATTCAAATTGTATGTGCAAGATGTTTACGCTTTTCTTGTGGAGAATTTACAGAGAGAAGGCATTGAGTTCGATGAGGAAGGAAACGAAGTCAAAGTGGAACCCAAAGACAAAGATGAGCACTATTACGAAGTGGCTACAAACGTGAGAGAATTAGAGTCATTTGTTAACTTGCTTGAGACTAAACTTGGAATTGTGGAAGGAGCTATTAGCCCTATTGCTCAGTCATCTCAGATCTACAAACCAACTCTCCACTTGTATGAATACTTGTCTGAAATACTACCATTGCTCAAGCACCAAGAGTCAATTTACAACATAGAAAGAGGCACCAGAAAGAGAGGCACGGAACACCTTGAAAATAGGTCAAAAAAGTTGAAAAAGGATAATACAGAGTATATGGAATACGAAGAACTTGAAATGGAGGAAGTTCCTGTCAATGACGATGAGGACGATGAAGATTATATGGACAGTTAGAAATGTATTATGGTTTGAATTAAGCCACGTGACCTTTTTTTATCAGTTTAAACTCAAGACGCGCTCTCGTTCTAACACTTCACCAATGTCAGACTACAATAATTACGGAGGGGGATTCGGGGAAGGAGGATTTAATTCCGATAACAACGGACAAAGTCAAGGAGGTGGCTCTCAGAAAATTGCAACGCGTCTGGTGATAACTCCAGTGACGTTGAAACAAATAGACGACGCGGTCCAGTCGGTGCCAGATGAGTCGTTCAAAATTGGAGCTCTCGAATTAACAATGGTGGTATTTGTGGGCATTCTCAGACGTATCACCAACTCAGGCTCCAACATCACCCTCTCAGTGGAAGATGGAACAGGTTTAATCGAACTCAAATTGTGGGCAGATGAATCAAGTACAACCAATGAAGTAGCAGAAAGAGTTCAAACTTACTTGAACAAATACGTGCAATGCACTGGGTCATTGAGAGAATTCGGTGGTAAGAAAAACATCAGTCACCCTACAGTGAGATTAGTCACTGACCATAATGAAATCATGTATCATAATCTTTCAGCTATTTACGTTCACCTCAAATCTCAAGGCTTAGAACAAAAGAAACCCAAAGAAAACTCATTATTCGTCGACAATGATGAACCAAAAGGATCAATAGTTGACCAAGTTATTGCTGTCATCAAACAAAATACTGCAAGTATGCCCGATGGTGTTCCAATCCAACTCATCTCTCAATCCCTCAATATCACTCAAGATGCTGCAACTAGTCATTGCAATACGTTGATTGAAACTGGAAAGATTTATACTGGTTATGACGAACATGCTTATTTAGCTGTATGAGTTAGAGTCACGTCCCTTAATGTACAAATTACTTGATCTTTGACATCACTTCAAGGTTCATTGAAGTTCTTTGGTCTTTTGTAGCTGTAGCACAGAAGAATGCATCCCATAAATCACTGTTAGATACAGTTTCTCCATCTCCTGAACCTTTGTTCACTAATGTATCAATCCCACCGCTTTTACTCAACGCTAACGACTCAGCTTTGGTTAAATCACGATCTTTGGTTCTGGAAATCTTGTTTGATATGGGCGTGGAACTTCTGCTTTTGATGCTATTTGCTTTTTCATCCTCAAAGTACCGTAATCTCTTGTTTGTTGAGAGAAGCACGATACTCTCTTCAACGGTGTTTTCGATTGCAAACAACCATACTGTTGTGACTTTAGTTTGACCAATACGATGAACACGAGATATTGCTTGAAGTTCTAGTGAAGTGTTGACCAATGGCTCACACAAGAAAATATGTGTGGCATTAATCAAAGTTAGTCCACTGGCTTGGGCTTTGGCATTCAAAAGGAAACAGGTAATATTCTGTGAGGGGTCCTTGAATTGTTCAACACTATCATACTTGCTTCTACGACGTCCTGCTCCTACTTCTGTAGTGAGTGTACCATATGAAGCCAAATATGAAATGTTAGACGCTTTGAAAGCTGTAGCTAAAATGTACAACAAGTCTTGCCATTGACTGAACACCACAATTTGAACCTTGGGATCTTTACTTTTCAAATAAAGAACTTGCTTCACGATCATATCCACTTTTGAACTGTATGAACTCTTCAATTGAATCTGTTGGATGTCTTCGAGAATCGCATTATCAACATGCTTGTAAATAGAGTACAAATTGGAATCTTTTCTTTGGTCCTTTGTGGAATCTACCACCTTATTGGCTTTCAAATCTGGCTTATAATGAGTGAAATTGTGGACTGTTGAAGGAGAAATTTGAGTTTTGCACATGGGGCAACTTCTATGATTTCCGAGCCATTGCTCGAGGCATTCTTTGCAGTATTTATGACCACACAGAGTTAAGGCCCCAATTGTAATTGTGGAACGGCAAATGATGCAAAGAAAAAAATCATCATCTCGTGTATCATCATGCAAAGGAGATGCGTGTGTAAGAGATTTTAGGTATCTGAACTTGGATATAGCCTTTTGAATCTTGCTCGTTGAGGTAACATTGCTTCTTGAGAATGAACTCATAGCATTCATAACACCAGCTGCGTCATGTTCATGAAGACCGGAATTAGCTGGCGCTTTCACACTATCTGAGATCTGTTGAAGTTGTTTGAAATAATCAATACGAGCATTGAATACCACATTACAATTCACCGACAATTCTTTCTGCAATAAAACTTGTGCAAGCTTTTGGTTCTCAAAAATGTTTCTTATCCTTTCAGCCAAATTACCAAACAAGTCAAGTTCAACCTTGAAAGTATTTGTGTCCATAGAATTTTCGTTGGCAAGCTCAAGTTCAATGTTCTTGATTTCCAAAACTAATTCCTGGAAAGAGACTTTATTGGTGGGTCTCACTGACACTCTCTTTGTTTCCAATTGATTTAAGAAGTCCTTATCACTAACTCTTTGAAGTTCCAAATCGAACTCATGCTGCTCCTGCCTTTTTTTGGCACTCATGATTTTGGTGGAGTTTTCAGGGCCATTGATGGCCTCAGTACGGTCAGTGAGGAGCTTGTTCAATAAATGAAGAAAACAAGAAGCTTTCTCTTGATCAATTATTGACTTCTCATACTCTTCACCATCAGGAGACTTATCGTGTGTTAATAACGGAGTGCAAAGTATCTCTATCAATTGCAGCATCCAATCATTGATAACATCAGCTTGTTTATTCAATTGTCGAATAAACGAGGTCACTTTATTGAAATAGAACTGAACTTTCAATCCCACGATGTTCTTACCAATGTTATCGATATCTATCAAGGGCAACGCTTTGAAGAATTTTTTCGTTGTTTTAGGGAGTAAAAGAGAACCATCATCAGCAAGTATGCCATCACCTGTACCAAAAAAGTCTCTATGCATGATCCTAGCATTGACGGTCTTTTCAACGTTGATGATGGACGATTGAAGTAGGGTCTGTCTGGTTTTTTCTGCTAACTCATAGATTTTCAGCTCCCAAAACTTATTTTGAGCAACCTGTGGGTCTTCGTCTTTAGTGAGTTCCAGCTTCCAAGTGTCCCACAGTTGTTCGACGTGATTGAAGGAATAATTATTATAAATCGGAACAATCCCTAGAAATAGTTCTGATAAAGTATCTGGGTTGTAAGCTTCCTTGAGTTCCTTGTCTACCTTGAGAGGTAGTTCAGGAATTTCGACCTTATGAGCAGCGATCTTCTCCTGATACTCTTGATCATACATCTGGAAAAAGGAAGAAGCAAGAAGGAAGTAACACTTATGCAACGTCAAATGATATCCTCTCAAGCGCTGCTTGTTGACCTTGAGTTGTTCTTCGAGTGCTGAAATCTTAGAATTTGTTGTTATCGTTTCAGGCATTATCTTAGAATCTTCTTCCCCATCAACAATGTCCAGTAAATTATGCCTTTTCCCCAAAGTAGCAAGCTCTACCTCAATTTTTTGGATGATTATCGCTGTCCGATTGATCACAACCTCTATAGTTTTTGTCAGATAAACCAAGCACTTATTAGCTAATTCTGGCCACAAAACTAATTCTAAGTGTTGAGCCATATCGATGAAGTTCCCAATAAGTTTTCGTTCACAGCTTAAACTGTCTGAAGCTGCAGATTCCAACATATCATCCAAGACATTGTCTAAGGTTTTCAAGGTCTGAACTGCTAACTCAAATTTGCTATTGTACAAATGGACCTTGGATTTATACCGTCTAGTGCTGATATTAAGCTGTCCAATTTGGGGATTGCAGCAAACTTGTCTTAACCTTATGAGCCAATTCCTCATATAGGTCAAGACCATACCTGTTGGCTCCCAGTCGTCAAGTATAGGATTGCCGTTGACATCAAGACATATAGCAGCTAAACAATCTTCTAATAATTGGTTATAATTCTCTTGTTCCACTGGGTTGAAAGGAATGGTCAACAATACTCGATGCTGCGGTGGGAGCTTTATGTCGTCGTGAACCATAGCCTTGGTGTGCCTAAGACCAACAGACTGCCAGAGTCTGATGAAGTCTTCATTAGTGTTGTCATCATTGATGATGGTGAGTTGTGACCAACTAGATTTGGCTATTTCACCACAGAATGGAAGATATTTAAGATATGTGAGAACAGAATGAAGGTCATTCAAGTCTTTTTTGATTGGTGTACCAGACACCCCCCAGGAATGGAAGCGAGGAATAAGAGAAGCACTTTGGAATGCTCTAGATACTTTAGACGAGACCATTTGGACTTCATCCAAAACAACTCTCCAAAATTGGAGTAACATCAATGGTGACTGATAAGCATGATCACTGTATATATCAGGAACCTTATTGTGTTTTATGGCCAATAGAATCTCATCTTGTAAGGCTCTTTCGTAGTCAGTGCCCTCTTGATCCTCGTCACTTTTCTCATTGGCGATTTTAGGTTTCTTTGCTTGCATCGACAATTGAAAGATGGATCTATAATCTTGGAGTAGCGCATCCTTGTCATAAATCTCAGAGTTATTCACACTCTCTTCTTGTGAAGTATCCTCCGATACATCATCATCTTTACCAGTTCTTTGTCTCTTATGTGAACTCCTTGTAAGGTTGTTCCTCGATGAGTACAAGGCATAGTCTAATTCCCTTGATATAACTGAGTAAGTAGTGAAAACAATATCGAACATCCTTAGGTAGTCAGCTATCAAACCAGCATTGTTATTCAACTTTGGGTACTTATCCAAACCTCCATATATCGTTATAGCTAATGAAGGAGCTAAATGGAGGATTTCGTCTGCCCATTGTTTCAAGATAGAGTCTGGAGCAATAATCAAGGTCGTTTTGGCTTTTAGTACAGGCTTCAAATCACCATAAGCTTGGAGCTGAATTCTCAATATTTCATCTATTTCTTCCAAGGGACGAGGATTCATAAGAGTCAAGGCAGTCACCTCAACAGTTTTTCCTAGACCCATCTCTTCCGCTAATAAACCCTGTCCTGGTAAGTTTGAGGGGCATTTTAGAGGATCAGTAGAAGTAAAATAATTGACAATAAAATTGTACATAGCCACCTGCTCTATTAAGTTGACATTGTACTTGTTGTACCAGCAAACCTTTCCTCTATGGAGAACTCTTTCCCACCCGAAGCACAATCTATTCAATACTCTAAAGATCTCATTATCTATTTCTTGCTGTGTTTCAATACTTGGAGTATTCTCATCAAGATAGTGGAGTATAGTGCCAACAAGATTCTCGTTTACAAGTGGAATCTTCTTGCATCTATTAGTTGACCAATCATATTGGACACTTTCTTTCTCTAGAAGCCAGCTGACAGTTTTACGTTGGAACTTTAATAAATTGGTCTCTAACTCTGGAAGATCAAAAGGCTTTTCAACAGGTGGCCTCGTTTGAGCATTGTCAGACATGGCATTATAAAACAACTGAGCGCTTACTGGAGCATAAGGATTTTCACTCAGCACTTGGACTCGATTTGACACAGGGTATGGTTTAACGAATCTATTGATGAGCTTTTTCACTTTATTAGTTACAGTTGGCACCAATGCTTGATTGACAAAAGTTCCATAGTAAATCTTGTAATGTATAGTAGTTTTAATTTCATTCGTCAGGGTATTAATGGTGAAGAGTAAATCTGGGCCATCTGTAATGACGGAGTTTGAGGACTTCACTCCTGAAGTGTTGAAGATTGCAATCTCATTCTGGAGCTGGCTAACAAGTTCAGCTTGTTGAGAAAAATTGAATGAACAAATGATCTTGGATGTTAATTTTGAAACCACTTTATTTCTAATACTAAGTAATTGTCCGTTGTGACTGAAACCTAACTTGACATTGGAGGAGGCAAACTCGTAGATATTTGGTGACACTTCTTTCATACCATAAACACTTAAGTCTGCTGGTAATGTGAATGGTGACTTGCTAGTGAAAACAAGCTGTCTATCTAATAGTTCAATATACAGCTTAAATCTAATCAGTTTCTCATTGAGCTCTTCTTCATGACCCGAGTGGAACGTTTCGTTGATCTTTGAGTAGTGAGAGTCACCAATCCGTAGCCCTGCGCTATCTGGTCGTTTCCTTTTCTTCATTATCACAGAAAGCTTATCATTAGATTGATCTGAGGGCGAATACAGTCTTCTGGAAACATCGCCGCTTGAACTTCTTTGAGCACTTGCCAACTTCGACAATAGCTCGAAGTCAAATATGATTATAGGATGTTCACTCAACTCCGTTGTTATCATGGCTAGTCAGGTCTGGCACAAAACGCGAGGATGAGATTAGAGTCAGATCTATGCGCAGAAGTGAGTATCAACTCTTTGATAGATCTTAAGGCTTCTTGCTTCTTTCGTCAAATATACGATTGCACTACATTGGATAATCTATACTTCTTTATGAATTGTCGTGTCGTATAAAATGAACAGTAAACTGATAAACATAAATCGTAAACTATGATGGAACCATCACAGGCTTGTTCTTTCTCCTCTCTAAGATGGAAGCCCCACCCAAATTCAAATCAAAAAGTGGATCTTTGTTATTTAGATTGTGATGATGACTCGTCTTGTTGGGGTTGGAATTGATAACTCTGCCACTTTGGTTAACAAGTTCTTCTTCTTCTTCTTCCTCTTCTTCCAATAAATGTTGAAACTGGGTGGGTTTTGTAAGCTTAGCTTCTTCTCCCATTCTGTGCACTGCAGTAGAAATATCGAAAGCATCTCTCAATGCAACAGCAGCTGGTGAGTATAAATCATTAGAATACTTCTTGGAATATTTGTGATTGAAATTTTGTATAGGATGAGGATGCTTTCTTGCAGGTACTTGATCATTCTTAGCAGATTTGTAAGGGTTTGAATTCTTGGTTATCCATGAATCATTCAACAAGTCGTCAATGGTATACCTCTGTTTTGGATCCACTGTCAATAATTTAGCCACACAATGTTTAGCATCAGCACTAATTTCATCCCACCAGGGCGATAAAAATGTATACTCACCTCTAGCCACTTTTTCAGTTAAAGTTTCGATTCTTTCATCATAGAAAGGTGGGAAACCACATAGCAAAGTATAAAGTACACAACCAATTGCCCACATGTCAACTTCTTTTGAATATCTTTCATCTTTCACAATTTCTGGTGCAGTATAACCAACAGTTCCACAAGGTGTCTTGGTGTTATGCTCCCAGATTTGTTTAGAGAGACCAAAGTCTGCTAATTTAACTACTCCAACAGTTCCTCCACCCAAACCGGGAGTAAAATCACCTTCATCTTTTTTAGTTGCTGGATCATCGGACTTCCTTAATTTTGCTGCTGGGTTATGAGATGGTTTAAAATCAATAGGCATAAACAACAAATTTTCTGGTTTGATATCTCTATGGACTATTCCAACCTCTTCATGTAGATACCTTATACTATGAGCCACTTGAGTTATTATATGTCTCGAGAGATCTTCTGATAAGTAAGTATAATTGACAATGGCAGCAAAAACTTCACCACCGCTGATTAGTTCTTGAACAATGTAGTAATATTCTTCAGACTGGATAAATTCAATGAACTTAACAATATTTGGGTGATTTAATTGTCTCATTATAGTGACTTCTTTGAGCACAGCTTGCTTCTGGGCATGATCCATTTGGAATTTTCTAAGTATTTTTATAGCAACGAGTTCATTTGTAGTTAGATTTCTTGCCTTGTAGACTATTGAAAATGCCCCTTCACCCATTTGTTCCATAACTTCATAATTCTCGAGATTGGGGTATTTAGGCAGTTTGTTACGGTGAAGTTTTTCTTGTTCAACGATATGAGTAGCTGCCTCTTTGTAATGAGATTCGTGTTTGAAGCTATTTGCCCGAGTATCATCGATATCATCAACAACCGTGAACTCCGAGAGTGGGCTTTCGGGCATCTTGATATTTTGCTGGGGTAATTTATCTAAGAAGTTATCAGCATCTCTCGGGATGATATTCTTATTTGTTGGTATAACAGGATTACTTAAACTTTTGATATCATTAGCTTGTTTACCATGTCTGATAAATGCTTTAAGATTCTCAAACATCATTTATAAAAGTTTTAATGGGAATCAATAATATTTAAACCTTGAGTAAAGTCGTGAATGACAAATCTATTTGAGGCTAATGGCAATAGATCTAAATTGTGGTTAAGCAATAAGGCGTAATAAATAAGTATTGCTATTCGGTATTCCGAATTATGTCACCATGTCGCGCGTCTCACGTTTTTCACCAAGATTGTGAGACATAATTTCTGTAAGTTTGAGTCTGAGTCACATGAGCGAGGAATATCGAAAACGGTCGCAACTCATTTGAACTGAATCAACAACACGTTTTTAATGTCACAACCACCTGCAATTGTATTTACCGACTGGGATGGAACTGTCACACTTCAAGACTCCAATGATTACCTTACAGAGAATTTAGGTTTTGGTGTTGAAAGGAGAAAGCAGATTAACCAGGATATCTTGGATGGTAAAACAAGTTTCAGAGACGGATTCCAAGAAATGTTAGACTCAATTAAAACACCGTACCCTGAATGTATTGAGTACCTTTTGAAAAACATCAAGTTGGATTCAGGTTTCAAAGAGTTTTATCATTACTGCTCAGAACAGGGAATTCCAATTGTAGTTGTGAGTTCTGGTATGAAGCCAATTATTTATAATTTATTGGTGTCATTAGTTGGTCAAGAAGCTGCTGACAATATTGAAATTTACAGTAATGGTGTAGATATTGATGGAGACAATTGGGACATTATTTATAAAGATGATTCCTCTTTTGGCCATGATAAATCTTTGTCGATCAAAGAGTACTTGGCCAAGCACAATTACACAAAGGAAAATTCCCCGTTACTCTTTTATTGTGGTGATGGAGTGTCAGATTTGTCTGCTGCTAAAGAAACCAACTTGTTATTTGCTAAACACGGTAAGGATCTTATTACTTATTGTAATAGAGAAAACATTCCTTATACTGAATTTAACAGTTTTAAAGATATCTTAGAGAAGACTGAAAAAATCGTTTCTGCTAATGGTGAAAACATCACCGATTTTTATGCCAACGAGTCACAAGTCTAATTCCATTTATAGATCTGTTCCTATTACAACGTATTATTTTAATTCTATTTTAATTCACAACCGCTCATCAAATCAAAGGGCTATTTTTGTACAGCCTGTTTTTTGCAACTACGGAATAAAAGTTGCAGCATTTCCATAAATGTCAAATTCAGTTTTAAAAATGCCAAGCGCCTTTGACAGATTAAAAACGGTGCTAATAAAGTATGCCAGTTTCATTGGTCCTGGCCTTATGGTGAGTGTGGCTTACATGGATCCTGGTAATTATGCCACTGGTATCACAGCAGGTGCTGCCAATAGATTCTCTCTTTTATTCTTTGTGTTTTTATCCAATTTGATAGCCATTTTTTTACAAGTCTTATGTATTAAGCTTGGTTCTGTGACTGGTTATGACTTGGCCCGTTGCTCAAGAGAGTACTTACCTAAGAAGTTAAATTATGTTCTTTGGTTTTTTGCTGAATGTGCTATAATAGCCACGGATGTAGCTGAAGTAATTGGTTCAGCTATTGCATTGAATATTTTGATTAAGGTTCCATTACCTGCTGGTGTTGTCATTACCATTACTGATGTTTTGTTTGTTCTTCTTGCTTATAGAAACGATATTTCTTCAACGAAATTCGTTAGAATTTTTGAAATGATTGTTGCAGCAATGGTTCTTGCGGTTACTGTTTGTTTTGCAGTTCAATTGTCCCAGATCCATGCTGACGGTGAAACTGTCAGACAGATCTTCAGAGGATTTGTGCCTTCTAAACAAATGTTTGCTGGTAATGGTGTTACTATAGCTACTTCAATTGTTGGTTCAACAGTCATGATTCATTCATTATTCTTGGGGTCTGGTATTGTTCAACCCCGTTTGAGAGAATACGATGTTCAAAGAGGTAACGTCAACCTTAAAGCTATTCATGGGTACGTTGAAACCACGGATGAAAAATCTTCCGAAAAGGATAACCTCGTGGCTGAAAGTGAATACTTCTACCATACATACAAACCATCATATGAGTCCATCAAGTATTGTATGAAGTATTCTGTCGTGGAGTTGGTTGTTACATTGTTCACATTTGCATTATTTGTCAATGCAGCTATTCTTATCATTTCTGGTGCTACTTTGTATGGAACTGATGAAGCCATGGATGCCGATTTATATACTATTCATGATTTGTTATCAAGAACTCTTGCACCTGCCGTGGGTACAGTTTTCATGCTTGCATTGTTGTTTAGTGGACAAAGTGCAGGTATTGTGTGCACAATTGCTGGTCAGATTGTTAGTGAAGGACACATTAACTGGACAATCAAGCCATGGAAGAGAAGAATTATTACAAGAGCTATTTCAATTATACCTTGTTTAGCCATTTCTGTCTCAATTGGTAGAGGAGGTCTCAATGTTGCATTAAATGTCAGTCAGGTTGTCATTTCGTTGTTATTATCGCCATTGACTGCTCCATTGATCTACTTTACTTGCAAAAAGTCAATTATGAAAGTTGAATTACCATCAGATCCCCACGATGATCCAGAAGAAAAACAGTACAAGTACATGCAAAATAATTGGATTACTGCTGGAATTTTAGTACTCATCTGGTTGTTCATCAGTGCATTGAACGTTTACGCTATTTATGATATGGCAAGAAATGGAATTGCTGGTAGCTAAAAAATAGATTCAATAGAGAATAGAGGAAAGATTAATTTCGTGCCCAAACAAAACTCACAATAATTCACAATCATCCTCCTTAATCAACTGATTCTTAATAATCTATAAGTGATTAAATCAACTGTTGTATTTTTTGTCAAGTGAATTCTACTCAATTCTAACTGGATTTAACTACAAGTTTTTCAGTTTTGCAATTGCCGAATTTTTGGTCAACTTATGAGTCCAAATATTTTAAAGAAGCTCCATCTTACTAAAGGCGATACAACAAATCAATTAAATTCCGTAACTGTTGACTCATTAAACAATATTCAACCAATGAATCAAGTACAAGCTCAACCAGCGCAATCAACAATAATTTCTAAAACTCCTCAAGAACGGTCAGATGATGCAATAAGAAGGTCCTTATTACCTGAAAGATCAACAGTATCAAGGGGTAAATACTCATTAACTGACTTTCATATTATGAGAACTTTGGGTACTGGATCTTTTGGAAGAGTTCATTTGGTTAGATCTGTTCATAATGGACGTTATTATGCTATTAAAGTTTTAAAGAAACAACAAGTGGTTAAAATGAAACAAGTCGAACATACAAATGATGAAAGAAGAATGTTAAAATTGGTTGAACATCCTTTCTTGGTAAGAATGTGGGGCACATTCCAAGATTCAAAAAATTTGTTCATGGTAATGGACTATATTGAAGGAGGAGAATTATTCTCTTTATTGAGGAAATCCCAAAGGTTCCCAAATCCAGTAGCCAAATTCTATGCAGCAGAAGTAACATTGGCTTTAGAATATTTACACAGTCATGATATAATTTATCGTGATTTGAAACCAGAAAATATCTTATTAGACAGAAATGGTCATATAAAGATAACAGATTTTGGTTTTGCAAAAGAAGTTCATACTGTTACTTGGACATTATGTGGAACTCCTGATTATATTGCTCCAGAAGTAATTACAACAAAACCATATAATAAATCAGTGGATTGGTGGTCATTGGGTGTTCTCATCTTTGAAATGTTAGCAGGATACACTCCATTCTATGATTCAACCCCAATGAAAACTTATGAAAAGATCTTATCAGGTGTCATACATTATCCGAGTTTTTTCACTCCTGATCTTATTGATTTATTATCAAAATTAATGACAGCTGACTTAACAAGAAGATTAGGTAACTTGATAAATGGTCCAGCAGATATTAGAAATCACCCATGGTTCCTGGAAGTTATTTGGGAGAAGATATTAGCAAAAGATATTGATACGCCTTATGAACCACAAATCACCGCTGGTGTCGGTGATTCTTCCTTATTTGATCATTACCCAGAAGAACAATTAGATTACGGTTCAATTGGTGAAGACCCTTATGCTCAATATTTTACCGAATTTTAACTCTTTATTGTGATTGTTATCTATAATACATAATAGCTATTTGCTAATTTAAGCCATGAAAACGTCTTTGCAATTTAAGCAAACATAAAATAAAATCATTGAAGTATCTTTCCTCTTTTGTTGTGATTGAAAGAAAACACAATCTCTATTATTACATTTTGGACATTCTTTATCAGAATGGGGTAAAGTTGGATCACTACCAATATCTTGCACCACACCTGCTGTTGCACCAATATTTGTTATTAATTCATGACGGTAAACTTTAGGATTTTCTGCTAATTCTGTATAATCACAATTACGACATGAATACAATAATCTTGCATTATCTTTATCCTCACGAGGATACAACATATTGTTGCATTCAGCACAAAATCTGAATGATGCCATCTATCAGTCTGTTGACAATAATTAACACTCCTAGTTTTTTTAGTGGTGCGAATTTTTTCAAATTTTTCACTTTTGGCTTCATTATGTTTCGTCAAGTTGTTAGACCTACTGTGAGACTTGTCAGTCAAAGATCTCCTCTTAGATCATGTATTCAATTAACACGTTTCAACTCTACAACTGCTACAGAAAAAGCACCAGTTGATCCAAAAATTTCTGCTATCGTTGACCAAATTTCTACTTTGACTTTGTTAGAAACTTCATCTTTAGTGGCTGAGTTGAAGGAGAGATTAAACATCCCAGACATTTCTTTGGCTGCTGCTGGTGGCGCCCCTGCTGCTGCACCAGCTGCTGCACCAGCTGAAGAAGAAGCTAAAGAAGTTGTAGAAGAGAAAACTATCTTTTCTATAAAATTGGAATCTTTTGACGCTAAAGCTAAACCAAAGATCATCAAAGAAGTTAAAGGTTTATTAGGTTTATCATTAGTTGAATCTAAAAAATTCGTTGAAGCTGCTCCAAAAGTGTTAAAAGATAATGTCGCTAAAGAAGACGCTGAAAAGATCAAAGCTACTTTGGAAGGTCTTGGTGCTAAAGTTAGTTTGGAATAAACTTGTATATAGACAATGTAAATACGTTCAATGAAGTGATCTATTCGACGAAAACATCGTGAGTGTTCTTGACTGAATACTGATTGTTAAATGAAGGAGCCCTTGTCAATTCCGTAGAGTACCGTCTGTTATATGAGGGTCTCCTGTTGAGGCCAGGGGTACTAATATTAGCAAAATTAATCGAATCTCCATTAAAATTCATCGATCTTGTTGGGGTCAGTATCATTGATTGTTTATCTGAATCTTCTTCAAATTCACTATCATAAGACTTTACCACTTCCTGGGTCAGATCCGACACCAATCTTTCCATCTCAATGACGAGTTTCCCAAGTTTTTCGCTGGTATCCTCACTTGGTGGTGTTGTTTGCTCTAATGATCTTATCACTAACATTAAAGAAGCGATGCTGGCACTCAAATAATCTTTTTGAAACAGTTCAAGGCTTTTGTTAGCATCAAGCTTGTCTCTAGTTCTCTCTAAGTCTCGTATTAGCAGCAATAGTTTTAATTGACCCATACCATTTCTTCAACCTTACTAGTTGCGCTCAATTTTACTATTGGTCTTTTCATTGATTCAACGCCTACATTTTTACAATAGTTAAGTTGCCATTTAGAGTGTGATAGATTATAACTATGGGCCAATATGTCCCATTCTTTGAACTTTGGTAACAAAAAGTTTTCAAATAAGCAAGATATAAAACCATGGTTAGATAATTTCTTACTCCAGAACAGGAGTGGCTCTGTTGTCATTGAACGTTCAGATATGAACAAGATTGTGTTCAAATGTAAACTGCAAAGGGGCAGATCTAAAGTTAAAACTGAAGGAAAATCAAGAAGAGCTATAACCTGTCCTTTCAAAATAAGAGCTAATTTCTCAATAAGGAACTCGTGCTGGTCATTAGTTGTACTCAATGATCATCATGATCATGTACTCGACTCTCCGTTGACGTCTGCAACTCCAGAAGATGATAAAGACATGAAAGTTGGCCATAATGACCCACCTAAAAGCTTACCTCTTCACAATGGTACACCAGACAAATCAACACCTGTCAGTGACAGACTCACAGACTTGTCATATCTTGTGCTTCACGATTTGGAGTCAGAAAAGCTCTCTGCAGTAACCAATACCAAAGAATCAAATTCAAAAGGCTCTAAAAGACAGAAAACATCTACCACCAGTGTTGATTATGGATATGGTGATGATCTACTGAAAGTCCTCGCTGAACAGATAAACCATCTCATTAAAAGCCATGTCTCTATGAACTTGATGTTGTCTGAAGAATCTAAACTCATTGTTATACGGTCTCTCTTGACTAACGTGGTTCAAGAGTATAAAGATGCATTCATGTCGAGTGATTCCATAAAGAACCATTCACTCAGCTCGTGGTTTTCTACGACTTCTGCAAGCTTGAACAATAACCCCAGTACTAACCTTATCCCACTACTGCCTTTACTTAATGATTCTGATCAAGAGTATCACAATTCAAACAGTAACAGCAGCTCAAACACGACAAGTATAGAGTCATTGACACTTCCCGTTATCAGTAATTCAATGAGTGGCTCAAATCCAAACAGCTCTTTGGTGAACCATTTCCTGATACCAGGATCGATCCAATTACTGTCGATTCAGAATCAAAATCAGCAACTTCCGTCGATCAATTCAATTCAAACCAATATACCAGCATCACCAACTTCTACGGGAAACAATGGTACAGCATCTCTTTTTGGTGGCTCATCAACAATTCTACCCGTTAATACTATCAACAACACTACACTCAACCCATCTCATTTATTCAAGACCAAGAGTGGCCAGAACACAAATGGGCTGTTAAACAACTTGCTTAACATGGATCTAAATCAGACCTTTCATCTGATCAATAGTAACTCCATGAATAATTATTTGAGTCATCTTGCTTCATCTGCTAGCGCACCTCAACCGAATGTGGTTCGAAGTTCCGACCACTTCAAGATTCGCAATGAGAGTGACAACGAATGACGACATCAATTGGGTTCATTTCTTCATTTTACGTTAGTTTAGGGTTTTTATAGATATCTTAAGTGTGAGGAAATTTCAACTGCGCAGTGGCGATGGAACTCATTCACTTCATCAACGACTTTGATGAGACTAAGCTCAAGGGACTGACTCTTATCATACCAGCAGTTTCCCTTGGTAATGTCCCACAACTTGCTACTGATTTGCTCCTACACAACTACGATTTTGAGAAGGTTGCATCAATCAACGATGAGTACCTCTACCCATTTGCATCACCTGTTGACCACTTGGAGCTGAAGCCTGCATCACAAGGAGTGTCAACGGCCATTGAACTTTATTTCAGCAATAAATTAAACTTAGCATTGATCCAACAGCGGTCACCAATAATTCCAACTTTCACAAAGACTTTCAGCGAGGAGGTGATAGCTCCTTTAGTTGACAAGTTCGAGTTTGACACTGTTTTATTTCTCGACAGTGGGGATGCTGGTCTTTTGGAGTCTGTAACTCCCGGAGTTATTAAAGCATACACTAATGAGGACATTCTTAGTAAGTCGATTGAGTCATTGACTCTTGAAAACAAGGTTCACAGTCTCGATAACTATGATTACACCAAATTTGTAAAGTTTACTACGGGAAAAGTTTCCAGTGTTAAAATCACGGTCTATGTCATTTTCGTATATGAAGGAGAAAATTTCTACGAAGGAACCCTCTTAGCTGACAAAGTCAGGAGTAAGTTGGAATTATCATTTGGTCCATGGGAGAAGCCAGTGAGTTGGTTTGGAGTGTATGGTGACAAACCTATACCAAATGCTTTGGAAGACGGGATTTACGGTTAGTAATTTAAAGCGTATTCAATGCTTGCAGTGTAACCATAAACACCCAATCCACAAACAACAGCAACTGCTTTATCACTAAGATATGAATGATGCCTGAAGGGCTCTCTTTGATGAACATTAGTGATGTGAACTTCAATAAATGGAATTGCAGTTGCCAATAATGCATCTCTAATTCCAACCGATGTATGAGTATATGCACCAGCATTTATAACAATAAATCCAACGCCGTCTTGTTTAGCTTGTTGAATACGATCTATAATGAAACCTTCAGTATTATTTTGGTAGACTAAAACTTCTGAACCATCTTTCTTATCTTGAGCTTGTTGTATAGCAGCATCTTCAATATCTTTTAATGATGTTGTACCATATTTCTCTGGCTCTCTTGTGCCTAAGAGGTTCAAATTTGGTCCGTTTACAAGTAAAACTTTCTTAACCATTTGTGGGGATGAAAAAATCACTTCCGCAATGAGTCAACACTTAGGCTGCAAAATGAGCCCAAAGTATTTGAGATGATTTGCGTGATTATATTGCAAACTCAAAGCGGCTGAACATCAAGCACAGGAGTGCTGATGGTGTCCGGGGTTGTGTAGTATACCTTCAACTTCTCAAGCAAAAACGTGACATCAATGATTACCAGTGCATCACATTATCTTGGTGTACTTTTTGCAGAAACTGGATGTTGAACAATTTGCATCTGTGATTTCAATACTAAACCCACAATGCTAAGTTATTTAAGCACGACTCAAGACTTAACAGACAGTAGACACACTGTCCAAGCTTTTATTCACTCCCACTTCCGTTAACGGTTCAATGCAACTAATCTTCCGACCAAACCTTGGAAAACATCATCTTTGCTACAAACACATCCATATGAGTACATTTGCTTCAACTACACGCATGCTCATTCTGATGCAATTATTAACAATAACATGGTGCTAATTTTGTATATCAGAAATGTGATGCGACCTCATCTCAAAATTTTCAAATGTCTGTGGTGGGTTCTTTGATATTTTGCACTGATTGTGGTAATTTACTTGACCAAATTAGCTCCAAATCAACCATTAATTGTAAAATCTGTTCAAAAGAATATCCAGCTTCAAAATTTGCTAATTTAAAAGTTATCACAACATCTGCTGAAGATGCTTTCCCATCAACTTTAAAAATGAATAGATCGGCAGTTAAGACATCATTGAAAAAGGATGAACTTGAAGAAGGTGCAACTATCAAAGAGAAATGTCCTAAGTGTGGTAACGAAGAGATGCAATATCATACTTTACAATTAAGATCAGCCGATGAAGGTGCAACAGTTTTTTATACTTGTACTGAGTGTGGTTATAGATTCAGAACCAATAACTGATCAATATCAGTTTATGTCTTACGAATACTTGTAAAATAGTTACTTAAATAAAATAAACCTTATTAATTATATTAATACTTTGATCTCCTAATTAGTTTTAATAGTGGCATATTCCACTTCATTACTGTTTTCATATTCGTACATGTCTAATGCAACAATTGCAGACTCTCTCACAACTTGCTCCTTATCTTTCAAGAAAGATTGTAAAACTGGTAAACATTCATCGGTTGCAATTGCTCCTAAAGCTTCAGCAGCTTCATGTCTAACCATACCTGCTTCTCTTTCATCTTTCAACACTTTAATTAATGATGGAACAGTAACTGGATTACACATTTGTCCAAAGACATAAGCAATTTCATGCTTGAACAAAGCAGATGGGTCTTCAAAACCTGATGCTAAAGCTAAACAAGCTTCATCAGTACCTAAGTCTCTCAATCTGAACATGGCTCTGTATCTTTCGAACAATGGTTTACTTTGATCGTTTAAAATAGTTTGCAACTTTTCAATCTTGGATTCTTGATTTGAGGGTAATGGTGGAGCAGGATCAATTGAAGTGTACAACGACTTTTCTAAAACTTCAGTTTTTGATTTTTCAGATTGTTCCCATTTGATTCTTTCGATTGCCAATTCACAGGTTTGTTTAATTTCAATACTTGGATCATTTTCGTAGTATTCTTCAAGTAACTTTAATGAGTCGATATCACCTAATGCACCTAAAGCTTCAGCGGCTTCATGTCTAACCATAATTTGTTGATTGGTATCTTTCAAAACCTGTCTCAAGTGTGGTGCAGCATACAAATTGTGAGTTTGGCCCAAAACATAGGCAACTTCATGCTTCAATAATTCAGAACTATCTTTGAAACTGTCAGCAATATAGTCAATAGCCTTTTGCACTTCTTGTTGGTCTTCAGAATCACTTCCAACACTTTTTAAGTTGAAAAGTGCTCTAAATCTGTTTGCAAGTGGAACATCTCCAGACTTGTTGCATAAAACATCTCTCAATTGTTCTAATGATGCATTATCAATATCAATTTCCGTAGCCATGGTGCTGAAAAATTTTGAGATGAGCGTCCGATTTTCCGAATCAGGTCAAGATTTTTTCGATAAAAATCGGTCTTTAATTATGGTTGAGACCACAATCTCGTGTATGACCAAGACAGACAGTACATCGTAGGAGAAGTCCTGAATTTACTATGGGTTTTAAAAATCTACTCATCAATTGGTATTATGCTGTTAGAGCTTAACTGGTTGCTGGAAGCAGCCTGCTTTTGTACCCCAGCATTGAAATTAATTTTCTTTTTCTTAGAAGAGAACGGAAACTTTATGAATCATCAAACAACTCAGTGAAAGTACTTTCACTGGATTATTGGCCTTCCCGAATCTGTTTCTTTGGCTGCAGCCATATCAATCAGCTTCCTATATTCTCGTTCACGTGACGAGTTTCGATATCCAACTTCAATGATTTTTCAACGCGAAAAACTCATAATGGCAGCTCCTCCGCAGGCAATGCCTGATATGTCTAACGCTATCGTGGCACAAGATGAAATGGGAAGACCTTTCATCATTGTGAGAGATCAAGGTAAGAAGCAAAGAAAACACGGAATCGAAGCTACAAAATCTCATATTTTAGCGGCAAGATCAGTCGCATCCATCGTTAAAACTTCACTTGGTCCAAGAGGTTTGGATAAAATCTTAGTTAGTCAAGACGGTGACATTACTATAACTAATGATGGTGCAACCATTTTGTCTCTGATGGATTTAGACAACGAAATAGCCAAATTATTAGTAGAGTTATCAAGGTCTCAGGACGATGAAATTGGTGATGGTACTACTGGTGTGGTTGTTTTGGCTAGTGCTTTATTGGATCAAGCATTGGAATTAATCGAACAAGGTATTCATCCAATTAAAGTTGCTAATGGATTCGATGAAGCCTGTAAAATTGCTATAAGTCAATTGGATAAAATCGCTGATGAAATTAACATCAGTCAAGAAGCCAACGACACAAATCTTCTTAAAGCCGCTAAGACCTCATTGGGTTCAAAGATTGTATCCAAATCTCATGATCAATTTGCTCAAATGGCTGTGGATGCAGTATTATCAGTGGCAGATTTCGAACGTAAAGATGTCGATTTCGAATTAATCAAAATGGAAAAGAAGGTTGGAGGTGCCATTGAAGATTCTGCTTTAATAAAGGGTGTTCTATTAGATAAAGATTTCTCCCACCCACAAATGTCAAAGGATGTCAAAGACTGTAAAATAGCTATTTTGACTTGTCCATTTGAACCACCAAAACCAAAGACAAAACACAAGTTAGATATATCATCAGTTGAAGAATTCAAGGTATTGCAAGAATACGAACAAAAGAAGTTTCAGGAAATGATAGATGCAGTCAAGAATTCAGGTGCTAATGTTGTTGCTTGTCAATGGGGATTTGATGACGAAGCAAATCATTTATTATTATCTAACGGTCTTCATGCTATTAGATGGGTTGGTGGTAGCGAAATAGAGTTATTGGCTATTGCTACAAATGGTCGTATCGTTCCAAGATTCGAAGACTTGACACCCGAGAAATTAGGTTCTGCAGGTGTTATCAGAGAATTGGAATTTGGTACTACAAGAGATAAAATGTTGGTTGTGGAAGAATGTTCTAATACCAAAGCTGTTACCTGTTTTATAAGAGGTTCAAATGAAATGATTATTGATGAAGGTGTGAGAGCTTTACATGATTCTATTTGTGTGGTAAGAAATTTAATCAGAGATAACAGAGTTGTTTATGGAGGTGGTGCTGCAGAATTAGCATGTTCTTTAGCAGTTTCTGAAGCTGCTGATAAACAAAAGGGTATTGATCAATATGCTTTCAGAGCATTTGCACAAGCTTTGGACACTGTTCCAACCACATTAGCCGAAAATTCTGGTTTGGACCCAATTGAAGTGTTATCCTCATTGAAGGCCAAGCAAGTTAACGAGTCATCATCTCATTTGGGTGTTGACTGTTTGGGTAAAGGCACCAATGATATGAAAGAATTATTCGTCATAGATCCTTTAATTGGCAAGAAACAACAATTGCTTTTAGCCACTCAACTCTCAAGAATGATCCTTAAGATCAATGACGTTATTATTAGTGGTAAAGACGAGTACTAAGATCATATTCAAATATATAGTAAATTAAATCCTGCAGATTAGTTGATTTTAAATCTCAGTGCTCGACTTGAATTATCACCCTTTTCGTCGATTGAACCTTTTAAGTTACACTCAGTTAACTCAAGCAATCAGTTTAATTGAGCCCTGAGAGTTCTTGTTCACCTTCTTGTACAATCGGTAAAAGTGTGCATTTCTCCAGATTTCAATTTACTTCATTTTTCATCCATTAACTGTCAAAAATGTCCGCTCAAAATACGCCCGCTGTTGTCATGGACAATGGTACGGGATTAACTAAGTTAGGATTCGCCGGTAACGATTCTCCATCATTTGTTTTCCCAACAGCCATCGCTACCTCTAAAACCAAAACTTCAACCAGAGGCTCATCCATATCTAACAAAAGAGGTTTGGAAGATTTAGATTTTTACATTGGAGATGAAGCTATCAGTGCTGCCAATGGTTCAAACTACAGTTTATCATATCCAATCAGACATGGTCAAATAGAAAACTGGGATCACATGGAGAGATTCTGGGAGAATTCTATCTTCAAATACTTGAGATGTGAACCTGAAGATCACTATTTCTTATTGACTGAACCACCATTAAATCCACCAGAAAATAGAGAAAATACTGCAGAGATCATGTTTGAATCATTCAATTGTGCTGGTTTATACATTGCGGTTCAAGCAGTGTTGGCATTAGCTGCTTCTTGGACATCTGCCAAAGCAACCGACAGATCATTGACTGGTACTGTCATTGACTCTGGTGATGGTGTTACCCATGTTATTCCTGTTGCTGAAGGTTATGTGATTGGCACCGCCATCAAAAATATCCCATTAGCCGGAAGGGATATAACCTTGTTCATTCAATCTTTATTGAGAGATCGTGGTGAAGCTGATACTTCATTACAAACAGCAGAAAAGATTAAACAACAATTTTGCTATGTTTGTCCTAACATAGTGAAAGAATTCAACAAGTTTGACCAGTACCCACAAGAGAAGTTTGCTCAATACATTGTGGAGTACACTGATAAGAATAAAACTGCGACAGTTGATGTCGGTTACGAGAGGTTTTTAGCACCTGAGATCTTCTTCTCTCCTGAGATATGCTCTTCTGACTACCTTACTCCATTGCCTGATGTTGTTGATCAAGTTATACAATCATCACCTATTGATGTGCGTAAGAAGTTGTACAAGAATATTGTGTTATCAGGTGGTTCTACTATGTTCAAAGATTTCGGCAGAAGACTCCAGAGGGATTTGAAATCAATTGTCAATGAAAGAATCCAATCAAGTGAAAGATTGAGCGGTGCTAGAAGTACCGGAGTTGACGTTGAAGTTATCTCTCACAGTAAGCAAAGAAATGCTGTATGGTTTGGTGGATCTTTGTTAGCACAAACTGCAGCTTTCAGAAGTTATTGCTACACAAAAGAAGATTATGATGAACGTGGTCCTGATATTGTCAGAAACTTCTCGGTTTTTGCTCAAGTTTAAGTAAAGTAGAATATGTACAAGTTTAAGTCGTGGATAAAACACTATATATGAGCGAAAAAATGATAAGACCTTAAACTATAATGTCTGCTCCCGCTCAAGTCGTGGACGGCATGGAGTTGAATCAGATCTTTAATGGTCTTAGGTCCAACAATGAAGAGGAGAGGAATCGATATGCAATAGAATTGAGAAATTATTTGGCTTCAATAGCCCGAGATCTTTCAGTTGAACAATTCAATCGGTATAATAACGATATTAATAAAACAATTTTTGAGTTACTTCATAGTAAAGAAGGTGCCGAGAAACTAGGAGGTATCGCTGCTTTGAATGCACTCATTGATTTAGATTCAGGAGTTGGTGAAGAAAATGCTACCAAGACTGCTAGATTCTCTAATTACTTGGGGTCTCTCATTTTATCCAACGATTTGACCATAATGAAACTGGCCATCAAAACATTGGGTAAATTAGCAACGCCAGGAGGAACTTTAACTGGTGATTTTGTCGATTTCGAAGCTAAAAGAGCAATAGAGTGGCTCCAAAGTGAGAACAAACAGCATGAAAATAGACGTCATGCAGCTATCTTAATCATTAATGCATTGGCAGATAATGCCCCCAGCTTATTGCATGGCTTTGTGAACCAAGCTCTAGAACATTTATGGGTGCCTCTCAGAGATAGTAAACTAATCATTAGAACCGACGCTGCTATCACCCTTCAAAAATGCATGGAAATAATCTACGACCGTGATACCAACGCTAGAAAATTTTGGATCAAGTCTTTCGTTGATCTGGCCTCAAAAATCCTAAACGATAATCCCCAAACTATTCCTGAAACACAAGAGTCAAATGGGTCTCTGGCAGCGGAATCTGCAGCAGCAGCAGTAGCCAACATAATATCCACGACTACAGGCCTAGCTCCAACATTTGAGTCAATTCACGGTGCTTTGTTAGCTTATCGTGAATTATTGAGATATCATAAGGACCCTTATATTATATCTCGATTCGAATTGATCTATGAGAACACAATGCTTTATAAGAACCATAAGATGTCAGTCATCAGACAAGAGCTTGCAAACATATTCCCCTTGATTTGCAGAGTGAATCCAGACATGTTTGTTGAAAAATTTTTGCATAGAACCCTTTATTATGATCTTTCACAGTTGAAGAAGTTGAAAAACAATCATAGTGAAGCTGCAAACTCAGACAAGAGTTCAATATTCAGGAGTATTGGTCTCATAGGATTGGAGGTGGGTAATCAAATGGCTACATACTTAGACGCAGTGCTTGATAACATACGAGATGGACTCTCTTATGGAACCAACTCTAACATTCAACTGATATTATCTAGCGCAGTGTCAAGCACCCCTGATAGTCCTTATATGAATGGTGCCGCAAATGGACAGGGCTCATTGGGGTTGACTTCTTTGCAATCCACAGGAACACTTACGTCAAAATACAAGGCCAGCAGGAAAGAAACTGAGCCTGCAATTTTTGATTGTATCGGTAAATTGTCAATATCAGTGGGACCTGCTTTAACTAAACATCTTCAGAGAGATATTTTGGATATGATGTTTACCAACTGTTCATTATCAAAACATATGCAAGATGTCCTACAGACATTGATTGAAAACATTCCCATGTTAACCAATGTCATCAACACAAAACTCTTGAACTTGCTCAGTTTGGTTCTTTCAGGGGTGATCTTCCAGCCACCTGGATCACCATATGGAACAATTAGAATGAACGAAGCAATGGCTAGGGATTACAGGCTCATAATGATATCAAGGGATTTCAACATGAGTATCAATAACATTGTACTTCATCCTGAATTCTATGAACAGCAAGAGAGCAACATCTTAGTACAAGCATTGGAGATGTTAGTATGTTTCAAATTCGAAGGTTTCCAATTGAACGAATTTGTGAGATATTGCACTATTCAATACATCGATCATCCCAATGCTAAAGTTCGCCAGACATCCATTGTTGCATCTTGTGAGATATTCATGAATGATCCAATAGTCGACCAAGTGAGTGTTAACGCATTAAATGCTATCAATGAGGTTTTGGATAAGATACTTTCCATATCTATAACAGATATTGTACCAGAGATTAGACTCGAGGGCTTGACTTGCATCAGTAATGCTGTAAAGTTTGATCCTCAACTCTCACAGCCAGAGAATCTCAGGCTACTTTTCATTGCATTAAATGACGAGGTTTTCAGTATAAGAAAGGTTGCTGTGCAACTCCTAGGAAGGTTATCTTCCATTAATCCTGCGTACATCGTGCCCTCATTGCGGAAGACTCTCATTCAGTTGTTGTCAAGATTGGAGTATTCGACTGCTAGCAGAAAGAAAGAGGAAAGCGCTACTCTCCTTTCACTCTTGATCTCCAGCTCAAAAGATTTGACTGCACCCTATGTGAAGCCCATAGTTGAAACTCTCTTGGTGAAAGCTAAAGACCCAAGTTCAAGTGTTGCATCCAGTGCTATTCAATGTATTGGCGAGATTGCCATGGTGGGAGGAGAAGACATGATTCCATTCATCAAAGACTTGATGCCACTAATCATGGATACATTCCAAGATCAAAGTTCCTCATACAAAAGAGATGTTGCATTGAAAACGCTCGGCCAATTGGCAAGTTCTTCTGGTTATGTTATCCAACCATTACTTGACTATCCACAATTATTGGGTATGCTTGTGGGAATATTGAAGCTGGAGACTTCTCCCAACATAAGGCGTGAGACAGTTCGTCTCCTTGGTATCTTAGGAGCATTGGATCCCTACAAGCATCGGGAAGTCGAGCAAAGTTCCAAGAGTATACCTTCGGAACACAATGCACCTCCTATTGATGTTGCCTTACTTATGCAAGGTATGTCACCATCTAATGACGAATATTATCCCACAGTGGCAGTGAACAATCTCATGAAAATTCTCAAAGATCCTTCTCTTAGTTCCCACCACAACAAGGTTATCCAAGCCATCATGTACATTTTTCAAACCTTGGGACTTAGATGTGTTTCTTTCTTACCACAAATCATTCCTGGAATCATCAACGTAATGCATTCATGTCTGCCATCAATGTTAAAGTTCTACTTTCAACAATTAGGGGCTCTTATTTTGATTGTTAAACAGCATATAAGACCTTTTTTGGCAGAGATTTTCCAAGTAATAAGGGAATTCTTCACCATTAACACTCATTTGAATATTCAAGTCATTATCATCAGTTTGATAGAATCAATCTCAAGAGCACTTGAAGGGGAGTTTAGATTGTACCTCACTGAGGTGTTAACTTTACTTTTGAATGTTTTTGAAGACGACAAATCACCCAAAAGAGAACCTACATTGCATGTCTTAAAGAGTTTTGTCATCTTTGGAAACAATATCGAGGAGTATACTCACATCATTGTTCCCAATATTGTTAAAATGTTTGAAGTTGGACCAATTGTCTTGAGGAGAGCAGCTATTGAAGCTATTGGCAGACTCTCGAAGAATGTTTCGTTGAACGATATGGCTTCAAGAATAATTCAACCGCTCATAAGGGTTTTGAAGCAAGGAAGCGACGACTTAAAGGTATGCGCTATGCATACTTTGTGCTACTTGCTTTTACAATTCGGCACTGAGTTTGCCATCTTTATTCCTCCTATCAAGAAAATCCTAGTGGAACAAAAGATTCATTCTTCTACTTTTGAGCAGCTTGTCACAAAATTGTTGAACGGTGACCCGCTTCCCACACATTGGAACATTTACAAGGATTATGACACCTCAAGCAATCAATTTGACGTCCCTGATGTTGATGTTCCATTCAAGAAATTACCTGTGAATCAAGCATCATTGAAGGCAGTTTGGGACTCGAGTCAAAGAAGAACAAAAGAAGATTGGCTGGAATGGATAGCAAGATTGAGTAAAGAATTATTGAAGCAATCCCCTTCCCATGCTATAAGAGCCTGCGCTGGTTTAGCTTCAGACTACTATCCGTTGGCTAAAGATCTATTCAATGCCAGTTTCGCTAGTTGTTGGAACGAACTCTATTCACAAAATCAAGAAGAATTAGTTGAATCATTTTGTATTGCATTGTCTTCCCCTAATAACCCACCCGAGATCCATCAGATTTTATTGAATCTTGCTGAATTCATGGAGCATGATGATAAATCATTGCCCATAGCTATCACTACTTTGGGTCAATATGCACAAAGATGTCATGCCTATGCAAAGGCATTACATTACAAAGAATTGGAGTTTTATGAGGAACCAACCACTCCAACAATCGAGTCTTTGATCACAATCAACAACCAATTGCAACAGTCAGATGCGGCTGTAGGTATTTTGAAGCATGCCCAGCTCCATCATGATCTTCAATTGAAGGAGACTTGGTACGAAAAGTTGCAAAGGTGGGATGACGCTTTGAGAGCATACAATGAGCGTGAAAAGACAGAGCCAAATAATATGGAAATTACAATGGGTAAGATGAGATGTCTTCATGCTTTGGGTGAATGGGAGCAATTATCTGAGCTTGCTCAAAGTAAATGGGGAACGTCTTCCAGTGACATAAAGAGGAGTATTTCTCCATTGGCAGCAGCAGCAGCTTGGGGATTAGGACAATGGGACCGTATGGATGCCTACATCAAAGTTATGAAATTGGAGTCACCAGATCGGGCATTCTTTGATGCTATTTTGAGTTTACACCGCAACAACTTTGAAGATGCTTCCAATCATATCCTTAGAGCCAGAGATCTATTGGTGACAGAAATTACTGCATTAGTCAGCGAGAGTTACAACAGAGCGTATGGTGTTGTTGTTCGTGTTCAAATGTTGGCTGAGTTGGAGGAAATCATCAAGTACAAATGTTTACCACAAGGATCAGAGAAGCGTGCTGTGATGCGCAAGACTTGGAACAGAAGGATGCTTGGTTGTCAAAGAAATGTTGATATCTGGCAGAGAATGTTGAAGGTACGTGCTCTTGTCATTAAGCCCAAACAAGATATGGATATGTGGATTAAATTTGCCAATTTATGCAGAAAATCTGGAAGACTCAATTTAGCAGAGAAATCTTTGAACTTCTTATTAGAGGAAGGATCTCCGGAAAACCCTTCGAGAGCACCACCCCAAGTCGTTTATGCACAATTGAAGTACATGTGGGCTAAGGGGCAACAAAGAGAAGCATTGCGTCATCTTGTTGATTTCACAACCAGAATGTCTCAAGATTTAGGATTGAATCCTAATGACCTTATAACCCAACCACTCCCCTCTGGAGGACCAGGTATTCCTAAGCACGTCGAGGACTACACGAAATTATTGGCTCGTTGTTTCTTGAAGCAAGGTGAGTGGCAAATAGCTTTGAACAACAATTGGCGTAGTGAGACTTCAGAGATTATCTTGGGAGCATATTTGTTGGCTACACATTTCGATGATAAGTGGTACAAAGCATGGCACAATTGGGCTTTGGCAAATTTCGAAGTTGTTTCGGCTTATACAACCCAGAATCATACCAGGGACAGCAAACATGAAGATGCAACTATCGAGGACATCACTGGTAAAGAAGAGACAGAGGAGGATGAGAACAAGAGCCTCAGGAGTAACTCGACCATAGAAACTCCAGGGCTCACCAGCGGTAGGATGAGTGTTTCTAAAGCAGACACAATTCCTATGGAAGCCGTCCAACGTCATGTTGTGCCATCCATTAAGGGTTTCTTCCATTCTATCGCCCTCTCGTCATCCAACTCTTTACAGGATACTTTGAGATTATTGACATTGTGGTTCAACTTTGGCGGTATACCCGAAGCAGCACAAGCAATGACGGAGGGTTTCAACATGGTCAAGATTGACAATTGGTTGGAAGTAATCCCGCAGTTGATCTCGAGAATTCATCAACCCGATCAAGTCGTTAGTCGCTCGTTGTCTGGATTGTTGACAGATCTTGGGAAAGCTCATCCTCAAGCGTTGGTCTATCCTCTTGCAGTTGCCGTGACTTCAGAGTCTGTCAACAGAAAGAAAGCAGCCATGTCAATTATCGACAAAATGAGAATTCACTCAGCTACATTGGTTGAGCAAGCATATTTGGTCAGTTCTGAACTTATTCGTGTCGCCGTTTTATGGCATGAACAGTGGTATGAAGGCTTAGAGGATGCTTCTCGTTTGTTTTTTGGTGAACATAATACCGAAAAGATGTTTGAGGTTTTGGAGCCACTTCATTTGATGCTCCAGAAAGGACCTGAAACTATACGAGAGTCATCTTTTGCCAACGCTTTTGGTAGAGACCTAGCAGATGCTTACGAATGGGTTTTGAATTACAGAAGGACAAGAGATATAACCAATTTGAATCAAGCATGGGATATCTATTACGGAGTGTTCCGTCGCATTAGTCGTCAACTTCCACAATTATCTAGCCTTGAGTTACAATACGTCTCACCAAGACTCGAAAGTGCTCATGATTTAGAAATTGCTGTTCCAGGGACTTATGAAGCAGGGAAACCAGTCATCCGAATCTCTAACTTTGAGTCTACTGTTACTGTTATCTCATCAAAGCAACGTCCTAGAAAAGTCACCTGCCGGGGCAGTGATGGAAAGGATTATTTTTATGTCCTCAAAGGTCATGAAGATATTCGTCAAGACAATCTTGTCATGCAGTTGTTTGGTTTGGTGAACACATTATTGTTCAATGATCCTGAATGCTTCAAGAGACATTTGGACATCCAAAGATATGCTGCAATCCCCTTATCGCCAAAAGTTGGTTTACTTGGTTGGGTGCCCAACAGTGATACTTTCCACGTTCTCATTAGGGAGTACCGTGAGTCAAGAAAGATTCTATTGAATATTGAACATAGAATCATGTTGCAGATGGCTCCGGACTACGACTCTTTAACATTGTTGCAAAAGGTCGAAGTTTTCACTAGTGCTTTAGACAATACTAGGGGACAAGACTTGTACAAAGTCCTTTGGTTGAAATCCAAATCCTCAGAGGCATGGTTGGATCGTCGTACGACGTACACCAGATCTTTGGCTGTGATGTCAATGGTTGGCTACATTCTCGGTTTAGGAGATCGTCACCCTTCTAACTTGATGTTGGATAGGATCACAGGTAAAGTAGTTCATATTGATTTTGGTGATTGTTTTGAAGCTGCTATACTCAGAGAGAAATATCCCGAGAAAGTTCCTTTTAGATTGACAAGAATGTTGAATTATGCTATGGAAGTTAGTGGCATTGAGGGTTCATTTAGAATTACATGTGAGCATGTTATGAGAGTTTTAAGAGCCAACAAAGAGTCATTGATGGCTATTTTAGAGGCATTTGCATATGATCCATTGATCAACTGGGGCTTTGATTTCCCTACTAAAGCAGTGGCCGAGGCTACTGGAATTAGAGTTCCTAAAATCAATACCACTGATCTTCTTGGATCTGGCCAAATTGATGAGAATGAAGCTCAAAGACTCAATAAGCAAAATGAATTAGAGATCAGGAACGCAAGAGCTGCTCTTGTGTTGAAGAGAATAACAGACAAATTAACAGGTAACGACATCAAAAGGTTACAAGGGCTTGATGTTCCAACTCAAGTGGATAAGCTTATTCAGCAAGCAACGAGTGTTGAGAACCTATGTCAACATTTCATCGGTTGGTGTTCGTTCTGGTAACAAAATAAAATTAATACACTTATATTTATTGTACAGTTATGCGATTTTCTTTGAAGCATTGGTGAAACCAACACCTTGAATAGAGAGAATGAAGGTGTTTTCATCTTCATCATCTTCTTTAAGGAACCCCTCGGTGCCAAAAGTAGTTTTTAAGTCTCTTAGTATCAACACGAGTGATTCGTCTATTTGACTCTTGTGAATCTTTATACGACCAACATCTTCTTTACCAATAGTCATGAAAGTCAATGCAAGCATCAATTGATTTCTGCCCACTACACTTGAAATTGAGAGTTCATGAAGCAAATGATAACTGATTTCCTCTGCTAAGTCCTCGGGAAGAGATCCTGGTACACCAACGCCATCTGCAAAAATTCTCCAGCCTTTTTTCAGTTCAGCCACAAGGGTTATTCCAAAACCTGGAGACTTACCACTATTTTCACCCCTCCAAACATCGGCAGTAATATTAACTTCAACACCAGTTGGACGGAACACTTTTCTAGCTGTGTCAATCATCCTATTGACAATGGAAGGTGATACTCTTGCACAGTATGCTATTCCTCTTATGGAAGAGAACTTTGGAGTTTCAAGTGCATGCAAAGTAATAGGTTGTGGAATCAATGAGTTACATAAAAGATGAACTTCACCTCCACCATTGGGAGGAGCACCTCTTTTCAAGATATGAATAGCCACTTCCCTTACCCCGAACTTTTCTAGGAGCGGTACCAACCCCCATTTGATACTATCTATCTCCAAGTCGTCTTTACCCAAGGATGTCAACCCTTTGAATATGATAGAGAATTTCTTCTTGGAAAATGGTGCTAAGTATAACATATACTCAAGAAAATAACTTATTGGTTTGCCATGGGGACAGTTATGAGTTAATTCACCCCCTGTGATAATACCAGGTCTATATATGACGGTGGTACCGGTGTAAGATATTTCAATTTGAGATCCATTAGTGACTGCTTCAAGTAATCTCAAGAATGACACTTCATGATCTTTAAGACCAGGGTTAAGATCACCAGATCTGATCTTTGTAATTTTAACAGGTTTACCTGCTAAGGTGGCGAGTACAAGTCTCAACCTGAAGTTCCTAGGACCTTCAAAAGTAGACATAGACATTTCGTATGCGATGAGGTCAATTTTCAGATTTCGCACACTCAAAACATCAAATGTCGAAACGACCAGCCGAAGAAGACACTGGCGAAACGAAACGTGTTAAGACTGAAGATTTACTTGATGATGACTTGAACAATCTACTCAATCAGGTGAGTGCAGGGGATGAAACAACAGGCACCAACACTGCCAATTCAGCAGTTATTGAAGGACCTATTGACTTCAATAATTTACCTGACGAATTACTCGACTCTGTCGATTCAATGCCAACGCCGGAACCTTCCAGCGCCATCCCTAATCTTCCTGACGCCTCACGGTATAGTCGGAGTACCACCCCAGATCTAAGACGGACCTTTTCACAAACGCAAATGAGACCTCAACCAACGTCAGGACTTTCATCTGTAAATGCAACCAGTGCTGCTGCCCCAGCAAGCAATGACCCTACGAAACTTAATGATGCATTGGCTGCAGCTGGTGTTGATATCAATCAAGAAGAAGAATTGTTGCAAAGGAGACCTCGTTTTGGTTACGCTCAGCTGTATGCTCCTCAACCACAACGTCAAGGCAGTTTCTTGATTCCTTATCATGTGGCATACTACATGCAACGTGCTGCTAGAGAACATGGTTTGGGACAAAGCTTTTACCAAGACTTGGAATTACTAGAACTTATGTCTGCTGCCTGTGAGAACTGGCTCTCTAATGTTGTTAGCAAGACTATAATAATGTCGAGGCATCGTCGTGGAGCATTGAATTTAGTAACCAAAAAAGGTGCTACAGTCCAAAGATCTGAAGTTTCAAAAGAACTCAGAAATCTAGCAAACAAACAAAAAGACCTCGAAGAGAGAAGAGTCAACAGAAGAATGGCCTTGGGATTAGAGAAAAGCGATGGAGCCAAGGATGAAGGCAGCAAAGTGGGTGCAGAAGAAACACTACATAAAGCTACCAACGCAACTGCTGCTATGATGACTATGAATCCAACAGGAAAAAAGTACTCATGGATGAATTCAGCAGCGGCAGCAGGAGAAACCCAAGCAGCCGGTAGAGCAGATCCAGGTGCTAAAAAGAGTCAAATTATTGCTGCTAGAGGCGATAATGGCTTAAGATTCAGGGAAATACGTACGGGTCAGTCAGTCACCATGAAGGATCTACTCGCAGCCATTGAGGATGAACGTGTTGGAGTAGAGCGTGCTATATTGAAGGGCTACTGCAACTTACGAGACTAATGTATAATATGTATATTAAAACACGACATGACATTTACCAATGCGACATTGTGAGTGACTCGCGACTTGTAAACAAACAGTTCTTATCAACTGTGCCATCAACTAGTCAGAGAAACGTGTTTGAGAGTCATTTGATTGATAAAAAGTGCTTCTAATTATTTGAAGTGTCTATCTGTCCTTTTTTTGCATCTTTTTTCCGCTTCTAGAAGATGTCAGACTTCAACTTGTCTACCTACTTTAATGGATTTGATCTAGACAAACTTCCTGATGATCCTATAGATGGTGCTGCTTCACGTATAGAGAACGTGACCAATCTATTAGCAAGTAACCCAGACTCTCTTCATTTCAATCTGGAGTTGTTTGAAGACTTACTCGACCTTTGTCATGGATTCAAAGGTCTTGATTCCAACCTCACAAAACAAATTGCATACTTGGTTGCATCTTCATTCAAAGCTTCATGCACAAACATACAAAACAATCTTTCGGGTGGTGACTTCGTCGATTCTCTTCCTCAAATCAAAGATATCTTGGAGAAGTATGGTTACTTGATTTTTGTCTTACTGAGTATACTTGGAAAAGAAGATTTTTCGGGGCTAGCTAATGTTTCAAAGGCCAAAAATGCCTCATCAAAGATCATGAATGAATGGCGTGTGAATTGCGCTCAAGTACTTGACATTCTTGACGCAATTGAATCTTGTCTCAAGCTCTCGTTATCTTTGGTTTTTGTTACAACTCCAGAGAAAAGTGCTTTCTTAGAATTGTTCAATAGGCCGCTCTTCCATCTAATGGAGACGCAAGATAGAATGAAAATGCCTGCAATCAAGACGTTAATGTTCAGAAGTGTTTGTTTGATGGTGACTCAGCAAGGCCACTCTAGCATCATACAAAATTCCATAATTCAGTCTTTAACCTATTTTGTTCATTTACCTCAGTATATGGCAGAGCTTCTTCACTTACTTGATAAAGATTACGATCACAGTGCATTGACTGAAGAAGTCTTGAGAGAAGTATCACAAATTGAATTCAACTCAAATGACACAAATGGTCCTAAAGCTATATCAGAATTCCTAGTTCACTTATCTCAACTCAGTCCACGCTTGATCTTAAAACAAATGGCTCCCATTGCGCAATTGCTTGATAATAGTAACCAGACTTTGAGATGTTCTGTCGTTGAATCATGTGGTAACATCGTTGTTAATATCATCAAATCTGATGGTACCTTTTCCACCTCTGAGGATCTGAACGGTCGTGTTAATAATGCCTCCCATCAAGTAGAGAGTTTGATGGACTTGCTACAAGAGAGATTACTCGATCAGAACCCATATGTGAGAACTAAAGCATTACAAGCTCTTACAAAAATTTGTAACCTCGAAGTCAAACTCGCTAGGAGGAAACATGTTATCATGTCTTTGGCAGTAAGGTCATTGGACGATAGAAGTACTTTGGTGAGAAGAAACGCCATCAAATTAATGTCTAAACTATTGTTGAATCATCCATTCGCCCTGATTCATGGTACTCAGCTTTCGTTGAAAAAATGGACGGAGAGACTAGAAGAAAGTAATAATGTTCTTCAAGGTTACATTGATTTGTCTCCCGACCTCAAAGCCCAACATGAGAAACACCAAGGTGATGACAAGATGGACGAGGATGAGCATGAAGATGAGGAGCTCGAAGATGAGAGAGAACAAGAGGAAGAGGAAGATGATCAAATGAATGTGGACGAGCTAGATGAAGAAGCGGCCGAGGAAGAGGAGATTGATAAAGAGGAATTCAACGAGTCCATGATAGAACACGAGAAACACCTTCCCGATACAAATGTGCTAGTTAAAGCCAGATTAACTGTTCAGTACTACGAAGATGCCGTATCATTCATAGAGACGATACATTCAGGTACTGAGACCATATCGAATTTGCTCTTTTCTAGAAATAGAAACGAGGTTTTGGAATCAATGGATTTCTTAGTGATGGCAGATGCCTATGGAATAGAGAATTCTCAGCAAGGAATCAGGAAAATGTTGCATCTTGTATGGATGAAGGGTTCATCAGACGAAGGTAAGTCTATTGCTTCACATTTGATTGACTGTTATAGGGATTTGTTCTTGACAGCACCGTCAGATATTTCGCCTGCTCAGAAGGCATCCATGATAGCGAGAAATTTGATAGGAATCACCTTGACTTCCACATTAGCCGACTTAGCTTCCTTTGAAAGGCTTTTGTGCATGATGTATAACGATAAATTGTTGACTCACGATATTATTGCTGTCTTATGGCAAATTTATGGCCATAGTACGGAAAATTTGTCGCCAGATCAACTTCAGTCGTCAAAAGAACAACGCAGAGGTTCAATCATTGTTCTAGGAATGATAGCGCTTGCTGATCACAATATTGTTTTGCGAGGACTCGACTCTCTATTAAGAATCGGAGCCAACCTCGAGGACTATCCAGACCTCGAACTATGCAAGTATACTTGCATTGCTTTACAAAGAGTTGTTCCAGTGGTTTCCAAAAGTAAAGATTTGGGATCCTACAAAGTTGATAGAGAGGATGAAATAATCGAGAAGTTGAGCACTATTTTGGTCACCTACAACGACAGTCCAGAGTGGTATAGTGTTACAGAACAAGCAGTTTCAGCTATTTACAGAATAGCCCTGTCGCCAGACGAAGTTTGTTCTCAAATATTGATTCAGAGGGCTAGCGAACTTTTCCTGGACAAGACAGAAGAGTCCAAACAAGTCTATTCGCTCTCTCAGTTACTCTTCTTGGTTGGGCACGTTGCTATCAAGACGATAGTTTATTTGGAAAAGCTCGAAACTGTCTTCAAAAAGAAGAAACATGACCTGGAACATCTGAAAGACAAAGAAAAGAAAGATGACGAGAACGAAAATGAACTTGAGATGATTGGTGGCACAACGGAGGATGATTTCACAGATGCAGTCATCTACATCAAAGAAAGAGAATTGTTATATGGAGAGAACTCGTTGTTAGCTCGTTTTGGGCCAATTGCCAGAGAGATTTGTCTCAACAACAAGTCTTACGGTAACATTATCCTACAGAGGTCTGCAACATTGTGCATGGTGAAACTCATGTGCATTTCATCGAAGTACTGTGAAGAAAATCTTCCACTACTCATTACTATTATGGAGAGATCACCTGATCCAATTATAAGGTCCAATTGTGTTCTCGGATTGGGAGATATGGCTGTCTGTTTCAACAATCTTGTTGATGAGAACACCGACTTCTTGTACCAAAGGCTTACTGATGACAACATCATGGTTCAGAGAACGTGTTTGATGACAGTTACTTTCTTGATTCTTGCTGGCCAAGTTAAGGTGAAAGGTCAGCTCTCTTCTATGGCAAAATGCCTAGAAAATGAAGACCAAGGAATCAGTGATATGTGTCGATTGTTCTTCACAGAATTGGCGACTAAAGATAACGCAATCTACAATGGATTTATTGACATTTTTAGTGGTCTTTCAAACGATGAATCACTTGATAAGGATGCAATGAAGAGGATTGTTAAATTCCTTGTGGGTTTCATCGAGAAAGAGAAACATCAGAAGCAGTTAGCAGAGAAGTTATTGGTAAGATTGAACAAGGTGCAAAACGAGCAGCAATGGTCGGATATTGCATTTGTGTTACAGTCAATTCCATACAAGAGTGAAGGTATCACAAAAGCTCTAGAAGAAGGTTACCGAATGGTGGAAGCTGTTTGAGTGCCATTTCCGAATTTGGATCATCAAACAAAACCATCCATCATTTATTTTCCAGGTCGCGATTGACTCCAAACAATGTTGAGAATCCAAGAGGGTATTCAATGGGTTGTTGAATCCACTGGATTGGACTCAAGTAGTGTGAAGATGTTGGGATGTCACTTGTTATCTTTTCCCTTCAGTGCTATTTTCAAGAGATTGCCCGACAAGAATTACAAATTAAAGAATGGTTTTATCTTAGCAGTGTCTGCTTTCTACATCTTTGGAGTTCTTGAACTCTCAGGGGGGTTGATAACTATGTTGATCAGTTCTTTAGGCTCATACTTCATAACAAGATACATCAGAACTGCCACAATGCCATGGATCAATTTGATCTTCCTTATGTCTCACTTGGCATACCTGCATTTCTCTGCTCAATTCTTTAATGTTTATGATCCAACGGTGATAGATATCACAGGTGCTCAGATGGTCATGGTGATGAAATTGAGTGCATTTGGTTGGAACGTTCACGATGGGAAACAGAACCCAGAGACTTTGACTGAGTATACTAAGGAAAGAGCCATCAAGAAACACCCAAACCTTTTATCCTATTTAGGTTATTGTTTCTTCTATGCATCAGTTCTAGCCGGACCAGCATTCGATTATGCTGATTATGACAAATTTATTCATTCCACTTTGTTTGATGATGTACCTGAGACCAGAAGACCAGGAAAGAAGAGAAAGAGAAGAATCCCTAAATCTGGCAGGGTTGCCTTGTTTAAAACCTTGCAAGGTTTCTTTTGGGCATTTTTGTTCACACAATTACCCAAGGTTTGGTACTCAGACTATATTTTCACCGAAGAGTGGAAAACTCATGGATTCTTTCACAAAGTTGTTTATTTATGGGTTTTGAGTTTCACGTATAGACTCAAATATTATTGTATTTGGTCCATTGCTGAAGGGGCTTGTATTCTTTGTGGAATTGGTTACAATGGTTATGATCAAGAGACAGGTAAATTCAAATGGAATAGAGTGCAAAATGTGGATCCAGTGACTTTTGAGCTAGGTCAGAATTTCCATACTTGTCTTGAGGCATGGAACATGAACACGAACAAATGGTTGAAAAATTATGTCTACTTGAGGTTGGCGAGAAAGGGTAAGAAACCAGGGTTCAAGAGTACTCTCGTTACATTTGCTACTAGTGCATTTTGGCACGGAACTAGACCTGGCTATTACTTGACATTTGTATTGGGTGCATTTGGACAAACAGTTGGTAAGATCTTCAGAAGGAACTTGAGACCAATGTTCGTTGATAAAGAAGGCAACAAGTCTCAATACAAGGTGCTTTATGACATTGTCTGTTGGATTGTTACACAAGCTACGTTTGGATTTGTCACACAACCATTTGTTTTACTTGATTTTGGTAAATCAATTTCCTGTTGGGCAAGTGTGAAGTTCTGGGTAATTATTGGAATTTTCATTGTGTTTGTTGTGTTTAGAGGGCCATACAAGAAGCAAGTGCTAGCATGGTGTAGTTCTAAGCATTACGTTGCAGTTGGAGAAAGCTCGAAGAAGAAAGAGATTGCAGACACGAAGAAGAAATTGAACGCTTTGGAGTCGGAGAGGATCACCAAGGCAGTTGGTGGATTACTGAGAAGGGAGAATGCACCCACATTGGGTATCCCATCACTCGATGAGATTGAAGCCATAAGCCCTGAAGATATGGATGAAGAATTACATGAAATCAAGCAAGCCTGGACATCATTCAGAAGTAGAAGGGGATCAATTGCTGATGATTTCGAAGGACTTAGAAATGCCTACAATAACTTCACAGACGAGATCAAAGAAATCTACGACAATCAGAAGCCAAACGTCAAACAATCATAATCACTCATGATCTATATTTTGCAATGAGCGACCTGCACTAAAAATATACTTTATCAATTTTCACAGTAGCAATCAATAATTTATTTCAACAATGTTTAGAATAACAAGATCATCGGCGACAAGTTTGAGGTTTTTAAGGTTCAATTCAACAAAACCCAAAACGGGTATTGTATTCATGAATATGGGTGGCCCTTCGACTGTGAAGGAAACGTATGATTTCCTTTTCAGATTATTCTCTGATGGGGACTTGATCCCTTTTGGACCATTCCAGAATATCCTTGCAAAATTCATCGCCAAAAGAAGAACCCCTTCGATCGAGAAAAACTACCAAGAGATCGGTGGCGGTTCTCCAATTAGATACTGGTCAGAATATCAATCCAAGAAAGTTTGTGAAATTTTAGATAAAACATCACCAGAAACGGCGCCTCATAAACCTTATGTGGCATTCCGTTATGCTAAGCCATTAACTGAAGACACTCTCGAACAAATGAAAAATGATGGAATTACAAAGGCAGTGGCATTCTCCCAATACCCTCAATTCTCTTACTCCACTACTGGTTCTTCTATTAATGAATTATTTCGTTTAACAACTATCCTCGATCCTGAACGCACCATTGAATGGTCAGCCATTGACCGTTGGCCTAAAATGCAAGGTTTTATCGATGCTTTTGCTGCAAATATTCAAGCTAAAGTTGATGAATTCCCTGCTGGCACTGAAAATATCAATATCTTGTTCTCAGCTCATTCACTTCCTATGCAAATTGTTAATCGTGGTGACTCTTACCCTGCTGAAGTTGCGGCCACAGTTTATGCTGTAATGGAAAAATTAAATTTCAAATACCCCTACAGATTAGTATGGCAATCAAAAGTTGGACCCAAACCTTGGTTAGGTGCTCAAACTGCAAAGATTGTTGAAAAATTAGAAGAAGAAGAAACTATTGGTGGTCTTGTTCTTGTTCCTATTGCTTTCACCTCTGATCATATTGAGACCTTGCATGAACTTGATATTGAATTAAGAGATGAGTTAAAACACCCAGAAAAGGTCAAAAGAGCTGATTCAATGAATGGTAATGAAACTTTCATTACTGGTTTAGCTGACTTGGTTGCTGACCATTTGAAATCTGGTAAATTGTACTCCTCTCAATTAGAGTTAGACTGTGTTCTCGGAAGAGAGTACACTGGTTTCACTTTTGACCATCCAAGAGAAATGTTTGGACCTCAAAAGAAGATCACTCAGTAGACGTTCAACTTTGTTTCTTGTAAATATATAAGTGATCAATCTGAGTAGTTTTCAGCGTCAGGATCGAACAAATCCAAATTTAATGAACCACTTTCTTCCGGTTGATGATTATTTGTAAACGTGTGAGCGTGAGGTGCTGCTACTTCTTGTTTTGATGGCTCTACTGCCTCTTCATTTTTGACAGAATCTTCCTGGGGTTTATTTTCTACCAATGCAGCATCTCCCAACTCATTTTGGATTATTTCGTCGGCTCTTAATGAGCATATCGCCAATGTGCCTCTCCTTAATGCATCTTCGGCTGGCCAAATGTAATTGTTAGGGTGAGTTTGTAAAGGACCTCCATTTATAGATGGCGGAGCCTTTGAAAATTTAGATAACTTCATACCATACCTTAGAACCTCCTCTACGTCCAACTGAACGAGTTTAGAGTCTTCCAGATGTTGTGTTGTGGGTAATTTAGGGAGACCTTTGAGTTCAGCTCTGTACTGAATAAGTTTGCGTAGTATGTCTTTGGCTCTATCAGTAAGTTCATTGTTTTCCTTGGCTGAAGCGTCTACTTTCACTCCCAATTCCTTGTGTTTGTCTAGTTCGCTTAATTGAGCAAGCATAGATTCGTTAGTTCTGAGTAAACTTCTAACAGTTTCGTCCAACCCATCAGCCTCAAAAGATGTGACTTTCTTCAGCAACGTGGAAAGCTCTTCAGTGAACTTGTTCACTGTCTGGACCATCTTCAATTCATTGAATTGTTCATCAAATTCCTCCTCGCTGCTCTTCATTTTGGACGATGCCCGCATCGGATTGAGAGATGAGTGTTGATACGGCGTGGGGGGGAAAGATCCAGTTGCCAGTGGTGACACTGTCTGCTTGAGACGCAGGCTCGACAGTACTCGTGACACAGGCACTGAAAGGCTTTCGTTCTTCTTCAGTATCATAAATGGGTGCGAAGCGATGGAAGTCTGCTCTGAATGATGAAGTGAGGATCTAAAGTCGTTTATAAGCTAGAACAAAGTGTTACAATGTTACTCTATGGTATTGGCATCAATTAGTTCATCACGGGGTGTAGGTCTATAGTTCATGAAAGCAGCAGAAGAATGTTGAGTTGTTGGTTCATGTATTCCCGATCAATTGATGCTTGATTGGGTTCTGATTCCTCGTATACGTGCTCAAGCAGTGCTATCACCTCTGACTCGTTCATGCTGCCAAACTGTACGCTTTTACCGTAGATAATAGGTATAGGCTCAATGGAGCCATCCGAATTGAGCCTGGTCTTATGTATGCCATCATCTCGAGGGGGACACCAGTTTACTTGTAGCACACAGCCAGCTATAATTAGATTGCTCATCAATGTAATGGCTTGCTCTGCCTCATGACGAAAGAGGTATCTTATGAAACACTCATTGAACTCAGAATTGAGTTCCAACGATACAATAGTCCCAAACGAGATAAAATGTGATAACAATTCTTCTCTTGTAAAGCGAGCTGCAAGGCCTTGCACTTTTATCCATGTGTTGTTGGGGTCGGTGTTGTGATTCATAGGTGGTTGAGATTGAGCCAACTGAACACTCTCATAACCTGGGGTACTATATGACAAATTCTTATCATTATTAAGTGACCCTGAAGGAGCACCTATGCTGATTATCTTACCTTTATACATGATCTCTTTATCTTTGATTGCAGCTTGTTGGGTTGCACTGGAGGCAAACTTCACGAAACCATACCCCTTTGATACATTGTCTGTCGGGTCAACCATTATCCTGGCTTGTCTCACTGCATTGGGATATTTTTTGTTGAATAACTCAAACAATTGAGGTTCTTTCATGTCACTGTCAAGATCACCTACAAACACTGAAAAATCATCAAACTTCTTCTTATGTGAGTCATTGGATCCAGATCCTGTAGCGTGACTCAATTTGAACAATCTATTCGTATTTGGGATTTGCGTTCCGTTTTTCTTTAGAGCTTCAGAAGCCTCTTCTTGACTTTGAAATGTGACAAAGCAAAACATAGGCCTTGCATTATCATTGAATCTGTCACGCATGATCTTAACAGCTATGGGGTTGGAACCTGTATCTCTCCATAGTTGTAGGATTCTCTCCTCGTCCCAACTTATGTCGAGATCCCCCATCCAAACCTGGGATGAGTTTGTGTGAGTGGAGTCGTTTTTAGGAGTAAAGCTACTTCTTTGTCCAAACTTCCTTGGACCCTGATTGTCAAACTTACGTCGTGAGTCCCCGAATCCTCTATTGTTGTATCCTTGGCCTCCAGGTCTTCGCCTTTGAGCTCCTGAATTGTAAGACATCCCTAAGTTTTCTGTGTGCGATACGAGTTTATGACTTTGGTAATGTCGCTCCTTGGTAGCTTAGAAAAGATCTTTGGGATCGGGGGGCGTTTAGAAGCAGTATATGAAGAGTTTGAATTGAGCATCTGTATCTGACCAATTGATGCTGAAAGGCTAATTTTCGTAGAGAATTTACTTCATTTTGGGGCATTTTGGGGCATTTTTGGATTCAGTTTAGTGTGGCTCATATAAAGAATCAATGAGACTGCTTAGATGGCACCTTTTGATACCCATTCCACATATTCCAAGGCAAAATAGTAGTAACACTGGCTACAGTATGATTTCAAACACAAAAATCGACATCAAAGAGCCTCTGCGAGTCGGCATCTCTCCTTCCGCCTCACTAATACTACGAGTCTGAACCAATGACAACTGTTTCATTCGGTTTTTTCTGATTACCAAATACTCTGGCTGCAAATAAGCAGCACTTGTTAAAAAAGCGTGTCAAATCCAACTCGCGATGGTTTATTTTCCAATCAAATTGTCTCAATAGATATTACAGTAACATGAGTTTGAGATCTAGATCTTTACACACTGTGAGCAGGAGACTTCAAGCCCATGCTAGTCATGGTGCTGCTGAAGCCAAAGCACATTTCAACAACAAGCATAACTTCAATCTCAATCCACCACCAGTTCACGAATATTGGAGCACCCGTAACACCAGCATTTTCCTCGCTTTCATTCCTCTTTACTTCACTGTCAGTTACTTGACTAAATACGGTGGTGAAAGTGCCGATGGATGGCAAGGTTTACTCGGTTTTGCTAAAGGTGAAAACTCCCCATTAAAGGAAATTCAATTTGCTGAACCTCAATCCCCAAAGAAAAATTAGAATACACTGATTATCTATTTATATACTAATGCATCATTACTAGAACTGTTTCTTGTTCTGTAGTTTGTTTACTAAGTTGGCTTTTGCTTTCTCTGCTCTGCCTTTTCGTGTCCTGTACATAAGTAACTCACTTGATTAGCGCGACCAAATTCTCATCATTTTCATTGGTTGTTTTACTATGTTCAGACAGGCAGCAAGATTAACCAGGACATGTCGGTTCGCTCGTGGGTTGACTACCAAGACGACCATTACTGAACATACAACTGGAAGAATCATAACTTTAACCGACCCCAATCATCCAGAAATGGGAGACTACCCAAACCCTAAGCCAATGTTAGCTCAAGACAAAGATCCTTACGTCAAGTATGACGATCAACAGAACAGAAGAAACCTTAATGACCCTGTTAACTTTGATGATGATTATTATGATATGTGGTCTCCAGATTACTACCAATTTGTGTCTGATAAAACTGCTTTAAAACACAATGGAATTTTCTTTGGTTTATTCATCACTTTTGGTGCCACTATTGCATACTTCCAATTAAATCCTGAAAAACCTGCCATGCCAAGATCCTACCCTTTCAATGGTTTAGCTAAAGAATTAGGTTCAGGTGATGCAAAAGATGATGACTTTTATCGTGTAAGTGCTGACACTACTGCAGAATCTGAATTAGGTTTCTTGCCAACAGATCCAACTTTGCAAGCTCAAAAGCAAGCTTACGAAGATGCCAACATAGAATTCATTAAACAACAGTAGTCATAATATATTTATAAGTAATTGGAAAGTAGTATTTTGGATGAGAGCTTCGGTCTCTACGGTGAGCAGCAGTGTTGGATCTCGTATGTGCCAAACTGCTGACTGCCGCCGTGACTGGTTTTCAACAGTTTGAATTGGAGGTCTACACCTGCGAATGCGAGCTGGTTTTGTTCTAGTTTTTGACTACAGCAATGGCAGTTTCGTGGAATCTGGCGTGGTGGTGTTGTTCAAACTGTCTCATAAGAACAGTCACATATCTTCAGCAACTTACAGCGCATGATGAACGCCCCGATTAACTGATTAAACAGGGAAGAATGATCAATCACCTGTATATCTACTGCTCAATTAGACATAGATCGGCAACGAAAGGCATCAAAGTAAATTGCTTTGAATTTATCCAGTAATTTGACTGACTTTCACTACAAAACTCGCTGCTTAAATCCATGCTGGTCTATGGTGTCTCACACATACATTGTTGGAAGTCGCGCCGTTATTTTTCATTTAATCATTCACAGAAACAATAGCTATGGCTTCAAATAAGCGGAGAGCTTCTTCTAGACTCTCGTCGGCTCCACCTAGCCTGGATCAAGATGGATCTAATCGTGTCAGCCAAAATGGGAAAAATTCATCTCGTTCTGGTGGCGCTGTTTCCAAGAAAAGAAAGGTAAATCCAGCCATCAAAAACAAACCCCTTGTGGACTTTTTAACAGACTTCAATTTAACTATCAATGAGTTGTTTCAGCTCAAAGAATACGGATCTCTTGTTGACTGGAATCCTTCGGATTTTTCTCCCTTAAATTCCGAAAAACCACCACTTTTTGAAGATTTCACTAAACAGCATACTTACAATCTACGTTGGATCGATCAACTTGAAGACCAGCCTAAGCTTGAAGACTTGCCTCATAGATTACAAAAGAAAGTTCTTGCAGAGAGGGAGCAAAAGATTCTTGAGAAGTATCCCTTCAAAGATGATGTTCTTCATAACGCAGAAGAAAGGGAAAAACAAATCCTTGATTCTTTGATAGACCCACATGAACAAACTTTGGTCAAAGTAGAGGCACCGAAAGTCACAAAATCAAGACCACCTCCTGTAAAAAAGATAAAGGTAGAAGAAGAGTTAGAGTCTGAGCTTTCTGAAGAGTCAGACAGTGACGATGAAGATATGGACATCGATGTCAGCAATTTCAAAACTAACATCAAAAAGATAAAATCGGTCAGATTTGGTATACCGGAACCCATAGTAACGCATCCTTCCCATATACCCAATTGGACTCCACCGAAACCAGATACTATGGGTGAGGAAGAAGATAGCAAAGTTGTCGAGTTCAATCCCACTCCGATCGAGCTCAAGGCATTTGAAGATCATTGGGATGTGGCTGTAGATTTGGAGAAGAAGCTTCGAAACTTTCTTGATAATAAAATGAAATTCTCGATCATTGATGAAGCTACTACAGCGGATAATAATAACACGATGGAAGAGTACAACAAAACCATGAATGAGCAAATACATATGATGAGAATGCTCTACGAAAAAACTGCCAAAGAAAAGAGCTTAGTTCTTCATGGTGATAAGATAGAGAAAAGGAAAATAGTCCTTCCACAACCTCAAAATAATGTCAAGCAACAGGATCCATGGCGTGATACACAATCTATAATCCCTAAACTTCATGGTCCCTCAAATTCAACTCATTTTGACAGTCTTTTGAGCCAAGGTATGGCCTTCTCCAAAGTTCATCAGCAAGTGCGGAGACAACGTCAAGCTCGTGTAAGAAAAATTGCTGTCATGGTTGATCAACACTTCAAATGGAAGAGAGGTGAAAAAGAAAGAATCGCAAGAGAAACTGAACAGAATTTGAAGAGAGTGGCAAGGTTGGCAGTGCAAGCAGTCAAAAAGAGATGGAGTCAAGCTCATAAAGTCTACAAATATATTCAAGATCAAAAGGAAGAAGAGTTGAAGCAAAAAAAGGGAAGAGAACATTTGAGCCATATGTTGGAACACTCCACGCAATTACTTGAAGCTCAACTTGGAACTTCAACTCAAGGCGAAACTTCCCAGAGTGACGGAGACTCAGATCCTAACTCGAATCCTGATGAAAATCTAAGTACTAGTGAGTCCTCAGATAATGAAAGTGAGGTTGATCTTGCTGATGATGACTTGAGCGTTGAGAAACTTCGAGAAAAGTACAGAGAAATGGAAGGGACACCAAGTGAAGATGAAAGAGTGCCTGTGCATAAAGGTCTTGCTGCCCTCTATGGTGATGACACTGCTGTTTCAAGTGAAGCTAATGAGACCGAAGTTGAAGGTCTCTTGGAATACAATGATGAGCAAAAGAAGTTGATCGAGACATTCAACAAGGATGGCTCACTAAACCCAGTCTTCGACGAGGAAACAGGCTCCGACTCATCACTCGGTGCAAGTGAGAGTGAGGGTGATGAGTCAGGATACTCAAATTCAGAAGAAGAATCCGAAGATGAAGAAGTTTCCAAGTCTAATGGTTTGGCGTCTTTGTTTAATGGAGAAGCCACAGAGGTTGGGTCATCGGACGATGAAAGTGTCGAAGAGGATGATGCTCTGAACTCCAATGATGAGAACATGTCCACTTCTGATGACGAAGAAGAGCCTAAAACACCTAGAGCTGATCATCTATCTTTGAGAGGTAAGAATGAAGAATTGCCTGAGCAGGAAGTAAATGGGTCTAAGGTTAGAGATGTGCCAGTTCCTTCTTTATTGAGAGGAACCCTTCGGCCTTATCAAAAGCAAGGTCTCAATTGGCTTGCCAGTTTGTACAGTAACGATACCAATGGTATTTTGGCAGATGAAATGGGTCTCGGTAAGACCATTCAAACAATCGCCTTACTCTCACACCTTGCAACTGAGTATCACATTTGGGGGCCCCACTTGATTATTGTGCCGACATCCGTGATGTTGAATTGGGAAATGGAGTTTAAAAAGTTTGCTCCAGGTTTCAAAGTACTTACATACTATGGGTCGCCGCAACAAAGAGCTCAAAAAAGGAAAGGATGGAACAAAATAGATGCTTTCCATGTGTGTATCACTTCTTATCAACTCGTGGTCCACGACAATCAGTCTTTCAAGAGAAGAAGATGGAGATATATGATTTTGGATGAGGCTCACAATATCAAAAATTTTAGATCTACCAGGTGGAAAGCCTTGTTGAATTTCAACACTGAGAATCGGTTGCTTTTGACAGGTACGCCACTTCAGAATAACTTGATGGAGTTATGGTCACTCCTTTACTTCTTAATGCCTTCTTCTAAAGTGAATCAAGCAATGCCTGATGGTTTTGCAAATCTTGAGGATTTCCAGACATGGTTCGGGAAACCGGTGGATAGTATTCTCGAGCAAGCCAGTCATAAAACTGGTGATCTCATTGACGAGAACGAGAGCACAGTAAAGGGAATGGACGAAGAGACGAGAAATACTGTTGCCAGATTGCATCAAGTGTTGAGACCCTACATCTTGAGACGTCTCAAGAAAGATGTTGAGAAGCAAATGCCTGGCAAGTATGAACATATTGTTTATTGCCGGTTGTCTCAACGTCAGAGATACTTGTATGATGACTTCATGTCAAGAGCTAAGACTAAGGAGACTTTGGCATCAGGCAACTTTTTATCAATTATCAATTGTTTGATGCAATTGAGGAAAGTTTGTAATCACCCTGATTTGTTCGAAGTTCGTCCCATTGTTACTTCATTGGCTGTCCCAAATTCTGTTCCTGGGAAATATCAAGGAATGAATTCATTGGTGATGAAGTATTTACACGATAAACCTGATGAGCTGCTTTCCATATCCACATTGAACTTGGACATCACAGCTAGAGAACACATGGATATCTTCACAAGTGAAGCGACCAAAAGATTATCAACGTCACATTTGATCCAAGAACAAGTTGATAAATTGAACGAACTTGTCAATGTCAAAACCAACACAGAAGATGCCAATATCCTCTTAAAATATTACACACAAGAGAAGCGGAATCGTCAACTAAGCCTCAAAGAGCACTTAGAGCAAGCGGTGTACATCAATGATTTGAGATGTGAGAGAAAGCCTATGTATGGTGAATCATTTATTACAATGTTGAAAGAAGCTACCACGTTCAAGAGACCGATCAAGACAACCTATGATCAGATTGTTCTTTCACTAGACGAAAGAGTTGAAAAGATGAATGATATAATAGAGCAATACTCAGTTTTGACTCCTAAAGCTGTTACATTGGACATCACCGATACTGTTTTCACGCCAGATTTGAAAGAGAAAATAAGAAGTGAAGTTGCAGAGGGACATATAGAAAATCCTTTGCACAAGTCACAAGTCAAGTTGTCTATTGCCTTCCCAGACAAGACATTGTTGCAGTATGACTGTGGAAAATTACAGAAACTTGATGAGCTATTACGTCAATTGACAGCTGGAGGCCACAGGGCACTTATTTTCACACAAATGACCAAAGTGTTGGATATTCTTGAGCAGTTCTTGAATATTCATGGCTACAGGTACATGAGATTAGATGGTGCTACCAAAGTGGAAGATAGACAATTGTTAACTGAGAGATTTAATAGAGACGACAGAATTCCAGTTTTCATTCTATCGTCGAGATCAGGTGGTCTTGGTATCAATTTAACAGGTGCTGACACTGTTATTTTCTATGATTCAGATTGGAATCCTGCAATGGACAAGCAATGTCAAGATCGTTGTCATAGAATTGGACAAATGAGAGATGTCCATATTTACAGATTTGTTTCTGAGCATACTATTGAGTCTAATATCTTGAGGAAAGCAAATCAAAAGCGTCAACTTGATAATGTTGTTATCCAAGAGGGTGATTTTACCACTGATTACTTTGGCAAGTTTTCTGTGAGAGATTTAGTTAACGATTCATCAATTGTCAATGACGTACCAGATAAGCCATTACTTGATAATGGAGGAAATATCGAGAATGTTTTGATGCAAGCTGAAGATGAAGATGATAGAGCTGCAGCCAACGCAGCTATGAAGGAAGTTGAAATTGACGATGAAGATTTCAATGAAGATAACAATGGTAGTGCTACACCTGGTCCTAAAGAAGAAAATGCCGATAAAGACTTTGATGAAGGAGTTGGACATATTGATGAGTTCATGTTACGGTATATTGCCAATGGCTACTATAACGAGTAATCATAATTTAATGAAAAATGTTATGAATAAAACCATTGTAATTTTAGGGGCGCGATTAATTGAACTTCAATCATGTCTTCAGGAATCCAAGCATTGTTAAAGACAGAAAAGGACGCAGCTGAGATTGTCAACGAAGCAAGAAAGTATAGAACTAATCGTTTGAAATCGGCCAAAACTGATGCTCAAAGTGAAATTGACGCTTACAAGAAACAAAAAGATGCTGAATTACAAGAATTCGAAAAGCTGCATGAAGGCTTGAATGATAAAATCACCAAAGAAGCTGATGAGCAAGTGGATAAAGAATTAAAGGCTATTCAAGCCAAATATAAAGAGAAGAAACAAGCCGTGGTTAAATTATTAGTTGATGCAACTACAAATCCTAAACCTGAATTACATGCTAATGCTTAATTAGTTAATTTCATTCTATAGTTTAATAATTAACGTTTATGCACCACCTTTAGCTAATTTTTTGATAGAGTTAATAACACTCCATAATCTATTATCATAGCCAGCAGAATTTAATGCTCTAACAAATCCCCATGCTTTTTTATCATCCTTGATTGGGTAATCAAGAGGTGGTGGAATACTTGTAGCAACTCCTAACATTCTGAAAAATGGTTTATCCATCACTATTGATTTAGTTGCACATAACCCTGTGAGTCCCTCTTCACCACCAAATTTTCCATAACCTGATTTCTTAACTCCACCGAATGGTAATTGTGCAACATAAAATGTAGCAAAATCATTGATGGCAACATTTCCACTGTGTAAACGGTTAGCAATTTCATTACATTCACTGAAATTACGTCCAAAAACTGAGTTTCCAAGACCGTACTCTGTGGAATTAGAAAACTCGATAGCTTCATCAACATTCTTGGCCTTGATCATTGTCAATATAGGCCCAAATACTTCTTCGTTGAAAATTTGCATAGAAGGATCCACATCTACCAACAAAGTTGGCTCGAAATAATGTCCTTGTGGGTAGTTGGGGTGTTGATATGGTTTACCACCATGAACAAGCTTTGCGCCTTTTGCAACTGCATCTTCAATAAGTTCTTGAAGTCTTTCGAATCTGTTGTTGGAAACCATAGCTCCCATGTCAATCTCATCTAGTTGGTCAATATCTGATCCCACTCTCAATGTACCCACCCTTTTAGAGAGTATTTCAACCAAAGAATCGTAGGCTTTTGGTAAACAGATTACTCTTTCGATACCAATACAATTTTGTCCAGCACTTTGAAAGGTTCCTCTCATTATGACAGATGAGAGAGCCTCAAAATTGGCAACGTCGTCAAGAACTAATACCGAGTCTTTTCCACCAAGTTCGACAACACACGGAATCAATTCTTTAGCAGCACTCTCGACAACTTTGTGGGCAACTGGTTTGGAACCAATAAATGTTATATGAGAGAGACTTTTATGAGAAGTGAAGTGATCGGCATCTTCGGGGAAGCAGCAACATAACTGAACTATGTCAGGATTGATATCTAACAGTTCTAACACCGTTCTAATGAGATGAGTAAACCAGTTAGAAGACCACACCACTTGCTCAGAGCACTTCACAATGATTGCGTTACCAGTGAAGATAGAGGCAATCACAGGGCCCATAAGATTATGAAATGGGTAGTTCCATGATACTAAGGCAGCTATAACACCCAATGGTTCGTATCTAACTTCACCATTTTTCATCATACCAATTAACAAATTAGATGGGCCAGGTCTTTGAGATGGCCTTAAAGTCTTTTCACCATGTGCAATAATCCAATTGATTTTCTCTAATGTCACCATAATTTCACCCATCAGAGCATCGAGCTTAGTCTTACCACTATCACGACATGCAATTCGAGCGATTTCTTCCTGGTTGTCAAGAATGTATCTGTTCAAGGTGTGGAGTACCTTTCTTCTCAAAGAGAAAGATGATTTTGCCCATTCTTTCTGGGCGATTTCAGCTTTTGCAAACTGTTGATCCATTTCTTCTGTGGTCGTTACTGGGAAAGATCCAAGAAATTGACCGGTTGCAGGACAATAACTTTGAATCCTGTTTGGGTCTTCTGGTATCCTTATGGACAAGTTAGGTCCAGATAATCTTTTACCTTTCCAATGAGCTTTAGCCTCGTCTGGAATTGGTAAACTTAATTTTATTGGAGCCTCAATTTTGTTGTACCTATTGGGTGAGCTGGAAACATATCTCTTGTAAAGGTAGAACAATACTGGAACAATAAATCCAATGAAGAAAGTAGCAGATATCTGATACTGCCACTCACTCTCTCCAAAGATGAGATCAATGGCAATCATGTCGTTTCAACTTTCGCGTTTCGGAGAATAAATCTGATAGTACCATTTTGAGTTTTACGAGTACTTTTGATCTTGTCTTAACTTCGTAATTAGATTATTCTAGAGGTTGTTCAGCATCCTGATTACCCTGGGGTATTTGGAAGTCATCTAAACTGTCTTGCGTCTCCATCTCTAGAAGTTTTGCAAGCAACTCATGATCTATATACGTAAGTAACTCATCCACTAGATCATTAGGATGCATGCCACCAAACCCAGGTACCTGTGTCTTGTTCAGTGGTGGTAAGACGTCACATTCAACAATATCTTCTCTTTCCCAAATTGCTTCCGGCACTTTAGCCATAACCGATGATTCCCCTGACAAAATAGCAAATCTTATCAAGTTGAAAGGTATCTCACTTGTAGGGTGAGACTCTTTTGTCTTGAGACCACCAGCAATATACCCTATAATCGTAGCAGCGAAACCTCCTTTCTCTTGGTGTGCTTTCTTGTTTTTATCCTCTAAAAACAACTTAGTGATTTCATCACTTAAGAATTTCCGCTTTGTAGAGTCATTCCATAACTGCTTAGCTCTCACCAAATAAGTTTGTGTGGAGAGTATCACTTCTTCATTACTGAAAACTTCAGTTTCATCCACTGGCATTGAGCTTGGAAGCCCTATTTCCTCGAGTAATTTATACGCAGCGTATGGATGGGCTTTATATGCTGCTCTCATTGCTTCAGCTGCTTTATCTTCGTTACCCAAGCCTAGTTGGGCGAGAACAGTGGAGAAGGCTATTCCTGGAGTAAACCACTTCGTGTAAGACGTAACCAAAGGTGACTGGCTGAATTGAACCAAATAAGTGTACTCTCCACTCATTATGGCATAGAAATCAATGAAGTATCTGACACCCATTGGGTCCTCTGCAGGATTCAACGAAAGTAAAAGCTTACAGTATGATAATGCTGTGAAGTGGGTTGATCTTTCAGTCAAACCAATAATGTATCTGAACAATGTCAAGTAGAACTGCCTATTCATAAAACGTTCATATGGTAGTCTTATCAAGCCGTTTTTGGCTTCGGATAGAAGTTCGTGAGCGTGTTTGTGCAAAGCTCTATCGTAAGTGAACAAACTCCGCTCGATAAAGCCATGGCTTGCATTCTTATCATTGGCCTGTCTTAGCATTACCAAGCTGGCTTGGAGAAGGGTCTCAACATGATAGGGATTTTCTGATAATATACGCAAAAGCGCTTCGTGATTGGGTGTCATGTAGACGGCAACGAAAAACTTAGTAGTAGCTATGCTTTCGGTAGGAATCATTCTCTTGGTGAATTCAAAGTATTTGACTCCGAGTTTTTTCTCTTTCTTCACTTTGTGCTTGATATCTTCGTGATCTGCTGAGTCTTCTTTGTAGTCTAAAAACTCGACCGCCCTCTCAAATGGCACTTCATCCATAGTGACATTTCTTATCTGTGTAGGGAGCCAGTCGTCTTTGATTCTGGTCATAATGAGTTTCTGACTGGTGCTGGGCACAGACCTCTTGTCTCTTCCTCCCCAACCTTTAGTCAAGCGAGCCAACCTCTTGATGGATGTTAGAATTTCTGGAGAGGTTGTAATACCTGTGGAGGAATTGGCGTCTTCTATAATTTCTAGTGATAGATTTCCAAAAAGGTTCTTCAACTCTTGTTCTGGATCTAAGTTTTTGAGAGATTTGATTGATAACAATGGAAGTGATTGAGCAAGACGTTCAGTAGTAAAGTTCTTGAAATTGGAATCGTAATGAAGTTCTGGTTCCAAATTGTCATTGTATTCAGATTCAAAATCAAACCTGTCATCTTCTTCATCATCTTGTTGCTCTTCAGGCTCTTTACTTTGATTCTGTTGGTCTCTAAGCTTGGCTGCTTCGAGGATTTTATCAAACTCTTCATCACTATCTACCTTCGGTGATTGCTGTTTCTTTCCCTTCTTCTTGCTGTTCTTTTTCTTTTTGTTCTTTAAGGGTTCTGGTTTAATAATGTTCTCATTCTCCTGCGGTTCCTCTTCTTCGTTATCAGACTCTTTGTCATCCTCCAAGAAAGCAAACGCATTGTACGCCTTATTAGGTAAAGGTGCTATATCTTCATCCAACTCCTCTGGGGGTGCTACAGAGGCAGATGCAGATTTTTCGAGCCTTTGTTGTTCAAGCTTTCTTAAAGCTCTAAGACTCATGATAATCGATTTTTCAGTTTGCGACTAAAACGTATTTGTGGTTGCAACTCATATCTGCCAAAAACTCAAGATCCGTAAGTATGGTGAATACAGGAACAGGTGTGTTCATTCCCAAGTCCGGATCTGATAGTTTCATCTGTTTAGATGATTATCTTGTAGATTTTGCAAATTCTACCTTATCAGGAAAAGACCCTTGTAGTAGTGAAGATTCACAGAATTGCAGTTTGCAACAATCCGGGGCCTTCACGGCAAAACAATTGGAAATGAGTCAGGAGATCATTTCAATTCTTCTGCCCAGAGTAATCAATACGTCAGATTCATGCTTCACAGACCTTGTATCACCACAACCTATGGTCCTGTTCTCTCCTACTAAAACAGTGAAAAATAAGGCATTCAGATGCTTTAAGCTTTTAGAAGAACTATACAGTTCCGAACAAACGTATGTTGCATCATTGACAATGTTGGTTAACTTTTACCTTGAACCAATGGCTCAATTTACGAATCTACAAAGTCAACTTATGAACCAATTTTTGGGAACCGTAGAGGAGTTGAAAAGCATACACTTTGAATCATTACAAAAACTCACTCAAATACTAGAAACACCCACTCTCTCAGTTGAGCAAGTGCTCTGGGAAGTGTTTCAAGTTGTCACTGAAACATCGAAACATATCTTTGTTTATCAACTTTACTGCAGTATTCACGAAGGTGTCCTCACTTTGATAAAAACCAATCACAACATCAAGAAGTTGAAAGGAGCAATACCTTGGCTCAATGGTCTCAGAAGATTTTTAGAAACAACTCAACCAAGCTTGCAGAAAATGGACTTGAGTTTAGTCTCGTTGATGCAAAAACCGACTTCAAGATTGTCAAAAATAAGATTAATTTTAGGGTCGATTTGCACCACTATGAGGTATGATCAGAACAGGATCGGCTCATTGATCAAAGGTGAATTAGACTTGTTTTCAAATAACCTAGAAGAAATCAACAGCGGAATCAAAGATCTCAAGTTGAATGATAAGACAGATCAAGTAATAAAAACCATTAACTTCAATAATGCCGATTTGAGAAAATTGGGGACAGTTCTATCAGTTGGACCTTTGCTGGCCGTATGGGTGATAGAAGAAAAGGGTGTATCAAAAGATGTTGGGGTATGTATCTATAAAACACATATGGTTTTATTTGACGTCACCTCAAGGCTACACAAATTTGATGTAATTTTTCTGATTCCTTTAGCTCAATGCCAATTACAAGAGGGCCCGGACAGTCTGACAGGAGGATTGCATACCAAATACCCTTACTGTCTAAAAGTTGTCTATGAGATCAGGAAACAACATTATGAATTGGTACTACTTCAAGTCAATTACGAGGAGCACAAAAAATACTGTGAACTTTTACTGGTTTTGATTAACTTTGTTAATGGACCCTGTCCTATGAAATTCTCCTCAGAAGGTCTTATGCTAGACTCTTTAACTCTGTTACCAGATTTATTGAGTCCTTATGATATCTCACCTGAAGACAATTCAGAGGCCCGTGATAGGTGTTATTTTGGTGAAACAATTGTAATCAATGTGATCAATGACACTATGGAGGGCGGCGCACTCCATGGACGAGCCATTGAGTCATTGAGACACCAGACAATTACTCCAGTGATATCGAGGTTTACTCGGGCGAGAATGGAGAAGAAATTATTTTCAATGTGGAGTCACGATTTACCCAAATTGGGTACTGGGAAACCAACAATTAGAGAGAACTTGAGTTTGCCAAACATCAGGATGTGGCATTCAGATCTGAATTGGCGAGTAGTGCAGGAGCCCAACAAGAAACAGCCAAAGGTGATCACATATGAGGTGAAGCCGGACGTAAATGACAAACCATCAAAAGTTACATCTTCAACATCGTTTCTAAGGGCAATTTGGAATCAACTTCCTCTGAACTACAACAAGAATTAACATAAAATGTGTATGACTACATGCTATACTAATTATTAGCGTTTTGAGCACCATCAGCATCATTAGTTGAGCTATGACCCTTGTGAATTGAAGTGGTATTCTTGTCTTCACCTTCATTGATAATCTTGATGATGACTTCGTCAATGTTTGAAGTTCCAAATTCATTCTTCAATTCTTGTTTGGAAGCTTCATCGAAAACACCTTCCAGTCCACCTAATCTATTTATGTAAACTTTGAACACTGAAACGATACTAGTTAACGGAATGGTCTTATCATTGTTCTGGTACTTCTTGAGTAAGTCTTGGTTCTCAAGGAAGATGACAAAATCGTGTTCGTCTCCTTTGTAAAAATATTTGTGTGGTTCTGGCATGATTATAATTGTAACCACAATTGGGAATTGTCTTTCTTTTATACTTAATTAGTGGTCTCAGACTATGTGTGAGGAGCAATTAAATAGTTGCTGCAAATTGAAGATTACGTAACTATGCATATTTTTTCTTCCCAAAATAGACTAGATCAATTCAATTTGGCACTCACTTAGTGTGGCATTGATCTCAGTTCCACGGAACTTTAGCACTAAATGATGACGTTGGCTTGTAATATTGTAGTGAACAGTTATTTGAGAACGAAAAAATTGCTGCAAAAAATTGCAACAATCTCAGCCCCAGCAAGCAATTGAGGTCATGGTCATACATAACAGACACTGGCAACGTCCATGACGTCGTGGATACAAAAGATCTAGCATCTTTCGAAAAAAAAGATTGAGCGGTAGGGGAATCGAACCCCTGTCTCCTGCTTGGAAGGCAGAAATGTTAACCACTACACCAACCGCCCTATATATCTTCAGTATGGAAAAGCAGGCTACACATCGCATTGTATCTGTGCTAACAACACTCACCATTGAATGTAGTTTATGCTGTTCAATCTACTGTTGACTACTAAACCAATTCCTTTACCTATTTCCGAGCCTTATGCGACTTTTTTCAGCTTCTTCACGCTTACAGTTTCCGTTTTAATTATCTGAGTGGTTCTTTTCCTCGAAGCGGTTTTCACTTCAGTTTTAACTTCAGCCTTCTCTTCAGTCTTGATTGTCACTTCATTGATACCATTGTTGAGATCGACAAGATCAGAAGCAAAAAGAACAGACTGGGCCCAGCCAGCGTATTCCCCAAACAACTTCTTGAAGAACTGCCTGATATCATGGTACATTAACTTGTTGAGCGTTTTCACATCTTTCTTTCCTTTGTATTTGAAGTCTCTAATGGCAATTTGGTACACATGGGTATCAACAGGAACAACAGCATGCTTATCTAAAGCCATTAGACAAATACAGTCTGCCACTTTTGGACCCACTCCATCAAGTTGTAGAAGAAAGTCATGAGCATCTTCGTAACTTGCTTGTCTCATCTCGCTGAGTTTGTCTAATGTAATGTCGGGGAACGTTTCTTGGTCCACAAATTTCAAAGCAGTATTATGAATGTATCTGGCTCTATACCCAAACCCAAGTTCTCTCAAAGTTTGCTCTGTACCTGGTTGTGCTAATTTCTCTGGTGTTGGGAAACAATGAAATTTTATGCCTTGATATTCGTTGATATAATCCCCAAAATAATTGCACAAGCTATCACACATCTTAGATATTCTTTTAACATTGTTGTTTGAAGAGCAGATAAATGACACCGAAGTTTCCCAAGGATCTTGTCTCAACATCCTGATACCTGTGAAATGAAGGAAAGGTGAATTTTTCAAGTTCTTCTGGTACCTTGAGTCAACTTCAAGCCAATCAGAGTACAATTTCTCGAGACTTACAGAGAGTGAAAAGTAATCATGAACAAACTTGTACGTTTCGGATTCAAGTTGTGAAGGTGTTTTACTATCATCGTACCATTCGGCCATGATCCAAGCATACTTGATTTGCTCCTCATCCTGTTGAAGAAGAACTATCCTGTCTCTGATTGCAAAAGTCCATACATTGTCAATATTTTTCCATCTGAAGGTCTGACCACATCTTAACACCTTGCTAAGCAACAACTCGGTTGGCTTAATAGCGATGCTCTTCCAAATGATATCCACTGTCATCGCGTCACTCGCGTTTTTTCCACCAGCGATGATATACTTAGATACAACGCGTGTAGCTCTGTGAAAAGGCTCCAGGGAGTTGATGTACTAATTCCCAGAACCTCGCTCGTTTCGACCCAATGTAAACGAGTAGATGTAATCGTATAGACGGATGTTGTTGAATGTTTTGAAGACTCTCACGTGATCTTATCTTCAAAGCGCGTCACAAACCACTACAATTGTATGGAGAAATGTCCCATTTGCTTTGAGCTGTTTGATGTGAACCAGCTTGAACAACACGTGAATGTGTGTCTTGACTCACAAGAACATTTCAAGACCAAAAGGCGAAAAACTACTTCAAGTTCCAATGCAGAAACGAAAAAAGCCAAAGCATTCGCCGCTTTGGGTCTAAAAGTTGACTCCTTTGAAAGTCGTAAAGAGAAAGCTACCAAGAAGTCTAGTCTCACAAGCATGTTGATTGCAGAAAGAAGATCGAAGCAGCAAGCAATTGCCAATACTCAAGTCCCAGAATCACGAACAAAGTCTCCTGAAGTGCCAGACAAATCGATCTCCTCTACTCAACCATTACCTTCTCCTGAACCTCCCAAGGAATCCAAGCTACAAGAACTCCAAAGATTGAGACGAGAATCTAAACTTCCATTGGCACAACGGCTCAGACCAAAGACTTTAGACGATTTTTTTGGCCAGGAAAAACTAGTGGGGCCTGATGGAATTCTCCGTAATCTAATAAATTCTAAACAGATACCATCATTCCTACTTTGGGGTGTGCCTGGTGTTGGAAAGACGTCTCTTGCAAGAATAATAGCGAACAATTCCAAAAACAGATTTGTGGAATTATCAGTACCTAATACAACAGCCACCAAATTAAGAGAGGTGTTTCAAACAGCAGAAAATGACAAAAGATTAATGGGTAGAAAGACAATTGTTTTTCTTGATGAGATTCATCGATTCAACAAATCACAACAAGATATTCTTCTACCAGTAATAGAGAAAGGAACGGTTACAGTAATAGGTGCTACCACAGAAAATCCCTCCTTCACATTAACCAATGCATTACTCTCACGTATGCATACTTTTGTAATGGAACCGCTATCACACGAAGCTATAGTGAAGATCTTAAATCGGGGACTCTTTGTGGTAAATCAAACAAGACGTTTGGTACTCAATTTGCATTTGATCTCTTTCAATAAAGAGGCTATCGACTACATCGCGGAGTTGAGCTCTGGCGACTCTCGGGTAGCACTTAACATTCTTGAATCAGTGCATTCTTATCTTTCAGGAGTCAAATTTCAAACTATTTCTCCCTCTGAGCCAGCAGAAGAGGCTATTGAAATACCAGAAACTCTTGGTGTTATCAAGATCACTAAGGATTTATTGAAACCATTGATATCCACAAGAAATTATCAGATGATGTACGATCATCATGGTGACAATCATTATGACACTATTAGTGCATTTCACAAGTCTGTAAGAGGATGTGATCCTGATGCAGCAATTTTCTATTTAACCAAGATGTTGGTGGGTGGTGAAGACCCTCTATTTATTCTTCGACGTATGATTGTCATTGCAAGTGAAGACATTGGCCTCAGAGATAGTTCATGTCTTCCTTTTGCAATTGCCGCAAAAGAAGCGTTCGAATTTGTTGGAATGCCAGAAGGAAGAATCATATTGGCCCATTGTGCAGTCAAGCTAGCACTTGCACCAAAGTCAACCAAGTCATATCGGGCTCTACTGAATGCTCAGTCATATTTCAAAGAGCACCCCGAAGCCACATCTTATAAGATCCCACTACATTTAAGAAACGCTCCCACAAGACTCATGCTGGAAATGGGGTATGGTGATACTTATAGGTACAATCCTTCATATGAAAACGGCGTTGTTAAGCAAAAGTACTTGCCAGAAGAATTGAAAGATACAAAATTTGTGGAAGAGACACATCTAGGAACCCAAAGGGACTCCTTACTCACCGACGAAGATTATGACAAGGCCAACAAGGAAGTCGAGGATTATGAGAATTTCAAGAAACAGCGGAAGAAATTGAAGAAGGAACTTCTTCAACAGGCTTCTAATTTCAGCAAAGAGAGCAGTTTACTGATATCGTATGACGAGTTTCTCAAGAAGGACGAACAGTCTGAGTACTATGCGGGTGATGCGGAAAGCTCAGAGGAAGAATCGGACAGTCAGAACAATTTCGAGAAATCTTATGACGAGTTCTTACCAGATGAAGAGAAAGCGAGTTATGTACTTGGACTAGATTAATCCCAAAACGATACTTGCGTCTCGAGTCAAAACGACAATCATGAATAGTTGACATTGCAGCATAAAAGCTTTCGTAGATGTATATGAATCTAATCGAGCCTAGCGATCTTGAATTGCGATTCTGACAATCACCTTCTTTATGTGTGGTCGTTACTCTTTAGCAGTTGTATGTTAACGAGCAAGCTTGTGAGAGAGACACTAACAATAGGATGTACTGGCACTACCCAATGCATTTGCAGACTCTGTTTTAAATCGTGGAAGTGAAGAGTATATGCCAGCAAGAGATCACCCCCATGTCTACAAACATCATAGTTCAGATGGCACAATGGATTCAGAGATAACTTTGCTGTTTGCTGATGATTTCAGCAATTTTTCACCAGCTTATAATCTCCCACCTACAAAGAACACCGTTATCATCTACCAGAAAGAGCATAATGATAAAGAAATCGTTTATCAATTCGAGACACTGGCGTTTGGGTTGGTGCCCACTTGGGCTACACCGAAGGATCCAACGCCAGTCAAAAGAAAGGACCATGAAGGACTCCCACACTCTAAAGAAGTTGGTGGAATGCAGGCTAAATATTTCAATTGCAGAAAGGAAACTGTTGCTAAACACTCCCCCATATGGAACTCTGCAAAGAAGTTCAGATGCGTGGTACCAATTCAGGGTTATTTTGAGTGGCATAAGGTAAAAGGAGAGAAGATCCCATATTATGTTCATTCCAATAAGTACCCACTTTTATTTTTAGCAGGTTTCTACTCCCATAACAAGAACTATGAGGGGTTTTTCCAAGACAAGAGCAATGGATATTTCTCGACGTTTACAATCATAACGGGGCCAGCAACCAATAGCGATGTTGGTGATATTTCTTGGTTGCATCCAAGAAAACCCATAATGTTGTTACCTGGTTCCAAGGAATGGGATCAGTGGCTTGACCCTCGTAATGATTGGACAGACAAGTTTCTTGAGACTTGTTTGGACACTAGAAATAATGATGCTTACAAAGAATTGGCTATTTACAAGGTGAGCAAAGATGTTGGAAGTCCAGTCAATCAAGGTGAGTACTTGATCAAGGAAATTAAAGAGAGCAAAGGAGCTCAGAATAAGATTGATGGTTTCTTCAAGAAAAGAACTGCAGACGAGTCAAAGAGAGAGTCGAAGAGAGTTAAGAGGGAGGTTGAGAACGATGACACTGATTCAAAGAGCCAGAACACTACAGAAAACAGTGACCATAACGAAATCAAAAAAGAGGACAGTTCAAGTGTGTGAGATGCCCGTTTGTTTCGTAGGATGTTACCAACCCCAGTCTACCAGTATATGATATTCATCTCAACAACTTCAAATTAGGTGACAAAGGCTGCAAAAACTAGGCAACTGAACAAGAGCCAGAATTTAGTTCAATGAATTTAATGCACGACTAATGATCAGATCAATGCTCTAAGGCCAATACTTATCCTTGCTCTTGTATTTTGAGCGTCATGTCAATTATCAATCGTTCCAGTACATCACTTCAAGATATTCACGTGACCAACCATATATGTGCGCTCAATGTAAAATTTTCTATCGACTATGTTGAACAGAAAAGTATTGACGAGGCTGTTACAACAGTTCCGGTACAAGAGTCAGAAGTCACTCTACTTAAACCCTCATGAATGGGAAGGGTTACCAGCTGACAGAATTTTTGAACTTCACGATCTTCGTAAAGACGAGTTAAAAGCCAACTATAATCCAACCGATGAAGAGAGAAATGCCATCTTATCTACCTTGGCATCATTAAGAAAGTCAGGTCCAGTTTTGGATTACGTATATGAGATTGATAACTTCAAAGAGAGATACATGAACAACACTCCAGTGAATGAGAGAGGACTCCCACCCAAGTTAAGTAATGTGAATGTGATTGACAAGGGATCTACCCTTCATGATCTCAGAAGAAGAGACCATTTACTCAGAATCAGTGCCTTTGAGATGCCATTACTTGCTAAATTCCGTCAACCATATGAACCTAAATCAAATGAAGAAACTCCTATTAAATTAACATACAATACTGATTTCTCAAATGATTCAAACGCTACTAATCGTAAAGTGACTTTAACAGTGAAATTAGCAGACTTGAAACTCAACGACAAACAACAAAAGAAGTTTAAGATTTTGTCAGGAAACAAATTCAACCACAACACTCAAGTATTGAAATTTTCAGTTTCTGAGTTACCTGAAGCAACTCAAAATGCTCGTTTGATTATGGAAAGATTCACTAGTCTTTTGAAAGAAGCTAAAGATTTAACTGATGATTTTGCTGATATTCCAGTTGATACTCGCCATACTAAACCATTGAAACCGCAAGCGAAATTCCCCGAAAGTTGGAAAAGGCCTCAAGATGCTCCTGCTAAGAAACATGCCATAGTTCAAAGGATCGTTGATGATTTTAAAACAAACAAAGATCAGCAATACATTGCAAAGATATCTCCATAGATTTTTAGACTTTTAAAAATCCTGTACATAATATTAAACATGAATTTTTGAATAAAGCGAGAACAAAACGTTACCGACGGTTTCAATCAATCAATAGTTTTAGAAAGATCGTGTTTATAATCAGTGTAAGTTGTCTATTGAGTTGATTAATTAACTTGAAATGACTTTAAACACTTCACATTCTGCTTCAACTACTTTGGATGATATAATCAATGAATTAAGATTGACTTATGACTCTTCAGTTGGTATCCTTGATGGTGAAGCTGTAAGAGAGATCCCTGGTGTTAATATCTTATTGAATTTGAGTAAGTTATTAGGCAATTTAACAAAGGAACTCAAAGATGTGGAGCAAGGTGATGTAAAATTGTTGAACTTAATAGATCAATCGCTTCTAGAAGACGATGAATCTGAATTGGAGGATGTTCCAGATATTAAAGAAGAAGATTTACCTCTACAAATAGAAGAAGATTTATCAAAGAAACGCCAGCAAGATGAAGAGGATGCAGAGGGTGTCGTGACCAAGAAACAAAAAGTGGAGAATGAAGTGAATCAACTTGATGATTTCGATGAGGTGAAAACTGATTCTGAAGTACCGAAACATGCAGAGAAACTTAATGCAAAAACTGATGTTGTCCCGCCAGTACAATCAGGCTCTTTCACTCAGGACAACGACACCAGATTGAAGAACCCAAAATCAGAGTTTGTAAGTTCCCAGACATTAAGTACTGCTGCTATAGCTGAGTTGGGTCTTTTTTCAGAAGAAAATAATGGTCTTGAAACTCAAGGTAAAGATTACTTAAAGAAAAAGTATGGTGTCGCTTCATACCCAGAAAATGACTTACAGGATTTACTACCTGGTAAGATACCTGATACAGATTTCTCAAAAACGAAAGCTCCAAGTAATCAAGTTCAATTCACTACATTTCAGTCCTATATTGAATCGTTCTACAGGTTATTCCTGAACGAGGACATTAAATTTCTTGAAGAAAAAAATGTCATTCCACCAGGATTCGAGAGAACAAACTATGACCCAGACGTGAGTCCCTTCATCATACCGAAATTGGGACAATTTTATGCTGACGTTTGGGGTGATGAGGATGGTTCCTTAGCATCTAAACTCAATACACCTGCTTACCAACAGCCTTCCCCAGATGCTCATAAGGCAAAAGGTTCAGTTGAAAATTTAACTGATGATAAGCTTTACACGGAAGACATCTCATGTGGACCCCTTTCTAGCAGATTATTGTCTGCTATCTTGAGTGTTCATGAGGGACCTAAAGACAGCGAGGATTCAGAAGATGGTTCATTGCGAGATGATGGCCCAACGTTAGCAGATGAGGATGACGTGGCTACTAACTTGAGTAATGGGGAAGAGTACAAGTTGATAACTGAGTCCAATGACTTCCATTCAATTGAAGAAAGACTCAAGAGGGAATTAAAGTACATTGGGATTTTCATGAACTTGCCCAATGATGACGATGACTCGAAGAACAGACTCAGGATCAATGGAAGGACAATTAAATCTGAATCTAGGTCGGGCAGTATTGTAGATACTGATGATTGGATTAGGAATAAAGAAGATGACGAAGTATGTGCTGAGATGAGAGCATTACAAAAAGAGTTGAAGGAGGCAGTTGTACGAAATAGACGGCACAAAAAGAAGCTCATTCCCATCATTCAGGAACAAATAGCTTATCAGGAATACTGTACTATTCTTGAAGATTTGGACAAGCAGGTTGATCAGGCCTACATGAAGAGACTCAAAGCCAAGACTAAGAAGAAAAAGACAGAAAAGGTGGAAGTTAATCCAGCTCAACAACAAGCAATGAATACTGGCCTTAAATCGTTACTTGAGAAGAGAAAGAGATGGATTGAAACTATTGGAAGCCTTTTCAAACCTCCAGAATTAATGAAGAGAGTGCCTCAAGAGTCTGTGCTTGCAGGTGACGACGAAGACGAAGTAGAAGAAGATGGTAACGACGACCCAGAAGATGCTATTATGCAAGACAAATCATAGCATCGTGTATAATGTGTAACATAAAAACAACAGTGTGTACTATATTTATCAATATTTACATGTTCACAATGACATACCCTTTTGTATCTCACTATGTGGAGGTAAAGTTTGCACATTACCTAGAGCAGCTATGGCTATTGGTTTGTCCTTCAATCTGTAGTTGGCCCAGTCTATAACGTCTTGTCTGCTAATAGCCTCTACTCTTTCGAAAACTTCTTCAGGTGACAATCTGTAACCAGTATTAACAAGTTGCCGTCCGATGTCTTCAGCTATAGCTGTGGAGTCATCAAGTGCAAGCAATAATGAAGCCTTCAATTGAGCTTTTGACCTTTCAACTTCATCTTCAGTGATGTCACCAGATTTCAATCTAGCCCATTCCTTCAAAAATGCATCAACAAACAATTTGAGGTCGGCTGATTTGTCTGCAGTGAAGTATATTCCCATCAACCCAGTGTCTGCGTAAGAAGTAGTGTATGCCATGTACGAATTAGCGACTGGGGTGTTTCCAGGACCGCCAGTAGCGGCTGTAACCGCCAATGGCGAAGGAGAACTCGACCCAACACCTATTGATCTATCCCATGCACCTATTATACCGTTTGCTACAGATGCTGTGAAAAAATCTGGTGCTGACCAGCTGACACCTTCAACTGCCACTGCCACATGAGTTACTGGCATTGAACCGTCTTGTATTCTGATCTCGTCACCGTGGAAAATTGGCAAGTCACCACCACTTTGAAGAAATGGGACGTCTGATTTCTTTATGTTCTTGAAATACCGTTCTGCTTTCTTCACAAGCTCATCATGATCAACTGCACCCACTCCGATGACTGCCATTCTATCTCCCTTATAGTTTGTGGAGATATAGTTAACCAAGTCATTTCTATTGATAGTATTGATCAATTCTCTTGGTCCCAAAATTGTTCTTCCCAAATCTTGGTTCTTATATGTTACGGCATGTAAATGGTCGAAGACAACTTCATCATACATCTTATCAACTTCGTCACTTTCTTGCAAGATGACGTGTCTTTCGTTCTCAATAGCTTGCTTGTCTAGACGAGATTTTGTGAGCAAATCACTCAATATATCGAGGTTCTGGTCCATATCTTCTGCGAGACATTTAGTGTAGTAAACAGTATTCTCTCTTGAGGTATATGCGTTAATCTGAGATCCCATGTTTTCAATTTCAAGCTCTAAGTTCAACTGAGTTCTTCTATTAGTACCCTTGAATGCTAAATGTTCGAGGAAATGAGCCGTACCACTACTTGAAGGATTATCAGCTCTGGATCCAGCATTAATCCACACTCCAACAGTGGCTGTTTTGGTACCCGGCATGAACTCACTGGCTACTGTAAGCCCATTAGAGAGTGTCGAAGTTTGAAACTTAGGAGCGGCCGCTGTGGCCATTCTTCTGAACGCTCTAAGCATGATTAATCAAAATTCTAGAAATGCGAATGATTTGTGATTGTGATTTATAAAATGAAATTAAACTAATGCTAATGCTGAGGATCTTGCTCATCGGGGACGTGATGCAATTTCTGATCATAGTACTCATACTGAAAGAATGAAGACATCAATGGTGATTGCATCTTGATCTTTTCAGTGACAAATTGATTGTAGGAATTTAGTTCTTCTCCCAGCAAATCTTTATCTATAACAGTAGCACTTGGATTATTACCTTCTTGTGCTTTAGATCCATCACCAACTGAGAACAAGAAATGCTTCTCTTGTTCGTGCATTTCAGTGATTTCCCTGGTTTTGTAATACTCAATAAGAGTTTCTGGATCGTTCTTCAACAACGTCAATAATTGTGCATCAGTCATATCCAAAACTAAAGCAGCAACTTTCCCACTATCAACTTCAGCTGGAGCATTCTCAGACATCTTGATGAAATCATTAGCATCAAATAATGGCGTAAGCTTATCCATATGAATCCACAATCTAAGTCTAGAAACATAATGCCATTTTGCATATTCAGGTTTGGTAATACCAGTTCTGTATTCTTTGGAGAGTCTGCCTGCAATCTCTTTAGGGATGTACACTGGTACTCCTCCGAGAAGAGTGTACTTTAATGGTGAAAGTTGTTCATGTGTATACCAATGCTTTCTTCTGTCATTATAAACGGTATCACGATTTTCTGGTGTCTTGATAACTCCATACTTTTTAGCGTCATCATTTGGTTTCACCTCACTGGTACTCAATCCAGTGATATCGATGTACAAACCTGAGTCAACGTCAATGAATCTAGCATCAATATGATTCTCACGACGACTAATGTCTCTATTGTGGATGAATGTCCCAACATCAATCAAATATTTGCCGAATCCCTCTTCGACATCTTCTATAACTAAGGTTTGATTGTAAAATTCGCCGAGTCTTGCCAACTCTTTGATTGGCATTTGAATATCAATATCATTATCAAATGGAAACATTAACCCATTCCAATACCAACTCAATAATGGTCCATGCATAATCCAACTAACAAGACCCTTCTCATGTGCAAACCTAAACCAAGTTCTAAGCATCCTGTCAAGAATGACCTTTTGTCTAAATTTCAAATCCTGTTTTGACCAACCTGGTCTTTTACCATTTAAAGTACCCTCAAAAAATCTCCAATCATAATGGTAACCTGGGTCGCTATCAATGTTGTTCTCGTCCGCTTCTTTGTTTCTGATGGTTCCTTGTCTGAAGAAAATCCATTCTTGATTGGTATCACGATCTCTTGAGTAGTTCAACGACTGCAAGTAATTTTGTTGGAATACATTGAGTGGCTTCTCTTCCGAAAGCAGCATCAATGAACCAATCTGATCAATGATGTTATTTTTAGAATAGTCGAAAACATCTTTTGGTAGATTTATGGTTTTTGATTTGGTAATATCAATGGAATGGGAATGTTCGTAAACTTGGAATGGGTCGTCAGTTGAATTAATTTTTATGGGTTTGATAGTCTTTGTGAGGGATTTAAATTCCTTTATTGGGTCTAGAGTGGCTTTGCTTGATGTCCACATGATTCTGTTATCTTTAACATAAGATTCCATCAAATTTGAGTTCACAATTCTGGTTCTGGAATTCTGCTCCACGTCAACCTCATAAGTTCCCTGATCTTTATGAAGAAATACCAACCGGAATGGATTTGGCATATGTGTCAATAAGTAAGACCTCGATTCAGCCTTTCTGATTTCTATTGAACCTTTTTTGGAGCAATGACCATGGACAATGTAGCCCGGTAATTGTTCCCTTCTTTCAAAGCCGAACTTCACTATGTCCGCTTCCTCCAATTGTTGATTGTTTTCACATTTTAGTTCCTCCTTCAGGATTCCGTTTGTTCCTTCACTATTGGCCCTCAAATATCTACATTTCTTTCTTTTACCTAGAGGTTGTGTTAAAGCTTCATCATTGAGAAAAGTGAGATCCACCCAGTCTGCCCAATGAAAAGGAACTTTAATGTCATCAAGGTTTTTCAGACGCTTGAATCTGTGTTTGATGTGACTAATGTAAAGGGAAAGAGTTAATCTAACATCATAGAAAAGAGTGTCTTTATTCTTCCAGGCATTTGAGTCAGTGGTTGTGGATAAGAACTGTTTGGGTGAAACTTTAAGAGCTGAGTTTTTGACTCGAGTATCAGCTTGCCAATATGTCTTACGATCACTGTTGACTTTGTCTATGAGTTTTGAAACCTCGAGCTCAAGATTTGGCACTTGCTCAAGTGTAACAATATCATCGAAATTTATAGTGACTGGACGACTTGCAGAACTTGACACCACTTCAGAAAATGATGAAAATCCCTTGTATATTATCAAGCATGTGGTTAAATAAATAAAATTTACCAATACAGCTAGGAGCAATAAGATCCGAAGTATTCTTGATGTTGCTTTAGACATGATTATGCAAATAAAAAAATGACTAATTAGAAAGCTAAATCATAAATCTGATCTTAAATCTGATCTTAAAACTCGGAGCAACGATTTTGCTTCCTTTTTAACTGTTGCTTCAGTTGATGCACGGTTTTAAAGAAAGGCTGATTTGATACCCTGATTGAGGTACTGAGTTTTTTTTTTTTCTGAATACCGTGTGTTAGATCCCAAAGAGGCAAATGGTCAAGCGAGGCGTTAGGCTTTTGATAGCTCGTTTAACATCATTTGAGTAACCTTAAACCTCATTATGAACTGCGGTAGTTTCGGCAAAGCGGTTACCTTCAAGAGATGCTCCAAGATCCAACAACCAATGAAAAAGGTCTATAAATAGCCTTCTTCACTGATCATATGTCCACAAAATTACTTAGTACGTTGTTACGTGTAGGGAATTGACAAATACCAAATTCTCGGAATCCAACGCCCAGCATTTTAACCATATGAAACGGACAATAGAGTGATGTCACAAGAAAAACAAAAGTCGTGTTTTAATTCAATTCTCTCAATAAAAGCGCTTGGATTCCAAATCAAGCAAAATTAATTCACCTCTTATGCGGGAACTGAAAGTTAAAAAATACCGGGAAAAATCAAAACATTCCGCCATCTCACATTTTTGTACTGCCGATGAATCGAACTGGCGTTCGCGCAACGCGCGATTGTTATTGTTTTGATGCGACTGTTTGTTTTTCATTTTCATGGCGAAACGAATAAGCTTATTTGATAGGAAGGAGATCTTAAGGTATCATAGAGCCAATGTGGCAGCAGATCCACTGCATAAACAAGTGGACACCATACGACATTTTGAAGGCCGTTTTAAAATCACCAAATCCTCTTTGAATCGATGGTTATTAGAGTCTCCTCCTGATGAGGAAACAACAACGATGACCAGATCAGAAGATATAATTGAATCACAAAATATGAGGGTAATGGCTACTGCTGTTCAACAATATTTCATCCAAACTCTCTTTTCCGAAAAACAATTTAAGCATGAAGATATCGATCGTATTTGTGGACTTATTCAAAAGCTTTATCCTAAAGTTCAAGTACCAAACGAAGAATTGGAAAGACTTAGAATGAATTTTGGAATTACAAAGACTGCTATAAGAGACCAATTGAGATTACAAAGAGATTACAATTCATTCCCCAAAGAGACCCATGCAAGAAATAGGTTAATGGATATGTTTGGGAGAGATTTCATATATCAATTCGATGAAATTACAATCAATGTGTCAGAAATAATTCGATTAGTTAATCCAAATTTTGACAAAAAAATCATACTTACAGTTGGCATAATAGTCAATTTGAGTGGGAAATTTCTCAAGCCTATGATAGTTTCCAATTCAAAGGACTCCATACCGTTTAATGACACAGGCCTTAATTCAAACAACTTATTCAGTGCATACCTCGCCAAACTTAATCAAAAATTGAATAAAGATAAAACAAAAATCCTTTTGGTGGTCAATGCTAACTCCATCCATTTGCTCAATCAAAGATTCTCCAACATATCATTTTTCTACCCTAATTTCCAGAATTTTCCACTCGACCTAAGCTTGTCGAGGCTCTTTAATACTAATATCAGAATAGGCTTACTCAATTATTTTGTACAGGATGCAAGCAATGAGTTATTCCTGGTCAAGAAACAAAGAATCAATACCTCAACTGGTCCGTTTACCCCCAGGAAATCAAGTAGTGCTGGATCTGCGCCTTCTGCTAACTACAGTCTGATCGATAAAAAAACTTCTACAAGCACCCCGTCAAGTCGCAGCTATAGTGCCGATTCTAGTGTTGCACATACACCAGGTGCTGTTGACTCAACTGCTGCATCAGACACAACTTCGAGCTCGGGTTCATCCAACTCTACCTCAAGCTCAGATTCTAGCTCCAACTCGAGTTCAGCATCGAACGCTTCCTCAGATTCTAATCTGAGTAGCAGTAGCTCCAGTTCCAACTCGAGTTCTAGTTCAAGCAGCTCAAGCAGCTCTAGTAGTTCAAGCAGTTCAAGCTCAAATGACTCCTCTAGCTCCATGGTTTCATCGAGAGCTTCATCAGAGGAATTTAGAACGCCAAGGGCAACAACCCCGAATGTATCTGCACCTACAAGCCCCTACAGAAGTACACCCAAGAGCCACTTGAAATCTGTTCCCAATATTTTGGACACGCCCCAAATTGGCGTGTCACCATCTCCCTTTCCTCGAAACAAGCCGGAAGAGTACCAACCCGATATTTCTTTACTCAGGGAACTAATCACCAGTATCTACAATAGAATAGTGATGAAGTTCCAAAATAGCCCAAAGTATCAGAGGTTCTTCCAAAAATTGATAGACATTTGTTTGAACAGGGATCTTTCCCTGAACATGAAAAAGCTTATGAAGGATCACGTTGAGAGGCATTTGATGACATTTAATAACGAGACGAAAATACTCACGTTCAATCTTAATGAGACTTTGATCAAAAGAAACCTTCAACAATTGAAAAAGTACCCATTTAATTGGCTGTACAAGACGCTTCAAAGTATCATAGAGAAGAATGATACTAGAGATTCTTTTAATCTCCTAGAAATAATCAAAAGCAATGTCCTCAATTATGAGGAAGAAGAAGAAGTTAAGATTAAAACAGAACCGAACACAACTGGAGATATTGATTTACAAAAAGCTGATGGGCTTTTACAACTCAGGCGATCATTAAAGCATAGCTCGGAATCCACGATGAATTATTTTGATCAGTTTTTCTGGTCATCGATCAATGATTCAATGGGAATAACAGAAGATGATTACGAGGTAGCTGAGCTGAGAGCTAATATTTCAACCATTGAGGAAGAAGACGAAGAAGAGGACAACGAGATGCAAGTTAAGTCGTCAATCGACATTAAAGATCCAAGCATTCAAGATCGAGCCAGTCAAGATACTACAGCCAGCCGAGGTTCAAAAACGAGCAGTGTGAGTCGGACAATCAAAACCAGTCCCGGACAAGGCAAGAGAAGAAAGATAATACCACCAAAATCTTCGTTGCCACCAATTGAGCAAACCACGAACTATTCGATGTTTTCATCAGATTCAGAGTCTGACGAAGAATAGGAGTCGTGTGATAATAAAAACTGTATTATAGTAACCATAGTAACCCCCGGAAAAACTCCTGTATATTAAAAAAATCACCGATTTCTACCGAAATTTCTTTTATCAAAAAAAGATAATTCCATCACATCTTTAATCACAGAATGAAGTTATTTGAAAGTAACCACATCTTTAACTATCCATGGGAGCAAGTGACTGCAGCTAATTGGCAGAAGTATCCTAATGAATTTGCTGCTCACGTTGTTTCGGTTGACATCTTGAGCAGGACTGTGGATTCGGAGGCACAAGTTTTAAGGACTGAAAGGCTTATCGGATGCAAACAGTCCATACCCAAATGGCTTTCCATGATTGTTGGAGGACAAGAATGTTCATATGTGAGAGAGATAAGTGAAGTTAATCTCAAGACCAAAACTCTAACGATGAAATCACAGAACTTAACAATGAACCATCTTTTATTGGTGGACGAAATTGTCACCTATACACCTGATCCTGAACTTTCAAGTAGGACAAATTTTACTCAAACAGCAGAGATCACTGCTTACGGCTCGTTCAAAAGAGTGTGTGACAAGATTGAAGACTGGTCAGTTGAACGGTTTGGACAAAATGCCAAAAATGGTAAAAAGGCATTTGAAAGTGTCCTTGGGACTTTAACCCAAAAATGGGATGAATCAGGGGTATTTGTGAATGATATGACTACGAATTTAATTAATGATATCCACAATGTTAGTGAAAAAACGCAGGGAGTTTTAGCTGAAGTGTCAAAAGAATTAGGCAATGTCTTTGGTAAAGAAAATTAGCATTATTGTATATAGAATTATAGAATTGCATATAAATTTTAGTGAGTCTTGTAAACTTCTTGCGTCAATTAACGGCTTTTTCTAACATGAGTGAGACGTCTCAGAAACAAGCAACAATATTAAGTGAACTAGAATTGATTCTTCAAACCACAAAGAAAATTGATCAGAATCTTGCTAATTCTATTGCCCTAGTTAACGATGGTGTAGGTGCTGGTGATTACATTCACATTGTGAAAAAAAATATTTCACTACTTAACCAAGTACTTGAATGTCTCCAGGAAGTGAATCCAAACACTGAAGCTTAGCATTGTTAATTCGATGTCTCAGCTCGTATAGCCCAAACTGAGTTGACCTTCAAATACGTAATCCATCATTACGCGTTTTATGGACAACTCTCAGGCAGAATTAGTTGAAAGGTATCAACAGGGCAAACTTGACAATGACTCAGAAGATGAAGATGATCTCCTCGAGCTCTTGGGCGAGGATGATGCTATTTTATCTCAGTACCGTGAACAAAGAATTCAACAGTTGAGCAAAGAGTTTAAAAATATTAACAAGGTTCATGGCGATGAAAATTTCGGTCAGGTTGTGGAACTTGAAGATGAGAAAGTACTCATGGATACTATAACGCAATCTGAAGTTTGTATGGTACATTTTCATCAGCCGTCTTTCCATAAGTGCAAAATTATGGGTGAAAAACTTGAAGTATGTTGCATTCAATTATTGGAGTCTTACTAACTAATAGCTATTAGCACAAAAGCATGTTACGATAAAAGTTCTTGCTATCAAAGCAGAACTTGCTCCTTTCTTAGTCACCAAATTGAATATTTTAGTACTCCCTTGTGTGATTATGTACAGAAATGGCAAGGAAGTGGAAAGAATTATAGGATTTGAAAGGTTGGGCAACAATCCCCAAACTTTTGAATACACTGCTCTAGAAAATCTTCTTTACAAGAATAATCTCATCAACAGGAAAACAACAAACTTGAACAAGACTGTCAAATCAGTTGACCATGACTCTGATTCTGACTTGGACCTCTAGATTACCTGCAAGTTAAAAATCTCACAATGATAGTCCACCATGATTCTTCATGCTTGAAAGGATTAAAAATTGGTGAATCCATTGGCTCAATATCACTTTGTTCTTCGTGAATAAAGCCATAGGCTCGTATTCTATGGATCAATGCAGAATCACCAATCATACAAGCAATACAGGTCGCACCATTTTTAAGGTCACGGTCAATTCCAAGTTTGACATGCGTTGTGGGTTCATCAGGTTACTGGAACGATCTTGTTTGTTGTCAACTGAGAGTACCTCTTGCAATGATTCTATTGTTGTCGCCAAATAAGGAATAAAGCCTATATGTTAGGGTTTCAACCCTGTTGCACGTGTGTTGCGAAATTGGCAGTCTATTTGATTTCTGCACTGATATTGGGAGTGTCTTGACCAGACAAACATATGATCGATTTTCTCAAGATAAATTTTTCATTACCTTGGTAAGAAAGAAGCATTTTTTGCAGACAAGCCGGATATGCAAATTTTCGTTAAAACCTTAACGGGTAAGACCATCACTTTAGAGGTCGAATCCTCTGACACTATTGACAATGTCAAGTCTAAAATTCAAGACAAAGAAGGTATCCCACCAGACCAACAAAGATTAATCTTTGCTGGTAAGCAATTAGAAGATGGAAGAACTTTGTCTGACTACAACATTCAAAAGGAATCCACTCTTCACTTGGTCTTAAGATTAAGAGGTGGTGGTAAGAAGAGAAAGAAGAAGGTCTACACCACCCCAAAGAAGATCAAGCACAAGCACAGAAAGCACAAATTAGCTGTCTTAACTTACTACAAAGTTGACAACGAAGGTAAGGTCGAAAGATTAAGAAGAGAATGTCCTTCTGCTACTTGTGGTGCTGGTATCTTCATGGCTAAGATGCAAGACAGACAATACTGTGGTAAGTGTCACACTACTTTCAAATTGTAAGTTATATTAATATAAATTTCTAATTTGTATCCATGTAAATTGTTTTAATTTGTAATTAATGTATCTATCTATTTCATTCAGCAGTGTATCGCGGTGGCCCTAAATTTGGCGACTAATCGCACTAACACTAACTTATCGCATATCAATGAGTTTCTCTATTTATGATCTTGACGATGAGATCAGAGAGCTCTTGAAGCTTGATCGGTTCCTTGAGAACATGACAGTCAATGACTTCATAGAAGAATTGAGTAAAGATCATTTCCTCAAAGGTGCAGAAGTCAATAAACTTGAATATCTTGACCCTAAACCTTACATCAGAACCTTTGAATCTACATTGAGAGAGATAAAGCAGCTCACAATAGAGGCTGAATCTGAACAATCCCACCTCGAGAAGCAGGTTGAAGATTACGAGTTGAAACATTCTCAAAACGTGTTAGAGTTGTCAGAAAAACTCGATCAAATAACAACACAATTCTCCACATTAGATTCAGACATTACTGATGTTTCTACCAAGATCGATCCTTTGAGTAACGCATTGAACAAGATCACCAACTCCAGAGATATCTCAACAGAAACTATCTTCTTAATCAGAGCATACCATGGGTTCTTTACAAAAGAGAAGTACGAGCCATTGGAAACGCTAAGAACAAGCAGGGACTATGAAGATAAACTACTGTGTGCAAAGTCACTTAATCATCTACTAGTGCTTGCTAAAAAAATTGAAACCCCAACAATCACTAAAAGCGTTCAATGTGTTAAAGCAATAGAAAAATTCAGTGAAGTAATGGAAAGGGAATTGCTTAACAAATTCGAGGTGGCTCTCGAAAGCGATGAGTACAAAATGATGAAAGATATTGCCAGTATTCTTCTTGAATTCAATGGTGGGGCAAATGTTATTCAGACTTTTGTTAGCAGAAATGATTTATTAGACTTCTCTAACGATGACAACACATCCAACTCCATACTAGATGATAAAAATATCTGGATTCAACTTTCAGATCCTGCATTTGCTGATATCGTTAAAGATGAGGAAGCGGAGGAATTACTTGTTCAATTAAAGTTCAACATAAAAGGCCACGCAAGAATTGTTAAACAAGTCTTCGAAGATCCTACCCCTGTCCTCAAAATATTCATTCAAAGAATGTATGCTCAAATGATTCAGAATAAAGTTCATGCTATTCTACAATTTTCTCTCTCAGTGAGTTCATTAGCTCATGTTAGAATCTTACACACATTATACACACTGGTCAATGATTTCACAAAGGACTTGAAGGAATTTTTTGTTGCAAATGACTTTGACAAAGACAATGAGCTATCTAGTATATTGGATCAGTCCATGTACGACCTTTTCATAGAGTTTACCTCTGAAAATGTTTATTTCGGTAGAGAAAAGAAGAACTTGGAGGATATAATTTACACTACGGTGCAAAAATTCAATACTGATCATGAGAGGGCTTTGAGCAATAGAGCCTTAGCCACAAAACTCGAAAATATGAGTAACATGGACTACAATTTGGAAAGAGACTCGCATAATAATGATAGATTTGGATTCCGACTCTCTGAGAGAAGACGATACAACCAATTCAAAGAATTCATGAAGACTCAGTTGGCGGATGTAAGATCAAGAGGTTCAGGTGACCTTGAAGGAAGTGAAGAAGCAGAGAAAGAAAAGTTGAGCATGGATAAAGTCAAGGTTACTATAAAGTCTATCATAGAGTCGATTGCAAGAGTTCTTGAATTGGAGCCAAATAAGTCGGCTGATTATGCTTTAGAGCTCCTTGAGATTCTTCTCTTCGATTTTGGAAAGCTCTACATTGAAAGCGGCTTGGAAGTAATCTATGATGCCTTGAAACAAGAAAGTATCGGCTCAAAAATCAACTCTAATGCACCTGTTGATTTGAGTTTCCTACAGTCGTTTGATTTAATAGGGGAATTCTTGTTCACCATATCCAATTGTGTCAAGAAAGTCATTTTACCCTGTTCAGTGAATGCCCCAAATATCAGAAATAGGATGACCAGTTTAACCAACAGTCATATATCCCGTTGTGAGAGATCCATCAACATAATGCTCAACGAAACAGTGGAATTAATCACAGGTAAAGTGACGTATTTCTTATCGAAACAGAAAAAGAAAGATTTTTTGGGTGACAACATCACGGAGGATGATACCGAAGCCTGTGAAGAGACTTCAGAATTTTTGGAATACGTTTATGATGTTTTAAAACAGTCTCTAAATAATGCTAACTTATTGAACGTCATTGTCAAAATCGGTATCAATTTCTTGAATCTATTGTTGGAGCATTTCAAGAAGTTCACCGTCAATTCCACCGGGGGTATTGTTTTAACCAAGGATGTAATCAGATACCAATCTGTTGTTGATAAGTGGGATGTGCCTGAGCTCTCAGAGAAGTTTCAGATATTGAAAGAAATCGGAAACTTGTTCACAGTGCATCCCAATTTGATCAACTCTTTGGTGACAGAAGGGCAATTAGCAACAATGAAGTCATTTACCATACGACAATACATCTCCAAGAGGACTGATTTCAATCCTAGTTACATTGAAAGATTCTTCAGTTTCAAGTGATTGCATTAAACATAATGATAGTAAAGACTGATGATAAAAAGAGCTGCTAATAAACTCAATGATGTGTTGATGATAAACGCAGAAATCTCACGTTCTAAGACATGCTTGTTGGCGATCGGAGTGAAAACCGGGAGAGACTTTTGGGTGAACTTTTCTTTTAGCTCAATTAGTCTCAGCTTCACTCCAGGAGCTAGGTAGTTAATTCCCAGGATAATGACTGTTATGATAGCCCAGACAATGTACACTTTGAGGATGAAGTATGGGCTGGGCAAGTAGCACATTTCAGTTTGATGAAGTGGTTGGTCTGAAATTGAGTTGAAATTGGAGTCCACCGGGTTGTTGAGCGAAAGAAGCTGAACAGCAGGGAAAGTGATACCTCCTGTCATCGCACAAGATTTTACTGTGATTTCTCTTGCTGTTCCTTGCTTTGTTGGGTCTTCTGCAGAGTGATAAGAATGCTTAATATCGCAATAGTCATGATCGTCCCCAGAGAAAACTATATCGGGAGTTATAGTGCTGAGAATTCGGGCAGACAATTCATAATCTATAACTGTCTGATACTGTAAACCTTTTTGTACTGGGAAGAACTTTTTAGATTCTCTGAGAGGGCCACATACTTGAGTCTTTTCATCTCTGAAAAGGGGAACATGTTGAAGTAATACTCTGGGGAATTTTGGGTTTGTCATTGAATTTATCTCACTCAAAAACTCATTTGCTTGTTGTTTGATTGACTCGTCCTCTGATGATAGCGATATTACATCCAATAGAACGACTGTATGGTTACCAATTTCAATGAAATCGTTGGGAGGGCCAAAATGACAGGCAAAGCGCTTAGCCCGTTCAATGTCAATTGACTCAAAGCCAATATCATGATTACCGGGAAGAGACATGAGCGTTCTCCTGTTGAGTTTCTTGGGGAAAATAGATGCAAAACGTTGGTATTCTTTAAACCACAGTTTATAGTTCCATTCTCTTCCCCCATCAAATAGATCACCAAGAAATAGAGTTGTATCAGCATCCAAATACCTTTGTAAAGCTTTGTAGTTTCTGTGATGGTAGTTATCACTCATTTGACGTACCACAAAATTGACCACAGCCGGCCTATCTGGGTACGAATAATCATCAACAATCTGTGGATCTGCCATCAAAAGAACTCTATGAGGATTTCCAGACAGCCAATTCTCCCACTTTTGCCATCTACATCTCAGAATGGCATAATGTGGGTATAGTCTCTCATTGAAATGAACAATAAAGATCCATGATAGTACTAGAAGTCCCAAAAACTTGGGGTCAACTGCGCCATTGACCCTAGCATTTTTCAACCACTTGTTCAAATTAGTACGAGACCTGGTATTTGTAGCCGAGCCATCTAATTTTTCATCATTATAGTTAGGAATAATGCCTCTTTTATCTCGTCCTCTAAACATAGTAACAAACGCGAGTGAAATTCTATCCAATGTCCCATGGTAGGAAACTAAGATCAAAAGATGCAACACCAGAGAAGGTTGGGTTGTTTGACTTTGATAAAGTGAATCCACTTCTACATCAAAATCATCACATATATATCAGGAATAACAAACCTGCAACAGTTACAGATTATAATTACTTTAATATTGAACTTCCAAAATTAACGAAAGGTTCGCTTAAAGTGACGAAAATTTCCAATGTCTCTCCTTCAAATAAGTCTGACGTTGATGAAGATCCCCTAGGACATGAAATTTATGAACTTTTCCACAAAAAAATGAAGAAACAAGAGGTTGCAATGACTAATCTGGACCGAACAAGAATTTTACTTGAAGTTGACAATCTACAGAGTCAGTTAACTCAACTTAACTCTTCAAGTTGGGTGAGAAGCTTACCAGGAATATGTAAAATCAATGATCCAAGGGACCTGGAAGAAATGAATACTAAAAAGGAATTGACTATAGCAGAGATCAATCGTCTCCTAAGAAAATTTCAAAATTGGAAAAAGCGTCAAGAAGACTTGAAGAATAGTATCAAACACTTCTCACATCACTATGATAATCCAGATGCAGAAAGTGAATATTCTTTACCCCTCGAAGAATTAAGAATCAAACGTCGTAAAGAAAGACTAAAGAAAAATGGACCGGTGCTAAAATTACGTCTTCACAATGGATTTGTTCTTGTTTGCGACCCTGTTTGTCCACCTCGTCTTGTTAGAGATAGGAGGTTGAATGGTCGCAAAAAGGTATCTCCAACCAAATCGTTAAAGTTGAGTATATCATCACCATCTCCAACTTTAAATGTGCCACCTATTCCCAAGTTTAACGAAGCACCTATTCCCAAGATGGACACACAATTCACTTCCATGTTGAACACGCCACTTTCTCCTGTCTCGCATGACAATGAAAGTTACTCAGGTTCTGAATCGCCATTGTCAGCCATTGGTGATTACCCAGATATTTCACTTGATGCATTCCTCAAAGAAACTTGTGAAGAACTTAGAACTCAACCTCGTAGCACCACAAATCTTCTTGATGATATGCTGGACTCTACTGAATTATCACGAAAACCATCACCTCTATCTGCACTCAGAGGCTCAAAGCTACAACTCTAAAATTTAACTAACGCCAATAACGATTCTTGTATAATAATGACATACTCACAACCCGTAATCTAACAAAGATGCAGTGAACTTAGTGTATAGATTCGATATAGACTCCTTGGATTGAATATTGACCTCAATCACCAGAAAGTCGAAATCAAAAACAACATCATGTCTGATCTTAGGTGGTTGTCTCAACTCAAGGTCAACTTTCCCTGGAATGTAAGAAAGTACATCATCACTGGAAACTGAATACCGGCTGAAAAGATGTTCTGACAATTGTAGAAGAATTAAGGTTATTTCACAACTCATGCATGATATTTGCATACTTTCCAATTCCTGGTCGTTCGTCATCTCACTTATCTTGTCATTCAAATCCATTGCATCTCTTGTCAAGGCTTTATTCAAAGCTGATAGTATCATTACAACTTCCTCCAAAGTGATGAAGTTGATCTGCCCTAAATTCATCGCTAGATAGAGTGTCCCGTCTCTTCTTTCCATACCATCCTCCAATGAAGAAGTATTGGCCACAGTCAACGTCTTACATAAAGCTTGTACAAATTTCCTTCTGGAGCTGAGTGATTTGCTCACGATCGCATACACCAGCTTTAGGAAGAATGTCTCCGAAAACATGTCAGTTGCAATAAGTTGTCTGAACCTGACTGCAAGTCTAAAAGCTGAAGGATAACTAGAATCTGTCAAACTCTCGAACTTTTCACGAAGCTTAGTATGCATCTGAATTGCTGACTTCCTGATAAAATTGTCATTACTGGAATGCAAAGCTATGATGTATGGCAAACATATCTTAGGGTTTCCAAAACCAAGTTCCAAAACCAATGAAACAAAATGCACAGGGTATGTTGAGAATTGGGGATTTGAAAGACAAAGCTCAAGTGCTGTGGGTAGATAACGTTGAACTATCGCTGTACAGATACCATCATCCACATAAGATTTTCCTTCTCCGACGAATGCATCCTTATCGAATTCAACATCTTTGGAGGATATTACTTTGTTGCCAACAAGTCTCTTGATTTCCTCTTCTTGCATGTTCAAGAATTTTATTAGTCCACTGATGACAATTATTTTGGTCTTTTCATCGGAGCAATTGATCTCTCTGTCCATAACCTTCAAAATGGATGAGGATACCAATATTTTGGGATGAGAGCTGCATACATGCATCACGCTTTTCAAAGCAGAAGCACGTATATCTATATCATGACGGGGATCACAAAATTGCAAAAGAAATTTAGTTATTAGACTCAAAATAGATTCTTTCTCCTTTAAACCAACTGAAGATCTCATGAAAAGTTCTCTGTCCTTCTCAAAGTTGCATGAAGCTCCAAAACATCCTAGAAGGTCAAGCAACTTCATTAACTTTCGAAACTCATTTTGCACTCTGATCTCCTTGGGCATCTCGATAAATGGATAGATCATCTTGATGCTAGATATTGCTGCACTTGATAACTGTTGTGTGCTGTCAGTTGCTTGGCATAGATACCATGCACAAGGAATAGCCTCGTGTAGTTCTCTTGAATTAAATTTGGTCAAACCTTTCAAGAGATAGTTAGTTGTGAATGAAGCAAAGGAAGGATTTAATGCTCTGATGGTGGGAACTGTATTCCTGAATATCTGTAACGTCGGGTATCTGACTGAATCACTATTGTACTTCTCTTCGAGCAAGAATGATTGGAAAGAGATCAATTGATGTTGATTGAGAAGTGCACCATCACACTGAGCAAACAATGCTACCAATTTAAGTAGATCTTTAGCGATGTTTTTATCTTCTGTGTCAATGTTAAGAATTACGAAATCAACGGTTTCAGCCAAAAGCCTTCTTGACAGGTTCTTGACAGCATCCTCCAGGGCATTGAGGATGTCGTTTTGCAAGAACGACACTAAAAGTGATCCAAGTTTGGGTGTTGCAGCAACACCCACCATTATTTTGGCAATTTCAACATAATTCTTGTACATTAGAGAATTCCCAAACCATAAATCAGTTAAACTCTGTTTGAGTGCCAACGCTAGATTCTCGTCACCCTCTTCTTCTCTCCTTGTGAGTATTCTGCTGCTGATCTTGATTCTCGTTCCGATTGATGAAGATGATTCATAAACTTGCTTCAATAATTTGAGCACTCTCTTGCGAACTAGAATACTCTCATCGGATAATGAAAGGCAGAGAGACTCTTGAAACGAATCCACTAACTCAAGATTCCGGTGAAGGAATTTGTGAACAATCTCGAGTCCTGAGTCCCTAACCATTGGCGAAGAATCCATTAACATTTGAGACATGGTGTTTTGAACCCATGAATACCTCAAAATCGTGCTGTTTGACTCCACTAGGTCTGATAGAAGTTTGATGCATTTGCTTCTTACTTTCACCTTCTGACTTCTCAGAAGCTCTAAAATAAACTCGCCGAACCTGTCTAAAGAGCTTTTTAGAGCAGCTGTAATAAATATTTGTTTGAAGTCTGCTTCAGCTCCATGAACCTTAGCAATAGACTGGATTCCTATATTGCATACAGAATCCAATAGAAATCTCAAGTATTTCAATAAGATTTGATTATCTTCGAGCTTCAGTGGCTCAGCTTGATCCTGGTTATGCTTTCCCGTTGTTGATGTATGGTTTGGTTGATCGTATGTTGCTATAATGTCTGCAATTGTCAGTGGAAGTAGGTATAATTCAGATGAATCGGTGGACTTTTCGGACAATTTCTGTCCAAATTTCAAGACCATGCGATGCATTATTCTTCTATGGCCTATGATTTCTGTGATTGTCATGCCATCAAAGACCGTGAAGGACTTTACTGGACGTAGTGCTTCAACCTGTGAAGCGATTTTTCCACAGACATCTATCAATATTATCTCATTAGATGGTGCCATGGTAGTCTTTTGGATCTTTGTCATCATTAATGACATAAGAAATGCAAGCAACTTCTCTGCAAACGAAAATTCCATGATAGGTAATACCTTGACGAGATCGCTTGATACAATATCTAGCCAAGCTCTATCGGAGGTTTCAAGAAACTTGTCCAAGATGTATACGCATACTTCTTTCCCCAAAGAATGTGATGTGTTGACTGTGTTTCTTATATCCCCTGCAACGTTGAGCAAGGCTCTGTTGGGTATATTGTGATCTGGTGAATTGTAGAGTTTCTGGTACCTTTCGATTGAGTCTTTTAGGTCTATCTCTTGACACAATTTAATGATTAATGCAGTGACGAGCCATATATGCTTTCCATTAGGAAGTGTGTATGACTTGATTTGGAGCTTTGAAGGATGTGATTTGTGAGCGTCTTGAAGTATCTCGTGGATTATGTACGTTCTTGAGTTGGGGATTTTCCGGAAAAGCTTTGTAATTAAATCCATACATTTTGCTTTGAAAAAGCTCATAGCACTTTTGGAAACCAAGTTGGTTGAGTGGAGAGATAAACACAAATTGACATTAGGAACCAAAGTTACAAGTTGCTCCAAAGCGTACCTCTCGGAAAAGTCCGCCATTAGTTGGAACAATGATGATAACGACATGACCACTCTTGTAGCACCTGACGCTAAGGTTTCGACATCCTTGCTAAAAGATTTCGACAGCACTGAACAAAGTCCCATGACAATATTGAGAAGGGCATTGTTAGTAAAGTTGATTAGTGAGTTCAAAAGTTCTTCATGAACAAAGCTCATCCCATTATCGTGACATAAAGTCAAATTGAGAATGATGTTGAAACACAAGGCATTGGCCAACACAAGCTCCAACTGATATTCTATATCTTCAAACTGAGAAATGGTTCCTTTCTTTAAACTAGCCCAATTAATGTACACTTGATCAAAAGCGATTAGTTTTAGATCTGCCACTAATCCTTTTATGAGAGCGGTTGGAACTGAGTTGAGCACAGTAGTATGAGATGACTTGACTAGAAGAGCATCAATGGATGATAAAGCTTTATATGATATACGAGGGCCCATCTTGGAATTTGACCAAAGATCTGTGCTGGTATCTTTTGAATTTAAGGCTTCGAGTATCTCATTAAGCTGACTCAAAGTACGCGACCTTTCAAGTGAGTGTTGACTTGCTTGTGTTGCTCTATGCTTCTTACGGGGTAACAACTGTTGAGGTATGTTTCTTTTCGTGTGGTTCTTGATGTCAGGTTTTTCCCTCAGATCGATGAACTGTGGAGATTGAAGTGAAGGGTTCTCTGAGATGAGATAGTTGACATCTTCTGGGCTAATAAATGACTTGGGGTCTTCTATAATCTTGTTTTCGAATTTTTCACTTACAACCTGATAAATTTTCAACTCGGCTTCCAGAAGCTCGAGACTCACTGGCTCAGTGATTTTCTGAGTACAATTGACTGACCTTCTAAACACAACATCATCTAGGGACGTATCCTCTAGCTGATTGACCAACTCTATGATGTGGGATGGGAGATCCTGTTCAGTCTCGTCAAGTTTAGAATGGTGATCTATAATGTCATCTCGTGTTGATTGTGAAAGATCAAAATCTGAGATCTGCAAGAACCCGCTGAAAAGATTCTTGGGGACCAACTCTATCAACGGGTATGAACCTACTGCTTCTTTCAAACATAGTCGTTGATTCTCCACGGAGGACATCTCAACTGTAACCAGAAACAGACTGATCTACTTCGCGTCTCAAAATCCAAATCGAGAAAAGCTGCAAAAAGCTACTAAATTACGTCTCTCTGAACTTTTGGTGTATGGGAAGTTGTGCAAATTCTGCTTCATATGGACAGTTTCACAAGATACTACACATTAACCTGAAAATCGTTGATTTTTGACCTTTAGATACGAGCACCTGAACCTCCTCTATAAGAAATGGCGTTTTTTTTCATATTTTCTAGTGATTTAACGAATCACTTTCCATTCAGGGGGGGAGCAGCGATGTTGTAGGTAACTTAGAACATTGTTGGCTTCTTCAATGTGTGTATTATTTATTAATGACTTCCCAAAGCTTCGCAATTTCAACTTATTCAGGTGTTCATGTTTTTGTGAATTTTACAGAAATTAATGTGATCGAAGCTACTCAAAGGCAGGGATGTTTTCCATTCTGATGTCGCCAGGAGAGTAATCCTCTTTCAATTGTATTGAGGAGACTCCTCTGTTTTTACCAATCCAGTTGATGTAAAGGTTCTTTAAGATCGATTTTGTGTTGAACACATTGACAAAGGGCTGCTCATATGTGTTTCGATTCAAGTACTCCCTTGTGGTTAAGTTTTGGGCAGTCAAAACTATATGCAATAGTAAGATTAGTCCTGGGTAAATTATTAATAGTAATGTGAAGATGATCATGAAGAATCCCAATGGGTATTCTGAAATGGACTGTTTAAAGGTCTTAATGTCTGATTCAACGCTTCTATAGTGGAAAACTTGAAGGAATGAACAGATTATAGCTATAGAGCAAGCAGAAAATGCAAACAAAAGGAACCAAAGAAACAATTTCTGATTCCTGAGTCCAACACAATTGTTAATGTACTGACAATGATGATCGTGATCTGCAACACAAACATTACATACTCTGCAATGACTAGATCTTGGAGGCCTCCAAATATGACAAGTCGAGCAGTATCTTACTGTGACACCAGATTTTGAATTGAAAAATGGAACAGATATCACGGTGAAATATTCTTCAGGTGCAACCAATTCCTTATTGTCGGTCGGTAAGTGAACATTGCGTGGTAGAATTCCTGGGTCTGAGGTTGCTGCTTTTATGAAAAGCATACCTGACACAAACCATAAATAACTGAAAACTATTACTAAAGCAGCACTGATATTATGCCAGATCCAGCTGGCTTCAAATACAAAGTAGAGGATTCCTGCTACTAAGTGAAGTGTACCACAAATAATGTTAACTGGGGGTGCTTTAGCAGACATCCATCGGCCACCAAATAAATAAATGTGCTGATCGTTATACTTTTTGACTTCATAGTTCTTGTATGATTTGTTGTCATCCAATGTAATGAGGTTTGGATCGAACACAAGCCAATTCGTAACAAACTTTCTCCAAGCTTTACGTCGATCGGGTTCTGACTTCATACCTAGCCGCACTTTGTGTCTTCTCAGACACAGATATCACTATGTTTCGGTGGGGACGCACATATGGCCCAAGGACGGTCACAAACTCAATACGAACGCCTAATACATGGAAAGTACCACAAAGAAATATAAGACTATCAGCTGGTCAAATGAAAGCTGTAAAAGGCTGGGGATTCATCATTAATGTCATCGGTGGTGCATATATTGGAGGTTTGATCATTTGTGGAGGTCTGTTATACTTGTTGTACCGTGATGCCGACTCCAGACAACGCATTCCATTCGAACTTTCATTCAAAGACCAGATCACCACCGTGAAAGCTATTAATAAAGATGATACATTGAAAAGTCCAAGGTATGCAGTTAAACATTACAGAAGGTTGTTGATTGAACTCGCAAAGAAAGAGAACCCGAACTTATCATTTGATGAAGAAGATCCTTCAAATAAGTACAAGGCACCATTACTTGATTCAGAAACTTTAGTTTACCACAAATCAAATGCCTTTGCTAACTTTTACATCGATATAGTGTCAAGATACGCAAAGGCATTGCTCGCCAAAGGAGAATTGGATACCGCAGTTGAAACCTTGAAAGTGGTGGTGGATGATGATAATATCTTCTTTAAGCTTGGAGACGCTGAAAGGCTATCTCAATGTTGCAGATTACTTGCTAAATTGACTCAAGGTCAACAGAGCAAGGAAGATTACTTGAAAAGATCCATATCCATGTTGTCAGATACGTTCTCATCAATACAATTGAATGAAATGTACATGTTACAAGACAACTCACGGCTCACTGATGAACTACTCAATTGTTTGAATGATTTAGCCTTTAATTATGGTAAAGCGTCTGTCGATAAACAGTTTTCACTGAAACAGAAGAAAGAGTTTCTCGATAAATCATTGAATATTTATCTTGCTAATTTGAAGGTGTTGCAAACGATTCAACAAAAGGTTGATTCTGGTGAACAATCTCAAAGACATTACCCATTATTCAACTGTGATGAGACCAACCTTAAAATGTGTATCAATGATGTGAGAGCACACTTGAGTGAAATTTTATGGAGCAAAGGGTACAAGAAGAATGCAATTTCATGGGGAGAAGAAGTGATTGATGATATCTACTTTATGAATTCCACCTCACCAAGAGCCAGCACTATTTTATACAATGTTCTCAGCAACTTGGCTACTATGTACAAGGAGCTGAAGAATGTCAAAGGTGAACGCAGATGTTTGGAGTTACGTAAGGATCTTCACCAGTTTGATAGACGAGATTCTACATGGTATGATTCCTTCTCTGCAAGAATGTGTAAAATTATTTACAACAAGGGACCACTTGGTGTTATTGAGAAAGCTCTTCTTGAAAGATTCGGACCTGCAAAGAGGTTGCCAGAGATTGAAGAGTTTGAACAAGAAGATGAAGAGTAAGTATGAATTATTTTAGTCGTGTATATAGTCAATTACCTCCACCAATAAGAAAAACTTCAACTGTAATCGCACCCCGGAAACTCAAACAACTACTATGTTATCATTAAGTTCAAGACTCGGTTTGGGATCAACAAGATCATTAATGTTCAGACCAGCATTAGTGCGTGGTATCAAGACTATTCCTCAACCTCCGGGTTTCATCGTTGGAACTGTTAACGATGCCTATGTACCACCAAAACCACATAAAACTGAAGGTTCTTTACATTGGACCGCTGAAAGAGTTGTATCTGCTGCTCTTGTTCCATTCGTGGCTGCTCCTTTTTTCATGGGTACAACAACTTTAGTTGATTCAACTTTATCAGGTTTATTAGTTTACCACTGTTACGCAGGTTTCCAATCTTGTATCATTGACTATATCCCAAAAAGAGTCTATGGTTCAATCCATACTTTCTGTATGTACTTGTTGACATTCGGAACTGGTGTTGCCGCTTATGGTGTCTACGAAATGGAGAAAAAAGAAGGTGGTATTACTAGTATAATCTCTAGATTATGGAAAGCTTAAGCATTATTTATTTTATTGAACGTTACTCATTACATCATATTGTAGCTCTACTAACTTTGTTCCCCCATTCTTCTATGACAGTCTTGAAATCACCAATCTCAATTGGCGGTTTGACAAATTTGGCCGTATAAACCCGGGGATCATAAACGTCCCGAAATTTGTTCACGCAATCGACAATTATCTCGTCGTTCTCATCATCGATCTTGCCGTCTATGATATCGTACGTTATCATCTCTATAATCGCCAATTCAACGACCTCTTCTTTGTTTAAATTCAAACCCGTTATTGCTGATGAAATGTATTCATCTTCCGTTAATTGACTTCTCGATACTTTAGTTCCATCATGTTCACTCAAAACATCCCAAATGCTCAATTTAATCAATTTCTCAAGCACATAAACCGGGAGTTCACCAAAAACCTCTTGATGTTGGAAATACATTTGCAAATTGCCAAATGCTAGTAACTCAACCAACTTCACAATTTCAGGATCCGATAAACCAACTAAATGACTCAAGTAGCCATAGGTGGTAGGGTCTCGGATAGTATTGATCGTTTCTTCACTTAATGGCTCACCCATTCTCCATATATTTTACTCGCGAATTCATCAATAACTCTAATGGCGAGGAGTTCATTGACCATTGGATACTCAAAGCTAGAAATAAAAGTGTTTATCCTTTGCTTGATGTCTTCATCTGATTCTTCCTGGTATCTGAGGATTTTTGATATGGGATCTGGGAGCAGTTTGTGAGTAAGCACATTGAAAATATTGTCAGAAACTGACTCAACAGTAACCAGTGAACTTTTCCCTTTAGGTGCTTCTTGTTTGTCGAAAACAATGTCCCTCAAGTTCCCAATGATCCCGCTCAAAGTGTCATCGCTCAAGATCCCCGATTGAAGAAGTCCTCTGAGTATAGTTTTATGGCATACTCGATTGATTCTGCCCATAATGCTTGTACCTGACAAGACCTTATTGAAAAACCCTAGAACAGAGGCAAGTAGGGGTCGCCTTCCTGAAAACCCGCTGATCGTATCAAGTAAACTCATTACATTGTTATCCAACATATCAATCTCAGAACTGACTGGATCACTTGGCCACACGAACAAGTAACTGAAATCCTTATATGATAGAGATACAATTGATTTGACTCTTTGTCGGAATGTAATTTTCTCTATCTTTGCCACACCTCTTTCATCAAGCTTTTTTCGGAGTACCGACACCATCTTGTCAATCGAAGAGAGGATAAATTCTGGCTCAGATAACTTGGATACGACTTTATCGAGCACCAAATCTCCCACGATAGTGATAATGAAGTTCATGGTGATTACCGAGTTGAGGATGTCTGCACCTTCTTTATGAGCAAACGTAGTCTCGAGGATGTTTCGTACCAACACTCGAAAGTAATGCTTACGCAGTGCATCCAGCTTGAACATAACGTGTTGGCTGATGAGGTACTCATTGATAATCTGTTCTTCTGTCTTCGGACTTGTAGGAAGATTGGTAACTTCTTGAGTTTCTTTGTAACTTTCAATTATCTTCAAGGTTCGTCTTCCAACGGTTTCAATTAAATGTTGGTTCAACAATAATGCAAGATCATCAATTGTACTTGCACTGTTATCTTGGTTGAGACAAACGCCCACTCTCAACGCAAAGTCAGTGAAAAAATTACCCAAAACCTGATAAACAGCTTGGAGGAATTCCATATTGTCAGTATTTAATTTTCCCAAGTACCATGAAGATACATAGTTGGTCATAATTGAAGCCAAAAATAAGTGGACTTGCAAGTTGAGTTTTGGGTAAGAAATGTTTGTAGTATCAGCAGAATGAGGTATAATTTGAGGCAAATGGACCTCTAGTTGCTTCAAGGTTTGATCATCAGGGTGTAATGGGTTTCTTCTGGGGACAAACAATTTACAAAGAAATTTGAACTCATCTGTATCTACCACAGGATGCACATTTGATAGCTCCTTCAATTTCTTTTGGTGTCTGAGGCTTCGCTTGAAGTTCTTCTCTTTGTCTATGGTGTGAAAGAAGTTCTTCGACGTCGATGTCGTGGGCGATGCTTTAGACTGTGACAGAGTTCCTTTATAAGTGAGGTCGGTTGCCGAAAAGCTCTTGATCTCTTTCAACCTGTTGCTCAATTCAGTCATTCAAGCTTTCCAGAACTCTTTTTGCCTCTATACAGTAACGATAGTGTGTCTATACTCCAACTAGAGCTGTGTGTCGATATGTGAGGTGCAAACAGTGGTTCGCCAGACACTACTTGAATGGATATCAACAACAGCGATTTCAGGGAGAATTGAGCTCTATCAAACAAATTAGTGTAGTCTAGCAAAGCGGCGTGTCAAACTAATCACCATTGAACCCACTTGCAATTTACAGCTTCAAGGCACAAATTCACCAAAGCTTTAGTATCGTAGTTCCACTCGCACAATTCGAAATGATTAGGTCTTTAGTATTTAGGAGATGGAACAGTGCATGCACTAAATTTCGCCCTCTATGCGAGAACTACAAGACTTTGAGACACGTACATTTCGATGGCATAACTCCCTTTGAACAGGGTCAACAAATTCAACAAAGCATTTTGGATGCAAATTTATCTTTCAAAGAAATAGAATCAAAGATCAAGAGGAATCAACAAAGTTTATTGAAACAAGGGTTCCAAGTATCTGATTATGAAGATGAGCTTTTGAAAAAGATCTTGGATATGAAACCATATCCCACCTTGCTCACATTTGAGTTTGAGAATGTTTACACTGGTGGTAAGAAATTGAAGAAAGACCCAGACCTTCCCAACAAAGTGAAAGCATTTGAGGAAATGGGTTGTAAATACCATCAGCTCGAAAGAGGTGGTGACTTAACGTGGCATGGAGAGGGTCAGTTGACTGCATATCTTATATTAGACTTGAAGAAGTTTGAGGCCTTGAATGTCAGATGCTTTGTTGATGCAGTTCTACTTAAATCGGTTCAAGATCTTCTCACTAAGAACTTCCAACTCTCAGGTTACTTGAATAAGAATCCTGGAGTGTGGTTAGACCCTAATGATCAAAAAATAGCTTCTGTGGGCTGCAATATTCAAAGAGGTATAACTACATATGGTGTTGGATTGAATGTGAAGCCAGAGTTGAAATTCCTCAATACATTCACATTATGTGGTCTTGCTGGTGTTACTCCCGTTTCAATACAATCAGTCAAACCGAACGAACCATTGGACATCAAGGATATTGCTTTCAAGTACTCCAAAGAGATTGCTAAAAACTTGGGAATCACTACAGTGGAACATGTGAATGGCGAAGACATTATCAACGCAGCAAAACAAGCTGAGACTGAAGCTGAAACTTAAATTATTCTGTACATACTATTATACATTACTACTCATATATTATGGTACTCATCAATTATCGTTAGGTGGGAGTAAAGGTGTTGCACTTAGTCTTGCCCTTTTGTCTTGAAGTTTCAACCTCGAAAGCGTGTACTTGAGTCGTTCCTTTTTGTTCTGGAGCAACCTCAAACGAGCCAATTTTTGTTCATCTAAATCGCCTTTGGCTAATCGTTTTGTCAGAATCCCTTTGATATTATCGAGGTTGATGTTTTTACCAGCGGCTTCGAGTCTGACTCTTTGAAGTTCTGCCTTGTTTGTTAAATTGATCTTCTTTCTTCGTAATCTGTTCATTTCCGTATCCAAACGCTCAACCAATGCTTGAATTTGTGGTTGTAAATCATCTTGTACTGATTTACTAGCATGTTCAAGGTCCAGTTCTGGCACTAATACAAAAACTTTCTGAGTACGTAACACTTTCTTCAATCGTGGAACATTCTTGGTGGTGTTTTCGAGCCGATTGAGTGATTCGTTGAGTAAGTCCACTGATGCAGTTAAAGAATTGACACAACTGTAGAGAATATCATTAGATGATGTCATTATGCAACTCTTTTAATCGAGGTATATGCTTTCTATCAGTTTGTCCTTGAATGGTGATTCTAGACCCCTAACAAAGACCAAAAGTGCTGCTTATTTAGATTATTTGTGAACTTGTTGTGACACTAAAAGCTACGTTTGTTTAGGGTGCGAAATTAGATCAATGAACTATGAGTACAACGGAAGTCCCGTTCCAGTTTGATCTCTCTTACTCATTCGATAAGGTCCCATTACAGAATGGCATATCCAATAACGAGGCAAACAGTCATCAAAACGGATCGCCTCAAAAACTCATACCGTTACCTCATATTGAAATGCCTGAATCTGAAACTGATGAAAATTCTGCCGGGGCAATAGGCAGAAGACGCTCAAATTCCCAAAGTCAAGTGATACCTACACCAACGGCTACCAGAGTGAAAGAAGAACCTCAAAAGCGTAAGCAAGTGCAGTACTTTGTCACCTTAACTTCCCTCAATGAAACATTTGTCCAAAAGCATTTATCAGTACCATACTATCCCGACACCAGGAAACTTGGTAGACCAACAGGAACAAAGATCAAACCTGATGCTACCAACGGCTTCTTTGATTCAAGAGTTTTGAGTAGAAATCATGCTGCCATGTATATCGAAGGTAAATCTGGTAAGCTAATGCTCAAAGATCTTGGATCATCCAATGGTACTTTTGTCAACGAGAGGAAATTAGATAAAGAGCCAGTGGAAATCAAAGTTGGTGATAATATTTGCTTTGGCTTCAACATACAAGTGGGAATTAATCATAAACAGATCAATGCTAGAGTGGAAAACATCAATGTCATGTCGAATTTCCTGAAAGGGTCTTCATCATTACTGGGCAAGATGTTCAATCAATTGATAGACTCCCTAGAATACAAGCATTATCAATACATTCAGGATTTATACAATAAGGTAACAGAAACAAAGAAGCCTAAACCGAAAAGTACTGATCCTTCTTCAATATCGTTCGAAGAAGCATTATTCAGTGATGTTAATCCAGATATAGAGGATAACCTACTTGGGCTTTTTTCTAAAGCCAATAATGGGATTTTCAAAAATTCCAATACTTCAAGCACAACTAAATTAGAGGATTCAATAACTCAATTACTTAATACTTTGGCCAAAGTGAAACAACAATCCACTACTCTTGAGTCAATTGAACAATACCTCAATTCATACCGGTCAAAACTTAATGAACTTAACGAGAATTATGTCAACAAACAAATTAGCAATAAACTCAAAGAGATTAACAAACAAGTTGAAGCAGAGAGATTGAAAAGAGAGAAAGCCGTGGAAGACCTTAAGTACTATAAAGATGAAGCTTACAAGAAGGGCAAAAAGTTAGAGGAAAAAATATGGAAGCTAAGAGATGAAAGACAAGAACTAAATAAAAAACTAGGTGCTACTGAGTCGGAATTACATCAAAAGCAAGCCTTGCTAGAATTGCACACAAGTCATCAAGAGCATCAGAAAGAGCTTGAAAATACATCAGATATTGATCTTGATCCTATACCTATCAAAGATATGGTAAATGAAGTGGAACTACCAGGTACACCAGTGAGCGTTAGAAATGAGGAATCAAATTCAATTCAAATTAACGGGACTATGACACCTGATTCAAGCGATAGCGAGTCCTTACATGAAGAAGTCTCCCGGTCAACAGGATCTGAACCTCCAGATGGAAAGTATGACGAAGCAACTGATTTGACTTACAAAGATAATAGTCTTATAGTTGCATTGATCATAATAGCAATTGGATTTGTTATTCATAGGTACTGGAACTCAGACTTGATGAAATTAAGTACTAAATAGATTATGATTTACGATCAAAATCATGCGATTGAAAATTTTATAACTCATGTCTTTATCTTGTACATACAAACGTCAGTTAACACAAACTCGAAGCATTTGGACAACAGTTGCTTCTGTTGCATTAGGCAGTGTGTTCTTCAACAGAAGTAATCATTTAGCTAACCAAATGGAGTCGGGTAAAGTGCATTATGACGACCCTAATGCGCAGTTCAACACTGATAGGCCACTTTTTACAAGACCTGAACCGAAATATCCTGGAAATGTTCCCCTCTATAACTATGAAAGACTCTTGATGTTCTTTGGATCATCAATTGGGTCCTTCTTCCATCCAGAAAGGAATGAGTTCATTGTTGGACTTGGTGAATCAACGGCATTCCCTTTTGTATTGAGAAAAATTAGAGATCAAATGCTTTCGGATCCTATTGGACGTCAAATTCTTCGGGAACAGCCTCGCATGACGTCTACTTCACTCGACTTGGACCATTTAAGAAGTTTACCCCAGAATTCAATTGGCCATACTTATGTTAAATGGCTTGATAGAGAAGGTGTCAGTCCCGATACTAGAGTTCATGTCAGGTACGTCAGTGACCCCGAATTGGCTTATGTATATCAGAGGTACAGGGAATGTCATGATTTTTATCATGCTGTTACAGGTTTGCCAATTATCATTGAAGGTGAAATCGCTGTTAAAGTATTTGAGTTCATGAACATTGGGATCCCCATGTCAGGACTTGGTGCTTTATTTGCCCCATTGAGGCTCAAGAAATCTCAAAAGGAGAGATTGTACAATATCTATTATCCATGGGCATTCCGTAGTGGACTAAATTCTAAACCATTAATGAATGTTTACTGGGAGAAAATATTAGATAAAGATGTCGATGAATTCAGAACGGAAATGGGTATTGAACAACCTCCAGACTTAAGAAACCTCCGTAAGGAATACTATGACAAGCTTAAGAAGAGGAAACTATTGGCTTAAGCGTGCAATCAACTGAATTTCCTGGGTCATTATCAGATTGCTCAGCCGCAATATTGCTGCGATATCTCAACCTCTTATGAGTGGAATCCTTTACAAGGTTTTTCTTAAGAAAGTATGTGTGGTATCAAGTTGAGTGTACTAACATAGCTTAACCTCGATAAGTTAGTGTCAGTTGGAGCACAAGAAAATGATCCCTATTTTGAGCCAATTCCTGAGAAAGATCTTTGGTTCTATCAAAAGAAAGGCGCAAAAAGAAGAAGAAAGCTTCCAGGTTTTATTCCTAAACATGACTTGAAGGTGCTTGACTCAGTCAAGAGGAAGGCTTGGCGTTTAGATATGGCAGGAAGTATTTGCGGGACTAGAATTGGTTGGGCAGCTGTAATTGGTTTACTCCCATGGATCGGTGATATGATTGCTGCTTATTTTGGATACTTGTTGATCAAGAAAGCTCAACAGATTGAAGGGGGTCTTCCTGAGTCAATTGTTCTGAAAATGAGAGCTAATTTGATGTTTGACTTTATTATTGGTTTGATTCCAATTGTGGGCGACTTCATCAATATCATGTATAAGAGCAATTCTAGAAACTTCATTCTACTAGAGCACTATCTAGTAGAGAAGTATCTGAGTCTTAACGCCCCGGTGGAGGTGTAATGATTAATCCAACAGTTTTGAACATCCATAAAAAGCAGACTAAAGTCGTTCAATTTGAGACAACTGCTATTGTTAAGTAACAATGTAACACTTCCTTGACTCAGTGTAAGCGTATGTTTGAGCTTGCGGTATGACTCAAGATAGTTTCTCGAATTCTGACTCCAAATACACTAGACGTTTCTTGAAATCTTCTACAAAAGAGTACAATTGGTCTAACTTCATGAACTCTTGTTCCAAACCCGTACATATGGTCAACATCCCATCGATTTCTTTCAATTGCTCCTCCAACTTTAACTGTTCACCCAAATACTGTTCCTTTACTAGCCTTTCTTTTCTTGTGACCGACTCCAAAGTCTGCTCGCTTAGACTCTGGATATAATCATGGATCTTGTACATCAAATAATCATAATTCAATGCCAATTGTTTGAGTTGTAAAGGGTCTTCTATATCGGACATAAAAATTCATAAACCCAATTTCTCACCCTCAAATTAATCGCTAGTCAATATGTCCAGTTCGAGTTCATTCTCGCTTTCAAAGATCAATCCCAAGTTGTTGAGGAGATTGTGTATGTAAGATGTATCATTGACGTTGAGTAACAAACTCTACTCATCAATCTTACCCATACTAACATCAGATCGTGCTTGTAGACCAACGTTGGATGAACCAAATTTAGCTCTTAACCTTGAAATCTGTGATTACGTTAATGCTAAGCAAGGCTCGATACCACGTGAGGCAGCAATCACGGTGGTCAAATTAATAAGTCAAAGAGATCCACAAACTAGTGAGTTGGCATTAGCATTATTGGACAACTTGGTGAAGAATTGTGGTTACCCATTCCACTTGCAGATCTCAAGAAAAGAATTCTTGAACGAATTAGTCAAAAGGTTCCCTGAAAGACCACCTTTACGTTACACCAGAGTTCAAAGATTGATCTTGGCTCAAATCGAAGAATGGTATCAAACTATTTGCAAAACTTCAAAATACAAAGACGATTTTGGTTACATCAAGGATATGCACCGGTTGTTGAGCAACAAGGGTTACATCTTTCCTGAAGTCAAGGTTGAAGATGCTGCTGTTTTGAACCCTTCAGATAATTTGAAATCATTCGAAGAATTACAAAAGGAAGAGGAAACTGTTAATTCTGCCAAATTACAGGAATTAATAAGAAGAGGTAGACCTCAAGATTTACAAGAAGCTAATAAATTAATGAAGATTATGGCTGGATTCAAGGAAAGCAACAAATTGCAAGAAAGTAAGAAGCAAATTGATGACGATATTGCCAGATTAACCAGAAAGACTGAAATTTTGGATGAAATGTTATCAAGCATCCAAAATTCTGGAGCAAAGATTAATGAATCAAATGAAGCCCTCGTCGAATTGTATGGTTCTATCAAGAGTAATCAGCCCATTATCAACAAGATTATTGAGGAAGAAGGTGATAATGAACAAAAGGTTCATGAATTATTGGCATTGAATGATAACATCAACGCATTAATTACCAAATATCAGTTGTTGAAAGAAGGTAACATCGATGAGGCCTCAAAGATAAAATCTAGTGCTCAACAGGAATTGAACTTGATTGATTTTGATGATGATGAACCAATTAGCAACGACGAAACTGGTAAGGATAATAAAGGTTACAATGATTTATTGAGTGACTTACTGAATTTGTCATTTTCTAATGAAGCAGCTGCTACTCAAAAGTCCAATGGTGACATTCTTAACTTATTCGGTACAGGGGGTTCAATATCATTGGGGACTCCTCAGTCTACTGGTGCAACTCCAGTTGCTGCTCCTGCTCCTTCTACTGCTAACAATTTCGATTTATTGAGTGACTTGAACTCTCCTTCACCTCAATTGCAATCGAACACGAACAGTGCCCCACAAACGCAAAATCAATTAGACCCATTTGCTTTCAATTTCCCCACACAAACTCCAAACCAGGTAGCCTCCACTATCACCAAAGTTATAAACCAGTCAAATGACTTGAAAATCGAGTTTGAACTCTACACAAACTCTCAAGATAGTGTAGCAAGAGGTAAGTTCTTCTTCAGCAACTTACAATCATCTACAATCAATCAGCTCAAGTTTATGGTTGCTGCTCCTAAGGGATGTAAGCTTGACTTGAAACCTCAAACTAACGATACCGTTTACGGTTTCAGCAATAGAGGTGTCAGTCAGGAGTTCTCCATTGAGAACCCACAAGGAAAACTGTTGAAAGTCAAGTGGAAAGCCGAGTATCTCTTCAACAACCAACCAAAGGAAGACACTGGTGTCAGCATATTGACTGAATAGAATAGAAATAACACTTTACATTTATTGCCATACCAAACCATACCTAAACTTTGAGAGCCCACTTACTACTTGTCATGGGGCTTCACCAACGTGTCATCAATGATCATGACATCACCGTTGTCTCCTTGTAACGCTTGAATCACCGGGATCCAAATGTCGTCTTTCTTGATTGCTGAAGCACCATTAGCATCAGTTCTGATACTGATTTGATCACCGCTCAACAACGTGAGTGTAACAATTGTAGCATCTGATTCGAAAGCGATTTCATGTTCATAGTTCTCGTCCACGATATGATTGGCCAAGAAGTAATTAATATTTGAATCGGCGATCGCTTCATCATCGGGAGATCCGGTCAATCTTTGTGGAAACTCCCATGGTTTTAAACCATTCAATTTGGTGCTGATTGAGTCGTCAGATGGGCATATGATCAACATGTTACCAGCAGATTCTGTCATTTTGGCAATAATTTCATTGTCCCTGATGTAACCAGCGAAAATAGAGATATCTGGGATTTGTGGGAGTAAAGATTGGAGTAAACCTTTAGTTTCAGAGCTGTGCATAACTTTCTGGTTATCTTTCTTGTAATTTGTAGCTTTCAAATCAGAGTAACGAAAGGTATTCTTTCTTTTCTGATTTGGTTCGAGCTTGAATAACAACGAGTCAACATCAAGAGTATTTTTAGCATCTCTTTTACTCTGTTCCTTCTCTAATTCTTCAACAAGCTCAGCCAAGTTAAATGTATTCTTGGCGTCTCTCTTTGAGATTTTACTATCATCGTCCACAATGAACTGGGACAAGTCTATGACATTCTTTGCATCTCTTTTGACGTTGATTGCATCTTCAATCTTGTCAAATAAATCCTCGACGTCCACAGTATACTTTGCATCTCTTTTGTGTTGTTCATCTTTAACTAGGCGTTGTAAAGCATCTAAATCATAGATATTTTTAGCATCTCTTTTGATCTTTTCATCTATGTCTTTGAACTGTTCAAAGTTAAACACGTTTTTACCCAAAACACTCGATACTAATGCTAATAAAACTACCGTATTAACCTTCATAGTTTGATTAATTTATTAAAATAGTGCGAAAGGTGTGACAATAAAAGCAGTGCCTAAACTAATGAGGTACAAAATCACAGTGAGTACAAGAATATTATTGCAATTATACACGATAAATCAAGCGATTTAAATACATAAGAAAACGTCAAATGACCAACGTCAAATGGTTAGAGTTTGATTTGGTTTAGTCACTTTAGAATAAAGTTAAACCCATAGTAATGGCTCCACAGATAACAGTTAACAAAGAACTGAAACCTGAAGTTGAAGCACTGTCTCTAGAAGATGAGGATGAACGAGATGAATCAGATGAGTCGTCGGATCCAGTACTTTGAGAGTTTGAACCTGAACCTGATCTAGAGGAAGAAGATGATGATTCAGAGTTTGCACCAGAACAGTAGTAGTTGTCACCTTTAATTTCACCACCAGAGTTCAATTTGTTGAATGCAGAACAACTCAAATCACCAGATGATCTCAAGTTGAAACCACCAGCAACTCTGTTTAATGATTCGAAAGTACCATTATCGAAAGAACCATTAAGAGTAACGGATCCACCAACAGTTTTTAATTCTGGGAAACCAGAGAATGATGATAATTTATCGTTGTCACCAATAACTAAAGCACCACCAATTTGAGTTAAATCTGGGAAGTCAAGTTCTTCCAATTCGGTGTTCTTGGTGATGGTCAATGAGTTACCAATAGATTCTAATTTGGAAATTTCAAAAGATTCAATGTTAGCTTCAGAGAGAGCTAATGATCCACCAACTTTAGTTAAGTTAGCAACACTTAATGAAGAAATGGATTGTAAGAAGAAGTCCTTAACTTCAGATAATTGATCTAATTTAACATCAACGGAATCAGCATTATGAGAGATTGACAAAGAGTCAGTAACTTTTTGTAAACCAGATTCAATCAAGTTAATATCACCATTGTTGTTAACATCAAAGACTTTTAATTCAACAACGTTAATACCTTCTAAAGTTGATAAACCAGTGTCAGAAACAACGACGGAATTAGCAGCAGTAATACCGGTGGTTAAACCAAGTCTTTCTAAAGCAGGTAAAGCAGTTAAAGATAATGAACCAACAGTGGCTAATTGGGCCAAGTTAAGAGAACGGATAATGGTACAAGCGTCAAGAGATAATTCACCAGAAACTAATTGTAAATCAGCGGCGTTTAAAACTGAAGCTTGAGTGGCGTTATTGATTTTTAAGTTACCGTAAACTTGTCTGACACCGTTTAATTCAATTGTGCCGAAAGCTGGACCTTCAATGGTGATATCACCAACGGCAGTTGGACAAGCGGCAACTGAAGCAACATCGGCTGAAGCGGTAGCAGTGAAGTCATCGAATGAACAACCGCTTGCAACCTTTGGAGTGGCTGTGGTCAAGGTAGAATCTAAAGGTTAGTAAGATGAACGAATCAAAAAAACCGGTAATAAATCATCGGATCAACTAAAAATAACTCAAGTACATACTATTTGAGGCAGCAGAGACCAAAGAAGCCAATGCTGATGCAACCAATAAACTTTTGTATAACATATTATGAGACGAAAACGAAAGAAATAAAAGGGCTAATTTTAAATTTAAGGAAATCCAAATCAATTTATAGGTGTGGACCTTACCGCCCAATCAATTGAAAATTTTTCTGTGAACCCCATGAATTCCGGTCTTTTACCGACCAAGCATTAACCGAGAACACTGCTAAAATTATAATTAGTTTTCTCAAAATAGTAATGATTGCGGTGTAAACCGAGGGTAATACCGAGGAGTAAATAGTTTTTTATTGTCTCAGTATCGGATCAGATTTAATTATAACCAGCCATTTGTTTAGGCAACAAGTGGAGTGTTGAAATAAATTCTTGGTATTGATCCAATAGTTGGAACTTGAATAATCAATGAAGCCGTTATTAATGTTGTTTGTTTACATTCTTTGAACGTCACCACATTCACTATTATTGATTTTGTAACTTTATAGTAATTGTTCCTATTATTACCACAGCTTGACAAGACCATTCACCAAAACTGCACAAAAATCTTGACATTACCCGATTCGGGTCGGAGTACTGCATACACGTCCGTTGTTCGTTTGTTCTGGCAACTACACTTGAGCTGCCAAACATGTTATGCTTACTATGTTTAGTGCACGTATGACCAATTATGACCAGTATCATCACTTGGTTTCCAGGTTTCTGCACGGGCAACTTTAAACTGTCTTACCAAAAATGTGTCTCTACTTTACCTGATTCAGCTAAATACTGCACTCAAGGGTAATTTACGATAAACTTTAATAACATTTTTATTCAATAAATAACACTTGCAAATCAGTTGACACAAATGTCAACAAACTATTAGATTTTTTCGGCTAACTCTTCTAATAATTTGAAGTCTCTTTGTTCAATTGATCCGTTTCCTGGTAATCTTGTTGATCCCATCAAATAATCATCAACTTGCCTAGCACATTGTCTACCTTCTTGAATACCCCAAACAACCAATGATTGTCCTCTTCTACAATCACCTGCAGCGAAAAGGTTGCCATTATTGACTCTGTAACCATTTGGATCATTGGTCTCAATTGTACCTCTCTTGGTCTTACCGACCTCTAATTTATCGGTTTCTGGTCCAACGAAACCCATAGATAATAACACAACATCAGCAGGGAAGAATTCTTCACTTCCTGGAACTTCAGCCATTTGCCAAGCTCCATTGTCACTACGTTTCCATTCAACTCTCACTGTCTTGATACCCTTGACGTTTCCTTCACCATCATCAACGAATTCCTTGGATAAAATACTATATTGTCTTGGATCCTTACCGTAATGAGCAGCAACTTCTGTATGACCATAGTCTACTCTGAAGACTCTAGGCCATTGGGGCCATGGGTTATCCTTTGGTCTAACATTTGGTGGAGTTGGTAATAACTCGAAATTGGTGACAGATTTGGCACCATGTCTGGTGGATGTACCCAAACAATCATTACCAGTGTCACCACCACCAATGACCACAACATCTTTACCCTTAATTTGTTCTCTAATCTCTTCCAAGTTGTCCTCTAATAAGGCTTTGGTGTTGGAGTGTAACAATTGCATAGCAAAGTTGATGTTGTTCAATTCCCTACCTGGAATCTTCAAGTCTCTTGGAATAGTGGATCCAACTGCAAACACAACAGCGTCATTGGTTTCTCTCAATTCTTCCACGGTGATGTCCTCACCAATAGTTGTAGAACAAATGAACTCAATACCTTCAGCAGCCAATAAATCGGTTCTGCGCTTGACAATTCTTTTGTCTAACTTCATGTTGGGGATACCATACATCATCAACCCACCTGGTCTGTCACTTCTTTCATAAACCTTCACAGTGTGACCGGCTTTATTTAATTGGTCAGCACATGCTAAACCAGCAGGTCCTGAACCAATAACGGCAACACTCTTGCCTGTTCTGAAAGCTGGGGGAGAAGGTTTAATCCAACCTTGTTCGAAACCATGATCGATGATTGCACATTCAACTGATTTGATGTTGACAGGATCACTGTTGATACCCAAAACACAGGCACCATTACATGGAGCTGGACAGATTCTTCCAGTGAATTCAGGGAAATTGTTGGTCATCAATAATCTTTGCAAAGCATCGTACCATCTATCCTTGAAAATCAACTCATTCCATTTAGGAATAACGTTAGAAATAGGACAACCAGTATCAGAAGTACAGAAAGGAACACCACAATCCATACATCTTGCAGTTTCATATTTCAATTCATCCTTGCTTAATCTGGAGGTCATTTCGTTCCAATCTTGGGTTCTGTCTTGAGCAGGTCTGTATTTCTCGTTTCTTCTCTTGTACTTCATGAAACCTTTAACCTTGTCCAATTTGGCAACCACCTTCTTCTCAACTTGTTCATCTTTGATGGTATCTTCCAAATCCAAAACCTTAGGTTCAGATTTAGCATCTTTAGATGGTCTGTGAACGTGGCCCTTCTTGATCTTAGCGGCTTCACCATTGGTGGCATCAGACTCTGGGTCTTCTTTGATTGATTTGAGGAACATATTCAACTCGTTCTTTTTGGCCTCCTCTTTCTTCAATTTCTCCTTCTCCAAGACCTTCTTATAGTCATAAGGTAAGACTTTAACGAATCTTGGTAAGATCCTGTTGAAGTCATTCAAAATGTTGTCAGAAACTTCAGAACCAGTGTAATGACGGTGGTCTTCAATTAAACCTCTCAAGAAAGCAATTTCTGTTGGTTCAACAACAGCACTCAATTCAACTGTTTCAGCGTTAACCTTCTCAGTGAAATCTTGAGCCATGTCCAACACGTATGCAATACCACCACACATACCTGCGGCGAAATTTCTTCCAGTTCCACCCAAGACAACAACTCTACCACCGGACATGTACTCACAACCGTGGTCACCAGTACCTTCCACAACAATTGTAGCACCAGAATTTCTTACAGCGAATCTTTCAGCAGCAATACCTCTGATAAATGCAGTTCCACTTGTAGCACCAAAGAATGCTGTGTTACCAGCGATTATTTGGTCTTCGGCTTTGAACTTGGATTCTTGAGGAGGGTAGACAATAATTCTACCTCCAGAAAGACCTTTACCAATGTAATCATTAGCATCACCTTCCAATTCTAATGTGATACCTGGAGCTAAGAAAGCACCAAATGATTGACCTGCTGAACCTTTAGCATTAACATGAATAGTGTCATGAGGCAATCCTTGTTCTCCAAAAGTCTTAGAAACTCTGTAAGACAATGTTGTTCCCAAAGAGCGATCAGTGTTAACAACTTCACAATCGATTGTGACTGGTAATCCTTTGGCCAAAGTTAATTCAGATTCATCAATTAACTTGTTGTCAATTCTTACATGCAACTTGTGGTCTTGCTTTCTGACACAGTGAGTAGCAACTCCTGGTCTAATAGTATGAGCTGGAGTCAAGATTGGAGATAAATCAATATTGGCATTCTTGGTGTTTCTCAAATCTTCTCTGACTTTCAACTTTTCAGCTCTACCGACCATCTCGTTGATGGTTCTGAAACCTAATTTAGCCATGATACCTCTTAACTCATTAGATAAGTAGTAGAAGAAGTTGATAACATGTTCTGGGGTACCTTGGAATCTTCTTCTCAATTCGGGATCTTGTGTTGCAATACCAACTGGGCACGAATCAAGGTGACATTTTCTCATCATGATACATCCCAATGCAATCAAAGGAGTGGTGGCGAAACCCCACTCTTCAGCTCCAAGCAAACAAGCAATGGCAATATCTCTTCCAGTTCTGATTTGACCATCAGTTTGCAAGATAACTCTTCCTCTTAAATCGTTCAAAACTAATGTTTGGTGTGATTCAGCCAAACCTAATTCCCATGGTAAACCGGCATACTTGATGGAGGTCAACTTGGCAGCACCAGTACCACCATCACCACCAGAAACCAAAATATTTTCAGAGCCAGCTTTTGCTACACCAGCAGCAACAATACCAACACCAACTTCAGAGACTAACTTCACGGAAGTTCTTGCTCTTGGGTTGGAACACTTCAAGTCGTATAACAATTGCTTCAAATCTTCGATGGAATAGATATCATGATGTGGTGGAGGACTGATCAAACCAACACCGGGAGTTGAGTGTCTAGTTTTACCGATTTGTTCAGTAACCTTGTGAGCTGGCAATTCACCACCCTCACCAGGCTTAGCACCTTGTGCCATCTTAATTTGCAACTCATCAGCATCAGACAAATAATAAGAAGTAACACCAAATCTTCCTGAGGCGATTTGCTTGATGGCTGATCTCATAGTGTCACCATTTTCGCTGACAATGGATCTAGCAGCATCTTCACCACCTTCACCGGTGTTGGATTTTCCACCTAATCTATTCATGGCAACAGCTAAGGTGGAGTGAGCTTCCATAGAGATAGAACCATAAGACATAGCACCAGTGAAGAATCTTCTAACAATTTCAGTCCATGGCTCAACTTGATCAATTGGAACAGAGTTCGAATTTTCATAATCAAAATCCAACAAACCTCTCAAGGTACAGTTCTTGATAGCTTCGTATTCCTTCTTGGAATATGCATCATATGCCCTCTCATTCTTGTTTCTGACAGCATCTTGCATAGAAGCAATAGCAGCTGGTTCGTTGATATGAGAGTCACCTCCATCTCTCCAATGGTATTCACCGGTTTCAGGTAAGCCAATAGGTTTGACTGTTTCCCTCGAAGGGAATCCTCTTTCGTGCATCGAGAAAGCATCTTGAGCAATGTACTCAAATGTGATACCTTTGATTCTTGCAGCGGTACCTGCAAAGCATCTGTCGATAACAGAGTTGTCAATACCTAAAGCTTCAAAAATCTGAGCACCTTTATAGGAAGCTAATGTTGAAATACCCATTTTAGACATGACTTTCAAGATACCAGAGTCAACAGCATGCTTGTAGTTAGCGACTATCTTCTCGGAAGTCAAGGATTCGTCTTTCAATAAGCCCTCAGCATTTAATCTCAACAAGGTCTCAATGGCCAAGTATGGGTTGATGGCATCGGCACCATAACCAACTAAACAACAAGCATGATGAACTTCTCTTGCTTCGGCTGATTGTATGATCAAAGCAACCTTAGAACGTTGCTTTTGTCTGACTAAGTGGTGGTGAACAGCACCAACGGCAATCAATGCCGAGATTGGCACTCTGTCAGCATCAGTTAACTTGTCCGACAAGATGATCACTTGATCATTGTTGGCAATCGAGTTTGAAGCTTCTTGACAAATTCTATCAATAGTGTTAATGTAACCTTGGATACCATCTCCTTTGTTGAAAGTGATATCAATGACAGACACAGACCATTTAGGGTATACCTTTTCAATGTTCTTGATAGCTTCTAACTCTTCAATAGACAAGATAGGGGATTTTAATAACAATCTGTTACATTGATCAGGCTTCATCTCTAATAAGTTACCTTGAGGACCGACATAACAGTCCAATGACATAACGATTTCTTCTCTGATTGGATCAATTGGTGGGTTAGTGACTTGGGCAAACAATTGCTTGAAGTAGTCGTACAATAACTTGGGTTGTTCTGAAATACAAGCCAAAGCATTGTCATTACCCATAGAGCCTAAGGCTTCTTTTCCTTCGGCCATTGGTGACAACACAATTGAAACCTGTTCGTGGGAGTAACCAAATGCAACTAATCTAGGATCCTTTTGAACCGTAGTTGATGAGAGATCCTCTTTGAACAGGATATCGACATCTCTAGATTCCAATTTGGTGGTCAAATCTTCCATGGTGATCATATTGGCTAAAACCCATGATTTGAAGTCCGCCTTTGTAGCAACGTTAGCTTTCAATTCTCTGTCATCGACAATTCTTCCCTCTTTGGTATCAACCAACAACATTTTACCAGGTTGCAATCTTCCCTTTTGAAGAATTTTTTCAGGGTCCACATCGATGACACCAACTTCAGAAGCACAAATGATTCTATCATCATCTGTGACGTAGTAACGACATGGTCTCAAACCATTTCTATCTAAGTTAGCACCACAATATCTAGAATCTGCAAAAGTGAACAAAGCTGGGCCATCCCAGGGTTCCATTAAGCAGGCAGCCCATTCATAGAAGGCTTTTTTCTTTGGGTCAATCAATTTGTCATTTTGCCAGGCTTCAGGAATTAACATCATGACGGCTTCAGGTAAAGTGAAAATACCATTGATGACCAATAACTCTAAAACATTATCGAAAGCAGCAGAATCAGAACCACCTTCTTCTATGATGGGATACAATTTATCCAATTCATCGCCGAACAATTCAGACTTCATAACACCTTCTTTAGCTCTCATCCAATTCTTATTACCTCTCAAGGTATTAATTTCACCATTGTGAGCAGCTAATCTTAAAGGTTGAGCTCTGTCCCAACTTGGGAAAGTATTCGTTGAGAATCTGGAGTGAACCAAAGCAAAATGAGCCTCAAATTCACTGTTAACTAAATCATGGTAGTAATTGTACACTTGATTTGGAGCTAATTGACCTTTGTACACGATTGTTTGGTTTGATAAGGAACAGATGTAAAACCAGTTATGTAAACCGATAGTGTGAGATGATTGCTTTCTTAAAATGAACAATCTTTTCTGGAACTCTTTACCGTAAGATTTTTCGAATTCATCTTTTTCAATAGATTTACCTTCTAATTCTGCCAAGACAATGGCAGGTTGTAAGATTAAAGGTTCTCTTGATAATGATGCGGGTCCCAAAATAGTGGAGTCATGAGGGACTTTTCTCCATCCTAAAACTTTTAATCCTAAAGAGTGGGCAATATCTTCAAAAGTCTTTTTAGACTTTTCGAAAACCAAATCATCCTTCTTGAAGAAAATGTTACCAGTACCGTATTGACCTAAAGCAGGTAATTCGACTTCACAAGAGTACTTGAATTCTTTAACCAAGAATTTGTGAGGCAAAGCACATAATAAACCAGCACCGTCACCGTCTTTTGGATTTAATTCACCACCTCTATGGGTCATGTTACACAATAAATTACGACAATCACTAACGATTTTGTGGGAAGCTTCACCTTTGATATGACAGGTGAAACCAACACCACAAGCATCTTTTTCAAAATCAGGATTGTACAAACCTTTAGCTACTGGTAAAGCTGAAGCCCAAGATTTATTTTCAGGAACTTCATCATAACTGTAGATGTTAGTTTTAAACTCTTCTTGAGTCAAGTAAGAAGCCATACTGTCCTTTGATCTGTTATAAATAATGAATTTGCTTGTTAAAATTTAATAATCAATGAAGTAAAGTTGTGGAGATTCAGTTTATTGAGTTAGCAGTAATAAACAAAATTTATACTTTACTTAATTGATATTTAGAGCAAGTAGTAGTGATAATAACAAATAACAATAGTTATAATTACTATCAATAAGACCAAAAGTTAATAATAACTTATACTGATGAAGAAAAGAAAAGATGTATAAAAGGAAAATTTAAACGATTAAGATTGAATCATCGCAGAGTCACTCAGAGGGGAATAACTGATTAACTAGGGCCACCAATGAATTTCTCGATTCCTCAATTTTTACCGTTATCGGGCCATCATATTGGTCAGGTTGCACGGGGTTTAGCTCGAGGCTTTTGTGTCACATTTCCTATCAATAGCCAATGAGCGCTGGGCAAAAGTAATCTGTCTCATTACGTAGTTACTTCTCTAAATTATAATGGGGCCAATTTTTAACCATGTGATTTCTCAAATGATGGGTTTACCTACAGTACTCAAGAATTGATGATCTTAGCTGGAGCAAGCTCATCCATCTTCAATGCCGTCCCACTCAGTGTGTGTATCACTGATAACACTTGTGTATTGGCACGACCCAGGGAATAAGTTTCCTGATAAGGAGTGGGGGAAGCATCCAATTAGCCATCTCACTATTGGTTCTTGTCATTTCGGCCCGTAACATCAATCGGTTTTTTCCGTTGGCTTCCTTCCACACACCCTGTTTTATATGGTTAAGGCACGTTAATATTTAGAATTCCAGATCTAAGTTTACTGTGGGCCTTGGTCAGCGGAACAGCCGCCGTTCACAGTTTTTCGGTCTTGCGCCAATGTCAATTCTAATCAAATGTTCCTGTACCAAATCGATTTGACTCAAATCACAAAGCTACTCAAATTAAAGATTTTCACGTGAGTAACATCGCATCCAAATGGAACAACTCTCTTTTCCTCCAGAAGTATTGGAGCGTATTGCTCCAGAGTTATCATTGAAGAGGCACTTGGCTGTTGGTATCAGACCAAATCTACGGAATTTCGATGAATTCAGGTCGTTGGAAGTATTAAATGCTTCCGCTCAACTTCGTGACAATCTAGTTAGCTCATCTTATGTCAAGAACGGACAAACTCTCGTGGTTTGCAATCTCACATTTGGGGTCACTGAGCATTCATCATTGCCAGATCAATACACTTCTGTTTACCCTACAATCAGCATCGCAAGGGGAAGAACAGGCGCTCCAACTGATGAAGAAATGAACTTAGCACAAAATCTTCACGAAATCATATTGCATTCTAAAATTCTCTCAAACTCGCATCTATCTATCAGACCTGGTTACCTTATAGATAATGAGGTGATTTATCCATCAGACGAGGACTTTGATCTTTTGAACAAATCAGAACGAGTGTTGAAATTCAATTTGTATGCCAACATTAAAGTTTTCTCAAGATGTGGACCTCTCCTTGATGTTTGCTACTATACACTCTTGAAGTCCCTACAAGCTTTGGAATTACCACAGCTCTACATTGTGGAAGACCTATCCAAGAAGAAATCTGACAAGTATGTCATTGACAACAATAAACCAAGATCACCATTACAATTAAATCTCAATCCTGTTAGTTCAAGCTTCGGCATAACCAAAGTCAATAACGAAAATGTTGTTCTTTGTGATTTGGAGAACGAATCTGAAGAGTTTAATGTGGGTACGAAAGCTACAGTGATTGCTAATAATGATACTTTGAATCATTTTACTCTAGTTAATAGTGACCTTCTCGATGTCGAATGGAAAGATGTTCTGAAAATAATAGCAACATCTATAGCAAGAGCCAAGAGCTTGAATGTGTAAAATAGTAATAATATAGATCAAACTGTGACTATCACTCTGCACTATCATCATCGTTGTTATCTTCCGTACTGGATGAACAAGACAAGTTTGGAGAATCAAACATCTCTTTATCCTTGGTAAGTAGCCTTTTCTTCTTGTCAATTATCCTGTCTTCTTCCATTGGTGATCTGCTTTTTTTGTTGCTAGGTGTTCCAACACCTTCATCACTACTCTCGTCATGCAGCTTCCATATCTTAACTTGCTCGCTTATGGCAAGCACGCTTTCCTTTCCTTGTCTCAATGTCTGCAGATAGTCTTTTCTACCTTGTTGAATCAATTCGTTAAACTTTTCACCACCTAAAAGTTCAGTTGATGATCTCCTCCTGTAGAACAATAAGTAAGCAGCACCAGTAATCACTTTTTTGGGGTCCTCGAGTTTTGTAACGTGACTATCGTTGTAATAATACCATTGATTGTCTCGGAAATTCTTGACAGATGCAGTGTAATGTCCACCACCTAGGCCACCATAGTGATTGTCGACTGCAATTAAGTCGTAAACCAAAGGCTCATTAGTCTTGCTTTTGGTATATTGTGTTATATCCAATCCCTCTATTGGAAAATCCACAACCATGTCAATTTTGTCACTAAAAGACCGTGCAACCTGGAACCTTTTCAAATGAATCGTTAAGATATCACCAGTAGACCAAATCTCGATAGCTTTAGTTGCCTGTTTATGATCTTTACATCTAGGACAGTACCAAAGATCTTGGTCTCCAAGTACTTCCGGCTGATTGAAGCTCTCCAAACAATCATACAAGGAAACAGTTGCCTTTTGACGTTTCATTAACTCCCTTTTGTTGGCTTCTAAAATAGGATTAGAAATTTGGGATACTTCTCCAAAAGTTTCGTTTCCATCGGAGAACAACTTTTTGTAGATGGAACTTTCCCATTCACATACCAATAGAGATGCATGATTCACAAGCAACGGATGTTTATCCTTAACCTGGGAAGTGGTTGCTGTAAGCTGTTGAGCTTTCTTGGGTAGCGTTTCTACTGAGTCAAAAAGCAGCCCAACTTGCATATCATTATCTTCATAAATGTCATCACAGTTTTCTTCTTCTTCGTCTTGATCTTCGATCAAATTGTCCTCAATTCGCTCGTCAGAGGACTTCAGAGCTTCGTCAATTTCATTCTCATCACCTGAAGTATTCCCATCTACCACAACATAATCATCTTCAACCGTGTCCTTCTCTCTTCCTGCTTTGTTTTGCTTGTTACTGGAGAATTCAGGGTAATGGTAATAATCACGCTTTAAAGCAGGGAGTTTATCAGCTAGCTTGGCTAAAGATGCAAGACTGGGTTTGGTGAATGGAACATTTAAAACCTTGTCTTCCTTAGAATATCTGTAATCTTCTGAGTACTTTATAGTGAAACCATATGAAGCACTTATCTCGGGATCTGCTAGTGAGATATCAGAATCATAACCATCTTCGCTGGACTCTGAATTGAGCTCCTCCTCATTTTCGTCAGATTCTTTGATTATCTCTGTGATGTTTTCTTGTAGATCTGGGAAATCACTAGTTTTATAGTATTTCTTATCCTCTAGCTTTTTGATGCTCTTATAATGAGCTGTAAGATCAACCTTTGTTAGCACCTGAGCAAGTTGCTCAAGCTTTCCTCGAATCCTTCCTAGACTTCTCGTATCTTCTTTATTCAAAGCCATGAAAAGTGGTAGTCCGAACGCATTAGAGATATTGTAGGACTCATCTGGATCTGGTGTTGCATTCAACACTGGGATAATCAAATCAGTTTGAGGATTATGTGGTATTATGTAGACCACTACCTCGTCATTATTGTTTATGAGCTCACTTATTGGGTAGAATTTAAACTTGGTGTTATTTGTTTGAAAGTCTCTGTAAAAGAAAGCGTTGAATAGTTCAAAAAGAAACAAGTATTGAGATGGAACATTCAAAAACTTACTCAAATATGAGAGAAGATCTGATAATGTGGAAGTTTTGTTTAGCTCAACTTCAAGTATTCTTATCCGTTCTGTTAATTCCTCTGTGAAGTCAAGATTTACCACCTTGAAACGATGATACCATTTGTGATCAATAGGCAAAGGTAGGGTTAAGGCATTGAAGGGATCAAAGGTTATAGAAGTTTTTGAACAATCAGGACACACCAATGTTGACTGATAAAGACCTGAGAACAAATCAATTATAGCTGAGTCGTTTCTTTGTTTGTATTGATCCCAACATACATCAGCCAACCTCTTAATGGCAGACTCATCATCTATCTCGTCGTCTGCCAACTCGGGTTTTTCAAGATAAGGTTTATTGTAGATTCTATTCAAATCCTCGTGGAGAGCATCTAATAACCAGCTTAAAAACTCTTGAGAATCCTGTTGTTGAAAACCATGGAACATGGAAGAATAATGGCCGATTGTGTACTTAAACTCCCGGGGGGATAAAGATGACTGTTGGTTTGATGTAATGTTGAAAAGCTTCTGTAGTAAGGAACCAAAAGCAGTAGCCATACTACCACCATAACCCAATGGATTAGATTGATTTAATTCCTTCTGATAAATGTTGTAGAAAAAATAGTAATTTACTTCTGGTACATGTACCAAGCACTGCAACGCTGAATTCATGTAACAAGTATTGCCTAAGTTAATTAAGCCAATGTCACCTCCAGACTCCAAAATTTTGTCAACATCAAATTCTGAAAGATCCAAGCTTTCAAGGTGTGAATCCAAAAGAAATTGACCAGTTGCTTTGTCCAAAGACTCTATAAGTAGGTGATATCTTTGTCCGGTGATTTTTTGGCTCTTCAAGCTATAGTTGTAGATTCCCTTGAAAACTACTGTTTTCACTGTGATATCATTGATGAATGTATTAATGGCAATTGTGGAAGATAATTCTTCGATGTTCTCACTATCAATGAACCACAATCTGAAGTTTGCAGATTTTGAATTCTTGAAGTAGTTGGCTTTGATAGTTTCCAAAACATTCTCAAAGGATTTAGTCTGAGAAACAAACACTCCATTCGGTCTTGAATTCCCATGGTTACTGTATGTGTTCTTGGGTGCTGTTTTGGAAAGTGTGTGTAAAATGAAATAAGGCGGAAATCTTTCCACAGAGGTATTCCCATTCAGATCAATTAGTAATGCTCTTGATATGGCTTCACCTTCTATGCCAAACCACTCTACCAAATGTTTAAACACAACTTGAGGTACTGCTATTGAAAGATTTGGCTCTTTGCCTTCTGGGTACAAATTACCATCTGAATCCACAATGAGATTTGTGTTGACAGGTCCCAAAAAACCAATCATTTCTTCAAATCCTTTCACTGGATGCTTCAAGAATGATTCTATAAATGCTTGTGGTATCATGAACCAATGGTCGCCTTCTTTTATTGTGGTGGTATCTAATAGATGTTGGATTAAAGCCCTCTTCTCTTTGAGCTCTTCGATTGAGGCTTCAGAGGTCACTGGAGGCTCGAGCTCTGGTTCACTCTCCATTTTGATTGGAGATCCAATCGCACTATTATCATCTGTGTCTCCGAAGTTCATGGAGCTGGAACTTCCTTTCAGCAGTTCTGTCATGGTGATGAAAAGTTGGAGGTGATGAACTTTAACGAAAAGATCGCGATTGATGATATGAAGTAGATCTGTTTGTTCTTATTGTAAATAATGTATCGAGTTTTTAGGATGGTAATGAACGTTGGACAGGGTTGTTAACTGTTACTTGTGCTGCAATTGGCCGATATGCATGTGGAGATTCTTCAGGTTTACAATTTATATGATTCGCCCATAAACTAAGTCTCTTATTAGGTTCTGAGCAAACGGGGGTCCTTGTTGTGACGTCAGCCTCTCTCCTGGTGGGGCTCATCACAATTTGTGATATAAGGCTTTCTGATTACAATAAACTTTCAGCAAAGCATAGTTCTTTCTTATGCAAACAATAAAAATTGTAAAATTTGCAAAAGTTATCTATTCATAAAATAGACACAATTCACCAAAAAGAGGCACTTAATGGGTCAATACCACTTAACCCCCGAAGGAACCACACTTACTGTTCCATAGTCTCTTAATTCCACTTCGTCGATTTTTAGCACGTGACTTGAATATGAAGGATGCCCCAGATAAAGTGCACTTGAGTGGTTTTACAACGGTAACCGAAAGATTTTTAACATCAAACTGATTCCTATCCTGACAAAATCTTTGATAAACTACCAGAGTTGAATGCTATAATTGCGAAATGAGTTTGAGTCAAGTTGATGGAGCCAACGACCTCGATTTAGACCTTATTAATTTCTTATGCGACACACTCATACCACTGCAGAATATCAATAAGGAATTGCTCCTCAATTGGAAACTAGAGCTATCAGATCATGCCGGTGAGTTGTCGGTTCTTGAATCCATTATAGAAGAAGAATTGATATTAGGTGATCCTCTCAACTCTTCACCCAGCCGAGTCACTAAAGATGATGTTAGCTTCTTTTTGAGCCAATTGATGAAGCTAGGTGATCTGTTGCATAATGAATTGAGAGTCATATTGATGGAAGTGCTCATAAATGTGGTAACTTGTTCGTACACTTCAAAAGTTCACTCTTTTAGGGAAGGCATTCATGAGGTACTCGTGGATAATCTTTTGTACATGGCTAAGACCTGCAAGAAAGATGATCTAAAATTCGACTATGAAACCCCAACTTTTCTTAATCAGCATATTAGAGCAATAGTTGAGCTATTAGAGCTAGGTTGTAACAACAGAATTATTGCTTCTATTTTCCACCAGCTAGCCACTTCTGAAAACATAAACGAAAGACTAGTCATTTTGGAGTTGCTTGATTTTTCACACACGAAGTATCCTGCCAATTACACTTTCACTTTGTTCAATGACTTCCAAATCAGTCCAGTTGCAATACCATTTAGTAATCCTTTCAAGTCACTGAAATGCTTTACGATTCATACATGGCTAAAGTTGAATGCACCAGGAAGAAAGCATACAGATGTTCATCATCCTTTAGATGATTTCAATTCAACAACTCTTTTTGTCTTCACGGACTCTAAGTACGCTACTACGCAGTCTCTTAAGGTAAATCTCATCAACAACAATCAGTTCATGATAGAAATTAAGAACAACTCAAACCAATCAAGAATGCAATTCAACTTCAATCAAATTTGCAACTTCGAATCAACGAAGTCTCAAGGTTTCGTTCATTTCGTTTTAACCTACGATAAATCAGGTAACTTGAATCTTTACTTGGATGGTGAGTTTTCTGAATTGATCCCTTGTCCTCAATTATCCAAGGAAATTGAAACATGGGACAAAGCATACATTGGTGGTTCTGAGAGTCTACTTCGCAATAAGGATGAACTAATACTAAGCAGCTTCACAATCCTTGACATCCCATTATCTCCTCAATGGATCAATCTATTCTATAACTTGGGCTTAGGCTTCCTGTGGGACTTTAGAGATTTCTCTAATGAGAATCTTTATAACTTGTTGACTCATCTTTCCTTCCGAGGTTTAGCTCAGTTATCCATCAAGGTAAAAGAATTGACGCAAAAGAGAAGGAGAGGGAACAGTTTCAGAGATTCTTTGGGGTACCTAGTACAAGGTGATCATACAAATGACCAATTGTCTAGTGAAAACAAGCACCTAGCAAATGGAGTAGCTCTCAAAAACGTCGTTGACAAGCATGCAATTATCAGCCTACTTGCCAACTGCACAGTCAAGCAGAGCAACATAATTTTTGACCAGAGTAATAACAATTTTTTCCATTATCTGCAAGGATCTCAAGAGACCCAAGTTTTGCACCACAAATCGAATTCTGTGGAAAGTGCTTTCTATGTTATAGGGGGGTCTTCATTGATGCTTGAAACACTCGAGTCAATCATTCAAGATCGCAAGAATATGGGAGATTCACAGGTGGATTTACTTCTACAGAAAGCTTTACTGTTCACTCTTGGAATCATGAACACCAATTGGAAACTCAATAAAGAGTTCGAGAACAATAATGGATATGGAATACTACAAATTATGTTGACCAATTACAAAATGATGAATAAAACCTTGCAATTTGATCCAGTTGTCAATCAGAGACCGAATAGCACTTATGACAATTTATTGGATTTGATTTTGTACCATGTGGGATTTGATCTCGAAAATCCATATGAATCCATCATTATTAACCCAAGTGCTTACAGGTTCTTGGTTCTCAGTTTTGATGTCTTTTATGAAACTCCTTCTTTCAGTAAGATATTCACTCAGCTTACAACTTTCCTCACAGAGAGTAGATACAATGACTTCAATAAGATGGAACTTAACAAGATGAAGTTCCTCAGAAGGATGCTACACTTCGCCAAATCCACAAGCCTAGCACAAAGAACCATTACCCCAAAAGAGGTTGATGCTTTCCAACAAACTCTACTCAATGTTTTGAGGGCTGAAACCTCTGTTGAGTGCATTGCATCAGCATCCCAATTCCTGATTTACTCTTTATACTCGCCACGAAACGAATGCAATGCCAGTTTAGGGTTGGCAGCTTTGAATGTGCTTGCTCAAGTTATATGTGATGAAAGTACCACAATTAAGGTGCTTAAGAAATTTTCAAGGGCTATCACAGTGCATTGGATTTTATTGTTACTCAGCTACAAATCGACAGATAGCAATGTAAACCCAAAGGAGGTCGTGAAGATTGGTGTGAGACACCTCACTAAGTTGTTAACCATCTTGGGTCCCAATGTCGTAAAGAAATTCTTTCAAGTGAATCGAGGCTTGGACATTCTAACACACTTTCTCAAAGAATGGTGGGCAGAGGACGATGTGCTCTGTGAGATTTATTTGGCTGCATTCGGACTCGATTTAAGTGACCACACAGGAGCATTTATTAACTTAGCTGAATTGATTCCAACAGCGGATTCATTATGTGACCAAAAATTCAACAAGTTAATTCTTCCAGACTTTCTTGTTCTTCTTAACAACATGGTTCTCAATGCAGTTTACACTTTGAGCGAGAGGAAAGGGAAAGTACTAAGTGCACCAAACTCGCCCAACAGGAAGGATTCTGGTTTTGATGTGTCTTTGGATGCCATTCATCTCATCAATCAGTACTCCAGGGTGATAGAGAAGGGTTATCAGCGCCTTAAACCTTTGAGAGACTTCTACGTACAAAAAGAATGGCTCGATGGATTTTTTGAGTTGATTGGGTACTTGAGATTGTTTCTCACTTGGGAGGACTCAGAACTCAAGTCGAATTTCATGAGCTGTTACAAGAAATTGACGAAAGTGATTAGCGACATCTTCATTTCAAAGCTCTTCAACTCTGGCAAGTTCTTCGAAATTTTACGTAACTTGAGTGATTTCACAACGAAACTTATGTTAGACGTTGTTTTCCCTTACATTTTCAGGCACATCAATGAATTCATTACAGTTGCAAAATTCATTCACAATGAGAAGGAGTTCATCAACGAATCAGCTAATCTACTCAATTACTATAACAACGAATATCTCAAACAAAATTACATGGTGGAAGAGACCAATCTTTCGAGCTTTCTAGCTTGCGTCATGGGGATAATAGAGGCTGGCAGCCAGGTGAATACTGGGGCAACTAAGAACCTTAAACAGTCTCTTGGGGACATAATACTTCTCAAATTGCATAGGGACTCACAGGAAATCAAAGTCGCTTTGAACGATTCAAGTAAATCACAAAGAACAACACTTCAAATAGAAGAAGAAGAAGAGGCTGGAACCTCGGCAATCCAAGTATTCAATGACACAGTCAGGATTCTTCTTTATAGACAGATGCTTGTTTTCGACGTGGAGGTGCTTGGTACAAACCAGCTTGCGCAAGTTGTTGTGTACCTTGTGGGTAATTACTTTACCATCAATGACCGTGATAATGTTACCAACGCAAACTTTTTCAATCTTTTGAGGTCAATCCAGATGATAAGAGAAACTGATTTTCCGACGGTGATACAGGTAATGGCGACCAATGTCGATTACAGTGAAACAAGTAGCTACATCAATGAGTTTTTCTCCACATTGTTACTGAAGAATGATGAAGAAGCCATGAAAACTGTGATTAAAATCCCAACGTACAAGCATGTTTTCAATCAATGTTATCATAAGATGTTGAGTACTAAAAAAGATGATTCAAAATTACGTGTTGAAGATATGGTCCGGATAACTCTTAGTAATGGTGGCTCTTTAGGGATGCTTGATAACATTTACATCAAAAGTTTCGAAAGAGACTGCAATCAGTTGAAGACCCAATTATATAACAAGGAGCTCACAAAGTTCAATAGGACAAACCAAGATCAGAGAGAGACATTCAATTACTTCACCGCTTGTTACAGCACGCTCAAAGCAGAAACCAAAAGACTACTCGGAAGTGATCCATCTCCATCGTATGTTTTGGATTTTATTGAGAGTGATGACAGGATGAGAACACGACTCGTAGTGGAAGATCAAATAGCAGATGGAGAGAGATTGTCGTACAACATTGATATCCCTCTCAAGAAGTTAAAAGAAACTGCTGAACCACAAGATAAGTATGGTTACGTCTTGGCAAACAGTGGTATTGATACTTTGAGTCTATCTACAAAGGATGTGTTGGAGGATTTGGACGATGGGTACGAGCTAGTTGATGAAACCAATGAGCCAGAAATCACAGCATACGAGGATAAAAACAGAAAGGTTTTAAGGACCTTATATCTTGGTGATCACATCGTTTCCATCTGGAACACAAGTCAAATAAACGGTCTTGTCCCTGTGGAAAGTTTAATGATCCTTGGCTCTACTCATTTGTATCTAATTGAGAACTACTTCCATCTCAACAACGGGAACGTGGTGGATGCTCACGATGCACCCATCACTTTGAGAGATCCATTCATGCAGCTCATTAATTCCCAATCCACAAACATTTTGGCTTCAGAAGATCCCACTAAGAACCATAGAAGTAAGAGCTGGCCTCTTGAAAACTTGAGCTCAATATCGAAACGTCAATTCCTCCTTCGTGACATTGCTTTGGAAATTTTCTTTACAGATGGTGCAAGTGTCTTGTTTACTTGTCTCTCGTTGAAAGAGAGAGATAACATCTACTCGAGACTTCATTCATATTGTGTTGGAAGAGGTTTGGACACAGACCTTGCCCAAACTTTGAACTTATCATCGAGCTTATCACTGAAAACAAATCCAGCTGGTTCATTCTTTGCCACAAAATTTGTATCAGCATTTTCTTTGGGTCAAAACGATGTAATGCTTGAAGCTACGAAAAAATGGAAGGTGGGGGAAATGTCCAATTTCTATTACTTGATGATCATCAATACTTTGGCTGGGAGAACTTTCAATGATTTGACACAATATCCTATATTTCCCTGGGTCATTGCTGACTATTCAAGTGAGACTCTCGACTTTTCGGACCCAAAAACATTCAGAGACCTTTCAAAGCCTATGGGTGCTCAAAGTGAGCCTCGAGCAAGCAACTTCAAAGAACGCTATGAGGCGTTGAGAAGTCTCGAGGATGACAACTCACCTGCTTTCCACTATGGAACTCATTATTCTTCAGCCATGATTGTTTCTCTGTACTTGATCAGATTGAAACCTTATGTTCAATCATATCTTCTATTGCAAGGTGGGAAATTTGATCATGCTGATAGACTTTTCAATTCAATAGAGAAGGCGTGGCTTTCGGCTTCCAAGGAGAATACAACTGATGTAAGAGAGTTGATACCAGAGTTTTTTTACCTTCCAGAATTCTTACTGAATTCAAATAACTTTGACTTTGGCAAGACTCAAAATGGAGAGCCAGTGAATGATGTTGCATTACCCAAATGGGCGCATAATGATCCCAAAATTTTCATCAAGAAGAACAGAGAGGCTTTGGAAAGCCCATACGTTTCAGCTAATTTACATCTTTGGATAGATTTGATTTTTGGATTCAAACAAAATGGAGAAGAAGCTATCAATTGCTTGAATGTTTTTCATTTTTCATCATACAATGGATCAATCAATTTGGACAATATTCATGACAACATGGAAAGAATCGCAGCTATTGGAATGATCAATAATTTTGGCCAGACGCCCCAGCAGATTTTTACCAAACCACATGTGCAAAAACAGGTGTTACAGTGCCCTAATCATTACTTCACGGGTATTCAAGAGGATGCTGAACCTCGATTGGTATTTGAATCAAAACTCCGTTGTGCAATGAAAAAGATCGAAATCAGTCTGAAGAGCAACAAATGGGTAGGACGGCCCAATTGTGTTTGCAGCGAAGATGATCTCTTGATACGGAAGACCGGAAATTTATCTGGCTGTAGTGGTTCAATCACAGTGAACAACACTTCATTCCTCAATATTCATGAAGGTAATATCACCACTATTCTTCAGATTGGATACAAGATGTTTTTGACTGGGTCAGACGACGGGATAATCAATATTTGGAGGTGCAATAATCTACCCAAGATGAGTTTGCAATTTATTGGAGTTTTAAGAGGTCACATCAGCGAAATAGTCGATCTCAAGTATTCTAAGAGTTTCAAGATTGGTGTTTCCTCTGATAAAGAAGGAAGAGTGATTGTATGGGATTTCACCCGATTCAAATTCATAAGACAATTTGAGATGAAAGCTCTAAAAGGGTTGAAGATTGATGTGTCTAACGACACCGGTAACATTTCAATTTTGAAGGTTACTGAAACAGAGAATCTGGTACAGATTTATACTATCAATGGGGAATTGATCGTGGAAGAGATGTTGCCAGCTGGAAATATTACGAGCATGAGTTTTGGAAGTATCAATGATCCTAGGGTTACAACCAGCAAGAATCTGACTAACAAGAGTCACATCTACTGGGCTAATGAGATGATTTCATTTGCGTATGGTGGAGGCAATGGTGTGCTTCAAATTTACGAACTACAGGCTCAAGACCATTGGTTCCTCAAAAGGATAACAAGCTTAACAATCAAAACCGGAGCAGACGTCACTACCCACGCCCTTTTCAAAAAGAGTATTGTTGACCCAGAAGATAAATTAATTCGTGGGTATAACGGACTTGTTTATGGTGATGAACACGGTCGCATCTATGAATGGTAATGTTGAAATTAGTATCATGCAGTATTGAATTTACATTCCTCTAAATTGACCCACAAGGCTGGTGCGAAAGGCTATGGGTTCATCACGGTGGATTCCACCAATTCTGGTTCATACCATAAGTTGTTGTCTCTTGTGGTATTTCATATCATCATTGACTGCTCAACTGACAAAATGGATCCTCATGGAGTATAGGTATCCGTTATTCTTGAGTCAGTTTCAATTCTTAATGGGGTCACTCTTATCATTGAGTTTCATTTTTGCTCTAAGATTAAATCCGATACTACTGTCTTACTTCCCATTGGGCAGTGTACCCACATCTAATGAACCCCCCATTTTCCGAACCAGTGCATTCTTGAAAATTTTACCTCTAGGTTTATTCCAATTCGCTGGTAAGTATTGCTCTTTGAGTGCAACATCGTTGATATCACTTGCAGCTGTTTCTAGTGTGAAAGCAATCTCCCCTCTTCTAATCGTATTAGGTTATCGAATTGCTTACCATGTCAAGTTTCCTATAGTCACTTACTTTTCTTTAATACCATTGGTAGGAGGTGTCATATTAATAATCACTGAGGAAACACCCCAAGCCAATGGAAGTTTCTTTACTAATAGTGATAATGATTTCGATTACAACCACATCAAGGGACTTTTGTTCTGTGTCATCTCAGCTTTCATTTTCGCTGCTCAAAACATCTACGGTAAGAAGCTCATTACTTGGGGCGCTGAAGGCTCAAGTCCTGGTTCACTAGCATTGAACTCAGGTAATGATGTGGATTCCAAGTCAAACAAATATGTGAGGCAAAGAAGCAATACTTTCAAGCTTCCATACTCAACTTCCGATCTCAATTTGGATAACTTGAAGAAACTGACTCAATATGTCCAGGAAGTTGAATCAAATTATGCTATCCAGAATCCACTTGGATCATTTGTCAATCAATCTCAAAGTATGGACAAACCTGATAGAATGACAGTCATTTTGTATTGTTCACTTACTGGGTTTACAATATCGTTTGCAGGTTTTATCCTCAATGAACTCCCACACTTACTTGATTTAATATCGGGCAACTTTGAGGAATCTACACCAGACACAAAATCAGGCATTCTTGTTGTCTTTGGCATAATCATACTCAATTCTCTAGCACACTTTATGCAAACTTTACTAGCATTTCATTTACTTGGACTGATACCTGCAGTATCATACTCAATAGCATCAATGATGAAAAGGGTCTTTCTAATTGCTGTTAGCATCATTTTAGCAGTTGGAAATGAAAACGATCCAGAAAAATATTTCGGTAAAATCACTGGCAAACAAATTTTGGGGCTCTCATCCATTGCCACTGGGCTATACTGTTATGATAAATGGGGTTCAAAAACAATGAAGCAAAAATAATCATAGTAAATTCATACAAAATACATTTTTTTACGAGAATAATTGGATGTTTGGAAAAGCTGGAATGCTTTCTTGGAATTAAGTACCCAAGCAAGACTGCAAATTCCATTTATACTCTAGAATGTGTTGTAGAGAGCAATAATCGTGAGAGGTGACGATGTGTCAGATCACTGCCCTACAATAATACACATACATGTACAATAATGAGAATTTTTTCCGCGAATGGCTTTATAGTGAATATCCGGGTAAATTAAATACATGGATACTGCATAGTTTTGACTGCCAATTATTAGGGAATGATCCACCTCTGGTGCCAGATTTCCAACTATTACTTCATGTATTTCATCAGTTTGAGAGACCACCAGAAATGGTCTAGCCCGAAGATATCTTATCGTGCTTGCATTTTGAGTTAATTGAAGGGTGTCAGTTGCATTCCCCAAACGAAACATATCAATTGAGTAGTCTACTCATACTTGTTCCACCAAAACCAAGTTTATCACAACTGATAAGATCAATGATGGAACCAGCTTCAGGCAGGACGTAATCTGTTCTGCATATAATTGAAGAAATTCATTGTTACCTGGTGCGACTTGCAATATCGCTCATTATGTTCGACTTGGTAACAACGCTTAGCTTGTTTCTTTGTGTGATCAACGCATTAACTATCACAGGTCAATTCAATGGAATTTCTCCAGAGTTCGTTCTCCAAAAACCTGCTCAATTCTTTAATAAGGAAAATGTTCTGTCAAGAAATACAATCACTTTAGTGGATCTAGAGACTTATAAATCACAGAAAGCATTGATCGATCTGGATATGAAATTCACAATTGAAGATGTACCAAAGGGAACGTATGAACTCTTGGTGTATTCACATGATTATGTCATGGAGTGTGACAGATTCATCATCACTGTTAACGATGAAGGTATTTTTGCTGCTGAAGATTACCTCGATGCTATCGAGCCTACAGAAGCTAGAAACATCACGTCTTCCTTATTACTGATTGCAGTCAAATCTCCCAAAGAGTATTATGAAGATCGTCTGGGTGGTTTCTATGAAATGCTCTTGAATAGTCCTTTGGGGCCAATCTTCAAGAATAAGGTATACACTGGTATGTTTGTTTTCACCGTTATAATGATGGTGGCGCCTTATGTGCTTCAATGGGCTAATCCTGAACTTGCAAAGCAATTGAATGACTTACTGAGCCCGCCTCCAGAAGCTCTGGAGAAAAAGGCTCTTCCTCAAGCTCAAACAAAAAAGTGATGATAATTAAGGCATCATACTGTAGGGTTTGACTCCAATCCGGGGTAATGACGAGAGGTCACAACGTTATGTGTTGATTCATTCTCTCAACAGACTCTTGTGATTGATTGGAACCCACATTATTGCAGAAAGTACAGCTGGAGTGTCCCTCACATGCTTCTCTGTTTGCAAATGCATGGTGTATCCTCGAGTGGATCGCAACGGTAACCTTTTACCGTTGAAAGATTAACACTGGATCAAATTGCCAAATGAGGATAATTCAACCACTCATACTTTAACATTGATTCTGAATCCAACGATTCGCCATCTACCAATGATCCATAGTAAAGTAGATGTTAAGGTCATCAAGCCACAGAAAAGAGCAAACATGTTGTAGTTGTGTTTGGACAGGTTTCCGATAATGGCTGCCCCAATTGGGATCCCCACGAGATTTCCAATACTGACAAAGAAATACATTAATCCATACCTTGCACCGAATTCTTTCACGGGTGTTATCTGACGAAGACAAGCTGGTGTTAATGATAATATCAGTGAAGATGAGAAACCAAACAACAGAATGAAAACATACAACACCGAATGATTTGAACCAAAAGGGAGCCATAAGACCAATGTAAAGACTGTTGATCCTATGAGCATCAATATCATCATATTGAAATGGCCAATCTTGTCACTGAAATATCCAGGACCAAGTCTCCCCAAGACTCCGGTTGCATTGAAGATTGTAAGTAAAATATAGGATTCACTTTCACTCATTCCTTGTACGACTGCGTAGGTACCGTAATAAGTAGCAACACAAAGCAAGGCAAGTTCTCCACAAGCGACTCCCAGTACCAAGAACAAGAATCTACTATCCTTGAGAGCTGAGTAGTTGAAGAAATGCTTGCTTGCCTCAACAAGTTTCTTTGATTTCGTTTCACCCTTTAATTCTATGGAGGTTTTGAAACGTTCCCTAATGAGCACCAAGGCGATTGTATTGCATCCAAGGCAGAAAAAAGCCAAAATCCTTATAGCCCAGGCGTAGCCAACTTTTGGGTACAACGATCTGAGCATAAGAGGAATGCATACACCTCCCACTGAACCACCAATAGAACTTATACCGATGGCTAATCCAATATTTGAAAAGAACCAATGGCTTATGACACCAACTAGAGGACTGATACACATAGCACAACCAATCCCCACACATAACGAGAAACCAAGAATAAACTGATAAACTTCCAGGCATTGGGCCGTGGCCATAAGACCCCCGAAAACCATTAAGTTACCAAGAAACATTGGTCTCGAAGCACCTTTTGAGTCAAAGTACGGTCCCACAAATACTGTGAGTGCAAATGCAATGGCTAGGAAGATTGAAAAAATCCAAGCTATAGTTGAAGTGGGAGTATCAGAGAGCTGGTGAGTAGCCAAGTATGTCTGTATAGCACCAACAGAATTTAAGGTGCCAAAGTTAGCTGTCAATCCCAAAAACGAACCGGTTAACACCAAGTAAGCGGTGAGTCCTCCATCTGGATAATCTTCTTCAGGACTTTTAGAAACCACAATTTCCAATTCATTAAACTCTGAGTCGATAACTTCATCTGCATGGTTTGTTCTCTTCGGATATGTGCCTGTGTAGGAATCGTTCTCCAACCTGCTGCTAGAAGAATGCATAATTAGTAAAAGAAGTTAAACAAAATGGAAAATTCATGGGGTTTTGTATAGTATGAAAAGCGCAATTTTGATTAAAAAATTATGATCACTGGTAATCATAAATGTCAGATATACTTTTTGTAAATTTCACAATTAACGAAAACTTAGTTTTTCCAATGAAGTAAGTCAAATTAATTTCTTGGGACCGAAAGAAATATGAAGTCGAAAAAATTACAACTATCTGAATCGCTTCAAAATTATCCGTGTGTTATATTATGATCTACATAAATAGCGTGATCGGCGATTGCTTAGTCGTTGTCACCAGTGATTTCCTTTTTGGCGATATCAACGTAATTGGATTTCTCCTTGTCATAATTGGGACTTGGATTATTGTAACCTCCATTGATGAGATCATAGTTGGCTTTAGCCCAATGGGCAAATGGGTAGGTTGGTAAAGTCTTGACTGGTGTATCTTTGTCAATTATACCCAAGTCAATTTGACGATCAATTAAGGTTTGTAAATAAGGAGCAATGTGGTCTCTGAACACCTGGAAATTTTTGTACTTGATAATTCCCTCCGGTGCTTCATAAATGATCTTCTTCAACAAAGAGGGAATATTTGGTTCATCCTTCATTTCTTCTACTGAATAGAACAATGGGTGGTTGGTGAAGATAATGGCTTGACTCTTTGGCAATTTCCTCAATGTTTGTCTTTCAACTCTAACATTGAACAATTTGGGGTCCACTTCCGAAAGGTTTTCGAAATTGACCTTTTCATCTTTGGGGTACTTGTAAATGTTACTCAATTTGAGCTTGTGATCCCACGACATATACCATGAAGCTCTTTCCACGGGAGAATCAGGGGTTAATCTTTCAAACCATCTTTCCATTGATTTTTTCAACTTCTCTTCATAGTAAGGAACTTCAGCGTGAATGATATCAAGATGTTTCCCAATTTTGTGATTGATACCGAAGGATCCTCCTGGAAATGGGACAGCTGCAGCAACCAAATAGTGTAATCCATCCTTTGGATTCTTCATCACCACATAGAAATCTTCTTTTGCCATTTTAGTAACATACAATAATGGGTGATCTTTCAATGGGAGTGTCATGTCAAGAATTTCCATTGTTAACTCATTCTTCACAACTTTACCCTTGTCTCCTTTGTCTTCAAGTAAGGTGAAAAGAAGAGGGTATCTTTTGAGCATATGATTGGTAACGATTTCCATCAACTCAAGACTTGGTTCGTATCCTTCTGGTAACCAGTCAATATTTTCTCTTCCATAGGTGTGCCAAATCCTTTTCTTTTCTTCAATGTAATGCCAATAGTACTTGTCCATATCCAACCAGTGGTTTACGTCAAGTTTGAAAATAGACATGGTTTGATGATATGGCCATCTGAAAGGTCTCCAAGGTCTATCATCATAAGTTTTAACTTGTTCAGGCGTGATTAAGAGAGGGGTGGGCTCTGGAGGAATTTGCCCATCATTTTCTTTCTTTGTACTTGAGTTCTTTCTTGATGATTTTGGTGTTGTTGGTCTTGAGTAACTAAAGTACTTTTGATACTTATCACCAAACTTGTTAGCGAATGCCTTGATTTGTTTATGGCTCAATAAAAGGGTTACAAGGAGTCCACCTAACAATAATACTAGATTCTTATCCATTTTATTAGTGGCTATAATTACAGGGATTTAACTCGATTATATACAACTGATTGCAAAAAGGGTGCCTTATCAGTGAGGAACTATTTTCCCAATTTGGAAACATGTTCCATTTCTTTGAGGAAACTCTCGATCGATTCTTCCACCAAGTCAGACGCAATTGTAACCCCAGTTGGGTATTTAATGGATTGGTTATGTGATTGTGCTAAAAGTTGCACCATTTTTTCAACCCAATTGTGAAGTTTCAGTGGCTCTGTTTCCAACATCCTAATTACATTTTGATCAAATGCCGTAGATCCAACTTTTAACAAATTGTGAATATTATTCATACGATCATCAACAATCTTCCAATAAGCTGAATCATTGATCCCTTTTGCTAACAACTTTGAGTCTTGACAAATTTTTGTTTTGAAAGATTTTTTAGTCATCAATCTGATGATTGCATTTTTGTTTTCGTCACTTAAGCCTTCAACTTGATAAACATAATGCCTCACAACAAATTTGTAGTATGACTGTCCCATTATGGAGAATTTTTTGATTGATTCAGAAACTCTTGATGCAACGTTATATGGGACCTGTAAATGCCTTAAATATGATAATGAGACTGTACTGTTGACAGCAAGAATTTCATTAATTGCTTCATCTTTATCCATGAATGGAAATCTAGCGTTCTTCCAGAAGTTTGGCAAGAAATCGCTCTCTTTGATATGGACCAATTGAACAGGGAAATGAGTCTCAGCATATCTGATTTCAACGGGTAACTTAGTAATTTTGCGGGCATTGAATGATTTGAATGCATCACCTAAAAGAGACTCAGTGAATTTGATCATTTGCAAGTGTAACTCATGAATGTCCGATTCAGTTGCAAAGATCCCAAGTAATTTTAATTTGCTGGTAGCCAAATCGTTATTGTTTATCTCTTTCATGCTTGCATCATGTTTAGTCACATATGTGAGCAAATCGTTACTGTAGAATATCCTGTGGAAGTGATAACTCAATAAATTAATGGCTTGGTTGGTCATAGTTTCATCGTCATAGGTCTCGATGGGTTTGCACGGCGTGAAACCTTTAACTAACTGGCTAAAGGCTTTGGGAAAGTTTCTACTAATGCTGCTCTTGTTGAGTGATTCGAAAAATGATTCACCTTTGTTGAACGTCTTCTCCAAAGATGTTAAGGTTTCTTCTGCTTCTGAAGGTGTTAAATTCACAAATGTCCCTGTGTAAGTTGCACATAATCTGTTTGTCCATTCCTCACAAATTGCATGTCCACTCATGAATAGAATGGTGAAATATTGGCCAAATTGTCTCGACGCCATATCTCTGTTACTCATCTTAGTGTACAAAGCTTGGAGTATGTCCTTATCTCTCATGTATCCACCAAAGAAATCAATATCATGTAAAAGAGTTTTATAATGAGACTCAGATGTTAAGAGGTTGTACACCCTCTTTGCAAGCGAGCGATCCTTTAAAGCTATAAGGCCTCTCTTGACGTACAATTTGTAAATGTTCTCGCCAAATGACAGAGCAGTTGTAAGAAGATGGTTCAATGGTTTGTCCTTCAAGTATTGTGGTGCATTTTTGGCTCCAGCCAATGACAGATTAATTAATATAACTCTTGTCAAAAGCGAGTCATCTGTAATAACGGGTAATGATAGAGCTCGAGGCTTGTATTTGAACAGCTTGACATCAACGTCTATTGTTGGAAAATCCTGTTTGATGAGATAATTCCTCAATGATTTGTGAATATCAACAGGTTGCAGCCCTTGCTTCAAATTCTGAGCGAGATAGTTCAAACAGTCAGCAGGACTTTGAGAGAATATAGCCCCGAGAATGAAGTTATCTGATAGATTTGGATGCTTTGTTTTGATTTCTTTAATTATATCGTTATTGGTAACAAAAGACACAGCACTTTCCATCAAGACTGCGTCTTCAGAGCCATCGTTGAAAGGATCATATTGTAGTTTATAGTACAGTGGTAACAACTCGATTACCTTGGATCCCAAATGATCCAAATCTTCCGTGACATCGTCTTCTTGGAAACGTTCAATTGCATGAGTCAAGTTAGTCATGTTGAGTAAATCTGGCAGGGCTCCGGTAACCACTGTCTCCGAGATATCATCCTTTTCAATGAAGTCATCAATTGTGATTTCTGCTTTGGATAGTTTTTCTGTTATCCCAAGAATTTTCATGGAGAGCTCTCTCAAGTCGACACCATGAATATGGAGAACACCTAGATAAGTACAAACACTTTCCCAGTGCTTCTCTTTTACATAAGCTTGCCAATTATAGTCTGTAGGGACATGCTTCAATAATGCAGACTGGAACATAAAACTTCCGATCTTCTGTTGGACCTTTTTATCAAATCTAAGCTTGTCACCTCTTTTGAGTGATTCGAGATACATTTCGATTTCAATGGCTAACTTTCCATGTCTTTCTATAGCTTTTATAGCCCTTTCCACGCTCTTTTGATCCAACTTCTTCGTGTAGTATCGTGACTTCATGGAGTTAACATTGTGCAGACCTACAAGAGCCAAAATGTGGTAAGGAACATTTTTGGGTAGTTGGGGCACAAAGCCTCCTGCAAGTTTATCAGACCAAACAGCCCCGTAGTCTATCACATCTTTGTAAGGAGCCACAGTCATGAGGTATTTATCCGAGGAACATGGGTTTTCAGGATTCTTGAAAAACAGGTAGAAGAACTCATCAGCCTGTTGTCTATCTTTTAAAACCAATTGTCCCGCATAGAGGGTGGGATCACGAACAGGATACTGTTGATTCCAGGTCTCAACGAATTTGTTTCTTTCGGCCTTGAGCTTCTGATATGTGATGTAGCCTCTGTTAACGACAATATGATGAGATACCACAAATGATAAGTACACTGAGCCCATAACTTTGAGCTGTGAGACATATTGTGGATCAAAATCAGTAGCATCATCAACTTCAGGTAATTCCTGCCCACGATAGTCAAAAGAAAACTGCTCTTGTTTGACTGGGGGCAGATTTCGGAGGTTAAAAGATGGTGGTTTACCGTGAATTGGTGGTTTTGAAGGCTTATACAAAGCTAATATCTGATCATGAACCTTGAGGGCCAAAGAATCAGAGTGGATGGCTCGTAGAATACTAAGTTGACACCATCGTGATCTTGCAATTCTGAAACCAGATGCTAAAATCATAGTCATAATAGCGCGATGACAATCACTTTGATAAAAGCATACAAAATTCGGTGTATTACTTCTCTTTTATTGTACTAACTACAATCTATACTTATAAGTGTACATTTAATGATTTTTAGGAGGATAGAATTGAGTATTAAATATTGTTTGACCAATAATAATAACAATTACAATCTTCTACCTCTTCTACCACCCTTTCTTCTAGTAGAGTCAGATGGAACTGGGGTAACATCTTCGATTCTACCAATTCTTAAACCAGATCTGGCTAAAGCTCTTAAAGCAGATTGACCACCTGGACCTGGGGTCTTGGTTTTAGTACCACCAGTAGCTCTTAATTTGATGTGAACAGCGTTGATACCAACTTCTTTACATTTTTGAGCAACATCTTGAGCAGCCAACATAGCAGCGTATGGGGATGATTCATCTCTGTCAGCTTTGACTTTCATACCACCAGTAACTCTGGAGATGGTTTCCTTACCTGATAAATCAGTAACGTGGACGAAAGTATCGTTGAATGAAGCGTAGATACGAGCAACACCAAACACAAGGGAGTTATCCTTTTGAGCTATATTGTTAGTAATTGTTGATGATTCATAAACACATCATTTTAAGGTCATCTTTGATGCCAGTAATGTCAAGTTCACGAGAACGATTGATTCTCGGCTTCTTTGAGTGTTTCATTGCTACGCTTCTGTCGACAAAGGAAAAAATTAGAGTAGACTCATCAACTGAAATGCTTGATCATACTTAACCCACAAACTGCCTAAACTTGGTGGATCTTGACATTATGAGAAAAGTGGCAGTTCACTCTGATAGACACATTGATTCTGATTATGATGATTTCTTTAATGGAACATACCAGTAGACATGTTTAATTATGTATGGGATTAAACTGATAATTTTCACAGAATTTTTCCTCAGTTTTTTGACCTGAAAAATTTATGGGTATGGGCACGAAGCATTTAGTGAGCACGAGGGCACAAGCCCTAATGGACTTATTCAATATAGAGATGATTGCAGCTGGGGAAGAGTGTGGTGTATTGAAGTTAAGCCCGAGGAATAGCTTAATAACATCCATACAAAGTAATGCAACCTGCTGATCTCAACTTTGGAGCAGTCAATTCACATCACTTCAGGTAAACTATCTCTACATTTAGGTACTCTAACTGTACATTAACTTTTATTCTCGAGAGACTATATTACAGATCTAGTAAACGAAACCCAAGATTTTACCAGAGACGTGCTTTCTTCTGGCTTCTTCGTGGTCCATGATACCAGCAGAAGTGGTTAAGATAACGTAACCGAATTGTCTAGCTGGTAATAAGTTGTCAGTCCATCTTTCAATGTCATCAATCTTAACGTTGAATCTTGGGGAGATAACACCACACTTGTTTAATCTACCGTTTAATTGAACAACAATCTTACCGGATCTGTGGTCATCGATGTATTCGAATTCACCAATGTAACCGTGTCTTTGCATAACAGTCAAGAATTTGATGATAACCTTGGAAGAAGGTCTGATCAAAACTTGACGTTTACCGGTCTTTTCGGCATTGTTGATAGCATTTAAAGCATCAGCTAAGACGGAGGTTCTAGTCATATTGAGTAGTTGTAAGTCTAAATTTTTTCAGTGCGATTTTTCACTTACTTTGAGAAAAAACAGTCACAGAATTGGTGGAAATACACGTAAACCTCCATTGGTCGTGTAAATTGTTCAAAGTCTCATGGGTTGAAATTTTTTTAGTACTGAAGCGAATTTTTATTCATTTGCAATAGTAAAGATGCCAGTATGTATAATTTAAGAACAACAGGAATAGAGTATACAAATAGTTCAGATATGTCTTGGATGTCATTTTGGACATTTCCATGAAAGAATCATTCCAAACCAGCGATCTCCATCATCAAGTATAAATTTCACAATCATTTCAACACCAGAACTTTCTCGTTCCTATTCAGATTAATCAACAATAACTAACATTATAGTCCCAAAAGTCTTTCAGAACTAAGCAAAAGTTGGCTAAGGCCCAAAAGCAAAACAGACCATTACCTCAATGGATCAGATTGAGAAGTGGTAACACTATCAGATACAATGCTAAGAGAAGACACTGGAGAAGAACTAAGTTGAACATCTAAGTGACCCAGCTCTATAATGTATTAATAAAATCATGGTATATATTAGATAGTCGTTATGGCTTGGTTAGCATGTTTAAATAAATAAAACGCCAACAAGAATTATTGTAGACGATTATGTGTTTTGTATCGATGATCAGACAGATGGTGATGAAGCCTTCAGATTGATGAAGAGTCTTGTTGCAAGTCAACTAGAACATTCACAAGCTGAGTATTACTCTGTATGACGAAAGTATGATAGACTACAGTTATTTGAAGCATTTCTCCCTGCTGATGTCTGATACTAGTCCAAGATTCGAATAGGTATCCCTACATGACCCTAGATCAAGATGGTTCTTTACACAGCCGAATATGTATTGTCTTGTATCCTCTATTATACTTCTTCTTCAAATACAGTCTCAATTGGCTTATCCAAGAAGGAAGCATGACCAAAAACTATGACACCTGAAGAACCGATTAACCACATTAAAGTTGAAATTGGACTAGCTAAAAATGCTAATGGAATGGCAACAACTAATAAACCAGTATACAATTGTGAAGTTGAAAATCTCCCAAATGGTAAAACCAAATCACTACCTCCCAATTTGCTGATACCATAAACACCACCACCAACTAATAAGATAACAAAAAGTAATAATAAATTAGTGATTAAAGCGTAAACACTTAACAAGGAAACAATGGCCAAATAGTTAGCTGAAAAATAGCCCAAATTATATGAAACTCTACTTTGAACTTCTCCGAAGTTGGCAGGTTTTGAAACTCTTCTGAAATCAAAGAACTCTTGTGGTGGGCGGAGCTTCGAAACTGAAGTGCTCAAAGAACCCACGTCACTACGAAGTCTTTCGTAACTCAAACGATCTGAAAACAGACTCAACTAATTGTTAGTATTTCATTTGCAACCACTCCAATCCAATCCAACATACTGGGAAACTGGGTAAAGAAAATGAAGACATTTCGTTCGTGTTTTTTACTGACGTGGAACCTCACAAAAATGCACTAATATTCGCGACACAAAATCGACTTATTGAGACGTGAGGCAGGCTTTTACTTTTAAATATATACAAGCGACGTGAGGCTTACATTACAACGCATGAATCATGATTGTGACTAAGATAATCCAAGATCTTTTTTGACCATTGCTCGACAAATTGGGTGGTAACCTGCTTGGAATCTATCGAAATACTCAATAGCCTTTGCATGATCAACCTTGTTGAGAATAGTGTAACCTGGTCTAACGAATTTCATTCTACCAACTGTACCAAGCCATTCACCAAGTTTGTCATAGTAGTTTTTGTTTTCTGCTCCCACTTGTAAAAGGAACCACCTGAAAACAACTTCAGGGTTCATAGAATTAGCGTACTGGGATCCGTAAAGATCATGCAATGCCTCAACTGCTCCACTTAACTTAGTCCAGTCAAAATTCTCGTGCTTGTTGAAAGCTATTAATGTCTCCAAAAACACTATAGATTGACTGGCACTGAAAGATTCGACATCAGCTGCATTGAAGATACTGTAGAGGTCTTTCTTACCAACAATGGCATTATACCATTTGTCAGCTAAATGGTAACATTGGTCCACCAATGTGGTATCAAATTTTGGTTTGACTGGTGGCATTCCTGGCTTGTACAACCACAGTTCCCAGTCAATTGAATCCAATTCTGCCTTTTTATCGCTGAAAAATTCATATAAGGTGTCAAGGAACTGGAAAGTATCCAAGGACTTATGTCTGAACTTGTTAAAATAATGAGGAATGAAGGGGTCGAAAACTTCTTTTCCACCGACCACTTGTTCAATGTGATAAAGGAGTGTTGATCCCTTTTCATATGGCACAGTGGAGAATGAGTCATCAGGGTCACAACCATCTTTCAAATCTTGTAACAATGTTGAAAATCTTTTAGCACTGTCACCCATGGCTTTGATGGAGTTCTCCAAATCAGCCCATCCAATAATAGCAGAGAAGTGCCTGGTTGCTTCTCCATGCAATAACCCAACAATTCTTCTTTCAATGTAGACACACCATCCTTCATTAAGCCAGAAATGTTCCCAAGAACAATTAGTGACAAGGTTTCCTGCCCAAGAATGTGCTAATTCATGAGCTATGACATCAATGTTTTCCCTATCACCTGTAACAATAGTAGGGGTAGCAAACGTCATGTTTGGATGTTCCATACCACCGTATGGGAAACTTTTAGGTAAAACCAATGCATTATAATTTTTCCAGTCATATTCAAACACAATCTTTTCTGCTGCTTGAATGAAGTTCTCCATATCATCCTCGAATTCGTGTTGACACCTCTCCAAGTTGACTGGTTCACTGAAAACTTCAGATCTTGGGCCTATTGGTGTACTTTCAATATCACCAGAAGCAATTGACACAAGATATGAGGGTATAGGAATTGGCTGATCAAATTTGTACAAATTTGGCTCTGAGGTTTCAACTTGTCTTCCAGACATGACAGCTGGATAAGGAGAAGTGGTTGACATTTTATAAATACTCTTGAAAGCTGGAGTATCGAAACAAGGGAACAAAGATCTTGCGTGAATAGCTTGACATTGGGAAAACAAATAAGGAGCTTTCTTACCATCAGTGGCATCCTTATCAAGGAATTGAGTGGCTGTGCATTCACTAGTTGTTTCGAATTCAATTTGCAATTTTACCGATTGATCTTTTTTGGCATTTACATCAACTATTAAGGGTTTACCCAAAGGAGGGACTTCCTTACCGAAAGAGTGAGAAACTTGAGAGCCATTGATGCAGGCCGACTTTATTTTGAGATGTGCTGTGTCTAAAACCACATGATTGGTGTCGTTGACAGCAGTCAAGTCATAGGCCACAGATCCCACAAGGATTTGAGATTCAAAGTTGACATTGAAATCAAGCGTTGTTTGTTTCACTTTGAAGTCATAGTAGTTTGAGAGTGTGGAAGGATCACGTTCAGGAGAATGTTTAGGGCGACGAGAAGCCAACAAGTCTTCGATGCTCATGGTACGATATTAGAGCAAAACTGTTTTAACTTAAGGTCGCATTTTTTAGAGCCGCTTACTTGTACGATGATGCCGTGAAAAAAACTTTGTACGGCATGTTCCACTAAATTGGGCAAGTAATAGAGGAACCGAACTAATACCCTCATTGTAACCTTTGACGTAAAACCGTAGTCGTGACTGGGTATAAAATTGTCAAGTCAAATTGCTTCAAAGCCCTTTTGAATTATATGCCGTCCTTTCCAAACCAAAATATTTTTGACGTAGAATCCTGCTAAGGAGGAGGCAAGTGGGTATAGTACGTATTAGGAATAATAGTGGCCGAAAAAGTTGAGTATAAAGTAGAAGCGTGTATTTATCGAAGCCTCCCCCTCATTCAATCGGAGGTATATTCCGATATTGGCCGGAGTATAATACACAATCAACTCTTGTTGGATCTGCTAACTTCTACAACCTCGAAACAGCCCGAATTTTGCTGCTTATCAGTTTGAATTTTAGTGTTAAATAAATTCATTTTCAGCCTTTCGACCGATTTGTCTCATCGATAGCGAAGAATCGAGTATACCGAAAAATTCTTATCTAATTACTCATGACAGCTGAAGCCAAAGTTAAGTACCCGTATGTACATGGCAAGAGATACTCAATAATTTACTAACTTTAGATTCTGGTATGGTGGTGCTAGTAGTATGATAGCATGTCTTGTGACTCACCCACTAGACTTAGCTAAAGTGAGATTACAAACTGCTTCAACTCCAGGTCAATCGTTGGCCCTGATGGTCTATCAAATCATCACCAAAGAAGGACCATTGAAAATCTATTCTGGTTTAACTGCATCGCTTTTAAGACAAGCTACCTACTCAACCGTTCGTTTTGGTATTTATGAATACTTGAAAGAAGCTTACACTGAAAGTACCAATTCTACACCATCAACCATCGTATTACTTCCTATGTCTATGATAGCTGGAGGATTAGGTGGCTTGGTTGGTAATCCCTCAGATGTTGTCAATATCAGAATGCAAAATGATTCAACTCTTCCAGTTGAACAAAGAAGAAATTACAGAAATGCATTCGATGGTATTTATCGTATATCAAGAGAAGAAGGGGTTGCATCATTATTCAGAGGTTTAGTACCCAATTTAACCAGAGGTGTTTTAATGACAGCATCACAAGTGGTTACTTATGATATTGCCAAAGGGCTTTTAGTTAACCATTTATCATTGGACCCTTCCAAAAAATCCACTCACTTCAGCTCATCTTTACTTGCAGGTTTAGTTGCTACTACTGTTTGTTCTCCAGCAGATGTGGTTAAGACCAGAATTATGAATGCTAAAGGTGGTAGTGGAAATGCTGTTCATATCTTGACAACTGCCATCAAAGAGGAAGGAGTTGGATTCATGTTTAGAGGATGGTTACCATCATTCATAAGATTAGGACCTCATACTATCGTGACTTTCTTAGCATTAGAGCAATTAAGAAAGTACAAAGTTGGTATGTTTTAATTTTTTTAATAGATTTATAGACACTACATCAACCAAAATTATCGTACGTATAATCAGTAAATACAGAATGCTTAAACTTGCATGTTATCCAATTCTTTCTTCTCGAAAGCTTCCTTTTCGGCTTCTAAAATGTATGGGATTAAATAATGAGTATCTTCTTCAGGTTTAACTGCTTTACTTGGAGGTAATAATTGATGACTAAGAGCTTGTTGATGAGCAGTGATGAGTCTGTAAACTCTAGCATAACTTTCTTGTTCTGGTAATCTTGCAAGAGCTTTTTCCATGACTGGAGATTCTTCCATGATTAAATCATTGAATTTTAAACCCATTTCTCTGTAGCCAGCGTAAGCACAGAAAGTCTTAGCGATTGGAAGAACAATCTTGGATAAAGTTGGTCTCGATAAGATGAAATCAGCGGTCTTAACAATTGAAGTAACTGAGGCCATAGTTAGTTGAAGATTTGATTATGGTGCGAATTAACAAATTTTCATTGGCTCTACTTGACTTCCTGTTTAGGACATCTATCGCATTCTTATATACTAAGACTAATACTATTAGTAGTGATACTCATCACTGGGTTGTCCTGCTGTATTTGGTAAACCACAGAATTCAAATATCTTAGTTGGTGTAGCTTCTTTTGCAGCCTTCAATAACTCTTCGTTCTTGCATAAAATGAGTCCAATTATACCACATGAATTTATACCTAAACCTTCATATTGACCATGAGATCTTGGTACAACCATAATGTACGAAGTAGTCATGATGACATTGTATGAGATATGTTTCGACTTGTGATCCCTCAAAACTGTCATTGCTCTTTGTAACAATGCTGAGTATGACATCACTAATGTTTCTTCATCAAGTTTATCTAATGGAGGTAATTTGGCTACAAAATGAGCCATTGGTAACTTGTCACTTTGAAGAGGTTCTCTTCTAGCTGTTGGCACAAAAGGTTCGGATTCACTAGCAATCACATCTCCAAAACAATTGTATTTTTCGGGTAATGTCATTATTTGAATGTGCTTGTGAGGTTGGGAAGCACCACTCTGTTCACCACAATTGTAGAAGGCAAACCAACGTTCTGGTTCTTTGTCCTTCAAGTTCTTTAACACGGTGTACGTACCAATAAGCTCGTCAGGGGATAATGGAGTAGTTTGTGGCTTGAACTCTTTAGTAACTATCATTATATGTCTGGGGACCACAGGGAACTTATTGTAAACGATTCTAAATTGATCTTTATCACCAAAATTGTCTGCAACGGTCAACTCAGGCTCAGGCTTGGCGAATGGGTTCTTGGAAACATCGCCTTTCTCAGGCCTGTGCATTAGCAGTTTCAACAAAGTGTACTGGCAGTCGAATTGGAAGCCATCTAAATCATATGGAACAATCTCATTAACAGCATCATCTCCATTGAATTTCAAGTACTGATTTGCAATACCCTCATCGTACTTCAGGTGAAGCTTCTCGTTGAAATCCTGCGGTAAGTCGAAGTACATTAAATAAAAGGTTGCGATTAAACTATATTTGGATTCTATTCACTATTTACCTTTTCTGAACCATCCGAGAAATCTACTACGTCTTATCAGCTTAACACTAACAGAGTCATCAAAGTGGGAACTCTTTGAAACTTTCGGCCTTACATCATTAACAAGTGACATAGATTTGGCCTTTGTATGCTTGGTTGGTGACTTTCTGTAGGGGGGTATTTTAGTTTGCAGAAGAATCATTTGTTCACCAGGAGTTAAAGGACGACGTGGTTCCTTTGATGGTGAATTTGGTGAAATCGTCATAGTTTCAAATTTATCACTCGATGAAAGTGTCGGAGTATTGTGTACCGTTTCTATCTCAGTAGAGTAAGATGAATGTGTAGGTGTTTGAACTTCCTCATTTGTGACGAGTATTGATGGCATACATTGATCAGGTTTGAACTCATGTGATGCCATTGATGAATGATCGGTAGATTGTAATGTTCCTGTGGCTGATATTATAGTAGATTCGATATCTGATGCAATGCTAATGGGACTATTTGATGAAGTCGGTTTGGATGGTGATACAGCTTTCAAATTATCTGTAGGAGTTTGAGGTGCAAATGTTTGATTATGCTGTTGAATTGGTGTTGAAAAATTAGAAGGATTATTAGTATTAGTATTAGTAACAAAAGTTTTGGGTATAGGAGGGATATTATGACTTGGAGGGTTGTTAACATGATTAACTGTGCCAATAGATGGAGGAGGACTTAACTTAAAACGAGTATCTGGGTACCGTGGTTGAAATTTTTGTGCATGCCTTGATTTGAGACTTGGAAGACTTGATGAATGTCCAAGTGATCTCAACTCCTTTTGATATGGCTTTATTGGTTTAATTATGTTGACACTTTCTGAAGAATTAACTTTCAAAGCACTCAGTACTTTGTAAGATTGATCATAAATTGATTTATATCTATTGGCCTTAGCGCCAGATCTTTTAGGAGTAGTATTACCCGTAATAGTTTGATTGGCAAGGGAACCATTGGAATCTTTTGAAGAATTTGATGCAGTTTTTTCTATCAATTTGTTTCTCAAGTTACTCTTCAAACTTGATGTTGAACTATTTGCTGATGAGTTTGAATAAATTTCATTGAAATTTGGAGGTGTAAAAGCTCCATTAGATCTTATAGTATCAGACACATCATTATCATAATGAACAGGTTTATGAAGGGGGTTTTCATTGGTATCATAATCATCATCTTCTCCAGCCTCTGCTATATCATCATTTGTTTCTCTAATTGGTTGTTGAAGTAATTGATATGGTAAAGACATTGGAGAAAATCTTGGACTCGAAGTCTTTGTGAATGGTGACGAGAGAAAATCGTCTTCCAAGGAGAAGAACTCTTGATCTCTTCTTGATTCCAGTCCAATGTGTAAATTTGCATTTAAAACATCATCTAAATCAATAACAGCATCAGGAATATTATCATCATTAAGAGTTGTTTCTTCAGTTAAGAAGAATTTATTCTTTGGTGGTACTAATGTTGACGATTTTTTCTTTTGTAGTTTTATAGGCGAAGTCAAATTTCTTTTAGGTGAGGAATATGAACGAGGAGGTGATGAAATGTCATAAGAAAATGACCTGGTATGATTTTGATTGTTCGGATTCTGATCCGTTGAAAGTTTATTTGGGAATGAGAATGCTGGTGACTTATTGAAGTCTTCATCATTATTGAAATTATAATTATAATCCACGTCAATGTCATTATACGAGTGAGAGTTTTGATGACCCGGAGAAAACAATCCTAAACCATAATTATCAAAGTCCCCCGATATTGCCGCAGACCGTCGATGTCTGTGGATTTTTTCTGAAGGTGTTGATGACAAAAATGCTGATGATGGAAGTGAAGACATGATAAAAATTTGAAGTGGAAATTAAAAAAATTAAAACAACAAGACTCAACAGTAAATGAGTAATAATTGAAACTATTGATATCAATAGACGTGTAAAATGATAAGATAAACCTTTTGGATACTTTGAAACTCGACTAAAATCGGTAGAGAAGCGATAAAATTAGTTGGTATGTAGAGACCAACTTTGAAATGGAATGGAATTAATCAGAATAGAAATATTAAGTAGTGACTAGCACTAACGAACTAATTTCAAGACGAATTAATTCAAATAATTCAATGAATGGACGCTTTAAATTAGCGATTTAGAAAGAAATGTAATGTTAATGAGTTTTAGAAAAATTTGACTTAGTATCCCCATGAAAATATGTGTACAGGAAAGTGGTAGTGCAAAGCATGTACAATTAAAAAAAGACTTTTTTTTTAGATAAAACAATAATAATTAAAACCGAGTTAACGAGAATTTCATTCATACAAGCGGATCTTTGTTTCAAGATTGATAAGTGGGAACAAAATGATTAACGGGAATGTTACTAAATTTGAGTTAACTTTTTTAAGGTGATTTAACTATTGAGTATAACTGATTGCAAGTGCTTTTGAAGAACCCTGCACTGCAGCCCATTACTATTTACGTCAGCAAATTCCAAGATGTGTGTAATTCGGTTATTAAATTGGGTAAAACATTTAATGGGCAATGACTAAACAGGGCTCATAAAAGGGATTACGTGTTACTACTTTTGCTATCAATTAAGCCTTAAATACAACCGGTGGTTACTGATAAGTCGTACCTATTGATAACGTATCTACTAGGGGTATTTTTTATGACAAATTAGTTACATTCTTGATCGTTTTAGATCTTAGTGTAAACAGTATAGTCACACTTGTACCACTTCCATTGATTGTCATCTCAAGTGTTACATACAAACCAATATTGGCAATACTAGCAGCGAGTTGGCGTCGTCAAACACCCAAACCAGACTCTGTTCACTCTGTTTTAGTGTTTGAGAATTTCACCTATTTGAGTCGCATCCTCGTGTCTCACAATTTTTGATGCTGGCCTCGGCAACCGCCTGCGTCGTATCACCTAGTTACTCGAACATGGCAGTTGCTTTATCATACCATTCAGTAGAACTCACTCACGACGAAGCGTGATTCTATAAATGCATCGAACATTATCGTGGAAACAAATCCCGACTTTCCATCGTCAACGAGTCATTTTAGGTGATGACAATTTTTTCTTGATACTCAAAAATTTATGCAGGCAACATTTAATTAATTTGCCTAAAACTGTTGCAACGTACCTGTCACTGCTGTAGACACAAAATCAAGACATGAACATCAACTAGTTACAAGGTCTACTGATAACACTGAATAAATTTAGGAGACCAATGACGTCAAATCCCACCACAACTTCTCCTCAAAAATTCTCGCCCATGTCGTAATCATACATGCGTCGGGCTCCAACTAACTTCGCAAATTTCACTGTTTGGGGTTTGTATATTACCACCGTATACAATCATTGACGGGGTACCGCAACAGCCATAAGGATTGTAAACCAAACCTTAATTACGCCTAAGGGGTCAGTGGTGTGTCTCGTCGATGCTGGAATTGCTCTCTTCGCCAGTGATTTATCCGTGTCAACTACTCTACTATTTCAGCCTAACAAACCTAATCTGTGTTGTTTGTGTCACTCCTCTCATGTTTTTCCGGTAAACCTTGCCGATGATGAGCGAAAAAAGTATCACAAACTTTAAGGTTTCCCCTTTTGCTTAAACTTTGCCCGCTCGCGAGATATTCTGATTCCTATTGGAGAGAAAACCTTAAAATTGGAGCGTAACTCCGTAACTTTGTTTCAATCTAACGCAACTTTGAAGTTTATCAAAAGATCGAAAGCAAAATTAAGTTTTGTGGGTGAAAAAATGTGTTGATAAACAAAATAACAACATTTTTTTTGTCCAAGGGTCCTTAACCCAACACACACACTTGTATACTCCCGCCTGTGGGACCCTGATTGTTGACAATTGCTCTACTCTGTATTAAACTCCTATTTAATTTTTCTTATGCTTTTTAGCAATTCTCTTCAATGCTCTCTGTTCGTTCTTCATCACACCATCAACCATTTTATACTTACCTTTAACACCTTTAGGTCTACCACTCAATCCTTTATTGGATCCTCTAGCAACAACAACAGTAAGTTTTGGTCTCTTTGGTTGTTTCTTTGACAATTTTCTAAACAATTTAGAAATTTCTTCAGATTTGTCTCTCTCAGATTTAGCACTGTCTTCGTTAATTATGTCAGATTTCTTCTTGATCTTCTCCAATCTCTTTAATGCTCTCATCTTCTTACGTCCCTTAGCTTCTAACACCTTTTTAATTGGTCTAGCATTTAATTCTTTCATTTTTTGCTTGATAGCTAATGCAGCTTCTTTGGTAATTGGCTTGGTTATCTTAGAATGTTTCTTCTCATCTTCAAGGAACCATTCTGGTAAATTGTCAACATCCCTGAAAGAGTATCTGTGTATACCTTCCTCAACCAAATCATGCTTACTCTTGTGTCCTAATGCCACTTGATGTGCTAATGTCATAGCTTCAACAGTAGCAATATCAACCTTTTCTTGTTCACTTGCCTTGTTGTATCTATCACCTTCATCATCCGAGTCTGAGAATTCTTCCGCTTCTCTCTCAGGTCCATTAGGAACAATCTCAAAATCTGATTCAGAATCCAGTTCAGAGTCAGAAGAGGAAAGATCATTAGTAGCTTGTTTCTTTGTGTTACCATTAGCTTTAGTAGCAACGGTGTTTTGCGTCTTGGTATCCTTCTTCTCTAAAGCTTGAAGAAGTTTGTCATCACCAACAGCTCCAAAAATAGAGTCCGATGCAAAGAAATTTTTGGCATTCTTTGACAAACCATCTTTAGATTTCTGTTCTTTGATTAATTTATTGATTGCTTCATCACCATCAGAATCAGAATCTTCATCTTCCTCCATCTCATAATCTTTTTCATCTTCAGATCCACTAGCGTCACTTTTGATTCCTTCCCATCCTTCGTCATCAACATCACCTCTCAACTTTTTGGCTCTATAATTAGCATCCCTTTCAGCTTTTCTCTCTTGATATGCGTTATACATGTCATCTAATTGAGCTTCAAGCTCATCTGCTTCATCTTCTGAATTCATAACTTCGTCACCAACATGTATCTCTTCATCTCTTATGATATCTGCTTCATTGAATATCATTCTCTTCTTACCCTTAACCAACTTATCCAATTCTCCTGTCTTTTCTGCAACCCTTAAATTGAACAACGATTGAGAGTCATTTTGAGCAGCTTCAATACCTATGTTCATATCAGTTAACATATTCATTTGCATTCTTTGAATTTCTTTCTGTTTCATTTCATTACGAATTCTTCTTTCCCTCTTCAACTTTTGCTTCTGTTTGTCACCTAATTCTTGTAATTCTTTGTCAATTCTTTGGTCTTCATCCAAGTCTTCAGCTTCAACCACAGGTTTAGACTTCTCTTCATCTTCATCTAAGCCCAACAAGTCTCTAGCTTGTTTCCTGAACCTCAAGATTAATTTGAAATCTTTTTTACCCAAGACTTTCAAATCTTTCATACATTCGACAAGTTCTGGTGTAAAAGCTCTGAGTTTACGAAGAACTTTGAAATCATGATCATCCTTGTCTGGTAACTCAATCTTGTTTAATGTACCCAAGAGATTTATAGGCAGCTCATCTTTTATGAACTCCATTAAGGGTATAGTATGATATAATAAATAATCACCTTCATCATAACCATCTCTCTTTCTTGTTTTCTTTTCTGGATTGAAAACTTTAGCTTCATTATTCACAGGACCAGTTGGCAATTCTTCGAACACTTCTTTAGGATCTAATAATCTAGGATCTAATTTTTTTGGAGCTTTGAAACCTCTGCAAACCACAAAAATCTCTGCAGAAACATTACGAGATGCAGGCGGTTTGGTTGCTTCAACCTTATCAAATAATTGTTGGAAAACCCACATTAAATTATTATAGTCTCTTGATCTGAAAATTTTGGTGACAAAAGTACCACCGTTTGCTAAATTTTCAACTGCCAATTTTAAAGCTTGTAATGTTAACTGAGATTGGGTGAAGGCATCTTGAACCCAACCCAAACCAACGTTAGGTGCACCATCATGTAGAACAGTGTCAGCTTTCCATGTCTTCATGTGACCTCTTAATCTGGATCTACAATCTTCAGTTGTGATATCAGATTGAAATGTAATACAGTTTGGTAAAGGCTTGATAGGCACAATATCCACACCAATGATCAATGAATTCAAAGGACATAATTGAGATGCAACTTGACACCAAGAACCTGGTGCAGCACACAAATCTATAACAACTTTGGATTTCTCTAAGAAATGTCCATACTTCTCGTTGATTTGAAGGATCTTGAATGAAGATCTAGCTCTATAACCTTTTTCCTTGGCTAAATGATAGTAACGATCTAAACGACCTTTACTGTTCTTCTTTTGAACTTTACCCATGTCGTTCCTCTATCTATTTTTTTTGCGATGGAGATGAGCATCGTATTCTATTATAGTCACGTGAACTCTATTTACAACTGCCATTCAGAAATCAATGCAGAATCTTTTGATGGGTCAATGAGGTTATCGTCGATGGAGAGTATGTTACTCTCGTTACAAAGAACACACTCAGCTAGCATAATATCATCAAGTTCTTCTTTGTTGGCAATGGAATTATTTTTTTTGAACCCTTGAAACACCTTCTTGAATCTATAATCTCCTTTCAGCATCAAATAGTACTTAACCAAACACTCTTTGTGGAAATTATGATGACAGTTGGGGAAAGTAATGAAATTTTTGTTAATCAACAATTTGTGACAAAGTCTGCATGACTCTCCTGGCTCTATTATTGTGAATATCTTTCCCTTGTTGACGAGTTCTGCGCTTTCCTTGATCTGGTCCTTCAATTTCTTGGAGACACTCAAGGACTCTTTCATCTCGAGCGATAACTGATTGATTCTGTTGTTGTATTGATTCAAGGACTTGATAATTTCATCTTTGAAATTGTTCACCATGATCGATTCAGGGAACAAAGGTAACAAATCCTTGAGACCAACTAACCTGGTATGCATGCGACTGCTGTACGAAGCTTTCAATAAGTACCTCAACACTTTATTGGCTTTCGTCAGTGAGATTGGTTCTACTGCTTTCACACCCATTGACTCTATCAACTCATTCGTGACACTTTGGACGGATTCTGACCCACCATTGTTGTCATTCTCGTTCGCTATCTCGTGGACAACCTCATCAGGGTCAAATTCATCAAGAAAGTCATAGTAATTTCCTTCACAAACCTTGGTTATCAAGTACTTTGAAAACATCAACCAGAGTTTCTTGCCCTCTGTGAAGCTTTCTTCCTCCAACTTATTCTTTCCTATATTCTTGCTCTCATTCTCTTCCAAGTATCTTCTGTTGATGATATCGAACTCCTCATTACCGTCCACTTTCATCTCTTCTTCGTTGAATACATACTCATCGTACTTGTTCAAGATGTAAATAGATAACTCAACAAGATCATTGTCAAGTGAAAGCTTCAAAGCCTGTTTGAATAGTTTCATGTCATTGATCAAAATCAAAATTGCAGGACGGTAAAGTTTGTAGTTTAAACATAGCCGGAGTATAAATCCAGGATCATAATATTTGCTAAGGCTGCTTTGATCCACCCTTATATGGTTCAAGAATTTGAGGATTTGTTTACTGATGTACACTTTGGGATCATTCTCTTGAACATCTTCTATCTCTGGGATAGGGTAAGTTATGAGTAAACTTAAATAGTAGTTATTGATTACTTTGCTCTTAGAGCTTTTCGTGTAGATAACCTTTTGAAGAAACCGAAGACTGTGATTATCAAAAATCGACACATTTGAGTTGTTCTTGTTGTAGATCAAGATGGCAGGGAGTAGTTTTTCATAATTTAAATCTTCAAAACGAGTCCAAATATCTACTGTCTCTTTTGGGGAATTAATTAGAAGAATGGAAGCTTTCCTGTAAATGGTGTCTTCAAATTTTTTCAAATCACTGGTGTACATCAGGACCAAAGTTTTGAGGGCATTCGACCAATCCTCTAGGTCAATATAGTAATTTAATATGAATTCATAATCTTTGTTCAACTCAGCATAATGAATGAGCTTCTCGTGATGATTCAGTTGTGTCATGATTTGATAAATAGTTGATTTATCAAATAGTTTGAAGTTGTTGTCCATAAAAGTGTAGAATTTATCTTTGAGAGACCTCAATATACTGACTCGGATTATCTTTGATTGCTTATGAGAAGTGCCATTGAGTAAAGAGTGCACCTTGTCAAGTTCAAGCTCATTTTCTATATTGAAAGTCACTCGAAGAATGAGTTCAATTACCCAACTCGATAAAACAACGATTCTGATTCTATTTTTTTCCGTCTTTGCCAACTCAAATTTGACTAAGAGATACTCAATGAGGAGCTGCTCACTAACTAAATGTGTCGTTGTATTCGCAGAAGTTGATGATGAATGCTGGAGGTTAAGTAACATCAAGCATACTTTCTCGAAAGGCTCTGACAGTTGTCCCAAAATCTTTATTCCCTTCACTTGCTGATTTATCAAGTCTAAATCAGCATCTTCTTCACCATAGTCGAGTCCAAAAGCACCCCTTTGCAAGAAATCATAACCCTGTTTGATGTATATCATATCTCTTTTTGCCAAATTTGACTCACTAGGAACCTCCAAGCACCTGAGGGCTTGTTCGTATTTACCCATTTTGAAATAGTTGTACCAAACAGATATCGATTCGTTTGTTACGATGAGCTCGTAGATCCCATCCCTAGTGTAGAGCCAAAAAGTCGACTCTAGATTATCTGCGATCAAGCCAATGACCCTTTCACTATGGTCAATATAGGAGGCTAAATCGAGCTCAATGGGGTTCGAATTGGACAATTTGTTGAATACGTAAAGCATTCTATGGTTTTGTGACAAAGCAACAATATGATGACTCGTAAGAATAGCACTGTGTGGTTTGTCAGAGATTTTGTAGTCAATGTTCAAAGACTCGGTTTGAGATAAATGAAGTTCTTCATCATTGGAGAACAATGCGTTATTTTCAGTTCGAATGAGAGCATAAGAATCCTTGCTAGCAATCAATTGGAAAGACTCAGTCTGATCATAATTGTTGACAGACTTTGGAGTAGATTTAAACACTTTTGTTAGTTCCCCATACGAATTATCGAAACAATCCCATTGAAGGTGCTGGGTAGAAGTAAACACGTTGATTGATAGGTTGTTATCACCGAATGCGATACCAAGAATATTAGTGACCGTTGGCTTCTTGAATATAAGTTTAATGTACTTGTCGTCCTTTTTGTTGGGGAAGTTCACAGGATCATGACTTTTTATGTTGGCAATATAGATGGCATCGTCCGCTGTCAAAGCGAGAAAGTCTCCTGTTGATTCAGACGGGTTGAATTGACTCGGAAAGCAGACATCTTTTATTTGTAGTCCCTTAAACTTGGGAAGAATCTTGAATTTATCATAAGAATCATGAAGATAGTAATAATTTTGGCTACTGGTTTGACAGATGAGGTGAGTTCCGCAAGGTGACAACCAGCATTCAGCAATTGAGTGTTCGGTATTATTGGGCAACTGAACTTGTTTGACATTAGACGGGTCATTAAGGTTGATTTTGTAAATCAGAGTATCAAGAGTGAGATACATGATGTTGTTCTGTACTAACAACAGTTTGAGATTCGAAACATCAAACTGGAGCTGAACACGGTCCAAATCGAACGACGGAGATTCATGGTACGGGTCGAGGTTCCTGTCTTCAGCCACCATTCTTTCTCACAGAATTAGTGAGACACCGCGCTAAAAATGGGTGCGATATAGCGAGAGACCATACTGCAGAAATAGGTCCCTCAATTGACCTGGAGACTCTACATCTTGGTCGATTGACCGATACTAATAGATACAAGATACGTCTAGATCGAGTTAAGTGTCATCAATTAACAAAATCTTCGGAAAAAAGTCCGAGAAACAATGACCAGCTCAGCCATCAGTTAGGGATCACGCAGGCCGCGCAATTCAAAACTACTGGTTCTCCCAATTCTTCATTATGAATGTTTTGAAATTACAAAAGAAATACCCTGTACTCGATCAGGGTGAGTTATTTGGACTTATTGAAGACTTCCGTAACATTGACCTTGAGGAGAATGGCTGGGTTGAAAAAAAAGATGTGATCAATGCAGTATCAAAGAGCGGCAAGTATTCTTATGATGAAGCGAGAGAAACTTTGAAAGAAGTCGATGTTGACGCCTCAGGTCATGTGGAATTGGATGATTATGTACAATTGATGGCTAAATTGAAAGAATCTCGTTCAGGTAACTTATCTGTACCAGCTGCACCACAAGCTCCTGGTTCCCCCAGGTCCCCTAGAAACGCTCCTGTCCCAACGGCAAATACTGCTCACAAAACCTATATTAGTGGGAAGACTAGCGGAACCACTCACACCATCAATGATGAAGAGAGATCTGAATTCACTAGACACATCAATTCGGTCTTAGCTGGTGATGCAGATGTCGGTGCAAGATTGCCCTTTGATACTGAAACTTTCCAAATCTTTGACGAATGTAGAGATGGTTTAGTGTTATCAAAGTTGATCAATGACTCAGTCCCCGATACCATTGATACTCGTGTTTTAAATTTGACCAATGCAAAGAGAAAGACCTTGAATAATTTCCAAATGAGTGAAAATGCAAACATCGTTATCAACTCCGCCAAAGCAATTGGATGTGTGGTTGTTAACGTGCACACTGAAGATATTATTGATGGTAAGGAGCACTTAATCTTAGGTTTGATCTGGCAAATTATTAGAAGAGGTTTGTTATCTAAAGTTGATATCAAATACCACCCTGAATTGTACCGTCTTTTAGAAGATGATGAGACTTTGGAACAATTCTTGAGATTACCCCCAGAACAAATCTTGTTGCGTTGGTTTAACTATCACTTGAAGAATGCAGGTTCTCAAAGAAGAGTTGCAAACTTCTCTGGCGATGTCAGCGATGCTGAATGTTACACTTTACTCTTAAATCAATTGCAACCAGAACATTGTGATCTTGGACCTTTAAGAACAACAGACTTGTTACAACGTGCAACCCAAGTTTTAGATAATGCTGAGAAGATCGGATGCAGAAAATATTTGACGCCAACTTCTTTAGTTGCTGGAAATCCCAAGTTGAATTTAGCCTTTGTTGCTCATTTATTCAATACTTATCCTGGATTAGATCCAATCGAGGAAGATGAGAAGCCAGAAATCGAGGAGTTTGATGCCGAAGGAGAGAGAGAAGCTAGAGTATTCACATTATGGTTGAACTCCTTAGATGTTGATCCACCAGTGGTAAGTCTTTTTGAAGATTTGAAAGATGGTTTAGTATTGTTGCAAGCTTTCAACAAGGTTGAGCCAGGATGTGTTTCAATGAAACATGTTAACCAAAAGCCATCCAACGGGAACGCTTTATCTCGTTTCAAAGCACTTGAAAACACGAATTATGCAGTTGAAATTGGAAAAGCATCGAAATTTTCACTTGTTGGTATTGAAGGAGGTGATATAGTTGATGGAAACAAATTATTGACATTGGGTTTAGTATGGCAATTGATGAGGAAGAATATTGTCAACACTTTATCACAATTAGGTGGAGGTAAATCTGGTAATTTATCTGATTCGGATATTTTGAAATGGGCCAATGCACAAGTTAGCAAAGGAGGAAAGAGTTCAAGTATCAGGTCATTCAAGGATAGTTCATTATCTAATAGTGTTTTCCTTTTGGACGTTTTACATGGTATGAAACCAGGTTATGTTGATTACGATTTAGTTTATCAAGGAGATAACCTTACAGATGAACAAAAATATGCTAATGCTAAATTAGCAATTTCGATTGCTAGAAAATTAGGAGCATTAATTTGGTTAGTACCTGAAGATATTAATGAAGTAAGATCAAGGTTGATCTTATCATTTGTTGGTAGCTTGATGTGTGTTGCTGAAGGATTAAAATAGTTATAGTTGTAATAATTGCTTAGACACGACTTATCTAGTAACCAATGAAAAAATTGAGAATTTAGCGTATAATCAACTTGTGAGAGCAGTAGATTAACATGAGTCAAATTTTACCATTTACGGAGGCTAACTCCAAGAGAGTTGCATCATTATTTAGACAAGCATTAAGAACAGCATTTGATTCATCTTATAAATTTGATGCTTACAGAGCAGAAACTATCAAAATCAGAGCTCAATTTGAAGCCAACAAACATATACAAGATCCAACTGAGTTAGAGAGGGTCATCAAGCAAGCTGAAGCCAAATTAAATGAGTTCAAACATCCAGATCCTTATATCACTCCATGTAGACCAGGTGGTACTAAGTATCAAAGAAATGAAGAACCACCTCATGAACACGTTGTGCCAGGTGATTGGTAACTCATGTAACATACTCAGCTTATTGCAATACAATAATTTCAATAGTTCATAATATACACTCTCATGATTTACATATCACATTCAAAACATTTTTGAAACCTGGATATTTTTGCAGTCAATTTTGATCATGTTCAATACTGAAAGGATTCTCCTTGCTTTGTGTTCCTTGAAGTCTATGTTAATGTCTGTCAACCCACACATAAGCATTTCGGTTTTGCTGACACTTTTCACTATTTGTGACATATCTCAAACCAGTTGTTGTAGCAGATTCACCTTCGTCGTGGTCCATATGCTTCTTGGACTCGCTAATGTCTTTCAATTGAATGTCGTGATGTCATTGCTAGTGGTTTCTGTGGCTGTTGCATCATTGGTAATTGTATTTCAGCCATGGATGGGTCCCCAAATTAGAGATTCGTCTGACACCAGCATAAACGACTACTCACTCAAGCGACAGAGCAGTAACTTGGAGAACAACAATTTGTCTGCTCTAGAACAATCTCTTGCTCGAGTATTCGAACCGAATCCGGAATCAGAGAAGGTAGACCCTGTTTCACAATGTGCTATGCTTCATTGCAATAACCCTAAACTAAACCCCAAACAAGGCTCTTTTCAACTCAGTCATAATGTGCCACCGTCGAAAGACAGATCAGATACGCTCTTTGAAGGGACTAAAATCGAAACAGAGTACGAGATATCTCTCCCAAGAATCCATCTTAGGACCCCCCCTCCTGATGAGTGTGAAGATTCAGGAAATTCATATTCAAACATCAAAGAAGAATTGGAGGACAGCTTGGGTGGAATCATTGAGGAAAGCGATAGTGGTTCTCTATCATTGATGAACACCCCCAAGAACAAATTGAAAAGAAAAAATTCCGCCACAAGCTTATTAGAAGGTAAGCAGTTTTCTCATGATTGTCTTGTACCTTTGGAGTCAAGAATAAGTGTAAATGGCAGGATTTCTCCTCTTGAGTCAAACTCTCCCCAACAAGTAAGCAAGAAAAAAATAGCTTTAGATGTAACGCTTGAAACGCTACTAAGTCAAACCATGCTAGACCCACGAGAGTTCTTTCAATGCAATAGTGACCTAAAGAGTGTTTCATGGCTGAAAACCATAAAGTTTCTTGCATCAAGAGGCAAGGGATTCCAGTTCACACTTCTGGACATTTTAGAAGGTGAAAACATTGACAAGAAAGCCACGTTGAAGATGATACGATTCTTGTGCAATACCGAATACAAAGGTGACCGTATTGTAATCAAAGATACAATTGACAGACACGTCAATCATTTCACCGAAAATATCGGCACAATTTGTCAATTGATTTCCACCAGCACCCCTGAAGTCAGAGCCGAAATGATTTATCTCGTCAGAGATTTGATTTACTTTGCACCTAATGATTTTATCCCAAGAAGTCAGTATGAGCAATGCTTGAACAAGATATTGAATTGCCTAAGTGTGGACATTGAGCTCTATGAGCCTATAAGGACGACTATAGTTGTTTGCACAGGCACATTAAGATTGGATATGGCTTTGGAAATTTTCAATTCTTGGTTTAAAAGTGTTTTAGCTGATGAAGTAAGATGCTTAGAGAAACAATTGATCATTCAGAGCTTTGAATTTTTTATTTTATTCAACACGAATAGGTTGATATCTCAGCTACAAGTTGATTATGACCAGTATGGAAGGGTACTTGATTATTTGGTGCTACTTGCACAGCAACCTGTTCTCCAAGAATACCTGGTTCACGACTTGGTAGACTTGTACTTAATTTTCCTAAGATTTGAACCAAATTTTGAGAAATTAAGGGGAAATACTATGATTAGCTTGAAGAAGCTATATTCAACATTGAATCCGTTGATAAAAACAGAAACAACCTATCTTGAAAGCCCTGAAGTTGCAGCCAATAAGTGAGTTTCACACGACAAACTGAAATTTTTTTGAGATGAGATAAATGTGAGTGCGATAAAAGAGCCAATACACCATGCCTAGATCAAAACGTTCCAAGCTTGTGACGTTAGCCCAAACAGACAAAAAAGGTAGAGAGAACAAAGAGAGGATCTTTGATGAAATTAGGGCTGCACTTGATGAATTTAAGTACGCATGGATTCTTCAATTAGAAGATGTTCGTACTCCAGTTTTACAAGAACTTAGAACTGATTGGAATGGATCTAAATTAATTTTAGGAAAGAGAAGAGTTTTGGAGAAAGCTCTTGGTGACACTCCAGAAGAGGAATATAAGGATAATTTACACAAGTTGTCCAAATTGTGTACTGGAGTTTGTGGATTGTTATTCACTAATGAAGATGTGAACACTGTAAAGGAATATTTTGAAAGTTATAGCAGACAAGATTATTCTAGAGCCAAATCTAAAGCACCTATTGATTTCACCATCCCAGCAGGTATTGTCTACTCAAGAGGTGGTCAAATTCCAATCGAAGAAGATGTACCTATGTCTCACTCATTAGAAGAAACTTTAAGAAACAAAATGAACATGCCAACAAGAATTAAAGCAGGTAAAATCACACTTGAGAACCCTTATGACGTCTGTAAGAAAGGTGATGTCCTTGATGTTAGACAGGCATTGATATTAAAACAATTTGGTGTTGCTGCTTCCGAATTCAAAGTAAAACTTACTGCTTATTATGATGGAGAAAATTCACTGGTAGAAAAATTATAAACTTGCATTGTATATTAACAAAGGTTAGTCGTATAGTACATTTATTATTATACATATTTACATCGTTAGTTATTAAGCATCGTCTGGACAAAGAATAGTCTAGCTGATCCATGTCCTATATTAGTGAATCCATAAGTGTTACCACTAGGTACTTGAAATGAGCAACCTCTTGTAACAACAAAGGTATGATTACTTATTGTAACTTCAATAAGTCCCTTGACAACGTGAAACATATACACACAGTTTCCTGATGATTTTGAAGTTTTGAAACCTTCATGTGGGAGTTCTATTAATGCACCAGCAACCGTTGAATCATAGTTGAATATATGTGCAATCTTATAGTCATCTGTAATCTCTGAATCTTTGGATTTTGGTGGCATAACTGTGAATTTGGAATAATTGGGCGCAAATGCAATAGCTTTCTTGACAAGCTTTTCACTTTCGTTCGATTCATAAACTTCGAGTTCAAGCTTCTTGTCCGAGTACCATTCTGACCCTTCCACTTCAGGATCACTTTCATAATCATACACCTCTTTCTTCAAGGTAGGTGATTTCTTTTGTTTGGGGGTTCTCGATTTCAGTCTTGAACCTCTCTTTGATGCAGTATTAGTTTTCTTTGGGGGTGGTGGAGTTGGTTCTGGTACATTGATCACATCCACAATTTCTTGTAGTGGAACTTTACGGATATCGGTGACTAATGTACTATCAGGGTCGCCCATACTTTCATCAGCCCTGGAATATATGATTTTCTCGCCTCTCCAAAATGCTAATGGACTAACCTTCTTCCTTTTGGAACGACGTAGACCATCGGGTGGAGGAGAAGGTAATGGAGATGGTTTCATGCCAATAGAGTGGTCAGAGTCCATTTGTGCTTGAAACTTACCCTTACTCCTGGAAGTAGACCCGAGTGCCATCTTCTTGGTGAAGGATGCACCTTTCCTATTATTCGTGGTTTTGGGTTTGCTCACCTTGGAATTAGTTTGAGTTGCACTTCTGGGTTGGGGTGAAGACTCTTCTTCAAGTGCAGATGCAGATGCAGATTTGGGTGCTGGTTCAGGTTCACTTTCAGGTCTACTTTCCGGTTCACTTTCGGGTTGTGGTTCAGGTTCTTGAAGTTCTTCAGGTTCTAGTTCTTCAAATGCATCTTGATTCAAATCATCATTGTAGTCATTGACATCGTCATCTGAATCTTCATTGACAAACAATTTACGCTCTTCAACTTGGCGTGGCTTTTTAAGTTTGTCTCTTAATGGTGACCTCAACGGTGATTTTTTTGGCTTCTTGAATGATATTGATATTGGAGATAAATTGAACTGTTCAGCTTCTGCATCAGTGAAGTTGATTTTGCGAGCAAATTTGTTGAATCCATACTGCTGAGGACCTGCTTCAGTTTCATCACCGTCCTCAAAAAATTCGTCAATGTCTTCCATGTTGTACTTATCCTTCGTTAAATTCAGTGGCGGCCGTATGCCTGTTTTACGAGACTGTGACCCCAAGTTAAGTAAATCCATTTGTGTGAATTATTAGGGTCAATTTGGAGGTTTTGGATCAGCAGCTCGTAATAGGAAAAGTAATTCAATAGAAATCTGTAGATTTGTTATTAAAACAAACAAACAATTAAGTCATGACGTTTTGGTGCGCGATCACACAAAACGCGATTAACAAAAATTTGCACCCAAAAAATCCGTGTCACAAACTTCGCATAATTCGTATGTTAGCACAAGTCCATCTGTGTAAATGATGTAGATTAGAAATCGGGAAATTTGTGCACATACTGATACATCCCTCATTGCTAGTCCACTTATGGTTCTGTACCCATCTACTCCCAAAGACAAGCTTATTGCATTTGGGAAAATATACTCTTGGCGCATCCCAAACACGCCACGGTGTTGACAAAGTCGAAACACGGAAACAAGTCCTTGTTGTGTAACGGCAATGTAGCACAGTAATTCGGGGATGACTGCAGATATTGATATCCTGTTGGAAAACTTGCTGTCAACATTAAACGGGATTGCTAATGAGAATAGTGTGGGAGTAGAACAAGTGCAGAACAAATTGTCCTGAGTGAAGATTCCGACTTTCTTAGACGTAGAAACGACGAGGAATTTGTCATCTTGTTCTTCGAGGTATTCACTGTCCCCCTTCTCCTTAATTGTTCTGTTGAAAGCTTTATTTATGCGTCTGTAATCGTCATCGTAGGTGGTGAGCCTTGAAGAATCAACTGGTTCATTGTTTAGAACTAAGACTGGTGTTCGGAAGTACTGATACTTCGAACAATACCCAAGACAGTTTGATTTTCTTGGATCGTAAACCAAATTGAGAATCAATGATTCATTTATTATTCGACGAACTTCCAGAGCTTCGTCGATATCATGTGAGCCAAAAACAGCTCTTAAAGAGTCAACCCTCTTGAAATGCGATTTGTGTATGGAATGAACTGTCCAGCAGTCTTCCGTCAAAAACGTACGATTAACAACCTTGGGTTGAAAGAAAATCACTCGTGGGAAAGGGTTCTCTTCGATAATGAGATTAGTGTTTTCCAATTGTTGCATGGTAGGGTCGACATAATAGATATTTGTTCTGGGTTGTTCCGGTTGCTGACTAATGGGCCCGCAATTGATCTGGAACTTGAACTGGAAAACAATTAGCTCACCACTGATAGAGCAACAATTAACTTTAAGAATATGAGTTCCTCCTTCGACTTTAGCATGTGCAAAACCAACATTGGGAACATTATGTAGCACTTGATGTGTTTTGCAATGATACAACTTGTCGTCGAAAGCACTGTAATAAAATAGTGTTATACTTTGGGAGTTGTCTGAGCACACCAACAAATGATGCAAATTTGAAACTTCATCTTTGTACGAGAGTGCGTCGAGACCCCAGCAACTTGATTCAAGTTTCAATTTATGATCAGGGTTAATTTTGAGCCCGAAAAAGCGATTGTCGACGTAGTTATCGTCGTTTGTAGTTTCCAACTTCGAAAGCCCAAATTTACGCACTGAAGAAGCCAATGTTTCTGTAAACCAGATCATCAAGGAACCATCATCAGTGCATATCGCCAATGCTTCTTTGCCCAACCAACTTATTGTTTTAATGTAATTAATTGTGTGAGGGAAGTATGGCCAAGTTGAAATTAAACGATCTGTCGTTGATGTGAGACTAGGTTTGGTATCGAATTTGAGTAGATGCAGCTTTTGTGGGATATGGGTGATTGGGTTGAATCCGTAGATGAAAATTTCCGAGTTTACTGCGTTTACCATGTACTGGTTCAAATTGTCACGGAGAACGCATGAAAGATTATTCTTGTACTTCCTCGCAGGAGATTGTGTGCTTAGCTTTATTATTCCCTTATAAGTCAACAGTAGAGGATCTTTCATCTTTTTAGCAGGAGACTCTTTTACTATACTCAGAATATTGTGAGTTTGTATGATACTGAGATCAGGGTTGGTGGGATTGTAGATACCGCCATTTCCCACTCCATTCTCGTAGTCGATACATGATGAGGGTACATTTCTTATCTCATGCAAAGTTTGTTCACTATGAGTGACAAGGTCTGAGTAGACAGATTCAATTTCCTTGATTCGAGATTCGTCACTCACGAATGCCAGTTTGTCGCTTGAGTTGTATTGGAACATTGAGTCACTTGAGCCTGATGACTCAGCGTCATCTAAAAGAGCAGAGGTGTTGAAACTCTCTCTTCTTTCATGGTAGAATCGATCAGCATCTTCATTGTTCCTGGTGAAAGAAAGGAAATCAATGACATCATCATTGATATCATCAGAAGCATCACTTGCATCATCAATTGCCAGCTCTTCAAGGAGCGCTTGTTGTTCTTCCTCTTGGTCCAGATCACCGGTCTCTAGTTGCATTGCGCTGTGGAAAGACTCATCACTATTATTAGGGAAATTGTACACTCTCCCTCTGTACTCCACCTGATACCTGCTAACAGTTTGTGCCAGAGACAGACCCGGGTTTCCCTGTCGATGATTGAAGTCACGCGGCATGGGATTTCGACATATGCCTCGTGTAGCGAGGAATCTTAGGAACCTTTCGTTATCATCCATAGTTTCGCAGTAGGATTAGATCCAACTGATCACTAAATCGATTTGAAGATCACTATGAGTAAGCACCATGCCGATTATGCCAATTACAAGGCGACGTCTAAAAGGGAGATGCTTGAGACTTTGGTACAATCGTATGAAGCACTTAGCTCCGATACTGATAATTGGGTTGCCAATTTATCAAACTGTGCATCGTTACTTTGGCACGGGTACCACTCAATTGGAGTTAATGTTAATTGGACAGGGTTCTATGTCACACATGCCAAGCAAGAAGAGGAATTGATTTTGGGGCCTTTCCAGGGTAAAGTTGCTTGTCAATTGATCAAGTTTGGCAAAGGTGTTTGCGGAGCAGCAATTTCAACAGAACAAACACAATTAGTTCCCAATGTTGAAGAGTTCCCAGGCCACATAGCTTGTGATGGTGAGACAAAGAGTGAAATAGTTGTACCAATGGTCAAAGATGGCAAGAAGATTGGAGTGTTGGATATTGACTGTTTAGATTTGAATGGCTTTGATGAAGATGATAAAACTTATTTGGAACAATTAGTTGAATTCATTTGCAAAACTTGTGACTTTTAAAACCTAATTATACATATATCTACCATACATATAGACAAAACACTAATACAAAACAAAACGAGAATGAAAAGAATAGGCACCAAATTGAAAAATATTCATCATTGGTGATAATCAAAAATTGAAATAAACAAAAAATCACATCCCAATCAATGAGCCATGTATGTTGTGAAATTAAGTTTTAATCAATTGATACTCTCTGCCCTCCTTTGTTCTTCTCTTTCTAGGTTGTGATATAATAAGGATTTTGCCTTTTCAACCGCATGTGGTGTACCAGAAATAGTGAATTCTCTATCAGGCTTACCTTCAATTTCATCAGAAATACCAATTAAAGCACCACTAACTTTTCTAACACCTTGAATTCTTGAACCATTTTTACCGATCAAAGCTCCCACAATATCATTATGGAAGGAGATTGCAGTACTTATGATATTCTTATCATCATCCGATGATGTCGACATAATTCTTTTCTTTCTTTGGTATTGCGGTTTAGGAATATAGTAGCTCGTACCAACAATTGAAGAGAAATCTTCAATAAGGCATCTTGAAATGACTCTTAAAGCATCATAAAGATTATCAACAGTACCTTGTAATTCAACTAACCTTTCATCAGATCTTGGTAAGAAAGATTTTGAAGCAATCATTGAAATATCGAATATTGATTGAATTTTTTGGATTCTAACTCCTTTTGAACCTATCAAAGTACCCATTTGACTATTAGGAATTAATAGTCTTAAAACTGTTGTCTCACCAGGTATACATGGGGTCAGACTTAACTGTTTTAATGGAAAGTAGTTGTAATTGTTCAATGGGTCATTTATATCACTTGCGTTACATAAAGCTTGAGCAAAATAGCTCAAAGCTTTTGAGCAATTATCCAAAGTACCACTAACTGTCAAAATACGTTCATGAGAACCAGGAATTAATTTTGATAATCCAGCTTTTGTATTTGTTTCCTCTCTAATTGAATCAATAACTTGTCCATTTTGGCCAATAAGACAACCTGATTCTTTTGCTGAGACCAAAACTCTGTAGTTGATCAAAGTTGTTAAGTTGGTATCAATTGTTGGTAAAATACCATCAGAAGCAACCAGATCACTTACTTCATTATTGAATTGATCATTCACAGGGGTTGAAATTTCACTTGTTGACCCTTGAATATTGATACTATTGTTAATAGTTGAAATGGGTTTAACTTCAGCAAAGTTTGTATCAAACAAAGATTCTGTCATTACGAGGAGTTGATTTGTTATTTCAGAGGGTTGGGGAAACGTAAATGTGAGTAATGAAACTTTTCAAGTTGTTGTTGTTGATAAACTTTGAATTAATTGATATATCTTATCCAATGTATTATGAATCCAATCCAGTTTTTGATCAATACACCAAGTATTAATTAAAAGTTTTCAGTGAATAGTGAACGATTGAAAAAAAAAGTCGACTAAATTGAGTGATTATTTTTTTGTTAAAAAAATTCCAGGTAGTTTTAGCCAGTTGTCAGGACATTCATAAATGAAATGGAAATGCAATAAGGGTTTAGTGTTTATTTTTACAAATATTATAGGAATAAATTTGTTGAATTTTCAACTACGGCAACCAATCAATTGAGCTAGTGCAATATCTTAAGCCCTAACCCTATCAATTAAGTTTATGAAATACTTAGTTCAAACTAAGTTTTCAATGATCTCATTAGAGATATGCTAACACTTGAAGCACGACGTGGCTTTAATAGAACATTCTCAATCTCACTGTCAGCTTCCATGGCAATTGTTGTGTCTAGATCTCCTGGAATATCTTCTTCAGTTTTAAAATGATCAGGTGTCTTGTCTGATGCTAGTCTATCATTCTTAACCGACCTCTCAAAGATTGCCCAACCTCTAACTTTATTCTTGGTCTTAGTAAAAATTTTACTTATTCTATCGGTTATCATTGGAGATCAAAACTCATCAACCTATATAAATACTTTAGTCTAATCAGGAGATATGGTTAAGAACTACTCGCACCAAAATAAATGACCGTTCCAACAAATGCAAAACCTGTCACCAGTTTTTTGGTGCCCTTACCATTTTTGTTACCAGGTGTTGCAAAGTGTTGACAACTTATCATTTACCCTTCAGTTATTCTGAATTGACATTTGGTCAACAATCATGTTGCTGTCATCAAGTCTCCTAAAAATTCTATTATTTTGTCATTTTTGGACACGTGAACTTCTGACGTTTCTCGATGCGTCGTCAATTCCGCAATTTCGCATCATGTCAAGCGTCAATGAATTCAACCAATCTTGATGTTGTAGACAAACTACAATTTTATATACCAAGCAAATTGGCTCAACTACCAATTAAACCTGAATTTATTCTGTTCATTCTTTTTTTGGTTTTGGCAGTTTCAGCAATCATCATTGGTTCGTTCCTCACTGTGAGACCTCGTCATATCACAAATTCAGGACACCTATACGATATTAATTTGGGTATTGTCAATGTGAAACAATCTCTTATATTACCTGTTGTTGGGAGTGTATTCTTATTGGCATTATACTACTCAATTGATGGGACATTGGTAGTTTTCCTTCAATGGTACTTGCTATTTGCAAGTGTTTTTGCAAATTTCACGGTCATCAATTATTTAATTGGTTGTTTAGACTTCTTTGGTTGGTTTAAAACTTATAGACTTACAATTTCACCTACCAATTACCCATTGGGCCATCTAGAGAAAATTGATTTCGCCAACACTGAATTCAATGAAAAGAATGTGAAAAACTACCTTAGGAAACACAGTTACAAAATTTTTGAACCCAAAGATCTTGTGGCTCATCATCAAAAGTTCAATTATGTGTTTGATGGTAGATTCATCATTACTTGGCCATTAGTTGCCATTTTAACCTATTTGTTCTATTCTCATACTCAAGCTTTTGATCCAAGTGCAAAATTTAAATCAAACTGGTTGTTACTGAATATTATTCTGATGAATTTAGCCATAACAGCTATAAGCTCATTGAGGATAAACAGCTATATCACTGGACTTTTGATGCTTGTTGGTTTGTTTTTTTATGATATTTACTTTGTCTTTGGAACAGAAGTAATGGTCACAGTAGCCAAGTCAGTTGATTTGCAAATGAAATTGGAGATTCCTCACATTGTTACCGCTTTTCAAGATGATTTACAGGAAATGCCAAAGCTACACTCATCAATTTTGGGACTTGGTGATATCATAGTTCCAGGGTTTTTCATGTCATTGTTACATCGAGTTGATATTTTCAACAACGGTGACACTAGTTACTTCTTGGTGAGTATTGTGGCGTACATCATTGGGCTTAGTGGTACATTTGTTGCATTACTTGTTTATAAAGTTGGGCAGCCAGCATTATTGAATATTGTGCCGTGTTTGACATTGAGTTGTTTGATCTACAGTTTTGCCATTGGAGACTTGAGGAACTTGTTGAATTACAAGGAAGAGATTGAGACATATGATCATGATACCCTATACTCCGACATTGAAGATTTTGACGATGAAGACCCCAATTTTGAGCTTGATTCATATGATGAATGGGAATTCAGAGTGGAGGATTTGAGGGACGTTGAAACGGATGTTGATGAAGTTGAGATTGAAGAGGAAGAAGTAGTCTATGAATTTGGCGATGACGATGATGATCAAACTTTCATTATTGGGGAACCCAGTGATAGCGATTTGAGCGATGATTCACACGTGAGTGACTCAGAAGTGGATGAAGATCTTGAAGTCCTTAAAAAAGATATTGATCAGCGAGTCAAGTATTGGTACGATGACGTATAAAGCAACAGAGTTTGATAGTACAGTCAAATGAGCAATATTCACTGATAAGGATCTACTAGATATCTGTGGCACGAAATGATTGCGGTGAAACAATTCCATATGAGGCACGGTTATTACCAATTGAGGATAAAGATTTTTTCCGTAGATAAAGGTTAAAGATAACCTCACATTTGGAATCGACATACGATAGAGCCAGACAATAAAATGTTGGGATACGTTATCAGTAATCATTACCACAGTAAATTAGCCCATTTGGCCCGGTACAGTCGGACTTTAAAAATTTCATTAGCCTGTGGCATCGATGGTTATCAGTAAGTTTTCTTTTTCGGGCAGCGCATATCTACAACCCCACTGATTTGGGTTGATATCTAACAAAAAACCATGTATGGGGAAATTGCGCTTTATTGATTGCCGAACCAACCTTTAAATAGTTTGGCACATCTTCTTTTCTCTTTCAATGAAGAGACAACTATCGAACAGTAAATCTGTCAAAAGAGTCAGATTAGAGAACGAGATCTTCTCTAAATCAATCAATGATATTCGCCTTATGTTCAATGATGACTTCAATGAAATAAATAATGAAAAATGGTTCTATTCTGATGTATCCAACAGAAAGCTAGCTTTTCCCAAGATTTCCTACGTGTACAAGATTGATAAAGTGAATAAGGCCAATCATGTGAACTCTGACAATACACCAAGAACCACTAAATCAGCTCCTACAAAACTCAACTATGATTTTATCAACCCACTGTTCCTCGAAGATGAAACACCTAAAAAAATTTCAACGTGTTTGGCCACCAAGCCCCGCATAAATGACCTAACAAGTACAAAGAATTTGAACTTCGATGAGGAAGCTGATGATTTTGTCCTCTCTGAAGTAAATTTAGAGAAAGATCTAAATCTCATCGATAAGCTTATCGCTAATGCCCCTAATGTATTATAACTACCATAACTAATGTATATCACGATTCAGATAAGGTGTCACGGAGACGGAAATCCCGACACCGCTAAATTGCCTTCCCCTTTAGTCACGCAGCTTCGCAGCCTCGTGTGCCTATGGCAGGCACAACCGCTAATTGGCGATTCCGCTCACAATAGATACTGACACTAAACCTGTACAGAAGTTTCGACCTGCCGTGCCAACGAGTGAATACTGGTTTCCAAAATTTGACAAGGTCCTTCTACAAAATACATCATCGTAGACATGCTGGTGATACTATGCCATCAGTGTCCTTAAAACTCGTTAGAGCTAATAACATAGTGAGCTAGAATCTTCTATCTATCAGTCCAGTTTCTGCTTATGTCAACTTTGAGCGCTCACTTTTTTCCACCACGACATGGTATTAGCAGATTTAGGGTCAAAGTTAAGAGGCGCTTTATCTAATGTGTCGTCTGGTTCCGAAGATGAAGTGCAGGCTTTGATCAAGGATCTTTGTACTGCGTTGTTAGAATCAGATGTCAATATCAAACTCGTGGCTAAACTCAGAGATAATATCAAAGCCAAAGTCAGCAAGGATATAACAAATGACGAGTCCGCCGCCAACAAGAGAAAGAAACTTCAAAAGATTGTCTTTGATGAATTATGTGCATTGGTTGATTCTTATGAGGAACCACCCAAGATAAAAAAATTAAGTCAACAAGCTTCAAAGGGTAAAAAGAAGGTTAAAGCTCTTGAATCTCATGTCATCATGTTTGTTGGTTTACAAGGTGCAGGTAAGACCACATCGTGTACCAAACTTGCTGTTTACTATAAGAAAAGAGGTTACAAAGTTGGTTTAGTTTGTGCTGATACTTTCAGAGCTGGTGCATTTGATCAATTAAAGCAAAATGCTATTAAATCCAATATTCCATACTACGGTTCATACTTGGAAACTGATCCAGTCAAGGTCAGTTACGAAGGTGTAGTGAAATTCAAACAAGAAAAATTTGATATTATAATAGTGGATACCTCAGGTAGACATAAGCAAGAAGAGTCATTATTCAATGAGATGGTTCAAATCAGTGAAAAGATTCAACCAAATCAAACCATAATGGTCATGGATGGTGCCATTGGTCAAGCAGCTGAGTCTCAGGCTAAAGCTTTCAAAGATAGTGCCAATTTCGGGTCAATTATTTTGACTAAAATGGATGGTCATGCTAAAGGTGGTGGTGCTATTTCAGCAGTCGCCACAACCAAGACACCTATAATATTCATTGGTACTGGTGAACATGTGAATGACTTTGAACCATTTAAACCATCAAGTTTTATCTCCAAATTACTTGGTATCGGTGATATTCAGTCTTTAATTGATCATGTTAAGTCATTGAACCTTCAAGACGATGAAAAACACCAGAAAACAATAGAGAATTTCAAAGAAGGTAAATTCACTTTACGTGATTTCCAAACCCAGATGAATAACTTTATGAAGATGGGACCTTTAACTAATATTGCATCAATGATACCTGGGATGTCAAATATCATGAGTCAAATAGGAGAAGAGGAGACCAACTCAAAGATCAAAAGTATGATTTATATCATGGATTCCATGACTAATGAAGAATTAGATTCTGATGGGCGTATATTAGTTGAACAGCCAGAGAGGATCATTAGAATTGCTCGAGGATCAGGTTGTGCAGTAGTTGAAGTTGAGATGGTTTTACAACAACAACGTATGATGAGCTCCATGGCAGCTAATGCAAAGAATATGAATCACTCAGGTATGCAAAATAATCCTCAAATGAATAGGATGATGCAACAAGCACAAGGAAATCCAAATTTCATGGAGCAAGCAATGAAGATGTTTGGAGGAGGGGCTGGTGGTGCAGGTGGTATGCCAGATATGGCCAGTATGATGAATAATCCTGGTATGATGCAACAAGCTCAACAAATGATGAGATCAAACCCTGGTTTAATGCAACAAGCTCAACAAATGATGCAAAATCCTGGAATGATGCAAAAAATGATGAGCCAGTTTGGAATGGGTGGTTAAGGTACTTATTTAATAAACCACAATCGTTCTTACTTGATTCGATTCAATTACGTAGTTTAAAAATAGCTTATGTCAGCCCATATGGGCTAAAATCCGTTCTCACTAACTCAGATCCTACACGAAGTCACATCATCTTCACATGTCTAACCAAGAGTCTACACCGCCAATTAGTGATGTAGCTGGTACTTCAGACACTATGGATAATGTTCGAAGGGTGAAGAATGATGAAGTTGATTGGTTCCTTAGGGATAATCAACTTCCGGTACCAAGTGATTCTCAATCCCTGTCACCGTCAAATGATAATAAATCAAACTCTGTTGGGGGTTCTGGTTCTGATACAATTTCATCACACCTTCACACAACGCTTTCTAACTCGAACGATCATGTGGCGTCAAAAACCAAACCATCAATTTCAACCATTCATGAAGAACCGGTAATGCTGCCACCACGTCTGTCTGGTACTTCAGGTACTCGTGGTAGGTCCAATTCCCTTAGTCTTAGGCGCTCTGCCAGTGTATCAAGTACCGGTAGTCATAGCTCTTCTGCGAAAGAAAATGGTGGTGGGTTCTTCTCTCGAATCAAAGGTAAGCTTTATAAATCACCACCAACATCCCCTCAAATAGCTCCAACAACTATATTCAAAGACAATTATGACATAGGAAGGTCCCCCTCTCAAAATTCCACCTCTCCACAAACCAGACTTTCAAGAACAATGTCGAATCCGGTGGCTGGTGATCACGACCCAAAAATAGACGAATACATCAAGTTCTTCGCTAAACCAAGTTCACGCCCAGCTTCTAGAAAGAACAGTATCTCTGAAGGTTGCTTGCTCAACCCTCTTCCGCCTTCTGATGACTCTCAAGGCCATAGATTCACCTCATTTTTGAAAAGGAAATCTTCCACACCTTTACCAATGGTATCAATTGCTACGGAATTCAACAGACGCTCGTCCGATGCAAATGCAAATTCAGTCTCAATGCCATCTTCCAATATTCATCATCCTGTTGAAAATGACGATCCCGACGTTCTACCCGAGTTCAAGAATTTAAAACCCTTGAAAAGAGTTGCATTTCATTCATCTACATTTTTGTTAGACCCCCCACAACAGATTCCCGCAAAATCTCCAAGGAAGGGTAATGTGGAGGTGTTGGAGAATGGTTCATTGAAGATTCATCCTTTGTCTGCAGATGACAAAAAAGCCATAGAGAATTCTTTGAAGGGCCAAGGTGGAGGAATTGTTGTTGGTGGTACTGGGTCCTTACATTTTCTTCCTAAATCTGATAAAAAAGATGGTACTGAGGATGAAAAGGAAACTGAGAAAGAAGCAAAGGACTTCGAAGAGCTGTCCTCATTTTCTCTTCATGGTAAGAACGTCTCCATCGATAAACCTTTAGTTCCCACAAGACAAAGAGTCAATTATACGGCTCCTGTCGAAAAGATGGCATTAGATGTTATGTACACAAGGTGCTGCCATTTGAGAGAAATTCTACCCATTCCTGCCATATTAAAGCAGATCCCCAAGAACTCACTTGCACCTTTGACAGTTCTACAAATGAGAAATCCCACTCCAACAATGATTGAAGTAGAGACGTTCGCTGACTTCATTCGTATTGCACCAATCATTTGTATCTCCTTGGATGGGGTACAACTTACTGTTGATCAGTTCAAGATTCTTTTAAGCGCCATGAGCGCTAAGACCCAGCTAGAGAAATTGAGTTTACGTAACGTCTCAATTAATGCTGAGGGGTGGTGCCTCTTATGTTGGTTCTTATCACGAAACACAGTGCTTCAAAAATTAGACATCACACAATGTCCCTCTTTAACTGTCAACACGATAAAGAAGAAAAAGAAAAAGGACAGTGATAAAGGAGGGAAAAGAGATGAAAACCTCGTGAGGATGGATTGCAACAAAGAGAACAGAAGTGATATGGATTGGTCCTTATTCATTGCCACTTTGATCGCAAGAGGTGGAATAGAAGAATTGATCTTGACTGGGTGTTGCATCACTGACATTTCCCTTTTTGAGAAATTGTTCAAGTATGCTGTTTCAATCAAGACAAATAGATTGGGGTTGGCTTACAATAAGATTGGTGCAAAAGAGCAGAAAATCATCTTGGACTATTGGTTTTTTAAACCATTTGTTCGAGGTCTTGACTTGGGTTACAACGATTTCTCGTTGAGTCAATTGTTCAATCTGACCCTTGAAGTTGTCAATGACCCTGTGAAATCCACTTTGATTACTAAATCTCTGTTGGGTTTCCTTAGTCTCAATTCAACTAATTTGAGGTTCTCATCCAAATTTCAAAGGATGTTTGATGAGTTTTTGGTGAAGTTACCAAATCTCAAGTACTTAGATTTATCGAACAACCCTAAATTGTTTGGTTTGCCACAAGGCTATTCAAGCGAAGCAGCTTCTGGTACTGAAGATTCGAGAATTGAAAGAGCTTCTTCATCAGATTCACGCAGGGATAGCATTTCATCTGAAAACTTAGGAAAGACCAAGACTCAAGAAGAAATAATTTCATATTTCATAACGAGATTTCCATTATTCCCCAAGTTGATCAGACTTCATTTAGAGAATAGCAACTTAAGCACAGAGTCGCTTATCTCAATCGCCAATATCCTCCCATTCTGCAAGAATATTGGTTATGTGTCCATCTTAGGAAACACAATTGAGTCTTCAGCAGCTGCAGCTTTACTTCAAGCTGTCAAAAATTCTCCGACTTTGATTACCTTGGAAGGAGATTTCAGTCATTTACCAAGCTGGTTCACAGACAGATTGGGTGTTTACACCATGAGGAATATGGAAAATTCACTTTATGCTAAAGAGAAGACTCAGAATCATGAGACTACGTTAACAGATCAATTGAACGAGATATTGGAAATCAAAGCTCAAGGTAAATTAGATTTGAAATCAGACAAGGTTCAAGAATTTGTTGCAGAAGCCACGGAGATCAAAGGGCAATTACATGATGCTATGAATGAACTTAACAAGTTGCAATTGAATAAGGAGTTGACTATAGAAGGTAAAGAAACCTTGTTCAGGTTAATGTTTATTGATTCATCTATCAGTAAAGGGTTGCAATTGATTGATAGTTCGTTACTGATTGACCTGGAGATCCCTGAAGTTTTCAGAATCACTGAGGACGGGAAACAAGGATCTCAAGCTCTTGAAGCCAATGAAGCCTTTGAATTGAATGGAAGTGATGAAGTAGCCTACATGACTCCACCGCCAATATCGAGAAGCAGTTCTAGGACCAGTTTGAATCAACTAAACAAGGAAGAAGGATCATTACACAAGTTGAACAATACAATAGACGCTGATCACCACGAAGAACACGCATCAATCTTGGGACTTCATCCACACATGTCAGGTGAAGACATTCGGAAGAAGATTGCTAGCATCGATTTGAATCAATTACTTGAAGTCAGCAAATTCATCGGGGATTTACAAAAGAGAGGTATAGCGGTGTCCAGTATATTTGAAATGTTTAAACGAGATCATGAGAAGTCACTTGATGCTATCAAAGAGAAATTGAGATCTTTCAGAAATCAAAATGACGAACACCATGAAGACAGCTCTGCCGAACTGCAACCAGCAAAGAAAGAGCTTGAAGCTCCTTCTTTAAGCACTAATAACCCATCAATGGCTTATGAGAATAATTCTGGTGACAATATCAGTGATCTTTATGATGAGGTTCTTGGTCAAATTATTCATAATGAAAAATCTTAATACATGGTATTTACAATGCCAATTAATAATCTATTTTTAATGTATAAACACAAGACTATATTACACTAAAATTCATCATCCGATCCTAAATCTTTACCTTTGAAATCATCATCACTGTACTCTTCATTATCATCAGCTCCAGGGACGTTGGATTCTTCTTCCAAATCCTCACAAGCATCAATCCAGTCACTGTATATATCAACTGGCTTCGATAATGAGTGAATAGCACTCTGGAATGATTGGCCACAGATCTTGCAGTGTAGTTCACCAATTCCGTTTTTCTTGTCTAAGGTACAGATCACGGATCTTTCATGATTACAGAATAAACAAGTGAATGTTATATCCAAAGTTTGCTTCACTTTCTTAGCTGGCGTACGTGAACTTGACTTTCTCTTACCCATTGATTTTTTCTATTTACTGAGAGCGATTTAAATGTTAGTAGTGCGAGGGTCAATTAAACCTATTGACAGGTTAACAAGTCTTTCCTAAGGTGGAACTTGGGGCTTTGGTTGAACAACCACTAACAAGTAGGTCAACATGTCTCTTGGTGAGCTTATCACTTCAGAAGTTCAATTTCATAATTTTTGCAGATTCTACGAAAACCAAAATTCTACAAAGAGTACTGTAAATGTTCATTCATGAATTCATAACTTTCATAAGCAGTTGAGCTTTCTTCTTCAATCTCATTTCTAGTCTGTACTTCTCGAAAGCCATTTGCTCTGCTCTTGAATCTTTAGGTGGCAACAGGGACCTTTCTGATGCTGGTGGACTGGTAGTTCTAGATTTTGTAGATTCTGAACTATTTCTATAACTGAGTGATACCTTCAAATCAGGGTTGTACTTGTCACTCAATTTTCTCCCATACTCATATAGCTTCAAATCATTGTCTCGATGCTTCCAGAGTTTTGATGCATCGTTGAATAAATTATTGATGAATTGAATAGATTGATCGTTATGTATAGACAATTCAACAGGATAATGCAACAAGAGAGTAAGCCCCTCACTGAAATCACAGATGATTAAATCTGACTTAACGTTAATCAATAACACAATGATAATGAACATGAACAATTGTGGAATCTTACTGGCAGAATCAGCATCAACAGAAATTACTTTATCCCAGAGTAAACTCATAATATTCAAGTCATGTCCAATTTCTCGTAATAAGAGTAACCTCAAGTACCTTATACACCATAACTGAGTCTCAAGTTTCAATTTGCTTATGAGATTGTAATGAATCAACTGATCAACTTTCATTAGATAACTGTTGAACACATTGAGTGTTTTCATAAGTGTAGCCTCATGCTCATAGAAGTTTGACATAATGCCTGAACCTACCATGAACTTATTGAAAATTGTAAATAAATCATGACATAAGTAGTTCACATCGAACATATTTAAAATTCTTAAATCATCTGGCAGGATTGTATTGGTTCTCGGAACCTCGACCGAATCTTTCTTAATATTGATGTATAATAATCCTATTATCTCATGGAACCCTTGTTTGTAACCAATATTGGGGTTACACTTTGACCAGACATAGAGGACTTCAATTATTTGATGTTTGTGCAAAACAGGAGCATTAGAGGAAAAGAACTCTTCACCAGGGAATAACCTATCGATGTCCAATATAATTGTCTTCAAAAGCTCGAGATCAGGGTCTTCATGTGAAGAAACTTCACTCAATGGATCATCGTTTAGTTTGACTCTCGTTAAAACACTCTTTTTCTTGAACGAAGCCGAGGAACCACCATTGGTCACACCTCTTTTCTTCTTTCTGAGACTTGAGTTCCTACTGAGTTCCACAGACTTGTAAAAAGGACTGTCAACATCGAGCTTGTACCATGGAATAATCATATCATCTCGTTTAATCAATTCATGATAAACAATTCTTGAATCGTTCAATTTAGAGTTCCACGTATTGATCTTCAAGCTTTCAGTGATATAGATCAGTTTCCACACCAATGATCTAACAAAATTGGGATTTTTTGGCCCATACTCACTGTCAATGACTCCATTTCTGAGATGCTTAAGGCTTCCCTTATAGTAATCAATAGTAAGGTAAACTTTAGATATAATGACATTCTCAGGTAGCATATTTAGCTACTGAATTGTCTTGTGATTTAATAGTTTGATGTTGTGAACCAATTGTGTGCTTAAACACTCAAATCGATGGTAGCGCAAAGTGGAAATGTATTGATTCTAAAAAAAGAAATCTAGGTGCTAGATTTACGCCTTTTATGGTAGTGTCCTATTTGAACCACCAATGCTTATAGCAAATTGGAAACCATCTTTGATACCAAATTTGGAAGTTTCATTGATTCTGCGTCCAATGTAATACCCAATATCGAAATTTGCCCAGTTGTTGAAATATTTGAGACCAACTCCTAATGAGGTACACATTGAAGTGTCTTGAAGTAAATTATTGCTGACATTACCAGCAATACCATTAACATACAATCTGAGTGGATTGAATTCCTTTGATGACTCTACCTCCAGTGGTTTCCCATTGGCACTGGTAGGAACATGAAGTGAAAAAATGAACTTGGGTAACTTAGTGTAGAGTTTTGCATCAATCTTGAAAAATTGATTAGCACCATTTGTATCGATAGCATTCTTTGAAAACCCTCTAAAACTGTTTGCTCCTCCCAAATAGAACCTGTCAGACACATGAATTGGAATATCTTCACTAGGGTTGTAAATGACACCACAACTATTTGCAATATGCAATGTTAAATTATTGTTCCACAACGATTTGTACAAATTACTAGCAAGACCAGATTTTATGAAAAAACTAGCATTTTTGGGACTATTCTGTTCTTGAACTGAACTTATTTCATTTTCGAGAGACACATCATATCCATTAGAAGGGAAGTTTCTTGTGATACTACTCAAATAATCAAGATTTGAATATGACAATTTGTTAATAATTGCTGATTTGATGAAATCACCACCAAAGAACTTTAACTCATCAGTTGCTGCATCTTCTATATCATGAATTGTTCTTCTTACAAATGATAATCCAGTCAAAATATGAAGATTTCTTGTTGGATTACGATATTGCAATCCAATTAAACCTCCCATACTCTTTTCTGAAGCCTGCTGCCATAACTGATTGTTCTGAGTGGTGTTGTAGACGTCGATCAAGAATTTGAAACTGGGATTATTCAAATTGGCCAAGAACTTACCAGTAGTTATTAAATGCTGATTTGGTTTGTATGGATTGTAATTGGCCCCGACATTAACTAGTTCAGCATTGGAGTTGAAGTTGTTGTTCAAGTAATTCAAACCCACATTGAAGGGGTCATCACTGTTCAAGTTCAAGAAATACTCTCCTATATTCAAGTTGATTGAATCTAAATTGAACTGAACTTTTGTTGGAATCATATTCTCTTTGTTATAGTTGTGCAAATTAGGTAAAGCGGTCATGTAATCTGAAGTCATACTGACGGTGATGCTTTTGAATACATCAGTATTTTGAAGTTTTTGATAAGAAGTTTCAACATTTTGTACAATCTGGCCTAGAGTATAATCTTTAGTATCGATCAAAGGAGACAACAACTTCTTGAAGAAGTCATTAGAGAAAGTATCACCACCAATAACTTCAACCGAACTTAAGTAAAGAGGTTGAGAAGATGACCTTTCCAATAAATCTTGAGCTAGCAATTGAGCTTGAAAATCATTAACACTATTTGTGACGTTATTACTCATGTTGAATGTCAATTAGACCAGAAGTGAGTATGCAAATGATATTGGGAACAATGTAAGCAAGAATTGGCTTCTGTTGTAACTGCGCACTGAAATCTGATTGGGTGTAATTCTCGTTTCTATTATACTCTAGATACAGTAGCACCATCAAATGCTAAGTCAAGTAACTTCCAAGTGCATTGAACTCCGTTATCATTGAAGATCTTGATAATATCGGCAGCTGTAGCATCAAAATCTTTAGTTGCCAAACAAAGTATAGTTGGACCAGCTCCAGATAAACAGATACCACACACTCCCGGATTTGATTCTGGGGTAATTTTTTGTAAAACATCTTCTAAACCTGGAATTAATTTAGCTCTGTATGGTTGGTGGATTTTGTCCCTCATGGAGTTATAAATAAGGGTATGATCTGGTTCTTCTTGACCTAAAACACTTGTTAACAATGCTAATCTTTGTAAGTTGAAGATTATATCTGGACGATTGTATGAGTCAGGTAAAACAGCCCTGGCATCATCTGTGGCCAAATGGAAATCAGGTATGATGGCTATACATTTTATTTTATCAGTCCATTTGTACTGCAAGTAAGCACCAATTTCATTTGGAGGTGGGGTGGAAATAATCAAATCTTTTGAAGTTGTTGCCTTGGGTAAAATGTATTCTAATGGAACGGATTTGGCTTCAGTTTCTTCCTCATTTAATTCATTCAAATAAGAACCAACAAAACCTCCTAACATCGCAGCTGCTATGTTATCTGGGTGTCTTTCTATCAACAAACAGTAGTCCAACATTCTAGTCTTTGAAAATTTGAATCCTCCGATCTCATTTCCCAACATCACACCTCCAACAATAGCTGCACCAGAAGATCCCAAGCCTCTACCTAATGGAATAGGATTTTTGACATGAATTTGAGTACCATTAGGGAACTTTTCAACACCATTGCATCTCAACACATAAAGTGCAGTTTGAGTCACCAAGTTTCTACCACACTCCAAAGGCACGTTGGCACTTCCTTCACCTTCATATGTGAGTTTCGCGTTGAACTCGTCGGATGATGTGTCTATGGACGCATCAACGTTCACTGTTATTTCGAGATACAAGTTCAACCCGATTCCTAAAACATCGAAACCTGGTCCTATGTTGGCTGAAGATGCCGGGACTTTGATCGTATAGCCACTCATTCCTCAATAAAACCAATAAATTCAAACTAAGGGAAAAGGTTGCAACAAAATAAGACTCACTAGCTGCGATTCATCAGGTAACTATCCTGCACAAAACCTTAAAAAAGCCCTACTGATTCAATCGGGTTTGCGGCAATGTAACTTTTCTATATAATAATTAGAGTACACAAGTGTCTCTCTTTTCCCAATTTATGTTAGCATCCGCATGAATTGGTAAAGTGACCATAGAAGTGTAATCAACTTCTGGTAATTTACCAGTTAACTCCCATTTCACGTTGTAGATATAAGTAGCCAAAATTACACCTAATTGACAATAAGCGAACTGCTCTCCAATACAACGATGTCTACCACCTCCGAAAGGTAAGTAAGGAGATGAAACACCTTTGGAAACAGCCCCAAATCCATAATCAACCTTGTCTTTATCATTAGAAGCATCATTTTCTTTTAAGTCCCATCTGTGAGGGTCAAAGTTGTCAGCGTGAGGGAAAAATCTTTCGTTAGTGTGGGCATAACCAGGACTTACCAATATATGGTGACCTTTTGGAACAACATAATTAGTACCTGGAACACGAAGTGGATTTATAACTTTTCTAAAAATGGAGTGAAGTGGCATATGCATTCTCAAAGTTTCCTTGATAGTATTGTTGTGCAATGTTAACTTAGCCAAATCTTCATAGTTCAAGTCCATAATGGTTCTACCATCTAAAACTTCAAGTAATTCTTGGTACAACTCTTCTTGAAGATCAGGCTTTGCTGCTAAGTGTAACAAAAACCATGATGAGGTAGCAGCTGAAGTATGTTGACCACCCATCATTATACCAATTAACAAGTTAGCAATTTCTTGATCTGTCATTCTTTCACCAGTCTTGTAGACGGAGTTGGCCATTAATGAATCAATTAAATCACGAGAAGGGTCAATGTCATTAGTCTCTCTTCTCTTGTTGATGAATGCCATATAAGCTTTGGAGATTTTTTGTTGAGCAGCATCTCTCTTCCAGTAATGAGGTAACGGTAAGTTAGGGAAAACAAAGTTAACAGGAGTGAAACCCTTATCTAAGTCACTGTACAACTCAGCGAAAGAAGCATCGAACTTCTTTCTCATTTCGTCACCACATAAAGATCTTGAAGCAGTGAAGATCGTAATTTCTGGTTGAGTTTCCATGACGTTAACTGTACCATTCTTGTTGTCCTTCATGAAGAACTTGGATGAATCAGTGAAGTATTGTAAAATCTCCTCTCTAATCTTTGGAACATAACTTCTAAACGAGTCAACTGTCAAAGCAGTCTTGGCGAACTTCTTTTGCTCCATTAATTTACTGTTAGGACAATCAAAGATAACACCTTTACCAAACACAGGAGTTGTTAAATGTTGATAAGCGTCTTCAGCACTTGCATGAGTGATCTTAGCGTTGAAAACAAATTCATGACCCTGTGGACCCAAATAAACTGTCATTACTTTACCGAGTAATACAAAAGCAAAGACATCACCGTACTTTTCACGACAAGATTCAAAGAATTCATAAGGTTGCATACCAAACCCAACAGCTGAACCGAACCAAGGGATCCAGTGAAAAACTAAGGGTACTCTATCTTTTCTTAACGACCAATATAACTGCCATAACAAATTATAAACGAAGGGAAATACCAAAATTAAAGATATTTGAGCGCCAAAACCTAAGCTTTGAAAGTACTCAAAACTTGATTGAACAATATGATAAACACCCATAGTTGATGAGATGGAAGTATTTTGCGAAAGTATGTTTTTATATAATCGTCGTATACTTAAGTCGCGCCTATACGATTGTCACCGCATTAATATGACATGATTAATAAATCAGCCACTATTGGTCTGATGATTAAATGGTGTTAGTTGTTTACTAAAACGTTGAATCTATATCATTAATGTTAAATACTTAAATGTTGTAAGCCCATTAAGCAATTATATGTTGTGTTTTCTCGTGGTAATTGGATCGTTAAAATAAATATGGCTAACTGATTAAATCTTGATTTATTGATAAGCCCATAAGTCTTGCCTTTTCGATCAAAGCTTCATGCTCTGCTCTCATTCTGTCATTTTTCAGTTCTAAGAATTTAATGTACTCTATTGATTTTGCTAGAATTGTTCCTTTGTTTAATTTCCTGGCTGGTTCCAACCCTTCTAAACTATCCAATTCATTTGACAGTAGATCAGATGACATTAATTTATCATCCTCATCTTCATCATCTTCATAGTGTTTCTTATCTTCACATAATCTCTTCTTTCTTCTGGCAACTATCCTTAATGTTGGTACTGAGTCTTGTAAAGCAGTGAATTTATCATTGATTTTATTTCTGTATCTCTGTTCAATAACATTGTGTGAAGATTTAGCTCTGGGTCTACCTGTTGAATTATTAGAGATTATACTAGAATTCCGAACCCTTGATTTATCTTCGTATGGGTAATTTGAGTAACCACTATCATCTTTGAAAAAGTCACCATTGGGAGACGTGACATTTGAAATTGGGGAATTCGATGTTAATTTCAGAAGATCAGTTGAAGTTGATGGATTCTTTATAACATTTTGCATGAATATATCTGGTTTTGTTATCAGTTGTGGTAACAATTCTGGTGATAAATCAATTGTTGAATTTTGAAACAATTTTGTTTCTTGCTTTATCAAGGGATTATCAAGATCACCTAAAAAATTATCTTCTATAACATCTTTGTAAATGGGATCACCCAGTAAACCAAAATCAAAATCAACTGGGAATTCTTGTTTGATTATTGGCAGATTTGAATTAGGACTAGGGGTAGAGTTTTTTTTAATAGTTGCAACACCATCACCATTTTTTTCATACAAAGATGTTAAGAATGCATTGTAATCGTTTAATTTGAATGCCATAACTTAGCATTTAAATTTACTTTAAATAAAATTATTTCTACTCTGAAAAACCGTTTTTATTCAACTTATAAACTGATTTTATAATCAGGTGTCATCGTATGATTTTTGCAATCATTCACCGAAAGTGGTTGATTTTTAACACAAAAACCAATTTCCGCTTCCACCACAAAATTTTTTCTCACAAAGGAAACTTAATAGGAAAAATTAGGAAGCATTTCTGCACAGTGATTTAAGAAGACACTAAAAACCCTTCGCTGACAATCACAACTATGTCTGATTTACATAATTTATGTTTTTTCACTAAAAGACCAATTGATGATTCGTACCTTACTGAATTACAATCCTATTTGAGAAGTGGTATTCCTGCAACTTATACTATTGAAGAAGCATATAATTACACAAATGGATTGGATGAAGAACCAACCACAACAACAACTCCTCTTCATCTCATATGTCGTCATGCACCAACTGACTGCTCAAAAGACGAACAAAATGTGGTTTCAAAAATGGTTCAAACTTTGTTCGAACATGGTGCTGGATGGTCTTTCACAGATTCCGAAAATAAAACTCCAGGCTGCATCCTAATCGACAGGAACTTACAAAGTTGGGAGATCTACAACCAGATCGTGGACGCTGGTGTAAGAGCTGAACTCTTGCTTAGAAAAGTTAACAATAACATCGAGTTTATTTCAGATGATGAATCTGTTCCTGAACTTGTTACCGAAGAAATACCGACTGAGGAAACAACCGAAGCCACAACTCAAGTCCCATTGGATCCAGCAGAACACCAAGAAACTTATCTTAATACTAAATTAGAGTATAAAGATGATGCCCTCATAACCAAGAATAATAAAGATGGGGTGATGATGTCTTGGGAGTCTGATATTATGAGATTAGCATCGGAAACTCTTTTTACGGGAGTTGCCGAAGATGATAATGATCAGATCATCCTTAACATTGGATTTGGTATGGGTATAATTGACACTATGATAAACTCTAAGAATCCCACCAAGCATTACATTTGTGAGGCACACCCCGATGTGTTGGCTAAAATGAAAGAAACTGGTTGGTATGAAAAGCCCAATGTTATCATTTTAGAAGGTAGATGGCAGGAAACTCTTGAAAAACTCTTGTCAGAAGGAGTTTTCTTCAATGGAATTTATTATGACACATTCTCAGAACATTATTCAGATATGTTGGATTTGTATGATCTCATAGTTGGCTTGTTAAAGCCTCATGGTGTTTTTTCATTCTTCAATGGATTGGGTGCTGACAGACAAGTGATTTACGAAGTTTACAAGAAGCTTGTTGAAATTGACTTGAACAACTATGGACTTCAAGTGAATTTCAAAGCGATTGAAATACCTGCATTAAACAAAGACGGCAAGAATGTGTGGGATGACATTAATAGAGAATATTGGAAGTGTCCAGTGTACTATCACCCAGATATAAGATTTTTCCAATAGGGCTCACGACATCTACCGACATTATAGACACATATTTTTCACCGCACTCATCAAGTATATATTTAATAGACATGCTTAGAATAGCCGCAACAACGAGGGCTAAGCTGATTCGTCAGCTTAGTGGATTTGCGGCCAAACCACCACCACTTGAAATGACTACATTGTCAAATGGTTTAAGAGTTGTTACTGATAGTACTCCTGGTCATTTTAGTGCTTTAGGAGCATATATCGATGCTGGATCTCGATATGAAGACCCTAAGAATCCAGGAATTTCTCACGTCATTGACAGGCTTGCATGGAAATCAACAGACCAAGTTAGCAGTTTAACAATGATGGAAAATTTATCAAAACTTGGTGGAAACTATCTATGTTCAGCCCAAAGAGAGACAATTATTTATCAAGCATCAGTTTTCAACAAAGATGTTGATCGCATGTTTGATTGCATAAGTCAAACAGTCAGGTCTCCTATATTCGATGAACAAGATATAGCTGAGACCCTCTTATCAATAGATTACGAAGTAAAAGAAATGAGTTATAAACCCGATGTGATGTTACCAGAGGTTTTACATGGAGTTGCATACCCAAATAATACTTTGGGATTACCATTATATTGTCCACCTGAAAGGATTCCATCAATCAGCAGGGATGAAATAGTTCAGTATCACAACAAGTTCTACCAACCTCAGAATACGGTTATTGCAATGGTTGGTGTAGAACATCAACATGCATTAAAACTAACTGAATCATTACTTGGTGACTGGAGAAACCATTCCGCAAAGCCTGAAAGGGGCCAAGTCAATTACAAAGGTGGTGAATTTTGTTTACCTTTCCAACCTCCACTTTTCGCTAATTTACCTGAACTCTACCATATGCAAATTGCATTTGAAACCACTGGTCTCTTGGATGATGACTTGTATGCATTGGCTACTCTTCAAAAACTTTTGGGTGGTGGCTCTTCATTTTCAGCTGGTGGACCAGGTAAAGGAATGTTTTCTAGACTTTACACAAGAGTGTTGAACCAATATGCTTTCATTGAGAATTGCATGAGTTTCAATCATCCATACGTGGGATCAGGATTATTTGGTATAACTATATCATCATCACCCCAAGCAGGTCACGTTTTACCCCAGATTATCGGTTTTGAGTTCTCTAAGCTTTTAGCATCAGATAATCAAAGTGGTAGTTTGACAGAAAAGGAAGTCAAAAGAGCTAAAAATCAACTTATAAGTTCATTGCTTATGAATGTTGAGAGTAAATTAGCTGCTTTAGAAGATCTTGGTAGACAAATTCAATTCCAAAATAAGGTTACAACCGTCGATGAGATGGTAGATAAGATCAGAGCTTTAGAAGTCAAGGATATCAAGAATGTTGCCGCCAAAGTGCTACAAGGAAGACCAACGGTTGTTATGCAAGGTGACAGAGCTGCTTTCGGTGACGTTGACTACATTTTGCAACACTTTGATATTGGTAAATTCGATAAGACCCTAACCGAACCTAGAGACTTTTCTAAACTGGCTTCATTCGGCAGTAAACTTAAGAAATGGTTTTAATTGTATATAGTCATCCAAAGCTTATTTACGAGACACCCAATCTTTCTCTCAATTGTAAAACCTCTTTCTGTAAACGCAAGAGCGATTCCTTAGTTTCTGATGATTCTCTCTCAAGCGTCTTTATTTGGAGATCTTTCTCGAGATTCTCATTGTGCAAGATATCAACTGTGCTCTTGTAATGATTGACTTTATTTTGGAAGTCAAAGTTCTCATCGTTGTACTTCTTGATAAGTTTTGAGTCATTATCGTTCTTGATCTCATACTTCCTGACTTCAGTTTTGTAGCCCCGAATCTGCTTATTGAGGTCATAGTTTTCTGCTTTAGCAGAGTCCAACTCTTCATTCATGTCTCTGATCTTCTTCTCCCAATACTTTATTTGCTCATTGTCGTACAACTTCTTCTCCAAATTAGCAGTCTTTGTTTTCAACTCACTGTTGACCCTGGTAAGTGTATCATTCTCCTGGCTGAGAACCAAATTCTCCCTCTTGAGCTTTTGGTAATTTGTTATATCGTCACTGGTCGAGATCTTTGACTGGTTGAGCTCATTTTGTATTTCGTTGGACTCTTGACGCTGTGACTCCAAGTGTTGACGCAAAAGTTCAGTGTCTCTTTCTTTGTTCTCAAGTTGTAGCGCTATCTCTTCCAAGTCCTGATTCAAGATGAGATTTCTCTCTTCTAAGCTCTCTTTCGTTTCAACCAATTCATCCCGCTGTTTTGTTAAGTCATTGACTAAGTCCTTTATGCTCGTAATTTGTTTCGACAAATTCACAATCTTTCTTTCATGGATGACTTTGTCATTATCTAAGACTCTCAATTTCTTTGTAAGGTCATCGACATGTCCTTCTAATTCGTCAACTCTATCAAGCTTCATCTCGTAGTCTTCTTCCAACATTTTCTTTTGCTCAAGCACAGTTTCATAATTGAGTTGCAACTGCTTGTTCTCTTTGATGAGCTTGGTCTCATTCTCCAACTTGAAGTTCAACTCATTATGAAGGTTTTGAATTTCTTCTTTGAAACTTTCGGTAAGTTCCCTGTTCTCATATGTCTTCTTATTGTAGGCTATCCTCTCTTCAAGATTCTTAATTTGGTTCATAAGCAGTTGAATCTTGAACTCATTATCCTTTACGGCTGACTGATACTTTGAACTTTCTTGCCTCAAATCTCTCACCAAGATATGGGCAGCTTTTGCTTCATCTTTGGCAAGCCTTAATTCACTCTTAATCTCTTCAAGTTCTTTTATAGCACTCTGTTCATGTCTTTTGGAGATGGTGATTGCACTCTCGGCCAATTCTAGCTTCTGATAATACTCATCCGAGCGCTTCTTATAGAGCTCAAGACTTTTATCTAAATCTGCATTTCTGGAGAGAAGGTTATCCTGCTTAACCTTGAGTTTAGCGATTTCATCCTCGTAGTTGCTCACAGATGCCTTGAAAGTTTCTCTCTTGATTTGATACAACTCGTCCTCTGATTCTCTTAGTAATGATTTCAATCTAAGAATTTCTGTCTTTGATGATGTTAATTCCTCTCTCGTGGTTTTCAAAGTTCTGGTTATGTCATTGTAAATTTTGACAAAGTCTTGATTTGCATTGGCGAGTGTTTTACTGATAACACTTGTTCTTCCAAAACTTTCACTCTTGGTAATTGAATTTTTTGAACCTCCAGGAGAGTCAGCTTCAAAGAGCTGGCCAATCTTACTCTCTAACTGAGACACCCGAAGTTGGGATTCTTGATACTTCTTCTCGAAATCCAAAGAACTATTGATACCTCTTGTGTTCTGAAGCTTATTGAGCTTTTTTTGTAGCTCAATGGCATAGTTTTCAGCTCGTTGACTGTTCTGCTCTTCTTGTTCTAACTGTATCTTCAAGTCTTCGATTTGTTTAGTGAAAATATCACTTGCTCCATGTGGGGAAAGATCTTCACCCATAGCCATTGATCTTCTATTTTTGTTTGGTGAGCTATATGGACTCACCTTCATCTTGCTCTTGAGAACTTTATTCTCTTCTTCGAGCTTCAAGTTTTCGAACCGTTCCTTTCTCAACAGAGCGCTTGCTTCGTTCAATTTCATTTTCATGGTGGCATAATCTTTCATAATACTTTCATCTTGAGGGGGTGGTTGGTTTTCTTTCTCTTTCTGCTGTTCCTCTAGTTTCTTGATGGTAGCATTTAACTTCAATATATTCTCAGAATACTGCTCTTTAGCAATCTTGGTATTTTCCAAGTCAACTCTTATTACTTCAATTGTGCTCAAATGTCTTTTGTTGTCCTCTAGAGACTGATGTAATTGTGACTTCAAATTCTTAATCTCTAACAAGTGATCTTGTTCCAGAGTCTTCTTCTCCTGCAACTCCTTCTTCAACTTTTCACTTTTCAGGGTGAGCTCTTCCAATCTAGCTGATTTCAATTGCGATTGTCTCAACTCTTTCTCTGTGGTCTGAAGCTCATCCTTCAACGCCAGGATTTGTGGGTTTACCTTTTCTAACAGTCTCAATAATTCTGCGTTCTTGGTTTCGAGACTCATAATTTGTTGCTTCAACTCCAGAATTTCACCATCTGCAGAGGATGAACTGAACTTCTGGGACTCCAAATCTCTACTCAATGATTGAAGTTGCAACTTGTGCTCTTCTTTCATTGACGCAATCTGTGCAATCAATGCCTCATACTTGCTCTTGAGATCACCGTGTTTTGAGTTCAACTCTTCAAGCTGGCTCTCCGTGTTCTTCTTCTCAATCATAAGATCATTAGCATTTTTCTTGATACCTTCACTGGTAGACTTGAGTTTGTCTGATTCGATCCTCAAAGCATTCAAGGATTCAAGGGTTTTGGAATGATTATCCCTTTCTACCTCTAAATCATGCTGCGAGGATTCTATGTCTTTGTACTTCACTTGGGTTGATGCGTATTCCAGAGACACATTTTGAAAGCGAGCATCAAGCTCGTTAAACTTCAGCTCCATGGTTGACAACGCAGTCTTAAGTTCGTCTTTGATCTTGCTGAGAGTGCCATTGTCGTTTCGAAACTTTTCAATATCGGCTTCGTATTTCTCTATCTTCGATTTGGATGAGGTTTCTTCCTTTTTCAATTCTTCCAAGAGTGTATCCTTGTATTTCATGTCAGTTTGTATAGCCTTCACTTTCTCCTCGAGTGTTGTCAATGTCTCGTTTAATTTCTTGTTTTCAGTTTCATAGTTTTTATTCAACTTTTCAGAGTCTTTCAATTTGAGACTGATCTTTTTCAAGTTGTCATTGATCTCCTTGGTGTCTAATACCTTGATGGAATCTTCCAATAATGGCTTAAGTTGTACAAAGAGATTGTACCACATATTTGCTTTCATTGACTCATCAACTTGCTTAATGTTCCTGGATATCACTTGCGCAGACTGAACCCTTAGAATTTGGGTTCTAATGCTATGCCTTGCCAAGTTACCTCGAATACAACTCTGAAGGTTCGTGAATAGCGCTTTCAAGGATAAATCCCTCAATTCCTCTAACTTACCGAGTATACCATTCTTGAAGAAAATTTTGGTGATACCAATTTTGAATGTGTCTGGATCCAAGTCAATATGTTTCAAGATCAACTCACTATTGGCTTTGTCATTTTTGGTGAATACTTCTTTCAAATTAAGAATCGAATACCTTGCAAAAAACTCATTGAATGTCATTTTATTCGGGTATCCTGCTCTAGTGATTCTTATACCTTCCAAAACACCATTGCATCGAAGTTGATTCAACACCAATTGTTTCTCAAACTTGTTCGGCTTCTTTTCCAAGTTGGGAAGGATACATCTGACGAAGTGAGGTTCTGTGTTAGTTAATTGTTCCATCAAAACGTTCAATTGTTCCTTATGTTTCTGTGATGCACTTTTTAATCTAGCCTTTGATTTTTTGGATTCGTCAGCTAGCCCCTGGAGATGTTCATCATTCTCAAATAGACCTTTGATGAATTTGATTTCTGATTCAGATAATAATTTCAAGACATGTTCATTTATCGGATCACTGTTTTTATTAAGCCAGTTTTCAACATTATATTCCACATTGCCAGCATAATGATTTATAATGAATCCCGATTTGAATTTGTTTGGTTTGAATTTGGGGTGTTTATCATTTCCCCAGTTAGAGAAAAGCTTCTCCAAGAACGATTTATCTGTGGAATTAGGTATGATACATTCCTCATCCAATAACTTCAAGATACCCATTGGTTGCTTCGTTTCAATCAAGTCGATGGTTGGTTGAAGATCTAACCCAAAATCGATGAATTCCCATTGTATATCTTCTCGTAAGTACTCGCTTTGTTCCAAAATGAACGAGTGATGATTGAAGAATTGTTGCAATTTTTCATTGGTATAATTAATGCATAATTGCTCAAAAGAGTTATCATCAAAGATTTCGAAACCAGCTATGTCCAATACACCGATGAAGTTATCATCAGACACGCCGATGTGAGCATTCAAATTGTCATTAATTTTTCTGATAATGAACACAAACAAAGTCTCATAGAGGTATTTTGCTAGAGAGTCAATAGAGTATTTGACTTCACTAGGTTTTTTGGATTTCTCCACAAGTTCTCTTCCTGCTTTCACTTTGGGTTTGACCAAACTGTTAACAAAAGCTGTTTTGTTAATTCCCAACAAAGTAACCACTGTACCTATCGGAGAATCATTAGTGAACGAAGCCTGCTCAGCCTTTTGATTATTGAACTTAATATTACCCAAGTGTAAGATTATAGCGAGTATTTTCACAATGTTTGAGATGTCATCATCATCAAGGCCAATAATATGAAAACTTTCAATCAAATTATTGAACTCAGTTTTATCATTCAAACTAGGAATAGTTACATTTGAGTTAGTCAAGTAGGAATACTTGGCCAAATCATCAGACAAAGAAAGTTCTTTGAGTTTGTCGTAACCTTTCAAGAATTGGTAAAAGATATGATAATTTCTTTCATTACTGGCTTGGTGAATAACTCTTGATTTTTCGAGCAAATAGTAGTCTATATTTGCTCCATTGATTTTACCGTGGGAATCGAAGAATATTTTGATGAATTTACCAAATCTTGAACTGTTATTGTTCTTTATAGTCTTTGCATTACCAAAACTCTCCAAGATTGGATTGGCCTGTAGTATTTTTTCATCAATACTGGCATGATGTTCCAGGGCAGGAGATCTCAGAATTGATGATAAATACTGAATGATTTTTTTGGTGTTTTCAGTCTTGCCAGCACCTGATTCACCAGTAACCAAGATAGACTGATCTTTCTTATTCTCAAGTAGATTTTTGAAAGTCATTTCTGCAATTGAAAAGATATGTGGTGGTAGTCTATCATCAGACATTGCATCTGATTTTGTCATCGAATTATCATAAGAATGGAAAAATTTAAGGGTTTTCTCATCATAGATGGGAAGTGATTTATATGGATTAATAGCCACCAAGAATAAACCTGAATAAGTATAAATTAAATCATCATTATACCTCAAATAAAGATTGTAAACAACTGAAGGTTCATTTAAATGAGTTAATTCTGCCATATCATTACACTTATTGAACTTTGTGGGATTACAATTTTCAAGTAAATCACTATTGATAACTTTAGTCGTCTCTTTATTACCATTAACTATGGTAACTTTACACTTACCATCTTCGAGGTAATCAGTTATGAATCCTTTAGAGAATAGATCAGATTCATCAGGTATCCAAACCCAATTCTTGGAATTGAATCCATCATCATCAACTGACATTTTTAAATCAGTCTCTGTGATCAATTGACTTTAACAAGTTGTAAACACGCTCGAGACATTTTTTTTTTGATTTGATAAACATTGATCCTGTATACAGAACTCTTTAGAAGTTGTCAATTTGGATGATATCGAAACCCAATAGTAGGAGGATGGTCTGAGAGCTAGCAGCGAAAAAAAACCCAGAACATCTATGGGACTATGGCCCCTAATTCTGGTTTGAAGACTTGAACCTTGTGTAAGGTTACGTTTCCTATACGACACATTAGTGTGAAAAATGTTGGCCACAGGAACTTGACTTGCCACAGATTTCAAGGTATTGAATTGTAACTGTGAGAAATTCAAGTCAAACTTGAGCTTTGTTAATAGCTCAAATGAGTTTTCTCCTTTCCATTTTTGTTAAATAATTTCCAAAATTGCCACATGTTACAGACGATAACCGTAGAATTATGCATGGGATACACCCTCTGAACTATTTATAAGTGGTAAAGATGCTTCAGACTTGAATTCTTGTGACGATGACTTGCTCTCCTAATCACGTTTCTCGTATCAGATTCAAACTACCTGTCAGAACTTCATCAAGCCTCAAGAACACTATCATCTCTTCCTCATTTGCCGTGAGGTCTTACAACAGTTTAAACAAGAAACGGATGACTTTTGTGTACAATAATGAGGGCAATGACGCAGCTGATCCAAGAGCTATGACCAAATCCAGAAATAAATTCATAATTGCAAGGAATTGTATCAATCAATTGATACAAGACATCTATAAGTTAACCAATAATGACATTTCTATGATAGCTTCGTTTGTATGATCAAGTCATTGTGTGTCCGAGTGTACTAACATCAGGTGTGGAGACGATCCACAACTCAATACACAAACTACTTTGAATATTTATCCCTTTTGGAATCATCCGCAGACAGAGCAGGTTCGTCCGCCGATAAAACACCCTATCCTACATCTTTGCAATTGACATATACAAAAGCATGCAGAACATCTTATAGACAGCCTACAACAAAATCTAAAAATTCGAGCATTTCCAAGTTTCGAATTAATAAAGTTTACCAAGCCCCACTGATTGTTTCAGGTTCGAGATGGAATGTGATATCTTACACCAATACTTTTGGTATGATTACCCAAGATGTGGTAAAAAAAAAAGAGCCGCATGACATTTAAGCAAAAGGCAACAGAAACTAATACATCTTGAGGGATCTCATGGAGCCTAATATCCTCACCCTTTACGAAGCTTTTAAAATTGGCACAGAGATCTTGGATGAGTTACAAGAAGAAGACAAGAATGATGCCTATGATTGTCATCTACACGATCACCGCCATTCATTGAATGAGACTGGTGCTTCAGATTGCCTCAAAAACAATATGAAAATGGTGAGTATGATATGACAGATTGCTCAAAAGAGATCTGATCAAGATAATGAAACTAACAAGACAGATAATAACCCAACTTCCCCACAAGATAGAGCTTGAAGAAGGGATAGAAAAATTGTATAATGATGTGACACCACAACCTTTCCAAAGAGATGTTTCTCATCGGGTCGAAGTACGCAGGCATGAAACAGAATTCAATGATGTCAAAGAGTTGTATCACAATAGAAAATTTTCGAGAGTTCAATCATCAATTCTTTTGAGAGCTTACACTGAAAAACAAAAGCTCACTAAGGAGGAAGTCAAAGCAGTCGCTTTCAAAACAGGATTGACACCTGGGCAAGTCAGAATTTGGGTATGTACGCGCGAGAAGCAAACTCCTATTAACTTTACAGTTCAATAATAGAAGAAATCGATCAAAGTGATCTTCCCCTACCTATATATGTGATTATGAGCACCCACACCATTTTGCAACAGCTTCAAAGTAGATCGCCAATGGCTCTTAATTCGCTTTGGTATGCTGTCTAAATTGTTGATGATGTTATTGAGCTCTTCGTCCTTAACTCCCAGACTGGGATCTTTTGAGACTAGATACAATATTAGATTTAATAGCTCGATAGTTTCCTTATGGCGTAGTTTGTTTTTGTAGCCCAATTCTTTCATGCGAATTCTGAAAGCCTGGAATAATTTAAGTCTTTCTTTAGGTGTCAATCTAGGGTTAGTCAAAATTGCAATCGAGATACCGGTCAAAACATGTTTATTCAACCATGACTTTTTGTCCACATTCTGCACCAAAGCATGCAAAGCTTGATGAGGGTTTTTGCCAATTTCGAATTTGTAATATAATCCTGATAGAACGCTTTTATCTAGGTCCAATGTACCTGCTATTGCTATCGGGTTAGAACAATCACGGGCGGATCTGATCTTGAATCTTACAAGCTCTTCTAAAATCTTTGTGAGAATATACTTTTTATCATCCAAAAAGCCAGTTGCGATTGATTTTCCCACACTTTCAAGAAGAATGCTCAATGTTGCGTCATCAAGCACAGATAAAAACTGAGCCAATTCTCTAACATGGTTATGTAGGAGTCGCAATTGTCTCGCGGAAGCTTGATCGTACCATTCATTGAATGGGACCTTTTGTATGTCTATGCAATTGGGTCCAGTTTTTGTCACGGCTATTATGCATCTCTCCACCAATAGACTGATATCTTCGGTCTCCCGCATATTATGACTTAATACAGCTGAACGCAAGAGCTGTAATTGAGCTTTACCAGAAAGCAACGGGGATTGCAGTATATCTTTGATCAATGAGATTGCGCCTGAATCTTTGTGAAGTGCAGCGATTTGCAACGAATCCATAATTATTGATACTAACGATCTCAGCAAGGAGAGTGAATTGAGGCTCTTGAAGATATGACTTATCAGACTCAAATTATTCTCCAGCACAAGATGTTGAAAGGTCAACTTCATGAACCTTAAAAAAACTGGTTTGCTTTGCTGCCGTAACCCAAACCCAGCTAGAATTGTATGTGCTTCATCAGATGCAAGGCATAAAACCAAATCGTCGAACACTTTCCTATTCATTACTTCATAGAACTCAATTAGTAATTTTACATTCTGCTGAGCAGTGTTGGATTTGATGCAGAGTTGCATCATCAGTGATAATAACTCTGATTCGTGCAGAAAGTCCCTTTTAATGGTAACCTTGTTGTCAGTGAGAAAATCAAAAGGACGCTGCAATCTTCCGAAATTGTCTAGAACCAAAGCAACATCAAGGCTATTGAGCTTGCAAGAACGATCATATAGGAAATTCTCCAAGATTCGTCGAATCAGTGGATTCTGCAAATAATTGTGGAACAGACTTAACCACCCAGGTTGAGATATGAATAGGGATGATGATGAGAGGATAAAGAGTTGAGTTTGTAAATGCTTCAAAACATTTGTTGGCGCCCCAGGCTTGTCAAGTAACTTTCGAAAATGCTGGATACGGTTTGAGTCAGATAATTTGAAAAGATTCGGATCAGATTCGGTTGGCTTGAAATCCAAGGCGTCTATGAGGTCTTCCTTGCGCTCTTTTTCTTTGTGCACAATTACGTCTAAAATCGAGTTGAACATATTGTGGCTTGTGGTGATGCCTTTTGCTGCAAGAGTGAAATCCAATAAACCAAACTGCGAATCATTGTTCAGATGGATTTCATCAATGATTAATTCTACCATGTCTTCTATGTCTGACAATGTTGAAAAGTTGTGGAAAATGATTTTCCAGCATTCTTCATAGTACCTATGAAAGGCCAATCGCTTTAATAAAGTAACCACAAGAGACAAATCTAGTTGTTGATCAATCAGGTGATAGTAGTAGATGTAGATTTCGGGTTTAATCCGAACAGGATGAAAGGCTAGTAACTTGCAAAACTTGTTGTAGCCATCAAGTTCAGTTGCCAACTGTCGTCGTATCTCGGGATCAAGTATTATCAGAGACTCCAGCTCCTGTCGTCTAAGGGAAGAATCGACAAGAAGAGATTTGCTGAGATGAGCACCCTCAGATCTTATTGTCTCTAGAATGTACAGTGAAACACTAGGTTTGCCGTCAGGCCACAAAAATCTGGTTAGTTTTGCATATTTTCCTTTACTCTCCAGATTACTCGACCGCAATGTCTGGAAAAAGACTGAATGATTCTTCAATATTGTACTCCTTCGCCCTGATCGTGTGAGCCACATAACTCTGCCATTTTTCTTTGCAATGAATTTTTATAATCAGGAAGTCGCGATGTGTTCAGAATATGTCACGAGTGATATGGAACTCAGATATTGACGTATATAATACAAATGTGATGCCTCTACCCATCGCAAGAACTATAACTCGATATCTCAATGTGCAGGAACTCTGGATATTTAGGCAGGTGTCAAAAAATGCTTACAGTGCTTGTAATGATGATTCGTTGTGGTTATCGAAGTTGAGAGCAATGGACGTGAAAATCGAATTGTCAAAAGTTAGTTTAGAAAACTGCATCTCTGAAATCAAACAATTAGATGCTCTCGACTGTATGGATCATACTTTACGGAGTACCTCGTTAGCAAAATTTCATGTCATGCGTATTCATAGAAACTTACTGCCGTATTACATGGACCTTTTAACCAACAAAGACTTTGACAAGTTAAAGATGTTTATTATTTTCAAGACTCCTGAAGAGCATGCAAAGATATTGAGTAACATTATGCGCTACAACCGGATTGACATGGATACTGCATCAAGAGATCAGGTGGAGGACAAGATCAACTCGCTCTTTGAGATATTCGAGAATGCTATTCTACGTGAACTAGAAATACATTTTGATCTAGAGGATTACACGAAGGCTAAACAGTTCATTGACATTTTAATCTATCTCAAAAACCAGCAAACTTTGATTGATTTTTTCTTACAGAAGACTATCTTCGACAATGTGCAAGATAGCATTCTTGATCCTTCCAAAGTAACTCTCGAAAAATTCTTCTGCCCTACCCCCCTGGAAAGGCATTGGACAATAAATCATAAAGTGTTTGTTCAGTACATAGACGAATTAGCACTCCTTTTCAATAATCAGGCCAGAATAGTAGATTTGTTGTTCCCAGATGATATACCCATGATGTACAAAGTGTCTGAAGAACTCATGAGCAACCAAGTGAGCTCATTTTGCATGTCGTTAATCGATGTCTCCAAGGTGAAAGGTATCAACTTGATTCTTGTGCCTTTCATATATGAGAGCCTTACCTCAGATTTCATCAGAAAATTGAATCCTTCTTCGAATGCTGGCGAGAGCTACACAATCTTGATGAGGGACCTCATTGATATGTTTTTTGAAGCTATTTTGGCCGAGTACGTCAGAGATGAACTCTCCGAGGTAAAGAGATGTACAGCACAAGCCATAAAAGACTGGAATATACAAAAGAGCATGAAAGAGCAAGAAAGTGCTCAGGGTATACTTAGAAGAGTCAAGGTCGAAACGAAGAATGATTTCCTACAAAGTTTTAAAAAGGTCTTCTCTGTTACTACATCTGCTGCACTGGAGAACCTGGAGGAAGACTCTTATTCAGAAGTCGATGCTAAAGTGAAAATGCTCATGCATAATATCAAGTCACTCAACAAGATCTTCAGCGTCGAACTTGGAGTTCATGTGATCAACCAAGCGACACAATCACTTCATAGACTTGCTGTTTTCACAAAGTTCTCAGTTGTATCAACAAGGAAAGAAGTGTCATCCGCAATGCAAGAGATTTTTGCAATTGTGGTAGGTGCTATCGGTAACGACCATCTAAAGCCAGGATTCCAAACAGCCCTTGAGTACTTACGAAGCTACAAACCTTCACTACACTCTAATTCAGTCTCCAGAACCCTTGAGCCCTTGGTTCTATTTTGTGAGCTCATAAACATGGCTGACTTAATAATTCAGATGATTGATTTGTTCTACAAGGAGGAAATAGTTTCCAATAACATCTTCAAGAACGAGAATTCCATCCTGAATGTTTCTCTTCAGTGGAAAAAGAATTTTGAGAGTCAGGTGGACAGCTTTGTGGCAGACGGGTTGAATGCTGGAATTGATGCCTTCATTGGAGAGTTGGAAAATGCCTATCTCCAAGAATCCTCAGTTGCCGATTACAATCCAGTAGAGAAGGATCAATCGCAGACGTCATCTAAGGCTGCCCGCAAAATTGTCTCCATATTGGAAGAGAACTTTGATTTATTGGTTGGGTGCACTGACAAGTCGATAGTGGATGTATTTCAGCAAGAAATCGCAGAACGTTTCTTTCATCTCATAGTGAAGAACACTAAAGCTTCTGTCATCTCAGTTACTGGAGCAGTGAGATACATCACTGATATCAATTTGTTTAATGACTTCATTGTGTCCCACATCAAATCCAATAAACGCCAGGTTTATCCATTATTCCAGGCTCTAAAGAAGGTCGGAAATATCTATTTGATCAGCGGGGATGACTCAAAAGCCATAGGCAAACTTGTAAGCGATCTCAGCAAGTTCAACGGAATATTCTCACAGGAGGAAATTTTTGAGTTTGTGCAAAGAAGACAAGACTGGCCTGTAATCAAAAGAGATGTTGAGAAAGTAATTTATGGTCTCAATTTAGCTGATTGTGTAATTATTTAATTCTCAAAAAACTATCATAAGGTGTGCTCCTGTATGCTTAAGGCTTTGGGTTTAGGCAAAAAGCTTAATGTTGGAACCTGCTGTCGCAGCATCATACCCAACAGTTTGTCATTTAATGCCCCATTCTCAACTGGCGGCAGTCCAGAGAGTGTTGTGTTCGAAAGAGTGTCTCGTGCATATAGGATCCTATCCGACAAAGACAAAAGTTTCAGGTATTCAACACATGAAACTAGGAAACTCTACAAGGGCCTGGGATCCTCGCTACTTGAGGACCTTTTTCAATATCCCAGGATCAACGGTGATCTTCTAGATTTGTTGACAAAGTCGTTCTGGAAATCAAATTCGATGAGGTCTTTACTTTTAATGAACCTCCACGAATTGTGGGTTGCACATAAATCTACATTGTTGGAGCTTATATTTACGTACCTAGCAAGCAAATCCATTGACCGTACCTTCTCGTCTGTTGACCTATATTCAGAAAGCGATCAGCTATATCACATAATCACCCTAGCTTGTACATCAGGCGAGCCACTTATTGCAACACTGCTTTTTCTTCGACTGCCTTTCGCTGATAAATCCCGCAACACTGAGCTTGCTGAGCTTATTTTGAGCTGTCTAATATCGAATCGTGGGTCATCGTCCCAGAATCACGTATTTGCTATCTTACAACTATTGAAATTTCTTGATCCAACTAAGTTGAGAACGAATACTTTGATATCAATACTTGAATTCGGTCTTGCAGGCAGTGATTCACCATACTTTTGTAACCTATTGTACTCTAAAGTCAAAATGGCATTACAAAAGACACCTAGTACACATTCCTCACAGAGATTGCATCAAATTGTAATGAAGTTGATAGAGAGGAATCTAGAGCACTTCATTCACTACAAAGCATTCTGTATCTGGAAAGATTTGGACAGAGTTACAAATACTTGGAAATTTGACAGCAAATTCACAGGTTTGTTGTTAAACTCTTTACCGGGAATCTATGCCCAACATGTGTCTAAGGTACTTGAGGATCAAGGAGAAAGAAAGGTTCTGGAGCCACTCCTTCGTTATTATCTTAAAAAAGGAGGCGAAGAGAAGAAAGTCTTATCATTGATGAAGAATTTGACTCAACCAGTTTCGAGAAATACACTCAGTCTTCTTTTCGAAGCGATGATCGCACTAAACAGAGAACCAGAGTCGGACAAGATCCTTCATATGCTTTTTAAGGCGAAGAATGGTTTGAATGAAGACGATGTGGAGACGATAGTCCGAAGCTCGCTCAATAAGGGCCATATTGAGCAAGCCATAGAGACAGTTTTGGCAGTAGACCTGGTGCTTGCGAAGAAGGCTACTCTCACAATACTCAAGCACATGCTCCAATTTTACTCTTGTGATGAACTCAGGAGACTCCTCAAACTTTTGTCACCACTAACAATCCCTCCCATCGATACTCATAGCGACTGTAATTTTCAAAGTCTAGTACCTTCGGTTACAAGGTGGGTCCTCAAAAACAAGGGTAACAGACAAGCCTTATCGTTCCTTATTTGTTTGAAAAGCGTCAATTACTCTGATCGTCACTCCATTCATGTTTTGAATCGACAAATGGATCTCATCGGATTGCCAGTCGAACTTGTTCACTTTATTGCCCGTTTTTCTTTGGATGAGACTTCCAGTTACAATTTGTTACTAGAGTCCGCCTTACGTGCAAGAGATGTTTCAACCTTGCAGATTTGCATGGATGAGCTTCGGATCAGAGGTCATGATACACAATCGATATTACATGCTTGCCGCTATGCTGATCCTGAAGGCTTTGAAGAGGTTTTCAAAGAGGGGATTGCTAAGCATTTGACATTGACATGAGTAATGTACATTAGAAGAAAATATATACAGGTGGACTACTTCTTGTTTTGCTTTTTGTTGAACATCTTGCCCCCACTTTGTACCTCTTGGGCATTCTTACTAAGTAAATCGAGAAATCCCTCAGACTCAGTGATTTGTTTGTGCTCGTCATCAAAAGATTCAAACAGTGCAAACCTTTGTTTGAACTTGTTCAATTTACCAGTAGCATTTGGATCCGAAGTCACCAAGTCGGATCTATTTGGGTTCCACAAAGGACTATTTCTTTGGTCGCTGATCATTCTAATCTCGTCCTTAGGAGCTTGAGTCCTTCTGTGAATTACAGAACCATCACTCAACTCTACGAGAGCATCGAACTGATGGAAGATGGCTGGCCTAGCTTTCCCAATTTTGATTTTCCTCATAACTCTTCGTGATGAGAGGTGGACATCACCTTTCATCGAAACGAACCTCTTGAACTCTTTAGTCACCACAGAATTCATGTCTTCAGAAAATTATTTGAGAAGCTAGAACAAATATGAAGGTCGTGTTTACATCGATTTGCATATTGGAAAATCTCATACTGAGTTGAATACTCATTGACAATGGCCTTCTCTACACAAACTCCCACGATAGTGGTACTTAAAGAAGGTACTGACACTTCTCAAGGTAGAGGACAGATAATTACCAATATCAATGCATGTTTAGCCATTCAAGATACTTTGAAACCAACTTTAGGGCCATTTGGATCGGATATTTTGATTGTTTCTTCTAATGGCAAAACTACTATATCAAATGATGGTGCTACCATCTTGAAATTATTAGATATAGTTCATCCTGCAGCCAAAATGTTGGTGGATGTTTCTAGAGCTCAAGATGCTGAAGTTGGTGATGGAACAACCTCTGTTACAATTTTAGCTGGTGAATTATTGAAAGAAAGTAAAATATTTATTGAAGATGGTATATCATCCAGTTTAATCGCAAAGGGACTCAGAGCTGCTTGTGATTTAGCAGTAAAGCAGATCAGGGATATCGCAGTGGAAGTGAAAAAAGATGATGCTGCTGAATTTCGTCAACTTCTTGAAAGATGCGCTACTACTGCAATGTCTTCAAAATTAATCAGTAAGAATTCTGAATTTTTCACCAAAATGGTTGTGGATGCTGTTTTAAGTTTGAATCAAGAGGACTTAGATGAAAAGTTGATTGGTATTAAGAAAGTGGCTGGTGGTTCAATGGAAGATTCTCTTTTTGTTGATGGTGTAGCTTTTGAAAAGACCTTTTCCTATGCTGGTTTTGAACAGCAACCCAAAACGTTCAAAAACCCAAAAATCTTGAATTTGAATGTTGAATTGGAGTTGAAAGCAGAAAAAGACAACGCAGAGGTGAGAGTCGAACAAGTTCAAGATTACCAAGATATTGTGGACGCTGAATGGAAGATTATTTTCTCAAAGCTTGAAGCTATCTACAAGAGTGGTGCTAATATAGTTCTCTCCAAGTTACCTATAGGTGATTTGGCAACTCAATACTTTGCTGACCGTGATATATTTTGTGCTGGAAGAGTCTCAGGTGAGGATATGGAGAGAGTCATACAAGCAGTTGGGGGTTCAATTCAATCAACCTGTTCCGATATAACTGACAGTGATTTGGGAACATGTGAGCTATTCGAGGAAGTTCAGATTGGTTCTGCCAGATACAACTTATTCAAAGGATGCCCTGAAGCCAAAACTTGTACATTAATTTTGCGAGGTGGTGCTGAACAAGTTATTGCTGAGGTCGAGAGATCCCTTCATGACGCAATTATGATTGTGAAAAGAGCTGTCAGTCACAACACGGTTGTAGCTGGAGGTGGTGCTATCGAAATGGAGTTATCCAAATTCCTCAGAGAATATGCTAGATCTGTTGCTGGAAAGCAACAACTTATAATTTCAGCATTTGCCAAAGCTCTTGAGTTAATTCCAAGACAACTTTGTGAGAATGCGGGATTGGACGGCATTGAATTATTGAATAAGCTCAGAAGTGCTCATGCTAATGGGGAATCTTCGTTTGGTATCAATTTTCAAGAAGAATCTATTGGTGATAACATGGAGAGTTTTATTTGGGAGCCGGCTTTAGTCAAGATCAATGCTCTTCAATCTGCCACTGAAGCTGCTACTTTGATCCTCTCAATTGACGAAACCATCAAAAATGAATCTCAAGAACAAGAAGTTGGAAGAGGTAGAGGAGCTTATTAATGATGGCGCGCTAGATTTCGGTTACAAAATCAAGTCTGAATCCCTTACACGCGCGCGTCGCGGTTGTATGAAACACGAAATAGGTTACATGAACCTTCAGTCGCGAAAATGCGATTTCATATATAATACGAATAGGAAGTCCAAAATCTAGGTCCCTCATAATATGCATTCTCATAGAGGTAAACATGATGATGGAGAAAAGTATGGTCCACCATCGTATGTTAGGCCGCGTCCGTATAGTCCTATGATGGAGTTACTAGAATCCCAAGGTAATAGCCAATTAGTAGAGGAATATAACGAGGAGATAAGAAGGTACTATTCTTTTCAAGAGACTAGCAGTTCTGTCAATGTTGCTATGATTGACCTTCAGCCTGAAATCCAATGGTTCATGCGGCCTTTTCTACTCGATTTCATAATAGAGCTTCATGGATCCTTTCGATTACAACCTCAAACACTTTTCTTGTGCATGAATATTGTTGATCGTTATTGCTCCAAACGAATAGTGTTCAAGAGACACTACCAGTTAGTTGGCTGTACATCCCTCTGGATTGCAGGGAAATACGAAGATAAGAAGAGCAGAGTTCCAACTCTTAAAGAATTAGCTATGATGTGTCGAAATGCGTATGATGAGGATATGTTCATCCAAATGGAAAGGCATATATTGGCCACGTTGGAATGGTCATTAGGACATCCCAGCCTAGAGGATTGTCTCCAGATGGCCATAGGCTGGTCCAATCTATCATCACAACTCACCCCAGTGAAATCGAGCAAGCAAGTCTCAGGATCGTCCATCATATCAGCGGTAACCGCAATTGGGCGGTTCCTTTGCGAGCTTTCCCTCTACAACAAATACTTCCTCAGTGTACCCCCTTCATTGGTATCAATCACGGCAAATTTGCTCGCTTGCTCTATGTTGCAAGTACGGAATGGCGCCATACTGTTACAACATTTATTTGGCATGAGTCTCAGATCCTCATATGGAGCAGTCAGAAAATACGAAGATAATACTGAGAATGAACTACCAGCTGTTCAGGGTCCGTTTTTGAGCGGTCTTGATGAGCAAACCCTCAACACTATTAGAAAAATTTGCTTATGCCTCATAATACAATTGGGAAAAGCTACAGAAGTCTTAACCAAGAAATATGAGGATTTGGGTGTCATTCAGGTAGTGAGAAATTTCACTGAACGTCATTTCAACATAATAAAAATCGTGAGTAAGAACGAATCATCCATCGAGGAACAACCCGAGAGTGACATGACCGAAAGCTCAATGGGTCAACTATCAGATATTCTTCTACAGTTTTCAAGCACCGATAATACCGGATTTGAAGATATACATGTCCCTTTAACTCCACCATCTGCATCTTCACAACTATCAGTGTTTTCTTCGGACTACCACCATCAAATGGCTATGATTTCCAAATCCAAGTACAACACAGGGCCAGAAGTCGACTTAGAGTCACCAACCCAGAGCAATAGCAGCCTCTGGTCCTCACCAGTCCATTCAAAAATGCATGTCTAAGCCGAAATCATGAAACTAGCATAAATTTAATTCTACTCCACAAAAAGTGTATTGTAATATCAAGAATAAATACCCTGAGTAAGTAATTGGAACTGATCGTACAAGCGCGTGTACATACTACCAACACTTTTCCCAATGAGCACATCTTCCACAAATGTATCACAAGCTTCGTCATCTAAATCTCTTTGGAGTCGTTGATGAAGAAGTATGCTAGTCTGAGCACCATTTTTGAAGCATGGTAGGCTTGAATCTTTCTGCATTAGATCAACCATGTGGATCAACAGGTCACAATTCTGGCGTAAAACCTTGAAAGCTGATTTGCAAAGTTCCACGAACTTTCTGTAAGGCAAGCTATCGAATCCACCAAGCACTTCCACGTACTCCTGAGTTAGTTTGAAGGGAGCAGCCTCAAAACCCATGCTACCAGGAGAATTGGACAAAAGAAAACCGAAGTCAATATGTATTATGTGACCTTCAGTATCAATCATGATATTACCATTGTGCCTATCTTTAATTTGAAGCACATAGCAGATGATGGAATATGCGGCTAAACTTCGACAGAAGTTATCTTGCGCAAGACGGTATCTTTGTGAGTCTTCCCCTCCATAGACTTTGACAAAGTAGTCTTTCACTGTAGCCATTTTTGTCAGTTTGGTAGCATGAGTTGAGAGTGAAATCTCTGTCATGGATTTTTTGATCGAATGAATAGACATGGCGTTATTGATAGTTTCCACCAAACCTGAACTAGCACTCGTCACAAGAATCTTCATATTCTTAACCCATACCCCAACAGAATGGCTCTTCCAAATCTTTGAGATCATGGAAATTAGTTGACAGGCAAAGGCTTCTTGTGGCAAGTCGTCTCCATTCTTTGCTATAACAGAGCATAGTTCCCAGTTTTTCATATGTCCATACATACTGGATTGACGTATTCTTCTCTTTTTAGTCACCCAGTCCTCTCCTAATTTAAAGTCATTCTCTGCTTTTCGCTCTCCAGCATCAGAAAATGGTGTTCCATCTTGAGCACTATTAATCTCACTTATTTGCTGGTAGTCTAAAGTGTCGAACTTGTCTTGTAGCGATTTCATGGAATCAATAATTCTACTCTTTATAGATGCTGCCTGTTCTGAGTTAGCTTGTCCAGAGTTTTCCAACTGTTGCAACATCACTGTTGCAATCCGCATCTGAGTTGATAAGTCTCGGGTTGAAATATTCCCTTCTGTATCGTGCATAACATGAGGTGGGTGGGGAGTGTAGGAATTCTCGTGTCGAGTTGGGCTCAAATGACTGGTTATTAGGTTTCTCTCGTTTGAGAGTGCAACAACAGACATATCACCTAGATCTTCCTCTTCAAAACTATTGCGAGCTGAGGATGGAATGGAGCTGGTGAAAGTTGAGGATACACTACTAGGTAAACCCTTCTGGTAGATTATGCTCTTATTGTGGTCACTTTTGGGATTGAAGTCCAATTCTTCACTCAAATATTCAATCAATAGTAAGAAAGGCACTCGTTCGGCTGAGTTTAGAACACATGCCTCATTCACATTCAACTTCAAGATCCTGTGAAATTTGTTTTGCTTACTGCTTATGGGAAATAGTTGAGGAATATCAATTTCAGATGGAAGAAGGGTATTGTTGATGATCGAAAGCTCAGCCCTCAATGTAGTTAGCCTAGCTTCTTTGGGGACTTGGGAAAGCCGAGATGAAATGTTCTGAAGAGCCATAACAAACTGTGTTTCCTTTTTGAAGTAATTGACGTGGAGATGTTTAACTTTTTGCTTGATAGAGGTGCATGAGATAGCCCCAGTTTTGGGCTGCTTATTGATCTCCAGCGATGCCAATGAGTTTAGTGAAGAGTTCGAAAGAACTGGCGTTATGTCTTCAGCCCTGGAAGCTGCCTCATTGGCGTGTAAGTCAGGTAACAGATGAGAAACAAATTGAGGTGAGATATCTGGATTCTCCAAATTGATCAGTCTGGAGGTAGAATAATCCTCGGACATCCGTTTCGAAAAGGACTGTGATCTTTTTTTAGAGATTATTTTCGTGTTAACATTGATGATCTTCTCAATAAACTCTGAGTCTGAGCTGTTGGCAAGTTCGTCTAAATTAGTCGTTGATAAGGATAGCGAGTTCTCTTCTTGAAGATTTGGTTGTTCGATAGCGAAAGGTTTCTGTTTATCTATCACTTCGGAAGATTCCAGGGACATTGTTCTATTCTTCATAGTGAGATTTTTGGTCAAAGCTTTGTGAAAATTGGCAAGACGAAACAAGAAAGATTTCTGTTGCTTGGATTGAGATACAATGACTGGCTTGATATATGATGTCAATTCTGGTACTGTAACTAGTGATCCTATTGTACCCATCAAGACTAATGCTGGATGCAAATTTTCTCTGAACTTGAACAAGCTTGATTCTTTTTGTAACTCATGGCTGAACATAATACTCTGGATATCATTAATAAACGAGCGTACCATATGAAAAGAGTAGGAATCGGGACTGTCTTTCAATTCAAACACGTAGCTCTGTAGGTACCAAAATGAGATCAAACAGAAATGGGGGTATTTCCTGGAATAGTCCAATAAGAAGTCTGGTAGTGCCATGGAGTCTGTTTCATAACTGACAAGTAATTGTATGAATTGTGGGATGTAAAACTCAAGTTCCACATACTTAAACAGGTAAAGCTTATTTATGAGAAAATGAGAGACACCGATATTGTCATAATGGGTCTGAATTAAGTATATGCAGTTGATGACATCGAAATCCTTGCCACTCACCTGTTGCTGTAGTGACTCAAAGAGGTCTTGCTCCATGGTTGACATTTTCCCAAATCGAAAAAAAAGTTCTGAGGTCGAGTATCACGTGAACAGAATTCAATATCTCTATACAAAACTATGGGTTTAGGTGCTGTGTTTCTCAAAAGCAGGGATATGGAATTTATCATCGTACTTCTGACCAGGAAGAATGGGCATTACTTCAAAAATTCTACTAGTCAAAGATTCCGGATCCATTGAGAGATCCACATCCTTGTAAATGATGTACTCGAGGTCCTCCTTCTCCCCTCCTGGTTGGGCAGGTTTGAATAGCCTTGGGTGAAAAGATACACCATCTTCAATGCGTTTCTTTGCCCGGGTTCTCTGCTCATTTTCGACAGAGGATTTTTCAGCAGTGGCAAGTTGGTGGTCTCTTTTGCCCAAAGCATCGATTGTCTTCTTCCAAAGTTTACGGGATTCGTAGTCCCATTGATCCTCCAAAGGTTTTACTTTTGGCAGAATTTTAACCGTCTTTGAAGTGTCGTAAAGTACCAGACTTTTTCCTGTCTTCACATCTTTGATTTCCATTATATCGTTCCATTTGCCTGAGATCGTATATAATACTTCATTGGTAGTGGAGTTTTTGATTGATCCTTCTATGGCATCATAGGTCCCGCTGATGAAACCTTTAGTCTTGAACTCTATGTCTGCTTCGAATCCCGTAGCGGCACACTTGACGTACATGTGATCTCCTAATTCGTATCTCAATTTCCCAAAAAGAATACCCCTGCAGTAGACATTAGGCTGATTCATAACGTAAACCTCGTTGTCATGTTCTCCCAAGGTAACATAACCCCAACCTTCCATCATAGCAGCTGAGGAATTGCCTAAGAACCTGGATTTGGGTATGACTGTACCGTCAACCCTGATTTTCAGCTGAGGTACCACATAAAAATATGAGGACTTCGGAGGGTGATGTGATGTCTGCTCTGAGATATAGTATGCTTTATTGCCCCCCTCGAGGTTATCCCAATAACAGGAGAATATTTCACCAAGTACAGGATTCAATGGTTTCTTGACCGCTTTTGGGGCAATATGCCAGGACGCTAGATACCATCTTACCATTGATATGAACCTTTCAAGGGGATCGGATTGTGCGTTCGCCTGCAAAAGCAAGTCAGGAATTTGGAAGAAATTTGTGATGCGTTCCAACATTGACTTCTTCTCGAGTATGAAAGTCGGTAATGTGATCTTGGAGAGGTCACAACCGGGGCGCAACTGAGAAATAATACCCATCAAGATTGATTGACCTTCATTATCAATCTCATCAATGTCATCAGTGTTATCACTCTTATAGCCGGGGGTTTGAGTGGAGCTTTCAGTTTCGGACAGGCCCTTGAGCTTGAGTTTGTCGAGCTTTGCAGTGAGACCCATTTGAAATGATTGAATAAATTGAGAAAGATAGTTTGCGGAAGCAAGAAAACTCCGCCCTCGTAACCGCGAACTACCATTGAGTAGTTTTGTAAGAAAAAACTAACTTTTCAAAACAATGCTATAACTACCACTGTTGGACACTTCTGATAAGTGTGATAAGTGTCATGTTTTGCCTCTCATGCTCCATCTGGTGATAAATGAAATGCCCATGTCGCCAGTGGGAATATGACTAGGCAAGAAGATTAATATTCATGCTTGTCTCCTCTGGGTGTGAATTCCATTACCAGAGGTTTGTCATACTCCGGTTGTACTGCGTGTGCAATTAATGGGCTATTTTATTATCTACATGGAACACATCCAGAATTGTCCGGGTAACCTCTGATATTGAGCTTTTCTCAACACTCGATTCTTAAAATCTATGTCATCTACGTATGGAGTGACACCTCCCATCTCTTTGGCAAATCCCACACCGCAAGAAAATGCATTGAATGATTCTCTTATAGCTGAGTTGAAGCTGAGAGGCTCATTCGAGAGTAAGGCAGCAACAGATAGAAGAACTGATTTGCTCAAGATACTCCAAAGTTTGACGCAAGAATTCGTCTATAAAGTATCCAAGTCGAAGAATATGAGTGAAGGAATGGCCAAAGATGCTGGTGGGAAGATTTTCACTTTTGGGTCCTATCGATTGGGGGTACATGGGCCCGGTTCCGATATCGACACATTGGTGGTTGTTCCCAAGCACGTCTCTAGATCAGATTTTTTCGAGGTTTTCCCCGATATCCTCAGAAAGCGACAAGAACTACAGGAAATAGCACCTGTCCCCGATGCTTTTGTTCCCATTATCAAAATGGAGTTTGGCGGTGTTTCTATTGACCTAATCTATGCTAAATTAGACCTTCCTAGAGTCCCAACTGACTTACAACTTGACGACAAGAATCTTCTACGAAATTTGGATGATAGAGATTTGAGGTCTTTGAATGGTACCAGGGTCACTGATGAGATCCTAGCTTTAGTTCCCAAGCCAACTGTTTTCCGACATGCCTTAAGGTGTATCAAGATTTGGGCGAAGGAAAGGGCAATTTATGCCAATGTTTTTGGGTTCCCAGGTGGTGTTGCATGGGCTATGTTGGTTGCTCGTATATGTCAATTGTATCCGAATGCTGTTGGTGCCGTAATAGTGGATAAATTTTTCCACATTTATTCTCAATGGAGTTGGCCTCAGCCAGTCCTCTTGAAACCCATCGAGGATGGGCCTTTGCAGGTGAGAGTCTGGAACCCTAAGCTATATCAACAAGACCGACTCCATAGAATGCCCGTCATCACACCTGCGTATCCGTCCATGTGTGCAACTCATAACATTACAAGTTCCACTCTGAAAATCATCATAGAAGAATTCAAGAGAGGTGCTGCGATTATGAATGGTATCATTTCTGGGAAAAACACGTGGTCAGACCTTCTAGCACGACATAACTTCTTTCTGAGATATAAGTTTTATCTTTGTGTTACTGTTGGGACAAATGACACATATGAGGAACACTTGAAGTGGGGTGGTTTTGTTGAAAGTAAACTCAGGTTGTTGGTACAAAAACTTGAAGCAACCGAGGGCATTGAGATTGCACATCCTTATTTCTCACCATTTGAGGATAGCTTCAAGTGTAAGAATAAAGCGGTGATCAATGAAATAATGCCAGACTTTGGCTCTCTTCGAGGGGAGGAGGTTGTCAAAAAGATCACCAAGATTGAGACCCCAAATAAAGAGGATTCTGATCCAGAAGATGTACCACTTCATCTCATCAGAATGTATATTGGTCTACAGATCGTTCTTAATTCGAACGGTGAGAAGAAACTTGACATTCAGAGACCTTGCTCGGATTTCTTTACGTTGTGCAAAGGTTGGCAAGGTTTCAATGAGGATAAAAACTTGATCCAAATCAAGAATGTCAAGCTGTATGATCTTCCTGATGATGTGTTCATAGAGGGAGAGAAAAGACCAGTCAAATCCGTCAAGAGGAAAAGAGACAGTGCATCGAACACCACCAAGAAAAAGGCCAGAGCCACTTCGTAAAGATAAGTCATATATTCATTCGTGCCAAACACTAGGATACATCATCACCAATTCGTTCGTATGTCGATCTCCTCCAATTTAAGATAAATTCTCCAATTTTTGGTGTATAGTTTATGGCCAATGTAGAACACAGCAATTACCACAGCTCCCAAATAATTTTTGAAGAAGTTTTCAGCGTTGGGCTTGGAGCTACCTATTGGAAAAAGTGAAGTCCAAAATTGAAGACCAAGAACAAGAACCAACAAAACAATGGAGTAAATCGAACCCCAAATGCCTGCAAAAGATTTGAACTTGAGTTCTTCGAGCTGCTTTCCTTGAACTTGCATAGCTGCTCTGAACCTTATATGGCAAATGTTTATATTGAGCCACAGGAAGATTGTCAGCATTCCACTTATACTTAATAACCAGGCAAAAACTTGATCTTGCTTTTCATAAGCTGAAAGAAAGCATAACAAACCAAAGATAGCAGCACAGATTAATCCACCTAGTGGCCTTCCTCTTTTATCAACGTAAGCGCAAAACCTGGGAGCTAACCCTTGAGCACCAAGACTTTGAATTGTTCTTGAACAACCATAAACAGCTGAATTACCAACTGAAACCACAGATATCAAGATAACCACATTAAATATGGAGGGTAGTACTTTGATTTGGGCATTTTTTATAGCAATCACGAATGGTGAAGTACCATTAAGTTCAGGTGAATCGTATGGTACAAGAAGACCAACTACCATCAATGAAAGAATGAAAAAACCAAATATACGCCAAAAGACTTGTCTAATAGCGCTAGGAAGTGTTTTACTAGGATTTTCACTTTCAGAAGCTGCAAGTCCAACCAATTCAGTACCTGCTAAACTGTATGAAGCTGTGACGAAAACTGTACAAACACCCTTGAAGCCATTTGCAAAAGGTCCCGGATTTCTCCAGTATCTGCCACCAATAAATTCATGTGTTGGTCCTCCCCCGCAAACAAGTACAATACCCAAAATGATAAAACCGATCAATGCAACAACCTTGAAAATTGCTAGAATAAACTCTGCTTCACCATAACCTTTGACTCCAAAGAGGTTAATAGCAACAATGAACAAGTAAAAAATGGCAACCCATGCAACAGGATTGATTTGAGAGTTCCAATACTTAATGCAAATTGCAGCAGCCACCAATTCTAATGGTAGCACAATCAACCACATTATGGCATAATTCCAACCAACTGCAAACCCCCACGATGAATCAACAAATCTTGTAGCATAACTTGAAAAGGCTCCACTTACGGGGAACGCTACACATAATTCACCCAAAGAATAAACTGTGAAAAAAATCATTGTACCAATCAAACCCCAACCTATTAAAAGAGCTGCTGGACCACCAGTTGCTAATGCACCACCAGAACCTATAAGCAAACCAGTTCCCAAAGTTCCACCTAAACTTAACATTTGTAGGTGTCTATTTTTCAAGTCCTTCACTAATGGTGATGATTCAGCACCTCTATTAGCCTTTTCAATATCATTAAGTTCTTCTATGTCTTCTTCCATTATGACATCTTGACGCTTAAACCCTTCTTTCACATCGCCCCACCACGTTCTCTTGACACATGCAACATCTGATGAACTTGCCTCGTAAGACTTCACTATTGTTGAGTTTGACTCTATATTTTTGCAATCATTTTCCATTATTTGTGTACGATGATAATGAATAAACAATCAACTTACTGATTTTCACCAATATTCTACTATTTTACTGGTCGAGAATGACTAAATGCATTTTTACGTGAATTTTGGAAAGGGCAATAAATGTCCGGGATCCAAGAGGCATTTTGCAATTTTTCAACATCTTTTTGCGGCATCACGCCCAAACAGGAAAATCCATGACATGGTTGTGACACCCTATGCTCATGAAGGTTTAATTACATTTGAAAGGGCCTGATGGATTGAGATGTACTCACAGGTCGTTGAAATGGTGTTAGTTAGAACCCCAAGATGCTGAGGATTCAGATGATATGAAGAACGACTAGAATAGAATTTCAATCACCATACTGCACTTATCATTGTATCAGTGACTGTGAGTGAGTGCCCTTAGTAATTAGTGATAGTTGATCATAAATTTGGAGTATTTGGATGTCCACATTTAATGAAATACAGATTTCGGAGTACAATTTCGGGATTTTGCAGCAAATTTATAAATCAACGGATATCATCGCTTAATTGCGGATAATGAGCCTCACGTAAAATATAAGTACATCCCAAAAACAATAAGAGACGACAAAACAAGCGCTGAGCGACCTGCGGGAGTTGTGCCTAACCAAAGAATATTTCCCAAACAAGAGTCTGTCAACGGTGAAATTAGTTGTTGCAGAAAAGCATCCATTTTCGTTGGTTTGATGTAAATTTGTGTAGGTCCACTAACATCGATTGAAGTAGTAGATTTATTTTTGTGATGGAAGTGATCGATTGATGGATCATTGGGAAGTATCTTGAGATAACCTGTAGAAGAAACAATGGTCTCCGGTGCTCTGAATGGAATTGAAATGGAAAGAAACACTGGTTGATGATCCGAAGTGAGAAGTCCCTTTATACTATTGTATTCATGAACTATTGGTACCACATTTTGTCTGTTGTCAATGCTGCCCTGGTTGACATTATAAGTGGACTGGTACAAGATCCTATCACACCATGAGGGGCTTCTCTTGGTGTTGTAAATAGCTGTACCTACATGATATTTGTAAGTTGGAGGGAACGTTATACATGGCTCAGTGAATCCCATGAACACTTCGTCATTTCGTATAGCTTGAGAGAGTTCATCATGATCATAAACAAGGTCTTCAATCTGCTGTGGTGTGACAAGAGTAGATTGATCTTGTAGCAATCTGAGTTCTTCAGCTTCTTCTTGTGAAATCTTCAAATTTTTAACTGTTCGGTAGTTCAAATCTCCCATGAAAAAACCATGATTATTCGGTTTCAAGAACCCATAACCATCACCAAAGTCAAGTGCCCTCATGATTCCAAGCACATCGTCGTTCCGTTTCTGATAAAAAGAGTCCCCTTCATTGGCACATAGGTGAGCACATGCAAAAGTGAGGTCAACTGAATCTTTGTCTGATAAGAACCTTCCAGTAGGTGAGTAGGAGATTCTCACGGCTGCTGAGCCCTTAAGAGATGTGAACAAGTATCCTCGTGAAACTTTGGCTGTTCTTACGTGACTAACTCTCGAGGGAAGTGGTGAGATCAAGAGCAAGCCAATAGACCCAATATGAGTAACAGCAACGGTATGAAAATGGACATCGTGTCCATACTTGCGCTCAAGAGTTCTTAATAATATCTTGTTCAAGTCCAAGAAATGGCGGTTTGCAATGTTTTCTGAAGTGCCATCCAAGATAGAACAGAACTCTTGTACCCCAAAAACGTACAATGCAGCAACATCTTTTGGCAACTTTGGAATGACCTTCAGTTCGAAACTATCACCATCAATACCAAGCTTGCCGCAATTGTAAGTGAGAAGAAAGATTCCCAACGAGCTGTGATCATTCATTACTAAATTAGAAGCAATGATAAGCTCGCATTGTTTTTTATCTTATGAGTTATGTCTCTGTTTATTGAATTGCAACGATCACGACTAGAAGAGAATGATATTTTGAGGAATGAGACGTTCAAACGGTTCAGAAAGAACCCTAAGCTTGTTCCTCAGCACATACGACGTGCTGATGATATTTTGAGCTCGAAGAACAGTCGTCCTCATAAAGAATCAATACGGCAAAAGCATGAAATATCAAATTTTGAACACAAATACAACACTAATTGGAACAATCTCGTTCAAGTAAGAACACAAAGGAAGCAGACCATCCAAGATTCAATACTGAAGCTTCACGATCCAGATTTCAATTTCCAGTACTTCGATGAGGTGTATGATGAGGTGCGTACAAGGGCAGACCAGCCAAATTTCTACGAGGATCTCAAATCAATCTACAGCATGTACTCGAGCTCACCAATACAGGAAGCGAAAACCACTGTTAAAGGGAAAATGAGAGTCAAGAAGAAGTACATTGTGAGTGAAGCTGTTTCGAAGAAGTTTGATTTGAACACTCTTTTCTCCGCCGAAGAACAGTTTGGGAAGTACTTGGATTTGAGAAAGAACCATCGCAACTACTGCAACTCGAGAGATGAGTTGTTTTACTTGGAGTACTTGCGAGGTCTTCAGCAAAGCACTATAGATGTTCCAGATTCACAAGATGTTTTAGACTACTTGAAAAGTTTCATAAAACGTAGTGAACCTCTTGTCTGCTTGCAAGAAGTAGAGAAGTCTTTTGGTTCGTTTGGTGATCTGGTAGAAAGTCAAGACACAGTAAACTCCAATGGTGAGATCTTTTGTACACCTTGCCAAAAAGCTTTCAAGGAAACAATCTACAGAGGGCATTTGGAAGGAAAAAAACATAAGAACAATGCAAAGAAAATGAAGCAAGCTGGCACCAACCAAGGATCAGTATCTCAACTTATGAAACATTATATCGAGTACCTTAAGCCATTTCTTGAAGAGACTATCAACTATGTGGAAAGACACAATGCGATGACCGAAAGGGAGAAAATGATAGAAGCTAGTGAGCTTGCTGGTGATGAGTCCGACTACACCACAGCCCACTCTGATCCATCTGATGGTCCAGATGAAGAATCATCGGACGACGATGATGACGATATGTTTAAAAATTTACCAATTGGAACTGATGGTACACCAATCCCATTCTGGCTTTACAAGCTTCAAGGTTTGAACCAGGCATATCCCTGTGAAGTATGTGGGAATGTAACATACAAAGGGCGACTCACGTTTGAGAAACATTTTAGTGGACCCAAGCATCAGCAAGGGTTAAGATTCCTTGGAATTGAAGAAGACAAGATGTACTTGTTCAATGATATAACTAAGATCAACGAGGCCACCGAGCTCTGGAGAAATATCAAAAAGCAAGAAAGTAAAAAAGATGGTGACTACGAAAATGCCATTGAAGTTGAAGATAAAGAGGGAAATGTCCTTACTGAAAAAGATTACGAGGACTTGAAGAAACAAGGTTTATTGTAAATAGATAAGTTAACTCATTGCAAAATTTACGCGCAGTGTATGCTCAAGAGGTTTTTTTTGCACCCTACGAAAACTGTTACAACCATGAGCAAAAATAGTATAGAGGGTATACCGCGTGGTGTAAAGAGATCAGCAACACCAGAAACTCAGGTTTCAGCCAAACAAAGAGATAATAATGGTTTCAAATTGAGGCAACAGGCTATCGATAAAGAGACAATGACTGCTTACGAGCAAGTTGGTGGGAAGCATGCTAACGATTTGACCAATACACTCGAAGAACATAAGACTATACATGAAGAAGAGGTTGAAGGTGCAAGTTATAAAATTGATGGAAGGTTGAGAAGGGTTCCACCTTATTTCTTCACATACTTGACATACTGCAAATTGAGATGGAGAGATAGAAAATTGATAGACATTTTTGTTGATGAATTCAGGGATAGAGATGAGTCATACTATCGAAAAATGATTGCAGCGGGCCAAGTCACTCTTAACAAGAAACTAGCCAACTTAGATTCAGTTGTCAGGAATGGTGACCTTATAAGCCACAGAAGTCATAGACATGAGCCTGCTGTCAGCTCAAAGCCAATTAGAATTGTTTTCGAAAATGATAGCATAATAGCAATAGATAAGCCTTCAGGGATACCAGTTCACCCCACTGGTCGTTATCGTTTCAATACCATTACCAAGATCTTTCAGCATCAATTCAATAAAGTGGTCCACCCATGCAATAGATTAGATCGACTCACCAGTGGTCTCATGTTCTTGGGTAAAACTTCTAAAGGAGCCAATGACTTTGCTCAGCAAATCAGAGATAGAACTGTCAAAAAAGAGTACATTGCCAGAGTAGTTGGCTCTTTTCCTTCGGACTCAGTTACTGTGAACAAACCAGTACGCACTATCAGTCCCAAGTTGACTCTCAACAGAGTAGATGAGGCGCAAGGTAAAGAAGCGGTCACTAATTTCAAAAGGGTTGCATACGATCCAAAGACAAATACCTCCATCGTTAAATGTTATCCTCTCACAGGCAGATCTCACCAAATTAGAGTTCATTTACAATACTTAGGTCATCCCATAGCCAACGATCCACTCTACTCAGACAAAACAGTTTGGGGTGAAGAATTGGGGAAGAATGGCGCAGGCGACAACGAAACCATCTTGAAGAATCTTGCCAACGCGGGAAAGTCAAGAGCTGTGAGCACGTGGATTCACCCACAAGCTGATGGTGAAGTTTTATCAGGCGAGGTGTGTTCTGTATGTCAAGCTGAGTTGTATAGTGATCCAGGTTTTAATGATCTTGACTTATGGTTACATGCTTACAAGTATGAGGCTCAAGATGGATCCTGGTCATACAAAACGGAATATCCTGAGTGGTCGATTGAACCTTTTAGGAAGTACATGGAGCTAGCCATTGAACAGGCGGAGAATTGTGGTGAAACTCAAACTCAATTTAATGTTGGGGCTGTACTTCTCAATGAAGGTACAGTGCTTGCCACTGGCCATTCAAGAGAATTACCTGGTAATACTCACGCTGAACAGTGTGCTTTGGAGAAGTACTTCAAAGAAACAGGCAAAAGAGAAGTCCCCATAGGAACTGAGATTTTCACTACAATGGAGCCTTGCACTTATAGATTGAGTGGAAATGAACCTTGCACTGATAGAATTCTCCAGTCGAACATTAAAACGTGCTTCGTCGGGGTGGTAGAGCCTGACATCTTTGTTAAGGATAATTCAAGTTTTACCCAACTTACCGCTCAAGGAGTCGAGTACATTCATATCCCAGGGTATGAAGAACGTTGCTTGGAGATAGCAAAAAGAGGACATGAGAAAATACAACAAAATAGTGGGTCTTCATAAATAATTTACATTCATTAAGATGATTCGTTATCGACATCTAAGATAACTTGCTTAGTAGAGTATACGTAGATGTCACGTCTATGCCTTGTACCAGATTCGTGGTGGGCTGTTTGCGTCACAACAGGTCCATTGTTACTATCGTCTGCAGGTGGCCTTGGGAGAGGAGTGAGTTGAATTGTCTCGCCAACCCTTTCTTCATTCCTGGGGCGAGTGTCTACTTGATTGTTGAAAGCAGAACTTGAAGCAGAAACTGATCGTGGTATTGCAAAACCAGTTGCAATAATTGTATCAGCAATAGATATGAAGGCCTGCTTCGTTCTATCGAGGGCTGACATGACTTTTTTAGCTCTCATTAATTCCTGGGTGTTGATAACATTATTCGAGTTTTTGTTATTGAAATCCCTTCCTCTTTGACCTGAGCCAGATTCAGGATCATTTGATGGTGGTCTGTCAGGATCATCTACGTCACCGGTAGCCTCCTCTTCTTCCACAAACAATTCATACCCGTTTAACTCATAAAGCTCATCTTCATAAAATTGGCGCCCCAATATACCCTCCTTCTCTTTGGCTTTCATAATGGTGTTGAATTTATTGCACCATTCCCATGGTATAACCACACAAATGAGGTAAGTTACCACTGAGAAAACGTCTGAAAGATCATTAACAAAAGCATTGGAAACGTCAGCGATAAAGAATGCCACAGGACTGTAAATCAACACAACCGTCATTAGACTAAGAACCCAGATACTTTTGTTGGCAATGATGTAACTGATCTTGGTGATAAGAAATACTGAAATTAATGCAGCATAGCACACTGACATGGCTATTCTGGTTAAATAAATGAAGGTCGGTAGAATATCACCTGCTTCACTGCCATCACCAAAATTATGGAACTTGGTGATGGCCCAAATCACTTGAGATATAACAGAGGCAGACACACCGATTACTAACGTTAGACGCTTATCCGACTGTCTCAGGAAGATACGCATAATGACTTGAACTTGATTGATCTGCAAGATGAGCACCGCAATTAGATCAATGATATTGAGGTAAAGACTTGTGTTTATGACTCTTAGTATTCTACTGCCAAAGAGAACTCCGTCGCTTTGTTGTTGGTGTAAGTCATAAAGGGCTCGTACTGACAAAATGAAAAGGTATGCAGATGATATGACAGTTGATGATCTCAAAAGGAGAGATGACTTGATGGTATAGTTTGTAAGTACAAACAATGTAAGGAACCATGTAATCATAGCCAGTGAAGCTATAGAATATAGAATAGGTACCACACTATACTCAAAGGTTCCTTTGATATCTGCGGAAGTAAAAGTGATCCAAGAGCTTCGCACTAGGGGCAAGGTCTGTACGTGTATGTCAAACACATTCCCACTGTTGGAATTCATCATTGGCACAGCACCTTTGTAGCATTCCATATGATAGAAGGCTTTATTAATGTATCTAACCACTGCGTCTTTCAGCGATATTAATATTCCTTCACCGAGTTCTACTGGATGACAAGCAGGGTAAACCCCACTAAATACTCGTGTGCTTCTCCACGACATCAACCAAGAGAATTTTGTGATCGAATAGATTAAATGATGATGGTTTTTCTTAAGCGTCGCACTGAAACTTTTTGGTGTATGGAAGCGGAGATATGTCACAATTAGGTACTGATCCAGCTTCCGAGACCAGATCACTTCCACAAAACCCAATAAAGGATGGTGGTGATGGTCTATTGTCACCCAATGGGGACAAAGATCACAAGAGATCAGACCTGAACTATTCCAATAACTATTCGCTCTTGGAAATGTATGAAGAATCTGGTGTTGATTCTGATGCAGAACAAATTTCAGAAGCTGAGGGACTTGTCGATATACTGGTGGATCAAATCACACATAAGGTAACTGATCTCGATGTGAACCTGAAGGAGTTTAGAAATCCCAATAATGATACCCTTTCTAGAGAACTTCTTGCTAACGCTGAAAGGCAACTGTCTGTTAAGGGACTAGACCTGAAATCAATCAAGAAGATACTCTCAAGTGATTTTGACCGCTATGGGTTCAAGAAAGTATCGCTCCACCAAAAAATTACGAAGATAGAATACAATAAATGGTTTAGCGAATATGCTGAATATTCAATTGGTCGAAGGAAGAAATGGGATGCACTCATGAAGACAAATGGGCTCGATTCCAGTCAAATCCCCACTAGATTACCTCCAAAATCTGATAAGGTCAAGAAGATGATCAGGAGAGGCATTCCTGGAGAATGGAGAGGTAACACATGGTTCTTTTATGCTGGAGGCTATGACAAACTAAACAAGCATGTTGGGGTTTACGATAAAATTGTTCGTGATACCAAGAATATCCATAACAAAGATACTGAAGTCATAGAGAGAGATCTTAACAGAACTTTTCCTGATAACGTCTACTTCAATCAGGCACTTTCGCTGGGAGTTGAGGCATCTGATGATGGTTCTGAAACTCCAATGATTAAATCCCTTAGAAGAGTTCTAGTTGCTTTTGCACATTATCAACCTCAAATTGGTTATTGTCAATCACTAAATTTTCTTGCAGGGTTACTATTATTGTTCATGACAGAGGAGAGAGCTTTTTGGATGCTTGTCATACTCACAGAGAGAATCATACCTAAAGTTCATTCAGCAGATTTGGAAGGGGTCCATACTGACCAAGGGGTTTTGATGTTGTGTGTTAAAGAGTACATACCTCTGTTCTGGTCAACCTTGGGCAAAACTCTCGAAGGAGAAACACTCTCTGAAGACAAAATCCTTACTAGACTACCACCGGTGACGCTTGTTACTTCGTCTTGGTTTATGTCTGTATTCGTTGGGATATTACCAATTGAATGTGTTTTACGGATTTGGGATATAATGTGGTATGAAGGGTCCAAGACAATTTTCAGATTTGCTCTAACAGTTTGCAAATTGTGCCTTGATAGTTCGGAGTATCAATCAACCAAAACAGATCAAGCACATGATCAAGAGCAAATTGAATTATTTCAATTTATGCAAAGTTACCCTAAAACAATTATTGATCCCAATCATTTGGTAGATAGCTGTTTCAAGAAGATAGGAGGATATGGTTTTGGATCATTGTCGCAAGATGAAATCAATAAATGTCGAGCATTTGTTGCTAAACAACGATCAAGACTACAGAATAAGAGTTCATTGATCACAACTGAAATGAGTGCTGAAGAGAAGAAAGCGCTCGATAATGATATTCATGAAATTTATGGATTCCACAGATCAATTATGAACGGAGTTGCATGGAACAACAACATCAGTAACAAGATGAAAAAAAGATTCAGTAGAAGGTCCAAACCATGAAAACCACTAAATAGATTTTTCTCATTTTTAATGCATTTTAGATATTTAATAGGAAGATTTGTTGATCCGGTATTAGGAATTTCAATGGGTATAGCGGCTTATTACCTTCATGAGAGGCGCTTGTATAAACCAGAGGACCGCAAATTGAATGCAATGATTTACAACAAATATTTCAAATAAAATTAATTACGATGTGATGTATATACCATAGAATGCTAATACTAATAAATGATTAAACACTGTTCTTGAATTTTGTAAAAAACTCAGTAGCTTTAGCTTCACTCTTTAAGTCCTGAGCCAATACCAAAAAGATCTTCTTCCATGCATCTTCACTTATAACAGAGACTTCTTCTATAGGTACCTCGGGGTCTGGTTGTGAAACTACTGTTGGCTGGGACACCATACACATAAATGAGAGATTCTCATGGTTAGGTAATGATGATAACACTGTGGTATCCTGTATAACTTTACCCTTGACCAAGAATTTTAAATTGGCAGGTGTTGCACCACTGCTTTTCAATACTTCAACAGACGCTATGAGATTTTCTTTTACTTTGTAGATGGTTTCGTTTGTTGATATATCTTTCAAGTCAATGGAAAACTTAAATGGTGGCTTAATGGATTTGAAGTTTAGGTTAACGGTCTTGGTATCTTGAGCTCTACCTTCTGGCAATTGTGCAGTCAAAGTTGGTAAAGTAGGACCTAAAGTTTGAAGTCTATGGTATTCACTGACATTGTTGAAGAACCCTGGATCCTGGTCGGAGGCCATAGATACCAACTGAAGGTAATTGGTCACAAACAGTCTCTGATCGTGGGCTGCTACTGACATTGATTGATTCTAGATTACACGAATGCGAAATCACAGCCATGAGCTTCTTTAAATCATTTAAAACCAATTACACCCCACTAGCACAAGAAGAACTGTTACCACAACCAGTTACTACCCCCAATCCACCATCTAATTCTTTTCTGGCCAGACTCAAAAAACTCAATCCATTCCAAAATAATTCAGTTTACCTTGAAGATGAAGAGAACTATGTGACCTCAGAACCAGGTTATTTTGAGCTATCACGGTGGGACAGAATGTTGATTTTTGCCTTAACTTTTGGTGGATCCATGTGTTGTTATCTTGTTTGCATCTTTTTGTTCCCAGTTTTGTCATTGAAACCAAGAAAATTCGCCATACTATGGTCTTTGGGGTCAATTTTCTTTCTTGTGAGCTTCGGGGTGTTACAAGGAGCAAAAGCTTATGTGCTTCATTTATTCTCTTCGACAAGAATCATATTTTCTGTGGTTTTCATTACATCCATCATAATGACATTGATTAGTAGTTTATCATTAAGAAGCACACTCTTATCAATCATATTCGCTGTGATACAATTGATAAGTGCAATATGGTATACAGTTAGCTATTTCCCATTGGGGAAGCAAACGCTTAATTTGGCGGGAAGTGTTGCTAGAAGTCAAGTCGATACATGGATAAGTTCTTAATCTAAATAGTTTTATTTACAGATTCAATTCACATCATTGTACTTCAATTTGAACTCTTCTTTTTGTGAAAAATCAGGGAATGCTGTGGCTAGTCCTTTCTCGATAACCATCTTGATTGCAGCATTAGTTTCATCGTCTTGTCCAACAACTTCACTTAACTCATTTGCCATATCAGCAATCCTCTTCAAATGCTTGGTTCCTCTTGGGTTCAACACTCCATTCAAACTTTTGATCGCTTGCAAACACAACACATACTTCTTCTTCAAAAGATTGACCTTGTATGATAATTCCCAGGTTATTTGATAAGACTTGGCTTCGGTAGTCAATGGTTGTACCAACTGACTTAAGTTTTCAATGATGTCTCCTTGGCTTTTGTTCTCTAAATCATGAACGAGTTTAGAACCAAGTGGATCACTGTCGTCCTTTTCGGATTCAACTCTTGCAATAAGTGCTTCCTTTTGCTTCATGGTTTGAGCTTTGGCTTTCTTCTGTTTCTTATTATTCTTCTTAACCTTTGCATTGTCTTCTTCGTTGCTTGATTGAGCCTTATGTTTTTGATGTTCATGGATCTCAAAATAAATCTTTGATAACCCTTTGATAACCCTAACATAAATAGGTGTACCACGAAGCTCATCTTCCCATTTTAATGTTTCAACATAGTCTCTAGGTGTAGCACGTCTCATACAATATGAATGGAAATCGAATTGGTCATTGTGGAAAATCTGGAAAATCTTAATAATAGCATGGAATCTTTTTAATGCTAAACCTTTATTGATTTCAATTTGTTCAGTTAGTTCATTTACTAAACCTTCATTCTCTGGGTCACTCTTGTCAACTTGGGTTAACTTGTCTTCCAATTCATGATAGATTCTTGCATAAGCCTCAGCACTTTCAACCAAGAACCAATTAGCTTGCATTGTGTGGAGATCTTTACAACCATTGACTGCATTCTCATCTAACTTGGTGAATTTAGAGATCAAACCGATGGCTTCATCGACATTGTTTGATCTCAAATAGTACTTGGTTGTTTTGGAATTGATGAATCTATCTTGTAAATCCAATTGACATCCTTCATTCATGATTTTGCTTGCTTCCTCGAATTTTTTGAAATGTTTTAAAATTCTTGCCTTGACGATGTAGAGCTCAACTAAAGTTGGAGAATGCTCAATAGCCAAATCAATGAACTCCTGAGCTTTCACTAAATCTTTAGAATACAAATAGTATTGGGCCAAAAAATATTGAGTCCAAACTTTGACAGTAGGGTTGAACTTACTCAACTCGTTGTTGTAAAAGTCTGTAACAATTTCACCAATGATAAGTCTCTTGTTCTTATTCTTCAAGATAGGTTTAACATTGACGAGAGTAGCTGGGACACCTTTTTGCAATTGAAGTAAAATATAATCTGCTGTTTTTTGCTTGAATAGCGGATCAGTAGATGGGATGAAGGTCAATGGCAAGAATTTTGGAGGGTCGGCTCTAGGATAGAACTTTGCCAAGTTTTCATACAACTTCAATCTTGCAGATAGAGGTTTTTCCAAAATATCTAAACAAATTTCTAATTCTTTGTAGTAAGATACATTGTCAGGATTTCTTTGTAACAATTTTCTGTACTGAACAGAGGCTTCCTGTTTTCTACCCAACAATAACAAATATCTAGCTCTGTACTGCATGACAGACAATTTATCAGTGATTTGATCTTCATTGTTCTCTAAGTCTTCTAAAGCCTTCTCGAAATCACCAGTTTCGAAAAGAATTTGATTCTTGTACAAACAACACTCACTTTGTTCATAAATATCAGAATCTTGTAAGTGTTTTCTTATTATTCCGTCAATTTTGTCCAATGTTGAAATGGAAGTCAGATAATTTTTACTCAAATGAAGAGCCACGGCTAAACCAGTCCAGTTAGCTCTGTAGCCCGGTTGAAATTCGAGGTAAGCTTGTCTTGAGTCTTTCAAGTTTTTGTAGTCTCTGATTTGAGATTGGAGGAGAGATAAATCCCTCAAAATACTCTTGTTGGGACACCCATTGTCCATACAAGCTTTAAACCATTTAGCAGCCTCAGGATAATTTTCAATGGCTCTATAGTAAATACCGGCCAAATGGTTCACGATGTAGTTTTCATCATTCTTGGAGAGAGCTTTCAAGATGTAAGGTTCTGCTTCGGCTTTGTTGTTCAAGAAGTAGTTGATACAACCTTTCAAGGCAAGAGATTCGGCATGATTTGAATTTTTTTTCAAGTTCTGTTCAACTAATTTCAATGACTTCTTATATTGTTTACTGTCATACAACTTTAAGGCTTCATTGAAGTTAGCATCTTCTTTACTACCTAAGATAGGTGCCCTTCTAACTACCATACTTGAAGTGAAATTTTCGAACACTCGCGACATAACTTGACTTTTTGAGGTTTATATGCAGGCTGGTTGTATTTCATGGGTGCAAAAAACCTAAAAACGAAGGTAGATCTATGTGTGAAGATGGCGCAAGGAGTTGTGGTGGTTAAAAGTATGAAGAGTCATCTGGATATCTCTCCTCCATCCCATGATTGTTGGTTGCTTTTATTGAGTCCATGGAAACGTAGATTCTTAGAGCTCAAGGTTTACAAATATGTAAAGTTTGCATTAGTGTGAAAAATGTTCATAGAGGTAAAATTGATAAAGTGTTTCCTTCATACTTCTGTAACTTGCTTGAGACCGAGTACTACAGTACCAAAAACATGATTTGATGAGTGGCTTTATTTTTCCTATGCCAGACTAAAAATTAAATTCCAAGCTTTTGGTGTTCGAAATATCGGAACAGTTTTTCTTCCGGCCGCAGAACTTTAAAACCCTAAAATGATTATTAGTGTAGGCTATGTACAATAAGAAGAGTATGGTATCCGGTAGATGTACAGCTGAGCTCCCGAAGTGTTTACAGCGATTCTGTAATTCTTTCCGTAAGAACTTTACCATTGGTATTTACCAAGTGGGTTGAGAACGACCCGATAACCAAATAGCGAAGCCTGTACCCACTTTGTAAAACCTATAACTTTCTTTAATTTATGTCAACCCAAGAAGTTGGATCTACAAAGCACACGCGTACACGTATAGCGTGTGCTTATTGTAAAAAGAGGAAGTCTAAATGCGATGGTGATAACCCATGTTCAAGTTGTGCAGCAAAGCATCAAGAGTGTGTGTACCCAGTTGCCAAAGAAAGAAGGAAAAGAGGAAAAGGACTAGGATCCAGCAAAGCTGAATTGTCCCAGTTGAGTAGTAGACTTGAAGCCCTCGAATCTGTCATCACCAAATTGAATCAAAAATTGATTGAACAAAACGAAAACCCTGGCCACAAGTCACCATCTTCATCGAGAGACTCGTCACCTGACTCACCAAATAAAAGTTTAGTTACCACACCAACTACGTCATCATCAATCAAAGGCTGCAATAAATCACAAGGACGATGTGATCATCGATTTATAGGTGAAAAAGTGGCTAGAGTGAAACAATATTTTGGTAACCATTCTGTGTATGCCATATTCTCCAAAGATAGTGTGGCATGGCTAGGCAAGAAACTCAAAAATGAACCAATTCTTATTCCCTTCAGAAACCTTCCAATGCTCCTCGATAATATGATTAAATCATCAACTATGCTTTGGGTTGATCCTCCCAACAAGTATAGATTAGAACTGAAAGCTCAAGAAGGTGATTTCCCTGCCGACAGTGATTTGGTGTTCGAAATTATTGACGCTTACTATGACCAAATATGTTTAGTAGCTGCCGTACGTGAAGTTCAAGCATTGAGAAGTTTGTTTCAAACTTACTATGCTCATAATACTTCTTCCGGCCAGTTCAATGAACGGCGCCACAAGTTCAAATTCAGTGAATTGATTTTCATGAATACGAGTTTGGCATTATGTTTAGGGTGCAGATTCAAAGATGATCAAATTACTAGATCCAAATTTCCAAAACTTGGTCCTCTTACTGAAACTCAAATATTCGAATTGAAGGAGAGATTCTTCGAGAATGCTATTGCTTACTACCAAAAGATTTCAGTGATCAATGAAGGTATACAAACAGTCCAATGTCTTTTACTCATGATTTTTTACGTTGAGTGTACCTATGCAACTGACTTTCACGTTGTTTACATGCTTGCATCAGTTCTTGTTAGGTATGCTCAAGATTTGGGACTCCATAGAAGAGAATATCTAGAAGACTTACCACCACAAGATGCTAAATGGGGAAGACAACTTTGGCTCGCTTGCGAGTACATCGATACTGAAATATGCTATAAGTCAGGCAAGCCACCCTTGATAAATCCTGTGGATATCTCTACATTGTCAACAGATGATGATGATATCAGATCTGTCCCATATACATTATTCCTGGATCCTGCAACAGCACCAACAGAGGAGACAATCCATAAATTGTTGGCTTATTCAGAAGCACATGGCATACTGAACTATTTTGATTACTTCAATCTCTTCTTAACCAGAATAAGAAGAAAGACATACAATGATCTCTTCAGTGCTGAAGCTCAAGCACAACCTTCAAAAGAAATACTTAAAAGAATTAATGCAATCAATGAGACAATGTTTAAGGTTATCAACCTTATGGACCCATTGGTAAGACCCATAACATCCCAAAATACCCCAAAGAATCAACAAAGTTTCCATCTATTCGATTACCTTAACAAGTTGCAGCAGTCAGCATTTCTTTTTTATGTGTGGAATTTGAAACTTGGTTTCTTGAGCCATTTGTTGATTATCAATTCACTCCCATTTGGCTCGAATCTTATTTCGTCACAATATGAGTCTAACTTCAAGCTTTCAGTGGAATGCTCGAGGCTAGTTCTAAAACTTGTTTCAAACCTTGATAAAAACAAAATCACGAAAAGCATGATTACATGGCTCACGTTTTACCCATTCGTTGCATTGGTGACTCTTCTCTCATACTGTGTATCAGGGCATGGGAATCCAAGTGCCGATAGTGACTGTCGCATCGTTATTGATGCATCTTTAAACTTCTTTGCATACAAAAATACAGCTATTGAGAGTTGGGGTGATGCTATAAGGTTTGAACTGAAATTGGCATTGTATGATTTGATTACAAGAGTATTCGTTGGATTATTAGTGAGTTTCATGAAGAAAACAGAAGGTATAGATTACGGTGTTTCAATACCTGGTTTGACAGAGCATCTCGAGGCATGTCGAGATATTTATCCGGAGTTGTACAACAAAGACATAACGAACATGGATACATTCAAGACAATCTTCAAAAATTCATACAACCAATTCCACCATATTGAACCCAGGTTGGAGAATATTGTTAATCAATCATACTCTGGGGAGGGTGATACAAAGCCACGTGAAGAGCCATTACCGTACCCATTCAACAGTTGGACAGAGTCTAAAGATGATTTCGCTGCATTGCTTTATTCTCAGATGTATAATCTACCAAATGCATTCTTCGATGCTCCAGAGGATTTATTCGAGCCAGATATGAATCTGCGGATGAGTTGAGATGACTGATATCAACAAGTGCTCTTCCCACCTTTTAAGGGCAGGTCCCTTGAGAGTTGTACGACACATATTTTTCAAGGTCAAACGGTTGACATGTTCCATAGCGAAGCTAATGATACTCTTCTCATATGGTAATGTGATCTTCCATTTGATTGTGTAATGAGAAAAATACATTTGAGTTTCTACGTATTGAATTGAGGTGAACTTGGGTTCAGAGTAAGGTACTTTTGATTCTTGCTGAGGTGATGTAGACAGCCATTGTAGATGCCATTGAGCCAATGAGGACAAAATATCTGGGCTTTTGCAAGATACCAGTAGAGAACAAGAGAATGTGGAAACTATACTCAAAGTGCAAAATATACTTAAATAGGTTATCACATAACTGAAGAGAAGAGACAACCAATCGACACCCACAACTACACACAGTCAGTTACAACTCTCACAGTTGAAGTAGCTCGAGTGCATCTGTCGTTGAGGGATAACGGTCCCTAATTGAAGTGGTAGTTGAACGAGAAATATCTCGGGGACAATCAAAGATACAACAACCTATTGTGGCTACAAATCACTCAACACCCACAAATATGCATGTGAAGAATTTTGTCATATCTGAAGCAATATTTCTTGGTCGGTCATTTCACATCATCTCCGAGATGGCTGAGGCATACTAGAGAAAGTTCTCAAAACCCTTTTTTAGAAATCCTTGCGCAATAGCCGCTGCCCAATATTGTGATCGATTTGTCGGTTTTATTTTGAAAACTCCACGCGGATCTTACTTGGTTGAGCAATCCGCTTCAGAAATCAAAGAGCTCACCTTTGATCATCAATTTTGCCAAATTCGGTATTGCAACTTGCCCGAGGTTCCGAGTTGTTCCTCACTGACTTTCATCAAGCAACGATGGAATTTGAATCTAAACACGAAAAGTTTAGTGAAATGAACCGTACAGAGCTGATTGATTCTCGTGGAAGTATAAACAAGAGAACCAAAGTAGCCTGTGATACATGTCGACGTAAAAAGATCAAATGCAGTGGTGAGTCCCCATGCTCAAACTGCATTCAGCTGAGAGAATCAAAATGTGTTTACAAAGATAAATTTCTGCTAGGAAATAAAGTTCATAAAGATGGAAAAAGAGCTACAGGCTTGAAAGCAATTCAAAATATGGAATCAAGATTATCTTTTTTGGAAAGTACTCTAACAAATATTTCTAATAAGTTGGATTCGTTGGCCCCAAATTCGAGTATTGCTTCCAAGCCCCCATCTTCTACAGACAGCCTGAAAGATACAAATGATCAAAATGATCAGAATGACAAAGGTGCCACTGACCTGGCTAGCTACACAACCACAGATGAAGAACCTAGCGGTGATGGTGTTGATTCCCAAGAAGAGGAAGCAGACTTAGATCAGTCTGATGACAATAAGTCTGGATACTGGTGGTCAAAATCAGAGGAAGCTAAGAAGCAAATAGAGTTGAATGGAGAGCGGAAGAAGTTTTTCCAGTCAAGAATAGGTAGAGAATTGATCCATTTTGGATCTGGTGAAAAGTTTTTTGGATCTCATTCCGTACTCTCTGTATGTTCAGATAAATCAATGGAGTGGATTGCAAAATCCTTACCACCTGACAAGACATATGTTTTGGAGGCTTTCCTGAGAGCTCCCTATTATTTCTTCCACAAAACTAAAGACTTCTTCAAAAAATGGGTTGATCCCGTTCCTCTCACACCAGAAAATAAAGTCAAATACGTGGAGAGACCATTGGTGGATCAAAGAGAATTTATTTGTGATCTAATTGAGAATTATTATGGTATTATTTATGAGCCTGTCATAATTTGTGAGATATCAAGCATACGACATCTTTACGAGATTTATTTCAAGCTAAACAATGAACAGGGTATTCTCACATCTTCACAACTTTTGATACTTACAATGGGTGTTTATAGCGCTCTCAGCTCCAAGTTGGATCGAATGGCAATCGGAATATTCGAAGGCAACAAACTCGATGAACTTTATTTCAATTACAACTTTGATCAATTGCTTCTGATGAGGGATGGTTTAATGACATCAGCCATTGTACTATATCAGAAAGTTTCAATGTTCGGGCATGGAATTGAGACTATTCAAGGGATTCTAATGCTTTTAGATAACATTGAGTGTTCCACTATGGCCATCAATGTTGAATTCAAGTTGATTTCATCAGCCGTTCGGCTCGCTCAAGATATTGGATTACACAGACCAGAACTTCATATGGGTTTGCCTCCAGAGCAAGTAGAACTAAGGAAAAGAATCTGGTGTGTTTGTTACTCATATGATGTGGAGTACTGCTTCAGAAGTGGTAAACCACCAGTAATAAATGCTTATGATGTTTATGACTTCACACAAGATATGGGATTCTTGACAAAAACATCTGATTACACCCCGCAAGGCCATGCTTATAACTATTACAATTCATCGTGTATCTTGGAACCTTTAGACGAACCTCAATTGAGACATATGCTTGAGACAGGTGGTGTGTCATCGTTGTTCCAGTATTTTACTCTCATATTGGCAAAGGCTCGTTTTAAGTCATATACTAAACTTTTTGCTGCTTCTGCACACCTTCAAACTTTCGAAAGCGTCAAAGAAGCTATCGAAGAGTTAAATAATGATGCTTGGAAAATATCCAATTGTATGATTGATGAATATCATCCACACTTCCATGATGAACCTGGGTTTTTTAAGGAGTTGGGTCATGTTGACGGTGACAAGAAAACTAGAATCATATCATTGCATCTTACATTTTTCTTTCACCTAATGGTTACAAATAGAGTACCTTTCATGGTTGCAGAGACCCACGATAATGAGAAAGTTAGAAGATTCAGGAAAATCTATTTAAGAAGTGCAAGGGCAATTTTGCATATTACATTGAAAATTGACTTCAAATCATTACACATTTCTGCTTTGAACTGGTTATCATTTTATCCCTTTGCAGCTTATTTGGTTTTACTGTCAAACTGTATTAACAATCCTCTTCATCCTGAATGTAAAGATGATTTAGAATTATTGATAGCGGTATCTGACTTCAATTATGGGATGGTGTCATGTGAAGTTAATAAGCTGCTCAGTGTCTTCATGTGTCCCACTATAATCTCGTTGGTTCTATTAAAATTGTTCCTCATCGTGTCTCTTGATGTTGTTTCGTTCAAATCACAGATTCCCGTGCATCAAGATTTGACACTGAAGATCTTCGATTCAATTAAGAAGGCTGCACCGGAGCTTTTCAAGATAAAGAAGTCTTTATTGCCAATGTTGAATGGGATTTTCCATATCAAAACGCCTTACGACGGGCTCGATCAACCTCAAGATCAATCTTTGTTACACCCACAACCAGGATCATACAATGATATCAACACACAAAATCATCCACATAATGATTTTAATGGTGGAGCAGGATTCCAGTCTAAGCTGCCAAGCTATAATCCATCATTGGCAAACTTGATGGATCCTATTGATAGCAAATCAGGCCCAACCGATTCGAATCCTACACCAGAATTGGAAGGCTCATTCTCAGATATCTACGGTGATGCGACGCTAGCATCATTAGTCAACTCTCAGATGGAGACTCTACCAAATTTCTTTTTCGATAATAACTTGGGGTTCCAGTAAGTGTTGAATTATGTATAGGAGAATAGATTTCGCATTGATTTTTAATCAAGCCGCACTCAATCATTTTCAAGAGACATATTTGCCATCATCAGAAATGACAGAGGTTGAACCAACTCAGAAGAAACGCGATAGAGTCGCAAAAGCTTGTACTCACTGTCGTAGAAAGAAGATTAAATGTGATGGTAATAATCCTTGCAGAAATTGTTTGCCTTCTGGTACGCCTTGTGAGTACCCTTTGGATACTGAAAGAAAACCCAGAAGTAAGAATAAAGTACCTAGAATACTGAAGAACCAATCGATCCAACTGCTTGATGGTCGTTTAGCAAAACTTGAAGGCTTACTAATGAGCCTAACCTCAAAGTTGGGTGGCTCGGAATCGGCATCTCCGTCAGCTTCCGAGAATGATGATACCCCAGATCACAAGGCGGAAGCTCATCCTAACGTTCCAGCCCTAACACCATCAAGATTGTATGGACCTCCAAATCCTGTATCATATCCCCTGGTAAGTTCATTGCACAGTAACGGCTTAAGTGCCACATCATCAGGAAATTCATCACGTGTCGGGTTTTCAGCACCAGAAGTTTTCTCCAATAATAATCATATCAGTAACGAAAGAGCAAGAAATGGATACGATAACATCAGAAGTGATAGTCCTGGTATGATAAAGTCTTTGGGAGCCACCCCCACCTCAAATAGGAAGGAGACATTCAGAGTCCTCGAAAAATTCTATGGTTCACACTCGATATTTCATATCTTCTCTCAGAATAGTGTTGATTGGATAAGACAGAAACTTCCAGCTAAACATTACGAACTAATGATTCCTCTATCTAATTTTCCCATGCTTTTCTCAATATGCATGAAAACTTTTAGTGACATTTGGTTTGCACCCAGACCCCATGATGATGAACTGAGGAAAAGATTGGTAGAGGGTTGGTTTCCAGAGGAAGAAGACCTTGTTTCAGATCTCATGGACCGCTTCGAAGACGTATTCCTTGCTGGATTTCTTTGCGACTCTTCTGAAGTCAAAGACCTCTTCAGACAATATTACAGAAACAAAACCGTTGCAGCAGGCGACAAAAAGAACTTCAAATCTTCTGAATTATTGATAATGAATATTTCCTTGGCCATTTCCATTTCCTCAGTTATCGATAAAAGGACTGCCGCCGAGAGTTCACCTGGTTCCTCAACAGGAAGAATCTCTTCGTTGTTTGCTTATTCAACAGATGACTTGCTTCAACTCCAAACCAGATTCTTTTCTAGTTCAATATTCTATTACGATATGATATCTGTTATGAGTGACGGCATCAAAACTGTTCAAGCTATCTTACTACTCATAATCTACTTGGAAACTAGTTGGATCAAAACAAACGTCAACTACATTCTATCAGCTATTGCAGTGAGATATGCCCAGGAAATCGGTTTACATCGTTTCGAAACTTTAATTGGTCTCCCGAAAGAGGAAGCAGATTTTAGAAGAAAAATTTGGTGGTTCTGTGAATATCTAGACATAGAGATTTGTTACAGGAATGGTAAACCTCCTTTAATCAACCGATCGGATGTTTCAACTTTAAACAGTAGAGACTTACTCATGTCATGCAAAACTACTGATTTTGATTCTAGTGCAGACGATGTGAGCCCCTTGAATACAAATTTGTTGGAACATCTATACAATCAGAATAGTTCTCATCTCTACTTGTGTCATGCTTTGAAAGTGTTGAATGAAGTACGAGCAAAATCTTACACAAAACTTTTCAGTGCTAGCTGTGTTTCCAATTCATTCAGTGATCTTGTTGAAGTTTTAAAGGACTTGAATAAAGACATGTTCCGCATTAGTGATGCTTTGTACACCACTATCAAGCCTAGATTCCACAACGATCCTGCATTCCTAGATGGAGTCTTATTTGCTAAAGAGAAACCCCAGTTAACAGTCAAATATGACTTTCTTTTAACGTTTCAACTAACTTATTTTACACATTTGATGACAATTAACAGATTAATAAGTCAAATCGATACCCCTGACTTCATGAATGAAGACGAAGAGATTGTCACATTCAGGAATCTAGCAATCGACAGTGCAAGAACTATTCTACACACGGTGAGATTAATCGATAGAAACTCAATCCCATTCTCATGCATTAATTGGGTTATCTACTATCCTTTTGGAGCATTTGTCATTTTGTTAGCCAATTGTCTTAACAGGCCCAGCAGTATTGAAACTCCTTCTGATGTGGGATTACTCATTGAAGTTTTATTGGAGTTTTTCGCTTTCAGCACCAATATGTTGACACCACCATCGAAGAAGGGATACAGCAAGATTTTCAATCAAAGAGAAACTGTGACATTCATTATAGCAGGCGTGTTGTTGAATTTGGGAATTCGTATCATAGAGTCCAAATCTGAATACAGCTTCATTGACAATAACCCACGTTTACAAAAGTACTTGCATGATTGCAGACTAATTTTCCCCCAACTCTTCAAGGGAGAGCACAAGAAAGATAACCCAGTTTTTACGTCAATACCGTCTTTATCAGAAGGAGCATTAAGTGATGCCACAACTGGAGATTCGCCATTTTCAAACCCTTCATGGGCACAACCAGGGCCTACGGGTTACATGACAATCCCATTTGATACACCCAAAGAGATACGACAAATGTTTGATTCTGAAACACCAGGTGACAAGAACATCAAAAATTCATTAGCAGAGTTGTTGCACCCATCAGCAGGACCGCTAAGTACTGGTCGTGCAAGTTTCGGACTCGACAACGGAGCTTTGAGAAACCCATACTATGGCTTGGGAGGAGAGGATGTGACGTTCAGTTTGGACAAGATTTTGGGAGATGGAACACCAAATTTTTTCTATGATAACTCGGTTGGATTTTAATGAAACTTTATATTATGATTGTATTATCAATATCTATATTAATCTAAATTACACTTGTTGAAGAGGACCAGGGTTTGAGCTACCAGTATCAGATTTACCTGAGATAGAATTGCTTGAAATAACTTCCTCCTTTGTCTCTGTACCTTCCTTTTCGTTGTCATGATCGTAGAGACCCAATTGGGTACCTTGTTCTTCGATTTCAGCGAGAGATAATTTTGGTAAAGTTGCAGCAACTCTCCAAGGTTGTCTTTTATCAACATGGGCCTTAGCAAAGATGATATCAATTTCTTCCAAAGATCTTCCAGCAGTTTCAGGATAGAAGAAGTAGATGACTGGAATGAAACAGTAGTTAAGGACAGCAAAGAATAAATAACATCCCCAACCAGATCTGTTGATAAAGATTGGAGTAAACATCACGACAGCGAAGTTACAGATCCAGTTAGTACAAGTTGAAACAGCAGTAGCAACAGTTCTAGTTCTCAATGGGTTGATTTCTGGTGGGTAAATCCATGGTAATGGCAAGATGGTGAAGGCAAAGAAGACAATAAATAAGAAAATACCAACAGCAGCACCTTTAGCATTTTGTTTGGTGTTATCAATCAAACAACCGAATGAGATGGTGAATGAAATAGCTTGACCAAGAGCACCAATAAGGAATAATTTTCTTCTACCCAAAGAATCAATTAAGAAGAAGGTTGGAATAGTAGCGAGAGCATAAACAGTTGCAAACACACCACCTAAAATCAAAGGTAATTTACCAGTTAAACCAATAGTGTTTTTGAACAAGACAGTAGAATAGTAAATAGCAGCATTACAACCAGTAAATTGTTGGAAGAATTGTGTTGAAGCACCAATAACCATTCTTTGGAAATGTTGACTTGATCCACCACTGAAAACTTCTTTGACACCGACTTGAGCCTTGGAGAATCTGTTGACAGCATCGGCAATGAAAGTAACCTCTGCCAAAACATCATCAGAATCGACTTCAACATCACTTAAGGCAGCCAAAATTTCCATTGCTTCAGGTTTTCTATCTTTAGCAATCAACCATCTTGGAGATTCTGGTAATTGCATGATACCAATAAGTAAAACTAAAGCGAACACAATTTGAACAGCCACAGGTAATCTCCATTGAATAGAAGAGTCAACGTATGATAAACCGAAATCTAACCAGTAGGCAATAAAAGTACCAAATGCAACAACTGAACCTTCTAAACTGACCAATCTACCTCTGTTTTCAGCTCTTGACATTTCTGATTGCCAGATTGGAATAGTTGCAGTGTTGAAACCATTACCAACACCAGTAACAACTCTACCAATAACGAATTGTCCTAAACCCCAAGAGTCTTTAAAAGCAGCAGTTGAAATGACTGTACCGATAATGATGATGATAGAACCAGCAAAGATCAAAGGTCTTCTACCAATTCTGTCACCGACGAACATGGCGAATAATGCACCAAAGAAACATCCAAGTTCATAACAAGATGTGACAGCACCTTGAATAATAGTTGCATGATAAGCGGCTGAAGGATCAGATTTATCTTCAAAAGTGGCAGGGAATTCTTGATTGAACTGGTCTCCAGTGATAAGACCAGACATTAAACCTTGATCATAACCGAACAAAGAGAAACCAGTAACAGCCACCAAAGTGATGACCAATCTGAGTTTTCTACCTCTCAAACCCCATGTATTAGTTCTACCAAATATATTCCAACTCATGTTCGAAGTATTCGATATCAGGAATTAAAATTGTTTTTAGAAATTTCATTGTGGGACCAACACTTCTTTTATAGCTGAACCAATTGTCATGGTGTTTTGAAAGATTTTCTTTTTGTCATATTTGGCAATATATTATTAGGAAAAAAAAAGGCGAAAAAGCAATAGTTTTTCTTGAACTCATCATAATTATGCCGAGTCAATCCCAATAAGGAATTCAAAGTATGCATCGATGCTAAGAGTGGGGGGAGTACCAAGCATCCAAGAGCTGTCAAACTTTTGATGCAACTTTTCTTGCCTATTGTTGAAGGGTTGGTGCCTAGTGAAAATGATAATTATCCTTCGTGTATTTGCCTATGATGCAATAAATGGGAGATTGCTAAAGTAAAGTTATTCCTGATGCACTATAACGTCATTTTTTCTCACCGGTAAAGAAAGTTCAAACGCTCATAATTTTAATGCTAGGCCCTACACGCTTTTCAGCCGCTGACGAAGTGGGTAAAAATGTCCATTTACTTTTGCTACAAACCTGGGGAATTAATTTGCGATGAGCCCTTTAATAATTGTTTGGTAATTGGTTTGTTGTGAAGCTGACAAATCGTGGCCACTCCACCGCCAAGAACCTTTGGGTTCTAGATGTCCTTGGCGAAAAACGTCAAATGCGTCATTAACGAACGGCGTTTAGCACCAATTGCTGTCGGAAAAATGGTTGGACCTTGTGATGTAAATCTGATGTAACTGGCCAACCAGTTTTGACATGATTATATCTTTCCTGACATCCGAAACTTCCCTTATTTGAGCGCTGACTTGACTGAGCTTAGTGACAGCGTGGTTCTGGCTCACAACTTTAAAGGTGGATTCCGCTCTTCACCACAACCCAGTGATAGAAACACTGTGGAGAAAACTTTAACTTTGTTTGTACGTTGATGTAGTAAACCATAAATAAACAAAGTCGTACTAAAGCGCAGATGTTTTAGGCACTGACTTACTTAATTACAGTAGATACGCGGGTTCCACTCCACAAACGCCCCACATCCGTTAAATTCATGGAGATATACTCGGAGGAACTTATCTCAACTTTTTTGCAAACAAGACACAAAATTACTTAGCTCAATCGGTTTTGTTTCTCTGAGTGGTCAAGTTTCCGATGTTCTTGATGCAGTGGGTGCTCAATCAAGTGCATGATCTGCTGGCAACGTGTTGGGGAAAAACCGCATCACAATAGCTGAACTGTTAAACCAACACATGCAGCTTTTGCCGAAGCTCTAATCCCGAGATTATATTTAGATCAAATAATAATCGTTTCAGCTGAAACCAGCTCAAGTTACGGTCTCGAGTGCTGGACATTCTCAGCAAGTACAAAGCACTTTCCGCCCCACCAGGCTTCAAGTTGGTTACAAGAACTAATCCCGGAGAAGGTGGCCTAATCGAGCCAACCAGCCGTAATTACAGCAGAATTTGCAGGACCCGGATAAACCACGGAAAAATTAAGACAATCCCGAAGTTGATTCCTAAATTGACCGGAGGGGATCCCCACCGTATGATGATACCACAGACATCTTGAGTACCAGCACCTGCTGAGACCCTTGAGCCCACTAGCCAAAAGCAGTAGTGTATCGCATCGCCAATTTGTGTTTTCGAGAATCGCACACTATAGCATGCAACAGGAACACATTGCCCTTCTTCAGGAGCCGTACAATGTTGCAAAATGGGAGAAGCTCATCGACAGCATAGAGTCGAATCAAGGCAAGGGTGTAACCAAGTTGATCGAACAAGAAAAACTCCAGGCGATACGAGACATTTACTTCTCGATGTTAGACAACTATCCATTACTTGTGAATTATTGGATCAGATTTGCAAACTTGGAGTTCGATTTGGGAAACTTCGACGAGTGTGAACTTATTTACGAAAGGGCATTCAGGTATCTCAGCTATTCAATCGAGATTTGGATGAGTTACTTGCAGTTTAAAATTTCAACTACATTGATCACCAAGGAAAATCTACGTACACTACTTGAATTGTTCGAAGCTGCAAGAGAGAAAATAGGCTTCCACTATCATGCTTCTGATTTCTATAAACTATACCTCAAGTTCCTCAGCAACTACGACGACATCGAACCAAGTTATCAAAGGAAATACGAAGTACTCTTGAGGTATGTCATTGAGCTTCCGATATATAACTATTTCCATTTCTTCCAACTCTTGATCAAGTTGAACAGTTCAGGCCAGCTAAAATTCATCAATAACGGTCAAAATCCAAATTCATTCAAAAAAATCCTAATTGATGTTTATATAACCACTCAGTACAAGAGTCTAAAGCTCTATAAGTTCGAAAAGGAAGTGAGAAATTATTATGACTACAAGTTTCTCAGTGTCAACCAGCTTGGAGTAATCGATAGGTATATGGACTACATTGAACTCAACTTCCCCAGGAAATATGTCGCCCAAGCATACGAGAGGTTTTTAATAGTAACTGCTTCTTATGACGACATATGGATGAAATACGTCCAATTACTCTTGCTGAGGAAGAACTACGAACAAGCAAAAATGCTCTTGGCCCGCTGTATAAAGCTCAAAAGAACAAATACTGAAACTGCTCTCAAGTTACTAATTGACATAAATCTTCATCAAGGAAATCATCTCACAGCAAGAAACCTTTTGGCTCATACAAACTCAGTGCAACTGATAGAGAAACTTGTTGCAATCGAATGGCTATTCAAATACGGTGACTACAAGCATCTTTTGGAGTTGTTTGATAAACTCGTCGCCCACAATGACTACTTTTTCACAGTTATTTTATTTTTCAACATCCCCAACAATCTAAAAGGTGACTTTTTCAAACGACACTCAATTGCATTCGATGGTTCCAAGAATTATCAGCTGGCTCTAAAACTTTGGTTGAGCTATAACTCTTCTAACGTGGCAGATTTCATGACAGCTGATTCAGAATCGTTTGACGATATCATGACAAAGTATAAATAGACGCATAACGTAAGACCCAATTTAATTCGTATAATCATTATAAAGAGTTCTCTAATATCACATTGACCACATTGATAAGGAACCAACAAGCTATCAAAGCGACTCCTAATTTCTTGTCGAATGCCCACTTGTTAAGAGGTACGACTATGATGAGCAATGCTATGATAGTTGTGAGAGCTATGGAGCTCACAAATAACCCGTCCTTGATCTCAAACTGGAGGTCGAATTGGTTGATCAAAAGGGTGTTGTACCCTACTCCAATCAAAATCAAAAGAAGTGGTGTACCCAAGCAAGCATTGAGACCAATGGTGGAATTGAATTTGAATGAGAGTGTGATGTTCGTGATGAGGTCATTAATGGAGTTAGCAACCGAGAATATCAATAGTCCTAGTAGATACTCGTTAATTTGAAGTATAAGCCCCCAGTTCTTCAAAAGCTTCAACACAAATAATGAGATGACGGAAATGACAATTGTGGAACTCAAAATCCCTACTGCATGGTTTACGATCATGGTTGGTTTCCAGAAATCAACCGCTATGAGCAAACCGAATAATGTTGTAGTGACAATAGCTGATGGCAATTGCATTTCAAATTTGACAATCAACATGAGTCCACAGATCATTAAGTACCATGCTTTTACCACAGGTGGTTTCTCCTTGTTATCAGGTAGAACAAGATTCAAAGACTGGTCTAGAATATGGGTACATGCATGGAAAGATCGTATGACAAGCTGTGATTGAGTTGTTTTGTTTGCCAACTCATCTAACTCTTCATCGAGATCATTAACCAAAGGTAAAGATTCCAACTCTTGGAACTGTACTTCCTTGCTAGACATGAACAAGTACGCAATATGAACCAAGTAGATCCCAGCCATAATTAGACTTTCAAATCTGGTGATTTTGCCATCACTTAGGATAAAGTTGAAAACCACCAACACCACAAGTAGCCAAACTAAGTCTAAGAGCATATACTTGAAATTCTTTATGTTGAAAGGCTTGAGTAGACTGATAAGTCCCACTACCAAAACAATAATGATCAAATTAGATCCTATTAATTGTCCCAAGACCAACTCCACTGAGTTTGATCGTATGGAGTTGAAGTAATTTATTATATCAGGAAAAGAGTTTATGAATGGAACAAACACAAACGACAACACATTCTCATTAACGCCAGCCATGATGGTCAAATCATGGAGATTGGGGAACAAATAGTTGGAAACAATTAAACTAAGACAAATAACTAGGATAGCAAGACACCCAAAAGTAAGAATATTATACGCTAGCAATCCCAAAGAGTTGTGATCATGGCAATAGTAACGTATTGCTATATTAAAGAAGTGTGGGTCACATTCAGCCAGAAGGTTTCTGCAGAAGTCAGACGTCGGTAGTAGACACACCTCCTCATTTGTGAAAGCATTCATTAACATTGTTTAGCGAGAAATGATCTGGGCGCAATAAGGTTTAGCCCTGTCAAATCGAGGCAAGGGATAAAATGGGATCTATAATTCTGGTATAAAGTTTACAGGTATAACACAGTGTAACAATCGTCTAGTGTAAAAGTTTGGCAGCTTCCTTGTAGTTTGGTTTGCTGAGAGTATCTAATGTGATCTTGATATCTAAATTGATATCTTCGATCAAAGCTTCCTTCGAAACATAATCTAACTCCGGCCTTACATAACCAAGAACCGAGTACTTGATTGTAGCACCATAAAAGTTACTTTTGAACTTACGGATAATGTGTAATTCTGCAGTCTTTTCTTCATTCTTGTAAAATGGGTTGAACCCTATTGACATAACCATTGGAAATATGCAGAGTTCTTCATTAGTAAGTTGTTGGCCATGGTTGAACTCGACTTCAACTCCATCTTGTCTCTTCTTGATTGTGGTTTCATCATCACTGGGTTCAAGTTTACTGTAACCAAAGTAGATCCCTGGTTCAAGCTTATTGAGATTTTTTGTGATGGGGATATTAGCGGTTGGAATACCTAACTCAGATGACCCTCTACCAAACCCATTTATGATGGTGGCTTCTTCAACTATAGGGAATGGCTCCTTAATGGCATCTGGTATGTTCGTCTGTGGTCTCATCAAAAAGTGAGAATTACAAATATCAACAAAAAATCGTTAATTTACTTACTAATTACTTAGAATCTTTCTTCCAATTGAGCTAATAAAGTCTTAGCATCTTTGGCAAAGTTTCTGATACCTTGAGATAATTTTTCAGTAGCCATAGCATCTTCATTTAAAGCGAATCTGAAAGCAGCTTCATCATCGACAAAGGTGACTTTTGGTTCAGTGGAGTTTTGAGCATGAGCAATGTCCAACTTCTTTGGAACGGACTCACTAGAGTTCATTAATTCTTCCAATAATTTTGGTGCAACAGTCAAGAAATCACAACCAGCTAATTCCTTAATTTCACCAACATTTCTGAATGATGCACCCATAACAATGGTGTCGTAATTGTACTTTTTGTAGTAGTTGTAAATCTTCTTGACGGATATCACACCAGGGTCAGTTTCTTGAGTGTATTCTTCACCAGTTGAAGCTTTGTACCAGTCCAAAATTCTACCAACGAATGGTGAGATTAAAGTGACTTTAGCTTCAGCACAAGCAACAGCTTGAGAGAATGAGAACAACAAAGTTAAGTTACAGTGAATACCGTGCTTAGCTTCTAATTCTCTAGCAGCTTGAATACCTTCCCAAGTTGAAGCAATCTTAATTAAGATTCTGTCCTTAGAGATACCAACTGATTCGTATAATTTGATGATGGACAAAGCCTTGTCAATGGTAGCTTGCTTGTCAAATGATAATTGAGCATCAACTTCAGTTGAAACTCTACCTGGGACAATGTTTAAGATTTCTTTACCGAATTCGACTAATAAACGGTCTAAAGCAATGGCTGCCTTTTCGGATTTGGATGAACCTTTGTCTTTAGCGTAGTCAATTGCAACATCAATTAACTTAGCATATTCTGGTTTCTTAGCAGCGGCCAAGATCAATGATGGGTTGGTGGTGGCATCTTGTGGGGTGTATTTAGCAATGGATTCAAATTCACCAGTATCGGTAACAATAACAGTACCAGTAGCTTTTAATTGTTCTAATGAGTTAGACATTGTGATTAATTGAGCAATTGAAAATTTCCAAGTTGATTCAAAGTATTTGGAAAAAGCGGTTCCTCAAATATTTATACGTTGTTGGTAACTTGGCCGCAAAGTATGAATTTAAGCGCAAAATCCGGGTTACCTTCTTTTTTGGGAGTAATGGAATAATGTTAGCCGTTGCGAACTTAAACAGTATACCATTTAATCCGATTTTCCCAACCCAAAACTCTTGTAAAATACTTTGATCTAGCGCCAATTGTCTCCAATGACAGTCAGGTGTCAATTCTTGATCAATTCACACTTCGCCTTTCCTTGCTTTTCTTCTCAATCATCAAGTTTGTATGCTCGTGGCTCGTGTAGGGTACACGCTCACCTAATTTCACGCGATCAGGCAAGCTGAATTGGGCGACAGTTCTCCGGATTCTGGGGTTTCCTCATAATCAAGGATGTCGTTCCACAAATGTCGTGGTCATCATAATTTGAAGCAACGACAATAGTCTAGAAATGGATCTTTCTTCGCATTGACCATACACTCGTTTCTGGTGAGTCCACATACAGACCTCCTTGGCTTCTCCTGTATCGTAGATCTTACTGTTTTGATCTTTAAATGGCTCATATCGAATCATTTTTTCATATTATGTAAGCTTTGAAACAATGAATTCTTTAACTGGGAGAGAGACCAGAATTTGCAGCCATTAGTAGGAGTAACGAATATAGAAGTGAACGCAAATCATGATAAACTTCTTGAGGAAAGGCAAGCACATTAATCATTCAGCATCACTTCTTACTCTTGAGTCTTAAGATTATTTTTGAAGAATTTGGTAATTTAATTAGCTCATGTCTATGTTGAGCCCAGTCTGAGTACCACTTGGAAAGGGTATAAAAGTCAACGGTTTTCCTCGAGAAGTAAAAGCCGTTTCTGCTGTAATAAGATCAAGATTGGCTTTACAGATAATACCAAGTGATAGAAATATTGATTTAAAAAATGGATATGGGTGGTAGCTCTCTGGGACATGGCATGGGTCCAGTCCAACCACGTTGTAAGATTTCTATGTTATGGAACTGGTACACTATTGACAGTTGTTTTATTGCAAGGTCATGGCATGTGAGGAGTAAAGGAGCTTTTGCAGGAAGTTGTATTGGTGTTTTCTTCTTAGTGGTTGCTAGTCAATGGCTCGCTAGATTTGGGAAGGAGCACGAATTGGCAATGGCTCAAAGAAGACGTCGCAGTGAATGTGAATTGAAAAGTTCTGAAAGCAGTCTTGACAAAGATTTAGACTATCCACCTACCCCTGTCAACACAGGAAACATTTTCACCCCTCTCATGTATGCTGTAAGCCACAAGTGGATGTTCAAGTCCCCTGATACTGATGTCTTCAACCACACTATCAAATGTCTCATCTTCACAGTGCAATGGGGGTTGTCTTATCTTATCATGTTGCTTTTCATGTACTACAACGGTTACATTATTATCAGTTGTATTTTAGGTGCTTTCTTCGGGAAGTTCTTCTTCTCTATGAACGAGCCTCTTCACAAACAAGAGGAGGTCAGTTGTTGCAAAGAGTAGAGTTGTATAGTTACAAATAGATGAAAAGAGAAAGTTATAAATAGATTGAAAGAGAAATAAAGACCAAACCCCATGTGAAATTCATAACTCTCTCCTTTTGAAACGCTTCCATTGATAACTGGAGGTTCAGTGCAGGGTCAATTACTCACATCACTGATTTATCACTTCTTGGTTTTCTTTTGCTGCAAAAGTTTGGGTCTTCGCAACAATTTGTCTCGTGCACTATTTGTTTTGATTACTATGCCTCAGGACAAAGATAAGACCAACGATGATCTAGAGTTGGAGAACGCTATCGGCGATGTCTTCAAGCAGTTCAACTTGGAAAATCTAGATCATGAATCACAGCAAGAAGAACAAAGCGAAGAAGTGAAGCCCGGAGAGGAAGAGCTCAATTTTGAGGATGCCATTAACGATGCCTTCCAAAGTCTACATGAGACTAAGCAATCTCTTGAAGAAGCAGAAGCACTGAATTCATCGCATCATGAGTCACTGGAACCACACCAAGAAGCAGAGAACAAACATGGCACAGAGTCACAAGAGTCACAAGAAGATAACGGAGATGAAGTTGATGAACTTGACTTAGAAAACGCTATCAAAAATGCTATACAGAGTATCAATGAACCAGTGCGGCATGAGTCAGCGGATCAGGGTAAAGACGAAGAGTCTGTTCATGAAGCAGTGCCAGAAAATACTCAAGAGGATCACTCAAATAATCAGGAAGTACATTATTCCCCTCTTGAAATGGAGAAGGAAGATGAGCTTGATGATTTAGATCTACAAAACGCAATTGGCGATGCTTTTGAATCGATAAAAGAAAAACATGGTGAATCATTAGATGATAGTCTTCAAAAGGCAATAACTCAGTCATTTCAGACAGCCACCACTAAAGAGAAAGTCCAACTCGAAGATAAGGTAGATATCAACACCATTGTATCAAGCATAGTCAATCAAGCTTCACAGGAAGACCCTTCAAATATATTAAGTGAAGAAATGCTACAAGAACTAGCGAAAGAAATTTCAAGCAAAGTGCAACATGAGATTGACCCAAAATCTAAACCAAAGGATTTGGTGATACCCACGATTGATGATAATGTTCTTGATCATTTTGCGAATGAAGCCAACAAAGATGAAATGATTCCCGAGAGCGACACTAGAGTCGAAAAATCTGTATCAAATGATGAGCTTCAAGCCACCATTGCTAATGCCGTGAAAAGTGCATTAGACAATGATAACAAAGATGATAATTTGGATCAACTCCAAATGAATGATATTCTCACTAACGCTTTCAATATGGCTATGGAGAATCCTAGTGAGTTGTTGTCAAATCTTGATACAGATGAGGATAGAGTTGAAAAGTTGAAGCAGAAGGATGGCAAGAAATTGACCATAGCTGAAACATTAGCTTTACATCGTTCGAACATGAAAAATGATCTCAGACCAGAGTTGAACTCACAATTGAGTTCTGTTCTATCAAGTCTTAGTGCAAGGTTAGGAAATCTTGAAGGTGATCGTAACTTGCTATCGGTGATCAAGAAAATGACTAGTTTCCTTACAAACTCCAATGTAAATAACTTCAGGAACTCTCAGTCATTGATTTCCACATTCAATAACTACAAGCATAATGGATTGGAGGAGGTGTTCATAAATTCATTGAATTTGGCAAAAGAGTATTCGAGACAAAATGATAAGATGAGCACAATCAATCTCATCGATAATGTATTGGCTCTATTTGGCAAGAGTTCTGTCAATGATGTATTGGACTACAACTTCAACCTTGTGACTTTGATCAACAATTCAGTTGTATCCACAATCATGAACTTCACTAATTTGAAGACTTTCAAGAACTCTATGTTTGATAAGCCCAAGATTGACTCACCAGAGTACAAAGAAAGAATTCGGATTGAAAATAGGGAAAGGAAAAAGAAGTGGAGAGAGATCAATAGTGAGAGGAACAAGGATAACGATTTGAGGTCTCGTGTTTTGAAGCGAGCCAACCTCATGTATGGTGAAGAAAACTCGCCAGAAAAGTCTAACTGGGTGGAATTGGAGTTCAACAAAAGAAGAGAAAGGCGGCTTGCCAAACAGAATAAATCTCTAGAAGAGAAAGGCGCCGCATCTGAACTCAACAATAACGACACTTACATCAACGACAAGAATTTGACTCAATTGATAAGTGACCTATTCGACGTGTTCTCCAACTTTTCCCCCAAAGACGACCCAGAAACAGGATTGTATACCACATCAATTGTTATCAGCTGTGCTGGTATAGTTTACTTAATCAAGGTTCATGCTGGGTTGGAGGTTAAAAGTATTGATACTATTATCAATAGTGTTGTGAGTAACTTGATCAATTCCTTTACAACATTAGATCAACAAGAGAGAATCATCTATTTGAGCAAAGGATCCAACCCCAACAGCAGTGTCAAAGATGGTACGTTTCCGTCCAAATTACAAGGCCATGGACTTAATTCATACCTTCACTCCCAAGACTCACCCCATGCATCCACGACAAGCTCTATTTTGAGCAGAATATCATCAACTGTTAGAGAGCTCACTTCGTCCTCAGAAGTTTCAAACAAAAGACTCAAATTCTCCTCTGAATTGAGCATTGACAGGCCTAATTGGCCCAGCAGTGTCAATTTGAAATTTCCTTCTTACAAGGGAAATCAGACCACTGCTTCAACCATGAGAAAAGAACCAACCCCATTCATCTCCCACAAAATTGGAACCAGTATCAAAACTGAGCCCAGCACTTCAGGTTTGAAGAAGCCAGGAGCTTTTCAAAGACCATCGTACGCTAAACTTGATAGAAACAAAAGCTTGAGCTTCCCAATTCAACCAACCATAAAGCAACGCAATACTTGAACGACTTGTATATTATATGTATAGTACATGAACCACATCAGTAATGACTAAATGGCTTCAGTTTCGCTAATCAACCATCTATAAGCTCTGGTCTCCCCCATTGCCACCAACTTATCACCGAAGTCTGATCTAATACTCCTGTGGAATTCGTTGATCCAATTGATCTCAATAGCAGAGAGATAATTTTTGTCAATCAACTTTCTGCAAAATGGAACTTTAGTCAAGTAGCTAAAACCTAGATAATTGGTTCCACTACGAGTTTTGCCTGCTGAATCATCACACTCGATGATTTCAATCTCACTCTCAACTCTAAATCCTTTGACCCCATCAATATAGTAACCTGGTTCTATTGTCAATATTCCACCTGGCTGAAACAAGCTTGCTGCACCAGATGCACCAGCAGTAGTCAGGAGATACAAGGGTGATTCGTGGACGTTTCCGAAACTTCCAACACCATGGCCAGAGCCATGATTGAAGTCCAACCCTTCGTTCCACAAGGGTTGTCTAGAATAACTGTCTAAAATAGCCCCAGTACTAGGGGTGTTAGGAGGGAATTTAGCCATAGCAACAGCCAAGTGGCCTTTCAATACTAGAGTATACAACTTCTTGTCTTCATCCAGCACGTTATTGTCAAATTTGTACGTTCTGGTTATGTCGGTTGTACCTTCAAGATATTGAGCTCCCGAATCGATAAGATAAATTTGGTGTGGATTAATAATGGAGTTTTCATCTTTGGTAGGAGCATAATGAATGATTGCTCCATTTGGACCACTCGATGATATAGTCTCATAAGATAAGTCTTTAAAGTTTGGAAACCTCGATCTGATACCATAAATTTTACAGGCAGCATCCCATTCTGTGATGGTTCTCCTCTTGTCTATCAATTGATGTTCCAACCATGAAGAGAAAAGTATGAATGCCATTGAGTCTTTGTACTGAGCGATCTTCATGTTGAATCTCTCTGTCTTGTTTTTGAAAATCTTCAAGTAAGCAATGATAGAGTGGAAACGGATTGATTGTTTCACAGTAGAGGGGGGAATTGCTGATAAAAGAGCGTAGTTAGCAACGTTTTTCGAAGGAAGTACAATATTCTTGATCTTTGAATCGGTGGTTTGCTTGATTTCACTCAAATCGTTGTAAAATTGATTGTATGGCTTCAAAACCAAATCATCAATTTTGGCTAAATGATCTTGAAGATCCTGGGTGCCATTTTTAATCTTCTCCTCTTGAATGTAAAGTGTAACATCTGTCATTGTTACCACGGCGTAACTGTAAAAAGTTGGAGTATAAAGAATATCTGAATCGCTTCTTAAATTGAATAACCAGGCGATATCATCAAGAGCTGTTACCACAAGATGGGAGCTCTGGAATTCTTCATCAAGTACTTGTCTTACTCTTTTCAACTTTTCATTGACTGTCTCACCAGCATACTTCAAGTCATAAGGATAAACCGGTTCTGATGATCTTGGTGGTTTTTCCGACCCCCATACTTTGTCAACCAAATTAGTTTCTAAGAGAGGCTGGAATTTGAATTGGTCTTGATAAAAGCATTTACTTGCCTTTTCAAAGTATTCACCTACTGCAAGATTGATAACTCTAGGGTCACACGAGATAACATTACTGAATTTACTTTTGATAGCTTGGTCAATAGCATATTGGGTCCACTTAGGGTATCCGACGACTCCTTGCTTCAAAAGTTTCCAGCAATTTGGATCTAATTGCTTACTAGCTTGCAAGAAATATCTACCATCTGTAGATAATGCAGCTTCACCAGTGAGGTGATCACCATCCAATAAACTGATAACGCAAACGCCAGCACTACCGGTGAATTCACTAATGTATTCTACCCTTCTTTCAGAGAGGCCAGGCGATTCGGTCTGGTGTTCGTCTTCACTGGGGACAATGTAAACACCAATGTTGTACAGTTTCATGTATTCACGTAATAGTTTCAACTTCACAGGTGCAGCAAGGGTAGAAGGGCCCAAAGTGTTCTTGTGCGGAAGGTCATTGATGTCTTCATCGTCGCTCTGTTCATCCTCATACTCAGGTAACCGAGGGCTTCTAGTGAAAGTGGGAAGACATTGGAACGGAGAAGTGAGAAGGCTTTTAAACGAAGGACGAGAGATGGTTGACACCTCATTCAACGGTGAATTGAGCAAATACTCCTTCTCGTTGTACATAAGAATGAAACTAAAACTCAACTGTAGTAGTTACGATTGTTAGATAACAGGTCACATGATGATAGCCGTTCCATTTGGTTCATACACTTACCTAAATACAAGTTGCAAAACGCGACACGCTATTAATCATTATGGGACGTATAGTTGGATTGCAATTGTGTAATTTTAAATCTTACCGTGGTACAACTACTATAGGATTTGGTGATGCATGTTTTACATCCATCATTGGGCCAAATGGAGCTGGAAAATCCAATATGATGGATGCAATTTCATTCGTTTTAGGAGTGAAATCATCTCACCTCAGATCTCAAACTATAAAGGACTTAATTTATAGAGGAAGACTTGATGAAGAGGGAATATCCAATGACGAAGATCCTACTCGCGCTCATGTGGTACTTACTTATGAAATGGAAGATGGTGTAAAAGTTGATTTCAAAAGAACAATCTCATCTTCCGGTGCAACAGAATACAAAATTGATGATAAAAGTGTGACTGCTCTTCAGTACTCTACGGTTTTGAAAAAGGAAAACATCCTCATAAAAGCTCGTAATTTCTTAGTGTTTCAGGGTGATGTTGAACTGATAGCATCACAATCGCCTAAAGATCTTACTCAATTGATTGAGACTATAAGTGGGTCGGCAGAATATGCAAGAGAATATGATGAATTAGAAGAAGAAGTCCGTCGAGCTCGTGAGTACTCGAATAACGTGTTTGCCAAGAAGAAGTCTTTAAATTCGGAATCAAGGCAATACAAGGAACAGCTAGAGGAACAAGAAGCTTTCGAACAAAAGCTCACAGAAAAACACAAATTGACTAAGATTATCAATTTGTACAAATTATTCCACAATGAGTCTCAACATAACAAGTTGAAATCTATAATAGAAGAGAAAAGCAAAGATTTAAAAGCTTTAAAGAAAAAACTTGCAGCTGAAGAAAAGACGCATGCTACTCTCATAGTCGAGTATTCTAAATTCAATTTGGAGAACAAATCATTCAACCAAAAGATCACTTCCACTAAGCAAGCTTTGGATAAAGCTAAAAGAGACTTGATTCCCGTGGATGGTGAAAAGCGCTCAACGACTAAAAAGATTGCATCGTATGAAAACAAAATCAAAGATATCGAGTCTGACATCAGTAAGAAACTTATGCATGTTAATTCTCTTCAATCTCAATTGAAAGAAGCAAAGAAACTTTTCAAACAGTTTGAGGAGAAAGTCAATGCAGCCATCTCCAACTCTCTTTCGGAAGAAGCTCATCAAGACTACGAGAATTTACGAACGCAATTCTTATCCAGCGGAGGCTCTGAGCTAGAGGAGCAATTACGTCTTCTCGATAGTGAGAAGGAGTTGCTTACATCGACCATAGATGTTAGTAAAGAACAACAAGCCAAGTTTACGAGGAAAATAGAAGATCTCGAGGGTACAATAGAAGGAGAGTTAAAGACGGAATTGGATTTCATCACTAATGAGATAAATGATATTCTTGTGACTAAAAGTGACAAAGCGGCTTTGAAAGCTGCACTTGTCAAGGAAAAAGAAGACTTCGTTTACAAGGAGATGGAAATGAACTCTCAATTGCGTGATATACTTGTGAAAATTGACGAGCTTTCTTCTCAACAGCGAGAATCTGCTAGACAGAAAAGAGCTAGAGAGAATGTGGCGATGTTAAAGAGGCTTATACCCGGTGGAGATATAAAGGGCCTCGTCCATGATTTGATACAACCCTCACAACAGAAGTACACTTTGGCGCTCCTGACATTGCTTGGTAGAAACTTTGATTCAATTGTGGTTGAAACCAGTGCTGTTGCATACAAGTGTATTGAAATTTTGAAAGAGAGGAGAGCTGGAGTTGCAACTTTCATTCCTCTTGATGCAATTGTTTTCGAACCCATAAATTTGAGTTACTTAAGGTCAATTCACCCGCAAGCCCAACCTGGTGTTGATATTGTGGAATGTGCAGATGACACCCTAGAACCAGTTGCTCATTTCATCCTTGGCAATGCCCTTGTGGTTGATAATATTCAACTTGCAAGAAAACTCAAGTGGGAAAATTCTCATACCTTGGATAGTAAGATTGTGACCTTGGACGGTTCACTCATCAATAAATCAGGTTTAATGACAGGTGGTCATGGAAATTCACCGCAAGCGGCAACTTTGACTTGGGACAAGAACGAGTTGATCAAGATGAATGAGTTGAAAGAGGAGCTTCTCGAAAAATTGAATCTGCTCAATGAATCGAAGCCAAAAGAAATGGATATAAATATGGTTAACGAGGAAATCATTGCTCTTGATGACAAGTTGCCTCTATTGAGGAATCAAAAGGAAGCAGTAGAAAGACTTATTGCAGATAAGAAGCGTGAGGTTGAATTTCAAGTGGAATCCGTTGGTGAGTTAAACACAACAATATCATCCAATGAAACCAAGGTTCGAAAGATAGACTCTTCAATTCAGGAGTTGAAACTGCAAATCCATGAAATTGAAGCCCAAGTCTACTCTGAGTTCTGCAGCCAGCACAACTTCAAAAATGGTATCCAAGACTATGAGCAACTACATGGCTCGGCGTTGAGAACCAGAACCAAGGAGAGGGCTCAATATTTGAAAGCAATCTCCAGTCTCACAAACCAGTTGAAATTTGAGGAAGAGTCCTTGGATGACATCAGGAAAAGGAAAGAAAACCTCAAAAAACAGATAAAGAAGTCAGTGTCACAACTCGAAGTGATCTCTGAAAAGAGAGAGGCTATAGTTTCTAGTATTGACAACTTGGAAGCTGAGATTGATGTATTACGAGATTCAAAATCAGATTTCGAGAAGAATCAACAGGAAAAATTGAAGCTAACACACAGTCTTGAATCTAAGATCAAAGAGTTAACTGCTGAGACAAATACTATGTTCCTGTCAATTTCAGACCACAAGGAAGATTTATTGAGACTCAATGTCAATAGAATCAATGTCTTGAAGAACTGCAAAATAGAGAACATTATCATTCCACTCAAGGATGGCTTCCTAGAGTCTATTTCTCTTAATGAATCCATTGATGATCTTGCTAAAAAAGTTTACGAAATTATTGAGGTTGATTATCAGTTGTTGAGTGATCGACTCAAGGAGAATCATAGTAGCCGAATGGAGGCAGAATTCCAAGCCAACTTGGAGCAGGTCTTGGAGGATTTAGACCTGTTGACTCCCAATGCCAAAGCAATTGAAAGGCTCAAGGCTACTGAGAAAAAGTTGAGAGATTTCGATAGAGATTTCACCAAGGCCAGACAACAAGAGAACAAAGCCCTTGAAAAGTTCAACAATGTGAAAACAAAGAGGCTTGAGGCATTCATGGAAGCCTTCAAACACATTGCTGAGCAAATCGATCATACTTACAAGGAATTGACAAGAACTAATGCCACTCCACTTGGAGGATCAGCTTACTTAACTCTTGAAGATGAAGAGGAACCATTTTTAGCTGGTATTAAGTACCATGCTATGCCCCCAATGAAACGGTTCAGTGATATGGATTTACTCAGTGGTGGAGAGAAAACTATTGCAGCTTTAGCATTGTTGTTTGCTATTCACTCATTTCAACCATCTCCATTTTTTATATTGGATGAAGTGGATGCTGCTCTTGATAGCAGAAATGTTAGCAAAATTGCAGATTATATCAAAAAGATTTCTGGCCCTACATTTCAATTTATTGTTATTTCACTCAAAAATACTCTTTTCGAGAAGTCAGATTCCTTGGTTGGAATTTATCGAGAACAACAAGAGAATACTTCTAAAACTATCACATTGGATCTTCGTGAGTATCCTGAAGAAGAAGTGCCACTTGTTGGAACTGCTGCTTAATGTTTGTATATTATGTAAGAATAAATTTAGCTGCAAAATCCAACTCATCGCGATTCATCACTGATGCTACTGAGATACTTCCCCATAAAGTCTGTTGGACGAATCATACGATGTAGTAGTACAAGGCCTATATATACAGCATCTGTGGTGAAACGGGCTTCTGATCCTGAGACAGTAGCACCCTTTGTAAAGAAACCCAAAGACATTCAAAGATTAGTGAAGAAGCTTAACAAGAAGACTAGACGAGATACAAGGGATCTCACTTCACGAGAAAATATCCTCGAACAAGAGATTCGTGAGTGTGTGCGTCATTTCAATCAAAGGCAATCTACTGCTGTCGAATACGATAGTATATTAAATAGTGATGATCTTATTGCACCATTTCTTTTCACTAGATCGAGACCAAAAGTGGTGTTGAAAGATGTTCAAGTAATATACCAAACGACGGAAGCAGAGGGTCTAGCGGTAGTATCTAAAAGTCAGTATGCTGGGCCATTCGTGGCAACAGATCTAACAGGGAAATACTCAGTTTTAAAAATCCCAAAGACTACAGTGGGCGACATTGTCACAGTTGAACTTTTGATGCATCACAATTACTTTGTGGAATGTGTGCTTGTGGAAGTACAAAATGCACAATCCAGAGCCACTCCTCGTAAAAATCAACTCATTGTATGTGACAAATTCGAATCGTGCTCTGGATGTCAGTTGCAAATGTTGAGATACGAGGACCAACTCTCTTTCAAACAGAACTCTATTCAAAAGGCTTACAAATTCTTTTACCCCAGCATTTACAAGGAAATCGACGAATGGTCGATTGGTCAAGTTGTGCCGTCTCCCAAAGAGTATGCTTACAGGACTAAGATTACTCCTCATTACACAAGAAGACGGGATGCACAACCGGACGACATCAACATAGGCTTCAATAATGTGAACCCTACAAAGCCAACGGTTGATGTGAATTATTGTCCAATAGCGACTCAAGCAATTAACGAAGAATTAATTAATCTTCGTAAAGAGATTAGATCTGAATTGAAGACAAAACCTATGAAGTCCAGTCAGTCCACATCAGTCATAAGAGAGAGTATTAGAATTGATTTCAAGACTGGTAAATTTGATGTGGTAGCACTCAAAAAACCAACTCAGATAGTGACTACCAAAATCAATAATTGTGTATTTCAGTTTCCTGCCAACGAGTTCTTTCAAAACAATGACAGTATTTTACCACAGGTACTTGAGTATATCAAGTACCACTTGTCATTCAACAATATGACCTACAAGAACATTATTGATACATATTGTGGTTCAGGATTTTTTGGGATTTCTTTAGCAGTGGATGGACTTCACGAACAGGGAAAAGTGTTTGGTGTTGAACTTTCAAAAGGCTCTCTCGATTATGCTAAACACAATGCCAAAATTAATGGGCTTAAGATACCAGATAAGATAGAGTTTGTTCATGGCTCTGCTGATACGATATTCAACAATTCCCAATTTCAGAAAGCAGACTTGAAAGGGTCTGAGTCCATAGTGATAATGGACCCCTCAAGAAAAGGTTCCAACGTGGAGTTTCTAAGGCAGGTCATTGACTTTAAACCAAAGATGATTGTTTACATCAGTTGTAACGTCTTCACGCAAGCGAGAGACATTGCAATGTTCATGGAACTCCAAGGTGAGACTCCTTTGTACAGAGTCAGAGAGGTGAAGGGCTTCGATTTCTTCCCTCAAACAAAGCATGTAGAGAGTGTGGCTATCATCGAGTTAACTGAGTAGCCATACTTGTAACTTGTATATATTAATCAATCGGCATTTTGTAAAAGTTCGTCTATAATATCGAACATGGCATTCGAACCCCATTCTATTCTTTTCTTCTGCCTCTTGCTTGTAGCAAAAGTACTCTTTAGCACATTGTTCTGAAGAAAGTATTGTATTCCTCTCAACAAGGTAGTTTCGTTTTTGGCCTTGACAACTCGTTCAATCAACAACTGGTCATGAAACTTGATATCTGAGGACTTGGACTTTGCAATTCCAGTTCCCACGGCATTGAGTTGTGACTTTTTGGCCGTTTGATCAAGGAAAGTTACTAAGATAATTTCAAGGAAGAGTTTTGAGTCTGATGATGCCACCAAGAAGTTAACATTCTTTAATACATGCAAGGGTAAAGATCCTTCAGCTATTAAAAAGCCAAAAAGCCTTCCCAAGTTATAAGTTCTTTTGAGTTTGGAACCTTCATCATCATCATCAAATCCTGCAAAATCATTGTCTTCATCTTCACCTTTGTTCCCTTCAAATTCCCTCAAGATATCCCAGAACATGAATTGAAATGTCTTTCTGTATGAGTGGGAATCACAGAGCTTATGGGCTAACAAGCCGTAATATGGATTCCAGGTTGGTTCAACACTCACACAGTGTATGAGAATTCTAGGGATTTCTCTCTCTTGTGACTTCTTCAATGAAAGCTTGTCTAGCTTAGTCAATGCGTCAACGTAATCCTCTGCAGACATGATTGATATGAATATAGCCCTTCTGATATCAGTATTCATACGTTGTTCTTTGGCAATTTGAACCCAATTTGGTTCTGCACTGTCAAGAATTTCGTCCATCGCTTGCTTATCATAAGTGATCTCTTCCTCTTGGCCTTTCCATGCTGAACCCACTAGCCACCATTTTCCTTTGCTTTCAATGTTTTTAATATCGTCAAGGGATACCTGGATAGGATCTGAGAATTTATTGGAAGCTAACCCACCCAAAAACTTCCTAAGACGAACAACAAGATCAAAGCTATTTTCATTACCAACTTTCAACTTGTTGTTTTTCAATGAAGAAATTGTCTCTACCAAGAATTGAGTTCTAGGGTTGAGTTCACCTAAAGACGATGTTACTTCATTAGTCAAAAGAATTATTTCTTTCAATGCACTTGGGTCATCCGACCTCATTTGGTTTCCTCCTGTTTTTATTAGTTTCAACAAAAGCTCAGCATTTCTCTCGTTGAAGTCATGTAGAAGATCTTTAATGATATCATACAATAACTTGGATGAAACCAATTGAAAGAGATAAACTGATGATAATAATGTTATCATATTGGATGCTTCAGTGCTACTTCCTGATGTCTTTTGCAAAGTCAAATATCTCTCAATCAAAGTTTGGATGAATTGAGCACCGAACTCTGGGCCTTGCAAACGATACAAGGCAGCAACGAGGCATGCATGAAGATACCCAAACGTATCCAATAATCTTCCTTGCTTCACCACACTGTCGATGACAATTGACGAAATGTTTTCATGAACAACTTGCCTTGCATTTGAAAGGTAAAGGCCATTGATCTCATTGACAATTGATGAAATGTTCGCTTCCGATAACTTGTTTAACCCTCCTTTTATTGATCTTTGTAGTTGTATCACTTCCGGTGACAATTCTTGTGACTGCAATGCTAATTTACGTCTAAGAGCGGGTGGGATGTACTTTCCCTCGGACTCCTCCTGGACGGGTGCCACATAAGGATTTTCGTTGGCAGGAACAGTATTCGAATCAAGATCATCCATCTCTGAATCAGTATCAAAGTCTCCTTCACTGAGTGAGTCATCCGAGCTGAAAGCCTTACCGTGATTTTCAATGTCATTATCGTCTTCTGAATCATCAAAACCCTCAGGCTGTCTTTCTTCCACCTCAGATTCGATATGCTCTTCTTCATTATCGAAATCGAAGTCTAGTCCATCAAGCAACCCTCCTATATCATCATCAGAATCGACTTTAGTAAGCTTGGCTTTCTTTCCTTGTTTCAACCCCAATTTCTTAGCATAAAAATCAATTTCATCGTCGTCCTTCTGCATGGCACTTAACGTAGTTGGATCAATATCTCTACTGGGTTTCTTTGTCTTTTTAGATGCCTTTTCATCAGGCTTTGATCTTTCCAATGCTTTTTTCTTTTCCTTGAGCTTCTTCAATTGGCTGATAGGATCATCAACTTCTTCCAACTCCAGGATTTCTTCATCTATTTCTGATTCGTCCTCGAAGCCCTCGAACAGTTCATCTCCGACGTCTTCTTTCTTGTAAACCTTCAAGTGTTTCTCTTCTCTTTGTAGCCCAAGTTCCTCAGAGCTTGACTGGCTGGCAGAATCGCTTTCACCTAACGATGAGATATCGTCATCTTCCAACTCGTCTTCCTTAAGAATTCTGAGTCCATTCTTGGATCCCTGTTTCTTGCTCTCTTTCAACTTCCTGAGTTTCTCCAAAGGATCAGAGTCAATTGACACATCACTGTCGTCGGACAATTCGTCTTCCTTAACAATTTTCAATTCTGATTTCGTGGTGTTATTTTGTTTCAACTTTCTTAATGCTTCCATTGGGTCTTGTTCGTCTTCTTCATCTTCAAGATCATCGAAGTCACTGAGAGAGTCATCATCCTCTAGTTCATCTTCCTTGATGATTTTGATGCTTGAGCTTTTTGTATCTTTAACCTTCTTAAGGTCTTTCAATTGTTTGAGTTGTTGTAATGGATCACGAGAGTTACTTGTATGCTTAGGAGTCAGCAAGATTCGATTTTGAGGTTGAGATCTCTTTTGTTTCTTGAGTTTCCTCTCTTCTTGTCTCTTCTCTTTTCTAGATAGTCTCTTTTCATTGGGTTTTCTTTTGATTCCTATATTCTTAAACCTAGAGGAGTCATCGTACTCACCTTTCTCTTCTTTGGATCGTATGGAATCAAGAATCAAACCGGGAATCTGAATACCCTTCTTGTCCTTCTGACGAGATGCCATAGCTGCAAAACCTCATCTTCTCAGACTGCATATATTCTTTCTGGGGTCGTGCGCGTTATAAGATACCGTCTCGCTTGTGATTAACTAAAGGCAATGAACAGGTTCAAACTAGACTTAGGGAAAATCAAGATTGACCTCAAGCTCTTAGGTGATTTGTTCTTCCTTACGGGAGCAGGTCTTTCTATGTATTATTTGATCAATCACATGCTAAATGATGGCACAGAAGGATCACTCAGATCAAAAGAGGCGAAAAAGAAGAGTGTTGGAGTGTTGAAGAAGATTCAAACAATGAAGCCTGGACTCAAGAGTATCAACTTTACAGAATATGAGAAAGCGCTTTTGAATTCTTTGATCATACCAGAGGATATCAAAGTTACATTCAATGATGTTGGGGGATTAAATGAAATTATTGATGAATTAAGAGAAGCAGTTATACTACCATTAACTGAGCCTGAACTCTTTGCTATGCATCTGGCTCTTATTCAATCACCAAAAGGTGTATTATTTTATGGACCACCAGGTTGTGGTAAGACAATGTTAGCAAAAGCTATAGCCAAAGAAAGTGGTGCATTCTTCTTACTGATTAGAATGTCAACAATAATGGATAAGTGGTACGGAGAGAGTAACAAGATCGTGGATGCTATTTTTTCTTTAGCTAATAAGCTTCAACCATGTATCATTTTTATTGATGAGATTGATTCATTCTTAAGGGATAGAAGTTCAACTGATCATGAAGTGAGTGCTATGTTGAAGGCTGAATTTATGACATTATGGGATGGACTTGTTTCAAATGGGAGAATTATGGTTATGGGGGCAACTAATAGACAAAATGATATTGATCTGGCATTTATGAGAAGGTTACCGAAACAATTCTCAATTGGTAAACCTGATGCTGAGCAAAGAAGATCAATTCTTACTAAAATCCTCAAAGATACTCAACTTGATACCAATAATTTTGATTTAGATACTCTCGTTGTCAACACTAAAGGGTACAGTGGATCAGATCTCAAAGAATTGTGTCGTGAAGCGGCTTTAAATTCAATGAGAGACTACATTAGATTAAATTACAAAGATGGAAAAAAACTTAATGATAATAATGATGCTAAAGTTATGCCTTTAAGAACTGTGGATTTTTTAAAGAACATTCCAAATGCTATTCCACCATCTTCAGTGGATTGATTTCTGTACATAATTTCTCAAAAGAATAAGCAATTTAGCAACTATCGCGATAAGGACTATAAGGACTATCAATGATTACTCGTAGCCTTCGGTTATCGATATCGCCAATTGCCTTGAGGGCCATACAGTCAACCAGGCTCCCAGCTTCATGTCATGGATATCATTTCTTTCGTCGATACGCCACCGATATCGAGAGATTGAAAAAGGAATCCGATATTAATGATGAAGATGGATCTGCTTCAACCACTGGTGTAGTTGACGTCGAAGATAAGAGAGAGGTTCTTGTATATTTTGATCATATTTACCCTAATGTGGTACCAAAATTTAGGTTACATCAATACTTGAGATTCTTGATTCCCTCCACAAAATCTGACGACGATTTGAGGAAAAGAGTTTCGACTTTGTCAACAACAGAATCAAATCCTTTACCAGAAGGTACTAGCATTCTTGAGTTCATTCCATTGAAAAGGGACGGTGGCGCTTTTGTTAAGTTCTCCGTTCCTGAATCACACACTCCCAAGGAAATTATAAACACCATTTGTTCCAATGTAAAGACTCACAAAGCTGAAACAAATAACAATGTCTTATCTCGTTTGCATGAAATGGTGTTTCTGTCTTTCCCTTCTTGTTTTCAAGTAAAGGGTACTCCGTGGATCGAAGATTTAAGACGGTTTCCTAGCTCCAAATTGAAAGTCATATATGAAGGTGAGCCTTTGACTGAAGAAGAGTTGTATGTGCTATTCAGGAGATACGGTCCCATCACTGAGATTGTACCAGGCTCTGGCTCGGGTCCTGCTGAAATCATTTTCAGTACATTCAGAGCCGCAATCTGTGCAAAGAATTGTATTACGGGTATAACCTTGAATGGTGGCAAGACTATTCTTCACTTGAGGTACATCCCTCTTAAGCGGGTCAATTATATTACTGATTTCATTTCTAATCATCAAAGGATTGCTGTTCCAATCATCCTAGCATTGGTAGCCACTATTGCAGTTTTGATTTTTGATCCTATTAGACAATATTTCATCGAAGAAAAAATTGTTCACAGATGGTCTTTGTCGTCATACAAGGATAACAGATACGTCAAACTCTTCATAACACCATTCTACAGAATTAAAAGCTATTTTTGGAGTGGCTACGACTACATTGAAGACAAAATTTGTCAAACTTGTGATGACGTGATCAGCAACGATTCGGGTGAAGATGAAGACGGTCAACTGAGTGCTAGCTCTCTTTGGTCTGAGCGATTTGAAAAGATCAAACAAATAAGACTTTGGATTTACGAAAACATCAATACCTATATTATTGTGAGGGGTCCAAGAGGTTCAGGAAAGAGGGAATTGGTCATTGGTGAATCTTTGATGGGTGATGAAAACCTACGCAAGAAAGTGTTGTATTTGAACTGTGAAGAAATTGTATCAGCAAGAAGTGATAACTTGTTTATCGAGAGGGTAGCTCATCAATTGGGCTACTTTCCTGTCTTTAGTTGGGTTAACTCGATATCACAGTTCGTGGATTTGGGTGTCCAAGGTATCACGGGACAGAAATCTGGATTGAGTGAAACAAAGGAAACCCAAGTGAAGAATATGTTCCTGTTAGCAACACAAGCAATTAAATCAGTTGCCTTGGATGATTATAAAGATTACAAGTCTCAAGTTGAAAGAAGAAGATCAAGGCAGATCACTAGGAAGAAGAGAGAGCCAAATTCGGACATCGTGGTAGAGGATCTCATGAAAGAGGAAGAATACCTTCAACAGCATCCCGAGGTTAAGCCGGTTATCGTTATTGATAAGTTCGTGCCAAAGAACGACGACGGGAATGATTTCTTTTACAAAATGCTCAGTGAATGGACTTCTGGTTTGATTCAAAACAACTTGGCTCATGTCATAGTCATAACACCTGATGTTGGAAGTGTCAAAACATTGAATGACTCTTTGCCTAACCAAGTTTTCAAAAGCATAGTGTTGAGTGATGCTACCAAGAAGAGCAGTTTGCAATATGTTGTTAACCAGTTGAAACCTCTTGGCTCAGGGAATTTGAACTTGGAAACTCTTGATTCATGCCTCGATCCATTAGGAGGAAGAATGTTGGATTTACAATCGTTCATCAGACGTGTAAAGTCCGGAGAGCCACCCAGAGCTTCATTGAACGAGATGATCTCACAGGCATCCGAACAGATAGCAACGTTCTTTCTACTCGATAATAAGAAATTGGATACTACATCTTGGAATACAGCACAAGTGTGGGACATCATGAAGAGATTATCCAAGAACGATTCAATCAATTTTAACGACTTGACTAAATCACCTTTATTCAAACCTGATAGTTCTACATTGGTAACATTGACAGCATTGGAGAAGAATGATTTGATTGCACTCGTTAGCGATAAGGGTATCATCTCTGAAGTTACCACAGGACGTCCTATCTATAAAGCAGCCTTCAAGACTTTGATTGAGGATGTGGAGATTTTCAAATTGTTTGAAGTTAATTACTACAACACCTTGATCAAGATTGAGACTGAAAAGATCAGCAAATTTGAAGATGAACTCAATAAGATCAACTTCGACAAGACGAGTCTTAAGAACAGGTTCAACTATTTAGTTGAAAAAATTGATGTGTCAAACGAAAAGATCCAACTGTTCGAAGCAGATATTGCTCAAGTCAAAGGAATGAAGAAAACTCCAGATAAGGGAGGAATATTGGGGATTTTTAAGTGATACTGATTCATTGATTGTATATAGTTCGGTTAAGTTAAATACCCTTTGACATTGTACCTCTAGCTTTCTGCTTCGTGCATCAAACCACTGATTTCCCAATAATGAAAGAAAGTAGCATCAACGCAACAATAAGTAGCTTTTCAATGTTGTCAAGTTTCTTAGCCACTCTTTCCGTTTGATTGGTGAGTTGCTCGATTTCTTTGGTAAAGTCTTTGCCTGGAGCGGCAGGATATTCATCTTGTGAATAGGAAACTTGTCGGTTATGAATAGCATGAGATGCCCGACGATGAGGTTGAGGAAATTCTGCGTAGCTTGAAGCTTCATGTGACTTCCCACCTGTATTTGCTGCTCCCGCTGCTCCTGCTGCTACTCCACCGGCAGCTGCTGCACCGACCACTGTTGCAGCTTCGTGAGATGTCGTTGATCCATTAGCTACACCGTTGGCTTGTGGGGCGAATTTTGATATCCGTTTAGACTTTCCATTCAACTTGGTACCAACAGTTTCCTTGGATCCACCTTTAACCACGTAATTAGCTCTAATTTTTGTAGTTTGCAAGTCAGATTTGTACTTTGCTTCTAAATCAGACCAAAACTCGTGAACATTATTATGATCTGCTAAGTCAGGACACGGAATAGAGGCAACTAAAAACTTGTGTTTGGTCTTGTAGTTGTTTGGTAATGAATACTTCAATACTGGCAAAGTAATGGTGACATTTGCTGATTCTCCAGGCTTCACAACTTGAATACTTGGTTTAACCGAGTAGACTTTAGGTGCATTGGTTTTGACTTTATAGGCTATAGGCTTTGAAGAAGTATTCTTCAAAGTCAAGTGAGTTTTGGTAGGTGAGCTGAAATCACCTTTGAATTCAAGTTCTTTTGGTGAGACTTCCATTTGAAAATGATAAGGAATCTCAATCGCTTTTAAGTTGGGGAAATTTCAGTCTTGTGAAAAACTAACTATTACTTAGACGGGAAGTAACTTTTTTGCAGCTCACAAGCGATGATTCCTTGGTGTAGACATCGATAGTTATATATGCAAGATTGCTAGGAGACTACTTGATGAATATTTTTGTAGTGATGCCGATAAGCTGAAACTATAGAACTACATCTATCAGTAGTTAGATCAACTTTTTAGTTAGACAGAACAATTCCTCGGTTCCAATGTATACGGATGCCAAGTTCTGTTCACTGTGGTTGTAAGTGTATAGATTTAGGTCTGACTGCTGCTTTGCGTTGGTGTGAGCAAACTGTGAAAACTGCAGGATTCATGAATTTATATTAACTTGTTATCCACGATCTCGAGAATCATTCGTCTTCTAAGAATCTTCATGTCATTTTGAGTGTAACTGAGTGGCTTCTTTCTGGATAGAAAACTGGCACACACACATGTAAACACTCCACAATCGTAACCATTAGATTGTTGGGGTGCAGGTTGATTAGGAAGTAATTGATAGTCATTTACACTTGCATTGGCACCCAAACGATCAATTTCTCCGGCTATCCAGTCTCTTATAGTAGTAACTGCTCTCATGTTACCAGACATGTTGAGTGAATCATAATACTCAATTGTATGAGATTTGTTATTTATGACAGCAAGTGCCCAATGTGTTGAATTGATGTTTATAGGTATGAAGATTAGACTTTTTGTGAAGAGGTCGAGCTTCTTACGTTTGGACCACCTTTTGACTCCAACATACCCCTTTTCACTGAGTGTCGTGAAAAAATGTGATGTCCAACTAAAGAACAGTTCATCTTGTGCACTTATAAGGTTGAAGTAGTAATCTATAATATTATCATTAAGCCAGCACCTGTCACACAAAGTCTTCAAATCTCTCAATGTTATGTCTATTTGATAATTTGATACAATCACTTTAGAAGGACTGGTTCGTAGTATACTCTGTACTCTTGCTAAGTCTTTCTCTGAAAGGGTGACTTTCGATTCTTTGCGTTTCTTTTCCTCTCTGATTTCTTGGAGTTTATCGCCAATAGAGAGGTCGAACTTGTCTAGAACAATTTCATCATCAACCAAGTAGTTTTTTGGAAGTAGAGGTAAATAGAATTTTCTGACCTTCTGCTCGTAATCAAACGGAGATGAGAAGTTTGACACATTGATCTTAGTCAATAAAAGTCCATCAGAAGTCGAGACAGGTGTTGAATTAGCTAATGAGGTGCCATATTGTGGTAGTTGAGGAGGGTGTGGTTTTAAATCGTGCTCTTCGAGTATTATGAGTGAATCAGGCTCAACTTCGCCCAGCAATATGCTCTGCACATCATTTTGCACAGGAGTTCCATGATTTTCTCCACGTACATATGCAATAAGACGGCCTAGTAGTCCTAGAGCCATGTCAGATTTGGTGATGGTGACTTACTCCACGTGATCGCTCCAGTGCGATAAACGTTTACACACGACGAACTACTGATAAGGAATCTAAACGAAACTTGCGTTTAGGCTTACGGGCAACCTTGTCAGTGATACACATGGTATGCATGAAACAATAAGGTCAACGAAAGAGGAAAACCATTACGAGAGTAATATCAATGTGTAAAAGTACCAATATGGAAGGCTTGGATCTCGCTCCTAAAACGTCGTCCACGTGGGCAAAGAGTGTAGTTCAGTATAGTAGATTTAGACTGCAAGTTTTGTTGTAAATCTTCGGTTGTAAGATTAGTTCAAATCTTCACTTTGGTTTATCGACAACCGATTTCGAAACCACTAAATTCGACAATCAGTTGATTTGCTGTAAACGTTTTTGGATTGAAATTCCGTTTTCAATCGCATATAAATAATAGTGATGTCGTCCAAAAAAACCAAAGTGCCGGCGCAGGAACATTCGCTAACTTCTCAACCAGCACCTGATAAATCATCTAGTGGTGGTAAACTGACAACTATCAATTTCGTGCCAAAGATGCTCTTTGGTCATAAACTAGATAACGAAATCTATACCCCATGGAAAGAATATTACATCAACTACACCGGCTTAAAGAAACTATTGAAGGAGAATGTAATTTTACAGAACAACTGGAATGAGAGGGATGAACAGGCTTTCGTCTCTGCTTTGGATCAAGATTTGGAGAAAGTTTACTCTTTCCAACACGAAAAGTTCGATGAAATCAACAGTCAACTCAACAAGTTACAAGATGCAATTCAAAATCCGTCAAAATCATTCGAGTTAAACTCTTTCTTGCATCAATTGGATGATATCCTTTCAGAAGCGCAAGAATTGGACCATTTCCAAAGATTAAATTACACGGGTTTTATTAAGATTGTCAAAAAGCATGATAGGTTACATCCAAATTACTCAGTCAAGCCATTATTGAATGTCAGATTGAAGAATTTACCCTTCCATTCCGAAGATTATAGCCCTTTACTCTACAAAATCAGTGCATTGTTTCAATTTTTAAGAGAGAACTATGATATCAATCAGTCCTTAAAAAACTTATCAAGTTTCAACGATACTGATTCCCTGGATTATCAGTCTTTCAAATTTTGGATTCACCCGGATAATCTCATGGAAGTGAAGACCACTATTTTAAGACATTTGCCCGTCTTGATCTACAACAACGATCAAAATGAAGATGATGACGACGACGATGATGATGATGAACCCAATGACCCCATCATCAACGCATTGTACTTTGATAACCCTAATTTTGAGTTGTATAACAATAAGCTCATAAAAGCACTGAATTCTTCCACTTTGAGATTGAAGTGGTTGGGCAAGTTGTCTAAGTCCACCAAACTCTCTATGGAGAAGAAGTGTTTCGACCAGTCCAGTGAGAACTTCAACATCAACGAAAGAATCACTATCAAACCAAAGAATGTCAATAGCTTGCTCAAGAATGATTTGGGATTTTTAGCAAAAAAGTCTAATAAGAAAGATATTGAAGAAGTCAAGAATTTTGCTGACTTCATACAGGAGCACTCTCTTCAACCTGTTTTGAGAACAATCTACAAGAGAACTGCTTTCCAAATTCCAGGTGACGATAAAGTCAGAATTACCATTGATTCTAATGTTAATTTCATCAGAGAAGACGCCTTTGACCAGCAAAGACCAGTCAGAGACCCAGCAAACTGGCATAGATTGGACTTGGATTCTTCTGGTAACATAGACAAGTACTTAAGACCTGGAGAGTTTTCCAAGTTCCCCTACTCCATCATGGAGATTAAAGTGAAGAAATCAAACAATACTAAGAAGAAAGTAGTTTGGATCGAAGATTTGACTGGAAGTCATTTGGTGAAAGAGATCCCAAATTTTTCCAAATTTATTCATGGTGTTGCTACTTTGTTCTTGGAAGATGACAACATGGACAACATTCCATTTTGGTTTAATGAGCTTGAGCAAGATATCAAAGTTGATCCTATTGTTTTCAGTGAGAATAAAGTAAACAGGCAGAATGATGATGATAATTTAGAAAAGTTTAAGAAGATGGTCAATAATTCCAACAGTTTGAACTTGAGGAGTTCTTTCAGTGGGGCAGTGTTATTCGATGATTCCAAGCCATTGATCAGAGATAACGGCAATGTCGCAACTATCACTGAGGTTACTACTGGAGGGGATGAATCTTCCGACAATTTGGATTACCCAGCACCACCAGTATCTCTTCCTCCTCGAACAGTCACTAACAAGTTGAACGTTGATTCTGAGGAAGAAGAAATAGTGTTACCTCCCGGAGTTACCAAGCCAACACTGTACATCAAGAATCAAGAGCCACTTAAGATTGAACCAAAAGTATGGTTGGCAAACGAGAGAACGTTCAACCGATGGTTACATGTCACAACTTTATTGAGTTCTTTGACATTTATCGTCTATTCTTCAGCCAACAAAGCCAATTCTTCAGTGTTATCGACATACTTGGCTTATTTTTATTTTGCATTAACATTATTCAGTGGAGTCTGGGGCTACTTCGTTTTCGATAAGCGTAGAGCTATCATCATGGAGAGAAGTGATACCCCATTGGATAATATGATTGGTCCCCTCATCATTGCTGGCGGACTTTTCCTTGTTCTTGTGATTAATTTTATCTTTGGATTTAAAAGGGTTTATCAGGCTAAACTTACTGAATTCAGTGATTTCTACGAGCACAATCCTGGTCATCATGCAATTCATCAGTTTATGGCCAACATTCTTTGATTGGTCTCATTCTACAAGTAAGGATAATTCTCCAAAACCACGAGGTCAAATCAAACTCGTTATAAATAATAAACCAATAATCGTCCAAATGTAGAGTAGTCGCTGGTGAAGTGACGAATATTAACTATGATCACTTTGATCAATTGAGTTACTTGTTCAAATGCACCCCCAGCGTTCACGATAAAATTAGTTTTCGCGATTCAACATTGACAACCAAACACTTTACTCACAATGACGAACATTTCGTTGTATACCATAACTTCATGTTTGATTTTAGACAACGAAGGATCTCGTTTGTACGCCAAGTATTATCAAACATCAGAATTACATCCAGAATTTTCAACTTTAAATCAACAGAAAGAGTTCGAAAAGAAAGTGTTCTCCAAAATAAATAAAATCCATCAAGACATTTTACTATTTGGATCATACTTGATCTGCTACAAACAAACAAATGATGTTGTCATTGCATTAGTTGCTAATTTGGATGAAAATGAATCATTGGTTTACTCATTATTAACTAATTTGTACGAAGCATTAAATATCTTATTGGACAATACGGTGGATAAGATCACTATAACAGAGAAATACGACTTGACTACCTTGTGTATTGATGAAGCTATTGATGATGGTATTGTATTGGAGATTGATCCAGCTGTTATTGTTAGTAGAGTTACTAACCCACCAAGTTCAATGATCTCCCAAGAATTGAACTTGAATAAAATTGACTTATCAGAGAAAGGTTTGTTCAATGCATTGTCATTTGCATCCAAGAAAATTGGTGAGAGATTACAACAGGGGCTTTAATTCAATATAAACAATAAATAAACTAGTGTATTTATTTGGTTAAAAGTCTACAATAGACACCCAATAGGATAATTTGCCATCATTTCATTTGTCTAAGTCAGGGGACATGTGTTTCATGGGTCATCATAGCTCAAAGTGCATCTCCAACATTTGTAAGTTATCACCTCGCGACAAAATCACTCTTCTCATGGACGAATTTCATTTTGGACTCTTACGAGTATCGATCATACAGATACTCAGAGGTAATGGATTTGACAAGTGTAAGCAATCAACACTCAACATAGTCACTGATTTGTATTTGAAGTACTTTGGACTCTTAGTTGAGAAAGCTCAATTATATTCGAACCTTCGTAATTCAAGAGACCTTGAATCCATGGATATACTACGAGGGATGTTAGATATAGGACTTATCAAGAATGCTGATAGTTTCAATACCAAATCAGTTGAATCATTCGAAGAATGGTTGGAATCCACAAGTTTCCAAACCTCAAAGTCATTGAATACATTACCTAATAACATTATAAAGACAATCATAGAGAAACGAAGGTTTGAAGAGAATCAGAATGATGATGACAAACAAAAGAAGTTGAAACAACGTCAAGATTTCTATAATAACTTCAAACAAGATATTGATGGTAACGAAGATAGTGAAGAATACAATGAGAATGATTTAAAACTTAATTGGTTGAATTACTTACTTGAAAAGGATGTAAGGTTGGGCACTAACAGTAAATTCAACAATAGTTCACTTACTGAGACTGATACAAAGGGAGAATATCTAATCGATGACAATTTAGAGGTGAATAGATTTTTACCTATCAAGATAAATGCTGAGACTGAACCACAATCACAACCAGAGGTAGAGCAAGTTCAAGAGTAAAGGATTGCTTACACAGGAGATTTTTGAATTACCCAAAATTGTATCAATTCAACCCAAAAGTTTATGCCACTAGCAATGAAAAGTACCCCAAATTACCTAAGAAATCTAACAATTGAAACTTAAATTACGTTTACGTGTAACAGTTATCTCAGATTTTCGGAGATCTAAATTGGTAACAAAACGAAACCCAGCCCTTTTTAACAAAATCGGATCAATAGGATTGATAATACGCATGATCCGTCAATAATCAGATGTTAATTAAGGGACAAAACCATCAGGTGAGATTTACAAGCTAATTAAATCCCACTTTTGACCATCGTTTAATTAATATAATAATATATCCAATTGGGCCTTCTTAAACTAATTAATGATCAATTTAATCTCCTTTTAAATTAAATATATTTCTCAATTAGGAATATTTAGGAGTTATACTGGAAATGAAAAAATCGCGTCTCGTACTCGCTTTTTATAGTCACAATTATCCAAGTTACATATCAAATTTAATAACAATTATACTGAACTATTAAACTTGATTATGGCTGTTAAAATGTTGAATAATAAGAAATTAAACCTATCATTAAAATTGAATAGTTCGTTACTGAATATTCAAGATACTGGACCTTTTACACCTTTAGACCAGACTTTAAAAACACCTTTGGACCCTCCAAACAACTATTTTAATATTAATCAACCGAATGCTCCTTATGTTTCAAATCAACAACAATCTCAAATTTACTCCAATCCTCATTATAATGAATCTGATGATATACTTACTGATAACGATGAACCTTCTTTTACTTCAAAAATAATCAAGAATTACTCCCTCAATTTTACTCCATTATTTGATCAACTTGTACTTTCAATTTACTCTCATCTCCTTTCTTTACCTACAACAACTCCTTTTCTGGGTCAAACTCCTCCAAGTGGTTTGGTAAGTAAAGTTGCTAATGAGACTATGTCAAATTTATTATCCGATACTTCCAGATTAACTCACCAACCTTATGATCAACAACATATTATCAATAATGAATTCCTAAGAAATCATAATTATCAACCAATCTTCCTTCAGCTCATAAGAAAGAGACTCTTAGAGTTGTGTTCTGATAGAAATAATTCTGGAAAATTACCTCAATCTACTACCATCACTATAACGAATAACAATGTCAACTCTGTAACGAATAATCCATATGGTTCAAATGGCAATGGTATTAGACAATCTTCAATTTCCAATTTGTCACTAACTGATTTAAATGTTGCTAATTATCAACAACAGCAATCTCAATCACAATCTCAGTCTCAATCGAGATCAAGATCTTCTTCTATGAGCTTAAGAAAGCAATCATTAACAAGAAACAATAGTTACAATAATAATTGGTTACATATTGGAAACTTGAGCTCAATAAAACCACCACAATCTAGTCATCCCGAATTGAATAATTCAACTGATTCATTGCAATCAATGCAAGATTATGTTCCACAAGCTTTCATCACAAGATCTGCTATCAATTCAACTCCGAATACTAACAACCCAACAACAAGTTCTTTTATCACACCTAACAATTCGGTTAGTGGATTCAATTCTTTAATGATGGATTACCAAACCCCACCGTCATCTACAAAATCTTCTTTTTCAGCACCACTGGGTGGTCAAATGAGCATTCCTATGCTGCAAAATTTCAATGGGTCTGAGGTTGATGAATTTAACTTTACCAGGTCACGAGCCACTTCAAGAACCAGTGTATTCCCAAGACCATTATCAATCAACACAGATACTGCAAATGTTCAAACTTTAACAGGTGCAAACGGTGAAACTTTAGAATCACCATTTATGTCAGCCACAACTCCATCAGATGATTTTATTTATCAAAGTGGATTTATGAGCAATTCAATACCCGAAAGTCCTGTGGAAGATGTAAAAGAAGCAATTACTCTTCCATCAAGAATAAGTTTGAGTGAAAAGAAGAGGGATTCCTTAAAATTGAAAAGAGGAATATTTTAGATTTGTATAAAATAACAAAAGTTTTCAACCTCATAAGCGCGTAATCATATATATCACATCTTGATTCTAATCAAAGTTTGGTCATATGAGAGTCTGTAGACGTCTCAGTGCCAAAGCCAAGTCCTCGAATGAATTATTGCAACGTTTCTTAGATCACTCAACAAGCACAGAAGCTGTTCTTGCTAACTCAAAACTTTTGCAGCTTTATGATAATTTCCATTTGAACCACAATGAACAACTACCGCTAACTAAACCTCTGTATATAAAGGAGACCCCATTCCAGTTCCATTCACTACATAACTCCAACCGTTCATTTATCGATGTACCCCGATTATCAGTTACGAAATTACTTACGTCTTCGTGGTGCCAGTTGAGGAATTACTATGAAATTTATGCTGGATCTGTTAGGCAACCGCCAACAGCCGCAATTAAGTTGGGTACAGACTATCATAATGGATTGGAACTTGCTGATTTTGAACAAATTGATACTGTGACATTGGAGTCTAAATTAGATGAACTCTTTCCTAACGAGCCTGTTTTATCTAATTCTGAGTTAGCCATGGATTGGTCTGAAAATATAATTCATAAGCTATACTCCTTGATCACCAAAAGCACGTCTAGAGAGGTTCTTGTTCATGGGTACCTCGACCTTGAGAACTACAAGCTTCAATTAACTAATGATTCAGTAGTGATAAGTGGTATTATTGATCACCTTGCTTTGATTAACCCTGATGACCATAATGATTTTATGATGTTCCATGAAATTCTAGCATTCATAGAGTTTCGTTTCCCTGACCTGTTCATCAATCTTGAAGAATTTTTTGTGGGTGTTAAAGATATTACTTCCCAGTATGATTACAAAATGGTCACTACAGACGTGAAGACTCGACTGCAGAACAACATTCCAAGACAAAAATCAGTTGTTAGAGCAGCTTACCTTCAAGTGGCTTATTACAAGAAGTTCTTTGAAATAATGGCACATGATGAGAATACGTGTTACCAAATGTTACTAACTAACGCTACACGCAGGAGGTGTGATGTTGATGCTCCAATCAGTAAGAAGACTCTATTTGTGTTGCTCCGGAAATACCCTGAGTTGCTCTTAAAGGATTTTGTGAACCTTGCAGAAGGAAACCCCATAGGTTTTGATGCATTCGACTCTTACGACCACCCTGAATTTGAGTACGATTTCTCTCGGGTGATATCAAAAGACGATATCAAGGTCTTGAATGAGCTAGATGAGTTTGATTACAGTATATTCCTACCTCTCATTACAGAATGGAAAACTCCATTGACTTTGAGATATTTTGCTGCAAGAGGAGCACAGTTCTTTCACTTATTTAAGCCAATGGTTAGTGAACTCTTGACAGTGGAATATCATAACGCAAAGACGGGTTACAATTTCGAGACTAAACGTTACACTTACCAGGAGAAAGATCTTCAAGAATCTATTGACGAGTCATGCTCTTTTTGGAATGGTCAAAAGTCACCAAAACCTGTTGATGATTTACAAAGATGCAACTACTGTGATTTCAAGACCAAGTGTTCAATACCTAACAAAGACTTGAAATCTTTCGGTACCAAATTAACCCAATTCGTTATGTAAGTCATCATCAAAAGGATTGACTAACAAGAATATCAACCCTTCTGCAGACGATTAGTTGCTTTTTGGAGTTCGTTTACCACTCATATCTTAGTATGGCATATGCGTGGAGATAAAAGCTCCATTTCTACAATGGTTTTGGAATCAAAGTTGTATATTGATGTGAAAAACTTTTGGTGAAAAAAATTCTTTCCTAGTAAAGGGGTAGTGGATGGAACAAATCATTATACTGTAAATATATTTATCATTATCTGTCCTTGCTCCAAGCGTTGGGGACACAGTTCTTGGAAACATCAAAGTGTTTCTGAAACTCATCGTCTAGATGGAGTTTAAGTTTTTGGAAACTGTTACCAAAGGTTTGGAAGCAATACCTGCAAGTTAGAGGTGTTTTCTTTATTATGTTCTCGAGGGCTTGTATGTCCCTTTCATGGGAGTGAGTTCTATGTTCATCGTCCGTACTATAATCTGAACCTTGATCAGAATTGTAACCGTCTTGTGGCAAAGAAAAAGGTTCCAAATCCTCAAACTCTACGAAGAACAGAGTGTTGAATGAATTGTAGTGCTTTTTATTCTTCATTCTTGACGAATGAAAGTCTTTGGTCATAACATGTATATGCAAGTTGTTTAATGAGGGAACTGAGTGAATTCCAGCTTGTATGAAAGTATTCTTGAACTCTTGAATCTTATGATGTTCATTCTCGATTAGGTTGTGCTCAATAATACTGTCGATGATAAGTTGTTTAGCCTTGTCCACGTAGTCACTGATGAGATCATAAAATTTAGCATCTTTGAACACTTCTAGTGGGTGCGTTTTAGTATGAGCTTTTGAGCGTGGAATTACAAGATAATGCCTGAGTGATTTGGGAAAAGCATCCTTGATTATGAGGACATTTTCGTCCTCGTATAGTAGCAAATCCTTACAAAGATCAGGATTATCTATGTACAGTTGAAATACATGTCTGAAACTCATGATTGAGAACTATGCAAATTGTTGATTACTATATACTCAAACTTTTCTTTTCTTTGGAGTTGCAGTCACTGGAACTGGAACTGAAGTTGATTTTGAAGTTGACTCAACTTTTTCAGGTGATTCTTCTTTATTTAGTTCTTCATTATTCTTCATCTTTGCTTGATCCAACTCATTTATGAACCAAATAACTGCACCATAGAGAAGACACGATATAACTAATAAATTTATGAAATGAATTGATCTACTCAAAAAAATGAGACTTATCAATGACAAAATTAACAAGATGAAGGAAGCATGAGTTGCTTTAATCAATGCTGGTGTAGTTCCAGGTGTAAATACAGAATCCCATAATTCAGTAATGAACGACATGTGTTTAAGGTGTTAAGTAATGGCAAATTAGATGTCGCACTCACGACATTCAAATGGTACTTCTCGCGCACAAAAATAATCTTTTACTCTTTATAATTGTACAATTAACGTGAATAATAGCTTGATTTATAACCAAAATGACAACAGTTGATGATTCATTCATAAGTGATGAAGAAGAGGAGTATTGGTATGTTAAATTTTTGTAAACTAATTCCAAAGTTTTGATTTATTGATTGCTCGTAATACTAACAATATAGTCCTTTATGTGTTGAAGAAATGGATATCTCTGATAAGAACTTTAAACCATGTCCATGTGGTTACCAAATCTGTCAGTTTTGCTATAATAATATCAAACTGATACCTGAGTTAAATGGTAGATGTCCTGGTTGTAGACGTCTTTATGATGATGCAAGTGTGGAGTACAAAGCCATAAGTGCAGAAGAATACAAGTTGCAACAGATGAAGAAAGAAAAGAGAGAGAGAGGTAGAAAGCAACGTGAAAAGGAAAAGAAAGAAACTGAATTGGCAAACAAAAAACATTTAGCTGGTATAAGAGTTGTTCAAAAAAATTTAGTGTATGTTACTGGTTTAAATCCACCTTGTCCTCCAGAGGACCTCCATTCTGTATTAAGATCCGATAAATACTTTGGTCAATATGGAAAAATTTCTAAAATTGTCATCAATAAGAAAACACCAAATATCACTCCCGCTGCAGGTCACCATCATCAAAATCCTGGGTTGGTTGTTTACGTTACATTCTCAAGGAAGGAAGACGCACTCAAATGTATCAATGAATTAGATGGTTCTTTGTGTGATGGAAGAGTTTTGAGAGCCGCTCATGGCACCACCAAGTATTGCTCTTCTTATTTGAGAGGCCACCCTTGTCAGAACCCTAATTGCATGTTCTTGCACGAACCAGGAGAGGAGGCAGACTCATATACTAGAAAGGATTTGTCCACTCAACAAGGAATCAAGATGGGTATGATGGGTATGACAGGTTCAAGAGTTGGGAGTCATTCCATTGGTCATACAGCTTTTTCGGATGGTAATCATACCGCCGATGAAGATAACACTATTACTACGCCAACTTCTATTCACGCTACCACTCACGAACATGAAAAAGACAATGCACCTATTTTACCTGCTACTGCACACTGGGCCAAGCCATCATCGAATGCATCATCCCCTGCTGTAAGCAGTAATACTCCACTTGCAAATGTATCAGCATTCCCTACATTGAGTGAAATCTTCCGTGATCAAAAGCAACAAGTCAAAAAGGAGCAAAAACCAAAATCCAAGTCCAAGAATAGAGATAATGAAGAATCGGATGAGGACGAGGATGCTGCACTTCAATTTTTGGAGGACCTTACTGATAACTTGAGAAATGTCATTGAGAATAGAGAAAAGCTAGTTGTTAAGTTCGATGACGAGTGGGAAAAGCCATCGGAGAATATCTTACCACTCTTTGCATTCAATAATAATATTCAGTATCCAAGCATCAAGCCAGAAGAAGAAAAGCTTTTAGTTAGGAGAGTTATTGAGAGATTCATGTTGAGACCAATTAAGAACTATCATTTGGCATATCAAAATCACCCAATAATTCAACAACAGGCTTTATTACAACAGCAGCAGCAACAACAACAGCAACAACAGCAAAGATCTACTTTGCCTGCTTCTCAATTACAACAGTTGCAACAATTGCAAGCAGATCAACAAAGGAAACTCTTAGAGCAGCAACAATTGCAGGGTAACGATACAACTTTACAACAACAGCAGCAATTGCTACTCTTACAACAATTGCAAAAGCAACAAGCTCAAGCACAAAAGCAGTCATCTATTTCTGGACCATCTGGAGTATCAGCCCAAACTGAAACTAGTGGTTCTGTTGCTCCACCTCCTGGGCTACTTGCAAGTAAACCTGTTGACAGTTTAGCTAACCAATATGTGTCTGTTGCTAACGGTAATTCTTCCAGTTCTCAATTGTTGACTCAATTAATGAGCGGAAGAAGATAACTTAGTTATTGAAATTATGCATATAATACACTAATTAGATTACAAATGCTCTTTAACGTATTGGGAAGCCAGTTCCGAAATGACATGAGCTTTCATGAGAAAATACAACTTCTCTTTGATTTCATCTTTAGTTTTCGGGATGTCTTGCTCTTTCAAAACTTCTTGGAGTAACATCAAGAGTTCACCTTTATGGACTGTGTGCGATGGTACAGCGTTTGATGCAAGGTGTTCAACCGTAATAGTTATCAGTCTATCCATGCGGTAATTCCAAATTGGACTTGGTGGAAGACTGTTGAACATTCTGTTGAATTTGCGAGTAGGCCATGACATCACTGAAGCTGCGGTTGTTGACGTTATAACGCTTTTGGCTAACGTTTCAAGATCTTTCTTGGGTCTACGTGGAGCATGAACAGTTTCTCTCAACGTTTGGTCGGCCGAATTTTTGTTGTTTGGACTGGCCAAACTTTTCAAGGCGAATTGTCGGTAAGCTGGTGACTTGACTCTCTCAGATATGTCAATTGGTTTGAAGTCATACTTGAAGGTTGAACTGAGTTTCTTCGCGATCTGGGATAGTCTATCTTCCCCTTTGCAAATCTCCAAATTTCTTTTGAGCTCTAAGTCAACCGATTCGGACCAGATTATTTTTCCAGTACCATTCTCAACTGCTGGATTCGCTCTCAGAGTTTCATCTGATTGTTGTCTATCAGAGTTATTGGTTTCAGTGATTCGTGCAATAGTCCCCTCTCCAGTGCCCTCTTGTCTGGTGGTGCTTGGTTGTGCTGTATTTGTGGAGTCAGAACTTGCTTGCCTTTCACCAGAACTGGAAATTGTACTCACCTTGGATGTTGATTCTTGAACTGGGCGCTTTTCAATAATTTTACTGCTGATTATTGTGATCTCATCATCTTCTTCTTCTTCTGCCCCATTTTTGGCTACCTTCTCAGCTTGTTTTGTCATCATTGATGATTGGTCTCTTGCGCCTTCCATCCCTGGGGTTGATGTGAACCCTCCTGCTTTCATTTGACTACTTTGAGGGGGTTCGCTTTTCTTGGAAGACGGAATTGGAGTGTTGGGTATATTGGTTTCCTTGATTATAAGTAAATCACCCTGTTGCTGATTGTCTTTCAGCAGAGACTCATTTACTTTGGTGGCCGTAAGTCCACTCGCGGCTCTATCCGTTGATCCAAATTGCTTTTCAGCCATCGTAACGGATTCAGCAGCTTCTGGTCCCTTCTGTTGTCTTGCCATCTCTAGTCGACAATTAATGCAGTATGGGTATTTCTCTAATAATTCCTTTCCTTCATACCTAGTGTTGGAACATTTCAAGCAAACTCCAGTTTGGATGCCTCCAGTTAGCTTTGACCATATTGATCTTTTCTTCAGTTTGGTGCTCTTGGGTGGTTCAGGCTGCGATTCTTTGATTTCCTGAGATAATGATTGGTTAGGTTTTGTTTGTGGTGACATGACGTTACTGGGTGCAGCAACAATAGGTTCAGCTTTGTCCGCAGGAGACTGTGCTGTTGGTTTATCCTGACTGAGTCCTGAGCTTGTGGCCTTTGTGAGGTCTTTGAAAGATTCCTCTGAAGATGAATTTGACAATAAAAATAGATTTTGGGCCCTTCGTATTTGTGCCTCAGGTACAGTGCCGGTATCCTTTCCTATTGCATTTGATTTTTCCGGAATAATTGTTGTCTCATCTGGTGTTTTGGTTATCAATTGCGTTTTATCAATGTTCTGAGGTTGGTTTTTCTCTTCTGATCTTGAGATGGGAATTAGTTTCGTGTTGATGTGGAAATAGTCAGTTTTATCCTCTTTATACTCAAAAACCGTTTGTCCATTGATTGTTTTCTTGCTAATTATTGTGTAAGCTCCTTCTTCAATGAAACCATCCTTTCTCTTTCCAACTAGTTTGAAGTTTGAATTTGGTTCCACCATTTTGCCAAATAATTTGAGGGTGATTTCAATGAACTTTTTACCACCGTAAAGGTATTTAGGATCTTTCAAACCACAAGCATCATTGACATAATTCTTAAGAATGACTGCTGCCTTGCTTTCCCCCACCAGAAGTATATAGCCCTTGTTCAAAACTTTATTTATGGTTGGAACATCCACTGTTCCAACATCATGTAGACCATACCGTACAAATAAGTGGGACAAAACAGCATGAGGCATATCAATATTGAAAGCGTTTCGAAACAATTGCTGAGCTTTTTCAATCGAATGATTTACACCATGTGAACTGTAGGTTCTGTGAACTAAATCCACATGATGCTCGTTCCAATCTTCGATATCATCGAAAGAGATCAATCCTTTCATTTTAGGGGTTGCCAATTTCTGGTGCTTGTTGTCTTTTTTGGTTGTTTGAGACTTCTTCCGTTTGTCAACTTTCTTGGGAGATGATGTGTGAGTTTTAGATGAAGATTCAGATTTAGGTAACAAGGGCTTTCCATTGGGTTTTAGAGAATGTGAGTTGTTGACTTTTGACTGGTTTCGGGTTTCAGGTTCGTTAGATGGCTGGGGTTGTTTGACATCAGTGGATGAAAGTTGATTCAAAGGAGCAACGGATGTTACTGAAGATGTCGTAGGTAACCTAGTATCAACAAGTGGGATACCTTTCAAGAAATAGTAATTGCGTCCTCTTATGATGTTGATTTTATTTGAGAGGAGTGTGTAAGTTAATTTCCCTTCTGTTTGAGCTGTTTCGAAGAGCTCTCGTCTGATGATACTTAGATCCATTGTTGTATTGATGATTTCCTGTACATCTAATTCATTTTCCACTTTATCTTTCATCTTACTTAGGAGTTGAAAGGTGTTTTCCTCCTCTTGTGTCATAGTTAAATTTGCAGCGTGGAAGTATCCCTTGGCAGCAAAGTACTCATAGAATACCTTATCGAACTCTCTTAAACATCTATAATTATCTAAAAGCTCTGGTTCATCTTGTAAAGCAGATTCAACTGATAAGTAACGAGTCGTGAGGTCAAGTTTCAATTCTTCATTGAATTCCCATTTATTCAATAATCTGCTACTCATCTTAGTTCTAGATGTTGGTCAGAAGTTGTTACTCGTGTAGTCACAACTAAACACTGCTTCCCAATCTAAAACTTTTAGCACGTTGAGAGGTAACAAACGTTTAAATTCAATGTTTTTCTGGAGTGAGTATTTTATTCTCAGCTATTTACAACCTCGTAACACTTTGAGCAAAGTTCATCTTTTTCGTCAGATGAATGCTTCCAGCATCTAGGGCACTTATTTTTTGGTGACAATTCAACAGTGACAGTAACTGAACTGTTTTCTTGGGTAAATGACAGAAGCACTCGACCTTCAGATGGTTGGTTCAACGTGACATCAGACACTAAGAACAAATCGGCAAGTATTTCTTTATTCTCGGTGAAAATCTGGGAATAAGCATCATTGTTTGTTTGCAAAACAATACAAAGTTCCAAGTTCTTCTTGAAATCACCATTTGATCTCAATTCTTCGAGTTTACCAAACACTTGGTCTCTCAAATTGAATAATCTTGCAAAATCTTCTGTAACTCTATCATTTATGTATGTGGAGGGCAATTGATAGAATGAGTAGGGGTTCATAAAGGGCAGTTCCAACTCACTGTCGAAAATCGATTTGCTTATATCCCAAACATCTTGAGTAAGAACAGGCATGATTGGTGACAAAATACCAATGTATGTCTTTAACACTTCCCTCAACACAAGCTGCACGTTCCTTCTTCTTCTAGACTCCGGTTTATCGGTGTAAAGACAATCTTTGGAGATGTCAAAGTATAAAGCACTCAAATCAACGTTCATATGATTGTTCACATCTTTGATCACCTTTTGAAAATTGTAATTGGAGAAGCTCTCTTCGCAAGTCTGTTGTAGCTTCTTTAAATTGGAAAGCATGAGCTTATCCAAGCTGTTCAAGTTTTCGTACTTAATAGCTGTAGGGCTCAATTCATTCAAATTTCCCAATAAGTACTTGAAAGTCACTTTGAATTTCTTCAAATTGTCCAGAACTCGTTTCAATATCTCGTTACTGATGGAGATGTCATTACTGTAATTGGATGAAGCTATCCACAATCTCAAACCATCAACTCCCATTTTTGCAATACCAGTTTTGGTGGATCCTTCCAAAAGATCAGATGGGGCAATAGTGTTTCCCAAAGACTTTGACATTTTGTCATTATTCTTATCCAAAATGAATCCATGAGTAACAACTTTTTTGTATGGAGCAATGGGTTCAAAGTTTCCTTCATGACCTGTGGATATGATCTTGTTCAATATGGAACTCTGGAACCATCCCCTGTGTTGGTCACTTCCTTCGAGGTATACATCTGCTATTCTTCCTTTGAGTGTTGTCCATGAAGTACCTGAGTCAAACCACACATCCATAGTGTCTTTGCTCTTCACAAGTTCCAGCGCTTGCAAGCCATGAGCTTCCAAATAGTTTTGTGGGAACCACCTGGTAACATCGTCTTTTTCAAACCACGCATTGGTGCCAAAGTCATCTATCTTTCCGACAATGAACTTGATTAGATCGAGGTCCATGAGTGGCTCGTCTTTATGGTAGATTATAGGTAATGGAACACCCCAGGATCTTTGTCTTGAAATACACCATTCAGTACGGTTATCAATGAATGCTTTCAACCTATTGATGCCGATATCAGGGATGAATTTCACATTATCAAGAGCTTCTAGTGTGTATGTTTTGATTTTGTCAACATTGATGAACCATTGGGGAGTAGCTCTTTGAATCACTGGTGTCTTGGACCTCCAATCATAGGGATAGCTATGTTTGAACTTCCAATCAGTGTGATAAAGCATATTTTTCGAGGACAATTTATTGACACAAGTTTTTATGGTTTTGGGTTGATTGACAGGTTGGCCCTCAAGATCTTCGAAATGTTCTATGAGTTTAAACCGACCTTTATTGTCTACCACAGACTCGATTTTCAAGTTATGTCTTTTACCGATCACATGATCGTCACCACCATGAGCGGGAGCTGTATGAACCAAACCAGTACCCGACAGACTATTTACATGATCTCCGTGTAAAAACGGATAACTTTCGTGGGTGAATGGATTGGTGTAGCTTAATTTAAGTAGATCAGATCCTTTGATCTCTATTTCTGTGATAGTGAAGTCTTTGTTCAACAAAATCACAGACTGAGCCAAGCTCTTTTCAACAATTAGATTCTCTGAGCCATTGGTCACAAGGGTATAAGTGAACTCATTGTTGATACAGATAGCCTTATTTCCAGGTATAGTCCAAGGAGTGGAAGTCCAAATCAAGGCTTTGGTATTAGAGGGAAGTAAGTCATTTGGAAGTAAATCAAATTTGACATAAATTGCAACTGACTTATGGTTTGGGTTGTATTCAAGTTCTGCTTCTGCAAGTGCAGTTTCTGTGTCACAACCCCACCAAACGGGCTTCAATTGTCGAGACAAGAGATTGTTCTCGAATAATTTGATGAAGACCTTCAATTGGTCTATTTCGTAAGAATGGTTAAGCGTCTTGTAGATGCTATCAAAATCGGTCATTATAGCATACTGCTTGAATTGTTCCTTTTGGCTTTCTATCATTTTGTTTGCGAGTTCAGCACAAGCTTTCCGTATTTCGATGCTGTTCATTTCACCTTTTTTCATTATCTTCATCTCAATTGGTAGACCATGACAATCCCATCCAGGTACATAGTCGATCCGTTTACCATTTATTAAGAGCTCGGATCTGTTTATAATATCCTTGAGTACTTTGTTCAATGCGTGACCTAAATGTAAATCACCATTAGCGTAAGGTGGTCCGTCATGAAGTATGAATTCTAGAGAATCAGCTAAAGCAGATTTCTGCCATTTATATAAATTATCACTTGATTTTTTGATTAACTCGAGATTCCGTTCACCAGATGGTACTTTAGGTGTGAATGAAGTCTTCGGAAGTTGTAAAGTATCAGAATAGCCACTCAAATGTCGACTAACTGTTGATAAATTCCTTATCCACTTCATGAAAATTTTCTGAAATTCGCAAATCTAAATAGGAAAACTACAATTGAATCATCAGGATAATAATAAATAATAAATACATAGAATAAATAAAGGTCAGTTTGATTAGTTCTTAATGTTCTTGACCATTTCAATGTACTTTTCGGTGGAGAAAGACTTTGGTCTTTCAATTGGTAAACCAATACCTCTGTCTAAGATCAATTGAGGTAAGACACCGAAAGCTCTGGAAACACCGAATAAAACAGTGTAGAAAGATTCTTCAGTCAAACCGTAGTATTGTAATAAGACACCAGAGTGGGAGTCCACATTTGGCCATGGGTTCTTGGTCTTACCGTGCTTAGTTAAAACACCTGGAGCAACTTCGTAAATGTTAGAAACTAACTGGAATAATTCGTAGTCTGGCATGTGCTTCAAAGCAAATTCTCTTTGAGCAGTGTATCTAGGGTCAGTCTTTCTTAAGACAGCGTGACCGTAACCTGGAACAACTCTACCGCTGTTCAAGGTGTCCCACAAGTATTTTTCAATGTTTTCTTTTGAGTAGTCACCGTTTAATTCAGATCTCATCTTGAATAACCATTCCAAGACTTCTTGGTTAGCTCTACCATGTAAAGGACCAGCTAAACCATTCAAACCAGCAGCTAAGGATAAGAATGGAGAAGACAAAGCAGAACCAACTAAGTGAGTGGTGTGAGCTGAAACATTACCACCTTCATGATCGGAGTGGATAGTTAAGTATAATCTCATTAACTCAACGAATTCTTGGTTACCACCGAAACCTAACAAGTTAGCTAAGTTAGCAGAGTAGTCTAATGAAGAGTCAATTGAACCAAGTTTACCGTCATGGAAAACATTTCTGTAAATTCTAGCAGCAATGTTTGGTAATTTAGCTAATAAATCAATGGAATCTTCGTAAGTGTATTCCCAGTATTTTGATTTGTGAACACCTTGAGCGTAAGCTTTAGCGAATTGAGATTCGGATTCCAAAGCAGTAATGGCAATTGAGAATTGAGCCATTGGGTGTAAGTGAGATGGAGACCTGTCAATCAATTCTTCAACATGTTTTGGTAAAGCAGATCTAGCAGCTAATTCTTCAGATAAAGCTTTAGTTTGAGCTTCAGTTGGAACTTCACCAGTTAATAATAACCAGAATAAAGCTTCTGGTAATGGTTCTGAACCACCTGGAGCTTTTGGTAATTCTTGTTGAACATCAGGAATAGTTCTACCTCTGAATCTAATACCTTCAATTGGGTCTAAAACAGAACCTTCCCAAACTAAACCTTTGATACCTCTCATACCACCGTAAGCTTGTTCTAAAAGAACTTCTCCAATAACGGTTTTACCATATTCTTTCTTCAATTGTTTGACTTCTTCAGCTTTTTCTGGTAAGATTTCAGCCAATCTTTGCTTTAAAGTTGGTTCAGCAGTAGCATAAGATCTTAAAGAAGATAAAGTAGCTTTAGATAAATTTGAAGAACGTTTTAAAGAACTAATTAAAGACATGATCAATGACTAGCAATGAAAAAACTCAGACGGGAATCTTGAAGTTTTTATAGTAATTTCCATCCATGAAAAAAGAAATGGACAAGGGAAAAAGACGGTCGTGTCGCATTATTTTGGTGATTGACCAATCAAATTCCGCAATTATTACTAAACCACGGATATTAATTTTACTGTATTTTCAGTTTACTGATAAATCCTTTGATAAAATATAAACAAAAACTTATTAAAGCGATTATTGATTTATTAAATAATGAAATTGACAGGTTATTTCTTTCAAAGTTCCCCCCAATTCTCCAATTTTGTTGGATTTAATTTCCAAAAAATCTTGAAAAAACAATTCAATATACAGGTTGCATTTGTTAGGTAATAAAAAATCCCCAGATTTCGGAGTCCAAGTTTTTCAATCCCACAAAAACTAAATTTTATAAACTGATAATTATTTCAACATTCCGTTATTAAATCGGACTACAGATTTTTTCATTACTATTACAAATTAATTGGCACGAGTGCTCCATTGATTTCGAAAAACCTCATATCCACTGTTTATCTCCTCGGGTTTTTTGTTCCGAATTATATACAGTTCTAACGCTTGTGATTAAATTTCAACAGTCCTGAATGGTTTTTCGTATGGTCAAAGTTTAAGTGATAATTTTGTAAGATTTACCGACATCGCAATTGAGTTAAATAATCGCATTAACGGGATGTTGTTGTTTGTATTATTGGTTTTATTACATCATTCATTTAACCCCAGATTATGTCAACTGAAAATTTTGTGTGGTAATGGCCGGAATTTCCTGTGCACAATTTAGGTGTGAAAATTCCTAAATCCGAATCTCTCTCAATCATTTGATTGCTCCCTTATTGGTTATCCCTTATCGTTAACGGTTTCCTCGGAGTGTATTAGACGTGGTTAAACAATTACCACCTTCATGGTTATCGTCAACCGAATTTGACCGTTAACACCTTACGGATACCTTATCCGTAAATTGTGGTGCTCGAGGCCCCACCCCCACAAAATGTCTCAATTGAGAATCATCTCCCAAGACTTTGTTGTTGTGGTGTTCCACACTACCGGGACTTCTCGTAAAACACTTGAGTTTCTTGTAGTTTTGTGTTCTATTATGATTTCAATCCCTGAGAAGGTCACCATATTTCCCCGGCCAAGAATTTGAGACCTATCCTTCATGTATCGTCACCTTGTCTTGGTGGGTGGTGCAAATCACGACACAAACCGTTGTCCTCAATAAACTGACCGCCGGGCACCACACATCAAAATAAAATTTTGACCAAATTGTTGAATATGGGGCCAATTCCAGTAAATCTCTTGTACTATTGGTATGTGACATACCTCCAGGCTATGGTTCTTTTGACTTCCCGATCCAATCTCTATGATGCTTGACTAGAAGTGATTGGTCAATCCACGATCCCATTTCTCATCTCATTATGAATCGTATCTTAGGTGGCATATACCTCTCGTCAATAGCACCTATTGAAGCTCATGAGGACTTAACAGCGCAAGGGATAACTCATGTGTTGTCGGTGATAACAGGAGACCTTCCTGCTTTCACAAATGTTACTCACAAACAAGTCCATGTTAACGACGCTCTCGATGAAAATATCATACAACACTTTGAAGAGTGTCATGATTTCATCAACTCATGCCTCTTCCCGAACACGCCACTTGATCAAATAAACATCAAGACACCACACAGCAACTCCATTCTCATTCATTGTCATGAAGGCTTGAGTAGGTCGGTGACAATTTTAGTATCATACTTTATGAAATATTATAAGCTCTCATTATCTCATGCAATCTATGCCATAGAGAGAAAGCAACAAGTCAACATTAATGAAAATTTCATGAATCAATTAAAATTATACCACCAAATCAATTTTGATTTGTCTCATCATTCTTACAAAGAATTCATTGTGTCTTTGAGTCTAAAGAATGACAAATCAGGTGCTGAGCTCCCAAAGCTATTATCACAAACCAAGTCTCTGTCATCGACTCAACCGCCATCTGGGTTCATACGATGTAAAATGTGTCGATCACCATTAGCAAAATCATCACAAGTTTTAGTACATGATCCACCTGAGGAAACTTCTGATCAAGCAAAATTTGTCAAGAAACTCAAGAGTTCTAGAATGATCTTTGCAACACAATTAGCATCACAAAACTGTTCCCATTATTTCTTAGCTGATCGTCTCAACTGGATGAAACCAATCTTAGAAGAAGAGTTGTTAGAAGGGAAATTTAGTTGCCCTAACGAAAAATGTAATGCTAAAGTCGGTGGTTATTCTTGGAAAGGTTCGAGATGCTCATGTGGAAAATGGATCGTTCCAGCCATCCATTTGCTGGTCTCGAAAGTTGACTTCATAAGTGAAGCTAAGAAAAGTTTATAGTCAATGAATAGACTCAACTTGAGTCGTCAAGAACCATATCTTCTTCACAGTCTCTCATTATCATTGGACTTGTCAAATTTGTACCAACAGTATGCGTCGCAGAGACCGTTTGATTGGTGGTAACAGTAGTACCTGAAGTGACAAGTGCAGAGGTATTTACACCACTTAGAATGCCACTTGTCCCAAGTAAATCCTCGTCATTAATACTATGGTCATTTTGATACTCTACTTCCTCAGCCATGAACCCTTCGTCCTCTCCAAATTCCTCATCCAGATCATCCATGTTTGGTACATTATCATCGAGGTCTTCTGGCTCCGCCGAAGGTGGAGGTGGAGTAATGAGAGGAAGGGCTTCATCTCTCTCTTGTGTTCTTCTTTGTGAATCAATTGTTTCATCGTTTTGTGTATCGTCAATTGGGTTGTCATTCTCTAGAGTTTGAGTCGCTGTTTGTTCTGCTTCTGTGGAATTCGTGTTTTCGTAATCAAGTTGTTCCATGGTGTAATCTATTCCAATGGGTTTCAATGTCTTGTAACCATGAAATCGTATCTGTTGCATCTTATTCATTTTAATCTGGATCAACGGTGATATTTTATTGGTATCTCTATTGATCAGATAGTTGAACTTCAAATTTGACGATCCAGGATAATCAGGTGAGTATGCATACAACGGTGGTTGGTATAACAGATGATCCGTGTCCTCTTTGTTCTGGGTCCATAATTCGTAAAATGAATTCAAATCATCAAACCTTGGTGAGTACATATTGATAAAGATAATGAGAATACAAAAATTACAAAAAGTACATTAACACAATTAATGGGTGCAATTTTTTTTTGATATTCTTGGAGCTATAAATTAATCATCGTCTTCGCCAATAATGAACTCGTCCAATACATCTTGATCACTTGGCCAAAGAAAACCTGTATCAGGTTTGATACCATTAAGTGTAACCAAGCATCCATAACAGACACTCAAGTCACTAACTTTGAATTTGGAGTCTACTTGCTTTGTACTTTCAAGATAAGCCTCATATTCTTCTTCATAATCGAGCTCCTCTTGTGTGGTCAATGGTTCTTTGTCGTTAACGGTTATCCTCGTAAGCCAACTTTTAGGTGGATCGTAGATTTTATTGTGGCATACCCTGCAAGTGTTCACATTGTCGAATTTGCTTGGTTCAGTGAGTTTCTCACCTGTTTTCAACACGGTTGATGATGTGGAAATATAACCAGCGTTCTCCACTTGTTTCAAATATCTGGATGTTATTTGCTTCACAGTCATGTTCTTACTAATGTTGGATACTGGAAGTTGACTCAATACCACGTATTGACTCAAGTGATTCACTTCGAGATAATAATCTATCTCTTGGATGTACAAGTCCCTCAAAGGATTTATGATTGATATACTGTCGTTTTCGACTTGTAAAGTCGAGTCTTGTATCTTGTCACTGATGTTGGGACCCCTGCCCTTGACTATCATTGCTAATATCTCTGATGCCAAGTTTGTAAGATGGTTGCAATACAAAATGGTGCCACAGCCAAACTTCACAGCAGCTGTCTTTAAAACCTCCTCGTAAATAACCCCCATTAAATCCTCTTGTGATGTCTTGTTGGGTACTAAATTCATGATATCCTCTAGAGAATACACTTTGGAGTTATCTGCATTTTCATCCACTAGTATGTTGAACTGCTTATCTACATTAAGTCTTTTGATAAGCTTATTATCCAAAAATGATTCCACAGGAAGGATCTTATACTCCACGTTAATCAGCGTTGCTTCCAACCTTGTTGATAGAGTATCTTTGACTTGGTTCTGAGGCCTTTGTTGTGTTTCATCAGCAATATGAACTACAATAAGCTCAAAACCTTGTTTCCCTTGATGTGTTTGGTATTGCTCTTCAAGCAAGTCTATTATCATGTCCAAACATGCAACAGCAGTGGAACTCCCGCTGTATGCCAACATCACTTTGTGGAGGGTATTGCTTTTGTAACTTATCTTGTATTTGTCAGACATGAGCAGCTTTCTCAACTTGCCTCTTAAAAATCGATTGAAACAAGCATTACACAAGTTTTCCTTTCTATTTACAATATCAGCCTGATTCTCCTTACATCTTTGACATATTATGGTAGTTTCGGGTGCATTTCGATCGTCTAACAGGAGCTGAGTCAATTTTTCAAGTATACTCATTGCCTAAAATAGTGTCTCATCTCATACCCGCGAGTTGAATTCACACCATGTCTGCCAACTCAAATGACGGTGCTGGCGCTGTTGCTGAACCAAAGTCTGATAAAAACACTCTATCATCAAAACTAGGGTCAGATGAAGTAGTCTTGGAAAAGTCCAAGGTGGACTTCACTGAGGGAGACAAGCTCAAGTTCTACCCTGATAATCCAGAAAATCACAGACACAAGTACAAATGGGTTCACAAAGAACCTTCGAAGTTCTATGATCCATGTGAAGAGAGCAGACAAGCATCTTTGAATTGTGTTTTGCGTAATCAGGATGATCGTTTAGTGTGTCAGGAATTTTTTGATGCTTACAAGGAGTGCAAACAGGACTTCTTCAACAAGAGAAAAAAGGACAGAATCGAAGGTAAAGGAGGTTGGGGGTTCTGGTGATGTACATAGCTTAAATAATTTATCGATATCAGATTACTGAGTACACTTGATTTCCTCCTCCAATTGAGTAAGGATTATGGCTTGTACGAGTTGGCACCCCACGAACAGTGTCACATATGTCGTTATCTGATTCAAAAGCATCGCTCAAATCTGAACCGAGAACTGAACTGTCTGAGCTTATATCGTTATCTTCATCATGGGTATCATGGGTAACATTGATTTCATCATTAGTATCATCTGGCGTTTGGAAGGAACTTTCATAATTCCCGCCTTCATAATCGGCGTCATCATCATCTTCATCATCTAAGAATGAGAATAAATTGTAAGTTGGAGTTGGTGAGTTTCGATAGCCTTCGTTCAACATGTCAAAATTAGTATTAAACGGGGTGGAAAATTTGCTACTAACAAGCCTGGTATTCTCCAAACTTAATTCTCCAGACTTGCGATTCAATGAACATATGAAGATCAAAAATTCATCATCCCGTTTGTTGTGTTTGTAATCATGATTAATTGAATCGAAAGTCTCTTGGAATTTTTCGAGTCCCATACACTTCAAGTTTTCCAATAAGTAGTTGATTGTGGAGTCAACATACTCATGAAGATTGAGCTTGAGTTCAAATAGAACAAAGTTAAGTTGAACGTTCAACAAACAATCCTTATTGCAACTCAAAACTTCAGCAAAATTATTAATGAGTTTAAATTCCCAATCTTTCAAGTATCTTGAGCTGTGGTATGTATGGTTAATCTGAGAATCGATATCAATGACGGCATTAATTTTATCCTTCAAGGTTTTCACAGTTCTTCTTAAAGATTTATACTTCTTAAGAGTTATGGGATTGATATTAGGGTCCGATAAATTGACAACTTTGCTGTTCTTCGTCAATAAATGCAAGTTGGAAATGAAGCCATATAATCTGACAAAGTTCCTGTAGATCTTATCCTTGGCAGATTTGGAGTTGAGTTCTTTGGCACTAGATCTATAAGCCAAAAGATTCTTTACCAAGTAAATATCTTCGAACAGCTGAAATGGTTCTAAGCTCAACCACTTCATCAATTGTAATCTTATTCTTGAGTTCTTAGTTCGAACAAGATGCAAATTTCTTATTGACATGGAACCAAACTCACTAGACTTATTATTGGGTTCAAATTCCCTCAAGAATCTCATATCGTTGTCTCTAAAGTTTATCATTTCACCTGAGACCTCAAACTTGAAGGAATTCTGAATGAGATGTTTATCTACTAATTCAGAATCTGCACTCCCCAAGTGAGCAACGAGAGAATGCAATAGGTGAATTTTCTTACTCAAATGTAAGTTATCTATGAGCATATCACTTTTCCCAAGTAGAAATTTTTTGAAGGACAATAGAGAGCTCAAAATGCTTTTCTTTGATTCACCTAACGGAGGAACAACATTGAATAGACCTTTAATTGATCTATTAGAGTAGTCACATTGAGTTATTATGAGGTTCACATTTTCGATTCCCTCATCTGAGAAATTGAAACAAGACCCTTCACGAAGACTTGACGTATACATGATATTCATTACTGCCTTCCGTAATTGATCAGACTTAGGTTTTTCCACTGAAGATTCAGTATCAACCTGATGGTACGCCTCTTTAGTGAGTCTGTGTCTTTTGGAAGTTTTGTTTATCAGTTTTGATCGTTTTTTGGTGGGATTCTCATAAAGTTTACCTTGCTTACTCATCTTAAGAAAGCCATCAAACTTACTCTCGAGATTCATGTTCAAATGAGTATCGAAAATGCCAAAGGGATGATTCAAATAACAGTCGAATAGAGGGATTGGGACTTTTTCCAAATCTAACGAGTCCACAAAAATAATATAATCTTGGAGTACTTTCACGACTTCTTTCATGATGACTGGTGACTTCTCCTTTGCAGCAAGATGGGAAGCTCTTTGAGCTGGAGTTCTTAAATCTATTGAGGTTTTCTTGCGTCTAATTGCATTTTGTCTTCTTAAAGAGATTGCACCTCTTGAAGGAAAAGAGCCAGCATCTAATGCAGTTTCAAGTCTTTGTAACATTCCCTGTGTTTCTAAAGCATGACGATTATCAAAAAATTGCCTACCAGAAGCAAGTAAGAACCGCTCATTGGATTGAACATCAGAAATGAAGGAATCAGGAAATTGAGTTGTTCTTTCTAAGTTAGGATCATTCATGTTGGTGTCTGAGTCTTCTGAAGACGAAGAAATATTCCGTACTTCTTCAGGTAGGGAATTCCTTCTTATCTGAAAGTGATTATGATATTGATTTGGTGATGTAGACCCTGAACGAGGATTTCTTGCATCATTTGACATTTGTTCCCTATCGAAAAGAAGACTTGAAACAATATTTATGTTATTCAAGCTCCCTGACCGATTATTTGGTGAGCCGGGGGGAGGCATGACAAGAATATATGGTTTATCAAATGCGACAAAATAATCAAGTTGTAATTAGACCAATATTATATGATAGTTTACTTTATAGTAATTTACAGGTTACAATTAACAGGTTTAACATAACATTAAGTTTCCTAATTGGTTTAATGAGGCTAGTTCATTCTAATCTACTACTTCAGTACAATAAATTATTCCCCGCTTACCTCACGGCTGACTAATCAGATAACATTAGAAACCACAACAAATTTTTTTTGTTACACCATCCTGTGGTAACTATTAATTATTTTTACATTCATTACTGTATACTAGTGGCCATAAACCGGCAATAAATCATAATCATGTCTCAAAATCCCTCAAATACTGATAGTAATATCTATTTATGTATCAAGCAATTTAACGCAAGGCTCGGTGACGAGCTTAATCTCAAAGTCGGTGATAAAATTGAAGTTTTAGCTGATGATAGTGAATATAATGATGGTTGGTTTATGGGAAAGAATTTATCAACTGATGAAGTTGGTTTGTATCCAAAATCCTTCACTCAAGTTTTACTTTCACAACCAAAATCACAGCCAAGTTTACTAAGATCAAGATCCAGAAGGCTAGCAAGTAATCATTCAAATAATTCTCAAACAACCATCGAATCTCCTTTAGTCACTCAACCTGATACACAACCTACAACACCATCAAAAGTTAATCAACTAGCAAGTGCCTTTGAAAATATCAGGTCAAAATCTCCTTTAGGTCATACCAAACCAACGACATCAAAGAAGTATGATGGTCCCGCTTCCGTGAACAGAACTATGAGTGACATTGATAGAGCTCTAGAAGAATTACAATCGGATACTTTACATACTTCAAGCTCAAAACATCAAAGGCAACCCTCAGCTCAGTCTTTAACCGAAGATTTAAACCCAAAAGAGGCAATAACATGGAACCCAAAGCAAGTTACTTCTTATTTCGCTCTTGCATTGGGTTTTGATCTTGCAGTGGCTGGCCAGTTTGCCAGACATAAAATCACTGGTGCTATTTTGTTCGAATTGGATTTAACTCACCTCAAAGAATTAGATATCGATTCTTTTGGCACCAGGTTTGAAATCTATAAACAAATCGAAAAATTGAAGAAGATCGCCAATAATGAACCTACAGATTCAGCTAATGCTAACGACGGATCTAATGATGAAAAACCCTTAACGAATAACACGTCTTACGAGACTTCTAATAATGATAGCTTTATCAATAACTCAGATGAAGACAGCTCCAAGCAACCTCGGTTAATGCCTTCTGCTGCTATAAATTCCTCCAAGAATAGTCCCTCCTCCAATGTTCTAAAACATCAAAGAAAGAGATCCCAATCCATGGATAACATTAGTTCTAGACTCGACGAACTAGCTTTCGAATCACCAAGGAAACCACCAGGAATTCCAGATCCCAACTCACCAGCAACTCCAGGTACCCCTGGAACACCCACAAATTTGGACAAAAGTTTCAAATTCGGCAGCCTGAATCGTGACAGTATGTATGTCACCAGAACAAATGCTTTGAATGGTATGAGTCGACCTACTTCCTCCATCTATGATCAATCTGTGGCCAGTCACAGTAGAAACATCTCTACCAATTCTAATAGTGCCCCTGATTACATGGCAGGACACATAAGGAAAAGCTCAGGGATGTCTGGAACTCATCATAGAAGACATTCATCTGTCTTTTCCTTCATGTCTGGTAACAAGGAAGAAGATGCAAAGAAGCTTCAAAGTCATAATTTGTACAAAGGTAAAGGAGATGATCATGCCAAAACTTCTAAACAAGACAAGTTTACTTCCCCAGAAAAACTCAAAAAGACACCTACAATTCCCAGCGCAAGCCATACTCGTGATTTTGATTCACCTCGTACCTTGAACGATCAAGACAAACTTGAGGATGCAGATTCGACTATTCATATCGATAACACCGAATTTTCACCAAGAAAGAGCAAGTCAATGAGTTACAAATATGAGGATATCACCAAGAGTGTCAATACAGAAGAAAAAAGAGCAATATCGGACTCTGCTACACCTAAACCAGGCTCAGTTTCAAGGTTCAAAACTTTGAGGACTGCTTCCACACAAAATTTTAAGAATTTCACCAGTCTGAGGAAGCAAAAGACAAGTGCTTTCCAAGAAGGTATTAGAGAGGTTACACCGGATGATGCCATTAAAAGTGCAACTTACAGTGGATGGATGTCAAAGAGATCGAGTAACAACTTTTCATGGAGATCAAGATACTTCACGCTACATGGTACTCGACTTTCCTACTTCACATCATTAAGAGATAAAAAAGAAAAAGGGTTGATTGATATCACTGCTCACAAAGTCATCCCTATCAGTTCTGATGGTGAAACTGATAAGTATGTTGCTTTGTATGCTGCCTCGACAGGTTCTGGTAGATACTGTTTTAAAGTGGTTCCACCTGCTCCTGGTTTTAAGAAGGGCTTAACCTTTACACAGCCGAAGACTCACTATTTTGCAGTCGAAACACAGGAGGAAATGAGAGGGTGGTTGAAGGCCTTGATGACGGCCACTATTGATATTGATGAGACCGTTCCTGTTGTAAGTAGTTGTTCTACTCCAACGGTGAGTTTGGCAAAAGCTCAAGAATTGCTTGCCAAAGCAAGAGAAGAGACAAAGCTCAAAGATGAAGAATTAAGAGAGAAAGGTTTCTTGAGAGAAAACAATGATTATGATGAGAACTTTGTGCAATCACAATTTTCAACATTCATGTCCAACTTTACTTTGGATCCCAACACCTCAGGAGAGAATTCTCCATTAACCGAATCTATGGATGAGAAATCTCATCACTCTAAACCTGACTTGTCCATTGATACCACAAAAATAGCAAGGATTCCAGACACTCCTCTGGCAACAGGGACACCAGGGGGATTTAATTCACCATATTTACTTGCCTCAGGGTTACTATCACCCAAGCTGAATAATCTTTCATCGCCTCAAGAAGTTGGGTCAACGCATAGTCCAAGTTCTATGCCACCTCAACCTTACAGTCGCAACCAAAGTGTAAGTGGTACTCCAGTTGAAAGTAAGGAAACTTTCCCTGATATTGATACCACCAGTTCAGAGACCCCAAAGCTGGTTTTCTCTAATAGTAATGGCAGGGTTTTAAGTGGTACTCCAGCTAATGGTTCCATTAATTCCAAAAAGAAGCGTCATTCTGAGAAAATTCTTGCTTACTCCAATGATGGAACGGGTACAACTACGTTTGTTATCAAGAACAAGAAATGATTGTATTATTATGATTGTGTATACTACTGAATAAATGAGATTCCATTTTTGTGGAGTGAAATATCGCGGTTTGTTTTGTGAGTACTGATTAGATGCTGCAATCAGATCCTTTGTTTGTAATACAACATTTACGATCTATCATAATCCATTCTATAGATTCATTTAATTACAATAACGCAGAATTTGCTGGTGAAAGGTTGTTAGCTCATGATTCAGAAAATCTCGATTCTTTATATCTATATTGCTTAGTGCTATTCCACCAAAAGAAGTACAAAACATGTTTCAATAAACTATCAAATGCTGGGGATCATTTAGGATGTTCATTCTTATTTGCTAAGCTGTGCCTCAAATTAAAGAAATTCAAGGAAGGCATATTTCAGCTTTTGAAAGTCAACTACCTTTACAATGAGTCCATGATACCGTTTGATAGAGTCAGTTCTCCCTTGCCCCAAGCTTCCAAAAGTGTCAATAAGAATGCATTCTTTGCAGAACCACTGTCACGTTACTACTACGAGTCAACAAGATCAATAACACCTGATGTATCAACCATTTACCACCTACTTGGTGATTTGTATAAAGGGGCCGGTGAAATCAAAAACAGCTCAATGAACTATGCCCATTCCTTGAAGTATAACCAATTCAACTTCGAAGCTTTCCAAGAGCTTTGCAAATTAGGCGTGGATGTCAAAGTTAAAGCCTTATTCAAGGAAACAAAAAGTGATAAGCCAAATCCAGACGTATCAGACAACACGATATCTCCCAGATTCGAACCAAATATATCGAACCCCTTTACAACGCCCAATGACCATCACAATACCAGTGTGGTTATTCATGCTGATGACAGCTTCAATAATTTATCTACACCACGAGTGAAACAAACTCTAGTACCTAACGCTCCATTGAGAAAGTCAACGAACACACATGACTCACTTAATAAGTTTGAATTTACCAAACCATCATTCCCATCAGAAAGTACAAAGAAGAAAGAGAGCACGTATTCCAGAATTACCTCAAGATTGATAGCTCAACCAAACTCGAATGCTGGTGGTAACCCTGGTACTGGCCTAGGTGCCCCAGAAAGAGAAAGACCAATGCTAAGAAATGGTATGAAACGCAATAATTCTGCTGCATCAATACTACCAATACCAGAAAGGATTAACCCACTCATCAACAAAGAGATTGAGATAAGCAATGACTTTTTGCTTCAGCTATACATTTTGTTCGGGAAAGGTTACAAATGCTATAGTAAATTTGACTGCTACAAAGCTATAAGATTGCTCGAGTCATTACCAAAAGAAGAGAAGCTCACACCATGGGTATTGGGGAAGCTAGGTAGATTGCATTATGAGATTGTCAATTACAAACAATCAGAGTATTTTTTCACACAGTTACGGAAGCTAGATAGAACAAGATTGGAGGATATGGAGTATTACTCGACATTGTTGTGGCATCTACAAAAGAAAGTAGAGCTAACTTATCTTGCTAATGAATTACATGATCTTGATAAGAAATCTCCAATAACTTGGTGCGTCATTGGTAATCTATTCTCATTGACAAGAGAGCAAGATGAAGCCATTAAATGCTTCAACAAGTCAATCAAGCTCGATGAAAATTTCACCTATGCATACACTTTGAAGGGACACGAGTATTTTGGAAGTGATAATTACGAAATGGCATTGGAAAACTTCAGGATCAGTTTACTTATTGATCCTAGACATTATAATGCATTGTATGGAATTGGAATGGTTTACATCAACCTTGGAGATTATGCTAAAGCAGACTATCATTTCAGGAAAGCGGTATCTATTAATCCTATCAATGTGATTCTTATTTGTTGTGTTGGTATGGTTCTTGAGAAGTTAGGGAAGAAGAATCTAGCTCTTCGACAGTATGAGCTTGCCAACAAATTGCAACCACTCAATCCACTTCCAATATTCAAAAAAGCTCAACTACTTTTCACAATGCAACAGTTTAAACAGTCACTACAGTTATTCGAACGATTGAAAGATTTAGCACCGGATGAAGCTAGTGTTCATTTCCTTTTGGGACAATTATACAACATTCAAGATGATAAATTTCAAGCTATAAGAGAGTTTACAATTGCACTCAATCTTGACCCCAAAGGAAATTACCTTATTCGGGAGGCTATGGAATCACTACAAGAGAAGTAAGCTCGCAATCTTATTGTCCTCATGGACACTCAATACATTCACAAAGCTTCACAGGGTATGATCTAGATAAATGCATCAAACAAAAATACATCGCCAATGCAGGCAAGATCAAAAAAAAAATAAAAAAATACCACTTCAAATAAGGTTTTGTAAGGGTTTTTCTTAGATTGGCGAAATACCACTTTGTAGCGTACGAAATCCAATTGACACAACAATTACTTGGTGTCATATCAACTGGACTAAAGCTCTGTCATATAATAATACAGCTCAAAAAAACTGACACCTGCAGCAGTCACCGGAGTGCCTCATTTCGCGTTCACATCGAACATTTTTTTAAGCCGTTATTTGCATGGAAGAATTAATCAATAAATTTTACTGATGTTTCGTCCATTACTTTCTTTAATCATATTCCTATGGATTTCAACTCTGGCTTCAGCATTCGATCTTGGGTTCCATCCAAAATTCTATAAAAAAGGTGAAAAGGTTGATTTGATTGTCAATAAGGTTGAATCAGATCACACTCAACTACCATTTGCATATTATGACTTGAAATTTGTGTGCCCACCATCCGAACTGAAAAAACCTTTACATCTCTCCTTGGCTGAAGTCTTAAGAGGAGATCGTCTTTGGCAATCGGATTACAACTTGAAATTTGGTGTTGATGTACCTTGTCAAAGGCTCTGTGATTTTAAAGCCAAAGAACCTCAATTGAAAACTGCAGACCAACTCATAAAGAGTGGTTATGTTGTTAATTGGCTCATAGATGGGCTACCTGGTGCTACAACTTTTGTTTCAAGAAGTAAAAACAAATACTATGCCGCTGGTTTCCCTCTTGGTTTTACAGAGAGGGGAATATCCTACTTGTATAATCATGTCACATTGGTGATACGATATCATCGTGAAAAAGGCACTCACGGAAAACACTCAATTGTAGGATTTGAAGTTTATCCTAAATCAGTGGAAGATGAATTTTGCCCTGGTGCTTCTAAAGACTACAATAATTTAGCCATTAATCTCAAGAAAGATGCTTCTGGAAAAGTACCCAGTTTACGCATACCATACACATACTCTGTGTATTGGCGTGAAGACAATTCTATTGACTACAAGGGAAGATGGGGCCTTTATTATGCAAATGATAAGCACACTGATTCAAACAGAATTCACACTTTTGCTCTTATCAATTCTTTGGTGCTTCTTGCCTTAGGCACAATGGTGGTGGTCACTATTTATATGAGAGCCACTAGAGTTGAACAAAAGTTACCATTATCTGATTTGGATACTCATGCTAAATCATGGACTCATTTCTCCCAAGTTATTTTATCTGGGCCACTGAAACCATTTCTTCTCTCAACGTTAGTGGCAGGTGGTATGCAGTTAATCATTGGATTGATCGGGGTAGTAGGATTCATCATTGTGAACGATCAAGTGGGGTTCAATCCTGACAGAAGTTACGATGGAGGATTATTCTCTTCATTGGCCTTCACATGTTTTATTTTATCAGCTATTGTTCCATCATTCTGTGGTACCGTTGCATACAAACTATTCCACAATATTTATTTGAACAATGAGTTCTCTCTTCCTACAATCTTCCTGTTGTCTGCTGTGTTCAGTGGTTTTTTACCATTATTGATTTTATCAACGGTGTTGTTTTTAAATTTCTTCGTTTGGGCTAAGGAATCTTCTGATGCAATCCCTTTCACTACAATAATTGTACTTCTAGTGATATTCTTCTTTGTTATTATACCCCTTGGTTGTGTGGGAGGCTATTATGGAAATAAATTCAAATTCGACAACAAATCATTCTTGTTGTACTCCACCGAAAATTCCAATAGTGAAACCAAGCCAAAAGCTTTCAACCCTAGTACCAATACTCCACAAAAGAGGTTGTCAAATACAGGATTTTTCATGTTGATTTATGGACTAATACCCTTCTGTATTGCATACGTTGAACTATCGTTCATGTTTAACTCTCTCTGGCTAGAGAAAACATCATTCTACTATATGTATGGATTCCTATTATTGACGACAATAATTTTACTCATCATTATAGCCGAATCTAGTGTGGTTGGAATTTTCATCAATTTAACAATCAACAATGATCCAAAATGGCATTGGTTAGCATTCAGAATTGGATCAAGTATTGGTCTTTACATTTTCCTTTATTCCATTTACTATTTCATTGCACATTTGAGAGTTGGAGATTTGGTTAGTGTTATCCTTTACTTTGCTTACACTGGACTTATTTGTCTTTTAATAAGTATTGCTTGTGGATCAATAGCAGTGTTAGCAGGATTAATTTTCATTAGTAAAATATTTGCTAATATCAAGAGGGACTAGTTATTTAATAGAGTCAATTGACAAATGTATATTTACCCAAAGGTTAAAAGGTTCTAATCTAATGAAGAAGCACCAGTAATGATATCGACTAATTCGTTAGTAATAACAGCTTGTCTAGTTCTGTTATATAAGATGGAGTAAGAACTGATCATATCACCGGCATTTCTTGAAGCGTTATCCATAGCATTTCTTCTAGCGGAAACCTCAGAAGCGTAACCTTCAGCCATGGCGGTCAACAAGGAGTTGGCTAAAGAGAATTCAGCTAAAGTTTCAGAAGAACCTTCAGATTCTAATTCATACTTGGATAAACCAGGAGCCTTTTCAATTGCTTCAGCAGCAAAAACTGAAAATTCAGATGGTTCAAAAGCAACACCACTAACGAATTTATTGTATAAAATTTCGGTGTTTTCGTAGTTACCCAAAGTTTTGATTTCATCAGTGATTAAAGTAACTTCATTGAAGTTTGGTTCTTCCTTACCAGTTCCACTGAAAGCTAATTTAAGCTTGTCTAAATGAGTTCTTGATAATTGAGCTTTAACTTTGTCACCAACAACAACAATATCAACTTTACCGTTTAATTCTTCAATTCTTCTTCTGGCAGCTTTAGAAACTTGAGAGTGAATTGATCCACATAAACCCTTGTCAGAAGAAACAACAATTAATAAAGTGTTAGCTTCAGATTCAGACTTTTCTGGTTCAGCATTTTTGTAGAATTCACTGTCAGATTTGTTGAAGACTCTGGATGCTTGCATAGCTCTTTGAGCTTTATTTAAACGAGTTGAAGCAACAATCTTCATAGTGTTTGTGATTTTTTCAATATTTTGAATAGATTTACGACGTAATTCAATTTCTTTTAAAGTGGCATAATGTCTAATGTTAGTAATTAAGTGGTTGAATTGACTTATTTGACATACCTTGTACCTTGACGGAACACTTGATTAGCACCTGAACGAAACATTATGAAATAAGCTAACTCGTGAGGTTGAAATAATCGGATTTGATGTTGAGAATGAGGCCTAATTTTCATTGGATTAAAATATGAGCAATACACGTTATTTTTTACAAACCGGTCGTGTACCGGATGAAAATTCACATACTTGTCTACGGGTTAGCTTGTGGCTTCCGGAGTTACAGTAATAACAATAAATATGCTATTCATTAATATACATGATGTCTATAACCTTACTGTGAAGGGTCATTCTTTTGGTATCCCAAGTATCCTTGCAAAGGAGTCTTTTCAATCATCTTCATGTACTTGAACAATAAAGGTCTACAAACTCTTTGGGCGTCATCACCATGATAACGCTTACACTTTCTTAAAGCTTCATGTGTGACTTTTATTTCGTAAGTTTTGATCCACTGTTCTCTAGTCATTGAAGAACGAGCTTTTTGCACATCAGCAAAATTATCATAGTCAATATCATCAAATGATACTAATTCTGGTCTTTGGTGGCCCTCATAATTAGTCAAACCTATTGTTAGTAGGATTCAAGTATTAAAATCCTCGTTGTAACATACCCATTATTGACAGTAAGTATAAAAAGATCGCTTCTCACTGGACGATGAAATTGTGCGAAAACATTGGTTCAAACACGTAAATAGCATCAAGGTTGGTCTTGTTTAGTAACTAGTCAATCAATGATCCTGGCGTGGACAGCAGTCAATTTACTTGAAATTCAAATCTAGAACTTCAATTGAGTCGTTGGAAGTTGGCTATTTGTCAATTTCTTTCGTTTAAGGCCAATTGCCTCAGTAGGAACTTGCGCCTATTCATCAGCCTCCCGAAAGCTATCCTCTGGTAGCTGACATCCTGAACAGACCAAATTTTCATCTTCTGCTTAAACTACGAGTTCAGGTGAGAGATCACCTGCTAAAAAACACTACTTCTCACCGCGAGCCCGATTAACTTTCGCACCTCGGCACTAGTTTTTAGTGCGTCTATAGCAATTGCCTATGAACGATAAGAAACCCACGTCTGTGGCGCCTCAAACTTTGAGTCCCATCTCATTCAATGCAAAATACGTGGCAGTTGCTCATGGTATCTTTGCTTATTCTGCATTCTTTGCTGCTCTCGTTGTAGGCTGCTGGTTACATTATCATAAAATTGTTGAAAATGCATCTTTTGGCTACCCTGATGAATGGTTTCCAAGTGTTTCAGCTACAATCGGTGACAGGTATCCCGAGAGATCAGTTTTCCAGATCTTAATTGCATTAACTGCAGGTCCAAGATTCACTTTATTGTTCCTCAACTTTTTGATTGGTTCTCAATACGGCCCAACTGCATCTAAGATTGGGTTCGTGTGTGGAGTCCTTAGAACATTCACCTGTGGTGGTTGGGTTTATATCACGTCTACTGATGATCACGATTGGCACGACATTTTCATGATTTCTTACATTGTCCTCACTATTCCATGGACAGTTTGTACTTCAATGGCAACCCCAGCTAAAACCACATTGAAAACCGGAAGAGTAGCAACAGCATCTACTTTTTTTGTGACGATTATTCCCTTGATCTACTGGTTTATTCAGCATAAAGTCCATGTGAGACCAGGTGCTTACTCAATTTATGCTTACTTCGAATGGGCATTAATCATTTTAGACATTGGTTTTGACTCTTGGTCTTACCTTGAGTTCCAACCTTTGGAAATCTCAATTAGTGGTTCTGGTATCGCAGTTACCAGATCACCTGTCAAAATTGACAGTCCTATTGAGAAGATGGCACCTGTTCCAGTAATTGAAGACGACTTCTCTTCTTTTGAGTTCTTAATCAATGCTCTCAACTCCATGATCTTGTGGACAATCTCGACATCTTTATACGTATGTGTGTGGTACTTCCCATTATGGGACATGGGACTTTCAGGCTATGAAGCAGTGATTGTCGTATTCTTTGTGGCTCCAATATTTCTTATTGTACCATTCTTCAGAAGATTCTTCAGCAAAATTCCATTTTTAACAAGACTTCTTGCAGTTTTATATGGTATTGGTGCTTACAAAGCGGAAGAACCAGAAGCTAAATTAATTGAAATCACTGTGGGTACTTTCTTTGCAGTATTTTCATTTGTCACAGAAGTTTCTGCTCTTTCAAATCAACCAAAGAAACACTTTTCTTACACAGTTGCTTTCCTAACTGGTATCTTACTCAGTTCAGTTTTGAAGTACATGTACTATTCTAATAATCCATTCTGGGCCATTATGCATAGAGAAAATGGTGGTATAAATGAAATTGGAGTTTTCGTTGGTACTGCAGCTGCGTTATTGACTCCTGGATTGAACAAAAGTCAAAATGTTGTCAGCTCTCAAAGAAAAGGTGGTTCTATGATTTTAGCTACCTTGGGTTTTGCTGGTTACTTCTTCTCCTTGTTCGCTTTCATGACAGATTCCTCAACATTGATTTTGTGGACGTGGAGCGGTTACCCAATTACTGGACCAACTCCAATCACTGGTGCCTTGTTGAACTTCCTTGCTATCACCGCTGGCATTTTATTTACCATTAACATCCATCCAAGTTGGCTCACCAGTTACACTTTTAATATCTTTGGTGCTATTGCAGCTACCGTTTTGTACGTATTTCCTGACTGGGTAGGATATGGGGGAGCAATTGCATACATGTTTTATGTGGCTGCTATAGGACCAATCATCTTCCAGAATACCATTGGTTACAACCCTGGAGTATTCTTCTTCATAAGTTTCTTGTTGTACATTGTCATTGCTTTGGCAAGCATTTGGATTGTGGCTTATGCATTCGTACCTGGTGGTTGGTTGCTCAGAGAAAGAACTGACATAGTGTTGTCTGCGTCATTCTTGATGACTCTTGCAGGTATTTTGAATCATGGGCTTAGATCTAAAGCTTCTGGAATAACCAAATTAAGTTTTGTTGGAAAAGGTCTTTTCTCAAGAGCCTTGAAATATTTAGTGATTATTTTGGCAGCATCTATTGCTATAACCTTCAACAGATGGCCTAAGTTACCATCAGAGCCATTCAATGCTGAGGCCAAAACCTTCTCAGCAGGTATCTGGTGTGTGCATTTTGGCTTGGATAATGATATGTGGTCTAGTCATGACAGGATGAGAGACTTGATCAGAGATGCTGAGCTTGACATTGTGGGATTGTTGGAAACTGATACTGAAAGATTGATTGGTGGTAATCGTGATTTCACGCAAAAGATGGCAGAAGATTTGGGAATGTATGTTGATTATGGTCCAGGACCAAACAAGCATACTTGGGGAGCAGCATTACTTTCGAAATTCCCAATCATCAAATCATCGCATCATCTCTTACCTTCCCCTGTGGGAGAATTAGCTCCAGCTATTTTAGCCACCCTTGATATCTATGGAGAATTAGTTGATATTGTTGTGTTCCATTCCGGACAAGAAGAAGATGTTGAAGATAGAAGACTCCAAAGTTTAGGAGTTGCAGATATTATGGCCAACAGTACTAGACCCTTGGTACTTTTGAGTTATTTGGTGACGGATCCACTCAAAGGTAATTACCTCACTTATGCTAGTGATTACACTAGAGTCTATGATATTGACAGCACTGATTGGGACAGATGGTGTGAATACATCATGTTCAGACAATTGAAGAAAGTTGCTTATGCTAGAATTTCTAGGTCTACCATTACTGACACAGAATTGCAAGTTGCAAAATTCAAGCTCTTGACCAAGAAAGAACAAAGAGATAATGATATCGATTTCTTGTATGGAAATCATTTCATCGAAGAGGATGAAGTCCCTAACAAGTATAAAATGCCATCAGTGTTCCATGGTGATGGTATAAGGGGCCACAGATATCACGTTTTCGACAAACCTCGTTACTTCAAGTTGTAATAATAAACGCTAATAGTTCACTTCGCGATACCATCAATGAGTGATGACAAGATACGACATAGAGAAATAATTCCGGTGGGCGATGATGAGGCTGAGGATCCTGATAGAAAGACATTGTATGATCAGATCCAAGAAGCTCAAGGTATGTTGGTAGTTTTCCAGTGAGTTTACTAACAGTCAGAATTGAAGTCGCTTGAGATCAGACAACAATTAGAACTGAATAATGCTTCGTACAAGCTAGATGATAAGTCTAGAGAGTTCTATACCATGTTAGAAGAAAGGGATAGGTCAGAGCAAAGAAAAATCATGGCCAGGGAAGCTGCAGAATTGAATAAATTCAAAGCTAAAAAGAGTCTTTTAAGTGAAAACAAAGTGGTCAAACCTGCTGTGGGCAGGTCTAAGATTGTGTTGAAACGGAAACTGTCGAAACCGAACGATTCTGAACACACTGGCGCAAGTACAATTGCAGAGACCGATTCCAATGTTGATGCAAATGCCAAAATCAAAGAGACCGTCAACACACCAGAAACAAAACTGTCACTATCACCATCACAAGATCATCCCACTGTGTCGCTTGTGGCTGGTTATTCGGATGATGAATCTGACTGATAAGGTGAGTGGTGTGTGTCGCACTATAATCCGAAAATTTTCAACTAAATACTCAAATGATCTCTTCCATAATAGGCAGCGCCAGAGCTGTCATGAAGAGTCCTACTGCCACCATGGTGATGCAGACCAGGAATAAAATGAAGACACATAAAGCAGCTGCCAAAAGATTCATCAAAATTGGTAATGGTGGTTTGAAGAGGAAACAAGCAGGTAGAAATCACGGTAACGGAGGATTCTCTGCAAACTCTATTCGTCATTTAGACTCTTTTGTTAAAGTTGGCGACAAAGGTGGCCACTTGAAAAAACTAAAGGCTTTCCTTTAGTTCAATGCTTGTACATATAACATTAATGAATATTTAAGTGAAATTTAACCTTGAAGTCTCTCTAGTACTGTAGAAGACCAGTTCTCATAGTACTGTTGTTGAGATTGAGAGTCAAGAAGTGTAGCGCCATTAATCATACTTCCTAGAGTCTCTAGTAGATGGTGCTTTGAACCAACTTTTGCATCAAACTCTTGTTGAGGGTTTATTTTTGAACCCTTGGCCCCATAAATATACCTTCGATCAAGTTCAGTAATCCATGGCTCATGCTCAACGGCATTATCAACCATACTACACCAAAATAGCATATTGGCTTTAACAACATGCCCCTTCTGGTAGTTGAACAATTGAGATTGGAATTGGGCCATTGCTGCAGAGTTATTCTCTAGTATTTTGTGATTGATTCGGGTGTATGCTGCAAAAAGAAGTCCACAAAGAAGATGCCATTCACTCTTGGTTTGAAACTTAATTCTCTGTTCGTTAAAAGACTGGATCAATGAGGGAGTTACCCAACTGGGGATATAGAAATGGTTAGCGGCCTCAATTATGTCTGGGAGACTGACAGGTTTTCTTGTTTTCGGAGCTCTAGCCTTTGAGGGCAGCTCGGACTTTGTCCTTGTCAAGAACGGGGAGTCTTTGTCGACTATTTGATTGGTGAGATCAACATCAGAGTCTGCTAATGCTTGTAATTTTTTCAAAGGGGAATTGATTCGAGGTTTGTGTGCTGGTTTGGTGATCTTGGTAGGTGTTTGTAAAGGAGTGGAGTACACAGATGGAGGGCTTGCAGTATCAGAAGTTCGAGTCCTTCTTGGTGTTCCCACTGGTGATGCAACTTGAGATAACATACTTCTGAAATCGTTGATGAGTTTTGTGGCTGCTCTAGGGGGGATCGGGAACCGACTCAAGGACGGGCTAGGGAGTTCAAGTGAATCTTGATACTTTTCAGCTGCAAGATAAGCGCAAACATAATAACGAGCTATTTCTTGATTCTTAGGGACATTAGATCGTTGCTGAACACTCATCAGGTAAAGCGAGCTTGTTAGTTGTATGAGTTTGGTTGGGATTGGATCCTCAATTCCAGGTATTACCTCTTGTATATGACGCTTTACAAGGTTATTCATGGTTAAAGAGAAAATAGTGTTTCAACCGATTTATCTATCCAACCAGAAATTCTCAATTTTTATTACACCAACTAACTAATGATATCAGCGGTGAGAACATTAAAGGCTATTCGCCCATTCTCAACAACTTCTGTTGTTGGTAAATTAACTCCTGATATATATAATCCACAAGTTCCAAAGGAAATCGTTTCAGGAGCCCCAGAAGAATTACTTCGTAGAACGGTCAGAATCTACAAAGAAACAAAACCTGCCACTCAATCAAGCAACAATAATGGTAAATTGTGGAAATTAGATTGGGATGTTCTTGGTAAATCAAATAGATGGGAAAATGATTTGATTGGTTATCAAGGTACTGGTGATGTTATGAACGCTACCTTTATGAGATTCGATACAAAAGAATCAGCTATAAGATTTGCTCAAGGTCAAGGTTGGGATCACTACATTTACGAACCTAAAGTTAGAAAATTTAGAAAGAAGGAATATTCTGCTAATTTTTACCACTCACCAGGACCTTTGAAACACATTAGAACAAAATAATCTTTGCATCTTAGCCACTGGTATTGTATATTAATAAACATTGTGCTACATTATGTTGAGGCCATATTACTCTGCTTGCTCTATAACTTTTTACAAGGAGAACATTTTATTTATTGGTCACACATTTCTTATTGTTACCAGCTACACGCACGAGCTGTTTCATGTCTTGAGTCATTCATTTGTAACTGCCAACATCTTTTCAGCCTGACTGAACGCTTCCTCCATAACATTATCATAGTAGCCTGTATATAATTTTATTTGTAACCTAAATATTTTGTGAGGAGCGTAAACAGATAAAGACACCACTCTTTCTTTGACATCACTACTTTAATACTTGACGCCCATTGTTCATAGTCGCGTCATTGAAACAAGGCGACTATTGGGACTAATAATACCAGTTCTTGTACCAACGAACAAGGTTTTGATCAAGTTTTATTCAAAAGTAAGACACCTAATTGTTTAGTGGTTTTTAATGGACTTTAAACGACATCGACTGAGACGTCCAGGGTCCTATAGAGATCATGGTCCGAGTCACAATAAGTTTTATCCATCCGAATCACGACCAAAACCGGTTTATGATCAGTACATACCTTCTCCAAGAAGTACGGCTTACGACCTGAAAATTTCATCTTATCATGAACTGTCAAATGGTTCATCATCACTGCATAAACATTCTACTAATCCCCCAAAACCAACATCATCTACAGCAAATGGATCTGTGAATAATGGAGTTTTCCTACCGAAAATTGCCAAAAATGAAATTACTGGTACTGATGTCACAACTGGAGAAAATATTCATGACTCCAATTTCACAAAACTATTCTTGCATTCAGACACTTTATCACAAGTTCCATTCTTTGGTGAAGTAGAAAGGAAAAAAACTTTCAAAGTAACTTATGATCCTGACCTTGATAAAAGCCTAACAAAAGAGGACCGCAAAACAAAGCAGAAAAAATTCACTTTATTCGATGATACCACTCCCAGCATAGATCCTCGTAATAATTTCAGTGGAGGTTTACAAGGCTATCTCAATAAACCAAATAAGAAGTCCAAAAAATTTCCTTTCAGACAATTGCCCCAGACCAAATTTGTTTATGATGATGATTCGCTTGGACCAGCACCACTCACCGAGCTAGTTTTGTGGGACTTACCAGGAACGACCACAGAATTGTATCTCCAAAATTACTTCAAAAGCTATGGTAATGCTATAAAAGATCTTAAACTTTTCAATGATCCTGATAATGGTGTACCGCTAGGAATAGCAGCTTTCAAATTCCAGGGAAATACTGAGAAAGCTACTAGATTGGCTAAGAATTTCATAAATGATGTGAAAGCAACACATATGAAGCTTGATGGAGTCGATTTGAAAATTGATTTGAACGATCATGATGACAGGTTCTTGAATTCTAAAATCAAAGCAGCTCGAGATCGCATGCTAAAAGAAAAGCAAATGATAGAAGAAGAAGAAAGAAGACGACAAAGAGCCATTGAAGATGCTAAAAAGCGTCAAGAACGTGAAATGAAATCAAAGGAATTGGAAAGGCAAGAGAAGGAGACAATCAAAGAGCCACCTGTCAAATATGATCCTCGCAATAGCAACTACACCATAAGGTCAATCAAGCATAATAATAGAAGAGTAAATGGTGTTTTTGTTCCACAAGAGTTAGCACCTTACATCAAAGTCAGACCCTTCCTTTTGATTAAAGATATTTACATCCCTACCAAAAGAATCTCTACTCAAGATATCAAGAGGGTACTCAATAAGTACGACTGGACAAGAGTGATGAGTGAACGTCTGGGTTTTTATATCGTCTTCAATGATCTCAAAGAATGTGAACGCTGTTTTTACAAAGAAGATGGCAAACGATTTTACGAGTACCGGATGTTTATGGAGCTCAATGTCCCTGAAGGTTATGACAAAGATTCTCACAAGAGCAAGCGAGAAGAGAAATCACATAAATCAAATGATGTAATCACAGAAGCAGCTAATGTGTTGATCAAAGACTTTCAGACCTATCTCACCAAAGATATCAGAGAAAGGGTTATTGCCCCTCAAATTTTGGACTTATTGGGTGAGGACAGATACCCACAACTTATGGACGAGCTTAAAGCTAAGGAAGCAGCTAAGAAAGCCGTAGAAGCAGCAACCATTGTTGCACCAAAGCCCGAATCAGCCAATGCATTGTCCTTACTTGCAACTAGAAGGGATCAAGCTCAACCTCTCCCAAGTTTCAGAAAGAAGCCAAGTGCAAAGAAGGACAGTATGGTTCATCCAATCAAGAGAAGAACCATTGTACCGATGCAACACGCTCTTAATTTCGATCATGACTCTGATGATTCTGAAGATGGCGAGTCAAGTAGGTCGATGACACCAGTGGCACCTAATTTCAAGAGGCAGTTGAGTTCAGCTGCAACAAGTGTCAATGAAGAGTTGGACAGAATGCTAGAGAAAGCCTCCGAACCAGCTATGAAGAAACAAAAGAAGATGAAGAACTCATTCCTTTATGATTCATCAGAGGAAGAAGAAGAGGCAGTCAAGTCTGAAGTGGATGTAGAAGATGAAGGTGAGCCAATGGAGGAGGACAATTTGCTAACTGAACCAGAGGAAAAGAAGGAAGATTTTCATTTCATGCAAGAGATTTACCAACCTACCATGGACTATCCACATCCAGTTTATGAAGAGCAACCCTTTTTCAATGAAGATGCATTTGATTTGCAATATGTTCAAGACTTTGTGAAAGATGAAGAGGACTTCGAACTTGTGAAAGAAGTTTTGAAAGGCAAAGAGATGGATACATCGATCAAGCATTTGGAGTATTGGGCTTGGAAGAAGAAAGAAGCAAGTAGAAGTGGAATTGTTTCAGATGAATCAGACTTACTGGGTCCATTATTGCCTAGATTGGCATCAAAGACCGGGTCATTCAGAAGTGATGGATACAAGAAAATTCCAGATGCTGATAAGATTGAGTATCTTCCTCATCGCCGTAAGATACATAAGCCTTTGAAGACGGTGCAGCATGACGAAGAAGACAACAATGGGGCTGCCAGTAGTACCAACGCTAACAATATTCAGAGTTCACGTGTCAACAGAGCTAATAACAGAAGATTTGCAGCTGATATCAGTGCACAGAAGCAAATGATTGGAAGTGAAACGGATATTTTGAATTTGAATGCCTTAACAAAGCGTAAAAAACCAGTTTCATTTGCCAGATCAGCAATTCATAACTGGGGTCTTTATGCTTTAGAGCCTATAGCAGCCAAGGAGATGATTATTGAATATGTTGGTGAGAGTATAAGACAACAAGTTGCTGAACACAGGGAAAAGAGCTATATTAAAACAGGTATCGGATCTTCCTATCTTTTCAGAATCGACGAGAACACAGTCATTGACGCAACAAAGAAAGGTGGTATTGCCAGATTCATCAATCATTGTTGCAGTCCTAGTTGTACTGCTAAAATCATCAAAGTTGACGGTAAAAAGAGAATCGTCATCTATGCATTAAGAGATGTTGAAGCTAACGAGGAATTAACTTACGACTACAAATTTGAAAGAGAAACAAATGACGCTGAAAGAATCAGGTGTCTTTGTGGTGCTCCTGGCTGCAAGGGGTACCTTAATTAATATCTGTAATATATCATACATAAACTTGCGGTAGTGCTACGACTGAAAAATTGATTGGATCGATCTGACATGTTACTTATCAGAAGCATACGACATGTCAGGCCCACCTTACGAATGCTAGTACTAAGAAAGGTGGCAACATCAACACCACTAAGTGCTACTGTTGCCACCATTAAGGAACCAACGGTCAAAGAGCCTGTCCCATTAGATTGGGATCGTGGTGGAAGAACAAAGGATAACAGCTTGAGTCCCTTGTACGCGTCAATGAGATCAATCATGGATAAATACAATGGAAGCGTATGCTTGATTCAAGTAGGAAGTTTCTACGAGTTGTACTTTGAACATGCAGAGGTTTATGGGCCAAAACTCGGCCTCAAAGTCGCTACCAGAAAGACTACAAGTTTTACTATACCAATGGCAGGATTTCCAACTCATCAGCTACAGAAGTTCGTCAAGCTATTGGTACAAGATATCGGTGTGAGTTGTGCCATCATAGACCAATACCCAGAGAATAAAGTTGTTGGTGAAAAATTGGTTCATAGGAAAGTGTCACGAATAGTTTCTCCAGGCACCTTAGTTGAAGAAACTTTCTTGAACTATAACCAGAACAACTACTTAGCTGCAATTTCATTACCTAGCAATTGCACTTCATTACCATACGACCCAGATATGGTCGTAGGGTTATCGTGGATTGATCTTTCAGTTGGGGAGTTTTTCGTTCAACAAACTACTCTTGGGGATTTAATGTCTGACGTCACTCGAGTATCACCTAGTGAGATCATTCTTCCTCTGGAATTGCTCAAAGAAAACCTTGGTGATGGGAAGTGGTTTCCCCCATTTCAGGATTTAAAGAAGTACTTCATCAGGTACCATAAAACTACTTACAATGATTTGAAACTCTCTTTCAAACTGAACCTCAACGTCGCAAGAAAGAAGATAGAAGCGTTCTCTGTACGAGAAAACGCAGCTATGAATATGATACTCTCATACATCAATGTGAACCTTCCTGAGAGTCACCCTTCTCTCGACCTTCCTACTCAGTATTGGAATGAGAAATTCTTACAGATGGATTCAAGAACTAGGGAAGCTTTGGAGCTAACCGAAAGGTCTACAGGGGGCTCGTCATCAGTTGTGGGAACGTTACTAAATACGATCAAGAGGACCTCAACTCCTTCAGGAACGAGACTACTTACTCAATGGATTAAGTCACCAATCATGGATATTAATGAGCTCAAGTATCGTCAGGAATTTGTCAGTTTGCTCATTGAAGAGCTGGTAGTTAGACTCCAACTCAAGAGTCAATTGATGGGGTTGGGTGACTTTGTGAGAAGTACACAAAGACTTGCAATGGGTACTGGTGATATAGTGTCTCATATGAAACTGATTGCTGAAGGTCTCAAAGGCGTAGAAGAGATCAAACAGAAGATGATAAAAGATTCAGAGCATAACAAAAGGATTGACAAAGTGTTCAAGTCTTTTCTCCTGGAATTGCAAGTACCATCATCACTTGCTCAGGAAATACTAGATACCTTCAAAGAGGAAGAATTTGAATCGCAAACTGAAGGGAACACAACAGAAGATGCAATGACCGAAGCTGAAGAAATCGAAGTCGTTGAGTATGAAGACAGTGGGTCGTACAAGAACTCTTCAATTGAAAAATATCGGAGTATCAAGACTCAGTCAGAGACGGTACCGAATGAAAGTCGGTTCTCCGTGAGAAGTGATCATTCAGAAGAATTGAAATCACTACATGAAGAGTACAAGCTCTTGAAGCAAAATGAAACCACTATTGTACAACAGATAAAACAAGATCTCATGAAGTTTGATCCAAGGGTCAGAGTTATCAAGAAGGACCAGCATGGAAGATTCACTGATGTAATTTACATATCAGGTAAGCAATCAGCTATCAATGAGATTTATACTGAATTGGGACACGAGGTCAGAGAGAAACGAAAGGCCTCGTTATTGTATAAACCAAAAGCATGGAGTGAGCTTCAGTACAAAATGCATTCACAAGTAGCACAAATTATGGAGATTGAAAAACAAATCATTGATGAATTAAGAATTAAGATCATTGACGAAATAACAAACATAAGAAAGATCGGAAAGTTGATGGACTTTCTTGACGTTACTGCCTCATTTTCAACGTTAAGTGAAGAGTATTCATTGGTATGTCCCAAATTTACCAAGACGAATCAACTCAATATCTCGCATGGCAGGCACATAGTGGTAGAGAGTGGATTGAGGAATGTGGGCGGTAACTTTGTCACTAATGATACGAAGTTAATACCTAGCTCTAATTTGTGGGTTGTTACTGGTCCCAATATGGGAGGTAAAAGTACATTTTTGAGGCAGAATGCTTTAATTGTTATAATGGCACAGATAGGGTGTTTTGTCCCTGCGTCTAAAGCCAATATTGGAGTGGTGGATAAAATATTTACAAGGATTGGAGCTTCAGATGATTTGTTCAGTGACCTTAGTACTTTCATGGTTGAGATGGTGGAGGTGAGTAACATTTTGAAAAATGCAACTTCACAATCATTGGCAATTGTTGATGAAGTTGGGAGAGGCACAAGTGGTAAAGAAGGATTGGCTATATCTTATGCTACACTTATTGGGCTTGTCACAGAAAATAGATGTCGAACATTATTTGCTACACATTTTGGACAAGAGCTCAAGCAACTTTTAGACAAAGACCACATGAACCAAAAGAAAATTAAATTCGTTAGAACTAAAGTCATCGAAGGTAAAGACCAAAATGGAAACCTCAAAGTAATCATTGATCATAATTTGGAGGATGGAATAAGTGAAAGGTCTTATGCGTTAGAGGTTGCAGAGATTGCAGGATTCCCCAAAAACATATTGAACCATGCAACAAGGGCATTGAAATTAATAGACTAATATGTACATAAATGTTATCATTATTTAGGGGGCTCATTATTGGTACCTTGCTCGTTCAATCTAGTCATCAACATTTGTTTCAACTGTTGTAGCTGTTGTGGATTGAGGTTATCTAATTGCTTAGATGGGTCGCCAATCATATGTTGCGGCTGTTGTTGTAGTTGTGGTTGCTGTTGCATTTGTTGTGGTACGTGTTGTCGTTGCAATGGTTGTGGTATCTGTGGTAGTTGCTGCGGTAAATGCGGTTGTTGTTGAGGTTGAGGTGGACTATTTTGAGGCATTCTTGCTTGTGGGTGTGGATTGCCATTGGTGGTCATGTAAGGTGAATGAGCAGCATGTGGGTTTGGTGGGAGATATGATGTAACATTTTGTGTTTGTTGAAATCCGTATGGGTTGGGCGTGGTATATGGGTTGTATTGGGGTTGAGATTGAACATATGCTGGATTTGGGTATGCTTGAGGTTGAAATGGTGGGTAAGACCCTGGAACTTGTGCCTGTATGTATGGTTGAGGTCTAACATATTGTGCTGGAGGTTGGGCATATGCTGGGGGTGCTGCACCGTAAGGTGAAGGTCGGTACTGTTGTTGATATCCATATGGATTTGGTTGCGGATAAGGTTGACTTATTGCAACTGGTGGTTGAGGGGGTGAAATATTAGAAGGGATACGATTATCAGCGTAACCATAAGGTTGGAAAACAGGCTTCTCTTGCTTTGGTTTCTTTTGAGTTTCTGGATCTTTTGCCTTCTTCTTTCTCTTTTTTGATTGTTTAGCTTGCAATTCTTGTTCATCATCTGAAAATTCTTGCTCCTCTTCAGGGAGTTCTTCATCATGACAATTTGATGCATCTGTTCCTTTCACAGCCTTTATAGAATCTGTTAATACAAATTGAGACTCTGGAACCACGTAGTAAACTTTATGACCAACAAAATCTTTGAATTTGTCGGCTTTTTCATGATCATTGAATTTAACCCTGTAAACTGGAGCTTGTAATCTGCCAAATATTTCAAATAATGGGCCAATAACAGTTTTATCTTCAAGGCACAAAACACTGTTTTCTTTTAAGACTCTAAATTCCCCAGATACAGTTCCTTTAACAATAATACTACCATCTACCACAGTTCTTATTTGACCTATCAATTCAATTGGAGCATTTTCATCAATTTTGTAATCATCTGGAAGGGTGGGAGCTTTCTCGTCAAGAACTTCATGCTTTGACGAGATGGGGCCATCAATTTGATCTTCATCTTCATCATCTGACCTCACAGACTCTTGATAATCTGAATCTGAATCTGGTTCCGGTTCTGAACTGGATTCAGATAGCTCACTATCGGAGCCCGAATCTGAACTTACTTCCACGTCTATCTCATCGTCTGACAATTTTTTAATTTCTTCAGTTTCATTTTGAACTTCTTCTGTTGGAACATTATCAGATTTTATTGACTTATCATCTGTTGTCACTGTTTGTGACTTTTTAGCTCCTCTACGTGAAACCATGACTTGTGCGATCGATGCTCATCTCGAATTGTTGTAGGTGCCAGTGGTATATTTGACTCACGTGATCAACCAGCACTTTTCACCAAATGAAATTTGAGAATTTAGCTCCTGCGTAGTAATTACCAACGGGATTGTTATCGAGGACAATAAAATTAATTTTGGCGCTGTTTACGGTTTCTTAGCAAGCACATAAAATTTGCAGTAGTAATTCTTAAAATCGATTGTTCAAGATGATACAATTATGGTCAACGTGGTCTTGTAAGATCACATGACATGAACACGACACGAATAATCACCATTAATAACCACACACCTTCGATTTACATATGATAAAACCTCTTCTATGCCACCACATTGATTGTTAGACGAGTTTGTTTACTCCTAATTTTAATAAAAAACGCACCACCTGCACATAAACCATTTTTAACCTCAATTAGGTGCGAGGCACAAGAAATGCTGTGTCTTGTAAAACTGGTTGTTTAGTTCTTATTTAACTCAAGCAATTCCTCCGTTTCAGTTTGCTAATCACTCATCCAACTTCTTACTTTCCTTTAAACTTTTATTATTCGGTATTAATTACCTGTCACTCCTTTATATCAAGTTAAAAGTACGTATATGATGTTTGTAACGTGGTGTTGGTATAATAGTTGACTCAGGGCCCAAACCTGGTGTTTTGGACGTTTTTAACAGTTCCCTTTGATAAGTCCAACTTGCTTACCTAAAAGGTCTACATTTGATGTCGAGATTTCAGTACTTTCCTCATGTTTAGTTGACAAGTATACCTCAACTAATCAACATGTTGTTGACGACCATTTGTTTTGATGCCTTGGCACGACAATTTACCTTTTCGTGTTGAACAGCCAGCCCACATTCGCGTTTCAACCGCTCCTTGTTTAAGGTTTTTCTTTCCTGTATACTAACGTCTAAGTGAAATTCAGCTCAAGTTTACTCTTTGTGATTGCAAATTTATGCGCTACCACATTATGTGCTCCAGCACCCCAAGATGATTGTGACAAAGGTGTTCAATTTCATGGTCACCACAAGCACAAAAGAGCTGGTGTTTACCAAGCTGTAACAACAACTATTTTTGTTAACAACGAAGGTCAAACCATCCAACCTCAAGCAACTTCAAGTGCTCAAGCTCCAGTCTCTGTTGTTCAAGAAGTACCACAATCCGTTGCCACTTCGCAAACAGAGATTGCTACGCTGGCTGAACCAGAACAACCAACTCAATCATCATCTGCCCCAGTGAAACCAAAACCACCAGTCGACAATGGTTCAGGTGATTTACCACCACAAGGTGACTTAAGTCCTTACTCACCACCAACTGAAGAGTTCCCAGATGGAGTTTACTCTTGTGACGAATTTCCTGTTGGTCAAGGTGTTATTGCCTTAAACCACTTAGGTTTCGGTGGTTGGTCAGGTATTTACAATAGTGATACCTCTACCGGTGGAAACTGTAGAGAAGGTTCTTATTGTTCTTATGCTTGTCAACCAGGTATGGCTAAGACTCAATGGCCAGATTCACAACCTGATAACGGTGTTTCAGTCGGTGGTTTAATTTGCAAAGGTGGTAAATTATACAAAACCAGATCATCAAGTAAAACTTTATGTGAATGGGGTGTTAACAAAGCTAACGTTGAAAATACTTTAGATAAGACCGTTGCAATTTGTCAAACTGACTACCCAGGTACTGAAAATATGGTTATCCCAACAGTTGTTAGAGGTGGATCAAAATCTCCATTAACAACTATTGATCAAGGTTCTTACTACACATGGAGAGGAAAACCAACTTCTGCACAATACTACGTTAACAATGCTGGTGTTGATTGGAAGACTGGATGTTCATGGGGTAATGAAGGTACTACATATGGTAATTGGGCACCAATGAACTTTGGCGCTGGTTACGCAAATGGTGTTGGATATATTTCATTGATTCCTAACCCCAACAACCGTTCACCATTGAATTTCAATGTTAGAATTGTTGCTGACAACGGACAAGTTAGTGGACAATGTGTTTACGAAAATGGCTCTTACAATGGTAATGGTCAAGATGGTTGTACCGTGGGAGTTACTTCAGGTACTGCCAAATTTGTGTTGTATTAAATGGTTGTACCATAGTAAAGTTGTACGTTATAATGGCTGTACCATGATATGTTATGCTACGATATGTTGCACCATATATAGTTTATGTTTCCCAATCTACGTAAAAGTTTCACGGCAATGTAAAGCGATAAGTGGGGCCGCCGTCTTTGAAATGCCTTAAGCATTTGTAACGGATCTACGGACTTATGCAATATGATTACACCAAACTGTCAAATCAGACTTTGTTAAATTAATACGGATATTTGAGGCGAGCTCAATTACGGCATTGACCAGAATGCCATTTTTGCAAAACTGCAAAAAGAAACTTATACATTCGAAGCGGCATTACATCAGATTAACTTAAAAATTATTGACTCTAAGTGCAAGTGATGCCAATAATTGCGCTTAGCACTTGTACAACCCCGGTAGTATTTTATTATGACTAACTATTCAGTTTTAACCCCTCAAATCAATTACATCGTTCGCAGTCATTCGAGTGGTGATCCCTTATCATGACCATGAAAAACCCTAGTATTATATACAGGTTTTTTTCAAAAAGATTTGTTCTTGGTCAGAATAATTTTCTTTTTCCTAAAGTATTTAAGTGTAGTGATTCCCCCAGTTAGGCAACATGACTGATATTGAAAAACAGGGGAATTCTTCTCTTGGTCAATTACCTTTAATCAATCACTTTTCAAAGGATACTGATAAAGAACTTCATGTAACTTCAACAACAACTTCAAGAGTTCAACTCTTAGACCACACCACTGGTGAAGAGGTTGCTAGAGATTTAAAACCAAGACACATTTCAATGATCGCTATTGGTGGTACTATTGGAACTGGTTTATTTATTGGTACTGGTACCACTCTTGCCGAAGCTGGTCCCGTTTCTACATTAATTTCTTATTTATTCATCGCAACCTTAGCTATTAGTGTTGTTCAAGCTTTAGGTGAAATGGCAACTTACATTCCAATTTCTGGTTCATTCACTCAGTTTACTGCAAGATGGATGTCTCCTGCTATTGGTGCCGCTAATGGTTATTCTTATTGGTTCTCATGGGCTATCACTTTCGCTTTGGAATTATCTATCATTGGTCAAGTCATAGAATATTGGACTTTTGCTGTACCAATTGGAGCTTGGATTGGTATTTTCTTTGTACTCTTATGGGGGTTCAATATGTTCCCAGTCAAATACTATGGTGAAATCGAATTCTGGATGGCTTCCATTAAAGTCCTTGCTGTGCTCGGATTCTTGTTCTATGGTTTAGTTATGGTTTGTGGTGCAGGTCAAACAGGTCCTGTGGGTTTCAGATATTGGAGAAATCCTGGTCCTTGGGGTCCTGGAATTTTGGTGTCTAATGTTCACACTGGTAGATTTTTAGGTTGGTTATCTTCTTTGATTACTGCTGCCTTCACCTATCAAGGTTGTGAATTGATTGGTATTGCAACTGGTGAAATGAAGAACCCCAGAGCATTACCAAAAGCTATCAAATCTATTTACATCAGAGTTCTTCTTTTCTACATTCTTTCCATCTTTTTCCTTGGTTTATTGGTTCCTTACAATGATCCAAAATTAGGTCCAAATCTTCCAAATGATACTGACGCTAAATATGCTGCATCTTCTCCATTCATTATTGCTATGCAAAATTCAGGAACTAAAGTGCTTCCAGATATTTTCAACGCAGTTATCTTAGCAACAATCATTTCTGCTGGTAACTCAAATGTTTACTGTGGTTCAAGAGTTTTATATGGATTATCACAAGCTGGTGTTGCTCCCAAATTCTTTAGTCGTACTACTAAGCAAGGTGTTCCTTTTGTTACTGTCACCATTACAGCATTATTTGGATTATTAGCTTTCTTGGTTTTAAGCAATGGTGGTAACACAGTTTTCAATTGGTTGTTGAACATCACCGCTGTTGCCGGTTTGATCTCTTGGGGTTGGATTACTGCCACTCACTTGAGATTCATGAACATTTTGAAACAAAGAGGTATTCCAAGAAGTTCTCTCCCATACAGAGGTTTCCTTATGCCTTACTTATCATGGTATGCTACAATTGCCATCTTCATTTTGGTATTTATCCAAGGTTTCTCTGCATTCTTCGACATAACTGCAGGCAGTTTCTTTACTGCCTATATCTCTGTCATTTTCTTTGCTGCTATGTGGATTTTCTTCCATTTCTTCTACAATGGTTTCAGCAAGAAACTCTTTGCAAAAGAAGGTTTCTTAATTCCACTCGAAGAGTGTGATATTGACTCTGGTGTAAGAGAATTCGACGAGTATGTGGAAGAACCTGAGCCAAAGAATCTCTGGGAGAAATTTTGGAACCTCGTCACTTAGGAGTTTAGATAATTAGCATCATCGTTACTGTACATTAATAAAATAATTTGGGTTATTTCTTTCTGGTGCTTCTTCTTGTCGGCTGTAGATTTTTCTTTGGTTTCGGACCTGGTTTTGAGTAAGATTCTTTGGTGTCTTTCTCTTCACCTCGTAAACGTCTTTTTGCCTTGCCTGGTGAAGATTGTGTTGTGGTCTTTTGTCTCTTGTCAGATCCTGGTTTGGGGTCTTCAGCTTTTGCATTAATCCTTGTTCTTTTCTTTGGAGTTGTTTTAGTTATTTGTTTCTTCACTCCTCTCGTTATTCTCCTTGATTCAAGATCTATTTCTTCGTCGTTATCGACATCACTTAATTCTGAAGTATCCTCGCCATCTTTGTTATTATCGTCCTGTGTAGCCTCGAGTTTTATTTCTTCCTCAGTGGGCGTAACATCACCACTATTGAACCATGCAAGATTGTACATTGTACCTAATTTCTGTACCACATCATCAAATTTTATCTTTGCTGGATTTAACTTGTTGACGATTATCTTGAGGTTTTTATCCCTCGCATCTCCTAATGGAGTATAGTCACATATCAAGTTAAATAACTTGATCTCATCATCAATAGACCATTCCATTTAATATCAACATTCACGTGAGTCGCACAAGTGAACTGAAAATTTTTTGAGAATTTCATTCGTTACAAACTCATGCCTAGGAACTCACAGAATTTGAACTCTTTGAGTAGGGGACGAGTTCGTGCTTCTATGAACAAGTATAATTTGTTCAATTTATATAAAAAACCAACGATAAGATATAATGGTAAAACTTTATTTCAACAAAAATGGGTCAGTAAAGCAGAAACCAGATCATACCATGGTGAACATTTAACAGAAACTCGTTGGAAAACATTATTTACACCTCATTTACAATCCGTTGCCCAATTAGATGCATCTTTGAAAGGTTTAGGTGTTGCACCAACCCCTATGTCTCTTCAAACTTATGCTGCTTTAGAGAAAAGATTGGAATTTGCAGTGTTCAGAGCCATGTTTGCTTCGTCTATCAGACAAGCAAGACAATTCATATTGGGAGGTCATGTAAAAGTCAATGATGTCGTTATAAAACATCCTTCTTTTCCTTTACAAAGTGGTGATATGTTTAGTGTAAATCCTCAAAAAGTGTTATTAGCCATGGGCAGAACTAAACCAAGTTTAGAAGAAGCTATAAAGACTGATAACAAGCAGATCGCTGTTTGGAATAAATTCGTCAAATCTGCCAAAGAGAATCCAAGAGAAGTTTGGCAAATGAAACAAGCTAAACCAGAATCATTGAATACCATTGAGAAGAATAGATCTAAAGAAAATGTTAAATTATATAATGATTTCCTTGAATCACAAATGAAATCAGAACAAAAGACAACCACCAGAGAGAATATTTTGAGTACCATTTTAACTTTAGCCAACAATCAAGAAACTGTTGATCCAAAAATCTTCATTGACAGTTTTGGTGAAAAAAATTCAGCAAAATGTGCTGAGGTATACACTAAATTATATGAGGCAAAACATCCATTAGTCACCGAAACATCAGCTGAGAATTGTAAGTCATACATTTCCAAGAAATCACCGGAATTTGAAGATGAAAAGGAAAGAAAATTGTTCTCCTCAGTCAAACAAATCTTGTCAGAATTGGTCAAGTCTCACACTGAATACCTTAGGGTATCATCTCAAAAAGCCAAATTACCAGAAGATTCACAAACTATCCCATTCTCTACTGAGTTTGCTGACAAGTTGACTTATCATGCCAAACTTGATAAAGATGCGATTGTAGAAGATGAATCTTCCGCTAAAATTAACTTACCATGGCAAAAATCCTTGTTTGGGCGTGAAGACGCATCGAAGCCTTACTTTACGCCATGGACCCCAAGACCATTCATTGGTGCATTTGCCATTTTACCATCTCATATTGAAATTTCATTTTCTACTTGTCATGCTGTTTACTTGAGAGATCCAGTTGCAAGACCAGGTCATTCCGAAGTCATCACTCCGTTCCCAGAGAACGTCCAGGAAAGAGCTTACATGTACTACGCCAGAAAAGGGTTGTAAACTGTAAATACCTTGTATATAATAGAATCATAATCTCATCGCGATATGACAATATGACAAGATTGAGTCCTTCAATGATAAGGCAACTTGGTCATTCGTCGCCATTACTTCGACCGCTAGTGTACCTGCTTCGTAGTATCGACATGGCAAAACAAGAGCTCAAATGGATTAAAAAAGAGTTACCTAGAGCTCAGTGGGTGGATGCGATTAAGAGGAGATCTAGCCATGAACCATTACAGTATATCTTAGGAACACAACCATTTGGTGATTTGGAAATACAGTGTAGACCCAATGTGTTGATCCCAAGGTGGGAAACTGAAGAGTGGGTCACTCGATTGACCAGTTTGATCAATGAACCTAACCTTAAGATACTAGACTTTTGCACTGGGACAGGGTGTATACCTTTATTACTTTATCACAAGCTCAAACAGTTGAATCCCACGATAACAGGTTGTGATATTTCACAATCAGCTATTGATCTCAGTCGACAGAATTTGGACTCGTATGCAACCACGTTTGGAAAGTGTTCAGTTGACTTCTTCAAAGATGATCTTCTTCTGTTTGAGGCCCATCAAGAATACGACTTGATCACCAGCAACCCTCCGTATGTACCACAAAGCGATTATGACTCCGCTGTTGGTGGTGTTGACATTTCTGTCAAGCGGTTCGAACCAAAATTAGCCCTCATTGGAGACCTTGAATTCTTTAGGCCATTGATTGAAAGAGTCGTGTTTCCTACTAAAGCAAAGGCATTTGTGTTTGAACTTGGATATAAGCACCAGGCAGATTTTGTCAGCAGCATTTTGGATCCACAGGTTTGGTCTTGTGGTGCACTCTATGACTCCTCAAATCATGTCCGATGTGTAGTGGGCTGGAAACGACACTCTAACTTCGATTTAGCTAAGCTATGCAAAGAAATGTACTTCTAGATAATATACAATAACTTACTCTGAAGCCTTGGGTTTCTTAGACTCATCTTTAGCGGTTTCAGCTTCAGCTTCAGCGTTTCTTTTCTTGCTCAATCCCCTACCAACAGCTTGAACACCTCCTTCTTTGGGATAAACTCTGGTTGCCCACAACACATAGCCTCCAAACCCTCTCATGGTCATTATGGGGTGCATTCGACCAGGAATAGTTTGATAATGTCTTACTCTTGTCTCGAAGATGGAAGGAGCTAATATTCTTTTGTCCAATTGTAGAGCGTGTTGAGTTTCCAATAACACCTCTTTGTACTGACTGTAAGCAGCAATGGATCTTGAACCACATAGTCTGGGTATCACAAATGGCATGAGTGTAGTCAAATCAAGAGAAGTTACACACACGAACCCATCGAAATTCCCCTTCTCCACCACATCGATAACATGATTGATATCTTGAGCTCTCTTTTGACGCTTGTAGTATTGAGATTTCTTGTTCTGTTTCAATTCCTCGATTTCTTCCTTTGGTAAGTCTTCCCAAACGATCTTTTCGTTTTCAGGTTCAACGAATTGTAACCAATTGATTGGCTTGACAATGCCATCCAACATTTCATCAGTGATATCTGTATTCCTTAACGCACTGTTGTTGATGTGTTCATTTTCATGGATCAATACGATCTCTCCTTCCATGTTCATTCTCTCCAACATAGCATACAACACTACACCTGAAGTCTCGTCAACCACCAAATACCTCCCACCTGGTCTGACATTGGCATACGTGAGGATCAAACTCAATGATTCCTCACTCATATCGAGAACTTTTTGTATGTCCTTATCAATATAGTACTGCAAGAGCTGAGATGAGCCCAAATGTTCAATGGTGAACCTTCTCAAAAACTTCTGTTGTTTACGCTTCAAGTACTTCTGTTGAGAGAAGATCGTCTTCTTATCGAATCCTTCGTGTCCTTCAATCATTTTCTGAATGATCAACTGGCCAATTTGAGAAGTAGCCCCAGACTTTTTAAGTTCATCGATTTCATCATTGGATAATCTCTGAATTTTAGAACCCACATCTATGATATTCTGATTGTTCTCTGAACTATTTGTGAACATCTTAGTTAAACCTTCCTTAGTTAATTCAGTAATTTCTTCTTGCTCTTCTTCCTTTTCAACGTCAGCATCGAGACTCTTGATTGGCTTCACTTTGTTGTCGCCCACAATCTCAAATGATTGACCAAACTGGTATCCCACCAACTCATTGACCTCAAAAGATCCAAACTTTCCCAAACTTATCACACCGCCAGGCTTCAACTCTACTATCTTGAGACCCTCTGATGGAAGCCTGATCAATGCATGAACACCGGTTTCTATTGAACTCTTGCTCCTCTCAAACACAGTCTTGGATTTCGAGATACTTTCAGTAACTCCAGCCGAATTCACAACGGACTCTTCACTCATTCTTGAAATGTTATCCCAGTAACTAACAAGATATTGATGAGGTCGTGCAACAGACTGAAAAATTTACCTCATCGCGCTAATTTGAATATACATCTCAAAGTATGGGTAGAAGAGCTAAGAATAAACAGGGAGTTCCACCAACTCTTGATGAGTTCCAAGCTAAGAAGGATAAGAAGTTGAACAAAAGAAAGAGAGTGGAAGAGGAAAAAGAAGTCAAACCTCTGAAAAAACAAACAAAAACTCACGAAAAGAAGGAAAAGAAATCACCAAAGAAGCCTGTAGTTGAGAAGGATGAACCTGTGGAAGACAAGGAATTGCAAAACGCTAAGAAATCATTGTTCGATGACTCTGATGATGAAGCAGTTGGTGAAAACTTAGATGATATTGAAGATTTTGATGATGAGGTACAAAATGATGAATTTTACGACTCTGATGAAGAAACTAGAGCAAAGCCTATGTTCTCTGATGATGAAGATGATGATATAGAAAACCTTAATGCTGCCAACATGGAGGCCTTGTCCCGTAAATTAGACGAAGAAGATGAGCTTGAAGCTGAAGAAGCTGAACTCGAATTAGTCGAAGGTGATAAAAATCAACCAAGAGCTAAAGTTCTCCCAACCGAAGAAGAGGAACAAATTATGTCTCAAGGACCACAAGATGTTACTATGGTAAGAACAAGAATGCTTGAAGTTGTTAAAGTGTTGGAAAATTTCAAAGAAATGGCAGAGGAAGGTAAATCAAGAACTGACTATGTTAACAGACTCATAAAAGATATCTGTGAATACTTTGGATACACTGAATTTTTAGCAGAAAAGTTATTCAATCTTTTCTCTCCTTCTGAAGCAATGGAGTTTTTCGAAGCTAATGAAATCGCTAGACCTATCACTATCAGAACAAACACCCTCAAGACTAGACGTCGTGAATTAGCACAAACGTTAGTTAACAGAGGTGTGAATTTACAACCAATTGGATCATGGACTAAAGTTGGTCTTCAAGTTTTCGATTCACAAGTACCAATCGGTGCAACTCCTGAATACTTGGCTGGTCAATACATTTTACAAGCTGCATCATCTTTCCTTCCCGTTATGGCATTGGACCCACAAGAAAATGAGAGAATCCTTGATATGGCTGCCGCTCCAGGTGGTAAAACTACCTATATTTCAGCCATGATGAAAAACACTGGTTGTGTTTTCGCTAATGATGCTAATAAAGCACGTACCAAATCTTTGATTGCCAACATTCACAGATTGGGATGTAAAAACACTATTGTGTGTAATTATGATGCAAGAGAGTTTCCTAAAGTCATAGGTGGTTTCGATAGAATTTTATTAGATGCTCCTTGTTCTGGTACAGGTGTTATATCCAAGGATGAATCGGTGAAAGTTAACCGTAACGAAAAGGATTTCATTCAAATTCCACATTTACAAAAACAACTTTTGTTATCTGCTATTGATTCTGTTGATGCCAACTCTCCAACTGGTGGTGTGATTGTGTATTCTACATGTTCTGTTGCAGTTGATGAAAACGAAGCTGTTGTTGATTATGCATTAAGAAAAAGACCAAACGTCAAATTAGTTGATGCTGGCTTGCAAATAGGTAAAGAAGGTTTCACATCTTACCGTGGTAAACACTTCAATCCAAGTTTATCATTAACTAGACGTTATTATCCTCACATTTACAACGTTGATGGTTTCTATGTTGCTAAATTCAAGAAGATTGCATCTTCTCCTCATGATGTTTCTAAGGCAGGAGCTCTGGAGAAAGAGTCTTTGGCTAGAGCTGAAGCTGAAGAAGAAGGTATTATCAATGGTGATTTTGCTGAATTCGATGATGAAGCTGATAAAGAACTCATTGATAAAACAATCAAGAGAAACCTCAAGAGAAAAGGTATTAACCCCAACATTGCAAAGTAAATATTGTATATTAATAAACTGGCCCGATAGATTGATCAGAGTAAACAGACATTACCTAAACCATGTTCTTTGATATACTCGGGACCCATTTCTTCATACTCGGCCTTTGTGACATAACTGTTGTTGCACTCTGGAGTAGTGGACCACATTTGCATACCTCTCCAAGGGTCTACGAATGGATCATTAGCAACTCTGACATTTAGCGGAGTCCCCACAGGTATGAAACTTGTGAATTCTTTGACCACTCTGGACCTAAAGTTTGGCAACTTGGATAATCCACCTGTGATGAGAACATTTTGGGCCAAATTGTAAGCTTGACCACCGGGGTTGAAGTTCCCATCTAATCTCTTTCTCAATAACTCATCCAGGAGTTCATTTATTCCTGCCTGATCGAGACCAGCAATTCCAGGTTGAAATAGTATTTCAGGGACTCTTATTCTTTCAACATTTAAATGAATTTGGTGATTCTTCAATATTATTTCTGGTTTATTAGCAATCTCATCTGGATCAAGACCTTCAACTTGCATTGCGAGTGAGATGTTAGGACGTGGCCCATGAAGAAACTTATGAAGGGCCAGATTCTTCCAATCAAAAGTTTGAGATGCCGCAAGTGTATCTTCATGATGGAAATTGGGGTCGAATTCTAACAATTCCTCTTCAAGTTTCAAAATATTACTATTATCTTCTGCTTGTTCTTCCTCGAGGTTAGTACTTGAGATACCACGATAGAGATTCCAGTCATCATCGTTGGCTCCGAATGTGTCGTTGGGGTCGTTGTCTATAGTTGAATTAGCGTTACGTCTTCTCTTTCTGGAGGCCGCATTGGTGGATCCTGTTTCATCATTAGCTAAATCTGCAATATTCTTCATACGTTGTTGAGCAGCTACCGATTTCCTATCCTTGAAAGACTCAATGAGTTTTTGTCTGTCTTTTATTTTGTTTATCAAGTTGGCAAGCTCGATTCTTTTACTAGAGCACCAGCCTTCAAGATCACTCTCACGCCACTCAATTTGTTCCTTTTCGTACTGAGCTTTCATCTCCTCCTCTTTTTTCTTTGCTTCTTTGTTCTTTTCACGAGCTTCGAAATTTGCCTTGTGGAGTCTTTGTTTTCTCTTCTCTTTGAGTTGATCAGCAGTCAATTGCTCGTCTGGAATGTCGACCAAGGGCCAAGCTGTAGCTGGATCAAAGTCATCACTTTCGTCATCATCTTCCCCATTTGCTGAACTATGTGCCTTTTTGATTGTCTTTTCCAAGTTAGCAAGGTACTTTTTCAAATCATTCATGTCATCAAAACTCTCTTCTTCTAACCTTCTTTGAATTGTATGAGAGTCTAAAGATTCTAATTCAGCTTTGAAGTTTGTGAAGTAAGTAAACTCTTCTTCCTTTTGGGCCAATTTCTCGAGTCGCCTTTGTTTGGCTTGTTCTTGTAATCTTTTACCTTGCTCACGTCTCCTTTGAGCTTGTTTGGCCAACTCTTCTTCACTCTTTTTCTTTTCAGTCGTTGGACTGATATCTACAGGAGCCTGTAAGACCACGTCTGTATTCTCCAAAACGTCCATGTCTAAAATATGGGTTAACTCTGCCTGATAATCTTGCAGGATATAACAATGGTCTTGAAACATATTAGTCATATTAGCGGGAGACAATCTTGTAGGAAAGTAAGGATATTTCAAGTTTAACAATTTCAGAAGATAGTTGGAGGCAGTATTACCACCGAAATCAATCCTTTTCGTTTGCAGAAGAATTCCTTTTCCTTGCAACACCGGGATGACGTGAGTCAGTTCATTACCTGTACCAATAACCAATCCATCAGACATTTTCCCTCCATTATTAGCATAAAATGAGAACAATGAATCAATACCGTAAGTGACTTTAGGAACTTGGTAAACGTCGAATAGTAATTCGTACATACCCTTTCTTTGAGCAAATGTGCAAGCGATTGGCTCCGTCATGATGATAGGGTTATTGATTCTATTATTATCACTTTGAACACCCAAATGCTCGAAGGAATAGTCGAGCATCGTTTCCATCAAATCCCAGTTGTTTAGAATTGAACCATCGTATGGAGATTTAATGAAAGAACGAGTACCTTGATCTCTGTAAACATCATTTCCAACCAAAGTCAACGACTGGTTTAGTTTTCTGTCCCTGTAGCGAGCCATAACACTTGGGAATACATTGTTGGGCTTGTCAGAGTTGGTAAGTCCAATACGAAACTGAGAAGATCCCAAATCTAAAGCTATCGGAACATCGTACTCATATTTCTGATAGAATGGCTCCGGTTCTACTGGTGCTGTGAACTCTTTGAGAGGATGCAACGTCTGTGGTTCGAACACCTCCTCTTCTTTCAACTTGGTGGGAGCCATTTTGAGTTTCGCAAATTTCGTGTCAACTCGTTTTCAGGATCAACAAAATGTCAACTGAAGAGAATCAATTGAACGTGCAAGGTTACAATATTGTGACGATTCTCAAAAGATTGGAAACTGCTACTTCTCGTTTGGAGGACATTACTATTTTCCAAGAGAAGTCGTTGAAAAAGGGAATTCAATCTACTGCCACAAATGTCTCAACTCCAACTCCCCCTCCTCCTCCAGCCGCTGCAGAACCGGTAGAGGAAGAAGTGGAAAAGGCTCAATCTACCATCAGATTTGAAGAGTTCATTCAAGATAATGTTAAACCTTTAGTTGACGCTTCCAAAGGAATTGACCCAGTGGTGGCTGAGGCAGCTGACCTTCTTTATCAAGCTTTTGTTGCACAAGCTGAATTCTTACACGTTGCATCGCAAGCAAAGAAACCAGAAATGACTGATCCCAATTTGATGGAGGCATTGAAGCCAATCAATGAAAAGATTGAAAAGATTGGTGCTCTCAAAGATGCTAACCGTACTTCGAAATTCTTCAACCATTTGAACACAATTGCCGAGGGAAGCCCCGTTTTGTCTTGGATCTTATCACCTACACCAGTTTCAATGATACCAGAATACAAGGATAGTGCTCAGTTTTGGTCTAACAGAATCTTGAAGGAATACAAGGATAAGGACGAAGCTCAAGTGGATTGGGTCAAGAACTTTTTGAGTTTATTCAATCCATTGAAAGACTATGCAAAAGAATTCCATACTAAGGGCACTAAATGGAATCCAAATGGTAAACCATTGGCTGAGGTATTGAGTGCTTCTACAAAATCTAGTGCACCAGCACCAATTTCCGGGGGTGCTCCACCACCACCTCCTCCCCCTCCTCCACCACCTTCTAACTTGTTTGATGATGCTAGCTCAAGCAATAAAGATGCTCCATTGGGTGGTATGAATGCTGTCTTTGCTGACTTAAACAAAGGTGAGAACATCACTTCTGGGCTCAAAAAAGTTGACAAGTCACAAATGACACACAAGAATCCCGAACTAAGAAAAGCGCCCCAGTGCCAAGGAAACCATCTCCACCAAAGAAGCCATCATCTTTATCTACCAATTCTGTTGCTACAACCAAAAAGCCAGCCAAAAAGGAATTAGTCGATGGTTCCAAATGGATCATTGAAAACTATACTAAAGGGGATCTTAATGGTCAAAATCTCATCACTATTGACGCTGACATGAACCAGTCTATTTTCATTGGTAATAGTAGCGACATCACGATTCAAGTTAACGGTAAGGCCAATGCAATTTCCCTTTCCAACACTAAAAATGTTAGTGTGGTTGTTGAGTCATTAATCGCTGGTATCGAGCTCATCAAAGCCCACAAATTTGGTTTGCAGATTCTTGGAACAGTTGCTGATATCAATGTCGACCAGTGTGATGAAGGAAGCATCTATCTTTCGCAACCTAGTATTGATGCTGATACTGCAATTTATTCTAGTTCTTCTACTGCCTTGAACGTATACGTACCTCAGGATGACGATTATGTTGAACTTGCAGCACCTGAACAATTCAAGCATTCCATTAAAGATGGAAAGCTTGTTAGTGAAGTTGTTGTTCATGTCGCCTAGACCTTAGAATGAAATACATGACAGTTTATTGACAAGATTTTATTGTTGCGTAAGTGGGACATCCTCCTCTACCTCTTCATCAGATTCGTAGCTCATACCTACTTCCAGCTCGCCATCTCCATGATCGACATCTTCTTCTTCTTCATCACTTTCGTCTTCCTCTTCTTCTTCCTCCTCGCTTTCTTCTTCCCCTTCGCTTTCGCTCTCACTATCACTATCCAGACTACTCTCTTCTTCACTACCAAAGAACTCATCCAAACTCTGCAACCTATAAGTGGGTTTAGGAATCAATTCAGGTTTCTGGAAGTGGGAGGATGATATAGCATGGGCGTTTGGTAAATTGGCTCTCTTTGATGAAATGGAAGAGGCAGAATTCCCTATGGCAGTCGAGTTCTCGTTAGTTCTGACTTCTGCCTCTTTACGTATTGATGAGCTTGGCAAAGTAGATGCATCAGACCAGTCTGGTACTTGCAAGTACTTCATCAATACATCACTCCTTACGGTCTTGGTACTCAAAGATGTCAAGAGTGGGGCGGGTTTAGGAACTTGAAGAAATAATGAAGCAAGTTGTGAATGCTCAATTCCTGAGTTGAGTAGGACATTTATCATTCTTGCCCTATCTCTTGTATCATAAGAAGAGTCAAACTTGCACAATGCCAATACATGGTGAAACATTTTGGCAATTGTACTCAGAGATGCAAAATGTTCAAGTTCATTAGGATCTTCTCGAATATCCTTCTCTAGGTTATTCAAGGCATAAGAGTACATCTTGGCTGCAAAAATCAAAATCTGATAACGCACAGATGGCGGCTCGTTTGCAAATGACTTGAGGAGTTTTCTAAGTACATCTGGTCCTATTATGTTGTTGGACTCTTTGCAAAACTCTCCTAGAATCCAGAGAATACTAGCTCTAGCACTTGCTTCAGTTTCTTGGTCAATGTCAATCAATATCAATGATAAACGGTACATGATCTGCGTGATCTCCCTATTTTTCAACTCCAGATCAATGTCCAGATTTTGTTTCAATTGGATAAGGTATCTCACAACCGTAAGGAGTTCGTTCAATACTTGTCCTGTGGTGTTTCTTATTGTTTTCAAGCACCACTTTAGGATTTTTTGATTCCACTGCGGTGATATCATTGAGCATCGTCCTATGGCCCTGATAGATTCACTGGCTATTTCCCAATTATTATTGTTCAAAGCTAAATCCTTCAATTCTTCGACAACATACTTGATGTTTTCGATATTTGTTAACGAGGACAAAATGTCAATCTTGGTTTTTGCAACATCAATGATATCTGATGGATATGGATAGAATGACCGATAGTAGGGGCTGAAAATCAGCAGGTCCATGGTGCAAATTTGACCAATAGCTTCGAGTGTGAAAAGTGCTATTTGATTATTGGAGCTGTCTGTTGCTAATCTGCAAAGGACAGGAGCTAGTTGAAATTCTCTGAATATCAATGGTGGTGCGATGGCAATGAACGCACGAGTAATTGATAAGATTACTAAAGGACTATCGGAGTAAACTAATGGTTTTAGTGAGTTCACGAATAGTTCTGCATCATTATCAAGTGAAAAGTCATAATCCACAATACCCCATGAGTTAGAGTCTACAGGGTACTCTATCTCCAGGCTGTCTTCGTCCTTATGGTACAATTGAGGTTTGGGAATGAAAAGTCTTGAGTAGTCTGTCAACATCTCTATTACAATTGCTTGTGTCCACTCATCAAACTCCCCTAAAAGTTTACAGATTCTTCTGAAATGAGGGTGTATAGGGCCCCATTTCTTTGGGCTAGTACTTTGCATAAGAATTTGGTGGTATGCTTTGATAGCAGCTGCAACTACCTGGGAGGAACTATCAGACAAAAGTTTGTTAAGATACTCAAGTAACTGTTTGGGATTCGTGTCATCGATCTCGTAGAGTTTGCCTATGGCGAACGCAGATGACGCTCTCACTACTGGTGATTTGTCACTCATAGTTCTTTTGATGCAGAGTAAAAGTATTGGACCAATGGAAGGTATTCTTATATCAGACATTGACTTTATCAGCATAGACCTCGATACAGCACTTTTATCGCTTAGGGATTTTTGAATGGAGTTGATAGATAATAATGCCGTATCAGGCTCAACTTCAGCGTATCTTGTAGTATAGATCAACACCAAGTCACGAATTTTACGACTAGGGGAAGTAATATTCTTTACTACATCGGCAAAGAATGGTATGACGTCTTCTCCTCTTGACATCATGGCAATGACACATCTCAATCCATTCAGAATGTCTCTTTCAGCTCTTGAATTCAACAATTTCGAGATTTCCTTTGGGCGAAGTGTGCTGGGCGTTTCTGAGAGTCGTGAAGATGCAGAAACTGCTGCTTCTATCGTCATCTCCTTAGCGGATTCGAAGATAGACGTTAACCTTGCAAGTGAGTCTGTCATATCTAGGTGAGGATTTGGGTGCGTATCCAAAATAGTCTCCTACATTGAGAATGAAGCGTGAGTTATAGAACTTTGTGCCTATTCTTCCCGAACTTGTGTTCTAACTTGTTCGTTCATTCATTATATATACAAACTTATTTCTTGTTGAGTTTAGTAGCAGCAGCTTTCAAACGTTTACCAATTTGTAATTCTTTACGACTTTCGGTAAATGAGCTTGGGAAGAACTCACCAATTGTTGATTGGGTACCCTCCCTTGCCTTTCTATTCATGTCTCTGATCAATGGGATCATTACTTCATCCACGCGAGACTGGCTCCATCCCACATTGTACATCAAAAATGATCTAATCTGATCCAAATCAGGCACTCCCCATTTGAAACCCTCATCACTGTCGTCAACTTCCGGGTTTGTATATGCCTGGAACACGATCTGGTCGGGAAACAGAGATGGTAAGAAGAGCTTCCCATTTTTAATCCTTGTGAAGAGGTTTTTTTTCAATGACAGCGATACATCGCCATTAACAGTTTGGTAGTTTGCTTCGAACCATTCTTTGAACTTTCGTAATGAACCAAACTCAGCAAGGATCTCCATTGCTAACACTGGCCCAATTCCTTTGATCCCCTCAGTGTAATCACTTCCAAGTAATAAACCCAACTCTATGAGCCTATGTTGTGACAACCCCAACTTGCTTTGGAGGTCGTCTTTCAAATAACACTCCACATATTGCTTCTGGTTGAACATGTTCTTGTATATTTTATCTCCTCCGAACAAGAAGCAATCACTATCATCTGTGATGATGCCGTCTACCAACCCAATTTTTAGAAGTTCAGCGCATTGGGCCTCTGCTTCCATTGGTGCAGTTATGAAAGGTATACCAAACCTTTTGAGTAGTTCTTGTACGTCATTGATCATTGTTTGTGTAACTTCTTCGGCATCACGTTTAGCCTTGTGTAATTGCTCTTGCAATAGCTGCTCATCTGTGATATGAGTGAGAACAGAACTTGTAGAATGTCCTTGATTGGATACAATCTCACGCTTAAGATCTTCATGGTCCATTTGCTCCGTTTGCATCTGCTGATCTACCATATCGTCTTCATTATCCACAAAAACGTAATCAATAATTGAGCTTTCCTTCTCTTTGGGCTTCGTATTATCCACCAGGGGAGATTTCTGTTTTGATGCGTCAAATGATGTCTCCTTCCCTCCCTCCTCCCGATCTTGCTCCACCATGACTGCAGGAGAGTGTTCATTTCCAACTTCAGATGCTAGAGTTGGTTTATCGATCTCAATAACATCCTCTTCTTGGGCTTTCTCATTTGTTGATTTGAACTCGTCTGCCTCATTTTCCGAGTCCAGTTCCCTCTGATCTAAGTATGACTTCGCATCGTCCCATGAAATCAACCCTGTCTCCAGTTCTTCCTTCTCCTTCTTCTCATTGAATGTTTCTTGGGTCTTGACGGTACCAGTTTGATTCTGGTAGACTGACTGATCAATGTTACTGTTAAACCAAGCAGGTATCTCGTTCTTGGGCTTCCTCCTACTGGTCGAAGACTTCTTATTTTCCTCCTTGTCCAGACCGACGTCTTCGTATGTGCTAATGAGGGCCTCAGTTTTGCTGATTTCTTGTGCTCTAGGGTCAATTTGCAGTTCGAGATTTTTTTTGTGATTCTTTTCCTGGTGTTTCACATCATCATCTTCAATCACAATCAAATTATTCAGTTCTTTGTTCTTTTGCTCTTTATCTATATTTAACACTTCTTTTCTCTCCTCTTGAGCAGGTTTTGATGTAATCTCCTCTTGTCGTGGGCCAACACCGAAAAGCATGGAACTGCTAAAATCTAACCTTGGCAATTTGCCCTTAGATGCTAGCTTCTCTTCATCCTTCTGCATAGCAAAGTAGTCCTTCTTGGAAAGCTCTATTGCTTTTTTGAGGTCTTCGTCCGAGAAGCCATTAGTGTTCTCTGTCTGGGTTACATTGTTAACAGATTTACCTTGGTCATACTGATCATAGATTGATTCAATTAGTGCCTTTTGAGCTTCATCATCTTCTGTTCCTTGAGGTTGACCTAAATCGACATCTTCAAAATCATCAGAATCTGAGGAGTCCTCGCTATCAATTGTGAGTGGCTTGGACACTTGCTGGGATGCAAGGCTAATAGTATTAACTTGTGCAGCTGGGTTGATTGACAAATCAATATCCTTGTCAGGATCATCAAGTTCAACGGGGTTGTCGGATGATCCTTCTCCCAAAGAGAGAGTCCAACCATTATCCGATCGCAATAATTGATAGTGTCTGTCTTTGTCACCCGCTATTCTACGGGTTGCATTACCTCCCTTACTCATCCCACTGATATCCATGAGCTTTTGGGTGAAGAAATTTCTCCTTTGAACTTGTTGAATTTGAAATTTTGAAAAGTCAATACTGTTAGTGAAGATATTCTCTAATTGATCTTTAGTGAACCCCATTCTTAAACGTGATTTGAGTCGAAGGTGTGACAAAATCATGTACTGTGTGGCCATGGGTAATTGAGCAAACTCCTCAGATTTGGGATCAACCGTATTGATGTCTATGCCATCCACTATATCAAAAGAAGCCAGAGTGAGGCGGTCAAACTCATCTTCTGGTATTAATCTTTCATCCTCTTCGCTAATCTTGATTTTCTTCATATGTGGAAGATCATATTCATCAGTTGGTGTGAATCGTTTTGTTGGTTTTGGTCTTTCTGGACTTGAGGATTTTTCTGTCCCTGGGAATTGCATAGGAAGGTCTTCTTGATAAACGATGTCATCCTCATTATTTCTCAGAATTTGTTCCGGATTCTTGGGTTTCTTCTGCGTTTTAGCTTGTCTTTGTACATGAATTGCCAACAACCTTTTAGCGGCATCTTGAGCGGTTTCCTGCATTCCATCACGTCTTTCCTTTCTCTTTTTGATGGTTGCTCTTTTCAAGGCAGGAGCACCCCCATCAAATACGAACACCGGTAGTATACCAAAGTAAAGAAGCTTACAGATTCTTCTAAAGAATCCAACTATATGAGACGAATGTAAAGCGTTTCCTTGAGAGTCTCTTACTGCTTTTAGAAATTGATAAATCCAGATTGAAGCATCTACTGCCAATTTCTTACGGGATAATGCTTCTACACGAACTGTTCTTGCTGCTGGTCCTAAAATATCCCATAATGAATTAACACCCATAAATACCAAATTGAGAAATTCGCAGTTTGTGATTAATTGGAACGATTGCAAAAAATGTAGTTTCACAAATAAGTAATGGGTGCAAATATTCCATTTCAAGGAATTGAAACTATAATCCCTGAATTCAACATGACACCAGAGGAAGATTTACGCTACTACCAGTTTCTCAAGAATCGTTTCGACTATCAAGGAAATTATGTTTATGATAATAATGATGTCTATCATGAATCTTCAGTTGTGAACCAACTCTCAACGTTTGAGAACACACTTCCTATGTACCTATTTGGTCTTCATAATGGTATCCAGTACCCCCAGAACTTACAAGAAACTGAACAAGGTGAACTTAGACATGATGCAGAATCTAACAAATTCCCCAGTTCATTTAATCCTAGAAAAGCCTCAGATATGCCCTCCAAAGAAAGAGTTGTAAGGTGGATTTCAAATATCCCCATTTATTTAACTTTGCAGGGAGAATGGAAGAATGATTGTTTTCCTGCAGTTTGTTCATCTTCATCTTCAGATATTGCATCCAATATGGGTGATGAATTAGATATCATTGAATATCAATCAAGAAAATTGACAAGAATGACCACCGCAAATTATATTAATGATAAAGAACCCATGGTTTCAGTGAATGGAATCAATGAACGATTCGTTACTGGCATAGACCCCGTAAGCGGTAATGAAAACGATGGTGTTGACTCATTAAGAATTAAAAGGACTTATTTTGTTTGAGTCACAATCTGATTACAAGAACAAATCTAATTCTTCGATGGCGCTGTAGTGCTCTTCAGACGTTTCGTGTAAGTTATCCAACGAAGGATAGTAAGGAACGATTGCATCAGCCAGTTGTACATATGCCGCATTGTAGAGCTTCCAGTATGGTTCTCTCACTTTTCTGGCTGGATGAAATAAACCTGCCCATATGTAGTTCATGTATCTGCCATAGCCAATGACACCCTTAATGGCATCAATAGCATCAAGAATCCTATTAATGACATGAGGTGAAGTCTCATAAATGTTGGGCATCAATAGATTTAGTAGATGAATGAAAACCTCGATGTAAGCATCATGAATATATCCTTGACAGTTGAGAGCCAAGTTCTTCACTACTGTTGCCGTAGTTTGTCTATGCACTTGATCTCTATCGGTGAGAGCATCCTGAAGCAATGGCGTAATAGCATACAAATAATCCCTGGACATGGAACCTTCAATATACTCAAACAAGAAAGTCATTGCTTTAAGAACACCATTTTGCACATTGTTGTCAGGTGTCCTGTACTCATTCATGATAGCAGGGATTACAGTGAAAGGTCCACAAATTTCTGCCACAATACCAATGGCCACAGCCGTACAAACCCTCAATTGTCTTTCCTGTACCCTCAAATTGTTGAGTAGCATTGAAAGAACGTCCTGCGGTCCTATGGTTCTTGCAATTTCACCAAAAGTCTTATTAGCTGCAATTCTGATCCTTTTGCGAGGACTTTTCAAAGTATCTAGAAGGTCAAAACAGATTCTCATCCATTCTTTGGCATTAATGACATCAGCACATTTTCTTGCAATTAACCCAATGATAATGATTGTAGACTCTTGTACTTTCTCGTGTCTGTTTTTCAAGATAGGTGAAAGAGCTGGCAAAATTTGGTTTATAGATGGGTTATTCAATTCCAAGAGCTCATCCCTGGTGAAAGTTTCCAAGCAAGCATTCAAAGCAGTCAAGAGAGAGGCGAGAACATCTGGATACACTTCACCCAATGATTCATACAAGATCAACACCAATTTTAATAAAACAGAGTTGTCACCTTGAGCACAGAGCTTCACCACAGGCAGAATAGCAGCAATTAACAAGGCTGCTTCTTGACGGACTTCTGGTGACTTGTTCTTTATCTGATACAAGACAGTACTGAGAATCGAATTAACATGTGGTTTGAGACGAAGACCCATTGCCAGGGCAACAACAGACACCCCTTTCAAATACACCTTGTTGAATGAAGTTTGCTCTTGAAAAGCGTACAATACCCCATCAACAAGTTGAGTTTCCAATCTTTCAGACATTCCAATAAGCTCTTTTGGTTTGGCTGTGATGATTTTACCAATAGCTTCCACACTCATCTTTCTCAACTGCTCGTTATCGTCTTTCATGTAAATTATGAGTCTCTCAATCATCATGAGGAAATTCAACTTCAAAGCCAATTCCGTTGTCGTAGCTACCACAAGTTTGTAAAGCAGTTTGGTATCAGCTGCTGATCTCCTGTTCCAAAAATGTCTTAAGAATGGGTCCACTATGTCGTTCTTGTAATTCTTGGATAATTGTTTGGATAAAGGTAACTTTTGAAGGACCCTTAATATGGTAGCTTTGAGTTCTTCGTCCTGCGTGCTGAACTCTCTGGACATGATATTTATGACTTCTTTGGTGTAGTAATTGGAGTATTCCTCATAGTTTGGGTCTCTAGTCATCAAGGAGATGATGGAACCCAAACTCTTCATAAAGGATGACAAACCTCTTCCTCTGTGCCTTTTCAAACCAACCCATAAAGGTTCAAGCACTGGTTCAAATGAATCAATACCATAAGGATATACAATATCTGCTAATTGTGCTAGTGTTTGGGCAGCGATATTTTTGACAGGCATCATTTCGTCGCTCAATGGATCCTTAAGCAAGTCAGTAAGTTGTGGCAAGTATGGTAAAATGGATTGTCCGTTTCCCGACCCCAATTGCGTACATATCTGTTGAATAATTTTGATTCCAGTGTGTTTCACTTGCCAATTCTTTTTGGATCTAATGACTGCCTTCAAGAAGGGCAAAAAATTGACAAGCCCCAAAGTGTTAGCCACCACAGCGAAAATCCGAGAGGTGATGTTCCTTACATATTCATCTTGGTGTCCAAGGTCTGGCCGCAAACTTGATATCAAGTTGGCTAGTCCAGCAACCTTGGCCAAGTTAGAAATAATATCTCTGGCTTCGAATCTGAGAGTGAAGTCTTCATCGATCAACAATGGAGACACAGCAATTAGAATCTTATGTGTGTAAGGTTGAACAAGAACGTCAAGACGAAAGAGGAGTCGTCCTAATAATTTAACGAGGATATGTCTTTCTTGATCTTCCAAAGTGGGTTCAACCAAAACAGGGAGGATGTTATCAAACAATACTGCAGCTCCAAGATCTCTGGCAGAATCTGAGATCAACTTGAGTGACTTCTTCCGTACTTGAGGTGCACCATTCTTAATTTTCAACAAAAGAGTCAAAACCTGTATTTCCTTCTTCTCTTGTGAGGTTAACTTAGTATCACTTTTCACCAATTCAAGCTTACCAAAATACTTTCTGTCTGATTCCTTGTAAAACTCTAGGTCATGCTCCTCTGGAAGTTTTGACACTATGGCATCTTCCATAATCTTGTTGTTTCTTGTGTCCGAGTTCAATGGCTGATAAAGGTCAATTTCATTCACTTTTTCATCGCCATCATTAGGCTTCGAAGCCTTGATGTAATCTGGTGGGATGATTTTATCGAGAGTTTCATCCGTCAATGGTATGAGACCAATTATAGGTATGTGGTCCTGGAGTAATGCAGATAATTGCTTGTCTTTCTCAACAAGCAAAAGTTTCTCTCGTTGTTCTGGAGTAACATCCCATCTTCGCCTTCTCTTCTTCGCAGGTTTATCAGTGAGTGCTGGAAACTCCTTCATCTGTTCTAATGAAGGTTGCAGAGTAACCTCTTGTATTCTTTCTTTGTAGGTTAGATTCGTGGAACCATTCAACTTCTCTGTCAATATATGAGACTGTTTATTATATTGACTTTTTATACTATTTTTCAACTCCTCTTCTGTGACTGAATCTTCCGCCTCATTCTCCTTTCGTATTGCCTGAGCAAGCAGGGCAGGTATAGTGTAAGACCCTACTAAATTCTTGGGATTAGCCATAAAGATGTCACACTAAGGATTTCGCGATGAGTTTAAGATGTCAACTCTCAATTCCTTAGTATTATTGAACAGAGTGCTCACTTTGAAAGATGGGTTGCCGTTCATTTTGGTGTCTGATACCCTTCTACAAACAGGGGGATATTTGGTGGAAGAGATCTCTAGGAAAGCTGGAACAAATACCATTTATATTTCATTCGAAACCTTGCACAAACCTCCATTTGTTAGTGAATTCATCGACGCTAATGAGTTGTCCATTCCACAAATTACCAAGAGTGTGATGGATTTAATCAAAAGTATGGAGACGGGACTGGTCCTGAAGAAAACATTGATAATTGTCGACTCTCTTAACTTTATACAACCCGAAGAACTTACTGCATTTATTACATCTCTTATTCAGCCAAATACAGCGGTGTTAGCTGTGTATCATAACGATATGGTATCTGTGCTGAAGACCATTCCAAATTACCCATCACCATTGAAACTACTTACATTCATCGCTAGCTCCATATTTGAGGTCGAGCCATTAAACATGAACCTCGATGACGAAGACATACAAAATGATCTCAGGGCATTGAGGATACCGATATCACAAGATGTGAACTCGCAAGTATTCAAAACCATCTTCACCAGTAGACGGAAGTCAGGAAGATCTTTGACTTACAGATTTATCATTGATACGGTGAAGCATGAGTATGAGGTTCACAAGATAGAATCTACTGGAACCACTATAGATGATGAGAGTCTTTTGAAAGACTTGACAACGTTCAACTTAACAACCAACTTAAAGCAGAAAATAGCGAAGGAGCTGGTGGAACTTCCATACCTACAAGCTCAAGAGGAATTAGGTTCATACAGTGGAGCTATAGTTTACGAATTCGAAAAAGATGACGATTACGATGAAGAAGACCCCTACGAAGATCCGTTCTAAATGCATTTAACTCCTCATTATAAATAATCATTCTACTTGATTCAACAAGTCCTTAATCGTGTGATTCTTTGCCTTTTTGAGATCTTCAAGAAGGTGGCTTTTATTTTGCTGTCTAGCTGAGCTGATCTCCTGACGAAGATTCAGTTCCCACTTTAACCAGTCATTATAAGATTTGAATAAGTATGGTCCAAATTTGTCACCAATGTAATCATTTTTATCAATTATTCTACACTCACAAACCCATGTACCGCTTCTATCCCAAACTCCTGTTCCCTTCAACGCAAGGCAAGACTCTATCTCTGCTGCTGTCGGAACAGGTTTGGCAATAAATGCATATTTCAAAGCTTTCTCTTTGTTCTTAATGTTCTGTTTCTCCTTTTCTATGAGCTCTTGGAAGTAAACCACTGGTACAATGAATTTTAAAATGTCTCTTGAAACCCACCGTAGTAACACTCCGTTATCAAATGAGAGTTGGTAATGTTCATTTTCAAACACTGGTGAAGGTCTCATAACGTCTTTGTAATTATTTGGCCTTTCAGGCATCATTGTATCTGACTTATAAAAACTGCCCACGTAATGATCAGAATCTACCGAAAAAAATTGATCAAAAATCTCGGTGACTTGTTTGGTTATTTCTGTTGCTCCAGGTTGTAATGGCTGCCGTACTGTTTGAAGTAATACATTCTCATCCATGCTTATAAGGTCTTCAAACATAATCCCGGAGTACAGAAGTTTTTATTCCGAATCGCGGAACTGAACTTGTTATTTGCAACAATTGCGTGGCTGAAGTCAGTTAAGTTTATTTTCTAAGAAATGCTATTTGCGTTTTAAAATCAGTTTTACTGTTTTTACCCCAGATTTTATTGCAACTTTGAGTTTACCCAAATTTGTTTGTGAAGCGGCCAATTCTGCTTCTTCTTCTGTCACAACTCTTTTAGTAACTAATGCAAACATTGAGCCGAATGCAAGTGACATAACTGTGCATGTCAATATAATAACATTGTAGGGCATAGAAAAATCTGGTGTGGGTAGCGTGATAAGTGAGCTAGTTGTCCTTAATTCATATCTTTTTTGGCCTTCTTCATTGAGTATGGTGATGACTGCTGGCTCAACTGAAAAACCATGGTTGGCATCTGGTGGGTACTCAGAGTAAAGCAATAAGGATTTATCAAATTTGTAATTCAATGTCAAACGAGATTTACCTGGTATCCGAATTTTCAATTCCATATGTGATGGCCTCTTTCTATCGATTGCGGGTTGGTAATGTGTGAGATTCACATAGTCACCTAGACTGACTTTTTGCACAACTCCTTCCGACCTGAGTTGAGCATTGATAGTGCTCAAGTACAACCTCACAAACCAAGGTAAAGACTCAAAGTAAATAAAATCAATATCTTGGTCTTCATTGTTGGAGAATGTGACTCTGAAACCACCTTTATCCTGTGAGTAACCTGTTAATGATCGGGAAACATCTAATGGAGGTGGTTGAATTTCTGCAACCTTAGTGCTATCGTGACTTGAGAGCTCCACGTTGAATGGCTCTGGCCCTAAAACATCGATCACAACCCTCGGCATAGACTTCAATTGGTTGATTTGTGTATGCCCCTTGTATGTCTTTACAGTCCAGCTTGGTGGATCTATGTCAACATTGATCACCGAAGGCTCAGTTTCAAATGCTGATCCCTTTATCTTGCGACCAAAGAGAGTTTCCAAATCATACTGCACATCAGTTTCTGGTGGTAATGGGAAACACTTCCAGTTGTCATACTCTTTCTCTTGATCGCAACGTAATTTGTCACCAGGAACTGGTTTGGGGATCACACCTTCAGCTTTCTTACGGAGAGATTTCATGACATCAACAACGATAGAAATTCTCTGATCCATCCTCAATGAGCATTTATCCCCAACACAATCAGTGGTGATATCAATAGACATAGAGTTCCATAAAGAGTCAAACACTCTACGGCCATCAAGTAAGGATGAAATTCCGGCTTTGCCTCTCGTTGGTAACATTTTCAAGAAAGGAGTCAAGTTCTCTGTACACACAGGCTCACTTGGCATTGCTGCTCTCAAGCGGAACAAAGTGTTGTTGGGGCTAGCAGCAAAACTTGATCCGTCACTACCAAAAGAGTCAATAGGAAACGTCGTGATTTTTTCGTCAACAAAGTTAATTGAAGCACAAAACAAACCTGAGAGTGAGTTAGCAAGCTTCTTCCATTCTGCAAGAGCTATTTTTGAGTTGGGAGCTTCTATAATTGCCCATACTTCGAGACCAGTTCCTCCAGAAATGGTACCATTGTCTGGTAATTGGCCCCAGGATTCCAGATCCCATAACCCTTGTCCGAATCTGAGATGTAATTCACGAGTATTTGATTGTTCTAAGTTAGGGCCAATCAATCTTGGGAAAAATGTATAGTGACTGGCGTCTGAAACTTGTGAGTTGTTGAAATAAATCAACGGTTTTGCTGCAGATTTCGCTTCAAATTTGAAGTTTGCCAGCAATGCATTACGTGGTAGGGGACGAAGCAGTAACGTCTCATTATAGAACTCGTGACCTACCACGCTGGTTACCCAAAAGCTCACCAATAATGATAGTATCAACATTAATGATGTGTTACGCGACATTGCGAGTTTTGGATTCTTTTTGTTTGTTTGTTTACGGTTTCTTACGTTTGGATTTTTTTGCATTCCAATTGCAGTGATGGACTCTGAAATTTCATTGTTCGAGCAACAAAAGGAGAATGTGACACCATTACCAGGTGGAAGATCCTTTTCAGGGCTTGTTTCAACGTTTAAAATGAAAGCGACATCTTCTCATAAAAACGACATATATCACCAACGCCAAAAATTCGAGTCACGGATACTGGATCTCGAAGAATTGGACGATCCATTACAGGTGTTCACAGATTATATTAGTTGGACACATCAAACGTTCCCTCAGGGTAACAATTCTGATAGTGGCCTCTTGCAATTGCTTGAAAAGTGTACCTCAACGTTTAGGGATGTTAGACACTACAAGAATGACCCACGGTACCTTAAAGTGTGGTTAGAGTATGTGCGATACTCTGACACTCCTATCGATGTATTTGTGTATCTTGCCAAAAAGGAAATAGGTCGAGAATTGGCGTTGTACTATGAAGAATTTGCAAAGTACTTAGAAGCTCAACAACGTTATGAAGATGCCCGTACAGTTTATGATACTGGTTTAGAACTAATTGCTCGTCCAGTGGTACGACTTGAGAGGAGTTTGAAACAATTCCAATTACGTACAGCTGATTCTACAACAGATAAGTCAGAGAGGTCAATCAGAAATATATTATCAATAAAAAGGGGTTCAAATACAGCCCCTATAGATCAGGATCAGACATCAATAAAGAGACCCAAGCTCCTGATTCATCAGGATGAGGATGACAATCAGAGTATTACTAAAGCATTATTGGCACCCTGCTCCGATACTAAGGAGTTGGGTTCCATCTCTTCAAGAAAGAAGGAGAATGAAATATTGGCTAGGCCTTGGAGTGGGCAAACATTGGTTCAAGCTCCCACTAGTAGCACTAAACGAACCAAAATCGCAGTGTATCAAGATCCCGTCGGTTCTACAATTGAGGATGCAACAAAAGAGACGCTCGAGGTTGAGGATGATCATGCCTTTACAGTCATAACACGCCCTGGTAAACGAGCTGAGAAGCTCGATCTTAATTTACACCTTTTACACCATGAAGAGAAAGAGCTCTCGTTGCCAGAACTATTGATGAGATGCAGAAAGTTGGCGCCAAAACCATCTCTTCCACCAACAATAGATTTACTCAAGAATAATGACAAGGAAGTAAAGGAAGAGCAACAAATTGAATTTGTTGAAACTAATGATACTTTCACAATACCACTCAAAGATGGTGGTTCATCCTTTCCTGACCCGAATTCACCCAAGTCACCCACTGTTACCTTTTTCTCGAAAGTGGCCAATAACGAAGTCATGAAAATGTTCAATGCCGTATCCAAGGATTTGGACACAAGTGTTGAAGATGAAAAAACAGATGGGGAAAACACAACCAATTTTGACGGCTTTGTCACGGAGACAATAACCATAGGAACTACCAAGCAGCCAATACCCCTTCAACTAGATCCCATAAAGACACCACCCACTCAGAATAATAGTCCACAGAGCTCTCCTTTTGTTGAGAAGCCCCTCCCACAATTTCATGAGGTCAAGACAGTAGATCCTACACTGGATGATTTGAGAGCAGAACTTATTGCAAATATAAAACCACCATTGGCTACTTATGAAGGATACCACGAACTCCTATCTTCATCGAAACAAAGCATCAAAAAGTTTCGTAGCATTACAGACAATAATACTAAGTTGATTGTCAAAGGCCATATTCATTCCATTTTACGATTTAACGACCATTGCATTTATTCTTTGATAAGTCAACTTGGAGAGGGAGGTTTTGGCTTTGTGTATCTAGTAGAGAGTGAGTTGGGACATCTACGAGCATTGAAGGTCGAGTCCAATTCATCAAATTGGGAGTTCTACATCTTGAATCAAGTGCATCGAAGAATATCAGACAAGGAAATAAATTCGAGGATTGTTCGACCTGAAGCTCTTTATCTTTACAAGGATGAGAGTTATTTAATATTGAATTATCTCAGTCAAGGAACACTACTTGACGTGGTCAACATCTACAAATCAAAAGGTGAGACAGTGGAAGAAGTACTCTGTGTTTTCTTTGCAATCGAACTATTGAAAGTTTTGGAGAAGCTTCACACTATTGGGATTATTCATGGTGATTTGAAAGCCGATAATTGTATGATAAAATTTGAACCAACTTTAGAATGGAGTGAGAGGTATTCTAGTAATGGTGACCACGGTTGGGAACACAAAAGAATGATTTTAATTGATTTTGGTAGAGCAATGGACTTGCTGCTTTTGCCTGAAGGTACGCAAATGAAGAGTAACTGGAAGACTGACCAACAAGATTGTCCACAAATGAACAACCAAGAACCATGGTTGTATGAAGCCGATTATTATGGCGTTGCAGCTATTTTACATACATTACTTTTTGGAAAGTATATTGAGATAACCAGGTTGCCTAGTGGTAAGTACCGACTCAGCAATGCCTTTAAGAGGTACTGGCAAGGATCAATGTGGAATTCATTATTTGATGTACTTTTGAATCCGTATTACAACACCGATGAAAAGTTTCCGTTAATTGATGAGATGAAATACCAAAGAAAACAACTCGAATCCTGGCTTGAAATCAACAGTCATAAGCAAAATCTCAAGCCAATAATCATTAACTTGGAGCAAGTATTTCATAAACGGCATTTCAAGACTCATCCATAATCTGCAGGAACAGGCATCGAAAATCATGCGGGAAAAAAACAGTCTCAAAAGGTCATCGGATACGAGTCGGAATTTTTCCATAGTTAGTTCGGATGTATCGTCGGGATGGGGTTAATTCGTAGCGAAGAATACGTAATTGAAAATTAATTAACGAATCATCACTCTGAAGCAATTTCTGCAGCTGATGCCATCTTAAGTCCGTGAAATTTGAAGCTCGGATCGACTCGTTGTTGATTAATTAGTTGCGCAAGTGAGAAACTAAGTCCGGGAATGGAAATCGCCAAGTCACTTTAATTGAATTCAATAGGATAGTATCGATAGTTCGTAATATTTTCTTTTTCCGGGATGATTTTTTTGATAACTTTTCATTTGAGAAGTTTTTTACTTGGTTGTATTTATTGTGGATCAAATCCCTTAATTATTAATCTTTAATCATAATTAAAGCCGATGGTTGAGCATATGAAGTTACCAATACCAACAGTTTTGAAAGCTAGAACTAATAAACCAATTTCTTTCACAACAAATATTCTAGTAGTTGGTGGTGCTTATGCTGGTCTATCAGCTATTAATACATTTGTGGGTCACATGAAAACTAAAATTGATCATTTAGGCTTATCAACCCCTTCATCAACCATAAGCATTACATTGGTGGAGCCAAGATCGGGTTTATTGAATGTTTTAGGAATGCCAAGGTGTGTAGTTGATGAAAAATTCGCTACAACTCAATATGTTCCATTTGGAGAACTTCATAATCTCAAATTCGACAAGATCATATCAAAGGACGAAACTGTTCTCGACAAATTTAAGCAATCACAACAGGATTCTGAAAACTCGAAAATAAATCTCGAAGTTCAATTCGTTCATGGTAAAGTAACTTATTTGGATTACAATAAAGCCCAATATTGTTTGGTGGGATCTGATGAAAAGAACGTTATTGATTTTGACTATGTTATCTTGGCCTCTGGTCGTGAAAGAAAATGGCCAACAACACCAGATGCATTTACCATTGAATCATTCTTTGAGGAAATGGCAATTTCTAGGAAAAAAATCACAGATGCTAACATCATATCTATAGTCGGAGCAGGTGCTGTAGGTATAGAGTTAGCTGGTGATGTTAAACATTATTTACCTGAGAAAACTGTTAATTTAATTCATCCTCATGCAACATTCCCACCAGAACCACTAAAAGATGATTTCAAAGCTGAAGTGAAGCAATCACTCGAAAGAGCAGGTATTAATCTCATCTTGAATACAAGGATCAGAACTACTAATGATAAAGGAGATTTAGAAACCACTGCTGGAGAAATAATAAAATCTGACCTAAATATTTGGTGTACCAGTCATAACAATAATACTTACTTCCTCTCCAATGACATCAAGAAGAACTTCATCACCCCAAAGAATAACATTAAAGTCAATAATTACCTTCAACTTCATAATGAAACCCAAACCATTGAAAATTTCTTTGTTTTGGGGGATTTAGTCGATCTTCCCATCATCAAAAGTGCTGGATGGGCACTTTATCATGGAAGACAAGTAGCAAATAACCTCAGCAGCCTTATATTAGAGGGTAAGCTTGTGGAACCGCACCCAGATATCAAAGAAATGCCTCGTGGTATGGTTATCGTTGCAGGTAATGGTGATTTAATTTGTGATTTAGCAGGAGAAGTCTCAGTTAATACACCAAACTACGTGGAAGAATACAAAGATTACTGTTTTGGTAAAATCAGAGCAACACTAAACTGTTAGTATTTTTTTTAGTTTATCGTATATCATGGCTAAATTGCAGGGCTGTGCCTTAACCTAGTAAATCAGATTTGAGAAAGAGTTTATTTTGTGAGGTATCTTTATCATAATTGATGAGCCAAGAGGGCAGCTCTGATGAGTTGCAAGTACCAACAAATCAGCCTCCTAAGAGAAGGAGAGGGCTATCATTGCGATCTCAGATCTTTAACAAATCATTCGTCAATAAAGTTGATTTGACAAACGATACACAATCTCTGGTGAATCATGTTCCAATTGAGATGAATGATTTCACCCCTGCTACAGTTCCTGAAATCACAGTGGATGAATCTGATACTGTCATAAAGAACTACAATCCTTACAATAATTATAGTAATAACTTGAGTCGCTCAACAACTCAACTCACCTTAGAGTCGATTAATTCCGGATCAAGTTCACATGGATTCATGTCTAGAACCAAAAAATTGAAAAGTTCTTCAATGTTCGTCAAATTGGTGACTTTGAAGAATAAGATCATGGGCATAACCGTGCTCCCACCTACTGAAAATGGAAGAATTATTCCCATAACGTTTCTTCCCAATATCAACGAGCATTTTCAGAGAGAGTTATATGACGCCCGCAGCAAAAGCTTGATAGACGAAAGAAGAGGTGCCCCATACATATCGAACACTATCACATCCTCAAAGTATACAATTTACTCATTCCTCCCAAAACAGCTTAAAGCCCAATTCTCTAAATTAGCTAATTGCTATTTCATGGTAGTAGCCATCATGCAAATGATCCCTACATGGTCTACTACTGGTCAATATACTACCATCATTCCCTTGATGATTTTTATGTCAATCTCAATAGCAAGAGAAGGTTTTGATGATTGGAAAAGGCATGTGCATGACAAAGAAGAGAATGGAAAAATATGTACAGTGATCAAAGATGATGAAGAGTTAAGCAATTATGATACTCTTTCTATCTCAACCATTATGACTGAAACCATTGACAACAATTCTTCAACCTCACTCAGTGATTTTGAGAATTCATCTTTTGATTCGAAGGCCTTAGCACGTTATAACCTCAAAGAGGTTAAAACCAAGTGGAAGAATGTAAGGGTAGGAGATGTGATAAAACTCAAGGAGGATGAATGGATTCCTGCTGATATTCTCCTTCTTACATCGACCAACGACTCTGGTTCAGCCTATATTGAAACCATGGCATTGGACGGGGAGACAAACCTCAAGATGAAATCCCCACCTCCTAAAGTATCCAGAATCGTAACTAAAGCTTCTGGTATCAGAAACTTGAATCAACTAATAACAGTTGAAGACCCTAATTTGGATTTGTACAACTTTGAAGGTGTCATGAACATTCAAGATGAGAGTCATCCTCTTGGACCTGATAATGTGATTTATAGGGGAAGTATTTTGAGAAATACTGAAAGTGCCCTTGGTGTTGTGATTTTCACGGGTGAAGAGACCAAAATTAGGATGAATAACATAAAAAATCCAAGAACCAAGGCTCCAAAGCTCCAAAAGAATATAAACTACATCGTGTTGTTTATGGTATTCGTGGTTGCTTCTCTCTCAGCATTCTCCATGATGGCTCAGAAAATCCTCTATAACAATAACAAACTGAAGGCATGGTATCTTTATGGGCTTGATGTTGGAACTGCTCCAACTTTAATGGGATTCATTATCATGTACAATACCTTGATTCCATTGTCTCTTTACGTGACTATGGAGATTATTAAAGTGGTGCAATTACTTCTTCTACAGTGTGATATTGACATGTATCATTTCGAAAGCAATACACCAGCGGATGCCAAAACAGCCACTATCTTAGAGGAACTAGGCCAAGTCAGTCACATATTTAGCGACAAAACAGGTACCTTGACTGATAACCAAATGTTGTTCAGGAAATTTAGCGTGAACGGTGTGAGCTGGCTTCATGATTTGGATATAGAATCCAACTCATCCATCCATGATCAGATAAAACCCACTCAAACCCGACTTACTATGGATCAGACTAGAAAAAGTACCACTACTGTCGCAAGACAGAGCATGGATGTTCAGTCAATTTACTCGAGTAGAAGCTGGAAGTCTTCTGCTCAACCTTCTAAAGCTCAAGAGATGAGAAATTCAATTGACCTTCTCAAGTTTATTCAGTCAAAACCAGATACTCTTTTTGCAAAGAAAGCCAAATTCTTCTTGTTGTGCATTTCACTTTGTTCTACCTGTTTACCAAAACGACATGGAAAGGTTGATGGTGATTCAAAAACCACAGATTCTTCAACGGAGGAAATTTTTGATGACGAAGAGATTGACAAAAGTATCACCTATCAAGCGGCATCCCCTGATGAGCGGGCTCTAGTTGAAGCTGCAAGAGATCTCGGTTTCATTATCTTTGACAAGAAGGGTACTGGGCTCACGATCAAAACATATCCCAAGGGCTTCAAGAACCCACCAAAATATGAAGAGTACAAAGTGTTAGATGTCATCGAATTCTCATCAGCAAGAAAGAGAATGTCAATTGTTGTTCAGTTTCCAGACAATAGAATCTGCGTAATATGCAAAGGAGCCGATAATATCATCATTGAAAAGCTAAAGAACAGTGAACTAGCAAAGAAGAAAGCTGTTGAAATATCTACCAATTCAGCTGAAAGAAAAATGATGGAAGCAGACGCTGTTTTGCAAGAGAGGTTCTCGCAAGATTTGCCTGTCAGGGCTTCAATGAGCTCTTTGAGTAGTCTTAGAAAAAGTCTCCAGATGTCACGTTCTCCAATCGAGCAGGCTGGAACGGTGTATTCAATTGATGACTACATGCTCAGGTCAGATGAAGCTGAGATTGAGGAAATTGCTCAAAATGCCAGAAAATCGTTACATATCCAACAAGTGAAGAAGTACAGTCTTGATATGGGCGCAACAAATCGGGAAGTTGTGGAAAGATTCGAAAAGAGTATACCAGATGACAGGTTGTTGATCAATGAAGAGTTCCTACTCGAGAAGACATTAGAGCATATCGAAGAGTTTTCCACTGAAGGTTTGAGAACTTTGTTGTACGCTTTTAGGTGGATCGATGTCAAAGAGTATGAGACTTTCAGTACTGAATTCCAAGAAGCAAAGACGGCACTCACGGACAGAGCGAAGCGGATTGAGGAAGTTGGAGAAAAAATAGAGCATAGTTTTGAACTTTTGGGAGCAACAGCTATCGAAGACAAGTTGCAAGAAGGTGTCAGTGATGCCATTGAGAAACTCCGAAGAGCTGGAATCAAGATGTGGATGTTAACCGGTGACAAAAGGGAAACTGCTATCAATATCGGGTATGCTTGTAGATTGATCAAGGATTACTCATTGAAAGCAGTTTTAAACATAGAGTTTGGGAAAGAAGATGTTCGCCAATTAATTATTGATACTACCAAGAGGGTCAAGGGAGGTGGTGTTGCACATTGTGTGGTAGTCATTGATGGTTCTACCTTGAAAGCAATCGAAGAAGATGATCAATTGATGGTGCAACTCATGGAATTGTGTGTATTAGCTGACTCTGCTATTTGCTGTCGTGCTTCTCCCTCCCAAAAAGCAAGTATGGTATCGGCAATTCGCTCACTACAAAAGAGATCTGTGACCTTGGCTATTGGTGATGGAGCCAACGACATTGCAATGATTCAAAGTGCTGATATTGGAGTCGGTATTACTGGTAAAGAAGGTCTACAAGCAGCAAGAGCATCAGATTACTCCATTGCCCAATTCAGGTTTTTGTTAAAGCTTCTTTTGGTGAATGGTCGCTATAATTATGTTAGAACTTCGAAGTTTGTTCTTTGCACCTTCTACAAGGAACTAATTTTCTATCTAACTCAAGCATTGTATCAGAGACAAACATTGTTCTCTGGTTCCTCATTGTACGAGAGTTGGTCATTGTCCATGTTCAACACGTTGTTCACTTCTTTGCCTGTTCTTGTGGTTGGGATGTTTGATAAAGATTTGAAGCCTGCCACTTTACTTGCAGTTCCTGAGCTTTATGCTAAAGGCAGATTGTATCAAGCATTCAACCTCAAAGTTTTTGTCTCATGGATGGTGCTAGCTGCGATTCAGAGTGTGGGCATTTCGTTTTTGTTGTGGTACTTATGGGGTTTCACAGCTTTGAGGGATAATACGACGTTACCATTGGGAACTTTGAGTTTTGCGGCATTGGTTATTATCATAAATGCCAAGTGTGAACTAATTGAGACTCAAAATAGAACCTGGCTTTGTTTTGCAGCATTCATTATTTCGGTTGGAGGGTATGGTTTGTGGAATGTTTTGATAATGGCACTTTACAGAACCAAACAGTCCACAATCTTCTTTGTTGATTATTCTTTACTTGAATTTGGGGCGGACCCAAGCTGGTGGGCATCATTATTGGTGATATTCACTGTGCCTCTTTTCCTTGATATTCTTCTCAAGGTATTCAAGTTTGCAATTAAGCCAAGTGACGACGAGCTATTCAAAACTATAGAGAGGGATCTTGAGATGAGGCGAGCTTTCGAAGAAAGTGCATTCAAAGATTTGAAGCAAGGCTGGACTAATCCTAAAGATTCATCTGTATTTAAGAAACTTTTCAAGAGAGCATTTGGAAAGCTACAGGTAGAAAAAGACCTAGTAGCTGATCCAACTTCTGCGTTGCATAGAAAAAGAGCAGGCACAAATCCTGGAATCAATGAGTTACCACCTGGAAGTGAAGGTAATGTTGTCCTTAGCTCGGATTTCAACAATAATCTTGATGACGATTACGAAGTTTTACCTAGTGGTAAAAAATTCAGAAAAAAGAGAAAGTCTATCTTCGGGCTTCATCTTAAAGATGACGATGAAGATGTTGAAGCTATCATATCTAGCAGACTTGCAGGTGAAACGTAAGCATACCTATTTAGAAATAGAATTTCGCAGCCTAATCATTGGAACCAACCCATTTACTTATGCCTGATATAGTAATTGTTGGAGCAGGAGTTATTGGGCTCACCACGGCATTAGTGCTTAGCGAATCTACTGAATGCAAGATAACAGTAGTGGCTGAATACTTTCCGGGGGATGTTACACCTGAGTATACGAGTCCTTGGGCTGGTGCACATTTCCGGCCTTTCCCCAGTAAAGACGATAAAATGTGGGAAGAGAGTCAACTAACTAGAGTGACTCAAAGGCGTTTCCGCCGCATGACTGAAGAAGAACCAGAGTCAACAATCCGTTTCATTGAGGGTATAGAGTATTTGGAAGATCCTGACACCTTCTACAAGAATGTTTCAAAGGGATACAGTGAAGAGATGAAAGATTTCAAGGTGTTGAGCAATACTGCCTTGCCCGAAAATGTATCATTTGGAACGTCATACAATACGTGGGTGCTAAATGCACCAGAATACTTGAACTATTTGTATAGGAAACTCAAGTTTAAACATCATGTCACATTCATAAGAAAAGAGCTTACTGCTCTAAAAGATGTCAACGAAATTGTGCCTAATGCTATAATTGTCAACTGTTCTGGTCTTGGTTTACAGTATCATGGTGGTCAGGACTCAAAATGCTTTCGTATCAGAGGTCAAACTTTATTGATCAGTCCACCTCATGACTTTCATAAAACTATTACTCACCAGCTGTCTGATGGTCTTTGGACTTTCTGCATACCTCGTCCAGTTTATGGTGGGATGATTCTTGGTGGAACTAAACAATTAGATGACAACCTCACTACACCAAGAGAACTGGACACTCAAGCATTGATGGATAGAGGCGCAAAGTTCTTCCCTCAATTAATGAAAACTGACAAAAACGGAAACAAGTTCTTTGACGTTGTCAAGATCAATGTAGGGTTCAGACCTGCTAGAGAAGGTGGACTCAATTTGTCTGTAGATGAACATCAACAGAATACTGTTGTGAATGCTTATGGAGCAGGTGGTATGGGTTACGAATTGTCATTTGGAGTGGCTGAAAGAACCCTCAACTCTATTAGATCTCTTTTACGAAAGGCCAAATTATAGTTTATTGATTTATGCTTCAGTGAATTTGAATATAAAGGTGAAAAAAGTTGATAATGCAATACAAGCACAAATCATATTAGGTCCAAACTTATCACCATATTGTGCTGCAACTTTTTGCCTGATCATGAACGTCCTCCACACATACATATAGGAAGAATAAGCAATGGTGAATAATGCAGAAATGAAAAAACCAATTGACGCAGTCAAGGCACTATTGTTACCAAAATTGAGTAATGTAGAGGCTGTAGCTCCTAAAATCATCGAAATGGATAACCAACTCAAGAAAGTTCTTTCTGCAGCAAAATAAACTTTTGGTTCGATCCTAAGAGGAATATTAATGGTTTTACCTGGTGGTATTTTGTCTTTGAAAGCGTCGTTTAAATCGTAGTTAATACCCTCTTTAACCGTAAAAGTTCTGTCATCATTGAAGAAATGAAGAAATTGTCCATACATCTTGAAGAAAAAATTCTTGACAGGAGAGTTAGAATGACGATTTAGGTATCCTGATGGTAACAATAATGGTGTATTCTCATTCAAATCTTCTTCCAAAGGATTGATATCGTTTGAAAAGCTTACTCCTCCATAGCCATGAAGGTCCTCTTCTTCGTCTAACTCACCTCCACTTGACGAGGATTTTATTTGCTTCTGATTTCTGTGAATTCCAAATTGTTCCTGAACTTTTGGCTTCCTTATATCGACATCCATTTGTGGCAACCAGAATGGCAATAAGTTCACGTAGTCGGTTAACAATGTTGCTCCACCATGAATAAATTTCGAAAACTTAGGTACAGCTTCAACAAGATGAGATGCAACCAATTCTCTGATCCATAAAGGAGGTTCTTGACCTAATTGAGTTTGCAATTTCACTTCTAACACAGCATAAGGGAACCTGCAAACATCTTTTTCTGGTAATTGGCTAAAAGGGTAGTCCACACCGATGTCCATTCTTCTCCAATTTCCTTGGGTCCTATCGAAGCCATCAAAATTATCCTCTCTTACCATTGTTAATTCTGTGTCCAACGAAATACGAACTCTGGCATCACCTGGTAATTGGAAAGCAGTTCTATTATAGAATGACCTCATGACGGGTCTCATCTTGTCTTTGATCACACGGTATTGTACTTCAGTTGCTAAACTTTCCAAATTATCGATCTGTTGTGGGGACTTCTTGCCTTCCTTTCTCATTTTATCAAACACTTGCTTAGCAGTCAATTCACCTTTGAGGAAATTATTCACTCTCTTCTCTTTCAAAGCAAATCTTGCCTTGACTGACTTTTCACCAGTCCAATCTTCTCTGTGTGTTTTCCTTTCAACAAAGATAGTGTCAGATTTCATTCCACCATACCATCTCAATCTAATAGCTTCAGCACCTTCATCTTTTCTTAACCTTCCATAATATAAATCCATGTCTTTGTTATCAAAATAGATGGAGGTGATAGCACTATCTTCTGGTTCGAATTCTTTTTCAGCATTGAAAACCAACACTGGTAAATGCTTCAAAATGATCAATTTCAATTCAGTGATATTATCAGGATGGACCCAATATTTAGTAGTCTGTCTAACGAAATTTTGTTGACCACCTCCGGCTGAAGAATCCCCTTTCACTGGGTTACCTCTTGTTCTGACTAAGTCATAAAGTTTCGACAATTTCACAATTAACATGTCATAATTGTCTTTAAAAAAAGGCTTTGAGTTCAATCTGACTTGAAAGATAGGTCTTAAATTATACTTCGTGGTCTTATCATGCTTCTTGACAATTTTTTGGAATCCGGTATAGTTCAATCTGGTGTATCTAGCCAAATCATGAACATCAGCAATAATGTCACTGACTTCGTTCTCTAAATCTTCAAATTCTTCCTCAGTTGCGTTCTTATTATGAATGACTTCATCAACTAATCTTTCCAGTTGTTTGATTCTTCTCTTGATCTCTGTGTTCTTTACGATAGTGAATGAGTACACTTTATCTAATTCAATTTCTAGTGAGTTTAAGAATTCTTCTTCTAGTTCATCCCTCCATTCATTATCGTTATCTTTCAAGCTCTTCTTCAATTGATGTTTTAAGTCATCATAATCAATGTAATAGAAGCTGTAGTCCTTTATAAGCGACTTCCTTAAGTGCTCTCCAAACTTCATAGTAGCTTCCAATCCTCAAATACTGATTACTGATTTAAGTATGTAAAAAGCGGCACGTGGGAGCCACTCGCTAAATGCTTTAATTGCAATTATTTTTCGATTTCTTTGTATACAGATGCGAGGCGTGTCTCAACAATGGCACTAACTGCATTGAACATCAAAGCTGTTGCTGGGAACCTGTGACTAAAACTCCTGTAACAGAATGTGAGCCAAATAAAAAGAAAAAATTAGGTCGTACCCGGATTCGAACCGGGGTTGTCCGGATCAAAACCGAAAGTGATAACCACTACACTATACAACCGTATTCGTTGATTGGTAAGTTTGCAGATCATATATGTCAGTTAAGTATGTCTGAAGGCTTTCAACAGAAGCTCAAGTTGGTCTATTACGTTTTTGATGGTTGATTTGAGTAAAACTCGTTCATTTACAAGACTATGTACAGGATAAACGTTCAAGCTGATACTTCAGCTTTCATATTGACATCGTAGTTACTGGTTGGCACAGCTGCTAGTTCTCCATCAGTATAATGAGCTCTGAAGAAAGAGTAATTCAAAACAACATCGTCAATAGTTCTCAAATTTGGATCTTTGGCGAATTCTGGATCAATAAAGAAAAACACTGGCATATCCACTTCCTCACCAGCAGCTAATCTTTGTTCTTCGAAACAAAAACATTGAATCTTATTAAAATAACCTGCAACTGGTTCAGGAGTAACTGAGTATGTAGCCATACCAATGATATCTTCTTTTGACATATTTTTGGCTCTGTAGAAAGCTAAAGCTGTCTCACCAGGCACAACGTAGACTTCTCTTTGCAAAGGTGTAAATTTCCAAGGTAAGATACCTGAAGATTGACAAGTGAACTGAACCCTTATTCTTTTATTGGTATCAACAGGTACAACCTTGTCAGCTGTAAACTTTGTAGAATCAGTAATGGGTACACCACCCCAACCAGTTCTTTTACATAATGCTCTGTAGAATGGAACAGCTACAAATGCTAAAGCTAAAAACAACACACCTAATGAGGCAGTGTAATAGGCAGCAGTTCTGTTTCTGAACTTTGTTTGTTCTTCTTGAGCTTTTTGGATTTTCTCCAAATTATTAACGTACGAGTTAGTTTTACTCAGATAGTCTTTGGGTGAATCTTGTAATAAACTTGATGAAGTTGAAAATTGACTTATTCTTGTTATTCTCCAGGAAGCAGGAATAATCAAAGTCCTTGCTGTTGGTTTAAACATTTGAGTTCTAAGTACCTTCAACATGATGCGATTGGTTTTTGGATGCGAATCGATTTTGGAAATACAATTTGTGAGAGTAGGATGCAATTTTATTAATTATGAACTGAGCTTTTGTAACGTTTCGATTGAGTATTCATCGCATAATGTTAAGAGCTTGTTGAAATCTTCATTCGAAAGAGTATTCTTAATTGAGCTGATTACTTCTAAGAGGAAATCTCTCAATTTAACTTTGAACACTGGATCATTCGTGCTTAACAACTTTAGATAACGAAGTTTCTCTCCATTCTCAGTAATGCTAGGGTCCAAATACCTGTAGTCGTCAAGATCTTCATAAATGTAATTGGAATTATAAGCTTCGACCAAGTCAGCAGTAGTCTCATTTACCTCTTCTAAGAACAACAAGGTTCTCTTAACGATCTCTGGGAATATTTCGACAAAGATTGTGTAATTTTCAAGGATTGGAATTTTCAACATGGAGATTAAACCAAGTAAACTGATCTTTTTGTTTCTAGGGTTACCATTGTGGCTGAAGTACTTCAACCAGTTTCTGAAAATTGGTTCTAAGTTGTCGTTCAAAATATGTTTCAACATCTTGAGGAACAACTCCTCTGAACTATATGCTAGTCTTGATAATACCGTAAAAACTTTGTTGGTGTTGACAATTGGTTGATTGTCTTCTGCGGCGTATGTGATCAAACTGTTGAACAAACCACTATTGACAAAATTCTTCAAAAAAATATCTTGTGCTTCCTCGGTTCTTGCTTCCAACAAGAGAATGTCCATGAGTGCAATGAGAATGTTGAATGCATCGTCTCTCATGTTCGAGAGATAACCTGATAGAACTCTCAAAAGGTTCAATGCTTGGTCAGTTATAAATAGTTGAGGAGCAATTAAAGCGTAACTCCTTATTATAGACAAGATTAATGGTAAAACTTCCGTAGAATTCATCAAACCATGATCAATCAACTCGAAGAGTTGAATTTGTTCATTTGTGACCGCATTTAATGGGCAAAATTGCATCACTGCAAGCCATAATTCGTACCCATCTTCTGAGAGAAGCTGGTAAAGTTCAGTGTCACCCGTACAGCAAGCCCTTATCAATGGTAAACAAATAGAATATGTTTCTGGTGAGTTTTCATTCAAAGAGGTCACCAAATTCTTTAAGATTCTCAATAACGAGTTCTTCAAGATTATTTCATTCTCGTCGTTGGATCCTTCCCAATATCCTGGAACAATTGAGAGGATACTAGTCAATATTTGATAACTGATGAGAGGATTATTTCTCTCAATGAGCAAAGACAATGTGTTAAGGACGAATAACTTTGACTCAGTAAAAGATAAATTCTTCAACAAAACAATTAAATGATTTATAAAGCTCTCACTGAATGCACTGAAGTCTTGTTTGTTGAAATCCCAGTCGCTTACTAATGTTTTGAGGCATTGCACAGTCGTAAGTTTCACCACTTGATCGTTGGTCTGGTCTTCGAAGAAAGTTTCCAACAATTTATAGACGTTGACTCTGCTCTCATTAGAGCAATCGATCCTGCTCCATTCATTGATCACAAGACAAATTCTTCTCTTTATCACTTTATCCTCTGCGGTGCTATTCTTCAATCCGAGTGGTATCAACACATCATTCAAAATCTTATTAAAATTGACCTTGTCGCAAATCGAATCAGCTGATAACTGGAATGTGCAAAGGATGGAGTCTTGAATTAACACATTATCCGTTGTCAAACCATTCGATATCTTGTTCAAGATATATTCAGACAAGTCATCTTTGAAGTATTTGATCATATCCTGAAAGAAGTTTTCAGCGCAAGGTCTTATTTGATATTCCCAACTAGACGAAAACTCTTCGTTACACCATTCTTCAGGTTCGAGTCTCCAGCTCTCCAAATCTGAAGGTTTCAAGAGCAAGTACCAAGTTATAGTTAAATCACATAACTTCTGCACGAATGCTGTGTTGAAGAACTCAGCTTTTAATTTGTTGATAGCATTCTCCACCTCCAATTTGTCATTCTTTGGTGTGAGAGTGACTGCGCCTTTCCTATAGATGTAATTGATCAATTTTTTCAAGATCAAAAAACTTTTTAAAGCAATCACTTCCCAGAAATCATTCTCTTCCGAGCTGTTGTAGACCTTCTCACAGTTCACCTCTAGATAATTGAGGAATGTTGATATTATCTCGCTAGAGCAAGGTAGAAGGATAAAGTTGGTAGGATTGTAGTTAATAAGGTTGAAGTATAATTTGCTGTAACATTTAACATAGCGTTCGATCAAGTCTGAAGAATATTTCTCGTGTTCAGAGATCAAGGATCGCAAGTGTGATACAGAAGTCTTCAAGAAATCATTTGTCTCTTGATTCTTCAAGTCTTCAATGGCTTCTGGGATTATTCTTCTTAAGTTTTTGAGGCATAAATAGCAAATTTCCATCAACATTAGGTCTAAATTTGAAGTCCATTCTTGGAAAAATTTAGAATAGAGTTTGATTAGTATAGGCACTATTACGGGTGCTTTTGCTTGCAATGCATGCTTTGCTCTACCTATCCTGACAGTGAGTAGAGTTTTGATTATTTGGTTCAAGATAATCAATAGATTGTTGGTCGAGATTAAGTCACCCTTTTGAAAGACATATTCCTGAAGACTTGCTTCAATTTCATCAAATAATCCAGGCCACTCGCTAGGGAAATCAAACCTCACAATTCGGCCAATTGACTGGGCGTTTTGTATCATGAGTTGATTGTTCTTTTCCGATATCATTTTGAAGAGTCGAGCTTTGATCTGCTGTTTTTCTTCCTTAGTAATTGCGTTAGGTCTTGAACTCCTCCAATGCTTTTCGATACCATTCTTGAAACAAATTACTGCCAACCACCGAAGTTGAAGTGGTAGCTCAGAACTCAAGTAGATACTCTGCAAACAGAAATGATACCCTCTTACACCTTCCCATTCCTTGAGTTGAGCTTCTGCTTGGGGTTGTTCAGCACTGCGTTCGGACCCATTGGCAATACTAAGAACCTGAATTAAGTTCTGTTCAGTGAGCTCCATAGTATAATTTCGCGATGACCAATGGTACTTCAATACTCGTTTGCTGTAAACTCCATTGAGTGGTATAGTACCAAAGTTCATCTATTGAGGTATACAGTCGTAATATTTGAAGAGTGTTTGTCTATAAAACTTATTGAGTCCATCTTTTCGTCTCATCACCATCAGCCCATTCACGTTCTTCGTACCCCAAGAGTTTCTTGACTGATGAAACTACCTCTGGATCACCCATATTCTTACCAAGATTGTCACTGATCTTAATCGAAGGATGTCCACCAGCAGCTCTCAATTTGATAACTATATTCATAGGAGCTGATTTCTCACCACTCTTATTCTTGAAGTCATTGGTGAAATATGTCCCCACTCCAAAAGTAGGTTTAAGACCTGCTTCTATTGCAGCATTCTTGTATTTGATACACTTTTCAATATTCAATGAGTCACTGTAACAGATTATCTTGGAGTTAGCAGGGTATCCTAACTTTTGATAGTGATCAGCTATTTTCTTGGTGTATACTAAGGGATCACCAGAATCTTGTCTGACACCACTATAATAATCAGTGTAGGGTTTTGAAAATGATTTCAAGAATGAATCTGTTCCAAAAGTATCAGTCAATGCCAAACCAGCATGTTCACCTCCAAAAGTTTCAACCCAATATTTCATAGCATTGTAGTTAGCATGGGTATAGTCTTGGGTGATTGACGCAATCCCCATGAACCATTCGTGAGCCACTGTTCCAATTGGTGGTAAATCATACTTTTGGGCTAACAACACATTAGAAGTTCCAATCAAAAATTGTGGGGTTGACAGTTTAGAAGCAAAATCTTTTAAAGTCTTAACAACAAGGTCTTGTGTTTTAAATGATCTTCTTCTTCTAGTACCGAATTCACTAAAGTAGCATCCTGCTTCGAATAACTTTTCACATTTGAACGTTGCCAACTCTTGTTGTCCCTCAAAATCCCAATCTGTATCGACAAATCTAAAATACGATTCCGATATCAATGCAAGAATTGGAATCTCATACAAGATAGTCTCAGCCCAATTTCCTTCGATCTCTATGGCAAAATTATCCAAGTTTTCTTCATCGTTGGAATATTTCACTTGTGATTGGGGATCGAGCTTGAAATCTTTGAGATAATTCAAGTAATCGTCAGTCATTTGAGGTAACTTAGTTCTTAAGAATTCAATTTCATTGGCTGTGAACCTCAATTGACCTAATAGTTCAATTTGATGCTTCAACCAATTTATAGCATCGGCATTGAGTACCATTGAGGGGGTTCTGTTAGTGTAAGCATAAACCACATTGCAATCTTTGAAGTGTTGGAAAACAGCATTTTGCATGAAAAGCTTATAGACATCGGTGTCTATAAGAGAAGTGATTGCAGGTTCCATAATTTGATTGAGGATCCAACGGTTTAAATGGTACTGACTCAAAAATATACGAACTAATTCGCTTTATTTTTTTGTGTCATAGGCCAAGCTAATGCATCGAACTAAGGGGCATTGCACGATCAGTTACCTTTCTGGGATGGTGACTAATAAACTTACGAAACGATAGTGCTACTCACAAATAGCACGTCACTAGAATGACTGATGTCTCGGTAATGGTCACAAACACACCATTTGGTCGTAGAATGTGAATTTCACAAAACATCGAAGAGACACGTAGACAAGTAAATTGGTAGAGTTGATTTTCTCTTCTGAAGTCACAAAGTTCACCTTCTAGTAAGTCGAAATTTGGCAACAATAGTATCTGTCATAACGCCCCGCACGACTTTAGTTAACTACCAAACTGAAACGAAGTTACGCTTGCCATTTTACATAATCTGAAATCAGCGAGAAAAAACATCTCTCAATTTGAACTCCCTTTCATCATGGATCAAGCAAAAAGTTTCTTAACTAAAATCGACCAAGTGAGTATTTGAACCTATCAATTGGAAACTTTAGTCAACAGGTAATCGTTTAATACTAACTTAAAGCACACTCAAGGTATTTCTGTTTTAGGGCAATTCGAAGCACAATCAGGTTTACCAAGATCATACGCTGTTCTTGGTCTTGTTGGTGTTTACTTTGTCTTGATTTTCTTGAACGTTGGTGGTATCGGTCAATTGTTATCTAATATCGCCGGTTTCGTTGTTCCAGGTTATTTTTCTTTGATTGCTTTGGAAACAAAAACCAAAGCAGACGACACTCAATTGTTAACTTACTGGGTTGTGTTCGCTTTCTTAAACGTGGTTGAATTCTGGTCTAAGGCAATCTTGTACTGGATCCCATTTTACTATTTATTCAAAACTGTTTTCTTGTTGTATATTGGAATTCCCGCTTTTAATGGTGCTGCTGTCGTTTATGAAAACGCTATTAGACCAATTGCTAAAAAAATAACCGCCAACAAGACCATCGCTGAAGACATTAATGATGTGGCTGAAGGTGTTTCCTCTTCTGTTCAATTATAGATTGTTCATAATGTTTGTTCAAACCCTGAATAATCAAATAAATCTTCGTTGATATTACCGTTCAACTTGTAATTAACTTTAACCCTTAATTTGATCTTAGATCCTGCTTTACCTATCAACTTGATCGTTTGGGTTATCACTGAATTTTGGCTAGGAAGACTGTTTTGGCCGCTAGCAGATAAACTCAATTTCTGTGATTTGGGTACAGCAATGAGTAATTGGAAATCACTAATACTATCATTGGTGTTTGACTCAATGACAGCATCTATGAGTGCTTGGCCATTTCCTATTTGTTTGGTCACAAACTTAACACTCAAGTGGTCATTATTGAATGCTGGTGGGATATTTGATGTTGATGATACGTTGACAGAGGTTGCGTTTTGAGCTTGTGTTGGTTGATCGAACAAACCAAGGATATCTGAATTTTTGGAAGGCGTAGAAGGTGCCGCAGGTTGGTTGATATTACTGAAAATATCCGATAGCAAATCATTAGAGTTGACAGGTTGAGTTGTTGGCCTTGACACATTTGCTGGTGGTGCATCATCCATCAAATCTAATAATAAATCATTTGTGGTTTGCACTTGAGATTGATGCTTGTTGGCAATTTGTGTCTTAGGTTTGTTCTCATTCAATGATAACATCTCAATTTGTTTTGTAGGTGCTGGCGGCATCTTAGCTAAAAGTCCTTTACGGATCTTCATATCTTGTTGGAAGATTTGCAAATACTCATTAGCTCTGATTTGAATCTCCAAAATGTTGTCTGTAGTTCTTGATTGTAAGAATAATCTCAATGATTCGATTGACTTGTTCTGGGTAAAGTTAACAGATAATTTAATTATAGCATTCAACACATAGTTGTTCAAAACAATCAATTCTGCATTAGAGAATGTTGAACTGTTTGTTAACAATTCGATAAGATGTAACAATTTGGCTTCATCCAAAATCACCGATTTTCCATCAACTTCAATGGATTCGTTCAAGACTAATTCAGTGAATTCACCCAAACACCATACCACGATGACCGACAAACTGAATTGGTTCAAATCGTCCAATGTCATCTTCACTAATTTCAATAAGATGCTTTTCTTGAGTTCGTGGTTACTCAACCTAATGAACAAGTTCAAGATGTTGGAGATGATGTTGGGTTGAATGAAGTTTTCAGAGTTGCTCAAGATTCTAACGAGATTTTCAAATTTCCAGTTATCATTAGGAGAATATTTCTCAATGGAGAATATAAGTTGGGAGATAATGTAAGGTTTCAAGTCATTATCATCACTTGTCTGTAGGTAATTGACAATTTCTTTTATAACAACTCGAATATTTGATTCGTTCAATATAGCAAAGGATAGTTCCAATGATCTCCTTCTGATAGAGATATCACCATCGTTCAAGCAACTAACAATGGTTGATCTATGTCTTTGCACAGCATTGGGTTCAATATTGATCACAGACAATAAGGTATTCAATGCAACGTATCTAGTATTGTTGTCTTTGGTACCGAGGAACTTACCAAGTAAATTTATACCAAGAATCTTCAATGCTTGATCAGAATTGATTCTAAAAATGGTTTTGATACACTCGTACAACACAGCATGATTCACATTCTTACCAGTTTCAATATTGGAGCAGATTTGAGTAAGCATGTCATTAACTTTTTCCAAGTTATGATCAGAGAACTCAGGAATCATACACAAAGCTCTCAAAGTCGATATCAAGTAAACTTGTAAGAAAGGATCATTGATTCCCAAAACATCGTAATCAGGATTGTAACCACTAGTGGTAATTCGTTTCAAATGTTCAAGAATTCTTGGAGTAAGTTTGACCAACAAAGCTCTATCAGCATTTGAACCATGCTCCACGATACTGTTTAATAACTTCAAAGCACCAAGTATGACACCAGAACTCTTTTCGCTCAAGAGTATTGGTAATTTTTCAATGAAGAATTCGACTAATTCGGGGTCCTTTTCAATGAGTTTTGCAGCAACGATACATGCTTTCTTTTTGATATAGGCGTGGTTAGTTCCAATAAGTTTCTCCACGTTAGTGTATAAATCTCTTGCCAATTCAGGTGAGGCGACATTACCTAAACAGCATAATGCTAAGGCCACAATATAATTGTTTGGATGTTGCATGTCATTGTCCAAAGAATTGGTTAATAGAGTCAAGACTTCTTGGTTTTCATCGAGAATTAATGACGTGGCTAAGTAACCAAGTCTCTTATCAGCAAATTTTGGCGATGCTAACAACTTGATACATTCAACTTGTCCAAAATGAGTCTTCTCCCCAATAATATACAAGTACAACAATTTTGAGATGTTAATTCTCCTGGTTGTCTGGTCTAAATTGACATCTTTGAAACTTGTTCTTATTGATGCCGATTCTTTTCTGACAACAGCTCTTTCATCAGCGATTGTTTTCGATTTTCTAACCGCTTTGATGAATGACTTCAAAGACCCCATACCTAATTAAGTTGTTGATGTAGCGGTGATGTGCTGTCAGGGAGAACTTAGTGTTGTTTTGGTGCCAGTAGATCGATATTTCAGCAGTGTGAGACTGACACTCTGCACGACCATGAGTGAACCAAATACTACAGGTAAAGTAATTATAGTTACTACAAAAGGGAAGATAGAAGTCGACTTATGGTGCAAGGAAGCCCCTGATTCATGCAAGAAGTTTCTTGAAAATTGTTTGAACAAAAATTACAACAGTAAGAAGTTCACAAGAATTATACCGAACAAATTAGTTCAACTCGAAGACATTGACGAGGATGTGAACCACGACGGAGAGTCCAAGCTGCAGAACTTAATAAAGGACGAATTCAACAGTCGAATCAAATTTAACAGAGGTTACATTGGGATAGTCAGTGAAGACTCAGAGAAGAGGAATCACCACACTTGCAAGTCGTTCTTCATAACTCTAGCAGCAATCCCTGAGTTCAATGGGAGGTACAATATCATAGGGAAGGTCATGGGCGAGTCTTATTATAACGTGGTCAAGATTGGGGAGAGTGAGTTGGAAAATGATGTTCCTATATTTCCTGCAAGTATCACTGATGTTGAGATTGTTGTTAAGTACTTCGACGACTTGCAACAAGAAGTCAAGCAAGAGAAGAATGAAGTCAAGAAAAGGAAATCCAACAAGTCCAAAGTGAAAATGAGCTACGAGGAATTTGAAGACGAAGAAGACGACTTTCAAATGAAAAATATCTACCGACTGGAACCTAAAAAACTAGAGCGAGAGGTGACTGCTACAGCTCCTGCAGCTTCGGACTCCGAGTTGCAGAACAAAATAGATACCAAGGAAGTCCCAAGTTCCAAGGACCAGTCAGGAGATGCACAACCAAAAGCAGACGAGCTAGAACAATCAGAGAATGAAACAGCACCCACTGTACCCCAAAATCTGCAACCTGAAACCATTACAGATCCAGAGAAGTTAATACCAGACTACCCAAGACGAAGGGACCCAACTATCGACTCAGATTACGACTCAGACATAGATTGTGTTGAGGATATCGATATCGAAATTGTTAAAAGTCATAAATTTCATCGCTAAATATACATGTTTTGTGGGGACCGTTGATAGGTACCATGCAGTGCCATTAATGATGACATATCGTTTCAGTCGTAACGTTTGTTCTCACAAGTGAGGTGGTTTAATTTCACTCTTGAATCCAGCCACAGTGAAATTTAAATTTGGTAAGTTTGATGTGGTGTAACCACTGTTGGGGTTGAGCCAAGGATGATTAAGAAGTGATGAAGCATCGTATCTCTTACTGAGATCAAAATCGAGACACTTCAAAATGAAATCACTCAAAAGCTTAAGATTATTATCATGCTTGAATTTATACTTCTCCATCAACACATTTTCCAATTTCCAAAACTTTAAGTTTTTGATATTAACCAACTCCTGTTTCCCGTGGCTTTCTTCAAAGTAAGTTTCCCAGTATTTGCACGAAGAAAGATACTCAGAAGTAGGGAAATAACCCAAGAGTTCAATGATTTGTGCTATGTGATCTTCATCTTTGGAAAATGTGGTTCCTCCATCATGAGGGTCAAAAAGATAGTCTCCAGTAATAAGTTCAAAGACAATACACCCCAAAGACCATATGTCAGCAGATGCGCCCCATTGTTTATGTCTTAGTATAACTTCAGGAGCTCTATACTGCCTTGTTTGTATGGAGTTTGTGAAATGATGATAAACGTAGGTAGCATTCCCGAAATCTGATAATTTAACTTTCAAGTTTTTGTCATTGATGTTGGTCTTGAAAGGTTTAGAGGGTTTGATAATTGAAGAAGATTGTGTTGATTTGTCGAGTATCCTCGTTTGTGGCAACGAGATGAGTATATTTTCGGGTTTCAAGTCCGTGTGAATTATACCCTTTCTATGAGTGTAGTCCAATGATTGAAGCATTTGAACAGTAATGATTTTGACGAGATTTAACGGTAAACCTCCATACTGCTCTTTTGATTTGAGCTTGTCAAAGAATGAATTTGATTTCTTTTGACGTTGGTACTGCTTGAGGCAATTAAGTAAGTTTTCTCCCATCAAGTCAAAAACGAGACATACGTGATTACCATTTGGACCCAAGATCATAAAATCATCCCGAAGGTTGACGAGATGTTCATTACCTGGATGTTTTAAGAGTTTCAAAATCTTGATTTCATCGAGGGCTGACTCCTGGTACACTTCACTTGACTTTACTATTTTTATAGCAAAATACTCCAGCAACTCAATGCACTTGCAAAGCCACACTGTAGAGAAATGGCCCCAACCAAGCTTCTTGATGATTTTATAGCTTGAATGGGACTCACCAGAGTGGTAGACGTCACCTAATTTGACAGGATGGTAGCCACCAATTTTGTAGTCATTTATATCTTCTTCGTGATTGAGGTCTTCATTTTGTTCAGTGATGGAGTCTTCTATTTCGAAATTAGACGTCATTTCACTGTTGGTTAACGAGATACACTCGCTTGTGAAGGAGGTATATCGTGAGTTCGGATCATTGCCCAAAAGTGGTGGTGGAACATCGGCTGGCGATAAGTGAGTCGGAGTGCGATCCTTTGATGCCGCCATCATATTCGTGTGGTCGGAAGATGATCCGGTAGACGGTGACTGAGTTTGACCAACTTGTGAAGAAGCATAATAATTATCAGTTGTGGTTGAGATACGATTGGAACAATTATGTGAGATTGTTGGGGACAGAGAATCATCAACATGAGATACTTGACAAGGGCATTCAGATAACAACAGAGTATCAGTAGTACTAGAATGTAAAGCTGAAAGTTGTCTTGATGAAGCAGCCGTTGAAGATTCGGAAGATTGGAAAGTATACCGATAATCATACTCATCTGGCTTACTTAGGGGATCATTATGGGTGGACTTCTTTGATTTCTTCCATAACGATGTTAGTTTCTCTTCATTGAGTTTATTTTTAATACTCCGTGGAACGAGTAACATTGTAGTAGGGATTAAGATAAGGGACGAAATCTATTTTTTATATTCTTATTGATGAACGGCATTTTGACGGCTATTACACAAAATAAGCGCCATAGTGCATTACACAATCGCATTAATTACATCAAACGGTGGTGGGATTGGCCCCAAAAAGAAATAAGCTTGGGGTAGTGGTTTTCCCACTATGATTTTTTCTCTTTGTTACTCTAAGTAGTAAGTCGCCGTCAGTGGAGTCTTGCTATTGGTTTTTCAGCTATTGATGCAAATATGTGGTATTGTACTTTCACCAGTATTGCACTTTGTAGCATTGCTACTTTATGAGTCATGCTATTGGTCAATCTGTGATATGCGTGACAAACATGACACTAGTGATGTATATTAATGACCCACTTGTTATGCCGACTTTCTGTTGCCATTGGCTGCATCAAGACTGCCAAATCTGTCACTCTGTGTAAGTATAACAACCTGTCAACCAGGTTCAGTTGGCTACAGTATTCCTCTCTACACCTAATTGAGCGAAAATCATAGGGAAATTTTAACTTCCCCAAAAAAAAAGTTGGGTAAAACTGGTATTTATACTCTTTATCCATTGCGCTAGTTCAAGTTAAACTTCAATTAAACTTGTTAACTCAAGCGGTAGCGTAATCAATTCAGAGAAACTTATTCAGCGAGGTTCTGTTTCTCATAAAAACATAAGTTTGGGGTAACAATTCTGTTTTTTGGGGAAAATGTCTACTTTTAAAAATCTGTATTTTGACGTGAATGTATTGGAAGATCCATATGTACACCCAAATATTGAATTAAGTATACCACTACCATTTGATGACGAATCAACTTTTGTCAAAGCTGATGATAATGAACCACTTTCAAGAAACTGGGCAATATTAAATAACTTCTTTGGTTGGGTAACTGGTATTGATTACAATGGTATCTACTCAAAAAATGAATACTACTATTCAATCAACAAACATTCTCCAAAATTCAATAAAAAGCTTCTAGACTTTATGTCAAACAAATTAGAGAAAGACGATGAAAAATTAGACCAGCTTATCTATGAGCTAATTGATAAAGAGTACAATTTGAACTTGATAACCTCAAAACAATTACCCCAAAGATTCAAGCAAGTTAAACAATTCATGATTGATTACTACACTCAAGAGAACAAAAAGAATTTCCCTTACTTTAAATCTGCAAACTTCATCAGAATATGTTACGTTACTGTCATCAAGTTGTTACAAAACATGTTTCCCGATGGGATCTTTTGTAACCGGGACCAATTCACTAAATTGTACGAGCTCTACAGAAACGACCCCATGTCAATCTTGTTTCTTCCTTGTCATAAGTCCCATGTTGACTACATTATATTTCATATCTTTGCAGTTAGGTTTCAGATGCCTACTCCAACAGTTGTCGCTGGTGAAAACTTGAATGTTGCAGTTTTTGGCCTGATCTTGAAAAATCTTGGTGCTATCTTCATCAAGAGAAGCTTCAACAACGAATTGTACACAGAGCAAAACTTGGTCAATTTGTTTGAATTTTTGGTTCTCAACAACGTCAATATTGAAGTCTTCATTGAAGGTACAAGATCAAGAGATGGTAAATTGTTACTCCCAAAGTATGGGGTTCTCAAAATGTTAAGTCAAGTGTATGAGAACACCCGAAAGAATTTCTTGCTTCAACCATTGAGTATTGCTTATGAGAGAATCTACGAGACAGATGGGTACTTGAATGAATTGGTGGGAAAGGATAAGAAACAAGAAAGTTTCTTGAGAATAATATCCAATGGTATTAGTAACTTATTGGAGACCCCAGAAGAGACTAATATTGATAAAATTATTACCAGGAACTTGTCTTACGACAACTGTAACAGAAAACTTAGTGGCAGAATATTTGTGAAATTGGGAACTGCTTTTTCCTTTGAAGATTATTTGAACGAGCCTGGTGCTCTTGTTCATGGACAGGTCAATTTGAAGCGGTTGGGGTTCAAAGTGTTACACGATGTCAATGCCATTAACTACTTACACGAAGTTGCTGTTGTTGGAACCATTCTTCAAGTCTACTTGTACAATAATCCTGGTACCAAAGTAATCAACCTTTCTTCGTTGAGGCCATACAGAGAAATGATCCTCAATACTTTGAAATACTTTTTAGATGACAAAATCAACTTGGCTTTGGTTGATTACATGATAAGTTTGAACGACGATGATTTCAACTACACGGTGAAATTTCAAGTTATAAAATTTTTCAAGTTCATCAAAGTGGTTGGGAACACTATTGAAATAGTCAACGATATCGAATTGGTTTACTACAAGAATCTTGCAATTCATTTGTTGATAAATGAATCTTTGTTGTCATTCACTTTGCGCAATACCAAGGTCAAATCATTGAAGAACATTAAAGCTGTTTTCCACATTTTGCAGACATTTTTGAAGAGTGAGTTCTTGTTTGACTACAATCCCAACGAGTCAGAAACTTGTGAAAGATTAATTGAGAAGTTAATAGCAGATGGCAAGATATCTGAAGACCTCAAAGTTATCGACGAAGCATACATTGAACGCATGTCGTCAATTGCTTTACCTTTTCTCAAAAGCTATTTGATTTGCATTGATAACCTTGTTCTAATTTGGGAACAATATTACAAGACCAATCAAATTGAAGTGAATTTGGACTACTTGATCAATAACGATGTTGATAATGATTTCCCTACCACCAAGAAATTACTCAAGTTGATCCAAAAAAATTCGGGCGATCAAGACCTCGAGTCCGCAAACAAGCAATACCTACTCAGCTGTTTGTTTTATCTCAATCACTTGAATTTAATCAAGATCTTCAAGAACAAATCTAAGACTCAAGCATACGTCAAAATTGAAAACAAGAAAGATCTTCTTTTCACGCTACAGTTCTTCAAAAACTTCATGGAAGGTAACAATGGTCATCATGACGAGATTAAAGTAGACTATATGTCTGATATTGTCAACAATAGAGTTAGAAGAGACATTAAACTCTAGATAGTTTGTTTTGATTAGCATATCGCAGCATTAGACATTGACGTAAATGGACAAATTTTTGCAGTAATTCGCAGTAGATTTCTCAAGTGCTATTTAGGATGTTGTTGTGGTCAATCATTGTGGGAATTTTGTCAGCAATACGATCTCAATATGTGTTGATATGGCCAGTTAATGATAGTGAATTATTTAGTTACACGGACTTACTGTTTTGCAAACTGCTACCTTTGCAATTAAAGAGTGAGTTGTCAAATTCTTATTTGGGTAGTGACTATTGCGGCAATGTAAGCTATAGAAACAATTATGATCCACGATTGGTACCAGCGATTTGGCTTCTGATGATCAATAACAACAATAAGAGTGGTCATTCGCTTCATCCAGTTGAATTGCCATTTCTTTGGGAAAATATCGTAGAGCTCACTGACATACTTGACAGTTGTGAATCATTTTTCGACAAGTTTAAAATTCTCCCCGAAAACGCAAATGTGGCCGATTTTTGTACAGATGATACAAAGATGCTTCAAGTTCTAAGACCGATTCAGAACAGAATGACTGAAGACGCAAGAAAAGTTATCGGGTTGAACTATCTCAAGTACTCTGCTCAAATTCCAGAAAATATAATTTTCACCACCTCCCGAGGTGCTTTCAAATTTCCAACAGTCAGATCAAACTTGTTCGATGTGATTGAGTCTAATAGAAAGGTGTGGAATTTGAAAAATGAAACCCACCATTTCGAGACCCTGCTCAACTCAACCAGCTACCCCAGATTTTTGTTGAAAAAATATTGGCCACAGAAGGATTTGAAATTATTTCCGGAAGAATTTACTGTACCTGAAGAGAACTACAATGCACCAGATCAAGAGGAAAAGTTCTTCTTTGAAGCTCTTTTGAGTCCGAATGGTGGTTCACATTTTGACTGGAGGTTTTTTCGGAAATCAATCTTCTCGGATTATGAGAGACAAGCCATTTTGCATCGGATTGCCCGAGCATGGCTAAGATTCACCAATGCTAATGGACTCAAAACGTGGCTTGCACATGGGTCACTAATGGGGTGGTTTTGGAATGGAATGAGCCTACCTTGGGATCAAGATTTGGATGTTCAAATGACAATGGATTCTTTGAAGCTCTTGAACGAAAACTTCAACAATAGTCTTGTAATTGATCTTGATGACGAAGCGAGTGGCAGTTACTTGATCGAAGTTAACCCTGCCTTTCTCAAAAGAGAAACCGTGAACCGTACTAATGCTATCGATGCAAGATTCATAGATACCCAAAGCGGTTTCTACATTGATATCACGTCTCTCGCAATAACAAACAAAGCTTCAGAGTTAAATATCAAAGACCACTACAAAGAAAGAGAATTCAACCAATTGCTTGATCGGGAGTATCTACGCAAACGGGAATCTTCAACAGTTTTAGTCCAGGACTTACTTGGTGACCTCGAAAGCAAGAGAGAATCATTAGCTAGTGGGAGAGAATTAGTGAATTGCAAGGACAATCATTTCTACAAGGTAAGTGAACTTACACTCAAACCAGTGATTTTCGAAGGAATTAGAGCATATGTGCCCTCAGAATACGAGGCTTTATTGGAACGTGAGTATCCCAAAGGATTGTATTACAAAAAGTTCAACAATTACGTCTTTAGATCAGGACTAAAGCTCTGGCTACCTGCCGATATATGCAAGAACGACTGGATCGGTACGGAATGCTCTCATCCAGAAACCCAATTTTACAGAGAAGCCACTAAGGACTTGACATCTCATCATGATCTGATATTATACTATAAACTGCTTGATTTCAAAGAGCATGAACCAAGTTTTATTGATCCCTGGATGTTGAAACGTTGCAGGGAGATTTCTGCGTAACTCATTATTGGTGGAGACTATTTAAATTCTGGCATCTCTTCCACCTTTAGAAATGTCAGAACCGAATCTAGAAAGAGGCCACAAGACACTAACAACTTTACCAACTACTAGTGCTTGACTTATTGGACCAAAATTATTGGAATCTATTGAATGGAATGCATTGTCACCTTCTACCCAAAGATGATTTCTAGGAATTGTGGCCTTTGGTTTAGGGTATGGAGGTTGCTTACATTTCACAGTTTCACCCTGAAGACCCACCACTCTTTTCGTCAAGAGCTTTTCTGGGTCTTGTGGTGATCTGAACATGATGATGTCGCCCCTTTTCAATGAATCAGGATTCTTCAAGTTGAATTTCTTAACGAGCACTACATCATCAGCAGTTGTTTCAGTTCCGGGATTAAAAGTTGGAGTCATAGAGATACCACTTATGAAGTAGGGCTGATAAACATGTTGAGTGAACGTGAATACCACTGGAATCCACGTCAATGCAACCAAGGACGTCTTGAAGCCCTGTGGAAATGCCTTAAACATGAAGAGGTCAAAAAGTGCGAGCGGGACTTAAATCGATGTGGCTACTATGAGTGGTGAGTTTTTAGTGCCGATTTTGCTAGTGTTGACTTGAGGCATATGAAGTAGCTCAGAAGATTAATGGACAGATCTGAATTTTGGTGAAGTCCTGCAGATCATGCCATTTTTCAAAAGAGACTTCCCACTCAAACACAACAATTACAGATACAGATAACGTTCCAGTGTTACATGACACCCGATATGGTAACAGATGCAGTATAGGATCAATATCCTGTATAATTGTTCCTATAGGTAATTGAAAAATTGCAATTCGCAATCAGTGAAGCTCAACAAATATGGCAAACATTCAGAGTGGATTACTTGACCAAATACTATTGGACGATATAGCTAAATGCTGTCCTACTCAGTTTCTTGCATTCCACCAATGTATGTCTAAACCAGTTGAGCAATCAGGCTCATGTACTACAGAACAAATGAACCTTTCAAAATGCATTAAAAGCGACGTTCCATCATTTCAAAAGATTCAAGGGGTTTGCGCTGGTAAACTTCAAGCTTATGAGGCTTGTTTGAGAACTAATGGTCCAACTGGTAAAGGTTGTGAACAAGATTTAGAGATGCTTCGTAGCTGTGCTTTAGGAAGTTTAGATAATTAACTTATTTTGTAAATAGATCAAATTCTATATTTTGATGGAACCTTGCTCAAGTCTATTGGAGACTGGAAGTTATTAGCAACTTGTCTGACTTGTGGATTTTCATTATGTGATTCTTCAATTTCGTGTTCATGATGTAATAGTTCATGTTCAATATCTTCTTTATGTTTGATTAAAACTGATGGATCTTGGTCACGATGATACTTGTTCCAATGATGCTCTTCGTACTCACTCTCGAAATCCAAATGATGCCCTGAACCATAACCAAAATCAGGTAATTGCCCACTCTGACTGAATTGTAACCATTCTTCCATTTCAATTTCACCATCTTTGTTAGTATCAAGCAACAGTAATATTGTCTTTACCACTTTAGCCTTGTCTTCCTTAGTCACAGTCTCCCCATCATGGTCATGCGCTCCCATGCCACTACCGTCTCCTACCACATCACCACGAGCTAATCCATAAATATTGAGAATGTCTTGAGCATTCCACTTGCTGACCCCTCTGAGATCGTGGAGCTTGAAGAAGGTTTTAGCATCAAACTCGTCAATCTGATGCTCTTCCATCATGTGCCACTTCTGCCACGTTACTCCCTGTGGTGGAGTCTTTGAAGTTCCATGAGCAGTGACTGCCGCTACTAGAGCGAGAATGAAAGTGAGTTGCATAGTGCGATTAGAATGCTATTGTTTGTGCTTGTGAACAGTTCAATTACCAAACTCTTCTGTAACTTGTTACCACAAACTTGTTAGATGCGATGTTGTCGTTGGTCGGTGGTACTCGTGGAATCGGGTCGCACTCAAAAAGCGAATTCATGAACCCTAATCTTCCCCACAAAGCCACTGAGTCCCGTGTAGGTAGAGAAAATCAACGGTATAACCCAGAGAGTCACGCACGTATGGTGGCAGGGTGCATTTGTCTAAATGAGACTAAGGACAAAGTTATAATGATCCTGTCATCAGCACATCCCGACAAATGGGTCCTCCCAAAGGGTGGAATTGAACTTGATGAAGGTGAGGACTTTGTGGTAACTGCCGCAAGAGAAACTTGGGAAGAAGCAGGTTGTGAGGGAAAGATATTGAGTAAGCTTCCTGTGGTTTACGACTCAAGAGGTCAAAAGGCACCAGTTTTACCTAAAGGTGAAGAATTTGACCCCAAAAAAGTTGTACCAAAGTCTGAATTCCACTTTTACGATATGGTGGTGGACAAATTGCATACTGAATGGCCCGAAAAGGCTCAAAGACAAAGAAGATGGTGTACTTACTCTGAGGCTAAGCATGAATTACTTAAAGCCAATAGACCAGAATTAGTGCAAGCACTTGATCTGTCTGCTATTTTCAAAGTAGAGGAAGAGCAACTTAATGACATTTATTGAATTAATTTACTTCACTTGAACAAGCCACTCATCATATTGGCAAGCATGTTTCCACCGCCACTTGGGTTACCAAGATTCAAATTGAAATAGAACCTGCCAATATAGTCTAAAGGATCCTTAAGTTGGTGTTTTACGAGTAATGGCTTGTACTGGTCGTACAATTTCATGAATCGTGTTCCGGACTCCTTTTTAGTTAATGTTAATGAAACTAACTGTAAAAAGTTAATGAGTTCATGATTGGGGAAAAAAGTTATCTTGGCTGTACCCTCCTGAATAACCTCACACTCACTTGTAGATGACAATTTTTCCACAAAGATATCGATCGCTGTTTGCATGAATTGAGTATTCTTCAAGTAGGCATAATTGATCACTGCTCTCGCCAAAAAAATTCCTGGATCCTCGTTGGATTGCTGGTACCAATCAAAAAGGTAATTCACATATGCATTTAATGATTCGGAGTTACCCAAAATCAAATGTAATTCACTGAAATTGAACAATTTGACTTTCTCTGTGTTAGCACCAGTAGCTTGGAAAAGAGAATTCAAAAGCTTGATACCAAATAAACTGTGTAAATCACTATCGCCAAACTTGAGCTCTTTGTTTGAATTCTTGGACCAGTTCAATGCTGTTTTAGCCAAATCTAATAAACTTGGATCATTATTTGGTAAGTAGTTTACCAACTCAATGATTTTTACCTTGAATGGCTTCTGTTGTGGATCATTACCGCAAACTATACCGGCCTCATTGTAGACAGAAATCAAGTAATTGATCAAATCAGATGCTGATGCATATTCTTTATTCTTTGATAGGATTATCGAACCTTGATACAACAAGTCAATAGACTCGTCATACTGCTTGGCTTTGATATATCTATTAGCAATGGTTCTTAATGTCTGATGAGCTTCATAGAACTCTCCTGCATCGATTCTTGCTTGAAACCTTGCTAACGTTCTTTGAAGTTTGTCTGACATTAATGAACTCGTGGAAATCTGTGCTCTAATGATGTTGGTCACGTGATATCACTGGACCTATTATCTTATTCAAAGTTTCTGGAGTAAGCACTGTTCTGTTCCATGGGACCAATGGTCGCTTAATGTAGAGTTTACCTTCAATTGTGTCTTTGATCACAATAACAGGTCCAAAAATGTTTTCACACCAATCGGATACAGACTTCAAGCTAGTGGTATCACAAATGACAACCTTACATGCAAGGTAAACTGCCCTTGGTGTAAGATGGCTCATATCAATATTATGAACTTCAAGTAAGCGAAGCAGTTTAAGATTTTCGATGATTGTTTCGAATATTTCGAAGAAGCTTTCTCTACCTTTTCTAAAGTTGAACTTACTATCGATTTTCCTGGTTAAAGTTCTCATAACTTTGTTACTCTGAGGTAAAATACACTCTATCGTTGACCTGGATAACACTTGGGTAGTTGATACTAGGGAAAGATGGTAAATATTGAGTTGATGCAATTGGCGAAAATAGATTGATTCGTCCAATTGTTTATGATAATCTGGCGATTTGAAATTCTTTCTTTTGAAAGTTAACCTGATTAAAATCTTGTGGGCCGTTGGAGGCAAGAACTGAAACATTGTAAGAAAATCAGGAACATTTGTGTCAAGTCTAAGAATGACAAGTTGATGAAAATGCAGTAGGCACAAGTACCCCAGATGAGGTGTTCTTGGCTTGAAACGTTTACGAACATCTTTCAAGTAAATTCTCAATGAGTTATTGACGATACTCTCATCGGTTTTCTGTTCTATGTCGTTAAGATTTACTGACAATAGTTGGGTTTTACAACGAATTACAGTTGCAATTTTCAAAAGTTTTTTACACGTCATCGACATATTTTGTAGAGAATCATTATCGATCTCCCATGAGTAATACAAGATTCTGGCATGAACATCAGTAGGAAGATCAAGGAATTTCATTTTGCAACCGTTTACAAACCGGGGAAATTATTCTAGTGGGTGATTCACGTGACCGATTCAACCTGGACTTAATCGGAAACCAATCACTGAGAATTTTATTATACTATGAGACCAAGCACAATATTGAGGAAGTACTCACCACTTATCAAGTTCGTTGGTGGTCCACATAAAGGTAAGTGAGACATTCTGCCGATTTTTACTAACATTAGCTTCTTTCCACAAACCTCTGATACATCCATGTGCCCCGGAAGGTTTATCACCAAGTAAAGCTTCTTCATATGTGAATAATAGTTCAATTGAAGCTGAAGATGGTGAAGTCTTTTCCAGATCCTTGTTATCCAAGAGATTCAGATATAAAATGCCAAGTTCTGTCGAAAGTGACAATATTGTGAGTGGGGGTGCTGAAGTGGTTTTCTAAGTGAATAGACGAGAATATTGTTAATTGTAGGATTCTTGTGCTTAGCACTTGAAGAGGTCAGTGTGATGACCGTGGTGTCAAGTGATAGGGAACAGATTGGTTGATTGCAAACGTGTTTGGAATATTTGTGTGGTGAACATAAGCCATTCGATTTGATGTTTGATGTGCTGTTTGATTTGTTGTATAAAGGCTGCATGAGCTGTTGGTTGGAATAGCAATCTGGCCCCAGATTTATTACTGTTGAGACCTCCAACTCGACATCCAACCATTGAATGCAAATCACTCACATGCTGATCTTTTTTCTTCCTGTAGGTGACATTTATGTCCATACTCTCTCCAAGATCAATGCAATCTCACAACTGTGATCGAGTTGGCACGATTTCTGATTTCTACATTTACGATCCATCTACTCAAAGTTGATTTTTCTCACCAACCTCAGAATCGCATTTTATCGCCACCATGAACCACGATCCATTCCAATGGGGTAGACCAAATGATGCGACTTATGGTCAGTACAATCATGCCATTGCTAATGCACAGAGTTATGGAACTGACTCACTCAATCAATTTCCAAAAATGAATACACAGAATCCAGCTATTACTGGTACATCAGTATTAGGTATCAAATACAAAGGAGGTGTCCTTATGGCTGCTGATACTTTAGGATCATATGGATCGTTATTGAAATACCATAACATCAATAGATTGATCAAAGTTGGTAAAGAAACAATAGTTGGAATTTCAGGTGATATTTCTGATTTACAATATATCGAAAGATTACTTCATGAATTGGAGACTGAAGAAGAAGTTTATGACAACGCTGGAGAAAACAACTTAAGAGCTCCCCATATCCATGAATACCTTTCAAGAGTTATGTACAATAGAAGGTCAAAAATGGATCCATTATGGAACGCTGTTATTGTTGGTGGGTTTAATGATGATAGAACTCCTTTTTTAAGATATGTTGATATGTTAGGTGTAACATATGGAGCTTCAACTATAGCCACTGGTTTTGGTGCTCATTTGGCAATTCCTTTATTAAGAAATTTAGTACCCGATGATAAAGATTATGTTAATATCACCGAAGAACAAGCTAAAAAGGTTGTTATGGACTCAATGAGAGTGTTGTTCTACAGAGATGCGAGATCTGGTGAAAAATTCAACCTTGTCAACATAAAAGATGATGGTTCAGTAGAGTATGAGCATGATGTTGGTATCACAAATCAAAGTTGGGAATTCGCCAAAGATATCACGGGTTATGGTAGTAAACAATTGTGATACTCTAACATTTTCAGTAATAAACAGCAAAACGATTCAGGATGTAAGCAAAACGAAGGAGATTTGACGTTAGGATGAAGGTGACTGAGTTGACTGCCAAGTAAAGCAAGTGATTTCGTACTTTGCAAAAACGGTATCCAAAACATCAGCACAGAAGAACTGTAAGAAAGTTGACGAGAAGTGACTAGTTGCAGGATAGTGAACAATTTCACAGGATCACAAGATTTTTCAATACTCGATTAGCGAATTTGGGTGAAACTGTGCTGAGATTGGATGATTCCTGCGTCATTCAGGAATTGACCAGCATGAAAAGGCTATTCGTTTAATGAGCGCTGTTTTGTACGAATGCTACTGCACATGTAATACTTTATCAAATACTCAGTGCAGCCAAGTAACGCAATTGAGTCAAAGTAATGGGACGTCATGGGAACGTGAATTGGCACTTTTTACTTTTTGTTGATCAGCTACGATGAAGTCTTGGGTGATTATTTCGCAAGCAAATCTGTGGAATAATAACCCTATAAAATACAAGTTCTATTGCATTTGACAAACCTCTTCTATATGGAGATAGTAGGTTACTTGCTGTATATTAAATATGATTCAACGAGTACAATGGCCTCCATCGCCAAGTAGGGCTTTGATTGTCCATGGAGCTGGATGGTGGAATCGGCCAAGCGCTGGATCTTCTTTAGATATTTTTTATGGTTTTAGCACCGGTTGCGTAATTCTTAAGGCGACTAGTACCATCGAAGATTCCTGATAACAAGGGGATCACGCTACTGCAGAAGTCAATTGCATATTGCAAGGCCCATAATCTTCGGCTACTGGTTCTCTGAGGCGTGTTGGAGCAGCTGGTGTGTTCGAATGCATGTGTAACTGCCATTGACTAATTGTGTTTTCTAGAAGGGAAAAAAGCATCAAAAGTGCAGCAAAATCAATTATGACTATCCAGAAAACAAAGGTTTTTCGATTTCTTTTTAACGATTTCATTATTTTATCAGAGTCGTGTGTCCCTCTGGCATACTGGAATTTCTAGAAACCTAAACTATTGTTCTTCGCTTGTGGCTATAAAAGAATTTAATCCCCATTTTCAGCACTGGTTGGCATAATCGTTTCACAAATTCATCAAGTCAAAATCAGTTTGACTAATTCGTGTCATTAATAATAAAGGTTTGAGTTAAATCCATTTTTAGCGTCAAAACTTCCTCCTATCCATTCCTTATCGCAAACTCATTATATCAACTACTGCTTACTCCACACTCTAACAAGTGATGGGGTTTGAGTTAACATTCTTTGGAACTTCAGGTGGTCCAATAGAAGGTTCAACTTGTTCTATTTTATTGAAACCAGCTCATTTATCGTACTCAGATATTCTAGAAAGTCAATTAAAGGACCACTTAATTTGCATCGATGCTGGTTCAGGGGTTTCACGGTTAGCAGAAATAATAAGAACCGAATCTTTAGGTCAATCTGTCTCGCCGTTGCTCAATCTTTACAACGACGCTCTCGATCTAAACCACTACTTGAGTCTCAAAGTTACTAGACCCTTTGAACATTTATTGGAAACAAACATTTCTCCATTGGCTCAGAGCATTAATATCTTCAAGCTTATCAGATCATACTTGATAACTCACCCACATCTTGATCATATTTGCTCTCTTGTTATCAATAGTCCCAGTTTTAAAGATCGCAAATCGGTTTATGGGTCTAAAGAAACAATGCAGGCCCTTGATAAACACATTTTCAATGGTCTCATATGGCCCCGTCTACAAGAATATGACATCTTGAAGTTTAATGAACTTATTCTAGACAAAACTGTCACCATAAACGAGTCATTCGATGTGAGAATGTTTCAGTTGAGTCATGGTGTGGCTCCAAATGAACCAAAGAATAACGCTACACAGGAATCTATTGCAGCTCATACTTGTCATAATTCTCACGGTCATTACTCAAGTTCTGCATTCTTGATTCACAATAAAGCTGATAGTAGTCACATACTAATATTTGGCGATTTCGAAGCAGATGCAACTTCCAATCTCGACTTGAACGATTACATCTGGAGACAAATCAGTCTGCTTATAGTCAACGATAGTCTATCGGCAATTGTTGTGGAATGTTCATGTTCAAGCTCTGCTAATGATACTCAAGAACTCTATGGACACCTCAATCCTGTCAATTTGATAGGAGAATTGATCAAACTCAACGACATTGTACTAAAAGCCTCATCAAACAAAAAATCGCTCAAAAGCTTCAATATTGTCATCAACCACATTAAAGAATCGGAAGATGGTACATCAGATCCAAGAAGAAGAGTCTTGGAAGAGTTAAACAAGCTTAGTCAAAAGCATTCGTTAGATATTAAATTTTCAATCGCCTTATCTGGTATATCGGTGATTGTGTAATTGTATAATGGAATCATGATGATGTAATTAAACTATCTACTTAGTTAATGGCGTAGTTTTCGGAAGTTAAAGTTGAGTACAAGTCAAATGGTAAAGACTCTTCCTCGTCTGATTTTGATGAAACAACATCGGTAACTTTGAGGTTACCGAAACATCTGTCTGATTCAGTAATCTTAGCATCAGTAACATTAAATTGTAATTGCATTGGGAACAATGAATCTTCATCAACACAAGGGATTGTGAATTCAAATGATCCTTGTGGTTCATCATGAGAGATTTTACCAATTGTGAAAACAACACCAATATCACTAGATTCCCAATTAACATTTCCAGAATCATCATTCAAACTAATATCAGAAGATTGCACTGGTATCAAAATTTGGGTGTCATTAAGTTCTTGAGTTGTCAAAGAATTCTCCAAGTATTGTGGGGTCAATTCATACTCGATTGTTACATCTGCTGATCCATCATCATTAAGATTAACCCACACGGTGATAACCACAGGAACAAAAGAAGCATCTCCAACTTTTCCATTCCATCTCAACACACCCACATTCTGGTCATTTGAAGGGAAAGATTTTGACTTATCTTTTAAGCCAATAACACCTTGTTTATTGAACAAGTTACGGTCAACGTTTGGATGAGTTTTGAATTTGATAGCAGAATTTGATTGGTCAACATTCAATAATAATTTGCAGTGGCCTAACTCTGAATCATTAATTCTTAATTGTAAAACACCAGAAACTTCACTTGATAAAACAGTGCCATCTCTAGTCAAATTAGCCACGATTTTTTCTGTTATAGATATCAAAATACCATTATTAGGTATTTTTGGTGCTGACAGTGGAACAGGTGAACTGGAAATTGATCTTGATTGAGGTTGAGCTGGGGTTTGATGTTGAAAAACTGGTTGAGAGTGAGCCAATAATGGTTGATTAGCTTCCGGAACTGTTCTTGCTGGTTTTTTACCCAATTGTAAGCCTCCTGATCTTGCAACTGCTGGTTTATTATTCAAGTATGAAGGAGTTGATTCTTGAATTGTTGGAGTTTGATAACTTGGAGTCGGGTTACTGTAACTTGATTCGTCATAATTATTATAAGAAGAAGGCAAAGTTTGTTCTAAGTTTCTTCTTGCTAATTCTTTTCTTTGGATTTCTTTAGCACGCCTCTTTCTTTCTTCAGTAGCTTCCATTTCTTTATTTCTTTCTATAATTTCTTGAATTTTCTCTTCATGAGAATCCATTTCTAAGAAACTTTGAACTTGTGACAATGTTAAGTTTTCCTTGTAACCTAAATTAACAATTTCATCAAATGCACTCAAAATTTCGAATGAATTATCGAATATCTCTTTTTCATCAACATTTCTTAACATATTGCTGATTGTTGAACAAAATAAATGTAACGTATCAATATCTTGTAAGATATTGGATTGTTTATTAGTTAATAGAACCACATAAAATTCTTCAAGTGGTTGGTAAACATAACGAACATTTTCATCTTCAACTGTTGTATGTTGGGATGAAGAATTAGAGATAAGACTTGGGAAATTAGCTAATAAACTAATGATCTTATCTTTACTAACATCTCTAAATTGACGTGATAAAAGTACTTTACCTCCGCGTGTACAAATTGAACCAGATAAAACAACCATGTTGGTTTCAATTGGTGTGAGTGTTGATCTATTTTCGTGTCAACAACTTTTAAATGTGCGAAAACCGAAAATTATTAGGGTTCAGTACAACAGCCAAATAAGTAGGGGTTTCTCTGATGTAGATGCTTGACATAGTCGTGGGGCTCGCTGGAGGTTGCTGGAAGGCTTTTGAAGTTTGATCCTCGTTTGGCGAACAATAAATTCTCCAGCCAGTTAACCTGAAGCGTTTACAGTAGCATTAGGGGTGGCTCATTACGATCTAACAGCGGCTCACGATTACAGGTGCTTAATCTAGTTTCAATGATTACAATTTGGTGAAGGAGTTCAAAAAAAGGAAAAAGGTTTGGAGCAAAAAAATGACACTGACAGGACTTGAACCTGCAACCGACGGATTTGGAATCCGTAACTCTGCCAATTGAGCCACAGCATCATTTCTAACTCAAAAGTGATATACTCAAAACATACTCCAGGTGTACGGTTAAAGTTACTTTGATGGTTAAGGTTTGTCGGATAACTGGTTTGCCGCATGTGAGTGTCCACGGATGTAACTTACATAATAAGGTAAAGACAATGCCACGATAAATCAATTACTTCAACTCCAAGTTTAACATGATTGGCAGAGGTGTTAAAATTTTATTAGGACTTTTCGCTTTAGTCAGTGCTAAATCGTTACCATTTGCTTATCTCATTAGATTCTACGGAGTTATCATAAGGAACATTGTTCTTAAAAGATCCCAATATATCAAAAGTGGCAAGAACACCTTTGGAATTGATGCCGATAATGATAAGTTGGCAGTTTTCACACCTGTCAGTTACAGAACTTATGTTTCACCATTGGAATATGATATGAATTTACACAAATCAAATTCAACTTACTTTGTTGATCTAGACTTTGCAAGAACTGAATTGTTGTGTAGAGTTTTCCAAAGAGGTTTTTTGAGTTTTGTTAATAACGAAAAGGGTGACTTCAAAAGTCAGTCTTACTTAAATGCTCCAAATGCTGCTTTAGCTTCTTGTGAATGTAGATTCAAAAGAGAATTAGCCTTATTTCAAGCTTATGATATCGTATCAAGAGTTGTGGCCTGGGATGAAAAATGGTTTATCGTGTTGTCAAAATTCGTGGTAAAGAACAAAGTTCACACTGTTGCAGTTACAAAATACGTTTTCAAACTTGGTAGAAAAACAATTGCCCCAGAGGAGATGATGGAAAGAGCAAATCTTTTAACTGATGAAGCAAAAGAGGAAAACGCAAAAAGGTTATCTTACTTCCAGCACTACATTGATATGGAGACTTTAGATGAACTTACTGCTAAATTTTAGTACATTCCTTTTATTATTACATTTGAAATAGATATTCATGCTTTCTAGTTGCCTACTGATGTCTTTGTAAATCAATCTCATGAAGTAGGTCTTGTGGATTAACAACGTCAACCATGTCTTCCTCTTTAATTCTTTCATTTGCATCATTCTCATTCCGTCTCCTGAGGAACGCAAAATATGGTATAATAAAGAGTAAACCCAACAATGTTGTGGACCCAATGGCACAAGCTAATGATATTCCAACAACTTTCCCTGCTGATAATTTAGTATCTCTATTGGTAAGATCATTCTCAGACTGAAATCTGTACTTGTCATTCACCAAAATATTATTGACAACTCCTAAATCTTCGTTAGCAGTGGAAGTAAAAATGTATGGGGTCCACTGGTTACCATCAAACAAGGCAACATTAACCCATCCGTATGTAGTTAATCTGATTTTACCTGACACTGCAAGCACATTGTTAGATGAAAAGAAGGTTCCATTGGTCTTATTCTTATTGCCTTGAAGAGTCAACAATTTGATGTCCGTGATTATTGTTTCATCAGAGAAATCAATCCCACTTATGTCGGTCCAATTATTACCATTATAGCCACTAAGAAAGTCTGACCCATATGCTATAATTCTACCGTCAAGATTCGAGTTTTGCGTGTCACAAAATACAAAACCTTCAACGTTTCTTCTGTCTTCACCAAACGAGACTGATCTAAAAGTTTGATCTTGCAAGTTATAGGTGACAAATCCAGAGGTACTTTCATTGAAATTCAAGTCACCACTGATCAATATACCATTATTGGTATAGAACTTTATATCAGTAACAACACCAGACAAAGGCGATCCTGAGCCCGGGGTAAACCATCTCGTACTAGGGATATCATAGATGCACAAACTACCACAGTCTAATGAACCAGCATTAGTGAAATCTCCTCCAACCACCAATTGATCAGAAGAGTCATACAAAACAATTGCATTAACAGACAAATCTCCGTTGTTGTTCACCAATGAAGCTGGTTGAAAATTTGTGAAGGTCTGATTCTGTAACCCATATATCAATAACCCGCTTGACATAGTATCGCCTCCAACACGAGAGGTTCCATTAGTTCCAACCACAAGAAAATCATTGTCGTTATCAACATACAACGCTTGTACAACTGCATTGTTGTCCCAACTAATACCTTTGAGGCCCAGAATTGTACCATTAGCTGTAGTGTTCAAAAGACCAACGTTGATGACATCATTTGAGGTTCCAAACTTTCCCCCAACAACACTCATCGTTGAGTTTATGTAGTAAGAACTCAAAATGGTACTGTAGTTCTGATTCATCTCAACATCAAAAGTGCTGAAATTCTGACTGTTCGAAGTATAAGCCAAGCTATCAACATACAATCCCATGATATTAAAAGAAGTTCCAGATATGATTTGTTGGTTTTCATTTACATCAATGGCTTGGGATATCTTGAGTGTACGTCTGTCATCCAAAAATTCGTTGTTGGTGTTGTCCCAAGTTTTGGTGAATCCTGATGAGGTGGAAAAAACAAAGTACTCGACAGAATCGATTGTTATGTTAGTGAATTGATTGAATTCCTCATCGATTAAGTCGTTCCCGAAGCTTGAAAACTTGTCATCTTGGTACAAGACAAAGTTATGAGCGGCATTAGTTTCCTTGTTACCATCAGCCAAATTCTGGATTTGAACGGAACTGTTATCACCACTGGACATACTCCATTGTCCTAAGAGCACAAGGCTTGAGCCATAGTTGAAAGTGGCAGTAATCAGGTTGTCGAACTGCGCTCCAAATAACGTAGCTGTATCTCTCTTGAAAAGAGACCTTTTGGCAATGCTAGCCTCTGTGTAATTCAGTGTCGAATTGTAAGGACCAACCCTGAGACTGATAGCATCACCATTAACTGGTACACTCCCAGGTTCAATGTCTCCCAAAATGATTAAAGTCTTTTGACCACTGGTTTGGAAGTTCAAGTCGTTGATGATAGTGTCGTTCCCCAAATCGTTACTTAAAATGTTGATTGTAGAATTACCAACAAATTTGTTTGTCTCCAAAATGATCTTCTCGCCATCTTCTTCCTTGGAAACCAAACTTGAGTCAAAGTTGGAGAAGTTTGCAAGAGAGTACTCGAACAAACCATGCAATTTGAGTTCAGTCAATTGACTTAAAGTTGAGTTACGGTTCATTGTCCTGTTAGTTGAATTTCTCTCATAGTAATTGTCGAGCTCCACTATGTCAGCTCTGATTTTGTCGACAACCATCCATGCATTTTCGGTACCAGGCACAACAGGGGAAACGTAATTAATCTCAACTCTGTTTCTACCTTCTCCAGCAGTTGATCCGACTAAATCTCCGAAGTAAAGATAATCAAACTTGTCAAAGTCATTGTTCTGGTAAATAGTTGTTGATTTGAGAAGTTGACCTTCTGTGTCAATAACAGAAACATTCACAATTGATCTTAATGCACATGAGTCATCTGCAATACAACCAGGAGTCATCATGATAATAGAATATTGACCAGAATAGGTGATATTGGGGTACAAGGTAACTTGTGCGTTTGAATCACCGACTGACACCATGTAGTTGTTGTTTTCAATACCAGGAAGATCCTTGAGTTCATGAACACTCTTCCAGTCACCTTGGTTGAGTTGGACAGTATTGTCCATGACATCACCAGGACAATTGGGTTCATTGAGTGTAGCGTTGCCGTACACGTAAAGAGCGTTTTGGTAGAGCTCGAAACCTTCGAGTTCACCTTGTTCCCCATTCCAGGCAACAACTGTTAAACCGACTCTGTCAATAGGGACGTCATCAGTAAATGAAAATTCTTGAAAGTTAGAACCATAAGATAAGGTTTTTGTTCTTGTGGATGGATCGTAGTACATCGACAACGAGCCATCTTTCTCATCGATGAATACATCATCTTCATTGAGGTCTTCGATGTTCTCGATGTTTTTCTGTGTGCTCTCAGATAATTGAGTTCTAGTTAATAATGGACACCAAGCGTCACAATATGCTAGTTCATTCGTCTCAGGGTCTATGTATGTGAGATTCATGATACCGTTATTGGGGTATGAATATATTCTGAAGAGTTTAACTGAATTTTCACCTTCAGGTATGTAAAGTCTTGCCTTTGTAGGAGATAAACCTTTCATTTGATTTGGGAGTTCTATCAGCCATTGACCACCTTCTCCTGGTGCCACTGACCATATGCTTGATTGTGTTGGACATATGATAGATGAAGGATCACCTTGACCATTAGTTGTAGTGATGATACCATGCCTTAATGAAACTTGTTGTTCCGCTTGAATTATACTTGTGTTTGTTGTATTTGAAGTGTTAAGTTTTGTCGAGTTAGATGTCACATTATGCAAAAGAAGGTCTGATATTCCCAAAGTACTAAATTCACCACCAAAAATGATTGAACCACTAAAGGGATCAGAGTTATCGTCATCGAATATTTTTGCAATTGCATTTATAGAAGAATTTCTGCCAAAGCCACCAAAAGGTGTGGCATACAATTGCTGTGAAGTAAAGTTATAAATGGCAGCACCATAAGTGTTTTCGAAGACGAAATCACCTCCTAAGTAGATCAAATCACCATCGATGAAAGTACTTTTAACTGAACCATCAAGTTGAGGTGGATCATCTCTCTTGCCAAAATGCTGGGATTGGAAAATGCTCGTTATTGCTCCTGTATTAATATCAACAATGATTGGAGCTTGACATCTGACACCATTGAAAATAGTGAATTTACCATTAACTAAAACTCTTGACAGTGATAATGGCAGTATGGTTGTAATTTCATTATTTGCAGTCGCAAAGTTCTTGCTTGTATTATCTCTTTTATCTCTGATGAACAAATTATTATTTGTAGTTGACTGATTTCTAAGATTACCATTATTTGATAAGTAAGATGAATCATTTAATGATTTGTAAAAAGACAACGAATCGAAATCTCCCAACAATGAAAGCTTACCACCAAAGCTATCGAAGTCTAGATCGGGGAATGAAATGGTTGAATTGGCTATCACTTGAGCTAGTAAAAGTAGGCATGCCCAAGGTCGAAACTGGCACCACATATGAGATGATTAGATTTAAAAAACAAACTGATTTGATTGAAACGAGTACTGTTAAGTTCAACGCTTATTGAATGTAATAAGAACACAGAAATGTATCAAATAGGATCTTCTAAGTTATTTAAACCTGGCAATGAGGTGCATAAATAGGAATGTATTTTTGTTTACTAGACGAAAAGGCCACTGCGAACAAAGTTTCAAAAAAAAATTGAGACATTACGTGGTATGTCAGACGACATTTTTCTGTTCATCTACTTATTACATGTATTAATTGTTGTTCAATTGACCTTAATCTATACAAGTTAAGTTACATTGGTTGTTAACTAGTTATTTGAGATTATTTACAATTGGTCCTATTCCGGTAATCATATCATAACCGGCAGAGACAATAGACGATATACTTTTTAGATATTTTACAGGTTACTTACAATTACAGGTTATCGTTGCGTCTAACTCTCACCTAAAGATGCTTGATTATCCTCTAGGGCTGGATCCTTATAGAGCACGCCAGTACTTATTGCATCATGTCTATTCGCCTCTTGTTTCAATAGACGCTTCTCATAATGCTGATTTAACTATTCAAACAGCACTAAAAACTGACGATATTTCAGTACTTCAGCTTCTAAAACCTTACGGTAACAACGCAATTTATCATATCCCATCTCAAGTATTCAAGATCACGAATACTCAACTCATTACTAAAAGCTATCCAAGTTTTCCCGTCAGATTCGAGTTATCTTTACCCGATCTCTTATCGATCAACAGCGCAACTGGTTCAAATCCTTCCCGTTTACCACAATTATTCAGCATATCCTCGTTGGAGAATCTATTGAGGGGTATTTCTACCACATATGACAACGATTTGTACCTTTATTTCTTCAACAAAATAATAACTTCAAATACAATCGTCCCCTTTGAAACTTTCAATCATCCAATATCTCAAATATTTGTTATTGATTATCATAATGACTCTCTTGCAACTCTTAGAAAGATGATAGTGGACTTTCGTAACTTTTCGTTTCCCAAATACTTTCAGATAGATGATCTATTGGTTCATGCTTTCATTCTTTATGATCCTACAAAAGTGACATTAGAAGAACTTGTACAATTTCAAGATCAAGTTCGTAAGTCGCTAGCAATAAACTCAACTCTTTGTGCAACTACTTCTCAAGAACCCTCAGATGAAACGGTAAGAATATTGAAAAATGAAAATTCAACCATTGACGAAGATCTCCAAAGAATATCAATGGAATTATCTTCCAACAAAGATTTTGAACCAGATGATTATTTAACTGTGCCTAAAACATTTGATACTTCAATCAAAACTGCTGTTTTTGAATTTATTAGTACTCATCTTATACCCCACATGGAAAAAAAGATAAGGCAGTGGGATGATGCAGTTTTGGCTCCGAAAAAATCAATCACTGGTCGGTTTTTCTCTGCCTCAAAGAAACTTTTCAACACTAATGACAGCAATACGTCCAGTGGTCCTGGGACTAATGCTCACTTCAATCATCAAGAAAACTACTACCACAAATCAGCACCGGAACAAGTCATACGAAAACTCTCTGACTGGTGCTTGATCTTGAAAGATTTTCGATATGCCTACTCGACATACGATTTGGTAAAGAAAGATTTCACAACCGATAAAGCTTGGGTTTATGTCGCATCAACACAAGAGATGTGTGTTATATCCTTGTTATTGGTTCAAACTCAACAGATAGGCAGCCAAGTCACTCCGCCAGATAAGAACACCTTAAGAAAAATCAGGCACGATATTGTTGAACCATACTTGGACAATCTTAGCTACACTTATAAGTCAAGACTAAATCTCAAGACATACAACCTTCGAACTGTGTTAGCTGTTGTTGAATTATTGCTTTGTATGAGCTCGACACACAACTTATCATGGTGGTGGAACGATCTCATTTCCAAGTACTTGTGCAAATGCGTGGGTGAGTTTGACAATCATCTTATTGCTGCCAACCAGAACCTGCAAGTAATAAAAGCTCTTCTCTTTGAGAGATTAGGTTACAGTTATGGTAGGTATAGCCTCTCGACGATTGAGCCACCATCTAACCCCAAGATAATCGAGCATGAAGAAGGAATGTATGAGAATCCTCATAAACTCAAGAGAGAACCCCGACATCAAACTCACAACTTTCGAAGATATAGAACCTCATCTTTGTGGTACTTGTTATCCATGAGAGAGTGGATGGCTCTAAAAAACTACAAGCATATTCGAGAACTTCTTCGAAACATCAAACTTACTTTTAATGTCACTGATATGACCGATAATTGGTACGACAGAAACGATCTTTTACTCGGATTCATCAAGAGAGCTACTCTTGATAGCGATCCCTCCGCATAATTATAGACTTAATAAATTCGCATCTGCCCCATCGTCGCATCATCCATGTCTTTTAGAAAGAGAAGTGAAGTCATTGGTAACAATCCTTTAGCGAATGCAAGGACTCCTGTTCCTGGTCGAACACCTGTGGCTCCTCAAAGAGTTCCAGCTGTTGGAAGAGCCCCTGCTAGACCGATTCCTGGAAGTATTCCACGAGGTGTCACCAAAGACAAGACTCCAGACTTTCAGAATAATGTCGGCATAAGACCTTCCATCATTACTTCACAACCCACAGTTTCAACAGGTACACCAGACTTGGACAAAATCTTACAACATCAAGGTTTACCTTTGGGGTGTTCATTGTTAGTTGAAGAGTCAGGCACTACAGATTTTTCATCGGTGTTATTGAGAGCAATGGCATCACAAGGTGTGATGCACAACAGAGTTAATAAAGAAGAGCTCAACTGTCACATCATAGTTTTGGGGTCCACGAGCGACTGGGCAAATCTGTTGCCAGGAATTTATAAAGGTTCAAGTAAAGATAAGAAGAAAGCATTGATTTCATCCAATGAATCTCAGATAAGTGTGAGTAACTTGGCTCAAAGTTCATCTGGTATGGCCAACTCAAGGCAAGACAAGGATTTGAAAATTGCTTGGAGGTATGGATTGAACAAGAAACCTGAATCTGCAAATGAAGTTACTGAGAAGTCTTACGAAAACTACAATCATCAGTTTGACTTGACTGAGAGGCTCAAACCTGCTCCTAGTCATCTCGATATAAGTTTTGTGAAATTACATTCGAACTACAGTCAAATAATCAGTCAAATAACCGGAATTATCAAGCAACAGTTAAAAGGCAATGCATTAAAGACGATAAGATTGATAATGCCCTCATTATTGATCCCATCACTCTATTCCCCACAGCATTCGCAGACAAGTTTTATTATTCCATTTATTCACTGTTTACGATCCTTATTAAAGCAGTATTCCAACAATCTTGTATTAATTGCATCAATATCGTTGGACTTGTATCCAAGGGACAATATAATTGTCAACCAGATGGAACAGCTTGTGGATGCATGCATTCACCTTCAACCATTCAATCAAGAAATGTCACAATTTATAGAGAAAGCATACAAGAATGATCCTAGCAAAGTGCAACATGGTCTCGTTAATATCATTAAGATTCCAATATTGAGTGAAAGAGGAGTGATGACCAGACATGATGGAGAGTATGCATTCAAGAACGGTCGGAAGAAATTCGAGATTGAGGAATGGGGTATTCCTGTTGAAGATGATTCTAATGACAAAGACGAAAAGCAAACGACAAAGAATGTGGATTTCTAGACATTTATTCATTAAACATAACTAATTGTTCTTCTCTAACAATGTAATGATATAATCAAGTTTCTTCATTAGTATTTGCTGAGTATCTTTTATCAATTGGACTTCCTGTTGAAGATCCCCAACAGATTGATGCAAACCTGTTTGAGCACTGAGAGGTTCATGTTCGACATTAGAGTCGAAACTGACGCTCTTTTGTTTCTTCGATATGTGAGCATTTTCTACTCTCCTTGCACTGTAACTGTCTTCAATCTCTTGTATTTGTTTCCTTCGAAGAGGTGATCCACTACGGCGGATCGGTGAAAATCCAGAACTTCCAGGCCTGGTAGGGGAGTGTATAGTAGTGTTGGTTATGTTATTGAGAGCATGCGGACTGAGTTTGGTTGCTTGGTCCAATCTTAGTGATGGTTTCTCAGACATGTTTATTGTGAGACTGAGCTTTTTTTTTGTGGAGCACAAGTAGAAAGCGTGAATGTAATATTTACAGATTGTGTAGTGAAGTTGAACTGATGAGAGGAGAGCTAATGGGAGTTGAATTACTATTCGTAGAGGATTCCCGAGTATTGCTAATGTAGTTTTGCTCCTTGGTATATTTTGCAAAAGTCACAGATCTTCAAACTACCATGTTCAAAAGAAATGTAAACATTGAAGTTGATGATCGAGAACTGAATCCTTTCTCCCATTTGATCTACATTGAAGTCTTTCTACGACACTCAATTGTATCATTGATTAACTACACCTCTTGTGAAAACCTGCATGTCACTTAATTAACCGTTTTGGGAAAATTAATTGTTAACGCGTCTCCATCAGAAAACTTGATTCTCACAATTCACCATGTCTTCTTCTCCAATCCATACCGTTGACGACCTTCCAGAAGACTCTGGTACAAGAGATACAGGATCACAATCTCAAACTCAAGCACAAGCTGTCCCTTCCTCCCCGTTATTCTTCAATACTTCATCATCTCAGCCAAATTCTGATGCTCCAGGGCCAACATCTCAGTCACAAAAAGTCTCATCTCCTTTACACTATTCATCGTCTTTGCATCAAACTTCAGATGGCCCCGGTATTCGTACTGATAGGTTAACCAGTGATGTTGATAGAATAATTAGAAGACATAATAGAAGTGACCTTCAAGATACCACATCGTCTCCAATGCGTAGACGTATGTTTGTGGATTCAGGCAATAGTCAAGGAAGTGATGACTTACGTCCACTCTCTTCTGATCCAAACTCAGAAACAAATAATAATGATGAACCTGTTAGACTAATTTGGGGTACGAATGTGTCTATCCAAGATTGTTCTAACACCTTCAGAGATTTCCTCATGTCTTTCAGAAATAAGTATAGAAAGACAATGGACAACGACACAATCGAACCCGAGGATAACGAATTGTACTACGTTCAGCAATTGAATAATATGAGAGAATTGGGTATAACTAACTTGAACTTAGATGCAAAGAACTTGTTAGCTTATCCTACAACAAGGAAATTATACTATCAATTGCTTAATTATCCTCAAGAAGTAATTCCAATTATGGATCAAACAACCAAAGATTGTATGGTTTCGTTGGTTATGGAAAACAATGGCTTTGGCTCCAACGTCAATGTTGATGAAATTGAAACAAACATCTATACTGTTCGTCCTTACAGAATCAATATTGTTGAAAAAGGTATGAGAGACTTGAATCCTAATGATATCGATAAATTGGTAAGCGTTAAAGGTCTTGTTTTAAGAACAACTGCTATCATTCCTGATATGAAGGTTGCTTTCTTCAAATGTAACGCTTGCGATCACACTATTGCAGTTGAAATAGACCGTGGTATAATTTCTGAACCAACCAAGTGTCCTAGACAAGTGTGTGGTCAAACAAATTCAATGAAAATCATTCACAACAGGTCTTCATTTGCCGATAAACAAGTCATCAAACTCCAAGAAACTCCAGACTTGGTTCCTGATGGACAAACTCCTCATTCCATCAATTTATGTGTTTACGATGATTTGGTGGATTGTTGCAGAGCAGGTGACAGAATTGAAGTTTGTGGTATTTTCAGATCGTTACCTGTGAGAACCAACTCTCGACAACGTGCTGTGAAGAGCTTGTATAAAACCTACTTAGATGTGGTCCACGTCAGAAAGATTGATAAGAAGAGATTAGGAGCTGATCCCTCGACCCTCGACCAAGCGGCAACTGACAAAGAACAAGAAGTTGAACAAATCAGAAAACTCTCTGAGGAGGAGGTCGAAAAGATCAAGGAACTCTCCGAGAGAGACGATTTGTATGAAGTATTAGCCAGGTCACTTGCGCCTTCTATTTATGAGATGGATGATGTTAAGAAGGGTGTATTATTGCAAATGTTTGGAGGTACCAATAAAACTTTTACCAAAGGTGGAAGGTACAGAGGAGATATCAATATTCTTTTGTGTGGTGACCCCTCTACATCCAAGTCTCAACTTTTGCAATACGTTCATAGGATTGCACCCAGAGGAGTTTACACTTCTGGTAAAGGTTCTTCTGCAGTCGGTTTGACTGCGTACATCACTAGAGATATGGATACAAAGCAACTAGTACTTGAAAGTGGAGCATTAGTTCTTTCTGATGGTGGTATTTGTTGTATTGATGAGTTTGACAAAATGTCAGATGCCACTAGATCGGTTCTTCATGAAGTTATGGAACAACAAACTATTTCTATCGCTAAAGCAGGTATCATCACAACATTGAATGCTAGAACATCAATTTTAGCATCTGCTAATCCAATTAATTCTCGATATGATCCTAATCTTCCAGTGACTGCCAACATTGATTTACCACCACCATTACTTTCTAGATTTGACTTGGTGTACTTGATGTTGGACAAAGTAGATGAGAAGATTGACAGACAGTTGGCTAGACATTTGACTGATATGTACTTGGAAGATGTCCCAGACAAAGTGACCAATAATTTTGTTGTTCCCGTTGAGTTTTTGACCTCATACATCCAATACGCTAAGGAGAATATTCATCCAGTGATTAGCTCAGAAGCGAAGACTGAATTGGTCAGATCTTATGTGTCTATGAGACAAATGGGAGATGATAGTAGAAGTTCCGAAAGAAGAATAACTGCAACCACCAGACAGCTTGAATCAATGATTCGATTATCAGAAGCACACGCAAAGATGAGATTATCACAGACGGTTGAGCTAATCGATGTGAAAGAGGCTGTAAGATTAATCAGATCTGCTATCAAAGATTATGCGACTGACCCAATAACAGGAAGAATTGATATGGATATGGTTCAAACTGGAACCACTTCAGCTCAAAGAAGAATGCAAGAGGACTTGGGCTCACAGTTGATGCAAATTATCGAAGAGAACAACAATGTCATAAGGCTCAATGAGTTAGTAACGAAAGTGAATGAGAAATCCAGTATCAGAGTGGAATTTAATGAAGTACAAGATGCCATCAGGAGATTACATCAAGAGGGTAAAGTTCTAGAAACTGGTGAAGCTCATAGAAAGACCATCAGGAAAATCGTGGTATAGTCACCTATTTACAGTGTATATTAAGTTTGTTAGGATAATGAAGGTATAATACAATGAGTAAGAGCATAGATCAGATCACAAGAACCTGTCAGTCTTTGTCTCTGCCTGCGAAGGCTCCTCTGCTAATTGGAACAATTCTTCGAGCTTCTCGTCAATATCAATTTGTGCCTCTTGAGCACCATTTGCAACTTTGAGTTCTTTCTGTAGGTTAAATTTCTCGCCTCTTTTTACTCTGTCTATGATATCAGTTAGAATCAATACTTTGGTTTGATGATCCTCTTTGAGTTGTTCTAATTTTTTCCTATTATTTATCAGATCAACCACAACAGTACCAAATACCGTCATTAGAAATAATGATTTGGTGGTAGGACTCCTGATTAGATCAGCAAATGTAGACCTCTTCGCTGAAGAAGTGCTGGTAGAGTTTAACCTTACACTTGTTCTCCCAAGGATTGTTCTTGTGGTTAACGGTGATCTTGAACACTTGAACATTTATATAGGTTTCAGTTCAATCGCGCCTCCAGTATCAATGATCTAACCACGATGAAGGTTCCAAGAGTCACAAGTATATTCATGGTGGCATTGACATCTCTATCATTCCTTAACTTCCTACTAAAGTACTATACTTACTTTGTGCTTATGGTTTCATCCTCGAAAACGACTGCTCATGAGGTGAACAACATTGCTGAAGAAACAGGAGAAATACCTCATCCACACGAACTATATGTCCCTTTACTCACATTCATACCCACGAAATCACCAGTTCTAACACGTCCTTGGGTTTTGCTAACTTGCAGCTTCATCGAAGAAAATTTTGTAACTTTTGGAATGTGTTTCATGACTTTCTTCTATTTGGGCAAATATTTGGAAAACATGTGGGGCTCCAAAGAGTTTACAAAGTTCCTACTCTCAAACATCCTAGTGGGAAATATTTCCATCTACTTATTCTACACAATTGGTTCGTGGTTTCATGAATTCAAAGATGTCCCTCCCGTTGTTGTGACCCCAATGGCAGTAATAATGGGACTCTTCATTGCTATCAAACAAAGAATCCCTAATCACTATTTTCTTTTTTTCAAGGGCAGTCTAAGATTAAAGATCAATCACATTCCCTTTTTACTACTTGTGCTGTGTTTTATTCTACTGTTTGTTAATCATGAATTTACCATTTCTTTCGAATTGGCCTTGGTCGGTTTCATAATCAGCTGGGTTTATCTAAGATACTACAAAGCAGGGAATAATGAACGACAGTCATATCTTTTACCATTTGCTTTGAATAGAAGAAAATCTCATAAAGGTAATAAGTTGAAAGTTAGGAGATCCTCAACTTCTTCATCGTTCAGTTCTTCTAACCCTTTGCATCTAGATGATCACGAGGTCAAGGGGGATAGGTCCACTCAATTCGCTTTACATTCACTTTTCCCATATCCCTTATCATTGCCTGTTCAATTAATAGGTTCAGTTTTTTTCAAAATTCTATGCAAATACAAATTCTTGGACGAAAAGCATTACAATGAAAACGAAAATGCTGACGATGCCGACCATGTGATGCTAGAAGATTTAGATAATCTCGATTCAAACTTCTTCGGGTTGTCATCGCTTCATGGAGCGAAGGATGTCAACACATTTGGCAATATTAGCAAGAAATTCATTGATACTTGGAACTGGCTCGTAAGTTCTCACGATATAAGTCAGGGAATTAATAATAGCATGGACAGAAGACGGAAGCAAGCACTCAAACAATTCGAATAAGTCATTCAAACAAATCAAATCACGCTTAGATTACGATAAACGTTGACATCTCATTTAATAATCAAACTGTAGATATAAAAAATATCACTCAACACCGCTATATTCAAATCAAATCGAGATTTTTACTCACATACAATTCAGCAACACTGTAAGGTGGTAACATTTTGCAGCCAAAAAAGTGACTGATCAAAAACGTAATCGCACTAAATTTTAATCAATCTAATCACAAATGGGAGCACTTGTATCTATACCTTTGATACCATTAACAACGCTAGCCACATCTGCTGCTTCATGTTGTGGTGCAGCAGCATGTTCTGCATTCTGTACATCTATTGGTGGAACTTTTCAATCCTCTATCTTGACAAGAATCACTTATGCTTTCCTTTTATTATTTAATTCCATCATTTCCTGGATAGCTTTATCACCATTCATAGTTCATAAACTTGAAAAGGCCACTTTTGGATTCATAAATAGCAATTGTGGTCCCGATGGAAGTCAGTGTATAAGTTTTGCCTCAGTTTACAGAATTAATCTTGCTCTTGGGGCTTTGCATCTTATACTAGCAGGTCTTTTGATGAATGTCAAGTCTACTTCAAATCCAAGGGCAGTGATCCAAAATGGATGGTGGAAAATGAAACTTTTCGTGTATGTGGGATTGATTTTCGTGAATTTCTTATTAATTCCTGATGGATTCTTCGTGTTCTACGGGAACAGAATCGCTCTCATATTCTCCACGATATTTATAGGTATTGGCCTAGTATTATTGGTGGACTTTGCTCATGCTTGGGCTGAAACATGCTTAGAAAAGATAGAAATGGAGGAACTTACAGGTGAAGGTGATTTGAATGCTGGATTTTGGAAGAAGCTATTGATAGGTGGAACTTTGATCATGTACCTTGCAAGCATTGGCTTAACAATTTTGATGTATGTCTTCTTTGCTGGCAAAGGATGTGGAATGAACAAAACTGCTATCAGTCTTAACTTGATATTTTCAATCATTATCTCTGGAATGTCCATAAACCAAACCATTCAGAGTTCCAATCCTCATGCTGGTCTAGCTCAATCATCAATGGTGGTGTTTTACTGTACATACTTGATTATGAGTGCAGTTTCATCTGAACCAGATGACAAATTTTGCAATCCACTTGTTAGGTCAAAGGGTACAAGAACTGCCAGTATAGTGTTGGGTGCTTTCTTTACCTTTGTTGCGGTGGCATATACCACCACAAGAGCAGCCGCCAATTCTGCTTTCTTTGATGAAGATAGCACAGAATTGTCTGGATCATCTGAGGGTTTCATCAGTAATCAGCCAAGTCAAAGAAATGAAATGAGATACCAAGCTATAAAACAAGCAGTCGATGAAGGGTCACTCCCTGAAAGTGCTTTAAATCAGTTGAACCTTTATGACGATGCTACAGAAAGTAACGACGAAGAGAGAAATTCAGTGAAATACAACTACGCATTGTTCCATATAATATTCTTTTTGGCAACTCAATATGTGGCTACGATATTAACGGTGAATGTTAAACAGGATGAAGTTGGAGACTTTGTTCCAGTTGGAAGAACATATTTTTCAAGTTGGGTTAAAATTATAAGTTCATGGGTATGCTTCATCCTTTATGGATGGAGTTTAATAGCACCAGTTGTTTTGCCTGACAGATTTGCTGTTCAACTTTAAGATGATAATGTGGACAACCTTCCTAAAACGGAAGTCTGCCGGGGACGCTTATAATTGGTTCATTAATGCGAAATATCCTATTACGCAAAATCGAAAACTTTTCAATAACTAGATATGTCTGCTATAATTACCAAAGCCACTGGATTCGTTAATTCTGCAGTGAGTAAATCTGCACAATTAGCTAACCAAGCTGTTTACTGGGGTAAAGTTTCCGCTGAAGTTGGTAAGATTGTTTTCCAAAAGGAAGGATTAGCTCCACCATCTTCACAACAATTTCAACAAGTTTACAGTCAAGCATTCAAATTCATCAAGTCACCTCAACAACAAAAAGAATTATTCGCTAAAGCTGCTCAATTCAAACCTACAAAAGACACCGCTGTTAAAGCTGCCATCTATGGTACACAATTATTAGCATTCTTCTCAGTTGGTGAAATAATCGGTAGAAGAAATGTTTTCGGTTACCCAGCTGTTGGTCATGCTCATCATTAGAGTTATGCTGTAGATTATTCCAGTTCATAAAGTAGATCAATATATTTATAGTTGATAAAATTTACATTTGAGTTTTTCTCTTTTTTGATGCTTCAATCATTTCTTGTCTTAGTTTCCTCTTGTTTCTAATAACAGATGGAACTGTTGTTATTTTTTTCCTCTTAATTTGATGGTCTTTGATGTTCTTCTTTTCATTTTTGCTCAACTTATCCACGTCTTCCATCCATTCACTGTAGCCATCTTGACATCCAGATTGTTTCATGACATTAATGATAGGTTTTATGGCACGATTGTCTTCCTTAGTGAAGAATGTTATGGCTCTTCCACTTTTACCACCTCTTCCTGTTCTACCAATTCTATGAACATATGCTTGTGCAGTTTGAGGAACATCATAATTGATAACGAGATTGACCCCTTTGAAATCAACACCTCTGGCGATAACATCTGTAGTAATTAACACCCAGATGTCACCATTCTTGAATCTTTTTATCACTTCATCTCTTTGTTTAACTGTTCTTTCAGCGTGTATGACATCAACGTTTAATTTGTCGTAAAGAAGTTCGTGATATAATGCTTTAGCCCTTTCAATTGATTGTAGAAAGATGATAATTGGTGGTTTGAACTCACCATTCTGAATCAATTGCCTGATTGCAAGAAGCTTTCCCTCTTCGTTACCCGTGAAAACCAATTTTTGGTCAATCGTATTAGATGCAGCTTCTTTGTGGCCAATGATTACTCTGATGTTGTCCTTCATGATAGCTTGAGCTATCTCTTCCACGCCTGAAGGGATAGTAGCGGAGAACATGTACTTTCTAAGTTTAGGATTTGTTAAATTTGATAAAATGTCATCGGTTTGTTGTAAGAAACCTTGGTCAAATAACTTATCTGCTTCATCAATGATCAAATGCTCAACTTTCGATAAGTCTATGCTTTCTTTCTTCACCAAATCTATAAGGCGTAGAGGTGTTGAGACAAGAATGTCATACTTGGAACCATTGACTTGCTTCTCCGTGAGTTTCTGTGCGAGCTGCTTGGAAATTATGCCAACATTCAACTTCAGCCCTTTTGACAATATATCTAATTGCTGAAAAATTTGTGATGCTAATTCATTGGTTGGTGATATTATAAGGCCTCGTATACCATGGTTCTTTCCCACAGGGGATTTGACTAAGTTCTCAATCAAGGGAATCAAAAAAGCAAGAGTTTTACCGGAACCTGTTGGGGCACAAGCCACTAGATCTCTATTGCTTAAAATAATAGGTAAAGCTTCACATTGAATGGGAGTTGGCTCGATGAATTCTGATTTTATCAAGTTGTTCAAGAGTCTCTTATCTATGTCAAACCTGCCAATCATGTCTTCAAATGATCCAATTGGCATGGGGACATCATTTCCTGTGACTTTAGATTTGTTCAATCTACGGAAATCTTGACAGTCCTTTTCAGTTTGAATATTCAACGGAGGGACTTCCTCTTTCGGTTCTTCTGACTCTTGGTCCTCGTCAACTTGTACGCTATCCTTTTTGTGAGTCCTTGTTCTGAAGAAATCAGTTTCCCTCTCTATTTCATGACTTATATTCTGCTCCTTTTTCATAGCACTTTGCTTCTGAGCAGAAGTGGGCATAGCATAATCCGGTGCATATTGTTTACTCTTTTTGAGTGAAGCTCCACGAGATAGTATTCTGAAAATATCCATAATGAAATAGTTCAAGATCAAGCAGATGAGATGGGACTAAACAAAAATAATATGCAGCACCAGTTTACTCTGAAAATTTTGCGAAAAAATTTTGAACGATAAAACATGTACATACGTTCATTGGCACAAACCCTGACGAGGGCGTCAAGAATGGGCATGAGTGGAAAGGTCCTTAGTATTACCACAAGAAACATATACTTGCATCGAGGTGACAGGGTTGCTGGATTAAAAAGAGACCCAGAAGATGTTTTCACCACCTCCAACGGAATGAAATACAATGACTTTCAAAACAATACCAAATACATCAAAGAGTTCTTGCAAGACAAATACTCTATAAGTGATGAATTAGCCATGCAAGTCATAACTCATAAATCTTTTGCAAATGGAATTAAACCTTATAACGAAAAATTAGGTGCTATGGGATCGAAATTATTGAACTTGGTATTGGTTAAGTATGTCATAGAAGGTGAAACTTCTAATGAATTGGCAATTAACGGTAAGAATCTAGATATTTTAGGACTGCCAATATCTAGAGAATTGGGTAGTAGATTTGCATTAGGAATATTTGCCAAAAATACCAACCTCAATAGCATAATGTTCTGGAACTCATTTCATCAAGGAGTCACTTTTGAAGCAAGTGGCGAACTAAAAGTAAGTGCTCAAATGGTTTATGCATTAATTGGAGCAGTTACATTCACTCATGGTAAAGAAATCGCTGAACAATTCATCAGAGAGAAAATCTTGAAGGCTGAACCTTCACTTACAGAAATATCTAAGCAAATCATCGAAACTGATCAAAGGAAAAGATCAACCTCAGACACTCAAGCCTAATCTTCAAACGTGTACATAGTCAATGCAACGAATAGAAATAAAATTTGTAATCTAGAGGTGACGAGCGTTGACGACCTTGCAAATTGTGCTGGCCTTTTTGTGATTTTATTCGACATTTGAAAGTGAATTTACTTTCCATGCACCAGCCTCACCACGAGAAAGGTATGATGAAACAGAACGATATAATTACATTGGACCACACACATTAGCATACTTTCTGGCTCGGGTTTTGACCAAGGAGCTTCTAAAATTTACGATTACAAGAGCTGAAGGAATCATTCCTAATTAGAACGTTTTTAATTCTCTTTGGAACAAAATCGTGATCTTGCACTAATTGTTTTCGGTGTTTATCTCAAATGCCACTGAACAATTCGAATTGGGAAATTAAGAAACACGAAATCTTCATTTTTTCTGGTCCATTGGCGCGTTTGTGAATTTTTTTTGCGACTTCAAATCAATAAAATTGTTGTTTGTTTCCAAGTCATTGAATTAATTGGACGCGTTAAAACTATCGCATCGGTCAAGTTATCGAATTCAAGGAACCTATACTCAAGAATCACACCACTTTTTATATTTTCAGGTGAAAATAACGCTTCAATATGAGTGACAAAGGTTTAGTGCTCCATTATCGAGTACTAAAACAATTTTTAAATATATCCGATGATCTGAACACACGTACCAAATCAAACTCATCAAGAGCCGCTAGGGCAAGGGAGAAATTACTCAAATTGTCTGAAGCTCAGTTCAAAGAATTGAGTACTGATGTTTACGATGAATTGAGAAGAAGAATTGACGAATCAAGAGGTGAACCCGATTATTTATTACCTAAATCCTCTTTTCATCCCAAAAGAAATCAAGCTAGACAGAAGTTGTCTTCTCTTCCACAGTCTAGATTCAAGGATTTGGTTTCTGACATATCTTATGAAATTGAAAGGAGAAATTTGCACTTACCTCCAAGAAATGGATCTATACTGACTGCTTTCAGTGGTACCAATTCTCTCGTTGATGGTCTCCATCCTTCACATTCACCAATCTACAACAGAGCAAACATCAATCAAAATGATTCCCCAATAAATACAGACCCAATCGCTTCTAACATACTTGAAGAGGTTCCACCAAAAGAATCACAGGAAGATCACACTCCTGTCAATACCTCAATGATGTCGAATACTTCCGATGTTACCAGTAAAACAATTGGTATATCCAACAAAGAAATCGTGGTTACCAAGGCCAACTTAACTTGGTCGAGTGATGAAGATGACAATGGTTCAGTAGCTGAAACTCCAGTATTGCAGCAGAAGGGTGCAGTCGTGCCCGACTTTTCTAACACCGATGAGCATACTAGCAAAAATGAAGAAGCTGAACAATTGAAAGTAAATCTAGAAGAAGTGAAAGAAAAGTTACAAAGCCTTCAGTCCGAGTTCGATCTACTCAACTCTGAAAACAATGCAAATAAGGATAAACTCGAAGAGGCAATGACCAAGATCCGATCACTTGATGAAGACGTCTCATCTTTAGTCAGAGAAAAAGAGGAGCTCTTGGTATTCAATAGAAATTTGGAAGCGCACAAGGAGGAGTACATTGAGCTCACAAAAGAGTTTGAAGACCTTAAGGCCTCAAATGCAACTTTGAGATTGGAAAATCAATCATTGAAGAATGATGCATCGAAAATTACCCAATCTGGTTCCAACAATAACGTCTCTCTTTCGAAAGGAGCTACTGGTGTAGCTGTGGGTGCTACTGGTGCATTGCTTGGAGCCGTTGCAGGAGCTTCGGCCGGAGTTTCCATGAGTTCAGGCGAAAAAGCAGCGCCAACATCAGGAACTCAAGTTGATACACTTTTGCAGAAGATTTCCATGATAGACTCACAACCTGGCTCACAGAACACGCCTGTTATTGGTGCATTGAAGAAAGAAGCAGCAAGCTGGCAAAAGAAGTTTGAAGATTTGCGTTCTGACAAGGCTGCCCAACAGATTTCCAACAATCTTTTGAAAGCAAGTGAACTCAACTCTCTAGTATCCTATGATGGAGCGATTTCACTCAATTCTATATCATCTTTCCAAGCATCCGTTGAAACATTCCTTGACTCAATTAACGACAAAGATATATCTTCAGATTCATTATTCCAAATGATATCGAAGCTTTCAATTCTTGCAAACCAAGTTGGCAATGAAAGCGAAATTTTAAAACCTAACAATGAGCACGTGGTCAATGTTAGGGAAGCTGCAAGTCACGCTTTGACTTGTACAAGGTACTATGCTTCCTACGCTTCAATTTTGCCCAAAACTGTTGTTGAGAGAGCGGTGTGTGAACTTGCATTTGCAGTTTGTGACTTGACGAGTAATTATAAAATTGCTTCAGGAGAAAAGAAGTCGGACCAGTCGTCTGCAAGTCACATCGACGAGACAGAGGCAGATACTTCCTCTATAGGCGTCAAACCATTGAGAATGGCGCAAAAACTCATGAATAATTCTCAGTCTTCTCTTGACTACCCTCCTCAACAACCTAGTACTCCTTCCCCCACTCGTTCAAAACCTAAAGATAACTTGGTTGGCCTGCAAGGAAGAAAGGCGAGTCCTAGGGCTTCAGCGATTGATAGTATCGCAACCAAGTTTGAACAGAATAATGATCAGTCCCCAAACAAGCAGAGTTCAAAAACAACACCTGTTAAAAGAAACATTTTGGACAAAGTCAAACAATTTGAGGCCTCTCCGTCCAAAGGCTTTTCTTCAAGGATAGCTAGCGCCAGTCCTGGCCCGGAAGGAGAATCAACTGGCCATAGTTTGTTTGAGAATGAGACTTCAACTCAAAACAATAGTATCAAAGCGAACGAAAACTCAGAAGCCGCTTCCAATATATCACCTGGTGTTGTTGTAGGTGCTTTATCAGGAGTGAGTACATCTGGGGTAGCTAACACAGATGCCAAAAGTAAAGGCATCTTCCAATCTTTACGTGACAGATTGAGGTATGATGATAAGAATGATTCTCCACAGCCACGAGAAGATATTCAGATGGATAATGCAGACTTCAGTAATGAAGATCATGTCCCGACTATGGCTGAAACTTCACCTAATAACGAAGAAGAAGTGGAAAATATTATAGACCAAGAAAACCCTATCGCCAGTCCTCAAAGAAATGGCCCATCGGTTTCCTCAAGAACAGAGAAGTCTACCAATGATACCCAAGCACAAGCCTCGTTTTCTTCTGATAGAACTGTACTCGCGGAGACCCCTTTGAACATTGTGAAGCAAAAGGTCAAAGTCCATGATGCCGGATTGAATGATGTGAGTGATAGCAAGCCTTCAAAGAGACCCTCTCAGAAAACGGTTACTATTGCTGATTCCCCTACACAAGAAGTACCAGAAACCGAAGAATTTGAAGATGCCACAGAACCAGTACCAGAACCAGAAGATGAAAAAACAGTACAAGCTAGACAAAGACAGGAATATCGTAAGTCTATGGCTGCAGCTACATTCAATGTGGACTTGTTCGATATTGATGATCCTGATAACACCTTAACACAAGTTTTACTTTACTTAGAGCATCAGACTGTTCAAGTTATTACTACCATCCAGGTTTTGTTATCTGCAATTAAGAGACCAAATGCAACCAGAGGAGACTTGCGTGAGAAGTCATTAGCTATAACTGAAGTTATTTCACAAATGACTGATGCCACGAATACATCTATGAACCAAACAAGAAATGCTCAATTGAAAGAACATGGAAGCTGGGTTGTTAAGAGTTTAGAAGACTGTTATCATCGTATGAATATTTTGTGCAGACCAACATCTGAAAAGAATGATGCAGATTTTGCTGATAGAAGTTTCAAACAAAGATTAGCTGGTATATCATTTGATATAGCCAAGTGTACTAAAGAATTAGTGAAAACAGTTGAAGAAGCAAGCTTGAAAGAAGACATAGCTAATCTTGACGCAAGATTAAGTCAAGCAGATGATTTAACTTAGAGTGTTTATTATATTGGTAAGGGTTCGATGTAAATGTATTAATTATTGAAGGTTATTTATAAATGCTATCGTTAGTTCGTTCATCGTATGTACTTGTTCAAAAATGTTTTGTGGTAGTCTGAGTTGAGAGTGTCTGTGGTGAATTTATCGTTGTTGCTGGTTTCTTTGGTTGATGATTTGTTACTAAAAGCTGATGAGCTCCTCCATGATTTTTTGGGGACTGGTGTATCTCCAAGATTTAGTAGAGGATTCCCAGACTTTGCATCGTGAACTTTCTGTTGAGCTAGTTTTTCTTCTTTCTCCTTACGAATATTTGCAAGTTCTTGTAACAATTCTTGGGTGTCTACATCGGAGTCTGATTCCCCAGAGGACTCATCTCCTTCTTCATCCAGCAGTCTACCTTCCAGTATTGACTCTTCTTCATCCTTGGAAGTCGTTGTGGTGTTACCTTCTTGAATCAAGAGCTCTTGTTTTAGCTGTTCTACTGCAGTTTGAGTTAATTTAGCTGGGAGTTGTTTTCTGTATTTCAAATTGGTCTGTTGTGGAAGTGACCTCGCATGTGCAATGGTGTCTTTTATTCCTTGACGCTTCCCTTTTTTGCTCTCTAATGTAGGCCGATGATTTGTTGTCATAGAAGATGTGATTAAGATGAATATTTGAGGCTCGCTTCCTCAATCGATGTTTGTGTTTCCAGCATTCAATTCGAATTACAAGACGAGGAAAAGGACTTTCAAATGTTGTCAGAACTGTCGATATAAAAGGATCAAGTGTGATTTGACCTCTAGTCAGTACGAAATCGAAGGCTGTGCTAGTTGTAAGCGACATTCATTGACTTGTGATTTGATTTCTCAGAAACCAATAGCATTAATTCCTCAACAGACCCAAGATGCCCTAGTCATCTCAAGAAATCCCATTAATGTTGAAACTTCAACTTTAGAGGCTACAGTTCCTTCACCTGACAAAACAACTGACTCAACTAACCCTATACTTCTCAATGCTAGGGGTCCAGTTACTGACGCTATAATGTACCCTTTGGGGCCCAAACTACGACTGTATAGCCACGTACAGAAAGATTCCTCTGATGCCAAAGTAGTTCCTCCATATCGTTCGGATCAAAGAGATGGCGCTTCAAAAAAACCAAGGCTAGGAACTAATAACGACCGGATCGTCACCGCTAAATACCTCAAGGAAGTCTTCGATTTCAACATAGCAGGACCAGACCTGAAATCTATGTACCAGTATGTCTTACATGACCATCCTAATGTGGTCATTTCACTGAATTCAAGCACAAATCATAGTGGATGGCATGAATCTGGTGTCTACGTCGACGTATCGAAGCAATTCACTGGTGAAGTACCTAATAATCATGTGGGACTACAGAGCAGTATAGAAAAGTCCTTACTGGCTAAGAGCTTGAGATTTTTCGACTATTTGGTCCTGATAAATGCCTTCACTTTGAGAACTTCTGATTTCTTGATAGAGACCAATGATATCAAAAATTTGATTGAGTTATACTTCTTCAAAGTCAATGACATATTTCCGTTGTTAGATGAGAAAAGATTTTGGGCAGAGTTCCAAGGGAAGAAAGTACACTCAATAGTTGTGTTTTCCATAGTATTAATGATACTGAGAGATAAAATGGCAGAGCCCATTTTGAAACGAGTCTTTATGAGATCCAGGTCACCCGAAACTGCAGAGTTAACAGAAACTGAGTTCAAAGCTGAGTTGATCGACTTCTTAGAAGACTTGGAGCATAAAATTCGTCAAACTCTTACACTAGTGAGTGAACTAGGGGACAATGATAAACTCAATAGACTTGTGATTCTGCTTTTCCTATCGATGCATTTTGGCTTCGGTAGGCTTGGTAATGAGAGGAGCTCTCAAGATTTAACTTGTGCCTTGAACTATGCTCTTTCAATGGGGCTTCATATGAGAGGTGCTAATCCCAATAGAACGAAGGACGAGGTTTTGTATACCAATAATCTATGGTGGGTGTGTTATGTTTTTGACAGATTCAATGCTTTGACCAATTCTAGATCGATGTTCATCAGCAGACTTGATTTCAATATCGAGCTTCCCTACAACAATGTTAATCTCTTGAAAATGGTGCATTTGGCTACCTCTTTGGAGCATATGATGCGTTCCGTTTATCAACCACTTAATAATGTGCATGAGTCACTTAACGGTGATACTCCTCTGCGATCTGTCGAGTTCAAAGCTCAGGAGTTCCAGGATAATGAGTTTAAGATCTGTGAAGAAGAAGTGAAGAGCAAACGTGTTATCTATGAGGCGCCAAAAGGTTACTCTAATATATCTGAACTAAGAGGCCCATTTGGTAAGCACGCTGCTAACACAATTCACTTCTTCACAAGATTGGTTAGTAATGCTATAATTTTGGCAGCACAGAAGGCCAAATATGATAATCCTCAAATCGACAATTCTATTCCTGAGCTGGTGGCTCTCAAAGCTTCACTGAACATCTACTTTTACCTCACAAAAATGGAAGAAGAGAATTATGTAAATATTCCCCTTCTATCCTGGTGTGCATCATTGGGGATGTCTGTTGTCCTCCAAAAATATGCTAAAGAAGCTTTCAATGAGAAGGGTTCTATTGATTGTCCGATTCTGCATAGATGGAACGATTACATGGTACTACTCGAAAGGTTTTCTGCTAAATGGTGGGTTATGGATGAAATCTGCAAGCTAGCGAGAGACTTCGGTATGAAATTGAAAAATTTAGCATCTGAGAGGAGAAGCTTGTCATCCACAAGCACTGAGCCTCACGTGTTTCGGGCCACTGATTCGGAAGATTCTAGGCAGTCTGACATGTACATTCAAACCATGAACATCGACTTATTTGATAAAGACATATTTGGGAATATCCCAACCTTAACGAGCTTCATGCTGGAGTCATGAAACCTGTAAATAAAAGCATTGTATACTACATTGATCAAATCTCATTATAATACATTAGACTACTCATTGTCGCTTTCTATCTCATCTTCCCAATTATCTTCATCTGCTGTAGGTTTAGGAGGTAATAATTCACTCATTAATGGGCCGCCAACTTGGTTCAAAAGAGAGTTGACTTGCTCTACAACCTCTGGTTCTAACTCCAACTCTGAGTCAGTGTTGATGACTTTGTAACCATTGGTCAAAGCTATTTGTGCTTCCTGGAGTAAAGAGGTGATCTCGTCGGTCGAATTCCTAAGACTCTTCAATTCAATGTCTCTGTAGTCCACTTCTGAAGGATTTTGTTGCCCGTAGAGTTGTTTTGCTTTCAAGATATAAGCTAATCCTTCGTAATAATAGCAGTCTAAAATGCTATCATTGATGTCTTGAATATTAGATGCCACCAGTATAGCTAAATCATAAACTTCCATCTCAATTGCAAACCGAGATAATGTAAGTAAAGGTTGAATTAACTCGATGTACTCCATGCTAACTTCAAAGGAGTCAATGTTATCATCTGATTCATCAGTCTTCAATTTGTTAGCATCATCTTCCAAAGCAGCTTTTTTTGCTTGGAAAAGATCCCACGATTTGTTTAATGCTTGACGAGCTTCGTCATTTCTTTGTTGACTTATACGAATTGAAGCGAGCAACGAATAAGCTTCAGGATTAGAGTCGTCGAATTTCAATGACATTTCTATCAAAGAATCACATTGAGATTCTGCTTGTTCTTCCATACATAAATCTGTCATCCAAATTTCAATTTCTGCAAAGATGCCTTGGTTCAATTTTTTGACAAGATATTGTACCAATGAATCTTTTGTCTTGTACAATGACAATAAATCGTTCAAGTACTTGTTACCTTGAAAAGAATTGTTGATAACTGAGGTTAATTGATCGTTTAAAGTGTTTAAACCGGTGTCCAAAAACTGAATCCCATCGAAACCACCAATGATTTGTCCCAAATACAAGAATTTTTCTACTCCCAATTCACCGTTTTTGTCTAATTCACAACTTTTCATCAACACATTATAAGCTTCTTCGAGATTGTTTGTTTCGAGTAAAACTTCACCAAAAAGTTGCAAGAACTCAACATTTTCTTGGTGCTTCTCCAACTCTGGTGCAAGCAACTCTAGCGCTTGCTCGGCTTGTGAAGACTGTACAAGAGCTTTTCCCTTGCTAACTAAATCAGACATAAAGTGTGAGAAAAGATGCTCATCGCGATGACTGGTATTGAAAGTCTCGTTAACGAATATGAAATCTTACATTTGATATACCACCGAAACCGCAACCAACACCGGTTGGCACATTGGTGGAAGTATCTTAATATTCTACACAGAAATCTCCGAAAAATTATCGTTAAAATGTACGATAAAGATGTTGATGGTGCCTACAAGCTAATAGATGAGTTGTACAATAAGAAATTGTTCAAGAAGTGTTACTTCGAGTTCAATGGCATCATTGGACTTGGCCAATTCATTGCACTAGGTATGACTTTAATTGGTCTTTTGAGTAAAATTCACAGTATTCTATTGGAAATACGACCTCCGCAATCTAAGCAATCAGTACAGACAACTAACCAGGAATCACTGGCAGAAGTACTAGAGGATATTGGAGAAGACATTGGAAGCAACGAAGCTATAAAGAAACAAGAAACACCAAAAGTCATTACAGACAAGAAAGTCAAGAAGCTGAAGAAGAAAAAGAAGAAATCAGACATCGATTTGATATTTGGATGACTTCAAATAGTCCATTGGATATATCTACGTTTAGTTACCTGTAATTAATTTAATACAAAAAACCTTGGTCTATACCCTCTAGCCAATGTGGTGCTATTAGTGATTAGCACCGAGTATTTCATAAATCATATCATAAATCTTAGTACAGAGCATACTGCACTGGTTGTTGTCGTATTTGATCGTAAAATTGTTGTCTTTGTTGTGTGAATTGCTGTTGGAGCCGGCTTGTTTGATCCGGTGATGGAGCGTATTGCGACCCAGTGGGCGGATGAGAGTATGCCTGTTGAAGCTGTTCCTGGTGTTCGTAAGGCGACGATCGGTATGATGACTGATATGGTGACGATTGGTACCCGCTTGGAGTTGACTGTGGAGTGGTCAGTGGAATGTTCGATGCTTGGATTTGCATGTGTTGATGAAGATGGTTCTGAATATCTCTTTGCTCGAGAGAACTCATTTGGTCGAGATCTAAACAAAATTCATCATCATAGTCGTCTTCATTACTTACAGCAGCAAATTCATGGTTCTTGAAGTCATCGAAAGTTTCATGTTCTTGGATCTTAGTTGGGATTTGTGGACTGGGTTCCTTCTCTGGTTCCCTTGATTGAGCTGGTGATTTGCCATTGAAGTTGGCAAGTTGAGCACTCAACAATTCATTTTTCAAAATATCAGTGGAGTTCAAATCCTCTAAATCAAAATTCTCCATGAATTTCTTGTTGTTCTTCAACGACTGAGTAAGTTGTTTCCTTAATCTATTCTTGATTCTTGACTTACCTTTAAAACCAACTGGCAAAAATTTACACTCACCTCCTTCAATGTGCAATTCACACCAAATTTCACTATTATCGAAAAACTCACCACACATCGAACAGGTACCAGAGGATGAAGATCTTTCTTTAGTCTTGACTCCTTTAGGATACTTGAAATGTCTTGATTTCAAGTGGGTCTTGTAAGTATCTCTTCTTGAGAAACCACCCGTTGGATGACATTTATGGGTCACATTATTCTCATCCACATAAATCAGGAATTTATGAAAAGGGCAAGAATAGGCTTTCTTGAGAGCGTGCTTCTTGATATGTCTCGTCAAGTAACCTCTTAATTTGAAAGTTGCTTCACAATGAGGACATTGATGAGATTTTGAATCGCCAGATGGACTGCAAGGAGGTGAAGGGCTTTGTTCATCATAAGAACTTGGAGTTTCATTGAATTTATGAGAAATGATTGATTCATTATTGGACGAATTTGAGATTGTTGGGGATAACTTGGACTGAGAAGTTTGAATTTGTTTGTGGTTGATATCATCATAAATATCATCAGTAAAGGTCCATTCTATTTCGCCGTCATCATTCTTGAACGGGAGCAATTTTGTTGATAATCCTGTGGAACAAGCTTTGATAGAAGATTTTAAATCATCATTTTTGCTTATTGATGGGAACAAAAGGTTTGATTCATGAACTTCTTCTTTATGTGATGTACCAGCATGATTTGGGGGATTTGTTAATGAAATCACTGGCATTAAAATGAATGCTAAAACTTTGATTAACACCTGACACATTGGATGGGCCAAAATTGCCAGTAAAAATTTGGGAGGATTCATACTGGAATTTCAGGTTTAACTATGTTTGTTGAGAAACGTTAGTGTTTAAGTAAAAATAACCGTGGTAATTGGGGGTCAAGTTATTACTAAAATTTTTTCTGTTTGTCGTGACTATTGAGAAACAACAGTGGATAATTGGTATTGCCACGGTTTTCAAAAAACTAATGCGCTAAGAAAAAACCACTGACGAGAGCACACTTTTTGATTAGGTATATTGTTCACCTGAAACTGAGGTGCAATTTGTAGTTGTAGCGGGGGTGTAATTTCCTAATTGGTTTGAGCAGCATAGTTCAACATTTTATCGTCAAGTACCGAGTTTTACCGATATCTTAGTTTAACCAGACGAACTCTGTTACGCAACTCCGCCCCTAGATCCTCGGTTATGAAACTATGTTGGAACTCATGTCTCAATAGTTACGTAATCTGTCAGACGATTCTGCTCATCATAATTGCTTAATTAGTAAGGCATATTATTAGTGGATCTGCATAACTCCAAAATTTACGCAATTAGGAAACTTTTCGCCCGATGGCTATCAAGTGTGTCAATTACTGGCACCACTGACAGAACTCAAGAAAAGTCGGATCTTCTTTAAAATGCTCAATAAGATTATTTGAAGCAAATAGTTCATCACTAAGAATTTGAATTAATCTTGCAGTATCGGAACTATTGAAATCCATCGATTCGTTGTCCTTTTCGTCGTCGCTGTCCAGAAAATACTCTTCAATATCTTTAGCATTAAATTTCTTGGTGCCCAACAAGTTCTGCTTAAGCACCACTTTGGAATTGTAGTTGTATGATGCAATTGCTGGAACTCCTGTCAAAACAACGTCGTCATCATCTTCTTCAACTTTAATCTCATGTTTCGGACTCTTTTGCCTAGTCAGCTCTCTTGGCTTCTTGGTCCTTTTGAGTCTTCCAACTAATTCTTCTGTGAATTGAACAACATTCCTGATGAACGACCATTTATCAAATGATGTTTTCAAAAGTTCAGTCATTTCATTGTATACATTGTCAATTCTGTCCAGAAGTGCTTCGTCTGTAATACCCTGGATTTTTTTGAGCATTATTGACTTGGTCTGATACTTGATTATGTGGGAATGTACCAATGAAAAGAAACTGGGAACAAATGGAATCTCCATGATTAATTTGTTACTAAAAAGTTCATTTTCGGAACTTTGAACTGCCTGTGCTAATTCAATCACACTCTCTTGAGTTCTAACACAAACATTGTTAAGATCATAGTAAGTACCTTTCAATCTGAGTGCAACACTGGTATAAATCATTAAGCAAATGGTTTTTATCATGTTCTTATACAAGAATAGCTGCACCGTCCTATACTCCTCAGTATTGATGTCTTCAAATGACTTAGTTCTCAAAAAACTAACCTTGGTGAAGTCAATTTCAGAAGTTAACAAATCCTTCTTCTTGAACTCAGCTATCTCACGAATAGAGTTTGTTGGTTGAAAAACGATGAAAATTAAAGTTTGCATATCACGAAGATTGTTCAAAAGTTGATTGAATTCTTCGTCGTCCTTGTCAGGATAATCAATGTTGAAATCCTCATCTTTGATCAAGAATGCTCTAGCATTCATCACTCCATTGAATCGGTCAAGGATGTACAATGTCCACCACAATTTTTTGTAATAGTCTGATTGCTCTTTATGATTGTCTTCGATAAGCTTCTGATGCATAAAGTTAAGATGGATTGAAAGACTAAATGCACAAGATACAGCAGAAAATAAATCTTGACTTGACTGTTCGTTTCCTAACTTATGTGGGCCAAAATGCAAACTCAACATCATATAAACCAAAGTCTTGTCCAATTTGTCATCATACCCAAAATCAATTGAAATTAGAAGAATTTGTCTTATCTTCATTTCCAATCCCTGAAGCATTTCGTCAAGGTTTTCATTGTAAGTCTTTTGAGTGTTTCTGAAACATGAGCGAAGGATTCCTTCACACAATTGATCTCTAGCAATAACCAATACCATGCAGTAAATTACAATGGAAGTCATTTTACCACCATAGTATCTGCTCCAAAAGGTTCCCTCATCAATTATTGTGAAAACACTGTTAATTTTGAAAAAGAATATCTCTAGTAGAGTTTTGACACTCTGCTGATCAATTTCAAACACGCCTGGTGTTGAAATGGTGAATGCGTGGATTCTTAGTAAAAGATCGAACATTGGTTTCGATCTTATGTGACCTTTAGGGGTTTTGGAGTTATCGTCATCACTGACCACTTCCCCAAATCCTCTGTACTTCTTATCAACGGTGAAGGGGAAGGTGACATTGTACTGTTTACGGTGATGAGGACTTATAAGGAAGTTGAACTTTTCACTCAAATATTCAGCGGTCACTTGACTTATGTCGAAGTTTGGATCTAATTCAGGGAAATCTGGTGTCATGTCAGAGGGCACATACTGATCACCACCATTGAAAGTGCCAACGTTATCATTTTGGTGTCCAATTGAATGTTGTGTTTGCGCTTGATCAAACTGTGGTACACTGTAAGTCTCTTCCTCAGACAAGTTCTGTTGTGGCATTCCCTGGACCAACGGTCTTGGTTGAATTATAGGAGCCAACTTGAAAGGTTTATTCCCTTCTTTAATGGCTGTGTAAGATCCTTGTTGGCTCCTTAACTCGTTTGCAACTGGATGAAAAGGTGGTGGAACATTTGATGCATCATAATTAACGTATGGCGGTGCTATTGGTAACCCATACAGATTGTGCAATGGTGGTCCCGAGGACCACGTTAAAGGTCCTTCAGGTGCTTGTGGAGCAGGTTGTCCATGATCCCGGAATTGCACATGACCACTTCGATATTGAGGGACATCTGATCCGTAGTATTTGTTATTTGATTGACCCAGAAAATCACTTGGATCTTCACTTTTGGTGATCACTTTGTCCTCTATATCATCATGTCCTTGCTGTGTGTCATTTTGGAAAACTATTACATTTTTCGGAATTTTCCGTTCTTTTATGGTTTTTGGAGCCTCTTTTGCATCTTTCGTTTGAATAAGATCACATTCTAGGCCTCTATCTTTACAGTTTTCACATCCTGTTATTTCATAATCTGGCGTATGGATGATACATTTGATCCGAAATGATCTGCATGTAGCACAACATTTATAAGTTCTTTTTCTTTTATTGTAATTATCATTAAAGGCTGGGAATACATTCATGGAATAGATTGATTCCGCGATCGAAAAAAAAAGTGATGGCATTGGAACAAGAAATTGACTTGAGCACATTCAAGCACGAGTCTATTGTTCAAATTGGTTCTGAATATTGGTTTAGAGAAGTTTCAACTGAAGCATTTCCTGGTCAGTCTTTCACACTTCAAATCAAACAGATTTTACATCATACTAAAAGTCAGTACCAAGATATCTTAGTATTCGAGTCCACCACTTTTGGTAATGTCTTAGTTTTGAATGGGATAATACAATGCACTGAGAAAGATGAATTCGTGTATCAAGAACTTATAACCCATTTACCAGTCTTTTCACACCCCAACCCAAAAAGAGCGTTGGTTATTGGTGGTGGTGATTGTGGAGTGATCCGTGAACTTGTTAAACATGTTACTTTAGGCACTATCCAGGAGATTGTGTTGGTCGAAATTGATGACATGGTTATCAACTTGTCCATTAAGTACCTTCCTGAAATGGCAAAATTTCACAATCATCCTAATGTCAAAATCATTATCGACGATGGATTCAAATACCTCAGTCAAACTCATGACAAAAAATTCGATATCATAATCACTGACTCATCAGATCCAGAGGGACCAGCTGAAGAATTTTTTCAAGTCAACTACTTCAAATTGTTGCAAAATTCCTTGACCCTGCAAGGTATTGTTATCATGCAAAGCAGTGAGAATATTTGGCTTAATATTGATTACTTGAAAGACTTGATCTCCAAGTGTAAGCATGTGTTCAACAATGTCAAGTACTCTCAATGTTACATGCCATCATACACGAGTGGGCAGTTAGGTTTATTAATTGCTACCAATGATACTGAAAAAGTTTTGGAGAAACCTTTGAGACAAGTTGATGCGGAAACTGAGAGAAGATTGTTCAAGTACTACAATAGCAAAATTCACGAAACTTCGTTCATTTTGCCAACTTGGGCTCAAACCAAATTAGATTTATAGAATAAGATTCATGCACCATGTGTAAAGGTGAATACGCTTCGGTACTAACTGTAGATTTTAACCTCTACTGAGAAACACGTGAATCAGATGATGATCCTGCCTCTATCTAAGATCGTCTGCATATGTGTTGCGAGCCTGGATAATCTGAATGCAATTTGTAGTTATTCGGTGTAAACACATGTACCGTAGAGGCTGTCATTGCTACTGGGGTAATGTCGTCGCTCTGTGCACTCAGATTAGTTAGAATCTTGCCTTGGGTAGGAGTTCAATAAAGCTGCCTCTTTGGCAGAAATGCAGTGTCAACCAGTACGTAACGAAGTATAACGAGAGCACACTACGTAGGTTTCACCACTTGATAAAGTAGCCTTCAGTGCATTGAACTACTGGCGATGTGAGGTCACACTCTTGGCATTGAAGTCAAATCCTGTCCACGAAACAAGAACAAAGACAAGCATCTATAAAGCAAATCGCAGAGCACAGCAGAAATCTGAGATCAATTTCAAGCTGAATGAATTAAGCGAACTTCAACGGCTTGATCTTAAAATTATTCAAGTCCATGTCAGCGGGAAACGCTTGTAACAACACTACACAATATAGTTACTAAATTGGGACTGACAAAAATAGAATTAACTTTTTACCTCGGCACACAAAACGTGTACCTCACCAAATTCCTCCCTCGACGGATGTTTTTCGTTCCAAAACCACACCATCACCATCAAAACAACAAAATTAAACATTGCACTACTACAACAAACACGACTTCTGTAGCTGCAAAAACCAATATTGATTAATCTTTGTTCACTTAAACATGTCTGCTGACGAGGATTACTCCGCTAATATCGATGACCAACTTCTTAGAGCTGCTAAACAAGAAGGGGTTGGCTTTGATCAACAAAGCGTTAAAGAGGAGAAACTATCATTAGGTGAAGCTCAACATCACTTACAACAGTTTAATCATGCACACCATCAACAACTTCAACAACAGCAACACCATAGTCAACATCATTATGATGAAAATGAATACAACATTCAAATCCCTGAACCAATCATCAATGCAAAACTGAAAATCTACCCCGTGTCTGAGAATACCATTACTGCTGAGGGTAATTTAATTACAAGAGCTTGCCCACCAACGACGTTTCATGATCGTAAAGATTTGAATGATTTTATTGCTGATTTTGCAAGAGACAATGGTTTCGGGGTGGTGATTGCTCATTCAAATAAGAAAGCCATTTATTACACTTGTGAATTGGGTGGCCGTTATAGGGATAAGAAGAACAAAAAGAATACCAATGGCTTCCCAAACGATGGTTATTACATCGATCCATCAACTAAGACTAAAAAATTGAAATGTCCATTTGCAATGACTGCTTCCTTCAAAAAACAAGATCAATCTTGGTTATTGAAAACAACTTGCAATGAACATAATCATCCTCAATTAGACCCATTATCAAATCACCCTATGTTGAGAAAGCGTAGCAGTGAATTGAATGATCTTATTGTCAACTTATATAAAGTTGGCACCAAACCTTCTCACATTGAAAATAAAATCAGAGAACAGTATCCTGACATTTTGATCAAACGTGAAGATATTTATAATGAGATCAGGGGTTACAAGAGGAAATTGAAGAGAGAGAATGGATTCTTGAGTTCAAATGGTACAAGAAAGAGAACCAATGCTAACTCATTTCACCAAATTACTGATGATGATGATGATGCTAGTAATATGTATCATGCTGCTCAGAACGAAGTTGATTTACAAAGATTGCAACAGGCAGCTGCCGCTGCTGTACATCAACATCAACCTCATATGGATGAATACCCTTCAGAATCTTCAGTAGCAGCCATAGCTGCTGCCGCTAATGCTGGTCACCCTGATCAAATATCTATGGATAATATCGATAGTAGATTGGTTGGTGGTGAATAATCGTGTTTTACTTCTTCCTTGACATTCCCGTTTTACTCTATATGTATAATAGTTGTATTGTAATAAATGTTTTGTATATTACATCCTTTTAAGAAGCTCCAATCCCTGTGCCCTTTCCTCGTATAACCTTGCTAATTCACCCACTTTACGTCCCCGAATAACCGGTTTTTTTACACTAACGGTTTTCGATTCTTGCTCCATAAATTTAGGCTTGGAGGGACTGAACTTGTATTTCTGAGGTGGGAATTGAGCCGTCACCTTTACCAGACTTGATATCGTTGGTTTACTGAGGGGTTTTGTGGGACTGTGATGTTCGAACGAAGTCTTCTCAAGTTTGGTTGGACTGGCAAATTTAACGTTCTTCGTCAATGGCCTTGTTGGGGTAGCTGGTGGTAAATTCATAACATTATTGTTAGGCTGTAATATATTGTCTGGTTGTCGTTTTGAAGGTGAAAGTGCATCTTCATCGAGAATACTACCAGTATCCACAACACTTTCTGTATCGGTTTCATCGGCTTCTTCAGCAGTCATGTCGTAATTCACGTAAGAGTCATCATTATGTCTATGATTGATGTCCTTCCCATGCAATATTTCCTCAATTGTCAAAACTGGGTAATCTGAACGCATGCCTTCCCAAAGATCCATGAGCTTCTTTAAGAACGTATTTACAATGATGAGGTTAGCTTCATTAGCTTTCAGATTAATTTCATGACTTAAACATGTTGTGAAGCTTCTCGCAAGAATCAGTGAAGTTAGCCTGGTGGTGGAAGTATTGTCAATGAGTTTTCTGAACAAATGCAACAAATGAATCAATAATGTTTGAACCTCCAGGGTATGATGATTCAATATGGTGTTGAAGTTCATGGCAATATTCTCATTTCTGATTGGTAACAATATTTTGGTTGTAGGGATCAATGCTACTGGCAAATCAAAAATTAACTTTTTAAAAGTGGTACCAATACAGTACATGTTCCAATCGTTTATCCAGAGCGTTTGATTCCTCTTGACACAATGATAGAATATTTCAGAGTTGACTTTATTACCTGGCTTGTGAAACAACAATTCTACTCTAGGGCCAAAACTGTCAATGATGTTAAAGATTTGATAAAAATGGTATTTGAACTGTTGAGTGATTTCACTTGGTGAATCTTTGATGTAAAAATTGTTTGAGCTGAACAGTTTGAAATTGTCAAGTCCCAATGCTTTATGAACGAAGTTACCATCTGATTTTGTGATTTGATAATCGTGTTTATATGTGTTTAATGAAATTTTCAATTTTGTAATGTCAACGTAGTTGTTCAAGTCGGACAAGGTGGAACAGTTGATGATGATATTTTTCTGTAAAGACAACTTAGTATCATTCAAAGTAAATGTCTCTAGCAATTTATTTAACGCGTTTAGGTTCTTCCTTGTCATGTTGTAATTGGCTAAGATTCCTGTAAGTGATTTAACAAACCAGCCATCATGAACACTCAAGATTTTAGTTACATTATTTATATTATTGTCATCCATTAGGAATTTCTTGAGGAACTTAAGCCCCCAAATCCAACTTATTTTGTTCAACCCACTTGAAAACATTATGAGAGTGTACTTCAGTTTAGGTAATAGAGTCATCATTGTTATGATGAGCTCATCATAATTTATAATTTCCGGCAGAGGTAAAAATGATGAATCAAATATATAAATAGGAACGTCGTTTGGTTTATCAAACAAGTCAGTACTATAAAAAATCCTCTCCATGCTGTGAACAATAGTAAGTTGGGAATATAAACACTGAAAACCGAAAGGGAAAAAAAGTGTGTACACCAACAATAACTGCGACTGTCCAAATCTCGTTTTGCCATCCACTGAATTATGGCTCCCAGTAAACAAGAAACTGAATCTTCGACTAAACCGGTAGCTAAACCGGTTAAGGTTGAACAAGAAGAACTCAGTGAAGAGGATCAACATTTGAAAGATGAATTGGAAATGCTCGTCGAAAGACTCAATGAGCCAAATCAATCTGCTGAACTATATGGCGGCTATTTAGATAGTTTGAAGAACTTTATTAAGAATTCTACAACTTCTTTGACTGCTGTGCCTAAACCTCTCAAGTTCTTGAAGCCTCATTATAAATTAATCACAACTATATATGATCATTGGGCTACTGAAAACTCCACTCTATTACCAAAATTAGCTGATATCTTATCAGTGTTAGCCATGACATACTCTGATGATGGCAAAAATGAATCATTGAAATACAGATTACTCGCTGATGACTCCACCATCCCAGATTGGGGTCATGAATACGTTCGTCATTTAGCTTTGGAGATCGGTAATTCTTATCAAGAGAATCTCGGAATTGATGATGCCTATATATCCAGATTAATCAATTTATCCTTGAAAGTGATTCCATTCTTCCTCAAACACAATGCTGAAGCCGATGCTGTGGATTTATTACTCGAAATTGAGAGTATCGAAAAGCTCCCTCAATTTGTTGATGAATCTACTTTCCAAAGAGTTTGTCTCTACATGGTAAGTTGTGTACCATATTTGGCTCCACCTGATGACTTGGCTTTCTTGAACACAGCGTTCTCAATTAACTTGGCTCAAAATCAATTGACTCAAGCTTTGACATTAGCAATCAAACTCGACGATGAAGAACTTATCAAGCAAGTATTCGAACTGACCACTGACGATTTGACTCACAAACAGTTGGGCTTCATCTTGTCTCAACTGAACTCAGGTTTCAAGTATCCTGGTGACAGTCCTGAAGTGCAAGAATGTATTTCCAATGTTAAGTTGCATGAATACTTCAGTTACTTAACCAAGGAATTAAATTTGTTGGATGCCAGAGTTCCTGAAGATATTTATAAATCACATTTGGAAAATTCAAAGTATGGACTTGGTACTTCTGGGTCTATTGATTCTGCTAAGCAAAATTTGGCAGCTGCATTCGTGAACGGTTTCTTGAACTTGGGTTTCGGTAATGACAAATTAGTTCAAACAGAAGAAGATAATAAATCATGGATTTACAAAACCAAGGGACCAGGTATGACCTCCACAACTGCCTCTTTAGGTTCCATTCTTCAATGGGATGTTAATGATGGTTTACAACAATTGGATAAGTACACATATTCCCAGGAAGACGAGATTAAAGCTGGTGCTTTATTAGGCACTGGTATTGTATCTTCTAATGTTCATGATGACATTGATGCTGCTTTGGCTTTATTGCTGGAGTATGTCACTGACCCAAAGAAATTGTTACAAACGTCAGCCATCAACGGTCTCGGTATCGCTTTCTCTGGTACTGCTAATGAAGAGGTGTTGAACTTATTGTTGCCATTGGTATCTGACACTGAAATCCCATTGGAGGTATCATCTTTAGCTTCTTTGGCTTTGGGTCATGTTTTTGTTGGTACCTGTCATGGTGACATTACTTCCACAATCTTACAAACTTTACTTGAAAGGGATTTTACACAATTAACAAACAAGTTCATTACCTTATTGTCATTGGGTCTTGGTTTATTGTTCATTGGCAAGAGCGAGCAAGTTCAAGATGTTTTAGGAACGATAGACGCCATTGAGCATCCTATAAGCAAGACACTCAAAGTTTTGATTAATATTTGTGCCTATGCTGGAACTGGTAATGTTTTGCAGATTCAATCTTTATTACAAATGTGCACAGCTAAACCAAAAGATCAACTCGAAGAAGAAAAAAGATTGGAGCAGAGTGAGGAAGACCAAGTAAAAGCAGAGGGTTTGGAAGTACCTAAAGTCGAAGAAGAAGAGCCTAAGGCTGAAACTGAAGGCGAGGATGTTCAGATGGAAGATGCTGATAAAAGCAGTGATACTGTAAAGAAGGAAGACACCAAAACCACAAAAGAAGAAACTAAAGAAGATGACGACGAAGACGATGCTGATAAAGAAGAGATGTATCAAGGATTTGCCGTATTGGGTTTAGCATTGATTTCTATGGGTGAAGATATTGGACAGGATATGTCATTACGTCATTTCTCACATTTGATGCATTATGGTAATTCATTAATTCGCAGGGCTGTTCCATTGGCAATGGGATTGGCGTCGACAGCCAATCCACAAATGAAGGTTTTCGAAACATTATCAAGATACTCACATGATCCTGATTTGGAAGTTGCACAGAATGCTATTTACGCGATGGGATTAGTTGGTGCTGGTACCAACAATGCAAGATTAGCACAATTATTGAGGCAATTAGCTTCTTATTACATCAAATCAGCTGACTCATTGTTCATGGTGAGAATTGCACAAGGTATTTTGCATTTGGGTAAAGGTACATTGACATTAACTCCATTCAATGTTGAACGTTCAGTGTTATCAAAGGTATCTTTGGCTTCCTTAGTAACACTTGCAGTGTGTTTATTGAACCCGAAAGATTTCATTTTGAACGATTCAACTACTGAAACTACTCATCAATTATTATACTACTTAACACCAGCTGTCAAACCAAGAATGTTAATTACAGTTGATGAAGAATTGAATCCAATCAAAGTCAATGTTAGAGTTGGACAAGCTGTTGATGTCGTTGGACAAGCAGGTAAGCCTAAAACAATCACTGGATGGGTTACACAATCTACTCCAGTGTTATTGAATTATGGTGAAAGAGCGGAATTGGAAAATACAGAAGAGTGGATTGCAGCTTCTCATACATTAGAAGGTATAGTGATATTGAAGAAGAATCCAGACTTCATGGAAGTTGATAACTAGAACTTAATAAACGTATCTATCATGTATTGACTAAATGCTTACAGAAATTCTTGAGCTTTTCCAGCCATTAATAAGCCGACGATTAAACCAAATAATCCCAAAACGGAACCAAAAATTTCAACCACCAATATTTTAACGAAAAGACTCGAATCTGCTGCATCTGATATAGCAGCGGTTGAACCAGTAATTCCAACTGATACACCACAAATTAAATTTGAGACTCCCACGGTGATACCGGCCCAAAACAATGAATAGCCCGTGTATAAGTTGTCTTTTGTATATAATTGACTTGATGGGACGCTTGTTAATTTTGCTGAAAACACGATTGCCATGATCAAGCCATAGATAGCGACAACTTCACAAAAAATGATGGAAATCAAATTCTTTGTTGTAATTCTTGGTGCCTTGACACCAGCACCAATTATGGATGAACCAGTTATGAAAATACCCCAGGCAGCTCCTACAACTGATAAACCTATGCAACTGACAATTCCTAAATTAGCCCACATATAAGGAGAAGTAGTCTCTAGGAATTGTCCAACATTAAACACTTCACCAGTGTTATTGAATAGCATGTAGCCACCCACCACGGTTAACGCAGACACAACAAGGATACTGGTGATAGACATTGAGTATAGGGAAAACCGTCGATACAGTTCGCACTATATTTGATTCATTTACAGGTTAAACCATTTACAGGTTAAGTTTACATTATTGTTCACACTGGCTGCAAACATGAAAATTAAATCTGGAGTGGAAACAAAGTGACAGGAATTCAATGACTCATGGGGCTTGAAGTTTGATCATTTTATGGGTCTCAATACCTTTCTGGGGACTATTTTATACTGAGAATTGAAATTAGCTTTCATTGGTCACAATGCCTGAACTACACAACCGAATTTACACTCAAATTGGTCTTACTTGGCTCGATTTTTAGAATACGTAGGAATCTTGTGATAAATTTTATTCGTTCAGTGGTACTTTTTTTGTACTTTTCACAAAAATTATACAATTTAACTTATTCAAATGCAAATCAGTGAGAATACCACTTCCAGCTTATCAGTTATAACTTGATGACTCTCTGCAACATCAAGCACTAGACATGGAAACCACCTTTACTTTATGTACGGAATAAAACTCACAAGGCATCGTTTTAGGAAACCGGCTTACCGAAAATCGCATCGGACCGGTTCAAAACCGTTTCTATAAAGCCACTATACTTGCAGCTGTACATACTATTATCATATATTTACATTCACCATAAACTCGTTAATGTCAGACATAACACAAAAGACAACTTGTGAAATAGAAAAAACTTACTCCACGGAAATTTCTTTGCATCAAAAAGAATCTTCAGATTCTGAAAAACATTTACTTGACGATCCAGAAAATTACCCAGATGGTGGTTTACAAGCATATGCAGTGGTGTTTGGAACTTTTCTCGCATTACTTGGTGCCTTAGGTACTTTGAACGGAATTGCAACAATTGAAAATTTTATATCCAGTAATATCTTGACACATACTCCACCATCAACGATATCATGGATCTTCTCTATATTTGATTTTTGTTCTTTTGCATTTGGAATATTCATTGGTCCTTTGTTTGACCAGTTAGGTGCAAGGGTACTGTGTATCATAGGATTTCTATGTTACATGGCAGGTATAATGGGATTCTCTGCCAGTACCAAATTCTATCAATTCTTCTTAGCATTTGTGATCTGTGGTATAGGCGTGTCCTTCCTTTTCATCTCATGCATTGGTACAATCAACCAGTGGTTCTTTCGGAAAAGAGCTACTGCCTTGGGCCTCAGTTACTGTGGCAGTGGTCTTGGAGGAATGATAGTTCCACTCATATTAAAACCGTTATTCAGTAAAATTGGATTTGGTTGGTCTATAAGAACTCTTGGTTTCGTCTTTGGTGCCCTGATCCTCTTGTCGTTAATACTCATAAAAGACAGGAGGAAAGAATTAGGTATAGGAAAAGCTGTTGATGGTGAAAACAGGTTCCTTTCAGCTCTTAAAACAATTGACATCAAATGCTTCAAAGATAGAACTTACACTCTTTTAGTATTGGCATGCATGGCAAATGGAGGCCCTTTCTTTTTGGTACTCACATACCTAGTGTCATTTGCAACTTCAGTTGGTTTGAATGAACTGGCTGCATACTATCTCATGATTGCATTGAACGGTAGCTCGGTTTTGGGAAGACTATGTGGGGGATTCATTGCAGATAAATATGGAAGATTTAATTATTTTGTCCTCATCAATCTCATCACCACTCTCGCCATGTTTATACTCTGGCTTCCACGTCCAATTGGTCACACTATTCCTGGACTCTACACTTTTGCTTGTGTTTATGGATTCTCATCAGGAAGCTACTTGCAATCTTCCCCTGCATGCATTGGACAAATCAGTAAAGCAGAGGACTTCAGTAAAAAATTCGGGACTTTTTGCTGTGCTAGTTCATTCTTTAATTTGATAATGGTTCCAATTGGTGGAGCTATTATCAAGAAGCAAGGTGATCCAACCGGTTTCACTAATTTGGCTATTTTTACGTCATGTGTCTCGTTCTTTGGCCTTATAATGGCAACTGCATCTCGTATAGATCATGCTGGATTCAAATGGTGTGTGGTTTAGGTATTTTATAGAATAGATGAGGTTAAAGGAATTCAATGTTACTCTTAATGAAGGAAGTCCTATCTGTAAGACCATCAATGGCAATTGCCAAAAGCTTGGGATGGTTCTGAAAGAAACTCAATTTCCATTGTGACTTCATGAGTTTGAACTCGATAATGTCTCCTACAACAGGAGCAGAATCTGGTCGTCTTCTCTTGGCTGGAGGTTGATCAGCACCATCATTCGAATTGTGAGCATTTTCGTCCTTTTCCTTCGGAGCTGGGTTATCTATTGCTGCAGTGTCCACTCCGAAAATATCAGAGAGCCAATTACTCTTCATTTCCATACCGTTGATAATGGTGTTACAATCTTTCAAAGAACAGAATATACCAATTGATGGATGTTTGGGATCTTTGTCTCGTACTAATAACTCATCTTCAGCAATAAAGTCTCTAAAAGTTTTCAAGAACAGTACACAAGTTTGATCGGAAATTTTGACCATCATCAAATTGACAGCACGATTGATGATTAGTTTAACATCACCACAATGATTACTAATAACCGAAGAATCAACATACTTCCAGTCCATCTGGAAAATAAGATCCCTTTGTGGCTCCTTTGCCAAAAACGGCCTTTGATATTGAATTTCGGTTTCCAAACCTTTATGAGGGGGTAATGATAGGCCAGAGCGAGTTATATCATTGAGGTTGATAATAATTTCTTGTGTTGAAGGGTTAAATGGATTAAATATGATTTTATGTTTTATAATTCTTTGCTCCAACTCCAAAAACCGATAGTACTTACATTCTTTGATCAACAAGCTTCTATGAATATCGTCCTTAATGACAAGAATATTACCTCTTAGAATCTCCAATAAGTCAGCAAATAGTTTTGGAGATCTATGAGATACTGTTGCTGGTCTGTGAGGAGGAGGCCTAATAAGTTTATGTGTTTCAATTATCCTCTTTTCATCAGTGAAAAGAGTCGAGTAATTCATGGTGAAGTAATTTGGATTATTTCCAGGAGTAGAAAGCAAAGATATGGGGATTCGGAAAGGCTGATTTCCAATTCTTGCGTAGATATAATCTGAAACGATGATTTTCAGGAGTCTCTTCAATCCATAGTAATGGGCATCTGCCCAAAGGTGTATATACAGATAGTCATCTTTGATATCGAGATCATAACCTTGGAGATGAGTATAGATCAACTCGAACACATGTGGAGATCTGTCAATGAAGAGTGTTCTATTGTTGTTCTTGGGGTTTAAAAAAAACTTGGTGAAGTAAGAGGGACAATCTGACGAAAGAGAGGCTCCACTTAATTTGAACAATTTATAACCCACTTGAATTTGATAGATATTTTCATGAGGAAGAACCACAGGTATGCTATTACTGAATTCTGGGGTAGCATCTTTTGCAGGATTAAATGCCATTGACATGCCTCTGGCACCGCGAACGCCGTTTCCCCATACTACCATTCGCGGTACTAATTTGCAGCACCATGTCCACAAAACGAAGTTTCAATGGCTGTTGGACTTGCCGGTTTCGTAAAGTCAAGTGTGATGCTGGGCGACCGAAGTGTCTTAGATGTGAGAAGGCTAATCTTCATTGTGAAGGTTATGATATAAAATTGACTTTTTATCATATAGCATCAATAAAGGAAGGCCAAATGGTGAATTTGATTAAGAAGAACCAAAATGAAGACAAATACTATAGAAGGGAAATTGATTTCAACAAGTTTCCTACAAACCTGATCTACGATTCAGATTCAAAATTAGACGTGGTCATCGAAACTCTTGATGGGAGAGTGAGGGCAGGAAATAGAAACACAGTTATAGGCCCTTTTGCTGTTTATGAAGCCCAGGAATCCAGAAAGTCAAGTGTTCATCAGATCTTGAACCATGAAAGAGATGATTTTGAAGAACACGGTGACAGATCAGAGACTTCATTGATTCATGCTGATTTGATCAAGTTTGCCAAACTTTCAATTTATGGTATCAAAGGGCCTGATTACGAAATAAATGACCAGAACATATTCCATATCCTTTATCCCACTTTCTACCCCAACATCGATTCTGATGAATGGGTGCCCCATGAAAATTACGTGAAAGATCTCATTTTCAAGACTCAGAAAGGTACAGTAGGAAGTCAAACTTATCAAAACTTAGTTCATTCATTCAATGACATGAATCTAGCATTTATCAAGATTAATCATCCTAATAACGTATGGGATAAAGTGGTCAAGCCATACATCAATTGCATCTTATTCGAATTCTTTCTCTCCAAGGAACCAGGAATGACCATGGCCTTTGAAGATATTGAGGGCTCATTGAATAAAAATACTTCGTTAGTAAAGAATTTGAAGTTCATCTTAAATCTTTTGGTATTGAGTATAGCCAGTTTCAACAACAGTGAAACTAAGTACTCCATTGATGAGAATAGTGATATTGATTACGAGTTAAAACTCAGTATCTTTCTCAGGAAAACTGCACTAAACTTGTTGAATAACCACTTGGATTCTTGCGATGAGCACTGTGATGTTGATGAAGAGTACAATCTATTACTAGTGCTATGTGTCATCTTGCAAGTGGAAATCGACAGCTATTACAACATTTACGAAAACTTCAATCTCCTATTTGCAATTGGGGAATTTATGATTAATCAAGAAACCACCACCAACTATTTCAAACACTTGAGGTTGGTGGTGTACAATTTATTCAAGATTATGTACACATTCTTCTTGTCAACTCAAAATATTAATGTGTATAATTACAGGATGACAGAGGAAGATAATGAAATGTATGAGGATTTGAAAGAATCATACGACTTGACACGAGTTCAGCCGGCTGAACAAGAAGATCCCAACCGGGATGAAGGTCATGAAAGTAAAACTCAAGTGGAGAAACCAACAATCATCAATCATAGCATGTCAATAACTGTCAGTTTTGAAGGGAACTCAAGACAAGAGATTATGAGGGATTCACCCTATACAGTTGAAGATCAAGCACTAGCTGAAGATTATAGAAATGAAGAAGGGTTCGATCCGAGTCCTGATCATTATGATGTTGATGTGAATCATGCATACATGCTCTATGGCATACCCAAATCATTAATGAATTTATTCTTTCGAATTGTTAACTTGACCAACCATAAACGAGTATTCCAAACTGAAAAGAAGTACCCCAGGAACTTTCCAAAGATCTGCAGTGATATGGAGGACTACCTTGATAAATGGCTAATTAAGTGGAAACTTGCTGTAGACGGGATACCACATGATGAAAGTAAGTTTTTGACCAATTACCATGAGCTTATTTACATTAACATTATGATATTCTACACTAGTCTTAAGATTTACTTTTTAAGATTGATAAAGAATGAGATACACCAACACCTCATTGAGAAAGTGTTAGTGTATCTTGATCGATTACAGAAATTAAGTGAAACCACCAACGTTAATCTTCATGTTAAGCCAATTTATTGGTCTGTACTCATTTGTGGCAGTGACAATTTGAACAAGCAGTTGAGCGACAAGTTCAGGAAACTCTCAGATAATTACGGAAATATCTCTTATTGGAGGTCTAAACAGTTGATGCATGAAGTGTGGAGCAGGAGAGAATTAGGTGAGGAGACAAGTTGGATGGAAATGATCAGAGAGTGGGATGTAGTGCTTTACCTTGGGTAATGAGGACCCCGGGTTTGCTCCTTACATCCGTTTACTGGCCAAGTAAATCATTTAAGGTGTTCAAACTAAGTTACCGGTTTTTTTTCGTTAAGAGATAAAAACCACACACTCCGGGATAAAATAATCACTGCTTTACAACAAACGCCTTGAAAACCATGTTGTGAACAGTTTTGATGATGAATGTCTACACAGTAAAAGGCACACAGTGAAAAAAACATAGTTGGGGGTCAATCTGGGGACTTCAGGGTTCATGTGGGGTTGGGCGGACTTACAATTGTGCAACGAAACTAAGTAATGGGAAGGGTCTCTACAGAGCTGCTGATTGACTGCCAAGGTAGTTGAGTTGCATCCTGATTGAGATTTTAGTGAGCCACTCAAGACAGTGAGCGCTAAAGCGGTAAAAATTTACCGATAAAAATCGCTTCATTTTTTCACAGAAAACTTCCAACTAACATCAGTTAATTAAAGATGTAAAACAAAAGATTGATTTTACAGTTACAAGGGGGTTAGAATACGAAGAGAAAAACTGCAGGAGCTCAGCAGCCGTTTCAATATTAACAATGTGCAGTTTTTCCTCATTTCACCATGACCCACCTCCGGATAATTGAAGCGAAAAGTGGGGGAGAAGCGCAATTGAGATTTTAACCAATAAATTTAGTTGTTTTAATGTGGGCAATTAGATTGAGTTATTGACTGAATATCAAACATGATTTACAGCTATTAAGTCAAGTCGGAACTGTAATTAAGATCAAAGAAGTTTTCTGGGGAAAAGTTCAAATACCGAGGAGAGGAAATAGTTTTCGTGACCTAAAGTAGTAAAACGTCCGACTCTTTTATTTTTCAGTGAGTAAATTAACCATTTTTACTTAATTTTAAAGTAAGCAAGCTCGTACATGGTTAATAATCCGTCGGATTAATGCGTAATTAATTGTGGAGTGAAAACTTTACACAAATTCAGTTTTTCCGACTCCCATTCCCAAGTATATTACACAAAAAAAGTCCAGTTTTTGAGTATTTCACTGTATCTTTTCCTTTAAATTTTATGAGCCAAATAAACTAACCAATTAATTTAATACAGGTTTATGACAACGGTTGAATCTAAAAATTTGGAATCAGTTCCTCCAAATTTGAATAAATCATCAATGGAAGTTGATAAGGATACAACTAATTCACCACCTGAATCAGCCCCATCAGAACAATCAAGAAAGAGGTCAAAAGTTTCAAGAGCCTGTGATTGCTGTAGAAAGAAAAAGATCAAATGTAATGCAGATTATTCAGCTTCACTACAAAGGATAACGAAGAGATGTGATAATTGTGTTAAAAATCAAGAAGAATGTACTTTCTCCAGAATTCCATTGAAAAGAGGGCCATCAAAAGGTTACATAAAGGATTTGGAAGATAAACTAGAATCCAACACCAATAGGATTAGATCAAATTCACTCGATATCAATTTCCAAAAATCAAATCATATAATATTACCTCCTATTGACAACTCGAATTCCGGTAACAACAATAACGGTACTATGCTTTCAACGAAAGTGTCCATTTTACCCTCAGTTAATACTCTCAAATCGAACCCCAACTCCCCTAATGCAAATAATGGTGTGAATAGTCCACCAATACAAGGTCCTTTCTGGAAAGTACCTTATGAAATGCCCCATAATCACAACCATTCTCATGGTAATTCGTCAGATACAAGCCAAGTGACTTCGGATGCTTCAAGAAGATCCTCAGTCGATTCGGTAAGTTCAAGCTCAACTGTAGCTTCAAAATCAAGATTACCTTCACTAAAACCTTCAATTTCTGTCTCTAGCACTGAAAATTCCAATGTCATCAGTGATAGTGATGATGACTATTATTCAGTGGGCTCGTTCAGAAATTCAAGACGTTCTTCAGCGTCTTTATCTCCACGCAATTCCATAAGTTCATTATCCAGTCTCAACGGCAGAATCAAAAAAGTCAATTTGGGATATCTGTCCAATTCTCCTGGCCCAGCCCAGACTCCACCTATGCAAGGTCAGCTGCTCACCCAAGTTCCTCCCCCAAATTTGCCTCAGCCTATACAATCTCAATCTCAACCCCAACCTTCACAACCAATGCCACCACACCAACGATCCCAATCTATGGGGTACCCTTTTCCAGTTCCAACAGTTGTGCCTCCAGGTTACCCGTCAGTTTCATATTATCAAATGCCTCAACTCATGGCCAAGCCTATGGGACCACAGTTTCCTCATTCGATACCTGGGCAATATCTGTCACCGAAACAAGAACCAAACATTGCTGCACTCGATCACAACTTGAAGTTGTACTATTCTAAGTTTCACAGAAACTTCCCCATTTTACCTTTCAATGAAAACTACGTCATGAGTATCGTTGAGGTATTTAACAATTCCAAAACTGATGATCAAACAAGAAGCATAATTGAACTTTTCAACCAGTCACTTTATGCTTTAAATCATTATGAAAGCAGTAATCTCAATGATTTGATTCACTTGATTCATAATTTTTTGTCGCTTTACCCTTTCAACAATTATGGTATCAAGTTGAATGACAGTGTATTATATTTGTTCTTCAGTGCATCAATTTTGGTCAACTACACCATTTTATTAAGTGGTAATATTTATTCAATGGGCATATCAATGTGCCTTTCATTTTTCAATGACTTCAAAGTGCTAGAGAACTTTATCGACCTACTCAAAAATCAAAATGACTCCGATTTAAACCAGCTCAGTTGTGACAATATCAAGCTTTATTTACCAAAATTGTACTACTGCTTGTTGACAATCGACGATTTTTACACTCTCAGTTTTGGTATTCAGAAAATTGTCAACAACCAGCATAATGAGTTTATCCAGAATAACTTAAACTACTTGATTCCTTCGAATTTCAACAGCAATGATAATTTCAATGGGTTCAAATTGTGGAGAATGCATGATATTGTTAATGACTTGGTTGTTGCTAGAGATAATGTTATCTTCAACAGAGAGAAAGATTTCAAGCTAAACCGGCCTGCCTGGAACAACTTCAATGAAAAATTCAACTATCAAACAGTCTACAAATCACAAGGGAGTTTCCCGGTGCTATTTGTGTTATTAATGAAGGAAAAGTACGAGTTATTCAATTTTTTGTTTGAAATTTCGACATTGTTCAGTAATTTGAACTTCAATTCCAATAGCGAAGAGGAGAAAAATGAGATTTTGCAAGATCATCACTTGAAGCTCATACGATTGGTCAAGAAAGTATCACAATCGCTTGTTAACTTAACAAGCTTCTTTGTCGAGTTACCCAAAACCAATTTGGCTGAAATGATAACACCGTTTTTGAATATTTCTGTGAGCCAAAGTTACAAGCTCTTGAAGTTATCAAAATTGATAATTGATAGTCTTCTCCATTACTCCAATATGGAATCATTGAACAGGTTGCTCAAAATAAACAGTGACTTATTGACTTCTGCTACTAATTTGAGTTCAGTCTCAAGCCTAGATATCTTTGGAGCAGTGTACGCTAGACTAATTCAAGCAAAAGTCAACTCTTATGGTCTAAACTTTACGAACATGCCAAACAAACCAAATCTAAGTCTAGCATGTATCAACTGGAAATTCGATTTTTACAAGTATATTCTTCCCTTCATGGAGAAAGAAAATATTGATGGGTGGTTATAATGATTAATGAGTAAATAGTAATTTACATTAACGACGACTATTTACTGTTTGTTGACTGTAGTTTGTCATTAATCGATTTTGATTTGGGAGTAGATGCTTCTTATGAAAATGAAACAACTTATGAATCCAATTGAACCACAACAAAGGAAGACAAAAGAACTAATCACTGATGAGTATCCAACGTACAAAACCATTGAAGCAGCATTGAACCTTCTTCCAAGGACTAAGAATAATGAGTGTAAGAACACATAAATTGAACAACCACCACCAATGAACAAAGACTTCCAGTGCCATTTGTAGTTCTCAGAGCACAACAAATAGTAGATCATCAAAACACTAATTAATGATGTAGTTAAAATCATCAAAAGGAAGCAGAAGAATAAGAATCCAAACATGTAGAAGATTCTGTTGAACCAAAGCGACGTGTAGATGAAATACATTTCAACTGCAATAGACCCGAATGGGAAAATACCTGAAATGAACATGATTGGAATAGATTTCAAATACCAAGGTTGAACTGGGACTTGTCTTGGAATTTGGTTTGTTCTAACTGGAATTGAAAGCAAAGGTCTCTTGAATGATAAGATTGAACCGACAACGGATAATGGGATTGAAATTAAGAACCAGATGAAAACAATTGCAATCATGGTGCCTATTGGGATAGCTCCAGAAGAGTGCACAAAGATCAAGAAGAAATTCAAGAAGATGAACATGACGAATAAAGAACCTGGAACAAGAATTGGTGTCAATGCCATGTTCAATTTCCAACTTTCTCCACCAAAGAATCTGTAGAGATAACTTGAAACGAATGCTGAAACCGTGCTGGTGGCAATGTAAACAACAAAAACAAATGTTGATAAAGCACCTCTATTGGATGGTGACAATAAACCAAGTAATGAAAAAACTATTGTTACTGAAGTCATGATGAAAATTTGGAGACCACTACCAACGAGAATTGATAAAATCATTTTGTTCTTTGGAGGCCTAAAAACATCACCATGAATTAATTTCCAACCACTTTCGTCTGAGATATCGTCGTCCAAGTTAACTTCATTGTATTTCATGATGTCATTCTTCAAAGTTCTGACCAAGATGTGAGCAATTATGACACCCAAGATTATGACCACCAAAGAGAAATTGATTAAAGAAAACCATTGGATCTTTGGGTCATAAACATGCAAGTATTTATCCCATCTTGTAGCCCAAGCGGTGTCGCTTTCTTTGAATTGAGTAGAGTAAGTGAACTGAACTTGAGTTGAATCACCACTGAAAGTAACTGGTTGTAAATCGTAGTTACAGAACTCATTTGCCTTGGTTGATTTAACATTTCTTCTATCCAAAGAGTATGGAGTAACTGAAGTACCAACAACTCTAAAAGTATCATCCTTTCTGACATGATATTCGATTACAATTTCAAAATGGTTGTACAAGTGTGCGTGTTTATCCTTATCAACTTCACCAATAAGGAAGCCTAAACCAGCGAACTTGGATTTAGTTCTCCTTTCTTCAACAGGGTGAGCTACTGGTAAACCATCTATTATCCAATTATTACTGTAACCAGCCCTAATATTTCTGTTAACGAAATTGGCATCTGATTTTGTATAAGTAGATTCACAAACTTGAACACACTTCTTTTCATCCAACATTTTGATATCAAAAGGAGAATTGAAAATTCTATCACCAAAGATAATTGAACCCAAACTTTCTGATTGTTTCTCTGGACCATTTTCTGGCTGACAGAAGTGGAACTTTGGATAATAATAATCGTAGGAGTAAACGTAAGTTTGTGCATCATTCGAGTGATACTGCAAAGATGGTGTCAAGTGATTAACCAACAATGGAATTGGATCCCCCTTCTTGTAATTGGTGGGAGCCACTCCAGGGAGATAGAACCCATTTGTCACTTGAACCAACCACAATATCGTAGTAATGGCACTAAGAAATTTGATCATATTATGTCAGGGAGCAGGTAAAGCTTAGCGATGAATTTTTGAAAAACACGTAAATGCTCGACCGAAATTTTTGAACTCCTACACGCAAACAATTCAGGTAAATACACCAAATTACATAAACACTAGTTGCGTCAATGACATACTTTAGTTTATTCGTAAAAGGACATTACTGGTAAAAGTGGCAGCTGCAAAAAATAATTCTTAGTGTGGTTTTTTGTTCAGTTCTTCGATTGGTTTTCTGTCAATCGTAATGGCCTTAGACCTTGCGGTCCCCTAAAACTCCAGTAGCGCTCTTTTTCGGATTTCTAGGCACGTCATTTTATCTCGACTCCTAACCAATTCTCTGAAGGATCTTGACTCAGCCTCACTAAAGTTTGGACTTTTCCGCCAAACACAATCCCGCCTCGGAGAATGCTCTCATATTGCTTCACTAGTAGTATGAACACTTGTATACACTAGCATCCAGTTCAAATTTGTGAGTAAAAATTTGCAACTATCTGTCCATTCTCCATTAGAGGTAACACGTATACTCTTTCCCCCTATTGTATCTTTCTTAAGTGATATCACATAAGGTAGCTCCAATTCACTGTCTAACTTCAAAATAGCATCTTGTATTTGGTACACTATATTGAGCAATGCTATCATTGAAATGTCAAACTTGTTGAAATTGAACAACTTGCCCAAAGAAAATTCGTTGCTTGAATACAAGTTCAAAACAGTTTTCGTTCGGCTCTTGTGTGGTTCTGCTTCTATCGTGGGGTTAGGTTGGCTCAGTGAAAGTTTGACAATTTGTGATTGTGCTCCCATTGGAACAAGTTTGTAGTGTGCTAACTTCAACTTTAAACGTTTGAGTAGAAATATCAAAAGAAGAACAATCTGCCCCAAAGCATTGTTGATTTCTGACCAAGGAACCTTGTAGCCCAATCTCATACCATTTATCGTTCCATATTTGTTGGAGTCATCACAAGAGATCTGGAAAAATGCATTGTAAACATTAAAATTTCGCAAGTTATCAAGATGATTCAAGTGTGCTTGGTACACATGCTTCACTTGCTCTAACTTGTTCATGTTCGACTCAAGTACGAGTGACAGCTCATTCTTCAATGCTAAAACTTCATTCAAATCATTAAGTTTCAATTTTTCATACTCTTTCTTCAATTCTGTCAATTGCTCTTCGAGTTTATCCTTTGTTTCCTCCAAATCACTCAACTCATTGAGCCTTTGTTTCTCAAGTCTTTTGAGTCTTTCGTGCTCTTCTACTGATAATGCTAATTTTGAGTCAATGTCTTCCACACTATCGATATCTCCATCCATTTCTTTTAGTTGTTTTAGAAACGTGAGATAATACTCTTTCTCTTTCTGACTTTGGTCAAACTTGAGCTTGTAGTTCTCTATGAGCATGTTGGAACAATCTTGACAAAGAGGATGATCTACTTCATTACTCTTAGATAAGATCTCGAAAACTTTCGCCAAAGTCTTGAGTCTCACAGATATAGATCCATGGTTGGTCACATCATCAGAATTGCCATTGGTGCTTCTGTCCACTTGATCATTTTCTCCATCAGATAACATCACAAAAGAATTAGACGTTAATGAGGTTGAAACTGATACGTGATCGTTATCATGTTCATTGTGATCAATATCATCTCGTAGTACTACTGGCAGCGGGGAATTGTGCGTGGCTTTGTTGTAGTTTTCAAGCCTCTCCGGTGATATGAATTGCTTCGGATCCAAATCGTCGTCTTCATCTTCTTCCAGCCGATTTCTATGTCTTTTGTCACTGAGCAAATTGACTTGAACGGTGTTCAAACGCAAGAGGGACTCATCAATTCGAATGGGATTGGCACATCGCTGACAATAGAAAGCTTCTGGCATTGTCAATCTGATTGCACCGAGTGTGGAGGAGTTAATTGATACCTCAAGTGCGTAGATAGAGATATGGATGTGATAGTACTCGCTATGATCCACCATCCCGAACTGGACTTCAAGAAAAGCCGGCCTAGTATAGTGGTTAGTACAGTTCGTTGTGGCCGAACAAACCCAGGTTCGATTCCTGGGACCGGCACATTTTCTTTTTTTGAACCTCAATTACTCATTTAATTTTTTTTTCTTCACTTAGCTCTTCGCTTCTCAGTTCGATGAGTGTCTGTATAAATAACTCTTGATCTTGATGTGTAGTTTAACGACTCCAATCTTTGTAGAATTGATACTATTACCCGGATTTATGTTTATATGAGAAAATTTTCAAATCTCAGAAATCAAGAATTTGTATGTACTTTTCTTTATTATGATGATATCATACCTATGTCTTGAAGATTTAGTTCGATGTAAGCACATAATGACTACAACGGTATCTGAAAATTGGAAGCACTACTAACAATTAGATGAATGGGTAAAAAAATCAGAAAGCAGTATACTGCTCCATTACCAATTTCAATTTCTTCTACTGTGTATGGACCTCTACCACAAATCTATCCACATAATCCGCTTTCATGGATCTATTTTTTATATAAATACGTAACTATTCTTACCAAGAAGGTTCCTCAAAGTGATGTACCGAACATCAAAGTAATATTCGATAACGGTATATTTAAAGTAAAAGATCCTCAAGATATGCAAAAACTTTGGGATTATGGATTCTTTGGTAAAGGAAATCTATCAAGGAGTGATCCTTCATGGATACTTCGTACCACCAAAAGACTTCATTTGAATTCTGATGATCCTGAATTATCTCAATTAACAAATGAAGAAATTACTAAACTAAGAAGACTTGAAAGAGCTCAATTTAAAAAGGAAAGGTCCCGTGAATCAGAGCTTTACTCGAAAAAACGCCAAGGCAATTTGACAGAAGATGAAGAATCAGAATTAACAAGTATCAAGCAATTGCTTATGGAGTTTCGAAAGTCCAATAGGTTGAAACTCAAACAAGATCAAGCAACTCCTATACCCTATGGCGAGCTTCGACCAGAAGATCAACTTCTCGTAGACGAAAAACTGCTCACATTGCAGGCAAATCTTGAGTATTTGCAACTACAAGATGTAGAAACTTTCTTTTTGAAGTTTGCCCTAGACGTAATTGACATCAAGCACGAGAATGACAATGAACCTATGGATCTAGAACAACTTTTACACCAATGTTGTGGAGGTCAAAAATTCCAGTTGAATGACCCATTTCTCATTCAATATGTGGTTTATCATCACTATCGTTCATTAGGATGGAGTGTTAGAAGTGGAATAAAATTCGGATGTGATTTCATCTTGTATAAAAAAGGTCCTCCATTTTCTCATGCAGAACACGCAATTGTGGTACAGACTACCGACGGATCCATCGAGAAACTGCTCATTGATTTGCATACCATCTCCAGAGTGATTGGTAGTGTGAAGAAAAATTTGGTGTTAACATATGTGGAACCACCAGGTGATGTTCCTCGTGACGTTACGGATGCATTAGAAACAGGAATTACGCAATGTGTTTTACAAAGATTGTTTCAATCTTATAAGGTTAATGAAGTACTCTATAGAAGATGGATCCCTAATCGTACAAGGGATTAATGGTGATTGAAAGGGAAGTTCAAAGAAGCAAATGGGCTTAATCCCGAAAAATTGACATCAACTGATTTCCCAAAATGGACTGATTCATCAGATGAGGTACTTTTCTACATGCATCCCCTAACACCACCGATTCGGTAACCCTTATTAATTTCCGGACTAATGTGGTCCTACCGATAGTATAAAAGGAGTTGACTATTCCTTTAAACATCATTACATTTGAAATAACAAATAACAAACAAACTACAATGGTAAAGATTGCAATTAACGGATTTGGCCGTATCGGTCGTTTAGTCTTAAGAAACGCTGTTTCTAGACCTAACATTGAAATTGTTGCTATCAATGATCCTTTTATCGCTGCTGAGTACGCTGCTTACATGTTTAAGTATGATTCTACTCATGGTAGATTTAAAGGTGAAGTCACTAGTGAAGGTTCCAATGTCATCATTGATGGTAAGAAAATCCAAGTTTTCCAAGAAAGAGACCCTGAAAATCTTCCATGGGGTAAATTGGGTGTCGAAGTTGTTATCGACTCCACTGGTGTTTTCAAGGACTTGAAGGGATGTCAAAAGCATATCAATGCTGGTGCCAAGAAGGTCTTGATTACTGCTCCATCTGCTGATGCTCCAATGTTCGTCGTTGGTGTTAACGAAGACAAATACACTCCAGACTTAACTATCGTGTCCAATGCTTCTTGTACAACTAACTGTTTAGCTCCATTAGCTAAAGTTATCAATGACAACTTTGGTATCAAAGATGGTTTAATGACCACTATCCACTCCATCACTGCCACCCAAAAGACCGTTGATGGTCCATCTCACAAAGATTGGAGAGGTGGTAGAACTGCATCTGGTAACATTATCCCATCTTCTACTGGTGCTGCTAAAGCTGTTGGTAAAGTTATCCCAGAATTAAATGGTAAATTAACTGGTATGGCTATGAGAGTCCCAACCGTTGACGTGTCTGCTGTTGACTTGACTGTCAACTTAGAAAAGCCAACTACTTACGAAGAAATCTGCAAAGTTGTTAAGGCTGCCGCTGAAGGTCCATTAAAGGGTGTCTTAGGTTACACTGAAGATGCTGTTGTTTCAAGTGATTTTATTACTTCTACTGAATCTTCCATCTTTGATGCTAAAGCTGGTATCTTATTGACTCCAACTTTCGTCAAATTGGTTGCTTGGTACGATAACGAGTACGGTTACTCTTGCAGAGTTGTTGACTTGTTGGAACACATTGTGTCTTAATGGCTGCGAAAAATAACAACTAAATAGTAATGAATATTGATAAACTTATTGACTTGTAGTTGCAATTAAGAACTGATTACAATTCAAGTAAAGTCAAAATGTGACTACACCCCCAGTTCACAAATAGGTGTTTGTATGTGTGTTTGATAAAATCATCATCAGTCTTATCGGTGGTAGTGGCCCATCAACAATTCGCATTCACAATGACGTCCCTCTTCTTCAAAGCTCCACTCGACATCGAAATTAGGTTGGAAAACGAAGTGTCTCGCAAGCACGTGGACATCAAGAATACTCAGGGACGTGTAGAGAAACTCCCCATATACAAAGATGGCGAATCAGTGAAAGGAACTGTCACCGTGAGGACAAAGGAGGGTAAACGAGTTGAACATTTGGGCATCAAAGTACAACTTTTAGGGTCAATTGAGACCAATACAGACTCCCTTAGCACCAGTGAGTTCTTGACAATGGCCACTGAACTTGCAGCTCCCGCGCAATTGACTCATCCCGAGACTTATCCTTTCGAATTCAGGAATGTGGAGAAACAGTACGAGAGCTATAGAGGTAAGAATGCTCGATTACGTTATTATGTGAAAGTAATAGTGTTAAACAAGTCATCAACTGAAATAACCAGAGAGAAAGAGCTCTGGGTGTACCAGTACCTTGACGTTCCTGAGCCTAATCCCAAAAATGGAGTTGCTAAGACAGTTAAAATGGATGTGGGTATAGAAGATTGTTTGCATATTGAGTTTGAGTACCTGAAATCACGATTCTCCTTGAAAGACGTCATTGTGGGACGAATCTATTTTCTCCTCGTGAGGCTAAAGATCAAGCATATGGAGATTTCATTGATAAGGCGAGAGACAGTGGGACTGCCACCAAATCAAGTCACTGATAGTGAGACTGTAGTGAGGTTCGAGATCATGGATGGTGCTCCAATTAAAGGTGAAACCATTCCTATTAGATTGTTCCTTGGAGGTTTTGATCTCACACCAACTTACAAAGACGTCAACAAGAAATTTTCAACCAGAACTTACCTTTCACTTGTTTTAATAGACGAAGACGCTAGACGTTACTTCAAGCAAAGTGAAATCATATTATATCGTGATCAATAAATATCGATATCGAATCAGTATTCTTATTCGCATCTGTTTCTATCTTTGCCTGCTCCAGTTCGATGGCTCAACAAAATGTTGATGGGTTCTTTATAAACTCAGCAGTGGCAAATGAACCTCGTAACAGTAACCAAACAGTCACACTTTCAACAGCGGGTATTCGAGCACTAATTTATCAGTTACAAGCATTGTACCTCCGTACTCCAGTCAAATTATTCCGCCCATCAAGATTCGATTATCTCGCATACGTCAGGGCTGTTGTGAATAAGGACCGAAGTCTCGATGGTAAGCCCTGGAGGTTCTCTACTCATTCATCTATCGGAATGTTAGTTACAGCCATCAGAAAGGAAGGATGGAAATTCATACCCGATCAGGTTCTACCTCCACTAATAGCCAATTCTGCAACGGGACTTATTCTTTATGGAACTTATTTGACGGCTCTTGATCACTTGGACGCCGATAAAGAAAGATCGAAAGATAAAAGATTCTATTATTCCCCAGCAGATACTTGGAAAGCAGGTTTCATCGCAGGTATAGCACAATCACTAGCAGCTGCCCCAGTAGATGCTATATATGCTCGTCTGACTACCGCAGAGCTCATAAATGGTGCCCATCAAAACTTATGGATGTATGGTTACAATAAGCTAAGGGAAATCGGTTTAGTCGGCGTATTTGCAGGCTATGGATTCTCTGTAATCAAGGAGAGTCTTGGATTTGCTTTCTATTTCTCCACTTTTGAAACCATAAAGAATCAAGGGTATCATTTAACCAATCATATACTAAAATCATACTGGAAAGTGAAGATGTCTATACGAAAGAATTGGGCCTCACTCACAAATGAAGAGATCGATGAGAGAATGGCTAAGATTGAAGAATATAGACTGTCCAAGATCCTCAGATCATCTTTTGTGCTTTTAGCTGGAGCATCCGCTGCTTTTGCTTTGCTAGCGGTTCAATATCCAATCTCAAAAGTTCAAACTCTACACCTTTCTCGTCTTGAAGCTTTGGATATCTACAACGCTTCCAAGAAGACCAAGAAACCTTTCATAAAATTGTATTATAACTCCTATCTTGACACTTTCAAAGAAGTGAGTAAACTCAAACGTAAAACCAGGACTGGTTTGTTTGAGTTAGCTTATAGAGGCTTTTTCAGAAATGCCATTACAACACTCCCTGCCACATCTATTGGATTACTAGTGTTTGAGATCATGAGAACACGTATCCTGGATTCAATTGACTATGATGAGTCGTTCGAATGATTACATGTAAATAGACTATACCCTCATACTTATTCGGTTCTCTTTAAGTAAGCATCCCAACCAGCGTCTCGATACCTTTTTCCTTCAACAACAGGATCTCTACCTTTACCAAAGAGACCTCTTCCAACAATTATAAGATCGGTTCCAGTGGAGAAAACTTCACTGACAGTTCTGTATTGCTGTCCTAAGCCATCACCTCTCTCATCTAAACCTACACCTGGAGTCATGATGATCCAATCAAAACCTTCATCTCTGCCGCCCATATCATTCTGTGCGATAAACCCAATGACAAACTCTTTGTCAGACTTGGCAATGTCTACTGTCTTTTCAGTATACTCACCATATGTCAAAGCACCTTTACAAGATAATTCTGCCAACATAAGCAATCCTCTTGGCTCACTAGTGGTCTCTTTGGCAGCCTCTTTCAATCCTTGAACGATACCAGCACCAGTGACACCATGAGCATTAGTAATATCAGCCCATTGAGCGATCTTGAAAGCTCCTCCACTATATTGAGACTTCACAGTGTTTCCGATGTCAGCGAACTTTCTGTCCTCGAAAATCATGAAGTTGTGTTTCTTGGCCAATGCCAACAACGGAACAACAGTTCCCTCATAAGTGAAATCGTCCACAATATCAATATGAGTCTTAACGAGACAAATGAAAGGTCCTAACTTTTCGACGAGCTCCAAAAGCTCAGAAGTGGTTCTAACGTCCACAGATGCACATAAGTTGGTCTTTTTTTCATCCATAAGACGGAGAAGTCTCTGTGCTACTGGTGAAGGATGACTTTCTGCTCTGGCGGTGTAGGTTTTGGTGCTCATCACTCCCAAAGATTGAGAATTAGATTCAGTGCGATGACTGCTACTTCTAGAGAAACTGACCCACTTCTTTATTCTCTACTATCAAACTCTAACTGTACTGTACAAACAACGATACCAAAAACTTGAGTTCAGGATCTGTGCTTAGCTTTCTTCTGATTTCTTCTCCGTTTGCTCTACCTTTTTCTCTGGCTCTACTTTCTCAGATTCTTCTTCCTTAACTTCAGGAAACAATTCTTGCTTGAGCGAGGGATACACCACAGAAATTTTCTCCCATGTCGTGTTCCAGAAATCTGACTTATCCTGGGAGAGGGTACCAGAGGTCTGAAGAACAAGAATCATATTCTTGAGAATCTCAGATCCAGATTCTTCAATTATACTAGCACTCTTAGCACTCTTTTCCCTTACGCTAGCAAAAGATTTGAATAAGTCGAGTATACGGAACCACGCTTTCTCTAACTCTTCATTTGAGAATTCAGCCACATATTGCAAGAACATCTTCCCAACAAGTGACATGGACTCTGCTTGTGTTTTCATAAATCCAGTAACATCAGTTTGTAAGACCGACGGCTTAGCCAACTCATCCAATAATGGAAACAAGCCCAACTCAAATGTACCATATGGTGAGACTCTTGGGTTTGTCTCAATCAATGATATATTGGCTGTCTTCAAAATTGACAACGCATATGCACGGACCTCACGACAGGGATTGAAACATTGATGTGCCAATGCTTGAATCAAGGAGTATCCTCCTTCTTCTTCAGATTCTTGTCGACTGAAAATTGGAACTAGTTCAGCAGTCAAACCAATAGATCTCTTAGATAACTCAACAAGCTCTTTGAGATACTCATTGTTTGGTGAAGACTTTTGACCGCTTGTATGGAGCTTCTCTGTTTCTTGTTCCCACTGGGCAGCGATAGCACCTAGTGATGATACTTCGTCCAAGAGCCCAAGGAGTAACATACTATTGGCTGGAGTAATCTCATTTGGTGTCTGATTAACAATCGAACCGACAAAGCTCAATATCTGTGATGCATAAATTGGGATACCCCCATATGATCTGAGCACTTTCCAGAAGTCTTCAGTTGTTAATAAGTCTTTACACCAAGAATCAGCATCCACTAATGTGATTATAGGTTGCAATGTCAGCTGACCATGTTTTGTTATAGTCTCTCTATCAAATTCGTTCAATGCACTCAAAGTCTCATCCAAGATTGGTCTGGAACTATCAGATCCACTTCTTGCCAACAACAACTTATAGGTGATAATTCTCAAGTGTCCCTTTTTGGAGATTGTCTTTTCATCTTTGACCAGGTGAAGTTTATTAAGTTCAAGAGTGGAAAGAACTGGGTCATCAATCAACAAACATAAACAAAGGGTGACTTCGAAAATAAATAGAATTTCGGACTCATAAAATCTCTTGTTCTCCTCTGAAGCAGCAGGAATGGAATCGAGTAAAAACTCCACGAAAAGCTTCTTATCAGAGTTATTTGCATGTGAAACCATCTGAAAGATGTTAGCAATGTTTAATGACTTAACACAATCAATACTCGATAAAGTTGATTCCACTTCTTGGTCAGTGGGCTCTGGTGGATCATCTGAGTAACCTTTCAAGAACGATGAGAATGTAGAGAGAAGACCATAGTCTTTCAAAGGCTTAGCACGATTTATGATGTAACGTGGCTTGACTTTTGGTAATGGAGATAATTTCAACTTCTTCTGGAAATCCAGGAATAAATTAGGATTGATCAAACAGTTCTCAAAGAGAGTCAAAATAATTTTGATAACTTTGTCCCAAGACTTGGTTATCTTGCACTCAGTCTTCTTTATCAAGCGGAAAAGAACAACAGTAGATATTTGAGCTTTGAAATCTCTACCGAACCAAACAGCCATGTTGCTAACAGTAATTGCTTCTTCCTTCTTTTCGACTTTGATTTGAGTGATGGGGATATTCTCTCTAACGTTGTCATCTGGGTTTGGAATTAGTATCTTTTTATCCACAAGGGAAGTAAGGTCAGCAAGAAGGCCAATCAATTTGTCAATTGAAGAATCAATATTGTAGAATAAACAGATGTTCACGCATTTATCCACAGTTGACATCAATCTTGTTACTATATGATCATCAGAAGCTTCTTTGAAAACTCTAATCAACGTTTCTATGATTTTATCAACATTTTCCTCAAACAATTGATGGTCAAACTGGGAGATATCAGACAGTGACATGCTGTCAATCAAGGACTGGCTAGATAGGGTCGTTTGTGAGGACACGAGGTTGTGCCAAACGTCGTCAAACCATTTATCTGTTCCATGATGCTCCTCGGGCATGATAATTTCTTTGTCTCTGATGGAGTTATAGATCCGAGACAAATACCAGTCTGGGTAGTTTCCTTTTCTATAAGTACCAGACAAATTCTTTTTGTACGCTTCAAGTGTCATTTGTTGCTTAACAACAGGATTATGCAAGTCTGTGTTCAAAATGATAATGGAATAAGAAAGCACGAAAACGTCATCTCTCAACGGCCTGACAAATTCTTCGGTTTCATCTTCTGGCTCAGTGTAATTCTCTTGACATGCCACATATCCATCAGCAAATGCTTCAACAATCCTCTCGATTTGTTGTGCTTCACCAGGAAGTCTAAAAGACTTCAAGAGAAGTCTTAATGCTTCATCAACCCTTAAACCTTCAAACTCGAACAACCCAATAAATTCGTTCAAGATCTTTTGATTATCTGGCTTTGCAAGAAACTCTCCAAGCACTTTTTTCTGGAGTCTACCAGATTTATTGTAGATGAATTCAGCAATCTCTTTGACATTAGTCTTATCCTTGATGAAACCCTCATCAGCCAAGGCATCTATACCTTTTGAAGGTTTTGCGTTAAAGATTTCTGTACACTTGATGAAAGTTTTTTTCTGCTTCTTGCTCAAAATGAGTTGCGGAGTTGGAGTCTCTGCTTGAACTTCATCCATAGCATGATGCTTGACTCTCTCGTTAATCCCATTCACAAATGAGAGGAGTCCTTCTAAGCAAATTGGCGGTACATCATCCGTTGTGATTCTTGCGGACTCAGGAAGTGCTAATTTGCAAATAAACTCGAGTAACTGAGACACCAAGTCAGATCTATCAAAATCACAGTCGTAATCAATGTATAACCTTGTAAAGAAATAAGGTTCTCTCATCCAAAGCAACGAAAATGCCTCAAGTAGCATTTCTTTGGAGGAAGGAAGTCTGTTAGAAACCGAAGTAGAATTTCCCTTTAAAGCATCGTTAGACTTGGTTTCAAGAGGAAGAATAGATTTGAAAAGTAGAGTCAAAGTCAATTCAATTTGAGATTTGAGCTGATCGCCCAAGACTACTGCTAACGTAGCAAACAACTGCAAGGCAGCTTGTAACAACGGAGCAGAATCAGCAGTAGTAATAATCTGCAAGACGTGCTTGGAGACAGGATCAGAAACGAGGTTCATTAATGATGGATGTTTGGGTATATCGTTTCCACTGACTTCAATGGCAGTATTAATTAATTTGAGGGCAAGAACTCTAGTGCTCTCCATGTGTTGGTATTGATTGGTGGGAGAGATCATTGATATTAAGATTCCCATTGAGTCATTGAGACATGCTATTCCGAAGGGTTCCTCACTATCATCTGAATCCGCCTTGATTAATGGCTCCTCTGAAACTTCCTGAGTGTCCTCGGAGTCTTTTTCTTCCTTTCCCTCTTCTGTTACAAGGGTTTCATCATTGGGTGGAGATGGCTCTGTCTTAGCCTCAGCTTCAGCTTCAACAGTGTTAGCACTACCAATGATATCTTCAGGTAATTGAGTATCAGTAAAGTCAGTTTGTAAGTCATCAACTCTAATTGATTCTGGTTCGATAGCACGAAGCTGGCCATAAATTCTAGCAATAATAGAAATCATGGTCATTTCCGCTGCTTTACGCAAGACTTCACTTCTCTTTTTATTACAAGCCAACGACAAGCAAGTTTGAACCACTTCGAAGACGACCTCGTTTGGCAAGAGAGTTGAGAATGATGAGTTCAAAACCATTTCAACTAGTCTCAATACTTTCAATAGCACTGCATCATCAGAGTTTTGATCAGCTGCTTCAAATCGACAATGAGTTAAAGCTGACACGATTTGGATTAGTGACGTCTGCAAGTTCTTTGACTTTGTGGATATTATTTCGTAACTTAAGAACTTTGTGATAGAATCCAATGCCAAAGAAGTGATTTGACCTGAAGTTGAAGAAGATTTCACAACCATCAAAAATGGTTGGAGCAAGGTTAAACTGTCTATCTCATTTAGATCATTGGCTTCTGTGAGAATGGACCTGAGTTGAATAAAGCTTGATAACAAAGGGTTGTCGTTGATAGCATTAGATCTACCGCCATTGATACTGTTGGATAAACCCAAATTTGATCCCAACAGATCGTCCTTGCCAAAGAGGTCAGAACCACTCAATATTGCAGCCACGCCACTCTGAGACCATCTGGCCATTTTCCTCATAGCCGATGTGATAATCATACATTCGTTGATTGTCAAAGTCGTGGGATCCACTGCCACTTTAGTATTAACATATGATGGGCACAGGTCGTGATTTGATATGAATGAAGTCGGAGTGGGAGACTTGAGAAATGCAAGCGCCAGGCTTCGATGGCCGAGGCCATGAGGTGTCGGCGCGTGCACGTTAGTGACTTTCGTCGACTTTTCACTCATGTTGTATTTCCTGCTTGACACGAATTCTGTGCGCAAAGTGAAAACTGAATCCAAAACTGCGTGTTTGTGTGTGTTTATTTACAAGTTCTGAAAATGATTTAATAATAAGTTAGATGGCACGTTGATAGTAGTTCTTGAAACTTTGCCAAGCGAGTCTCCATTCAGGTTGTTGGAGGCCACTGGCAAAGATATCAAAGTCATTACGTTCCAATTTACGTAGATACAAAGAAGTTGGAATTCCAATCATCATTGGTGTGAAAATGACATCGGGGATTCCTCTTCTCCATTTCTTGTGGTGCTTTTGTATGAGTTGGTCATGAGGGTTTTCGTGTACAATGGTTTTAATGTCTTGTTTGACACTTGCTAATTTGTTTCTAGCAGTTAAAAGGTGATCATTGGCTGTAATGGCAACTTCATAAACGATATTCTTGAGCTTTTCACGGGCTTCTTGGAGTTCAGCTCCTTCTTTCAAATGCCCTTGAGTGAGTCTGAAGAATGTCTCCTGAGACAAATCAAATTTAGTCATAATGTCAACAGGTAAACTGGCATAGTTCATGTTTGAAGAATAATAGTTGATACCAAGAATCATTGACCCAACAGCAGTGGCTTGTCCTATATGTGCTGCAATATCACTCACTTTAGATTGGAGTTCAGGCGAGTGCTCGAGTAGACTGATTACTGATGGAGAAATCCCTGGTGAAAGGAGTAGTGATTGTGTCAAGTAGTTTAATTGGGAGTATGTGCCTTCACCATAAGCACAGATATCATCAACCGTGTTGAAGGACCCTGTGTTGAGAAAATGTCTTCTTGTCTGGAGAAATTGATGGAAAAATGAAATATCAAGATTAAGGTCCTTTCTCAATGCATCACGAAGTAAAATAGCAATAGGTTCTCCTAAGTTTGTGTTGGAGTTTGGGTTGGTAAACACCTTGGAGAGAAGATCACTCCAAAATTTGAATTTCATGTCTGAAGTTGTAAACCCAAGGGTACTTGATAATTGACTAGAAGCTTTAGATCCTTTGGAAGAGCCTTGAATCCTGTTGACTTCTATATTGAAACCACGAATTGCAATGAAAGCATCACGAGCTGGTTCAGGTATGTATTGAGAAAGAAGGTACGAGCTTCTATCTTGCTTCTCGAGTAACTTATTAACATCTTCTCTAGCATTGAATAGAATCCGTTCGTAACTTGTTGATTGGTGTCTTTTGATTGTTAGTAGGAACTTTACATCAGGACCATTTCTCAAGGGTCGATTCAAACGACTCGCCAAAGTTGATTTCAGAAGCATTGAGTGGTCCGCGATGAGTTTTCTGAATCAATGAAGATCGAACCTGAAAGACCTAAAGCGTTTCTTGACATCTCAATCGGTGGTAAACCCACTGGAAGAGTGGTCATTGAACTATTCGAAGAAAAAGCGCCCAAAGCATCCAACAACTTTCTCCAATTTTGCAAAAGTGACAAGTTGAGCTATAAGAACAACTACTTTCACAGAGTGATAAAGAACTTTGTGATTCAAGCTGGCGATGTCATCAACTGCAAAGACATAGACACGTACCCCAGTGAGAAGGCTGGTACCAGCAATGAGTCAATCTATGATGGCCCTTTTGAATATGAAGAGACAGGGGAATCGTTGGATGTTCCATTCAAAGTATGCACTGCTAATACCGGAGACAGAAACTATAATGGATCTCAATTCTTCATAACTACTTTTCCACAGCCACACCTAGAGGGCAAGCATACTGTTTTTGGTAAAGTCATACATGGGAAGTCAGTGGTGAGGGAAGCAGAGAGAGTCAAAACCGATCAACATGGGGTACCTCTGAAGGACCAGCTTGTACAAATAACCAATTGTGGGGAATGGAACGAAGGGATGGATGTGCCTGTATTCAATGCCTGCTATGACCCTTGTGGAGGTGACATTTACGAAGAATATCCCGACGACGATGAAAATATAGACAAAGAATCTTCTGAGCTGGTGTTCAACGCTGCTTCAGCTATCAAGGAGTCTGCCACTATTCTCTTCAAAGCCGGCAAGAAGCAGGAAGCGCTCTTCAAGTATATCAAGTGTCTTCGTTATGTCATGGAGTATTTCCCAGATCAAGATCAGGAGCCTGAGTGGTACGCCAAATACCTTGATCTCAAGAAGAAGCTCTATTTGAATCTTTCACTTGTCAACCTTCAGTTGAAAGATTTCAGCAGAACAATCGATTACAGTACTTACTTCTTGGATATGGATTCAACCACTAGTCAAGAAAAAGGTAAAGCATACTTCAGAAGAGGTGTTGCTCTTTCACACACAAAGAAGTATGCTGAGGCCATCAAAGATCTTCAAAAGGCTCAAGACTGTGTGCCTCAGGATAAGGCGATCGGTGCAGAATTAACTAAAAACGAAGAGCTTTTACAAAACAAAAAGAATCAAGAGAAAGCTAAATATGCTAGGTTCTTCAATTGAGTATACATATATGGGTATTAAGTGATTATCAACTATTACTGTTGTTGTCATCATTGTCATCAGGATGTGAAGGATCATTACTTTGTGTATCATCGGAATGCGAAGCATCATTACTCGAGGCATCATTGGGATGTGAAGTATCATTACTTGGGGCATCATTAGGATGTGAAGTATCGTTACTTGGAGCGTCATCTGTTAGTGATCTTAAGTTGAGGAAGTCTAAAATCTCATTAGTACTATTGGAGTTTATTGGTCTGGTTTCAACACCAGTGCTAGTTCTTGTACTGGCGACTCCAGAAGGGAAAAGAGTTTCAGTTGGTGTATTTTGTCTTCTTCTTCTGATATAGGCGAGAATGTTCGAGAAAACACTCTCATCTCTAGTTCTCCTTGGTTCTTCTGTTGATGGTGTCTGAAGTTGTTCAGTTGAAGGTGCTGGACGGGTCTCAATGTTTGGGGTCGAAGTTTGTGATTGTTGCAATAAATCAAGTATCTCATTGAGGCCGTTTCTTCCAATCAATCGTACATTGGAGGAGCCATTGTTAAAAGAATTTTGAACCCCGAAACTATCAGTATTCTCTGCAGATTCAGAAGATATTCCAGTAGCTGGGGTATTTTCGTCTCTTTCAGTCACAGATGACCTGCAAAGAGGACATGTGGTGTGACTTTTCAACCAATGAGCCAAGCAAGATTGACCAAACAAATGGCCACAAGGCATTTCAACAGGGTAGTGTGGATACTCCTTATTCGTATCCGATAAATATTTGTGGGCCCTTGCTGGAGTCAGAACCTCTGATTGTGGAGATGCAGTTGGTTCAGAGTTGAGTTTTCTTCTTTTACCTCTAGAAGCATCTAGTTGTTCTACTGTTGGTTCTGAATGCATATGATATACATCATAAGATTCAAAGCAAATAGAGCAGTTTTGTGAGTCTTCTGGGAGCTGTTCGACAGTTTTAGCCGGGAATGATTCGAACTTTTCTATGGTTATACCTTTATCCTTAAAACCATTAACAATAGACGAGTAGGCCATCTGTGTAGCAAGACGTACAAACTCATCAAGTAAACGAGGATCTCTATTGGCGGAAACATTGGGTACTGTCATCACAAGCAGGCCCGTACGGTTAGGATTGACAGGATTACTCTCGTCAGAGAACACATAATTTATAGTGATAATGATAGCACCGGAGGGACTGTTAATAGCGTTGTTGTACTCGTCGGTACGTCGCAAAAGATTGTTGATGTTATCCATAAATTGGTTAGAAGACGCTGATGCTCCGTCTGTAGTATTTGAGTTTGCGGTTACATCAGGAACCGTTGGGTTTGTAGCTGAAACTGGATTTGAATTTGCATTTGTATCATTTGAGTTTGTGCTTGTGCCTGGTCTATTTGTATCTAGAGATGAATCTGGTTGATTTGTATTATTGTCCTCTAAATTACCGTTGGTGGGTGGATCAGAGTCACGGTCCATTTTGAAAAGCGATTACAAATGATCATGACGAAATCGATAGATGCATACATATTGGCATAGACACGAAATTTTATTTTAATACCTAATTAGTACAAGAAGCTTGAAACTACCAATGACAATAACGTCACTAGAGATGAAACTGCGAGAGCTGAAACACCTCCAGCAGATCTTGACGTTTGTTCTGAGTCATTGCCATTACCGTTACCATTGGATGAAGAGCCAGAGGCGAAACCACTGGAACCTGATGCAACTGGACCACCAGTTCCAGCGGCAGTTGCAGCTCCAGAAACTGATTCAGCTTTAGGAATTGATGAGGAAATGACCTCAATGTCTTCTTCATTAGTATGTCTGGCTTGAGCAATTGAAATGGTCAATCCTTCCAAATCATAAACCACGTAAGCGTTTCTCAAAAAGTTGTCTCCTAACAAGATGTACTCCAGTTGTCCTGACGAAGGTCTTGATTGAGGGAAGATACCTAAAGCACAAGTATTAGCTCCTAATCTCAACACAAAACTTGATAACTTGGCAACAATCGGTACGCCACTAAACTCAAAGATAACATTTGTAGCACTATTAGTAGCACTGCAATCAAGCAAGTAAGCACCAGCGTTACGGGAATATCTTGCACCAATAGTGTTAGCAATACTTGTTAACATGTCACGTGGTAAATAAGTTAAAGTAGTACCTGAATCCAATAAAGCAGGGTATGAACTAGACGAAATATCAGCGGTATTACCTGATCTAGTATTGTTCAATTTAAGTGAGGTCAAATTGATTTCAAGCCTTATAGGGCTAGTGTAACCCATTCTTCTAAGCGAGTTAACAATTGGTAAGGTTTGTAAAGTTCCGGAGTACTTGGCATGGTCAACAGCACCAAATAAAACAGTTCCAGATTCAGAGGTGGCTTCACCCAAGTATAAAGAATAAGCAGCTTTGGCAATAATTCCTTGGCTCTTCAATTTTAAGGGATAATTTTCGTATGTGTAACGGTTACCTACGTCGGTGTTGGAAGAGAAAGTTGTTTCCAATCCTGCTAAACCAATACCGAACACACCGATATCCGATGAGGAAATATTGGCAACCGCAAATGATAAATCTTTCACAGTAACATTGTGAATAGTGACATCATCATGACCCCAAATACCAACTGCTTGAGTTCCGTCAGCGTATTCAATACCAAAACTTGGTGCAGAAGTATTTCTTTTGAAAGTTTCGGAGTTTCCAGTATCGAAAGAACCATATGAAGTACAGGTGTTTGAGCCACCAGATCCACCCGAACCTCCGGATCCACCACCACCAGATCCACCACCAATAGGTCCATTTGGGGCACCACCACCAGATGTTTGAGTAGCAATTATAGTTTGGATACCGCCTCCTGCAGGTCCATATGGAACTGAAGCATCGATACCCTCAGCACTTAAAATGCTTTCAATCACCGACATTGGGTCATCATCTTCTCTCTTTTCTTTGGCTTCAGAATAGTCTCTAATAGCGTGGGATATTCCTGGTACGAAGACATCATTAGTTTCTGTAGAACGACGATTAGTGTTGGGGCGACAACTGACTTGGTGAGACATTACCCACAAATCAGAAGACCCCGTATCAACTAAGACTTCAACTTCATCACCGTTAGAACCAATAGATAAACGTGATAAATAGAAAGTACGAGCATTCTCTAACTCCATACTGAAGGCGTCCCTTTTAACTAATTTTGCTTGATTCCCAGGAGCAGCGTTCACGAGATTATCACCTCTATGAACGGTGAAATCCATTTTTATTGGTTGAAACTCACCATAAGCAACTGCTAATGTTGCAAATGTTGTCCCTAATAATTTCAAACCCTTCATGATGATTCGAGACTCTGGGGGGTATTTATAACTCAGAGTAAAAATACTAAAAATTCAAGTGCAGGATTTTTCATTTTACTAATGTTCACTAACATTGCCCACGCTCAAATATAGTGACCACACAAGAAAAAAACTTATTCGTAAATTAGCTAAGCCCTGGCTTAACTACAACTTCAATGTAATCGTCAACGATATCATCATTGATTTCAAAACCCGTAAGTGAATTCTGATAGCTGAGCACGAGGTCCAGGCTGAAATTGACTGATGATGTCATTGATATCCTCCTGGTATTTGGAGTGTAGAGTAAAAATTTAAATAACTCCCATAACCTATCCAAGTACCCAATTAAAGTGCTTTTTGACCCAAAATGGTATTGCTGTAAAAGATCCCATGACTCTTGGTTAAGATTACTTTGTAGCAAATTGAGGAACCGATTGATGTTCAAATTGCTGTTGAACTCCATTAAATTGTTGTAAATGTAATTCATCTGATATGTGAGATTCACATTCTCTTTGTAGATCGGAATGTTACAAAGTGGACTATTGTTGAAGTAGTTGAGGAATTTTTGAAATGTCCCTGTAAACCTGTAATGCACTGAATCAAAGTACCTTCTCATATCAAGAGAACTTTGAGTTGGCTCAGTGCCTGGTGGGTAAGTGAATATCTTGACAACCATGAGGAAAAACTGCTCGAATACAAATGATCCGATCAATGCCCTAAAATGATAATAGTTAAATGTCTTGGTCAACTCATTTAGTAAATTGGAAGTCCCGTTAGTAAATTGTACCACTATGTCATCAAGCCTGTTGAACCCATTGAACATGGCTAGCATTGATGTCAAATAAGTGCAGTAGCGTAAGGAAGGGAAGTAATTAGACTCAATCCTAACAAATGAAAGCCATTTGGAAAAGACTAATAGAACTGTTTGATTCTCCATGTACATTGTCAATGTTTCTTCATTGATCAATTTCGAATATGACTTGCTTGTAACATTTGAGAGCCTTCTCTCTATTGACTCCATTCCACTCTTGGTTAGGCCATACGATGTTGAGTAAATTGACAAGTAGCCCTTCACCAATTTCGGTATATCAATAGGTGAACTGGAACTGTTGATGTCAAACTTGGTGTCATGGAATGATGGTAGTCTCTGAATTGAATCAAAGTCGGAATACAATTGGGTATCGTCAAATTGGTTGAAGTACAGTTCAGATATTCTGAATGTAAACTTGGAGAGCCCGAACTTGATCTCTGATAAATCTTTGTCATAGATATCATTGAGATATTTTGTGTTGGGAGCAATACTGTTTCTGAATCGAAGGTTGGAATTAAGCAAACTTGACTTGTACTGGAAATAAGTTATCTCCAATTCAATTAGTCTTAGCCTGAACCAAAATTTTGATACGAGTTTGTATTCTGCCTTTTGCGCTTCATCGTCGCTAATGTCTTTGGTAACGATGCATTTCATACATCTTTCATTGAATAGAAGTGTTGATAACAATTTGGTGTACTCGAAGTAGTTTTCATGAAGAAGATTGTTGTAAGTGTAATATGTTTCGCTAATGAAATACCATACAATGAGATGTATAATATCAAGTAATGACAGATACTGTCTGATTTTGTTTCTCATCTCTCGTGATATGCCAATGTACTTGTCAATGACCTGTTGATTATCAAAATTTTTGATTTTCATTGAAGGCGTTAACAACAATCCAGTTGCTAACATAGCCAAAACATAGGTCAAAGTTCTATAACTAGCATCGTTAAAAGTAACTGGTTGTCCTGGTTTCACATTTTGGAAAAACTGAATCATTGGGAAACTCCATCTAGTTATGAGTTTGAAGTCAATATACTCAAATTTATCAGTAGATTCAGCTTTCAAGTAGGTTTCAATCAATAAAGCTGCTTGGTCTACTGTTGGTAAGTATGTGACAAGGTCATCGACCTCTTCTTGAGTGAAAGCTCTGACTTGGTTAAAACTACTTTCCAAATCTTCATGAAATATTGATTGTTGATTGGATAATTGGTGAGCTGCTAATGGGGGGATTGCACTGACATCAATATTTGGTTGCAAAAGCATAGAATTGTCAGATGAACCAACTTGCTCGTTGATAAAATCATGCCAATTGAAATCAGGAGTTGGAGGGTCAGAAGGAGAATTGAATGCTTGTGGAGAAGCAGTTGAAGATTCGGATTTATTCGTTTTTGCTGATTTTGGTTTGATTTGCTTTTTATTGCGTCGGCTTAACCGATTCTTACGCTCTTCAATAACTCTTAATTCTTCAGCGGAAGGGGGATTTGGTGGTTGAGCTTTACATTTATCAATTCTCTTTAGTTTAACACATGATGTGCACGGTAACAATAAGTCACATTTGATTTTGAGGAGTTTGCAAGGTCCACAACTGTAACTCCTCCTTTGTCTTTTGCCCTTTGAATTTGAATTAGTATCAGTGTTTGTTGCCATAACCAAAAAACATCAATTTACAAAAAGTCCAAATCTACTCAATGCGATTTGAGTCAATTTAGTTAAATTTAGGCTATGGACGTTTAGGGCGTTATGCTGCAGCTTGCAAAACATAAAATGATTTTTCGTCTTAGTTGTTGCCTATAGTCCCTGAAATTTGTAGATTAAATTGTAAGATTAAGTTGAGTTTTCAATTCATTTTACGTATAAATCCGCTATAAACCCGATAGGGCAATATAAATCGATTACAGTGATGTGGGCAAAGCAAACAAAACTTCATTTAGTCAACCAATCGGGTTATCAGTGTTGAACATCGGGTATGGTGCATGTGCTACAAATTATCAATACCACTATAAATGGCTATCGATGAAAAATCATAATCACCTTATAACAACATTACGCACATCCATTGTTATCATAAAAAATAAATATAATTTATTGTTTGTCCCCATCTAACTGGAAGCACGCCTACAATTCCCAAATAGGATTTTGGCTTGGTCTTGAACTGAGCGAACAGCGCGACATTGTCTCGCGTCGCGACATTGGCTCCATCCAATTGAAAAATGCGAATTTATATTACACAACTATGTTCAGAAGCCTTAATAGACCTTTACTTAATTTAAGTAGAAGAACTTTCCACTTAACCAGAGTGGTTCGTAATTCAGAGCATGAATTTGTTAATCCAAGTTCACTTCCAAGAAAGGACCCTGGAGCTCCACATGTGCCATTAGTTAATCCAGCTGACAAGTACAAAGAGACAACTGAAGAATTACATAAATTTGGTAGATACATCATGTCTTGTATGCCAAAATATATTCAACAATTTTCAGTTTGGAAAGATGAATTAGTGTTATATGTTGCCCCTTCAGCTGTGAGACCAACTATGACTTTCTTAAAATACCATACACCAGCTCAATTTAAATCTGTTATGGATGTAACAGGAGTTGATTTCCCATCCAGATCCAACAGATTTGAAGTGGTGTACAACATGTTATCTGTTCGTCATAACTCAAGAATTAGAGTTAAAACTTATGCTAATGAAATTAGTCCTGTTCCATCAGTCGTTCCAATTTTCCAAGGTGCAAATTGGTTCGAAAGAGAAACTTATGATTTATTCGGTATCTTCTTTGAAGGCCACCCCGATCTCAGAAGAATCATGACCGATTATGGTTTTGAAGGTCACCCATTAAGAAAGGATTTCCCAACAACTGGTTACACAGAAGTAAGATACGATGAAGAGAAAAAGAGAGTTATCTATGAACCATTAGAATTGACTCAAGCTTCAAGAAGTTTCACAATCCCTCAATCTGCTTGGGAACCTGTTGGTGATGGTAGAGATGATACACCTGAATCTTTCAGATTACCAACTCCACAACCTGAACCTGAACCTGAAGAGAAAGGTGACAAGAAATAAACTGCATCTTAGAAATATACATTAGTAATTTATTTAAATTGTTGGATTTGCTGTTGGAGTTGTTGATATTCTTGCTCCTTTTGTTTTAAGAACTCTTGAAGAGTGTTAACTTGACTTTCAATTAATTCAATATCATTTTTAACATCAGTCAAATCTTTTTCGTTGGAGTTTGGACCCTTCTTCTCGAGTTCTGATAATTGTTGCTCTTTGTAGTTCAAAAGTAATTCAAACTCGTGTTTCTCGATTGATAAGTTATTGATAGTGGTATCAGAACTCGTAGTTTCCTTTTTGGCATTGGCTAATTGTTCTTCTAAATTTTGTAATTCTCTTCTTAATCTGACTTCCTCCCAATCAGTTCCTTCAGTAGCTGAAAAATCGGTTCCTGACTCTTTAATGTTGCTTGACTGTCCTAGTTTATTCAAGTAATCTGAGGCAAATGATTTATGACCACCCAGAGATTGTGATGACATGGGTTTCTTCACTGTGACGGAATCTATATCATAAGATGGTTGTTCTTTTGAAAAGGTTGCTCTCAATGAAACTGGTACTCCTCTGGGTACTCTTTTACCATTCTCCCTCTGATTCAAAATATGCAAAAAAACTAATACCTGATCTTTGTCAATGGTCTCAAATGACTTGGGGTTAACTAAATTCCATGCTGATGATATATCTGATCTGTGAACTTTCTGTAACGATGAGTACAATCCCTCCAAAGATTCAAATCTTACTCTACCGTAAGAGTCACTATTGGAATTATAGATTGCTTCATATGAAGCTTTGTCTGTTGGCGATATGTACCAATCGAAATCATCAGAAAGGTTTTCCTCGTCTTCTTCACTGGAGTTGTTGTAGTTATTAGCCAAGTTGTTGTTTCCTGTGTTAATTGCTTTGTTAGCTTGAATTAAATGAGCTTTAGATGCTGGAATTAACCATTGAGGTAATTCATCTGGTAGTCCGGATTGATTGTTATTCACTAAGTCATAAATCAATCTCATAGTGATGCAGAACTCTTCGAAATCAAGTCTTCCATCACTATCAATATCCGATAACTCCCAGATTTTTGATAATTTATCGTCGCTTAATCGAGAATTCTTGAGTATAGGAGATACTCGGTCTCCTGTTAATTTATTGTTGACAGGATTCAACCCCTGAAAGATCTCCCAATATTTCTTAATCTCCCAATCTTCCAAACGGGGCATAGTAATCGATTTCCGCTGTCGTTCGCGAAAGGGTCAACTACTACTGTTCTTTTATCCTTGGTGAAAGTTGATGGCGCAGTAGTAAAGTAGCTGTTCTTACTCATTCTGTGCCAGAGAATGCTTCTCTACATCCCTCTTAATTCTGATTTTTTTGGGACCATGCGTTGCTGAAGAACTTTTTTTCTTCTCTGGAGGCGTGTATCAACGTCAAATCGCGATGTTTACTCTCTTCGCACAACGCTGTTATATGATGGAGCTGTCGAGAATCCTCGTTGATAGCTTACTCCAATGCAATGGTACCTTCTAAGGCTAGAATACCACCTATTCATGTGCCCGAAAACTAAACCAATAATAGGGCGGTTGGTGTAGTGGTTAACATTTCTGCCTTCCAAGCAGGAGACAGGGGTTCGATTCCCCTACCGCTCATTTTTTTGTATCAACTTCTTTTCTTTTGTACCTTTGTTGCAGATTGAAGAATGAGTACTTTCTTTGGGCCACTCTTTCATCTCGTGTGGCTCAGCCGTGTTTTGACTAAAGCAGCTGATAATGAGTTCTGAGCCATTTACATTTTCGACTTTGGATCAAATGGTCTGTCGATGGTGAACGAAATTTAACAAGACTGTAGAATATGCTATATCTCTAACTAGATAGAGGAGACATCAGGCGCTCTCACCTCTGTCACCGTTTCGAACCATTAGCTTGAATAAAGTGAATGTTAAAATGCAAAAGCCAACCATTATGGTGAAACACCAACCAGCGCCTATGCCATTGATCATACTCTGAACCGCAGCCACACCTGCTGCCGCAACCAAGCCTCGCATTAGGTTGAAGCAGCTGGACAGTGCTGAGGATTGCGATGGGTATAGGTCCACTAGCAAGGTTTGGATCATGGATAGGAATGACGTTACTGCCACGGATGAGAAGAAGCTAAAGACAAGAATAGGAGCCACATTCACTCTCTTGTCAATGCACCAGCCAAAAATCAATATGCTAACACAAAATATGATTGTCAGGCGGGTGCAAAACTGAGATCTTACGCCATGGATATCAAATTCAGGCTTTGAAAGGTCGTTAGGGTCGTAGGTCTCGTCATAGAGTTTTTTGTGTCTTCTAAAGTTCCAGTTCATTAGTCTCCCACCAATGACAGAACCAGTAATACCACCAATTCCTGGTGCAAAATATGCTAAACCGATCTGTACATCAGTGTATCCATAATAATCCCGAAGGATGGTGGATAGTGCTGTCATTGACATGTTCCATGCAGCAAATTGAAAACCTGCCGGTAGCATAGTGAAGAACACAACTCTCGAGAAGAATATTTTAAGTGTGTTCAAGATAACCAGTGATGCATGGCTGTCATGAGGCACAAGTGTAGAAGAGTCATTGACTAGTTTCCGTCTTATTCTTGGTAGAAGAAGCACCGGCAGCTTGTTGACAACTTTGCGTGGAATGATCAGTTGGTTCCCTACGATCTTCCTGTTTGATTCAGGAAGTAGAAAGAAATCAAGAACGAATACAGCACCACTTCCAATAGCACAAAAAATGAATAATCCAGGCCAATTCCATCGCAGCACTAGTCCTCCACCTATGATCCCACCAAAAGCTTGCGCTGAAAGAGTTGAGCCCATTGTGTAACCAACAAAAGCTCCACGATGCTGGCGATCGACCAAATCCCCGACTGTCCCCATTGAAACCGATATTATAGATGCAATCGAGAGTGCTTGAACGCAACGTAGCACTGCTAGTAGCCAAAATAGTCTAACCTGTGAAATCCCAGTGCAAATTCCACAATAACTGATAAGCAATGATAAGGTAATGGGACGTCTCCCATAGTTGTCGGCGAGTCCACTGATGATAACAGGGGTGAACAGTTGGAACACCAAGTACGCCACAATGGACAAGTTTGTTACTTCTGCTGATATGTCAAAATCCTCAGATATTGTGGGGATTGCTGGGTAGTAAATAGAGCTTGAAAGAGTTGACCAAACACTTCCAAGACTCACAAGAATCCCTATAACAATGAGTTCTGTCTTGTCGAATATAGAGTAGGGGGGCTTCTCCTGGCTAATTTCTTCAAACGGTCGAAGATCTGGTTCATTGCTTCCTGTAAGTGTCATGAGATTTGACAGCGAGGTGACGTAGACCTGACGTAAAACGGTTCAAAAAAACTTTGAACTGGTGTTTTGTATCCTTCATTAGCAAGCTTCAGTCGTTTCTGAGACAACATCATAGAGAATGTATGACCAAAGTCTCGAAAACTCGATCATGTTTTTTCCATAATAAGCACAAACGGCATAATTTGATCCGACAAAATGAAATGATCACAGGGCACTAATACACATTTGACTCTATTATCTAATGGCTCATCTAGAATCTATATTTACACTATTTACATTCATTATAATTTTCTTTCGACTCTGTTCAAACGGTTAGCAGTAGATGCATTATTTCTCGTTCTTTGACCTCTAACTGGTAATCCAGAAGAGTGTCTCATACCAGCATAAGATCCAATAGACCTCTTCAACTTTATATCGTCCAAAACCTTTTGTTTTAATGCACCTTCAATAGTTAAATCGGATAATTCCTTATTGAGGGCCATAATTTGAGGTTCAGTAAGCTGATTCATTCTCATTTGAGGGTAGATACCAACTTTTGCACAGATCCTTTCAGCGGTCTCGTAGCCTACACCAAAGATTTTTTTGGCTAGGCCAATCTATTGTTAGTAACGATCTCATCACAAAAATTAGATTGATTAACAGCTAATATCCAACTCAATCATTTGACACGGTTTAACATACCCTTACTAAGGCATTATGCTTGATGGACTTACCAAGTATATGAACACCCATAGTAAAATTTTTACACTTCGCACAAACAAATCACCAAATAAAAATCTATTAAATTAGTCAATTAAATATTAAGTATTAAGTATCAAGAAGATATTTCGACACATCTGTTCTCGACATCAAGTCTTACTATAAGCAATGATCTAAGTAACCCAATCATAGTAACAAAACTGGCCAATCCAACTGGAACCACTGCAAAAACAACTATATTGTAGAAGTCAAAGAACCTTGCTCTTCTTTTACCCTTAAGATCGAGGTTCGAAGTAACAAAGTTTTGAACAATGTAAACGAATGTGAGTGCACAACTAATAAGCATCCAAATATGAAGACCATATTGATACCCACTAGCCGAAAGCGTTGCTAATAAATATTGCTCTAAAGCCACTATTATAGTTGACATTGAAAGCATTCTTAAGATGGCAGCTGATGTAGAATAAGTAACAATCCATCTGATCATTAAGCTGTCTAAAACCGAAAATGATAAGTAGCCTGCTACTATACACCAAATACCTGTGAGGAAATGTTCAGGTAATTTAGCACTAGTTATTGTTGGGGTATAATCCACTGCAAAGAAAGCTCGTTTCCAACTTTGTATAAGTCCTAACAAGCAAGGTATTAAAGATAAGTCTCTGCAACAAGCTAGAGCAAAATGTTGACGGGCATTTAGGAATTTCAACCCCAAGTTTTTCAAAGTCTTCTTACCATCATTGTGAGACTGATGTTGTGAATTATTAAGATCAGTAGTTGAGCCGGCAACTATTGAACTCTGACGTGAAATATTTGTAGAATTTGAGAATGAACCATTTTCTATATGTCGTATAGGTGGAGTAACGATCAACTCGGTATGATGCTCATGTAGTAACTGAGAATCTTCATATGAAGGAACCGTTTCATTTGGATCAAACAGTTCATTAACAGCTGTTGTGGATCTGGTATTTGAATCAAAACGTAGACTTTCATTGAAAACAATCATACTCGTTGATGAATGAGTTCTTGACACATTCAGTCTAGGGGTATAATCCTCATCAACATGATGAGATTCTAGCGTGTGACTAAGTCGCCGCCTTATGGAATCAAAGAGTGCCATAATAAAATTTTCTCGTCTCAATATTTATTCTGTTTGGGTATTAACTATTGAAGATTTACATAGCTTCCAATTGTTGACTGATTTCATCTAATTCTGCCTTTGCAGCATTATACTTTTCAGTTAATTCTTCAAATTTCTTTTCCAGTTCTTCCTTTTCTGATTCTAAGGAAGCAACCTTTCTTTCCAATTGTTCAGCTTTGATATCAGTTTCTCTTAATTTTTCAGTTGTTGTCTTCAAATTCTTGTCAGCTTCTTCCAATTCTTCTTCCAATTGTTGATTCTTTTTGGTGTAGTTATCATTGGTCGATTTCAAATTATGAGATTCATCAGCAGTTTGTTTAACTTCTTCCAATTCAGCTTCTAATTTGTCAACTTGTTCTTCTAAAACTTGATTCTTTCTTGTTAAAGCTTGAATTTGATGATCTTTGTCTAAATTATCCTGTTCCAATTCTTTGACTTTGTCACCTAATTCATCAGATTTTTCTTGCCACTTTTCAGCATCTAATTTCAAGTTATTAATTTTCTATTGTTAGTATCAATTGACTTAATTTCAATTACATACTTCTTTAAGTTTATCCATTTTGATTAAAAAAAAGGGAGTTGAAGCGATTCGTTTTCGTTTTGATTTTCATTTTCGTGTTGTTTAATCGACGAACTAAATTGAGATTTAAACCTGTCATATCAGGAACTTTCATTTTGGGAATTAGCAGCCAGCCATCTTACCATCGATCAATTGTTGGTAGTAATTTACTCAATTGATATAAATTTATTAGACCCCTTAACTGTTTCTTATAAATACTTGGTTTATAGCCATTTCCCTATGGCACTCTCAGATTCAAATTCAACTTCAAGTTCTTTCATATTTTCAAGAACTAATGCTCCAGCTCCACAATTTTTAGAAGCTTCCCCGTCTTCAACTCATCTTACTCATAGAAAAGTTCCTTCAAATCCCTTTGGTGTCATTTATGGTGATCATCAAAGAAGATATTCCAATCTTGAAGTCACAAGTCAAGCCTCAATATGGTCAATGTCTCTGCTCAAGAATCATCAAAGAGTCATATCCGATGTTCCTCCCATAATAACTCTCATTGATGATAATGCACTCACAAGATCAACATCTGTCATATCGAAATCGGCTTCTGTCAGGAACAGAAATCACATCACTAAAAGGAACAAAATGCTTAACAAAAAAGCTCTAGAATTGGACTCAGACTCCAGTTTTAACTCAGATCACAAATCAAAATCTCCTCCTACTTCCTTGAAGAAAAAGATAAGATTTTTATTCCCAGTGAGGCGTACCACTTCCTTGAAAAGAGGTGGAGTCTATAAATCACTAAAGCTGTCAAGATCGAAAGGTAATTTCAACTCAAAAAATGATCTTGAATTCTTCTTACAACAATGTGATGCCAGAACCCTTGTCAGAGAAGTGCTTCCTACTAAGATGAAACTATTTGAATACCAAAAATTGGCCAAGATTCACCCCAATCTAATTACTGAGTTGAGAGAATTTGAAATTTCTGCAGCAAACCAATTCACCATAGTACCAAAGGCAAAACCCTCAGTAAACATATCTGCCCCCGTGAAAGAATCTCTCACAAAGAATGGATACAATCAGTATGAACACCGATACGAGAAGAATAAATTCAACCTTCTCGATTCTATTTACAACAGATACCGAGCAGAAGTGTTCAGTAAACAATATCATGTACCTCCCAAATTCTTGACTGTGTTTCCGGAGGAACTGGGAAGAAACTTGCTTACTCCCAAAGAAATTGATAACCTCGATAAGAAGATACTTCTTGAAGTTCTCTTAAGAAGAACCCTTGCTGCAAAAATTGAATACAGATTGAAGAATAGTGGTTGGAGTCCTGGACAATCTGGGTCAGAACAGACCGATTCCTCTAGCCTGTCACATTCATCTGATGGTCATGATCACTACAGATATAGTCATGTACCAAAATTGGTTCACACAGACTCTGACACAGATTCTGACCACGATTCAGTTAATACTGAGGATATCATGCACGACAATGCCTCTTTATATTCTGGTCTCTTACCTTCACCCCAGATCAGTTACAAATCTGGTGTTTTTGGAAGTGGTTTTGATTTCAACACTTCAGATTTTGACGCTCAATCCAACGAGATTAAAGCCAAGGCATCAACCGTGGATACACCATTTGACTTCCCGCATAGTTTAACCAATGAGGCTCTGGTGGGGCTGAACTTCGTCAATGATTTCAGTAGAGAGTTGGTCGAACACAGAGAAGACCAGAAGATACCTCAGCAGCAACTTTTGAAGACTGGTCTTGATTATCAACTAAAACCAATGAGCAGATCTACTGACACCTTCACGTCTACTGAATCAGAAGACAATTACAGATCACAACCTCTGGGTCTGTCAAAGGATCATATACTTTCTCCCATCAAAAACAGAGAAAGAAGAGATACTAAAGCCACAAGCATTTCTTCCGATGATCGAAGAAAATCAGTATTGTCTCATGCATCGGTGATTCATGATCTCGAAGACTTAACCAGTCAATTATCTGACTTCATTCGTGATGACTCAGATGAACGACAAGAGGTACCTGTTCATGTTAAACAAACACCATCAGTACCTCCTGTGACCAAATTTCACTCACCCATAATGCATTCTATTCATCGCACAAACGACGCAGTCTCTATCAACAAATTTCAAAGTCTTGTTGTGGAGGCTTCAGCACCTTATGATATCACCTCGATGAAAGGATCATTGGTTGAAGCCGCTAAACTGTTAAGTTCAAAGAACGTCGACTCAGAATATTCATATGCTGCTAGTCATGCTTACACTAAGAGTGACGCTACTTCTTCACAAGCTGCAAGTTCAACTCGTTACCGTAAGCCGTTGGGTGCACATTCGCTGCAATTTTTGAATCCAACTATGGAATAAATGCATTCCAATAACGGCATCACTCTGCTCTTTGCATAAATGTCATAGGTATCATATAATCTCTGACCCTTCTGGCTACATCGTCATCTTTTATTTGTGGGGTGTTTGTTGGTCTACCCTCTGCAGTATAATTAGGATCTAAGATGTTCAACATGGCCAAGGGTACCCTATGATCTCTCACTCCTTCGCATATAGCCAATACTTCGTTAATGGTGATCTTTCCTCTCTCATGTAGCAGTATCAATTTGTTAAACCATTGTCTGTCTTTTATGTAGACTGGCACATCGCTATTACCTTGAATTACTGGTGGAGAACTAAGCGCAGCAATAGCAGCTGATGTCAATGAGCTTTCAAAGTCAGTTGGGGAGTGAAGGGTTTGGATCTCTTGCTGAATATGTCTTCTTTTCAAAGCGGGATCAACAGATTCATCTGGTTCATGTGTGTGATGGTCTGTTGGCTGTTCAGATGGTACATTTAGATGATAAATCAACATCGAATCTGTTTTAGGTGAGTTTTCGTATGTTCTCTTCGAGCTTTTGACTGCTTTGGTGACTTGGTTCGTTGGTAGGGCTTTCGAAAACCCTTTGTTGTACCCTTCGTATTGAAACCTGGGGATTTCGTGGTAAACATTCTCCAATCCGGTCTGATATTTTTCGTCCACTTTGCAGAACATTGGGAGGACCTCATTATGATAGTCTGAGATGTACCGAATGTTGTCAGACAAAAAAAGATCGTTCACTATCAAATTGCCTTTATTGTACTCTGTAAGGGATGGGAGAAACACACTTTCTCCGAAGAGTAGAGCTTTTACTTGACCTTCGTCTTGTATCACCAATCCAGTTGAGTTGTCTACCACATTGAAATGTCCTGCGTTGGGGTTCCACTTGTAAGAGAACCCACTGGAATGGTTATTACCTTTATTGTACAACATGAGTGTCACCCAAACTTTGTATTTAGTGTGGATCACATGATAAAGGTGCTGTTGACACGAATACTTGGTATAAGTAGAGTACACAGTTTCAGGATTGGCAGTTCTTAGCTTATGACACACATAAGCCCAAGATTTCTTTGTCATTGATGCCTCATCAACTGATGGGAAACTATGAACCACATCCAGCAATAACTTGACAAGGTACTGGTCCATCTTAGGAGTCCATCGTTTGTATTTTGCATCTTTTGACTTGAGATCGAATTCACCAAACTCAAAAGTTTGTGGGTTTTGCAGCCTTTGATCTTCTTCACTCATTATCAGTAACCTGTCACAAGCAATTCAAACAAACAATACAAGTAATTTCAGGCCTGTTTGTAAGTGTAATTGACTCTTTGGTTCTCTCTGAGTGGTGTTTGGGCTGAAACTATTTACTGTTTTAAGTGCTGTTGTTCTTAACCTGTAAAGCCTAACAGTTATGTTTTGCACTTTCGAGAAACTTATCTACTAGCAAAATAAAATGGTTATATGCAGGTGGTTTTTGACCTAGAATCTAATTACCGTTGAATCTTTGGAGGAACCTACCGCTTCCGAGACGCTTTCTTGGTTTTTCGTCTTTCCCAGGATCTAATGCGAAGTAGTCCTTCTTCTCAGAACTGTAACTCAAAAGACGGTCACTTTTTTGTGTGTCTCCAGTTCTCGACACATTTCTTTGAAAGCTCTCTTCATTAGGGAACAGCGATAAAGTTCCTGAGTCCTTGAGTTTTTTCTCCAAAGTATGAGCCTCGTGTCTTTCTTGTGTAGCGTTGAAATTCTCGAGCATCTCCAAAACTCTCTTTCGCTTTATCGAAAGTTGTTGGTTACCTGTACTGGTAGATCCAGAACTTGGTGTGGACGTAATAGCACCTGGAGTAACCACCGGTGTTGTGGTACCAAGTGGTGCATTAGGAGCCGCTAATGAGTTGACTGAAGACACAGATGAAAGTCTGTTATGCAAAGTAGTGAATGTAGAACTTTGTGGGAAAATCATGAGTAACCCGTACAATGTCTTGTAAAGATAAACATGTTTCTCTGGTTCCAAGAGTTGTAATCTAAGTTTCAAGAAAATTGGTGATTCTAAAAGTTGGACTAAAATGTCAAGTTGAGCCAAAAGCTGAAACGTTATCTCCATCTCTGATAAGCTTTTAATTATAAGAAAGGCTAAATCATAGTTTGATGTCAAAAGACACAACGACAATGCACTGGCAGGATTATGACACCAACTTTTGAAGAGTGCAGAGAACAAATTCCAATCGTCAAGTTTGTTAACGTCTAAATTTTTCAATTTCTTCCTGAACACTGCTAGTTCAGGTGTGGTCAAAAGAATATTATTCAATGTGACAATCATCATATTCACAAAATCGAGCTTTAAATCTTCCATTGATGCCAAAACCTCCGAGAGTGTCTTGAAAATTTTCTCGGAGTCCAAGGTAACACACAATCTTCTAATGATAAACTCAACTTTGCTTCTCCTAGATGCCTGATTAGTGTTTCTTGTGTGAATACTATCCAAGGTCACATCTTGAAGATCTTTCTCGAAGAACGTAATGATCTTCACCATGAATTCTCTGAAGAATTCATGATTAGCCTCTGATATTCTGGAAAGAAGTTGCAAAACTTTCAGGATCACCTCATTACTAGAATCAGTAATAGACTGTAGCAAGGCTGTGAAGTCGAAAACTTCACCATCGCCGTTCACATTAACAAAAGTTGAGGGTTCCTTCGAGTAGAGAAAGATAAGCCAGTCTAACAGTGTTATTCTTGACAATTCATTGCCACATGTTAAGCATTCCTTCATTATAGTATTCAAAGTTTTGACGAGATGCAATTCTATGAATTCTTCATAAACTTCCTTCGTTAAACCTAACACTTCGTTTTCATCAACCTGTTCTGTGTCATTGATAGGATTCGAATCCACGAAGCTGTTCCTCGACTCCAGTTCTTCTGCTTCTTTCGACCTTGTTCCTGATTCATTCAATTTGATGAACAAACTTTGCAAAGCTAGGTTAAACTTCAAGTATTGATTTCTCAAGTCAAAATCCTTATTTGCATCTGTTTTGGCGATATTTTTCAACGTCGTTGCAACACATTCACAAAAATAATTAGTGAAACTCAAAGGTGAGAACGTGATAATTTCTTGCAACCATTTGAGAACTATGAACTGAACCTCAAGGGTTATCTCATGAGGGTCCCCTGAAAGCTCATTAGGCTTATCATCATTGAGAAAAGAAAGCAAAATACGTATTATCTTTTGAAAATCAATGAACACGTTCTGACCCTCTAGATACTCTCCATCTTCTTCATTTTCCTCACCTTCGTCAATTGCGGTTTCATTTTCGTTGATGTCATTAAGTTGCTGATGTCTAATCACTGAGACGTCTTCTGAGTATATACTTCCTTCCTCATCTGCTTCCTTCTCATCTTTGAGGTGAAGTGACTTCAATTCACTGGCCACTTGATCAATATTCTCGGTATCAGCAGGTTTAACTTCGGGGGTGCTTTGGGCATCTAACTTGATAGACTTTTTGGCTTTCGATTTCCTTTCTTGCAACAACTGGTTCTTTTTGATCTCGAATTTGACTTTGCTGATAGCCTTGACTTCTTTCAAGAAAGCATTGAGAAGATTCTGTGTTTCTATTCTCACGTCAGAAGGAGCACTATTCTTCAAGAATTTGATCAATGGCTCTAAAACATTTGGTAAGAAAGTAATGGGTTCCAAAGATGGGATATCATTGAACAATTCCAACCAACTAATGAGGAACTTTTTAGCAAATGGATCAATTGTGTACATTCTCTCCAATAGAGTTGGCATGAATTTAGGCAATGAGAAAGCCTTTTGAGTGTCTTGGGGTTTATTAACTTGAGTGGCAACACCATCATCATTCATCACATGTGATATGATATCGTTGCCGTATTCATCTTTCGTGTCGTTTTGTTGGTTCAAAATGGACACATAATTAGTTGCTTTAGCGCTAACGATATCTTTGATTAACCGGTCTAAAATATCAGCAGCGTTCTTCACTGAAGACTCTGAATCTGTCACTAACACACACAAAACGTCGAATATTTCATTAAGGTAAAGTAGGATTTCACCTCTAGCAATTTTGGCTATATTGTAAAGAGATTCACACGCGTAGTACCTGACTCTAGCGTCTGTGTCTCTGAAAGTAGAGAAAAGAGGTTTAATAATTTGATCAAGAAAGTATGCAATTGCAAATGAGCCAAGTGCTACTGAAACACTTCCCAATGCAGTGATTGCTCCCATACGAGCAGAATTGGTCCCGCCATTTGTGAGATCATTAAGTTCACTGATAATTTTGTAGATTGTTTGGCTGTCATTTCTATTGAGAGCAGATTTGGTTAAACTCTCGATCTGAAATGCTGTTGCTTTCCGCTTCTCGTAGATATGATTCGACAAGTTCTTGATGATTGACTCATCTAGAATGTTTTTCTGATCCATGTATTGACTGTTAAATTGCGAACTGTCTCTTTTTGGAAACACTCATAGACCCCTGTAGTATTTATGGTGGTGACCTTATTAATCCCAGCAAATACATCACCTGTGTAGAGATAAGACCAGAAGATCAGATTTATTTGATCGAAGTACTTTTGCAGATTTTGTAAATTTGCCAAAATCAATCTTTTAGTCAATTGATAAGCCTTTTCATGCCACATAGGTTAAACTCAACCTGCAGAATTCTACTCAATCTTTGAAGATGATCACTCCTGACTCTTGTCCAGCTAAGTACAATCGCTACAATCAGCATACAGTAAAATCGTAATACATTATCAAGATACTTAAAACAAAAATATACAAGTGATGTAGCATATCACATAAATTGTCTTCGTTTCTTGTGTGACTGTCCACCTTCATCGTCAGAGCTGCTTCCACAAGAACTTCTTTCTGGGGATTGCGATGAGTATTGAGGAAGATTAGATAAGTGATGGTCCTTCACATTATTACTAACAATGGTGTCCCCTTGATCTGGAAGAACTTCCTTCAACAAACTCAAATCGCTTAATCCATTCTTGAAATCCATAATTGAGGGTAGCCTTACGCTGAATCTTATGAATAGATCACCTCTGGGGAACCCGTTAATGTTACCATCTGGCGACACTGAGGTTCCATCCTGAATGAATGGAGCTCCGTTTAGTGAATGGTTATTGATTGGCATGCCAATGCCTTTCACTATTTTAGGAGTTCCAGAGTTAATTGTCCCAACAATCTCACCGTGTTGGATTGAATTATGCAATGAATCGTTCATACTTGAGTTTCCATGAACGTTTATAAATATCCTTAAATTTTCCTCTTTTTTGATATAGTCTTTGATAGTTATCCAACCACCGAGTAGAGCAGTTTTCAAATCTATTTCATGTTCCATGTATAGATCATTGAACTTTCGTACAAGGAATGGATGTGGTAATTGTTTGATTTTGACCACAACGTCTCCTGGTATGACATTTTTACCTTCATCAGCAGCTCCTTTTAATATGACTTTATCGCCGTCTTGGGTTCCAGGCTCAATGAGTAGTTCGAGAATCTTGTTCACTAATAGATATCCATCGTCACATTGGTTACATTTACCTGATGTAAGTGTACCTGCACCAGAACAATCTTTGCAGGGACCAATTTCTTGGAATTTGGAGAATTGATTGAATATTGTTACCACTACTCTTCCTGTACCTTGACATGTAGCACAAGTTTTAGGATTGAACCCGCCAAATCCATTACACGCGTCACACTTTGATCGTCTTGGTAGTCTAAGTTTTATACGCTTCCCATACACCAAATCTTCTAAAGGTACCTGGCACGTATGAAGAATATCTTTACCTCTAATTGGTTTGTTTGGTTGACCTGGTACTGGTCTTTGGGCTGATTTTGAAGAAGTTGTTTGAGGGCCAAAATTCATATTGAAACCTCTTGATGGATCATTATTGAATGGGAAACCGCCACCAAAACTAGGAAATGTATTATCTCTCATGAACATCGAATTAATGTCATTGAAAACTTGAGAAAACACATCAGTAGCACTTCTAAAAGGAGGTGAAGTATTTTGATTATTTAAGTCGTCTAAAGACCTCTGAAGTCCAGCTTCACCGAATTTATCATAAACATTTCTAGAATTTTCATCTCTTAAGATCTCATAAGCTCTTGCAACTTGTTTGAATTTTTCAGTCAATTGTGGATCATGATTTGTCTTATCGGGGTGACATTTTAAAGCAATTTTTTTGTAAGAACGAGAAATTTCATCACTTGATGCATTCGGTTTTAGTAGTAGTAAATCATATAGATGAGTTTCAAGCACCATTTGTACTCAAATGATTAAAATTCACGTTAATTGTGTTTCAATTACTCAGCAATAGTTTTTTTTAAATGTAAATGCTTGATACCAATTGAAGATTATTAACCTGTATATAAAATTAACGATAGATTTCGATGGATTTCCATCGATAGTCTGCACTATATTTGATTATATAATACTCAAACTTAATGGGGAAAACTCTCTCCTGATTATATAATCTCAGACCATGCCAAATGACACCAAGTGTATATTAAATATGCAACCCATTTAAGCCGTAATTGAACCCGTAACATCATCTCTGTATGATCTCTTGAAATTAACTCTGTAAGACTTACTTTGTCTTTGATGAGTATTCCTTTTAGCTTCTTCTGACCTTCTAGTAGATTTTTCAAATCTTGTTAATGTATGATAATTTAGTCCTGGTGCAAGTCTTCTGTCTGCAACTGCAACTGTCCGTTGAGATTCTTCTCTTTTCACAAGTGCCAAGCTTTGATGACGAGTTCTGGCTGTTGATCTGTGATGAACATTAACTCCTGATGGTAACATCAAAATGCTATTTGCTTTTGTCTCTAATGCTTTGAGTCTATTTGAATGTACCAAAACATGCTCTCCAGTCTCTGTAGTGGTGACTCTATTTGAGAAGTCATAAAACTCTGATATAACGTCCCTTTCCTCTTCAGTTTCGTATGGTAACCGACAATGACCTTTCGAGTCCATATGTTGTCTTACACTTTCCACACTTCTACCTCTGAATCCACACACTAAACAGTCATGATCAAGGGTGATAACTTCACTGATAAATGTGAGTAGTCCACCCAAATCATTCAAGTATGCTTTGTCAGGTATGTACAAGCCATGTACACTGAACATATGTTCAACATTTCGGTCAATAGAATCGTGTTTACTTCCACAGTAGAAACATTGAGTTATTGGAATCATTTCCACGAACTCACTTATTGATTCAACATCGGAATCTGCATAATCGGTATTATCTTCTTCTTCAGTAGTAGAGTTAAAATCTGTTTCTGTATCTGATCTTTCGTAGTTAGCTTCAGAGCCTGTTTCGAAATTAGACTCATATGCTTCAGAATCTCCAAGCGAAAACTCACTCAAGTTGCTCACGGAGATTGGACTAGCATCTCTTGAACTTTCTACTGGTTGATCGTAAACTGCGAGCCTTCCCCTTTGATATGGAGCAGACTTCTTCTTATCAGATTTGGATTTCACAGGTTTAAGTGTAAACCCAAACTCATCAACTTCTCCTTCGAGTTCTGCAAGCTTTTTTTGCTGTAAAATCTTATGAGCAAATACGTCACTGCTAATTGGAGGTAGTTCAGCAACTTTCCTCTTCAAATTGTACCTATGCCAATCAGTTTTCATATGATTTCTTTGGAATTCGGCAGCTACAAACTTGATACCACATGAGTTACACGTGAACTGTGAAGTAAGAGGATTTGACCCTGTGGGCATAAAATCTGTTGACATGAGTAATAAATCCCAAAAGAAAAAATCACGATCTTTGATAGTGAAAAAAGTCGTGTCAATTGTCAATGATAATGCCTCTATCTATATTACATACTTATTTATTGAACATGAAAGAATGTTCTGGCCAAACCCTCTTGTACATGCTCATTGCTACCACATCTTGAGATGTCAATTTACCATCAAAAGTAGCTTTGAAATAACCATGAGTACCTAAACTCTCTTTAATGAAACCAGTTCTACCCAGTTTGGTAAATAATGGTATAGCCTTGAACCAGTTGATATCTTCAGGGTTGAAGAACATGTAACGAACAGTAACCAATCTTTTGTGAATCTTAACTGGGTGACCTGTGATGACTGCTCTCTCAGCAACGATTCTAGTGTGATCAGTATTCAAGAAAGTGCCTTGTCCAACAAATTGGAGATTTCCATCTTCAGATTGTTTGAAAAACACAGCAGGTGCATTGTAAAACATCACTGGTGCTATGCATGTAGCAATGGATGTGTTGTGAGGGTGATAGAATCTTTCGAATTTATGCACATTGTTAGGATTGTTTGAACCTTGATTGAACAATGGTTGGATTACCTGTCTTCTAAACCCATACTGGACGATCAAAGTTTCTTTGGATGCAATGGGTTCTTCATAATCCTCCCAATTCTCGAAAGAGAAATTGACTAATGCCTGCTTATGTTCATGGTCTAACAAAGAGTAGACAACAAATGGTTTCTTAGCTGGTTGGCAAGTGTTGAGAATAGACTCGGGAGCTCTAATACTTAATCTGACTCTAGTACCAATGCTGACCTGGGCTTTCTTGATAGCTTCCTTCGCAATCCTATTTCTGGTGCTCTTGAAATTTGATACTCTAAGTAATCTTGCCCATTCATTTGGTGCTTCATCATCATATTCATCATAATCCCAGTCACAATTAGCTAGAGATTTGATCCCCCTGTACTTTTTCAAAGCTTCCTTGGCAGATTGATTGGGGTGCAATTCAATCTCATCGGGGAATTCGAGATCATCTTTTGCATTAGCTCTAAATTCCTCAAGCTGTCTCCTTTCGTCATCGTCCTCCAAGTCAACAAACATCTCAGACTCACCGTTCTCTGTCATATTGTCATCATCAAAGTCATTATTTTCCACATCAACATCGTGCATTTCATCATCGTCTTGTGTAATTGGTCCGTCAACATCATCTTCAGCATCACTGGTTCCTTCCAAGATGTCATCAAGAATCCATTTCGCTTGATACTCTGAAGTACCCTTGGGAACTTTGAATTTCCTGGTGCCTTCGGGGCCATTAGTGCTATCATGGAAATATTGCTTACCATCCATTCTGACACCTAAATCATCTTCCTCGAAGCCATCCCAATCGGCCTCCATTTCAACTTCCTCTGGATTCAACTCTTCTAAAGTTTCTTGTTCTTCTGTGGGTACTATAACTTCACCCATTTCCATTTCACCTTTGTATGCTTTAGTGACTTTTTCAATTGACTCTAATTGAAAATCACCAAATCCTGGAATATGCACCAAGTTGTTACTGTTGAAACCAATGCCTCTTACTATTCCCTCAACAGTTATACCATTACCATTACTTTCGACAGAATCAGCAATGATATATGCTCTAGAATCTCTCCAGTTAACGGGTTTAGGAAATTTCTGACAGATGTTACGAATGCAATTTGTGGCTTCAGACTCTATCTCTAAAGCATAAAGTTTTTCTTCACTTGGAAAGAAAAAACTGAAATAAGACACTAATGATTGTCTCACATCCAACTGGAAATTTCTCTTTGGGTAGGAGCTGACCAAGTTAGGAATAACACCATGAACAGTAGCCACTCCTTGGGCAAGAAGAGCTCTGATGATTTGCTCACCGTAATTCGTTTCGACTTCAGTGACAGCAGATAATCCTAAAATAACGAAATCAGATACTTTTGCAGCATCCATAATCGCTAATAAGTCATCAGCATCTGGTATAATAATCTTCAAGTTGGACCTAAATTTTTGAACTTTGATTGAGTTGACTGATGGATATTCGAATTCTATTAAATCATCTTCGGGTTCCATTACAGGTTTCAATAATTGTGATGCCATATCCACAGGTGACATATCTTTTGTTAGGGCAATCACTGTGACAATCTTCTCTGCTCCATTGGATCCTTCAAACAATTTTCTGGCTAACTTTGTCTCCAAAATCTTGTTATCTTTGAGTTGTTTAGCATGGTTCTTTCTATCTATCTTTGAGAGTACTTTGATTTGCTTACCACTACCAGTTGATTTTTCAACTTTTCCTTTATGTTGGTTCTTCAATTGACCTTTGGATGCATGTTTTGATTTGAAAGGTTTGTGGTCTTTCTTGAGGGTTGCCCTATGAGAATGCCCACCTTTAACCATACCGTACAGTATCTAGGTCCATCTCATCGCACAATATTTTCATAGTGAGATCACGTGTGATTTCTCAGGGTTGAACTTTTTGAGTCGTGACTGGTAAAATTACCTACACTCAATTTTCATCAAATTGTGCGTAGATTTTTTTCACTTATACCAGTTTATATTCATATAATTAGAAAGTGTAAGTAAACATCCAAATATCATCATAATGAGAGTATCCCATCAATGACTCAAGATGTCACCAACTCCCTGCAAATTCTGAAACTTTTCATCGAGTTTTAAACCTGTTAGACACTATCAGTCAAAGTGAAAAAAAAATCTTTATTCAAGCAAGTCTTTAGACAATTCATTTTATCATGACCAACATGATTAGTGAAACGATAGAACCTCATTATGATTAATCCCAGTCATTTATACTAACTTCTAGAATCATGGCTCACGAATCCGTTTGGTACTCCCACCCAAGAAACTTTGGTAAAGGTTCAAGACAATGTCGTGTCTGTTCCTCCCACTCTGGTTTAATCAGAAAATACGGTTTAGACATCTGTCGTCAATGTTTCAGAGAAAGAGCTTCTGACATTGGCTTCCACAAGTACCGTTAAGTTATCAAATGCATAAGTCTTTGACTCCAAAACTTGCTGTGTATAATTAATTGGAATACATCCACAATATAAATTGTTAAAACTTTCCTGTAGATTTTAATACGAAATGATGGCGTTAGAGTACGCGTAATGATTATGTCTTGTCTAGTGCTGGATGATGCGATAAAGAGTTTTCAGGTATAAGTTATGATGTGATTTCTACCTCGAGTGTCCTTTGCTTGACAACAGCACCATGTGGTTCACATCCAAAGGGTAAAACACTACGTCTCAGCTTTATAGTTTCTTTACAGGATTACACTTACAAATATTTCCCCTAATTCGACATTCAAAACCCATCGCCTCACTAAAGAGACCCAACGGATAGTAAACTTCCTAAGGGGACAATTAATCTTGGGAACCAAAAAGTAAAGAATATGGCAACGTAGATAACTTGATTATTTGCATTATCTCGTCGTGGCAAAATGTTCCCTGGCTTTTTGATTAAAGAAATTAATTTTCTGCTCGAGACTTATATAGTGATGAGATTTGGTTACCCGGAGTGAAATGGAAGTCGTCTTGTTTAGTAAAATATCTCCAAGACTGAAGCAAGAACTTCATGAAAGTTTGTTTCCAAAAGAGCTGATCGGTATAATTGTTTCTTTATAATTTGACTAAAGTTCAAGATTTGCAGAAATTATACTTTTAAGTATTGAGCTGTAAAATCAATCTCTGCGAACAATGTCTCATCAAGGTGTTAAAGCACTTACAATCCTATTTGTAGGATCGTTGAGTTGGTATGCTGGGATAAAGTTTTGGCAGCCATTGATCATGTAAGTAATCAACAAGTCTGTTCCTGATTTATACTAATTTTTAGTGAACAATTGAAAAAAGATGGAAATCTAAGAGATGATATAGATGTACCAGATTTACCCAAGCAACCACAATCCTGGCAGGATCTCAAAGATGGGGTTCAAGCTGCAATCAATCCCGAAAAGGCCGCAAAACAGGATACGAAATTCGAAAGAGACCTTCATGATACTCAACAAGAATTAAAGAGTCATAAAGAAAATTGAAGAAGATCAGAGTATATTATATGAAATACTAAGTTACTACAACTAGATAGTAATAAACATTACGAAAGTTATATCCCAAAGCTGATAGTCTAGAGATATCTCCAGTTTTTGCATGTATGGCACGACTCTTCTCACCAAAAAAAATCCATATCTCCTTCAGTGAAAGATGGGAAAGCTCAAAAGAGGTAGAAAGAACCGACAAGCAAGGTTAGATCCTCTCAAGAAACGTAATGAGGCGAAAGAACCAAAGTTGTCTGACAAAGATGAAAAAACAAGACAGTCGAAGATTCTTCCATTAATTGAAAAATTACTGTCACCAATTCCTAATGATAGATCTGTGGCACTTGGAGCTATAACAGTTCTCTGTGAAGATTCAAGAATGAGGTCCATGCTTCTCAAAGAAAAACTCGTTACAAGAATCTTAGAACAATGTTTAAATGACAATAATGATGAAATTGTAGTAGAAGCTTTTGGTTTATTAAGAAACATTGGAATTGATGAAGGTTACGACGTCACCAAATTCTACTGGAGATCAAACATATGGGCCAGCATAGAAGCTGCATTGAATAAAATCAAACAGTCTTTCGACTACTTGAAAAATGCTCCACCAACTGATTCAAGAGATCACAAGAAGAAAGAAGACGAAAAAGTCAAGGAATTGTTGTTGTACGACTATATGGAACATGTATTATCGCTTATTGTGGTTATTGCAAGCGGTTCAGAGGATTTGTATCAAAATGTGTTCGATAGAATAGACCCAGTATTGAGTCTAGTATTGGAATTAATCAACTTCAATTCATCTACCTCGAGGCTTTCCTATAAACTTTACAATGCGTTGCTTGATTTCATCTATGAGTTCTCTTCTGAGTCTGTGGAATTCATTCATAAGTTATCACAAGCCAATTTCTCATTGCAACCTTTAGAAGAATTTGCTCAGAGCTCAACTCAAGAAAAGAATAGATTAGGTAAAATCTATGTTGACGGATTGAAATTTCATATCAATGAAGTTGTCAACACCAATGTCCAAAAGGACAAACTAGCATACGAACTTCTCAATGATTTGTTCAAAAATCTTCATGGAATCAAGTTGGATGAGCTCAAACAAAGCTTAAGCCCTTCAGATAATGCAACTCAACCAATTCAAGGTCCTCCAAAGGATGAAAAGCCCCAAGATATAAATCAACAAATAGCGGGTGTCTCAGAGGAAAAAGCACTTGCAATGGTGAACTTACAAGCGATTGAAGTTGTCATTGATTTAACGACCACTATATGGGAATTCTTAGCCTTCAATGATAACCTGAATGGCGAGCCTGTCACTGTTGCCAGTGAATTGACAGAATTGATCTTTAGTCTCGTGTTACCCTCATTGCTCGAGCTTGTGTCATTCAATCTTCGAAATGACGAAATCTTAGGTTTGACTGACAAGCTCGTGGTTTGCTTAAACAACTTGGCATGGTTTATCGTAACACTTGATAGTAAACCAGTGGACTGGTTCGAGTATTCGTCTCGCGTGTGGGATTTACTACTCGATATCTCTCAGACTGATAGCATTGAGTTACAAAAGAATTGTCTCAGTGCTTGTTGGGCCATAGCAAAAGCTCTTGGACCAGAGATTAAGACAAAGATCAGTTTAGACATGATACAGGGGCTCGTTTCCAAATGTCAAACTTTCATATCGGCTGAAGAACCAGCCAAAGAAGAGCCAGAGAAGCTTGAATTCTATGTGGCTACTGTCGGACTCACAGGAACTATTGCTCCAGTAATTGGAGATACTATCATCACCAAAGCCATCTCGGAGTTCTTAATGTCGTCGTTGGATTTTTTCCTCCAAAAAAATGATGGCAACATCAAAATAATAGAAATAATCGTGGAAATAATTAATTTGTTGTTTGAAATATTCGGTGACAAAGACTACCCCTACGATTATGAGGTATTTGTTCAAGGCAACTACTTGAGCAAGCTCGAACAGGCAGAGCCAGTTTTCAAAGCGATGTACAAAAAATTGGATAAAAACAAGAGCATTGAATTGAAGCTTCGTGCTGAAGATACTCTTAATAACTTAGGAAGATTCATTCAGTACAAGCGTAACGAACGATAGACCGTGTATACACAATAAATATCCGTAAATCACCTACTCTAGTGTAAGGTTTTCTACCCTACTACTGAGGCTTTCATCGTCTGATGAAGTATCAAAATGAGACTGGCTTTCAGAATCAGAATGGCCACTGGGTAAGTCAGTGATATCCTTCTCAGGGACCCCCACAACTCCCCATTTAATTTGAGTAACCTCCTCTAAACGTTCCAAGATTTCACACATCGGTGTGAATAATCCAAACTGTCTGTTCTCTCCATCATAAGAATGCAACATACCAACAACACCTAACCCTTTATCATCTCTAGTAAAGTCACAGTCTTCTAGCTTAGCAAGAATCCAGGAACCACTATCGCCGCCTGCGGCAAAACCTGAATTATTTTCGATAGAATTGATAATGAATTCGGAGGACTGAATAGCCCCGTCCAACCAGTACACTAATTTGACACCGTTAAGAGTCCCCAGTGTATACTTTGTAGTCGCTCCGTACTTGAACACACGTAACCCAGCACGCAGGTTTGCATGGGTGTCATCTGGTTCTTCAGAATCAATCTCGTCCAGACCCATGATGTCCCCTCTTTGGAGATCAATAACCTTCCTCACATATAAATTGTCAAACATTAACGCTGGATCAAATTCATTGAAAGCGACATCATCCCCTAAGAAGTTTTGTTCACATGATAACTCCTTATTCACCTTGATGATTGCGAGGTCTGATAATTTCTTCTCTTGAGATCCTTTTAATGCAATCAAAGTTCTCTCACCCCAGATGATTTGGCCAAACCTATGAACTGGAAGGTTTCTAGTCTCGTAATGATCCTCTTTCAGTTTGGCACCTTTGACCCTTATTTTTTTCAAGGGGAACAAATCATCAACTTGCCTCAATACTGAACCATAGGCAACTTTTGCCTCCAATAAGGAATTTTCGTTGGCCAGCCGTGAAACCTTCTCGTATTGTTGAGTTAATGCTTTCTTATACATGTTAATGAGGACTGATGATGGAGCTGAAATGTGTGGGTAATCGTTTTGTTCTTCACCACTTCCGAGACACACATGTCCACAAGAAATTGCAAACTTCGAGTTGGAATACGCTTCGAGATGTGGTTGTTTCTTCACGTCAATTTTAGGGTACAAAAAACCACCTAAAGTACCTGATACTCTTGAGGAATGTTCAACGGAACAAGAAATCGACATTGGTGGTTTAGCGATATTAGTTGGATTCCTGAAAGGAAGTTTGAACTTCTGGGTAGACTTAATGGTTGAATGATCAGATTGCAAGTCATCAACCCCCATTCCACCAGCTAGCTGTGGTTTAAGGGTCTTGGTAGCGGCTAACTCTATCTGATTTTTGGCTACCACAACGTGGATGTCATCATATAGATCTTGTAAACTCTTTGTTAGTTTCAAATGGTATTCTGAAGGATTGGGGTATCCAAAGTATAAACAAAGAATGTTCATTTGTTTGCTAATACCACGAGCGATAGGAGCGATGAATGAACCGTTTTGCTCTTTAATCTTCACTGATGATGAAGCCATTCTCTCAATAATTTTACCTAGTATCTCTTCATTTGGTAGAGATTCGTTTGTGTTGACGCCAATAGGGTAATTTTGCGGTTTAGTTATGAAAGGTGGATTTTTTGATAACTCAGTGGTTTTTGTGTCAAGTGTACCAGCAAAGTCATTGAAGTTCTTCACCAAGAGAAGTTTCAACTTGATATAAACATCATCTTGTAGCAAGTTATCATAAAAGGACAAATAGAATTTCATTATTCTTCTCAAATAAGCATTATTGTAAGTATTAAAATTCCATGGCTCCTCAGTAACTTCATTTAACAGTTCTATGAAGCTGACAAACTTCTTCAAACAGTCTATGAAGCTGATAGTAGCACTGGTCAAGTTGACGACAGAGTTATTGTATTGATTTACAGCGAATGCAATATCATCGGCTAACAATTTGAGTTTTTCAGCGATAGCATCATGAGTGTTATCCTCGTTGAGTTCTTCTCGTATATCGAGAATCTGTAACCTCTGGCCAAACTCAATCTCCTTGAGTGAGTTCTTGTTTTGAATCTGAGAATGGTATGACGATTGTGTAGTTGAGACAGTTCTGTTGGCTGACAGAAAAATCGATTTGTTGACTGTTGCTGAATCTCTAGTAAAAACAGAAGTGGGTGCAACAGACACCGTATTTGAAATCGAAGGGTTTAGGTTCAAGGTTGAATCATTTTGAATTGTATCACTGAACATTGGTTCATAATCGGTTGAAGATTCTCGAGATCCTAAAGTTGAGGTACTTTTCCTATTGGTAGAAGCCAAATAACTGGATAGATCTGTCTGATCAGTACTTGGCTTCTCTTCAGACTTCTTATGACGTGCTAAAAGCTTCTTCATTGATTTAATGAACCCTCACAATGAATGGTGAATGCACACAATATTAGAACCCCAAAATCGCTTTAGTTTTTAGTACTTAACTCCACTTATCACAAAGTCACTCAAGTATAACATAACTTGAAATAGTTCATATTAAGTCAACTTTGAGTAGAGTGAGTCTTCCATAATGCCTGTGTATTCAATATCCCATGTGGAAAATGTTAGAGTATGTGTTGTGATGGTAGGATTACCAGCAAGAGGGAAGTCATTGATCGCCCAAAAGATTGTTCGTTATTTATCGTGGCTATCAATTAAATCAAAATGTTTCAATGTTGGAACTTATAGACGTCAGATAGCTTCTGGAACTGGGGCTGATGCTGATGCTGAATTCTTCCGGCCGACGAATGAAGAAGGTTTAAAGTATCGTCAAGAAGCTGTGAACTCTGCCGTTAAGGATATGATGAATTGGTTCTCTGACGAAAATGGTGTTGTTGGAATCCTTGATGCTACCAACTCTACAAGAGAAAGAAGAGATAAAATCCTAAGATTGTGTCGTGAAAATTACATTGAGCCGTTATTTCTTGAAAGTTGGTGTGATGATAACGATTTAATCTTGCAGAATATTTTAGATGTGAAGACAACATCCCCTGATTATTTGCATAAAGATTCAGATTTTGCAATGAAAGATTTTTTGAAAAGAATAAAGTATTATGAACAAACTTATGAAACAATGGATCAAGAGAATGATTCAAAATTGAGTTTTATAAAGTTAGTTAATGTTAATACCCAAATTGTTCTAAACAAAATTGAAAGTTATTTGGAGAGCAGAATTGTTTACTATGTTATGAACTTACATATTAAACCTAGAGCTATTTGGTTGTCCAGACATGGTGAATCTCAATATAATTTGACAGGTCAAATTGGTGGAGATGCTGATTTATCGGAGAGAGGCTGGAAATATGCAAAGAAATTACCTGAATTGGTTTTGAAATCATTAGGTGAAGAAGGTAAGCATACTCCATTAACAGTTTGGACATCAACATTGAACAGAACGCAACAAACAGCATCCTTCTTACCATACAAGAAGAAATTGCAATGGAAAGCATTGGATGAATTAGATGCTGGTGAATGTGATGGGATGACATATGAAGAGATCGAACAAAAATTCCCCGAAGATTTCAAAGCTAGGGATGATAATAAGTATGAATATCGTTATCGTGGAGGTGAGTCTTACAGAGATATCGTTATAAGGCTTGAACCTATAATAATGGAATTAGAAAGGCAAGAGAACATATTAATTATAACTCATCAAGCTGTCCTCAGATGTATCTACGCATACTTTATGAATGTTCCACAAGAAGAATCACCATGGATGTCAATACCGCTTCACACGTTGATAAAATTAGAACCCAGGGCATACTCAACAATTGTTAGTCGAATCAAAGCTGATATTCCTGCTGTTAGTACTTACAAAGAGAAGGGAACTTCTCAATTAGGGGAAATGGAAGGTACCAATACTTCAAAGAGCAGAGATATCTTGAAGAGTAGTGATGTTGTCAATAGTCAAACTTAGGTTTACTCGTATAATACACAATTTAATTAATCTAATCTATTTATAATGCAAATATTTTTTTGCTTGTTCTTCAACTCTCTTTTTGTAGGTGATTTTATCCTTTGAGAAAGCTTTCCAGGCTGGCTCTTGAGCAGGAGAGTCAGGATTTGGATTATTTAATAATTCTTGAATACCAATCAAAATTTGTTTGAGAGTTATAGCTGGTCTCCAATCTTGATCTTCATTTAAGATTGACAAACACACAGTTCCACTTGGATAAATATTAGGATGATAAAATCCTGCAGGGAACCTTACTTTTGGTGGTTTGCTTGGATACTCATCAGGGAATGTGATTGTAACTGGATAAGTGGCATTTTGCCATAGAGTATCAGGCTTACCAGGAATTCCTGCATTCCATAGACTCAAATTAAGCGAGCCATCAGCATTTTTAGCAGGCTTTGCAAAAAAGCCAAACGGATGATCTTTCCTCCAGAGTTTTCTCTCTTCTTGCAACCGTATCTTAGCTAAAGACATTTCAATGAGAATTGAGACAATGGTTGATAAGATAGTTTGCGAGTATTTTTCTTCTCGTGTCACGTGATTAAAGTGTGCTGCTCTGTAAGGGTAGGGACGTAGTTGAAGGACAAAATTGCCACGGCCATTCAGCAACAGAACTGGTTCACAGTAGTACCTCAAATGAGCTTGTACCTGAAGATTTTCACGGAATTAGCTTTACCAACTCACATGACATTTTTCACCGGTGTCCCTACCAAAATCATCACCCCCACATGAACCGAGCTTAACATTTCCAATACCTAATGTCGCAACAAGAATCAAGGAATCCAAAGCCAGTAGAGGAAGATGATCTTGATGATCTCGATGACTTGTTGGATGACTTTGCTGGTGAAGTTCTAAGTAAACCCCCAGGGTCTGCGGCTGAACCTGTTAAAGAGTCTCATGATCCAGAGGCTCCACTCAACGATGAATTCAAAACTCAAATTGAGGGTCTCATCAAAGATTTGAAGATTGATGATCCCGAAACTCAAACTCAATTCGAACAATTGGTGAAGAATTTCGAAGAAGACGCTAAACAAACTGTTGGAGGTGCTAAAGATTTCGATGGTGTTATGAAGGAAACCATGGAGAGACTCAAGAATTCAGGAAAAGATATCGATGAACAAATCAAAAATGACCAAGCAAGCGCTAATCCTGAAGACATGCTTAGTCAGTTGTTAGCTGGTCTTGGAGGTGGTGATGGTGGAGATCTCGATATGTCAAAACTTCTCACTGATATGCTAGAGCAGTTATCCTCAAAAGACGTGATATACGAACCCATCAAGGACCTTAACTCTAAACTCCCAGACTATTTGAAAGACAACAAAAGCAAATTGACTGAAGATGAGTTTAAAAACTACACTAAACAATATGAAATTACAACCGATATCGTTGCTATCTTTGAACACCCAAGCTATAATGATGATGATAAACACAAGAGAGATGAGGTTAATGCACTTCTTGAATCTTTACAAGAGTTGGGCCAACCTCCAAGTGAGCTCGTGGGTGATGCTGGTGAGATCCCTGGACTTGGTGGTTTAGGTGCTCCTGGTGCAGGTGAAGGTTTAGGTTTCAGTGAGAAGGATTTACCAGAGAATTTTGGTAAAGACTTGGAAGAAAATTGTAAGCCTCAATGATCTATTAACTTATTATTTATACACTGAGTCCACTCCTTTTGGAGAACTCTTGATAGTACTCAAGCATGTCATCTGTTATACCTCTTGATATTCCCTTAAGTGCATGCTCGAAGTGAGTCATGTGAACAGTTGTAGCCTCTTTATCTTCCATAATAGCTGCAAGACCTGCTTCTTGACATAGAAGTGCAACCTCAGCTCCAGAGCACCCTTCGGTTGCAGTAGCTAGACTCTCATACTTTACTTCTTCTCTGTTAACGTCAAAACTCTTGCAGCATTTCTCTATTATTTGTAGTCTGGCGTCATAGTCTGGTGGTCCAACGTAAATATGTCTGTCCAATCTTCCTGGTCTCAAAAGTGCTGGGTCTATCTCTGTTGGTCTATTCGTTGCAGCCACTATTACCACTCCCTTCAACTCTTCGATACCATCTATCTCGTTCAATAATGATGTCAAAACATGTTGTGCTGCAGATGATGACCCACCTGACTCTCTGTCTCCACTAATAGCATCAATTTCGTCAAAAAAGATAATGGATGGTGATGCGGCTCTAGCTTTCCTGAAAATTTCTCGTATGGCCCTCTCAGACTCTCCAACGTACTTGTTGAATATTTCTGGACCCTTTACTGCAAGGAAGTTCAATCCTGATTCTGTGGCTAATGCTTTGGCTGTTAATGTCTTGGAACAGCCAGGTGGTCCATAAAGCAACACACCTTTGGGGGCTTGAACTCCCAACCTGTTAAAAGATTCTGCTGCTTCCAATGGTAATTGAACAACCTCTACCAACTTTCGCTTGAGTTCCTCTTGTCCACCGATATCTGACCAATACACTTTGGGCATCTCCAAGAAGATCTCTCTCATTGCAGATGGCCTTATGTCTGGAAGAGCCTCCAAAAGGTCATGATAAGTTAACTGAATACTCAGTTGTGGTATGCTTTGTTTCAACCCTCTAGAAATAGCCTTCATGACTCCTTCCCTACACAACGCTGACAAGTCTGCACCAACATATCCATGGGTCTTAGAAGAGATACGTCTTATCTGCTCCTCAGTCAATGTGCTCTTACTGGCTATGATTTTGCTTGTAAGTTTGTTTAATATATCAAACCTGTCTTCGGCATCTGGAATTCCAATCTCAATCTCTTGGTCAAACCTTCCTGGTCTTCTCAATGCCATGTCAATTGAATTGGGTCTGTTGGTAGCTCCAATTACCACAACTCTTCCTGTATCATTGACTCCATCCATCATTGTCAACATAGTAGCTACTACCCTTGATTCAGTTTCCCCACTATCATCTGAGTTCCTGGAAGGGACAAGGGAGTCTATCTCATCCATAAATATAATAGAAGGTTGGTATTTCCTTGCTTCTTGAAAGACTTCTCTAATGGCATTTTCTGTCTCACCCAAATACTTTGAAACAATCGATGGACCGTTGATTGAGAGAACATGAGCATCTATGTTTTGGGCAACACATCTTAGAAGCATTGTTTTACCGGTACCTGGTGGTCCGTGAAGTAAGACACCTCTTGGGGGTGAAATTCCAAAATCACTGAAAAGTTGTGGGTTGTGAAGAGGAACCTCAATCGTAGATTGAAGAGTTGCAATCTGCTTTGCGAGGCCTCCAATACTGTTGAAAGATTGAGGTGGGTGGAAGTTCGGATATTTCAGAGTATCAATTCCGTCGGTAGTTGGTATCAATTGTGATTTTCCTTTAGCATACAAGTAAGTTGGTGTAATTGTGTCAGTAGTTTCTTGAGTATTTCGTAATGATAAATCATTCATGGAGTCCTCGAGAGTATCGTTAACACCAACAATCATACCCTGCGTTTTGTCATCAATATCGAATGTGAATCCTGGTGCAATGAGACCTAAATGTGCTAGTTCTTTCTCTACCAATTTTGAGACATCTTCAGCTGGCAGTCCCTCCACTGCATAAGTGACAGTAGTAGCGTAAGCTGGTAGCAGACCATACTTTACTATTGTGAGTCTATCTCCTAATAATATACTGCCAAATTTACGGAACCGTGAGGATAATCCCACCACGGCAGGTTCTGAGATGGACGCATCGCTTTGAGCAACGCCCAATACCCCTAGACCTGGGGACTCAGTTGAGCTGACATGAATCAAATCACCGTTCTTCAATTCTAAAGCGTCTACTACTTCAGGATGGAGATGAACTGTAGTTGAAGCTTTAGTACCATTTGAGGGTCTAGCAATGAGATTCTTCGGTACTTTCTTCTTCTTGATTGGTCCTTCGGTGTCCACAGGAGTCCCTGTAGTTTTCTTCTTCGACTTGGAACTCATAATGCTGTTTGATTTGTAGTGTTGATAAGAAGCAGGTCAAAATCGCGAGACCTCATCTCATCACCTTGTCGAATGAGTCTACGACTAATAAAGGAGTGCTCCATGAGCCCTTACATAAGTCATCGTATTGGAACCTACGTGTCCCTACGATGTCTACTGACAAATTTGCTGGCGGATGTGGTGCTGAACCAAGATTTGTATGACACTACAGAGTACGTCCACTCCAATCAGAAAGTCACATACAAGGGCAGGAAACCATCTTTATATCCAAGATCTGCAACTGAGAAGCCAGTGTCACGTAATGTCCAAGAAATGAAGAACACAAGAATACGCTCAGTTCTTGAAGGACGAAATAAGACTCTTGAAGAAAGGATTCTACCTCGTACAGAGTCACTCAGAAGCCTAATAGGTCCTCGATTTGAACTACTGACACCAGAGTGTACTGCTGTGCTATGTGGATTGTCTGATATTGACCTAAATCTCATAAAGCCTAAACTAAACCAAATTTCATCGGTCAACACTCATAAATTACGTCAAATTGGCAAGAGCATATATGATTTGGTAAGAAATCAAACATTCATCTTCACGAACGAACAATACCTTTCCTCATCTTTTGATGAAGTTTACTCCAGTATCAAATTATTGGATGATGATAAGACGTTGATTCCTCTTTACATGAAACGAAACTTGATTTATGAGCAGCTTTTGCCCTTCAGAGGTGCTATGAGATCTGGTCCCTTAGATTTAGAAAAAGTTGCAGAAGCCAAAGAAAAGATAAAAAGATCAACAGCTGTTGGGAGCTTTTATACTCTACAGGGTTTACTCCTTGTTAAGTATGGTAAAGAAAAGGTAGTTAATGATTTTATCCTCCCTCGTGTTTTGAATGGGCAATCAGGTATTGTAAACATTGTGACGGAGCTAGCTCAAGGTCAACGTCAAAATTAATGAATCTTTTAGATGTGTATATTAGTCTATAAATAAAGAGAACCACAGAATACAATATCTCTCTTAATTTTTTCTTGGGCTTCAGACATCTTCGAGTGGAGGGTGGAATCACCAATAATAAGAGCAGCATTCTTCACTTCACGACAAATTTCATCTAAACGTGTGATAACTCTCACGATGGTTCCTTCAGCTTCAACACTCATTGACATAATTTCATTGAAAGTCATGCCTCTTGCCCACTCGTAAACGACGTTCATTAATGCAAACCGCTTCCTTGTGGTGAATTCTTCTTCCTCAGAAGTCAACATGAGTTTGTGACTGAGGTAAACTTTTATCAAGTCATCCATGATCTCAAGAATCTTCTCTTTCCCTTTCTCCAATCTTGGAGTTATCGGAGGATCTTCCTCCTCGTTGGTTCTTCCTTCATAGACAAAGCAGGAGAGTAATGCAACAATCTCCTCTGGTTCAAAATCTCCGAGAAAGTTATTCAACACCAACTCGGTGATAATCAATTCCCATCCTGAATTAATCTCACAAGCAACTCTACCCTTCAAAAGAACATTATGTTTCTCATCAATATAATTCAAGCTCTCCAATACCCCAAGACGTTGCTCATAGTCTGGTAACAACTCAAGGTTCTCGTCAGAAATTAACATCTGTAAGGAGTCTATTTCGTTCTTAATGGAAGCTCTGTCATGATGCTGTTTGAAATGCTTCCTGAAATCAACACAATTGAGAGCTTTGGACAGTGGGAGAAATTCTAAAATTTCCTTCTGTCTCTGTATTAAGTCATGCAAGGTTAACTTGGTGGCTTGAGAGAAGGATGCAGGCTCCCATTTGTTTTTGTAAGAGAGGACTGTTTCGATCTGCTTCTCTGCTTCTTTGACTGCATCCTTCTTGTTTTGGAGTATCTCCTTCATGTTACATTTCAAAACATAACGACTGACGAATCCAATCTCAGAAAACTTGACAAGCTCAACCTTTAAACCAGAGTTGTACTTTATCTTACCAACGTTCTTCTGCAAGTACAGCTTCACTGGTATGTATGGAAATTTGTAGGTGGAGGAAAACTTTTCGTAGTCTGAACCATGGTTAAAAGTTAAGACAAGAAGTGACGAAGACGAGATTTCAGTCCTGATGATGAAACCAACACGAAGCTCACCTTCTTTATTTCTGAAACAGATTAATCTGCCGGTCTTTGTATATGTGGTCCTTAAAATAGGCAGTTTCTGTGCATCTTCAACAACCTCACCAACTATTTTCTCGTATTCCATCATGGAATCAAATGTCACAACCAAATCTTTGAGACCACATGACTTACAGTCATCAATCTGGAGTCCATTGAGTTGCTCTGTTAAAGTCTCCACTTTCCTCTTGTGCTCTGGCAATAAGGTTTGGGTTGAGTTCTCACTGAAAGAGTGCTTGATCATTTCTTCGACCCTCAAGGCCTCAATTCTAATAAGATTCAAGATCATATTGTATGTAAGCCTGAATTGTGATACCAATTTGGTTGGCGTACCAAGCGTCACTTCTTTAAAGTCACCAATTGCAAGTGGGTGGTTGTAAGACATAACAATTACTGTTCCAGTTGGATCCAAACCTCTTCTACCAGCTCTTCCTGACATTTGAGTAAACTCACCTGGAAGCAAGTTACGAAATCCTTTACCATCATGTTTCCTGGTTTCATTAAATACCACAGTTCTTGTAGGAAGATTCAATCCCATAGCGAAGGTTTCTGTAGCAAATAACACCTTCACTAAAGTCTTTGCAAATAATATTTCAATGCACTCCTTCACGATTGGCAACAAACCACCATGATGAACCGCAATTCCCCTGCTGAGCATATCTCTAATCTTCAATATCTGAGGAAGTTCTCTATCTTCTTTCTTTAATCTTGAAACAGCTCTATCAATGAACATGTGAATTTCAGACTTCTCCTTTGCTGTACAAAAGTCAATGCTGCCTATAGTTTCAGCAAATTCTTCACATCTCTTCTTAGAGAATACGAAAATCACTGCTGGAAGAAGATTGTTGCCCCGGAGGTATTGAACCAATTTGACCCAAGTATTCTTGTTTGGGCCGTCTCTCATTCCGAAGAATCCTCCACCACGGCCACCACCACCTCTTCCTCCTCTTCCTCCTCTGTTCGCAACCCTGTTACCTCCTCTAGCAGTTCCACCTCTACCACCTCTTGAACCAGCCCCCATGTGAACTTTAGGGGGTTCTTTCTTCCCTGAACCTTCTAAGGCTTCTTTGTGCTTCTTGAATTCTATTTCCAGGAATCTTCTTTGTGCATCTACCACTTTATAAAGACTCTCTTTAGCCCAGATGAAAATCTCTAGCGGAACTGGTCTTTTGGGTGTTGATATAACATAAATGTCTTTCTGTTTTGTTCTACCGACCCAATTAGCGAACTCAAACGTATTAGGAACCGTTGCAGATAACAAAACATACTTCACGTGGTCAGGCAACATGATAATGACTTCTTCCCACACCACTCCTCTATCTATATCGTTGACATAATGCACCTCATCAAAGATTACGAATTCCACGTCTCTTATAAGATCTGCGCCTCTATACAACATGGAACGTAAAATCTCAGTTGTCATGATCAAACAGTTGGCTTCGGGATTGATCTGGACGTCACCGGTGATCAAACCAACATCGATATCTTTGAAAGTTTCTTTGAAATCTCTGAATTTTTGATTGGATAATGCTTTGATGGGGGAGGTATAAATAGCCTTCGTCATATTCCTGTTAGCCATTGCGATAGCGTATTCAGCTACAACCGTCTTACCAGCCGACGTATGAGCTGCCACAAATACTGAGTCACCTTGTTCCAAGTGATAAACTGCTTCTTGTTGGAAAGTATCCAACTCAAAAGGCCAAGTTCTTGCCATGTTTGGCACAACTTCCTCGAAGTTCTCGACCTTATGGGCGAGGTCAACAACATGAGCCCAATCTTTTCTTACTTCTTTCTCTTCTTCCATTCTGTTCTTCAACAAAGAATAATCCAATGGCACTAAGCCATCAATATCCTCAGGATCAAAACCTTGTTGGTCTGATTCAAGAGTGATATGGGAGAAATCAGTTCTGTCGTCTCTACTTATTTCTTCTACCTCATCTTCATCATTGTCGGATTGTTCCTTTGTTGCATCCTCAAGATTATCTACTTCTGTCTGCTTTGCTCCTCCATCATTAATCATTAGCCCTCTAGTAAAACCTTCGGGTATATCAAACAATCCATTATCATCTCTATGCAAGAAGGCGGTTTCATCCTTTGATTGGGCCATTTTTGAACTCACCAATCCACCAGGTTGGAAAGGTAAAAAGCTTGTTTTTCCTTTCAACAGCTCACTTTTGGAAGTGAATTGACGAGTCATAGATAATGAGTTGGAAGATGTAGCATTATCGACTTCACTTAAACGAAGCTCCTCTTTATAACTAGTGATTTCCCCATTAATTCCTGATCTCTTGAAGCGAATTACGGTTCTTCCTATACTATCTGGCTTATTAAGAAGACCATCATAAAATTTAGACATATCATCCACTTGATCATTGTGCACAAGATCCAAAATATCCCATGTAAGTTCGTTATTGGGCTCTAAAAATTCACTCTCATACCATTGGTTGTCTTGCTTCAGTATCTGGGGCCCATTTAGACTCGAGTACGTTGTGTCTGGATGTATATGTTTCACTGTCGATGCCATTTCAGTATACAAAAGATGCGAATAAAAAATCGCTAATGTAGATAGATCTATTAACATGGAAATAAACTAAAGTTTTGGTTTAGAAGAGTCGATACCACCAGCTGTTGCATCAGAATTGATTTTGAGAGTTCCATTTTCGTTATTTCCCTTTCCATCCTTGCCAAAAAATACAACTGTAACTGTCAAGTCATCTCTATACCTCCTAGACGTAGGACTTGGGATAGATATTAACATAGAAGTTTGCTCTCTGAAACCCCCGTTAGACAATGCATTCCTGATTAAATGCGTTGACACATTCTTGTCGTCTAATAAATAATTGTTACCAGATAATGGTCTGGTCTTCCTGAATGGTTTCTTGGATGATTTGTCATTAGTCACATCAACAACCTCAGGTAATTTGTTCTCATTAGATCCAAAATAACTCCAGAAGGACTTCTGTGGTTTGACCATCTTCTCTTTCTCCATCCATTTCACCACAAGCCCCACAATTTCCTCATTCGAGAGCATCTCGAACAAACCATCAGATCCCATAACCAAGAAATCATTCTGTTCAGGATTGATCTTAGTGGTTGTAACAACAGGTTCTGCTGTCACATATGGCGGTGACTTGAGATTCCCAGGAAGTTTCCTACCAAAGAATTGTTTGTAAACCCTCTCTTGAATGGATGCTGGCAATTTATAACGACAATCACCAAAAGCTCTTGTAGGTTCCAACGTTCCTAGAACTCTCCCATTTCTCACCACGTTATTTTCATCTGGATGTTCACTAATAATTCTAGCAACCTCAGAAGGATTCGAGCCTGTTTGATCGATACTTAATTGTTTGACTGTCCAGCGATTATCTTTATATGAACCTAAAATTGCTCTGGAGTCACCAGTGACAGCCACTTTCAACATTTGAGAATTTGTATCATAGAAGGAAAGAAGAGCACAAGATCCTGATAAAGCAGGCATCAATAATTCTGCAGCTTTAGCTTTATTGTTATCATTTAGGAGTTTTTCAATGTTCTTATTTACGATTTGGTGGTCTAACTTTAAGAATCCATTCTTAATTGCTTGATCAATGGTATCGCTATTTGGAACATACCTGAGGTTGTCTTCGTTAGCAGGTTTGAAGATTGTGCCAAACTCCTCGACCACGTGACTGATAAGTTGATCTCTCAATTTACTACTTGTAGTCCAACCACCATGACCATCGAAAACTCCAAAAAACATCCAATCAGTAGTTGTCTTAATATTGTTATCTTGTAAGATTGGAACTTGAATGATTTCCTCTGCTCTATCATCTTCAATTGGAGAATTTGAAGGTAATTGACAAATATCGTATCTCATTACGCCTTTACCTCTTTCGACGTTGTAACTTTCTTCGTACTGTCTGAGTTTCTTGCTGACTTGTTCTTCATTCAAGAGGAAAACTCCTTGTTTATGTTGTTCATTACCAATACTATTCAGGCGGTACATTGAAGATGTGGAGGTTGAGAACATTTTCTTTGTCTCTTCAGCTCTAGGAAACAATTTATTATTGAAAGAACTACCGGTTGAAGATGGCACGGTATCTAGATTATAGTAATTTGAATGATTGAACGTTATGTACGATCCCACTATTATAAAACCTGACACTAACGCTACATGTTTTTTGCGGAAGTGTTTGTTTGACTTAGTTGATGGTTTGGCCTTAACAGCATTGATCACCGATGAAGACCTGAGTACTCGAGGCGATGATGAAAGGAGTCTTCTACCGGTTTGAGCCTGTCTGCTAGCAATATACATCAAACGAGGCCTTACAGTAAGAACATAAACCATTGTTGCGAAGGGGGAATGACACAAAGAATATGCGAATTTAGTGGAGAGTATTCAACCTGAAATAGCCATCGCAGTGAAAAGTCCGACTTATAAATAAGACCGGAGTTCAGATGTGGGATTGATTTGATTTGCAACTACTATGATTTAGGAATTATTTATTACAAGCAACCACACTGTCCTGATAGCTAACACCGCAACGTCAGTGTAAATTAATACACGGTACGCCTAGAGCACAAGTTATGGTAGCCACTATTTAATAAAGTCATCAACATCACTTAAGCAGCGATGGTAACTTCGACATCCACACCTGGTTCGATAGTGATTTGAGTAATTCTCTTAACGATAGAGGTTGGAGCTTGTAAGTCGATAACACGCTTGTGGATTCTCATTTCATAAGTATCCCAGGTCTTAGAACCTTCACCATTTGGAGTCTTTCTGGTGGTAATCTTTAAGACTTTAGTTGGCATTCTAACTGGACCTTTCTTAACAACTTGAGATTCAGTAGCATTTCTGATAATGTTAGCAGAAACGCTTTCTAATTGTTTAACCTTGGTGGAAGTTAAGGTGATTCTGATCTTGTGGATCTCTTGTTCTTGTTCTTGGACTTTTTCCTTGTTGATTGGAGCAGACATATTTGACGTTGTAAGAATTTTTCAATGAGAATAATTTTCAAACTGGTAATTGATGGTCGTGTGTTTGGATAAATTTTACTATAGTTGATAGGGTTGTAGCCCTATATGTCAAATTGTCAAGTTATTCAGCTTGACACAGTCGTACAAAGCGATGGCTACAAAATTACTGTGATGTCGTTACACATAAGACTAGATTGTTAGTATTTCACTCAGATAGAATTAATTGTGTTTCTCCATGGTGTTTTTGGATTGTCAGAGAGATTCCCAATTCATAGTTCATCATTGAAGTACATACCATTTGATTGTGATGTTAAAAGTGGTTGGGAAAAAAAACTGAGGTTGGTGTAACCAGAAAATCAATGCGGGTAACCTCACTATATACATTCTACTTTTTCAAAGCAGACAACTCCTTCTCTATGCCTCTAAGACATTTGTACATGAGCTCTATTTCTTTGGAATTGGCAAATCCACTTGTAGCCCAACGAATTTTACCATGATGGTCTAAAAGGTAAATGTAGCCAGAGCAACTATTATCACAGTAAAGTTCTTGTTTAATATCGAATGGGATCAAATCTTCATTGACAATAAAATATGTCTTGTGTCTTTCCTGTGGAACTAGCTTTCTTAAATTTCCCCTTGAGAGCTTGACTAAGGCACGTTTAGCCCAATTCTGTGGAATGTTAATATCAACTATTTGGGTCAATGGATAAGTTTGTTTGAACTGTTCGAAATCAGTGGTCAAGTAATTGGTTTTATCATCAATTTTCATGTAACTCTCACTACACCTGTCCCCTGATACTGTGGAGTAGATTCTTACAAGAGTCACTTTATCCTTAAGTAGCTCATAAAGCTTCTGTATCAGACCATCAAGGCCTGTTGCAATGAAATCGGGGAAGTACTTGGATTTATCGCTCTTGAAATATGAGATGGGTGGGGTGAATATCTTACCATTGGTGTTTGTGAAAGATTTGGATTCATAAAAGGGAGAGTGCTTGATTTCGTGATCGAGTTTCTTTTGTCTTATATCCTTGGCTTGTTCACTAAATATCTCCTTCCCCAAAGACCATTTATTTTGTGAATGTTGGGGGTTTAAAAGGATTGGCCTGTCTAATCCAAAAGGTTTATTGATAGTATATGACTTGGTTAATGGAGGTTTACTCGATTCGCTCAATGTTTGAAGGAATCGCGGAGTCTTAGTTGCATAGTTCCGCAATCCAATAACAAAAGACATAGTACCCACGATCAATTTTTGTGCGACTCTCATCAACAGTTTTTATTCGAGTGAACAACAAATAATGTCGATACAATTGCGTGATGGCTTAGCTAATAAGTCGCTAGATCATGTACTCGAGGACCTTTTAGTACGATTCTTGGTTAATGTACCTGAGGAAGATTTATCATCTATGGAAAGAGTTCTATTTCAAGTCGAAGAAGCTCAATGGTTTTATACTGATTTCTTGCGTCAACAAGATCCTAGACTACCATCGATGAAGATGAAAGGTTTCTCTGCTAAGCTCTTAGAAAAATGTCCTTTGATCTGGAAATGGGGTAACCCCTCTGAAGCTTTATCACAATTTGGTAAATACAAATCAAGTATTCCTGTAAGAGGAGTGGGACTCTTCAATGCTGACTTGACTAAAGTTCTATTGGTCAAAGGTTTTGATTCTAATACCTGGTCTTTTCCAAGAGGTAAAATCTCCAAAGATGAATCGGATATTGATTGTGCAGTGAGAGAAGTATTAGAAGAAACAGGCTTTAATGCCAAAGACTTAATCAACGAGAAAAGCGTTGTTGAAAGAACGATCAGAGGAAAAAATTACAAGATTTATTTAGTTAGAGATGTTCCTGAAGACTTTCCATTCCAGCCACATGCAAGGAATGAAATCGCTAAAATTGAATGGCATGATTTGAAACAACTTGGAAAGAAGATTAATAAGAGTCCTAATACTTACTTCATTCTCCCTGCCATCATGAAGCCACTCACCAAATGGGTTTCTGATAATAAGACCGGTTTGAGTGACGCTGAATTGATGGCACAAGCTGAAATCAGATTGAAAGAATACTTGAATATCACTCAAGAAGACGTTACTGTGCCACCTACTAATGATGCTGGTAGAGAATTACTTGATCTTTTGCAGGGGGTAAAGCCAGTAACAGAAGACACTCCAGAATCTGAAACCGTTGTTGGAATACCTCAAAGTATGGCTGCACCTTACGAGAACCTTATGCAAAATAATTTAACATCAATGCAAATGCCTCAATTTGGTCATTTCAGTCAGAATATTTCGATGCTGGGTTTCCCTTTCAATGGGTTTGTTGCTCCTATTTCCCAACCAATCCCCACATCTGCTACTCCTGCTCCCGAAACATTGAAAAAACCAACTGCGTTATTGAATCTGAAGGAGCTATTATCCGTCTTGCATAATAAATCCCTGAAACTAGAGTCTTCTGTGCTTGAAAAACCAAAGTCTGAACCTAGATCCAATGCTAAAGCTCAAGAATTAATGAAATTGTTCCAAACCCCTCTGCCAGATTCAAAGCAAACGAAAACACAAACTTCTTTGGAAAGTACGCCATCAGAAATGAGCTCTTCTGAGCCTATTCCTGGTAAGGTAAAGATAGCCAAAAGAAATCCAAGTGCTAATTCAGGTAAGGAGTTACTTGGACTTCTCAATGGCAAGAAGGACTCTCCTGGTACGAATGAATTGTTAGGATTGCTCAAAAAGGCTCCATCAAGAGACATAGCAAATCATCCAGAAACTGACATGAGAACTCCTAAGCATAATGGAGCATCTTTGGAACTCTTGTCCATGTTGAACCCTAATAAGATAAAAGAAAAGCAAGAAGAAGAAAGCAAAAAGTCGAAAAAGACCATTTTAAAGAAGCCAACTGAGTCCAAAACCCACCAAGCCCAAGAGGAGTTTGAGGACTTCGAGGACTTCGAAGACTTCGAGAGCTTCTATGACCCCGAAGAATCTCACCACCAACCCAGCTTGCATTCTTCTACTGATCTCGGGTTTGATATCACCAGTGATGATGAGTACGAAGCAACTAATGAGAAGCCTGTTAGAAAATCGAGACCTGAGGTTACTGCTCCCATCCCACAAGTACCAGTGAACTACCGTGACGACTCATCTACCACATCTCGGGCTTCTGGTCCCATGAAGGGAAGCATCACTATACTCAAGCCTGGCCAATCTGTTGAAGAAGCTTCTAGATCGTCTTCTCGCTCAAGACAGAATGGTGCTGGCTCTCCAAGAGGTAACGACATACTCAATTTATTGAAGGGTGGCTCCAAGAAACCAGAACCAGAGCCAGAACATACAGGTTCTATTCCTTTGAAGATGAGTGAAAGTTCTATTAACGATATCTACGGGACACCACAAACCGCTGATGTTCAAACTCCACCTTCATCCGCCAGAGATCCAATTGCATCTGCCAATTTGCTTAGCTTATTGAACTCAAAGAAACCCTCATCATCAGACTCGGCTCCAGTACCGGAGGCCTTGAAACACTCACCTGCCCATGATCTACTCAGCCTCTTGAGAAAGCCTTAACTAATTCTTACAGAAACAAGATGTTGTTTGTACTAATGCGGGAAAAGATGCTTGAAACTGGCTGTAGCTTTTGGTTTGACTCTTTTTTGGACGAGACGTTTCTTAGGGGCTGATTGTCTCAGGAAGGAAGACTCTTTTGTTTCAACTGTGGAAGACTCTTCCTTGAATATCATTTTCTTTCTCGACCTGTCGAGCATGAAGTAAGATACATTGTGTGTCGAAGACTTACGTGCTCTCATTCTCTCTTTTTCAATGAGGTCCCAAAGGTGACCTGCTTGATCTGAAGAGAAATTTGATTTCAACATCATGAAGTCCCACACAATATGATCAGTGATTTTTGAGGAGATAGAAGGACTCATCAAACCCTTGAAAAGATGGGGTATTTGTTGTAGCTGGATACCTATGGGAAATTTGGAGAATTGAGCCATCAGTTTCAGTGAGATATCATGAAGATTCCACATGGTGCCTTCTACTGGTACACATTCTTTATTCCTAGACTCGAATGCCGAAGCAAAGTTAGGTTTGTAGATGGAATCAGCTATTACCAAGCACAAAGCTGAATCAGCACTTGATGTGAGAAAAAGAGATTTCAAACCGTTGAGTGTGAGTAGTGGATTACGATTGATCTTCAAAACCAGAAGATGATCTAATCTCTCTTCTCTCAAAGCAGAGGTGATATAGTAAATAGAATTATCATCAACGCCACAACCTGCTATGTTCAATGCCGTCAAACTCCTCATCTTCAATACCACAAGAAAATCTTCCATCTTGAATTGACATCCTTGAAGGTTTAACACCGTAAGATGATTAATTTTAAGTCTGTTCATAGACACTGAGAATTCTGTATAGTTTACATTGGCGAATAGACTGTCTAACCTGTAACGCGAGTGTTTTGGAGATACATAGTGTTGGAGGTACCCTGAGCCATTTGTAATACTTCCAGGTGTGTGGCATTTAAAGCCTCGCAGCTGGCTGAGTATGGTTGCAAAAGTTTTGAAAACTCCTATAGAATCACGACCTGTTTGAAGGATAGACCTCCAAAGCATGTTGATACAAAACTCAGAAACATCTTCAAGTATAGCTGAGCTCAACATCAGAGCATTGGCACTCAAAACTTCACAGCATATAGTCTTTAACGAAGAAAGCTTACCTCTGGAAGATTGAGGTTTAACAAAATTTGATCCAGATTCAGGAGGTATATCCTGCCATGGATAAGACGCTATTGTAATTGAGTCTCGAAACCCTATATCTGAGACACCTAGCTTTTCATACAGAAGAGGAAACCCATTTTGCTCACGCCGTTTGTGATTCAAGAAATCTTTTTTGAATCTTTTGACAGGTTTTCGAAAATTCTTCTTACGCTTTTTCCTGTTGAATTCATAGCTTCTGTTACTTCGAGGATGCATGAGTTTAGTTGATTTGAATGAATCCGAGGTTGTAAATTGTAAGGGACATTGAGAACACCCAAACGTCAAATGTATCGCGAGCTCATCACTAATTTTCCAGAACTTGACATAAACTACAATGAAGTTAGATACTTCCCATATGCGGTATTTGACTACCGATGATTTCAAAGTATTGCAAGCTGTTGAGGTTGGCTCTAGAAATCATGAACTCGTGCCTACACAAATAATACATTCTATTGGAGGCCTCAAATCACCATCAGGTACTAATAGAGCTATAGGTGATTTAGCCAAATTGAAACTCGTTTCAAGATTAAGAAACGCAAAGTATGACGGTTTTAGATTGACTTACAATGGTTATGATTATCTTGCGTTGAAGTCATTTCTCAATAGAGATTCACTTTATTCTGTGGGAACAACTATAGGTGTGGGTAAAGAATCTGATATTTATTCAGTTAGTGATAGAAATGGACTACAAAAGGTGTTGAAGATTCATAGACTAGGCAGGACCTCATTCAGAACAGTGAGGAACAATCGTGACTATTTAAGAAACAGACAATCATCTGGTTGGATGTACTTGTCCAGATTAGCTGCTAACAAAGAGTATGAATTTATGCAGATATTGTATGACAATGGATTCTGTGTACCACAGCCATATGACTATTCAAGACACTGTGTACTCATGGAATGGATTGATGGGTTCCCCATGAAACATTTGAAGAATCACAAGAATTATAAGAGATTGTATTCTCAATTAATGCAGTTTATTGTCAAGATGGCTAATCACGGTTTGATTCATTGTGACTTTAACGAATTCAATATCATTATAAGAGAGCCTGAAACTGCTGCCAACTATGAGTTTGATTTTGTTGTTATTGATTTTCCCCAGTGTGTGTCTACTGAACATATAGATGCAAAGGCCTACTTTGACAGAGATGTAGAAGGGATCAGAGCCTTCTTTGAGAAGAAATTTCGCTATTCTCCTCGTGATGATGATACAATGTTTGACACTGATGGATTCGGTGATGGCTACAAGTATGCTTTTCCAGATTTTGAGCGTGATGTCACAAGGATCAAGGATTTAGATAAAGAAGTGAAAGCTTCTGGTTACACCAAGAAAGATAACAGAAAAGAAACCAAAGATTTGGAAGCTGCCGTTATGCAAATGAGAGATAATAAACCCGAAGAAGAATCTGGTGATGATGAAATTGAAGATGAAGAGGTCGAGGAAGAAGAAGATGAGGAAGAGGGAGAAGAATACGACGAAATTTACGGCGAAGATAGTGAGGACGAAGATGCTCAGGAACTTGAGAAAGCTACACAAGAAGAAAATGAAAAGATTATAGAAGCATTAACCAAAGGAACTAAGGAGTTAAAAATGGACAAATTAGGGAATTACATCTTAGAAGATTAGATAAAATATATATTAGTGAAATCCTTCAGCTACCTCCTTTATCAATGATATTTATTTTGGACTCCAGGGAATCAAAAAGAATTTATACAATAAGATTAACCGTTTAAATAAACTTATTAACGAGTAGCCATACCTTTGGTGACAGCACGCTTTAAAGCTAATTCAGCCTTTCTGTAGTCATCACCAGAAGACTCTTCTAATTCCAAAGCAGCTAAAGCATCGGAAAGAGCAGATTCAATCTTGTCCTTAGCAGACTTCTTCAATTTAGCAGATAAGACTGGGTCAGTGATAGTAGATTCAACAGATGCAACGTAAGCTTCTAATTTTTGCTTTTGTTCGTGTCTCTTAGCGAAAGCATCGTCAGAGCTCTTGAATTTTTCAGCATCTTCGATCATCTTTTCGATTTCTTCAGAAGATAATCTACCAATAGAGTTGGAGATGGTAATGTTAGCAGATCTACCAGTGGATTTCTCAACGGCAGTAACCTTCAAGATACCGTTAGCATCGACTTCGAAGATAGCTTCTAAGACTGGTTCACCAGCTTGCATTGGTGGAATGTTCTTTAAGTCGAATTCACCTAACAAGGTGTTTTCAGAACAGTTAACACGCTCACCTTGGTAAACTGGGAATTGAACGGTAGTTTGGTGGTCAGCAACAGTAGTGAAAGTTCTTCTCTTGATGGTTGGAACAGTAGTGTTTCTTGGGACAACTGGAGCAAAGACGTTACCTTGCATAGCAACACCCAAAGATAATGGGATAACATCTAACAATAATAAGTCCTTGGTGTCTTCAGAAGTAGATTGACCGGTCAAGATAGCACCTTGAACAGCAGCACCATAAGCAACAGCTTCATCTGGGTTGATAGATTTTTCTAATTGCTTACCGTCAAAGAAGTCTGACAATAATTTTTGGACCTTTGGAATTCTGGTAGAACCACCAACTAAGACAACTTCGTCAACTTGGGACTTTGGAATCTTAGCATCCTTTAAGACTTGTTCAACTGGGTCTAAAGTAGATTTGAACAAAGCAGAGTTAATGTCTTCGAATCTAGCTCTGGTAATGTTAGCGGAGAAGTCTTCACCTTCGAATAAAGAGTCAACTTCAACGGTAGTTTGAGTAACAGAAGACAAGGTTCTCTTAGCTCTTTCACAAGCAGTTCTTAATCTTCTTAAAGCTCTGGAGTCACCAGAAATGTCGTGACCAGTCTTTCTCTTGAATTCAGTCTTGAAGTGTTCTAACAAGTTAGTGTCAAAATCTTGACCACCCAAGTGAGTGTCACCAGCAGTAGCCTTGACGGTGAAAACACCACCAGTAATGTTCAATAAAGAGACATCGAAAGTACCTCCACCTAAATCGAAGATAAGAACATGTCTTTCTTTTTCAGATTTACCAGCACCTAAACCGTAAGCAATAGCAGCGGCAGTTGGTTCGTTAATAATACGTAAAACGTTTAAACCAGCAATGGCACCAGCATCCTTGGTAGCTTGTCTTTGAGCATCATTGAAATAAGCTGGGACAGTAACGACAGCTTTTTCAACTTTTTTACCAATTTTAGCTTCAGCAATTTCTTTCATCTTGGTTAAAACCATAGAAGAAATTTCTTGAGGAGAGAAAGTCTTGGTTTCTTCTAAGTATTCAACTTCAATGATTGGGTTACCGTTGGAGTTGATGACTTTGAAAGGCCAGGTCTTGATATCCTTTTGGACAGCTTCATCATCGAAAGCTCTACCGATCAAACGCTTAGCGTCGAAAACAGTGTTCTTTGGGTTCAAAGCAGCTTGATTTTTAGCAGCATCACCAATCAATCTTTCTTCGTTGGTGAAGGCAACGAAGGATGGAGTAACTCTGTTACCTTGTTCGTTGGCAATGATTTCTACAGCAGAATCATAAGTAGCAACACAAGAGTAGGTGGTACCTAAATCAATACCAATAGCACCTTGGAAAACACCGTCAGCCATTTTATCAATTTCAAAACTAGGAAAGAAAAGTAGTGAAAATTTCTATGAGAGAAAAAATTTTTCACATCTCCAAGTTTTTCTTTTGTGCGACTGTGCTGCCCAAAATGGATTTTTTCAGTAAATAATTTACCCGGACTTGTAGCTGCAAATATTTATCTCTTTAGGTAACTAAGTTAATGCTTAGTCCTGTCACCGTAAACAAAAAATGTGAAGTTTGAGAATACATCAGATATTCCTGTTGAGTGTATTTCTATCGGGCAGTGCTCTGAGAACTTTGCTTGGTTATCCTGAATTTTCGAATTTTGTGAATTTTGTATATTAGTAGTAATTACTACAAAGAGTTTCTAGTAGTGAGTTGAAATAACTGTAAAGAAAAAAAATAAAACAGAAAGTTGAGCTTCAGATCCTAAATACTAACGAGATGAGACGTCTTCATTTCTTACTTCATAAGTTACTAGCTACATCAGTTGGAATGCATTTTTATTCATTATCGAAGATCATTTGATAGAAGAAATCGTATAAGAACATGTACTGATGCACAGTTTGGATCATTAAAACTCTGTCATCACGTAACTTCTTAAATACTTCAAAAATTGGATCACAAGGGTACTTTGGATCTTTGAGTAATTTCAACCTTTGACTCAAGTAATCTAAAGCTATGAAAGTCCCGGTTCTACCCACACCTGCTGAACAATGAATAATTGGGGTGGAGACTTTCTCCATAGTTTTAAGTTCATTAAGTGCTCTAGACAATTCAAGTAGGGATTGCCCTGAATTTGGTACTTTGGAGTCAGCCCATTGATGGTAATAAAAATGATACACGGTTTTGACGGTCTCATTACTATGAAGAGACATCACCGTTAGAGTGTATTCTGGGTACTGAGTTTCATACTCGTACTTGACTTGTAAATGAGGAATAGATATTTGATCTTCATGCAACATTTCTGTGAAGTCTATGGTTTGATCTTTGTCTGGCCAATACTTGGAACATTTGACCATCCCACCTTCAACTTTAGGAGTCATCATCAACACTATGATAGAATCTTCATGATTTTTGACTGCTTCATTGTAACACATTGCCCAAAAATGCAGAGCAGTTTTTTCTAAGGGACCTTGAGCGGCTATGTACCTTGCTTCTGATAATTGTATGTATGAAGCATTTATGTAGTCGGATGCAGATTTACCAACTGGTAGCTTCACCCTGTTCTTGTCCCAAGGGAACACATTCAGGTAACGATCGCGACCAGGTGTCGATGATGAATGGATCCAAGACGTTGACAGCAGTGAGAGTCGATCAACTTCTCGTTGACTTATCTTGGCAAAACACTGTCTGCGGGAGTTAACGCTAACGTCGGTCCAAAGCGGTTTGTTCATTAGTGCCACAAAGAATAACTAGATTACTAGATCAAACGATTTTACTGAGTCGTGGAAAATGTCAATTGACTACTTACTCAGAAGGGATACCTTTTTGCAAACGGCTAACCACCTGATCATATGGATCTGAAACAACTCCAGCACGACGTAACACTTCTACTGTATCATTGACCATCTTACCTTCAATTTTTTTAGTGACATCGGCAAATTCTACCGTCTTTAACCATTCAGTAGCATCCGCCTCACTATAGTCTAAATTAGTTGTGATATGTTTGACTGCTTCTTGTTGATGTTCTCTGAAATGATCGATACCTTCCTGAACGCCTGCAAGGAAATCTTGTACCACGGTACCCTTACCATAGATATCTGTAGTCACACTTACTACCCACGATGGCCATGGGGTGTAAATATGACCAATTTGCTTGATTTCTCCGGAATCATAATATTTCTTAGACGTGAAATACTCCCACATGAATGCATCTGCTTGTTTATTGTTGACAGCCTCTCTTAAGTTAGCAAAATTTGATAATACTTTATGCTCTTTGAAGTAAGGCTCAGGGAACTTGTGGTGATCACCAAGCACAAAACTCATGACGTGAGAACCAGAACCGATACGAGACACACCGATTGTTTTACCTTGAAGTTGATCCAAATTGGTAAGTTCATCACGATTAGCTCCAGTGCTGACTGCCCAACATAATGGAGATTTAACATAAGTAGCAACAGTTTTATAAGCAGTAGCACCTTTCGAGATATCTGCCACAAAAGCTTCAGTAAGTCCCACAGCAATATCTACTTCACCAGATTCTAACAACTTAATGAGACGACCTGAACCTTCAATAACTGGAACAAATTCAACATCAATTCCACGAGATTTAAATGAACCATTAGCATCAGCTAAGAACATTGGAGTTGAAAAATGTTCTGGTATATAAGCTACCCGTAACATATTAATTAATCTATTTACCTAACAACAAGATGATGAAGTTTGTGTGCGAGGAGGTCCCAGTAAATCAATGCGAGCTTCAGTTTGTGGAGCCAGTTGTTGTGCAGGTTTTTGATCAGGGATTCGCGAGCCTAAACCAACGAAAACGTCAGTAACATTGTGCGAGGTTTTAGCAGAAGTTTCAAAAAATAATAGTCCTTCTTCTTGAGCCAATGATTCACCTTCTTCTATACTCACTTTACGAAGTGATTCATCTTCTTCTACCAAATCAAATTTATTACCAACTAAAGCGATTGTAATATCTTTTGATGCTTGTTCGTGAAGTTCTTTAACCCAGTGGCGAGCTTTAATAAACGATGCAGGTTTTGTAATATCATAAACAACAAGTGCTGCTTGTGCATTCCGATAATACATTGGTGCTAAACTGGCAAATCTTTCTTGACCTGCTGTATCCCAAATTTCATATTTTATTGTCTTATCACCTATGGTGCAACGTTGTGTAAGAAATGCTGCACCAATAGTTGGTTCTTTATTCTCTTGAAAATCATTACTAACAAATCTTAAAACTAATGAAGATTTACCCACTGCTGCTTCTCCTAATAACACTAATTTAACTGATTTTGCCGTACTTGAACTCATAAAGGGGTTATTGCTTTTCGCACTGAAAGAATGTACAGTGGTACACAAACTGTCCTAGCCCTCGCGGATCGGCACTATAGTTAGACGGGATGTCGTGTTGTTCCATTTTTACCGCGAAAACCGATGAAATTACTGCCATTAAATCACTGCGACTCAATTCCATACCTTGCCTTTCACCATCATCCTCGAAATGCCATAGTAGTGGCCCAAAATTTATCCATAAACCTTTAGATTTGATACATTGATGAATAATGTCAATGTATTCAACAATATTACTGGCTGTATCAAGGAAAAAAACTGTCACTATAACATCAAATTCATCTTGCTGATAAATTTCTGTAAATGATCCAGCTGCCATTGACATTAGTTCGTAATATGGTATTTCTGGGTCCAAATCAATAGTTGAGAAATCCCTCGGCGTTTTAACTGCAATTCCTCGTACTCTATTTTCTCTAGTAGCCAAATGTGATCCCTTGTGAATGTATGGGTAGATATGATACTCAACTCGACAATGATTCAAGATGAAATTTGACATCACAAGCATGTGATAGCTAAATTCATTGCCTTGAGTCTTGTAACCTTCCAATACCAATCTATAAACCAAACTTGCAAGACCACAGCCAGGTACAAGAATAGATACATGCTGTCGCTGTCGTACTGAAGGATATTTCTCGTTAAGCAGTTTAACTATACGATCAACATAAACAGATCGCTGCTTAGCCCCATCATCACTCCACTCTCTACTAACTTGTAATAACGTAGATCGAACTTTATCAAATTCACTATGCTCTGGATACACCCATTGTGTTGGATCCTGTGCTGCGCCAAAACTAGTGGCAACAGTTAATGCAACGTTTTGAGTAAAGATCTGATTCTCTTCAATGCAGATTTCTAAATGTTTTGTATGTTCTTCATACCATGGAAGAAGCGCTCTCTCTCTTTCGGTCATCTTAAGAAACCGTCTTTTACGAGGACGAATGATCTGTTCATACTGCCATCGATGAAAATAATAGAACGACAGTAGTGCACTTGTAAGTGCCTTGTAGTCTTCCTCCATGATGCGAAATTTTCTAAGCTAAGTACATACAGCAATTTAATGAGCCTCAATCGAAACTCTATCATTTACTTGAAGTCATCTCTCAAGAAACCATCTTCCGTTAGAGTGAGATAATCAACTTCTTGCATCTCTTCATTCAAAGTGAAATCCTCAAAAGTGAGATAATGGTATGGCTTAATTAAGGTATTGGAAAACAGTTTGATATTAACCTCCTTGATGTTCAAAGTTTCATAGAAATTCTTACGAAGGTTTTCAATATTATTAGTTTCCCTCTTCACACTTTCACTGGGGAACAAATTCTTAGTGCTGGCTTCATAAACAATAGTTTTGTACAAGAAATTAAGCCTCCTCTGGAAATAGTTCAACAAGCGAATATTGTAACTAGCAAGAATCTTCAATTCAAACTTAAACTTAGACAATGGACCTGATGTTTCAAATTCTCTATCAAAGAAAATATCGGTGTCATTAATAAATGCATGAACGTCTAACATCAATGGGGAATCAAAGTCTCTCAAGAAATAAAACTTCACCTGTGGAAGAATAGCAAAGAGTGATTTCTTCATCAACTTGAAGAATAAATAGAGAATCTTCTCTATCAAATCACTATTTTCGTTGATAATGAGTAATCTCAGTGGGAAAAGTCTTACCCATTTGTATGTCATTTTGAAAAGAACTTCTTGCTGTATCTGATTATCAGATAGATTACTATTGACCTTAGGAATATACTCGTTGATGGAGGCATCTGCAAAATTCCATAAATCGTTAAAATGAATGTTAAGTTGGTGAATCAAGGGATCATTAGTGTTTAACTGATTTAAGATCTTACCAAATGAGCTAAGCATAACCTGATACTCAGTCAAGAATGTTGGATCATAACCTGGGAAATAGATAGATTTGGCTATGTTCTGAATTAATCTCAAATGCACTGGAAGGTTTATTGGTGGAGGTTTATTGCGTTTCTGAAACAACTTCAAATTAAACTTCAAAACACTGAACAACCCATCTGTGAAGCAATTAATGGAGTTCAATGTGGCCTCTGGGTCATAAATGGACATTAAACTCAATATGTAACTGACCGATGAACACACTTGTGGGTCATGATTCTTGTTCAAATAATTTCGAAGACCTTTTATAACTATGCCATAGTGTTTGATGGATACTAAGATCAAAACATTTTTTATGCTTGTAACATTCAAGAAGTTTGATGAGTTGATGTTACTGAAATTGTTGAAATTGTTTGAAATCAAGAAATTTGTGGTCAAATTGAGCAAACAACTGAACATGACTTCTGAGGTGCAAGCCTTGTATAAGAACGAATTCAACCACACATTGTACAACCCTTTGATTTGATTGAGAGTAGCAGTACCAGATCCGATCAACGGACCTAACTGTATCACAGTATCTCTTAATAAAGTTTCATAATCTAATTCAACTTTCTTTATTTTCTTGAATGATATGGGTTTGACAATTGCATGAGGAAGAAACTGTTCTTGGGCAATGTGACTAGTCAGTTTCTCCATTAAAAACTCCTGTGATACGCTAGACCTGGACAAACTTTGGATTAGATAATTTTGAGAGGCCAGTTGGTGGTAATTCCATGAGTCAACATCTATAAAATGATCTGCATCTGGCTGGGTGTGCAGATTATTGTTGATAATGGAGTATATAGGATAGACAATCAGTAGCTCTGGAGTTTCAGTTAATAAATTGTCGAAATTTTGACTGACAGAATTATGTGGGTAATTAAGAATATTATTGACAGTGTAATGATCGTTGACATCGTGAGGTTTGGTGATACCACCAATTGACAAATTATTAAGGTTGACAGAATCATCATCAAGTAAATCAGATGTGGAGTTACCATGACGAAGACTATTAATTGACGGTATACTACCGGACTTTGAATGTGGTTGACTTATTAATTGATTGTCTTGGGCAGATTTAGCTCTTTTTAATTCTTCTAATTGCTCATCGGAATAATCTAGATAACCACATTTAACTTTATGTTTTATACAATTCAAGCATTGAGGGAGATCTTCTGAGCATTTGACTCTTCTTTTCTTACAGTTGGGACAACCAAACTTTGAATTTTTGTGTTTTCGCCTTTTTCCACCGTTGGTGCTATTGAGATTTGAGGGCGTTGGAGCCGTTAAGGGGTCACTGTCAACTGAGCCCCTTTGATTATTGATTGAAGAAGGTGATGAGACTGAATTATTGGATTTAACAGGATCCAAACTAGAGCCATCAATCATTGTTTGAAAATCAAAAATCCGATGATATTTCCGACGATGAGACAAGGAACCTGATGAAATACTTATACTGTACTGAAATTCTATTGAATTATCAGAATTGGTTTATTATATTTAGCTTTGAGTAAAGCCGTGTCAAGAGTGACAAAAATAGTTTAATAATGAGTGAGACTCTTTTATTGTTATGAGGGTTTGAATAAATTTAACTTTTACAACTTTGCAGTTTACGCGCGGTAAATTAATTATTAACTAAATGATTTGCAGGTTCATCACAAGATTTATTGGAACTAATAATATGATATTTTTTTTCTTCACAATCAACTTCATTATTTGAAAGCACACTATTGTTAATATTAATGATACAATTGAATTGTTATAGGTAAGCATAAATGAACTCGTAATTTAATAAGGTGTAAGTCTTTCTACTAAATTTCAACCAAAAATCTTTTATGACAATGGCGAAATATTTTGAATAATTCGCTTCTTTGTTCGAATAAAATTACCGAATATTGATCTCAATTCCTCAACTCCGTAGTAAGCTTGATTCAAAAGTTGCAGTGAAGTTGTTACACCGTCTTGTGTGAAAAAATCGTCTGTATTGTGATCTTCAAAATCTAGACCAGTTTGGGGATTAATAGATGGTGGCATTGATCTTTTTGGAACATCGTGCCTAAACATCTGCTCATAATCTTTAGACAATAATCCAACAATACCCTTTATGTCAAGTACATTGAAATACAAAGAATATCGAACAATTGGCTCTGACCTAGTTTGTTCGGTTCTTGTTCCAATTTTACGGAGATTCACAGCAAAAACAATATCATCAAGATTGACGCACGGCTTGAAAACATCATGATTCCTGAAATGTGCAACCAATTCTTTGTTGTAATCGTAGAGATGTGCTGTAGCCTTTTCCTTGATGCAATCCAAAAGGGGCTTCCCTCTTTTCGAATCATAACTCGATCCACAGAAGTTGACGCATCGTACAATATGTGGATAATGGTAGAACCTTATTGTAGTAGATGTAAAATTCTCAATCATAATTTCAGCAATTTCCGAAATAATTATATCTATCTCTACTTCCTCCATGTTATTAAACATTTGTCTCCCACAAGCAAGCATTAAAGAAGTATATCTCTTATGAAAGAAGGTAGAAACCCTGACATTGTAATCCTCAAGGGTTTGAAAAACTTCATGCTGGTTGTTTCTCGATCTCTTTACAGCCCTCCCCTGCAGAAACACCATAATGTTGCCATCAAACGTAGAGAGAAAGTAGTAATTGACTTGAGGAAAGAGATTGTTCAAAATTATTGATAGTGATTGATAAAACTTCAAGAGAAGTTTCTCAGTTGGGTCATGGATAAAATCAATTAGTTGCAAAGTTGGTGGTAGAATCACTAACCAATCTCGTAGCACATCATAGATTTGTTCAACTTTGAAGTGACGGATTGTGTCGAATTTCAAGATTAGATTATTCAAAAAGTCATTCAAGTCACGATACTGATTGCTTAGGTTTTCTTGGACAAAAGGCATCAAGTGTCCCAAGACTATTCTGAATTCTCGAAGAAAAGCAGGTCTGTATCCGTTCAACTTGATAGATCTGGAAGCAAACACCAAGAATCTTGTAAATAAATCGTTATCACGAAACAATGTATAATTTTCAAGTAAGCATTCGAAACTGGTTACCAAACCTTGAGAGAATATTAGTGATTTAGCGAAGAATTTGGACTCATAAATGGAAGTCTTATTAAGTAGGTCACTAACTATCAAACACAACTCAAAATTTATAGGGTGATAGGAAATTGCATGTCGAAGAAGCCTCACAGATAAACCGTAATAGTGCTGACCCAACACTTCAATTCTATTTTTGAAATGATGAAGTTCACTGGTGGTTTTGAAAGACTTAGTGTGTTTCACGGCACTTGAATTGAGGTAGTAGATAGATATACTCAAGATCGAAAAGAAGCTCAAGTCTCTGTCAACTGGGTTAGGACTTCTTAGTAGTTTTTCAAGAAGTTTCTGTCCAATAATTTCCAGACCATTGGGGCTTGCGTTGTCATCTGCTTTGCTGAATCCGTTTCTTTTTAACCGAGGGACACAAATGGGTGAGATGATACTGTTGTCCAATTGGGAATGTCTCATAGAACTATGCAACTCTTGTAAATCCACTTACAGATTCGACATGCACCTCTTCAGACCTAAGGGATGATTACCAAAACCTAAAGAAAATAACTGTCGATCAAATCGGGTCGTTGCCTATGGAGTATTGAGTTGCTCCATAGGTTGGTACTTCAAAGTCAACTTTATTCTATGAGCACTTTCCTAGATAGGTATTTTTTTAGTAGTTCAACTATAGACGGGAACAGTCAAGTTGCATTTCATAAGGATGTTGCTTCCAGATTCCAGTGTGAAACTGTACACACGATCATGAAAATTGCTACACGATAAATTAGAATGTATCTCACAAGCGGTGAACTTCCATTACATGAATTGATACTTCGCTTGCATGTTGCAGCTATTACGAATGGCGAATAATAATTTAGCCGTCTCCGACACTGTGGTGTTCAGTTTCCTGGGTTGGAAGCCCATAGTAAAAAGCAAATTATCTGAATCTCCCCAAACTTTATGGACCATCTGAAGACCAAATACGAAGTCATTCAAATACCTCAGACCAACTGACCAGCAGAACACTATTGATTTGTGAGGCAAATGAACTGCAAGATATAATCGTCAATTTACCGATTATGCACGATTGACATATGCTGTTCGCTTAAAGGACCGAAAAAATAAGCGTTACTTGGGTTTCATCTATATGTCACCAATCTGCCGGGTTTTGATGGAACTGAAACAGCAAACACAACACTACATAACCAGTAGATAGCGATAAAGATTTTGGCTTGGTGAAATTTTTGGCGTCGTACTATAGTGCTGGCCCATACAATGTTGACTAGGGGTTGAATTCAGTTACCCAAGGACCGTGAATTAGTTTCCTACGCAAGAAGTGTCACCACGCTACTCTCGTGGCTCACCTAACTCGATTCTGCTTGTTTGAAATCCAATCCAGTTGATTGCCAATTATTTTTCAGGCAATGCTATTGAGCACTAACCTTTAAACTTTATTAAACTAAACCGCCTATTACTCCAAAGTTGTGACCCCTTGTTGGATCGATTGATGTATTGTCCGTCGTGACTCTTCTAAATTTTCCATTTTGCTTTTGATGTCTAGAATACTAGGCTGACTCATTAACCATTTCACTTTCTGTTGATAAATGAATTTCTCCAATAATGGTCCACAGTCAAAATCATTCGCATGCTTACCCACATCATAATCAAAAGCATTGTTTTGTGTCCTTGGCGCTTCCTGAATATCATCATGGTACCCTCCAAAGAGGAAATCATCGAAGAAGGGATAATTATCAAATGAAATCAGGAAAATTAGCCTATCTTTTTCAAACCTTATAGGTTTCTCCACATACTTGACCTTCTCTGGCTTGATGAAAAGTATATCCTCTCCTACGTGTTCAAGGTAGTTACTCTTTAGGACAGGCTCACTCGAGAGTTTGTGGCAGTAAAAAATAGTTCTGCAATTGAAGAAATGAACCAACTTCAACATGTGCTCTGACAAGGTTGTCAAATAATCATATTGGTAACTGTTTAATTCGTGTCTGTTTACCTCGTACAGCTTGTAATTGAAATCAACGTTGGTGCAAAAGAGGTTGCAACAATCCGTCAAAAGGATTGAGCGAATTGGGGTATAGATATGGTTTAGCATTTTACCAATCACGTTGAAGAAAAGGTAAAAAGTCTTTTTGAATGGGTCAATTTTTGATCCCATGTTGATAGCCAAACTGGGATAGATACTGAACCATCGGATCAACAACTCAAAATAGAGGTTGAATGAAGCAAAATAAAGATTGTTATCATTCTCATCACGTACACCAAACTTTTCTTTGTACAAATTATTGATGAATCTGATTTTTGGATCAAACTCTTCTATTAGGTACCGAAAGAAATTGTCTAATTCGATTATATCATGCTTTACAAGAAAATCTCGTATTGAATTAGTTTCTTGATCCTGATAGACGTTTGTATGGGTAATTAGGAAATTCTTAAATTCGTTAAATTGTGCGTAGATGAATGGTATCATGTCAAAAGGCAAGTCAGGAACTTTTGACACACGTGAATGATTTGTGAAAAGGTCAATTAGAACTCTCAAACTTGGTGTCAAACCTTTGAGAGTCCTTGCTTCGATGACAGATTTCAACAAGAGGGAAACTGTCCCTGTATGAGTGGAAACAAGGGTTTCAATTGAGGCATGCAAATGCAAAAATGTCGAGTACGTACTGAAAAAACTCATTTTCACAGTGTACTCAGAGTGGAAATCCATCAAAGATGTTCGAAGCTCCTTAATTAGATTCCCAAAATAAATATAAGCCTTTGAAGTCAAATTTTTCAAAACATGGTCATTGATAAAAAAATCCTCTTGGCTTCTGTCAGTTGATTCCAACATTTGATAAGTATTTTTAAGGTAATCAGTATTCAAGATCTTACTCAAGCGAATCAACAAATTATTAAGCGATCTTTCCAAGAAGAAATAGTAATAAATCGTGATAACATCTGACAAATCAAACACATTGTTCCAGACTTGTTTTAGAATATCTTTATTCCAACATGGAGTGAAGACATAATCGATTTCAGAGGTGACCAGTTTTCTATTTTTGAAAGGTTTATGAGAGTGTGATCGGTGTAGTTTCTGAAACGACGTAATATTGTGAATGGCATTAGGCAAAGGATCGTGCTTTGGGGAATGATATGTTCGACCGACCGAGGGATTAGATGAATTGATAGTAAGGTAATTAAGTGAATTATTGTCGAAGTTGACGAATTGGTTGGAAGTGAATTGATTGTAGTTCAAATCTAGATTTGAATCTGGAATCTTGAAGCCGGAGAAGTCGACTTTATTTTTTAAATCAGGGTTGAAGTTATAATTCAGGGTATTAATATCACTGTTGAAGAAATTATCTTGAGCCAATTCGACATCGTAAGAGTCATTTTGATCTAAGTTTAGACGAGTTACTTGTTGATAAGTTTCATGATATACTGCAACTCTCAAATTATCTTTCATTTCGAAGTAGTCTTTCAATTGGTCGTCATAATAATCTTCAGGGAAGTGATTGGGACGCAGATTGCCATTATTTGATGAATATTGATGGCTATTTTGATGGGGGTGGTGTTGAAGTTGATGTTGTTGGGCCAAATTCGAATTCGCATGGTTATGATTGGTTTGAGCTGGCAGCTGACTGAACTCATTGAACTGCTGATTGAGATGATTGGATGGGGGGCCCTGTGTTGGTATATCATTATAACCACTTAAACTTGAAGAATGACTACTAACGTCCATGATTGCTGAAAGCACAGGAGTTGAAATTTCATAGTCCTCCAGATCGAGTTTCACCGAAGTTAGATCTGGACGATCTTGGGAAACTGATTTAGTAAGTTCATTACCTTTATTTTGAAGTAACTCCCTTCGTTTCTTCTCATTCTTTAATCTAATAAGAATGAGTTTATCTTCAGGGAAATCAAGGTAACTGCATCGATAACTCTTTTTGATACAATTGTAACATTCTGGTAGCTCTTCTGAACATTTTATTCTTTTACTCTTACAGTTTGTACATCCATCTCTTGAATTTTTATGCGTTCTTCTAGATTTCCTTTCTTTACCAGTAACTGAGCCACCCTTTTTTGTTTCTAAACTCATCGTGTACTGCCTCTAATGAGGAAGTTTCCCAAGTCAGATGATTTAATTCAATACAAATGTTACAACAATCTTCAATTATAGATTGAACAACAAAGTTGTTAACAACAAACTCAAGAGTTACAAACGAGAAGATATCAAAGTAAAAAAAACTTTATTTAAATGAACTGAATTTACAAATATTTTGTGTGAAGTTTTATTTAGCTTATGCGGGAAAAAACCCCTTTGAGAAATTGTATTTTTAACAGTTGCAAGATCTACAAATCGCAACTAAAGATCAAGGTAAGGTTTTGATAAGATAAAAGTTTATAAGAAATTTTATTTATAGTCGTAATTATAAAATGTAATCTTGTGAAAAAGGTGTTATTGAAGTCAAATTTGTCAAATGCCTCATGGTGGGGCGTCCATGCGGGCAATTCCATGGCTTGTTAAGAGTACTTAAATTTTTGACAATTCGTGACATTTTGTGGGGATTCAATGGTTGACCAATCATTATACTCTTTCGACATGCTTTCATGGATAAAATACTGTTAATCTTCTTAATTGGTTCATTTTTTTCCTCCTCTTGCTTATTGATTAGTTCAATCAAGTCGTGCGAATCAAATTTGATCCCTTTGTAGATTGGCACTTTCTTGACTAAAACTTGATCTAGACTAGTTGCATCAACTTCGAATCCAAATTTTTCAATTATTTTTTGTCTCTCGTTAATTTTTAGCTTTTCCATGACACTTAGTTCAAGTTTAATAGGTTTAATTAAATCTTGTTTAGTTATCTTGAAATTATTCTTTAGGTCTTCATAGTTGAATTTCTCATCTGATGCATGTTGGTCAATAATAAATAATTCATTTTCGTGCTTGGTTAATATAAAACCAAGATTAAATTGTCCAATGATAATCATATCCTCAAACTGTTCTTTGCTGATTAGAATTTCTTCTTTATCAACCAAATTTTCTATTTGACCCAGTACACTCTTTTGTGCTTCATTAAAAATTTTAACATTAGTATCATCATTCAATTTCAATTTATTGCTGTTAACTTTTTGACTAAGATTGTATACTTCCCATTTCCTCTTGTTGGAAAAAAAAACTTCTGTTTTTGGGGGTTTTGCTCCTTCCACATTAGGAAGATCGCCCTCATCGCCTGAACTTTTTCCTGGTTTGTTTAAAAAATCTTGGCCCCGCTTATGGTCAATTTCAGTTTCAGCCTCTTGCCCCTCTTTTTCTACGGTCACTTGCTGGACCTCGGGCGGTTCATTAATTGGTGTGACTGCATTGCCAATTAATGATGTTTCCCATTTAGGTAGTCGCAGCTGCATAGACGATGACGGCCTTTGTTGCAATTTGGTCTCGACTTTAACCGCTTGTGACAGATTATTATCATAGCTCTTAATCAATTGATTCAGATTATGTGTCTCAAAAAAACTCTCTAGCGACTGTTGAATCTCATCAACAATTTTTTCTTCTCCTATTATATTAACCGTTAATTTATCTGGGGTCAAATTGATATCCAACTTCCCTTCATCGATTTGTAAATCAAGCACGAATATTGGATACTGCAACTTGTTGTATTTCTTGTATGTCTCATTAATGATTTTTGTGATAGTTTTATTTTTGATTGGTCTCTTATTGATTGATAAATATTGAATATCCTTGATGTTCCTGCCTTTGCCAAGCGATAAATTCGATATGTGCCCTATTAACGTGAATTCCTCTCCTTGGAGTTGAACTTGGAGTAGACCCTTCGTTTGGTCCACCCCAAAAAGTTGTGTCATCGTATCGAGCACAGTACTGTTCTCCTTTGTTACCACTATTTGTTTTTTCTGCCCTGCTTTGTTGTGATTGGAAATCAAAAACTTGATATTAGGATGAATCAAGAGATAATTATTTATGAATCCCACTACCTTAGTAAACTCCTTCTTTATGTTCTTCTCGAAATTCTTTAGCCTCACTGGCAAGTTATGAAATAAATCTTCAATTATCACTTTTGTTCCCTTTTCATTTCTCTTATTCACAACAACTCGGCTGTCTTCCAAATTCCCTTTGAATCCATACGTCAATTCGTGTGACTTGGGTAACTCATCTTCAACACTCGTTACAATACTCAACCTACCAATAGCGCAAATTGAACTCAATGCTTCTCCCCTGAACCCTAAAGTCTTGAGCGACTGTAAATCATCAAAGCTCTCGAGCTTAGATGTGTAGTACTTCAAACAAATATGGTCGAAATCTTGTTTGTTTATGCCACATCCATTATCGTTGACTTCGATTCCTTTGAGCCCGTTCTCTTTGAAAACAACTTCAATTTTCGTACTTCCTGCATCGATACTGTTCTCTATTAATTCTTTGACAACGGAAACCAAGTCAATAATGACTTGACCCGAAGTGATTCGATGTACGTCCTTATCATTAATCTTATGAATCATAGACGCGACTGACCCACCGCGATGTTGCGATGAACTCACTTGCCCTCACAGTACAGAACATTTTACTAGCGGTGAAGGAACTTCTAACAGCCTGGATCAACTCCATATTCTACTATCATGAGATCTACCCCACAGAGATATTTGAGCAAGTCCGCTCTTTCAACGTAATCCTATACAAGTCGAGATCTTCTAAATTGAATGATTACATAGATAAATTGATGGATGAAGTGATAGATAAACTCAAGAAGGGTGAGAAACTAAATGAATTGATCTTGTTGATCCATACAAACAATAAGAACCATTTCAAGTACGCTATAAATTTTGAGTTCATTGACATTTCTCAGAACTTGGAGTCAATTGTTAACTTACCAAATTTCAATTGGGATGAGATATATAAGCAATTCAACCAGTGTTTATTTTTGCATGTTCAGAGTCTCAAGAACCTCAAGAATCCCAAAAACCCCAATTTTTGGTTCAAAGTTATCTTGAACTCAAGACTCAACTTGAACAATTCATTCGATTGGGTCAGTACCTCAGAAGTTCGGTATTTGAAAAAATATAAATCCATAAGTGAAGTTAGTGTTGGATTTGTTAACTTTAATACTCATATGGAATACGATTTTAACTAAAACTATTATTAATGATTTGATGAATATTATGACTATATACTAATTTGTCTCTAATTTGAAGAGCACTTTGAGGTTTTCATACATGAAGTAACTAATTGACACAGCAGGTGCCACTTTAGCGAGATTGGGGACTAATCCTTTGAACAATCCAGGGTAACCTTCTCTTTTGAGGGTTTGTTGTAACACATCCCTGAACCCATCATAGCGGTAAGGATGAGCGTAAGTTCCTTGAGCTTGTAATCTTGTTCTTAACAAATTGATAGGGTACACAACAGTAGCACCGAATGAACCAGATAATGCACCTAACATTAAAACCATATAGTTTGGTAATTTGACGTCTTCTGCATTTCTGATGTTATGCTTTTTCATTTCTCTTTGAACCAACCAGTGTTTAATAGAAGTGAATGTACCTAAATCCAATGCTGCATAAGGAAAAATACCACTTGTACCAACAAATATTCCCCTGTAAAACATTTTAAGACCACCTTCTTTGAACATTTCTCTAGCTGTTTGAATTAACAATGCATTACCTTTTACAGCTGATTCCAAATTTGAACATTGAAGTCTGAACTTGAGTGTATCTATAGGATAGATTGTGAATTGTGCAACAACACCTCCGATACCACCAGCTAAATATGTTGATACTTTTGATAATTGTGCTGTATCATCAACACCTTCAACTCGAGCGAGTGCCCTTTTCGTGAGCTCAAAAGATCCAAATTTCATAGCTGACTCCGGGAAAACTTTGAGAACATTCAACCCATTACCAACATAAAAAGCTCTAAAACCACCTTGTAACCATAATGTACGAGCTGCTTGAATTATGGGTGATCTGATTGTTTTTGGATGAGCTTTGGATTTAACCATAGATTCTTCTAACGACTTCAAATGTTTACGAGCCTCATCAATAATCTTTTGTGAAGTACCATCTTGCACTTGTTGTGCAATCTTAGCTTTTGAATGCAAGATTGTTGATGAAAGATCAGTTCTTGCAATCAAAAACACTTTTATTCTATCAAATGGAGCTGTACAAGTTCTTGACACCACACCGGATATACCACCTGCTAAGAAATAACCAAACCCATTCAAGAACTGGGCAATTAATGTAACATCACCATCAGACGATAAATCCAATTCTTCCACTATGTAGTTGAAGGCCGTTTTGATTCTTGAACCATGAAGTCTAGGCATCAATACCAAGAAATCCCTGAACTCATCATAAGTAATAAATCCGTCATTCTTGTAATCTATTTGTTTAAATACAAGCTCGATATTTCTATCACTTGGACTTAAATTAAGAGTCTTTTTCAAGTATTCAACGAAATCAGCTTTGTTCAACTTACCATCATGATCTTGATCTATTTTGTTGAACCCTTTCAAAATTTGGTCGTCTGTTGTAGTCAAGTATAGTTTAAAGTCAGTGAAGTCAATAATTTTATCATTATTTGCATCGAATGATTGGAAAATTTTCTTCACTAATTGATCATTTTCTCTTATAGGATGATTCATTCTGTCAAGGGCTTTTCGGAAATCCTGAAATGTGATTTCCCCATTATGTTGTATATCTAGTTTATTGAAAAGAGTGTGATAGTCATTAGGAGCTTGCTCTGCAATGGTTTTTATTATTTCATCTTTACTATCACTCGGCGATGATATTGAAATAGATCCCATGTTATGCTAAAGTATGTAAAAATTCAAACGATAACTTAAAGGTGATGCCCTAATTGCTACTGACAAGATAAAAAATGAATTCGTTGAAGTTTAAAACTCAACATTCAATGACAATTGATAAAAATCAAGTAGTTTTGAAATTTGGGAATTAAACTTTGAAAGTTATTGAACAGTTCTCTTAAAACTCTGTCGTAGGTAATCAAGTTTAGATCAACTTTTATTTGTCTAATAGTTGGTTTAGGACACGAAGAGTCGCGGTTTAGTTTGAAAAAAAATTTGAGTGTTATACGACTTCTTTGCCATGTCAGTTAATATTTTAGGTGATCAAGCCAGTGAAGAAAGAGCTGAAAATGCCCGTATATCATCATTCGTTGGTGCTATTGGTGTTGGAGATCTTGTCAAATCAACTTTAGGCCCAAAAGGTATGGATAAATTATTACAAAGTTCTTCCGATATGGATAAGTCAATGATCACAAATGATGGTGCCACCATTTTACAATCAATCCCATTCGATATACCTGCTGCAAAAGTTCTTGTCAATTTATCAAAAGTTCAAGACGATGAAGTTGGTGATGGTACAACTTCAGTCACAGTTCTAGCCGCTGAATTATTAAGAGAGGCTGAATTTTTAATCAACAAGAAAATTCATCCACAAACTATCATTGAAGGTTATAGAATCGCTAGTAAAACAGCAATAGATGCTTTAACTAGAGCTGCTGTGGATCATGGACAAGATAAAGAATTATTCAGAAAAGATTTGATCAATATCGCAAAGACTACCCTTTCTTCAAAGATTTTATCTCAAGATAAAGAGCATTTCGCTACCTTAGCCGTTGATGCTATCTTGAGATTGAATGGTTCTACTGAATTGAAAAACATACAAGTCATCAAAATTCCTGGAGGCAAATTGTCCGACTCTTTCTTGGACGAAGGTTTCATACTACCAAAGAAATTCGGTATAAACCAACCTAAAAAAATCGAAGATGTTAAGATCTTGATTGCCAATACTTCCATGGATACCGATAAAGTTAAAATTTTTGGTGCTAAGTTCAAGGTTGATTCTACATCCAAATTAGCAGAATTGGAAAAGGCTGAAAAGGCTAAAATGAAGAGTAAAGTTGACAAAATTAAGACTTTTGGCATCAATTGTTTCATCAACAGACAATTAATCTATGACTACCCTGAATCATTATTCTCTGAAGCTAAAATCAATTCTATAGAACATGCCGATTTCGAGGGTGTGGAAAGATTAGCTTTAGTTACTGGTGGTGAGGTGGTTTCAACTTTTGACTCTCCAGAAAATGTCAAATTGGGTTATTGTAAAGCTATTGAAGAGGTTATAATTGGTGAAGAGAGCATGTTGAAGTTTTCCGGAGTAGCTGCTGGTGAAGCATGTACTATAATCTTGAGAGGTGCCACTGAGCAAGGTTTAGATGAAGCTGAAAGATCATTACATGATGCATTGTCTGTATTGTCACAAACTACTAAAGAGCCAAAGACTTGTTTAGGAGGAGGATGTTCGGAGATGATTATGTCAAAAGCAGTTGATCAAATTGCTGCTAATGAAACGGGAAAGAAAGCATTAGCTATTGAATCCTTTGCTAAAGCCTTAAGACAATTACCAACTATTTTAGCAGACAACGCCGGATTTGATTCTAGTGATTTAGTGACTAAATTGAGATCCGCTATTTACAATGGAATGACAACATCAGGATTAGATTTAAACAATGGTACAGTGGGAGATATGAGAGAATTGGGTATCGTTGAATCATACAAATTGAAAAGAGCAGTTGTTTCATCAGCAGCTGAAGCTTCTGAAGTTTTATTGAGAGTTGATAATATCATCAAAGCTAAACCAAGAACAGCAGGAAGAAATCAATAAGTAACTTATTTACATAATACAGCAACCAATTGACGAAGGGGGTTCTATTTTAAGTGAGTTTCATTCCACGCACAATTCAAGTGGCCGTTCAATTGTTAACTGTGACTTGACCGATCAACTTATTTGTAGAGATTTAGTAGCACAAATAAACTGATATTGAATGACAGTGACAAAGCAGTCCCTGGCAGGTCTCATCAACCACGTTTAAGCTTTAGCCGATGGTTTGACGTGGTTCTTCTCCTGCATTAAACCAAAGTGCACATAACCAAACAGTTTCAACGGGTACATGACGACCAATTAGACGAGACCCACGATGTTGGGCAAGATATAAATAGGACACGTTTCTTGTTCAAACTAATTGCAATGGGTTTAGGATTTGGGCACAAAAAGAACGAATTTTCGGAAAACAGTTATAACCAGTCTGGTTACGACAATAACGACGACAACTATGACAATAGGGACAATTCATATGGCGACGAACAAGACTCTTATGGGTCAGGAAAATCCACATATGGCAAAAATCAGGACCGTTTTGGAACTTCAAGTCAAGATCCTTCGGGGTCGTCCAACGATGAGCCTTCCAGAACATCCAACAGGGACTACGACAACTCTTATGGTTCTTCAAAAAATGAAAAATATGCATTTTCTAACAATGATTCTTATGGTTCTTCTGACAGGAACTCATTGGGATCTTCTGTGAATAATGGGTCTTATAGTTCTGGCAAAAATTCGTCTGGCTCTTCCAACCGTGCTGAATCATATGAACGTGAAAACACCTACGAGACTTCTAACAGTGACAACAGCTATGGGTCTTCCAAGCAGGACGATAGCTATAAGTCTTCCAAGCAGGACAGCCATGGGTCCTCCAATCGTGACAACTATGGGTCCTCTAACCGTGACAACTATGATTCATCTAACAGTGACAACTATGATTCTTCTAACCGTGACAACAACTATGGGTCCTCTAACCGTGACGACTTCGATTCGACCAACAAGAACAGCTATGGTTCCTCAAAGCAAAACTTCTCCAACAATGGTGATTCTTATGCTCAACAGAACTCTTATGAATCTTCTGATAGAAACACCAGCGGCTTTTCTAACCAAGACTCTTTTGGTTCTGAAGCAAAATCCTATGGTTTCAACAGGAACAATCGTGATTCAGATCGTGGAGATTCTTATGGATCCAATAATGATGACGACTACTAAACAATTTGACGTCTACATTATTCAACTGTAGTGTAATTATTGTTGTAATGGAGCATATAACACTTGAGTAACATATTTTCTCTTGTATCTAACCACTGATGCAACGGAAAGTGTATTGTGCTTTATGGAGGTGGTTGCTAGATGATTGAGCACCACATGATTTGGAATAGGCAAAGCACCTGAATTATTATCTCTATCCATGGAATTGAAGTTATTCAAAATGACATTCTCTAGATGTGGAGGTAATTGAGGTGGATGTAACCATGCTTGTTGTCCATTTTGTGACCTGCTTTGTTTTTCAATAGCGATATAATATTGTTCCATAACTTTTGGATCAAAAAAGATTGGAGGGATATCAGTTATAAACTCGAGATCCTTACCTGGTTCAGTATTGTTTTCTTCATCGTGATACCTTGAGTAACCGTTGCCCATATCATCATCATCGTTTGTAAGTCCCCACATTGAATCAGTTCGACTTTTCGACATACTACGAGAACGTGACGGCACATTTGGTTCAGGTTCTTCAATTTGTGATGGTTCGAAATTTTGTTGTTGCTGTTCTAGATATGCTCTAACATTTTCAGGAGTAACTTCAACATAATTTACGAAATTACCCATTTGATCAGTGGCTGTTGGTAAAAAATCTGAATAACGTAATTCGTTATCAATAACAAATCTAAATCTATGAGTTCCAACAGGTAATCCAAGAGTAATAAGGAAATTGTTATCTGGTTGCTTTGCTAAACCAATCATTTTACGCCAACCAGTGAATGAACCAGTAACATAAACTTTATCACCACCTTGAACCCATCTAAGCTCGACCGGAACTGTTGCATTTGGATCTGGTTGAGGAGATTCAGGTACAGGAGCTGGAGTTTGTGATTCAGTGGGATAATTAGGAGAATCTGTAGAAGATTTAGAATCATCAAGTTTCATTTGGTCCTCATCTGTTAATATTAAAGTTGATTTTCTCCTTACAGGTTGATGATGTTGTTCATGTTTTGAGTCATTTTCAATGCCGTCTAATGCGTTGGACACATCAACCATTGAAATGTCCTTTTCAGGTGACGACATGTTAATCAATGTTTGGGTTCGAGGCGGGAAAGTAACAACAGTGCGAGTCACGTGTAGTAATTCCAGGTACCGGTCGCGATGGAAGTCCTCAAACTCACCTGAAATTAATGAGTACAGATGGCAGTAGTGTATGACCGAGTTTGGTTGTCGACTTAAGTACGGCATCAGTTGACTCGAGACTAAGTGGTAATGGGTTCCACACACTTATTTTCTGAAAATCCCGATCTAGTTGCAAAATTACTTACAGTCCATTGACTAGTCCATTTTAGGTAATGATGATAAAAGCTGCAACAATTTCTTTGCAACTCACTATCAATTGATGGTGTATAAAAATCCCATTCAAGGCCAGTTTGGGTAATTTCGAATGAATTATTTTGACCCATCGCTGATTTTACTCAATTTTACTCTACCATTTCCTGATGACAATGGTGAACAAGTGCAGCAAATAAGTTTCCATGATTTGGATACCAGAAGTACAATTATAACACAATATGTTGCAGTATACTGTACTGCTATAGCTGCTGGCTTGTCGTTCTTTTTCTTACTCTTGGTTTATACCAAACGCAAGGCGTCTCCCATGTACATTTTGAATCAATCGATTTTGATTACTTTGATTATAAGAAGTGCACTCTTTGTTGCATTTCAAATGAGCCCTATAAGTTCATTTGCAACTACTTTCACTGGTATCCCAATACCTGGAACTGAGGGCGAGGTCAAAATTAGTACTGCTTCTAATGCCTTTCAAGTGATATTAATCACATTGATTCAAATATCCTTCACTTACCAAGTTTACATTGTGTTCAGGTCTCCCAAGGCAAAATGGTTGGGGATCATATTGACAAGTTTAAGTGCTGCTTTAACTGGAGTAGTATTTGGATTGTATGTTAATAACGTCGTTCACACTACTAGAGCTTACAATCATATGTTTTATGAAACTGCTTATGTCATTGATGGATCATGGATTACTGATTTACCATTCATCATGTTTTCGGTTTCTATCAATGTCACAAGTTGCATTCTTATTGCTAAACTTGTGTTTGCAATCAGAACAAGAAGATATTTAGGTTTGAAGCAGTTTCTGAGCTACCATATCTTGATAATAACTTTCAGCCAGACTATGGTGGTGCCATCAATTCTTGTGATTGTGAACTACAAGCTTCTGCACGATTTCAGGAATATTAACTTATTGTCAAGTATCAGTCCAATTCTTGTATCATTGTCACTTCCTTTCTCCAGTGTTTGGGCTTCGACCGCCAACAACACCAGAAACTTGACTAACTCTTTATGGAACACTTTGAAGCTTGATGATAATTCAACTGATGAAAACACTTTGAATGGAGATGCTATGTCCATGTTTCCCGACAAAATTGTGAAATTTGATGAGGATACCACCAGCTTAGGTGATAGCCCCCAGACATTGGGTAAATCTTTCTTTGGTGACGACCCTAGTATTCCTCATGAGATGAGAGAAATTTTACAAGACGACACTTATGGGTCTGCAGACCAAGATTTCAGGGTCGAGACCACAACAAGAATCTCTAACTAATGAATATCTGATTGTATTATTTCCTTTGTAATTCAAATCGTTATTAGGTCATATTATCAAATACTCTCAAAATGTCTCTGATATACTAAAAGTCACCTTAAACGACTTAGATTCGCCCCTGTGGCCTAATTGGTTAAGGTGTTATCCTCCGGTATGAACTCGAGTAAGATAATGATTGCGGGTTCGAGTCCCGCCAGGGGTTTATCTTTTTCACATTTATGTCAAGTGTCTTTTTTTTATCGCCACCAACCCCAAATGTTTCAACGGCATCTCTCAACTGATGGTTTAAGTAGCCTTGAGCGTCCTTAGTTCTAATGTGAATGGATGTAAGAGTATTTATTTTTGGGCACCAGGGTTGCCGCCCTGGGATCACGCGACTATTTTTACCAAATTGTATTTTTGTGTCACCTGAAGGAAATACCTTAAAAAAATTCTCACGTAGATTTTTCACTTACCTATAATATAGAACATATTAAAGATGGCCAAGATCAGTCAAGGTATTTATAATTAAGAGACTAGTGTTACAGTTATGATGAATCTCGTGAAGTAGTGGAGTACACTCATGCAAGAATCAAGTTTTTACAATGAGATAAAGTCAAGTTTCAATCACCTAATATCCGATAATACCATAAAACATAGGAACTGGACATGAACCAAGATTCTATTAATGACACAAGACATAGAGACCCACTCTAATGTTAAGTGGCATTCTAATCACGTCAAGAAGCCAAGTTATCCCTCCTCATCGATTCATATTGTAACCTCATTTTAAATTATTTACTAACAAACAGACGTCTCTTCTTCTCGTTCTAAAGCTAGAAAGGCTTACTTCACTTCTTCTTCTGTTGAAAGAAGAAAGTTGTTGTCTGCTCCTTTATCCAAAGAATTAAGAGAACAATACAATGTTAAATCTTTACCAATCAGAAAAGAAGATGAAGTTTTGGTTGTTAGAGGTGCTAAGAAAGGTACTGAAGGTAAGATCTCTTCTGTTTACAGATTAAAATTCGCTGTTCAAGTTGACAAACTTCAAAAGGAAAAATCTAACGGTGCTTCTGTTCCAATCAACATTCACCCTTCAAAGGTTGTTATCACTAAATTGCACTTGGACAAAGACAGAAAAGCTTTGATTCAAAGAAAGGGTGGTAAATCCGAGTAAACATTTCATATATACTAATAAATTGTACTGTTAGGATTTAGATGTAATTGTGCTGTGATCAAAATTCGCATCCCCATATTAACTAATTTATGTCACTGGTGGATGATACTTCAGCTATTGCTGGAGAAGCAGACTGTGAAATTGTTAATGGGTTTGGTCTGTCCCCACTTCAACGTGCCCCATCAAAATCAGGAAGAAGAACAAGAAAGAGATGGTCTTTCCATAATAATACAAAACCAAATTTAGTTGAAGGACCTTCTGAAGCAACAACTTTAGGCCGCAGACGGTTGAGTGATATCGAAGGTATGGATGGTGTTCATAAAGATATTGATGCCAATCATATCTCTCCTGCTCAATTGTACTCAACCGAATCTGGTAGATTGTTTCACGCTGGTAAGATCTGTATTATTTTAGCTGGTCTCCCTGGTAGAGGTAAAACTCACTTATCGGTATCACTTACACGTTATTTGAGGTGGCTAGGTGTCAAAACTTACTCTTTTCATCTTGGTGATTACAGAAGAAAGAAATTTGAGGATGATTTAGATCATCAATTGTTCATTGAAGATAATGCTGTCAGACTTAAAATTATTAATGAATGTGTCAATGATATGCTTAATTTCTTCGAGAAAGATAAGGGGCAAGTTGCCATTTATGATGCTGTTAATCCATTCCCTAAAAATAGATTAGAGTTACACGAAAAATTCAAGTCTTTGAATATTCAAACATTGTTCATTGAAAGTTCAGTGACCGATGACTCTATCATCATGAAGAACATGGAATCTGCCGCTATCTCATCTCCTGATTATCAAAGTTGGGATTACAACAAAGCCTACAAAGACTACAGTGATCGTATCAAAGCCCTCACTCCATACTATGTGCCTATGAGTCAAGAAGATACCAATAACAAACTTTCATATATCAAGTTCATCAATTTTGGTGAAAGAATCGAGATGCATAACTCAAATTATGGATACTTAATCAATAAAGTTGTGTTCTTCTTGATGAATTCACGTATCAAATTAGGGTCGGTATTCTTTGCTCGTTGTTATAACAATGGCTTAGATTATGCATCAGATCCACCTCTCGATGAAGAAGGTATCAAATATGCCAAAAGATTATCAAAAACCTTAACAAAGTATTTGAAAAGTCAAGGTAAAGATTATTTCGCTGAAGATGGATTCTCTTCAACTTCATCATCTTCAAGCAATCTTAAGAAATCTTTGGATGAGAGACATGCACCCGCTGGAGTTGATGGGGTTGACGAAAATTCGATGGTGATCTGGACATCAGTTAAACAAAGAACTCAACAAGTATCTCGTTACTTTAAGAAGAATAACAACAATGTCAATATAAGGCATAGAATACAATTGAGTCAGAAAAATCCAGGAGTCGTTGGTAGTATGTCAGAAGATGAAATTGAAAAGAAGTTTCCTACTGATTATGAGAACTACCTCAAAGACCCCTATCACCACAGGTTTTCAAGAGCAGAACTGTATCACGATTTAGCCATCAAGATTGAGCCTTTGATTCTCGAAATGGAAAGAATGAGTGGAGATATACTAATTATTGCCGATGAATCAGTTTTGAGAGTTTTTTATGGTTATTTAATGGCATCGTCATGCTTTGATATTCCATTTCTCCCATTCTCCTCTGATGAGATCATTGAGATCAAGTTCAACGCTTATTCCAACACCGCAAAGAAAATTCCTATCAACCATTATGACTAGCTCATGAAAATGCGATTTGATATTGTATAGTTATGTTAGTACCGTTTGCTACTTACAATGCCCCTGATGTAGACAAGTTGATTATAGAACCTGGAGATGCCGATCATACTACAAGTGGGCAAACCACCAAAATATCTGATATAGTCATCAATGCTGGTGGTGAAGACAGGGACAAGCCATCAGAACATAACGATACACCATTAGGTCATTTAAGAGCACAACTTACAACACTCCAGGACAAGGTGAATATCTATCTTACTGAACGAATGCAGAAGGAGAAGCAAACAAGTGATGATATTGAGAGAAGGATCCTTGATGAAGGTGTCGATGAAGAAGATGATGATTAATTACATAAATATATACGTTAAACGATTGATAATACCCTTATCAAGCTTTCTTGCCACCCACGATTTGTGTCATGTTATCTATTGTCTTTTCAAGTGTAGTTTCTAAGTAGTGTTTCTTAGTCTCTAAGCTCTTTTTAGTATCGTTGAATTCCTTAGTATCTTTGCCTAACTCTTTGGTGTAGGTATTGACATCAGTCTTGACAAAACACTTTCCTATACCTTTCCACACTGGCTCGTTGGCGTTTGTGTCACATACATTGTTGAGGGTTTTGGTGGTCAGCGTAATCATATTCAAATTAGTGTTGACTCTATCGAGCTGAAGGTTGCACATGGACAATTCTGCTCTCGACTTGTTGAGTTGGTTATCCATCTCGAGGAGAAGCTTTTGTAAAGCTTCAGGATTCATTGACATGTTTAGGTCCGATTGAGAATTTGAGATTTTTCACCATGTTGAGTTGTACAAGATTAGCATTATACTCTAGTGCACGTATCTCAGTCCGTCGTCTTACCGTCTCACATGTGCTAAAAGCTACTGAGGGGGCCCTGACACTCTCCACAACCAGTTTCGGGGTAGACAAAACTGTTGAAAATAACATGAAAACTGATACTAATAGATTATCGAAGACATTAACCAAGTTTTGGGATAAAGTTGATACTTCCTTCAACGAGAGTACCAAACAATATGATGTTCAATTGGATGGGAAAACTTTAAAAACTCCCCTTGGCTTCCCAATGTCTTTACCTGAGTCAAAGAAACAACTTGCACACTTGATCCAGCATGAATGGGCCAATTTACCTGACCTCAAAATCAAGACCAACTCTATGCCATTAACATCCATCACCTCTAGAGCTATTGATTTGGAAAATGCTTCTGAGCTGACTAGTGAAGAGATTCTTGCTAAAGTTGGTAAAGTTGATGATATAAGGATTGATTTGTTGAGATATTTGGATACTGATACATGTTTAATCTTCACTTTCCATGAAGAGTATGAAGGTGCTTTAAGAAAGAGACAAGATGAATTATACTTGCCATTAATTGCTGAATACGAAGACTTCTTCACCAAATGGGCTGAGAAGAAAGGTAATTTGATGCCGGATAACCATAAAGTCAAGTTACAATACTTAGATTGTGAGACAGATGGTCTTAGAGGTAACAAACAATCAATTACCACCCAAAACATCGCATTAGATTGGCTTAAACTGTTATCGATGTACGAACTTGTTGCATTCGAGAAAGCCGTGTTGACCAGTAAATCATTCCTTTGTGCTATGACGTTGTTAAGATCTAACGTTTACAATCCTGAAAGGTTACAGGAAATTTTACAGCCTAACAAAGATTCTATTGACGATTACTACTTCAAAACCGTTGAAGAGATTATCGAATTGGGTAATATGGAAACGATATTCCAAACTCAACAATGGGGGGAGGTCGAGGATACTCATGATGTTGATAAAGTTGATTGGTTAAGAAATTTAACTAGTGCTGCTTTATTGTGTCATTAGATAAATGCATGTAAATATTTAGCAAAAAGTGTCTCACAAATAAAGTTGAAACTTTTCCATCACATAATTCGCTAACCGCGCACCGCGCAAGTTCCCTTTAAACAGACAAAACATTTGCTCTGTCATACACACTGAAAAATATACAGTATTGGTCGATATAGGACGTTTTTTATTCCAAAGTTTTGGTGTTTAATTAGATTTAACTAACGCTAAACGCGTCAATATGACGACAATTACCGTTATGTCTCCATCAAGCAATGGTGACACATCAAATGGGCTCCAAAATAGCCCGGAACCCGATCCTTCAATCCAAAAACATCATAACACATCCCCTAATATTATAAATCATAAGCCACATGATTCCCCAGATTCAGATGTTTCAGATGGTGCTATTAGTCCCATTACCTCCAGTGAAACTCCAAGACGAGTTAAAGTTTACCTTCTAGATGGCGAAAATTGGTTAGATAACGGTACTGGTTACTGTAAAGGTGAATTAGAACCTGAAACCAATCGTCCTTATTTTATCGTACGAAATGAGTTGAACTCGGAAGACATCATTCTTAAATCTTTCCTCGAAGGTTCTATACAATATCAACGACAACAAGAAACCCTAATAGTTTGGACAGATCCATCAGGTAAGGATTTGGCTCTTTCGTTTCAGGAAACCGAAGGTTGCGCTGACCTTTGTGACTTTATCATCAAGGCTCAGCAGCAGAATTATAGTCCTGAAATTTCTCTATACTATGTGATATCAGGCAATCTGATTACTGAAGGTGAAAACTACTCGCTGTTGGGAGGTGCTGGTGATATCACTGAGCTTATTACGGGACCCATTAATTACCCCAAGTTTCCAGATACAACTAATATTGAAGAAATATTGGAGGTTGTCAATCAGGGTTCTGGATCTAATTATTCTAGAACATGCATACTGAACTTTGTCATAGAGAACGATTATTTGACCAAATTAATCGAAGTCTTCGAACAGTCAGAACAAGAGAAGATCATCATCAACCTTTACGCTTTGAGTGAAATCATTAAAACTTTCATTTTATATAACGAAAGTGCATTTATAGAAGATTTCATCTCCACAGAAAGAAAAGTCATAGGCTTAGTGGGAATCCTTGAGTATGACGCAGAATTCCCAAATTTTAAAGCATGTCATAGAGAGTTTCTTCGTGATAAGTCTCACTTCAAAACAGTTATAGATGTCCCACTCAGTGACAAAGAAGGGGAGCTAACGATGTTCGAGAAAGATTTCTACTTGAATTTCTTGAAAGATGTTGTTCTAGCCCGGTTTTTGGATGATCAGTCAACTACGGTTTTCAATGCTTTGATCCACTCGAATCAGGTTGCAATAATAGAATTTCTCAAAGATTCAGATAGTAACGATCATTTCCTTGATAGGTTGTTCAGATTTTATGATGAGGCTAATGACCTGGTCGAGTTGGAAACTAAGAGGAATGGTATACGAATGTTGCACCAGCATGTTTTGCTAACGAAAAGTATACAGTCTTTTCAAAGAACAGATTTTTTTGCAACTCTTATAAAAAGCGGGCTTTTTTCAATGGTGAAGTTTGCTCTAAAAGATTCTGACCTAGCTATAAGAACCCTAGGTACCGAATTGATTGTGAGCATAATAGAACAAGATGTTTCATTGGTCAACGCAATGGGGGATGGTGAAGCGATAGACAACTCTGACCCCCCTCCAAAACCTGCTGCAGAATTCACCCTGAGCGATGCTGTTGGACTGTTTTCAGAGAAGGATTTGAGATTGAAACTTTCTGATGATATGACTCTCATATCTCTCCTTGCTCAGTTGTTACGTGAGGTCAAAAATCATGGGCTTAAAACACAAGCATTTGAAGCATTGAAGATTTTGCTTGATTCTAACATAGGTTTAGGGAGTATGGATCATGGTGACGAAAAGTGGACTAAAAATGGAAATGGGAACGGAAGTAATGGCTCATCGGACATCAACACTAAGCAGTATTTTCAGGCTTTTTATGCTGGGGTTGCACCTACATTATACGCCGACTTGATTGAATTTGCTAGACAAGACGAACCTAATGAGGAACTAAACGAAAGAATACTCCTGGATCAACTATTATATCAGCAACTCTGTGAACTATTCACATTTTGCACAGGTGCACATAATAAAACTCTTCAACGAGGTTTCTTCATACAAAGTGATGTGGTCTTGGGTATCAGTAAACTTTTGCAGCTCGAATGTCGTATGACGGTGAAGCTTAGTGCAATCAGAAGTTTAAGTCATGTTTTGGCATCCAATGATAAGTTTTACTATCGATACATTCTAAACAAGAAAATAATTGACAAGTTCTTCCAGTTCTTCGAAACAGTTGTTGATGATAATAATTTAGCCAATTCATCATGCCTTGCGTTGTTAGAAGTTTTGAATAATGCTCCAGTTACAGGCAGAAACAAGTATAACATCAAAGTCTTACTCAAGTACATCAACGATAATTACAGAGACTTTTGTTTGAATAAACTAAAATACGTCAAGACTGGAGAAGATATAATAAGGCTTTATGAGAGGCTAGTCCCAGCATCAGATACAAGGCTGTTTGACGTTGACGCACATAGCCATATCGGAAGTTTGGCGGATGACGAATCCGACGAGTCAGATGAAGAGAAATCAGGTGCACAAATCATTAATGCTTCGACGCCAATCAAAGACAGTGACCCTGAAGATAATTCGCCCAAGATCCACAATTTGTTCGAAGATATTGAAAATGATTTGAGCAAAGCTACAGAAAAGAGACAAAGAGACAAAGATATGATGGATGAAGATCAAGATCTGAAGAAGCAGAAATGAGTATCGTGGTGTAGTTCAATGATTATGAGTCTGTAAATTAATGTATACTTCAAGCATGTGCGTTAGTTTTTGTGAGCTCAGCTCAAGAGTTAATGCTGGATCAAACATACGTAAATGAAGGGAGATGGAAACCAAACTTCTTCAATCGGAAGGTGGTGTGGCTGGTGTTGATGCTTTATCCATTCCCACTACTACAAAGTTTCGCCCAATGTGCATAAGATCTAATTGCATTGCACCAGGCGCAACTGCAAACACCGAGGTGTTTAGTGTCTTCTCATCACCAGTGCTGAACAAAGGGCTAAGAAAGTACCACTCCAACGTTAAGGCACTTGTAGAGACGTTGCTGAATCTACAGTGTACCTGCTCTCATCAGCTGGCGCTTTTTTGACAGGAACAGTACATGTAGTTGATTGTGGTGGTTGGCATAGTAGAAATACGAACAAAAGATCACCCCGTCACGATCATTGAAGCTTTAAGTGACGACACAAGGATGTGATGTGAGGTTGATGTTTGATCTATTGATTTTTTTCACGACTCGTCGCGTTCATACTCGACTACGTTATTCTTTCAATCTTGTATCAAGTTTTATACTAGTGGCTTACTGATTATAGTGTAGTTATGTCATCCATCGACCCAGAAACTCGTCGTAAGCTTTTAGTGTTACAAAAAAACGGTGGAAACAAGAAATGTGTCGACTGTGGAGCTCCAAACCCTCAATGGGCTTCCCCTAAATTTGGTATTTTCATTTGTCTTGAATGTGCTGGTATCCACAGAGGTTTAGGAGTTCATATCTCTTTTGTTCGTTCCATTACCATGGATCAATTCAAATCTGAGGAAGTGCTAAGAATGGAAAATGGTGGTAACGATAAAATAGTTGATTACTTTAAATCAAATGGCCTTGATACAAGCTTACCTGCTAAGTTGAAGTATGATAACTATGTTGCTTCTGATTATAAGGAGAAGTTGACTTGTGAAGTTGAGGGTAGAGAATTTGTACCAAAGGATCACTCAGGCGAGAGCCTCCCTGATGGTAAATCTACTCCTTCACCAGCACCATCAGCAGGTTCTAATTCACAACCAGACTCGATTCAATCTCGTCGTCAAGCTGCCAGACCAGATCAAAAGGAAAAGAATGAAGCATACTTTGCTAGTTTAGGTTCAGTGAACAACGCTAGACCAGAAGATTTGCCTCCTTCTCAAGGTGGGAAGTATGCAGGCTTTGGTAATACTCCTGCTCCTGTGACTCAATCTTCAGGTAAGGGTTCATTAGCTGGTTTTACTTTGGATAATTTACAAGCTGATCCACTTGGCACCCTTTCAAAAGGTTGGGGATTATTCAGTTCAACAGTTGCCAAATCTGTTACTGAAGTTCATGAGTCTGTTATCAAACCAGGTTTGAACCAAATTCAACAAAGTGATATTAGTAGTGAAACTAAGAGAGCTATGGCCCAATTTGGACAAAAAATGCTGGAAACTGGTAAGTATGGCCAAGAGACTTTCAATAGTTTCACTCAAGAGATTCAGCAAAATGGATTCAACAAAGCAGTTGATACTAAGTTTGGTAAATTCTTCGAGGGCTTGAGTTTGAGTGATGAACAGAAGAAAGAAGTAGAAACGGCATTTGGATTTGAGAAACCCACCGAATCTGCAAAGATGGAAGGATTCAGTGGTGGTAGCAAGAGGAAAGAAGATGAGGATAAATGGGATGACTTTTGACCACCGTAAGAGTAAGAGTAAAGTAATACATATATTTAGATGTGTCTGATAAAATAATAACAACCGTTGATGACAAAAAAAGGCCTGGAACTGAAAGTAACGAATGACGAGATGCTGAAGTTGGTCTATTATAATTTGGCAGATAATGAGTCACCTTTGATGAGTGACAAGTAGAAATCATACTCATCTTTGAAGCTTTTGTATGAGTGGAAGTATGAATCTTTGACGTAGAAGTAGCGTATGAATGGAAAACTTAATACCCAATCTATCAACCCTACATCTCTCAAGACGGAAGTTATAACAAAGTAGGATGATCCTAAAGCTGCACCAAACAATGCCCCAACGATAACTTGTTGAATAGTGTGATAGAGTAAGTAAACTCTTGAAAAGCAAACACCTATACTTGCTAACAGTAAAACTGCCACTCCTAGATGCTTTTGAACCGGAGTTAAATGCCCTAGTTTGAATATAGTTATGCAGATGAAGTAACCAGCGAAGAAACCCACAAATTGTGAGTGAGCAGATGGCATACCATAAGCAGAAGCAAAAGATCCAGCACCAAAATCTTTATGAAAATCTGGTCTTGGTTCTTTGATTAACCTTTTGACAATCTTATTGACAATTTCTGATACAAGATGACCACCCACCACAATTACTGGTTCGATTTCCCTGGTTAACAAAAACCATGAAGCATAAAAAATCATTGTGTAGATGGGAAGGAGTGACAAGTGTACGCTAAGCATACTCAAAGAATCCTTAGGGTCATATAACACGTAAGTCAAATCGAATGGTACAGGGTTGTACTTTATATCATTAGGATAGTATGTTGGCATTGAAAAATTATAGGTATTGAACGATGGTAATGATTGATTATGTGGGTGTTGATATAATTAAAAAAGGTTAGGAATATGCTGGCATAAGTACTCCACCAATTAATGATGAGTAGCGTGTTTGTGATACAAAGATGTAATTTATTTAAGACAATAGAGAGTACTGAAATTCTACCATAAAAGTAAGAGAATCTCAAATGCTCATTGTTCTCAGTGAAATAATTATTCTTGAGAGCGTGCTATTTAACTCAATTAGGAAACCCAATTGATTTTTTCATCAATTGAATAAAACGCCCGGAGAATAATCGCTTACTAGGCATCAATGATGTTAACGGGCGTTAATTTAACGGAGCGCAACAGTTTTCAAGAGCACATAAAAAATATCAAAATGCATCACAAATCAGTAACATGTAACGCTCATTATTGAGCCTGCTCTATAGCGACTGCATTGAGCCTAGCATGGAGTAATTGTTCATGATATGTAATTACATGAAAAACAGTGACCTTGGCATGAATAATTAGTGCCACGTCTGATTGAAACCCGCTCAATCCCTGAATTAATTCCGGTGTTTAAAAACTTTTCACTACTGGTTAAATTCATATTCAATTAATAGAATACGTGTTTCCAATACCATTTCCTAATTAGTGAATAAAACTAATTAATTATGTTTTTTAGATCAGTTTACGGTATTTCAATATATATTTATTACTATTTACTTAATTAGTATATTAGAATGCACTAGAGTCGAGTCATAATCATTAAATTGAGGTATAGAAGTTCATGTGAGATGTTGTTTTATGATCGACACCGTGTTAGCCTTTCAATGTTGTAATTGCCTCTTTTGTTGGTCTCTTGCCCATCTTGCTGTATCTCTTGTCGAATTGCTAAATGTTGCATTAGCCCTTGTCTTTTTGATAAATTCTGTTACCCATGGTTGCTCATACATTTGTTTGAACTCGCCATTAGGGAACATTGCACCAATATCTCCAATTAATCCGCAAATTGATGAAGCAACTGAATCAATACTTGCCATATCAATATCTGATGCCATTTGACTTAAAAATGCAAAAATTTCTGGAATGTACTGGAAAATAACCTGTGGACTATCTTGTAACCCACCAACAATTCCAGAATAGCATTCAAGAACTGCTTCTTTAACATTGTAAACATATTCATAAGTCTCATCACTACCATCATCAGGTTGAATTGCGGCAGCAACACGACAAATTTGAACAACAAAATCAACATATGGTTGGAAATTATTTCCCATAGATGTGGCAACATGGCCAAAACATGATAAAATTGCTGGTCTTAATGTTCGTTTAACCTCAGGGTTACTCAAAATCGTTCCTAAAATATTCATAAGTCCACTCAAGTACGGTAAAATTCCTTCACCTAATGAATGTGTTAAATCAGCAATAATACCAACAGCAGTAACAGCAGTTGGTGATTCAATGTTTGATAATGCTTTGGTCAAAAATGGTATAAAACTATCCATGTATTTGGCAAAATTTTGACCAATAGCAGAAGCAACAGCTGAAATGGCAATTAAAATATCCTCTTCAATTAAGGAATTTGATTCTTGAACTTGTAAAAGTTTAAGGAACATTTGCATTAAATTATCAGCAGCTTGGAGTACATCATCATTCAATCTTCTGATAATCGTCGTCAATAATGACAACATACTCACTTGTAATTCTTCCAAATTGGTTTTGGCCTCCGTTGAAATTGGTTGTTGTTGTTCCACTGTAGTTTGTTCCAATCTGGTGATGATTGATTGTGCAATTTGATGAATAACTGGTATAGAATCCACTGCACTGGTACGAACAAATGTGGATAAGGATTCGTATGCAGCATCTCTTGAACTAGCTTCATTTTCTTCTTTGTTAGATAATTGAATCAAAAGAGGAATGATTGGAGGTAAGTATTGAGATAACACCGTGCTTTGTGCATCTGGCCCTTGTGTACATAATTGCTCGACTAAATTCATGAAAGTCCAACAGCAGTTAACAGCAACTTTGGGATGATCTTGTAGCCCACTTATCAATGCCTCTAAAAAGAGAGGAATTTGTTGGTCCAAATCTATCACGCTAATGGCAAATTCGGCGACCCTTCCCAAACACCATGCGACAGTTTCCTTAACTTGAAGGAATTCATCTTTGATCAATGGCAAAATCATTGGCAATGCAGTTGCAATTGTTGATTTTAACTGTTCGATATCTGGGCCTTCCAAGATTGATCCAAATGCCATAACAGCAGCTTCTCTATACCTCCAGTCGGTCAGTGTAATACTCATACCAACAAATTGAATTGTAGGTTCAACAATGTAATTACCAGTGTTTTGGGCGAATAATTGTAAACAAGCACCGGCAGCCATAGCAACAGACCAATCATCATCATCAAAGTCCTCATTCTGTCTTGTTAATAATGTCAACAAAGTCGGTAAAACATCTTGAATTGCTAAAAGGGCAAAATTGTAACACACAAGATGTTGAGTGGCTTCAATACCATACTCTGATCTTTGCATATTGAAATCGAGTTCTTCTTCGCAAACAGCTGACCAGAATTCAACAGCCATACAAGCCACTCTTTCATCAGCACTTTGCATACCGGAAACAGTCAAACTGTAGAGAGCCTTTTCCATATAAACTGACATGTATCTGTAATACAAAGTCATGATTTTAGCCAAACAACCAAATGCGGCGGCTTGTAACTCTCTGTTATCAGCTTGAGTAGCTTCACAAACCACTTGCATGATGTAATTTCTCTCACCTTCTCTTTCGAAATTATGCTTGATAAATTCCAAAGATAGTACCAAAGCATTTAAGGCTGTTAATCTAACAATATCATCAGTTTCGTTAGCTTGGGCACCTTGAACAATAGCAATCAAGATACCATTTGATTGAGCAATAATAGCAGGGTCGTTGGGGTTTGCAGTTTCACAAATATAACCGATTGCTAATAAGGATGATTTTTTGATATGCACAGGATTTTCAGCTTTAGTATTATCAATAATCATAGGAATGAGTTCAGGCCATTCTTCACGAGGAAGTTCTATATCTGCGATGGCAGCTACTAATTGAGCTGCAGCACCTGAAGCTCTATCATCAGTTGATAGTAAAGCTTTAACTGAAGTTTCCTTTATTTTGGCTTTGGATGCAGCATCTAAAGAAACCCAACGATTGTGTAATTGATGTCTCGTTTGAGTGTTCTTTGAAGTGAATTGATTCTTTAAACCAATACCCGCCAACATTCTGACTTCAGTTTTAGCATCTTCATTTGCTAAAGCATCAGTTAATAATGATACATATTCGACAAAATGATTCGTTGAAGCCTCATCTAATTGACGTTCAGCATCTGCTCTTTTGACTGGGTCTGGACTTAAGATAGCGTTTTCGAGAATTTCCAATATGTTCATGATTCACTCACTATCCTAAATGTGTCAACAAAAATAAATTCAATTGAATTATCAAGAATTAAATAAATACGTTGAGTGACCAATCCAAGAAGATCTATCTGTTTCAATATTGAATTTGAATCAACTATTCGTCCTAAAAATTCCTTAAAAGAAACCTGATAAGATTAATGTAGGATTTAATTAGTATCACGAAGAAAAAACTTCTGAACGAGAAATTCGCGGTCGTGGATTTGATTATTACCAGGTTGGGTGAAATACGATTACATTGATAAGTTCATTTACACTATAAACAATTCAATTAAGATTTCTGTTCTACAATTGAATGTAAATCAGTTAAAGTCTCTTCCTTTTTGAGTCCTCCAAGATTTGAACCATTACTATTACCACTGATTTCTTGGGGTTCTTCATCTTTTGAAACAGTGGTATCACTTATCTCTATGACTTCTGACTCTTGTTGAATTGATTCATCAACTTTTGATTGATTCTTTTCATCTAATAATTTCTTCAATAATTTCTCTTTAGCTTTCAATTCAGCTGCCTTTTGTTCCAATAGAGCTGCTCTACTTGCTAATTCTTTTGCACTTGCCATTTCCATCTCTTCAAGCTTTTGTTGTCTCTCTAATATCCTCTCATGTCTAATAACATAAGGAACCGTCTCACTAATTTGCCTTAATTGATTACGTTGTGGTGCAATTGATAATCTCTTGAAAGCAGGATTATTAGTATTCAAATTGTTTCTTGGTAATGGTTGTTTTGGACTGTTTTGGTCAATAGAAACGGTAGAAGTAGATGAAATGAATGAAGCTGAATCTCTCAATTTTGGTGATGGCATATCATCTTCATCTAACAACATGGATTTTGCCTTTGATGTAGATGAAACTACCGATTCGGTATCATGAAGATTATTACCACTGCTGTATGTCAATTGAGCCAAATTAGACAATGAGGGAACTGTACTATCAGGAATTGGATTCTCGTGAGTATCGTGGAATTCAGATTCATCATCTCCATCAATGCTAGCCCTACCAGTGACCTTTGATAATCTTTCAGTTCTGTAGCTCTCGTATAAGAAATCATGAGTTAAATCCTTTAAGTCTTGTAAGTGAGAGCCTAAAAGTACTGATTTCAATATGGGGAAATCGCTGTACTTTGGATTATTTATGTCAACTAAACCCCATGGGTATTGTCTTGCTTTGATAACTTTTGATGCTCCTGTCTTTGTATCCTTAATCTCAAATTCATCTTCTGAACAGATCAAAGCGAATGGTTGTAATTTAGCTAAAAATTTGCATTCTTCAATCAACTCGTAATCTTCATTCTCGTCATATTCATTCAAGTAGTTATCAAATTGGAAAACAGGAACGTTGAACCTTTCGATATCAATTCTGATTTGCTTCTTGAAATGTTTGAGTTCAGATTCAGTGAATGAATCAGCTTTACCAATGACGGGAATGATGTTGACATACTTGGATAATCGTTTCATGCAATTGATATCCAACTCTTTCAAACCATGGCCACTTGGAGTAATAAAGTATAACATGACATGAACTCTAGTGTCGACGAATCTTGGATTTCTTCTTATTCTTGTTTCTTCAGCTAACACCAAGTCGAATTGTTGTTTTAAATAATTTTCAATTTCAACGAAACAGATTTCATTATTCAAATTATCACCAAAGCCAGGGGTATCAATGATACTCAAGTGTAATTTAACGTTTGAATCATCTATAATTTCGACTTTTGTTTCTGTTAAAGCTATACCAGGTTCTTCGTTGGCAGTTGAAGGATCAAAATCGTTTCTCGTCAAGATAGCAGTATTTGGTAAAGTAACAGATTTTGCTGAAGTGAATGATAATGTTTGAGTTTCAGCAGCTGTTTTTGAAGACTCAAATCTGTGACTTAAAACTTTCTTGTTCATTAAACTATTAATAAACGTTGTTTTTCCAGTACCCAGTTCACCAACGACCATGAAAGTGAATTTGATACCTTTTCTTGCATCCTTCCTATAATTGATCATAGGAGAATTGGATATCATAGAAGGCAGTTCATAAATGTACAGGTCTTCCATAATGGTTGCACTGAGAAGTTTGGATGTTTTGAATTAAAATGAATTTCGTGCTTATGGTGCAGGAACACACGTCTAAAAAAGGTTGCATGTACCTTAAACGCCACTTCATCTATGATCCCATGATCTAGCTTAGAGACTACGATCTGATCTACTAATACGCCCAGGTTCTATATCGTCTTCACTGTTTTCAGTACTATGAACAGGTGGCAGTTTAGACGACAATGGGCAACAAGAGCGAAATTCCTCGATTTGTCAGGATTAACCCAGGAGAACACCCCCTGTATGGACTAGGGAAAAGGAAATTGAAACAGTTCCACAAGTCTACCACTACAACTACTTATCAGTGTAGGAGGCGGTGCTACCTCAAGAATTTAGCCGAGTGAAGTCTCGTGGAACACACGACTATTTAGACGGTGGGATCATGATTGTATCATTATTTTGTGGGAGCATCACCATGCAGTTCATGTTAGCATTTCCACTTCACCCTCACAACCAATAAGTAAATAGTGTAGGTGTAGTGGATTTATGGATGATGTGCACGTGACTTCCAGAGTACTCCAGATTTCCGTATTTCGCAACCACCTGATTGCACCCGATTAATCCATGTCTTTCAAAACTCTCTCAGCTAAAGCAGCAGCTGCTCTCGATAAAGAGCTTATGTCTAGTGGAGGGTTCTCCATCGATCAATTGATGGAGTTAGCAGGACTTGCTGTTGCTCAATCGATTTATACCGAGTTCCCACCTACTTCCAGTAACGACAAAATCTTAGTCTTAGTTGGACCAGGTAACAACGGTGGAGATGGCCTTGTTGCTGCCAGACACTTGAAGTTATGGTCAGGGTATGACCCCATTATTTACTACCCTAAGAAGAGTACCAAAGTTCAGCTATACACTAATTTAATGACACAATTGAACGATTTAGGAATCAAAGAAATTGAGTCACTTCAAGAGGTGAAGGACTTGCTACTTGCAGGCGGAAATAATGGCGTTAAATTAATCATTGATTCGTTGTTTGGATTCTCTTTTAAGCCACCAATTCGTGCACCTTTTGACGAATTGATTGGTTTCCTCAGTGAAAATCATTCTAAAATAGCTCCTATAGCTGCGGTGGATATTCCATCTGGTTGGGATGTGGATGAAGGGCCTATTGATGTCGATATCAAGGCCACAATGCTCGTGAGTTTAACCGCACCGAAACCTTGTGCTACTCATTTCAACAAACCAGGGTTGATTCACTACCTTGGTGGAAGATTTATCAACCAAAAGGTCGCTGAAAAATACGATATCCAATCTTTGATCGGGTTGTACAAGAATAATGATTTAATCGTCAAATTGTGAATGCATATTATCTAGGTATAATCAGTATTAGACTCTTCCGAAGCGGTTTTCTCGTTCCAATTCAGGCTGTTTAGGAGATGGTTTAGAGAAATGTAGTTCCTTTGAAAGGAATGATGCAATTGAATTCTTGATACTGTGCTCTTTAGCTGATTTATGAATATCTTGTGGGTTTGATGCAGAAACCAGACGGTTGGTGTTCTTCACATCGTGTGCCAAAGGGGTTGAAAACCTTGGAGGATGAAACATGGGTAGGTTTGATGATGCAGATCTTGGTGGTTTAGGTACAATACCATATTTAGAGTAGTCATAATCATTACCTGAGTCCAAACAATAACTGAAGGGCCTTTGTCTTACTTGTCTTTTGATTTCCAGCTTCATATCCAGTAGTGACATATTAGAAGTGACCGAACCACAACTATATTGAGAGTAAGCACTGACTGGTCTGACTTTTGCAGCAACAGTTTTCCTTGTCTTTTTCACTTGTAATGGACTCGTTATGGTTTCTTTCGTTGGAGAAATCTCCTTTTCTATTAATTGAGATTCTTTGACTGCTACTGATGCCTCCACCTGTGGAAGAGTAGGAAGAGTCTTGGTATTAAGACTGTTCGTTTGTGATGATTTATCGCTGAACAAGCTGTCTTCCACACTAATTTGATCTGGAGCAGGACCATCCTCAAAGAAGTCAGAGTAGACACTTTCTCCTGAAGTTGGTGATTCAGATTCATAGATCTCAACAATCTCCAAGAGATCTTTAGCAATAACGTCCATTTCTTCCAGATTGGCTCCGTCACTAGGAGCCGTAGAGGTAGAGCCACCTGAGAATAAACTGTCTATATCTTCAGTATCGTCATCTACTATGATATGCTTAGCTCTGGTGACAGTGGAGTCTGAGTCCTTTGAACTCAAACCGGAGTAAATGCTAGCACTGTAAACGGATTTTTCATCTTCCTCATCGACAATCGAGAGAGCTGGACCAACTGGCGCTATCATAGAAACTGCTCTGTTATTTATTGGTCTTGGTGGTGTAGGAAGCTCCTTATCAGTAAAATCCATACTGGGAAATGTTGGCATACTCACAATTCTTCTACCAGAAGGAGATTTGGATGAAGCTCCACTGGGTGTGATGAACCTCTTTATTTTTCCAGTTCTTTGACTGAATACGGGAAGCATATCAGGGAGTTCTTCCCGTTTGAAAGTACTAGGCAGGAATGTTCTAACTGCATGACTCAAATCTAAATCTAATTCAGCGGGTATGGGAAAAGGTTCATCAGAAACCGATAATGTTTGTCTCTTCACCAAACGTTTCATTGGCCTAATTTGAAGGTTTCCCTATTTCTTATATAAAAGTTGGATCAGTACTTGGTGCTGGTTAATTAACCCAAAAAGGGTTTGTGTGCGGCTTTAAGGAACAATTGGTTGTATTTTTAGTGAGGTCTCAGGATTTCGGCTATTATTAGTTTTCACCACGACAATGATCCTGATCAATGCGTGTTCTCTACTGTTCGATTGGTCAGAGCGTTAGACGATGTTGTGGAATGTATTCGTGTAATTTATTCTTTTTCCACATTTTTTGCCAATATTACTTTTTTCCTATGCAAGGAGTCAAGTGACAACCAGATAATTGCTACTTCAATTTTTGTTCCAATCTAATGGAACAGATTAACCCACAAAAGAGCCATAGTAACAGCTTTGGTTATGGAGGCCAACTCGAATTGCTTAGTGATAGTATTCAGAATCAATCCTGCCTATTCAGGAAGGGACTCTCGAGATTGTTACCTAAATAGGCAAGTTTGCAAAAAGTTTACCCTATTTGTACTCATGGTATACCTTTATAAAGGTTCGCTATTCTCCACAGAAGCATCGTACAATCAACTCACACCCTCTTTTTAATTCATGATACCTGCATACCAAAACTCTGAGTCTGGTTCAGACGAAGAGAAAAATTCATCTCATGTTACTCCATTGTCGTTTCGTAAACCTAATACAAGAGTCTGTCAAACACCCACCATCATAGCCACTTGTTTGTCGTTTATATTACTCATCACGAGTATTTTTGTAACTCCTTATGCTCCTCAGTTTTCTGTCAAGTTGAATGAAATTCCTGGCACTGATGTTTCAAATCAATTGTTAGTTAACATTCGTGAAGGTTTGCACATGATCTCCTTCTTTGCCCAGGATTTCAGTTTTAGTCTCGAAAATTATGATAAAGCTGATACAATCGACACATTTGACGGTCATAACACCTACATTGTCAGTTACAATTATTTCAAAAAAATAAGTCCAGGTCATGGCGACCTACTGGCAAAAATGGCAGGATTAGACCTCTTTACTGGCTTGGTTAGTGATATTGGAGCACAAGTAGCCAACATGTCCAAGTCTGAGAATCCTGAGCTGATTATAGACTCAATTGTTGTCACTTATCACCACACTATAATGAATTTAGACGAAATGTACCTTGATGCTCAAAAGACTGGAATCTATCCTGGTCATTTTGACGAAGAAACTCTCCAGGCAGGTTCTCGTGCTTATGAAATGAAAAACTATGCCCACAAAATGCAATACTACCCAAACATTTCAACTACTATTTGCAGTATCTGCTTCCTTGTACTTTCATTTGTTTTGTTCAGATGCTATAAAGATGTGGTGAACACTACAATCATTATGTTGGGAGTGGCAATTCCTTCAGTACCTTTGATATTCCAGTTCTTCGTTTGGTGGACTGAACTCAGATACTACAACAAACTACACAAACTTCTTCATCATACGGAACTAGGTCAAATAAAATCACTTTATGGATACAAAACCTTACAGGGAACAGTGTTGGGATTTCTCGTTATCCAAATTTTGATGACTTATGTTTACGTACAATATAGAACTAAATAATCTAATGAACTCTATCTTTAGTTTTTGAATACTGAAGCGAATGCTTGTTCGAAATCAGCAATCAAATCATCAATATGTTCAGTACCAACAGATAATCTGATTAAATCTTTAGAGACACCAGCATCAGATTTTTCTTGATCGCTCAATTGTTGATGAGTTGTGAAGTATGGGGCAATAACCAATGATTTTGAATCACCAACATTGGCCAAGTTAGAGAAGAGTTTCAAGGAATCAACAACTCTTGGTGCAGCCTGCTTGAAAACATCCTCTGGTTCTTCGTCCAATGATTTAATTCCAAATGACAAACATCCTCCATAGAAACCTTGATGGTTTAAGTATTTCTTACTTCTTTCGTGGTCTTCATGAGATGGTAAACCCAAGTAAGAAACCCAACTGACATAAGGAGATTTCTCCAAATATTGAGCAAGTTTCAAAGCATTTTCAGATTGCCTTTCCACTCTCAATGATAATGTTTCTAAACCTTGTAAGAATAAGAAAGAAGCAAAAGGATTTAAAGCTGGACCAACATCTCTTAAAATTTCAACTCTCAAGAACACATGGAAAGCGTCTGCACCAAGGGCATCATTGTAGACCATTCCATGATAACCTGGTGATGGTTCACTAAATTGAGGAAACTTCTTTGGGTATTTTGCCCATGGGAATTTTCCTGAGTCAACCACAATACCACCGATGGTCGTACCATGTCCACCAATCCATTTAGTAGCAGAATGAACTACAATATCAACACCATGATCAATTGGGCGAATCAAATATCCACCAGCTGCAAAAGTGTTATCAGCTACCACAGGGACACCTTTGTCGTGAGCCACTTTGGTGATTCCCTCGAAATCAGGTACGCTGTACTTTGGGTTACCAATTGTTTCCACATAAACTGCCTTGGTCTTTTCATCGATTAATTTTTCGTAATCTTCAGGATCTGATCCAGTGACAAATCTAACTTCAACTCCAAATCTTTTGAAAAACACTTTGAATTGGTTGTAAGTACCTCCATAAAGGTATGAAGAAGACACAATGTTATCACCAGCTGAAGCCAATGAAGTAAGAGCAGCGAATTGAGCAGCTTGACCAGAAGCAACTGCAACTGCAGCTCTACCATTTTCTAAAGCAGCAATTCTTTGTTCAAACACTGTTGTAGTTGGGTTGTGCATTCTAGTGTAGCAGTAAGAAGGATCTTTCAAAGCAAAAACATTAGCCCCATGTTCTGAGTCTTTGAAAACATAAGAAGTTGTGGCATAAATTGGTGGGGCTCTGGCTCTATGAGGACCCTCAACGTCCTGTCCAGCGTGTAATTGAAGGGTTTCGAATTTTAAGTCCAACAGCATCAATGATTGATTGGGAAATCTTTACCTTTTATACCCAGAAAATTGTGGATTTTCGTAATTGATCTAAAGTGCTCAAGTTCATTCGGTCTCTACATAATAAATTAAAGTGAGGAGTTTTAAGCCCCAAATGTTGCAAAAAAAACCTAGTAAATGCCACAGTTTTGTTAAAGCCGACCCGTTGATAAATAATGGGTTTAAGATTATGTAGTTGATACTACAACTCTTTGTAAGACTCCAATGTTGATGATAAGATATATTTGTTCATATATCATAAGAATTGCGCAAGCAGGTGTGAATGTTGAAAATCAAAAGTGGAATGATGTTCACAAAATTAGAATTGTCTTTGAGCACAAAAGCTAATGCAATAATGGGTTTAGCTCAACCAACCCCATAAGTAGCTACAGCGCCCTTGGGGTTGGACAGAGATTGTAGTTCACGTGAAAAGAATGGAGTAACTTTATACAAGTAGTGTATGATCAGATCAAGGAAGGTCTCTTAATGGTTGAGGTCTGGAAATAGCAGTATAATGCGTCGTTCATCCAAGCAGGGGATTTCAATCATGTGTTTCTCCCGGTGTTCTGCAACAATTGTGAATCCCTGATTGATTTACTAGGTTTAACTTGCGGCCCTTTTTTTAATAATTCTGGAAGTACTAGTGGATGAAACAGTGAGTTTTCTCTATTAGATGATAAACTTGACCACAAACCTCTTTTCTGGATCGTCTTGATCCTCTGACTTCAATCCAAGACATCATCACCACTGAAGGGTATTCAAGATAGTGCAATCAAGTCATAGCTGATCGCTACACGCTCGCTTTATCAACAAAATGCAAAAGAGCCAGTGCATTGGCACAACTACAAGAGGAGTCAGGTGCAAAAAGGCAACAACAAACAAGTACTGCTCGTATCACGATCCACTGTTGAAGTCTAAGCCGAGAAATTCTGGTCGAACGCCAGATAAAGGGTTTATTTACATCTACACATTGACGAAATTTTTTGACAGAAATGTTGATGATTGGTTCAAAGTGAGAAACCTACCTGATGCTAAGGCAAAGAACAAGGATAAATGGAAGACATACAAATTCAGGAAATCTTCTTTTGCCCTTGTGAAGATAGGGAAGACAACTCAAACTGTGAAACAGCGAATAAATCAGTGGGAAGATAAATGTAAGCATGATTTAACAATAATAGACCCCAACCACGACGAGAAGCTTCGACGAAAAACAGGCCTCCTCTCAATGTTCATGAAACTTTCTTTGAATAAGACTCACTATCAAACTTATAGAGACAATGGATTCTATTGCAGTAATCACTTGTCGTTGGTAGAAACTGAAGTTCATAGATCTCTTCGACAAAGGTATGGTTATGGGAATGTTCATTGCCAGGGATGCTTGAACAAGAATCAAGATAACCATTCATCTTACAATATCCACATCGAATGGTTTCTAATCCCCAAACGAGAACTCAAGTACGTTTATGAGTTGATTGATCAAACAGCTACAAAATTCAAATAGGCTTACATATAAAGTACAAACAATTCAACTAAAACTTTTCTTAAGTATTCATGTAAGTTGAGGGATCCACACCTTCTTCAGGGAAGTCAGTAATTTTAACGTCAAATCTTGATTGGATTTGTTCCAAAACTTCTTCGTCTTCTTTTGTTGAAACGAAAGAGACAGCTAAACCTTTTGTACCAAATCTACCAGCTCTACCCACTCTGTGTAAGTATTGATCAGCTTCGTTTGGTAAATCGTAATTAATAGCCAAATTAATTCTTTCTATATCGATACCTCTAGCAAAGACATCGGTAGTAACACAAATTCTCTTGTTGAATTCTTTGAAAGATTTGTATCTTCCAATTCTTTCTTCTTGTTTTAAACCAGAGTGAATAACAATTGATGGGAAATTACAAGCACACAATAATTTGTTTAATTCATTAGCTCTTTGGATTGATTTAACAAAGATAATAACTTGGTTAAATTCTAAAGAATCTAATAAATCACTCAATTTACGGTTCTTGTCCTTTTCTGCCAATTTAATGTAATATTGTTGCAAACCATGTAAAGTCAATTTTGCTTCATCATCAACATAAATTTCCAATGGATTTTGCATGAATTTTTTACAAATTGGTCTGATTTCTTGGGACAAAGTTGCTGAAAACATCATAACTTGCTTTTGGTGAGGAGTAGAACGGAAAATATCTTGAACATCTCTTCTCATGTCAACAGCTTCCAAGACTTTATCACATTCATCAATAACGAATGACTTGACGTTGTTCAAACGAATAGCCTTTTCAGTTACTAAAGCATGTAATCTACCTGGAGTAGCGACAATGATATGAGGACAAGTATCTTTACTCTTTAATTTAGCGATATCCTTTGCAATTGGGGTACCACCATAGAAAACTTCAGTTTTAACATCAGGCATGTACTTTGAGAAACGAGCGTATTCATTACGAATTTGATAAGCCAATTCTCTGGTATGACAGATGACTAAAGTTGAAACTTCACCAGCAACAGGATCCAATTGTTGCAAAGTACTTAAAACGAAAACGGCAGTTTTACCCAAACCAGATTTAGCTTGACATAAAACATCAGTACCTAAAATGGATTGAGGAATACAGACTTGTTGGACTAATGTTAGTTATTGGACTTAGTCTGCAATAAAGTAAGGATATGAAACGAGGATCCAAACTTGTAAATTAAAAATTGGAATAAAAACAATCAACGAGTTTTCAACATCACTCGTTGACATATCTTACTTTATTGCACCCTTAATGAGTACAAACCTTCTGAAGGATGTTCAAAACCACAATCACCGATAGCTCTTAATAACTCCGGTTTTAACAAGAAGTCTCTGAAACCAGTTGCGTGAATTCCAACGTATGAACCCTTTTTATCAGCTTCCTTTTCGGTAGAAGCATCTCCCGAAGTGGCTGGAGCGGTGGAAACGGCGATTTCTTCGGAATCAGAGTAATCTAATAATTCTTCTTGACCTTCGTTTGACATTTGGTGTTTTGAGATGAATGTTGGTGCGTCGACAATTTAGGTGCGATTAGTTCGGTGAATCCACGAATTTCTTCTGGTAGAATATTTCGCTTTCATGTTTAGATCAAGTGTTAGAAGAGTTAATCGTTCAGTGAGTTTCAAGCGTTGGAACTCTCAAGGGCCACTTTCAAAATTCATCAAGATTCAGCAACTTATGCAAAAAGACCCAGAAGTTGCTGAAAAATTAGAACAATTGAAAAATCATGCTCTTAAATTGGGATTTGACAAAGATACAACTATAACACCAATGAAAATCGCTTCATTAATTGCTGATAAAGATTTAAGAAGATTCACTAGAGAATTTCAGGAGGTTTTAATCAAGAATGGAATTGAATTTAGTAAAGAGGATGCCATGCATTTTCAAGAATTACTTGCTTCAAAGCCAAAGTAAGTAAATGATCTAAATAGTATAATTATGTATAGCTTTATCATTTTTTAGAAAATGATTTGGAGATGTTAGCAGCTTCTTCAATTGCTCTTGCAATAGCACCTTTGACCCCAGCATCTTCCATCTTCAATAAACCACCAATAGTTGTTCCCCCTGGGGTACAAACTCTACTCTTTAACACAGCAGGGTGTTCATTGGTTTCAACTGCCATTTTACCAGTACCTTCCATAACTTTGGCAGCACATTGTTGAGCGATATCATAAGGAATACCCATTCTAACACCACCTTCAATCATAGCTTCCATAACTAATAAACAAAAAGCAGGAGCAGAACCAATAAGAGCAGTAGCAGCATCCATATTCTTCTCAGGAAGTTTAACAGCTTTACCAACTGGACCAATTAATTTCATAACTAAATCTTCATATATTGGTTCAGCAGCAGGTGAAAGGGCAATACCAGCCATTCCACAACCGAATTGAGCTGGAGTATTAGTCATGACTTTAGCAACATAAGGGGAAAAAATCAGAATTTCATCAATTGTCACACCTGCCATCAATGAAATGACTAATTGTTCATTTAAAGCAGATTTGACTTCTTCGTAAATTAGTTGATACAAGAATGGCTTACAAGCAAGAATGATCACTTTTGATTCAGCGACGGCTTTAGTGTTTGATTCTGCACCCCATGAAAATTCAACAATTGGGTTTGAAATCCTAGTTTGAGCAAGAGCACTCAGTTCAGCAGATTCATTACAAAGAATGATCTTACTTGGATATTGATCAAATTTACTTGATAAGATAGCAGAGGTAACAGCAGTACCCATGATACCTGCACCTAAAACAGCAATTGTATAGTCCTTCATTGATTTTTCACTTTTGCAAATTGGTGGGAATTATCAACAAGATAAGTAGACCAATTTTTCGTAGAGGGGAATCTAATTGAGAAAATCTCGCTGACACCTTCCCTATAAAAAAATCAAAGTTAAACTGGCTAGTATATTGAACCGAAGGCATTCTAAAATTTTTCTTACATTGCTCATAACCTATATTCAACGATTAAAGCCAATATAATGAAGATATTTGGTAATTGGATTACTTGTTCAAATTGTTATTGTTGTTTTATAATAACCAATAACAACATGTAATTTGTTAACTTACGATTTTAATTAATTTGTGTTCTTGGATAAACCTCACTTTTACTGACAAATTGGGGCCGAAATTAACTTTTCAGTAATCGATTTGTCCTTTTTGTATTGAACAAATGTCACTTTGGGATAAGACAAAGTTGGTACAATGTCCAACTCTAAAACCAACTTTTGAACAATTTGCTGACCCTATAACTTATTTATCAAGTGAAAATGTGAAAAAACTCGGTAATGAATACGGAATACTCAAAATAATACCCCCTGATGGTTGGAGACCTCAGTTCCTGTTATCTACAGATTTCAGATTCCACACAAGATTACAGAAATTAAGTGACCTTGGCCTTTCAACGAGGTCCAGGAAATTCTTTATCGATAATATTAATCGATTCCAAAAAATGAGACGTAGGAAACTATTAAGACCTTGCTTCAGAGTCGGCCACAACAAGATTCACTATTATGACTTGTTTGTACAGTGTGAAAAGTTTGGCGTGTTCAAAGAAATTAACTGGAAGTCACTTAATGAAAAATTCAATTTACCACTAGATTCGCTTGCTCTTCAGGAAGAGTACGTAAAGAATATCAAACCTTACGCTGAATTTTTGAACGATAATGATTCAACTCAGTTCCCAGTTTCCGACTCGGAAGATGAATATGAAAGTTGCTTGGTATGTGGAAAGCATGATGCTCCCACTCTCACACTATTGTGTGACAACTGTGATAACCCTTACCATCTCAAATGCTTGGACCCGCCTCTCCTGTCGATCCCCGACGGCGACTGGTTCTGCAATAAATGCTTAATTGGTACTGGTGAGTATGGCTTCGAAGAAGATCCTGATATTCAATACACCCTCAAGGAATTCTTTGATATCTGCGATGAGTTCACTAACGAGTTTATGAAAGAACACCAGATCAAAAATCTTACTGTGGACGTCATCGAAAAATTCTTTTGGAACTTAATAGACCAACAAAATAGTGATATTGAGGTCAAGTACGGCGCAGACATTCATAATTTGAAGCCTGGACAGATAAGTGGCTTCCCCATGATGAACACTCCACACGAGGTAAGGTCAAAATACCCAAAAGAAGCTTTTGATTTCTATATGAATCATTTCTTCAACTTGACTAATCTACCTTTTGCCAAGGGGTCTCTTCTAAACTACATTGAAAACCCCATATCCGGTATGACGGTTCCATGGATATATATTGGTTCAATGTTATCGACTTTTTGCTGGCATGTTGAAGACCATTACACTCTATCCGCAAACTACTGCCATTTTGGTTCAACAAAAAAATGGTACGCTATACCGTCAAATGATGCTGATGCCTTCGAAGAACTCATGAAGCAGAGTGCACCTGACCTTTTCAAGAAGCAACCCGACTTACTTCATCAATTAGTAACACTTTTGTCTCCTATGAAGATAGCTGATAGTGGAATCAAGTGCTGTTATGCGGATCAGAATCCCAATGAGTTCATTGTAACATACCCAAGAGTTTATCATGCTGGATTCAACCTGGGGTTCAACTTCAATGAAGCTGTTAACTTCACTATTGACAATTGGCTCGATTTTGGCGAAAAGAGTATCAATGATTATAGGGACATAAGAAAGGAGAATGTGTTCAATCACTACAAGTTAGTTGAGAATATTCTAAGAAGCTTCTTGAAGGGATCCGAAAGTATGGGGTTGGATGTGATAGAAAAATGTCTTGAATCTTACCAGAAATTCCTTCACCAAAATTACCAGCTATTGGACCAGTTGGATGTCAATGATTTTGAGCTCACACATAAGGCAAGACACGAAAGGGTTAGGGACCTCGCCAAAGAAAGAGCATTGGTGTATGTTGAATCCGATGATGAAGAAGAGGACCAAGAACCTTTATGTGATTCTTGCAAAACTCATTTAGCGTTCCATTATTGTATCCTTGATAACCAGGACAGAGATTTCGAAGGCGTACCTCAAGAGATCAGAAACAAAACACCACCAACACAGCTCCCCACTCCTCAAACAACACCGCAAGAAACGAACATTTCAGGAAAATTCGATACTGTTATCAATGTTCCGGAGTCTTCTGCAAGACTTGCAGGTGCCATCAAAAAGGATGACGAAATTGAAGATGATCATAGACCTATTGCAAGACGTACCAGAGTAACGAGATCACAAGCCTCCCTCAAAGAAGCCGGCTTCTCAGTGGAAGAAGAGAGTAACTCCAGCGAAGAAAGTAGCGAAGACAGCGATAGCAGAGAAGAGGAGGACGACAGTGAAGAGGAATATGATAGACATGCAAGAAGCAATGGTTCTAAGAGAAGAAAGATCCCAGAATTCGATGAACTTGCCAGAATGATTGAAGACGAAAAGAATCAAAAAGTTAAAACTAGAAGACTACGCCAATCTACTAGATTGAATACAGAGAAGGTCAAACTTCAAGGATCCCCTACTGTACAATCGAAGATGGGCGCTGTTTGCAACAGGAACACTTTGAAACAATTGAACAACAAAGATGAGATCCAGTTGTGTTTGCGGTGCCTTCTAAAATGTTACGATAATAACAAGGACTCAGTAAGAAACAAGACCACGGTAGTTTCTGAAGTTTATCCATCCGAAAGTGACAGATTTATCGATGCTGTTTCGAAAGAGTTGATCAAAAGAAGAAGTCAAGGTTGTTGACTCGAATCAAAATGTACAATAGTTAGTGTAAAGTACTGGTACGTGTATAAATCTAATGAAAAATTTATGTGTTACTGTCCCAGTTGCAGTTGTTTGGCTGCAAAATCCAAGAATTACGACACTGTTTCGGGTCAATGCATGGAGGGATGATCTTGCACAATTAGGTTATGTAATTAGCACCAATTGGGAACGAAATGTGTATGGAATTTATCTCGTTAAAACAACAGCAGAGTCTCCAAATTGACAAGTTACACTACAGAGACACAAGTTGTCGTTCGTACGAAAGCTAGTCAACTTTTAGAAGGTATTCAAACTAGTCAGGGTTATAGCCCTGAGTAGAGACTATCCGCACTGATTTCGCGGTGTAGTCACATGACCCCAAAATCAACCATTTGAAAATTCTCTCACAATTTTTCATTATATCTCATCGTCGAAACACTTTTTACCAAATCTTTGGGAGACGAATAATTAAAGATGTCTAAAATTTCTTCTACTCAAGTACGTGAAAACGTCCAAAAGTTGTTGCAACACTCCAATGAAACCAAGAAGAGAAACTTCTTAGAAACCGTTGAATTGCAAGTCGGTTTAAAGAACTACGACCCTCAAAGAGACAAACGTTTCTCTGGTACCTTAAAATTACCAGTTGTCCCAAGACCAAACATGACCATCTGTATCTTTGGTGATGCTTTCGATGTTGACAGAGCTAAGTCTGTTGGTGTTGACGCTATGTCTGTTGATGACTTGAAAAAATTGAACAAGAACAAGAAGTTAATTAAGAAATTAGCTAAGAAGTACAATGCTTTCATTGCTTCCGAAGTCTTGATCAAACAAGTCCCAAGATTGTTAGGTCCTCAATTGTCTAAGGCTGGTAAGTTCCCAACCCCAGTCTCTCACAACGATGACTTATACCAAAAGGTTCAAGATGTTAAATCTACCATCAAGTTCCAATTGAAGAAGGTTTTATGTTTGGCTGTTGCCGTCGGTAACGTCGAAATGAACGAAGATGACTTGGTTAACCAAATCTTGATGTCTACCAACTTCTTGGTTTCCTTATTGAAGAAGCACTGGCAAAACGTTGGATCTTTGGTTATCAAATCCACCATGGGTCCTTCTTTCAGATTATACTAAGTTATGTCTTCCATAGTGTAATATAATTTTCATAATCTCCAAAATGTAATTCGTGTATTGATTCCGTCATTAAACTAATAATTTACAACCCTTGTCTTTTTGGTTTGCTTCTTGTTCTTCTTGTTATGCTTCTTGTTACCATCGGCTGATTGTTTGTGGAAAGGTCTGGCAAATTTACCAGTAATGTCATTCATACTGAAAAATTCATTATCCAAATCTTCCCCAGCATGCTCTAATCTAGCTTGCTTACCACCATAAAACCTAGTTGAAGCACCAGAACTTTCTGAAGTCTCACCAACATGCATAGAAAAATTCAATTTACTTAAATCTTTAGCTAAATCAAACTCATCAACAGGTAAATGCTTGTTATGAAGAGATTGTTTGATTTGCTTTTGTCTTGATTCAGGTAATTTGCTCAACACATAAAGTTCTTTGTTGAACTCTCTTTGCTCTTCTATCGTAGGTAATGTAAATAATCCATCTTCTTTTCTCTTTGGTGGCATATTCACAAATAGTAACTTACCATTGATGTAATCCTTGAGAATATATCTTGAAGCTCTTGGTTCATCTGCACTTCCAAAACCTTGGGTCATGTAACCTCTGGCTCTGGCGTATGAATTCAATAATTCTGATGCGGTAGGGTACTGTCCATTACCACCATCTTCGATACTTTTGATTTCGATATGAATACCATAGACAGCCTCCAAGAAGTATTTAGGGATTCTTTGACACACCAATGATGTTGGCGGCACATGCTCTCTCAATTGATCAATTGGTAAAACACCATTACAAACTAATTCACCGTTAGTGTATGCAAAATTAGGGAACACCAAACCTGGACAATCACACAACATGATATTCTCTGATAAGTGGATGGTTTGGAAATGCTTGGTTTTACCAGGAGTGGCAGAAACTGACACTTTCTTAGAACCAACTAATGCATTAATAGTGGATGATTTACCAACATTAGGGTAACCCACTAAACCTATTTGTAACTTCCTGTCTGGAAATTCAGGGTCATGATCAAATTTTGGTGACTTCTCGATGAACAAGTTTTCCAACTCATCAATCTTAAGAATTTTAATCTTGGCTAAAAGTTCAGCGTTCACATTTAAGTCTTTAAAGTCATCTTCAGTTTCATAGTCTGGTGCTTTGTACTCAACAGGTTTATCATCTTCCTTTTCGAGATCCTTCTCCAATGACTCATTCGCCATGAATGCAGAAAAGAATACATAATTGATATTTTGTTGATCAAAATATTTGGCCCAAGCAAGTCTCTGCTTTCTGGTCAACATATCAGCTTTGTTAACCAACAACAAGTTATTTTTTCTGCTATTTGATGCTGGATCACTCAATTCAGATACGTAGTTTTCGAGATCAATGGATCTAAAGAAAAGTGGGTTTCTGGCATCAACAATTTGAACCACCAAATCACATCTCTCAACTACTCTCCATAATTGCTTCCAAACTTCCAAATTTCTTTCAAATGGGGTCAAGATTAAATCATTATTTTCTGTTAAAGCAGCTAACTCTCTCCTCCAATCTAAGAAGGCTAAATTCTCTTGTCTGTCAATTTCAAATTTCAGTTGACTCTTTGACCATTTCGGTCTTCTTGGGACAATCAATTTGTTTTCAAATACCTGATGCTTTTCTCTTATTTTTTCAACTTCTTCCTGTGATAAAACCCCACTTTGATCAACAATAGAAGTATTACCAACCTTGATAATTTTGATTTGCTGACCTTTGTCAGCAGTGAAATCAGTATCAGCCAACTGTGCGGTATTCAAGAATTCATCAAGTGAATTTTCTTGTGTGACAGATTGCATTTTAACCCATTTAGCTTCCTTTTTATCGGTTGTGAATCTCATTTCACCATCTGGTAAGATTTGAATTTCATTTTCTAATCTTCTTTGATTTGCTATATTTCTGCCTAAACCAATAGTATTCTTCTTGGAGTGATGAATAGGCTTAGGACCTTTGGGAGCTTTCCATTTCTTTGGCTCTGGATGAAGAGCACCTTTATTCATTATTAATATGGAAAAGGATGCGATGAGACAAAAATACCAGATGGATATTGGTCATGTGACCAAACTAATGATTACGATGGTAATATTGATATTGATTAAACATTAAGCTAAATGTATTGAGATAACCATTTGAAACCTTCACCGTAACCAGATCTCATGACGACGGAACACATGAAAACTTCAATTGGTCTGTTACCTTCAGGTAATTTACCAGTATCTTTACCAGTGGTATTGTATAAACCTAAAGCAGATTTAAGGTCCATTTCACCAACGGCGTTATGAGAGTCAATCTTGTTACCTAAGATCAAGAATGGCACATTTGACAATTCTTCAATTTTGAATAATGATTCTAATTCAGCTCTTGATTCAGCAAATCTTTCTGGATCAGCTGCGTCAACTAAGAAAACAATACCATTAACTTCCGGGAAGTAATCTTTCCATAATCTTCTAGCTTGTTGATGTCCACCTAAATCAAAAGTTGTAAATCTTACAGTACCAATAGCCAATTCTTCTGATGTTGGGTGTAATGTTGGCTGTAAAGTTGCTAATCTATCATTCTTTAACATATGCAATAAAGTTGTTTTACCAGCGTTATCTAAACCTAAGAACAATAATTTAGCATGTTTGTTCCATAACCCTAATGAAGACAAAACGTCTTGAACTGGCCAGTTAGTAAACGAATTTAAACGGGCAAAAACTAATGATCCGGAACCGCCATCAAAGATCTTTCAACCTTGACAGTTTCAGGTGAGATCCCCCTTATATCAACTTGGATACTTACACCATTCAACGATCCACATGAAAAGTAAACGTGACACAAACGACGAAAACTGCGAAACGGATCGATCGCGCCATGTGACCATATCAATTGCTCTTGATCCACTACTGATCTACAACTTGAAGCGAACTATGCTTTCATAATCAATTGCTCAGCTCGACGAATGTATAGTCATAACAGATATATTTCGAAAACGGTCTATTTATTTAACCAACTAGAGGGTCCATGTTTGGGTTAATGGGGTATCTAAAACGTCTTTACCAACGTAAAATTTGTAGTCACCCTTTTCAAGGACCCATTGTTGCTTAACAACATCCCAAGTACTCAAATCACGACGTGTTAATGGGAAAGTGAATTTCTTCGATTCACCTGGTTGAAGTAATTGCTTCTCAAATCCACGTAAAACCTTTTCTGGTCCTTCTGGAATGCCGACATACAATTGGGCAACCTCAGCAGCAGCAACGTCCCCTGTATTCTCAACAATCACACTTGCCGTTGCAACAATGTCCCAAAGGGATTCAAGACCTCCAACAGTAATGTTTCCACTGGGCTCACGGTCAACATTAGCAGTTGATGGGCTGAAAACTTCAAAGTCACTGTATGAGAATTCTGAGTACGTTAAGCCGAATCCAAAGGGGAATCTTGGTTCAATGTCCTCCTTTATGAAATGTTTGTAGTCGATAAAGACTCCCTCAGTGAAGTTGTCTTGTGGGTAGAATGGGTTTTCATCACTTGGGTAAACTGGGTGCAATAAAGTATCGTAATCTTTTTCGTCCTTAGCAACAGTGTATGGAAGACGACCAGATGGTGATTGCTTCCCGTACAAGATCTCAACAGCAGCACTTCCTGAGTCTTGACCTGGTAAATGTGCATAAATGATGGCAGTAACATTATCATTGTCATAGAAATTGTCAACTAAACGAACTCCAGCATTGTGAATAACAACAATTGTGTTGTTACACTGAGAAGCAACATTATCAATCAACTCATCGGAGTATTTGTTTCTGATGTTAGGTCTGTCGTAACCTTCACTAGCAAGATCGTTAGTGAAAACAATGCAGGCGTCAGTTTCTGGGTGAACTTCTGGTTCCAAGTTATCAATATCCCAAACTAAGAAGGTGTTGTCTTCTTTAGCTTGTCTAGTTATGGCATCAAGTGGAGCATCGATATATGATGGCGTACTTGCACCCGAGCCCCCACCACTGATCAAGGTTCCATTGTATTGGGCACTAGGACCGTTGTACTCCGTGCCATGCTTTCCAAAGAAGAATCCCATCAAAGCAGATTGATTGAAAGGTGTACCATCATCATTCAAAATGGCGGCCTCCAAACCGACAGCTCTCATACTTTCTGGGTCAGAAGTGTCGGCATTACGTCTACCAGCAACAGCGTCGAAACCGAATACAGACAACAACTTGGGTTTCCTCAATGGAAGAGCATTATTCTTGTTTTTAACCAACACCTGACCCTCAACTGCAGCTTGAAATGTTGATTCCTTGGATGAAGGATCTCTTGCATCCACTAATTTATGAGGCTGGAGATTGGTCTTTGGAATACCAGCACCAGTTTCGTTGAGGTTTGAAGAATAATACCAAGCAGCCATGATACGAGTTGCCATATCATCTAATCTATCTTCTGGTAAGGTTCCATTTTTCACACCTTCAGTCAAATTTTTAGCCCAAAATTTACCATCTGGCATAGCCATATCAAGGCCAGATTCTGCAGTTGCCATTCCAGAATGTTGAGCGTACCAGTCGGACACAACAAAACCTTGGAAGCCAAGTTCTCCTTTCAAGAGACCGTTCAATGCTTTACTATTTTGGCAAGCGTATGTGTTATTAATTCTCTGGTAAGAGCACATGACAGATCCAGCACCTGCTTTAATTGCATCTTGAAAGGGCCAAAGGTAAAGCTCGTGAGTAGTCTTGTCATCAATGTTAGACGAAAGCGAACGATTCAATGTATCATAACCTGGTAATAAAGGACGTCTGTCAGTTTCCTGTTCATTTCCAATAAAATGCTTGACACAAGGAATGACGTTAACCTTCATACCATCTATTGTTTCAGCATTTAAGACACCACTTAAGTAGGGATCATTCGAGAAACCTTCCCAATTACGACCACCTTCACTAATTTTACCAACAGGACCAGCAACAGGACCCAAAGCCACATTGACACCTTTAGCTTTGAACTCTTTACCCATATAGTAACCTCTCTGATGAACCAAGTTCCTGTTCCAGGTGGCCCCAGCATGAATACCAGAAGCGAATGAAGTTACCATGTCAACATTACGAACACCATTACCAGCATCTTGCAAGCAGATTCCATTGAAACCAAGTCTTGGAATTGTACCAGTCACACCGCTACATCCAGTTTCATTAGAAGCAACACCATATGTAAGATTTTCTTTTTCTTCATTGTTTAACTGAGCAACGAAAGCTTTAGCTTTCTCCCAAGCATCTTCCCAGTCACCGAGACCAACTATTTGTGGTGAAGGGTACACCGGCTCTGAACGATTGTACGACCAAAAGAGTTCCCTAGCAGCAGCATCAGAAAGTTCAGTCTCAGTAAAGTTGGCACAATTTGCAATACCCAAAAGGACAGTCAAAGCAATTGACTTTGACAAAAACATTGTGAGCTTACAAATGATTCTACGGATCCAAGGACATATTTATAGCCTGTGCTGTTGGACCTGACGGAAAAATTAAAAACCCCAAAAAAGAAAAAACCCCAGATGTGGAGCAAATGAACGTTTTTGGGGTTAACAATAACCGGTTAGGAAATTATTTCTTACCTGTTATTCCGTCACACCACAATTTCTCCTCGGTGTAAGGAGATTGAAGAGGCTAGTTCATCTGGTCTGGTACTGAATCGAAAAATTGGCACAGTCTTTGGTGGACCAAGCATCGAGCTCAATTGAATCCAAGAGTACATTGTCTACAGTTGTTTTTGTATGGGTTCTGAAGTAATTTTCCTTTAAACAAGTTTTTCATCATGGTTTTGATACTAGCAACCAATCTTTGAACTTCTACACCAAACCATTTGTTACTATGTCACTTGAACTGAGTCTTGAAGGATTACCTTTTGTTTTTCCTCTGATGTTGTAGTCTCCATTTTTAGTATTTACTGGACACTATTGGAATTACAACAAGGATAAATTGATCCCAAGGCCTAAGAGCTGATCTGTTACACCAACTGGTTTTGGAACAATGCTTGATTCTCCACCAATGGGAATCAATGAAGTATGATTGCCGATAATTTACCCAACAGGTTTGAATGTTGAAAAAATGAAAAAAAAAAACGTAACAAAAGATGCATATTCGTAACCATCTCAAAATAGAGTCATAAAGAGGTGGCTTTCATGCGTTGAAGGACCAACAGGGTTTATGATGTGAACAGGATTACTGAAAGTTGATAAAGTCGAGATATAATCGAAGTGAATCGAGTTCAGATGTCAAAAATGCAAATCTTACCATAATGTTTTTGCTGCATTAAAGTAACAATAGACTTTGTGGAGATTATCCGAGGGCACGTCTGGAGATGGTTGATTGGTGGATAATCATTACCGCAAATAATGAGTGGGGTTGACGGAAAAATAAAGCAGGTACTGTACAACTATAGATGTGGGCTCAAAATACTAAATGGCAATAACTTGCTACGACAAGTGAGTAACTTGAGCCGAGTTCTTTGCTGTGAAGCCAGAATTGTCGAGCATCGGTTCCAAAGACGGGCCACTTTTGGGCACTCGTGCAGTGAGAAATACTAATGTGACCAGTGCCGAGAATCACAACTTGACGTGGACCCTACTGTATGGAACCTTGGCAGCGGCAGTTGAACGAGAAGGACTCACTCAAAATTTTAGTGTGGTTGGAATCCTTAAGATGTGATACTTGGTTACACTTCATAAAAACTGGAAACATGTCTTATGATTGACATGAAGAACCTTGTGTAATGTGCAAAATTGAATGTTGTCTCCGACAGTGGACTGCAGAGAGAAACACCGGGGATTGCCAAAACTTGTATTGTGTATGTACTTCATTGGAAAGGTTAATGCCAAGTTTGTTTTCTGTTGATCAGTGAAAAATCAGTGAAAACATGTTTTGTGATGTGAACCGAATGCTTGGCTTTCTATCGAATTGTTGCAACCAACGTCATTACTCTTGGTTTCTGGTTACATAATTGGAAGAGGAATGAAAATAGTAGAGGAGAGCATCGGTTGAAGTCGATCACAGGATCATAAGAGTCGCAAGCGTGAGTTCAACAGGACCAGTAACTTCCAGCCACTGAAACTACTGAAGCTCGGAGAGAGGCATCAAAAGAACCATTCATGTCTTTTTTTTCATGCGGCACCTTGAATCCATCGATCTGATGATGCTAATTGCAGCTGGTGTGACCTTAAGCAATAATAGGAAGCCACTGGTGAAGTCCAATTAATAGAAGGCGATGCTTGCAACAAAACCGCTTGTCAAGGCTTTTCTTGAGGTTACTTACTTCATTGAGTCCCCACTAAAACTACTGACTTGAGAGCAGATGCTTCACCAAGGGGTCAGAAGCTACGAGAGAGAGCTTGACTTATTGAGATTCGAATTGAATAGCGGTAGCTTTAGGAAAATGGACACACGTCCATTGTATTATGTTCGATCTACTTGAAAAGATGACAGACAACGACAGAAAATGACAGAAAATGACAGAAATGACAGAAAATGGCAAAATGCGGTATCGTCTGAGTAGAAGGATAAATAATCAGCGATAACTCATAAACCACCAGTAACTCACCATTTTTTCTCATACAAAAGATACTTAGAATACACCAAGGAATACAACAAGTTTTTCAAGAACTCTTCAACTACATTTAATTTGTTTAGATTAAAAATCATCAATATAGAGTGTAATGCGATTTAAGATCGTTCTGAGATCTCACACTGGCAAATAGATTATGAATCCATGAAACTCTTCACTAGAACTAAAACCAATTCAGCAATAGCTAATCGGCTTAATCAGATACTTGAGCAACAGGTTGACTCGTCTACCAAGTCAATGATGGAATCCAACCCGCAGCTCAAGGCGCTATATGACAAGAGTGGTAATGATGCTTTCGAGTCTACTTGTCAGAGAGAAATCTCTTATTTGAAGCTGGAACCTCTCCTCAAGCATAATAAGCATGGTGCAGATATCGCTCGTGCAAAGCCATGGACTGGAACTGAGTCACAACAAGACTCTGCTCTTAGGATGCTTGTTGATCTGAAGCCTAAACGTAAGGCCACTAACATATCGTCTGATTCTTTCAGATTGGCAACTGTCAAGGAGACAAGCTTGGACTATAAGCTTCTGAAGGACTCTGATAAACAACAAGAACAATTTCGTGAGTTGTACAGGGAGAAACTCTTAGGACCAAGTATGCTTTTGACGGCAGGTGCTGGGTCTATAGATCTTGTGGGTTCGGTGGCTTCTGCAAGAATCAATGCATCTATAAATGTACACACAGGTAAGTTCGACGATGTGGGGATGGAAGAAGTGAGAGGCAAGCCATTGAATGAGGATATATTGAAGAATTCAGATAACAGTGAATTTTTCATCAACAAAATTTTGAATACTCAAGAAGTTCTACCTCCATGGGTTGAAAGTCAGCAATCAATGTCAGGAGAGTACAATGCCTTTAAGCGTAATTTAGATGGAATGGTGTTTCGTCACTTGATTCGTGATGTACCTCTCGATGCTACCACAAGTGCTGCCAACGAACAAGTTCAAAAGACAAAAGAGACCAAACTCGAGAGTTTTACTGCTACAAATAGAGACTATATCTGTGAGAAAGTGAAACTTCTCAATAATGGTATTAGGAATTACAACTTGCAGTGTCCATCAGTCTCTCTTCACAAGCTCAAGCTTGAACCAGAAAAGGAAATTGACCGCCTGTTTGCAAGAGTCGATGCTCAACTCATGAATCTCATAGAGCAGTGGATAGAACAGAATCACCACCCTCCAGCCCCCAGCTCCAAATTCATTGGCTTGTTTGATACTCAGAAGGTAGCAGTTAGACAAAGGAAAGTGGAAAAGATACCTCTTTGGAAGAGTTTCAAGCAGATGTTCGATGAAATTTAACACAGGAGTAGGCATTATGAAATCATGACAAATAGACGTAACGATAGAAAAAAATAGCCACTAAAGGTATCAAAGCGAACCAATATCGTATCAAGAAATCCACAAAAACTTGTAGAATTCCAATGATGATACCCTTATCGGTATCAACACAATCAACAAGATTTGTTGCAAAAGCTTGACTCATTTGTTCATTTGAGAATTTCTTGAGTACCCTTTGGAACCCGTTTTCACCCATCTTCAATCTCAGTTCATCATCGAAATCATTCAAAAATTTGTAAAGAACCTCACTCCATTTATCTGCTTCTAATTCGACAGTGAAACCAGTGGCATTCTCAGGATCCTTCTCATAGTCAATGATTGACTCAATTGGTCCCCCATTGTTTGGACCCAACACTGGTGTGCTGAATAGCATACTCTCTACTGGTACAATACCAAAATGTTCGTTCCTTGGAGTGTACAATAATATTTCTGTCTTTTTTATCAAAGCTTTCTTGATGGAAGATCTGATTGATGGCATGAAAAGGACATCAATGTCTTTGTCAATTGGTTCGAAGTCCTCTCTCACCAATTTAGTCTTTAAACCAAGTGTTTCACACAAATGTGTCAACTCACTCAAGTACTGAACGTTTTCGATCACTCTAGGATCGTAGCCACCAGATACAACAAGCTTAGGTGTCTCAGTTACACCCTTATTGGCCATTTTGTTTTTGGTTTGGTGTAAAGCCTTGATGGCCAACTCTATACCTTTTTTCCTCTCAAATCTATTCACAGACAAGATAAACTTTGAGTTGCCCAATAGACACAGCACATCCTTATCGGCAGCAGCGTCTCCAGCGGTTTCAATGAGGCTCTGATTCAAGTTCACACATGGATATATAACATCCACATTGATACTGGCCAAGTGAGTGAACGTTTTGTAGAAGACTCCCTTGGTGAAGTTGGAGTTGACAATAATTTTATCACTTAATCCTGTAGTCCATTCTTCTATAGCATCGAAAGGTACCCTGTACAATTTCTTTAACAAACCTGCAGGTTGAGCTAGCAATTGATCGGGGAAGTGGCAATAAAAAAGGATTTTTGTTGATGGGTTTTTGAATAAGATTAAGAGTGGTATACAGAAAGATAACTGATCGATGATAAAATAATCATATTGAGCAATCTGACCAGTTACTATGAGAGCCAACACTAAGTACAACTGACGAAGAGTTGCAAACACTATGTGGAATCTTTTCTTGAAGTTTGTAGGTAACCAGTCTCCATACACAGTGACATCAAGTGTGCCATTGGAGACCTCTTCAAAGCAATGTGTTTTGTCACAGTGAGAGGTGTATACTTTTACATCATTTTCAAGCTTTTGCAAGCCAACAGCAGCATCAACGACAAGTCGTTCTGCACCCCCAATCCCTAGATCTGGGTGAATAAATGCAATCTTCATATCGCGTACACTGAAAAAAAAGCCTACTTTATTTATGTATTGAAGTGAGCACGAAAATAATGCAAATTTAATAAAACTACTGTACACAATGATTTACGAAAGCTCTTCAACTGCTTTCTGTTGTTCCTCTCTTTCTTGCTTTCTCTTTAATTTTTCAGCCTTTCTATCCCACTTTGTGTCGTTTGGATTGAAACCAGCCCCGTCTGATCCCCAAACTGCCCATTCAGGTGTTTCCTTAACGTAATCTAAGTCATTAAACTCGTCTCCACTAGCTAATAACTGGAAAAACTTTGGATAATCTATGTGAGTGTGCCATTTGTCATTGATTTTGAACTTGGTATCAGCTATTAAGATACAACATGAATGAGCATGCTCTGCTGCAACTTCATAATTTTGACCTCTTGATTGCAATTCTTTTGTAAGACTCACAACAAATTGTTTACATTCTTCATAAAATGGGATATTTTGCATGGTAAGTGGATTTCCATTGCCGTTAGAAGACCCACAAAATGTTGCACCTTTGACTTCAATTTGTGATGGTTGAGCTCTTTCAACCATATCAGCATAACTCTCTATGTCACCCATATTAAATCCTTTAACTAAAGTCAATCTGAATACTGTTCTTTGATGTTTTTGAGTGGTTCTCAAAATGTCTAAGCATGCCCATAATCTCTCCCAGAAATCACTATTTAGTGGTCTGTCAACTTTTCTCAAGTCCTTCTTTGTTGGTGCATCAATACTAACATATAATTGTGTCACCTTTTGTAACTTGGCAAGTTGATCAGGATGTTGGGCATTACACACCAAGAAGGAAGAAATCTCCTGCTCGTGTAACATACCAACGAACTCATTAATGTATGGGTAGAAAATTGGCTCACCAACTAACGATAATGCACAATGTTTGACTTGGAATGCTTCTTGGAATCTATCATGTTGAATACCAGGAACACCTCTCATTTGTTTGATCTTTTGGTAATGTCCTTGCAAAGCACCCTCCATAACTTTTTCTGGTGGATCAAGAACCCATCTCCAGTTCAGTTTTGCAACTGGGTTGGTACCATGTCTCCAACAGAATACACATTTGTTAGAACAAGCCAAAGATGGAGTAGTCTCCATACATAAATGTGATCTAATACCGTAAAATGCAAATTTATAACATGACCCTCTTCCTCTCAAAGCACTCTTTGTCCATCTGCAGATTTTAACACCTGAATGACTTCCAACAATTGTGTAACCTTGCTTAGTCAAAGACTTATATGTAGGTGAGTTTTTGGCCACCATTTCCTTTACCTCTGGTTGTTGACCAGACCTCAACAGTTGTATACCTTCTTTTCTTATAACATCACCCATGTCTTCCACATCAACTAAAGTATCATCAGTTTCATCACTTGAAGCATCTTCTTTATCGCTATCATCAACTTCGTCATCGAGGTAGAATGGTTCGTTATCATTGAGCAAAGTAGCAAAACTTTGAATCCATTCTTGTGCTTTAGAATCACCTTGATACTTCATACAAACTTCACCTCTAGGAAAGATTCTTCTTCCACCCAATTTAGCGAGCCATCTGTCAGCTAACTTGGACTGGTAACAGAATTTTTCACCTGCCCAACTTTCTGAGTCACCAAGCCCCAAAATAGCGAAACCAAGTAATGATCTCAATGGGTACTTGTCAACTCTGAAATCTTGATAAGTATCTTTCAAGTGCTCTAAAAAGTAGTCAATAGGGGAGTCTGTTTCATAAGATGGTAATACCATCAAGTAGATATTCTTGTTGTCTTCGTTATTTTCGGTCTTAGGTGTTTTCAAGAAATACTCTTCCAAGTCATCAACATCATCATCAAGACTTAACAACTTAGGTTTATGCTTGAGATCTGAAATCCCAGACAATTTCTCTTCGAGACTCTTGGCTATACGTTGTGAAGAACCTGTTAATGTAGTGTAGAATATGTATATCTGAGAGTCTGTTAAGGATGTGAAGTTTCTGGTTAAAGTTGGTTCATTAACTTCAGTAATTGGCTTCGAAGATTTGAAAATCTTAGGACCATCTCTCTTGACACGTTTTCTTCTCAAAGGAACAGCTTTCTGAGGTGGTATTTGGGTGGTAGTGGTAGGAGTGAAAGAAGTTGACGTAAAATCGATGGCATAAATCGGTGATTTCTCCACTTTTTTGGGCACTTTCTTTGATTCTTTTGTTGCTGCTGTATTAAATGATGACAAGACAGCCGCCAAAAGTACAAATGTCCATCTTCCACCTACAAGTAAGTAGGCAGCAGCCACTACTATCGTCAGTGTATTCACCATTTGGAGTGTACAAAGAAAATGCAGCGAAGACCTTTTCAAGTTACATAAACGCTTATGTAATTACAAAATTGCATTTCGGCAACTACTGATTGGGTAAAGCTGCAAAAAATGGAAACCATGCAGTGGACTCTTCAACTCGATTTTCCACTACTAGCACTTCTAAGCTGTGATTGGGCTGTTGAATCAATTTTTATTGTCTGCAGTATCAAGTTTTCCAAAAGGGTTAGAACAAGTATCGATCAGTGAAAATACTGCCCCCAGACTGAGCGTGGCTGAACGAATTACTTATTTAGAATAACTTTTCAGCGGCCAGAAAAGGGAAGTTCAAATTTCGCAGCCATCAAGTATGCTCAATATTGACGGCCTGTCTCAAGATGTTGCTGATTGAACTGAGAATCACTGATCAACCTTGAAAGTCTCGTGAGTAGCTTTTACCCTGTCTGCTTTGTTCGGGTCTCGTAGCTCTCAGAACAAAAATGCCATTTGTGCTCTATTGGGCAACTACAAGGGAAAACACACTTTGTGCTAAAATTGACAAAGTAATTTGAGTACCTTCGTTTTAGATCAACATATCGATAATTAAATAGCATATTGAAAACAAAATTGTACTGTCCATGAAAAGAATAAAAGGGGTGTTAAGCATTGAATATGTCCAGGAAGCATTTTATCTCTCCAACTGTTATGCCTTTAGACCAATTTGATATAGATTTTGCGGATCAATTTTTGATCCCCAACGGAAGTGGACAGTCAGATAGTGAATTGGAAACAATTGACAATATTCAAGCTTACCAAGTGTTCCAAGACAATTATAACGAACTTTCTTATGATCCTTATCTAGCCCAACAATATGAAGATAGAGAAGAAGTGTTGGATCTTAGCTCCATGAGTGCTCTAGACACACAGCTACATTTTCTTCAATGGTCTCAAGAAAATCCTGTTGTCGAATCAGCAGCGGAGCATTACGAATTCAAGTACCCAACCGCACCAGTGACACCTTCTTCCACAAACAACAGCACTGCAAGGATACAACAGTCTTACGGCTCAGTCCGTCCGAAACACTTGAACTCTACAAGAAGTAATAGTATTGAGAGTTATGACAGTGCAACCTCTGTGACACATGACTTAAGGTCAGTCAATATCAATAATGAACCAAGATCCAAAAAAACTCAAAGTACATTTCTTGTTAGTCCAAGAACAAGTCAAAGCCCACAGACAAGCCCACAGACAAGCCCACAGACAAGCCCACAAACAAAAGTAGAAGTGGAGCAGAATACAAATTTCCAAGAACTAATAATAAGAAGTTCGGAGCCAAGACTCCAAGAGCCAAAAGTGCAATTCTTAGATGCCAATGGCTATTTGCTATCGAAACAAGATACAGAACAGAAAAGCATTCAACATGAGTCGTCTACCGGTTTGGATCAGGAAACTTCCAATGAATTGGGTAATAGACTTATACAGTATTTGAATAATGCATCTGCTATAGCAGATAGAGTGGAAGCACCTTCATACTATCCCCTAGAAGGAACTCTCGTGAGAAGAATTGATGGGAACAAAGCAAGAGGCTATAGAGTAGCCAAACAGAATGCACCTCATCATAAAAGGCGACTGTCATCTAGACCTACCAAGCCTATCCCTTCTAAATTTCAGGCATTGAAGCCGAATGTTGGTTTGATTCCATCTCATATTCTGTGCTTGAATGTGATTCTAGATTATGGTGAGTACACTGGTCATTTCACCAATAATCCACATGTTGATGAAAAGCTCTGTAACGAAATGACAATCCCACACTCCGTGATTCCATATGAAGATTGTGTAAATCCTGCTGATATAGATAAGAAAAACTTATCATCATTCACAGCTGTCAGCCAAAGGATTAGGTACGAAAGAAGGATTGATGCTATCTGGAACTCAGTGTCCAATGTGGCATACTTGGAGTCAAATGCATTCAACATCGATGCACCATATGAGCCTCAATATGTCAGATATGAATTAGATGATAAAGGTGCCCCCAATAACGAGACGAAGTGTGGACTATGTCCATACTGTAAAGAAATTAAATTCTTGTTGTTCAAGAATTCAAGCTACCTAAGTCACTTGACCTTGGAGCATGGAATCTTCTCCACTAACTTCTTAATACCTGAGGGCCATTTCTTGGGAGAGTACTTGTTTGACAAACTGGATGGACCAATGAGGAAACAAGATACTGAAATGAAAAGATCAATGGGCCACAAATGTCCTGTTTGTTTTGAAGTGATTGAACTAGCATGTTGGTCAATTAAAACTAATGGACTTCTCAGTTACTTTAGGCACTTCAAGCAGAAGCACAAAGAGTATGCTAAAGCACCTAATGATTCCTTCAGTTCCACGATTGACGTTAAACCAAGGGGTAGAAAATCAATTGGTAAATCAGCTCAATTATCTTAGTTAAGGTCTGTGTAGTTTTAATGTAATAATATGAATTTTATACACTAAGGAAATGGAACTAAGTAACTCTTGTAAGGCTCATCTAAATCATACCAGCCAGCGATTCCACCTTCAAGGATAGTAACTTTGTAATCAGTGATATTGTTGGCTTCAATGTAAGTCTGGATCCAACCTCCAATGAGAGTAGCTCTTCTTCTTGAACTGTTACAATGAACTACAATTGTTTTTGTATGAGGATTGATTTTCAAAATCTTGTCAATGACTTCCTCCTTTACTCCATCAACACCGGTAGTTTCAGTTACTGGGATACCAACTGAATTCTTTAGGACTGCTGGGCCCCTTTCATTTCTGACGTCGAGAATCACAGTGGTTTCAGGCTCATTTTGCAACCATTTCAACACTGTTTCAGCGGGGGTGTACCCTGCTTTCACCTCAGGGTCGACTTGTTTGTCCATCCATTTTTGATAAGACATGCTTGAATTGTGGAGTTTTGGGAATTGATCGCGCCATTGAGTTATCTCACCACACAATCGGGAAAGCTCTAGAAGATTTTCTAGGATAGTAAGACCAATGTCCACTATGAATGCTATCTATTAATTGGTCAATGATTCTAGTACTTCGAACATCGTAAGGGTAAACCAAACTGAACCAGCATGTAGTGCACCAACCACATTTACCATCAGTTAGCCAGGGATTGATGCACGACTTGACCGCGATATTGACAACCAAGGAACCATCATCAGCCCTACCAACACCAATCAACGATCAACATTTGTGACTAATCATACTCCAAATTGATCATCTTTAATATCAGGTCCATCATAGTATGTCCAATAGCAAGGCACAAGTCATCACATTACAACAAGCAAATTCTCTTCTCAACAACGACTCAAAAGCTATTGTGTGGAAGGATTTTGGTATCTATTTAGACAAGCAGTTATCAGTTGAAGTTGGTGACACAAATTTAAGTCAACTCGATACAAGTTTATTATCTCGGGTTATCAAATACAAAGTTTGTAAAAGTTGCAACAGACCTATTGGTGTTGATAGTTTAGAATCTCATTATACAAAGTGTGTTGATATGAGGACAAAGAAGCAAAATTATGATGAGGACGCTCCAATTCATACATTAAAACGCAAAAAGACTAAATTACTAGAAGAGGCATCATCAGTTGATTCCTCTCGTAATTCAACACCTATACCTAGTACCCCAACATCGTCTGGTAACGGTAGTGGGCGTCCAAAAAAGAAGTATAAGAAAAGCCAATTACAAAAAGAAAAAGAGGCAGCAAATGCAGCAGCAGCGGCAGCAGCAGCAGCGGCAGCAAATCAACCAGTTCAAGGACGGAAAAAGAAAATCACAAAGCCTAAAAACTCTAATAAGCAAAAAGGTCCCGTGGATGTGGAGAAGCAGTGTGGTGTTCCATTACCGAATGGAGGATTCTGCGCCAGGTCCTTAACTTGTAAAACTCATTCAATGGGTGCAAAAAGAGCTGTTTTGGGGAGAAGCGCACCATATGATGTTTTGTTACAACAATACCAAAAGAGGAATCAAGCCAAGTTAGCGGCTAATAATGCTTTGGCAGCACAAAAGAGAGAAAATGAAGCATTTAATGGTAATGCTGACAATGACATGAATTCTTCAAGAATATTAGACCCCGATGATGAAACTTATTTGGTGCTAGAAGGATTATCAAAGAATCAACCAATGCCACTTGAGAGGAAAGTTATACTACCAGTAAGGAATAGGCATAAATTTCTTTACATGAGAGAAGCATATGCTAATGCATTGATAAGTAATGGTACATCAAGTGCTACGAATACTAATGGCAGTACATCAAGCGATCAAACATTAGCAAATCAAGCTATTTCTGGATCTATCGGTGGATTACAAGGTCGTTGTGCTTTGGTTAATGTTGATTCTCAAAGAGTTGAGAACGATTCTCAAACTCAAGCATCCGCAAGTATAACAGGAGAGCAATATCAAGTTAGAGCTCCGCTGAAGGAAGTCTTGCTTACAGCACAAGCAAATGCAATGCAACAACAACTCTTTCAACAACAAGTCATGAGACTACAACAACAACAAATGTTATTAATGAAGCAAAGACAAAAGCAAATGCAACAACAGCAACCGGTGTCCAAAGCTCAAGTGTAATATGGTGTATATTAGGGAAGTCTTCAAGGTATTTCTATTAGACGGAATGCAACGTATTTTAATGACAGCAAATGCAAAATTCTTGGAGGTTTAATGAGTTTTATGAATAGGCCAGCTATGTTTGTTATTTACAATCCAGGGATGTGATAAAACTTCATTCAAAGGGAGTCTATCTGTAGCATTTTTCTTGAGTAATCTTTCGATCAAGTCTTTAGCATCACCGCTGACGAATGATGGGATTTTTAAATCAATTTTGGCAATCTTTTTATAGGTAACGTTTTTATCGTAATCCTCGAATGGTGGCTTACCAACTAAGAATTCATAGATAAGGATACCTAAACTCCACAAGTCAACCGAGTAATCATGTTCAATTGAATTAATCATTTCTGGTGGTAAGTAGTCTAATGTGCCACACATTGTTTTTCGTTTATCATTAGGGTTGAGTTTTACAGACCAACCAAAATCACTCAATTTGATTGTATTGTTTAAACTCAAGAGGATATTCTCAGGTTTTATATCTCTGTGAATGATACTTTTAGAATGCAAGTATATCAAGCAATTAGTAAGTTGGTAAATGTAGTAGGATGCAAGGGAATCATTGAATCTTCTTTGACTTTTGAGGTGGTAATACAATTCACCATAAATGGAGAATTCAATGATTAGATAGATATTTTTTGTATCACTAAAGTATCCGTATAAGGAGCAAATATTCTCATGTTTGAGTGTCGATTGAATTTCGATTTCTCTCCTTATGTTTTTCTCGAGTTTCAAGTTAACTAGATCAGTTTTTGACATTACTTTTAAAGCACACACAAATCCGGATTCTTTATGGCGCACACAATAGACTGAACCTAACTTCCCCTTACCAAGCTTCTTACCAATTTCGAAATCAGAGAGTGTGAAACGAGGTGCTTTTGATGGGGGCACAACGAATCTCTCAGATTTTGACCGTTTTAGATTCGACTCATAAGTATTAAGATGATGAGACGAGAGTGGGGTCCTTGTACGGGGCTTTCCCACCAGCTTCAGTCGAATAGACGTCTGTAAAATTGGAATTCTGCCACGAATAGTTTCAGACATCGATTAATTGAATGTAAACAAAAACAATCGATTGAGGCAAAAACAAATTACCCGGCCATCACCCGGATTTGACATTATTTTGAGCCCTAAGGGTTTAGCTCGTCGTGCAAAAACTTACGATTCATCAGCCGTACACAGTAAGTAGCATAAATGAATTTTAGTTGTTCAGCACAATCAATGCACACGGCAAGTGTAGACGGTACATGGAAAAAAAGGAACCAAAGTTTACTTTTTGGCAATAAACACTTGTTGACAATTCAGCGCTGGCATCACAATTGGAATGATATGCAACCACATTGTTGAATAATAATACTCGAAACATATTTACCTGAAAATTATATGCAAACCATTAATATTACAAGTATTTAAGGGAACAATTATCTCATTAAAACGCATGGGTGTTAGAGATAGAGTAAAGAGAGTTTCTAAACTTTTTTCTGATAAAGAAGTTAAACAAGCTAGTGAAGCAAATGATGCACAAGTGACAGCGGTTCCTGAAAATGATGCCGAGGCTGAAACTACTGAGACCCCTCAAGTTGAAGCTGACGAGGCTGTTCCGCAAGAATCCGAAACCCCTGCGCCTGAGGCAGAAATTGAAGTTGCAGCTGAAACCACTGAGGCTGAACAAATTGACACTGAGGCTCAACCTGAAGCTATTGCCGCGGATATCACTACAGCTGAAGAAGTTGTTGCTGAAGCTGGTGAAACTACTGAAGCTGGTGCTGCCACTGTAGAAGACAAAGTCACTGAAGCTAAAGAAGAAGTTGCCAAAACTTCAGACAAAGTTGACAAAGAAGTCAAAAAGAATCAATTATTCAAGAAATTCTTGAACAAGTTCAAGAAATCATCCACTACTCAAACTAAAGAAGTTTAGTGCATTACTGTTGTTATTTACTTATTATTTAATTTTTAATTTTTAATTTTAGTTTTAGTTTTGTTTTAGTTGTGTGGCATTACTGCACCAAACAACTAAACAGCGTGTACAAATAACCTGTATATAAACCACACCAAAGTAGGCTCACAACTTTGAGAGAGTTTGTGATTTAGATCGGTGGCCGCACTGTCATTTAATTGTGCGAAACGCTTTTGTGCACTTGCTCACAGAACTGTAACTGAACACTATGGATTTGAGAGTGGGTAGGAAGTATCGTATTGGTCGTAAGATCGGTAGTGGATCTTTTGGTGACATTTACTTAGGTACAAATATCATTTCAGGCGAAGAAGTCGCCATCAAATTAGAGAATACAAAGGCTAAACACCCTCAACTTGAATATGAAGCAAAAGTTTATAGAGCACTTAGTGGTGGTGTTGGTATCCCATTTGTTAGATGGTACGGTACAGAATGTGATTATAATGCAATGGTTATTGATTTACTTGGTCCTTCATTAGAAGATCTCTTTAATTATTGCAATAGAAAATTTACTTACAAAACTGTGCTTTTATTAGCGGATCAGTTGATTTGCAGAATCGAATACATTCATGCAAGATGTTTCATCCACAGAGATATTAAACCTGACAACTTCTTAATGGGTATAGGTAGAAGAGGTTCTCAAGTTAATGTTATTGATTTCGGTTTGGCTAAAAAATACAGGGATCCAAGAACTCATTTACATATCCCTTACAGAGAGAACAAAAACTTAACTGGAACTGCAAGATATGCAAGTGTTAATACTCATTTAGGTATTGAACAATCCAGAAGAGATGATTTAGAGAGTTTAGGTTATGTTCTTATCTATTTTTGCAGAGGTTCATTACCATGGCAAGGTTTAAAAGCTGCAACTAAAAGGCAAAAATATGATAGAATTATGGAAAAGAAAATGACTGTTCCTAATGATTTATTAACAAAGGGTTTGCCAAAAGAATTTTTAGACTACATGAATTATGTCAAAAGTTTAAGATTTGAAGATAAACCAGATTACCCCTATTTGAGAAAACTATTCAGAGATTTGTTCAAAAGAGAGAATTATCGATATGATTATGTCTTTGATTGGACCTTGTATAAATTCCAACAGGAAAAACAAAGAGAGCAATCAAAAGTCACTGAAGATGATGATCAAAATCAAAATACCACTGGTCAACCACAATTGCCTCAAACCTCCCAACAACCAACTCCTCAACAACCAACTCCTCAACAACCAACAACTCAATTACTCAAGAATCAAGAGCAACTCAATCCTCAATCAACTATGCATCAACCTCAAAATCACGATATCGACCAGATTCAACAACAACATTTAACCTACTCCCCTCATTACGATGCTAAGGCAAAACCAAAGTATCCAAAGCCAAATGCTGTCCAAAACCCAAACTGGTTATAATTATGATTTAAACTGTTCTGTTCCTGGTTTATTATTCGCCAGTCTTTACGTGAGTGTCCACATACTAAGAAAATTATTACTTAGGTTTATATGATATTAAGTCTAATCTACATTGTCAAACTTGGACTCTTTCTCTCCATTCTTTTGTTCTTTGACTTTTTCAATCAAACCAGGTTCGTACTTGGAGTTCAAGAACTTGAAGATTCCACCGAAATCTTCAGTACCTTCAGCTTTTAAGCTATCAATGAATCCAAAGAATCCGTAGAAAGAATTTTCTTTAGCTTCTTCATTATAAATCTTATCGTAGATGAACTTGGACTTGAAAGCGTTCATCTCCTTTTCATATTTGGTAAAGTCAACTGGATTGTAGCCAAACTTCTCCAAGACCACGTTATAAGTTTCATAGACAGGATTCTCCAACAATAAACCTAAAGCAGGGGCTTTGGGAATATTGATCTTTGTTGAACCAAAACATTCACCAATTCTAGGAATTGGACATCCTGTTCTAATGACCAACACCGCCATAGCAATCATTTTTCTGATTTGATGCAACATGAACGATTGTCCATGGATCTTGATCGATACCCATTCGGTTTCGTTGATAATAAATGGTTCACTGACAGAAGTGCCTTTGATGAATCTTTTAGCACTTGGGTCTTTGAATGGCTTACTGATTGTGAAGTTGTGGAAATTGTGAGAGCCTTCATACTGTTTCATAGCTTCTCTAAACAAATTCAATCTATCTTCAGAAACTTTGTAAGCTCTTCTTCTTTCGTTTTCGATCAGTTTGATTTTTTTGACCTTGAGCCCATACTCGGTAACTTCGCCGTCTTCTGTGTAGATTGGTTCATCCTTATGTTCAACAACTTCATCAAGTCCGTTCTCTTTTTGTAATTTGATGGTTTCTTCCCACCATTTAGCACCCTCTTCATCAAATCTGTAAAATCCAGGTGCCTGAGCTTTCTCCTTGGTCAAGATCTTGTCCAACACAGTATCAGGTTTGGGTGGTAAGAAACTGTAAGTTGGGAGCAAGTATTCATAAATCCTTGAAGAGCACATTTTACGACAATCAAAAGACTTGTTGGTTCTTTCGATGCCCCAGACTCTGATTTGTTCAGGTAAGTGCTCGTTGATTTTCTCCAAGATATTGTCATCTTCGATTATCAACTTACAAGAGATAACATTACCAGCAGCATGCACCCCCTTGTCTGTTCTTGCAGCTCTCATGAACCCATTTTTTTTCAAATCGTCTGAGTTCTCGGGTGAAATTGCACCAGCAGCTGCAAAAGCTTGAAATAATTCACCCTCTATAGTCTTGACATCAGGGTTGTTCTGAATTTGCATTCCATTGTAACCAGTTCCACAGTAACCAATCATACAAGCGACCTTCTTCTTTGGTCTTCTCTCTGATTTCGGTATAGGAACTCCATTTTCATCTAATTTTGGAACATACTCTCTTTCTTGTTAGTATAGCTTGGAATTGACGTACTCGACATACTTACTTGACCTCATAATCTTTCTCCCTTGGTACTCTTTTCTGCTTCTTTTTGTTATTTTGGTTTTGCTTACCACCAGAACGCTTGTTCTTGGAGTTAGTAGCCTCTGAATTAGATTCCACATCTTTTGGAACTATTTCAGTGGGTTCGGTGGAAACAGATTCCTTGTTAGCTGGAATTTCAGTCTTGGCTTCAGGTTTTGAAGACTCAAGTTCACCAGACATGTTTGAAAATTTTTGGGGTGCGACATCTCATCGCAGAATATCAAGTCTTATTTTGAAAAGATTAGATTTTTAGATCATAAATTGGGCTTCAGTTGTTTTAGATAAATAGGTTAATTTCTATTTGAACTTGGAAAGCATATAGAGATTTTTAACGGGGTTTTTTACGGTTATTTTGCATAAAACAAAATCATAAAATGAGGTCTTTGACAGAAGAAGAAGCAAAAATTGTATTTGAGAAACTTGCAAACTACATTGGTAGAAACATATCATCCTTGATTGATAATCCTTCTAACCCACATGTTTTTCGTCTTCAAAAGGACAGAGTTTACTACGTATCTGACCAAATAGCTAAATTCGCTACTTCAGTTTCTAGAAAACAACTTATGTCATTAGGAACATGTTTTGGTAAATTCACCAAGACTGGGAAATTCAAATTACACATTACTGCATTACCATATTTGTCCCAATATGCTAAATACAAAGTTTGGATCAAACAAAATGGTGAGATGCCTTTCTTATACGGAAATCATGTTTTGAAAGCCCACATAGGAAGAATGTCAGAAGATATCCCTGAACATGCAGGTGTCATAATATACTCTATGAGTGATGTGCCTTTAGGATTTGGTGTCAGTGCTAAGTCAACTAATGAAGCAAGAGGTTTACAACCAACTGGTATTGTCGCTTTTAGACAATCTGATATAGGAGAATACTTGAGAGAGGAAGACACTTTATTTACTTAGACAGTAATAGTAATACTAACTTCAATGTAAATTATGTTTATTCTATGTACAATTTAATACGTCAATACAACGTTCTTTAATAAAATACCAGGATTACCAGAAGATATCACGTAATTGCTTTCAACGAGAGTATCAAATTGTTGTTCTTGATCAATTTCTTCAACGACTTCAGTAGTAATAGCTTCTCCATTAGTATCATATTGGGGTTTTGTTGGGTAGGGTCTTAATTGTAAAACTCCAGCTTCTTGGTAGTAGTCCATCAAGTTCCTTGCTTCCTCCTTGGTGAAATTTTTGACATCAAGTATCTTGACACCATTGTTATTCAATAAAGCACTGGCAACCTCACTGTCACATTGATGAGGCTTGAAGTATGGGTCCCATTTTTCTAAGCCTAAACCAACCGACAAAGTCTTGCTCTTGCCGATATCAGAAGACTCTGCTAATAATACACCACCTTTATCAAAACTTTGCTCACCACTTGCTAATTGTAAGATGAAGTTACCAATCTCGAAATCTTTGAAGTGTATAGGCTTGAAGTCTGGATGACGATATTTGGTCAATGGATGAGTAGTCAAAGCATTGAAATTATCCACAGATACGATGACAGGGAATTCTTTAGAGTGGTGTTTGAGTTCTCCAATCAAGAATTCAAATGCATGAGTTGGTCCCACCACACCAAACTCGTAATTTTGTAAGATGTAATCGTACAAAGTATTTTCACCTTTCTTTAAGTTGTACTCGACTTTTTTGGTGGTGAATGAGACGTCTTCAGTTAAAGGCATCTTCTTAAACACTTCGGCATTGGCATCTCTCAATTTCTGGATCCATCTTTTCGTGAACATAGGTTGTTGGTATTTTGTCATTTGTCTGTTGAAAATGTAGTCACTTGAACCTTCAGTTATTCTCTCTGGATGGTCGAAATGTAAAAGGACGACATCACCATTATATTGTGATAAAGCTAATGCTTTAGCTTGAGTAAGTAAAACAGATTTTCCTGCTCTGTGTTCACCAGATAACAATATCCTATTGTCCTTCGAAGGTTTATCCAATTTGGTCAAGAATTTGTTCTGCAATTCAATGGTGTTACCACTTACCAATGAAACAGGGGATGTGAAGAGTTCATGATGTTGATACTTCTTGAAGGAGCCCAAAGCTTTGAGTTTCTGTTGCGCTGATTGATCATATTCTACCACTTGAGATTTTAATTCAGTGAGTTTATCAGAGGCTAAAACATCTGTATCAACAGGTTTAGCTAATTTTTCGAAAGAAAGTGCCCTAACAGCATCTTTGAACTTCAAATGAGTCATACCTCCCTTCTTTGCTCTAGCTTCACTGCCATCCTTCTTAGGCTTGAAACCTTGTTTGACTTTAGTCTTACCACCTTTAGGTTTGGCAGGAGCTTTTGCTGAGAGGACAGATGAGCTACCAAACTGTCTTGCTCCCAAGACATAAGTAGTAACTGGTGTCCTGACAGATATTATTCTCCTGTTGAACATGATTCCACCAGAAGTTTTTTCAGTTTTTTCGTGAGACTGAAAAAAAGCGAGTGAAAATTTTTTGATTTATGAATCTGTCTATATGGACCTCAAGTATAAAAACTTGTTTAAGTATACGATGGGCATCACAAAGTCTGAAATTCAGTCGAACGACTCCATCCAAAAGGTTTTCCAAGCCTAAGGACAAGAAGCTTCGTATGAAATCATTCAAAATTGGTAAATTTTCAGCTCTCACTGAACCAAGTACCGAAGAGTTAGAAAGAGCACAATTGCCAGTGGATAAAATAACATCATTTGAAGATTTAAGGATCTTTCCCACTGTGCGTATGGCGTTGATGGGTACGTTGGAACAACTCTATGCCCACACACCTAACCGTAAAGAAATTACGCCCACTCCAGTGCAAATAGCTGCTATAAGAAAAATTAATCAGGTCAGAAAAGTTAAACAAACCAAGAGAACAAAACAACAAGAAAGTCAAGATATCTTCAATGAGCTCATGAAGACCAATTTGAGTCACAAGTTGAAAGTTTTCACTGTTGCTGCTGAAACTGGTTCTGGTAAAACTTGGTCCTACTTGGCACCATTACTTTCCAAATTAAAAGAGGATGATCTTGAACTCTTTAGGTCCAATCCACGCTTGTATGAAGAAGCAAAGGAGTCACAAATTATCAGATCTGTCATCTTGTTACCAACGCATGAATTGGTCAATCAGGTTTACCAAACAGTAAACACTGCCAATTCGATTCCTGTAGATAATGACACTATCCCTAGCAAGATGATGAAAGATGCAAAGGACAAAGCTTTCTTCGAGCTTCCTGATCAGAAAGAGACACTTGGTTTGAACGTGTTGAAATGGGATGCTGGAGACCCTGCATCAGTTTACTTCAATGCATTGAAAAAGCAGAGGGTCGATGTCCTCATAACAACACCAACTAAATTGCAATCTTTGGGTAAACAAGATACAGAAGTTAACCCTTACAGACACTTGTACAATGTTTCTTATGCGGTTGCTGACGAAGCTGATACTCTTTTCGATCCTTCTTGGTTGAACGATACCACTGCAATTCTCAAGAAGTTTTCCAAGTGTAAAGATTTAATTCTTTGTTCAGCTACTATTCCCAAGAAATTCAAGAAGAACGTTGATGAATTATTCGATGGACAGACTATTGATGTTATTACTCCCTCACTTCACAAGTTTCCTGCTAGAGCAGCGATTTCGATTATTGATGCTGAGCAAGCACCATATAATGGATCAAAGACTAGATGTCTTGCTCAAGCTCTTTATTTCATCAAAAAGAATAACAAGGAGAACAAGGATCAACGTGTTATTGTTTTCGTTAATCACAAGAAGGATGTGCAACCATTAGTTGAAGTTTTAATTGGCAAATACAAGCAAGATCCAGCTACAATAATTGGATTGACCGGGAACGATCCACCAAAAGAGAGGAGTGAGAAGCTCAAGAGTTTTTTGAAGAAACCTGAGGATACGGAGCAAGTAAATCACCATATTTTGATAACGACTGATCTCTATGCAAGAGGTATTGATTTTGTTGGAATAAGAAACATTATTTTGATGGATTTACCGAATAATTCTGTCGATTTGATGCATAGGGTTGGTCGTACAGCTCGTATGGGGAGAGCTGGTAAAGCATACATAATCACTGACAAGAAGACAAATAAGAGTTGGGTCAAAGCCTTACCAAAAGTTGCCCAAGAGAAAGTTAGAGTGGGCTAAAAGTACGTATAATGATGAAACAAAAGATACAAGACGTTAGACTTCTGACAAACCTTGAAGAGATATCGAATTCTGAAATACTAACATTGACAGGTGTAAATAGATAGAAAGATAATGAATAATGACTTACCTAAACAGGAAGGTTGATTCAATTGACTGGCGCATTTTCTCATTTTGGTAGTTGAAACCGTCAATTGATATATAATTCAGGGCATCCACCCACATCGTTATCGCTCAGTTAATTTGGGTATGTTCATTAATTTTGTTAGCAATTAATCATGTCATCATCATCACTTAACGAGCCTGCCGAAGCTAAGCCATCGAAATACCGAAATATCAAACATTTAACTTTTGATGATGTTCCGAAAGCTGCAACAACCCTTTTAGAAGCTTTCCAACACGATTCATTGGCTAAACTTCTAGTCAACCATGTTGAAGACCCCCAACAAAAGAAAAATTTAGAGTACGCGTTGTATGTCAGTTATTTAAAGCAGCATATTTTAACTGGGATCGTTGTTGGGATCAATGAGAGTGAAGATAGTTTTGAAACAGTGGCTATCTGGTCTGACCCTGATTCCATGGACAAGGGTCTTGAATCTTTCTCTACCTTGATGAAATCAGACTGGCATATAGTCTGGGACCTTTTCGGTGATGGCAGAGAAAAGGTTTTCGATGGTATGTTACCATTATTGCATAACACTTGTGAAAGGATCATTGGAAGTGATTCACGTTTTGCTGGTAAGAAGTTATTTACTCTTGTTTATGTAGGATCAACCGCTAAAGCAAGAGGCAAAGGTAATGCAAGAATAATGTTCGATTACATGTGTGAAAAATTCATTGATGTTACACCAAACAGCATCTCATACTTGGAGAGTTCGAGTGCTGATAACATCCCCATTTATAACAAATTCGGATTTCATTTCTACGAGGATATAATGTTAGGAACTAAAGGTGACAATTCTGTTGAAGGTGTTGATTATGCAATCATGAACGTTATGATCAGAGGATCAAACGGTTATGATTGGACAAAAGATGCCAATACCAACGAATTGTCATCGAAGTTATAATTTAGATTACTTAGTTAGTTTATATACAAGTTGCTCATTACTCATCTAACGATAATGAACTTTGTTGTGATGGTAATGTCCTTTTTGCAAATTCCTGTTTAGCCTTTTCCCTGAGTTGTTCTTCTTGAGCTTTCGTAATTGGTTTAACAACTTGATCTGGTGGAACAAACCTGAAATGACCAAACCCGAATTCTCTATCACTCATTTTGTTCAAAACGTATAATTGAGATCGAACATAGCCAAGTAAAGCTTCAATATGTCTGATGTCAGCGTTAGGATTACCATTAAAGATATTACGCCATAATGCGGCAGCTAATGTAATGTCATCCGACATCAACCCTTCGTCATACGATAAAACACAGCCTAACATTTGCGTATGGTAGTCCTTTAGGTATCCTTCAATAATTCTGTTTGAACTTATACCCAATTCTTCTGCCATTCTGAGTTCCATATCTTTGAACAACCTATCCACAAGCTTTTGTTGGTAGTTTCTGCCATACTTGAAAGGCATAGCCCTCATTCTTACTGATAAGATCCAGTAGTGTAAAATAGATATCTGAAACCACTGAGTAAACGACTGAGGTAAATTCAATGTCTCGTAGTAGAATCTTGCAGTTGGTGATAATGGTTCATTAGGATACACCATACCTTGTTTCTTACATTCACCAAAATAAATGGATCCCGCAACAGGTCCAGCTCTTGATTTATCCATATCAATATTGAAGACACGAATCACCCACTGCCCGACTTGTTGTTTCCAGCCCGACATTTTGAAACCTGGATCAGACTCGATCTTGTTGTCTGACAAAAACGCTGTCTTAGTCTTTGGTTGTCTTGGATTGATATGTAAATTGTGTTCAACTTTAGGTAAAGAAGATTCTTCAGCAAGTTTTGATGGCGCTGCTACTTCAGGTGCCTTGAACTGTTGAAGTATGCTCTGATTCTGGAACCTTATCCTCTGAGAACTGCTTAAAGCTCTCAGAGACTGGACCCATGAGTTCTTCATCATACTCAAAAATAAAAAATTTCGCTCTCGCTCGCTTTCATGTATCATTTATTTCTATTTAAGCTAAGGCAATTGGACGTCTCTTGATTTCGGTTTCTTGATCATAAGTGACATCTTCATCATAAGCCTTGTATGTGGTGTAACCCCAAGCTTGTAAGTGATTATAGAAAACAGGTCTGTGGTATGGAACTAAATTGTGTCCATTTCTTAATCTCTCCACTAAATCTGGATTAGAAATGAAAAATCTAGAGAATCCAACAAGAGTTCTACCATCAGCAATCTGTTGACGCAAAGTGCTGAACTTTGGTGCATCATAAGAGAAGTTTCCAGCTCTGGCAACAATACCTTTCCAAATACTGTAAATGAAGTCATTACTACCAATTTGGTCAGAAGCAGCAACATCAACAATTCCACTGACTCTTGGTTCAACAACAGAAATGTATGCTAATTGATTACCTTGGTCGGCTCTCTTCTGTAACTCGTTGATCAAGTAACTGTGAGTAGTGATAGGGTTGATTTCCTCTTTAGCACCCAACATACCCTCATGAACAGCCCAAGGTGAAAGTCTAATAGCCAATCTTTCAGCACCAACAACGGTGATTAAATGATCAACTAATTCTAAGGTGAATCTTGCTCTGTTTTCAATAGAGCCACCGTATTTATCGGTTCTTTTGTTGGAGCTTGCATTTAAGAAAGTGTCCAACATGTATCCATGAGCATCGTGAATCTCAATATAGTCGAAACCAGCTTTAAGTGCATTCTTTGCAGCGTTGGTGTAATCGATCTTAATGAATTCCTCAATTTCTTGTTGTGTCATTTCATTGAGTTTGGCTCCCGCTTCCTGGTAAGCCTTCTTATGTTGTTCGTTTGGAATTATACTTGAGGGTCCTAAAAGATCCAAGCCCAATTGCTTCATGTAAGCAGCGTCTGCAACTCTTCCGACATTCCAGAATTGAATAGCAAGGAAGGATTTGTTCTCATGAACTTTGTCAACGATTTTCTTCCATGCATTAGTTTGTTGCTCATTCCAGATACCAGGAATATTCTCAAAAAGTCCTGATCTTGGAGAGATTGGGGTAGCTTCAGTGACCACAAGGGATCCAGGGGTCTTTGTTCTTTGATCGTAGTATTTGAGTTGAAGATCAGAAGGAACATGACCCTCAGCAGCTCTATGACGGGTGGTAGGTGCAAAGAAGATCCTGTTTGAAAGAGTATTAGAGCCCACTTTGATAGGCTTGAATAAATCAGTATCACCTAGAGGTGAAATTTCTATTGTGCTTTCTGTAGGATAATTAAGCGATTCGTCAATGGTCATTGTTACTGTATTGAGGGTATTCAAATCAGTACTTATAGGACAGCCACATTTACTGGAATTTTCGCTAGTGAGAACCCATTACTAAACATTTTTCAAAAAAGGAATAATATCGGGATTGTCACATTTTTATTTATGATGACAATTAAATGCTGGGAGACGAAAACCTGTTCATGATTTCTAGAAGCTTGAGATCTTCGTTATGAATAACGAAATCCCAAAGGATTTTATCATCATTAGACGTAGAGTAAAAGTGACGTAACACTGATTCCACTGTACCCGAAATTTCAGAGTCTTCCACATTAATGGCCAAATTGAAAACTTTACTCACAGTGAACGGTTTCATTGGTGCCCTGCATATTCCAAGAACCAGCTCAATTATGAGGCATTTGAACGGGATAGGAAGTTGGCTATCCACTGTATTAGTAATTATGGTGTCTAACTCAGGGTATATGAACCCAAATTCTCGGTTAAGAAATTCTACCCGGTCCAACCTATCAGGTGATTTGATTATGTAGAATGGTTCGGTGAACATTGGTTGCTGGGTTGGGAAATCATAGTCTTCTTGCAATTCAATATCTCTGTCATTGAAAATATTCTCTGCAAGCCTGCTCAAGTCTTCGAGTGAAGTCTCATTGTTTGACAGTCTGAAAGCCTGGAGCTCTTGGTGTAGATGTCGTACTTGTGTCTTTACATAATTGAATCGTTTGCGGGACTCTTGCTCCAACTGTTCATCGCTTAGAATGTAGTAATGCAAGTATTGAGGGAAATTAGAATGATCGATGAGTTTATATCTGAAAACTTCAACATTCAATGCGTGTGTCCGAGTCAATATCAAATGGAAATTCTTGCTGAAAGATTTAAGATGAGTGCTAGTGATATTTTTGACTTTGAAGTTGTTGATTAATTTGTTCACATACAGCACTAGCGGGTGTAACAAATGATTTAAGTCATAACAGAAATGTAACCTGATGAGTTCATCAGTGTAATGAGGTCCCAAGTTGCCAGTGGTGAAGAGTTTATTGAAAAACCTGTTTGTGAGGTGAATGCTATTGTGCCTTATTCCAGTGAAAACGAATATTTGGAAAAGAATTTCAGAGGGTAGCTTCTGTAAAGCGTCTATTCGACATTTTTGTGGTTTATTAACTGATAAAGTGACTTTTGGTGATTTTTTCCGTCGTTTAGTTGATCTGCCAGGCTCAATAAATCCCATATATTTTGGTCATCGCGACTCCTACAAACAAAATTTAAATTTGGCTGCAAATTGATCCTTCATTAAATAAATAGATACATAGTAAGACTAAATTTTACCTTTGGCCTTCTCCTTAAATTGATCTTCAGTGACACCTTTACCCATTGCAGCAGTAGAAGAAATACCACCAGTGACCATCTTCAACAAGTTATCAATGTATTCGGCACCTGACCATTTTTGATGCTTAACGACTTCAACGCCCTTTTCGATTTCCTTTTCTTGGACATCTTGACCGTAGGCTCTCATACCGATTCTAGCATAGTTGTTAGCAAAGTCATCAACAGCCAATGCAGTGGTATGTAAACCGGCCAAAGTAATGAATTGCCAAACATATCCCAACTTACCTAATCTCTTAATGTAAGTTTCTTGCTCATCTGGTGGCATAGCTCTGTTCCAGTTGAAGGATGGTGAAAGGTTGTAAGCTAACCATTGATCTGGGTATTTAGCTTTAACACCTTCAGCGAATTCCTTAGCTTGTTTGTAGTCTGGTAAAGCAGACTCCATCCAAATTAAATCAGCATATGGTGCGTAAGCTCTACCTCTCATAACGGCACATTGAGTACCACCTCTGTATCTGTAGTAACCTTCTCTAGCTCTAGAAACTTCCCAATTGAAGTAGATATCTTTACCTAAAATCTCTCTTGCTAATTTTCTAGCTTCTTTATTTGAGGTTTCAGTTAAAGGTCCAACCTTTGAAGTGAACTTAGCAATAGCTCCTTTCTTGTCTCTAATATTAGATTTATTGATTTCATCAATTACAGCTTCATGGAACAATTTTAATCCAGCGGTTTTAGTCCATTCTTCTTCAATAGCTTGTAAAGCTTCACCGTAAATACCATTGGATTCAGCTTCGGCCATTAAACCAGCTAATTCTGGTGATTCTGGGTTAGTGGCACCAACAACGAAGTAGTGGTCTCTGTGGTCAATAGTAGAAGTAAGTAAAGTAGCAGCTTCGGAATCAGTTCTAGCAACTGCTAATAAATCAGAACCTAAAATATCAGCGGAAGCTCTAATGGCAACTAATCTGTTGATGTGTTCTTGAACTGGAACTAAAACCTTACCAGCCATGTGACCACATTTCTTGGTACCTGGAGCTTGATCTTCAATGTGAATACCAGCAGCACCTCTTTCAACGAACATCTTAGTTAATTTGATGATAGCGGTAATACCACCGTGACCGGTGTCAGCATCAGCAATGATTGGTCTTAAGAAATCGATGTATGGGAGTTTAGCTCTTTCTGCCTTTGATAAGTTGAGTCTTTCTTCTCTTTGCTTTCTGTCGTGGAAAAGTTGAGCAAACCATAAGTGTTCAACCTTGTTTGGAACGGTGTCCATTGGGTAATCAGCCAAATCAGGACTTGGCTCATTAGAGGTTGAAGCAGTTGAGGAACATTGCCATCCAGAAACGTAGATAGAATCCAAGTACTTGGCCATTTGAGCAACATGAATTGGGTCTAAAGCACCGAAAGTAAATGAAACAGTTTTGTTCTTGTCATGTTCACCTAACAACTTGAACAACTTGTCAGCTTGTTCAGATGAAGGGTAATCAATCTTCAAGGAAGATCTCTTTCTAGCGATATCTTCAGGCTTATAGATTCTCTTAGTCTTTGACCATCTTGGTTGTTTCCACCAGTTGGTGATTTCTTGTACTTGCTGTTGGAAGAATTGTTCTTCAGCGTCAATATCAATTTTGGTGTAAGCCATATTGAATGATAATTTGAAAACTAGGGATTTTATCCAATTTAAATACCTTGGTTTTTACCCCAGACTAATTTTTCAAAATTGCTCCGTTTACCCATCCTCGGAAGAAAGGAATTAAAATAGCGAAGTGATTTTTCAGCTTTAGTGGTTGTTCCACATTGCTTTTTCAGCCAGTGTTGACTCAACTCAGTGTAGTCAACACTCTACTGGTACAATCTAGTGAAATAGTGTATTGAGTGGACTCGGTCATACAATTCCAGGGTTTCCAAAATGTGGTGCAATTTGAATCCGGGGAAACGCACATGTCACCAACTTAATTCGGTAATCATACAGGTGATTTCAAGTGGACACCGAATCGGAGCCGGTTACCGTACCACCGAGGAATGAATCATTTGAGTCATAGTGCCTACACTTACACAATGATGCAATGGCGCTTGACTCAGGTTGAAACGCTTTCACCTCAAATTATGTCCACCATACAGTCTTGTGATCTACGTACATGTCAGCTCTACCGGGCCTAGTGACGAACCAGTGGTTCTTCGGAGTTGGTGTGGAACGGTTACAGGCGTTTATTAGATTGGGCTTGGATCACAAAAAATATTCGAAACTCCGAGCTCCCTTAACACCACAATTATTGCAGTTAATCCCGGCTGTGCGTTAACTATGACGTTTAACTGGGCGTTGAATTATGACTAATGATTAATTGGTTATAAATTCTGGTGAATGACAGCAGCTGGTCTTTTATTTTTAGAGGCATCCACGGGTAATAGTTCCCTTAGTTGGTCGGACTTACGGCTCGGACTTTCAGCTGACCTAGTTGTTGTTATGATGATGATGCACTGCAGCATCGTCAACACTTGTACCGGGAGCTCCTGCAGTATCAGCACCACAATAAACTCCAAGACACCCTTTAACTCCAGTGCAACTTGCACCAATTCCACTCATCGACATGCACATACCACCACCATATAGTCTACAGCCTTCGTCTGTAATTGGCAGTATTGGTGGAACGACATACAAGTTGGGAAAGTAGTTGTAAAAGTATATCTTCTCTTCAGTCCAAGGTAAATTTTTGTTGTACTCCTCCTTGAGCTTGATGTTCTTCTTCACTGAGTAGTCGTTGTTAAAGACTATAGCATTGTGAGAGCTTATATGTGTCAATCCAATCGTCTTGGTAAATAACTTACTATTCTCATACACTTTCATGAGCTCGTCCTCTGGTTTCTTCTTCTTAAACAACAGCTTAAGTTTTGATGCTGATTTGTTTCGAAGACATACACAATACCAGCAATAGCAAATACTATACTCTTCATTGAAGTACGATTTGTAGTACTTTGAAGTTCTTTCAAACGAGTCATCGAGTCTAACCTGCTCAACTTTATCATCATGATCAATTACAACACCCGGAGTCTTTTCAGTGCATGCAGCATAGTAAAACACTGGTGAAAGCTGATGTGTATGCCATAACAAATCAATGTCAACAGTGGGAACAAGCATTCTGCGGGTCTTGCTTAAGATTAAATTCAAGTATCTGGTGTATCTTATAACAGATTCTCCCATCTGTTCTTTCAACACTGGGGAATGTAGCCAGTCCATTTCGTTCATGTTGCTGGCAAACCTTTCTTGCCTAAGAACAGAAGCCACCAAATCCTCGATAATAACAAAGGTGTCTCGTTTGGGGATTGTTAAATACAATAAATTCAGTATAATGTAGTTCCTCATAACGTTATTGAAACGTCTACGATACACAAATTGGGCATCGAGCGTTATACGTTCAAGACTTAGAAAGTTGGACAGTACTTTCGGTAAAACCTGTGTAACTATATCTTTCTTGACAATTGGATCAATCTCCCAAGGTCCATTCTTTATCATCATTTTACCATTAAGTACATTGCTGTAGAACTTGAAAAGATACGGAAGAGGCAATTTACTGGTTGCATCAAGGCATACCTGTCTCTTTCTCAACTCATCGTGAGTTATTGCTTTGGACATGTTGCAAAGACATAAATTGTTGTAGTCCTTGTGTAGGAAGTTACCGTCAGCAAACCCCTTTAAGTCGGGCGTAGTTAAGGGGATATCTGTGCCCAAGATATCCTTGCATAATGGGCAAATTAAATTGACTTTGACGTTGTAGATGTCAAACGGTTCTTGGAAAGAATATTGAACTTCCATATCGTAAGAAGCCATGATTTTAGCGAATTCTGCTTGCAACGATGGTGCTGGGTTGTACACAAAAGTATTATCGTCAATTGAGTCACTCAATGGTTTCAAAGGGAAAGGAACAAACAAGAATTCAAGGAAATTGTTTCTGACCAAGTGGTCGTAGTATGTTTTAGGGCTCAACATGAATGAGTGCCATACCATGACCACATCTAGTGGAGGCAAGTGAGATCCCATGATATCAATGACTCTTTTATCCCGTTGTCTTGTTCTATTGTAGATTTCAGTCTCAGTGAGACCATCATTATTGGTAACACCAACGTAACTTCTTAATGCACTGATGTAGCAGATAAACCTTCTGACTGAATTCGACACAAACACTTGCCATTGCTTTGCCTCTGCTTCAGGTGGCTGGTTAGGAGTGACCACAGTTTGTTTGAGGGTTTTGAAACTACGAAGAAGCTTGAGGTGGCTCACGCTTTCTGCCACAGTGGGTGTATGGCCATTGGTGTCGGTATTGTTGAAATTGTAGTAGGCGTAGTCTGTGGGCTTAGCCTGTTGTAGGACCCTAACGAAGTCAGGTACCGATTTCTCCATCAACTAGTGGTGTTTCTGCCAGTTGTAGCGTTTCGAGAAATTTACGAGGTTTTAGTCCAGTTTGTGAATTTTGGGATTACACGCGAGATCAGACTTGCAGACACCAGGAAAGTCACTGAAAACTAGATGGTCTCCTGGTGTTGTGATGGTACTTGGCACAACATTCAGTGGTTTGATGGCGATCTTTTTGCAGTCAAGGTGCTCGATCTGGCCAGCCTTAGTCAGCGACACTAACGAAACAAAACCACAAGAGAACTAAGGTTTCTGCTGTCACTCGAATATGTCACAGGCCACAAGCGACACCGCTCAAGCATACACCAGTGTCAAAGCACCAACACCTGGGCCTATGTTGCCTGGTTCTGGTGACACTTGATTTAGACGTTCACGTGATCAAACACTTTTTTCATTCACAGATTGTATCTCACGACATGGGCCTTTATCTTCCTGTTGAGTACTTTGATTACACACAGATTCAAAGATTGGCGAATTTGGTAGTGTCCCTCACCCCTTTATTCTCTTATGGGATAACTAGTTACCAAATTTACCTTCGTAAAACCACCTCCGGGTTCTCAATAGATGTTTGTCTCTTCATGTTGACATCATCGATCTTCAAGATCTTCTACTACTTCATGAGTCCGTTTGAGATCTCGCTTCTTCGTCAAGCAGTGATAATGATTTTCATTCAGTGTGTTTTGCTCAAAGTGGCATTGAGGTACATAGAGAAACCTATCAAGTTGTATGAGAATGAATTAGGTGTTAACTTATCAACTTTTGGCATCAAAGGTGTAGTGTTCAATTGTCTCAAGCTTTTTGATAATTTCTACAGGCGACCATTCAATTTTTGGCAATGGTTTGATGATCAAATAAAGTTTTGGGAATCGCTACTTTTATTCACAACTGTCACAGGAATCTCAACAGTTTTGTTTCGGAAAAACACACATTATGTCAACTTAATAGGGATACTTGGCTTATTCACTGAAGCATTATTGCCATTACCACAAATATTACTTAATTATAGGCGGAAAACCGCCAAAAACTTCAAATCAATTTTACTACTTACGTGGCTCTGTGGTGATGCAACAAAGATTGCTTACTTGATGTTTGGAACTGAACATATTTCAGCAATCTTTATGTGGGCAGCATTGTTCCAATTACTGTTAGATTTATTCATTGGATTCCAGTTTTTCTACTATAAAAGACTAGATAATCAAATTGATGAAAAATTACCAGGGCCATAACATGCATTTATAGATTATTAATTAATATCATATGAACTGAATCTTTAACTATTTACAGAAATGTATTCAACATTCTCCTTTGCTTCGTTAATTAAATCTAAAGCTTCAGAACCAACAAGTCCATGTTTAACTTTAATATGTCTAGACAAAGCATCACCTCTCGAAAATGTTTTCAGTTTACCATTACCTTTACCACCATTTTGCCTACCTTCACATATAACACACCTGAAAATCTTCTTCTTGGTAGCATGGATAGTTTCTTGATGTCTGATTAAATCGTATGGTCTGGAAAATTGCTTATTGCATGGTTGACCACTGGAGTTAAGCATATTACATTGATGATTAGGATTAGAAATTGATAGTTCATGAAGTGTTTGAGACTTCGTCTTCTTGAATTCTTGTGGTGGTAACTCTTGGTAATCATCATCTGAGGGTTCTTCTAATTCATCTATCGAATCTGGTGTTGATTCACCAACGGATCCGAGAGGTTCCATATCTTCCATCATATCATCATCTTCTATGAGTGGAGATTGTTCAATATCTTGGATGTTTATAGGTTGTTGTTCAGGTTCTTTTTTAATACCAAAATCATCAACAAAACCTTCAACAGTCAGATTTGAATCATTATTAGTATTGAAGAAATGATCATTATTATAATTGTAATTGTAATCATTGGTATCATTCATGATTAAGTTATCAAAATCGGTATTATCATTAAAGTAGTTTTCGTCATCTTCATCATCACTAACATCATCCATATCTTCAATAAATTCATCATCAAGTAGTAAGTCATTAGTATCATCATTCATATAATTGTTTAAATCATCCATCAAGTTTGATGAAGGTTCTTTTTGTGGGACAAATATTGAAGAGTCATTGAAGATATTGTCATTGAAATCGATAAAAGTTGATGGTTTTGTATCAGGGTTGAACAAATAAAAATCTTCATCACTAATTGGTTTTTCATTATTATCAGTTTGTAAAGTTCTTATTCTCCTTCTTGGTACTTGAAGATTCTTAAGTAATTTGTTGGGTTGAATGAAAGATTGATCAGGGTTGCTGTAATCATTAAAAATCTTTGATTCGGTGGCGATTTTATCATTTGATTTATTAAGATTGAAATCTGATGAATTTATATGATTAGTCAAAGCAGCAAAACTAAATACAGTATTTGTAGGATTTAGACTTGGTGAATCATTCACAGAAACTGGTGAATTTGGGAAATTGTAAAGTTCTTCATCAACGATATCAGTGAGTGATCTCTTTAATGGTGGCAAAATAACTGTTGTCATAATGGCAGTGGCAAACAACTAAAATTTAATTACTAATTTGAAGTGAGTGGCAATTTGTCTATAAAACTGGAACAAACCCCCTTATAAATAAATTGTTGTGATATAAAAAGTTGAGTTGATTATTAATTAAAGTAGAATCAGATAGAAGGGCAATGACACGGAACGCATTTACTTTTTTCGGAAATCGTCCTGTGAGTAATTGCACTGGACCGACCTATTTTTACAACGGGAAATACGGTAATTAGTGCGACCTCCGATCGGCGACTCAAGTGACCTTTGGCTTAGCCTCAGATTCTTTTGTTTGACACGTGATTGTGATGAAATCAAATGCTGTTGATAAGAAACTACTACTGCAAGTTAACTCCCAATCTTTGCTTGACTCTGATGATCAAGATACGCTCATACAGAGACTCAATTTAGTCAATAACGATTCTTTCAACTTTTATCTCGTGATTTTGAACGGTTTGACTGTAGCACAAATAATCGTGTTGCTAGCATTCACACTCTTGTCCATAGTAGATCTTAGTTGGGTTCAAGTTAACTTTATTGTCAACAGCTTGCTTCTACTGGTTGTCATCTTCAATAGGGTGTTCCTTCAGTGGCTCATTATCGGTCAGTCGATTCTTGTGGCTCTAAATCTATTGTGGTTCTGGTTCACTCAGGTGTGGTTTCATTGGTTGCCTCTTGTTTGCTTCATGTCGTATTTTTATTTGTTATACAACTTCAACAGCACCAGCTCCAACCTCATTGAGTTATCTTATATGAGATACAAGTACAAGGACGCTTAATTTCACGTAATGTTCACACTGATGCTCATTTATTGATTCAGTATTTATTGATGCTTAGGAATAAACTTGATTCCAGTGTTGGGGCATTGAGGTAACCTCAATGAATCCATTGGTACAAACTGCTCTTGTCTCACTGACCCTTGCAAGTGGTGATAGTACCAGACTTCCTGTAAAGCATGCTTGTAATCACACTTAAAGAATACTTCCTTACCAAAATGCTTCTTGAAAGCTGCTGAAACTTGTGCTTTGGTGTATGTCTTAGTGTAAGAAGGAACAATTCCCTCGGCTTCCAAGAATTTGAATGTTGGTAATTTGTCATATAAATTAGCCGTAACCTGGAAATAGTCATAAATGTCTCTCTCTGGCTCATACTCGTCACCATAACAAGATGGTTTCAAAGTGCTTAAACAGGTGGCATGCTTGTTGAATTCATGTTCCCACAAGTACTCGTCTCTTCCATTCAATGCTAACCAATTGTTTTTGATTTCAGTGTACAACGTGTCATTGTACCTCTTAATAATTTGTGAGATCTTTGACCCATGAGTTTCTCTTTGTTTGTCACAAAACTGCTCATATCCACCATCACATTTGTCGGGCCATAATCCATGTAACGTAAACTTATCGCTCGGCCCAATTGCAGGAGAGTAATCCCAGAATTGAGTCTGTAAAAGAATCCCACCAGGGGTTTCAAAACAACAGGTATTCCCAACAGGAGTTGAATTGGTACAAGATAATGGGATATCAATTGGACATGAAGTTGTATCCTTTTGCAAAACCACTTGAGCACTAACAACACTAGCAAAGCAAATTAATTCAAGTCTCATAGATAAGAAAAGATAAAGAGTGACACTACGAAAAAGTCCGTTGAGGAATCATTTATTATTTATAAATCTACCTTCCAGTAACCCAATTGAAAGAAAATTCTTAATCATTAAGTCATAATGCAGTTGATGCAATGTAATCAAAACCGTACTGAATAAAAAAAGTAAACCAAAATGGAAAGTAGAATACTAATTCAATTAGTATCTGTAAATTTCAGCTTTGAAAGGACCTTCCTTTGGAATGGATAAGTAATCAGCTTGAGCATCAGTTAAAGTAGTTAACTTAGCACCCAAGTGACTCAAATGTAATTTAGCAACAGTTTCGTCTAAAATTTTTGGTAATAAGTGAACACCGAGTTCGAATTTACCAGATTTTTGGAATTCTGGGTATTTAGCATTGAAGTCAGCATTTTCAGCGTTGAACAAAGCAATTTGAGCTAAAACTTGGTTAGAGAATGAACAGGACATAACAAATGATGAGTGACCAGTGGCACATCCTAAGTTAACCAATCTACCTTCAGCTAAAAGGATAACATGTTTACCAGATTTCATTAAGAATCTGTCAACTTGTGGTTTAATTTCAACAACAGATTGAGCGTTAGCCTTTAACCAAGCAACATCGATTTCAATATCGAAATGTCCAATGTTACAGACAATAGCATCATTTGGCATAGCTTCAAAGTGCTTACCAACAATGATATCTCTACAACCAGTGGTTGTAACGAAAATTTGACCAACAGAAGCAACTTCATCCATTGGTAAGACTTCATAACCAGAAACAGCAGCTTGTAAAGCATTGATTGGGTCAATTTCAGTAACAATAACTTTAGCACCCATACCTCTTAAAGCCATGGCACAACCTTTACCAACATCACCGAAACCAGCAACAATAGCAGTCTTACCAGCAATCATAACATCGGTGGCTCTCTTAATACCATCGATTAAAGATTCTCTACAACCGTACAAGTTGTCGAACTTGGATTTGGTAACAGAGTCATTCACATTGATAGCTGGAACTTTCAATTTACCATCTTTCAACATCTTGTATAAGTGGTGAACACCGGTGGTAGTTTCTTCAGAAATACCGAAACAGTCATCTAACATTTCAGGGTATTTTTCGTGAACTAAAGAGGTCAAGTCACCACCATCATCCAAGATCAAGTTCAACTTCTTGTTGTCTTTGAAAGCGAATAATTGTTGTTCAATACACCACAAGTATTCTTCTTCAGTTTCACCTTTCCAAGCGAAAACTGGAACACCAGCAGCAGCAATAGCAGCAGCAGCGTGATCTTGGGTGGAGAAAATGTTACAAGAAGACCAAGTAACTTCAGCACCTAAAGCAGTTAAAGTTTCAATTAAAACTGCAGTTTGAATTGTCATGTGTAAACAACCAGCGATTCTAGCTCCCTTTAATGGTTGAGCAGGACCGTATTTTTCTCTAATGTGCATTAAACCTGGCATTTCATTTTCAGATAATTCAATATCCTTTCTACCGAAGGCAGCTAAGGAAATATCAGCGACTTTGTAATTGTGAGCTGGAGCAGACATGTTGATGAAAATTTTCCAAAACGTTTTCTCGATTTATATCGATGTGGTCGTGTGTGGAGAATTTATTAACCTATACGACGAAGACGGGCTCAGTGATATGTCGTTTAAATTGATGAATTAATTGTTGAATAAGGCTACAGATCGCTTAAAATCGGTTGATGATCCTTGTAAGTTACTTTGTCGTAATGCATTATGATATACAATCTCTATATCTCAAATTTCAACCAATCAAGGTCTTGTGGTAGGTTCTCTTCTTTGATTATGTGGTTATCGAGTCCATTAGTGAGTGATGATAATTGAGTTGGTGTATCTCCTTTTGTTTCGTTAATTTCGTTCTTGAAAAAATCACTTTGTCCATTTGATGACATTACATTAATTGGTGATGGAACAATCTCTGGATCTTGTTCAGAGAATGAACAGATGGAGTTTTTAGAAAGTGAGTTCCTAATGTTGAATGAATTATATGACGACTGTGACGTCACTGAGCTTGGTGTGCCCACATTTTGTGATTGTTGAAGTTGGTGGGGTTTAGTATCAAAATATGATCCATACCTCTGGTTAAGAATATTAACATTGCTTGAAGTTAAATTAGTTGCTGAATTAACACTGTTCCCATTGAAACTGTTATTCAAAGTTGTGGTTCCATTCATTGAAAAACTAATAAATGAATTGCGTTTAGGAATTGAATTTATACTACTCTTCCTGCTAAAGGAATAAGCTGATGGAATTGATGATGCTGACGGTTTTCGGCTCATTGTTGGTAAATTGAGGTCAGACTTCTTTCTCTTGAATGACTGATTAAAATCGTATGGTGATGACGGACTGTTTATAACAGAATTAGGTTTGGATTTTGATGGTATAGGTATAGATTTCAAATCTTGGGTACTGTTATGACGGTGTGGATTAGGAGCAATGTTCATGGGTTTGGGAAGAATCAAAACGTTCTTTAATCGAGAATTCTGTGCAGAATTTGACTGTCCGTAAAATTGTCCATCCTCCATCTCAACATCTGACATACTGGTAGTATTGTTATTGAACTTTCTTGTGTCGCTAGTATTAGACATAGATTTTGATAATTTTGGCGTAGTAACGGATTTTCTGGATGATCTCTTCTTGATAATATCGGTTTTTAGACTTAATGGTCTGGTGGTACCATGCAACTTTTGAAACAAGCCACAAGCATTACAAAGAGTGTTACCAGAAGAGTCTTTACGCCAAAGAGGAGTCTTTTGAGTTTGACAATTTGAACATTCGGTAGTTTTTGAATCCTTTGTATAATCAAGTGACTGCGGTGATGGTCTTGCATTTGTTGGTGATGGATGATTGGCTAAAGGCTTAGGTGATGATTGTGCTTGTTGTGCTTGCTTCCTTTGTTGTAATGAAGTGGTAAGATTCGATTTTTGAGCTTTAAGAGAAACCCTTCTTGGGAGTGGCAGCGGGTCTGAGTCATTAGACTGTGGAGTTAAAGCTGTATTTGTTGGAGAAGCAAAAGAAGACTCTTTTTTGATTTTGATATCTGAAGTGTTGGAGTTATTCATAAGATTTGAAGGATTGATACTTGGAGGTGAGTACTCATTCATTGAAGATGGGGTGATATCCATAAAAGAATTTGATGCTGTTCTCTTGTTGAAACTTGTATTAATTTGCATCAAGTTCAATCCTTTAGAATCGTCTAATGATAACGGACTCAACAAGTCGAGATAATTGTTGGAACCCATTGCAGATGTTTGGTGAGAATTAGAGTTGTAGATGAGGTGGTTTTTTTGGGACTTCACATTTTGCTTTCTTAATTGACGGTTTTCTACTCTGTCTTGTAGAAGTAGTAATTTCCTTGCAGAGTTGAATAACTCATAAATTGACGGATTATCGAAATCCTGACCTGACATTAGAATGTGGGATTAAGCTGGTTGCGATGTTTCGATTAATTTGATAAACGTTTAGGGGAAAATAACTCGAAGAAACAAATTAAACTTGATATATTGATTGACTTGATCGAATACAACCGAGTTGAGTCGTTGGATATTAAAAAAGCCACAAAAATCAATTAAATCAAGGAAAAAATTTGACTGTTTTTCGGTCGCACAATCCACATTTGATGTGTTTGGCAATTTTGTGTAATATGGATTTTGTACTATTTACAATGGACTTACAAGTTAATTAAACTATGCTAGGACGTTAAGTATTGAATAAATAAGTAGTTAATTTAATTCCAGATTTTTTAACTGATCTTCTGAAGATATGTCATCATTTGAATTTGAATTTGAAACTGAAATTGCATTTGAATTTTCCAAATTTTGTTCCTTTTTCTTATTCCTGAATTTATGATCATTATCGTAATCTGAATGTAATCTGTATTCGAATAGAACACCTTTCACTCTATCATTTGAATTTTCACTTAAAGTATTAATTACATCACCACCATCTAAGATTTTATCACATTCCCTTATAACTCTTAAAATTGAATCACATAATATCCTCTTCCCTTGGAAATTACTGAGTTTCTTGTTTTGTCTATAGTTCAAATTTGAGTTCCATAAACTTATTATATCTTCATCTTTTCTGATACTTAAAACAATTCCATTAATATCGTTGAGTAGTAAATTAATAATATCATCACTGTAATCTTTACTTATTAATGTACCACTTAATAATCTTAATAATAACCTCTCCCAAATTAAACCAGTTCTAATTCTAATTCTTTCCACATTATTATCATTATCGATAAATCTTCTACTAAATTTAAAAATCCATCTACCACCTTTTGTGTTGAATGGATCTTCCCAAGCAGGATTTATACCACTCTTAAATATAAAAAATTCTGTACCAATTGAAAGTTCTGTCAGTTTCTTTAAACATGATAATGCTAACCAAAATTGTTCAATTGTTGCAATGTATTTAGTTTGTTGACTTAATTGATTAAATTTGGGGAATTCAATCTCTCTTGTTCTTTTTAAATAATTTTGTTTGTCATCATTAGTATCTTTCTTTCTATACCTGGAATGAAACCAAATTGTCCAGCAAAAAGGTAAAATATGTTGATCATTAATTAGTTCTGATAAAATTTGTTTTGGTAGTTTTAATGCTTGATGATTGATTAATTCATTCTTATGTTTACGATTGATATGATGATCTCTTGAATCTTTAACATTATTATAGCTGTTGTAATTATTGGAGTTATTATGTATTGTTGACTTAAATTGAGTTTGTGAACCATTCTGATTCATTATTCTATTGAATAATGATTCTGCCCTTTTCAAATTCTCTGACATAATGCAATTTACTTGATTCAGTTTACAATAATCATTTACCCTTGTTAAAAGCTATTGAAAAATTTTCAATAGGATTTTGCACGACTTAAATATTTTTACCGCTAACTTACTTAGTTGATCCATAGTAGTGGAGATAAGCTCCTAATGTTTTACAACCATTAATGTAGTTGGAAACATCTAATTTTTCATTAATTGAATGAGCTCCATCATCTCCTCTTCCCATTGGTAATAATAAAACATTGGTCTTCAATTCATTCTCGAATGTCAAGGTGATTGGAATTGATCCTCCCTCTCTTGTGTAATCTGGTTCAATACCCCAAACATCAACTGTAGCTTTTGCTGCTGCTGAAAATGAATCATTGAATGGATTAGATACCCAATAATTACCATCATGTAATAATTGTGCTTTACAGGTATTGACGCTTCCAATATCTGAAAACAATTTGTCAATATAGCTGATAACAAGTTCATCCAACTTCTTTGGTTCAATATTTGGAACTGTTCTGATTGAAAATTTACCAACAACCTTAGCTGGTATAACTGTCTTGGCTCCAGCACCAGAAAATGCTCCTTCAATACCATGTAAGGATAATGATGGGTATCTCCATCTATGTTTTAAAGCATCTTTCTTGTTATCATGTAATGAAGTTTCAGATCCAACAGCTGAGTGTAATTCATCAATAGAGAAGTCAATTGTGTCGTAGAGTTTGTCTTCATCTTCTGTTAATGGTGCAACCATATCAGCGATACCAGGAATCAAAATCTTACCCTTTGAATCAACAAGTTGTGACATAACTTTAACTAAATCGGTCATTGGTTCACCAATCATACCTCCGAAAACACCAGAATGTAAGTCTGCACCAGGTCCATTAACAATAATTTCATAGTAGTGAACTCCTCTTAATCCATAAGTTAAAACTGGTTTTTTGGTACCTAACCAGTAGTTATCAGAAATACAAACGGTATCAACTCCTTTGAAGTAAGCATTAGCTTCACGAGCAATTAGTTCATCTAATCCAAGGGATCCACTCTCTTCCATACCTTCAAAACAACATACTAAATTAACTGGAAGTTCCCAACCTAATTCCCTGTGAGCCTCAATAACATTTAACCAACCCATAACTGGACCTTTATCGTCAGTTGAGCCTCTTCCGTAAAGAATATCCTTAGTAGTATCGTGATGTAAAACGAATGGTTCCGTGTTCCAACCATCCTCGAGCGATGCAGGTTGAACATCGTAGTGACCGTAAACCAAAACAGTTTTTTTTGAGGGGTCACTTCCATAACGAGCCAATACAATTGGTGGTAATTGAAGAGTTTTGTCTGAAACTGGTGGTGGCTGAGTACCAAGTTCCTTGATTTGAATGTCATTGAATCCTAAGTTTGTCAATTCATTTTGAAGGAAGCTTGCCATTTTGACAACTTCAGGGCGTAAAGATTCATCACCAGAAACAGATTTGATAGCAACAGCGTCTCTCAATCTTTGGATGTACTTTGGTTTCAACTCTTCGATCTTGGCGAAGAATGGTTCAAGTGGCAACTTTTCGTGTGACATGATGAAGAAAATTGGATGTCGGGGATTAAAGGTGGGTTCACAATTGAAGCGCGATGCCGTGTTATGTGCCGTTTTAGTGTGCCGTTTACTTACAAGGAACTGTTTGCGAAATGACGTTCACGTCATCATCGTCTTCCGATGAAGAGGACCCATTGTCTATACTCCTTGGTGATAGTAGCCAAATCATAGAACGACATAGAAGAAAATTGTCAGATTCATCACAGGAATTCCAAGTAGATATCCCACCAATTTTTCACACTTTGGGCCAAAAAAATGCCGAGTTAGACAAAAATCATCAACAATTGGAGCTGGACCTTCAAAGCAAGCATGATGAACAAGTGAAGCGAAGCCAAGCTATAGAATATGAGCGGTCACTATTATTAAAAGAATTGGAAAATGAAGACATTCAAGATCTAAACGGTGAAGTGAAAAGACTTCTTCAGATTTGCCATACCAACACTCAATTCCTCGATAGGCAATTGTATGTGTTTGATGAAATAACCCTGGGGCCAACCAAAATGCCTCCATTAATATTCAATAAATGGATCCCTGTCAGAAAGATGAAACAAATCATCACAGAAGACTTTATTGAAACCACTCTTAGTTGCAGGGATATAAATTATTTGAAAAGGGCCAATGACCTAGTGACTCTAGCTCTAGACCACAAAGAGGTTTACGATGTGCCCTTCAGTGAGAGCCTTGTTAAAGAGTTGAATATTCTGGAGACCAGAAGGCTGGAGCACTCATTTACTTTGACTCTCCCACATAAAAACAAAACCTGTTTAGTCAATCTTATGAGAACAAAGTTCTTTTTGTTGTGTGAAGCCTTGATGAATCGTGCTAGGCAGCCTCAGTTATCAATTCATCTTTTTCTTTGGGCTATTAATGATCATAACGTCAACAAATTTTACTCAAGAGAGCTTTTGGAAGACTTCATAGATGTGTTTTCCATATTGAAGGAAAATGTCACCATTAACGAGCTCGTTGATTGTATAAAGTTCACACTGAGACTCAAGATTCCGCTGTCGAAGTATAGGTTCGAATGGAGGTGGTACGAATACGAAATGATGTACAATACCATTCGAATACTCCAATTGGGATTTGTACAGCGGTTTACAAATGATTCAATACGTAACGATATCCAGTACCTCACCAAAAAAATGCTTGAGGACAGTGTTGGTGATGTCATGAATAAAGCACTTATCTATTTGGAGAATGATTTCAAAGATGTATTCAATGAATGCACTGAGGCCAACCAACTCTTCAAGTTTGACTTCCAATTCAAGTTAATGGAATACGTCACTCAAGAGCCACCTATCAAACATATCAAGGTGCTATTTCGACTTAAAGAGTTGTATCACTCGAAACTTGGCGACATTTCATTCCAGCCATGTGGCCTTGACAAGATTCTTTTGAAGCAACGAATCGTCAAACTTCTCGAGAGAGATTACGAAATTCTTAATTACATGCATCAAAGGTGTGTCAAGTATGTGTCACACACTGAAGACCTTTTTTACGATCAAAAGCCTGTAAAAAATTAATTCGACGCCATCAAATCAATCCAATTGATCCAATGAACTGTAAACCATTAGCCACGACTGTCATTTTGGCATCGAGAATCCTGTCAACTCGCTCACCTGAACCTCTCAAAACGGTTGATTACATCACTTCGCACAAACGATAGATATGACTAACCCGACCATTTACCATAATCCCGAGCTAAAGTCTGATGCACATCCTGGCGCTGTGGTGGAACTACCATTTGGTTTTGGTCCCCTTCCCGCTGAAGCTGTGAACAAACGAATTTTCTATTTCGATATTGACAACTGCTTGTATCACAGATCCACCAAAATCCACGATATGATGCAAGTTAAAATCCACCAGTACTTCAAAGATAACTTGCTCCTTGATGACGAGAAGGCACATGCTCTTCATCAGAGCTATTACAAGAATTACGGACTCGCTATTGAAGGATTGGTGAGAAATCACGGTGTGGACGCTTTGGAATACAATGCAAAAGTTGATGATGCACTCGACTTGAAGTCTGTGCTTCACTATAATCCTGAATTGAGACAGAAACTACTCAAGATCAGAAATTCAGGTAAATTTGATTACTTTTGGCTCATCACAAATGCATACAAGAATCATGCTTTGAGAGTTATATCATTCTTAGGTCTCGGAGACTTGTTTGATGGATTAACATACTGTGACTACTCACAATCTCCTATTGTGTGCAAGCCCATGGTTGCTTTCTTTGAGAACTGTTTGAAGACTACTAGAATCATTGATCCTAAGCACTTGCAAAATCTCTACTTTATTGATGATAGTGGTATCAACGTCAAAGCTGCTCACGATATGGGATTTGGTCATGTCTTCCACTTCGTTGAAATAGACTCTGACCTTGAATCACTTGTCAAACAACAAGATTTTGCTTCTTACTATGGCGCTGGCGACAATAAAGATCCTACAAAAATCAAAATCATCAGAAATATTTTAGACTTACCTTCATTCTTAGACTTATAGATATAAAACTAAACGTGTGACTTGTAGGCCTATTATTCTCGGGGGTTGCAGTTTTATAGTATCCTCCATGAATTTGGTCCATTGTTTCTTTCATTTTGACACGACTGTTTCTCATCGCTTCAATACCAATGTCTAAGTTTACAGGACGAGTGTTGTTCTTCCATGGCTATACACAGTCAGCATCTGTGTTCTATGCCAAGACGTCAGCTCTTCGTAAAAAGCTCATGAAAAGTGGTTACAAGTGTATTTATTTGAATGGACCAGAAAGGCTAACACCAGCTGAGTTCCCATCAACGGACGCGTTGAGCAAATTTGGAGCAGTACAAGTGGCCGAAGATGAGGAGACTGACTTCAGAAGCTGGTGGTTCAAGCCCTCCGCTACCAATAACGGAATCGATGTGACAAATGCAATCAACACTGTGAAAGATTACGTCATTAATAACAATATCATAGAGGAAGAAGATTTCGACCACAAGATAGACGCAGAGGACTCAAAGTTGCCTATTGTGGGCTTGATAGGTTTCTCACAAGGAGCTGCACTTGTTGGGCTTTTGATCGGGAAATTGAAAGAACTTTTTGGTTTAGACTCAGTTCAATTTGCCTTGATCTATTCTGGTTTCAAACTAGACACTAGTAAAGAATCTGGTAATGAGAAAAACAAAGATTACTACACCAAAAGTTTGCCTGAAACTCTCAAGGTCTTGCATATATTGGGAGAGCTCGACACAGTTATAAGTGAGGAAAGGGCCATGGAAATGTATCATCAATATGAGGAAAATTCGGATATTTTGAAACACCCAGGTGCCCACTTTGTTCCGAATTCTAAGTTGTACGTTGAGCAAGTCAGTAATTGGATTGCAAACCAAAAGAATAAACCAGCTGAAAAAGTTGAAGATGATTTGGATGATTTGCTCGATATGATGGACAATATTGGGAAGGTTTAGGTTTTTTATAGAGTAGATCAGAAGGGACATTACAACTCATCATGGACTTGCTTCTTCTTTTCTTTCTTTGGTGGTTTTTTACCCAATCTGTAGAATTGGTAATAGTTCTTATCCTTTGATGATAACTCACCTTCACCAGGTTTTATGCCAGTTTGCTCAATGATCCATTGACTGATCTTGAGTTTATCTTTCAATCTACCAGTGTACTGAGAAGTCTCGCCTGTTTCCTCGTTGTGGAGCAAGAGCGCTGGTAAATTTTCAACTGTGGTATTCCATTGTTTGATCTCAACTGGTTTACTCTTAGTAGAAATCATTGCCAATTTGATTTTTGAGAGAAAATCAATAGCTAATGACTTAAACATTGGACTTAAGTTGGTGTTCTCGGTGATGAGAACAAGCTTTGCAGGTTTCTCCAATTCTAAGAAAGATTTGAAAACTCCACTTTCAGGACTATTGGTCTTCTTTACATAGTTCTTTATTCTCGAGTTGACAAAATCAGTGAGTGGTTTGAGTGCTCTGTCACCATTATAGACTTCACCTATGTGTCTTGACTTGACAGGTTTAGGGTTAGTGCTTTCATCATCGTATTTTGGAGGTCTGAAGACCATTATAGTTGGGTACCCACGAATTTGGTGTTCAGCGCAGATTCCTCTGTTGATCTCATCGTCACAATTGACAGCTGCTACACTGACGGCATACTTTCCATCTCTTTGGATGAACTTTGCAAGTTTCAGGTAAACAGTCTTGAGCTTTTGACAGTGGCCACACCATGGAGCATAAAATTCTACAACAGTAGTGTAGTTAGACTTGTGAACAACATTGTTGAATGTAGAAGGTGTAAGCTCGTAGACGGACGGATCGAAATCGTAGAACCTGGCAGCTACCACCAAACTGATGAAGGTGAAAATAAGAGAAATCTTCATGAGAAATTGACAGCACTCACTGAGCGAGAACGAATATTGAAGTATATCAATAGCGACCACCAGCAGATCACGGCAATTGTTTTGGCGGATGCATCGACATGGGCTACAGTTGTCTAATCGTTATATATTTTATTGATCGTTATACGTAAGGAAATTGATCGGCCAATTGGAAATCTATTCCAATGTTAAATGTATACACCCACGTAATTGGAAACAAACACTACACTCAATCCGATGGAGATTGAAGCTATAAGTGAGTTGACGACAAAACTAAAGTGCTTGTGTTGTTTTAAGTTGACGAATAATGCAAATGACAACGAGAAAAATGAAATAAGTAATAACAACAAAGTCACAAGACCAGAGTATTGATAGATAACAGGATGTTCAACGTTCTTGGCTCCATTGATAAACAAGTGAGTATACTCTTCGTAGTCTGCTCCCAACATGTTGATGAAAAATGCGCAACGTGAATCTAACTTTTCATACTTCTCGCAATGTGGTTCTTTCTGGATGTGTGAGTGGTCAATTGAGTAAGATCTTTAAGGGAGTTGAACGTCATTGGTTGGTGCTGTACAGTGAATGTTTCCTCAAATTGCCTCTCAGAAGTCATCCCTACCAATTCTAACCCGAGTACATCCCCTTACCAGAGGTTTAAGATTAATGACGTCCCTTTGTCTTAGCCCTACAGGAGGGTGACAACTCGTAAGGTCCAATGCACAAGAAGGAAGTCAAAGTATGGGACCCTTTTTTACGGTTTTTTGTAGAGTTATTATTGTAGACTATCCATAGTTTCTCAGTATGGTCAACAGCCATTGGCTAACAATGTTATAATGTTGTACTATTCATAATCACGATATAGTTCATTATTAGTTCCGTTCCTGACAAAAGGATTTTGTGCGCTTTCAACTATGTCTCAAGGTTGGAACACAATTGATTCAGATGCTGTAAGTAGAGCGTGGTACTTTCAAGAGTATAGACTAACTTCAGGGTGTATTTACAAGGCTCATCGAGAAACTTGGAACTAAAGACGTCCAATTAGATGATTTATACTCAATTGATGCCGACTCTCTCAGGCAAGTTGGAATTATTTACGGTGTTATTTTCTTATTCAAATACGGGAAAGTCGATAAACAGTATGCTAATAATGGTAATAAACCATTAACCGGGCAGTATGATGAAAGCTACATTGATAATGGCATTTTTTTCGCCAATCAAACCATCCAGAATGCTTGCGCAACCCAAGCGGTATTGAATATCCTCTTAAACAAAACAGACGAAGTAGAAATTGGAGAAGAACTCACCAATTTCAAAGGATTCGTCGAAGGATTCGATGCTGAAATGGTTGGTGAGACCATATCAAATAGTGATTTGATTCGATCGGTTCACAATTCCTTCTCATCACCGTCAGTCATTATTGACGAAGATCTGAAACCGCCTCCAGATATTGACGACAAAGATGACGGTTTATTCCACTTTGTGGGCTACATCATGAAAAACGGTTTCATTTATGAGTTGGATGGCTTAAAGAGATTCCCAATAAGGCATGATGCTTGTACCTCCATGGACCAGTTTTATGAAAAGTTACCTAAGGTGTTGCATGAGAGAATTGCAAAGTACCAAAACGAATTAAGGTTCAGTTTACAAGTCATCACCAACGACAAACTCAAATTCTACAAAGAAGTTGGCGATGATGCGCTGGCAGCACAGGAACTCACCAAGAGAGAAGTTTGGGATAGAGAAATTGAATTTAGAAAACACGACTACAATAGTTTGATTTTCAATCTTATCAAAAACATTGGTAAAGAGCTTGACGATGAACAGTGGGAGAAACTCTTGCAAAATGGTAGAGAGAAAAGTAAAAAAATGTATGGGTTGTGAGTTTATTCATAACTGGAGAAACTAAAGAAACCACCTCCATGACCTCTTGAGTGTCTAGAGAAGTAATCAAAGTCAATTGAAACGGCATTTGCAAGAAGGATTGCTCTTTGATCAAGAGTAAGAGGACCTGCAACTGAAGGGTACATGGCCCCCATACCTTCGAAACTTGCAGGGTCCATTCTGACGATATAAACACCGGTATCAGTAAATAATTCTCTTCCGAGCCCCACCCAATTCCTATCTACAGACGCTATCACGTCTCCGTTGTCATTGTAAACTGGGAAATCGAATGATAAGAAGGGAGCATCAATTGCTCCAAACTGATTGTACTCATCCAGCACTTCATCATCCAATTTAAACAAATTGTATCTTCTTCTCCACAAATGCCAACTTTGTACTGATTCACCGATCACTTCATGCATCAAATTACCGTAGTTATCGAAACCTGGTAGTATTGCCTTAATATGACTATTAATGAATGAGAAGGGTCTTTTGATAGTCAAGACAAGGTCACCGTAATTGTTGAACACATCGATATCGAATGGTCTATGCAACCTGAAGAATTGTCTTCCAAGGATTTTGAGGAGTCCAAAGTCTTTCTCTTGCATGAACCCAATTTGCTCGCCTGCTGAATTCATGATTCTGTACTTATTACCCTGTTCGAATCCTAGAAATAGATTCATAAACTCGACTTGACGCTCGATCACCAATGTTGGTTCTTTTAGGATATCGTAAATTCCGTCTTCTGGTGTAATTATACCATTATCATTAGGAGGAATTTGAAATACTGTGTGATTTAAAGACGGTTCTGAATAGAATTCCTGATAATCATTTGAAGGATGTGTCTTGTAAGGAAATTGTGACGAAGTGTTTCTGTTGTTGTAGAAATTTTTCACCTCTTCATCAGATATTTCTTTAGCTATACGTGATTTCCGGGGAAATAATGTTTGAAGGCCTCCCGATAAATACCGTGAACCTAAATTAAATTGTCTCCTCTTGTATAATTGACTTAATTGTGTCCTGAACATGGTTCATGCAATATTGTTTATGTTGAATTCTGATGGCAATATGTTAGTAGTACAAAATGGCACAAACTGGTCACCGCGATATGGACCTAAATAACGAACCTGATCAACTTTTATCAGACGACGTTCAAGAAAAACTGTTTAAATGTCCATATTGTCCCAAAAGCTTCACTAATAGATTGAATCTCAAGCATCATAAGCTCAAGATCCATCTTTTCCTCGATAAGAACGCTCGTAAAAAATCAACTGACAGGGTTTTCCAATGCAATGACGGTACATGCGTCAAGACATTCCCAGATTATGAGCAATTGCTAAAACATAAGCAAGACTTTCATCATGAAACTGTCAAAGAATACAAGAAACCGTCTCGAAACAGAATTCATCAATGTGATGGTGAAGGGTGCACTAAGCTGTTTTACAAATTGAGTGATCTTTTGCGACATAAACGGATCCATACAGATGAGAGACCATTTGTGTGTGGCACATGTAAGATGGGGTTCAATCAAAAGTATAGACTAACTACTCACATGAGAGGTCACTCGGGAGAGAAACCATTTTCATGTCGATTTTGTGATAAAAAATTCGCTAGAGGTGATGCTGCTCGATCTCATGAACATCTTATGCACATACTGAGAGGCAGCTGAACTCGTTGAAGCTTATTAAGTACTTCTCGACGACAAACTATGAGCACACTCCAACACTATTTCTGGCACAGAACTTTTTCACGTCAACACGTTCTACCCCTACATGAACAACCACCTTGGTGAACAATTCACTAGATATCACTGCATGTGCACAGGCTGGTTGATGAAATAATAGAACAGATGGTCTTCCCAATTGGGTTTTGGTCGTGTATTTGACTACCATTTATCCGATAACCATTAATCACAAGGAAACAATTCGGCTAAATGGCAATCAAATTGACTCGGAGGTTGACTACAATGACTCACAAGACTCACACGTCAAAGTGAAATTTTTCACTTACAATCATTAATAGGAATAATTTTATGCTATTGTTACTTAGTTTAATTTTTTGCTTGAAGTTAAACTAGGGACTGGTTGATCACCACTTAAAACTCCCTTCATAAATTCATAGACAGTAAATGTAACAGCTTGACCTGGCGCCACTCTCATGATTCTTGGAGTAATACCCTTGTATAAAGCAGCCATACCTTCTTCTTGGATTAATTGTTTACCAATTTTAACGATTCTGACTAAACCAGATTCATTTGAAGCATAAGTTGTCTTTTGTAATCTGGTTTTAATAGTATCCAATGGAGCATTAGATAATGGACCTAAAGCACCAGAAATTAAACCAATACCTGAAGTTTCCCAAGCTGGTAAAACTTCACTTTGATGTTTGTTTTGTAAATATTCTTTAAGTTTTGAGTAAACAGTAAAATTAACACCTTGATTTGTTGCTTGTCTTGCAGCAGTCAATGAAACACCTCTGTATAAGGTTTTGAAACCTTCTTCTCTAACAATAACGTATGCAGCATGAGGAGCGTTTCTGTATTTTGGAACATCTAATGGATCAGCCATTGAGTGATGTTGAGCTTGCAATCTAATTTTAACAACTTCCATAGGATTAACAACCATGACGGCTTCGGTGATACCAGCACCCACACCTGCAATGAATGTATTACCAGTTGTAATTGAACCATCTGGGGCATATAATAAAGATCTGTAAAATTCATAAGATGAAAATCTTAAAGCCATTTTTGGAACGATACCTATAACAACAGCACCTAAACCTTTGTATAAACTCAAGAAAGTCTCTTTTTGAACGATATTAATACCAGTTCTTATGAATCCTGGAGGTTTTTGACCAGATTTTCTGTATAACTGCATTCTAACTTTAACGGTATCCAATGGATGACAACATAATGCTTCGAATAAACCGGCTGTACCACCAGCCACTAAATCGGTAATACTTCTACCTTTTTTTTGAGTTGTTGAAGACATACAGGGAATAAATAAATGAAGCAATTTGATCAAGAAATCTGGGGCCTTTTATATGAACGCATGTGTCCCCCACAAAAAAAAAAAATGTGATTCCATTTCTCCGGGGTAATTCAATTGACCAATCCTCGGGCTTTAACCGGTCCAATTTTGCATAATTTTCCCGAGTATTGACCTGACGAATCACATTCTAATGCTTAACTATGATGATTTATATGCAAAATCATTCAAATTACTGCAAATTTACTGATTTAATGAATTGTGTTACAAAAGCCAAATAAGCCAATGATATATCACCAATTGAAAATTACTATGTTAGGTTGGAGATTCAGTCCCATATACTTAAACAATGTTCAGAACATCACTAGTAGTTAAATGCAGTAGAAAAACTGATAAAGTGTGTAAAAGTTTGTAGTGGGAGAAAAACACTGATTCGTTTGTGATGCTGACATTGATATTTTTCAAGTAGATTATGACTCGTCTTACAACATAATTCAATTGGATTGATGTTGATGTGCTTAACCCCGAGTATTCGATGTCAATAATATTTCTGAAATGCTCAACAATTGTACGATAACTTAGTTAGTGATGGTGCAATTAAAAACAACTTACTCTTGAAGTACAATTGGATCTTGAAATAATTTTCGTACTATGATTAGATCATATAGAATATCTCGTGGTTCAACTGTTCTTAGTTTAATTATGCTATTAAATTTATGATGTAATTTTATTTGTGTTGCTAAAGTATTCATTGCAAAAACTACATTTTAAAGTACAAAAAAATATAGTTAACAAAATACAAACTAAAATTTCAATTCATCACTTTTCTTTTCATTACTGATACCAGCAGTTTCAGGTTGTGCAACAGCTTCAGGAGCATTTGTTGCTTGATCAATCGTTTGTTGAGCCTCTTCCTCTTTCTTCAAATCAGCCAACCTTTTGGCTTCATTGTGCACATCTTTAACATCATTAGCTAAGTTTTTGTAGAATTCATGCACTTTGATTCCATAAGGATGATGTGCAAGTCTGTCAATGTACTTGTTTTTACGGAGTGAATCACCTAAACTCTTGAAATTGTTGAGCAATTGATTTGAAGTAGATTCTGGATCATCAAGGTGAATGTACTTTTCATCAAGCAGCTTAACAAAATTCTTGAAACTTACTGAAACTCCATGCTCTCTGTCATAACTTATTGCCTTTTCAACAAGATCATCACTTACTTTGTAACCTTGAGATAACAATTGTGCCATTATTGCATATTTTGGTTTCTCTTCTTGATCGATATCATCATAATTAACATCACCAGTATGCTTTGAGGTTTGAATTTTGTGATCGCCTAACGATTGAGAACTGCTCTCATCGTAAGGTGGTAGAGTATCGCCAGAAGGTTTGAATTCTTCAACTGTAATTTTGCCACCATCTAATTCAGCCAGATTCAATAAAAGTGCAGTTTCTAATGCTTTATCTTGTTTAAAACTAATTTGGTAAGTCTTTGTTAACTCACTGTTAATTAAATTGATTGACTTAACTTCACCACAAAATGAAAAAAACTCCTGAACCTTTTCAATTGAAACACTTTGTGGTATATTCTTTGCAATTACAGTTGTTGTCATTATTATAATAAAGTTTTATGGAAATCTTTCCCCTTAAATACATTTTGATCATGGTTGAAAATGGATTTGTATTTCCTAAAGCGGATTTGAATTGCTGCTAAAACTGCCACGCATGATTAACTCACTTCTAAGCCATTAGCCATTTATATTTAGTTTTATTTACAATAAAGTTTCTCCTAAAGCACATCTACCAATTGCACAAGCTGCACTAACTGTATCTAAAATATGATCATTTGTTTCTCCCAATGAAGGATTTGTCTCCACAATATCCAATGAGCTCAAGAGTCCACTAAGGGCAACTTCTTCAGCAATGAATAAACCTTCTCTTAGGGTTAAACCACCTTCAACTCTTGTACCTGTAGCTGGTACAAAACTTGGGTCAATGGCATCAACATCGTAACTCATATGAATTGGGAATTTTCTTTCTGGGTTAATCTTGTCAAGTGCCATTTCCAACACTTTGCCAATTCCATATTTGTCAATGTGATACATGGAGAATGCAGGAATATTGTATTTCTTGAGGATAGCTCTTTCACCAGAATCGACATCTCTTAAACCGATGTAGGCAATTCTTTGTGGCTTTAAAACTGTTGGAACCCAACCGTATTCTTCAGGGTATGATTCTTTATCAATACCCATTAAAAATGAAACAGGACATCCATGTAAGTTACCTGAATCAGTAGTGTTTGGAGAATTGATGTCAGCGTGAGCATCGATCCAGAGAACGCAAGTGTCTGGATTATGAGTTAAAGCTCCCAATAAGGTACCAGTACCAATGGAATGATCTCCGCCAACAGTAATAGGCAATCTGTTGTCATTCAAAGCATCATTGACACTCTTGAAAATAAGTTTGTTACATTCACTAACAATTTTGGCGTTCTTAACTTTGAACTCATCTTTTTCATCAGTCTTCTTGGATTCAAAGTCAGTTCCTTCAAGAGGGTGTTGGATTTCAACATCCCAACCTAAGCCTTGGATTTGCTTGGAGAATCCAGATTTTAAAATGTATTCTGGACCTAACTCAACACCACCTTTTGGTTGACCTCCAGAAAATGGAGCAGTGATGATGGTTGCTCTTTTATTTGGGTGAAATTTGAATTCAACTTCTTGTTAGTACAATAATTATCGATCAATAGAATCAACTTACCTTCAGACATGTTAATTAAAGAATGAAAAACCAGGTATGACTTGCCAGGCTTTTTATATGAATATGCCAGATCCTCAAACAGAAGGAGAACGCGAAACACTCATCGAGTGTAAACAGAAGGTTTCTGCGAATAGCGGAATAAATGCCATTAATGCAACAAATAGTAAAGTTCCGTAATTAGTCAGTTCAGTTGTTGTTGTTGTTGTCACGATTACGTATTGTTAATTTAATTGTAATTAAAATAAGGCACGGGTTTTGATTAAGTGCACTAAACACAAATGGAAACTTTAGTAAAATTAATTGTTCTGGTTCTACTCAACCTACACGTGCAAGAAACTTAAGCTAAATCTTCTAATGAAGTTTGGCAAGACATTCCTTGCACATCAGATACCAGAATGGAGTATCTTCTATATGAACTACAAAAACTTGAAGAAAACCATCAAGAATATTGATTATGATTTTAACCCGTCAGAAACTGAAGTGAGTGATATCATGAATTCAATACTATCTCAATTCTTCTATCAATTGGATAGAAACATCGAGAAAGTTGACAGTTTCTACAATACAAAGTTCGCTGAATACTCAAGAAGATTAAATAAGATAACAACTTTGTTGGGGTACCAGGATGATAAGATATCTCATCAAATTGACTCAAAGGAGGAACTCGACGAAATTATCTCAATTCTATTGGAGTTAAAGAACTTTTTCAGGAACTTGAAGTGGTTCGGTGAGTTAAATCACAAAGGTTTCGTTAAAATCTTGAAAAAATTAGATAAAAAGTTGACACATTTATCAACCTTATCTAACGAACATTTTGAAACTCAGTCTGTCAGCTTACCAAGCAACAACAAAGAAAACTACTTGAACACCAGAGTGGACGCTTTACCATTTGCCAATGAAGTTGAACTAATTCAACGATTGAACCTGATCAACTCGATGTTGCATCAATTGAGTTATAATGAAATTCAAATTGAGAAGCAAGAGGCTGCAAAACCTCAAAGTTCCGGCACTAAATCTCCTGATATCTCATACTCGTTGGATAACTTGTTCCTAAACAATTTCCATGAGCTAATCGAAAATGACACATCAGAAGACTTGGTGTCCGAGTTAAACAAAGTTCCCCAGAATAAGAAATCTTTGAAATTCTACCTTTCACTCTTGAGCAAAGCAACAACCAAAAACTCTTTCAAGTGTATTGATAAGTTGTTCGAGATCTTGAAGGAATATCTTAGAGAATATCACTTGTCAACTGATAACTTGTTATATGATCGCTATGATATTAATGGTAGAAATTTTTTTCATCAGATTATCATTCATTTTGGCAAGCAACAATTGGCTAAGGAAGGCAGACATTTTGTGCCTGGTGAAAACTCCGTGCACAATCAACTATACTCCAGTAGCGGCCCTGATGATAATCTTTCACCCATCAATTTAGATGGATTGACTCATTTGTTAAGAAAAATTAATGACAACTCAGAGTACCATAACTTGCGGTTCTCATTGAATGCAAAAGATAACTACTTAAGAACACCTTTACATTATGCTGCTCAATATGGTATCAAAGATGTGGCTAAGTTGATTCTTGTGTATTTGAACAATTGGGGTTTGATCAGCAAGTCTTTACCCATCGACGACATAAAGTTTTGGGGTGACCAAGAAAGCTTAACCCCGATGCATCTTGCCATCATAGGTAGACACCCTAAAACTACTGAGTACTTAACAATCTTTTCTCATACAACCAAGCTTACTTGCCAGAACTTAATTTTGTTAGCTGTCAGATTAGATTGCCCTGAAATTTTAGGCCATTTAATTAAGGCAGGTAAGATTGATGTGGACTATACTGATTTTGAACACAATAATGAAACTAGTTTGTACATTGCTGCCAAAATGAATTTGGTAAAAGTGGTTGAATTCTTGTTGAACAACAATGCCAATACTGAAATTGGTGAGATGGACTTTGGCTGGACTCCTGTATTTGCGGCTGCTAGTGAAGGATTTGAAGAAGTTGTACAGCTCTTGTTAGATCATAAATGTCATTATGACTTGGTGGATAACTCGGGATGGTTACCTATGGAACACGCTTCTCTCAGAGGTCACTTGAAAGTAGCTGACATGTTGAAGCCACAAGATGAGAGGCTATTGTTGTACGATATCAATAATCCTGCCAACAATATGCAAAGAATTCCTGTAAGTTCCATTCGGAGTCCAACGTTGCACGCTTTGGCAGATGACTCTTTGGTTATGTCATCCTCATCATCTATTGATGTTTTACCAGATAGCAGTAAAAGTGCCGTCAACGAGGTTTACAAACAATTGAAGCAACTCGATAGCTCCAACAACCAGCTAACTCTTCAAGGTGCCAGATCGAAGTCTCCTATGAGTGTTAAGCGTATCAAACCCATCAAATCATTTGGGCACAGATACTTGAATAGCGATGAATCGTTGATCTTGATTACCTTGGGATCTACAGACATAAGTATGGAAGGAAATGCCGTGGAATTGAATGAGATCAATTCATTGAAGAGCTTCATCACAGACTTGGATACTGCATTGTCATTAGTGATTACATGCAGAAAGAAAACATCGAATGAAAGTGTTGAACCGCCAGTTGTTATTGACTTACCTTTAGAAGATCAACATGGAAGCGCAACTGATCCTGTTACTTTCAAATTGACAAATGGCTTGAAAAGTGAAGATGTTATCGTCACCTTTGACATTGTACCAACATACCAATTTAATCTAGTGGATGTAAACCTTCCTTTCAACAAAAATGATAAGATCTTGGGAAGAGCTGTGGCCTTATTGAATAATGCTTATACCAAAGTGGGACCTAACTTGAGATCATTGAACAATGTTGTTACTGTACCAATCATTGAGTCGAAGACAATGGATATTTTGGGGAGTGTGAAGTTCGAATTTATGTGTGTGAAGTCCTTCAGCCATCCAAACATGAAAATCGGTAGATCGGACACATATTGGAAGCAATTGGTGTCTACTAGGGTGATTGGTCATAGAGGATTAGGTAAGAATGTTAATGACAAGAAGTCTTTACAATTAGGGGAAAATACCGTGGAATCATTCATTGCTGCTGCTTCTTTGGGGGCATCATATGTCGAGTTTGATGTTCAAATTACCAAAGATCACGTTCCAGTTATCTATCATGATTTTCTTGTTGCAGAATCGGGTGTTGACATTCCAATGCATTCGTTGACGGCTGAACAGTTTCTCCATTTGAACGACAACGAGAACATATTTGACAAGGCAAAAAACAAATTCAAATATGAATTGAACAATATAAGCAATGCTAGTTTGTCAGGAAATAGTAACAGCAATGGAACAACCAGTCCCACAGGATCTCATAATGGACAGTATTCCATGGATGATGAAATACTTGGTAAGTTCAATAGACCAAGGTCTATGACCGCTTATAAATCAGCACCTAATATGTCAAAGAACAACAATGGTGATTTTGATTCTGATGATGACGAAATCGATAGAGAAGTACAGGATCAAATTAGCAGGAGAATGAAGTTAACAAAGACATGGAAGTCCAAAGGTTTCAAAGGAAATGCAAGAGGGTTGTCTATTGCATCGAACTTCGTTACTTTGAAAGATTTATTCAGGAAGATTCCTAGAAATGTCGGCTTCAACATTGAGTTGAAGTATCCGATGTTGGACGAAGCAGAGGAAGAAGGAATGGGAGAGGTTGCTTACGACTTGAATTTCTATATTGATACTATCTTGAAGGTGATCTATGATGAGAATTTGACAGAAAGAGATATCATTTTTTCCAGTTTCCACCCTGACGTGTGTTCATATTTATCATTGAAGCAACCTAATATCCCAATTTTGTACCTCACTGAAGCTGGTACCCATTATTATCGTGATGTCAGAGCATCGTCGCTTCAAAATGCTATCAGATTTGCAAAGAAATGGAACCTTCTAGGAATTGTCAGCGGAGCAGAAATTTTCATCAAGACACCTAGACTCGCTCAGGTTGTGAAGTCATCGGGTCTTGTTTGTGTTACGTATGGTGTGTTGAATAATTCACCAGAGAATTGCAAACTTCAAATGAAAGCTGGAGTTGACGCAGTCATTGCTGATCACGTTTTAGCAGTGAGAGAAGGTCTACGTAAAGATCAAGAGAATGCTACCCAAGAACAAACTGTTTCCTAGTATGCCCCTCTCACCAAAATATTCATAGATATGATAGTTTTATTTAACGGAAATATTTCGCATCTTGTAACTTCGATCATGGTTAACGGAGACCAGGCTAAAGAGGCGCAATCATCTTCAAACACCAACAGACCTACATCTCATGGAATCAATGCCATACATGTAAATGCTGCTAGAGAAATGGTCAGCCTTCACACTCGGGACCGATTGCCTAGACCAAATCAAGCAGGCACAAGCACCAAAATCACCAGCACAAGAGCGCTAGGTGGACCAATGGCCCATCCAGAACAGAGAAATATCATACCAAGAACAGCAGTCAATAACGGACCAACTTTCAGTCGTATGCCATCGAAACCAACAAAGATCACATCTTCATTTGCTTCACCTGGAGTGACTGTCCCCGCCAAAACAGAAAAACACTGCAACAATCCTCAATGCGACCATTGTGGACAAGTGATAATACCTTCACCCAAAACTTCTCTACCAGTGCAAGACGCCCCTTCAATCACTGTACATGACTGGAGTATCTTTACTACCAAAAGACCAATTTTGAACGCACAGGAATTGGACGACTTAGAGCTGAGATATCCGTTCCCCATGCCAGAGATGATCTTTGGTAATAATAGTGTACGCTTAGTCAATGACAAGACTCAATCAGTGATTGAGTTCAACGCTCTCGATGCTCTTGACTCATTAAGTCCTAAATCGGACTTTAAAGTTAGCTATCATCAAGAATGGCTTGAATCAAGAAGAACCAATACACTTTCCTCAGAATCTTCTGACGCTCGAGCAGAGAAAGCGTTCAAGGAAAATGCCAACAAGGATTTGAATTCTTTGATGGATCTAGAAACTGTCAAAGACTACGATTGGACCTATTCACCAAATTACAAAGGAACACTCACAGCAATAGAATTCAAGAAGACTGAGAAGGAATTTCCCATCAAAAAGTTACTTAAGCCTGATCCTATACTATTCTTTGATGAATCAGTTCTATTCGAGGACGAATTGGGCGACAATGGTATTTCAATTCTATCCACCAAAATCAGGGTTATGCCTTCTTGCTTGCTTCTTCTTTGCAGGTTCTTTTTGCGAATCGATAATGTGATGTTCAGGATCAGAGACGTTCGAGTATTCGTTGATTTTGAAACCAATGAGGTGCTCAGAGAGTACAAACAGCAGGACTGTAGGTACAATGACATGGTCAGTAAATTGAGTGTCAAAACATCTAACGATCCCAAGAGTTTGTTGAGAGATGCCAACTACATTGCACAGAATATCCCAGTGTTAAGTTGTGAGCTTGAAGAAGCAGTTTTCTCTACAAGTGAAATCGTATAAGCGCAAAGCCATTAATTTCAAGGTGAGCTTCTAATTCAATAAACTACACATACTAACGCAACGTACAACAAACTTGATCTAACATGCTTTGTGTTGATTTTGCAACAGAAGTCACTATTTACTGGCGGCGTGCTAAAATCAGTCACCAACAACTGATCGCGCGAAACTAAATTTTTCACTTATGATGTTACGAAGTGTTGGAGTCAAAGCGGCACTGAGAGTTGGTGCCGGTGCTCGTGGTAGCTTCAGTGTACTCAGCAAAAGACAAGTTCATGAAGTACCAAGTTTAAAGAACGAGAGCTTGTTTACCCAAAACGGTATCGAGGGATTATATTCACCTAAAGGTTTCCAAGCCAGTTGGCTAGATTACCAGAAATACTTGACAATGAACTTAACTTTGTTGACAAACGGTACAGAGAATGAGTTGAAAAGCCCATACCAAATCTTACTTCATACTGCTAAACAATCAACTGAACAACATACATTCCATTATGCTTCTCAAGCTCACAATAACCATTTCTTTTTTGAACAGTTGACGAACAAGTCAGAAGCTGCTAAAACCCAACCATCGAGAGTCTTGTTAGAAAGATTAAGTGATCAAGGTTATGGTGATCTTGAAGAGTTCAAAAACGCTTTCTTGTTGGCAGCTGACTCCTCATTTGGTCAAGGCTGGATCTTCTTAGTGGAGAGACCCGACAAATCTTTACAAATCTTAAGATGTAATAATGATGGTACACCATATTATTATGGTAAAAATCAATCATTAGATTTGAATGGAGGTGTTGATGAAGGCAGTTTCCAATATTTGTCCCAAATCAAGGAATTAGCTTCACAAAATGCTAGAGACTTTAACCTCCCGATTTTGGGAATAAATTTCTGGGATACCGCTTTTGTTAACGATTATGGTATTAACGGTAAAGCTGATTATTTGTCCAACGTGTGGGACTGCATTGACTGGAACGTCATCAACAAAAGATTATTCCAATTATAACTTGTAAATAAAAGCATAGATGTTGGTTGATTTGTAGGTTAGTCTTGGTCCAACATCACCACAAGATCACTAAATTCAATATTCTTGTTGTCATACAACTCTTTATAGAAGTTAGAGATTTCTGAACAGTCCTGGATCACTCGGAACAACACCTTGTCTTCGTACCAGTTAGTTGGCAAACACAATACGAAGCCTGGTAAAAAGTCGTACAACACTTTCATTTGTGCCCAGTAATCACACAATGCATGGAATCTTTTGAGTAGCTTGGTTTCACCAAAATCGTTCTCTTGAACCTGTTTCTTTGTGTTGGCAATGAAAATATCATTCAATTGTTTGATCTGAACATTTAGTTCATTAAGGTCCTCCAATTGAGGTTTCAATCGTATGAGCAACTCTTCCATTTCCGAATTGAGTTTATCGAGCTCCTTACTCTTGTCAATGTTTAGCTCGTAGTTAGTTTTCATTTTGTTAATGTTAGCGTCTAGATTAGCGTTTAAACTAGAGAAGAGCACAGCTAAATTCAGTGATATGCTGGTTTCAGTGGAAGTTATAGAACTAGCATGGTGAATGCTTCGTAGAATAGGTAATGTGATTTGCAAATAGTTGTTAAGTAGAGCTTTAGTCTTAACAAAGTTGTTCTGTATCAAGAGGTACTTTTTCACTGCAAGTGGTTCTTTTTTTACCAGAACTGGAATCTTTCCTTCAATCTCATCATACTGAGACTTTATTTCAGACTCAGACCCCGTTCGAAGCTTTGAAAGCTCGTTCAAGTACATGAGTCTATTGAGTTTATCGGTGAGCTTATTGTAGCTTTCGAAATATTTGGCTTCTTGACCGAACAATTCACTTTGTGACGCAAAACCTGGCGTTATACCTGCACTAGGAACACCATAGTGGTGTGAATGAAGTCCTGTTCGACTCAAAAATCTATCTAGCACCAGATCAAGTTGTGAGGACATATCAGAGATCAGATAGAGTCGTGTCCCGCGTTTCAAAAACTATCACCATCGTGTAGGCACCACAGCTATCATAACTACTACGGTGCCACAGCCACAGAATCATATAAAAGCTGTTGAGAACCCCCAATGTCTGAAATTTTGAAAAATAAGCTATTGGCAGTGTCCCGCTCGGGAGCGTTCGCTCAGGCTAGTATGGCCGTAGTCGACGATTTATATGAAGAATTGAAGGCCTTTGTGTCTGCTCAAGGCGATAACATCCCTACAAGTGAATTGTTTGAGTTGTATGACCTTCACACGCACCTCTCATTGATCACGGGTCACGATATGGAAGCGAAGTCTTTCATTGATAGACTAGTTGATCACTTTGGTGACACATACTCGGAGAGAATTAAGTATCTTCAATGTTTGTACTACGAATCTGTGGGTCAAGATGGTAATGCTGCCAAAGTCCTTAGTGCTAGAAGAGATGAACTCAAACTTGCAAGAAGACTTGTTACACTTACACGTCGCAAGGGGCCGGAAGAATACATCAAAAATCTTCTCTACTATCTCGACATCCAGGCTTCTGATCTCGTTGCATGGTCAGAATTGGGTCATCAATACATTGAAATAGGTCATTATGACAAAGCAATCTTTTGTTTCAAAGAAATCTTGTTACAGGAGCCATTGGCGTATCCAATCCTTTACAAAATTGGCCTTTTGCATTATTACATCTACCTTCAAAATTATAAGCTGGACATAGCTAAGAAGGACAAACTAGCAGAATTGGTCGATCACTTGGAACAAAGTCGAAACAACTTCCTTCGAGCCATTGAAATTTGCAAAGATCATAAAGAGAGTTGGGTTGGTATTTATGCGTTAACTCAAGCAGAAGTGTTACCAAAACTCAACAAGTTCAAAGAATTTTCCCAATACTTGAATGACAATGAAAGACTTGTGAAAGCAAGTACTAAGAAGGTTAGCCAATTGAACAATATAGAGGAGAATCAACTATCAAGTTGGATAAAGTAATTGAGAATCTACAAAGTTATTAGCAAACACATTCATTATTAGCTAACTAATCCTTTCCACAAGTACACTTAGCAGAAGAATCATTTTTAGTGCAAGCATCACACTTACATTCAGTACCACAGGCACAAGCAGCATCGACAATTTCTTTTGAGTAAACCATTTTGTTATTTGATATAATAGATAATATGTACTAGGGATCACTCAAATTTATAGTGCTGGGGAAATTGTTACACAAACATCAATTTATGGCAATATTCACTCAAGGCATTATAGCGAAATTATCGCAGTCATTAACACCTCAATTAGGGAAAAGAAAATTCTATGGTCGCAAACGGCTATTGGCTGAGTTTAAGTTAGTTTATTCTATCATTATAATTATACTTTTACTTTGCTTTTAACATTAAAATTAAAACTCTCCTTTGTAGTTCAAGTCACTTTCTAAAATTTCATCCAAGATTCCACTGGCAGCAGCAACTAAACCTAAGAATGGTCTTGATGGGTCTAAAACTTTTGACAAGTATTCTGGGTGGTATTGCGTACCACAGAAGAATTTATGATCTTTCAATTCAATCAATTCCATTCTTGATTCAGTTTCATCTTTACCAATGAATTTCAATCCTTTTGATTCAATTTCACTGATGAGTTTAGGGTTAACTTCGTATCTATGTCTGTGTCTCTCTAAAACAGCTTCTGCTCCACCATACAATTTTCTTAACTTTGACCACTCAGTATCTTGAGTGAATTTAGTAGAGTGAATACCTAATCTCATGGTACCACCTAATTTAACTTGGTCAACATCTGGCATGTAAACAATTGATGCAATTTCTTCATCAGCTTTAGGATCAAATTCCATTGATGTTGAAGTTGGCTTACCAAGAACATCTCTAACAAATTCAATAACAGCAATTTGTAATCCTAAACAAACTCCCAAATATGGAACATCATTTTCTCTAGCATATTTTGCTGCTGAAACCATACCTTCAGTACCTCTACTTCCAAAACCACCAGGCACTAAAATACCATCAGCTTGACAAACATGATGCCATGCTTTATGATAATCGGAAAGGTCAGTTGATTTAGTTTCTTCTTCCAAATCAGAAGACTCAACCCATTCAATCTTTAATCTTCTGTGACATCTCATGGAAGCGTGCTCTAAAGCTTTAATAACGGATAAGTAACTATCCTTTAAGTGAGTGTATTTACCCACTAATGCAATTGTGACAGTTTCAAAGGATTTGTCATGACTTGAAGTTAAAGTTCTCCATCTAGTTAACAAAGACTCTCCCTTTGAAACAGCTTCAGGTAATAATTTAATATCAGTAAATTGTAATTTCTTACCGAGATATTTCATCATTTTTTGTTCCTTCAATAACAATGGGACATGATAAGTAGAGTTAACATCGTGAACTGCAATAACTTGATTAGGGCCAACATGACAGAACATTCCAATCTTTTCAATAGTTGAAGGTTCTAATTCCTCTTGACATCTACATGCAATCATATCTGGAGACAAACCTAAAGATCTTAAATCTTTGATGGCAGCTTGAGTTGGTTTAGTCTTTTGTTCACCATGAATAACTGGTACTAAGGAAACATGAATCAATGCAAAATTTTCGACTCCAACTCTAAATTGAAATTGTCTCAAGGCTTCAACGAATGGAGCAGATTCAATATCACCAACAGTTCCACCAAGTTCAACGATACAAATCTCAGGTTCTAAACCTGTGTCATCAACAGGAATTCTTGCAACTCTTTCAATCCAATCTTGAATTGCATTGGTTATATGAGGAACAACTTGAACAGTCTTACCCAAGTAATCACCTTTTCTTTCTCTTTCGATGACTGATGAGTAAATTTTACCAGTTGTAATATTGTGGTCTCTTGTTAAAGTGATGTTAAGATATCTTTCATAATTACCCAAATCCAAATCAACTTCACCACCATCATTCAAGACGAAACATTCACCATGTTCCAAAGGAGACATAGTACCAGCATCAATGTTCATATAAGGGTCAATTTTGATGGAAGTAACTCTAAAACCTAACGTTTTGAGTAACAAACCGGTTGATGATGCTAAAACACCTTTACCAATACCTGAGATAACACCTCCTGATACAACAACGTATTTCATGATTATAAAATGGAATTCAAAAAAAGCACGTCAACTACAAACGCGTCAGATGCCCTCTTAAAGTATTTAAGCGGGAAGAAATAAGTGGATTTTGCGATGGCTTTATAGTTTTTTTTTTCAGAGATGAGATGTAGATTGCCCGATTAGGCAGTCTATTGAATTGTGTGCTAAGATATACACTCGATCTATGTGACTAAAAGTTGATAGTCGAGTACCTAATTAGCAATTTGATTTATGCTTCAAAGAGGTCCAATAGAACTCTTTGGTTGCATCTAGTGATCTACACTAGCAAGCGTAGCTGTTTTATTGTTAGAAGTATGACTAAAGATCAGATGAATATGCAACGAAGCCTGTCTATACGATTTTCACTCCACCTATTTGGTCCCCATTCTCGTCCATAAGGATTTGTGCTCTGCCCTGTTTCATGAGAACATCTTTTAGCACTTTGACAAGAAGATTGTACTCAATATTTTTCAATTCTTCAGGGAGACCAGAATCTTCCAGCTTCGTAAGCTCATAAACTGTGAGTATTGTACCTAGCTGACCGCTGCTCTCTACGAAATCATGAATAATGGCTCCCCATTCAATGGGAGTTTTCCAATATACGAGAATACCTGATTCTGGTTGTTTGGGATTGATGTAATCAGCTCTGTTGAGCTTGTGAATTAAATGCTTGAATATAGCTTGTTTGAAATCGTCCTTGACAGTCCGATTGATCTCTTTGTTCTCGAAAAGGGGCGGTAGCTCACTAAGCGTTATATCTTCTCGTTGACTATATATTGGTGACCCCGTTAAAGTTAGGGACGTTATCCTATAATACTCACAGTAAGAGAGAAGTATATCACACCATGAGTCAAGTTGATTCTCAAGAATCGTTGCGTTAGGTTGCTTGGTGTAAAGCGGTGGGAACGTATGGATCTTGGGGAACTCAAATATTGACATGAATGAGTGAGAAACCTAAATTGATTTACTGGGTTTACTATGAATACCGCTACACTACCAATAAGTCGTAATGTTATTTATTGATTGTAAATATACAAAATTAAGCTTCAGCCATGTCTCTTAAACGACGGATGGTAGATCTGACAGTGGCAGCAGCAGCAGTGGAAACAGAGTAAGCACCACCAGCAACAGTTTTACGACAAGAACCACATTTCCAGATACCGACAGCTCCTCTCTTAACGGTTCTCTTACCGCAGAAAGAACAATCGTATTTGGCATGTTGTTGAACTTCCATCTTCTTGGTTTGCTTTCTCAAGGATGAACCGTATCTGACACCAAATTTACCGGTGATACCCACTTTTCTAGTTCTTTTAGTCCTATTAGTTAGTATAATGTGCTTGAAGAGAGAATGGTGATGTTTAATGAGATTTTTCACTTTCGACAATTTCTTTCAATTTAATGGGAGAAGCATTTAAGTTGTGGAAGGAAGCTTCACCATGCTGAGAGAGTCTAACTCAGTGTAACATGATATCACTCTTGCGAAGAAAGACTGTGGACGTTGCTTGAAGAATTATTCCGTTGTCCGCCATTGGAAAATCTTGATAATAACAACCAACTAATGCCTCAAACTTCCAAAGTGTGTTCTTCTATTCGATATAATTCATACATCAGTTGTTCAGAGCACCATTCACATTAAAACTTAAGGTCGTTACATACATTTCGTCTGTCTATGATATGAAAAATCGAGTAAAAAATTTCTCAGGTATAATGGCAGTCGTGTAAAAGAAAATGTGTCTTTCACAAATTAAACCGAGAACCAGGGTTTTAGCCCTGAAATCTAAGGGTGAAGTAATTAATCTCACAAAAAACTGTGACGTAGTAGGCGATACAGAGTACAGGCCAATAAAATGGTGACGTAGACAATTATGGTGAAGTAGAGTGAGATGACTTAATGTACTCAGCATACACCACCATCTAATACTGAACATTCTCCGATCACACGCTACAGTTGTGACATGAAGTGGCTCTGGCAATGATAGACCGTTGGGTCCAAATCGGTGATTTTAGTGTCCTGGAGAATTGACCTCTTTTGGATGGCAATTTTCAAATTGCGATTGACTGCAAAAACCACAATGGATTGTATTGACCAATACGTAGACCTTTGTGAATTCTCACTGTGCAGTTCAAGAGCAAATGTAGACTTCACTGCTACTCCCGATCAATACATCGGGAGGCTAAAAAGTCAAAACCCCAACAGTAGCCCTTTCAAAGTTGCAAAAGTAATGGCAAAAACGTCTAATGACCCCTTCAATTTATTGAATTCACTGGATGATTTTGAGCTAGATAGAGCAAATTACGATACAAGACCCTCTTCGTTTCTGAGATACTTCCGTGAGCCAATAACACCTTGGTGTGATACAAAAGATTTCGTTTGTTGCATTCAGTCTCCACAAAGGAAACTACTTCTAGTGGAGAGGTATTGGTCACCATCAATATCGAACTCATCTCAAGGTAATTCCATTGAAAATTCTGTAGAATCACAAGCTAGCTTTGTACCTTTGGACTACGTCTGTGGAGTGATGGAAAATGGAAGTTTATGCCAGAAGGGAATTGATTGTAGAATTCATTTTGTACATGATAAATTGAAAGTTCAAAGGTCTAAACTGTTGAAACAGCTACTATCTCAGAACACAAAGAACAGATCAGCATTCAAACTCAAACATAAGTTAGCATTACAGAAGATAAAGGAAGATTCTGGGTTGGTTTTGGGTGAAGAAACCTTTCCACTAAGTCAATCCCCATACATTGAATCATCAAATACTCATTCTTGTGCCAATTCACTCATCGTGCCCCAAAGAAGCTTGAGAGATTTTTCCAACTCTACTGTCACAGCTACTAGCACTTCAAGCCGATCATCATCGTCATCAGGTTCCGATTATCTGATCCAACAAAAGGAAATTTTTATTCGTAAATTGTCTACGGAAACTGATAAAAGAATAAAGGAGACATTGGCTTACCTTCATTATCGTCTCAACAGTTACGTTGACCTTAATATTGAATCAAGACTACGAGATTTTCTTCAAAGGTTCAGTCAATGAAACAAGCTATATCCTATTTAGATTTTGATGGTGGTGCTAGAATTGAAAATGCAATTAGGGTTGAGGACCAGTATTAGTAGCAGGTGGAAATAAATCGGCAGCTTGCATCTCGATGTCCGAATCATTTGATGTAGTAGGGGCATTAGCATTAGGAAAAACAGCAGGCTGAGCTATTTGAGGAGCATTTTGTGGTAGCACTGCATTATCAAGTAACCGCTCAACTAGAGAAGTATCAGTGGCATGGAGTTGTGCAAGGAATGCATTATTGGCAGCGGCATTATCATCAAATGGTATTTGGAATGCATTGGCATGACGTTGTTGAACCCTTTGTTGAGCATGATTCCTTATAATTCTTTGGAAGTGTTCTCTCATTTCTTCCTGCGTCATCTCACCTTGTAGCTCTCGGAATATCTCCCTATTGATATCACTCATCTCAGCAAATGGAAACTCTCCTGTTTGTAAGATTCCTAATCCTCGCCTATTTGCCCAATCATCACCATCGTTTGTGTTGTTGGTCACTCTGAAGTTGTTAGCATTTCTTAAATTAGTGCCTGGTTCAATCCAATGTGCCCTGTCTTCCATGACTCTGTTCAAATGGTTCCTCAATTGATTCACACCATTGCCTGAGAATACACAGAATAAACTCTTCTGGTATTCATTGAAATCTGGTGGTGGTTCTCGGCAATATTGTGTAATTTCTTGCCTCAAGAATGCAGAGATTCCTGTCAAAGAAAGATGAGTCAACTTTGGACAATTCTTGAGTAAGAGGTATATTGGTCCGATCGTGAGACTTGTGCAGTACGACAAATGAACCCTTTCAAGGCAGTCTTGCTCGCCTCTTCTTCTAACCAACTCAAGGATACCGTTGTCACTGATAAGACCACATTTCACCAAACCAATTCTTCTTAACTTGGGAAGATTGGAAAGTTCTATTAACGTCCAATCAGTCAACTGAGAACAACATGCCAAATCAATGTACTGAATACGATGACATGATCTGACCAACGATGCCACCCCGAAATCGGTAATCAATCCACAATGACCCAAATGGATATAATGCAAGCTTCTTCCAAGTTGTGACAATGCTCGAAGAGATGCATCAGTAATTTGCATACACTTGGAAAGCACCACGTTTCTTAGTCTGGGTGCACATATGACTAGTTTTTCCACCAACTTATCTGTTATTGCGTTACAGCCAGTAATATCAATAATTCTTAATTTTTCGAGGTAAAATTCATTGGGTAATAACTCCAACAATTTGTCAGTTATACCAGCTGTGTTACTGATTCTAAACTCTCTTAATTGGGAGAACTCCAAGAATATCCTTTTCAAGTGTAAATCAGTAACTTTCGTGCAATAATGCAAATCTATTTCAACCAAAGACTTGCAGTTTTCATACATCGCTTTGATGCTATCATCTGTTATGTTGTTGCTGTTGTTGAACTTCACTCTTTTCAACATGGGGCATGATTTTAAAAGGGTAATTATTGCTTCCTCGGATACTTCACCACAACCAGGAGCATACAAACCTTGTAAACGATTACAGTTTTTGGCCAATGCCAATATTATATCATCGTGGATATCAGTCACACCAGTTAAATCAATAGATTGTAAACGTTCACAATTTTGCAAAACCCTGGTGATAGGGGCTCGAGTTAATTGGGTACAATTGACGAGTGTCAATCTTTCCAACTTAGGACAGCCAATAAATAAAGATAGAAGGTCATCGTCAACTAGCTTTGTCATGAATGAGAGGTTGAGACGTTTGATGAATGATCTATAATTCCAGTGAGTTTTTGTGGGATCAAGACTCATGATATGTCTGATTTGTTTGAAGGCTGCATCAGATTGCATGTTGGGTCGAAACCATAGGATTTCTATTATCAATTCACTGAATTCACGACACACTGTTAATAAGGAGAACAAATCCTTTCTGTCAAGGTAATGAAATATTTGTAGGAGCACTTCAGTGGGTAATTTTAACAAGGGAGAATTGATGTAATTGAGTTTTTGGATTTCTGATCTTTGGAAAAACGATGTTGACTCCCTTCTTTTGACTAATAATGAATCTCTTAGATCTTTGTAATCACTGTCATCATTGTCGTCTTCCATATCGAAATCGTAATCTCTCATTTCCTCACGGGGATGTTTGGCCTTAACGGCTCTATCAAGACGCGAAGGATCAGAATCTTCATTCACACTACTAGGGGAACTCATTATCACGTAAAACAGCTATCAAAAAACTGAAACAAATTTGAGGGTTCGCTTCGTTACTGTTGATTGCCTCCTTCCAGTTGAGGTTGTTTTTCTATCAACTAATGAAATGTTAGAAGATTTTGTCCAAAGTGTAACAAATGCAACTTGATTTAAGCACACTAATTCGCCTTTCCAACTAGTGACAGTTAATTGCGTAAATGTAATCAATCAAGTATTTTTGTAAGCATTTCTCATTTATCGTGAGTAAAGCAATAATATACAGGATTCAAACTACGATTGGTAATTGATTTGATTTTATTACTATATTACTGTTAATTTTTTGGTAGCCGTGTTGTCGAACGTTGGTTCGATTCTATAATTTAGGGGTCTAGTTTTTGAAGTATGATTTTTTTGATCCGTCAATTGGGGTGTCTGGATTGGAATGATAACCTAAAGCTGCTGAGCTTAATGATAATTGCTCAAGTTGTTGCATTACAAGATCTTGTTGCATTGAGCCTTGTAGTTCTCTTCTATTCCCATAAATGTTGGAAATGTAGTTCTGATTCTGATCATTTGGTGCATTAGCCATTGGCTGGTTTTTCATCATCATTTGTTGCATGTACTGTTGTTGCATTGTCATTGATTGAGGTTGAAGTTGTGCCATTGCTTGTATAGGCATGGAACTAGGGTGCACTTGTTGTGCATAATTTTGATAGCCAGGGTGGTACTGACCAGTCATACTTTGTTGCATGTAATTGTCATTAGAATTACCTGCGCCTTGCTGCATGCCCCCACAAGCATTACCGTTTCGTTTACCTCTTCTACTCAATGAAGAGCTTCTGTTGATTCTGGTACTTGACAATCCAACTTCATCCATTAGCTTCTTGTATGGTTGATAATTGCTGATATTGATCTCGAGCAACAATCTCCTAATTTGCTGAATAACAAACTTGTGATATTTCGATCCCTTGTTGTCTCTGTCATCCGGACCAAGATTCAATAATAATGGGTTGGATAAAATTTTGTAAATAAATAATGGACCAGCAGAATTATCTGGGCCCTCAGCTAAGATTGCCTCCAATGTGGCTGAAGCAGGTTTAATATCATCATCTGAATCATTGAATTCTCCAAAGATGGCATCCATAATGAGTTGCTTCAGTCTCAAATCAGTTCTGTTGTTCAAAATCTTCAAAATTGTCAAGTTTGCCAACTTGTGAACACACAAGGTACTCAAATTGGGTAAGAACTTCTGAGTCAATAATGCAAATCTGTAGTCCAGTTTGGTCCCACATCCACCAAAAGTATCCAAGAACCATGTAATCAAAAGTAAACCATTGTTGTTAACTACCAAGTCGTTGGCATATTCAATAATCAAACTTGATACCAAGATGACCTGTTCATTAGTCACAACATTGGGTCCATTGGTTTCGAGTATGGTTCTGATACATCTAGCTCCGAACCTGCCAAAACTAATTTCGATAAAGTTATCTAACATGGCCTCGAATATGAAGTCATTGAAAGGAGATCCAAATTTGACACAAGCTTGCAAAACGTAATTCCCGAATTGATCATTGAACAACTTGATAGCATATGGCTTCAAGCTTTTTCCAATTAGTTCCTGCTCTTGATAGTCGTTATGGCAAATATTAATGATTTTTTGGATTGCCCATGTTCCATTCTTGTGAATACTCAACTGTGTCAAATATGGTGCGATCTCCTTCACCATCATCAATTTGATTAGAGGTGACTTGACCAAGACAAATATCTTTTGTACAATTGTGTTACCAAGATAGTCATAACAAAGCTCAGGTAACTCATCAAGCATTGCCAAACAGAGTTCCTCTAAGGCTGTCTGACTCAATACTTTATGAAGTTCATTATCATCAGAGTCAGATCCACCAGCACTATGGTGGCTGTCTTTACGGCTGTGTCCATGTCCATTCATTTGTTCATTGTATTCCAAAATCTTTCTCAATTCCCTTAGTTTTGGAGCGTCAAATTGCCTGATCAATATAGGAGCAGGCAATGGCCCAAAATTATCTTGATAGTTATCGTTTGAGTATGCGAGTGAGTTTCTAAAGATGGATAGGATTTTATTGATGTCAACGGACGGATTACCATTGGCAAGCTTTGAAACTGAATAAAGCAAGCTTTCTTGTATAGATTGTAAGTTTGTGGGTGTCACAATATTATTTTCTCTTGATATCAGCTTTTCTTTCGGGTTTTTGTCATTTTGTGGAGTAGTTTCAACACATTTTGCAAAAGCCACGTATAAAATGACACCAGGGACAATCTCTAAATGACTGAAGCTTGCCTTAAGATTCATAGCTATTTCAACAGTGGAACATTCCACCAATGCAACTTTAGAGGTTGTAGTAGTGGTGGATTTTATACTAACAACGCTGCCAATGGCCCTGGAACCTAAGGATTGAGATAAGATGGACCAAAGTTTTGCTGAATCAACTACTAATGGCAAGTTATCGAATAGAAGGTATTTCGTTGGCCCCAAGCTAGGATTCTCAAAGTTGTTGGTGAGAACCAATTTTGAGAGATCATAGTCGTCTTGCAAAGTTGGTTGGGTGAATGCAGCTGCTTGTTGTTGTTGAAACTGCTGTTGCTGCATTGAAGCAAGTAATGATTGAGTATGAAGATTTTCTGGAATAGAGGAAGTTATTCCTGAGTAAGTTTGAGATCTATGCCTTGAATTAGGCGAAGTACTCAAATTGACCATAAGATTATCTAAAAGTGAGGGAACGTCATTATTTTTAGTCATGAAGGGGGATGAGGAGAGCCTTGAAGTGAAGTCGTTAGGATTTAAAGCTGCATTTGTAGTATAAGAACGATTTCTTGTTCCATTTGGGCTGCGATAATTGGTGTCGAGATAATTTGAATCCAAGATGCCGGAGTGTGCTGACACAGAATCATCATTCCAGATTGAATTAGTGGAGAATAACGAACCTGAACGCATTCTTCGTGAATCAGGGTAATCGAAAGCTTGATTATTTGGTGATGTAGGTATAACTGAAGGACCGATATTAAAAGGATCCCCAACGTCGCCAGAAGTAGTAGAGATCAATGGAGACGTTGATGACAGTAACGTGATTGGATGTTGAAGGAAATTGCTCGGAAGAGTGCCGGCACGCGAGCGAGTTCGTGGTTGTGACGACGAAGGCGTTAATGATATACCAGGAGGTGAAGGATTAGTTGATGAGAAAGACATGATTCATCAATTATCCAAACAACAAGTAAATAAAACGTCAAATGCAAAATTAGTAACTGAAACGAAATAAACAATTGTGAATCGGAACAACGGTTACTCCTATTTTAGGTCTTTCGCGATGATAATACAAGTGCGTTATGGCCTTAATTGATTACGTGCAACAAGTCAATTCTGCAATAAATGATCACGATTCTCAACACTTGAAAAGTCTTCTTAGTATTAGTCCTCCAGGCAGTGCTGGTAGTATTAGAGCTAATTATCCTGCTGTTTCAGATTTCGATTTGCATATAGTCAGAGATGAAAAATTCAGACCAGTTGTAAAAGCTTATTTAGGTATGGTAAAGCTGGTATACATCTCCAACAATATCAAGAAACTGTTTCAGAATTATAATGAGTTGGTCAATTGTCTTAATAGGGCTGCTGACAATCACACAAACTGGATTAATTTACCTTTAATGAATTGTTGTAACGAACTCATACGCATATATAAAGTAATGGTCAAAGTGTTTCCTGAAGAGTCAAAAGAATCATCTGAAGAAGAAGGCGGAAAAGTTCCAGCTATCCAACAACTCGCTGATACAATCAATAGAGCGTTCAAGCTATCACTAAATGACAAGAATTTAGATTTACAGCTAAGTAAGCGTATTGACATCTACTTCTTCCTTAGCTGTCTCATTAAAATCTACTTCAAGATTGGCAATTTTGAACTTGCAAAATCTATTGAAAAGGCATTGAAAGGTACTCGGTTTCAGCTCCCTCGTTTGGATAAATCACTTAATGATAAGGTATCAGCAATCACCTATTTGTATTATAGTTCCCTTCTTTCACTCGATGATTGTGATTACAAAGCATGTCAAGAGAAACTTGTCACGGCCCTAACCCTTTTGTCCTATTCAAAAGAACCATTAGTGAACCACACTGAAAAGATACTCATTCTTTTACTACCTGTGACTCTCTACAATGATAGAAAGTATCCTCTGCGTAATGTTTGGAAGGATTATCCAACTCTTGAGTACTTGTACCGCAACAAATTGTTCAAAGCAATAGAGAATGGTGATATTCGAAGGTTCGATGGCAGTGTTAATGAGTTTGCATCAGTTTACTTAAAAAGGAAGCTTTATCTCCTCATAGAAAGACTCAGAGAGCTCTGTTATCTAAACCTTGTGAAGAAAACTACAACTATCTTTCAAGAATTGAACCAAGAATCCACCACGAACCATATTGTACCGTTATCAGCCTTACAAATCGGTTTTTGCATATCACAAACAGGCAGTTATGATCCGGAGCTGCCTTCTATTACTTTGGATCACATTGAGTGTATTCTTGCCAACTTGATTAGTTCAAATCTTGTCAAAGGCTACTTGTCCCACTCAAATAGATGCATTGTTTTACTGAAGACAAACCCATTCATATAGCACTTGGTTTCACAGTAATTCTATAATGATGATTGTTCGAGCTGTGTAGTTCACTTACGCGTAACAACTTCTACAGGTCTTATCCACACAGTAACACAAACGCACTACCTGCGCAAAGGTGAAAAGTCGCACACAAATCTCTAACTATCGCCACTATGTCGAGAGAAGATCCAATTAAGGCAGAGAAGGATTTCTCTGCTACTCTTGATGAGCAAATTCCCTTGATCGAGGTGCTTGATTACAAAACGGCTATCGATAGATATCTACTTCTAGAAAAACAAGTGAGACAATCTTCAGATTTGGCCTCCTCCAAAAGAGTGTTAACAAAGATTGTTGATACATTGAGTGATAACGAAGACTGGGAATACTTGAATGACTTAATTACGACCTTAGGTAAAAAGCATGGACAACTCAAAACTTCAATTCAAATATTCATTCAGAATGTGATTGATAAGTTACAAAAGTTGAACGACGATAACAAGAAAGAACTAGAGATGAAGATGAAGATTATCGAAACCATTAGAACTTTTGGTGATAAGAAGATCTTCATTGAAGTGGAAAGGGCCATTGTATCCAAAAAATTATCTGAAATATACTTGGAAAAGTTCAATGATTTAGATAAAGCAGTTGAAATCTTATGTGACTTACAAGTGGAAACATACTCATTAATGAAGTTCGATACTAAGATTGAGTATATTTTGCAACAAATCAACTTGACGTTGATGAAGGAAGACTATGCACAAGCTAAAATCTTGAGTAGGAAAATCTTGATTAAAACATTAAAGGGCTTCGAGAAAGCTGATGAATACAAAGCAACTTATTTACAATACTTGATTAGGATCAGTCAGCATGAGAATGATTACATCAAAAGTGTCGAAAATCTTTTGAAATTAGTTGAAATTGATGTGATCAAACAACTGTCTGACTACCAAAACTACTTGATTTCAATAATCTACTACATTATATTGTCACCATTTGACAATTTACAATCTGATTTAATTGAAAAAATCAAGGTCAATCCCGTTTTCTCCAAGAATGTTGACGCCAAGATCTTCAAACTTTTAGATATATTCACCTCTAAAGAATTGATCCACTGGTCCAACATCGAACAACTATATGAGAATGAGTTCAAACAGTCGACAATCTTGAGCAAGACCAACACTACCAACTATAAAAACCTCCAAAACAGAATTATTGAACACAACTTGAGAATAATCAACTTGTATTACACATTCATTAAATTGGACAGATTGTCATTTTTACTTCAGTTGAGTAATGCTGATGCTGAGAAGTATGTTAGCGAGTTGGTAAACAGTGGAATGATTTCTGCCAAAATCAATAGACCGCAAGGCGTGGTTAAATTTGATAAGTTGAGTAAGAAAAACGATTCGATCAACAACTTATTGAACGATTGGTGTTACGATGTTGACAAGTTGTTAGAAGAAATTGATCAAATCGGCCACTTGATCAACAAAGAAGAAATGATGTACGGTATCAAACAGAAGGCTTAATAGTTAGATACAATAAACGCTATTAATAAAGTAAACCAGCAGCAAAGAATGCAATCATGGACAACCAACTGATAACAGAGGTTGATCCTGATCCAGCGGATGAACTACTGTTTTCACTGTCGTTACTTCCACTGTTCCGACTTCCAGAAGATGAAGAAGATCCACTAGGTCTACTGTTCATAGTGCCAATAGAGCTATAGTCATCCGAATCATCCACATCATTACCTCTAGCGACACAGGCCCATTGGGTGGTAGCATCAAACCCATTTCCGGTTGGTTCTGCATCAGCAATAATGTACTTAAGAGCTCCCTTTGGAGTGTCGGGCAAATCGTCAGTTGAGTTCCAACGACTGTTAACTGGTGGACATTGGGAGTAATCTAAATCACTGTGGTATCCACCATCACCAGATGGGTTTGAAGTCTTCTCAAACATACTCTTCAAGTTGTCGAAATCTTGGTTAGTAGTAACAGTCAGATTATCGTCTGAAATTTCGACTAATCCATACTCGTTTGCTTCCATGCTGTATTCGTAAACCAAACCACCAGAGAAAACAGCAGACATATCAGTTGAATAAATTGACTCAATTTCAGTGAATGGTCTTGGGGTGACTTCGTTACATCCAAATTCAGATAAGAAAATTGGGATTGAGTAGTTTGAGTAAGCTTCAACTTTTTTATCGTAACCAGATCTAGTGAAAGAAGATCTACCACACCAAGAGTAATCATTGAAACCAAACCAGTCAACTCTTGCCATTTCATCATCACCACAGTTGAAGTAATGAGCAGTTTGTAATCTATTTTCTTCCACATCAGCAGCAGAATAACCAACAGGAATTTTACGCAAACCTCTATTTCTGATGAAAGTTTTCATATCTCTAACGACTGCTTTCACATAAACAGCAGCACCAGTTGTTGCATCATCATTGATAACTTCATTACCTGCGAAGAAACCTAAAGTGTTATTATATTTTGAAACTTTTAAAACTGATGCAAAAACTTCATTCAAGTACATGGTATTGTAAGAGCATTCAGCTTGTTCACCACGAGAGATGGACGCGTGAGGAATGTTTGTGTCAAAGATCACATAAATGCCAGCATCAGCTAATTTTTCCATACATTCATCATGATCAGCAGTGTTGTCTATAGAATAAATTCTAATAGTATTGATACCAAGTTCTTTGAAATATTCAATATCACGGGTACAAATTTCTGGTTCAGCTATTGGGTCTTCAAGATTTGAAGCACCACCTGGTTGATAATCCAAACCTCTTATATAGAATCTCTCGTCTGAGCCCTCCACAAAAAGAGCATTTCCACGTATTTCAATCGGTTGAATTGCAAAAACTGCAGTTAAAAGACAGAAAAGATTGATTAGTTTGAACATAACGAGTGTAAGTAAATTCAGATCAACAACTGTTAGCTTTTTATAAGACAAACACCAAGACTTATTACGTAAGAGGCAAAGCAGCAACAAGAAAAGATCGGATTCTTGGTTTCTCAAAACCGGGTTCAATTTTAGGTCTATAAATAAACACATTCACGATAGTTATGATATGAACACGACATTTTTCTTTATGCTAACTTTAGTTGTGAATTAAACTATTGACAATCATAAACCACATTGTGAAGCGCTTTTTTGCATTTGTCCCAATTTAGCAACCATTAAACAAGTCGAAGTCGCGCGACATTCTTTTTGGTCTTCACTTAGCGACATTAGTGCGACAGTTTGATTTCGAGCTGAAACTACAACACATTCATCATCAACAAATCCTTTAACGATTGTCGATGGCATCACAAGTTCATTTCCTCGATATAAAGGGTAAGCCCCTTTTATCGCGAGATTACAAAGGTGATATTCCCTCTAATGCAATCGAACAATTCCCCTTACTCTTGTTGGATCTTGAATCAGATGAAGCAAATTACAAGCCATTCATCAATCACAAATCAATTAACTATGTGTTCGTGGCTCACAATAACCTCTTTTTATGTGCTTTGACCAGACAAAATGAGAACGTCATGTCAGTGATATACTTTCTTTCCAAACTTATAGAGGTTTTAACTCAATACGTTAAACATTTAGAAGAAGAATCTATTCGTGATAATTTCGTTATTATTTATGAACTTCTCGATGAAATGATGGATTATGGTCTTCCACAAACTACTGATACCAAAATGTTGAAGGAGTACATCACGCAAGATTATTATAAATTGATAAGAAAGACGCCTTCTAGAATCGTTCAACCACCTAATGCTGTTACTAATTCTGTCAGTTGGCGTAAAGAAGGAATCTCTTATAAAAAGAATGAAGCTTATTTAGATGTCGTGGAATCGATTAATATGTTGATCAATGCTAATGGCCAAGTGTTAAATAGTGAAATTTTAGGAGAGATCAGAATTAAATCACACCTTAGTGGTATGCCTGATTTGCGGTTAGGTCTCAATGATAAGGGGATATTCACTAATGATCAAGAAGGTTCAAGTGGTAATAACAAAGGTATAGAGATGGAAGATATTAAATTTCACCAATGTGTGAGGTTGTCTAAATTTGAAAACGAGAGGATCATCACATTTATACCACCAGATGGTGAATTTGTGCTTATGTCATATAGGCTCCTGTCAACCCAATTTTTAATGAAACCACTTATTTCAGTTAACTGCAAAACGAAGATTCATAAACACTCCAGAATTGAGATATTATGTTCTGTTAAAGCACAAATTAAGAAGAAATCAACAGCAAATAATGTTGAAGTTATTATACCAATACCTGATGATGCAGATACTCCAAAGTTCATGCCAGAATATGGTAGTGTTAAATGGATACCAGAGAAATCATGCATTATTTGGAAATTAAAGACATTCCCAGGGGGTAAACAATATCATATGCGAGCAGAACTTGGATTGCCAGCAGTTGATAGTGATGATTTAATTATGAAGAAACCTATCAAAGTTAATTTCTCTATACCATATTTCACAACATCAGGTATTCAAGTGAGATACTTAAGAATTAATGAACCAAAATTGCAATATCAGTCCTACCCATGGGTCAGATATATTACTCAGAATGGTGATGATTACACAATTAGAACAAAATAACTATATACATACACATTAACACGTTTATTTGGCATCGCCTCATCATTGCTCATAATTGTGTCAAGAAATATTCAAGAATTGTTAAAGTCGCAAGTTAATTTTAGATGGACCACGCAATCAATGAACAAATACGACAGTATAGACTCATACTGAAGACACGTCGATTTAAGAATCTTCAATTTAAGAATGTGTCAAGAATTGCTAAAACTGTAGATAAAGGATCTTTCAACACAATCCTTGATAAAAAAAATTACTATACTCAGAAGCTTTACAAACTTCTCAACGAGACAATTGATGATGGCGAAGACGATGACATATCTCTAGATCCTCATGTTATCACACATAGGTATTTGGCTGAACAGTATGTTAATTGGGCTCTAAAAGATAAAGATACAAAAAGTAGTTTGGCGTCACTAATTGATGATCATTTACAATACCAAAAAGATATGATTGAAAAGAGGAAACTGTTGCAAAAGCTGTTATTACTCAAGCATTCGAGAACTGATGAGCAGTATGAATCGGCCATCTCGAAGTTCGATGAAGATTTCTATAAAAGACTCGAGCTGATTGAACTGAATGCGTTATTCAAAATGAAAAAATTAATGATACCATTCTTCTGTCTCAACGAATCCTACAAGTATCCTGAACTCAAGCAAGATCAAGTATGGATACTACAACATATTCAAAAGATAGTACATTAATCATGATCCTTTCATGGACTATATATACAATGCAAGTAACTTGATCATTCATTGATCTTTGTTAACGGAATTGAACACTATTATAAATCGGTAACACATCCCTTTGAGGCATCACTAACCAATTTAGAATATTTAGCAAGAGTTCCTCTCTTGTAACGTGGCTCAGGTGCAACCCAAGATTTCTTTCTCTCAGCTAATTCTTCGGGTGACACTAAAACATCAATCTTGTTATTTTCAGCATCGATAACAATAACATCGCCATCTTGTACGAGAGCAATTGGTCCACCGACAGCTGCCTCTGGCACAATATGACCAATTAAGAAACCGTGAGATCCTCCACTAAATCTACCATCAGTTAATAATGCAACATCCTTACCCAAACCGTAACCCATTAAAGCACTTGATGGCTTTAACATTTCTGGCATACCTGGACCACCTTTTGGTCCTTCGTATCTGATAACACAAACAGTCTTTTCTCCCTTTTTGATTTCACCTCTTTGTAAAGCAGAAATAAAATCTTCTTCTTTATCGAAAACTCTTGATTTACCCTTGAAGTAAGTTCCTTCTTTACCAGTAATTTTACCAACGGCACCACCTGGAGCTAAAGATCCTTTCAAAATTTGCAAGTGGCCATTTGGTTTCAATGGGTTAGAAATTGGTCTAACAATATCTTGAACTTCAGGTAAAGCTGGTAATTTCTCTAAATTTTCTTTAACAGTTTTACCAGTAACAGTAAGTTGAGAACCATCGATTAATCCTTCAGCTAACAACAACTTCATGACAGCTGGAGTTCCACCGTATTGTTGCAAGTCTGCCATGACGTATTTACCACTAGGTCTGAAATCAGCTAATAATGGAGTGTTATCAGAAATTCTTTGGAAATCATCAACGGTTAATTCAATGTCAACAGAAGAAGCAATTGCGATCATGTGTAAAACGGCATTGGTAGAACCACCAGTAGCAATAATATAGGTGATAGCATTTTCGAAAGCTTTCTTTGTCATGATATCTCTTGGTTTGAGGTCCATTTCCAATAAGTTTTTGAGGGCGAAACCAACGTTAGCACATTCAAGAGCTTTTTCTTTGGACACAGCAGGAGCTGAAGATGAGTATGGTAAACTCATACCCATAACTTCAGCAGCAGAAGCCATAGTGTTGGCGGTATACATACCACCACAAGCACCAGGACCAGGACAAGCATGTTTCACAATATCAACTCTTTCAGCATCAGTAATTAAATTGGATAAGTATTGTCCATAACTTTGGAAAGCAGAAATGATATCGATTTTTTCGGAAATATTTGGGTTGTTTCCAGAACAAGAAGATTCACCTGGCATAATAGTACCACCATAAACCATAATAGAAGGTCTATTGTGTCTTCCCATAGCCATTAAAGTACCAGGCATATTTTTGTCACAAGATGGAATAGCGATATTTCCATCGTACATTTGGGCCATGATCATTGTTTCAAAAGAGTCAGCAATAATTTCTCTTGACTGCAAAGAGTATCTCATACCATCAGTACCGTTTGTGATACCATCAGAAACTCCGATAGAGTTAAATTGCATACCTTTTAAACCAGCATTATTAACAGATTCAGTAACTTTGTTGTTTAATTCCATCAAATGCATGTTACAAGGGTTACCAGACCACCAAACAGATCCCACACCAACTTGAGCTTTATGGAAATCTTCTTCTTTGAATCCAGTTGCATACAACATGGCTTGCGAAGCACCTTGAGACACATCTTCAGTAACAATAGCTGAATACTTATTGAGCTTTCTTCCCTCTGATGCTATACAAGAGCGACTAAACGCTCTTCTACTAACTCTGCTTAACATCTTCAGTGTTGTACTCAAAATCAGTATAGCTCAACTGAAAAATTTTGTGAGTCAAGCTCCTGTACCGGAGCGTTATATACAGGCTTTAGATTCGCTCCAACGGGCCAATAAGATAAGATGAGAATGTCAGAAGAGGGGCGTTTGGTTGCAAAAAAAACTGAGGGCCCAGTGGTGACCACAAAAAGTGGAATTGGTGTTGTGCTGGTTATAGAGGCTGAGTCAGCCAGTTTCTAAGTGTTTCAGACAGGACTCTGTTAGATTTATCGAGTTCATCGAGTTTCTTGCAGCCATGACGTTCACTAAACGACCTGGTCAGTGTTGATTGCACCAGTGCAGTTGAGGCAAAGTACAGTCTTCATGATTGCAGTATAAAACCAGTGTAGTATCAGTAGTTGGGGTAAGCGAAATCACATGCATTCTGGTCACACGTGAGCCTCGCTGTCACATGACCTGTTGGTCCCTATCTTCACATGGAACCGCGGAGTCTGTCATTCATCATGGCAGAGAAGAGACTATTCAAAGAGTATAATCAGTTGTTAAAGAACAAGCAAGAGAATCCACAAATCATTGAATTGGCGCCCAAAGATCCTAATGATATTTTTGTTTGGGAAGCAACGGTGTGCAAACCCGATAAACTGAGCTCACCATATTATTATAACGGTCAATGGAGGCTAGATATCAAAGTTGACTCTCAGTACCCGATGAAACCTCCGGTAATCAAATTCAATAGAAGCACTCCGATCTCGCACCCTAACATCGATATCAGTAGTGGAGAAATATGTTTGGATATACTAAAGTCTGAGAACTGGTCACCAGCATGGAACATTCAGCATCTAGTAGGAGCAATTTTGATGTTACTAGATGATCCAGAACCTGATTCACCATTGAATATAGATCTGGCCAATTTATTCAGACATGACCCTCAAGCTTTTGAATCTTTTGTACAATTTACTATTTGGAAGTATGGAACTTTCTTTGCTGGTACTAAAAATACTACTGGGATCAAGCAAGGTACTTGTGATGATGTTTCTGATGATGAGCCCGTTGAGCTCGATACCCCAGATATTCTGAGAAGTGGTTATGTGCATATTGCTGATGGTGAAGATCCCATGCAAGAAACAGTGGGACCTGAAGATCAAAACGTAAAACTCATACAAAATGTTGGTAAGCAAATAACGAAAGAATTTATAGATAGGGCATACGAGATACACCATTCACAAGAGTCATCAATTGATGATTCTACCATGAGTAATGCTACAAGACAAATAACAGATAATGTCAATAAGCAAGTGGAGGAGCTCTGTGTGAAATCAGCTTCTCCCCCTGTTGTTGAGTCTGAAGAGCCAAGAGTGAAAGAGCCTGTGGATGAAGCTTTTGAAAAAGAGAAAAGACAATTCATGAAACAGGTTAATGCTAAAATCGAGAGAATCAAATCAAAATCAACTGACGAAACACAAACGCATGACTTGAACCGTGAATCCATAAAACAAAGTGATGCTTCCACCAAATCATATGCCAGTTCGATCAAAAGACCAGATTCACCTAAAGATTCAATTCTTCTGGTAGAGTCGAGTGACAAGCCAAAGAAGTCGAAGCGTATGATGTTGAAGAAACTTGTTGGGAGAAACGGAAAAGAAAAGTCGATCCAAAACTCAACTTAACTTTATAATTATCATATATATTAATACCATGTAAAATATTGTTCAAAAATGTGAAATTTGTAAAAATCAAAAAATACAGAAATTCATTTCAACACCAGCAATGATAATATCAAAGGGAACTCACTACATAATGGTGTCTTAGCGGCAAACTGCCATAGTTGGACACCTGCATTTACGTAGCTGGGCCTAAATCTATAGGGCTCGCGCACGACATTTTCTCGATCCAGTGTAAACAACTTACAACGGTTCTATCACTTAGACAACCGCCAAACTAAGTCGGTTACAGACACATAAAACCAGTACAAACACGTACACAATATATCATTGGCTCCTATTCTATAAGTTATGGTGGTAGGAGAGAGCAGAACTGAGCTTTTACAGTGGTTGAACACTACATTGGGACTTCTGTATACGAAAGTAGAACAATGTGGTACAGGAGCTGCTTACTGTCAGCTAATTGACTCAATTTATCAGGATGTGCCGATGAACCGAGTCAAATTTGATGCAAAGGGAGAGTATGAATGTCTCAGTAATATGAAAATATTACAAGCTGCCTTCAGTAGGCACAAAATAACCAAAAAAATAGATGTGGACAAGTTAGTCAAGTGCAGACTACAAGACAATCTAGAATTGCTTCAATGGTTCAAGAAGTATTGGATGGAAAATATGAATTTGAAAAGTGAGTATGATCCTCTTACTAGAAGAAAAGCAATTGGTGTGCGTAAAACCTCTGGTGTGTCAACTCCGAGTGCTGTTAGTTCAAGAGTATCTTCCAGTTCTTCAAAGCCAACTAGCAGGAGAGTCTCAAGTGTTGGTAGTGTATCAACTGTGGGGACACCAGCTGCCAGCGCTTTGAAAGTAAATCAACTCACTCAAGATCTTGAGAAAGCAAGTGACAAGATCAATACATTATCTTACGAGCTTGATGAATACAAGATTTCTGTCAGTAGTCTTGAAACAGAGAGGAACTTCTACTTCAACAAACTCAGAGAGATTGAAATTTTAAGTGAGAATGTCAAAGAATTAATCAATTCTAGTTCAAACCCCGTTGATCTTGGAGAATTTATTGATCAAGTTCAATCAATTTTATACTCCACAGAGGAAGGTTTCCAAGTTAACGACGGTGACGATCTTCAACAAATCACTGAAGCTATTGGAGCTGAATCATTCTAAAACCCCAGACAACCAATACCATTGATTACTACGCCTGTTTGCTATTTATACTTTGTCAGTTAGGGTTCTTAGTCACGTGTCATTCATCATCATAAAAACTAATATGTGAAAAGTCTTCTCAAAAATTTTCGTTTTAAGTTACCCTGCACCAATAAAAGAGAGACTAAGCACCCAAAAATTGATCAAAAATTCGATTGAATACTTGAATTCCCATTTGAATAATTGAAGTTACCCAGTGAAATTTGTTACAATCTGTTAAAGATTTTTGCACCCTTTTTTTCAAGTATAAAAACTGCAGATTTTAGTCAAGTGGTTATCAGTAGTTGAAAAATGACTTCAAGTGCACATAGTCATTACAATTATAATAGGCGTCATTCCACTACTACACCATATACTATCCCTATCAAACAGCATCGTAATGTGAACTCAATTAATGGTGACCACACAAGTCATCGTAATTCTCATCAGCCACATAATCCATACATCAGTTCAGAAAGCTTTTCGACGCACAGATATGGACCACATGATTACGAAGAAGGATCAAGAATGTCAACATCTGTACCAACATTATCACGAGAGTTTGTTGTACGTCGTATAAGTGAAGGTGAGACAGGTCGATTAAAAGAGGAATTAAAATGTGAAGCGTGTGGGAAAGGGTATAAACATATATCATCGTTAGCCAAGCATCTTTGGGAGCATACACCCGAATGGAATGTAACTAAAAAATTATTAATATCCAAACATCAACAAGTTCAATTATTGGAAGCTGCTAGTATTTTAGTTGGGATGAATGAAGTAAATCAACTGAGGCGTAATAGTGTCTTTGATGACTCACCCTATGATAAGAAGACTAGTAGAGCTAATTCTGTATCAGTTTATCCTCCATCAACATCAACATCAACAGATCAATTCAAACAAGAGACTGGAGCTCAAATGGGTGGATTTCTAGAGGATAAAAAAATTGTTGAAACACCAAAAAATGATGAATTACTTATGCCAAAGCAACAAACAGAACTTGTGGACGAGGGAATTATTGGGCAAATGGATTAATGTATATAGGAATGATTTATAGAATTCCACTCAAATAAACTAATGTCAATTGAATGTATGAAATTTGCAATCATTTTCTTCAACTATAGTGTCCAACACAAAAACCGTTTATATGTAACGGCCAAAAAAATTAATTGAAAAATTTACCCATTTTCAATTAAATGTTTTGACAGGATTGTTCACAATCAAATATCTTTCAGATCACCTTCTCGTTTTGAGAAGGACCTGCGGGCAAGACACTAATTGAAGATGGTAAACTAAAAGTGCATCATAGTACATCTTAAGTTAACTACCCTTTTGGTGTCTCCAAGAACACAAACAGTCGTAAAACGTAAATTGAACTATACACAAGTAGGACAGTAGAATTGAATAAATCTACTTCATTTTTTACAAGGGGTGGGCTGATTATTTATTTTCATCAGTAGGCTCTGCCATAATGATTTCACTTGATAATGGTTGAACAGATTCGTATTGTTGTCTTAATTTAATCTGTTCTTGATGTTCCAAGTGATTCCTATCAAGTTTTTTACGTTTTTCATTCATTCTTGCTGCATCTTTGATTGGCCCTTCACGTAATGCTTGTCTTTCAACATCTTGTGAGTAATTTATGAATATGAATGAGCCTAAAGCGAAAGCACAAGTTGCACCAAATGTTACTTTTGATGCAGTTGACATTGTAAGTATAATCAAATAATCAAGAAATGTAAAAGGAAAATGTATTCCATTTGGGTCGTGTACTATTTACAAATTTAACTCGGTGGATGCTAATTTCCGAAACAATTAAATCAAATTAATTGGAATTGATCACCATCGATAACTGGTGAATCAAAATATCGATTCTATTATTGATATCGAGCTGATAGAATAATCAAAACCAATCACTTAATTCAAAGGTCGAAACTTCGTTCATTTACGAAATCCCTTTCAATCCTCATTAATTCGAATTTATACTATTGTGATATTTATCTTAATTTTATTGTCAAATTACTTATAACCAACCCCTGATTGATCAAATCATCACTGTCTTTAATTGAATCAGATAATATCACTCGTTCAATGAATTTTGATTATCAAATACCGTCGGGTGACTCTGATTCTATTAATCATCAAAGCAACAATATGCCAATATCACAACCACAACAAAATCAATTTCAAAACCAAATACGTCCGCTACCCTTCCAGCAACATTCATTTTCTTCGTCATCACTGCAACCTCATTCATTACCAAATAATCAACATATTTTAAACCCTAGTCCCATGGGCAATCCTCAAGTTCAACGACAACAACAAAATTATTCCACAATGTCAAATTTAACAAAGAGTTTAGCACAAACTCATGACTATTCACAATCTATGCCAGCAAATCCACCAGCTTATACAAGTTCAAACAAATTTATTCCTCTTCAAAATCAATACAATTCTTATGATAATGCTGGCAATTCATACAGAAAAGACTCTCTATACATCCCATCATCTCATAATACTCCAAATATGGTATCGTCATCTTATTCTTCAAATCATTCCTTTAACCGATTTGGCTCGTTTAAACCTTCCCATTCCATTCCTACTACAAATTTGAATATGGATGCTATCAACCCGGCAACAATGTCAATGAGTAGAAATCTTGGTCAACCACCAAGTTCATCATTTCCAAATTCACTACCACAAAGTATGCCAAATTTACCAACAAATTACTCACAAAACTACATAACAGAACCTGATCATTATATGACATACAGTGAATTCTTCAATGGATTTATGAAAGAAAATGATGAAGAACATCTCAATATTGTTGACTATCCTGTGAATGATTTAATTCTAATGTTATCTTGTTTGCTTACTAAAATTATAGAAGCCAATGATAAATTGCATCCAAATCACTTCGATAATACAATTGCTATTAGGCAAAAATTGAAAGAAGAGAAAAAGATAAAGAGATCTGAAAAATCAACAAAATCTGGTGATTCGATTGAAAATAGTATTACAATTGACCATGGAGAGAATAGTGATGATGAAAATGATGAAATGAAGAACAAATATTTAGCAAATGTTTTAGCATTTCATGGAACTAACATTCCAGGAATCTCATTACATGCGTACTTATCAAGAGTTTTGAAATATTGCCCAGTTACTAATGAAGTCTTTTTAAGTCTATTGGTGTATTTTGATAGAATTGCTAAAAAAGCAAATAATCTAAGGAAAGATCCAAATGATAAAAATGAACAAGAACAACTTTTTGTTATGGACTCATACAATATTCACAGACTTATTATATCAGGTATCACAGTATCGTCAAAGTTTTTTTCTGATATTTTCTACAAGAACTTAAGATATGCTAAAGTTGGTGGATTGCCATTAGAGGAGTTGAATTACTTGGAGTTGCAATTTTTATTGTTACTTGATTTCAAACTTATGATTTCTGTGGAAGATTTACAGAATTATGGTGATTTACTTTTAAGGTTTTGGAAAAGAGAACAAATTACAAATGAGTTAGTTTCCACTGAACCTAGTGAAACAACTCAAGGGTAAAAAAAAGAATACAGGATATTCATATGAATGAAAACATTATGCAGAGTTGATGTTATTCTGCGTTCATTTAGCGTATTTAACGCTTCTTTTTTGTATTATTTATAGATTTTGTCAGACTCAAACCTCATGGAGATTTTTGATAGACATACAATAACGTTACGAAGAAGATAACAAAATTTCAATTTAGAGTTTCGTAAGTTGATTGTTACGAACCACAGTTATCACCTTAAACGTAGTGCCATCACCGCAACCTTGTTTGTCGACTTACGAAAATGTTGAATCCACATACAGGTGATTTGAATGGTACCAATTACATTAACCCCTACAGAATTGCAATCGAAATCAAAAGAACAAACTTGATCACCAAAGATTATCGAGGAAAGATTCTGTGCTCGAGTATCAATGTCTGATATAAGCCCAACTCGAGAACCAATTGCATAAGTTATAAAATGCACAAGAAAGTTTCAAATTGATCTCCACAGATTTTTAGCTGCAAAAACCTGCATTCGCTTCTGTGATAATAATTCTAGCAAATTGTGGTTGGATGCTTCATTCAAGTCACATTGTTTCTTTCTGAGCCAACCTCTTGTGCAACATCTAACCAACTATCTGCCCTTCATTTCTATGACGCCTTATCTGTTACATTTATGTATCGGAATAGTCGTGAAAGGAACAACAGTAATGAATTGAAAAGGTACACGCTTCTTAATTGACTCGATTACTTCTTTTTCCTCTTGTTCGTTTTCTTCTATCAGAGTTGTTAGTTTGAAGTCAACAAATGACCCTTTTGAAAGAAGAAAAAGAAGAAAGATAGGAAGTCAAGTCAGAACGGCCATGGCCAAGAAACCCAACGACTTCCGATTTTCATGGAGTGGCCTATTGTGGTGATGGAAGTCTGATCAATGGTGCCTTGTTACTCTAAATCTGCTATAGGCAAAGTGAAGTACCCATCATTTTCTGGCTACAGAAGGTTGACAGGAATCAGGCATACTGCCAATGATAACAATTGAATGTTAAGCAACTTTTCATTGTTGTTGCATCACCTTGAACACGAATAAGCAAATTCAACGGAAAGCTAATTGCACCTAATAATCAACTACTGTTAAAGACACATATAATATTGATATCACTTTGGCAATCTATGAACTCTATTTAGCCTTAGGGATCCATTCTGGAGCATTCTTGACACAATAGCTGTCAGCACAACCACAAGGTTTAGTTTTCGTTACATCAGTTTGCAGATCTTGAACTATAAGACATGGATGGTAATTGGGGACTGAGGCTGCATTATCCCTCTTCGTGGTTGGAATATAAGTATTACTCAAATGATATGTTAATCTTGGTTTGTCCATAATGAATGTCAAAAGTAAGATGACTCAAAGTTGTTCCATTCATAAATATGTAAAATACATCAACTGATAAGGATTTCCTAAAAAAGACATACCCGAAACAGAAGACAATTTGACACGAGCGATGATTACGTGTGAGAACCACCAGAAATGAATCTACTTTACCCTATTATACTGTACTATTATTCCATGACTACGTATAACTAATACATACAGGCTTATTTCTTACCAGTCTTCTTGGCAGACTTCTTCTCCTTTTCTTGTTGTTCTTTTAAGACTCTCTTAACAATCTTTTGTTCTTCAATCAAGAAAGCTCTGACGACTCTGTCTTTGACACAGTTAGCACATCTGGAACCACCGTAAGCTCTTTGGACAACTTTGTGAGTCTTAGAAACTTGAGCGTATTCTCTTGGTCTGAGGGTAGAAATACCAGCTAAAGCGAGACCACAGTCACCACATTTGACTCTGGAAGCTTGCTTCTTTTGGTGTTGAGCAACCAATTTACCACCTGGGGTCTTAACGACCTTAATCTTGTTAGATTTGGTGTTGTCTAAAAGTTAGTATTTAGTTTAACTATTTGTAGTCGATTGAACTTGAGTTCTAGTGAATGGTATGTAAACAAGGATGATAGAGAATCGTCTGTGTACTTTGAAATGCTTCACTGTGGTAATTGGTTGACAAATTGATGAAATAAATCTTAACGATGAATTTTTCATTTCGATTCAAACTGGACAAACTCTGGGTAACTTCACATCGACCACTTCAACACATCTGATGTGTAACGTAAGGATACATACATGGATTTCTTCTTCTGTAAGTAACACGTCCGGCCATTATGAAGATGTATTAATTTGAAAATTAAAATTTTCAGTGAGTGAGAAATTTTCGAAATCGAGACGCTTGATCATGTGACACTTTGTTGAGGGACACTAAAGCGATGAGGGCTTCAGCCCTGAGGACTACCAGAAACACAACTGTGGAGAATGATGACAACCGTGAGACAGGTTAAATCAAGTCCCTTGACAATGAATCTTATTGCCATTTACTGATACTTCACTATATGAGACAATCAAGTGTTATGGCCGTATTCAGACTTCAGTCATGCTCAAGTCAAGTGCTACTGTGAACTTAGTTGAACAAGAACTGTATTATAATGCTATCTCTACAGACCTTATAACTTGGCAGAGTCATCCTTCTCAACAGCGATACTCTCCATTTCCAAGGCAACACCTAAAGGCAATTGTTTGACTGCAACACAAGATCTAGCAGGCTTGTGGGTGTTAAAGTACTTGGAGTAGACTTTGTTGAATTCAGCAAATTGAGTGTCCATGTCAGTTAAGAAGACGGTGTTCTTGACAATAAGCTCCAAAGAAGAGTTTGAAGCTTCTAAAATAGCTTTAACATTTTCAATGGCTCTTTCAGCTTGTTCTGCAATTGAAGGATTACCTTCTAATGGCTTGTTAGCTGGGGTGTATGGAATTTGACCAGAAACATAAACGAATCCTTTAGTTAGTAACTATGACTCCTACTTTTTGTGTACATACCATTAGCTTTAATAGCTTGGGAGTAAGAAGCAGCTGGTGGTGGAGCGTTTTCAGTTCTAACCTGATAAGTTAGTAAAAATCAACTCATTGATTACATACAGGTTCAATTGATGACATTCTTCTAACGAAATTGGTTGATCTAACAAAGTTGTGGCGAATGTTCAACATAGATATGATTCAATTTGAGTCATTTTCATCGATTATCGCACTGCTACATTGGATCACGTGAAAATTCATTAGGTATTTAATTGGAGTATGAAATATGACTTTACTTCTTCTTATGTTTACTCTTCTGCTTCTTATGTTTCTTCTTTTTGTCTGAAGATTTTGATCCTTTGTTGGATTTTGATCCACTTGAATGTTTTTTGTCAATAGGAGCCATTGTCGAATCAAGCATAATTCGTAATGATGATTCAACTTGAAAACAATCATCATGAAAGAAATCGAGAGCTCGAAGTTCATTGAAAAGTATCATGTAACATCGTATACATATCAGGATTTCTTCCAAGTTGCTTGGTTGTAACATCATATCTGAATCATCTTTATCATCAATTAACAGCCTCCTATTGTATGCATGAAAAATACAAAGAATTCTATCTCTGTACAGGTCAATGTACTCACTCATCTTCACCAAACCCAATGTTTCAACATCAACGTCTTGAAGATCTTTGTATCCCTCTTCTTTGAGCACCCTTACTATGTTTCTCATTATTCGAACCTCTTCATCATTCATCATCTCCAAATAAGCTTCATCTCGTGGGTTAGCTGCACTCTTGTCTTGCTCAACTTTGAAGAATAATTCCCTTGCATCTTTGTTCCGTGCAATCCAATCAATAGCAAAATTTTTGATCGATGTACTATAATCCCTTATGTCGTTTTCATCTTTGTATGTTTTAATAGTGATGATACCTTCACTTATAAGTCTGTTGATCATCAAACAAAGCATCGTCACCAATTTGTTGGCTACCGTTTCTGAAAGTACAACTTCTACCCCAAAACCAATATCAACCCCATTTGTTGATGCAACATAGTCAGCTGCTCCTAACAAAAACTCGTGTATGAGCATCAGTTGCTCTACCTCACTCAATATCAAGGAAGATTTCCTGCTGAATTTGAATTGATCACAGTTAGCTGACTCACCTCGCCTACCTGTAAGGAGTTCAAACACATAATTTATCAATTCATGTGATAGGTTCATTTTATGACAAAGGGTCCAGATTATGTTCCTCCTCTTGTTAGGCGTCATTAGAAGTTCATCGAATATGAACCCAGCAAATTGAGGATCAAAATGTAAAAAGATTTCTAGTTGTGTAAGGCCATGAATAGGCACCACTGAATTGAATCTGAGGAGGAAAACAGTCTCCAATCCGGTTGAAGAGCTAAACAAGAAGTCAATAAATTCACTCATGTTTATATCCATGAATCCTGGCTGGTAAATGGCCCCAGCAATTGTATTAAGGAATTTCTGGCGTGGTACAAGGTCATTGACAGTTGCCTTCTCGTCTTGAACAAACTGGCGTAATTCTTTTGAGCTTGTAAAGAAATGATTGGGGCTTCGTTCATTTAGAAGCTCCTCAAATTCTTTGGATATTTCTGTGTTGAAACCCCTAGGTATGTCTTTCCAATCTAATGCTGTATTCCCATCTTTATGCAATTCTTCGTTAGTAAGTTCAATATTATTATCTTGTTCATTGGCATCATCAAATTCTTCGTCCAGCCAGTTTTCATTTTCCTTACTCTCATGATCACTACTATGTGTTGAAGATAGTTCATCTTCAATATCATCGAACATATAATGGAGATCCTCGTCAAAACGATCCTCAACGTCTGAGGGTTTTAACACTTCAATAGGGTCCTCATTTAAACGATCTCTCTCGAGATTGAATTGACCTCTAACAAAGACAGGCTCCTGAGTCATACCGACTCTTGAAAACATATTAGCGAATGCCAAACTATCAAAATCTTGTAAGAGACTACCACCATTCATGCACAGTCTTTCCAGTACAATCATTAATTCTTGTAATGACAATCCAAGTAAATCAGCATCATAATCATGTTTGAAGGGAGTCCAAGGATTGGTATTGAGAATGGAACCAAGCACATGCCTCACACCACTAGCACCTTTGAGACTTTCAATGACTACATCTGGGGACATCAAATTTTCATCTTGTGATTCGAGATACCTGTCAATTTCAAGACCTTTCACTATAGTCTGGGTTGTATATAACCAAATTGAGCAAAAGTCATAGACATATGGATTGAGACTGAGGTTCAGATCAATTGTATCATCAAGAAACAATTTATGAATTGCCATCAATAAAACACAAATTGAGGGATATACAATATTAGATTTTTCCAGAATTGCAGGAGAAGGTGCCCATGACAGTAATTCCTTTTCCCAATTCGACATATCTGGTGTACTATTACCAAATGCCAAACTTCCCCACTTGACACCAAGTGTCAACGTGTTTAACTGTTTATAAAGTAACATCGACATTTCGAATTTTTTAGTCTCAAGAATGGTAGCTTCTGGAATATTTGTTTCAACGTAGTCATAAACGTATGCTGTGAATATATCTGCAATGAGCTCTATGTTCATATGATTCTCCCTTTCGAGACTTGGATGCATCATAGGGTCAACGAACTGAAAAAGTGCAACAAGTATCGGAGATTCAATGCCCTTGAGTCCTAGCGCTTCAATAAGTCGCTGATGACTTTCAATTCTTGGTAATTGCAGTCCCCGATGATCGATATCTCCATTCAACAGCAGCTCATGCCACTCATTTATCGGCGAGTCATCATCTGAATCGAGAGCCATAGCATAAAGAGAATTTCTTTGGGTGCGAAATTGGTTTGTAGGCGATGGCACACCACAAAAGGCATTGACAGAGGAAGTCGGCACTCGGTGTTGATTGACATAGGACTGAGAAGTTCCATCAACGGCTTCTCCTTGTCACCATCAAATCCTGAGACCAAGAATTTCATTCTATAAAATTAGTTATTGTACTATTTGTTGCAAAATCCACATTAAATCAGCAACAGAGACTACAAAAGTTCGAAGTATTGTGACAAAAAAAGACAGTATTCATCCAGAAGGGAAGCTTCAAAACACATCTGCAGTTTTTGGAATGAATAGATGACATCAAACTGCAATAACTGCTCTAAGACCTTTACCAAAAATTCCACGAACTTTTGCAGGACTCTTCCTGGAGTATGCTATCAATGTTGCCACACTCAATGCGAAAACAACTCTCTCTCTAAGCAAATTCTTCTTAGTGGGTTCACTAGACACAAGAGTTCCAAGAGCTTTTGGGAAAACAAATAATGCTAATTCTTTACGTCTTTGTTGAGTTTCAACAAATCCACTGAATCCCAGGAAAAAAGATCCCGAAGCAACTGCCCACCATTCATCCCAATATGTAGCAGGAACATGGGGAAACAACGTAGGGAGAAGCCTTGATCTGCCCAAGCATACACCATACCACGTGAAAGCGATGAATGAACCCAAAAAACAAGATGATCTGCAAGTCAGAATGATTGCTCGTATGATTCTATCCTTCATTTTTTGATTCTTTTTCGGGAAGAGCAACAAAATAGCATTTATGGTACCATAAAGCTTTACAGAAAACTCAATCCCCCTCCAAAATCGCCATAATGCATGAAGCTCACAGTTGGCGAAAGAGAATGCATGAACTGTTTCACAGTCTAGAGGAGTAGCATGAGTGACACTACCACGTTTGGGATCTTGGTCGTATTTCAAACAATACTCATGAAGTAGATTAGGACCTTCTTTACCATAATTAACATCACCATCGTGAAGGGCTTTGAGAACCTTGACAATGTCATCATCCATGTTTGCAGCTTGAGTAATCCAGTTGGCATAAGCTGGTGGTAGTTTATTTGGGTGATAAAACCAATTGTACATGATCAAAGTACTGGAGGCAATGAATAAAAGACCATCTCCAATATTGGAGAGACAGTCTGGAAGAATTTCAGCTAAAGTTGATGAGAGAGTTGTATCAAGAGCTCTTGAAGCCACTAATAAAGTAAAGTCTAATGAAAGAAACCGAGAGTATTTCAACACATGTTCTTGATACTTTGGGAATGACCATGAAGCCGCTAAAAGTGCAGATAAGAAGGTTGAAATGAAAAATTTGCCTTTTAGCCTAGCACTGTATTTGGTTGAGGCCAAGGCTTTGTAGATAAATGGTTCTAAGAAGTTAGTTCCAGCAACAAGCGAGGCTGCAAACACGGGGAACTTACAGGGATGACAAGCCCGTCTCAAGATTTGGGCTAAACGTTTTGGTAATTCATGAAAAGTTTTGTTCTTTATAGCTTTAACTATGGTAGTATAAATCCGGGGTATTGTTATGTATAAATAGGCGTAAACGAATGCTTTGAAAGATGGACGAAGAACATGGCCTGCCATCGCTGGGATAAGCAACGGCAGCATTGAACGAAGTGATAACTCCCTTTGAGACATCAATTTAATCAATCACTCGGGAGCCGTGGTATGTTTTGGTGTTTGGGTCGTGTGAGGATGAGAATAGTCTAAAGTTGCTGATTCTACCGCTTTAGTAGGTCGAGTTACCGAGGAACAAAAGATGAAACGGCTGGGCTGTAACGCGATCAGGTGACTGTCTTACAAAGTTCTATTAAAAATCAAGAAAATTTACTTGACCGTATACAAACACTGAAACAACATTTTGTACCTTAACAATCTACACAGCTCACCTGTCAAACCATTAAGGTATTTTTTGCAACATTTTTAGAAGGGTGTCCCCACCAAATATCCGTTGATCGATTCGCACTGAACAACACACTTTGCTTTACCTATGAAGATCAAGGAAATAAGTACCACGTCAACGTTCGCGTGGAGCAAAGATACTCTTCCGCTCCTCGCCACTGGAACGGCTGCTGGTGCTGTCGATGCTGATTTTTCATCTCAATCGCAGTTACAAGTGTGGGACGTGTTTGGTAATTCAGAGGCGCCCATTTTCAGCGCACTGGTTGATTCTCGTTTCTACGCCTTGGCTTGGCTGGCTCCTTCAGATCTGAGATCTCAAGGTTTATTGGTGGCTGCTTATGAAGACGGTGCTGTGGAGTTTTACGACGTTCACCAGTTGATCTCTACCCAAGATTTGTCTCAATCTCGTGTTCACAGATCTACTCACCATTCAACTCCCGCAAGATGTCTTCTGTTCAACCCTCACCTGCCACACGTTTTGGTGTCTGGTGGTGGTAAGGGTGAGATTTTCATTTGGGACACGAATACCTTCAATGAACCAACTACTCCTGGTAAGGCTATGACCCCAATCGACGAAGTTACTTCAGTGGCTTGGAATAATGCCGTCAGTCATATCCTCGCTACAACCAGTAATGGTGGCTACACTTCAATTTGGGACTTGAAGCTGAAACGTGAAGTTTTACACTTATCTTATCAGGGTCCCTCTGGAAGAGCAAATTTCTCTTGCGTTGCTTGGCATCCAATCCAATCTACAAAATTAGTCACTGCCAGTGATGCTGATTCTTGTCCATTGATCCTCACTTGGGATCTCCGTAATTCAAATGAACCTGAAGCTGTTATGTCAGGTCATAAGAAGGGTGTTTTGTCGCTAGACTGGTGTACTCAGGATTCCAACTTATTACTTTCAAGCGGTAAAGATAACGCTACTATGCTTTGGAACCCTGTTAAGGGAATCAAACTTGGTGAATACCCTACCACTGCTAATTGGGCATTCCTCACTAAATTTGCTCCAAAAGCTCCAGATGTTTTTGCTACTGCTTCCTTCGATGGGAAAATTTCTATCCAATCTTTACAAGACACTTCTGATCCAGTTGCAACCAAAGTACAAGCTAATAATGATGACGAATTCTGGAATGAAATTTCTACTACTGATACTCAGCAACCAGTTTTTGATGTTAAACAAGCTCCAACTTGGTTACAAGTGCCTTCGTGTGTTTCATTTGGTTTTGGATCAAAGTTAGTTGTTGTCTCCAAAGATTCAAATGGTAAATCTGTCGTTAATGTCACCAAGTTCATCAACAAACGCAATTTAGAAGGAGAGAGCACTAAGTTCACTGATGCATTGAACAAGAACGACTTCACGTCTATCATAGACGAGAAATTGTCTTCAGAGATTGACGAAGTTGAGAAGTCTGATTGGGAACTCTTGAAGAAGCTTTCTGGAACCGACAGATTAACTTTCTTTGAGGATGCTATCAAAGATCCACAAGAGTCCACTAATGGAGACTCAGAAAAGAAGGAAGTTGATGAATCAAACGTCCAACCTCCCTCAGAAAACGATGATTCATTCTTCGCTAACTTGGGCTCGGAAAGTAACAAGAAATCCCCTGAGATCTACACACCGGAGGGCTCTTTCAAATTGTTCGACAAAAAGTCATCCGCTAAAGACAAAAAGTTAATCAAATTGGTATTGAGTAACAAGCTAGAGGAAGCAATTGATCAATGCTTAGAGTCAGATAAACTTATTGAGGCACTTGTCCTTGCACTCGATGCTCTGAGCGACTACAAGACCAAGGTAAAAAATTCTTATTTTTCAAAGAACAAAACCTCAAAACTTGCCAGAGTGTTGTTCAGCGCTTCTTCCAAGGATACCACTGACTTGGTAGCAAATGCCGATGTTACCAACTGGAAAGAGATTGCAAAAAGTGTTGCCTCTTTCTCGTCGGATTCAGAAGACTATAACCGGAAGATCATTGAGTTGGGTGACAGAGTCCTTGCCTCCTCTGATTCATCCAAGACAAGAGATGATGCCATTTTGTTATACTTGGCTGGTGGAGCTCTTGACAAGATAAGTAACATTTGGTTGAAGGAGTTACCAAGCTACGAAACAAAGTTGTTGGAATCTACTGACAATGAGAATATTTCCTCACCTTCAGACGCAAGATTTGAAGCTTTGAACAATTTTGTGACTAAGGTTTCTGCTTATAGAGCTGTTTCCAACACCACAGATACTTTCTCAGGACCAGCAGCAGAGCCATTATGCAAAGCGGTTTTCGAGTATTCCAATATGCTAGCAGGGTTTGGACAATTTGATCTCGCTGACAGATTCTTGAAATTACTACCAGATGATTTTGCTGGATTGAAAACGGACATTGATCGTATCACAAAAGCCTCATCTGTAAGCTCAGCTTCAGTGGCTCACCAGACACAACCAATATCGAAAGGATATGCTCCTACTAGTAGAACTACTGGTGTGCCAAAGAAATCTATTACCAGCCCTTACGCTGCTAAAGCTCAAATCAACCCTGTTCCTGGAAAGACACATGCACCAGTTCCTTCAAATCCCTACATTGGTGGTGGAAATGCATACACACAACCATCAGGCTATACACCACCATCTGGGAACGCTTATGCTCCACCATCTGGGAACGCTTATGCTCCACCATCTGGGAACGCTTATGCTCCACCATCTGGGAACGCTTATGCTCCACCATCTGCGAATGCTTATGCTCCACCATCTGCGAATGCTTATGCTCCACCATCTGCCAATGCTTATGCTCCACCAGCACCTAACTCTTTTACACCACCAGCACCATCCGCCAACAACTTTAGTGCACCAGCAGCAAGTAATCCATACGCCAAGGCAGCTCATCATTCAAACCCTTATGCACCATCTAATCCATACATGAAGAGCCCAGTTGCCCAAACAGCTAGTTTGAGTGCCCCACCACCAACTGGTCCACCAAAACCCACCTATAAACAGGAGACTGAGGGTTGGAACGATTTGCCAGATGTCTTTAAACCTAAAGCTGCTCCACGTCGTGCTGCACCACCATCATCAGTTGGTGCTTCCCCCGGCTCTTCATTCTCGGCACCAGGTAATGGTAGAAAAGGAGGTATCCTCTCGCCTCCATTGCCTTCACCAGGATTCTCAGCTCCTCCTAAGGGACCAAGTCGTAGTGCTTCAAAGACCACTATACCTGGTACATCGGCAAGTTTACCACCAAATGTGCAACCAACTGCACCAACAACTACCGCTCCCCAACCAGTGACTCAAGGGCGTTATGCTCCACCAGTTGCTCCAGTTCAACCGGTTGCACCTAATGTGATCTCACCAAGAGCTCCACCTGCTACTACTGCGCCAGTCAAAAACCCGTATGCACCATCTGCCAATGCTTCACAAACAGCCCCAAAGAACGCTTATGCACCACCACCCGGAGCTGTGAATTCACCTCCGGGACCTAGAACACCTGGCGCTGTTCACAATCTTGGAAGTATCCCACCCCCACCAAGGGCTGGTATTGTGGCACCACCACCAGTGAACTCCGCATTCAATGGAAGTTCAGCCCAACAAAAGGGTTTTGGTTTACCACCTACTGGAGGCCATGTGTCACTGCCATCCACACAACCTGCTGCACCTGAGCCAGCACCTGAACCCAAACATCCACCAGGTGACAGAAGCCATATTTCATCAGAAGCATTGCCTATCTATGAGACGTTGAGTTCAGTATACAACTCTATCAAAGACGATATCCCAGAGAGATACGCCAAACATGGAGTTGATATGCACAAGAGATTGAATATCTTGTACGATCACTTGAACAATGATGACTTGTTGTCAGCTAAAGGTATCGATGCCTTGAAAGAAGTGTGCAGCAATTTGAGTCAAAGAAACTTTGCTGTTGCATCCGAGTTGATCCTTGAATTCGCTTCTACATTCCCAGACGAGATCGGGATCTGGCACGCGGGCGTCAAACGTCTTATCAATATGACTGAGGCCATTCAGTAGATAAAAGTAGAATACATTTTTCTAAATACAGTTTAATCTGAATCAGAAGAACAGCACTTCATACAATTTGGCTCCACCAGTTTCTCTGTCATCATTGCTGTGAGTACCCTCAAACTCTAAGAGAAGGAACCGGCCTTCAATGTGTTGCTGGAAAGTAGTAGTGTTAAGTGAAGAAGGGAGCATCACACTTTGGTATTCAGTGGCGTTGAAAGGAGCAGTGATGTTGACTTCTTCGTCAATCAATTTGGTGAAAACTTCCAGTTGCTTAAACATTTCGATGTCTGGATCAACAAAGGAATACTTCTCATGCAAATCATTGCCGAAATCAACTGACGCAAGGAGCTCTAATGCATTTTGTTGATGTCCAACATAAGACGATAAACTCCACAGAAGCGGAGGCTTTTCACCCCATGTGATGAAACCCCGGGTAATGTTCTTCAGCTCGTGTAAATCAATCAAAACTTTTGATGTACCTTTAGTAGTAGATTGCCAATGGGTAAAACTGTCTCCATCATTGATCAGCAATGTAGAATCGCCATACACACTATCGGTGATATTGTAGATCGAAGACAACTGGCATTCCGTGACGCTACCTTCTTGATTTTGGGTAGTTTTGAAAAGAGGAAGTACAAGCTTTTCTCCAGGTTTCAATTTATAGGATCCCGCCTTTTCGTTTCTTGCTCCGACCTTGATATTAATGGCAGATGATTCACCGTGCGAGTCCCATGAACCTTTATGGGTGATTGTGCAAGTGTCTTTATCAGTGACAATAGCAAGACTCTGATTCATGTATTTGAGATCATCAAACTCGATACCACTCCGCAAAACAGGAGTGGCTAGGGGATCAACTCTTAGCATTCTTTGGATTCGTGGTCCATCGATTACGTAGTCGAATCTCAAGCCAATAAGACCTTGAAGTATTGCTTGCAAGAATCCTCCATGTGCTGTCAAAAATGGGAAAGCAGGTGCAGTTCCTCCATTAGTGGCATAATTATCATTGTTCTGCTCTGAGAATTGAGCGAATGGTGCTCTTATGAATGGTTGAATAGACTTGTGCAAGTACAGTTCACTGGAACATCCTGTAGTTGCAAGAGTTGATGCAACGATAGAAAAAATTGGGAAAGTCATGGCTGGTCCATAACTCACTTGTTTCATGGCATAGTAATGCATATTTGCAACTGCTTGTTCATGACTTATGAGTTCATTCTCAAGAGGGTACGTCATCATGATAACATCAGCTTGCTTGATGGCAACACTGTTGTTCATTCCTGTGTACTCGAGAACAATGTTAGGATCGTGATCTGAAACAGGAACATGAAGATTACCCGTAATCTTCTTGAATTCTGGATTTACATCAAGCCCTAAGTAGTCACCTGTGAGGCTTGCAATCTTCATCAAGAGAGATGTAGCCGAGTTTGTATATGCACCGTTGTTGACGTGATTGGCGTATTCATCAGGATCTGTCAAGTTGAAGGTAGTATACTGACCAAGAGTTTCATTGAATGTGACATACCCTGCCATAAACAGAGCAGTATCATTAATTAGAGGCCATGCAACATCCCTAAGATAAGTTTCATCTCCATTACCACTAAGGAAAATCTGCCACGCCCCGAATGCTACTGCAGTATTGATATGGTACTCATAGTCAAAACAAGGGCCCGTACCAGTACAATTACCGAAACGACCACTTGTCCATGGAAACACTGCACCTTCGTCACCAGGTCTGAGATTGTCAATGGCTTGCTCGTGAGTGAAAGTTCTATAATTGACAATACTTCTTGCATGATCAGGCATAAAGGGCAACAAGCCATTGAGCATCCATAAATCGGAGTCCCAGAAAACAAGCCCAGCATAAGAGTCTGAAGACAAACCACCCACTGCAAGAGCAGCGGTTACCCCTTGAGCATCAGGTCTAGTATTGGCTGCTAAATGGTACACAGAAGCTCGAGCAGCCATAGTAAGGAGATCATCATCAGGTAATGAGACCTTCATCGTGTTCTCGAGTGTCCTTTTCCAAGCTTTGATGTGTGACTTGAAGATGGTACTGGAGTCAGAACAATCAAGAGCAGTCTTTCTAGCCAACCCAAGAACCTCGTGTTCTGTGGTGAGTTTCCGTGGAGCAAGATCACTAGAAACTATACCAACGAATTTTGAAACATCAGTCTTGGAGTTGGGTCCTAATTGAAGATCAACTGTTTGAGTGGAGCTAGTATCATTCTTCCATTTATTAGAGGGTTGGGTGTGAGTGAAAAGCCTAGAGTAAATGCTTCCATAAACATAGTCTATCATGTGGGGCTGGAAATTAATGTAGATACCTTCCTCTTCAGTTCCTGTATTCACCAATTGAGATCTTTCACTAGTTGCCATATTGAGTCTATCAGTTACTCTAATGTCAATGCCAGTTGAGTTTAAGTTATGAACTTCTAGTCTCACCATTCCCAAAGTTATGAGTTCTCTATGAGCCAACACTTCGTATTTGACCCTCAAAGTATCTAGCCAAGTGAATTCAGTTGTAACCACACCATTGTCAAAAGACAAATACTGAACATACTCAGAGATATGACCTTGTCTTTCAGGAGAGAGGTCTGGTCCAAGGGTATAATTAGTACCATTCAAATCAACAGACAATTCTAGAGTAGTCCACTGGGGAACTGAAGCAATGACGCTTTCGTAGTTCTTACTCTTTTCACCCACAAAGAAGTTGGTACGTGGAGTCGTGGGTTGGGCATCATAGAATCCTGCTATAAAAGCACCAGAGAATCGGGGATTATCGAGGGGCCAACCATTATGGAGATCTTCTTTAGCAGTTCCGCTGGGATCAGGTTGATCATAGGTGAAGCCCTGACCTAAATTTGGGATTCTACTACCGATGTAACCATTGGCCACATACGGTTGTAGATAGAAATGGTTCTGAGGAGCGAATTGAGCTGAACCAACGATATTGTTAGCTTTATCGTAAAAAGCGTAATCAGCATCAGCAAGTTGAGAGAACACCAATTTGTTTTCAAAACTGTTGACAAGATCAAGAAATTGTTCATAAGACAGCATCACTGATGTCCTGGTAATTGTTTTGTCAAACTCCAGATACTTTACCGGAGCTGCCTCCACAATATCATACAAATATAATTGCAAGTAAACTATGGCAACGATTGAAACTAGAATCATGGCGTTAAACAAAGACTTTTTGGGACTATGAAGACCACAAAATCGTATCAAGTATGTAGACACACCCATATAATCACTGATATTTATACATAAAGAATTAGCAATACAAAAAACTGTGCTATAATATGGGGAATGTGTGCCGCTTTTGGCAACGATAGGTGAGTGGTGGGTGCACTATGTTCAATCATTTTTGGGTGCAAAAACTCAAGGCCAACACTTTTCGAGAGACCACAGACTCCTACAGTGCAGAATGTTACCGTACATAAGCAACACCATGACATGCTTTTGATGGGAAACAAATTGCTACTCATCTCAATGTCTGAGCATCACCACCCAACTACTCCAATTAAGGTTTGTGTATCTCCACGCCCAAAGCAGTTACACCTGATGTCAGAATTAACAGTTCCTCTTGGTGTTGCTAGAATCAAACGATGCGTTGTGTCTAAATCAGTAGCCAAGTGAGCCAGCAGTCAGATTTCAATAAACCGATGTCAGCGTCGCATGCCCCAAGATGACCCTTCTATCTGATGAATACAAAGATGATTGCAACCTGCAGCTCATGTACTTGATCACCCACTCGAGCGGTGCTCATAAACAAAGATTATTGTCTCTTACATACTCAGGGAACAGAAAAAGCAAGTAAATGTTCCAGGCATAAGCCCCACAAACGGTTGGGTGCAAAAGTTGCGGGGCACAACAAGCGCTATATCTCAATAGAATCAAGAAGATTTTGAAGCGGCATGAATATTGCAAAAAATACATTACAACTCCTGATGGGCACAGAATAGGAAATTTGGTGCTTTTTCACTCAGCAAACCATCTTGGACTTTTTCACACCTTTGACAATAGCCCTTGATTCAGCCTACAATCCGACTCCCATGTTCAAATTTGCTCAAGCTTCTTTCCCTGAGCTTATGCCAGTACTTATTATAAGGTTCTTTTCAGACTACAATTTGTCAAGCGAGCCGGTCTGAGTGGCTCTATTATATTACAGTTATTAAACGCTAATGTACATCATGCTTGTTGAATGTCTTGACCTCGGTATTCTAGTCGAGTTAATCCTTTGAGTAAGTCTTCTGCTGAAACAGCTTTTGTTGGCATTGGCCATACTTTATCATAACTAGCTCTGAGATGCTCAATGTTACCTTTGAGAAGATAATCTTCTGCCATTTTGGTAACCTCAGGTGCTATTTTGGTTTCTTGATATCTATCGATGGCATTATAAACTTGTGTCATTTGGTGACTGACATAGTAAAGCTTATCAATAGCCGTTTCGATGTTTTGTGCATACTGTTTGTTAACCTCCGAAACTTCATCACTTGCCTCGTTGGTGTCTGAGTTTAGTATCACTTCAGTGAATTCATGTGATGTTTCTGGCCTTGTTTTGAAATATCTCTTGAGGTCACTCTTGGTGAAATCTTTCGTATAATCAACTTTCAACTTCTCAAGTCTTTTGATTGAATTATCGTATGCTGCTTGCCATTGTGCCTTTTCTTGTGTCAATCTTTGGAGCTCCTTACTAAAGATTTTGATGTTTTTTTGTGCTTCTGCATTAAGTGGATTAGGAAGCATTATCTCTTTATTGATTACATTGTCATCACTCTCATCGTCAGGTTTATCGTACCAAGAGGTTGATATCACACTATCTCGTAGATCTTGTATTACCTCCTCTTTGATAACTTTGGCAATATTAATAGCAGTTTTATCATCAGGATTGGTTCTAGATGAATTATCATTGCTCATCTTTTTATTGCAACACCACACTAACAATTGTCTCATTCTATGGGGTTCAGGGAGCGAGTTGTCAAGTAATTTATAAAAATCCTCAACTGCAACATCATCGTGAGGTAACCCCACAAAACCATTTCCTATTGACAGTATCCTTTTACCTCTTTTCTGGTATGACACTCTCCTTCTAGACTTCTTCGAAGGCCCATCACTACTTCGGAGGTTTATCTTGTGATGTGAAACTTGTTCTATGTACTCATCATCATATTTAGATTGTATGGGGGAGGACAACTTAACACTTGTAGAGGGCTTACGTCTTTTGGGAGGTGGTTTCTTGGTTATTTCTTGAAAGTCAATCAGATCAAAAGTATCATCTGGATCATTGGTCGGTAGTTCGCTTAAAGCTCTGTTGAGTTTTGATATGGGAGTAGAGACCTTTGAATTTCGACCCTTTTTATCAGTTCTTTTGTATATGAAACCGTCATCTTCTTCGAAATTCAGCTTAGATGTGATATCCTCATTTGGAGTATCACTATCGACGTCAGTTGCTGCAGCAAGCGGTTCGTTTTGCGAAGAGAACATCAGATCAAGTCGATTTTTACGCCCCAAAAGCCGAGAATTGGGTAGATCAGACTTTTGAGACTTTGGTAATTCTAGAGACTTAAGAAGCCTCAGCGTCTTGGTAGACGTTGAGTTATTGGTCGGCTTTTTCTTCTTGCTGACCGGTTTCTTACTTACCATAAATTACTCTATTGTTATTGTTTACTTCGCACAGATGCGTACTTATCATCAAATGGTACTGGCACGCACATACTCTCCAAGTAAACGACTTAATGGACGAGTGTTGAGTCCCTGTGGAAGATATGTAGCGCTGTTCGACTCAGTACCGGCGGGCATCAAGGTTTATGACGTGATTTCTCAGTCAATCATTAAACTGTACGATTTGAGTCGCAGTTTGATGGCTCACCTCGAAATTGACAAGTTACTGGCACCCTTGAAAGTCATAGAGATACGATGGGAGCCAGTACTACCACAAGAAGTGTGCTCTAAACTTGCGGTGTTGATAGCGGATTTTTTTGCGGTTTTAGTTTTTGATCTTCGTGACCTCAGTGACAATGCAATAGTATTACAGCAAGACTCTTCTGAAGGAATCGAAGACTTTGCATGGATTACACCTGTGGAAGATGACAACGATGGTGCTTACGTCAATGCAAAACAATTGGTGATTTATACAAAAAATTGGCTCATGGCTAAGCTCTATTCTCTTGATTGCACTCATGTATTATGGAAGTTTCCTACACCATTGTCGAGGAAACCCATTCAGAAGGATGCACAAATGTGGACTATGATATTTGAAAGTAGAGAGCCACAAATCGATGATCAAAATCCGGTAGTGTACCATTTTTACAATAGTGGACCTAGAAGTGGATTGTTGTACCGATTTAGACTACCACAAACACTTCTATCCGAAGACTTTGAGATATTCTGGACACAGTCAGGTAAATGGCTTGTATATTTCAATACTGTTGACCCTGTTTTTGGGTTTCAATTGAAAGTATTCAATGCTTTGGGAGTCAACAAGAAAGACTTCAATGAGACCACCAAGATTTCTACTGGCGACCCAATTATTGATATTGACTGGCTTACTGGCGGTATAGAGGGCCAATCACCCGTTGACATTGGTCTGGTTCATTATTATGCGACTAGTATGGTTATCGACGAAACGACAGAGCACATTATAGTTTGTTCAGTTGCATGGTTAAACCAGATAGAGTTCATTACCATATCGATAAAGGATTTTCGAATAATCAATCGACAAAGGACAAATGGTTACTTCACTGCCACCACTTTTAGTGTTTACGATGATGGTGATTTGAAGTATACTCAGACCCTGGAGGAGTTCATAGGACAGGACTTGAAAATCAACAAGATCTTGTCGATCGGCAGAGAAGAAAAATACTTGTTGATATGTTGTGATGAGACGATAATCGTGTTTCAATTACTACCAGAAGGTGCAAGCAACTCAATCACATATGAGCCCATAAGTGTGATGCACACGGATTCTAAAATTTTACAAGTAACACAACAAGAACACCAAGTTTGTGTTGTGTGTAAAAGTCATGTTGCCATTTACGACTTGAAAAACCACCAAACATACGTTGTTTATCACGAGAGAAGTAAGAGCCAGATTCACTATGGCGGAGTTTTCGATAATAGATTGGTGGTGTTACATGAAAGCATTGATGATTTTGCTGCAGAATCCAGACTACTAGACATTTCTAATCTTGAGAAGAATGACCAAGTAACCCCACAGTCACCAGTAAGCCACATGGGACTGAGAATACGACGCAACAGATTCACCGATCGTTCAAGTTTGAATGTGAGTATGGACGATAACACCGACACCTTCCAGTACAAGAAAGCTAAACGATGAAATGAGCTCAAACAATGTATTATAGTGTAACATAATATTGTACAATAGTTCATTAACCTTTTTATTATTATATACATGAGTGAGTACTTAAGAAGACTTCTTCTTTGGGGCACCTTTATTTCTTTTCTTTCTATCTGCTACCATCTTAACACGATACTGTTCCTTAGGATCCACGAGTTTGAGTTCAGGAAACCATTCTTTGAAATCTTTGAATGTAGGCATTGAGTCGTTTCTGCCATAATAAGACACTACTTTTTCACCTTTTAAAGGTGCTCTTAAGACCTTAGAACCATTTCTCACACTATTAGGATTCCATATATGACCGAATATCTCTGACGAAAGTTTCTTGACTTGAAGAAGCCTCTCTTTGGAGGGCAACTTGTTCAATAAAGACATGAAAAAGGTGAAAATTTGTTTGTCGCGCTAAAAATTTATTGGTTGCACACCTACCAAATGAGTGAGACTTCAGCACCAATGTAAGTTTGCCACCGTACGAGGTTTGAACTATGAGCGCCAATCAAGCTAACCAGTGCTAATTTATTGTGGTGTTCTTTCGATCCCTAAAGTGATTTTGTAATTTTACTTGATTTGGCATTCAGAGTTGCAGCCAACAGAGTGCACAAGACCTTAATATCCACGTCAAGCTCACGTGGAGGAGCTCAAGATTAGACAAGGCGTAGTAATCAGTAGTGAACAGAATGTCCAATTTGGTGGATTGAGTTGAAATACATTCGTACTAAAGTAGTTTGTGTATGAAGACGTCAAGAACGATTGTACACTTGATTACCACACCATTTTGTCGAATCTTTCATGATTGAAGTTTCATGTTTTAGTTCCTGAAATAATTAAGACCAGCTTCACGAGAGATAAGCCTTGAGAGGAACCAGGAACACTAAGATATCGACACAACAATTGACAATCTGTTCATGCAATCAGAAGACTGTTATTATTCTAGTGCTGTGTTCAACTATTCCAGTCATGTGCCAACAGTCATATTATTGTTATCAATAGGCGCACTGGTTTCCTAATCTCACTGTATACTAAAATTAGATCAAATCTCAAACCATAGCTGAGTCTCCCTATGAGACCTCAAAACACAGATGATCAACGACACGAAGGCTCAAGTGGCTCAGACGCAAGACCCATACGAAAGGAAGGCACCGCTAGAAAGCGCCGTTCAACAAGAGCCTCACAAGCCTCACATCGATCACTTGAGCATGAGGATTCTGAGTGGCTTCAAGCAAGTGCAACTGGACTGAAATTTAGCACGAAATCGCTAGTCAAAGACGCTGCTGAAGATCAAGATTTTGACGCTTTGAAAGAAGGTTTAAAATATGCATTGGGAACTGGTAAAGATCTACCTCATTGGTTACCAGATACTCATCACAGAAAAACTGATACTACTATCCCTGAAATAGATGTGCTATCGCACGAACAGAGTATCGATCTCTTATCGGTGATTTCTCCCCAGTCTAGTGGACTAAGTGTCAACGGATCATCACCGTTCAAAGACCCCGAAACACTAGGAGTATCAGCTGATTCATTGCACTTACAGATACCACAACTGTTATCACGAAATACTTCCAATAAGGACCTAGAGTCTGGTCTTTTGGTACCTTCCTTTGAAATGAGCTCCCAAGAACCATCTTCGCCAGGTAGATTCACTAATATCATTACAAAGTTCTCTGAGCGAATAGCAGGAACAGGAAGTCCTCAAGTTGACATGGACCTGTCAAGAACACCCTCAATGCATGAAGGTACGAGTCAAACTTCCTTGAGATCTTTCGACAATGAAGATGCTGCACTGATGATATACTCGATTGCAGAAGAATTCGATTCTTCTCCTTCTAAAAACCAAAAATCTGAACCGGGTCTCGGAATCAACGAAGTTAATGCTTCTCTTCTTTCGATACCCTCCACGCATAAGACTCCCAAGTCTAGTCCTCGCAAGCAAAGTAGCTTTGAACCTCAACAAAAGTGGGACCAAAACATCGATACGATGTACTTATTCGGCAATAGTTTGCGTTACTTCTCACCCACCCATAAAGCTCGACAATTATGTCACCGAATTGTTGATCACAAACTCACAAATAGCTTGCTCCTGTTTCTTCTTTTCCTCCAAGTTGCACTTTTAAGTTATAGACAGTGGAACCCCAATGTTTTAGGCGGATATATGAAGTCAGGTAATAACTGGGCTGATTACCTTCTTATGGTCATCAACATATGCTACACAACAGAAATGATAATGAAAGTCATTGCATATGGATTCTTCGACGACCATGTCATGTATGAAGAGTTGGGACTTCCTTACCCAGAGAACACAGTATCTCATTTGTTCCTTAGTAAAAGTATCCAACGTCAACTCTCCAGATTATCATCTATACTTACTGGAGTGATACTGAAGAGCAAACGGAAAATGAATTCTTCTTCATTGAAGGGTGATCCGCATCTGGATAGTTCAATTGAAGACATAGAACTTAATGATATGTCTAGTGCATATCAAGACCAAACAAACGATTCTCGCTCATACTTAGGAGGTGAGTTTACCGAGAAAACCCTGCATCATCCCAGCATAAATCCAAACAGTCCTCGCCCTCTCCGAAATGCAAATACTTTCTTCAAACCTCAAGTTGGCCCCAGCATTGATAACTTACATTTAAGAAGGGCTTATATTCGTAATAGTTGGCACAGAGTTGACTTCGTCTCCATAGTCATGTTTTGGATTTCGTTGCTTCTTTCTATTAACAGATATGATGCTGATCATTTTATCACAATCTTCAGAGCTTTGAGCACTTTACGTATCCTCAGAGTTTGTAATTTAACTGGGGGTACCCATACCATTTTGACAGCATTAAAACTAGCCATTCCCCAATTGGTAGACATCTCAATCTTTATCGCTTGTTTTTGGTTATTCTTTGGGATTATTGGAGTTCAGTCGTTCAAGTCATCCTTGAGACGTCAATGTGTTTGGTATAATCCAAACGATCCTAATGACACATATATTAATCTGGATCAATACTGTGGATCATACATTGGACTCGATGGCAATCCCCAGCCATACCTTTTAGCCGACAAAAACCCTTCATCACAAATCAAGGGTTTCAGGTGCCCTATTTACTCAAGATGTGAAACTTTGGATAACCCATATGGTGGAACTGTGAGCTTTGATAACATTATTCATTCTCTTGAAATGGTTTTCGTTATCATGAGTGCAAATACGTTCACTGACATGATGTACAATACGATGGATACAGACAACTTAGCAGCATGTTTGTTCACTATTTTTGGAATCTTTGTGATGACTGTTTGGTTGTTGAATGTGTTCATTGCTATTATTGTTACTTCCTTCCATATCACCCAATCAGAGGTTGCTAAGGCAAAGACTCAAAGAAGCGACAAACTCAAAGTTCTTCAAGCTTTTGGATCAAACGGAGATAAAGCGGTTGTGTTGGAGAATGAAAGAGTAAGGGAGCTCAGAAGGAGGAACAAACCGCTCAACATTTACTACAAATTTGAATTCCTCTTCATCTTACTAGTCTTCGCTGATTTGGTCACTCAATGCTGGCGTTCATACGGCATGCCAGATTCTCGTGCTCACTTATTGTACAGACTTGAATCTGCTTTCACCGGAGTATTTTTGGCTGAGATAATATTAAGATTCATTTTTTATCTTCCAGAATGGAGATTGTTCTTCACCTTGAAGAGGAATATCTTTGATTTGTTCTTGGCAGTCTTTACAAGTATTATTATCCTTGGACCAGTCAAGGAGAAGCTAGGACACGGATATTATTGGCTTACAGTTTTCCAACTTATGAGATTTTATCGAGTGGTGTTAGCGACACCGATTACTGCCGATTTATGGCTCAAAATAATGGGAAAATTCAAAGCTCTTTTTGACTTGAGTTTGTTCTTCTTCCTTTTGTTGTTCTTAGTGAGTATAATCTACTCACGGTTCTTTGAAGGTGTCATAGACCTGAACCAAATGACTGAAGATAATTATGATTCCGACTTCAATTTTCAAACTTTACCTAATACCTTCCTTGGATTGTACGTAATCACCTCCACAGAAAATTGGACTAGTATTTTGTACGGTCTTCAGCAATACGCTTTATCACACGCTGATAGTGTTTTGACTGCCATGCTTCTTATTGCTTGGTTCATCCTCTCGAATTTCGTGATATTGAATGTTTTCATTGCCATTATTGCATCAGCGTTAGAGATATCTGAGGCAGAAAAGAAGAAACACCAATTGATGCATTTCATCGAGAATATCATTACAAGTATCTACACTATGGATAACGAGAGTGGTGCTCTTGCAAAATTCAAAAATCGCTTTTTCAAAAGAAGAGGTGAAAGAGAGGAGTTTCAATCGGCTGTTGTGAATCTATTGTTGAGCGGAACAGCTGTCAACGAGTTTTTAGACAAAACTGATGTTGAACAAGAAGACGAGGACTCAAAACTCATGCAAATGCCGAAGACGAGAATCCAGAGGTGGCTTTACATCAGATATCAGAGATTAAATTATTTCTTTGGTGATCCTTTCTCCAAGGTAAAACCCAAGAAGTTACAATTATCTAATTTCGATCCTACTGACTATGCCAAAAATATCCTTCTGGAGAGAAACAAACTTATTGAAAGACAAAATAAGTTTTTACAAGATAACCCCACTTATAACAAGGTATTCTACGTCATTGGGCCTAGACATAAAGTTAGGAAATTTTGTCAAAGGATAGTCGCTTCCAGTTACGGTGAGCGTATTGATGGTGTGGAGCCCAACAGGAAGGTTGCTGATGCATTCGTCATCTTTATGTTCTTAATGACGATTGCTTTGGTAGTAAATGCATGCCATGCCACCCCATTATACAGATGGGAGCTTCTCAATAATGTGGGCTATTGGAACTGGAACTTCTACTTGGAATGTGTTTTCGTTGGTGTCTTCACTAGCGAGTTCATTATCAAAGTTTTGGCTGATGGTTTGATTTTCACTCCTAATGGATACGCCAGATCCTATTGGAATTTAATAGATGGTACCGTGCTTACAGCTCTATTGATAGAGTTTATTGCCTATGTGAAGTTTGATGGAAACTTGTCAAGAATTTTCAGAGGACTCAAAGCTTTGAGAGCATTAAGATTTCTTACTATTAGTGAAACAGCAAGGAAGAACTTTGAAAATACCATGATATTTGGTGTGTGGAAGATTGTGAATGCTGCTATACTCTCACTTTGTGTTCTCTTCCCTTTCGCTATTTGGGGGTTGAATATTTTCAATGGCCGTTTAGGTCTGTGCACTGACGGGGATTCGGATGAAGCAGATTGTTTCAATGAGTTCGAAAGTGAAATATTCAATTGGGAAGTTTTGCTGCCCAATGTTTTCGTCACGCCCCAACTCCGGTTTGACAAGTTTTCTAGTTCCCTTTTGACATTATTCGAAATCACTTCTCTTGAGGGTTGGACTGATCTCTTGAGTAATGTCATGGGAAGCACAGGTGTTGGTACGTCTTCAGAAACATTTGCTTCGCCTTTCAATGGCTTTTTCATTGTGTTGTACAATTTCACAGGTGTTGTCTTCATCTTATCTTTGTTCATTTCGGTCATCATTCACAACTATTCGAGAAGTACTGGTAGAGCTTTCATGACGGAAGAGCAAATCAGTTGGTATCATGTTAAGAAGTATTTGACTCAAATCCTACCCTCAAGAAGAAAGGATTATGATAAGTTGATGCCTTTCACCAGGTTCTGTTACAAAATGACTGTGGAGAAGAACAAATTGTGGCAGAACTACTTGAATGGCATATTGTTCCTTAATGTTGTTGCTTTATTAATCGAGACATACCCCAGTAATGATGGACTTGATATTTTCATGGTAATTGTTTATTTGTTAGCATCACTTTCATTCACGGTGAATGTTTTGATGTTGTTGACAGCACAAGGTTTCAGAGTTTTTTTTCTGTACTTTTCCAACATTTTTACATTTGTGGTGTCTATTGGTGCATTTTGCACTACCATAGCTGCATTTTTCGTTGACCAGGGAACTGTGTTCAACAATATTAACAAGGCCTTCTTGGTGGGAGTTCTATTTTTCATTATTCCGAGGAGTAACAGATTGAGTCAACTTCTAAAATTTGCGTCAGCTAGTTTACCTCAATTAGTGGCTCTTTTGTTCACTTGGTTTGTCTTATTTCTAGTGGTTGCTATTGCAATGAACCAAGTCTTTGGAACTACGAAAGTGGGAGAGAATGGATCCGATAACATCAATCTTAGGTCGGTCCCAAAGGCAATGATTCTATTATTCAGGTGCAGTTTTGGAGAGGGATGGAATTACATCATGTACGACTTTACAGTCGAAAGCCCATACTGCTATACTGATCCAGAAAGTGGAGAGACTGATTGTGGAAATAAAGAATATGCCTACATTTTGTTCATCATATGGAATATTGTTTCCATGTATATCTTTTTGAACATGTTCGTTTCATTGATTTTGGACAGTTTCAGTTACATCATGAACAAAGACAAAGTCAGCAACTTGATTAAAAGAGATGAGATTAGGGAGTTCAAGAGAAAATGGCAATTGATCGATACCGAAGGATCTGGATTCATTGAGCCAAAGTATCTTCCTAAACTTCTCCATTCTTTGAATGGTAGTTTATCATTCCATTTCTACACAGGCGAGTTGTCAATACCTGTTCTCTGCCACAAATGGTTTGTCAGAAATGATCCCAAGAACCCATATGATGTCTCTGTGAGATACGATCAAATCGACAAATCTTATGATTCTTGGGACATTGACAAGATTAGAGAGAGAAGACAAGCTTACGAGATGTTCATAGAGGAAGCTATGTTAAACATGGAATTGAACAATGAGCCAGGGATTTCTTTCTCCAGAATATTGCTACAACTCCCATTGTATAATACGTTCGAACCAGGCGAATGTTTGAACTTGATTGACTTTTTGGACAGGACTTTGCTCTTGCAAAAAGTCAGGAAGAGACTACATCGAAAGAGAGTCTACGAAACAGTTGCAGCTTATGCTTGTCGGTGGAAGTATCGTCAAAATCAAAATTCTGGTATTAGAGATACCAATATCAATTTTGACACTGCTTTGAAAAGGAGAAGCTATCTTGCGGGAGAAAGGTCTCCTCAAACCAGACCAGATTCAGATGATGATGATTCTATCTTTAATGAGAGCATAGAGCCACCTGAAAGAGTAAGAAGTGGAATTTATGTGCCAGGGTCACCTATTTTTGTCAATAAGAGAAAGAGGAGCTCAATGGTTGCACCACCCAAACTTTTTGTTAATTTCAGCGATGACTCGAAAGCTGGTTCTCCCAAGGATATCGAAAGAGATTCAATTTACTCTTCAGATGTTGAAGATCAAACGTCACCCGATTCAATGAATGGCCAACAATCTATGCTCGATGTCTCAAAGTTGACTCAACCATTTGAGAGATAACTAACCCAACTTACTTGGTCTCAAGATGACTAAAATATATTAATGTACACTTTATGATAGATTGTGACTGCTCAATCAGTTTTCATATCGTTCAAACCTAAATCTTCATTTTGTTCGTGAGTCCTTTCAAATTCTTCGATGGTCATATTTGGGTCATTGTCTGGAGCATAAACATTTTGAATGTAAGAAGAAGCTAAAGGATCGATCATATCGATGGTGAAAGCAATTTTACCATCAATAGCATCCTGTAATCTGGCGAAGAATGTAGTCCATCTTGTTTTGGTAGCATCATCCATGGAGTCTGAAGTTTGAGAGAAAACTCTTGTGTGTAATTCTTCAGCCACTTGAGTTAACAAACCTTCAATTGTTGTGAATCTACCACCTAAGGTACCAGGAGTCAAGTCTAAGTTCAATTCGGGTATAGTTAAACCACAAGTCTCAGATTTTAAGATATCTCTTGCTAAATCTTCAGGGTCAGTGACTTTAAGAGAGATTCTTTTACCCTTTGGAGGAATCTCACCACCGGTTTTAACTTCATTGGATTTGTAACCACAATGTTCACATACAGTAGACATAATAACAACATCCTTGAAATGAGGGATATTGACAGTTTTCATATGAGTTTCACATGGCTTGTAACAAGCAGAGCAAGTTGCATGGAAAGTTTGAACTTCATTGTCTAAATTTTCGATATTACTTTCATCTGAAATGAAACCAGTTGATCTAGGATTATCGTTTGTCAATGTTGAAGACACATTTGCATCAGTTGCAGCTTTCTTATTTTGAGATTCAGTGAGTTTCTCTCTGGCCACATCATCAGCTGACACAAGACCTAAAAACACGTTTTGTTCAGCTGTTCTGTTGTATTCATACATGGCCCATTTATGACTTGGTTCATTTGGAACGTATTCAATCCAGGAGTTTCCTGCTGGGTCATCAATGGAAAAAGTTAACGGTAAGGTATTTGGCTCAGCATTAAGGTATGATTTGATTTTGGCAATTACTTCATTTATCTTTTCGTAGATTTCAGGTTGAACTCTCTTTCTTTCTTCTTGATCTGATTGTAAATCATCGATCATCTCTTGTAAGAGACCTTCAACATTGGTTAATTGACCTCTTTTTGGAGGAATTTCAATATCAAGTTCTTGGAATTTACAGGTTGAAGATTCACTCTTGACAACTTGTCTGCTGAAATCGGCTTTATCTTCAATCTTCAAAACGTAGCGGGAACCCTTTTCAGCGATTTGAGCAGCTGGTTGAATTTCACTATTCTTGAGGCCACAATGAGGACATTCAAATGACATTATAATGATTTCACGGAAAAATGGGATTCTTGTGAGAAGCATACGAGTGGTTCCGTTCTTATGACAGTTCATACACATAGATTCAACTTCTTGAACAGGGTGACCTTCCACATCTGTTGCACCAGTTTGTCTTACTTCTGAATCGACTTCAGCGGCCTGTTGACCAACGGTCTCGAAAAGTGGGTTCTCTTGTTGTGACATAGAAAGACGTGGTTTTTTCTCTTTTGGATCTGGCGGGACTGGATCTTGTCTCTTCATATATTAGTAATAGTAGAAGATGCTAGATGAGCATCGAATATAGGCGAAGGTCGTGGGAGGGGCCAATACAGAGTCCTTTGATTAGTCAGCAAAGACCAAACGTAAGTGGATTCTAAAAAGTTCGCTCCATTGACGACACATCACGTTTAGTTAATCAAGCATTTATTGAGTCATCCACGTATCCAAATAAGAAAAGCGACAAAGTCGCAGTGGGATCCACAGTTTTTATAACCATCACAGTTATTTGTAACTTGGTTATTACAAGAGTTATTCAGACAGAATTTCGATTCACAACTGCATTCATCTTATAGAGCAACACTAGTTGGTATTTAAACGCTTTTCCTGGGTAAAAAATCGTTAGTTTTTTATACTGCCACACAATCAGACTCCACACAAGCCGTACATCAGTGACAGAATCTAAAATTATTTATTAATTCATTGCTATCATGAAGTCTCATCCTAGAACTGATATGGATAGTGCATGTTCAAGTCCTCCATCTGTTGACAAAGGTGATAATAAATCGGTGGTTACACCTTTTCTTGTCAAACATATAAGTAACCAAGCCCTTATACCAAACCACTCATACCATCAATATTGTTATCGTCATAATCCAGATGTCACTGCCAATAAACTGGCCGACGCTAAGAAGATGAAGAACCTTCAAAGTGCTCTTGAGAAACTCCCTAGTAGAGATAAAGAAGCTATAAGCCACGTTTGGTCGATCTTCTCTGCTGCTCCTCAAGTTCAAAGGAAACTTATATTGTCTGGGATATTAAGTCAATGTTGTTTCCCAACTCTATCGTTTGTTTCAAGTGAAGTTAGTTCCCTTATCAAGATTGATTTTATTAGTGCTTTGCCCGTTGAAATCAGTTTGAAAATCTTATCATATCTTGATTGTGCATCCCTTTGTAATGCTGCACAAGTCTCAAGAAAATGGAAATGTCTAGCGGATGATGATAGGGTTTGGCATCATATGTGTGAACAACATATTGATAGGAAATGCCCCAATTGTGGTTGGGGTTTACCACTTATGCACATGAAGAAAGCAAGAGAGAACATACAGAATGAAATCGAAGAAGGGAATAAAAGGAAAATTGAAGAAGTTGATAGTGCCTCGAATCAGATTGAAATCGAGACTAAAAAGCCCAAAACACTCAAGAAGAGACCTTGGAAATCAGTTTACTCTGAAAGATACAAACTTGAAAAGAATTGGCGTAAAGGGATTTATACTCTCAAAACTTTCAGAGGACATACTGATGGAGTTACTTGTCTCCAATTTAATAGAAAATATCTCATGACTGGTTCATATGATGCTACTATTAGAATTTGGAACATCGAAACTGGAGATTGTATTCGTACACTTGTTGGTCATACTAAAGGTATACGGTCACTAGTATTTGATAATCAAAAGTTAATAAGTGCTGGTTTGGATGCCACAATTAAAGTGTGGAATTACCATACTGGTCAATGTATTAGTACATACCGTGGGCATGATGATAGGGTTGTTAGTGTTGATTTTCTGGACAAGACAATTGTTTCAGGATCTGCAGATACAACCGTCAAAGTCTGGCATGTTGACCTGCGTACTTGTTATACATTACGTGGACATACAGATTGGGTCAATTGTGTTAAAATTCATGCTGAATCCAACACAGCATTTAGCGCATCTGACGATACCACAGTCAGGATGTGGGACTTAGAGACTCATAAGTGTCTTAAAGTTTTTGGAGCAGCAGGTAATGGACATATTGGGCAAGTTCAATGCGTTATACCCTTCACATATAAGGATAAACTTGTTGTTGACAGCAATGAAACCTGCAGTGATAACGAAGAAGAAACATGTCAAAGCGAGCCATTACCAGTTGATGGGAAATATCCCACACATATAATAACATCATCATTAGATAACACCATCAAGTTATGGGATGTTAGAAGTGGGAAATGTTTGAGAACCTCATTTGGGCACATCGAAGGGGTTTGGTCAATCAGTGCAGATAATTTCAGAATTATAAGTGGAGCACATGATCGATTAGTTAAGATATGGGATTTACAAGATGGAACATGTTTACATACATTTGGAAACGATTCAAGTGTTAGTTGTGTTGCTCTTAGTGATTCTAGATTTGCAGCAGGATTAGAAAATGGTGCAGTTAAGATGTATTGTTTTGAGTAATAATGATAATGTAATGGGACGGAAATATGCAAGTAATATATGGAAATGGCTGCGAAAAAAAATCGTATAATTCTATTAAACTCCCAAAAAGGAAGACACAGTAAAAGTATCTTCTGGTGTTTGAGCTTCTTTCTTTGGAATTTCATTCCCCTTAGTTTCTGAGTTTTCATTAGGGTTATTATTAAAGAAGCAATAAGTTTCTAATAATTCTTTGTAAGATTTCGACTTATTGTTAAATAAGTTATTTGAATTATAGTCGAATGGTTTAACATTGTCATCAACAATTTCGTTTGATTTGTTTCTTGTTAAATTTTCTGTAGAAACCGTTGCTTGGTTTATGAGGTCGTTATCTTGGTTGTTGTAGCTTGAAAGTAATGGTGAGGATAAATAAAAATTATTTTTCAAAAAATCATTTGAAAAATCACTTAAACTATCTGATGGATTATCATGATTTAGAAGACTTTTTGAGTTATTATTGTTACTAATACTCGAATCTGATGATCTTCTTTTGAGGTAATTTGATGAGTATTTTGGTTTAACTCTATGATCTGAGATATTTTTACCAAATGACGTGAATGAATTTGATTTTTTCATAGGTGTAAATTCTGGTTCCGGGTCTGGCGGTTTATTTTCAATTACTTTAATAAGTTTGATTTTGTAGTTTTTATAATTATTATTATCCCAAAACTCTGTGTGGTTGGCGTTATACTTGAAGCAAAAATCATAAATGTTTTCTTGGTAATTAAGTGAACCAGTATTGATTCTGAATGAATTGAAAAGGTTATTCAACGGAATTTTAAAAATGAACCGATCATAGCTATTCTGTTTAAGGATTGAAGGAACATCCGGCACATAAATAGTAGGTATTTCAACGATTGTGAGCCAGTTATCAAGTGTATATCTAACAGTCACTATTTTTTCAAATGAAAAATTCTTAACGGCTAAGTGACCAAGTAAGAATTTTTTATCAATTGAGATGAAAATTCGTTCGAGAAAGATCGGGGCACTCTCGAACTTGATCTTGTAGTCATAGGAAAGTTTAGGGAAATTAAGAAGTTCGAGTTTCCAGTCAATTAATTTTTTATGGTTAGGATTAGGGTAGTTGGTCGAACCTGATGAATTCAAATTAAAACTGTAAAAATCATCATCGTCGTCGTCATAAGCAAAACGACGATATTCTTCAGCATCTGTAGTTTCATCAGATTCATAGCGTTCATCATCATCATCATCATCACTGTCATATTTTTCATCAATGGATAAGCGGAATTCAGGGGATCCGAGAGTTGGAGAATTTGTTGCAGAAATTGCCGTTGGTTTGTCCTTCTTTTTGAAATATCGGATATCTGATGAGTCACCAAAGTGTACTTGTTTGTAAGTTGGAGTTGAAGGCAAAGATTTTGAGCTTGAATGATGAGTAAAATATGATGATGAATCTTTTAAACTGGGCTTAAGAATCTCACCCGATTTTTTACGAACCAATCTGTATCCAATAGATTCGACCAGCGAAGTCTTGGATAAAGGAACTGGCTCACCCGAATTGTCTGTTGAAGGTTCAGTCTGTTCAGTAAATTCACTTAATTTTTGTGGCAGATCTGAATCAGGATGTCTAACAGTGTCTCGAATGTGCAAGCCTTCTTCGGAAATCATCAGATTACGGCGAGAGTTTTTCTCGGCTTCAGCGCCAACATCAACTTCATCATAATTCAACCGGGAAGGCTTATGCATAAATTGTAACAGTAAGGGTGTATTTTCATCCTCTTTATTTTGCTCATAAACGTAAGGAGAATCCACGTGAAATTTTTTGAGCTTCTTGCTAACTTCTTCTAAAGATAAGCGTAGATTATTTGACCTACTCATTGGAAAAGTCAACTAAATTCAAACAGTTCAATTGTTAATTGCCTGATAAGATGTGATATATATTGTGTAATTTTTATTACATAATTGATGGCTCAGTTGACTAGGGTTTTTTGTCCCAAGTGTCTAAACCATTTTTTGCAGCCTAATTGTGTACGAATAATTGAACTGGGTGCCGAAAGAATACCAAACTGCTCCACCGTTTATAATTGTTGTGTGAGGATTTTGGATGACGCTCTGGCCAATGAGCGTAGGAGGTGTTTTTTCCCAAATATCTTGTTCAATTTTGATGTTTTTCAACTGATTTTGGTGGTCAACACTCATCAAGGTGTTGTTAATGTCAAGTAGTTGATCGACACATGCACCCCCAACAATCACTAGCTTTTGCGTGTATATGTCCCTCACGAGCTGCACATCTACCCGCTGCAAAAGTCGGTGTTTGAGCTGCGATGATACCGTAACTGCATTATCTCTGATGTGGAACTCAATCAATTCATCATTCACCTTAGGCGTTACTGTGTCAGTCATGCCACCAACTGCGTAGCCAACTTGGGCTGCTGAGTCATAGTATAGCCCGCAACTCAAGAGTTTCTCATAACCAGCTTCAATTTGCAATTTTGTAGTGGTGTGATTGTCAATATTGTAGATGAACCAACCATCACCAACTATCAAAATGTCACTTCCGTTGACGGGGACAGCTCGATGTCTGTACAGCGGGCTCAGAAGATCCTGCAACTGCGTCCACTGACCATCGTACTGCCATACATCTTGAAGGAGCTTGCCTGGGCTGCTACGTCCACCAATCAAAATCGCCTTGTCACCAATTTGGGTAAGCGAGTGACACATTCGGGCAGAAGGTCCTCCGATCTCGGTAGTGACTTCGCCTATGAGGTACCCTTTGTCTTCTCTAGTCTGGTTCATACCCCCATGCACGAGAATTTCATTGTTGTACACACATGCTGCTGGATATTTTAATGTTTGTGAGTAATCGTTCACTTCAACTTTGAAATCTTCATCAAAATCCTGTAAAAAAACATCTTCCTCATTGGCCTGGTAAACAAGCTTGTTGTTGGTGGCATGCACAACCACGTAATGCTGACAGAAAACTATAAACTCTTCCCATTCATCAAATTGTTCGAGCTTATCGACTTCACTTTTTGTTGATTCATCAAGAAGTTGCTGCCAGTTTTCGAAAAGATTGTTGATTTCCACATTGTCGTAATACTGTTTGAACCTGCTTACTTGGTCCTGCTTGGTAGGGTAGTGTTCAACACACTTCAAAGAGCTCCGAAGTTTGTTAAAATGTTTCAACATCTTTTGAGCAAACGAATGATTCTTACCACAAGGTAAAATTTGTTCCAAGATCAAGAAATGACTGTTTGTACCACTAGATATTTCAATTATCTTGTTGGCATCTTTGTAATCCATATAAGCTAGCGACACTTCAGCTACAAAGATGTTAATACCAGGCTTAACTGAACTCAAAAGTTTTTGGTACAAATCGTAATTCTTGAGATCACAACCCACAAGCTTATACCTGTCACTATTGTAAACAACTCCATTTGATCTGTTGCCATCATCTGCACCTATAAGGTTGGTTATCTCGGGAGTTTTTTGGATCACCGCAAGTTTACGCTGAATCAATTCGGGGTAATCAATGTCGTAGAAAGTGAAATCTTGATCCCACAACTGATAAGCTAAAACATCGAAACCGCATCCTAAATTGATGACGTTGATTGGCTGTGTAGTGTTCTTCTTGATAAGAAGAATTGTTTGCCTAATACATTCCATTCGAATGTAGTAACCTCGATTTATGGCTGGTGATCTTCTCTTTTTGCCAGGTACAAAATACTTAAACCATTCACCAGGTAGAAGCGAGCTATAAATGAGTTCTACTGACCGCTTACTGACAATAGATGAGTTGTTGGTTCCTTGGACTTGTGAGTCTTCAAATGTCTTTTTACGACGCTGTTTTTCAAGCTGTCTTCGATTGTTCTGCTCTTGAGAGTTAGACATATTTTTCTCGATGAGGTGGTGACGTAAGTTTAATATTAAAAATCAACTGTAGTTCGTGTTCATTATCTATTATCTATTATACAATATGCAATTATAAGTCTTTAAAACACTGTCTTAAATGGTTGTCAATACTACCACCATTTTGACATTTTTCGAGGTACTTGGACGCAGCGATAGTCAATTTCAAATCATTAACATTGACCACGCCTTCACCGCATTTGATCCAGACCTTCCCATTCAAACCTATAGCAATTTCAAACAAACACTTGGATGCTAACTTCTCAAGTATGCTTGTGTTGTTATTAAAAAGTAAATCTCTTGCAAAGTTCAATTCGAGGTCCATCAAAAACCCGTTTTCATCAAGCTGACCGAACCCGCCTTCCTTCCCTGCATTGTCCATACACTCTATTTCCACTTCTGGGATTTCTTTGCTGACTCTGGCATAAACTGCTTGACCTATATTCAAATTTGGGCGGTTCTTCTTAGTAGCATTAGGGAATCCCATGAACGAAAGGAGCACATTATTGGAGAAATCTTGAAGTGATACCTTATAGTACTCACCCACAGTGCCTACCACCACACCCACAACGAAATCGTTGACTTTGGGGATGTATCTTTTGGCGTGAGAGTCTATGTACAAAAGTTGGGTATTCTTTCTGGTTTGTTCGTGGAAAATTCCAGCACTTGATGGTATCACTGATTGTGTCTTTGGGTCCTTATACACACCGGGACCAACCACAGGAGTTTTTTCTTCATTAAATTCGATAGTATCACCAGGAAGAACTATCATGATAATTTAGTTGAGTATTTATTTTCGCATCGCTTCGTAATTATCTATAGTTGGTAAAAATAGTCGTTTTGTGATCTGTATAAGATGAGAGATCATCTTGATCGACAAGCACGCTATTGGTGACACGCTCATTAGCAAAAGGTCTGTAGTCTCTGAGCAAGAGAAGACTTTCTGGATCGTGTTGTAAGTGACAATCTTTGTTAAAGAAGTTCAATGTCTCGATGTTGCGGGCATAAATGTTCAAAATCATCGATTCATCAACCCTTTCGAACACAATGTCCTCCGAATCTTTGTGAGTAGATGTAGGATAATGGTTTGGTCTGACTAAAGTAGTATTAAAACTGCTTATAGGTGTCTCACTGACTTTGAACTTTACCAATTGGAAGTTTGATCCGTTGAACTGGCTACTCTTGTAGAAGATTTTGGTCCTCTTGTTGAAGAATGAAAACACTCTTAAAGCGTAATAATTGTGTCTCTTGAGTGAATCAAGCACTTTCATATCATGATTTATGGTGGAAGATGAAGAGTGATTCTTGACGATGTTTTGATTCTGATAAAAGTCAGTTGTGACACTCATAAACGTTGTGCCGAAAAGATAAGTCACTTCAGGAAAAATAGACATAAGAGAAGCACCGACGCAAAAGTAATAACTGTTCAACGTTGAAGCAAGATCACAGAAATGACTCACTTCATCTTTCTTACCAGGATAATTCTTTGGATGGAATGCAATTGCTTCTGATGGTGATACAATCAACCATCTGCATAATAAATCATAAATGTCTCCAGAATTGTATGCAATTAGATTATCTGGTTTCCTTTCATCGTACATGAGTGGAACCAAATCGTTTTTTATGAAATCCACAAGGGATTTGTAATGGAAACGAAGGGAGTTGAAATGGTAATTGAGACCAATGTCATTAGGAGTTGTGTGGTCATAAAATTTGTTGAGAGACTCAAGGTTGTGCTGAATCTCAAACACGAATCTTGGCTCGTATGAAGGGATTTTGAAACTTATCAAGTCCAACTTCAAAATACTAAGTATGTTCTCCATTTGCTCTGTGGGTTTGACACCATAACTGAGATACTTGTCTGTGACTTGAGTGTTGGAAAGGTTAATTTTGTTGAAACTTTCCATACTAAATTTCATTAACAAGATGCAATAACATAACATCTTGTTGGACAATAGGAGCAATGGAGTCATGAAGTTCATGTAATCGTCTCTTTCTGGTGTGCGTGACTGACCACTGATTAGATTGAACTTTGAAAGACGAACTTTGAGATGGAGTAAACCTTTACTGTGAGTTTCAAAGATTTTCTTCTCGATGATATCAATATAGTCCTCTGAGTATGTCTGCTTGTGGTAGTCCAGATGTTTAACTAGTTTTTTGAGCAGATTCCAGACAACACTCAGTCCCAAACATATAAAGATATCAATAGCAAAGTCTGTGTTAAAATGACGATTTCCACGGAAGGACTCATAAAGCAGCAAAGCAACGTTACGCACAAGCGAGTCTCTTTGAAGCACTTGAAATTCATAAGTCGGTACCGACTTTTTGATAAGTTTGTGTCGTATTTTGGGGATACGAACAAGATTGGTTGTAGCATTTGGTAAAGGTTTACCACCTGTTGATGGTGGATGGTGTTCTGGGGTGTGTACTATACTTTCAGGTTTTTCTGAGTCTTTATCGACGGTATCACTCTTGTCGTCATCATCAGCGTCTAGGACCATGAAATCGTTACCAAAATCGTGAATCGTTGAATGATTATAATGCAAAGGAGGGTAAATGATGGAAGGGATCCTTATTGGGAGGTCAGTTAATTCAAATTTGAAATCTAAAGCTCCAAAATGATCAATTTCACTTGATTTGAATCCTTTCTTTGATGTTGGGAGCCTGTAATCTTGACAAAGGAGCTTATTTTGAGAATCACGAAGTGAGTGAGTGAGCTTGATCTTTGTTATCTCTTGTTTACTCAAGGAAAGGTACAGACACAGATCTTTCTTGCCCTTTGCACAGTTGTTACACTGAGGTAAATTTTCATCACACCGTATCTTCTTCCTCTTACAGTTTAAACATCCAAGTTTTGAGTTTGTATGTCTTCTCCTTGTTGGTGCTTGAGGCTTTAATTTTGGCATTTTGATCTAGTGTTGGCAGGAGAAGAGTCTTTTCGTACTTCAGAAAAATCAACCAATCCGAAAAATGATTATGTTACGAGGTTTTCGGAAAAAGAAAATCGCAAATACAAAGATCCGGCCGTGAATGGCACTTTTTTACTGATTTTTTTCACATTGCACGAGCTTCAACTTTGTGATTCAAATGCTGCATTGATCTAATTGGGAATATTCACCCCGGAGTGCAGTCACCTAAAATATACCTCCACCGTCAACTGAGTGGCTTATGTGTAGGAGACATTTTTACGGGTGTTTACCAGTTTTCTCGGGCTGCGATTGTGAGACTGCCGCAGTTTGGCTTTACGAAAGTGTTGCGTATTTGCACCAATGGCGAGACACTGAACGGGTCGTTTTGCTACGCCCAGCAAAGAGTGGCCATGATGCAAACACGTTATTTTGGGATACCTGTAGTCAGTGTCACTGTGTGTTGCCTGATGTAATGATGTGGAACAGTGCTAAGTAGAGAGTGTTAAGTGAACAGTGCTTCGTGGAACAGTGTTACGTGGAACAGTGCTTCGTGGAACAGTGGTAATTGTATAATGGACACAGGATAGTTTTACTAGAAGGTGTTCGGGTGGAACACTGGTTTTCTGTTTGACTTGTACACGCATCAGAAGAACTAAGCCGCCTGAACACGCCAACGACCACTCGACTCTGCAAGCAAATGCGGGGGCATAAGCTACACAAAGCTCCAATCACCCACGCCCTTTATTCAGTAGCGATCCTCAGTACCACTTCCCCAGATTTCGCAGCCAGTGGTATTTCCCAATTGGGATTAATCTCACGATCATTTATCAGCTCCTTATGTCACACCCTTGTGCTTCAATCAAATCTATATACGATGGGAAGGGAGTAGAAACTCCCGAAAACCTCGAGCCAGACCTCAAGTTCAGTTCAGTACCTGCGCTGCCCAGTGAATCGGCTGCGTCTTCTGATGATGAAGTTTCGCTTTCTGCAGCCTCATGTCTCTCGACAACTGCCACAAAAGATGGCATCAAAGGTAAACCAATTCGTCGTTTAGGTAACTCAGTGTACACTGCCAACCTATTGACTAACATAACCAAGGATTCCAAAGTTCAGCCACCACAACCAACATTAGGAAGAATTTCACCTGCTTCTTGTGCTAGTACTCTGTCGCTTAACACTACTAGCGCCGCTATTGATGGTGATCAAGGTCATCCACCAATGTCGGATGTAATGTCACTTCAACTGAAGATAAGGCTACTCGATAAGTCTAGTCAGTAACGACATGGAACGACATTTCGCATTACTCACTAATGTTGAACTTACTGAAGTCCCGCCAGTTACCGATCCGATCGGTCACTTTGGCTCGTTTCATTTCTTCAGAGCCTCACCAGTCGCAAACAAAACTTTCTGATGTTCATGATCCCGAAAGAAATAGATTTTTCTCGTACCTGTGGGGTTCATGGCTCAAAGATGACAAGATCGAAAAGGCTAAACGTCAAACTAAGTTTTCTATTGAAGGTTTGACCACTTTAGTCAATACCTTGTATGAGCAGCAAGCTGAAGCCTCAAATGTCGATGCAGCAGGAGAAATGCTATTGAAAAATCCTACATCCATCAAAGAATCGACTATTTTAACAAATAACTTGAGCAAATCGTCTTTCGGTACAAAATCAATCTTGAAGCTGCTTGCTAGTGTTCACGAGGGTAAACATCATAGAATCTACAAGTTAACTTTGGAAAATGAAAAAGAGTTTGTTTTGAGGATTCCCTACAAGCTTGAAAGTGAATTTGCTATTGCCAAAAAAGTTCAGAGTGAAGCTGCTACTCTCGACTTTGCCAACTTGAAATTAGGTCTCAATGTTCCTAAAGTGTTTAGTTATGGTTCTGATAAGCTCAATATTCTTGGAACTCCATACATCTTGATGGAATACATTCCTGGTGACTTACTCATGAAGCTGTGGGATCCTTTGGTTTCCGATGACACCCCAAATGCCACTGAGAAATTGAAAGACGTCATTGACCCAGTTTTCGAATTCTATAACAAATTGACTTCAATTGAGTTCAACAAATTTGGATCTTTGTATTTCTACAATGATGTGGCTGATAATTTGAAAAACGATCTTCCTTATGATGAAGTTAACCCATTGTTGAAAGACAGATGGAGAATCGGCCCATCTGTTGAGCAAGTTTACTTCAAGAACAAGAACAAATTGAGTGAAAAGACAATTAATCAATACAACGGACCTTGGTCAAAGGACCAACCACAAAAGGTTCTTTCAGACTTTGTTGAACTCGAATTAGAAAATGCCAGAAACAACTTGGTAGTTTTGAATGCTAATCAGCAAACTGAAAAGCTCGAGTTGGTCAACAAGCACATCAAGACATTCGAAAACTTAAAGCAGTTTGCTTCTACCATGTTGAATCCAACCTCAAAAGCTATTAAAGACGTTGAGAAATTATATGAACCAAGATTGTACATTCCTGACATCGACCCTATGAACATTGTGATTAGTTCAGAAAATGGTAAACCATACTTTTTGGATTTTGAGTATGCTAGTATCAAGCCAACCTTCCTTACCAGTTACCCCAACTTTGTAAGATATGACGGAACTAAGATCTATGATTTGAAAAATGACGTCACTGACTATGAAACTATGGACGAAGCTGAGCAAGAACAGTACAAGTTCATGTACTATAAGACCAGAAATGAGAGACTTTGGGAGACTGAATTGAACAAGCATAGACCTGAGTTTATCGCTGTTGCTTCGCCTTTCATTAAGCTTCTCAAGAACCCTTATAACCAAGCGCTTCAATTCAAGCGTGAAAAGGATTACTTGTACATTGATAATGGTATCATTAAATTGGCAGATTTGTGGGAGATGTTTGTTACTAATGAGCTTGTCAATACCAAGGAAATCGGATTCCCCGTGAAGTATGATGAAACATCATTAGAAACAATTCAAAAAGAATTAATGGACTACCAAGTGCAAATGTCTACTACTCCGTTTGCTGCCACTGATGGCTGGGTTCCTCAAGACATGTTTGCTCAATTGTTGGAGCACAAGATGTTGGTCCCAGACGGTGACAACTTTAAATTGGACACTGACAAAGTTCTTTCCCACACTGATTAATGTAAATAGTTATAGCTGTAGTTGAATCTAAAGGTATTTTTTCGCCAAAAGCTTAACTTTCAAGTCAAAATCTGGTGATGTTATTGCATCATTCACCAGATAGAATGGATTAAGTAAACATTTTATGTAAAGTTCGTTAGCTTCTAAGAAGAATTGTTTTAGTGAATTTTCATCGTGTTTGTTTAATCCGTTGTCGTAGCACATGAGAAATTTGATATTCCCCTGTGTGATGAAAGCGTTGATGCTGATACCATAGAATGAGTCGATCTTGCCCAAGTAAAACTGATTGGACGACCATTGGAGATCATCGATTAGATCGAGTGAAGAATGGGTCACAAATGGAAGGATTTCTTTGACATTGGCAGGGAATTGTGATTTCCCGGGTACAGCCAGCGACCCGAGCTTAAATGACAGAAACTCTAACTCATAAATGGGATTATCTCGCGTACCAATAATCGTGAAGTAGTAAGACGACATTATCTCAGTCTTATTCTGGTTTTGGTTGGAGATTTAGAATTGGTTTCGCGCTTAGTAAACAACCACATGATGACCGTGATCAGACGGTACCAGTCGTTTCACCATCATTCATCTACTGATGGGTACAGGCCACTGTTCATTTACTCCAGTGATATTCGGACTCAACTTGGCCCGGTGGTGTCCCTTTTCTTGCATAGACAATCCAATGATAAAGTTTGGACTCACAACAACGTCAATTTCTGTGTTAATGTCGAGCTCAATGCTCTTGTGGTTCGGTCACAGGATGTGTTGCCATCCCTGCTCATGCGAGACAACTTGGTTTTCGTGGCAAAAGCTGCTCAAGACGAAAGACTTGAGTTCTTACCCGATAAATCCAAACTCCCAATTGATCCAAAGACCCTCATGACAAATGATATTTTCGTTGTAGCACTCGTGCTCACGATATTGGAGCTTAGAGTTGATACTTCCCATGGGTTTGATGTGCATTTGAAGTTTGAAAGAGATACAAATTATTGTTTACTCGAACTGTGTGAACCAGAATTTATCACTCAAATTATCAAATATGTTACTCGGTGTTTCCTCGAGGATATAAGCCGTGGAGAACCAGTTGAGCTGGTGCCATTCCATGAAGTTTCAGTTAGTGATTCAACTCTCGAAATCTCGGATTATAAGGACTCATTCTCAGATATGCTGGATCTCATGCTTCTTGAATCTAATGAGACGGCAGTCGACTTGAAACGACGCCGCAAGTCATTGGTTACGCATGAAGATTTTCTCTCGGATCTAAACAATCTTCGGCATAACATAGAGTATGTGAAGGAAGAAACTGATGAAGATTCTGACAACCATCACGACACCAGCACCGACACTGATACTTCATTTGAAGTGAAAGACCTTGTACATAATATGGATGAGATGCTCAACCAACTTGATGAAATGAACTTATCTATTAATCAACAAACTAAGGAGTTTGATCACGAATTGAAACTACCTATTAAACTCAAAAGTTCAAAACCTGAACTCAGACAACCACAACCTGAGCCACTGGAAGTACTTCTTCGCAAGCGGTCTCTATCATCAGTGATTCCAAAACTCAATGGGATCAAGAAGAGTCCAAGCTTCACTATCAATATTGATGATTTTGAAACTGACAGTTTTGCTCCTATCAAAGGTGACAAGAAATTCAAGTACATCAAGGTTGGTAAAGTTCAAAAATTTGTGAACCTTTTCGAAGAGAAAGTTCAAGAGGAAGAGACGTTATCAAGGCCGCAAAGTCCACGTAAAGAATCCAGACCTCAAACTCCACAAAATGATTATTTGGTCTCTGACAGAACCATCCCATATGAGAAAATGACCGTATAAGTAATGACTGTAATATATAATGAATAATCAAGCGATTTGACTAATCCTGCTAGTCAACTCATTAAATTTAACGAAAATGGAATCGATTTCTTGTTGTTCGAGTTGCTTACTTTGTCCCAGCTCAACTTTCATCGAGTTCAAACACCACGACTCTCTTAATCCACGAGTTATTGATAACAAATCTTCACAAAGTCGTATTATTGTCAATGCGTCAGTTTCCATAGCTAAAGATTCAATGGCTAAACGTTCTTTCAGCTTATTTTCAACAATCGATACTTGAAAGATATCACTGAACTTCTGTAGGATCTGCTCCACATTCAGATCAATGTTTTCTGTGGTTAGTTGAACTTATCGATTCAGTCATACTTACGTAGTAGCGTGATGGATTTAGTCTGCATTGAAAAATCACCGAAATTTATTTGCGAAACTGGCTTTTGCACCCAAGTGACTCATTGACGTTTGTGGATCTTCTTTCCTTTATTGAATCATGCTAGGTAAAAAAGATTTGGTGGCACATCTCCACGATGAGCTTCTGCTCGAGAAACTGTCAACACTGACTTCGTTAAGATCCACTTCTTCTGGTTATTCAACACCAAAATGGTCATATAATTCTATTTACCATAATAAGAACCTTGAGGCTACAAGTTCAGGACTTTTACTTGCTGGTAGTGGTCACATTGCAGTTGCTTCACCAGAGGTTGTACAGAATTACTTGTTTCCGTTGAGTGAAGAGCTGAAACTGACAATTTTGAATGGTAGGTCTCAAGTTTCAAGTGTTCTTCAGCGTCCTATTGACTCTAATGAACCTTTAAACCCTTTAGTGGTGATTGCTGGTCCAACATATGTTACATCAGCCCATCAAATCAAGGGCTGTGCCCAGTGGTTGGGTTTCAAATCAGGTAAACTAAGTATAGATAAGCATGATGTGCCTCAAGAACTTTCACAAATCTACTCAAACCAATGCAAAAACCAAATCCTCATGCTTAGAGCAAACCTAAGCAACTACAACTTCGATTATAGTGACTATACAGAAGAGAAATTGGCTTCAGTCATGAAATTCGAAATCGCAAATGGTATACCCTTCTGTAGGGCTTTACTAGAGGATATTGCATCTATTTGCCCAATAGTAGGTGAGTACTGTGATACTATCTCACCACAGTACTTAGCAGATTTATTTTCGTTATGTTTGGTGAGTTCCACGTTGACTGAATCTCAGCTTCATCGTGAATTGGCTTCAGGTGCTTCTCACCCTATTGGATTCAGCACTATGGACTCTCACTTACCCTTCGATAAGAGCACTTACAGTTATAGAATAGCAGCTGCTATGGATGCCATTTGTGCATCTTCCCAGCCTCACAGATTCTTATCGGTGACCAAAGTGGGCACAGTTGCAGTTGTGGGAACAGTGGGAAACGATGAAACTTTTGTTACTTTACAAGTGAACTCTGAACTCACAGTTAACGAACTCGAGAAAATCATCAATGATATTTACACCAATAAGCTCAACTTTAAGTATCCCAAGATCATGTTGGATGTTGGAAAACTTACCAATGATAATTACAAATACAAATTAGATGCTGTGACTCAATTATTGACCAAAAAAGATGTTAGACCCAAGATAATAGGTGTTGTGATAGATAGTGGTGATGAGTACTTTCCTGAGTCATTGCCAATTGACTTCAGCCAACAAATTGTTGAATCTGAGTCTGAACTGTTTGACGATAACATTCAACAGCTCGACAGCTACTTCAAGAGACACCGCATAGTCAGTGAAGAAAGAATACCGACACTTGCAAAGAAGTCGTTCTACGAATTGTTGAAAAATGCAGACTCCTTTATTACGGAGCTTAATGTTTTATAAATAGACTCAGAAGAGTAAGGCCTTTATGATCTTCCATAAAAGTTCGATAAAGAATGCAAATAATTTGTAAATGTTTACCACCACCCAGGTAAACCTTAATATGATCACAATAAAGTTCTCAAGAAGCCAGTATAACAATCTCTTGTTGGAGTTTTCCTTGATGATTTTACGATCCATGAGAGCTTCAGTCACAACATTGCCAAACATTGAGTTATTGAGCCTTTCAATACGTTCATCGATCTTCTTGAGTTCAAGTGACATAGAAGTATTGAGTTCACCAATTGTCCTATCACTGCTGCTTAGGAGATTATCAATTTTGATAGAGTAGTCGTCATTGATGATGTGAACCAATGACTTGATCTCATTCAAAAATGCCGTACAAAGAATTTCAAAGCTGGGTATTAAGTCATCGTTGACTTCAACAATATTGCGGCTCAATTGGCCCATCTCCATTTGAACCAATTGGTTCAGTGTGTCCACTATGCTTTGCGTGGCTTTGGGGTATATATCACCCATAAAGTGAAGATTGACATCAAGTGATTGTCTTAATGTATTGATGTTCTTTCCGATGTTTACCATATGAAATTCAGCCCCATCACAGGCTTGGGACTCCAATAATGTTGGAGATTGTTCGAGTTGAGTAAAATCAAGAACCAGTTCATTGTTCTTTTCGATCGATTTGATTTGAACTGCATCAATGGCGCTTTCGTGCTTTTCTTCTTCATCTTCTTCTGTCTTTGTCTCAACATCCGAATTGTCAATTTTTGTCATTTTTAGTTCAGGAGGAAATGAATCCAACGACATTTCCGATGATGAAGAATAGTTCCTTCTGGTCCTACGTATACGTCTTTTGATTCTTTCTCTTCTGCCAGCTTTGGACTCATTCAATGGGATTATTCTGAGTTTATCATCATCGGTCGTAGACTGTATAGTCTCATCTTCTTCGCCAGCAAAGAGTTTGTCGTATAATTTATGCCTTGAACTCACAGATCTGGCCCGTGAGGTGCTAGAATTGCTGGATGCAGGGAACCATAAGTCCCCTTTTGAGTTTTTCAATTCATGCCAATGGCTAGCTCTCCATGAAGGATCACTAACTAGTTCACTGAGATCCACTGCCCATAGACACTTCCAGCTTTTTTTGGTGTCCCTTTTGCGATTGTGCTTGCTGAATACATTCACTGCCAAAGGTAAAGTTTTAATCGATAAAGGTCTAGGATACTCTTTATACTTGGCTCTTATCCTTCTATTCCGTATGATTTGAAGCGGATTATACACTCCTTCAACTCCTGAGTGTTCGACTTCACCTTCGGTGAAACACCTTTCGAGCATCAAGTATTTTATGCTAAATGTAGTCTTAACTCTTTCAACCCTGAACAAAGTAGCTTTTGAAACTCTACTTAATTCGTCTTTTGAATCTTGGATTACAGTGTCACCAGCTGCAGTGGTATCAAGGATGTTGTTATCCAACTTGAACGTCTTCCTGCTGTTGATAAACATCTCAGCAAGGTCACCTACTCGCTTCAAATCTGAGTGGGCTGTAGCGCCTACCGATAGATCCATGTTCATGTCATAATCAAAAGAATTGGCATTGGTAGACTCAAGTGTCAGTGGTATGTCCTTTGCATCAGAGCTTGTCTCTAGGCTGGAAGAAGATCCCATGGGCAATGGGACTTCAAGCGACATGCCTTACCGCAGATATAGATAAATTCGCACCACAATTTGCACCAGTTCGCGGTAATCACAAGGCCATTTGCACAATCCCACACATCGATGCCAACTCAAGTGTCTTCAATTGACGAGTTCAATAAACTTCTAGATGCAAACAAATATGTGGTAGTTACATTCACAGCAGATTGGTCACCTGTTTATGAGTCTGTTAATCAATTTATAAACTCTTGCGCCACCGATACTACCTACAACAAGCTTGATTTCATCATGGTAGACTTCGACGCATTGCAACAGCTCTCTGGTGCGTACTCTGTGACGAAAATCCCAACGATTTTGCTCGTTGAAGGGGGCTCTGTACTTGACAGAATTGAAGCAGAATCAGGAATCACAAATGCTGTGAAAGAGGCTATATCCAAGTTTCGTGATGAAGCTAATGGAGATGCAAGTGTGACTGCTAGTGTCAACACTTCGACATTATCTATCAAGACACAAATCCAGAAATATGTGCCCAAAGGTTACCTGATTCTTAACGAAAACATCTTTTTTGGGGACTTTGAGGCCTTAAATGCATTAAGTTTGAAACAAGGGTCTCCTGTGAATGAGGTTTTCAAGTTGGGAGATGATAGAGGTGTATTTTCTGATGCTGATTCTCAAATGATCTTCTATGTGCCATTTGGCAACATCTCCAAGATCTATTCGGTTTTGTTAAAACTTAGTAAGCCCGTTGAACTCGAGAATCTGAACTTAGACGAAGAGGATATTGAAGAAGTGCAATTCCCCAACATAATCAAAATCTGGGGTAACAGAGGGCACATCATTTCCTTTGATGAAACTGAGGGAGATGCTCCACATGTGGAGAAATTACAAGTAGAAGGAGATGGGGTGTGGTATGAGTGCAAGCTCAAGTTTGTTCGGTTCCAGAATATCCAGAACTTAAATATTTTCGTTGACGGAGACGATGATGATTTTCACACGGTTATTGAAAAAATCATTGTGGTCGGTATCAGTGGAGACGATGCTGATCACAAGAATATTGCAGACAAATTAGCTGGTCCTGAGGAAGATTAAGTGCATTGGAAACACTTTCAACACCGGCGTTTGAGTAGTTGATTGAATTTTCGATTTAAGAATCTCCCGATTTTTACCATACTCATCCCGCTTGTTTCTCTTGATGGGAAATTCCAATTACAATATTACAAGACTCATTAACATACTTGAAATCACGTAAAGGTGAATAAATGTAAATATGAACCTCTCTTAAATGGAAATTACCCATCACCTTTAACCGGATGTCGCGAAATCCCACTCTTTAATGCAAAGACTCTTGACACATAATTGGCGTCAGGTCTCAGTTGCCCGCTTGGGACATCGATCCGGTCTTTTAGGATCAATTGGACCTATACTGAGAACTCATCATCAATTTTTGATGCAGTCTCCAGTGACCCTTGTAAGGTTTAATTCAACCGAAAACAAGCAAGTGGCAAAAACCGACAAGAAAGAAATAGTTCCAGCAGAAGAGAAGGAGGTTAAGATGACGATTTGGGAGAAAGTTAAGCATGAAGCTCGTCATTATTGGGATGGTACAAAATTACTCGGATATGAGATGAAAGTTTCTACAAAATTACTTATGAAAATGTTTGCTGGTTATGGATTACTGAGAAGGGAACTGAGTCAATTACAAAGAACTCTTAGTGATGTGGTTAGACTTGTTCCATTTTTGGCATTAGTTATCATTCCATTTGCTGAACTTCTTATTCCTGTTATTATAAGAATTTTCCCAAATTTTCTTCCATCAACGTATGAGCTGAAAAAAGACAGGAAAGCTAAGAATGCAAAATTGTATAAAGCTAAAAATACTGCATCAGCTTACATTAAGGAGACTATTGAACACAGCGGATTGAGATTATCTAAAAAAATCACTGACGAGGAAAGAGAAGCTTTCGTATCATTTTTCCAAACAATTTCACTAGGTAAAACTCCAACTAGAGAACATTTGATTAAAGTTGCTAGATTATTCAAGAATGATCAAGTGTTAGATAACTTACTGAGAAGTCAATTGTTAGCCATGGCAAAGTATATGCAAGTTACATCATTTGGAACTGACTCTATTTTGAGATATCAAATTAGACACAGATTATTGAATATTATTAAGGATGATAAAGCGATTGATTATGAAGGTGTTGAAAGCTTAACTATCCCAGAGTTGAAGCTTGCATGTCAACAACGTGGTATTAGAACTGTTGATGTTTCACCCGCTCGTTTAAGAGAAGATCTTGAAACATGGTTAGATTTGAGGTTAAGACAAAAAATACCTTCGACACTCTTGATCTTATCATCAACATATACCTATGGTGATGCTCACTCAATTGAATCTTATTATGATGCGTTACTTGCAGTTTTGTCATCTATTCCTGATGAAGTTTACAATGTTGCAAAGTTAGAATTGTCTGATGATTCGAAGTTGAAATTGAATATCTTGAAGGAACAAGATGAACTCATCAATGAAGAAAACTTGAGAGAAAAAGATACTGTCACTCATGTTAAAGATGATATCAAATTAGACGAATTTGAAGAAACAAGTCAGGAAGGTATGAAAATCGAAGCTGATGATGCAAAAGCTGATTCTAAGCCTGCTGATAAAACTGAAAAATCTCCTGAACCCCAAACCCAAAAACCTTAAGCTTAACCCTTTGATGTACATAGATAAAGTTTTCCATTCGATTTATTAAGTTAGTATTGACCTGGACTACTGTACATAAACGACTATTTATTTCTTTACTTTTTACCGAAACCACCAGTAGACCCAAATCCACCTTCACCACGTTCAGTAAGATCTAATTGTTCAGCAGTGATTTGTTCGACGTCAGTGATAAGAATCTTTTCAAGCACAAGTTGAGCAATTCTGTCACCTTTCTTGATGGTGAAATCTTCATTTTTATGGTTGAAAAGAATAACTTTGATTTCTCCACGATAATCAGCGTCAATAACACCAGCACCAGTAGAAATCCCGTGTTTGGCAGCCAACCCAGATCTAGGGGCTATTCTACCATAACATCCAACAGGTACACAAACAGTTATATCAGTTTTAACCATTGCTTGACCCTGGCCAGGCACCAAAGAGTCCTCTGATGCATAAATATCGTAACCGGCAGCTAATGCTGATCCTTTACTAGGAAGTGTAGCATCTTCGGATCTCAAAAGGACCTTCAACGTTGGCACGTCTAATTTTTGTTGCTTAGTGGGTGGTTCAGTAGTCATCATAAAGATATAGTTTGAACGCGTATTGAAAAATTCACAATTTTAGTACCGCGTCACCGTGGTAGCTTTATCAGAAATGTAGAACTGAACCATATTTCGGTTAACGTAGAACCTATGGCTCATGGCAGCGTCGAACTTTTTCATTACACTGTCATTCAGTTCGTCAGTATCAACCCCAGCTACGTTGAACATGTAATCAAGCACCATTTTGGTACGCCAAATTAACATTTCAACTCTATGCTCGCGAGATGTATTGATTTTGAACTGGTTCTTGCTGTACTCCTTCTGTATCTCGGGAGGAAGCTGTCTCCAGAGAACTGAAGCGTCTTTGAGGATTTGAGGAAATTTGTAGGCAACCCCTTCCTGTTTTTTGTAATCATTGAGGAATGCTCGAAACCCAATAGTTCCATGCTCTGGCGGTGACCTGAGTTTTTCAACATGAACTTGGTGTCTTGCAGATTGTTGATAAAACCTCTCTTGTTGGTCACTTGGTAATTGGTAAAATGCAGACGTGGATCCAGGTAATGGATAAGGCTCAAGATCCTGCTTGAGCAGCTTGTAGTAATATTGATAAGGACCCCATGCCATGTTTTTGAACGCTTCTTTTATTACATAGTCGTAGTAGTCCATTGTGAGCGCATTGGGTTTCTCTCCACTTCTGAATTTGTCCATTATGATCTCCCATGGATAAAGACCCAGAACATGATAGGGATTGAAATCGTAGGTCCCCAGATATCGTTTCAAGAATTCCACTATTTCATATCCTTTCCATATTCTTAAGCTTGTCTTGTAACTTTCATCGACATAATTAGGATCATTGAAAGCATTTTGAACTTCTTGGGGTAGCTTCGTATAAACAGCTCTACCCTGTGTCTTAACTCGTTTTATGAAATTATACTGAAACCTGAATAGATCACAACCTTTGAGTTTTTGAGGTTTTGGTCGTTGTTGAAATGACGAGAAATTGCTATTTTGAAGTAATGATGGATCGAAGTTGAACTGTTGGCTCAATTGAGGTAAATTAATTCTGTCCCCTTCAAACAAAACCTCGTTGATCAAATTATGGGCTTCCAAGTTATCACCAACGAGAGGGAAGCCAACTCTGAGTGGGTTTCTCAATAGTTTGGGGTTCTGATAATTCAGTAATCGTTTAAGTAAAACCATGAAAAATGCGAGTACAGTCACGAACTGGAGCTGATGAATGCACTTGAGGTGAAAGATTGGTATAAATTAATGATCACAGCCACTTTAGAATCTGGATCTAGTTGGTCTTGGGTTCGGAGGTCTCCGGCTGCTCTTACTACTTCAATTTCTTTTGAAGTATTTCTAATAGGGCAAAGGGCAGACTGAGTGATAAATGCGTGGTATTGCACGAGTTGTAGGAATAAGATAATCAAGTCTGTGAATAGTAGTTGTGGTAGCCCCAAGTGCCAGAGTTTCTGCATGTATTTGAGCGACTTGAAGTTGGGAATATCGGTTGATTCACCAATAAATGATACTACCCACCAAGTGCCATTGGTTAAATCGGCGAGTCTCCCACTATTACCTATAGGAATAAGCCAGAAGCATACAAATAACACATGATAAATGCATACTGTAATTGTTTTGATGTATAAAGCCAGTAATATCCTTTTGGCAATTCTTTGAAGTCGTTGTGCCCCTGTGCCACTTTCATCTTGATAAATCGTATTTAGTAAATCGTAAACTGAGTTACTTTGGTCTGCAGACTCATAGATTGCTACATTAAAGGGCCATTTGAACATGAGGTGTGCTACCACGGCAAGTAAACTGGCCAGATGACAATACTTAACAAATTGATAAGTTGCTAGCACAAGCACCAAAGAATCAATTTGACGTAAAAGATGAAGTTGTCTGGAGATTTTAACAGCTGATGCTTGTGAGATAACAAACTCTTTCAGTCGTGATTCATCCACTCTGATTGAAGCTTCATCAAAGCTATCAAAGTCTTGTGGTACATCAATTGGGAACGCACCAGGCATTTGCATCACTGATAAAAGTCGCAATTTTTTACTACTTAATGAACCCATCTATGAACCTAATTAAACAAGGAACCAATATCAGCTGGCATTTCCTCGATTTGTGTAGAGTAGAATTTTTCAATTTCTCTCATCATACCAACATCATTGTCGGTGACAAAGTTAATAGCAACACCCTTTCTACCGAAACGACCACCTCTACCAATTCTGTGGATGTAGTTTTCTTTGTTAGCAGGTAAATCATAGTTGATAACTAATGAAACTTGTTGAACATCAATACCTCTGGCTAATAAATCAGTAGAAATTAAAATTCTTGAAGATCCTGATCTGAATTCGTTCATAATGGTGTCTCTTTCAGATTGTTGTAATTCAGCGTGAATAGCAGAAACAGTGAAATTTTCTTCCTTTAATCTCTTGGTTAAGTATTCAACTTTAGCTCTAGTGTTACAGAAAATAACAGCTTGAGTGACAGAAATGGAATCATATAAATCACATAAACAGTCAAATTTGTATTCTTCTTTTTCAACATTGATGAAGAATTGTTTGATACCTTCTAAAGTTAATTCATCCTTCTTAACTAAGATTCTGACTGGGTTTTGCATGAATTTGGTGGTAACTTCCAACACATCTTGTGGCATAGTAGCAGATAATAAAACAACTTGAGTGGTGTTTGGTAATAATCTGAAAATGTTGTAGATTTGTTCCTTGAAACCAGAACTCAACATTTCATCAGCTTCATCTAAGATGAACATTTTGATGTTATCAGTCTTGAAAAATCTTCTTTCAATCATGTCGAAAACTCTACCTGGAGTTCCAACAACGATTTGAACACCTGATTTAAAAGCATCAATGTCATCTCTAGTACTGGTACCACCAATACAAGCATGGACAGTCACTTTCAAGTATAAACCAATGTGGGTGATAACATTTTGAATTTGTAAAGCTAATTCTCTGGTTGGAGCAAGAATCAAAGCTTGAGTTGCCTTCAAGTTTTCATCAATTCTTTGTAAAGCAGAAATGGTGAAAGTAGCAGTTTTACCAGTACCAGATTGAGCTTGAGCTAAAACATCTCTACCTTCGGTAATTGGTAAAATGGCTCTTTGTTGAATAGCAGATGGAGCTTCGTAACCGTAAGCGAAAATACCTCTAACGATGTTTTCTTTTAAGTTAAGATCATCGAATGAGTAAACAACGTTATCGTAGTTGGTTTCGATTAAATTAGAATCGACTTCAGTAATTCCTCCTGACATATTGTGGTGAAAAAATGAGGAAAAAATTTTCTATCTTTTAGTGATGTCCGGGTAACTGATGGCATTCATATTGTTATTCACTTGGACCTATTGAATTGAATAATCTGTTTCAAACTACTAATTCCATTTTCATGTGTTGTGAATGATTCAATTAAAGTTTGGGTATTGATTATTAATGCTCTTAATTAAATTGTGAATGCAAAGTTCATCATAGTTTCATCTCATACTCACTAAATTATATGATTTACTTCCTAACATCCAATTGCTTTAATCTTTCTGATACTTTAGCAAAACTAACAGCTTGAGAATAATTGTCATCCTTAGTGGATTTGTTTTGTTCTTTTTGTCTCATTTTAGAAATAACTGGGAGACTAGGAATGTAATCCTCAACACCTTCAAAGGATCTTTCAGGTTTTTGATTCCAATGAAATCCATATCTCGATTCTTTCTCTTTCTCCCTAATCAACTCTTTCTTACTTTTCTTCACTTGTGGAGCTGTTCTGATTGGCTCCTCATGATCCCATTTATTAGTGTACTTCACTTTGGCAGCAAATGTCTCACTGAGATCAACCTGAGATCTTGGTGGTGAAGCCTTGGTAGGATCCCATAACGAATCAGCGGTAGAATATTGTAATTCATTCTTCAGTTGAATAATGTCCCCCACATTAATACCAGGGAAATATTGTGTCCACAATTTCCACCATTTACCATGCGCTCCAGTTGGACTCCTAAATTTCCATGGCTTGAACGGTCCAATGAAGTGGATCAACTTGACTTGATCTCCCCCATAATATTTGGATGCAGTGTATGTGTAAGCTGACTCTGCACCCTGCGCTGAGGATTTAGCCACATCCAAGTCGTTGACATTTCCTTGGTGGGGCCTGCCATAAGGGTAAATTGGTGCAGATGAGAAATAATTGTATGCTGGAACGTACTCATATTGAGCTGAAGGTGTGACGTTATATAGGAATGGTAATGGTACCCAATTGGACAGTCTGGGCAAATTGGCGATATCAAATTCTTCCAAATCAAGTGCCTCATTCACCCAATCTGGTTTACCATTGAAGTACTGGTTCAACAATCCTTGATCTGCCCCATCAAATGAAACGTCATCTTGTGAAGCAACTAACTCCAGTAACTTGGAGAAATCATTAGTGTTTGGTTTCAAAACAAATACCCCACTATTAAAGATATCAGGGAATCCACTATCGGGTGATGCTAGAATTTTATGTGAAGGGAATTCAAGTTTCAACAAGTCAAGAACACTGCCGTTTCCTTCAAGATTAGGAAGTGTATCTGAGTCCAAGTACAATATTTTATCGTACTTATCGTACAACAGCCAGAGGTAAATTTTAGTGAAAGTTTTGTCCAATTCTGGTCTTTTCAAATCATTGTGAAGTTTTTCGTACAATGTTGATTTCAAGACAGGGACATCGATCAATTCATCAAATATCTTCCCCAAATAGCTCAAATGAACCTCGTCAAATACCAGTTTGTCAATGAGAACTCCTAAAGTAACACTTAAACCTGATTTGGCAATAAGATCTTTAACAATTGACCCTAAAAGAAGTGTCCCGGGTAAATACTCTTTGTCATAGAGTAAAGTGAATACAGCAAACATTCGTGTTTACAAAAGGGATCTTTAAGGTTTAAGATAAAGAAGGTGCGGTACAAATGAAACGATTGGAGGGCGGACCAATTTTTACATCTACATTGATTTTTTACGCAACGAATCTAAAGATTACTATATGACATTAATTAGATATACACAACTCGCTTAACGAGAGTAAGACCAGACGTTCTTTAATAAACCATCTTGTTGAGCTAATCTGTTCAAAGAGTCATCAGCTTCACCTCTACCTCTGATGTAACCGCAAAGAGCGTAGGTGGTAACGTCACCACTGATAGCTCTTCCTTCTTCATCGACATTAGCGATGTTGATTTGAACGGAAGCATGGTCCTTAGCCTTGATGATTCTGTTGGTAGCAGAACATTTTCTTGGGACGTATAATTCAACCTATTTGTTAGTAAACTTGGGTTTAACTTCAAAGTCTATGAACTTAGTGGACAAGTGATTTCATGGGCTCATGGTGCTTGAAACCCGCTTCTTTGTGTGTTTCCGATAATTCTTGGACATATGGTGTCTTTTGAGGTGTATCTTGATGATTTGTGAATGTATTTTTTGGGAAATTTCTTGACGGTTCTTCAACACATCAAACTTTAATATTCCACTAGTCATATGACTCCCTTTGTGTACTGGTTTTACATACTAATTGACCTTTATCGTTTTGCATTTTGAATGTATAGAGTGAAGTAGGAAATTTTTTCAGAATGAGATTTTTCATTAGGGTATTGGAACACGCACGATAAATTCTCAAAACAGCTAGGGCTGAAACCCTGAGAGATGGATAATGCAAAATATAATTAATTGTACGTAGCTACTTCAATCTAAGGATAGCAACACTCTCCACATGATGAGTTTGTGGGAAGAAATCAAACCCTTTGATACTTTCAACTTCGTATTTGTGACCATTTTTCGTATTGTTAATAAACCATTCAACATCTCGAGCTTGCGAGTGCACATTGCAACTAATGTAAATGATCTTACAAGGATTGTAGTCTGATAACTGATTTAAGAACACGTCGTCACATCCTTTACGTGGTGGGTCTAATATGACTGATGTTTGATTGGCAGGTGTATCAATTGATCCAAAGATCTGTTCTGCCTTTCCCACTATGAATTTAGAGTTCTTGATATTGTTCAATTTAGCATTGATTTCAGCAAACTTAACGGAGTCAGCACTCACCTCTACTCCGATAACCTTCTCAACATTATCTGAGCAGGTTATAGAAAACAATCCTGATCCACAATAAGCATCAACTAGGTAGTTAGGCTCTGTATTTGATATCTTGAGATTAGATTTAACGTAATCTGTGACAATTGGAAGGATTGAATTGTTGTTCTGGAAAAACTCACCAGCAGAGAATTTGAACTTGTATCCGTTGATATACTCTGTAACGATTTCTCTTGTTTCAGTAACACATGTCTTGACCAACTTTTGAGTATCCAAGTTTACTTCAACTGTTGAAACGTTTCCGTCTACGTCACAAGATTCTGCTTTCTTGTTGAATTCAGGTTGCTCTTCAGGTTGTAATACTTTGGTGTTCTCTCTCAAAAGAATTGTAGCACCCTTTTTGTAGTTGGTGAATGTAGTTTCAAACTTCTTCCTCTCATTGTTCATCCCAATGTTGATTATTTTGGTCCCTATTACACACTCTTCTATGTCCAAAATAGAGCCATCATACTTGCTGGCTTCTTCCCTCCATGTAGGTCTACCTTTGGAAGCGAACCCTAAATGAGGTCTCTCTGTAACTTGTTTCTTGTATGGCATGTTGAAATGGGGAGTGAGTTTGGTTCTGTAATCGTACTTCAATGGGGATGGTTGAGTGTCTAGCACTGGTGGTAATTGGTTGGTTGTGGTTAACTCTGGGGCAAAGAATTTGTATGCATTTTCAATTGTGTGTCTCTTGAATAGTAACTGTTGTTCGTATTCCACGTTTTGGTATTGACATCCTGAACACTTCCCAAAATACTTACATTTGGCAAGTGAATCGTTTCTGTGTGTTGACAGTTCGACAACTTTAAGTAGATCAGCTTCAGCATAGAGTGGATGTGATTTGAAAACTTTGATGTTCACAAGATCTCCCGGTATTCCAAACGGTACAAGCACTATTTGCTTCCCGTTTTCTTTAACTGGGTGTGCAATAACAGCCAAACCATCACCATTAGATAAATGTTTCAAGATCTTAACATCTTTCACTTCTCTATGATAAACATCTGCTACCCCCTCTTCATTCAAAATCGCCCTCATATCATTCAGTATATCGTCTTTTGTCAACTCATATTGTTTGAGCAACTCTTGAATCTCAAATTGCAATACACCAAGGGGAGATGTTGCATCCACTGCCTTGGATTTGTACTTTCTTTTACCTATCTTGACTCTTTTTTGCATATTGAAGTCAGTGGACTGTTTCCTTTTTGGTTCTTCTGAAACCAGAGGATTAATTATCATTGTACTAGGACTCATATTCGTACAAGTATATTACAGTTATCTAAAGTACATGAATTTTTAATGAGATGATGCGTGCACAAACCATCAACAGGCGATAGCCATTAACGAATTAGCTATTACCAGTTGTGAACAGGATGCAAGAATTGAACTTATTGGACTGTAAGTTGTTGGGTTGTGGTGGTCTGATTTGAAGGTTAGTGAGAAAAGCCCGATATTCACCAAGAAATTTAGTTTCATTGAAAAGCTGTCAGCCTTATGATTTCATCCTTTAACGACTTCGAAGGTTCTATGTCAGCTGTCAGGCTTTTCAATTCTGAACTCTTCTGGAATATTGTTATACAACCACAGCAATGGTCTGCGTCTCCAACTATTATTTTCGTAGTAGTTTCTGCAAGTTTCTAGCTCTTCAATTACCTGCTCCTCGGTGTAACCACGGGATTTACCAACTTCAATAGCCAGATAAATCTTCTTCCGTCGCACAAAAGTACGAGATTCAGTTTCGTTTCTCCATCTAGCACTGTATTTGGCTTCGAGAACTTTTAATGGGGGTTTGTTGTTAACACCGTATTCCCATTCTCTCCAAATTTCTGCCACTTTCCTAGCATTTTTTTCAAGCCTGTATTGTGGAGCGTCTTGCTTGATAACACCACTCGTAGGCGATTTACCATCGCTCGTTGACTCCGACGATTTTGAAAGTTTCCGCTTCTTTCGTTGAGGTGATATCATTCCTGAAATTGCAGATAATTGTGCTATATCGTGCTGACTCATAGGAGGTGGAACGGACTCTGGATCAGTGAAGTCATTGAGTTGATCGTCGGGGATTGCGTCATCAATCTGGTCATCAGTGTTTTCTCTATCTTTGTCATTGACGGGTGAGCGTTGTTCCATTAATTGCTTGGAAAATAATGCAGCTTTAGTCATAGAGTAAGGGTAATCTAGAGTTATCTTGTTAGGATTGAAAGGTGATGGTACAGAAGGTGAAGGTACGCCCATAGGTTTCCATTTTAGATCCATTAAACTTGATTCTGATGGTGTATTATTTTGAATTGGTAATTGCATCAGGTTCATAAGGTTGATGCTTAGTGGAGATGTAGACATAACTGTCAGTTTTGCTGTTGGTGTGGGATTACCTCTAATGGATGCGGGTGATTCAACAATTTGAGTTGAACCAGTTTGAGTTAAATTGGACATCAGCGGTAACAGTGAAGTTGTGCTGTCGACTGTTGCAGGATTATGAGTCTCTTGAATGCTTCTTTGATTAGTAGCGTGTTGATCGCTTGGATTTGTTACTGAAGGGGAAACATTATTTGAGCTATCACTCAATCTTGTTATATCTTGGAATAAATCTGCCATTTGTTTACTGATAAGACCAAGTTTTTCCTTGACATTGATACTTGAATTTGTTGGTTCATTATCCAGTTCTTTTATGAGCAGTTTGATCAGTGTTGATACTTGATTATACTTTGATTCCAAGTTATTAACCCTTTCTGTGATCAATTGAAGCTGTAAATTAGTTCCTTTGTAAAGATCTTCGAATTTCTTTGACGTTGACGATTCAAGATTGTTGTATTGATCAGTCAACTTGGAGATTTGATTCATCATCGATACAAAAGTATTGGTCGAATCCACATGTAATGAATTATCTGAATTAATGTGGGGTGTTACACCTGTTAAATCGGTTGTATCACCTTCAAAGTAAGCTGATTTACTACGTCGATGTGTCTTTTGGTATTGATTATCCATGTGTTATGCGATCTTAATTGAACATAGTAAGTCTCAGTGGAACTCCGAGATTGAGTAAAGTGTTTAATTTTTAGTAAACTTTTTGTAAATTATGCGAGTCCTAAGTAAAATGTAACAAATGCAAAACCCCAAACTGACATTGTTGCAACCCCAGCATAAATGATAAGTCTACCAACTATTTCGACATCATATCTTGGTTTAAACACACCTGCTTTGACATCTGATTTATCCTTTGCTGATAAATTCGGATTCTCTGATTCAAGCATGGCATAGTAATCAATATCATTCTCAGGTCCAACTGTATCCTTTTGTGAATGATCTGTAACCCCCTTCAAAAACTTATTGAAATCTCCAATGGTCTCGTCAACGTTGGATATACTTTGTTTCCTAATTTGTCTGTTACTTTGTTGTGAATAAGCAGTCAGTTTGTAGTTCCTTCTAGGAAGATAAATCCCCACGTATTTATAAATTGGTGGTAATATTGTGAATACAACTGGTTTGGATATACTCTTCCATGCAACCACCACTGATATACCACAAACCACTCTTAAAATTGAATTAAATAAGCCAATTCTAGCATAGTCGTATTCCATCACGAGTGGGTCTGTGAGAACAGTTTGGGAAATCTTAACAAAAAACTGACTCTTGTTAGCATACCAATGAGATATGTCTAGACCAATCAAAACCCCAATGAAAGCCACCGAATCATCAAAACAAGGACAGTCATCAACTGGTTCAAAATGAACATGAATAAGTAATAAGAAGAATGTCAATATGTAAACTGGTGAGTATTGACTATAAATAAACCAGGAATCCCAGGATTCTCCATACAAAAATCTGAACAAGAAGAGGAGCACTCCTATTAGAGATCCAGCAATAATATCAAAGAAACCATGCATACCACAGTATAATCTCCCAAAAATAAGTGAAACATAGTAAATAACAGTGAAACAGAGTATCAATGCAACACTTAAAGTTGAGAAAGTATGCTTAATTGACCAAAAATGTGATAAAATAGTTAACGTAACTGCTGTAGCATTAGCAGAATGGCTTGATGGGAATCCATATTCTTGAGTTGTGTACGAAGACATGGTAATTCTATGCAATGGAGGAGACCTAGGTCTTGGTAAACATAAGAAATCTTTCAAATTACCAGTGAAGTAGATTCCTAGTCCTAGTACATAAACCAAATCACGAGCTAGAGAGCCAGAACCAAACCAATTTGCAGTTGGTAACATTAAAACATAAAAGGTATGAGAAGCTAAATTAGCAGACCATGCAAAGTAATAATCTCTCCATGGTGTTCTTATATTTTGTTGCATTTTAGCAAGTATTTCAGTTTCTTTCTTGATTATTGGTAAACACCATTTCCTCAATTGATAACGATAATTTGGTAATTTCAGTTTATAATGATCCAGTGATTTATTACCAGCATCATTATTCTTTTCATTTGATGCAGAAATGCCAAATGATTTCAGATCATTTGACTTTGACATAAAGAAATCAAAACTGGAACGTGAAAATGTTGTTTTTACAAAAGTGCACTATAAAAATGTTTATTAACTAAACTACAATATTGTACATTTTCTTGATTTTTTTTCTCTTCTAGTGAATGCAAATTCGTCATCATTGTAAGCAGATTTCAAGTAAGGATTGACGGGTTCTTCTTCTTGGAGTGGTCTATCAAAAAGGGAAGAATCCAATGATGAATTCTTGAAATGACCCTTTGATCTATTTGAATTTGTCAGCTGATTACGTGAATGGCCTAAGAATGAACGTCTCTTCTTCTCTGTTTCTTGCTTGCGGTGGAAATGATAAAGAGCAAAATTGAAAACGGTACTAATATTAAACATAGTCTTTGCACTGCATTGTATGTAACCAATTGCACCAATTTCTGTTGCAAGTTGAATTGGTAAATCTGTATTGATATTGCTGTCCAAATCAGATTTTGTCCCCACTAATAGTATTGGAATCCCGGGACAAAAATGGTTAACTTCAGGAAACCAAATATCTTTAACATTCTGTAAAGAAGTTAGATTATCTAATGCAAAACAAACCAAGAGTAAATCAACATCAGGGTAACTCAATGGACGCAATCTATCGTATTCTTCTTGTCCTGCAGTATCCCAAAGTGCTAATTCAATTAACTTATTGTTTGGAGTTCTAACTTTAGTAACATAATTCTCAAATACCGTTGGCACATATATTTCTGGGAATTTTTGTTGAGCATAACTGACGAGTAAACATGTCTTACCACAACCACCGTCTCCAACAACCACAATCTTCATGTTATAATTCAGGCCCTTTCCAAAATTTTCCTCGATCTTGTAATTTGGTATCACAGGATCATCATTAATTATAACTTCGAGATTTGAATTTTGACGTCTATGTTGTTGATAGTCACTTTGACGTTTGACTGTGTCATAAGGGTTAACCGGTTCTGGGTCTGGGTCCGGTGAATTTCTTATCATTGAGAGTCGCTTGCTCATGGTTACTTATGGATAGGCCGCACAAATCTATGTCAACAGTACCAGCCGCGGTGCGAATAGCGATAAATCTTTGAAATTAGCGACATCTCACTGCGGCGGTAAAACTTTGTGGATGATTTGGTGTAGACACGTCTTTAAATCTCATGAACAATGAAAGACATCGATTGTCAACTGGAATGATTTTAAAAATCTTCAAATGCAAATGATGAACGACAATAGAAACAATAAATCATTTTTTACAATAAGAAATCACTTAGTCACATGAATTTTGGCTAGAATCGCTAAAAGAATGAATTTTATTTGTGATTTTTTCACAAGATTTTACATTTGAGCCCGTAAAGATCTTGTACTGACGTAAGTCTTATGTAGTTTACACTTTATGACCTTTGTCGAGTGACGACGGAATCAGTTACGGTTGATGTAAATAAAAGCAATTTATCGTCTCGCGATTTACCGCAAACGCGATTTAATCGTGTCATACAACAAATAACATTTACAACCAAGCGCGACGAAGTGGAGATGAGTTAACAACACCAAGATTTGGTTGTTATAATTTGTTTGCTGGTTGCTAGTAAAGTTTCAAAAAGTTTTACCACAAGATTATATTAACCAGCATTCTTGAAAAGTCTAGACAATGCATGAATGTCTCCATTCCTAATTGGGACAGATTAATGCCCGATTCGGTGCGTATCCTGTATTCAATTGCGGAATTCTGGCTGGTTTGTTAATTTTAATAAATTAAATGGCCCAATTAAGCCAAGAAAAACTTACTTTTTTTTATTGGCACGCAATTGTCGACATTTTTTGGCCAATTTTCTGAATTGTTTCAGCTTTAGTAAACAAACTTAAAACTCCTTCATCCCTTCTTTTTGTCGTTCTTTTATCTCACTCATTTTATAGTCCAACTAGTGTCATTCCTTTAAAATCGTTCAAATGAAGTTGTTGTTAAGTTTATTAGCATCAGCTGTAGCAGTTTCAGCTGCTTGTCAACAAGAATTAGGTAACTATTATTGTTCGTCAACTCAAAAAGTTACTTACTCTGGACTTGGTTTCAGTGGAAGTTATCAAGATGTTACTTCGATGTCTGAAGATGGTTCTTGTTCTCGTAGTCCTCATTCCTTCTCTGGGGGTCTTTCACCTTTGGATGAAGAATTATCAATTCATTTCAGAGGTCCAATTGAATTAAAACAGTTTGCTGTTTATTATCCAGCTTCAAATAATAAAAAGAGAGATGAAGATTGTGCCACTACTTTGGTTCACAAACATCACAAACATAAGAGAGCAACTATTGTTAATGAAGTAACCCATACTATTTACGTTGATGCTCAAGGTAATACTCAAACTTCAAATGTTCCTTCTGGCGCCCCAGTTGCAACGGCTCCTGCTCCAGTTAATCCTGCTCCTGTTGGAACTGATGTCGCTTCTGGTGTTCCACCACCTCCAGCCTCATCTTCTGCTCCTTCAGCTGCTCCTTCCAAAACTCCTTCTGGTCCTGCTGCTCCAGGTGACTGGAGTAGATCTTCTTACTATAAACCAGGAACTTCTGAAAACTTGGTCTTCATGGGTAACTATGGTGGATCAGGTTCAGGTGTTTGGTCTGCTGGTTTAGGTAACTCCATCTCTTACCTTAACTCTGATGGTTCTGGTGGAGCTGCCTCTCCAACTATTTTGGATGACGTGTTAATTCCTTCAAACAAGGAATTCATGATCTTCTCTGGTGACAAATGTAACGGTAACGACTGTGGTTACTATAGAGAAGGTATTCCAGCTTACCATGGTTTCGGTGGTAACCAAAAAATTTTCCTCTTTGAATTCTCTATGCCTTCTTCAGGTAACAAGCGTTCTTGGGGATTCAATGAAGATATGCCAGCTGTTTGGGCATTAAATGCCAAAATCCCAAGAACTTTACAATATGGTAAAGGTGAATGTTCTTGTTGGAATACTGGATGTGGTGAAGCTGATTTTTTCGAAGTCTTAAATGGTGGTAACAACAAGATGATTTCTCATGTTCACACTGGTCAAAATGCTTCTCCAGGTCAAAACAATGGTGGTGGAGGTTCTGCTGACTACTTTGACAGACCAACTTCTGGTACTATGAAAGGTGCTGCTATCTTTAGTGGAAGTGATTTAGTTATCATGAAACTTGATGACAACACTGACTTCAACACTGTTTTGACTCAATCCACTGTTAGCCAATGGCTCTCGGAGGCTGGATCCAAAGCTTCAATTGGATACTAGATTATTGTATTTTATGTTAGAAAATAATTATGTTTTAAGCTCTGAATTTCAGTAGTGTGTCTTTGAACCTGTAGATCGAGAGACCGATGTGACACTCGGGTTGGGTTTGACCACTGAGAGTAAGGTGAAATATTTTCTTCAGTTATTCTCTCTGAGGCAGATGAATAAAATAGTTTGACTTACATATTTGGTGAAAAGCTGCTGTTGCATCTTCTACGAAGAACGACAAGGTCTACATATGAATTTGAAAATACTTGTGGTTACCAAAGCAAATGCTAGAATTGTTGTCCTGTTAATTAGATCTCTACTGGGGCGAACTGCAGCGGTAAACGGGGTACATTGTTTTCTTCTGAAAAATAATGTGATTAATTATGTGTTTAGTGAAATTTACAGTTTTCAATTTTTGCAATCATGATAGTGACGACAAATCAATGAACGATCTGTAAAGGTTGAACGAGTGATGCAAAGACATATAAACTTGAGATTCACTATGTCGGGCTCACTACAATTTCGAGTTAAGTAATATGTTCCGTAAGAATCAAATTCCGCTATTATTTATCACTGAAAAAATCGACTTCCACTTACGCTTATCCAACACTTTGAGTTTGTGCTTATTAGCTTTGATTGTGTACTAATAACTTGTTTGTGCTCAGCCCTGGGGTACAAAACCAAGGCGATCTCATGTCCATCTGGAAATTCCTACCAGCACTAGAAGCCATCAACTGATACACTTAGGGTTGTGATCCCTGAATTTATTGATAAGATGCTTCACTATGATTTGAAGAATCCACTCGTTATCAAACACCATGAAACGTGGGACATAGTCCACCGCCAGCCGCTCCTGTAGCTGTAGAGTGATCGGTAAGGGCCTTAGTCGAGAATGTGTTAAAAGTCTCATTCCATTTTAGTCACCGTAAACAATTCTGATACAAGTCATGGATTTACAAGAAACCGTTTCAACGCTTCAAGAGGTGACCTCGGTAATCGATGAGTTGGGTGATCCAGGAAAATCAGCAAAAGTGAAAGAACCCCGGAGTTGGTTTTCCGTTTTCAGGCCATGGCAAGAATTTCAGATCAATCCCCATAATACAGACACCATGCTACAGACAAACGTACGTCTACTGTTCCTTACTGTTGTTTGAAGTCCTTTACAGTTCTTGGGTCTACGCCAGTCAAGTGTTGGTACGCAATGTGCAGGCTGAGCAGTATGAAAATAATCTGGTGCCTCACAAATCCCCACCTATTTATACTTTGGCTTCACCCACAAATGGGGCGAGTGGAAATACATTCCTTAGTGTGGAATTGGCGAGCCTGCTGGTTCCTCAATTGGCATGACATTGCGATACTCCGCATTGTAACCCCAACTAAGTCATTGGCAGCCATCGCGTCGTAGTCTCAGCGCTTAGTCTTGTTTAATCTAATGGTCCTATTTGATTGGCCTGATTAAGTGGCTATAGCCGCTTGAACGCTGAATAGATAAGGTAATTGGTACCGATTCAACCTACCAATTGAAGTCTGACATCATATCGATGCCTGACTTGTAGGCCTTCTACTCATCTGTGTGAAGTTTGCTACCCATCTCTGAGAAGTTTCCTCCTCATAGTTTTCATGTGTGGCAATGTATTGATTTCGAACACTTTGAACTATTCAGCGGGATCATCTAGTCGATGGATGCATCGCATCACCATCGAGGCAACGGCTTCTGGCGGTCAGAACCCTAAATGCGGAATTCTGTTATCGATATTCTACTATCAACACTTTAACCATTGCCTAATTGGGTACCTCGAGCCGTCCTAATTAATTTTGGGATTAAAGTTCTTTGTTATAAAAGTATGAAGATCACTGTTCTCCACATTACAATCAACGATGGATCCAGAGTACGATTACGCTCCTGGAACTGTTCACTTAGTTGACACAGAAGGTGATTTACATGTGAAAAAGACGGGCAAGTCAAATATCATCTTACGTCCACCACCATCATCAAACATTAATGATCCATTGAGATGGAGTAAAAAGAAGAAAAACATACAGTTCCAAATATTGTTCTGGTTTGCTACATTCCTAGCAATTGCCGCCAATTGGACTGGTCCTATTTATACCCAATTTACTGAAGATTTCAACTGCACATATGAAGAGTTAAACGTTTCTGCTGCTCTTTGTTTCTTGTTTTTAGGTGTTGGATGTGTGATTTTACAGCCAACTGCCATGAAATTAGGAAGAAGATTTATCTACTTGATTTCTTGTTTCTTCATGTTCATCACTAATATTATTGGTGCAAGAATTACAACAGTACAAGGTTTGTATGCTGTTAATTCCCTCACAGGATTCTTCTGTGCTCCATGCGACTCTTTAGTGGAAATCAGTACTACAGATGTTTTCTTTCAGCATGAAAGAGCTTCTTACTTGTCATGGTTCATTTTTGCACTTTACTTTGGCTCAGATATCGGCCCAGTAGTAACCGGTTTTATTGCTGATCATATCGGTTGGAGATGGTGCTTTTGGCTCCAGGTTATCTTGTTCGGAGTAACGTTTGTCATCCTTCTTTTCACTATGGAAGACACAACTTTCAGAAGAAGAGACGACAAAGATGCCGCTTTAGAGGAAGATATCCTCAGTCAAATCCAATCTAGAACCACCTCCCTCGCACAAACGGGAGAAGAGGACACTAAGAACTACTTGAAGCACGAAGTTGATGAAACTAGCTCAGACAGTGATTCTATTGACCAATCAATACCATTCAGAAGCTACAAGGAAAGAATGAAACTCTGGGACACAACTTACAATGATGAAAGATCTTGGCTTTTGATTGCAACCAGACCTTTCTTGCTTGTAACTTTCCCAGCAGTGCTATGGGGAGGTTTAGTTTATGGAGCACAAATCATGTGGCTTTCATTATTGTCAACCACACAGTCACTTATTTATAGTGCACCTCCATACAATTGGAGTGCAAGTATTGTTGGGTTAACGAATCTTGCACCACTCGTGGGGAGTGCTATCGGAATGATATACGGTGGTAAATTTGTTGATTCAATGTCAATTTGGTTAGCAAGAAGAAACAATGGTATCTTAGAACCAGAATTTAGACTTTATGCTATGGCTTTACCAACAGTAGCAAATGCAGCTGGTCTCTTGGCATATGGATTGAGTTCTGTTAGTGCACAACCATGGCCAATCTCTGTTGTTATTGGACAAGGATTCCTTGGTTTCGCTATGGGCAGTTCAGGTTCCATTTGTATGACATGTGTCATTGACAGCTATCATAAATTGGCTGGTGAGGCTTTGGTGCTCATGCTTTTCATTAGAAACATGATTGGTACAGGTTTCACATTTGCTATTCAACCTTGGTTGGACAGAAATGGGTTGGTAGTCACAACTTGGTTGATGTTTATGTTATCGTTAGTGATAAATGGAAGCTTCATCCCCTTTATAATCTTCGGTAAGAAGTTCAGGAAGTGGACAGCCAAAAGGTACGCCTTGTACTGTGACCCCAACTATGGTGAGTTCTTCAAAAGGAAGTGAATATTTAATTAATTTAATTTGCAACGATATCATCAAAACTAGTAAAGGTGCTTGATTTCACATGGCACCACTTCGCTGAAGGCCTTCCGCCGCCGATAATTCAAGTTGTTAGCATTTAAAGCTTTTCACGTGACAATTTACCAGTGCGTTACAGCTAAACAGAACAATGGTGGATGTGGGAGTGGATATTGGCACTGGGTCAGTCAGAGTCAAGCGATCAGACCAAGTCGATGTACAAGAACAACCGATCCTCACTACACACAACGGTAAATTTATCACCCAATCGTCTCGACAGATCTTTGACGCAATCACCAAGATACTACCACACCGGTTTGACGGTGTGTCGTTTGCCGCCACGTGCTCAATGGTTGTGAAGGAGAAGGTGGTGGTAAACAATAAAGCGTTTCTTGCTCCATTCAACTGTAGTCTGAGCGAAGATTCCGAACAGGATGTGATATTGTGGATGGACCACAGGTCAGTAGAACAGTCTGAGTTCTTGAACTCAAAAGTGCCATCAACTACAAGGGATCTAGTTGGTGGGAGATTTATTCCGGAGATGGGCTTACCAAAACTCAAATGGTTGAGTGACAACACTGAACGTGAACTCTACTGCTTTGAGCTTTATGATTGGTTCTCTTATGTCTTTCAAGTTGGGTACTGCAACAACCTCGTTGAGTTGAAGTTCAAAGACAGTCATTTTGCTGAAGGTGAAGCTATGGATGGGTCGATCAAGGGCTGGACCAAATCGTTCTTGTCCAGTATCATCAGCAGCAACATCAAAGTGGCTATTCCCGAGAGTGTCCACTTCAGCCCCGTGAAATTGCTGCAAGTGGGCACACCGGTAGGAACAGTCAACTCGTCTGTGGCTGAAGGTTGTGGGGTTATTGGCAATGGATGTATCGATTGTTATGCCGGATGGATAGCAACGACGACCAGTCAGCTGGGCTGTGTATCGATGGTTGCAGGTACCTCCACTTGTTTTATACTTAATGGGAAATCCAACAGGCCAATCAAAGGCATCTGGGGCCCATTCAAGCAATTCACATCAGAACCAGTGTTTTCATGTGGCCAACCAGCAACTGGTAAACTTTTTGAGGTGTTGTTTGAGGACTACAAGGAAGTTATTGGGTCTCAGGATGGGTTCGGATTCGTGGAGGCTGAGACCATGAAAATTGAACGTCATTACCAACAAAGTATCACTCAGTTAATCAAGGACTATTATTACTACGGAGACAAGTATGGTAATCGGAGTCCATATAGTGACTTTAGCTTGGGTGAAATGGTCATCGACGGGAAGAATAAATCACCTTTGAACGAGTCAATATTGTCGATGGACAAGACAGTTGTTGGCTTGGTGATCAAATACCATTTAACACTCGAGTTCCTTGTTGTGCAAACAGTCCAGATACTTGAGCGACTCCAAGAGTGTATCCCAATACACAAGATCATAGTGAGTGGGTCACAAGTGAAGAATGGTCGATTTTTGAATATGTTGGGTCAACTTTCATCCAAAACTATCGAAGTCTTGGATGCAGAGTCAAAGTACGATGTGGTAGAGGGAGCATGTATCATTGCAAAGGCAGCAAGAGTTGATGGAAAAGTACTTGATAGTTATAGGCAGTTAAAAATGGTGACTAGTCACCTCGAAGCACAAGATTTGGTGATACTAAAACAGAAGAAAAACAGGCTTATACGGATGGTGGAGCTACAACTGGAGTTCAGGAATGACTGAGTGCCACATTCAGCTGTGGTACCACTACATAGAGATAGAGTAATAGAGTAGAGCGAAGACTCATACACACCAATAGAGTAAGAAGAAGATCTTGGCTGGATCCACAAATCGTAAGATTTCCTCTTAGGGCACTCTTCGACTGTTTTCGAGCCTAACGAGGCATTTATCGTCATAGCTAACCGAGTGAAGGAGGTGAAAGTAGGCTTGAATGGAAAAGATCGTGTGCTCACCGTATGAGACATAGTTTCATTTACGTGAAATGAGTAATATCCGTAAAAGTATAAATTGATTTGAAAACCGGCGGTTTGACAGCGAAAAAGACGGTGATGATCCATGCAATCATAGGAAGAGTAATGACATCGTTTGAACCATTCTATGAAACCAATTCCTAAAAATCTGAGTCTTTAAGAAGCTAAATCCATATGAGCCCTGATTCGCAATTTTCACTTAACCCGATTAGGCAAGGAAACCAAAGGTACGGTGAAAAGTATTTAAAGGCACACAAATCCCACTAACGATAATCGCTTTCGATAGTACGTCGATTAACCAAATAATCGACGTGAATTAGAGAAAACTTATAAGCGAACAAACATCATGGCCTCAACAATATTTGCAAGCTGCGCTGTTCCCACTCAACTTCTCATCATGGGATGAGCCTTTTTTACCACTTGAAGAAGATCTTTTAATATCAAATTTCTGTGATTTTTTATCTGACGACAGCACTGAGTACTCAGGGTGCAGTAATGATAAATCACCAACCAAGGTTAATGAACCCAAGCCATCAGAATTAAAATGGGTTGATGAGAGTAAAGAGTATTTCAGTGATGGCAGCAAGAAGAAGGACGAAACTCCACCTACTGAAATCGGTGAAGATGAAATTGACGATGTACGGAAAAGACTAAAAAGAAGACGTACAAGGCCACTTGAAACACCGCAACAACCAACAGATTCGAAAAGGGCAAGAAACACATTAGCTGCAAGAAAGTATCGTGAGCGGCAGAGGAAAGATTTTGAAGTCCTTGACGCAAGGATCAAACAACTTGAGCAAGAGATTCTCAAATCTAAAGCCGAAACCGAGCACTGGAAACTGGAAGCTATGAGGTTAAAATTACTTCACTCACTGAACACAGACTAGTCAATAATACACAGAAAGGTAACACGTTCGTAGAGGCCACTTTGACACATGTTAACACGTAATATCAATTTTCATGGTTTTGAGATAAGAGTGTGTCTAACCCCATTAGGCGGCAGTTGACTCCGCTCCCGTGATTGTGACAGGTACTAATGTGGTCATAAAAACCAACTATCCTGATTTGTAGAATTTGCTACTTCGCTACGCCAATCTTGCAATCATAATTAAAGTTTGATCATAAACCCGACTGATCCTACTACTGCAATTACTGATTGTTTAGGTAACTTTTACCGCAGTTTTGTCCCTTGTGAGAATTTTGATTTAATTCTGCATTTACTTCCAACACAATAACGGTAGCCGTGGCGGTACCATGACCATAAATAAACTGCCGCCTCCTTCAATAAGTGGCTCATCAACTGGTTCAAACGATCTAGATAAACCAAAGAAGAAACGTAGAAGTACCGTTAGAGCTTGTGATGCTTGTGCTATACGTAAAGTTAAATGTGAAACTCAGCGTCCTTGCCACCACTGTGTTACCAACAATCTAGTGTGTACCCAATATAGAGAGAGGAAGAAATCTGGTCCCAAGAGTCTCCATAGAAAAACTTTGCAATCCATAAACACATTCAATGAAAATTTTGTGACTCCTCAGCCAACGCCCGAAATAAAACTTGAAGCAGTGCAGGAGTTACCTCCAATAAAACTCGATGAACCAATACCTACTCCTCAGAATCCGCTGAAGTTCACCACCAACAACTTAATAGAAAACTTGAAACTCATTAATGATCCAACCATCAGAAACTCATTGGAGAAACTCTGCATCAACTCCATACTTAATGACTATAACAAGTTCATACAGTTCATTAACTTGAACCTCAATAATTTCTCCATAGACCTTCTCCTACATTCGGGTGATCTACTGTACCTTTCCAGTCTTATGGTAATATTCTCATTAAATCTTATCGTTATAGAGAACTTGATAAGAATGAATAATATCAAAGTCAACAACTTCAGTTTGAAAAGCCCAACTTATTATAAAAACTTCAAGAACTTACTAATGAACAAAATGGCAGACTTGGCTGGTACCATTGATAAAATGTTCCTCCTCAATAACCCTAGTATACAACTAGACCAAGTGTTTTACAACATATCACTGGGCTCCTTGAATATGTATGCTTTCAACTCGTTGCTTCCAGAACAATACAATCATCAAAAAATGCTTTACCTCAGAAAGGCCATCACCTATTACCAGCTCATTCGTTTGGATGATGGCTCAAAACTTTCTGTTTCACAAGTTTATGAACTTTATGAATCGATTTATGCTAATGAAAGACTCTGTTACTTGGTGTCGAACGATAATCGATTGTTCTCTTACTTTGTGATTCGTGAATGGGATAAAGTGGATGCAACTAGCCAAGCACCAAACTTGTTCTTTCAGATTGCTAAACTACTTGAAACTGATGGTGGTGCAGAAGGAGAAAATGTGACTCTTAAATTAAGCACGTCACTTGTCAATCTCAACAAGCATCAAAAGTTGTTTCATACTCCTGGTAAAAGTCTATTCAAACAATTCAACACATTGAAGATAAACTTGGTCAACCTCATAAAGGAAAAGGATATCTTCAATTCCACACTCATTCAAGTACTAATTTTCAAAGTATTGGTGATTTATTCCAACTTCATGAGTTTGCAACAATTGACTAAAGAACTACTCACTATTGTTGATAATCTCAATCTTTTGTTACACAGCATGTCCAATGAACTTTTGTTTAATTTTTCAATTTTTAATATTCTTCCCCATTTATTTCAGATCTTAAAAGTTAATTTGGACTCCAGTAACGAAAACGATGAGAATCCTCATGAGGCATTAGTATGTTTCACCAAGAATATGTTAAAATTGTTTGTCACTTGCCCCAAGTATGACAGGTTAATAAAGCAATATGATCTCAGAGGATGGTTCGAAATTTGTGAGGGAGATACTCAATCGAAACAGTCAAGTAAATCCAACCCGTTGACTCTGATTCCAACAATCAGCCATCTGGCACCTATAAGCACACAAGTTTCATCACTGGCACAACTGACAGTAAGCCTGAATCAACCACTGATAATCAATCTGTTTGTTGATGGACTGGGACCTGGTTCATTGATATCTGCATCTTCATCACTACCTCAAGCAGTAGGATTGCCACCCAATATTGAGGACCAACTCCAACATGAGCAGCTCAATCAAGAATTAGTCAAACTTGGTGATGCAGGAGTACTGGGTTATACACCAAAAGTTGTTGAAAGTGATTCTGTGCTCGAGGACTTACTAAACGATTTTGGGAATTCCAAGTTGAGCTCCAAGTCCAACCACACAAGAGCCAACAGACAGCAAAGTGACATTGATATGTTGGTCGATGGAAAGAGCTCAATGACTTTGAATAACACCGGTAGCTATTCAACGTTGAGTCAGTATCAAGGAGCTACTGAACCAGCACCACCAGTAATGACAGCAGCAGTTGCTACTAATATTATCAAGACAGAAAACGAATTGGCAATGAGTGATAGTACCAAAAACTTGTACAACTTGTTTACACAAATTAATGATGATATTGGCAAGAGTCAGAATAACAGTCTCACCAATTTGTTTCAATTCAACAACTCCGGGTCAAACCTTGCAAGGCTTGGTAGCTCAAGCAATTTATTCAAAATAGAGAGTGGTAGTGGGTTACTGAGGTTTGCAAGTTTTGGAAATTTAACCAGAATGAGATCAACTACAAATTTCAATGGATCACTTCAACCTGTCAATTCAAGTTCTACACTCAATCTTGCCACTATCGATAAGGATAAATCAGCAGATACTAAAGAGGAACTAAAGAAACAATTCCTTCTTTGATGAAACATGAAAATAATAATGTATACACCGAAACAGCGAGTTTTTTAAGTGTATTTACCAATAATGACCAAAGAAATTTTCGTCGGTGGTGTCAAGGATAGTTTGTAATATAACGAAGTAAAAAGTTGAACAAAAGACATCAATTATTAATAATAACTAATAACTCATAATCTAAAAAACGTCATACAAAAGTTGCATTATTCATGATGGATTTAGATACAGATGTTCAAATGGAAGATGTCAGTGAAGATCAACAATTAAGTGAAACTTTCAATAAAACTGGGGAAAAAAGTAAACCTAGTGAACTTACACCATCAAACGTTAATCAGTTAGATTTATGGATTGAAAAATTATCAAATTGTGAACCATTAAGTGAACAAGATGTTAAAAAATTATGTGATTTAGCAATTGATGTTTTACAATTTGAAGAAAATGTTCAACCAGTTCATGTACCGGTTACAATTTGTGGTGATGTTCATGGACAATTTCACGATCTAATGGAATTATTTAAAATTGGTGGACCTTGTCCTGATACAAATTATTTGTTCATGGGAGATTATGTTGACAGAGGTTATTATTCAGTTGAAACTGTTTCATTTTTAGTTTGCATGAAAGTAAGGTACCCTAATAGAATCACAATATTAAGAGGTAACCATGAATCAAGACAAATCACACAAGTTTATGGATTTTATGATGAATGTTTAAGAAAATATGGTTCAGCAACAGTTTGGAAACTATTCACAGATTTATTTGATTATTTCCCAATAACTGCTTTAGTTGACAATAAGATTTTCTGTTTACATGGTGGTTTATCACCAATGATTGAAACAATTGATCAAGTAAGAGAATTAAATAGAATTCAAGAAGTTCCACATGAAGGTCCAATGTGTGATTTGTTATGGTCAGATCCTGATGATAGAGGTGGATGGGGAATTTCTCCAAGAGGTGCTGGTTTCACTTTTGGTCAAGATATTTCAGAACAATTTAATCATACAAATGATTTAAGTTTAATTGCAAGAGCTCATCAATTAGTAATGGAAGGTTATTCTTGGTCTCATCAAGAGAGTGTTGTCACAATTTTTTCTGCTCCAAACTATTGTTATAGATGTGGTAATCAAGCAGCAATAATGGAAGTTGATGAGATGCATAATCGTCAATTTTTACAATATGATCCTTCTGTTAGACCTGGTGAACCAACTGTTACCAGAAAAACTCCAGATTATTTCTTATGATTTATGGTAATGATTTGTTAGTTTATGTATATGTGATTTAATATCGTGTCCAATATCAATTTTTTTAGCCAACCAGAACGAGTTTTTTTCTCACAACTAATCATCATCAATGTTAAGACCTACTAAGATTAAAGTACCAAAATTTGGTACAAGATCTTTATATACTCCAGTATTAGATTCAGATATCAACATTACTCGTACTGGTAAGACTAATCTTTCAGTTGGTCCAGGTGGTAGATCTTCAAGAACTGGTTATGTTGCAACAGTTTTTGGAGCTTCAGGATTTTTGGGTAGATATTTAACATCAAAATTAGCAAGACATGGTACTATAGTTATGGTTCCATACCGTGATGAAATGAAGAAAAGATTTTTAAAAGTTACTGGTGATTTAGGTGTTGTGAATTTTGTTGAATGGGATCCTCGTAATATTCAATCAATTCAAGAATCAGTAGCTCATTCTGATATTGTTTATAATTGTGTTGGTTCTGATTACCCAACCAAGAATTTTTCAATGGCGGATGTTAATATTGAAGTTACAAAAAGAATTGTTGATGCTGTTAAAGAGGCTGGTAACCCAAGATTTATTCATGTATCTTCATACAATGCTAACCCTAATTCCGATTCTGTTTTCTATGCTACCAAGGGTATTGGTGAACAAATTGTTAGAGAAACTCTTCCAGATGCAACAATTGTTAGACCTGCTCCAATGTACGGTCGTGAAGACAAATTATTAAATTACTTGGGTCCAAAGATTAAAATGTGGACTCCAAACAGAAATGCCAAAGAAATTTATCCTGTTCATGTTATGGATGTGGCAAAGGCTTTAGAACATATTGGTTTTGATGATTCAACAACTGGTGATCTTTTCGAGTTGTATGGTTCAGAAAAATTATCATTCCGTCAAATCAGAGAGATGATTCACGGTATAACTCAAGACTTCTCTCAAGTTGGTCCATTCTCATACAAATTCGGTGAATACCAAATCCCATTAGCTTTAGCAAGATTAGTGGCTGATATAAAACAATTGCCATACTGGAAATTAACTAATGCTGATCAAGTTCAAAGACATCTCATTCATCAAACTATTGACCCTACAGCTAAGACATTCCAAGATCTTGGTATTACTAAAATTGATCAATTAGCTGACGTTTTATTCACTTACGTTAAACACATGAGACATCCATTGATTGCTGAAAAGGGTGCTTCATCAACTAAAGAAGCCAAGAAGTTAAGAGAAATCCAACACTTCACTTAATGGCATTACCTTATGGTTACTTGTATTACATAGAGCATTATTATAGTTACTATATCATCGCGATAACGGTCAAGTCCGATAACCCTTTTTTGTACTGAGTCTTTTTTCTAAACCACCAACAGTTTGTCATTCAATATGAGATTCCTGTTGCCTGATCCTTCAACTTTGAACAGCTTGACCGAGTCAGAAATTGAAGCTGTTTTGGATAATCTTTTCGAGCCATGTCGAACTCTTACAGGCTTGTTGATCCACCAGCTATTTAGCAATGGTGAGACTTACTCATCATACACTGAGCTCATCGAGACGGCTAGAGAGAAACTACTCAAGTATCTAGAAGCAGCAGAAACAGCCCCAGGCCCAATAAAGCCTGAAATTTCACAGATAATAGCTGCTCATCCTCGTTTAGGTTCGCCAAAACCCAACGAAAAGTTGTCTGAGCACTCATCAGCAGAGCAGAAGTCGCTTCAGGGGTCACTGGAGCAACTAAAGGCGCTCAACGAACAGTATGAAGCCACATTTCCTGGATTACGGTATGTGGTTTTCGTTAATGGCAGGCCCAGAGCTGATATAATGAACAACATGAGAGATCGTATAGCCCGTCATGATATACGCCAGGAGAGAATTGACGCTTTCAATGCCATGTGTGATATAGCTAAAGACAGAGCCCGTAAATTAGGAGCCAAACTTTGACATTTATAGAAATTTAAAAACACCAAATTGATCACACCAACAACAGCAACCCGAAAATAGTAACATTAACCTTATCAAAGACGCCTAGGTAGTCAGATCTAGTAGTTAATCAAAAGTCAGTATCATTCGGTTTTGCCACACCCACGCACTTCTCGTCCAAATTCTTCAGGGGGAATTAACTTCTAAGTCTTTTGTTGCAATGGTACGTTAACTCAATTATTCAAAGTTTACTAACATTAGGCTGGTGCTTTAGAAAATGCTCGTAAAGAGATTAAGCGAATCTCTTTGCAAGATGATAAAGAATCTCAGTATGGACAAATCTTTTCTGTTTCTGGACCTGTGGTGGTTGCAGAGAACATGATTGGATGTGCTATGTACGAATTAGTGAAAGTTGGTCACGACAATTTGGTTGGTGAAATCATTAGAATCAATGGTGATAAAGCCACCATTCAAGTTTACGAAGAAACCGCTGGTGTCACAGTTGGTGATCCAGTCTTGAGAACCGGTAAACCATTATCAGTTGAATTAGGTCCTGGTTTAGTTGAAACTATCTATGACGGTATCCAAAGACCTTTAAAATCAATTAGGGATCTCTCTCAATCAATTTATATCCCAAGAGGTATCGATGCTCCATCTCTTTCAAGAGAGAAAAGCTACGATTTCAAACCAGCTGATTTGAAAGTTGGTGATCATATCACAGGTGGTGACATTTTTGGTTCTGTTTTCGAAAATTCTTTGTTAGAAAATCACCCAATTCTATTACCTCCAAGAGCTAGAGGAACCATTACTTCTATTGCTGAAGCTGGTTCATATAAAGTTGATGAAACCCTTTTAGAAATTGAATTCGATGGTAAGAAATTTAATTACTCAATGATGCATACTTGGCCTGTCAGAGTCCCAAGACCAGTCGCTGAAAAATTAGCCGCTGATCATCCTTTGTTAACTGGTCAAAGAGTCTTGGATTCTTTATTTCCTTGTGTCCAAGGTGGTACTACTTGTATCCCTGGTGCTTTCGGTTGTGGTAAAACAGTTATCTCTCAATCCTTATCAAAATTCTCCAACTCTGATGTCATTGTCTATGTTGGTTGTTTTGCTAAAGGCACTAAAGTTATCATGGCTGATGGTACTGAAAACACGATTGAGAACATTCAAATAGGTGATTCTGTCTTGGGTAATGATGGTAAAGGCCGTGAGGTTGTTGCCTTACCAAGAGGTAATGATACCATGTACAGAGTTAATCAAAAAGGTGACTCTGTCGACAAGGTCACTTTCGACTGTAATGCAAGACATCTTTTGGTGTTAAAGACCCCTCAAAGTGCTCGTCTTAATGTTCATGCTGTCAACGGTAGAACTCAAACTTCCGTCACTTACTTTGAATTATCCACTGTCACTATTACCCCAGCTGATGATTCTGAAAGTCGTGAAGTCAACATGGTTCGTGAAGTCACTGAATCATTTGATCATGAAACTCTTGGTGGAAAAGAGAACGCTAACAAGTTGGTTACTCAATTCTTATCCAAGATCAACTTGGCTGATATCGAATGGACCGTCGAGGCTCGTGACTATGAATATGTTCAACAATGTGTTAAGGACCAAACTCAACAACTTGTTAACCCAGTCTTGTTAGAAAAGCCTTTCCTCGCAGCTAAAGCTGAGAGCAAGAAATTGTCTTCATTTGAGTTGGCTTATCTTACTGGTATGTGGGCAGGAAATGACTCCAACAACGAAAACCACTTCTCTCTCAATACTCAAGCTGAAGAAAAGCTCTCCAGTTTCACCAAGAATTTGAGCAATGTCTTATCCACCTTACGTGACATGGGTCTTGCGAACAACACCAAGACTTTACCTAATGACTTGTTGTTTGATGAAATTGAAGTTAGAGAACACCTCCTTGCTGGTCTCGTTGACTCTAACAATGATATCAAAAGATTGGGCTCTGAGTACAATGCCTCTGTCAGAACTGCTTATGCCGCTGTCAGCGATATGACTGTCAGACTTACCCGCTCACTCGGTATCCAAGCCACAGTAGAAACTGAAAAGGATGAGTACAAAATCACCATTTCTGGTGAAGAGGCTCTACAATCTGTATTATCTAAGAGTTTGGTATCAGGAAATAAGATTTCAAGACCAGTCGAGGTTGCAAGAAAAGCACAACCATTATACTTTACCTTGGAACAATTAGAGGCTGATGAATATTATGGTATCACGCTTGCCGACAATACTGACCACAAATTTATGTTATCTAATATGGCTTTAGTTCACAACTGTGGTGAAAGAGGTAATGAAATGGCAGAAGTCTTGATGGAATTCCCTGAGTTATACACTGAGATCAATGGCCGTAAAGAGCCTATTATGAAACGTACAACATTAGTTGCTAATACTTCCAATATGCCAGTGGCTGCCAGAGAAGCATCTATTTACACTGGTATTACATTGGCAGAATACTTCAGAGATCAAGGTAAACATGTTTCCATGATTGCCGACTCATCATCACGTTGGGCAGAAGCTTTGAGAGAACTCTCTGGTAGATTGGGTGAAATGCCCGCTGATCAAGGTTTCCCAGCCTACTTGGGTTCTAAATTAGCATCATTCTACGAACGTGCAGGTAAAGCAGTTGCATTAGGTTCTCCAGATAGAGTTGGATCTGTCTCTATTGTTGCTGCTGTCTCGCCAGCTGGTGGTGATTTCTCTGATCCAGTTACTACATCTACCTTGGGTATTACTCAAGTTTTCTGGGGTTTAGACAAGAAATTAGCACAAAGAAAGCATTTCCCATCTATTAACACATCAGTATCTTACTCCAAGTATACAAATGTGTTGAACAAGTACTACGACTCTAACTATCCAGAATTGCCAGGCTTAAGAGACAAAATTAAGGAAATTTTAACAAATGCTGAAGAATTAGAACAAGTGGTTCAATTAGTTGGTAAATCAGCTTTATCCGATGGTGACAAAATTACATTGGATGTTGCTACTTTACTCAAAGAAGATTTCTTGCAACAAAATGGATACTCCACTTATGATCAATTCTGTCCAATTTGGAAGACTTACGATATGATGAGAGCATTTATGTCTTATCATGATGAAGCACAAAAAGCTGTTGCTAATGGTGCTCAATGGTCCAAATTGGCTGAAGCAACTGGTGATGTTAAGCATGCAGTTTCATCAGCCAAATTCTTTGAACCATCAACCGGACAAGAAGCTGGTGCTAAACACTATAGTGAATTATTGACCACTATATCTGAAAGATTTGCTGAAGCAGCAGAATAAATTCATAAACAATGTCGACTAGAAATAAAATGATTAATCATCAGATGTAAAAAGGCAACAAATTGGTTTGAAGAGCCCAATACAAAAGTCATCAATTTCATCAAGAACTTCTATCATCTCTTGCATGAACTCATTGTGATTTTCTGGGGTAGCTCCTCTAGTGAAGTTGAACTCTTGTTCCAAGGGCACTGCTCTTGGGGTGTAAGTAAATGACTCTCGTGGTCTCTGTGGGATTTCGACTGAACTTGTACTGTTGTCACTCAAGACGATGGACCGTAAGGCTGTGTCGATTTCCTTTTTCTTCTCATCACAGAATTTGCATTCTTTGGTGATGGTCTTGTGAGCTACATGGGTTTCAGATTCAGCCAATTCTTCTGGTCTCTTGTTGAATGCCCATTGGAAGAAAGAAGTTTTATCTTCAGGAGATTCCTTCTCGTACGGGTGTTTACCATTGACTAGATCTACTGTGTTGTGTTGAGACTCTGAAGGTCTCCATCTGGCGAACCTGTCTCTTGAGTTAGCTTGTAATACTGTAGTGGGAAAGAATCTTGACTCGTTCAATGAAAGTCTAATACCTTGAGGAGCTGGACACCCATCAATTGGCTCATGGTGGTTCACGTAATTGGCATCTATGGGGCTGAATATCAGTACAGCACTTTCAGGGCTGGGGACGTTACCTTCAGAAGAGCTGAAGTCAAACGGGAAAGAGTCGTCTACTATCTGACCCGTTGACCTGATTATGACAGATTGATCTGCATGGTTCTCTAGATCGGGCGGAATCAGTTCTGCTGGAGGGCGTTTGAGTGAGCTGTTGGTGTTTACGTTCAGATCACTAGGTTGTAACTGAGTTAACTCAGCTGGCGGTGTGTGTGCAAAGGATGCACCGTCATCTACTGGTACTGGTGAGTGCAAAGAATGATTTGCCGGATTACCATCTAGTGAATTGGCAGGAACAGTCGTGCTGTCAAATTGCATATTAGTTTGTGTTGCAGCCAAGTACAAATTTGGAGATTCCAATTTCGGACGAGCAGCTAACGCATTGAGCAGCGCAGCGAAGCAGCCCAGTTAACAGGACAGTTGTGTTGACTTGTTGCTACTGAGATGGACTCTGGAAATAGACCAGTCATCGAAACACCACAGCAAGTAGTGAACAATCTTGAACAGCAAATGTTGAACAATCGAACAGCAATCATTCAATCACCACCAACACATTCTCCAAAACACCGTCGCAAAGACGAATCACAGCAATTGCGCTGCCTACAAGGGAATTATTAAGTATTTTATTGCAGACTATATATAGGCATAGATCAGACACTCAATGAATTGAGACAAATTCAATTATTTCAACAACTCAATTCTCAGTCTTATTGTCCACTTACTTAGATCTAGCTCTAACCTTCCGTCTCTTTCTTTTCAATCTTCTGACTCTCTTTTTTCTCCACTTATCTCTCATATTGAAATATAAATGTAATGAAGAAAATTTGAGAAAATTCTTATTTAAAAGTTTCCAGTGACAGTGGTTGGGGCACGTTATTTTTTTCAGTAGTGTGAGGCATTGGTAGTGCGCTACTGTGACACTGCGCACGTGCCTTCACTTAGGGTTTGTCACTATTGCAAACTGTTCCAAGCTACTGCACTGGTTCATCGATCTTGAGGTCCTTGTTAAGTCTTTGTGATTCCTGTCTTAATGCCTTATGGAGATCTTCTCTTAAATGCTCAATGGCTAAATTTTCAACCAATTCTTCTATAATATCTTTAGTGATAATGAGCCTCTCTTCTTCTTGCACGCTATCAATGATTAAATCTTCAACACTATTGTCCCGTTCAAATGCTTTATCGATTGTATGATTTACATCAAAATCAATGTTCTTGATATCATTAGCTGTTTCATTGTCAACTATTTTATCCTTGGAGAATTTAGCATCAGAGTCTTCTAAAATGTACTCCAAATGCTTGACCCCCATAATGGCTTTAATGTGACAATAAAATCTGTATGCAAGGTACAATCCTGGTACATTAGGTACCACGGGTATAAGTGCTAATGGTAATGAAATTGGTATACCAATTCCACATAGTATAGCATATTTAACATGTGAGCTATACGATTCAGTCATAAACCCATAAAGTTGATTTAAAATCAACCCTGGACTCTGGAATTGGGCATGATAAAATGGAATGGGCTTGATTTGATTAGATGGTATTGACAACTCATCAATTTGAGTCTGAATCAATCTTGAACTTTGAGTTACCTTCTTGAGATTATCAAGACTCTCCTCATTAATCTCTCTAATCATTGAACTCTTCGAAGGGAATGATCGGAGACAATTCTCTTCATACGGCACGGTGTCAAGTAGCCTCTTGACGAGATTGGTGATCTTAATATTGATTGAGAGTTTGGATGTTGATAACTTTGTCCAACCTTTCACAGCAATTCCTGTTACTTTTGATTCTAATTTTGTTATAAGCGGGAATTTCTTTAGTTGTGCTGGATCAAGTGCCCCAGGTTTATGATTACAGTAGATGTAAGACTTGTGGGTAGTGATAGGTATTGATAAAACGTAGATTGAATTCTTCTTGAGTTGACTGGAGTACAATCTCAGCTGAAAAATTCCGAAATTTTTCACTTTAAAAACACCATTAGAACCCTTGACACTTGGATATAAACATGTGAGTGACTTTGAGGTATATAATCCCACAACGGCAACTTTATGCATTACTTTAGCAAAGAGTTGCTTCTTGTGTTATCGCGAAGTTGCTAGTGGTGCAATAATAAGCTGATCCCAAAGTGAAGCTGATTAGACAACGATCAATGTCAGTTGGTGACTCTTGTAGTCTACTTATAATGCAGTTTTCATGTAATGGAATTCGGTCATTTGATTAGTGGCACACAGCCTTTTTTATTTACGAGGCCTCGCTGCGCTAATTTCATCAGCATGGCCTTATCGCTGTAACTCCACTGGGTGCGTGCGTGGCATTCCAGTTGTAATTTCGTTTGTAGCCGTTTACGTCACTTAGGGGTCAATCACTAGGGCGAGTGATGTAGCAATCAGTTCGCAGTTTGTGAAAATCGCAATTGATGCAAGACAACAACGATTCTTCAAATGGAACTGGCAAAGGTCTGTTGGGATCCAGTCAAACAGAGTCCACTCTGACGACACCACAGAATCCCTTTGATAACACAAAAATCAAGTCGTACTCCCATAAGGCCAATATTGTTCCACCGTATGTTTTAGACAAGTTGTCACAAGCCCATTACAAGGACCAATTGAACAATACAAACAACAACGTGTCAACTGACAACACACAGTCACTCAAATCACAACACACAAAGAGAGAAGAAGACGATTTTTTGAGTTTTTCAAATGACTTGTACATAAAATCTGTCAATCACAATTGGCACGATTTTATTCACTCCATCAAACAACCATTGACATATTGTGCAACAGATGTTACCTATGTCAAAGATGAAGGCATGGATAAATTGGAAGGGGCATGGGGCGGTGAAGAGAGATTAAAATTGGCATTGCTTGGATCTCCTCCAAGTGACGCTGACACTTACGTGAACGACAGACCATCATTATTGAAGGGGATAATAGGACTTTTCAAAACAAAGCAAAGAACCAAAGATGATCATCCTCGTGTAAGATCCAAAGCAGGCTATTGGATGTCGGATGAGAAGAGAGCTGATATCTTCCCCTTTTTCAAAAGACTTTTTGTGGTAAACCCTCTAGTACCACTTCTCCTAAGAGTGTTCATGATCTTGTTCTCTGCATGTGCTTTGGGTCTTGCATGTACAATTTACCAGTACTCTAAACAGTACTACCAAAACTCAGTTCATCAACAACCAAGTACCATCATGGCAATTGTAGTTCAGTGTTTTGCAATTGTCTATTTAGCATACATCTCCTATGATGAGTATAGTGGGATGCCAATGGGACTTCGTGATCCTCTTGGCAAAATGAAGCTTATAATGTTGGACCTTTTGTTCATTATTTTTTCAGCTGCTAATTTGGCTTTAGCCTTCAACACAATGTTGGATGAACAGTGGGTTTGCACGCGTGGTTCAGAGAAGTCAATAACCATAACCTCAATTTGTAGGCGACAAAGAGGGTTAGCATCGTTTCTATTGGTGGTTGAAATTCTTTGGGTCCTCACTTTCACTATTAGTATAGTAAGAGTTGTTGATAGAGTATCAGTTTCCACTTCAAGGGCTAATTAGATCATAATGAATAATGTCAAAAGTATTAAGCTCTCTCCAATCAAACTTCTTTCACTTATAACTCACAAGGAGTGGTGAATTTGTATTTCTAGTGAACCAATGACACTTAATGTATCTTTACCAAATTGTTAAGGCCTCACTCTCAACCAGGATATTTGTGGTCTCAGGAATCCAACATGTTGCTCAGACTGACGGTGATCAGTTAGTTTACCTCGACTTCATACTAGGGTTTATTTCTTGCAATGTTACATATGGGAATCATCTCAGATCCCTTAATTCTATAATTGGTCTAGTGTTAAACAGAAGCTCTCATACTCTCACTAGTCTGCTCCAGCTCAATAAAAATCAGACTCATACTCTTCACTGGTCATCGTTGTAGTTATACGAACACCCTTGCTTCTACAATGTTTGAGGAGCTCAACAGAAGGAACCCACACATTGAGTTCGACCAGTTGAAATAATGGGTTACTCCTTTTGAGCTTGTCAAAAAATTGTATAAGCATTCTCATCCTTTCTCGAGAGTTAACCTTGTCATTGGTGGCATCATGCTTTGTTGATTCCTTGTATTGGAGGATATGGATCTTCTGAAGATTCCTTGTTTGATTAAAATCAAACATTTTCAGTAAATCATCAACTGAAAGGCCATAAACCGAAAATTTCACAACCAGTGCTGGAACGTGCAAAACATTAGTGATATGGATCATTGATTCATTCTTTAGGAGATTAGAAGTATTATAATCATCATAATGATCACCGCTAATCTCAAGAGTATGAAGCTTCTTCATATGGCTAATATCGCCAAATATCCTGAAATCACCATAAAACACCACGTCAAGCTTTTCTATTGACGATGGGAGTTTGCTAAAATCCAAGGTAGAATCTACCACGTGAATCCTAAACTTCTTCAATTGAGGGGCATTGGATAGTTTTTCAATTAGATCCTCCACGTCAGTTGAACTCTCCAAGTCGAGCAGCTTAAGGTTTTCGAAATTGTTTTTCATTTTCGAATTCTTGTAACTGCATGCCATCATTGACGTTACTTCAAGGTCTTCAATTGATGAAGGGATCTTTGACCAAAACAATTCATCTGAAAGTTCGGGAATTCCATGATTAGTTATGGAAAGCTTTTTGAGTGATGGAGGAAACTGGAAGTCAGGGTCTATACTCTCAAAATAAATCTTAGTGAGCAACAAAACCTGCAAAGAATCTGGGAGTTTCAATGTTTTTGATGAGATCTCGTTGAAGTCATTGCCCTTAAGGTTCAAGAATTCAAGATTCACACAATGCAGTAAATCGACAAATTTGAGGTTACTGTTTCCCAAACTCACTTTCTTTAAAGAGGAAGGAAACTTCTTGAGATTCACTGGAGGGCTGAAAGAATAGTCGCCAACCATTCCAGAATTGACTTTTTCTGCAAGTGATTCCCAAAAAGTGGGTACCGAAGATTTCAAATTCTTCTTTGGTGGCGCTTCGTTAACCAATCCGATACCATAAAAGTCAATTTCAGTCAACTCCTTGCACCTTTCGATACCTTCCAAACTGAAAGCCTTTAAATGGGTATGTTCCAACGACAAGCATTTAAGGTGTTTTAAGGAGAATAATCTTTCAAAATTAGACACCGTCAGACCTTTCACATGAATCTCTTCCACCGATTCTGGAATTGCAATTTCCCCAAAGTCAATATCGTCTTCAATGCCGACAAATTTGATCGATTTCAAAGGTCCCACTATATTGACTTCAAAATGAAGCATATGTGATCCCATTATTTTTAAGTATGAATTCTTTTTAGGACCTGGTAATGTAAAGTGGAAGTTTCCTTCTGTGACAATCCATCTCTGCAAGACATCAAGCTGAAGGTTCAAAATGTTTGAAAAACTTTCGTACAACGATTCACGTACTCCAAAGAAACAACTCAATTGCTGGAGGCTCATTGGGAAGTTGGTAAATCCAATGCGTTGAAACCAGTTGGATTCCGATGGCAGCAATACCTGAAAGGATACGAGGTTAGGGTATTGATCCATGCCCCATATATCAATGAGACTGGAACATTCATTCAACATCACATTCTTAATACTGGGAGGAAGAGCAAGGTTTCCCATTCTAACTATCCCCCATCTGTAGAGCACTAAGCACGTTAAATTCTTTTGATGTGTTAAATTTAGAGAGTCACCCTCTGACGATGACAGCTTTGAGTACCCGTCAATCTCAAGAATTTCCAATGATTCAGGAAGCTTCAAGGTAACATGATTGTTATTCAAAGTCAAAGATTCGAGAAACTTAACGTGCTTGAGTTTGGGAGGTAACCTTGTCAAAGATTCCACTTTGACATCTGTGCAATTGAGAAGGAGAGTCTCTAAATTGATCAACGGTGAGAGGCATTGTAGCTGAGGATCGACTGATACCAGAGATAAGCTCAATGATTTCAATGATTTGAGGTTGGTAGCGGTTGATGTAAGTAAACTCACAGTTTTACAATCCCAAACATTCATACCTGAGAAAGAGTCAGGTAACAAAGAGATCTCGTAGGCAGCGTTCTTTAAATCTTTATCAGATCCAGTCTGAACCTCGTCTAAAACCAACCAGATCTGGTCAAATAAGTCAAGTATACGACGATCGAGCTTCTGGTAAGTACTCCATTTCAACTTGAGCTCCTTTGGAGGATACAACGACAATTTGTGGTAATTGTCGAAACAAAAATCAACAAAATCCAGTAGATAAGTGAATTCTAAAGCTTTGAAATCATCCATTTCTTCAGGAAATCTTCTTGTTGGATGTTCAAACCCTTTATTATAGTTTGTAGGTGATAATTTACGAAGTTGGTCTGGTCTTACCGGAGATTCATGGTCGTCAACACTAAATGAATGATAATAAAGTTGGAAACATTGCCCACCAATACCATCAATATCAAAAAGAGCAGGCAAACATGGTTTTGGCAAATAATTGATGATTTTACTCTTTAACTCGTTGGAAATCAGCTGCATATTTGATCACAATTCATACCAGAATCCTTTCTTCAAAAGCGAGCACTGGAAAAACCTCCTCACACTAAAACACAAAATGTCACAGACGTTACCAATTTCTAGTGATTTAGATGGGACTTGGACGTTCATCCAACCGAGCTTGGGGTTGATCCTTGGAGCTTCGGGAGATCAAGGAGTAAATTCAAAGATGTACATGAACTGTTACACAGCAGTGTACAATTATTGTACCAACAAAGCGTCCAACAATCGATCTGTTCCACCAGTTATTGCTAACAATGGCTCTGTTTCTGGTGGTGTATCTTACCAGCTAGCAGGATCTGAAATCTACGGGAAAGTTGCCAGGTACTTAATTGAGTTTATTACGAGTTTGAAACAAGAGCCCAACGAAACTTTCTTACAGTTTTACGTTAGAACCTGGAAAAGGTATACTATTGGTGCTGGCTACTTAAACAATGTTTTCGATTACATGAACAGATACTGGGTCCTCAAGGAAAGATCTGATGGTAGAAGAGATGTTTACGATGTTAGTTCACTCTGTACACTTCTGTGGAAAGAACACATGTTTTTACCCAATGCCGATAAACTAATCGGTGAAGTGCTACACCAAATTGAGTTACAAAGGAACAATGAAATCGTCGATACCAATCTTATTTCTGTGGCGATTAAATCTTTAGTGTACTTGGGCATTGATACGCAAGACTTGAAGAAAACCAACTTGGTGGTTTACATCAACCATTTCGAAAAGAAATTCTTGGACGAAACGGCAGAATACTACAAGATTGAATCTCAAAACTTCTTGGATCAGCATAACGTTGTTGACTATATGAAGAAATGTGAAACCAGACTAATGGAAGAAATCTCAAGATCTAATAATTATCTTGAAGATCACACAAAGAAATGTTTGGTGGATACTTTGAATCAAGTGTTGATCAAAGACCACGCTCAACAAATGTATGATCAATTCTTGAATTTGTTAGAGTACAATGGAACTGAGCATATTCAAAGAATGTATAAACTCTTGTCAAGAGTTCCGACAACTTTGCAACCGTTAGCCGACTCTCTAGAGGATTACATAAAGAAGGAAGCTTCAAAAGTTGTGGATGAAATAGTTAAAACCAGTGCTTCTCTTAATGAAGCTAAAGCTCCCGAGGGTAAGACTCCCAAGAAAACAGGTGTTAATGCTGTCAATCCTAAAATCTATGTTCACAATCTCATCAGCGTCTACCTCAAATTCAATGAAGTTGTTGACAATGCATTCAGCAAAGATCCAATCTTTATTAAATCGTTGGATAATGCATGCCGTGCTTTCGTTAACAAGAACAAGATTGCTACACCTAACCCAAGATCCACATCTAAGACTCCGGAAATTTTGGCTAGATATGCTGACACATTCCTCAAATCCAGCGCTAAAGAAGCTGAAACTTATGACATGAATGCAAATAACCTTATGATTCTCTTCAAATTCGTGGAGGAGAAAGATGCATTCGAAGAGAACTATCGTAGAATGTTAGCAAAGAGATTGATCAATGATAGTTCAAAATCCGAAGAACTTGAGGAGAGTGTCATCAAAAGATTACAGGACGAGAACTCGCTCGAGTACACCCAAAAAATGTCAAAGATGTTCACAGATATGAAGGCTTCAGAAGACCTCAGAGTTTTGATTAAGGATGAAGTGAGCCAACTCGATACACCAGTTAAAGATTTCCAACCATTGATTTTGGCCAGTAGTACATGGCCATTCACAAAGAATGCAGATTACACCTTGAAAATACCATCAGACCTCCAGCCAGTTCTCGACAAACTTGCAGACATGTATGGTAACAACCACAACGGTAGGAGACTTGAGTGGTTATGGAATCATGGAAGGTGTGAGGTCAAGGCCAATTTGTCCAGGAAAGGTAAAGCTCCATTCATTTTCACAGTTACCAACACACAAATGTTGATTCTTAATGCTTTCAATAAGAAGAAGACGTACACTTTTGCAGAATTGCATGAGATAGTGGGGTCATCACCACACGTTTTGGAGAGTCAAATATTACCGTTTACTAAATTCAAATTGCTTGAACAGAAACCACAAGGTAGTGCATTTGTTGGCAAACCAGATACGACATTTACTATAGTTGACGTTTACGTTTCAAAGAAACTCAAAGTGAATTTTGTTAGTTCACTTAAGAGTGAACAGAAGAAAGAAGAAGATCTGACTCAAAAGGAGATTGAAGATTCTCGTAAAGCATACTTGGATGCCTGCATTGTCAGAACCATGAAGGCCAGGAAAGTCATGAAGCACAATGAGTTGACTAATGAAGTTATTACTCAATCTCTCTCGAGATTCCACGCCAAAGCACTCGACATCAAAAAAGCTATAAGTTCCTTGATCTACAAGGAGTACTTGAAGCGGGTGGATAACGATACGTACGAGTATGTAGCTTAGCTTAGCTTTAGTTTAGGTTAGCTTAGGTTAATCGCGATAATGTCTCTTGTGAAGAAGCAGAAGGTCAGTGCTACTGAAAACAGCGCTGTGGTGCTTGAAGGACACCAAGGCCCTGTGTACAGTGCACGCTTTGACGTGCTGGGGCAACACATCGTTTCTGGCGGTGACGATAAAACGATAAACCTCTGGTACTTGCCAACGCTCGACGATGAGGTCAACAATTGGGCCACAAACGTGGCTCATAAAGCAGCAGTGACGTCTGTCGGGTGGCTCAACATCTACAGTGGGTTTGTTAGTGGCAGTGCAGATGCCACGGTGGCGTTTTGGGACTTGGACGGTGGGTGCAAGATGCGTAGCTGCAAGAGCACCAACGTTATCAACCAAATTGCGGTGCACAAGGACACAGTGATGTCAGTGAATGATGATGGGGCTGCAGAGCTCTGGGATCGGAGAGATAAAGCCGCTGTGAGTTCTGTCAAAACGAAGCATCCTCTTCTCTCGTGTGCATTCAGCAAACTGGGGAACATATACATCAGTGGGATTGACCCAACTATACGAGCTTATGACCACAGAAAGTTGGACACGCCTATGTGGACGGCGCCAGGACCAGTGGACTCGGTGACTTCCATAGCCTTAAACAGCGACGATACAGTTCTCTTGTCCAGATCAACCAGAGGCATAGTCAACACCTACAATGCAAAGAAGTTTGTGCCCGAGGGCATTACCAGATCAAGTCCGTACATCTACGAGGGAGCTCCCAGTGACGGAGAGTATAAGCTCACCAGAGCTTGTTTCAGTCACGACGATATCTCCCTTGTATCTGGTTCAGACGATAAAACTGTCACTATGTGGGACATCACCAGTAGGAAACTTACACACAAGTACCAGGGGCACGAAGGGTCTGTGTTGGATGTGTGTGCTCATCCACAGAAAAACATCATCATGTCAACGTCTATTGATGGAAATATCATTATCAGACAACACTAGTTGTCTGTTCATTAGAACCTCACCTTTTTCCTTGTTGTGGACTTTGGCTTGGGCTCAGTTCGTGGCTTCTCTTCGTCTTCCACGAAGCTTTTGATGAACTGCTCTTTGAGATACTCCTTAGTGATCTTCTGATTCTTAGCAGAATTGAGCTTGGCCAAATTGTCATTATTAAAAAGATATGTTGTCCAATGACGCACTAGAGTATCTTGTCCATGAACAATGCCATCTTGGTGCCTGTTGAGAGCAGCTGGGTCTGGCTCAACACTTTCCTTCACAAACACTCTATCATTTGTTGTGTAGGTCTCGAAAGGTGCATACTCAGTTTCTTCATCGTCAAAGGGGAGAAAATCGTGTCGAAGAATATACTCTTGCATTCCGGTATCGTCAATGACGTACTTCTTGGTTGTTTTGTCGCCAACTTCTTTTTCTGGTAACTGCCTTCGTTTGTAGATCTCTTCCTCGAGAGTTTCCTGTAATACCAACGTCTCGACATAAACATCTTTAGTTTGGCCAATCCTATGAGCTCTCTTTATGGCTTGGGCTTCTACAGACCGCTGCCACACTGGACTGATGAAGTAGACTTTGGTGGCAGATATAATCGTGAGACCATGAGACGCTAGTTTGAGATCCATGATCAACGCTATACCTCCATTTGCTTCGCTATCGAAGTCACTAAACTCCGATAAATTGGCAGCACGCTGAGCAGGGTTGATGAATGTGGCATAAAGAATGTAATTGATGCCCAAAATGTCTAGCAACTCTGTGAGGTAGTAAGCACTGTCTTCAAACTCAAAAAATACAATCAGCTTTATCAGTCTCTTCTGATCCTCGAGTAGCTTGGCTGCCAAGTAAGACAATTTAGATGAGGCTGTTCCTAAAATAACTGAATCTTTGATTTGATCGTATGAGAGGTTGTGTTTGCTAAGAGAGTAAACTGTGTTGACCTCATTAGTTATCTTCAAGCCATCACCGTCTTCTCTTTCAAGTTGCTTTTTCGACTCGTTTACCTTCAGTAGTTCTTCGGCTTTCTTTTCTGCCCGGGGTATCTTTTCTGGTTTCTTCTTCTTTTTCCGAGGTGGCAGTTTAACCTTATCGTACTCAATTGCATCAAGTACTCGCTTTTGGAGAATATCGTTACTGTCTTGTTCCTTGTCCTGTTTGTTGAACTTCTGGGCATTCTTCTTCATCGTATCACTCCAGTAGTTCTTCCAAAAGGGCTTGGACACGGTTTCTAGCCTCTCAAATAAACTTTCTTCGTTGTTGAAATTCGTGAACCTGTTCTTGTAAAAGAAATCTTGTAGAGCATTCAAATGTGGTGCTCCAAATATACTGATATCATTGTGATGCCCTTGTTGGAATGATTCTACTACTCCTGTGCCGAACACCTTGGTGAAAACGTCAGGTAACCCAGAAATGTAATAGTTCATCTCGTGAAGTAGCGCAATTGTCCGCCAACTTGGAGTATTGAGTGCTTTCTTCGCCATGCTCATGGACTCATTGAGAAGTCTTGTATCATATTTGTTGAATACTGGTTGACCATAGTCATCCTTCTTGCCCAATGACTTTTCACAGATACCGATGAGTGTCTCCACATCCTCTTGTTTGAAGCCCGACCAATGGAACGTTGCTCTTTGTAAGTTGGTGATTAAACGTCTGAGTTGCATTCTGTTTGCAGGGTGAAACATGTAGTCAATATCTTTGCGTTCAGAGGTAACAGCATTAACTGCCAAAACCGAATTGAAAATGTTGATTGCAAGTTTGTTGTGGAAGCTAGGCTTCAAGAACACTGGTACATGATGAAGTTGTGGTAGCTTTATATCACGTTCAACGTCTTCTAATGAGTGTCGTACCACTATAGCGTCGAGCAAATTTGAAAGATTGGTAAACGCTCCATACGAAGCATTGAAAATAGGCCTCACAATCAAATTGCTCCAAAGTCGAGGTTGTGAAGAGAAGGGCTCGATCTTCAAGAAGTTAGATACAAGGTTTCCCAATTTCATGAGATCATCTTTTTCGTTGAACTGGTTCTTGACAAGATACTTATTCTTCTTGCTGGGCGACTGTTGAAGGTCGTCAGTGGCTTCTTCCTCGTCCATATGTAATCTAGTCATTCCAGATGTAGGTGTACCTGTCACAGCCCATCTTCTTTCAGAATGCAATTCACGACAGAGTAAACTAATTCTCGAGTTCTTGGAGTTCAACGAATGGCCCTCATCGATTATCAACCTTTTCCAGAACACTCTAAGCAACACGTTGTCATCTTTCTTGTCGAACTGTCTTGCAAAAACAGAGTATGAGACGATTATCAAGTCGAATCCTATCAAGTCAAACAATGTGAAGTCATCAAGCGTATTGTTGAAGATGGAATTCTCTGCTTGAAGCAGTTTTTTGAACTGACTGGAAACAAAAAGTTTCCTGAGGTAGCTGCCATGGATATGTTTCTTGAGCTCAGAGTTCCATTGATGGAACAAATTATCAGGGACAATAGTCAAAGTGGTGTTACAGAAATAGAGCGAGCGGAAGGTCCTGCCTTCCATTGGGAGCACCCTTTGTTTGTGGTGGGTACGTGAGGATACCCTTGTCCTTTTGATCCTGAAGGGACTAATGTACTCAGAGTTCTCTAAGGGTATCTTAAAGAATCCAGGAGATTTTGACAACCTCCTCACCACAGATTCTGGAAGGTCTTGAATATAGTACTTCCAGGGTAGTGAGTTGCTTGTGATCTTTTCTATGCAGAGAGTTGAAAGAGGTTTCAATGGGGTATATTTGGGTGCTTTGTAGGTAAACTGACTGCCGTCAAAGACCAACTCTTCAGGATCACTTTGGTTGTCCTCGTAGAGGAGATACTTGGGTGGAAGCTGAGAAACTTCCCATTTGGTCAAGCATATGAGACTAAGACAGATCAATGTCTTTCCTGAACCCATATTCTCTGCCAAGATTCCACCTCTAGGCAATTCAAACACTTCTGGTTGTAGCAAGATCGTGGAGTTCATAAGATCGAAGTAATAAACTTTCCTTGTGGGCGAAAGAAGTTTTATGAGGTTAGGCATGTTATCTGACTCGACAAAAGCCTCCTTCTCGAGCATTTTGCAGATTGACTTAATCTGAAATGGATAGAGAGATGTCTTTACACCAGGTAACTCACAGTTTCCGTCCAGTAGATTGTGTATCAACCCAATTATTGTTTCCTCTGGTGTGGGTATACTATCGGAAGCGGCAGCCCTGGATTTTTTATAGTATTTTGAAACGTCTGGTGACTTTATGCTATTGTAGACGCTCAGGATTTTCTCTGTCAACGATTTTTCTGGAGATGGTATAGATGGACTGTACAGTGCATTGGTGAACCAGCGGTGAAGACTGGTGGTGGGGTCGCTCGCAATGGAGAATTGAGCCTTCGACGGTATGACAGTTATGGGGAACAATAAATTATCAACGCTAGTGTCAAAATGGTGCCAACTGTCGAAAGAGAAATCAAGTACGTCAAGCAAACCAAACATGACTCTGTTGAAATTTTTGCGGACGTTGGCGTACTTTGGTCGAGAGTTTCTCCAGGTATTGATGTAATGAGCATTCTTTACATCACTGGGTATGGCGTAAACTCTCACTTTTGCGATCAAGCAGCGATTTAGCACCGTTGTGGAGTACGTCATTGTGCAGTAGCGATACTTGACCAAGAATAGGAGGTCTTCGAGGATTGGGTGAGCTGGAAGCTGGTGTTCTTTGCAAGCATTTAGTAGCGAGTAGATATTAAACCATCGCCATCGACTTCCAATGGCGACTGGGAGCTCGTTCAAGTCACCCAACGTGAGTGGAAGGTTGTAGAAGTGCAACGTGCCCACGGGCACCAACAACAGTAAGTCGTTGGCGATGTCTATAAAGGCACGAGACTCGTTATCCATGAAGATGCGAAACGCTAGCTCAACTGAACGGATTGGGTTCACATCGCCAACACCTTAAAGTGATGAATCTGTGCTAACGAGACCACGATCTGCGTAGGTGTGGGGGTGCATGATGCTCCTACTCCACGACAATATTGGAATGATTTTTGGGGGTTTTGGAATTCAATCGGAAACCTTTCCTAATTCAGAATTCAATCCAGAATAATAATCTCGGATATCTACTTGATCAGTGGCTCCCATTGGCACCACAGTGCGCTAAAGCCTGGACAGCAGCGTTTAGCACCGTTAACGGTTCCAACTGGTTGCAAAAAGATGTCCAGGGAAATCGATCACAAGGCTGTGCCGCTCCACAACTACGTGGTCGCTGCGGGCGGACTGATGGACTGAATGCCGAACGATGCGGCAGGCTACAGTTTGGTTCGGCACCGGTTGGCGCAATAACCAATTAGGTCAAATGTACGACTGCCCAGAGATTCCCAGGTGCTCTCAAATTGAGTTTTTCACACGACAGGAAGAGCAGCACTTTGACTAACCACAGATTCGTAGTAATGGACGGTTTCAAACTCCCCACGACCTCCCACCACGTCGATGTCTGTTCATGGACCGAATCGTGGAAGCGGGTCTTGTACAATCCGTACGAGAACTCGGTCAATCCCTGCTTTATAGCATTTGTTAGCTGTGTACTGGCGGTAGTTTTCGGACTATTCGCTGGGTATCAGCTCTGGGTGGCTCTTTTCAACAACCACTACGGACCTTACAGAATCAAATATGCATTTGGGTCGCCAATGAAAGCGAAAAGTGTGGGCTTGGTGCAGCTCTTGAAGCTCGCTTTGGTTGTACTTCAAATTTTGCTTCAAATTGGACTCTTGTCTCAGAACATTGAGTCTCTACATGACGTAAAGACGGTTTCTTTGCTTTCAAACCTCGCAGTGACACTCTTGGTGGTGTTACCTCTTCATTATGTGGAACCTACGGCAGCTATAGTTGCATCAGCTTCGCTCTTGTGCTACTGGCTCTTCCAGGCGTTCATCAGCGTGGTCATCTTGTTGGAAGATCTTTACTCCAACTACAAACTTTACCTTCCAGGTACTTCCAGTTCTCACCAGGCAGTGGTGATATCTTGTGAAATCGTTATTGCCTTGAACGCCGTCTGTATCCTTATTCTCGAGGCTGACTTCTACAAGCCATCCCAAGAATTGTTCGACTACTTTGACTTGAACGAGTACAACCCTAAAGGTGCAAGAAACCTCTTCCAGAGATTCTCGTATAGTTACCTCAAAGATGTTATCACTAAGGCCAAAGACACTTACAATATAGGACTCGAGGATTTGCCTGCTTTCTCGGTCAGTCTCGATAACGATGTGGCCTACTCGGGGTTCTTGAAAGCTTGGAAAAAGTCGAAAGCTAAAGTCGATAGCTACAACGCTAAGCATACCACTGATTTGAAGCCATCACTTTTCAGGCCAGTTTTGACAATTGTTTCTGGATTCCTTGTCAGATCTTTCATTTATGACGGGTTAGAGTTCCTTGCAAGTCTTCTGGAACCTTTTCTTTTGCAGAAATTCCTTCAGTTTATTACAAAGAAGGCTTCAAGTGATATCCCAGATGACCTCAAACCACCCATCATGGAGGGGTTCTTGATAGCGACGGCTCTTTTTGCTGCAGCTATTGTCAGTCTCGTTGCTGGTAACAGAAAGTATGTCAACCAAGCAAACATCCAGTACATCATCAACACTGCATTGGGATCTCATATCTATCACAAAGCGATGACTTTGTCTCCTCTTGCTAGAAAGAACAAAACTTCTGGTTCTATTGTCAATCACATGTCGCTGGATTTGAGTTATTTGGTCTACTCACCCGAAATTACTTTAAACATCGTCACCCAACCATTCAAGTTCGTGATCTACATGGTAGCCTTATACAAATTCATTGGCCCATCTATTCTTGCAGGTGGTTTGGTGGCTATTGCTTTGGCTCCAATTGCTTCAAAGCTTGTGGTGTTCTTATTCAAATTTTACAAAGCACTCATGAAATACAAAGATGAAAGAACTAAACTCACAAGTGAAATCTTCGGGGCTATCAAGAGTGTCAAGCTTTACTCATGGGAAGAATCAATGATGGAAAGACTCAATGAAGTCAGAGTGAATAAGGAATTAAACATGAAAAAGAAAATTGGTATTTTGAACTCTACTGTTTCATTTGTATGGAGGTTGATTCCATTTTTCATGACCTCTGCTTCCATTTGGGTCAGTGCATCATGGGGTAAGATTCTTTTAACTCCAGATGTGTTGTTCCCTGCATTGAACTTGTTCGAAATGCTTACAGAACCTGTTCTCAGTTTACCATCTATGTTTTCAGCAGTGGCTGAGTACAAATCGGCCAATGATAGGTTGATTGATTTCTTCGTGTTGGAAGAGAACGACGATAAGTTAAGAGAACGTTCCTTGGACCCTGTGCAACCCGGTGAAAGCGCTGTCGAAATAAAGAACGCCAGTTTCATTTGGAGACAAGAGAAAAAGGCTACAGATGATGCAGCAGGTGACGAGGAGACTCAGGTTGAAAACACTGAACCAGAAGAAGAAAAGGATGCTCTAGTTGATATCAATTTCACTGCTAAAAAAGGTAACCTCACTTGTGTGGTTGGTAGAGTGGGAAGTGGTAAGACAACTCTCTTGAGAGCAATTTTGGGAATGGTCGACGTAGACTCAGAGAAGTCCAAACCTGTCTTCAAAGTGAAAGGTTCTATCGCCTATTGTGCTCAGAACGCTTGGATCTTGAATGCCACTGTCAGAGAGAATATCCTATTCGGACGTCGCTACAATAAAGCATTTTACGAGTCGGTTGTCGATGCATGTGAGTTAAGAAGAGACCTTGATATCCTCGCTGACGGTGACAGAACTATTGTGGGTGAGAAAGGTATATCTCTCTCTGGAGGTCAGAAAGCTCGTTTATCACTTGCTCGTGCGGTGTACTCCAGGGCTGAAATCTGTATCTTGGATGATATTTTGTCGGCTGTTGATGCACATGTTGCTCGTAGCATCATCAATAAGGTGCTTGGTAAAGATGGGTTATTGGCTAGCAAAACAATTATTCTTGCAACAAACTCTGTGCATGTTCTCCACGAAGCTCATGACATAATCCTCTTGGAAGATAAAACTATTACAGAGAGAGGAAGTTATGATGAAGTGATGCAAAGAAACGGGCATCTTGCTTCTTTGATTCAAGAGTATGGTAAAAAAGAAGAGGAACAAGAAATTGTCGAGACTCCTCCTCCAGAATCTGCTGTTAACACCACAGCTACTTCAAACAGCACTGCAAGTGAGACTGAGGTGGAGGCTTTTGAATCGTTAGAAGAGCACAAGGGACTCGAATTGGCTAGAGCCGTAACAAGAGACACGATTGCACCAAGTATCGTGTCGTTTGGCCATGAATATGCTGATGACTTCGAAGATGATCCCAACACCGTTCAAAGAACTGAAGAGTTGGAAGAGATCACTAAACGTGGTAAAGTCGATATGACCGTCTATATTGACTTCTTCAAGGCTTGTAACTACGGCTGGGTTTTCTTCTACATGTTTATTCTTTTGGCTGCGATGTTGATTGGTATTTTGAGCAACTATGTGTTGAAAGCTTGGTCGCAAAAGAACTTAGACCAAGGCAATAACGTCAAGGTTGGTGCATATATGACATTCTACACATTGATTGGGGTCTTAGGGTCATTAATGTCATTATTGGGCTCTTTCATTATTTGGTATTTCTGTGCCGTTAATGGTGGTCGTCATTTCCACGAGAAGATGGCTAGAGCAGTCATGAGATCACCAATGAAGTTCTTTGAAACAACTCCAATTGGACGTATCTTGAACAGATTCACTGAGGACATGAGCATTCTTGACTCCCAGATCTTCTGGGTTTTGCTCGGTTTTGCCTCTAACATCATGAGAAGTCTTAGTGTGTTCATTGTGGTGGTCTACAATTTGCCCTTGATGTTCTTTGTGATTTTGGGTCTCTTGTACGTCTACAATTCGTTGAGGCAATTATTCATTCCCGCATCAAGAGAATTGAAGAGGTTGAAAGCTTCCAGAAAGAGCCCTGTGTTCTCACATCTACTGGAGTCCATTGCAGGTGTTGAAACCATTGAGGCTTACAACGAGTTGGGAAGGTTTGTTTTCAAGATGAAGGATAATTTGAACAAGCTTATCCAGTGTAATTACTCGGACTTTGGGTGCAACCGTTGGTTGGCTATGAGATTGCAAAATTTATCAGCTATTGTCATTTATTGTTCGACTTTGATGATTCTTTGGTCGTTTGCTAATTCAAGATCGATTATTGGTCCAGGGTTAGTTGGATTCATTATGAACTATGCCTTGCAAGTGACTAACATTTTGAATGCAATCACCAGAATTTGGGCTAGTGTTGAATCAGATGCTGTTGTGGTTGAAAGAGTCATTGAATACTGTAACCTTGAGCCAGAGGCCGAGATGATTGTTGAAGGCAAGAGGCCATCACCAGAATGGCCTAACGAAGGTAAAATTGAATTCAACAACTACTCAACCAAATACAGGGACAATTTAGATCCAGTTTTGAAGCATGTCAACATCGTTATCAACCCAGGAGAAAAAGTTGGTATAGTGGGTAGAACGGGAGCTGGTAAGTCGACATTGACAATGGCTTTGTTTAGGATCATTGAAGCTACCGAAGGAAACATCGCTATAGATGGGGTCAATATTAACGAGATTGGGTTGTACGATTTGAGAAGCAACTTGAACATCATACCCCAAGACTCACAAGTTTTCGATGGAACTATCAGACAAAACTTAGACCCCTTGAAGAAGTATTCTGATGAAGAGTTGTGGAAAGTGCTTGAGCTCTCGCATTTGAAGGAACACATCGAAAATATGAAGACTGAAGTTGAAGAGGAGGAAGACAAGGATGGTAAGAAGGATAAGATAGTCACCACGGGACTTGAAGCCAAGCTTGCGGAAGGTGGCAGTAATTTATCTGCTGGGCAAAAGCAGTTGATGTGTTTAGCCAGAGCATTGCTTAACCAGTCGAAGATATTGATTTTGGACGAAGCTACGGCCTCTGTGGATGTACAAACCGACCAGATCGTTCAGCAAACCATCAGGTCTGAGTTCAAGGACAAGACTATCTTGACAATTGCTCACAGAATCGATACCATTCTCGACAGCGACAAGATCATTGTTCTTGACAAGGGAGAAGTAGCAGAACACGCTAGTCCCGAGGAACTTCTCACTAACAAGAACAGTATTTTCTATTCCTTGTGCAAAGAATCGGGCAACTTACCAGAAAAATTCAAGTAAGTTCAAGCTGAACTTGATAACTAATATACAGGTAATGATTTAATCATTTTGGTGATAATTGTAAATTGAATTGGTGCGCAAACTGCAATGAAGACTTTTGTGTTACTGGTGCCATCGAAGAGCAAGGAAGACGTCAATTGGGCCACACCGTTGAATGCGTACTTGAGTTCGATCTACGGTGCGTCTAACGAGTACTCTGGTGACGTCAATGGGTTTAATAAATTGTGTCAGGACCTCAAGGGAGTCAACGCTGACTCCACAGGGATCAAACTCTACTATAAATACTACAGTCAACTTGAGCTATTGGATCTCCGCATCCCATTCTCCGCTATCAGCAGGAAGATCAGCTTTGTGTGGCACGACGCTTTCACCAAACTGGTGTCCCACAAGCAGCACTCTTTACCATTCGAGAAGGCCAATGTGTTGTTCAATCTCGCCTCTATCTTGAGTAAAGTCGCCAGTCACAAGTATGACGAGTCCCAGAGACTGAGTGATTCCGATGAAACCGTTAAAGAAGCTCTTGTGCTCTTCCAACTGGCAGCAGGTATTTTCCAGTTCATTAGCGAAAACTTTCTTCATGCCCCTTCTGAAGATTTGAGCCAGGGCACTTTGAAGTTCTTGGTCAAGTTGATGTTGGCCCAGAGTCAGGAAATCTTTGTTTTGAAGGCAATTGCGGGCGATACAGAGCAAAAGAAGAACTCATTGATCTCTAGACTTTGTGCTTCAACTGCTAATTACTACGCTGAATGTTCCAAAATGATCACTGATGTCGACAGTGGGGCTGGCTTATCCACAATCGATTTTGATGTGGTTGATACAAACGATGAAGATGACGCTTTGGAAAGTATAATTGACCCTGATGCTGAAGATATCAAACCTGTCAATGACTCTCATATCACTGTTAAGCTTGACCCTTTATGGACCACCACTATCTCGTTTAAGAAAGCTTATTACAAGTCTTTAGCTTACTACTTCAGTGGGTTGAATTTAGAAGCCACTTCTAAATTTGGTGAAGCTTTAGCTAACATCACCAAGTCTCAGCAATTGCTCGATGAGATCCATAGTACTTGGCTCAAAACAATCTCCAAGTCTGGATCCAATGAAGCCTATGAGATCTTGGACAACTACAAGTTCCACAAAGATGCATTGGCTATCAAACTCGCTGAGTTGAACAAAGATAATGATTTGATCTATCATGATATTGTTCCTTCAATCGTGACTTTACCTGAAATAAAACCTTTAGATGCAGTTAAACAGATTCCTATCAACACCAACACTTTGTTCACTTCTATCAACGAGCATAACTACGAGAATTTCTTGAAGAATGTTATCCCCATTGACATCCACGAACTCTTGAGTTATTACTCTGAAGAAAAATCTCAACTCCTCAGGAATGAGTTGGACTTGGTGGATGTCTCTAATGAAGAGCTAGCATCAGTTTTAGAATATTTGAAGTTACCTAAAGCTGTTGTAAGTCTTAAGGAAGTCATCAATGATAATGAGGAAGCCAAAAATCAACCAAAAGGTACTATTGATATTAGCTCTGAAGCTCAAAGGATTGCTGATGAAATATCAGGTGGTTATGATGCTGATAAAAGCAACAGAGATAAGATTATGGCATTCAGAAAAGAAATTTATGGAATCATTGGAGAAGTTGATTCTAAAATGTCTACTAATCCTCTGACGAACAAATTCAAAGATGAAGTTATTTACTTGAAGAAATCGCTTTATGATACAACATCATTTGATGAGAAGATCTTTCAGTTGATCAACAGTGAAAATAGTCAGTTACTTGAAATATTGAAACATGGAGGTCAGTCCTCTGAGTTCAGGCAATTGTTCAGTGTTCAAAGCGATGCTCCAATACAACCAGAAGTGAATTTGTTGGATTTTGAACCAGAGTTACCCCAAAATGAGCATCTTTCCTTAACTGAGAAGGTCAGAGTTATAGAGGGGCTTTTGTTTGATTTGAATACTATCAAAGCTCAAAAGGCGAAATTGGTTGACACTTTGAAAGAGGAGATTCATAAAGATGATATTTCTGATATTCTCATCTTGAACAGTAAAGTGAAGACCACCAATGAAATAAAAAATGTCATTTTCCCCGAAGAATTGAAGAAATTCAATCCTTTCACCGACGATTTAGATAACTTGATCAACAAACAGAAACAGCTTATTGGAATGTTACAAGAGGAGTGGAAAGTTCTTCTCACAAATAAAGAAATCAAAAAAATCCAGTCCTCCAAAACATTCAACGATAAGTTGAAAAAGGATCAAGAGTTTCGAATCGAACAGTTTTACAACAAGAACTGGAAAAGATACAATGACGGATTGAAGAGAGGAGTTGAAGTTTACGGCCAATTATTGTCGTTTGCCAGATCATTGAAGGACAAGGTCTTGCAAGAAATTACCACTCAAAATAATCAAGAGAAGTTTGCAAATTTGAGCTTAAATCATCAGCAACCGTCTCTGAATATGCTGCCAATGGCTACGGGGTACAACCAACCAAGAGGGCTGGCACCAATGCCGGGATCGTATCAGAACTCTGAATCGCCAGTGTCTCGACACCCATCATATGGGGCGCCATCTAATGCTCAGTATGGGGGCATTCCACCAGGACAGACTTATGGTGGGATGCCTCAAGGGCTCAACAATTATCAGCAGCCACCATTGCATAGAACGTCAACTGGCGGAAGCAATCTGTCATACGATAGACCTCCACCCAGTTTACCACCAAAAACATATGGACAGCCGCCGCAACAAGCGTACTCCAATACACCAGGACACTTCCCTAGTGGTGCTGGACAAGGTTTCAGTCAAGCACAATACGGATCGACTGGTGCTAATCATGGAAATGCACCACCAAGAGGTGCCCCACCAAATTCCACGCAGCCTCCTGCCAATAACAGTTCAGGGAATTTGATATACGACCAACCACTGACCTACAATCCTGACATGTACAATTTCTTCTCCAGAAACTAGGGTGCAATAAAGGCAAGTCATTAAGCCCAATTAGGGCTAAATATTGAAAGATCAGGAGTTTCTAAAAATGGCATGTCCAGATCGGGAAAAACAAAAATACGTGAAAATTTTAATCGCGCCTATTAGGAGGTGATTGGGCCACGTTAATTAACTAGAATTGGAAAAGGCTTTTGAGAAGTTTCTAAAGGTCTTAGCTTATCATTTGAAAACTTTTGAGGACTTTAAAATGTTTAAGTTCAACGTGTTTGCCATATTTATGGCTTGCGTGGCATTTACGTTGGCAGCAGACAAGGAAATTAAATGTAACGAGACTCTAAGTTGTCCTGAGGACTTACCATGTTGCTCTCAGTTCGGAGTTTGTGGTAAGGGGGCTTATTGCTTGGGTGGTTGTGATATCAAATTCTCATACAATTTGACTTCGTGTATGCCCATGCCCCGGATGGGCACTTTTGAGTCTGATTTCAAGGACCCAAAGAAATTAATGAAACAATATGAATACATGGGTGACTATAATGAGACTGATTTCGTTTACACCGGTTGGGTTGATTCTAGTGACGATGCGATGTTAATCCAAATGCCTAAGGATACAACTGGTACAGTCATTTCAACCACCAAGTATTTGTGGTATGGTAAGATTTCAGCAAAGATAAAATCCGCAAGAGACAAAGGTGTTATTACTGCATTTATTTTGTATTCTGATGTCAAGGATGAACTTGATTTTGAATTCGCTGGGTACAATTTAAGTCGATCTGAATCCAATTTTTACTGGCAAGGTCAGTTGAACTATAGTAACTCAGACAAGCATGCATTGTCCAATACTTATGAGAAGTGGCATGAATATGAGATTGACTGGCGTGAAGATCGCACTATATGGTCAGTTGATGGTGAAGAGGTTCGTACATTGTACCGAAACTCAACCTACAATGCTACCAGTAAGATTTACCAATACCCACAAACGCCATCACGTATACAATTATCATTGTGGCCAGGTGGTGCAGCCGGAAATGGTATTGGTACCATTGAATGGGCTGGTGGAACCGTTGATTGGGACTCTGAGGACATCAAGAAATACGGTTACTACTATGCATTTGTGAAGGACATCAAAGTGGAAGCCTATGACGTTCCCAAAAGTGTCAAATATGTCAAGGACAAGAATGGAGTCAATTCTCCACACGCATACCTCTTCAACAGTACAGACGGGCTTGCACTGAATGTTTTCTTGACAAACAAGAAAACTTGGATAGGCAATCAGGATGCCTCGGGTTTCGATCCCGACAACGAAGATGAAGAGTCATCCAGCGCTAGCGAAAGCAAAACGGATTCAGATGACTCAAGTAAGCAAACCAAATCTGGAACCATGGACGTTCCTGGTATCAATGGGTTAAGAACTGGTAGAACCACCACTACCAGTAGTAACGACTACGATCCTACAATGGGGTTCGTCCAATTCGCAGGTGGTACTGACGTTTCTAGCTCCGAGACTGTCGGTGGACAGCCTGGGTCTAGTTCCAGTGGGTCAGGAGCTGCCAGTGGATTTCATCTTGATTTCTTAGCCATTGGCTCGAGCATATTGCTAGGATTTCTTAGTTTGTTTATTTAGCATCGCAGCCCCGCTGTGAATACATTAATGGTAGAGAACTGTACCTTCAGCTGCAAGTAGTTGGCCCTGCCAAAAAAAAGTCGTGTCCACGCCCGTTACCACTCGCTCGCAAAACTGCGTGTCCATTTTGTCGACAACAACATCATGAAGATGCTTACGAAATTCGAGTCCAAGTCATCCCGGACCAAAGGCGTGGCGTTTCACCCGAAACGTCCGTGGGTGCTTGTGTCTCTTCATTCTTCAACCATCCAATTATGGGATTACAGAATGGGGACATTGATTGACAGGTTTGAAGATCACAATGGTCCTGTTAGATGTGTTAGTTTCCATCCAACACAGCCACTCTTTGTGTCTGGAGGTGATGATTACACCATCAAAGTTTGGTCTTTGAACACCAGAAAATGTATTTTCACCTTGAATGGCCACTTGGACTACATCAGAAATGTGTCTTTCCACCATGATTTACCATGGATTCTTTCGTGTTCTGATGACCAGACCATCAGAATCTGGAATTGGCAAAACAGACAGGAAATTGCTTGTTTGACTGGTCACAACCACTACGTGTTCTCTGCTCAATTCCATCCAAAGGAAGATTTAATCGTTTCTGCTTCTTTAGATCAAACTGTTAGGGTTTGGGATATCGCTGGTTTGAGAAAGAAACACTCTGCTCCAACCTCGAGATCCTTCGAGGACCAATTGCAAAGACAGCAATTGCCTCAACAAGATATCTTTGGTAACGTTAATGCTATTGTCAAATTTGTGTTGGAGGGTCATGACAAAGGGGTTAACTACGCCGCTTTCCATCCAACTTTACCTTTGATTGTTTCAGGTGGTGATGACCGCCTTGTTAAGTTGTGGAGAATGAGTGAGACAAAAGCTTGGGAAGTCGATACTTGCAGAGGCCACACTGGTAATGTCTTAAGTACCATTTTCCATCCACAACAAGAATTGATCTTGTCTGTTTCCGACGACAAAACAATCAGAGTTTGGGATTTAAACAAACGTACTCCTGTTAAGCAATTCAGAAGAGAACATGATCGTTTTTGGTCAATTACTTGTCACCCAAATATCAATTTGTTTGCTGCTTGTCATGACTCTGGTGTCATGGTGTTTAAACTCGAAAGAGAAAGACCAGCTCACACCATCTTCCAAAACAAACTTTTTTACGTTAATGGCGAAAAACAAGTCCAATACTATGACTTCCAAAAGCAAGAATCCTCATTACCAATGTTATCTTTGAAAAAAATCGGTAAGGCTTGGTCCTTCATGAGAACTTTATCCTACAATCAAAGTGATAATTCCATCCTTGTTAACCATGGTGAAGACGATAATGGTATGTACGCTCTTATTAATTTGCCAAAACATGTCACTGGTGCTATTGAACCAACTGATATTAGACAGGGTGAAGCCAACTTTGCTTGCTTCCTCACTCGTAACAGATTTGTTACTTTCGTTAAATCTTCAAGAACTTTAGCTGTGAAAGACTTGAGTAACAACACTACCAAGAGTATCCAACTCGACTCTTCCATCAATGATGTGTTGTATGGTGGTCCAGGTAGAGTTTTACTTGTTAAAAGTCATTCCGTTATCAACTATGACGTTCAACAGAGAAAAGAATTGGCTGAAATCAGTGCCAACAACATCAAGTATGCATTCTGGTCCAATAACGGTCAGTATGTTGCTTTATTGTCTAAACATACTATTGTTATAGCCAACAAAGACTTGGAATTGATCAATTCATTACATGAAACCATCAGAATTAAAAGTGCTGCTTGGGATGATTCTGATGTTCTTGTGTACTCCACCTTGAATCATATCAAGTATGCTTTACTCAACGGGGACAATGGTATAATCAAGACATTAGAAAACACCTTGTATGTTACAAAAGTCAGTGGAAACCAAGTGTATTGTCTCAATCGTGCTGGTGATGTTGAAGTTCTTGCTATTGATCCAACTGAATACAGATTCAAGAAAGCCTTGGTCAACAGGAATTTCAAAGAAGTTTTAAGAATCATCAAATCTTCAAACTTAGTTGGTCAAAATATCATCGCATACTTACAAAAGAAGGGATATCCAGAAGTTGCCTTGCAATTCGTCCAGGACCCTGAGACAAGATTCGACTTGGCCTTGGAATGTGGTAACTTGCAAGTTGCCCTTGATGAAGCTAAGAAATTAGACAATAATGGAATCTGGGAAAGACTTGGTGAAGAAGCTCTCAACCAAGGTAATATTGAAATTGTTGAATACACTTACCAACAATTGCATTTATTTGATAAATTGTCATTCCTTTATCTTTACAAGGGTGATAAAGAAAGACTTCATAAGATGGCCACCATTGCTGAACACCGTAATGACTTGTCTTCTTTGATTCAAAATACTCTCTATAGCAATGACGTGAAGAAGAGATGCGAAGTGTTCATCAAAGGTGGAATGTTACCATTGGCTTACACTTTAGCTAAGTCTAATGGTCTTGATGATTTATGTGAGGAAATCTTGTCAACAGCAGGAGTTGAAGAAAAAGATATTCAATTGCCTGAGATAGGTGAACCAATTGATGTTCCAGAGCCAATATCTGAACCAATTGCCAACTGGCCATTGAAGGAATCATCTTTGACATACTTTGAGACTGCTCTTTTAACTGGTCAAGTTGAAGATTTGTCTATTGAGGACAATATTGCCCCAGCTGTAGAGACACAAGATGTTTTGGACATAGATGAGTTTGTTGATGAAGAAGGTGAGGAAGATGACGGTGGTTGGGACATTAATGATGATCTTGATATTGGTGATGACATAGATGTTGGAGTCGCTGATGAAGCCGTTGATTTCCCGGTTGTTGCAGCTGAAGGAGAACTTTCTATTTGGCTTCGTAATGCTAAGACTGCTGCTGGATACATTGCAGCAGGTGCATTTGAACAAGGTGCCTCCATGTTGAACAAGCAATTAGGTGTTAGCAATTTTGAACCATTGCGTTCCCGTTTTATGGAAGTTTATGAAGCCAACAAGATTCAACTTCCTGGTCTTGATGATTTACCAGCTATGAAAGATTACATCAGAGCTGATAATGATGAAGATAACCCAGCTAAATTCAGACCAATGATACCTGGTTATGATACATTAGAGGCCAAATTAGCTGTTGCATTCAAATTCTTCAAAGCCAACAAATTGCCTGAAGCTATTGAAGTTTTCAGGGAAATAATATACACTGTTGCTGTGTTGACAGTGGAAAATGAGGATGAAGTTAGCAAATGTGAAGAAGTGTTACTGTTGTGTCGTGAGTACATTCTTGGGTTAACAATTGAGTTAGAACGTCGTTCAGTTGAGAGTTCTGATGACAAGAGGAATTTAGAGTTAGCAGCTTATTTCACCAGAGCTAAGTTGCATGATACACATAAAGTTAATGCCCTTGACGTTGCTATGAGGCAATCATTCAAGCACAAGAATTTCTCCAGTGCATCATACTTTGCTGGAGAACTCTTAAAATTAAACCCTGGTGGAACTAGAGCTGAACAAGCACAAAAAGTTAAAAGAAAGGCAGACTCTGTTGCTAGTGATGCTATTGAAATTGATTTTGATCCATATGCCGAATTTGACATTTGTGCAGCATCATTAACGCCAATTTACAAAGGGTCACCATCAGTTACTGAGGCTTTAGTTGGAGCCAAGTATAAAGTTAATTACGAGGGAGAAATTTGTCGGATCACACAGATCACTACTATTGGTGCACAAGCATCAGGATTAAGAATTGTTGGATAGTTGAATCAACACTTTTCGTTGTTATAGCTGTAGTTGTAGAACTCTATCTGGTCACGTGTCTTTCTCAGTATCTTGATTTGATGCGCGCACAATTTTTCAATGACGGTTACTGATAAAGAGGCGGCTGTAAAACTCAAGGACGAAGGGAATGCGTTCCTTAAGCAGCATAAATACGACGAAGCAGTTGCCAGTTATACGCGTGCATCGGAAATTGATCCTTCCAACCCGATTTTTTACTCCAACAGGGCCCAGGTACACATCAAGCTCGAGAACTATGGGTTAGCTATCGCCGATTGTGATCATGCTTTGCTGTTAGATCCCGGTATGGTGAAAGCTTACTACCGGAAAGGTGTGGCTCTCATGGCCATTTTACGATACAAGGAAGCGCAGGCATGCTTTAAGGCGATTTTGGCTAAAGTGCCCAACGACAAACTCACGCTAGAGAACCACAAACAGTGTGTTAACTACTTGAAGAAGCAGGCGTTCGAGCGAGCCATCGCATCTGATGATAAAGAGCTTCTTGTCAATTCGCTCGACTTAGAATCAGTGCTCATTGAAAAATACTGGGAAGGTCCTGAGCTCAAAGTGCGTGCTCCAGCTGTCAAGATCCCTGATATTAGAACCGTTGACATAGAAGGTTTAGACCACAGCTACCTCAAGTACATGATCCAATTATTCAAAGACGGAGGAAGACTCCCAAAGAAACATGTGTTCGCTATTGTTGCCAAAGTGTACTCTATTTTAAGGCATGAAAACACAATGGTTGAAGTAGCATTACCGCACTCTAAAATCGATCAACTGAGCTACACCCCAGAGACTATTGTCTTAGAGGACGGTAAGAAATTGACTGTGGTGGGTGATACCCATGGCCAATTTTACGATGTTTTAAACTTGTTTGAAAAATTCGGTAAGGTATCACCACAACACGTCTACTTATTCAATGGAGATTTTGTCGATAGGGGTTCATGGTCATGTGAAGTGGCTCTTTACTTGTATATGCTCAAAATCTTATACCCCCAGTCTATTTTCATTAACAGAGGTAATCACGAGACCAACGATATGAACAAGACCTATGGATTTGCTGACGAGTGTGAACATAAGTACTCCAAGAAAGTGTTTGAAGCATTTGCTGAATCGTTTGGTGCTTTGCCATATGCCACTCTCATCAATGGGTCGTACTTGTGTATGCATGGAGGACTTTTCTCAAGAGACGATGTGACCCTAGAAGAAATCAAGACATTCAACAGGTTCCCCAACTCAGGCTCAACGCAGCCGCCACGTGATGGAATAGCAATGGAACTTCTTTGGACAGACCCACAACCTGAACTCGGCAGGTCACCCTCTAAGAGAGGCATTGGTATGCAATTTGGACCAGATATCACCGAGAGATTCTGTCTCCAGAACAAGATCCGTAAGGTTTTGAGATCACACGAAGTGAGAATGGGTGGAGTGGAAGAAGAGCATAATGGAAGACTCATTACTGTTTTCTCTGCCCCTAATTACTGTGACTCTACTGGTAACCTTGGAGGAGTGGTTCATTTCACCGAGAACAAGGACTACGATGCCACCAAAGATGATGGTGAAGGCTACAGGAAATCACAGGACGACAATGCACCATGGCAACTCGATACAGAAGTTTTCCATGCCGTGCTGCACCCAGATTTGAAACCTATGGCGTACTCTAAGAGTGGATTTGGGTTTTAGAAATGCGGAACAAATAGACAACTTACATCATGAGACCGCAACAACCAGAAGTAGACGACGACGACCAGCCCGATGAGTGGGATCAGAGAATCATAAACACTGGATGCCATCAAGAGAACCTTGACCTCCAACTTTGTCACGCTGATACTGGCGACTGGCGTCAGTGCGCTAAGCAGCTCGAAGCTTTCAGGAAGTGCTGGGCTGAGCACAACAATAACGTCAGAACCAGCACTGTCGACAACTGATGCGGCACCAGATGAGCGGCTTGTGGTTCTGTGAGCTTTGGCGTGTCAACTGTATCTAGTCATGTATATAACCTTTCAATGTAACTTTGATTCTTCACTTGACGCGAGTAATTGAAAACTATGAATCATGTTTAAGCCCACACAAACGCGACGTTCTACGCCCCCGTCGTCTCCGGCACCGCCATCACTGCTGGTGCTGCCGTCGCAAGGTGCTGGTGCTCGAAATCCCCAGTCAGACCCCGTCACGGTCGACCTGATCTCAATTGAGTCTGAAGACGACGACGACTTTGTGGATGTGTTGCCAGAAAAAATCAATAACGAGTCCCAGTTGCAGTCTGAAATTGACAGGCTCAAGCGTGAGAGCTCACAGAAGTTTCGTGCTCGTTGGGAAGATATCATTCAGCGATACACCGCTATAGATGATGCCACTGAAAGTGACGAAATCGATCTCGCTTCAGGGAAGATCATAGTCGATAATGGTCACCTCAGCTCATTGAAGCTGTATCTGATTCCGCAGCATGGCACTCTTGTCAACAACGGAGTGTGGGCTCCCGATTACGACGAGGAAAGACATAGATCAGCTTCTTTGAAAAGAGAAAACCGGAAACTCGTGAAGAAACAAGCTTTGAAACTTCAATTGAAAGCTCAACATGATTTCACTAACTCCAAGAAGTCGAGTGATTCCCCCGAGAGAAAAGTGTCGCCTACACGTAAAGCTGAGCCTGATGATATTCTATTGATGAACCCATCACCCACTAAGAAGCTCAAATCTAATATCTTATCTGAGTCAGAACTGGACCTCGAAGATCCTCCAGATGTTGCAGAAGAAGACACTGATATCAATGGTGGTGGTGAAGAAGACAATCCTTTCATTATACATTTACCTGAAGTGAGCCCAGTACCAGAAAAAGCATACCCAACTTTGACCATTGTTGACAGACCTGAACCCGAATCTGTACCCGATAACGAGATAATTGTCATCTCTGACTCCGAAGACTCCGAAGACTCTGAAGGTGGTGTGGATGATTTCTCGATAGTCAATGAGCCAACTTCAACCTCACTCGATATCCAGCCTGCTATTTATGAGTGCTGCTTCCTGTGTCACTACTGTACGGGTAACAAGAAGCTTTTCGAGCGACACCTCGTTACCTCTCACACAACTGAGCTATACATTTTGGGGTATCCCATACCGATGGAGGACGTTGATTTACAGAAACGAGTTCATGTCACTGAGGATATGGCACAGCGACTATCGCTAGTGTTTCCCTTAGTCATGGATACTCCTTTGCCTCCGGTCTCTAGTGACGGTAACATGTTCGTCTGCAGGCAGACTTTGAACAAGAAGCAGTGCAAGAAAGAATTCATATCCGAGCACGAGCTCCACTACCATACTAGTCAGGCTCCTCACTTGTGTTCTAGCAGACGACAAGTATACATGTGTCCCATACTCGGGTGTGGGTTCTTGACGGACGAGGGTTACCAATCGTGGAGGTCACATTGTATTGAAGCAAAGCACCTGTTGCATAGAAAACGATTTGACATCACCTCTAGTGAAAAAGGCCACCACTCACAGCAAAATGACAGTTACCAGATGAGCAATGGAACTATGGACGCTCAACCAAACAGCATCACTCATGAAGGCCGCATCATCCAACCACACAACATCACTCACCTGGTCCCCAACACTCCTCTCGACGAGTTACCCATCGAGCTACCGAGACATGCAACAATCGAACGCGAGCTCGAGTCGCTCTTCAACAGCGACGAAGACTAACGATGTAATATATGTATTATATACAGTGATTCTATTTACAATTAGGCTGTGTCATTTAAGTCGTACTTTTTGTCTTGTTGCTTGGGTTTGAAAGCATCGGTACCTTTGATGTACTTGTCGAACGCATCGTTCCTCTCAGGGAATGGTCTTGGCCCCACAAGTCTAATCATATCTTCCCTGGTCAACACTTCTTTCTTGTACAATTCTTCAGCCACTTTATCGACCAAGTCGAGCTTCTCAGTAAGAAGTTTCTTACATGCAACGTATGCATCATCAATCAACCTCTTGACTTCAGTATCGATGGTTCTGGCTGTTGACTCAGAGTAAGAATGGTGTACTTTGAATCCACCACTGTCATCTCCACTATCATAGTAGATACTTCCAACTTTATCAGACATTCCCAACTTCAACACCATCAGCTGTGCCATTTGGGTGATCTTTTTGAAATCATCTGAAGCTCCACTGGTGACAGTGTCAAAATGCAATTCTTCACTGACCCTTCCTCCAAGTGTCATGATCATTCTGTGCCTATATTGCTCTTCAGAAACGAGATATTGGTCTTTAGGTAAGTATTGAGCATATCCCAAAGCACCTTGTCCTCTTGGAATGATGGAGACTTTGACAAGCGGGTCAGCAAACTCCAAAAACCAGCCACAAATAGCATGGCCTGCTTCGTGGAATGCAACAGTTCTTTTCTCTTCCAATGATAAAACTCTAGACTTCTTCTCCAAACCGGCAACAACTCTTTCAATAGCTTGTTCAAAGTGAGGAACATCCACTGATGTAGCATCTTCTCTAGCTGCAATTAAAGCACCCTCATTACAACAGTTAGCAATATCAGCACCAGCAAATCCTGGAGTCAATGCACTCAATCTTCCGGCTAACTCGTCGATAGCTTTGTTTTTCAATTCCTGGTACTTGTTGAAGTCGATATCCTTTTGAGTAGCTTTAATATCTTCATCACATTTCAATGTTAACTTTGATAAATGCACTTTGAAAATATCTTTTCTACCTTCAACATCAGGAACATCAATTGAGATGTGTCTGTCGAATCTACCAGGTCTTAAGAGTGCTTTATCCAAGATATCTGGACGATTAGTACCAGCTAACACCACAACATGATCAGAAGAGTCAAAACCATCCATTTCAACCAACAATTGATTCAAAGTATTTTCTCTTTCGTCATTGCCTCCCATTTTACCATTGCCTCTTTCTTTACCAATGGCATCAATTTCATCAACGAAAATAATGGCTGGTGCCATTTCACGAGCAGTCTTGAATAAGTCACGTACTCTTGAGGCACCCACACCCACAAACATTTCAACGAATTCAGAACCTGAAACAGATAAGAATGGAACACCAGCTTCACCAGCTGTTGCCTTTGCTAACAAAGTTTTACCGGTACCTGGAGGACCAGATAAAATGGCACCTCTTGGAATTTTAGCACCCAATTTTTCGTACTTGGTTGGATCTTCTAAGAATTTGACAAATTCCATAATTTCTTCTTTAGATTCTTCACAACCAGCAACATCTTTGAATTTTATTTTGACTTCAGTTTCTTGGTTGAATAATTTGGCTTTAGATTTACCAATTTTAAAGATTCCACCGGGACCACCTCCGCCCATACCTGAAGAGCTTGCTCTTCTGAAGGTTAAATACCATAAACCACCAATAAGTAAAGCAGTAGGTAAAATAGGGAGAAGGTAGTTGAGCCATGAACCTCTTTCTTCGTATGAAATTGGTAATCTTTCATCGATTGGGATTCCGAGATTATCCTGGGTTTTATTCATTTCATCTTCGAAGAACTCCACAGAACCAATTGTGAAAACCACTGCTGGTCTTCCAGAGAAAGTCTGGAATGTTTGGTCAGAAACAGCACCAGGAATCAATTCAGCTTCAACTGCATATTTGTTTATGACGGTCAATTTTGTTACGAGACCTTTTTGCAAGTAGTTTGTCTTGAAATCTTGGAATGATAATTCGTTACGTTCGCCAGAATTGAACATGGATAAGTAGAAACTGAATAATACAGTGAACATCAAGAAAGCACCAAGTCCTCTAGCAATTTGCTTGTTATCTACTTGATAAATTTTGATATTTTTGAAGTCTAAATCTGGGTTCTTTTTCTTCATTCTTTGTCTGATTTCCTCTCTTAATTTTTTTTCTTCTTCGTCCATTTCCTTGTCTTTCTTCTGTTTATCGTCTTTGGGGTCTTTATCATCTTGTTTGTTGTTGAGTAAAGAGGATTGCTTGAAATTGAGGCATGTAGAAGTCGAAAATGGTCTCCACAAGCGATTTTGATTGCGGGAAATCGGCTTATGACCACCACTTAAGACTCTCTTCAGCCATAAGGCTGTAGCTAAGCTCAGTCTTGACGCAAGTGCCGTGAACTCGGGTCGAAGCGCCCGGACACCTTGTGTAAGTAGCATATTGGAGGCGAAAAAAGAGCGATTTTTTTCGTGGATGCGACAATCACTCAGAGGTGGTTAATATGCAGGGACTCGATTGCAAAACACTACTGGACGTCTGAAGCAAGGCACTTGGAGGGCAATTGTGATATTAGACGCGGAAATCGGTTGCTAGGGTCTGCTTTTGTGTTGTGTCCAATTTTGAGGAAATTTCCTGGTCTTACAACCACAATACGGTCCCATTACGTCAATGTCGGAAAAACTCCAATTAAGGTTTTACACAATCCAATGCAATGTTGGTCGAATTCAAAACACGCTTACAAAAGTGTAACTGTCGAATTGGGGCAGTAATCAATTTTTCAAACACTCTGTTTAGCTGAACCCTTGCAGACAGGAACTCTCATTTGGGCCACAAATTAATTACTGAAGAAAAAGTTCTCGTTTGTACTTGGCTACTCTTTATTTAAACACTGGCATTTAATGATCGAATACGACAGTAGGCCCGTGCTATTGGACAGCACGGACCGGTCGATACTACGTGAACCCATTAAACTCGACAAAAAGTCTGTATCTTCATTCAACTCCGACGGGGCCAACCCTTTACCATCAAGTCCAAACTCATTCAAGAATATCAACAGTGATGGAATGGGCAATGAGACTTCTCCTAGCTCGTTCAACGAAGAAGAGACTCATGAAATATCTCAAACAACTTTCACATCGCTCACCAATTCCAATTCGACATTGAAACTTCACACCCATGAAATTGACCCCTTGCATATCCCAAATGACACGAAAATTGATCACAAACCTCCTCCTGGGACCTTGTTCAAACCACACAGTCTAGCTAGCCATAGACGTCACACTGCACCAGTAGTGGAAACCATAAATTCACGGGTGAAACAGGATGTCTCACATCTAGCTGATGTAGATTCTAAAAGATCTTCAGTTACTAGTGACCATGTTTCAGCCAAAAAACCACCAGTAACACCAGTCAAGTCTCCAAGAGCAAGATCAAGTCTCGATCTTTTCAGACGCTCAAGCAATATCGATTCAACAAATAGCGAGATTCAACGCATGAGGAACTCACTATTAGTCAGACGCAACACCAAAAAGAGAAGAAAAGATTTCCTAGATGACGACAAAGTCATCATTGGTAACAAAATTAGTGAAGGTCATGAAAACTTCGTCATGGCTTACAATATGTTAACAGGAATCAGAGTGGCAGTTTCTAGTTGCTCTGGCGTTATGAGGAAACTCACAGATGAAGATTTCTCCAGTTACAAGAAACTTACCTTCAATATGGATGGTAGCCAAATGACACCGTCATCAAAGTATGATTTTAAGTTTAAAGATTATTGTCCTGAAGTTTTTAGAGAACTAAGGACTTTATTTGGATTGGATCCAGCTGATTATTTGATATCCATTACTGGTAAGTATATCTTATCAGAATTGGGTTCACCAGGGAAGAGTGGTTCATTTTTTTACTTCTCCAGAGATTACAGATACATTATCAAAACTATTCATCATTCAGAGCATAAACAGTTGAGAAGAATCTTGAAAGATTATCATCAACACGTTAAAAACAATCCTAATACTTTAGTAAGTCAAATTTATGGATTGCACAGGGTCAAAATGCCATTAACAAATGGAGTCAAAAGGAAAGTTCATTTCCTCGTTATGAATAATTTGTTTCCTCCTCACAGGGATATTCATTTGAAGTACGATTTGAAAGGTTCAACATGGGGAAGGCTTACCAAAACTGACAAAGATACTGATTATTCAAAAGTTACCCTAAAAGATTTGAATTGGCTTGATAGACACGACAGCATTAAATTTGGACCTGAAAAACGAAAGATTTTTTTCAAGCAATTGGAGTCAGATGTGAAATTCTTGAAAGCAACAAATGTCATGGACTATTCGTTGTTATTAGGAGTTCATGATGTTAAAAAAGGTAACAGTAACGACCAACCTAACAAATTATCAATTTTTGATCCCAAGTCTCATGAAAAGCGGACAGTTATCAGCACAAATCCTACATTCATCAATAGGGATGATTTACCCAGTGAAGTGTTTAGAGGTCGGTCGAAATTCATCTTCTATGGTCATGATGGTGGCATACGATCAACCAATGAAAATAATGAGCCACTGGGTGAAATTTATTACATGGGAATTATTGATTTCCTTACCAACTATTCATTTAAAAAGAGACTTGAAACTCTTTGGCGTTCATTAAGCCATCAAAGATCAACAATTTCAGCATTACCAGCACGAGAATATGGAGACAGATTCTTAAAATTTATTAAAAAGGGTACAACAAATTCCAAACAGAAAAACCAATAGATATGAGACTTCAGTGTTCTGGCAACTACTTGAATCCATCAAAGGTGTAATGATTAAATGTACAACAGAGTAAGACTTAAAAAAGAACTAATGCTCCAGGAGGGGTTTGAACCCACGACCGTCGCGTTCCTCACACGACCGTGACTTTAGGCATAACCAAATCAGTCGTAATACGGCTATAAGCACGAAGCGCTAACCTCTGCGCCACTGGAGCATTTGTTCGCTTATATGCCGGATTATAACTGACTATATGGAAAAGGTGGTTTGAGAGAAGTTTGCCTTGAAGGGAGAACTGATTCCTTAAAAGACTTGAGGTGTGGTTGTGGTGATTTGAGTGAAGTGTTGGGACGCTTTGGCAATTGGCTAAAAGACCGATCTACAAATCTCATTCTCACCAATGAAAAATGAAAACCATGAACCCATTTAGGAATGTTCAATTCTACAGGTCAATTGTGATTACGCAATCTCCTGCAAGTGTTAGTGGTAAAGTGCAGACGGTGACGGCGATAACGAATATCCAGAATGTGGAACAACTAACAAATACAGACATTATAGAGGGGCCAGTAATTAAGCCAATAGGCGAGAGCTCATCAGTTTTATCGGTGGATGTACCGCCATCAGTGCCTATTCTGATCAAGAGAGGGGCTCTTATGTCGATCTATGGGATCAGTAGCATGCAGTTGTCATCAATCAAGAATCTGCTCGAGTTTATCAACCCATTTAAGCATATCATCTATGGGAATTTCAATGTTGTTTACCAACGGTTGATTTCCACCAGTAAGTTCTCAGTGTTGTTGCTGACCAACAGAAGGTCGTGGTTCAATTTCCTGAAACTCACAGACAACGGGACGTTCACGGTCTTGAATCTCGATGGGTCAAACGACTGGGCTCTACTTCAAAAGAAGAATCTACAAATGTTCATTGGTGACTCCTTGGGGTTACACAGTGCGAGACTCCCAACAAGAATCAGTAGAAGGCTCGCTAAGAGCCTTGGGTTGCCTACAAATACCTCAACTGGTTTGTTTAAATGGTATAATTTCAGCTACTTGTTGCTCACAGGAAGAGGTCAAGTTGGACTCACGGGAAACGGCACAATATTCAATGTCAATTTAAACGAAGGAGAAGAGATTCTCATCAACAAGAAGAACTTGTTGGCCCTCACAGTCAATGGTGCACATGACTTGCAAAACTGTATTCTTAAATACCAGCCTGGCGGTGAGGTGATAGAATCATCAATCAAGATCTCTAACAAATACTTGAAAACAGTATTGAACTACTTGGGATTATTCAAGCAAAAGTCTTACAACTACATCGTTGGCAATGAGAGTTTCGTCAAAGTCATTGGACCAAGAAACTTGTTGGTTCAGTCTGATGCCAAATTCAAAGTACCAGAGTTGCCGACTGAAAATTTATCGCTTAAGAAGTTTACAAGCAAGTCTTCTGACTACTTAAACTACGTCAAGGTATCAGCACAAAAGGCGGGAATCTCAAGTACCAGTAACTTCAGGGATTCAATTAATCCCAAGCTTTAGTATTGATAGAAATGTATTAATGCTATTCAGGTAACAATGCTAATGGTAGTGAACTTGTGGTTGATGGAGTGTATTGTGTATTATTGAACATGTGAGTTGAATCGTGCTAGACTTCGGACAACCACTTAATTTGGTTCGTGAAACTCTGAAGTTTTCTTGCTGAAATCAATCAAGTTGTTGGGATTAGATAACTTTCGAGTCTCTTGGGTCTTTGGTGTGTTCACTAGTGGTGGAAGTTTAACGTTATTCTCATTAATGTTGACTTTATCGTTATTCGTTTGAAAGTATGTCTCAAGTGATGGTAAATTAACTGGAACTGCCTTTTCACTGACATCATAATGCAATTGTGATGATGGTGGATATTGATAGTACTGCGGTAAATGTTCACTTATTTGTTGAATAGTTCCTGCTTGATTCGAAATGTTCCCAAACATTCTATCTGATTGGTCTTGTGCAAAACTATTGATATTCTTGTATGATTTGGTATCTTGTGTATCCTCATTCGAACTAGTGGGTTCAGTGGCATTAGTAAGTTGTTGTCGTGGGTTACTGAATATTGCTGATTGTCCTGATCCTGAGAAAGTATTACCAGAATTGTATCCTGAACCAGAAATAACCCCTGATCCATAACCTGATCCTGATCCTGAATTTGACATATTTGCTGATGCTGAATTGATTGAGCCATTTTCAGCAGATTGTGAACTCTTACGTTGACTTTGTCCATTGGCAATATCTTCTAATTGCTCATCCGATGATGTTAAAGCATAAGTGCTTGAAGAATCACCAGTACTAGAAACAGAATCTTCAGTGTCAATATCCATTGCATCCGCTGATTGATTATCCTTCTTTATTGTTTTAGCTCCAGGCTCTTTCTTGACAATAGGATTGGATGATGTTCCATTATGGCCAGGGTCTTTTAAGGAGGCTGAACCGTTGTGGCTAGTGCCATTGTGTTTATGTTTGTGGCTTAATCCGCTTATAGATGTACCTTTAAGGCTAGGAGCGTAGGAACTCCCATGACTCGTGCCTTCACTTGAACCATTTCCATTGGAATTTGAACCAAAAATACTGGAAGCATTACTACTGCCATATTGTGAATTATCAAGGTCCACTGGAATCGGCTCAGTCGGTTCAATGCCATCGTTAGAAGAACGAGGTTTATGTTGCAACGGTATACCTGATATATGATCATTCATCTTCTTTTTCATTATTTTTAACCTTTCAAATGGTAAGAAAGATTCATGATTATGATGCAAAATACCATTTTTATTATTGTTTCCACCGGGCGGTGGCATATGAGATGATGGTACTTGAAATTCTGGTTTACCGGATGTATCTATTGTTCCTGGAGGTACTTGTTTCACTTCGAGATGATTTGTATTGGTTGAGTATTTTGAGATGACTTTATTCAATGCACTGAAAAGGTCAGACCATTTGAACACTTTGAGATCTTTTTCGATATTTCTTGGACGAGGATCTTCCATTGACATCAATAGCCTGAAAAATCTTTGATAGTTTTTGTTTGAACGAGATATTGTGTATGGCTTTAGTGATTGCAAGTTTCTTCTTACTCTATTTTTTTCTTCAATAGTGAAACTTTCTTGTACCAAATATTCGAGTAAAAGGATTACATCAACAGAAGTAACAATATGGAGTTCTTTCTCTTTCCAAAGAATACAAGATATTATTGCAGCATCATTTGTGAATTCTGATTTTTTTATAGGACGAAATTTCACCAAATAGTCAGTTGGTGAGAGTTTGATAAAGTTGAATTTAACTAGACGTCTCTCGTTTTGTTTTTCTTCTTCAGTCCAATCTTGAGTCATTTCCATTGTATCAGTTTCGAAAAGTAATTTAACGGGAGTATTTACCAAGCTAAGATTTTTACGAATGAACTCTGGATCTAATGACGAAGTCCTAACCATATTTGGTTGGCCGGAGTATTCGTGAGACCGTTCCATATTGCTGGAACTTGTGGGTGGTAATTAAATCTCAATAGTCAAGGGTATTGAAATTGCTAATTAAAAACAGTATTCGATAATCTCAATAAAAGATATTGTTAAACAATATGTCTCAAACAAAAATGATGTTGGAAGGGGATCCTCCGAATATAAAAGTAAAAGATTTGGCGTGGCTAGTGAAAAAAAATGAGACAGGAAATCATTGCTATTCGCCGCAATTAATTTTTTTAAATTGTTTGACTTCCATTGCTGTGGCTAGTAATAGCGAAATTCTCAATTTCGTAATTGTACTAGATTTGACTGTTTTTTTAAAAAAAATAGTTCGGTTGCTCGATTTGACGATTGTTAGTACGTCATTGCAAAAGTTACTTTATTTGTTAATGTCTGATGATATCCTTGACAATATTTATCACACTAACGATAACTTCAACTGCCACTAATGCAATAACAATGTACTCGAGATTTTCTTCATGTGAATGACCAAGTTGCTCTTTGAGCATCTGTAAAAGATCACTAATGACCTCAAGTCGCTGGTTCAATAACTCAACTCGCTGGTTAATCTCAAGGTATCCTCTCGTTGCTTGATAAATTGGCTCTAGATGCGGCTCAACCCACATGAGCTCTGGTGAATCTAGCACTGATCCATGTAAATTAATATTGATCCTTAGTATGAACAATTCTCCGATTGACTTCATTATCTCTGTTCTATTCATTTCCACTTTACCTGTTTGAGCAATTTGCTGTGGAATATCTTCGGTATCCTCGATAGTGTTGTTGACTAATTCCTCAAAAAGCGAAATCTTCACTGATTGGGCAATAGCATGACTTATAGAAAGCTTAAGCATGTAGTTGGAATCATCACTGAGAGTTATGAAATCATTGTAGATTCTCGGTTGATAAGATTTGGTGATGTAATAATTTAGCTCTTCCACCTGAACATCTTCATTTGATAATTTTTCACTCTCAAATTTAGCCAAGTCAATCAAGAATGATTGTTCCTCTCTTATTGAGTACCCCCACATGACGACAACTCCATATTCAAACACAAAAATTTCACTTCGCTTACCAACATCGATTTCTCCTCCTTCATCTGCTAATCGCATATACTTGTGTTGCTCGTCGTTGTCACTACGCCAGTCCTTGTACATGAATGGCGTGTACAAACATTCGTCAAAAAGCTTGGGACTGGTGTTGTGGATTCTCTTTCTATCCTTGAACCACCGGAGTAGCTCCTTCATTTTATAACTTCCGCAAGTACAATAAGCCGTTACACGTGGGAGTAAGTCTCTATGACCTCTCCCCAAAGTCTCAGCGTCTTTCCTGGCGGGAGTATCAGTAATTTTTTTAACTTGGGAGTACACCGTTCCGTCGTGGCCAGCATCGTCGAGATTTGGTGGGTCCTCCGGTAAGAGTTTCATACGTTGAGACGTTCTAGACGTTCTTTGTAGTCCAAGTTTGGACGAGGGATTCACAAGTTGTTTCTTGATCGGTTTGAGGTCGTGATCTTTCAGGGATGAATTACCAGCAGGTCCAATTTTCACATTTTGAGCTTGGGAAAATGACACACTGGCACTATTGGTCGATAGTAGTGGCGTTGTATCGTTGGATGTAGACATGGTTAGAAATGTTACTCAATTGTAATTGACAGATTAAAATAAGATCGTTATGCAAAGCGAGCCTTTTGTTCTTCACACACCTCATCGATTTTATTCTTGTCTTTAATGATAAAGAAACAGCACAAGAAGACAACACAGTCTTCTAGAAGACATGCGTTCTCCTCCTTCCGGGAGCGAGTAGACGCCATGAAAATCGAGCCAAATCTCAACTTGTCCAAGCGAGTTTACGACTATACAGATGAGTCTCATTTTATCACCACACTTGAGCATTGGAACGAGGTTAATTTAAGTGGTAATTTCACTGATTTTGTGTATGAAGTGTCTTCCGTTTCCCACAGCTTACCCCAGATCCTCCATCACAAGGCAAAAATTTTTAAAGCTCTTCATCTGCATATTGAAAAAAATGATATCCACTCAGTTCAGCCATTGCTTGAGCTTTTGTCACAGTTCATCCATGATCTTGGTCCAGACTTTCTTGAGTTCTACCCTGACACCATACGTCTTCTCACAACATTAGCTTTGGCTACTGACCCTAATGACTTGCAAAACAATAATAACTCTTCTAACTTGTTGGAGTGGGTGTTCAACTGTTTAACGTTCATCTTCAAGTACTTGAGTAGAAGCATCACCGCTGACTTCAGAACCACTTTCGATATCTTGCTCCCCATTTTGTCTTTGACTAAGAAGACTTACATCTCCAGATTCTGTGCTGAAGCGCTATCGTTCTTGATCAAGAAAATGAAATCCGACCAGTTGGGCCTGGCAATTGACTACTTGTTGATAGAGAACTTACAAACGTTGCAGGATAACCAAACGTACAAGGAAGCTCTTGTAATCATCTTTGCTGAGTCTATCAAGAGTACAAAATCTGTGTTCAATTCTAGAGCCAATACCATTTTCTCCCACATCTTAGCAGCAAGTTTAGGTGAACTTAAAACAAACATCATCATCTCAGGTATACTTGCTAATGTTTTCCAGCATGGTTCCGCTGAGTCAGTGGTACCATTCATCAATTCCACTTTACTGCAAGTCAATAAAAGTATAGAATCTTGTGAGCCTGCTTCTTTGGTGTACCTTGTGGAAATTGTGGCAACTTTGGTATTCGCTGAGTCTGGTAAGAAGATCTCCAACTGGGCTCAAGTCTTTGAAACAGTTGACATTTTGATCAAAAGATTGGAATCCACTCCAGTTGATTCAAGAACTGCAGATGCCACTTCATACTGTCTCACAATTCTCATAAGAAACAGTGACCCACTCAACTTGACCAAGAACTCCAAACATATCATTGAGTTCATCTCAAGCTTCAACGATGGAAGGTACTTCTTGTCGTTTGTGTCTGCTACCAACGAAATTTGCCTGTCAAAGATCCCTAATTTGAACATCAACAACCACTTACAGACATTTATTAACAACACCACTGATGAACACGTCTTGAAACAAATATCTTTGCTCATACTCAGCTCATCACATTTTGCATCCACTGTCTCTGTCCCAAAACACCTTCAGCAAAGAATCATAGACTCTATCGACGACGATTTCAGTGCAGATGATTTACAAGATCTCTTCTGGAAGTTGAATCTATTACGTGCTTCTAAAGATGACGCATCTGTGGATACTGCATTGCAAGTATTCCACAAACTCATAAAAATGATTGATGGTACCTTGTTTCTTGGTGATATCATTGGTGTGACGCTTTCCATTCTTGCTAGTGCCAGCACGTCTAACACAGAGCTGATCATTACCCAGACAATTATCAATTTTGAAGATTTGAGAAGGTCTGCGATCTTTATTGAGTCTTTCACCCAACTTTTGAAGACCACGAGCATTGAGGAGCCCTTGGCAATGGACCTTGTCAGCTTGATGGGACAGAACTTGAAGCTTGATGATAACAGAGCTCGTCTAGCAACTCTTGAGCTCATCATAAGTCTATACAATAAGATTGGTCAGGATGTTCCTGAGATCTATACCCAAATGAGAACTTTAGATCAAGTACCCTTGTTTCTAAACAATGGAAGAGACATCAAGCTCAGAACAAGAAACTTGATTCTTTCGTACCACCAGTTGGCCTCCAAAACGGAACTTCAGTCAAAGAACCTCGTTAGTTTCTTGTTTGGTATGCTTACCAATAAGTTTCAGCCCTCATGGGAAGGGGTCTGGGAGAACATTGCTGTAATTAAAGGGATATGTGGAGACCTCATCTGGGAGAATGCTTATGAGCTCATGATCAAGAACTATGACGACCAAGTCAGAGACTATTCCAACCTTCCGCTAATGATGCTTGATGACGACTCTGTGGAGTTGAACTTCGCTGATGAAAGAATGAAGAACAGTTTCAGCGAGCTCGAAAGGAAGTACTACTCCAAGTTTAGGTCTGTTCCCTTCTCCATCATTGAGTATGCACAAGAAGAGAGCACAAACCTCGTCTACAGTCCCCTCATAAGACACCAAGCTATCCAAACACTTCTTACGGTACCAGATGTCGCAGAAAGCAACTACCAACAAATGTTGTCTTTGGTCTACATGGACTCAACCGAGAGTGGATGGTCTACCAAAGATAGAAACTCCTTGTTGCTGGTGTTTGCCAAATTCAAGAACTTGAAGAACATGAAACAATCTGACAAATTCTACAACAAATTGTTGGACCTTCTTGGAAGTAAGAGGCTACCAACCCAAAAACTTGCGTTGGATGTGATCATCAACTTCAAGATTTCTGCTATAACCAAGTATAAGGACAACTTGAAGAATCTTCTTGATGATACATTGTTTCGTGATGAACTTACAACGTTTTTGACCAATGATAATGATTCCAGCATCGAAGAGTCTGATCTTCAAACTCTCATGCCTCTTATCTTACGTATCTTGTTTGGCCGTGCTCAAGGTACACCACTGAGCAATAGTAAGATGGGCAAGAAAATAGCTGTCTTGAGCGTTTTACCAACTTTCAAGACTGATCAAATTATCGAATTCTTAGAAATTGCATCTGAAAAAGTTGGTTTCGGATCTTATGACGATTTGAATGAAGGTATTGAAAAGAACTTCGTTCATCTCAGAAGGATGAATGGTTTCATCAGTTTACTTACGGAGATTTATGACTCTTTAGGGTTCAGGTTTAGCGAAGCCCTTTCTCATACCATCGAACCTTTGATTTATTGTTTGGCTGTGGCTCAAGCTAGAGTTGGAGCAGAACTAGAGGACAGTGACTCCAGTGACATTGAAGTCAAGGTTGCTAAGAATATCAGGCAAATTGGTATGAGGTGTTTGAACAAGTTGTTCTCTCTTTTAGGTACGTCTTACAACTGGGACTCATACATTACATCCATTTATGAACTTGTACTCAAGCCCAGAATGGAGAACTTCGCTGTGGAGAACTTGCAGCAAGTGTCGTCTCTTATGAAGTTGATGATGGGCTGGATCAAAAGTCCAAATGTTGCAAAGCTTTTGCTTATTGATAATTTGACCCCTGCTAAAAGTATCATTGACTTGTTGGCCAACAGGAAAGCTAAAGACGAAGTTGTTGCTGCTTCTTTAAGTTTTGCTGCTGACTGTTTGCAGACTTCTCTTGATGATGAGGCTTACTACATGTTGTTGGCAATTTTGGTTGAAGCATTGTTGAAAAATCTCCCAGAGATAATTCAGAATTCTACCGACAATGAAATCATTAGTAAAGCTGTCACTATCTTGTTGCTCCTTATTGATGGAGAGTACATTGATAACGAGCCAACCAGAATAGCTTTACTTAATTCTTTGACTAAAGCTATGGACAAGCCAATGAATAAGGTGCCAATATCAGAGAGACAGAAGATGTTGATCTCCTTGACTGCTTTGATTGGTGATTATGAAGGAACATTCGAAGACTTCCTACCATACTATACAACATTCTCTAAGGCCTTCAAAGAGTTGACAGAGAAGCTGTTGAGAGTTGAGTTGGTTGCCTTATTCAACAGCATTGGAGCCAAGTTTCCACAAGTTTCAGAAGTTGCTGATATTCTTGAAGGTATGAACTCTTACGCTAATGTCAGGTTAGGGGAACCTGATTTTGAAAAACGTATTGTTGCCTACAAGAAAATCAATGAGGAATTATACACAACATTCAATGCCACACAGTGGCTTCCTATCATTAACTGTGCTTTATTTTTCATCCAGGATGAGGAAGAGTTGGTGGTGAGAAGTAATGCAGCTTACATTTTGAATCATTTCGTTGAGGGCATTGCTGAGCAGAGTGAAGAAGAAGCAAAACCACTTGTGCACTTGCTCAAAGATCTTGTTTTGCCGAACATTCGTCTTGGTATAAGGTCCAAAAAGGACGTTGTGCAAGCCGAATACATTGGAGTACTTGGTTATACGGTGAAGAACTCGAAATATTATTCTGATCTCGATGACATGAAGGTGTTACTTTTTGGAGATGATGATGAAGCTAATTTCTTCATCAACATCTGTCACATCCAAACACATCGTCGTCAAAGAGCTATCAAGAGAGTTTCAGAGCTCAGAAATCAATTGTCATCTAACAGTATTTCCCATTACATTTTACCAATTGTTGAATCCTTTGCATTGAACACTGATGAAAAACTCAGAAATGTTGCGTTTGAAGCTTCTAATTCCATTGGGTCTCTCGTGAGGTGTATCACTTGGAATCAATACAAAGCTATCATGAAGCGTTACATCGCTAAAGTTAAAAGTGCCAAAGAGGACACCTTGAGAATCTGTGTTTCACTCGTTGTTAGTGTTGCTAAATCACTCTACCATTCTATCATTGCGCAGAGAGAAGGTAAGACAGAAGATGCAATTAAAGACTTGCCCACAAAACAACTGGATCTTGACAGTATTATCTTGGAAGATTTCATTCCAACCATATCCAAGATTTTGGACGTCAGAAACGACGAGACCATTGTCGATCGTGTTCAATTAGCAGAAGCTTTAGTTGGGTTCATCAGATGTATTTCAGAGAACCTTATCGAAGAAAGGCTCCCTGGTCTTCTCACATCAACCTGTCAAGTTCTTAGATCGAGGTCAGAAGAGTTAAGAGATGCATCAAGGAAGTCTCTTTGTCACATTGCCACAGAGCTTGGTGCTAAATATATCAAGTTCCTCATCCAAGAGTTGAAGAGTGCCTTGACAAGAGGTTCACAAATTCACGTTTTGAGTTTCACATTGCACTCACTATTGGTGGCAGTTCAAGCTACTTTGGAACATGGTGATTTGGATGATGCAAGTTCTTTAATAGTAGACATCATCATGGAAGACACGTTTGGTGCTGCTGGTCAAGAGAAGGACGCTGAAGGTTACACCAGTAAGATGAAAGAAGTCAAGCACAAAAAGAGTTTCGATTCTGGTGAAATTCTTACTGCCAACATCTCGCTCTCCAACTTTGGCAAGATTCTTAATCCCGTCAAGCTTGTTCTTCAGGAAAGAATCTCACTTAAAGTGCAAAACCGTTTGGATGAGTTGTTGAGAAGATACGCTTTAGGGTTGAACCACAATGAAGAATCCACTTCTAGAAACATCTTGGTGTTGAGTTTCCAAATCAATAAGCAGGCCACTGAGGTATTCAAGTCCGAGGATAACAAAGATAAGCAAGTTAAACCTAAAGAGTCAGAAGATCATTTCCTCGTCAAACTCGATGCCAGACCAATGAAGACTCAGGTGGATTATACTCAGTACATGCATACTTTGCAGAAATTCTCCTTCGAACTCTTGAGGGCTGCTATCTCCAGACATGAGAGTTTACTCACTGTTGGAAACATGCAACAATTTGTACCATTACTTGAGCTTGGAGTCAATTCTGAGCATGAGGGACTTGCTGCCACCAGTTTCAGACTTCTCCATTCCATAGTCAGACTCCCATTCACTGAAGAAACCAACCAGACTTTCAAGACCTGTGCCAGGAAAGCTCTCAACATCCTTAAAGACAGTCCAAGTACCAATACTGAAGTTTGTCAAGCAAGTTTGAAATACTTGGCCACTTTGATCAGACACAAACCAGATGTTACACTTAAGCATACTGCTATAAGTTATGTGTTGGTAAGAATTCAGCCAGACCTTGAAGAGCCTCATAGACAAGGGTTAGCATTTAATTTCTTGAAGAGTGTTGTGGGACAACATTTTCTTCTCCCTGAAGTGTACGATGTGATGGACAGTGTTTCAAAGATCATGATTGTGAACCATAACCGTGAGATTAGAGACATGGCAAGAAGTGTCTACTTCCAGTTCTTGATGGAGTACGATCAAAGTAGAGGAAAGCTTGAAAAACAGTTCAAGTTCTTGGTCAATAATTTGAATTATGCTACGTCTGATGGTAGACTGTCAGTATTGGAGTTAATCCATTTGATTGTGAACAAAGCAGGAGAAGACCTTTTGAGTAAGTTGGCATCATCATTCTTTGTTGCATTGGCCAATATGCTCATTAATGATGACTCGAGCAGATGCAGAGAAATGGCAGCAGCAATTATTCTGAATGTTTTCAGCAAATTGAAGAAGATGGACAACATCGAGAAGTACATCTTTGCCTGGATCAACCAGGACGAGAACAAGACTCTTTTGAGATGTGGATTGAACCTTTACAAATTGTACATTGGACAGTTCAAGTTGGCAAACAGCAAGTTGAATGAAGTTGCACTTGCCAAACTCGAGAAGGTAATCAAAGAAGCTGCTAACATTGAGGAAGGACCAGACGTTGAATGGCAATTGGTGTATCAAGCATTATCGGTGTTCTCATCTATATGTTCCATCGAGAAACTTTCAATCGTGGACGATAAGTACGAAACCTGTTGGACTTCTATCATCGACACATTGTTGTTCCCACATTCGTGGGTCAGGTTGAATGCCTCGAGATTAATCGGAGTTCTCTTGAGCAATCTCGATGAATGCAAGTTTGAAGTTAGTACCTACACTGTTCAGACTATTGCATACAGATTGATTCGTCAATTGGCAGCACCCGGTGTCAGTGAAGACCTTGCCACACAAGCCACTAAGAACTTGGTCCTTATTGCCATGAGATGGGAAGCTACAGGCCAGGAATTCGAGGAGCCTCAGTCTGCTGATGGTAAGCCCAAATACAAATATGCCAACGATTTTTTGGTTCATCGTGCAGCAGCGATCATCAGACAAGAGACCAGAGATACAGTGCATGCTAAGAAAGCAGCCATGAAGTTGTCAGCGATGTTGATACAAGTGATGAATGGTGAGATGTTGGACAACGCAGCGCAGGAGATTCTTCTCGCCTTGTACAATTACAGCGATACCAACAGCACCGATGAAGAGTTGGTTACACTTGCGTCTGAGTGTAGTCTGATTATTGAGACCAAGCTTGGTGGGTCAAAGTACACCGAGATCTACTCCCAAGTGCAGAAGACTGTCAATGCCAGAAGACAAGACAGGAAAACTAAGAGAGCTCAGTTATCAGTTACAGCACCTGATGTGGCAGCCAAGAGGAAGCTCAAGAAACACGCCAGGTCTAGAGAGAAGAGGAAGCATGAAAAGGACGAGAACGGTTACTACCGTAAGAAAGCAAAGCATAGATAAATTGTACATTAGTTAATAGACTCATATCTAGATAGCATCAGGAGCGATCTCTTGTTTGACAGGGTCTTGAGGAGGTTCCAGTGCCTCTAAAGGCTCGGAGTGGATCTCTTCTAACACGCCGTCTTCACTCTTTTTACGATTGTACACTGCCATGGCCTTTTGGTATCTTTCTTTATCTTCTTCGAACAATTTGTAGTATGGTTTTTTAGCCTCGTCATCCAACGTCTTCCATGTGTCGATCAAGTGCTTGCCGACGTCAGGGATGCTATTGAGACTTTTACCTTCTTCCAAGGTGCCTCTCATACGCTCTTTCTCCTTGTCACAGAATATCAAGTAGGCGTTGGTGGGTCTTTTAGGGAGATTGGGGTCTCTAACTTTAGCCTTGGATGTGGAGGATGGAGATTTTGATGGTTTCTTGGTGCCTGATCTGATCTTTTCACCGAGTGGGTCCAATATTGGAGATGGTGGTGGAGACATTTCTTCTGTGTTTTCGGGGAAAATGACGGCGTTTTGCTCTAGTCTTTCCAATAGCACTGCGTACTCGAGTCTAAGTCGACGTATAGCTATTTTAGTCCTGCCAATAGCTAATGTTGCAAGTTCATTACTCTCTTCCACCTCGTGAATCCGCCTTTTTAAAATCTTGCATTTCTCTCTGAATTTTTGCTCTGCAGTTAGTAAACTGTTTCATACTCCACTGATCTACTTACCTTCGCTCTCGGGTGCCAGATCTTTTGCTGTCATTATTCTGTTGCCTTGAGGTTTCATGTTTTCCACCAGTCGCATTTTTAGTATCTTGTTCCTTCATACAATACCTAAATCCAAACTAAACTAATTCCTACTTACCATACCTTTCCTTCATTATCGTGGCCTTAATCGACACTTCAGACATTGTCGTCGGGATTTTCGTGATTGGATGTCACGGTGGACAAAACCTCGTAATCACTCAAACCCTCGTCCTCGTTAGCAGAAATAATGTCGTAGTCGCTGTCGATGGCCATATCGTTATCGTTCATATCATGCTCGAGATCGTGTTGTTGAGCGTTAGGTGACTCCTTGGGTAATGAGGGTAATACCATGGAGCTTGTTGACCCAATTGACTGGCGAATAGTATCGGTGTCAGTACTCACTTCTTGCTCTGTCTCAGTTTCACTCTCAGTACACGAAATATCAGTCTTTGATACTTCCATTGCATCCGCATCATTGTTAAGCTCCGTAACACTGAGCACAGCATCCAAATTCTTGCTCGATAAATGACACGAATATTGCTTATCCTTGTTGGTCAAAACTACCTCAAATGGGTGCTTGAGGTGAGCATTGTTGAGTGGAATGTTGAATACTGCTTCTCCTTTTGGCTCAATTGCATGAGTCTTGTGTGCCACAACTTTGCTGATTGAATTACCCAAGAAATTAAACACCTCAATAGTAATTCCAGAACAATCAATTGAGTGTCCCGATCTGTTCAAGACTTTAAGTTGAGCCAGATACTTAGGTTTAAGTCTCAAATGGGCATAAACAGCACCTTGTTCCCCATCAACTTCTTTTTTCACCCCAGTATCTGGAGATTTGACAATGGCTAACTGTGATTCCTCAGTCTCCAAATAGTTTCCTTCAAGAACAAACTCATCATTCACTGATGAAATTCTCAACTTCTTGTTACCCAAACTATCAGTTGGCGTAACCTTTAAATTGTAGAATCTCTGCTGACCAGGATAAATGGAACTAGCATTCTTGACTGTGATGGTTTTCTCAAAACTATCGTCAAGGAACTGAAATCTCAAATCACCACCATTGAATGCACAATCAGAATGGTTGGTCAACAGTATAGAGATTATTCTCGATTGTGATCCATACTTCTTTGCAGAAACTGTGAAATGACCATTGTATACTGGCTCCTTTGGTTCCTTTGGCTCCTTTGGAGATGCAACTAAAGCAAGAGTCTGATGAACTGGTGTCTTGACTTCAGGGGTGATCTCTGGACTTTGTTCTTTCTTGTATTCAGTAACAAGGACTGCATCATCAGTTTCTTCTACTTTTGTCTGCTGAGCTTCCACATGTCTGGAAACAAGGCTTTGTAAAATAGCAAAATCAACTTCCTCATCAGTTTCGTCAGTTTTGATGGCGTCGACTAATTGCTGGTATCTCTCAGCATTTCTCATGAGTCTGTCAAAATCATCGAACAATCCAGTCCCCTTTGCTTCGATGAGAGAGATTATCTTTGCACGGGTCTCTTCAGAACAGTTGTGCAAGGGCACATCAACATAGGCATAGTCTGAGGTTGAGTTTATGCGAGAGTCATTACCACAGGAGAACAAAGGACTGTTAATGCGTTCATGGCCATTATCACTAGCAATAGGAATGTCAAGTCTTTGCATTGGGTGCAGAAAGTTGTGATCAGGTCCCACAAGTTTCTGTTCTCTTTCTTTATCGTAGCAGTCCATACACAAGTCGAAGTTATCACAGATGAGACACTTGTACCTGACACCCACGATTGGTTCAAAACGGTCTTGACTGCAATTATCACACGTCACATTGTAATGAACAGGCACTGGTTCTGATGAGGTTCCAGTAGGTTCTTCCTTTGGTGCAGAAGCAGCTGGTGTAGGCATAAAACAGGTTGCGTCATAGTACAGCTGTGGATCAACAATTTTGGCGACTGGGTGCTTGTAGGAGTGACCTGACGCATCAAGTTTCAGAGTTTGGAACTCAATTTCATGCTTGCTGCACAAGTCAAAGTCAGGGCACACCAAGCACCTGAACCTTGGTCCGATAATAGGGACAAAGTCGTTAGGATGGCAGATGTCACATGTTGCACGCACATGACGAACTTCGGAATCAGGGGTTTGAGTGGCCAGTTCAGGAGCAGGCGAAACGGGAACTGACTGTTTGAATGAGCTTACCAACTCGGTGGTGAACTCGCTAACGATATCCTTGAATTTATCGATGGCAGCATCAATCAATACGTCGCCCAAACCAGTGGTAATATCGGTAGTGGCGGTTGGCTCCTTATCAGTGATGTTAAGAGTGACTTTATTTTTCACGTCCAAGCTCCTGCTCAAGTTCTTGAAGTCGTCAGCATTGTCAAGGGGCACGTACTGTTTATTCTTCTTTGATTTACGAGTGATTAAAGCGTCGTGACTAAAAGAAGGTACCCCAGACTCCATAAGTAAGGCCACAAATGGCTGTTTTCCCGTACAAGCTTTGATACGCAGTTTATCAATTGACACCACCAACTCCTTTGTGGATTGGCCCACAAGAGTAACCTTAATTAAAGCGGTGTTATCGTTGCTCATTAATTGTTAATTGTGAGTAGGGATAATTTGCCTCCACTTAAATGTGATTTGAAATGGAAGTGAGTGCGCCGCTCACTTGTAATGACAAGCTACCCTAAAGCAGTTGTTTTTGATTTAGATTATACGTTGTGGCCATGTTGGTGTGACGTACACGTACAGCTCCCCATCAAGAATGTCAATAAATCAACTATCAAGGATTATTATGGCTACAAATTGAGTTTGTACCCTGATGTTGCTTCCATCATCGAAGAGCTTCACCAAAACGGGGTCACCATCATATCTGCATCCAGAACCCCCACCGTTAACGTTGCCAAGCAGTTGATTCTGCACATCCACGTTGGTGAGAAGCCACTTGCGTCGTTTTTCGCTTCGAGTCAGTGGGGCACAGGCTCCAAGACCAAACATATCTCGCATGCAGCAAAGGAGTTGGGCTTGGAAAAGGAGTTGGCGAACGGTGAGTTCATTTTATACGACGATGAGTACAGGAACAAAGACGTCAACAGAATTGGGTGCAAATTTGTTCACATCGAAGATACAGACACAGGATTGACCAGAGAGTTATTCGAGGAAGGCTTGGCCGATTACCGTGAGGGCAGGTTGTAGAGTGGGTAGAGTGGAGCATGTAGATTCTAGGCAGAGATAGAGTTTAAAATAGACGAAAGTTAGAGAGCCATGTGAGAGGAAAGGGACATGAACTACAGAGGAAACAGCGGGAGCGAGACAGGAATAGGTACACGGGTCACACTGCTACTGAGTATGACACACCAATACTCCTCCTACGACTCCAGCAACAAGCAACTTCAAATAAAGTACATTAAGTCAATGAGTCATCGACATCTATACACCCAAACTCTTCAACCAAAGTAGGAGTCTCCAAACAAACTGCGTCACATTGAAGTTAATCAGCTTTCTGAATAGACTGAGCAAGGGAAACAAGCTTAGAATGACTAGCATTCTCGGGAGTAGTGATTTCTTTCTGGATGTTAGTAAAAAAAGAAAAGACGGTATACGTACTTCTTGCAACCATGATTTCAAGTCCTCAGTCGACAATTCTTCTATGTTGACCACAGAATCACTGATTGGGTTAGAAATTTCTGTATCCTTTTCCACTTCGACCGGTTCGTTATCGTCAGAAGAGGATTTCTTTGAAAAATATCCCAAAATGGAACCCTTTAAATGAGGGTATGTCTTAAGAACAAGTAAAGAAGCACCAATAACAACGGCTCCGGTGACAGAGTACAATTTCAAGTTTGATTTACGCTTCAACTGTAAGGCCATTTTCGCAAAGTTGGGGATAATCGCGATACTTTTATACGTTATCGGGTATAATTACTTAATCGGGTATGGATATCTATATTACACTTATTATACACTAACTAAATTACAATTCCTGAGATTTCTTGTCGCCGGTAGCAGATTTCTTTGGTAATAAGTTTTGGTGGATATTTGGCAAGACACCACCTTGAGCAATGGTGACGTGACCTAATAATTTGTTTAATTCTTCATCATTTCTGATAGCTAACTGCAAGTGTCTTGGGATAATTCTTGATTTTTTGTTATCTCTTGCAGCGTTACCGGCCAATTCCAAGATTTCAGCGGCCAAGTATTCTAAGACAGAAGTTAAGTAAACTGGGGCACCAGAACCAACTCTTTGAGCGTAGTTACCCTTTCTCAAGAGTCTGTGAACTCTACCAACTGGGAATGTTAACCCAGCTTTAGCAGATCTTGAAGTTGAAGCCTTTTCACTTGATGCAGATTTTCCTTTACCACCAGACATTTGATTTGTGTAGTTAATTTGGCTGCAACTGCGAATGTTTGTGCTTATATATTTTTGACGGTTGTTTATGTTTCAGGTGCGAAAAATGGCGACTGAAGCTGCGCGCGTAATTTGTGGTCCGCAGTGTAATTTGGCGCCTGCGACCCGTCACGTAAACAAACACCAGTAATATATAAATCAGTGGTTTCGCAGAAAAACAACAAACTGAAAATGGCACCAAAAGCTGAAAAGAAACCTGCTTCAAAAGCTCCTGCTGAAAAGAAACCAGCTGCTAAGAAAACTGCTTCTACTGACTCAAAGAAGAGAACGAAGACCAGAAAGGAGACTTACTCTTCTTACATTTACAAAGTCTTGAAACAAACTCACCCAGATACTGGTATTTCACAAAAGGCTATGTCTATTATGAACTCTTTTGTTAACGATATCTTTGAAAGAATTGCTTCTGAAGCTTCAAAATTGGCTGCTTACAATAAGAAATCAACCATCTCTGCAAGAGAAATTCAAACCGCTGTTAGATTAATTTTACCTGGTGAATTAGCTAAACATGCTGTTTCTGAAGGTACAAGAGCTGTTACTAAGTACTCTTCTGCTTCTAACTAATCCTGTGTATTTTATTGTATATTAGAAATCAATGTCGTGAGTATGAACTGTGTAGCACTGAATGTTATTGCAGTTATATAAAGTCTGCTGTGAGATCGTGCTTGTCGTTGTACTTCGTGCTTGTACTATTGTGTTTGTGATCTATACTTCCTTTGTACTTTGTACTTGTAATCTACACTTATTTGTACTGTACACTTATTTCTACACTTTCATTATTTAATTTTCCCCAGATTTCTCTAGAGAGTGTTTTTCGCAATTGCTACAAATTGCTAAAAGAAAAAAAATCGTATCAACTTTCATATTATGGATTGCTACCGTTTACTTTCTATTATGCTATTAACATCAACGTCTAAACGTCATTGATTTACCCCCCTTCTCTGTCTTGACTTTCTTTGCCCCTCTTGGCCCTTGGGCTTCATTACCGTATGGATTGAACTGCTTCTTCCTCTTCTTGTTCTCCGGTTTACCTGAAACCATTATCTTATCAGCGTTGGCGTAGTCAAACACTGATCCATCGTCTTCTTGTTTGGGTGTCTTGGTCTTTTGCTTCTTATGCTTACGAAGGGTTATAATGTCATCCTTGGACTCGGCGACTTCAACTTCAGCTGGCTTGCTGATTGCTTCCACCACTTCCACTGGCTTGGTCTCAGGGACTACAACCTCCTCAACAAGTTTATCTTCAATTGCTTGCTTGTGAGCCTTGTCGAGTCTCTGATGAGCATTGCTTAGTCTCTCACCAATGTCTTGCACCTTGCTAACTCTGGGCTTCTTGCCGTAAGAGACCCCAAAAACGTCTCCTTGATTATGAGCAAAAACAACAGACACTTTGCTGTGGAAGTTCTTCTGACCACCGTTGAGCAATGCATTATTCTTGCTGCAAATCTCTGCAAACTTGTCGTTCTGAACTTTGATACTATCGACTGTAACAACTTCAGGCTCTGCCCCTTCATGGATTTTATCAACAAGATCCCAATCGCTGGCCTCAGTGTGGTCCAATGCGTTCTGGATCAAACCTGCTAATTCACCAGCATTGTTTCTCACAAACTCTGTCATGTAGCTGGACACCCCCAACACCTTCTTGGAGTCAACTGGTGAGGTCAAAGAGCATAAATTGGCTAGCACTTGGTTAGGCATAATGAATCGAACAGACTCATCAAGCTTCCTTGCGAGTTGCTCTCTCCAATTGTACAACACTTCCACCACAGGCTTCATATGTGGCGGGATGTTGAATTGTGCAAGTAGTGGGAGGTATGGTTCACGAGGGTTGGATGACATCACAGGACACGTAACTAACGCTGATGCATTGTGAGGTCTGTACTTGGTGTACTCAAATCTTCTTTTGGCAACTTGACGAGATTCGTACAACACATCTTGTAGCTTGTCGTTGTTAGCGTCAATCAACTTGTTCCTCAATTGATCGTAGATGTTGAGCAAAAAATGAGTATCTGATCTGGCGTACGCCATCATTGGTGGCAGCAATGGCCGTATTCTCCAGTCAGCAAGTTGGTACTTCTTGGACGTTTTGAAATTGGCAAATGTCTCAAGCAAGTACGCCAATGAAAACCTAGGGAACCCAAGCTTCTTTGATGCGTGGTAAGTATCGAATAAAGATACAATGTACAACCCCAAGTCCCTCTGGAGCCAAATGATATCCATGAAAGCCCCGTGAAACACCTTGAGTATTTGCGGGTTGGTGAAGATTTCATTCAATGGCTGGAGATCGTTTCTTAACGCAAGAGTGTCGACTATCCAGTCCTTTTCTCTATTGGAAATTTGCATAAGACTGACCAAACCGTAAAATGATCTGTAGTCGTGGTGCTCGAGATCCACAGCAATTTCTGTTGAGTCTCGAAGCTCGTCTATCATCTGTGTGAGCGCTTGAGTTGTGTCGACCCAAGTGGCAGTGGTGTCGTTCCATGACGTGAACGGTATTGGGTCTCTTTTGTCCAACACCGTATCGGGGTATGGCTGTTTGTCTATCTCTGTACTGTAAGGATTGGGGTAATAAGCGTGGGTAATGGCGTCACTATCGTCGTCTCTGTCAGGCTGTATAAGCTGCACTGATTCTTCAAGAGACACCAATGCGTTGGGCTTGGAGTCGAGAAGCGGTTTAAATGGTCCAGATTCGGTGGTATCCACTTTCACTTTGAAACTGTCTTGTGGTTTCTCCATTTTCTTTGCCTTTCGCTTGCTATCGTCAAAAGTAGTGTTGTTACTGTCCTCCAAGTAAGTGAACTTCGATGAGGTAGCATTATTTCCACGCTGAACTTGATCGAAAAGAGTCTCGACCTTCTCAAACAAGGTGTCAACGGTATTGGAGACCAGCTTCCAGTTTGTTCCCGTGAGCTCATCGTCCTTTTCGAACTCCAAGGCATCCCCATCAACGGAAGAGATGAGGTCATTGGCCAAAGCGATCAATTTTTTGGAAGTTTCCACCGACAACGCCTGGAATTTCGAATCTATTGACCTGTGAAACTTGACATCTTGTGATGCCAAGGAAGAAGCGCATCTCACCGTCTGCACAACTTTAGGTAAAACCAGTTTGAATTCAGACATTTGGTTAGTCGCAATTTTTGTATTTCAACTCATCGCACATTTTATCTTCCTTAGTAATAATGTCATTTACATGTAACTCATGCGGGTTGGCGTTTCAAGATGCCGCCAACCAAAGAGAGCATATGAAATCAGATTGGCATCGTTACAACTTGAAAAGAAGAGTTGCAGATTTACCACCAATCGATGAGAATTCATTTAACACAAAAGTTGCAGCCTTGAAATCCGATGACTCCAACTCCAAGTTGTCAAAGAGAGACGAGAGACGCAGGAGGAAAGAGGAGATCCAAGAACAGAAACGTCAGTTGCTTGAAACGGCAAGAAAAGCCATGATGGCTGCTTCAGGCGCTTCAGAAAGCTCCCCATCTCACAATGAAGAGCCACAATCTGATGAGGTGAAGGAATTGCAAACTACACAAGAACAACCTGCTCAACCTGAACCGGAATTAACTCCAGAACAACTCGCCGAACAGCTCATGCAACAGAAATTGTCTAATAGAGTGGAAATACCGCTTACAACTTGTTTATTCTGCCATCCTAAAGAGAAAGCCGATTTCAGTACGGTAGACGACGCCGTCGATCACATGTTCTCTAGCCATGGATTGTACATACCCGAACAGAAGTACTTGGTCGACAGAGACGGACTTCTCCAATATTTGGGGGAGAAAATCGGTTTGGGTAACGTTTGTCTTTGCTGCTCTTACCAGGGTAGAAACATTGAGGCCGTCAGGGAACACATGAAAGTCAAAAGACACATGAAAATACCGTACGAAGTGGAAGATGACAAACTCGAGATCTCAGAATTCTATGATTTCACCTCAACATATGACGACGCCACAGCAGCAGACGACAATGAAGAGTGGGAGGATGTCTCAGGCGACGACGATGACGAAGATGATGACGACGATTTACCTCCTCCAGAGCAAGGAGCCATCTACCAAAGTGGACACGAGTTGATCTTACCAACTGGAAGAGTCTTGGGACACAGATCTATGGCCAGGTACTACAGACAAAACTTACCTCCAGAGAGGGTGTTGTCTGAAGGTCAAGGTACAGTGATTGCTGCTGAGAACAGACACTTGTTGAACGTAAAGGACAAGAAAGAAATAGCCATTCAAAAGAGAGCTTGGGCCAGGGAATTAAAGAGGGCTGACATCAATGATAGAAGAGCCGCTAAACACCTTAACTTCCAACCACATTTCAGAGACGAACTCTTGCAGTAATTTATGATTTATAACCTCCCAGTTAATGTACAATTGATGTCTAAAGCACGAGTAGTACGAAACCCAACCCCAAATCTACCACCGTATTGACCAACATGAACCACACGCCGAAGTAGAGCAATTTAGGCGAGAACACTGTCCAGATGAACAAGTGGAACCGCAAGTTGTAGCACGACGATATCAAGCTGAGGGCTGAGACCGAGTAGAACAACAACGATATCCAAGCTTTGAGTTTCCAGATGTTGGATTTAATTGTCCTCATGAAGTAGAAATCCTTGTGGAACTCTTTGATGTTGAAGCTCAAGATATTGTTCTCCAATAAGAGTTGCAATGACGATAACGACCAAAATATGGGTCCAATAAAGTTCGAGACAAATGTTAAAAGACTCACAATCTCAATCTTGTACGACTTGACTCCATTATAGGCATTAGACAAGTCCACTGTAGCCAACGAGTTGGTACCGCCCATGAGAAAGAACGTGTCGTTCAGCACCATCAAAGTGAATACGGAAACAACAAAAACGAGCTGGTCCAAATTCTGGAAAACATCGGGGTTCTGACCAATGATTTTGCTCATGTTGAACTTCATGATAAAGAACAACAAGAAGATCGGAACCAATTCTATCTTTGTCTGGTGGATTAAGAGCAAAGTCAACACGTTGACAATATCAGTGAGGAATCCAGCTCGGAATCTCCTCAAGTACTTGACCAAGATTCTGCATCCAATCAAGAAAGCACAACCATAAAGGGTGAAACAGGAAAGGTTAACGAGCAAATCCAAAATGGCAGATTTTTCTGACAGGTTCACATTGAACGAGACCAAATTCCATACTAAAAACTCTCTCATCCAGGATGGGACTTTGTAGTCATCAATATAACCTTGGAACACCTTGAAAACCAACGAGAGAGAACTTACAACAAACACTATGATGAAAGAGTGCATATGATGGACGTCATGGTCATAGTAGGAGAGATTCATTGTCTGTTCATTAACGAAGACGTTAAAACAGAATCTGAAGCTTCCTTGCATGTAAATCAATACAGACATCACAGTGTAGGTAGTGATTACAAGCCCCCATAACAACGATGGATTCTCAAGAAGATAGTTTGCAGTAGTGAATGCAGTGTGGTGCTTTTGACCGGTGTTGCACCAAGTCTTTATGAGTCTGAGACACACCATGATTGAAATGCAGTGAGATAAAGACTTCAACTTGAGTAAATACATGAACAACAATGAAAACAACATCGTGAAGAACCACCAAATATGGTGCTCTTCTTCGATTAACGATGAGCCATGGAAGTGAATGGCATAGATGACAATAAATCCTTCGAACCACAATACTTTTCTCCCTAATGATGATACTTTGAAGAAATAGTAGTTGAAGAATACCACAATAAATATAGTACACACTGCACAGGCAGCAAGTGCAACATGGAGAAGCTTATAGTTATAGCTCGATGAGGAACCGATTAAGAAATCCTGAATATCACTCAAGAACTCATAGTCGGAGTCGACTTTGTTGTCGATAGACAATTTTTCCAAGAGCTCTTTGTAGTGAGTGAACTGTTTGGAGTCCTTTCTAAATTTTGCTTCTATGAGACTGAAAAACTGTTTACAGTTCTCGTAAACAATCTTGTGAGCCTTTTTAGGATTGAACAAGGGCAAGAAGTCCTTCATAATGATACCCAAATTGTTTTTAGGGATGGGTAAGTCGAGCAACATGCTCAAAGTAGGAACCAAATCTATTTGGTTGACCTTTGTGTAGTACTCATAGTTGTCAGACTGTGGGAGAGGAGCTTGTAGTTTTCTGTTGAGGGTGCTGAGCTTTGGAGATATGAACATCAATGCAGCATTGGTTTCACCAGGAGATGAGCCTCCATGATTCCCAATATCGTTCATACCGTGATCTCCCATCAATACAAACAAAGTGTCTCTATGCTTTCTGGTGGTTGAGAGGAACCCGTAGATTCTTTTGACGATATCATCCATTTCCCTTTGCTTGACCTTCATAAAGTTAGAGTTGGGCCCAGTCTTATGACCGATGTGGTCAAGCCCAAGGTAATGCAAGATAAGACCGTCCCAAGTGGCCTGAGACGTCAATGCTTCATCCAAATGACGTGTAACATTGTTGTCGACGTCCCAGAAATCACTGACGAAGAAACTGTTGGTGCCATCGGAGTGAGAGAAGAAATCTCCAGGGAACAATTTCAACCAAGTATCATCGCCAAAGAAGTCAATCTCTTTACCCTTGTTCTTGAACTGGTACACCCAAGAGTCCTGTGACAACAAGCCCTGCGACGCGTCCTTGTCGTCGGCGATATTTAGAATTGCGTCCAAAAAATTGGGCGTTGTGCCAGTGGTTATGCCCTTTAAACGAGGCAAAGTGACAGTTGGAGGGTTTGAAAATCCCGTGAATGGCACCGCGTGCCCTCTAGAAATGAGCAGGTGCACGTATGAGAACTGAGACGACTCGCTGTAGATCAAATCGGCTCTCAATGCGTCGACAACCATCACCACCACTTTTTGAAATTTGGGCCCATTTTCAGCAAATGGAGATTGACCATCAAAAACGGCTTGACCTAATAAAACAGGCTTAGACGGGAAAAAACCTTGAAGGAACACCACATACGCCAATAAATTGGCTATCAGGATCACGATCAACGATAACCACGATAGTGAGGGCATAGTCTTAGCGGGTCGTGCGAATTTTGGAAATCACTAGTACCGCAACGGGAAGGTGATTACGGTTGGGCCGCGCTAACGACGTTTCATTGGTGGAGACCGGTTTCGCTTACCATTCTGGGCCCTTAAATTGTGCCAACTCAAAATTTTTATGTCTAGCGATGACGTTTTGTCGGGGTTCCAACTAGAAACGCCGATCACCACACCCACAACAGTCACTGGCCAATGAAATGACCGAGTCAAGACTTCCCGCAGCGAAAACCCGCAAAATCACAGATTTTTCACTCACTGATTAAGGCATTTTTTTGATAAGATAACAGATTGATCGGGGCCGCTGTGCCTATAAAATAGACTTCTTCCCCTTGACCACCACGACAATGGGAGAACACCAAATTCACCCCATCACCTCGCAGGTGCATGTAGACGACCTACACATCCAGTCGATCTTGTCGAATCAGGGTATTATCATCAACCTCGACCACCAAGTGACGTCAGACGAAGCAATGATTGTGGCCTTGGGGTACAAGCAAGAGTTCAAGAGAGAGTTCAGCATGTGGACGGTGTTTGCTGTGTCTTTCTCGGTGTTGGGCTTGCTTCCTTCTATTGCTGCTTGCGTGGACTACCAGCAATTGGTCATTGGTGCATCGCCAGTGCCATGGATCTTGGCTATTCTCTTCATCATTTGCGTGGCGCTCTCGATGGCCGAAATAGCGTCTGCATTCCCAACTTCAGCGGGAACCCCATACGCTGTGTCCCAACTTGCTCCTAAAAAATGGGCACCTTTCTTCACTTGGATCACTTGCTGGAGTAATTGGCTTTGTCAAATCACCGCTCAGCCCTCCGTCAACTACTCGGGTGCAGCTTTGATGTTTGCTCTCGGCACTTACAACAATCCTTCATTCCAGCCAACAACCGGCCAACTTTTCGCTATGACGTTGGGCATTCAAGTTGTGCAGGCATTCATTTGCTCTATGCCCACCAAATCGTTGGCGTGGCTCAACTCCACTGGAACCATAGCCAACGTGGTGTTTTTGGCGGTGGTGTTTGTCATTATATTGGCAGGTAACGACCGTCAAGAGAGGTTCACTGATATCCCCAAGTTCAACTCTAATGGGGTTGCATGGGGGTTGGTAAACCAAACGGACTGGCCCACGGGAATCGCCATGATGATCTCATTCTTGGGAGTCATTTGGGCCATGAGCGGCTACGACTCTGCTTTCCATTTGAGTGAAGAATGTTCCAACGCTGCAAGTGCCGTTCCAAAAGCTATTATTATGACTGCTGCTGGCGGTGGTATTATTGGTTTCATGTTCATGCTTGCAATGGCATACACAGTAGTTGATGTACAGTTGATTGCTGAAGACCCTCTCAATTTGGGCCAGCCTTTTGTGTCGTACTTGACTCAGATTTTGCCCAAGAACTTGATCAATGCTTGCATTTCCATGACAATCATTGCCTCGTTCTTCATGGGAGAGTCATGTTTGTTGGCTGCTTCAAGAGTGACATTCGCTTACCTGAGAGATGGACTCTTTCCATTATCTAATATCTGGGCGAAAGTCAACCCAGTGACCAAAACCCCAGTTTACGCTGTGTGGGTAAACGTGTTACTCGGTCAACTTCTACTTTTACTCATGTTTGCAGGAGACACAGCGATCTCTGCAATTTTTTCAGTTGGTGGTATCGCTGGTTTCATTTCATTCATCATGCCCATCATTTTCAAGATCACAAATGCGTACCACACCTTTCAACGAGGCCCATTCAGCCTTGGGATGTTTTCCCGGCCCCTTGGGTTCATTTCAGTGGCCTTTGTTTTCGTTATGACCCCGATTTTGTGTTTCCCCAACACTAGAGGCGCCAACATGACGCTAGACGACATGAACTGGACGTGCGTAGTGTACTTTGGGCCAATGTTGATGGCCACTGTGTGGTACATATGTGTGGGACACAAAACTTACAAAGGTCCAAGGTCCAATTTGGACACCCAGAGCATTGCTTACGAAGAGTCTACCGACATGTCAGAGCATGTAGTGCAGGAAAAGAAGTAGGGTCCATGTTAGGTCAGCGTGTATTGACCACGGCGGGCGTAACACGTGGACCCTTGGATAAATAGTTAATATAAACAGGGGAAAAACCGGTTTATTCTTGAGGCAGTAACTTTCTGTGGTAGTGGTTAAATCAGTTTGCTCATCTTTTTGTACATTGATGGTTTTCAAGTGACATGTCCACAGTCTCCACGTCCACGACCTCCACCCCAGTGATGAGTCCTGTTATAATACCAATAGCGCAATCATCACGAGGAAGGAAACCATTGATTGCAAAGCGCAAGTCTCCAATAGATCCATTTCTCTTGAAATATATAAAAGTGGGCGCCTCGGGACTCGATCTCCATGATTTATACTTCAACTCCATCAACGATAACTTCAGACTGAAGTCTATCAAACAAGATATCCAAAAATATATACGGCAAGATATAAAACTGCCGAATGAAGTGAAAATTGCAACCAAAAAAACCAATGATTTGGTGACTCACTCGCCTGACGAACCTCAGGTACTCCAGGAATACCAGAAATCTCCCATAATAAACTATAACAAGAACCCTATCGTGTCTCTCGAACAAATCAGGATCTCAGACACCCAAACACCAAGTGAAAAACTCATCAAGAAACTACCAGAAAACTACATGGAATGCAACATCAATGACCTAATCTCACTTATTGCTCGCATGCTAACCAATTTGATCTCAATAAACGATCAGCTGGTGCCAGACTCAATATCTCATCCCAGCAAACTTAAAAACCCCAACGACTCACTCACAAGATACCATTCAAGGACTCCACCCAAGATATCCACTTACAGCTACCTCTCCAGATTGACAAAGTTCAATAACTTCAATCCAGCCACACTCCTCACCACAATTTACTATATAGACTTGTTGTCGTACAACTACCAGCCATTTTTCAACCTCAACTCATGGACAGTGCACCGGTTTCTACTTGTGGCAACGATGCTCAGCCAAAAGCTGATGGAGGATTTCTTCTACACCAACGAACACTACGCCAAAGTTGGCGGTGTGGCGCTTAACGAATTAAACTGTCTCGAGCTTGATTTTCTCAATCGAGTGGACTGGAAAGTTGTTCCTGCAAAGAGCGTGAATGGAGTGTCGTTGATCAAATACGCTGAAGACGTACTCCGGTTATACTACGGACAGCTCATTGAACTTATGGGTAAAAACGCCGATAAAGATGGGATTATATACATGAAAGAGTCACATGACGAAGACATGGACGACGACGACGATAGCATTGACTACGACGATGAAGATTCAATTTCAAACGGTGACCCACAGCCAAAGTACGACCAGCAAGGGTTCAGCGTTGATGGGTCTTCATCGCCGCAATTGAAACGAAGATACCTGAACTTTCACGACTAACGACTGTACGATAAATAAATAGCAGCCAATTTGCAACCATTATTTGCTCATACTGAACCGGAATCACGGCAGTATTGGGAACCGACGATGACTAACATGACAAATGAGCAAATATTTCGCAGACACTTTTCCGTAAGTCGAGACATAAATCCGGAATTAAATTAGTTTCGACCGAAATCTTGATTTACGGTCAATGATGAAACTACCATAAATAGCGCCACAAGGCAGTGCTTACAGCCAATCTGACATATTGAATCTGTAGTTTTCCCTGTATTAGTAACGACGGAGTAAGTAGGGTCCGCTTAGACGGAGTTTTTAACCTCCGTGGAAGGCTGAATTAGACTTTGCCGATTACTTAAGCGCCGCTTACATAAGCGCAACAACAGTGATGGCTGCAAGCAGCATGCCTGAGTATTTAAGAGTTGCCATTCCCTGTTTGTGGCAATGGCCCAAAGTTATTCAGGGGACCCCCCTACAAGTTCCACCGAATTTCAAGAGAACGGTTCCGGTGATACTTCGGATGTCGCTTCCAAGCAGCTTGAGCTCATCAAGCTCGCATCACAAGAGAATATTGAAAAATTGAACGGTTACTTGAGAGATGGAAACTGGGACTCTAACAATTTAGACCTCAACAGGCTTCTTCAGGACTTTGCCGATTTGTCGTCGAGTCAGGGCATCAAGCTGAGGAACACTGGTATTGTTTTTGAAGACCTCACTGTGTTGGGCAAAGACCAATCTTTGTCCTTTTACCCAACGGTATCTGAAGTGCTCAAGGCTCCTTACCATGGAGTGCAGTCGTTGTTCAGTGGCAAGCCAAAGAAGGTCAAGAATAGAGCCATTATCAACAAAGCCAATGGGCTAGCTAAACCTGGTGAGATGGTGTTGGTCTTGGGAAGACCCGGTGCAGGTTGTACTTCGTTCTTGAAGGCTTTAAGTGGTAACGACCGTTCCATCTACACGGGATTCGAAGGTGACGTGTCCTACGATGGAGTTGAGCAAAAGGAGTTCTTGAAGAATTTCAAAGCTGACTTGATCTACAACCCCGAACTCGACGTCCACTACCCATACTTGAAAGTTGGCCAAACTCTTGAGTTTGCCATTGGCTTGAAACTCCCAAGAACAAGAATCGACGATGTCCAGAAACACCAATACATTCAGGCCTACAAGAAGGTCCTTCTCTCTATTCTTGGTTTAACTCACACTGACCACACCCTTGTGGGTGACGACTTCGTCAGAGGTGTTTCCGGAGGTGAACGTAAGAGAGTGTCCATTGCTGAAGCTTTGGCCTGCAGAGGTTCAATTCATTTCTGGGATAACGCAACTAGAGGTTTGGACGCCTCTACCGCTTTGGAGTTCACTCAAATCTTGAGATCGTTGTCTGACCACTTGAACAAGACTCAGTTCGTTACCATCTACCAAGCTTCAGAGAATATCTACAACTTGTTCGATAAGGTCACTGTGTTGTACCATGGAAGGCAAATCTACTTTGGTCCTGTTGCTAAAGCCAAGGCATACTTTGAGGAAATGGGATTCGAGTGTCCTGCTAGACAGAGTACCTCTGAATTCTTGACGGCCATCACTGACCCTATTGCCAGATTCCCAAGACCTGGCTACGAATCAAGAGTGCCTCGTACAGCTGAAGAGTTCGAGAACCTCTGGTTGAACTCGACCCTTTACAAGCAACTCTTGGGTGAAATTGCTGACTACAAGGGTGAAGTCGTTGCCCAGCAGACTTTTGACCATTTCAAAGACTCAAAGATTCAAGAACTCGACAAATTACAAAGATTTAGCTCCGAGTTCACTACTAATTATTTCCAACAACTCAGATGGTGTATGAAAAGAGCAATTCAGAACACCTCTAATAACAGAAACTACTTCTTTACTCAGATGTTTGCTTCCTTGGCTCAAGGTTTGGTTTTTGGATCTTTGTTCTACAATTTACCAGAAACAACTCAAGGTATCTTCTCCAGAAGTGCTGTACTCTTTGCAGTGGTGTTGGTGGTGGCCTTGATGGGTGCCGCCGAAATGAACGTTGCTTTTGACAAGAGACCTGTTCTCTTGAAACAGCGAAAGTACTCAATGTATCATGTGTCTTGTGAAACTCTTGCTCATGCTCTTGTGAGTGTTCCACCATCATTGATTGTTTCAATTCTTTTAATTATTCCATGTTACTTCTTGCCTGGATTAAGAACCAATGCTGGTTTCTTTTTCATAAGATTGTTGTTCGTGTTCTTAGCGTCGTTATCTATGTCAGCTTTGTTTCAACTTATTGCTTCTTTCAACAAGGTTTTCTCTGCTGCAATGGCAATGGGAGGTTTGGTTATCTTTGCTTCCATTATTTACACTTCCTTCATGATTCAAAGACCTTTCATGCATCCATGGTTCAGTTGGATCACTTACATTAATCCAATGTACTATGCGTTCGAAGCAATGTTGAGTCCTGAGTTTAGTGGATTAATGATCCCATGTCTGGGAAGCTCTATCATCCCCAATGGTCCAGGTTATCAGAATTTGCCTCAAGGTGAATTCTCGTGTGCTCAACCGGGTGCTGTTCCTGGTACAAGTGTTGTTAATGGAAACTCAATGCTTAAATTGTCTTTCGACTATTCCTACAGTAACGTCTGGAGAAACTTGGGTGTGATGTTAGCTTTTGTTATTGGTCTCAACTTGCTCACAGCAATCATCTCCGATACTTACAATCCAGTTACCGCTTCAAGTGATTCTTTGCTCTTCTTGAGAGGTAAAGTACCTGACCATATTGTCATTGATGAAGACCACAAGGACGAGGAATCAGGAACCATTAACGAGGATCTGATCCTTGATAGACCTGATGAGAAGAGAAAAGCTGCTTTCGAAGATTTGAAATCCAAAGACTTGTTTGCCTGGAAGAACATCGATTATGTCATTAAGGTTGATGGTGAAGAGAGAAAGTTACTTAATAATGTCAGTGGTTACTGTGAGCCAGGAACTTTAACTGCCTTGATGGGTGAGTCTGGTGCTGGTAAGACAACGTTGTTGAATGCTCTCGCTCAACGTTTAGATGTTGGAGTTGTCACTGGTGATATGCTTGTCAGTGGTAAACCTCTCGATGCCTCGTTCAACAGAAGAACTGGTTACGTCCAACAGCAAGACATTCACGTTGCTCAAACCACTGTGAGAGAAGCCTTGATTTTTGCAGCCAAGTTGAGAAGAGGACCGGAAGTCAGCGATCAAGAGAAGGTCGAATACGTTGACAAGATCATTGATGTGTTGCACATGCACGATTACGCCCACGCTGTTGTGGGTGAACCTGGTGCTGGTTTAAATGTGGAGCAACGTAAGAAATTGTCTATTGGTGTTGAGTTAGTTGCTAAACCCTCGTTACTTCTTTTCTTGGATGAACCTACGTCTGGTCTTGATTCTCAAAGTGCATGGGCTATTACCAAGCTTATGAGAGAATTATCTGAAGCTGGTCAGTCCATCTTGTGTACTATCCATCAGCCCAGTGCTACTTTGTTCGAAGAATTCGATAGACTTTTACTTCTTCAAAAAGGTGGTAGGACTGTCTATTTTGGAGACATTGGTGAACGTTCAAGTACTATGATTGACTACTTTGAGTCCAAGGGAGCTCGTAAATGTGATTCTCACGAGAACCCTGCTGAATACATTTTGGAAGTCATTGGTGCAGGTGCTACTAGTGTTTCAGACAGAGACTGGTTTGAGTTGTGGAATGGTTCAGAACACAAGAAGAGGGAAGAGAAGAAGTTGAATGAATTGGTCGAGAAATACAAAAACATGCCTCAAAGTGAAGATGTTTCATTTGAACATCTCACCGACACATACGCTGCTTCATTCTCGTACCAATTCAAGACAGTATTGGAGAGAAACGCATTGACGTTCTGGAGAAATCCAGAGTACATTGCTGGAAAGTTTTTCATGTTCATTATTTGTTCGTTGTTCGTTGGATTCACCTTCTGGGATATTGGTAACAGTGCTATTGGGGTTAGAAACGGTGCTTTTGCAGCTTTATTGATGTGTATCATCCAGATTCCTGCCACTAATCAAGCTCAAGAACATGCTTTCCATGCACGTACCTTGTACGAAGCAAGAGAAAGTTTATCGAGAACATACCACTGGTCAGTTTCATGGTTAACCCAGTTTGTCAACGAATTGCCCTACTTATTTGTTGGTAATGTGATCATGTACTGTTGTATCATCTTCCCATTAAGGACAGACAATGCTGCTGATCTCAAGGGAGTTGCATTCTTAACTATCGCTGTTCTTGGTACGCTTTACACCAGTGGCTTAGCCATGGCAATCTTATTCATTAGTGTGGACCTTCCTAGTGCCAGTATCATCACTTCGTTGCTCTACACCTTCTCACTTCAATTCAACGGTATTGTGCAGCCACCTTCGCTTATGCCTAAATTCTGGTTGTTCATGTGGAGAGCCAGTCCTTCAAGTTACATTGTGGGCAATTTGATTGGGTCCATCATTCATGGCAGAGAAATCGTGTGTAAGCCACAAGAGATGGCCAGATTCACTTCACCAGAAGGTATGACTTGTGGTCAGTACATGCAAGACTACATCAGCACCAGCGGTGGATACCTCGTGGACTCCAACACCAGCGACTGTACGTTCTGTCCTAACTCAGTGGGAGACGACCTTATGATCCAGTTTGGGGTCAAGTGGAGCGACCGCTGGAGAAACATCGGGATCATTTGCTTGTATGTGGTGTTCAACATCGTTGCAGGTTTGTTCTTGTACTGGTCGTTCAGAGTCAGAAAGTTTTCATTCAAGTTTAAAAAGTAAATAGTAATAAACACATAAGAGTCATAAGTCGTAACTCTCTAATACCTAGTTGGGTTTGATAAGCTCAAAGGAGCAACAAAGGGTTCTATCTACGCTCATAAGAGCACCAAAATTGTTGAACTCACCGCAGTAGTTGGGTGCCAGGAACACCGTCACCAATTTCCGCTTGTTGAAGAACTCGTAGCCGTCTTCCACCACCATGTGGCCTCGAACAATCAAGTCAAAGTTGAAGAGCGAACAGAAATAGTCGACGTGCTTCTTACCAAAACAGTACGACACACCTCTGTCGTTCTTGGGCCAATGGTTGAGCGAGAATGTCTTCACTGACGGGTCAGGGTCCGACCAAAGCAAGTCTGCAAGCAATCCCTTGTCAGGAATATCGGTTGGTCTCTTGATGTTCTCGATTTGGCTCAAATCCTGCAACTCTGGCGATAATCCACCGTGAATACAGAAAATCTTGTCGTTGATGGTAGCAGCAATGGGCATGGTGTTGAAGACATCCACAAAAGATTTCCACATCTTGTGGTTACCGGTAATGGCTGGTAAACGTCTTTTACACTCATCGTAAAATCCATACACCTTGGTGATGTTGGCAGACTCGTGGTTTCCTCTGAGCATAAAGAAATTCTCCGGGTACTTGATCTTGTAGCACAACAAGAGGAGGATTGTCTCAAGTGAACGGTAACCACGATCAACATAATCACCCAAAAAGAGGTAATTGGAATATGGTGGGTAACCACAGCTGTTGAAGATCCTAACAAGATCCAGAAATTGGCCATGAATGTCTCCCACAACTTTTACGGGTGGGGACAACCTAAGGAGTGCAGGTTGGCTCATAAAAATTGATCTTGACTTGGTTAAAATATACTTGATATCTTCATTGGTCAAGGGGAGTTTATCTCTGTTCTTTTGGGAAGTTTTCCTTTGTTTGCGAAGCCCGATCTGGATAAGCTTGTTAATAATTCCATCGATGTCACATCCGGGGGTAGGATTTGGTATAGCGTACCTCTTGGTGTAAGAGTTTGCGCTCGGAGCCGATGATTCAAACGACGACAACGACATTTGCGACATCTGATTATTAATCTTATCATAGGGAATATCGTAGGAGCTATCAGGTTCTGAGCTTGTTTCAAAGATGGGGTCGAGTCCAACTGGTTCTTCAAATTCTCGTTGCTTAGGAGAACCAGAAACTGATCCAACTGAAGATATGGAGTCCTGCTCGAGTGAAAAAAGCGGCAGCAGTGATGTTTGACTGTCTAGGCTAGAGCCATAGTCACTGGGAACACACACTGGCTTGGTAGTTGGCGATGGCACAAGTAATTTCGCCATCGAAGCATCAATTTCCACATCGAGATCCACATCGTGTCGTTTAGTAGGTTTTTTAGAGAAATGTTCAATAGTTAAGGGTTTTCGCCTCGATAGCGGCGCCTCGTCATCATCGGCGGCCGCTGGTGGTGTTATTGTCGTAGACGGGCTCGGTACTGTTTCATTTTTAGAAGGGCTGTTTCCCATAGTAGGTATCGAAAGAGAGAATTTTGCGATTACGCATTAATAATTGTCTGCTTAGTGAGAGCTTATGTCATAAAGCCATGTGACCTTTAGTTCTAGAAGGTTAAATTGAAGGGGTTCAAACGAGTGTGGAGTTGTGTCATCACAGTAGAGTAATTTGTTGGGCGAACATGTTCACTTTTATATTACAAAAAGGTTGCAAAAGATTTGCACAAGTGTTGCAAATGACTTACCGTGTTCGTAAAAGCGGTTAAGGAGTCGGAAATGAAAATTCAATTACGGTGAATTGGCTGCAAATTCTCTTTCAGCACTAGTAACATTGGTGTCAAACTCAGGAACTACGTAAATCACAACACTCAAAAAGAAGCATATTTTGGTAAAGACGAGTAGTTTGGCTGCAAAACTTGATTCCACCTGTCAACCTGTCAAAGCTGCATGAAATAATAGAAAATATAATTGATAATGTGTAACGGCTACAAGAATTTCACTCAAAGCACAAATGTGACCAATGATTTGGTGGTTGACATTAGTCAAACTACAATCTAGGTACCACCAGCGTAAGCGCGTTAGGGCGTGAAGGCTCGCGGTACGTTGGTGCGAATTTACTGCCAGTGGTGCGATGTTGCGCAAAATGAAACCCATTGCTTCCGCCGGATGCCTAATTATTGGAGACGAGGTGCTCAACGGGAAGATTCTCGACACAAACTCGTTCACATTTGCCAAGTTTTGCTTCAACAATCTTCTGATCCCGTTGAAGAAAACAATTGTGTGTGGAGACGACAAAGACGACATTATTAGATCACTCAATGTATTGAAGCAAGACAACTGTGACTTTATTATCACCAGCGGCGGGATCGGACCGACGCATGACGACATCACCTACGAGTCTATTGCGCTGTACTGCAAGTTGCCCTGTGAGATCCACCAAACGACGGTGGATCGTATGAAACGTCTTAGAGGAGACTACGTGGACTCACTCACCGCCACACAGAGGCACTCGTTCTATCGCATGGCCACATTTCCCGCTGACGACACCGTGGAGCACCACTACGTTGCTGACGACTTGTGGGTGCCCGTGGTGGGCGTACAGAACCAGATCTACATTCTACCAGGGGTACCGCAGCTCTTCAAACGGTTGCTCGAGGGCCTTGAACCGTACTTGAAGACCCGCGTGGGCCACAACTGCATGAAGAGGTTCTATGTCAAGACAAACAGCAAAGAGAGCGAGTTGGCACCTTACTTGACGGAGCTTCAGACCAAGTGTGACTCCAAGTACGGTAAAAATGTCGTTAAATTGGGCAGTTATCCCCATTTCGCCTGGAAAATCAACACTATCAGCATCATAGGGTCGGGAGACATCAGCGCAAGCGATTTGCATGCCATAGTAGACGACGTGGTGTCGAATATCGGCGGTGAGGCCGTGGAAATCGACCTGACAGAAGAAAACAACATGACCGTCAACGACCCTCCTCAAAATTAGAGTTTATTATATATAGAATTACACTAACTTGCTGGCAAACAACTTGGTAATCTCATCAATAGCTTTGGCGATTCCCTCAGGCTTGTCTCCCATACCCTGGACGACATTGCCCTTTCCACCAGCTTTACCACCGATGTTGTCGGATGCGATTTTACCGAGCTCAGTAGCATCGACACCCAGTGCAATGGCATCGTCAGAAACGTAACAACCGTGAGCGACTTTGTCAGTTTCTCCAGTTATCAAGTATATAGACCTGTCGTTGTATGATTTCTTGATGGTGTTGATGGCCTCAGTAATAGCCTTGGCGTTGGCTCCAATAGGAACGTGACTCACAAAGAACTTGCTCTTATTCTCTTCGTCCTTCAACCACTTGTTGACCACATCGGTGACTTTCTTGGTCTCTTCCTTCTGTTTAGCCTTCAAATTGTCCTTGATGGTCTTGTCCAACTTGTTGAACTTGTTGTTCAAGTTTTGCTTGTCGATGACAGAGATGGTCAACTTCTTCAATTGAACACCCAACTCTTTAGCCTTGTTTTCCTTAATAGGGCCAAATGGCAATTTGTCAGTGTGGTCCAATTCCTTCTCGAACTCTCTGGCGATGTTCTGGACTCTGTGTGCTTCAGTGCCGGTAACAGCGACTATTCTTCTGATACCTTTAGCAATACCGGATTCTTCAGTGATGACCAAGTCCTTGATGTCACCAGTCTTAGCAACATGAGTACCACCACAGAACTCAACGGAGTAGCTTCTCCAGTCAGCGTTGCTTGGGTCCTTCAATAAATCTTCTACTGACTTACCAATAGAGACGACTCTGACTGGGTCTGGGTAGGTTTCACCAAAAACAGCTCTTAATCCATTAATGGCCTTAGCTTCAGCTAAAGTGACATCCTTAGCATACACAGTCTTGTTGGACTTGATGTACTCGTTGGAAATGCCCTCAACTTTCACCACCTCCTCTGGCTTCAAAGCTTGCTTGTGACTGAAGTCGAATCTCAACTTCTCTGGAGCAACTAATGAACCCTTTTGGTCAACACCGTCTCCAAGAACTTCTCTTAAAGCATAGTTCAAGACGTGAGTACCAGTGTGATTGTTTCTGATCGGCCATCTGCGCAATTCGTCGTAAGAAGCGATAATTTCGTCGTTGACACTCAAAGTACCTTCCACTAACGAACCAGTATGCAAAACGTATCCACCGTAAACTTGGACATTGTCGACATTGAATTCAAGTTCGCCATCAACGACCAATTTACCAGTGTCATATTCTTGACCACCTTGTTCAGCGTAGAATGGAGTCTTGTCCAAGACAATACCGACTTGCTTTCCTTCTTCATCAATTGAGTTGACGAATTCAGCACCGTCGTAAATAGCAAGCACTTTAGCCTTGATGTTGTCTAATCCGTACTTGGCGGAGTCATCAGTCTTAGCAACACCATCGGTGTCCAACTTAGAAAGAGCGTGAACGTCAAGTTTGACCAAAGTAGCACCAGTCTTGCTTCCTGTACCCTTTGAAGCTTCTCTGGATTCTTCTTTAGCCTTTTCAAAACCAGCTTCATCGATATTCAAGCCAGCTTCCTCCGCCATAAGCCTAGTCAAGTCGACAGGGAAACCGTAGGTGTCATATAACCTCCAAACGTCTTTACCAGATAAAGTTTGTTCTGGGGTCTTTGAAGCAATGATAGCGTATTGTTCGAACAACTTCTCACCTCTGTCCAAGGTTTTAGCGAAACTCAATTCTTCCTCGTTCAAAATTTCCACTAAATCTTGTTGGTTCTTTGCGATTTCAGGGAAGATTTCAGTGTTTTGTTCAATGACGGTTGGGACCAATTGCTGGAAAAAGGAACCGATTGGGTAGTTCATGTACTTACGAACGTAACGAGAGCCTCTTCTCAAGATTCTTCTCAAAACGTAACCTCTACCTTCGTTGTTTGGAACACCCCCATCGGTGATAGCGAAGGTCAAAGTTCTAACGTGATCAGCAATGACTCTGTAAGCAGTGTCAATACCGTCAGTATCTTCTGCACCGAACTTACCAGTGTAAGGTCTGATACCAGTGATTTCTCTTATCTTATCGAAAATTGGGGTGAACACATCGGTGTCGTAGTTTGAAGATTTGTTTTGCAACACAGACACAAGTCTTTCGAAACCCATACCGGTATCGATGTGTTTGGCAGGTAAAGGTTTGAGGGAAGCATCAGATTCTCTGTTGTACTGGATGAAGACGATATTCCAGATTTCCAAAACGTTTGGATCATCCATGTTGACTAAATGAGCGGCATTTCTACCACCAATTCTGTCGTAATGAACTTCAGAACAAGGACCACAAGGGCCTTGGTCACCCATTTCCCAGAAATTGTCCTTTGCATTACCAGGTAAGATGTGGTCATCGGCGACCCCAACTTTTTTCCAGAATTCTTTGGCATCTAAATCCGGTTCTAAACCTTGTTTGGCATCGCCCTCGAAGTAAGTCACGTACAAACGGTCTTTGTCCAAGCCATATACGTTGGTAAGCAAGTCCCATGACCAAGAGATGGCTTCTGGTTTGAAGTAGTCACCGAAGGACCAGTTACCAAGCATCTCAAAGAAAGTGTGATGGTACGAGTCTCTACCGACATCCTCTAAATCGTTATGCTTACCACCGGCTCTGATACACTTCTGGGAGTTGACAGCACGTTTCAACGTGGCGAAGTCGCTGGCAGGGTCGACTGTTCCCAAGAAGATAGGCTTGTACTGGTTCATACCAGCGTTGGCAAATAGTAAAGTGGGATCATTATGAGGCACAACAGACGATGATGGTACAAAAGTGTGGTTCTTCTGTTGAGTGAAGTAGTCTAAGAAGGTTGATCTAACTTTTGATGCAGTCCATTCTGGTTGTGAAGTCATTTTGCAGAAAAACCTTTTTATCATCAACTGAAAAGTTGCGAAATTTATTGACGCTTGAATGAGGCAGATTTGGCCGTGTTTGTGGCTACTTGCTGCGAGCTCATGGTGGCGCCTGCTGATGCAGAGTTGCGGCTAGTGTTTCAAGGTGACTCGTAATGACTCATGGCGACGCGTGGAGACCTCTGCCGTGGGTATCAGATCATGAGTGCTGGAAGAGTGATTGCTTACTGAGATTCCGAGGCAATAGAAACGGTGCTAGTTGCAGAGCAAGTGGCGCATTCACTTGGTAGTTTCCAATACTGGTTTCAATGAACTCGATTCTAATTGACCGGTTATAATTAATTTTGACCCCGGTGTTATTCACATGACTTACCGGCACTACACACATGACTGACCGGTTTAACTGAAATGACTGACCGGTACTACTCGCTGGCAGAGCACTCAAACCACTCGTACCATAACCAGTCAACACCACTACCACTACAGTTGGCACCACAAATACCGTAACCACTACACGTCGAACATACCACCACGGTGCAGTACCACATGTCTCATTTTGAGTACCACATGCACACCATGACTCACTTCCCGATTGAGTCAAAATAACCTCCACGTTTCAGCGGGTCCACCGCAATTCACCAAGCACCACAGCAGCAACAAACACTAATAACCGGTAATGTAGTAATATTAAACCGGAATTACACGTAATATCAGCAAATTAACCTTTACCAGCCACCGGAATTCACCCCACCAGCAACCGCGGTCACGATAAGATAAGCCCTGCATAAACCAAAGGTAAACAAATGACAAAGTATTTAAACACAAACAACGCCCTTGAATTCGCTATGTTTAAGTCCAACTATTTATTATCGTATTTGTTTCCCAAAAAGTCCTCTTCGGTGAGCGACTCAGAAATCCCTTCCAGCTTCACCATCAGCAATGACGACAACAAACTACTTAATGTGCAGATGAAGCAGTTGGCCGAGGACTTTATTGACGTTGATGTTGCTCAGATGACGTACGCCGAAGTGGCTCAATTGAACATGGATAGGCCTGTGAAGTCATTGGTAACGCCCGCTGTGGTGCCGGCAACCACAAAGAAGATTGATTTAGAAGAATCGCTAGACGACGGCGAACTCAATCGCAGTATCTCTGAGAAGTTCAAGTCAGGATTCCACCACCAGAAACACACAAAGTACAAAAAGGAATTGAAGAAGAAGAAGAAGTTGCAAAAAAGGAAATTTTAGTTAGGTCGTTTGTGTAATTTACATTGACTGTAATTTACATCAACGTGTTCCGTTCAGTATTGTTAGCTTTGGCCATGCTTATCTGACCTGTGCAACCTGGGGCAATCATCCGGGGTTGATACACGACTAGATATGAGTTAATGATTTTGGGCGCGATGAGATGAGCAGAAATGTCTAAGAGAAGCATTGAAAGCGATGTCGTTGACGACAAGAAGCACAAAAAGGTAAAGAAGGACAAGAAAGACAAGTCTGAAAAGAAGGATAAAAAGCTGAAAAAAGACAAAAAAGACAAAAAGGACAAGGAAAAGAAAGAAAAGAAGGATAAAAAAGATAAAAAGGAAAAGAAATCCAAGACTGAACAAGTTGAGGAAGCAGTTTCACCACTTGTTAAACCTTCTCAAGCAGATATCGATGCGTTCGTCAAAGAGAATAATGTGCATCTCGAGAATCTGTCGAATTTAGATCCGATTCTCTCTTTCAAGCAAATACAACTTGAACGTCACTTATTAGATAAGCTCAGCAAGTTCGATAAGCCTACACCTATCCAATCTGTTGCATGGCCATATTTGTTACAGCAGAGAGATGCTATTGGAGTTGCAGAAACTGGATCCGGTAAAACTTATGCATTTGGAGTGCCAGCACTAGAAGCACTTTTAAAAGAACCCACAAAGGATTTGAAAGTGTTATGTGTTTCACCAACTAGAGAGTTAGCTTCCCAGATCTATGATAACTTGATAGAACTCACCAAAGACACATACATTAAGTCTGTGTGCATTTACGGTGGTGTTTCTAAGCAAGATCAAATTGATAAGATGAAGAACGCAAATATCGTTATTGCTACTCCCGGTAGATTATTAGACTTGATTACTGACGGGTTTGTGGACTTGTCCAAGGTCAATTACTTGGTTTTAGATGAAGCTGATAGAATGTTAGATCAAGGTTTTGAGAAAGACATCACTTCCATCATTTCTAATGCACCAAAGTCTAGACAAACATTAATGTTTACCGCCACATGGCCAATAGAAGTACAAAAGCTTGCTATGAAGTTTATGAAGGACCCAGTTAAGATCAAGTTAGGTGAAGACTCCGATGAGTTGATTGCCAACAAGAGAATTCAACAGATTGTTGAAGTGATTGATCCAAGAGACAAGGAAAGAAAGATAGTCAATTTACTCAACAAGTACACCAAAGAGCACGACAAGATATTGATCTTTGCCTTGTATAAGAAGGAAGCGGTCAGAATCGAGAACCAGTTGAAGTACAAGAATTTCAATATTGTTTCCATTCATGGAGACTTGAACCAGACGCAGAGAACAAAAGCCCTCAGTGATTTCAAACAAGGCAAAGCACAAATTCTTCTTGCAACTGATGTGGCAGCTAGAGGATTGGATATCCCCAATGTGACGTTGGTGATAAACATGACTTTTCCCTTGACAGTTGAGGACTATGTTCACAGAATTGGAAGAACTGGAAGAGCTGGTAAGACAGGTATTTCTCACACCTTGTTTACTGAGCACGAGAAGCATTTGAGTGGAGCACTCTGCAACATTTTACGGTCAGCAGACATGCCAGTGCCTGATGAGCTTCTCAAATTTGGAGGCCACACCAAGAAGAAAGCACATTCCGCCTACGGTGCGTTCTTTAAAGACGTTGATATGACCAAGACCGCCAAGAAGATTAAATTCGACTAAATACCATAAATTGAATAAACACTTAGTAATGACAGTTGCAAAATGTCGTGGGTTGATGTCCGTTTACGTGTCAAGTCGCGCAATCGGTTGATCTCTTTTATCAGTTGACTTTATGAGGGCGGCAATCGGAGTGGTGATATTTTCGTTATGGACAGCAGTAATTGCTACTATTGAACAGAGGGACTTCACACCTTTCTATTCATCTGATTTTTGTTCGCAAACGATCACTTCTAAGTGTAATACGACCTTATCGTACATTGACGATATCAACCAGGAGATTTTCCCATTGATCGAGCGTGCTGTGAGTACCTCGTACTTCAAGTACTTCAAAATCAACTTCGACAAGCAGTGCAAGTTCTGGAAGGACGAACATTTCTGTTCCAGCGAGAGCTGCGCCGTCGAAATTCTTCCTCAGCAGGAAATAAAATGGACCGAAGACGGCCTCCTCAGCGACAAGAAACCCGATGTAGGGTTCCAGGGGTCCCACGATGACAACACGTCGTGTGAAGACCTCGACTACTGCGATTTGGACGACGACGAGCACACAGACGTAATCGATTTGATCGATAACCCAGAGAGATTCACTGGATATGGTGGCAAACAGGCCCACAACATCTGGGGGTCCATCTACCAGGAGAACTGTTTTCCTGCGGGCGACAGCGACTCTTGCGCCGGTGAAAAGCTCTTCTACAGGCTCATCAGTGGAATGCACTCTTCCATCTCCACCCACTTGAGTAACGAGTATATCCCTCCTGGCTGCGACAAGGTGTCGCCCAACCTCAAGTTGTTCATGGAAAGAGTAGGCGAGTTCAACGACAGACTCGCCAACATTTACTTCAACTACGGACTCGTGGCGCAAGCTGTATCCAAGTTGTTTGCCAAGTACCCTGTTCTCGACTACATCAAGAACCCGGAGTTGATGGCCAACGCTGACGACTACGATGCTATATTTGGCGAGTTGCTCTACAAGATCGACCAAAAAACCATTTTCGACCCCAAAGTGTTCCAAATAGACGAAGAGTTGAAGAATGATTTTAGAGTGAAGTTTAGAAATATCAGTTCAATCATGGACTGTGTGGGGTGTGACAGGTGCAGAATGTGGGGGAAATTGCAAACTATAGGTTACGGCACAGCCCTCAAAGTGTTGTTTGAAGACACTGCGTCCAACAGCTTACTGTTCAGGAAAATAGAAGTTGTTTCGTTGATCAACACGTTTGACAGGTTGTCCAAGTCCATTAGGGCCGTCAACAACTTCAAGCAGATGTACTTGGAACACCTTCAAGACGTGGAGCAAGGGTTGGTTCAGCCTGGAGAGTTCGACAAGCTGGATAACGAGTTCCAGTTCCCATTCATGGAGAACTCCAATATCTACAAGTCCAAGATCAACGACAAGATCAAGTCGCAGGAGGCACAGACCACCAAGTCGGCGCCTGCTGAGACCCCTGCATCCGACAAGCCTACCATCAAGTCCGAGTTCAGTAAATCGCTCGACGAAGTAGCAGGAGCCATAAAGTTCCTTGTCAATGCGTACGCGCTGTTCCCGTCGACGATATTCAAGATGAGTCTTGTGAAGGTGAGCGAGTGGTGGAACCGGTTTATTGGGTTGCCGGTTCACGAGTATCACTCCGAAGTTAGTTGGGATCAATATTCCGACTTGTTCTAATGTACATAGACCCATTTTAATATACATTACCTCTATCCCTATAGACATGTTTACAATAAAGCAGCCGCTAAACCAGCTACACCAACGGCGTAGGCGACCTTGTTGTGTGCGGCACCGGCGTCGAAGGTGGACACTTGTGGGGCCAATGTGGTGGCGTTTTGCTGTTGGAGCGAGTATGAAGTGGATTGCTTGATGACGGTGGCTTGCACGTTGGTGGTGGCAGTGACGGTTGGCGTAGTGGTGATGTCAACGTACTGGATCTCTTCGTCAGTTGGAGCTGGAGCTGGTGGAGCTGGAGATGGAGCAGGAGCTGGTGGAGCAGGAGCTGGAGCTTCAGACTTTGGAGCAGGTGGAGCTGGGGCTGGAGCTTCAGACTTTGGAGCAGGTGGAGCAGGAGCTGGAGCTTCAGACTTTGGAGCTGGTGGAGCAGGAGCAGGCGTTGCTGGTTCCTTGTGGTCTTCGGTGACTGGACAAACAGTGGTGTAGACAGTTTCCACACCTTTGACGATGGTGGTTACAACAGAAGTGGTGGATGCTGGAGCAACGGTGGCAGGCTTCTCCTTCTTCTCTTCCTCAGTGATAGGACACACGGTGGTGTAGACAGTTTCCACACCTTTGACGGTGGTGGTGACTACAGAAGTGGTGGATGGAGTCACTGGTTCTGGAGCCAAGGTTTTCTTGGTGCAGTCAGCGTGTTCACACGAGGTGATGGTCTTCTCAACGGTGTTGGTGTTGGTGATGGTAGCAACGTCTGCAGTGACCAATGCTGATAAGGAAGCCAATAATAATAATCTGTATTGCATTGTAAACGAGTGTGATGATAATTTCCACAGGACTTGCCTCGTCTTATATAGTCGTCAGTCTCGCCTCGCAACACGAATCAGCAGCTTGGCTTACGCGTCGCTGCTGTCACAAGAGTCTGGATGTACCCCTGCTTGATCTGAGAGTTTGGGATCGCGCCTGTTTGGGCAAACCGTCAACAAACACCGCGCATTGCAAGCGCGTGGCGGGCCGGAATGCGCGTTAGTTCAACATAAGGTTCATTTCCCAATCGTTCACAACCCCGACCCAGTCGTCTTTGGCCAATTTGAGACGACGACGTCGCCACACCTCAAGCATGATCTGCCTGGCCCCCCAGTAACTCCCGAGGTACTGGGCGATATCCAGCCCCCATTTTTTGTAGCCCATTTGAAGCTCCGGTGAAATGGCATCGCATCCAGCAATGAATCCCTGCCAGAAGAGCGGAATGATGCCAACGTCGTCTCGCACAATAAGCTCCTGAATCGCGTTGAGGTGGTCTAAAGTGTTCTTGACCCGGTCCTGAAACTCCTCAGGGCTAACACCACGTATGAGGCGGTCAAAGTATATGGTGAGTGCATGGTAGAATGACACAATATGGTGGTACGTCACCTCGTGCATGGGACTGTAGAAATTCTTCTCGTCCTTCACCACAACGTACAACTTCCAGTCGAGCTTCCAGGCGGTGAGCTTGTCGTGAAGCTTCTGCACGTCGGCATCAAACGTCTCCAGCTTGACGTTCTTGTGCTCGTTGTAGATTTTCCGCCGAAGAAGCTGCACCGTGTCGCTGAATAGCAAGATCAACAGCGTTGGGATCCCGTACAACGCGTCCGTGGCGAAGTTCTCGTTGTGGCTCTTGGTGTTGATCAATTTTTTGTTGATGAACAACGGCGTGGGGTTGGCTTCGTTGTCCTCGTTGACAATGTAGTTGATGTTGTTCTTGTTGCTGTTGTCCTTGCGGTCAGGGATGTAATGCTCCCCGTTGATGTCGTAGCCCTTCTCGTCAATCGTCTGGAAGTCCACCTTGATGTTCTCCACGTCCAAGCACGTCGAGTCCTGGATGATCTTGAGCGACAGGAAGATCCGATGAAGAATTCGGGCTTTGGGCGACAATTTCTTCTTCGTCTGCATCTTGGTGGCTATCACTCGTCCACACCACCGGATGTAGAAGTTGGTGTCTTGCATTGTGCCCCAAACCAAGTCCACACTGATCATGGACATCACAGCACACAACACATCTTTGTACTTCTCGTTCTTGAGGCACGTCTCGATACCTCGCTGTGTGTCTGGAGAACTATCCAACAATTGTCTGATGAAGGTGGAAGCCTGGTTTCTGAGTCGAATGCCCAAGTTCAAGTAAAATTTCATGGAGTCTGAGTTTTTGGGGAACTTGGACTGCAAGTTGAAGGCAGACACCGCCAACAACGCATTCAAAAGAGCATTTTTGGCCGTCGACGTCTTCCCCAAGGCACCAAGCTCTCCAATGGCCATCAAAGCTCTTGGGAAGTAGATGGTTTTCCACGGTGACTCAGTCAACGGTAGAACCGTCATCAAGTCAGCGACTTGCGTGACGTAGTAGTTCAACAAGTACCGCGTGAGTGGCTCGATCTGTAATGCAGTGGTGGGAAGGCCCACGGTGGATGCAGGCGTGAGCAAGTTGAACCCCAAGTGGTGCTCGAGAAGACTCTGCTGAATATTCATGATGGAGGAAGGCATTTTTGTCACTTGGTGCTGTTCAGCGGGCCCACTGAGGCCGTTGGGTTTAGCGTTGGCATGCAAGTGGATTTCCAAGTTCTCGTTGAGTTTGTATGGGTTGTCGTAAAAGTAGTTGTTGTAGTTGGAGTAGTACAAGTGCTGGTTTGTGGGGTCCACGAGGGTGTTGATGTCGGGAGCAGACGGCATGATGGTGGAGGTGGGCGATGCCAGGCCATTTGACGGAGCTAGTCGAGTTGTGGGGTTGTGGTTCTTGTGGAACAATAAACTCAAAAAGTCCGACTGGCTGTTCTGGTGGATTGCATTGAGATTGGTGAACGAGTTGGTGTTGGAGTGGAGCACGCTGTTGTTGGCGGAGTAGTTGTTCATGAACTCCAAGAGCTGCGAGTCACCATTCAAAGCGGCTGCTGTCAATAGAGCGTCGTCTCGCAATTCGTTGGAGAGCCACAAATGGTCTGCGGACGCTTGGTTGAGGTCTGCGGGCACCAAATGGGCGTTTTCTTCTACTGGGGGTTTTGCGGGAGATTGTGAGACCGGCTTATCGATTTTCACTCGTTTTACCGGTGGTGAAAGGTCGGGTTTCTTGTTACTGAACACACCAAAAGGGCCCAACGACTTGGTTTTGCCCTCGGAGTACACCATTCGGTCGTCTCCCGAGGTATGAAGTATCATCAAGTCGCGATCGATGTCCTCGTAAGTGTCGTACGGCTTGAAGTTCTTTTCCGTTTCCCAATTGACAAAGTCAATGGTCCGCCTGTGGATCTGCGGCGTGTCTGCAGCCTCCTCCTGCTTGTTGGCGTTGGTGAACACAACCAGCGACGGCACAGCGTTGCCATCAGAGCTGAATCGGGCAGAAGAGAGCCAAATAAGGCTGATTCCGTAGCCAGCGCACTCGATGTTTGACCGAACGCAATTGTTGCACGCTGGCTTACCTAGATCGCAACGCACTTTGCGCTGGCGACACGTCACGCAACCAGCGAAACTTTTTGACCGCTTGGGCTTCTTGTGCATTGGTGATGCGCACAAGCGCGCAAGCTGAGCAACTAAACTAATGACTGTGAAACACTGGAACTACTCCGACGACGACATCGTGCTCCTGAACCTCTGGGGGCTCGCCAGGGCCAACCCGGCCATCGGGATTATTCCCCTGGAGAAAGTGGTGTTCAATGCCAACTCCGACACTTCCTCGAAAGTGTGCTTGATCAGTGGTGGGGGCGCTGGCCACGAGCCGCTCCACGGCGCCTACGTTGGCGACAACTTGTTGGACGCTGCCGTCAGCGGCGCGGTGTTTGCCTCGCCTTCCACCAAGCAGATCATGGCGGCTGTCACCTCCAAGGCTGCAAAAGACGTCTTGATTATCGTCAAGAACTACACTGGCGACATCCTCCACTTCGGTCTCGTGGTGGAGCGGGCCAAAAGCTTGGGCTACAACGTCGAGATGTTGTCGGTCACGGACGACGTGGCCGTGGGAAGACGCCAAAACGCCATGGTTGGCAGAAGAGGGTTGGCCGGAACTGCTATTATTCACAAAGTGCTTGGTGCCGCCAGCCACGTCGCTGACTTGCACACACTCCACCAATTGGGCGTGGACGTCAACGCCAACTTGGTCACTTTGAGTGCTTCCTTGGACAGAACTTCTGTTCCGGGCAAGCTGAAGGAAGAGTTGGAGTTCACGGGCCCCAACGAGGCAGAATTAGGTTTGGGCATCCACAACGAGCCAGGGGTGAAGATCAGCCCGATTCCCAACATCGACGATCTCGTCAGCGATATGCTTCACAAATTGGTGTCTCCTGACGACGAAGACCGTCACTATGTGGACTTTGATTTGGACAATGACGACTTCGTTTTGATCGTCAACAACATCGGCGGGACCTCCACATTGGAGTTGAACATCATAACCGAACATGTGTTTAAAAACTTACCTTTCAAGAACCGCCCTAAACGAGTATTGGTGAGTGATTTTGTCACCTCGCTCAACGCTCCAGGTTTCTCCATCACCTTGTTGAATCTTTCGAACGTGGCAAAGTCCAACAAGAAATTCAGTGAAGAAGATATCTTGAAGTTCTTGGATGCTCCTACCAATGCTCCCGGATGGAAACCTAAACACTACGCCAGTGACGCCTGGAGCGCAGAGACTAAAGTCATCGAAGCATCCGATAAGAAGGAAACTGAGATCACATCTTCAATGAGGGTTGACGGTGCTGCCTTCGCCAAATCATTAGATTCAGCCCTCCAAAATCTTATCAAGGAGGAGCCCAAGATCACCCACTACGACACTGTGGTTGGCGATGGTGACTGTGGAGAGACATTGGTGCTGGGAGCCAATGGCATCTTGAAAGCTTTGAAGGAACAAGATTTCAAGAATACTCTTGATGACCCAGTTGCTACTACGGCCAAAATAACAGAAATCGTTGAAGACAGTATGGGGGGTACTTCGGGAGGATTGTACTCGATTTTCCTCACGGCCTTTGGTCACCAACTCCAGAAAGTTGATAAGTGCGATCTTAAGAATGTCACTGAGGCACTCCACAAAGCTTTGTACGATGGACTCTTCAAGTACACCAAAGCTCGTCAAGGTGGAAGGACATTGGTAGACACTTTGCAACCATTCTTGGACACTTTGAAGGAGACACAAGATGTACAAAAGGCATTGAAGGCCGCTAAAGATGGCTGCGAAAACACCAAGAAGCTCCATGCTAAATTTGGAAGAGCCAGTTACGTCGATGACAGCGAACTCCAATCAGAGGGCGGCATTCCCGACCCAGGAGCTGTGGGACTTTTGGCTATTTTAGAGGGGTTTTTGGCTTAGGGTTAGTGGTTACCCTGGTGGTTACTATATATAAGATTGAGGATGGCAGTTAACACCACAAATATGACTACTACTGTAGACATTGATGTTGATGAGTTCAAGGAAGTCATTGTTGTTGGTGGAGGCACATGCGGTCTCTCAATTTGTTCTAGACTTTGCGAGAGTTGTCCAGGGTCCATCTACACCGAAGACGAGCATCAGCGGTTCCACTGGCTCAAGCAAAGGGGCAACAAGATCAATCTTGTCAGCAGAAACGTCTCTTCCAAGAGAAAGTTCAACCCAGAGACCAACAAGTTTGTTTCCAAAAAGAGTTTTGAGCCTCAAGAGTTACTCGTGTTAGACGCTGTGTCTGATACCTTCTTGGGGCAATGGGATAACCAATTTGAGACCTGTCAAATCCCATTTCTTCGGTCGCCAATGTTCTTCCACTTGGACCCATCGAATGTCGATGGACTTGTGAGTTATGCCAATCAGACTGGCAGAGAGAAATCAGATTTGATGGAAATCGAAAATGTGGTGGGCAAAGAATATTCCAAGCACCAATTGAAAAAGCTCACTAGAAAGCGCATGACGAAGAAGTGTCCTGCGCCCACCAATGGCTCTACTCATGACCAGCCTGGCCTTATTGACATCAATATGAGAGATTGGAAGGACTATTATCGCCCTTCTACTGCCTTGTTCCACGACCAGTGTAGGGATATCATTGACAGGTACAACTTACACAATGTTGTGAGGAAAGACGAGGTCGTAGACATCGACTACACTGATGTCAACGTGTCTGGAACCAGCTTGAGTGGCCAAGGTTTCGTTGTAACCACTGCCAGTGGAAAAAAATATGGCTGCAAAATCTGTGTTCTTGCCAGTGGACACCGTGGGAAAGTCAACTACCCAATCCACGGACTCGATGACCCACAACACCTACTTGGAAGCTGTCATGTGACAGACATTTTCAATAGGAAAGTGTCGTATCCGGACCCCAGGATCGTGCACAAGATTCTGTCTAAGAAGCCCACTCTGATTGTGGTGGTGGGTGGAGGCCTCACTTCCGCCCAACTTGCGCATGTTGCGGTGTTGAAGGGCGTGGACAAAGTGTACTACTTGACTCGAGGCCCATTGAAGATCAAGCATTTCGATTTCCACCTCGACTGGGTCACCAAGTACAAGAACCTCAAGAAATCATCGTTCTACATTAGAGAGACCGACGAGGAGAGATGGCAAATGATCCTCGATGCTCGAGAAGGAGGCTCTGTGAACCCAGAGTACTACAAGAAGCTCAACAAACACGCTAAGAGTGGTAAAGTGGATATTATGAGATACACTATATTGGATTCTAGTTCGTGGAAGGAAGACACGCAAACCTGGGACTTGACCTTGAAGACCGAGCAAGACGGTCAATTGTCGTACACGAACCTCTTTGACATCGATTACGTCTACTTGGCCACAGGGATCCAGGCAGATTTTGACAACCTTCCATTCTTGCAGACTATGTTGGCCAAGCACCCCATTTCCACAGTTGCGGGCTTACCATGTGTCACTGACGATCTCCAGTGGAACAGTGAGATTCCCTTGTTTGTTGTGGGCAAGAATGCGTCGCTCAAAGTGGGACCGTCGTCTGCCAATCTCGATGGAGCTCGCACAGGAGCTGAACGTATTGGCTGGTTTATCCAGGACCAGAAGGTTCGTGGAGTGTATGACTGGGAGGTATGCAAAGACTGTGTGTCATGTCAAAGCGAAGTGGACAAAGCTTTCGAAACAAGATTGCAGTTGGCCAGCGGCCAGTTGAACTGGTACTCATTATTGAAATCAGAAGACTAATAAGTGAGTGTATCTGTGTCATCGTCAGAATCAAAGTACGATTGGGACTCGTTGAAGTTGCGTTTCTTCCAGGCTCTATCTAATTTGCTTAGGAAGAAACTGCTGACGGCTGCTTTTGAGGCCTCAAAGAATTTCTTGACCACAACCTTACCGTCGTAACCAACGCTGTTCATACCACAAATCAACATCGGCCATAAAAGCATGAGTAGACTCGAATCGATAAACTGCGGCTTATCCACAACGTTGAGTACGTCCATGGCACTGCGAAGCTCATTGTTGAGAGCCTGAACGTTGTCATTACTAGGCGGGATCTTGAGAAACTCCGTAAGTAACACAATGGTTGATGCGAGGACAAAGCTCCGGTGACAAACGTCCGTCCAGTTGACTATAACCTTCTCGTTAGCTGATGTGGTTTGGACGTCAAGCAATTGCCCCTTGGGTACTATCCCTTCGTAGAAATCGCTCGGCGTGAGTAAAAACCGATGGTGGAACAACTCGAGCTGACTAAACCTGTTGAATTCACCAAGAAGTCTCAAGTACTCGTGGATGTCAGTATCAGGAGACAGTGGTTTATTGTTTCGTAATCTGTTCAAGAGTTTTATGAGCCCACGTATCGTTGGGATTAGATCATGGTGGTACCCAAGAAGCAAATTGAACCCTGAGTCCAGTATCAAACCGAACTCTCTGAGCACCTCGACGTCGAAAGGATCAGCCATATTGAGCAACAAGTCAAGCTCATCATCACTGTTGAGAGTTCCACCTTTCTTGGAACTCAAGCCAGCGAGAATCTCGAAGGATACAAACCAAAGCTTACACCAGACAAGAACCTTAGACCTCCCAGGTCCGGAACCCGACTTATTGGTAGTGTACTTCAATAAGAGATCCTTGGCCCCTCGAAGATGAGGTCTCCAGCCTTGCTTTGTTGCACTGGCGTTGGTGGAAGTGAGTAGTAGAACAGTCAATAGCACAGCTTCGATATTTGAAGTGTAGTCGTTGTTCTTCGACTCGCTTCCGCTTAAGGCAGGTCGAAGAAGCTTCAAGCATTTAGACAAGTAGCTGAAATGAGCACCTTCATCCTCTGTGGATTTCGTGGTAGCAAAGGCAGTTTTCGCTCCTTGAGCGAGTATTGCCGCAAGCAAGAAGGGTTCCTTAGACCCACACACAAGGAGAATATCTCGAGCAGGGTTATAGTAACTCTCCAGAGCTTTATCGTATGGTAGGAGTGGGAGTATGACATGGCCAAACCCGTGGTAGAACTCATTCAAGTAAGTTCGCTCTTTTTTGGACTCCAAAGTGATGTAGTCCAGAGGAAGGTTTCTGGGAAACGAGTCATTGGATGAAGGATATGGGAATTGGGACTCAGGGTTGAAAAGAGTTCCCGAATTGGCGCTGACATCCAGATGCGAAGCGTCCCAGTCGTCAGGCTGATTATAATTGGACTCGAACATGATGGTACCCACGATGTTATTAAGGTCAGACGCAAGCAAGTTCAAGTCCTCCCTGCTGAAGAAATTATCCATCTCACTTTCAGCTTGTTTGAAAACGTCGTTCGGCAGATCAGAAGCCTTTGACGCTGGTGAAGCGGTTGCACCACCAAGTTCAAGCCCGGGTGCTATGGGGAATGGCAGCTTTATGGTCGATGAAGGAGGATTCCGTAGTGTGTCCATGCGAGGAGCGACGTTCATGACATGAGAGACTGTAGGAGGAAAATCCGAGAGACCTCCCGACGCCGGATTTTGATTGTAGTATCCTTGAACCAGCAAGTTCGGCGAGTAGTCATGAGGCCCCAGTTTGGCAGCTTGTTCTATCATATATCGCTTGGACACTCGCAACACCTTCTCACCAGGAGTCGGGTACGAGCAGATTTTTCGTAGTCTTGAGCATTGCACACATTGGGGCTTAGTTTCATCACACTTTATCTTGCGTCGCTTGCATTCACGACACCCGTTCTTGCTGTAGGTCTTCCTCTTTGAGGTAACGGGTGACATGAGTCGAGGTCAAAGTAGCGCGCACAACAATGGGGTCCAGCGCTGACGAAGGCACGTGAGTCATGGAGTTGAAGAGATGCGGTTTGACTTTTAGCTGTCAAACGTTGACAGCATCGACAGCATCGGGAGAATTGGAAAGACTTACGTCAATTTCTTCTTCTTTGCTGGCGGTGACTCGATCTGCTCAATTGATCGTTTGTCTCTCTCCAGTCCAGGCGTGGTGATGATTGGCTGGGGCGTGCTGGGATCGAGGAACTCACTCATGTCGAACTCGGCGTTCTTGTCCTTCTCGAGCTTGATTTGCTGCTGCTGAATCTGCTGCTGTGTAGCCAATTTCTGGATCCAGTCTTGCACCTGCTGAATGGACTGTCCCTGCTTGTAGATATTCTGTTCAAGGCCGCTAATGACATCGGTGTCTTGCTTCGCAGGAATCTCGAGCTCGGGGAAGAAGTGTCGAGGCGAGGGAGCTGGCTCGTTCATGAGCTGGTGGTACAATTTGGTATCATCAGATGCCCCGTTCCTGATTTCTTCTCCAGGAGAAACTGCCTTGTCAGACGGCGTGTTCTGGTACGCCTGGTTCATTAACATGAGTCTTGGTTTGGAGTGGAGCTGCATTTCGCCAGAGTTGAACTGGTTCTCTTGAACCCCCACGTCCTGGTTATTAGTGTTGAGATTAGCATTATTATTAAGGATGTCGTTTCTGTCGTAAGTTGTGAGTTGGTTCAAGTCAATGTTATCGTCGCCAACTTCGAGGATCTTGCCGGTGGTGTTGTTTCCGTAAATAGTGGCAAGAAACTTGAGGATTTTGTCGAGGGTCTGAGTTTGCTTCTGGTGTCTTTCTCTGGTGATGTAATTCTCTTGCCAGAGTGTCTGATTATCTTTCCTTATGCGTCTTATATCTTCAGTTATGGCCATCTGGTTCATTTTCAACGCTTCAAGCTCGCCCATCAATGCAGGAAGATTGATTTTGGCGTCTTTAGAATCGTCTTGGCTTATGGTCTTGTTCCTGACGATCTTGTCAAGCAAGTCTTCCCTATCTCTTTGGAAGTACGGGTTCTCGAATTTCCAGCACTCTTCGTTCTTGTCGTCTTTCAAGCTTCCAGAATTCACATCCTGCACCTTATGCCATCCATACATGTTGAGCTGTCTGACAAAACTAGCGAAATTGTTGTGCTTGAAGTATTTGGGAAGAATATTTTTCATGAATTCTTCTCTGTGGAACACCTGGAACGTCAATCCGTCGTCGTTCCACTTGATGAAGTCGGAATTGGCCGGATCGTTGACCATTGACCAGATTTTCATCACGAATGCCGGTCTAGTCTTTGGCACTGGGGGTTCTTTGCGCTTTTTCTCTCGGTCTTGGGGGAGCGTGAGTGGTAGCGTCACTGGCGGAAGATTGGGCAACACACTCTCGCTCAATGGAGCTAACGGAGGTAAAGGCTCGTTGAAATTGTACAGTCGTGACAGAATTAGTTGATTGTCAAAATCGGATGGGCTCATCATCGGAGTTAAACCCGATTGAGGAACGTCAAACGAGTCTCTATTTATAATTTGGATGTCGTCATGGTCGTCGTTTTGATTGTTGAGTATCTCGATGATATCGTTGTCGTTGTGGAAGTCAGACATGGTAGTTCTAGAAAATTCGATGAGACTTTATAAGTCTCAATATATGTCACGTGACCACAAAATGACCCATTTATCTAGAACCTTCTATTGAATTGAACAACGAGAGGAACTTATCATCGAACAAATCGTCAAGCTTGACACCGTTGATGATCCCATGGGTCTCGCAATTGGTACAATTACAATTATCCGCAGGACAGCAGCAATCGTTATCGGTAGTGTCGGAATTTGGCGATGGCTCCCTCAACCAATCTGTAGTTTCTGGTTTGACACCGCAACAGCTTCCAGCGCTTGCTTGAAGTGATTCGTGATCGTCGAGTTTCATGTTCTTGAAGCTGAACTGCGACTCGTTGTTGAAAATCTGTCCAAGTTCGTTGTCGTTTTTGATGAGTTCCACATCGAGCAGCTTGTTGTGGACCAAACATCCTTCGCACGAGCAGTCGTCGTTGCAGCAGCACGTTCCCGGGATCGAGCATGATGGCACCGCCACTACGTTGTACTCTGTGGCATCGTTGTCGGTGTCTTCGGCGGCGAAGTTCTCGTTGACAAACGTCAATTTTCGCTTGGTGTCCGGATGTTTTTTGAAGTACTTTGATAGTATGGCCGACTTGTTGACAGCTTTGGTTTTCCGTTCACAGCCGCAGTTCTTGTTCTTGGTGACTTTATTGAGCGACCCGACGCAGCACGTGGAGCTGTTGACAAAGCTGTTCTCGTTAACTATGGGCCCGCTTCGCCTGTCGGCTGGGTCGTAGCTGCCGACGATTTTGCCCGAGGTGAGGTCGATGATCTTCTTGGGCGACGCCTTGATGATGACGATGACGTCTCGGGCCTTGTTGGCACACGAGTCGTGCTTGATCTCTTCGGCGAAAACTGCCACCCGGTGGTTGGGGTTGCCGTTGGCCTGGACGTTGGGGCGGCCCTTGGAGCGGACCTGGAGGAGCGGGCGGTCATGGTGCCGGCACTGGGACGACCGGTGGCCCCGAATGCACTCGATGCACGAGTACTTGACGTCGTCTATGAGGATCATGGGACGAGGTTCTCGATTGAGAAGTTATTTGCGCACTTCTTGGGTGCAAATAGAGTTGGAGTGTTCACGACTGTAGGAAGGGTGCGGTGGTGCTGGAGTGTAGGGCGCGGTAGTACTGGTAGTGGAGCTCGAGGCGCTGGCGGTGCTGATGCTGGTGGCAACAGTCACGAGAGCAACAGCGCATGTATGGTGGTGTTAGTGTTGGCTGTCGCAGAAGCTGGACGTCGCACCAGCTCACAGCGTATCGCCCCGGTGCACGCTACCGCGACAGTGGCACATGGCACCGCACCGCGTCTACACCGCGCACCGCACAAAAACTTCGCACCATGGAGGGCTGGGGTGAAGCAGCACGAATCGCGTGCGCTGGCACACTAACAACTGCAAGATTCGACTCCCACCATGATCTTATCTGGGTCGGTGACCTGGCCGGTTATTTGAAGTCGTTCTCCCCGGTAATCGATAATTATGGGATGCGATTGTACCCGTACACCTCGTTCCGAGCGTCAATCAACGACCACGTCTCTGCCATCTACGACGCAGGACCCAAAGTGTACTCGCTATCACCTACCAACATCCACATCAGCAACAAGCGGGGCGTGCCTGTTGGAAACGTCGCTGCATCCCCCGAGTTTGGCCGCTTCAATAGCATGGCACTCACCGACGCCGGCGATATTGTCGTGTCAGCCGAATCAGGGCTCCACAAGATCAGCACCCACAACTTGACGGCCTACGACACTTATAATTACCACCTGCAAGCCCTGCATCTCAGCTACCAGTCAAAACACTTGACTTTGGCCAACGTCAATGGCACAGTCGACATCTTCGACCACCACAACAACCAAGTCGTCAATTCTTTCGCCGCCCACAGAGACGGAGTGAGCGACATGGACGTCCAGGGCAACTACCTCGTGAGCTGTGGCTACTCCATGAGAAACAACACAAGGACGGCAGACCCAATGGTCAACTTGTACGACTTGCGAATGATGAAGCTTCTCTCGCCGATTCCTTACCCCATTGGCGCTAGCTTTGTGAAATTCCACCCAAAGCTCCCCAACATCGTGTTAATCGCTTCGACCACAGGCCAATTGCAGTTTATGGATATGTTTAACCAGTCTAACTTCCAGTTGTACCATGTGGACTTGATGAACACGTCCAACCACATCTCTAGCGTGCAGTTCAGCAAGAACGGCGAGTTTATTGGGTTCAATGACTCTTACAACAACACCATCTTGTGGTCCATGGGTTCAGGCACCAGTTTCAACAATTTCCCTATTGAACTTGAACACGCCAACAACATTGATGAGCCAACAAGACATATAGACGTCGACGACTTTTCCACGCCTCTCAACTCTGTGGGAATGCCGTACTACAAGTCACTCTTGCTCCTGAATTACGGCTCAGACTTAATCTTCATCAAGGAAACGGCAAAACTCCCCATAAACTACGACACAAACTTGCCTCATTTGAAGTTCATAGAAAACAAGTTTGACACCAACTTCAACAAGTATTTCTCCCTCACTGAAAACAGAGATAACGTGATACCATTCATCAGTGACAATAACCTCAAATTCGACAACCAGAATGTCTTCAAGATCCCAAATTGCTATTCTAAACTTCTCATCAAGTACTCCAAGTTTGGTATTGAAGATTTCAACTTCAGTTTGTTCAATTCTACAGAGTTCAGTGGCCTAGAGAATAATCTCGATAATTCTTACTTGAACTCGATTCTTCAAATTTACAAATACCAGCCCAATTTTCAGAACCTCATCTTGCAGAATCTTAACCAAGAATGGCTTCCTAATGACTCCCACAGTATAATGCGTAACGGTAACCCGAAAGGGACTTCAGTGCTCAACGAGTTGGGCTACTTGTACGATATGTTGAATAAAGCCAAAGGAAAGAACTTCAAGATATCAAACTTCTCAGACCTTCTCAATCACATTGGCCCAGAAGAATTGTTGAACACAGATGACTTGAAGTCCGTGAACAGTGAACTGTTGAAGAGGAAAATCCTAAGGTTCAATCAATTCTTTATTACCAGATTGATTGAAGATTTCCATTTGCAGAATTCTGCATTCCAGCAGTTTTCCCAATTGTTCAGCTTGAAGTTCGTGGATCACAACCAAGTCAACTTCATCAACTACATAAACTTGTACCCTATCAATGCACCAGGGTTGAGCATTGGTGATTACTTGAACCACTCGCTTTCCAATGTGATTGAATTGCCAGACATTCTTTCTATCAACCTCAACTTCTCCAACAGGGATTTCAAGCTTTTGCAGTCATCGTGGCTTCAAGAGCACCTTTTCAGTGAAAGGGACACGATAGTCCAATTCACACATCAAACCTCGAACTACAAAAGGTACCAGCTCTTGGGATATGTGGCTGAGATAACTTCAGGTCCAGAAACGTCAATTGGTAATCATAATCTTGTGTCATTTGTACTTATTAAAGACCAGTGGTACTTGTTTAATGACTTCCTTGTGACCAAGATAGACAGGAGCGAAGTGCTTGACTTTAAGAAAGACAATAAGAAACCACTAGTCTTGATTTACCAAAACTATGACAACCTCGAACCATTTTTCGAATTCAACCAATCTAATTACCACAACATAGACGACTCGATACTTTATAAGGACCGGTTTGCCTCAACTATCAGGGATGATTACATCAAGCAGTATACTTTGTTGACCAAAGAAGCTCCACCACAACCTGGTAGTCTCATTGCTATAGACGCCGAGTTTGTCATCCTCAAAGGGGACCAGCTCGAGATCAACAGCAATGGGAGCCGCAACTTGATCAAGCCAAAGAAGTTGAGTCTCGCTCGACTCTCGGTGGTGGACATTAACGAAAAGCCATTCATTGACGACTATATCATCCACACAGAGCACATTGAGGACTACATCACGTCATTTTCCGGTATTGAACCGGGCGACTTAGACCCAATGCAGTCGACGAAGAACTTGGTGACGTCCCAAACGTGTTACAGACGACTCTGGCTCCTTCTTAACATTGGCTGTGTGTTTGTGGGGCATGGACTTCAGAATGACTTCAGAACCATCAACTTGCACGTGCCCAAGAACCAGATCCGTGACACCATTGACTTGTTCTTTGTGTCTGACTTCAAGAGGAAGCTCTCGCTCAAGTTCTTGTCGTATGTTCTATTGGGTGAGCGAGTGCAGGTGGACAATCACGATTCGATAGAGGACGCCAGATTTGCGCTCAAATTGTACATGCGTTACTTGAACTTGAAGGAGAACGACGAGTTGACGTCGACATTGAATCACATCTACTTTGAAGGACAAAGGCTCAAATTTAAGGTGCCCACTGATGAAGCGTGAGTGCAAGTAATCAAAACTGTAGAATAAAAAAAGTATAATTAATGTAGCGGTTAGAACACAAACACGTCAACGTTACAATCACGTTCAAATCACAAACACCTCCATTTCAGCACAATCACGTACATCACTTAGCTGCAAAAGTTTGTGCGCAAAATTAATTATCGTTATGGTTCATTTTGAAGGGCACAACGCCGAGCACGACGGCACGCCTTCATCTTCCACAAACACGTCGACCAATAGCTTGGTGCAGCACGACTCGGAAGATCACAGTGAACCACTGCCGCAAAAGACGCAGCTGGAGCCGCCAGAAGCCACCAAACCGGCGCTACCTCATAGCAAACTGGACATAGAACTCCGATTCCTGGCGGGACCAGTGCGCCGTGGTAAGCCCAAAGCACACAATCGAACGCCTTCATCCACAAAAGTCAATCTCCGACCGCATTTGAGTCGGTCCAAGTCCACCGACGGGGTGGTGCGAGTCAAACGCAACAACCGCTCGTTCACAAAGCTTGCCAACTTGCAGCCGCTCACGAAGACGCTCCTGAATCAGTCGCTCAAGTCCAACAAGCTGAATACGTCGCTCAAGAATTTGAATTTGAATTACGGGGGCTTGAAAATCTCATCAAAACTGGGGAAGGCAATTCTCATGTTGAACGACGACCCTGACGACGAAAACTTCGAGGACTTGTCGGGAGACGACGAGATAATAGCGCCACAGCCGGTGTCTGGCATGGTGCCATTGCAGCAGGTGTTCCAACAGGCTTTGGAGCAGTCTGGAACAATAGACCGCGTGACCCCAGTCGAATCTGACCAAACACCCATGCCACAACCACCGCAACCAGAACCGGAGTTGAAGGCTGCAAACTTAATCTCGAACGAAGAAAAAACCGAACAACCATCACAGCATAAGGCGCATGAACCCGTGCCAGAACCACCAGAGCCCAAATTACAGCCTCTCAGTCTGCACACGGAGATACCAGCTGACGTGGTACCGCCTTCACGTGTTGAGGAGCCATCTAATGCATTCATGCCAGAGAACACCACTACAGAGGACCACGACAAAAATGATTCCAGCTCTATACGTCCATATCACGGGGGAATACACCATCTGGGAGTCCAAGGGTCAACTGACGACTTGGCAATATCATCCAACCTTTATGGAGGGTCTCTATTGCTCTCTCAGAGTACGGGACTCGTACGGAAGTTGGACACCAAACACCCACTCCCAGAGATGCATGCTTCATCCATAGGGTCCATGCAAGACTCAGTAAGTGGCATATCGTTTAAGGCCAACCCCATAGACGTCAACAACATTGCAGCTCCTATTATCACCAACAAAACCATTATTAAGGAGAATTCGTACCAGCCCAACCAAACTATATTCAACAACTTGCAAAGAACAAACAACCAGTATGCATCTACAAAGAAACACCTTCAACAGCAGCTTCACCAGCAGCAACTACAAAGAATCGCATCATCAAGTCAAACGAACGAGACGCCAGGGCAGCCCCAGCAAATAAAAGAGTTAAATGGTCAAAATAACTTCTCCAATTTCCTCAATTCCAACGGTAACTCCAACAGCAATGACTCTAATGACTCTAGCACCAGAACTCAACAACGACTCTGGCTCCAAAGGGAGAATTCGTTGATGGATGTCAATATTGATCCCACTAACTTGGCTAACTTTTCTAACCTATCGCTCAACAACCTCATGTTTGCCCACAGTTATAACCAAAGTGTCTCGAACTTGGCCCAGTTTGGTACCACTCCAGGCACGCTTGCTCCTATGAGCAACCACACACCCAGTGGGGCCGCCAGCAACGAGAACTCAGGCTCCGTGACCAACATCAATGGGCTCATGTACATGGTGCAAGGAGGACAGACCAACCTCATCCAGAGTCGTATCGAGTTCGAGCGGCTCAATCGAGAGTATTTGAATGTGAGACGGTACTTGAACCCTGTGGGAGAGAGTTTGAACCGGGTGAAAAACAACACGATTCACATTGACAAGAAGAAGGAGGAGCAGCACGACCAGAATGCCAACACGTTCGAAGAGTTTTCGCCCAAGTTCAAGGAGAAAGAGCAGGAGATCACCACGACGTTGACGAGAATTTGGCAGGAAGCGCTTGTGCCATCGCTGGCTAAACAGTTCAACTCACCCAAGCAAGTGAACAGGCCACAGGTGCAACGGCTCCCGTCCAACAACCAATTCATGAACGCCAGAGGAGTGCACACGCCCACCACCCGCAAACTTGCCCACGAGGGCCGCCAAACCTACACGCTTCGAGAAATAGACCAGTGATGTTTATTATATACAAGTTAACCCTGTCTCTGCTTGTGTTTCCCATTGGATTTACAGTAGACGTAGACTCTTCCCTTCCTTCTGACCATATAGCAGTCCTTGCAGAATTTCTTCACGGAAGTTCTCACTTTGAAAGTTCTTACCGGATTTATCTGGATTGCTACCGGTGCTATACGACTTAATACGGGGATCCGACTTACTGCAGGCGTGATTCCACGAAGGGCAGTGGTGATTTTAAACATTCCTGAAAACTTTTCCGCGAACCCGCACAAGTTTTTACAAACACGTATGTCGACGACCACGTACAAAAAGCAAGATCCGTACGGCGGGGCCGGCACTGACAAGATGACGATCTTTCAGGAGTGCTTGCAGCAATTCAATGCTACTCCCGTTAACGCGAAGAAATGTCGTCAACTTTTGGCCCAGTTGTTGCGGTTGATTTACCACGGTGAAACGTTCCCTTCACAGGAGCTGACGACGTTGTTCTTCTCCATCTCCAAGTTGTTCCAGCACAAGGACGCTTCCTTGAGACAATTGGTGTACTTGACCATCAAGGAGCTTGCGGCAACCTCGCAGGACATCTTGATGGTGACTTCGTCCATCATGAAGGACATCCAGGGCGGTGATTTGGTGTACAAGCCCAACGCCATTAGAACCTTGTCAAAGGTCTTGGACCCCACCACGGTCTCGGCATCGGAACGGTTGTTCAAAAACTCGTTGGTCGACAAAAACCCAATTGTTTCGTCTGCCGCATTGATCTCGTGCTACAATTTGCTCCCTATCGCTAAAGACGTGGTGAAAAGATTCACTAACGAGACCTTGGAGTCGATCCTGTCTCACAAACTGTTCCCATCCACTCAGTTTCAATTGCACGAGTACTATGGTAACGCTACTAATAACTTGCCAGTTACTACTCACATGTACCAGTACCACGCCTTGGGATTGTTGTACAACTTGAGAAACCACGATAAGATGGCCTTGATGAAACTCATCACCTCGTTGGCTGACGGGTCGACTTTGAGAAACTCCTTAGCAAACATTCAGTTGATCAGATACATCAACAAAGTGTTGGCTGACGATCAGTCCTTGATCCCTCACTTGCTTCCTATCTTGTCCAATTTCTTGAGACACAAGTCCGACATGGTCGAATTAGAAGCCTGCAAGAGTATCATTGCCTTGCAGCACTTGATCAGAGACGACGAGTTCATGAGCGTCATCAACACCTTGCAAAAGTTGTTGAACGTTCCTAGAACTTCCACCAGATTTGCTGCTATTAGATTGATCAATAAGATCTCTTCTAAACACCCAGAAAAGGTCATGGTGGTCACAACTGAGTTAGAGAACTTGATCAACGACTCCAACAGATCAATCTCAACTTTAGCTATCACCACCTTGTTGAAAACCATGGGTGCAGGTACCATCGATACTGGCAGCGAGAGTAGCGAGAATGTCGACAGATTGATCACCAAAATGACTTCATTGATGGATGAAATCACTGAAGATTTCAAGATTGTTATCATTGAAGCCATCGAGAATTTAGCATTGAAATTCCCATCGAAGCACAAAAAATTGGCTGATTTCTTGGTCGAGATCTTGGGGGACGACGGTTCCTTGGAGTTGAAATCAAGTATTCTTGATGCTTTATTCGATATGATCAAGTTCTTGCCTAATGTTGCCGCAAAACAATTGATCTTATCCCACTTGTGTGAGTTCATCGAAGATTGTGAGTACACTGAGTTGTCTGTTCGTATATTACATTTACTCGGTGATGAAGGTCCACAAACTCCCAACCCTTCATACTACATCAGACACATCTACAACAGATTGGTGTTGGAAAACTCTATCGTCAGATCATCTGCTGTCATTTCCTTATCCAAGTTCGCAATTGTGTGTGGAGGAGAAGTCTCCAAGAACATCAAGATCTTGTTGAGTAGATGCTTGAATGATGTTGATGATGAAGTCAGAGACAGAGCCACTTTATCTTTGAAATTCATCCAAAATAATGAAAAGGACTTGATTGTTAACGACTCTAGATTTGATTTATCTGTGTTGGAGAACAAATTGAGTCACTATTTGAACGACAAGGCTAACTTTTCCACAAAGTTCGATATCTCTGAGATACCAGTGATTACCAAGGAAGAATTACAATCAATTGAATACAACAACAAGTTGAACAAGTTGGAATCACCTTCTGCTTCTGATGAGGCTGAAGCTGGAGAGAAATCAGCAACTGATTCCAGTAATGCCGAAAATGACACATCTAATGATTTATTGAAACAACAAGAGTACGCACAAGAGTTGAGTGCTATACCAGAGTTCAAGGATTACGGTAAACTCACCAAATCTTCACTCGCACCAATTTACTTGACTGAGAAGGAGAACGAATTTGTTGTTACAGTTGTGAAGCATTTCTTTGTTGAAAGTAACAAGTTAGTGTTACAGTTCAATGTGACCAACACATTGACTCACTTAGTTTTGCAAGATGTTTCTGTGCAAAGTGTTCCAGACAACAAATTGTACGATGGGGACTTTGTTATCCCATTGGAAGAATTGAGGCCAGAGCAAACTGGAACTATCTTTGTTTCATTCTCTACCCCAAGCATTGATGATGATGAGCTTATTGCTGCGTTCGGTAACACTTTGTCCTACACCAACAGAGAAATCATAGACGAAGAAGGCAACATTGATGAGACTGATGAAGGATGGCCAGATGAATATCAGATTGAAGATTTAGAGATTACACCCGGTGACTTTATTTCACCAATGTACAATTCTAACTTCACTGCTATTTTTGACCAATTACCATTGGATGAATCATTTGTTGTCAAGGTTTCCAAGGCCAAGACTCTTGAGAATGCAGTTACTCATTTCAGAGCTGTTTTGAACATGATGCCATTGGATGGCTCAGATTATGTCCCAAGCGATGCCACTTCTCATATCTTGAAGTTGTTTGGTAAAGACGTTTGGGGTGGTAAAGTCGGTGTGTTGATCAGACTCGCTGCCACCAGTGGTAAAATCGCTGCTAAATTGCAAGTGAAGAGTGAGACTGAACAATTAGCCAAGATTATCAGCGATGGTGATTTTTAATGGTGAATAAAAAACAATGTTGCATGTGTAGACGGACTATCGGGGCAAATTGTCCAAGAAATTGGCCTTTTCGGGGTTTCAGTAGTGGTGGGCCTTCAGTGGAGCTAACGTTGGACAATTTAAGTTGGTCTCAGTGGTAGTAACGTACAAGTAGAACAAATGGTCGAGTGACATATATGGAGTGAAAACCGGTCAAAAATCGGTTGATTAGAGATTGATACCGGTTGCTAAGTCGGTCATAAATTAGATAGTTGATTCCGAAATTGAATTAGGAATGGGTGCAAATTAGGGCACATGGGCCAAAAAATTATGCACCCAAATTGTCAATCTGTCGCTAGCCTAGTCGGAACTGAATTGGGAACCACCAGGTAAGAAGGCGCTAGCGAGCTCAGAATTTACAGCTGCCATAAGCTCCTTGGTGCCGGCCATGAACCACATGAGCTCGTTAACAGTCCTCAATTGAGGAAAACTCTCTTTTATTGTGCTCCATAAAAGGACATTAATTGAAAACGTTTCTAGCCAAGACAAAAAAACTGCATCTGCACTTTACAGGGGAAAATGCAATTCCGGTGGCTGCAACTTTTGCACTGTTGGTGCTCCCGTCGTCGTGAAACTCAGGAGGATCGGGTTCTGTGCAGCAGACTCCGAGCGAGAGCAATTGACAGTGCCATTGACAAGTTTCGGCTTTGTTTGGGGCCAGCCCGCTTGGTCAACGGAATCACATTGTTGATGTTGTACCAAGAAAAGTGAATTTCTTGGTGCTTCAACTTTATTCAATCTGTTTTGGTATCGTGGGACATGTGGCTGCCCATTGATTGAGACTGCAACTACTTAAAGGAGACCATTCCGCTGAGAATACCACAACAACCCAAGATGATTTTCAACCAAAGTGTGCTCTTCTTGCTTGCCTTAGCGCTTTTAAATCTCGTCCACGCTGCTCCTATCGAGATCAATGCCAATAAGAAGTTCAACATTATCTTCATGGTGCCCGATGGTATGCCCCCAACCTCAATTGCTTTGGCTAGAGGCTTCAGGGAAGTCAGAGACAACTTACCAATCGACACTTTGTTGGAACTCGAGTCTCACTTGGTGGGAACCATCAGAACTGCCTCCAACTCTTCGAGAATCACCGACTCCGCTGCTGCTGGTACAGCTTTCTCCATTGGCCACAAGACGTACAACCGTGCCATTGGTGTGGACTCAGACAAGGTCCCTAGAGGAACTATTATGGAGGCTCTCAAGGCCCAAGGTTGGGCCACCGGTTTGGTGGTTAACACCAGAATCACCGACGCTACACCTTCTGTGTTTGCTGCTCACGTTGAGAACAGAAGTATGGAAGACGAAATCGCTCTCCAGATGATCGGGGAAGGTAAATTAGGCCGTACTGTTGACATTATGTTGGGTGGTGGCAGATGTTTCTTCATTCCTAAGTCTCAAGGCGGTTGCAGATCCGACGAAAGAAACTTGATCGAGGAAATGCAAGCTAACGGTACCTGGACCTATGCTGGAGACAAAGAGAACTTCAACAAGTACAATGGAGGTGCTGACGCCGAGTTCCCATTCTTGGGCTTGTTTGCTGCAAGAGACATTCCCTACGAATTGGACAGAAACGAGACATACCCATCACTTGTTGAAACTGCCAAGTTTGCATTGACTGCATTAGAGAAGCAGACCCAGGATTCCGAAAACGGGTTCTTCGTCATGATTGAGGGTTCAAGAGTCGACCACTGTGGTCACGCTAACGACCCAATGTGTATGGCCAACGAGGTTTTGGCCTTTGACGACACTTTCAAGGCTGTCAAAGAATTCGTGGACCAAACTGAAACCGACACCATTGTGGTTGTCGTTGCTGACCACGAGACTGGTGGTCTTGCTTTGGCCAACAGTGATAGACCAACCTGGTACCCTGAAGTTTTGTTGAACAAGACTCACACCGCCGAATGGTACAATCCTGACGTCTTAGCTTTGAACAAGAGCACCAACGGTGATAGAGACCAAATTGGTCAATTCGTCAGAAACATCTTACTCACTGACTTGGCTGTCACTGACGTTACGGATAAGGAAATCGAATCTGTTGTCGACAGCGTTGTCAAGCCAAAGGGTAAGTTCCAAAACACCTTGAACAAGATTGTCTCTGACAGAGCAGTTATTGGCTGGACTTCTGGTGGTCACAGCAACTGTGACGTCAACCTCTACGGTTACACCAACTCTGAAAGATTAGGAAAGGTGTTTGAAGTAACAGATCAAGTTTACGGGCTTGCTGGATCCCACGAGAACATTGAAATCCCTAAATTGTTCGCCCATCTTGCTAACGTCGACTTGGAAGAGATCACTGAAAAGTTGAACGCTTAGAACCGATCTTAGATCATAAAAGTTTTCGTATCAATAAAGAATAGAGTTAGTGGTGTAGCTACAATATGGTTCCAGGCCAGCTGGCCTATATTATCAAGAAACTTTTAGCTATGACTGACAGCCTCACGGTGACAGCAATAAATATCACTTATCATCACCTTTAAACTTGGGGTTGATCAAAGGCTCAAAGATCATGCCTGGAGTGTAAGTGTTTACGCTTCCAGTTCTAACTTCGATGAAATCAGGAGTCAACTCACTGATCTTGGTGGCTCCCAACAACTTCATGTCTCTCTCGATCTCCTTCTTCAACAAACGGATCGCTTGCCTGACACCGTTCTCACCGTAGGCAGAGTTGGCGTACAAAAATGGTCTTCCAAGACCCACCCCTTTGGCTCCGAGACAAAGAGCCTTGATGACGTCGCTACCTCTTCTAATCCCACCATCGATGAACACGTCAATCTTCTTGTCCAACTTCTTCTCTCTCAACACCGGCATAACCTCCATCAACACATCGAGACCAGAGCGTGCAAAATCAAGCTGTCTACCACCGTGGTTCGACAACACCACGCCGTCTGCGCCGTGCTCAATGGCCTTGAGAACGTCGTCCACACGCTGTACTCCCTTGACCACCAAGGGCAACTTGGTGTGCTTCTTGAACGTGGTGATGTCGTCCCACTTCAAGTGGATGTTGTTGTACGACAAGATAAAATCGTCCCCGTCTTTGTACTGGACCTCCAACGCCTCTGTCTCAGCGCCATCGTCAACCTTGAACCGCAAGTCCTTCTCTCTGTTGCCGAACTGTGGGGTATCGACCGTTACGCAAATAGCTTTCAATCCAATGTCTTCCACATGCTTGATTTGGTCCAAACTGGCTTGACGGTCGGCCTGGACGTACATCTGGTACCACTGGGTCTGCTCGGACAACGCGTGGTCAACAATCTCGTCCAATGGGTACGAGGTGTGGGCAGAAATCATTTGGGTGATGCCTTCCAAACCGCAACCTCTGGCGATGGAAAGCTCACCGTCTGGGTGTCCGAGCTTCGCTGATGCGGCAGCAGAGCAGTAAAAGGGAGCAGACGTCTTCTCGCCCAAGAACTCGGTGGTCATGTCGATCTCGTCCACGTCAATCAACACTTTGGGCTTGAAAAAAATTCGGTTGAACGAGTTGTGGTTATCACGAAGCGTAACTTCGTCGTCAGCACCGCCAGCGTAGTATGCCCACGCATGCGACGGAATGACTTGCCGGGCGACGTACTCGAAGTCTCCAAGGTTGAACATCGACACTAGCGGAGGCCTCAAAGTTCTCATTCTCTCAGCTCTCTCTTCTTCTTTGGCGAATGGATCATCGTCGTCTGGCAACTCTCCGTCGAGCTGTCCGAGATGAGCCTCGGGCGGGAGAAACTTCTCGATGGTGTCCTTGGCGTGGATCTTGTTGAACAACAAGGACGCATCCTTACCGGCGTACCTCAAGATAATCGCCTGACCGCCAGGGTGCATACCTAAAAATCCGGTCAAATCGTAGACTTCCCCATTGATCACGACCCACACACCGTCGTCGACGTTGTCGTGCTCCACCACGTCGTCCGCCAGGATCTTCTTGATGGTCTTTTGTGGACTATCCAAGTCAATTGGGCTGTGGGAATATGATAAAGATGTTGCTATCAAAGATAAGGCTGCAACTGAGACACTCAATCTGACAGCATGAGGAGATTTTTTCAATGCAAAAGAAGAGGCAATTCTGGTTCTAGAGCCTCCAAGGCGTCTAGCAGATCCTAAAAGTGATCTAAATCTGTGCATTTGTTGATGTGGGTGAAATTTAGCCTATTATATTTGGTGGATTTCTAACTCCGGATTTTGACGTTCGGCACGAAAAAGAACCGACCTAATTATTTAAGTTAATGGCAGTAATTATTTTTTATTCCGGGGGTTTACATTGCTACCTCCAGAAGTTCCGTAATCACATAAATCGTAGTTTGGTCGCAATTGAACAGTCTGAACGCTCGTAAGGCAGCACTCTCTTCATAAGCCATTCCGACCATCAGCGCTTCCACATGCCACCTCAGTTTCAATCCCAATTCGGAAGGTCTGCTACTCCAAATTGTAAGCTTTGTAGCAGTTGCGTTCATAGATCTTACGCCTACCGGTGTCATCTAATCCGACCATGTCAAAAAGCTGTTCAGTGACTGTAACCCATTTGTTGACCAATGAAGGGCCTGCAACCATAGAGCAAACTGGCCAGTTGCTGGCCCAAATAATTCTGTCAACACCCCAGAGATCAAAACACACTTTGAACCATGGGAAGACTCTTTGAGCACACTCGTCGACGTCACCGCCAATATGGGCTGGAATCTCGGAAAATCCCCCGGATAATTTCATGTACGAGCGAGGTGTCAACTCACACATTTGCGTCATAAGCTCTTTCCAGCGCCTAAACTTGTCACTTTGTTGTGTTTCTTTTGCTGTCAAGTGAAGATCAGCTTTCGTTTGGTGGTTAATAATAAATTTGAGGTTCGGAACTTGTTTGAAGACCTGCACTGACTCCTCGAACTGCCAGAGACCGCCTGACCGGATATCAATGCCCCAGTCGAACACGTAGTTGTGTTTGTCCAACCACTTGAGCGACTCAATGAATTTAGGTTGTGTCATTGTACCAGGAGGCTTGTCTTGCACCAAGTATCGAAACCCTTTGACGAGGCTGAAGTCCCCCGGCGCTGATCTGTGTTTCATGCGGTCGACGTACTCGGCGACTGCGGTTACACCAAGTGGAGCAGGAGCTTTGGGAATTATTGCTTTAATTAGACCTCGATATTCGTTGCTGCCTTCGCCAGGCCTGAGAGTACCGTTTGCAGCTCTGGCCACAAACAAGTACTCCTCGATGCTGCTGTCAAACCCATCGACACCTGCCAAATCTTCTATGGGGTCAAACTCGACCACCACCAAACCAGCCACCTCCAAGCTTTCAGTGTTGTCAGCAATATACTCGTCGAGCCGGTTCTGCTTGTGTAACGGGTGCCCCTCCTTCCACTTGAGGATTTCCTGGTTCACAAGCGCCAGTAGGTGAATGTGGGAGTCAAAAACTTTCATGGTGTAAGAAGAGCAGTGTTGAAAAGATGAGAACATTGAGCCGAGAAAACTTGATTGCTTGTGAGGGCCACCACACGATTTTGTTTGCATGCTTTCAAGCCTGGTACACTAAGAGATGCTGGAATGCAGTGATACGAGTAAAGTGTCCACAACGTAAAGGCTGACCCAGCTAAACCAAGTGTTTCCTATTCCGGTAATTCTGTCGATAAGAGCATCTCACGTCAGGCCAGATGCTGGTCACGCTACAGGAGTCTGTTGAGCAAATCAGTTCTAATTGGCTACTCTATACACTCTACCTTCGTATGCGGTCAAAGAACCCGAGATCTGAGCCACATTGCTGTGGATAAGCTCCAACTGGCCTTCGACCAAAGGCTGGAACTCGATCTCCTCAGTCGAGAAGTTGAGCACCACGTACAAAGTGTCGTTGCCATTCTTCTTGAGGAACGAGAACGTCTTTTGGTTGTCGATGTCCAAGATCTCAAAGGTTCCATACACCAATAATTTTCTGTACTGCTTTCTCAAGGCAAGCGACTTCTTCCAGAAGTTGTAGAGAGACTCTGGGTCGTCCACCTGGGACGCAGCGTTGACCTCCTTGTAGTTGTCATTAACTCTCATCCATGGCTTCACGGTAGAGAACCCAGCATGGTCGCTGGAGTCCCACTGGACAGGAGTTCTGGCGTTGTCTCTGGCGACCAAGTTGAGGTTTCTCATGAACTCGGCCATTTTTTCCTTGTCGTTGCCGTGCTGCTGCTTGTAGTCGTTATAGTAGTTGATGGAGCAGATGTCAAGGTACTCCTCAATGGGCCATTCTAATGGCACGTTGGTCATTCCAATCTCTTGACCCTGGTAGATGAACAAGGTGCCGGTCAACGCTGTCTCCAAGATAGCAAGAAGCTTACCAGACTTGACTCTGAACTGGGGGGAGTCGTTGGCGAAACGAGTGATGGATCTGGGCTGGTCGTGGTTCTCGTAGAACACAGTAGCCCATGCGTCTGTGCCCTCGGTGAACTCACATTGGCTCTGGACCTTCTTCTTGAAGTCCACGAGCGTGAAGCCCTTGTACCTAAACCTGTCGAGCGGGTCGGACCCCAACTCCACTACGTCAAACAAGAACATCATGTTCATTTCACCAGCGCTGGCAGACACGTACTTCAACGACTCTTCCCTGGATGAGTGTCCCACCTCACCCACGGTCATGGCATCGTACTTGGAGGTGACGTTTTTGAACATTTCCTTGTGGAACTCGTGGATACGAGGCCCGTTCTGGTGGTGCACTTTGCATGGTTGGTACTCCGAGTCTGGGAACACGATGGGGGCGTCTGGAAATGACTGCACCTTGGAGTACATGCCGGCGGTGTCGATTCTGAAGCCGTCCACGCCCTTTTCGAACCAGAAAGTCAATGCCGACTTGTAAATGGCGTCTCTTGTTTCCTGGTTCTCCCAATTGAGATCCGGTTGGTTCTCGGCAAAGAGATGAAGGTAGTACTCGTCGGTGGTCTCATCGTACTTCCAAGCAGAACCGGAAAAATACGAACCCCAGTTATTTGGAGGTTTCCGGTTACCGTCAGCGTCGTATTTTGGTGGTTTCCAGATGTACCAGTCTCTTTTTGGGTTGGTTTTCGAGAACCGGGACTCTTGAAACCATTTATGCTCGGCGGCAGTGTGGTTGATCACCAAGTCCAAGATTAATTTCATTCCTCTTGCATGCACCTGGCTGATCAAATTGTCCATATCGGCTAAAGTTCCATATTTCGGATAAACCGACTCGTAGTCACTGATATCGTAGCCCATATCGTTCTGGGGCGAGTCGTACATGGGGGACAACCAAATAACGTCGACGCCCAAGTTGTGGATGTAGTCGAGTTTGGAAATAATCCCTGGAATGTCACCGATTCCGTCTCCATTCGAGTCCTTAAAGGACGCAGGCCAAATTTGGTAAACGCTCGCATCTTTCCACCATTTTGTATTCATTTTTCAATGTTTTTTAGGGGGAAAACTTCATGTCTTATACTCCAGATTTAGTTTTTCCGATCAACGAGAGTTTTTGCGAGCTTTGCGGAAAAATTTGGTACCCCACGTTACAAACTCTAATGGCTACACTAAACAAAAAATCGAGGTCACCGTCACCGGCAATTAATTTAACCCTCGGATCTTCTCATAAACTTTTAAAAGCATGCAACTTCTGCAGAAAGCGCAAAATCAAATGTGTTCTGAAAAATTCGGTCCAGTGTGAAAACTGCAAAGATCACGATCGTGAATGTGTTTTTGATCACAAACTCGTCACCAGGGACAAAGCCGACAAAGTCACAAAGACCACAAAGAGCAAACTCTACGTGCCCACAAAGTCGAAAAACCCCATTTCCGATACCATCACCAACATCCTGAAGAACTTGTCGTCGTACACAGGGACATTTCTCGACCAGGTCGACTCCTTTGCGCTCGAAGAGTTCAACAAGACCATCAATGGGCCCTCCAATAAGTTCGTGGACGTCGCTGCTGCTCCTGAACCGCTGGAAAACTCCAAATGGGCTTCTGGTGAAACTCTGAAAAACTCGCTTCACCAGTTGTACGTCACGCTGGTGGAGCCATACTCGCCCTTCCTTCCTGAAGATGTGTTTGGCAGTCGCTACGGCGAGCTCGACCAGTTTTCCCGGTGCTGCATCAACATTGCGGCGGCGTCGTCGCTAAACAACTCCATTCCTGACTCTGCCATCGACTTGTTCGTCGACATGCTTCATGGCTTCTTTGCCCAGCCCATCAAGTGGACCGAGCTCCAGCTCGCGAGCTTCTTCTTGCTCCCGCAACGTATAGTGGTGCCCCAACGAATCGTCAAGGACAGTCTTGTGGCTTTCAACAGTATTTTCGCCTTGAAGGGCTCAGCGCTCAGCGCCAATATCGTGGCTGGCGCTCTCTGCGTGGACGCATGGAACAGCTTGCTCACAGAGCAGCCTCTCATCACGGACCCTTCCATTTTCTCTCGTTGTGTGGAGGTGTTCCACACAATGGATATAAAGGACTACAATTACCAGTTTGTGCACTTGAACATCTTCATCTATAAGCTCGTTTGGCTCATCCACGAGTCTTCATTGTCTGTGGAAGACAAGCGAGGCGACTTGCTCCGGTTTGAGTTCGACATGCTTCTTTTTCCCGCCAAACTCAGCAAAAACTTGACCGTCGTCAAAGATACGTTGTTGTCGACGCCCGAAGCGTTCATCCTCCACATTCTCCACAACATGTTGATGATAGCGTATTACACAAGAGCTGTGACTCACAAGGACTCGTTTGGGAAGCTCACCTCGATCACGGCGGTGCCTGGATTGTACCACTTCATCTCAGGCATGGCCATCCTGAACTTCAGAGTCACCGACGAGATCATCAGGCGGTGGCTGATTATCTGCGACTGCCAAATCTACACCGCCAAGCTTGTGTTGGTGCTCCACCGATTTATGGAGTTTGACACATTCGTGTTCACACTTCTCTACTACAACCGACGTCAAAACACCAACTTCCCACCGGTGATGTACAACGCCGTGGACTACGAGGTCCACCAGTTCCTCCTGACCAACAAGCTGGAGCGAATACGTGACGACGACTTCGACGGGACCGTTGTGTTCTGGGTGTTTCGAGACGTTCGAAGCATGTCGCTCCAGTTTTACATTGACGACGATAAAAAGCGACGCAGGGGTAGCGACGCTGGCTCTGTTGAAACTGCTGGTGCTGAGTAAGCGCAATGTGCCCGTGACGGTTGTGCAGCTCAGCTCTCTTAGGGCTATAAATTGAATTCTAATTAGCTGACTAACAGTTGATGCCTCCTACTTTAAACCGAGGCATTCGTCTATCCTGTCGGGGTCGATGTCTCTATAGTATGGGAAATGGTCTGGCAAGCGGCTGGAGTGCAACTCGGGGTAGTGAGACTCGATGGTGTCAACGATACTGTGGTACAAGAGCCTAAATCCATGTGCCGAGTAATGAATGCCATCATCCAAGTGCTTGGACAAGATTGGGGGGTCTCCCTTGACCAAGCTGTCCTCATCAAAGCCGCCATCTTCTTGCATTATGGAGAACATGTCAATGAAGGGCACCCCCACGTCCTTAGCCACTTCTGCTGCTTTCCTGCCGTACTTTCTGGCCCGCTCATTACTGCCAAAGTCTGGCTCGTCTCTCATCCTCGGATCTCTGAGACCAGGGCCAATCAATATGACTTTGATCTCTTTTTCATGAGCCATTGCTACCAATGCTTTCAAGTTGGCTTCGTATTTGCTTAGTGACACTTGCTGACACTCTCTCGTCGCAGCATCGTTGGTTCCGAAGAAAATCGTCATGATTCTAACTTCAGTTTTTCCGGGACGGTGTTCAGCCTCTAGTATCTTTGGCAATAAACGGATTCCATGCTCCGAATTGTACCCACTGAATCCACGAACCACGACGTCAAGTTTCCGCTGGTAATCTGCTGTTAGTATCACTGTAGAGCTTCTCTGAAGGTGAACGGACCATTCCACCGTTTTAGGAAATTTCTCAAATACGTACCTGACAGCAATGCCGACCCGTAGGCGAACCCAAGGTGTTGGTCGTGACTCATTTGGGTAAGAGAGTCCCCAAACAACAAGAACTTGTCGTAAACAACACTCATAAGGAAAAAAGTATGGGGAACGCTCGATTCGGAATATTATTGTTGGAATAACGAGGGTTGAACAAAGACGACTATTCGGGGTAATTTTCGTAACACAATAAAGTGCACTTAAATGCTCCGGAGATCGCTCATTTCAAGTCGGAAATCTGAATAAAATGATAGTGAACGAATTGATTCTTAAAAATTGGTCGTATAGGCAAGTTGGAACTGAAACTTGGAAATCTAGTCGGTCAGGAGTTGAAACGACGGAAATATACCCGGATCTCTTGGCCAATAATGAGATTCCCGACCCTTTTGTCGACGATAATGAGAAGCTTGTTCAATGGGTCGGATTGAAGGACTGGGAGTACCGAGCAGAATTTGATTTTACCCCGGATTTGATGTCAATGGCCCACCACAAAATGATTTTCGAGGGTTTAGACACTTTTGGCGATGTGTTCTTGAACGAGACCAAGGTCTTGAGCACCAGCAGCATGTTTGTCGAGTACCAGGCTGACGTGAAACCGTTGTTGAAGCGGGGCACCAACGTTTTACGGATTTACTTCCACAGCGCTCTCTTAAAAGGACGAGCCCTCGAGAAGGTACATGGAAAGATGGTCGGATTCAATGGTGAAGGTTCTAGAATGCACATTAGAAAGGCCCAGTACCACTACGGGTGGGACTGGGGTCCAATGCTCATGACTTGCGGTCCCTACAGGCCTGTCAAGCTTGTTTCTTACAATCTGTGCATAGACGACGTCTTCGTCAACGCCAGCATCACTGACGATCTCGACGCCCACATCGAGCTTGCTGTGCAAGTGCTGGCGAGCAAACAGCTTCACTCGTTACGGCTAAAAGTAGCTGTCAAATCTCCAGACGGCGCTACCGTGTACTCCAACGACGTTGTGGTAAAGCACGGCCACAATGCCACAAGCTTCACTCTCCAGAAGCCCCAGCTCTGGTTTCCAGTGACCCACGGACTGCCCTCGCTCTACCAGTTCGAGCTCCAGCTCGTCGACGGTGGTGTAGTCCACACTGTCAGCAAAAAAGTCGGGCTCAGGAAAGTGGAGTTGGTGCAAGAGCCGTTCAGCGACCAGGACGGCACCAGCTTCTACTTCAAGATCAACGGGGTGCCTGTGTACTGCAATGGGTCCAACTGGATCCCTGCCCACTCGTTCCAGACGGCTCTCACCGACCAAGACTACGCCCACTGGCTCCAGCTTGCTGTGGACGGGCACCAGAACATGGTCCGGGTCTGGGGCGGTGGCTACTACGAGCGAGACTTCTTTTACCAGGAGTGTGACCGGCTTGGGTTGCTCGTGTGGCACGATTTCATGTTTGCCTGTGGCCAGTACCCGGGCTACAAGGAGTTCGTCGGCCTCGTGACTTCGGAGGCGACGACGCAGCTCAAAAGACTCCGCAACCACGCCTGTCTCGCCTTGTTCGCTGGCAACAACGAAGACTACCAGGTAGCAGAGCAGATGGGGCTCGAGTGGGACCCAGACGACACGTCAGGCGACTACTCTCACACAACGTTTCCTGCCAGGACGCTCTACGAAACTGTGTTTCCCCAGCTCATGAAACAGCACCTCCCCAGCGTGCCCTACCATCCTGGATCACCTTGGGGCGGTAAAGGGACCGCTGACAAGACCGTGGGTGACATCCACCAGTGGAACGTGTGGCACGGGAGCCAGGAAAAGTACCAGGACTGGCACAAGCTTGGCGGTCGTTTTGTGTCTGAGTTTGGCATGGAAGCGCTTCCCTCCAGGAAGACATACGACGCTTGCATCTCCGACAAGACCGAGCTCTACCCCCAGAGCTACATGGTTGACCACCACAACAAGGCAGACGGGTTTGAGCGGCGGTTGGCGCTCTACGTCATCGAGAACGTCAAAGTTGACAGCCTCGATTTGGACTCCTGGATCTATGCCACCCAGCTCATGCAGGCAGAGTGTCTAGGATACGCCTACCGGTGCTGGCGGCGCGAGTGGCGTGGCCAGGGCAGGCGGTACTCTGGTGGCGCCCTTGTGTGGCAACTAAACGACTGCTGGCCCGTGGCTTCGTGGGCCCTCGTGGATTTCTACAAGAGGCCCAAATTGGCGTACTACACTGTCAAGCGTGAGAGCGCTCCCGTGGTCATTGGCATGTACAGGACCCCTGCTCCACCGACAGACCTTCCTGGGCTTGCTGGGCTGGCGCTGGTCGACGTTTGGGGCGTCAATTCCGGGTTGCTGGACGTCACCGGAACTTTGAAGGTCGACGTGTACGATGTGACGTCTGGAAAGCGTGTGGGCGGCTCTGCAGACACACAGGTGACCCTTGCGGGTAATCAGACCATTGAGCTCGTGCAAGCTCTCGCTGTCAGTGGGCAGGTGGTGGTGCACAGTCGAATAGTTGACGAATCTGGCCACGTGACCGCTGCTTCTGCCGACTGGCCCCAGCCTCTCAAGTACCTCAAGTTCCCGGACCGTCGAGTCTCGGTCGAGGTCCACGATGGCTTTGTGAGTCTTACGACCAACAAACCGGTCAAGGGAGTAGAACTTTTTTTCGAAACCGACTTGTTCCCGAGCGACAACGGGTTCGATCTCTTCCCCGGTGACACAAAGATCGTTTCTGTGCCACAGCTCGTCGCTGGCGACTCCGTAACTGTCAGACACATGCAGTAGCTCAATGTATTTTTTGTCACGTGATTCCTTTTTGCAGCCATTTGGCGATTCTCGTGCGCGTGAGTCAGAGATGTCACGGTGCTTCACAATCGTCATCAAGCTCGGCACGTCATCGCTCGTTGATGAAGCAACACGCGAGCCCCGGATCGCCAACATGTCGCTATTGGTGGAGACCATCGTCAAGTTGCGGCGCTTGGGCCACAAGATCATTGTGGTGAGTTCAGGAGCCATTGCTTTCGGAATGAGGACCACCAAGACCGACGTCAAGCCCAGTAAGCTTGCCGCCGTGCAAGCATTGGCGTCTATTGGTCAGGGGAAGCTTTTTGCTCTTTTTGACGATCTTTTCCGTCAACTTTCACAGCCCATAGCGCAAATTTTACTTACCAGAAACGATATTATGGACTACGCCCAGTATAAAAACGCCACAAACACCATCAACGAGTTGCTAGACATGGGTGTGATCCCTATAGTCAACGAAAACGATACACTAAGCGTGGCAGAAATCAAATTTGGTGATAACGATACGCTCTCTGCAATCACCGCTGGAATGACGCACGCAGACTACTTGTTTCTCATGACAGACGTCGAGTGCTTGTACACAGACAACCCCCGTACCAACAAGGATGCACAGCCAATTGTGGTAGTGGACAAAATAGACGATTTGGCAGTGAGCACCAACGACGACGCTGGAGCAGGCTCAAAAGTGGGAACTGGAGGCATGACCACCAAGCTCATTGCCGCTGAGTTGGCTACCAGCGCAGGTGTCAACACCATCATAACTCTCTCGTCCAGTCCTCAGTATATCATGGATATTGTGGCTGATATCCAACACTCAATGGACGATTATGTGGACGTTGAAACTGAAAAGAGCCGCATCTTATCTGAAGCCGAAGCAGGCAAGATTCCTTTGCATACACGTTTCCTTGCCCTTGGCGACAGAATACGCTCAGACAGAAAGTTCTGGTTGCTTCATGGACTCAAAACTAAAGGCACACTTGTTATTGATAGAGGATGTTTCAATGCCCTCACAAGAAAGAACAGAGCTGGACTTCTTCCTGCTGGGATCGTTGCTGTTGAGGGGACTTTCCATGTCAGTGAGTGTGTTGACATAAAAGTTCTTGAGAACAAAGAAGATCCAATTGAATCTGCAGTTTCTGTTGGCCATTGCAGAGTCAACTACAGTTCTGTTGAAATCAGCATGATCAAAGGGTGTAAGAGCAGAGATATCGAAAGTATTCTTGGCTTCGCTGACAGCGAGTATGTGGCCCACAGGGACAATATTGCATTCCCACCCAGTGTTCCACCACTGACTGACAATTTAGCCAAGTTGGCCATATAGTGCAAAGGTCAGGATGAAGCTGGGACTGTTTTCAAGATGCAGACGTCGTCAGTGACAGGAGGTGTATGAGTAGAGTCTTGCACCTTTGTTTAGAAACTCAAAACGACAAAAGCAGTACAATTGACGCAATTTAGAGAAACATCGTTCTCCCTGGCCTTCTCGTTCACTTCTGGACAATTGACACTGTGTCATCCGTCTGCTCAAACACCTCTTTGCCAATAGACTCGATGATTTTGACAGACAGCACTTTATACAATTTATACAATTTTTACAATTTATACACTACTAGCCATTTCGTACTTTGAACGCTAGAGGTTTGGCTCTACATTCTAAACGTTGACTTTCCCTTAACTTTCCTCTCTGAACAAAGGGCGCTTTCTTAAGGTCAATTTGCAACCATTTCGCAATTCTTTAGCGCTCATGAATATCGAGCTTGCTTCTAGTGGCGGCGACACCAGGACGTACACCGCCACGTGTCTCGTCCACCACGCTCTAGAGGACGACAGGATCACTGCAGTGGAAGCAGCTGGCGCCAACATCTACGTCGGGACGGGCCTGGGCCAGCTTCTTCATTTCCATCGGTTCGACGATAACCCTGAATTCATCCTTCTTTCGCAGCAACCTGTGCGACCGCATGCCGTTGCCAAGATCCTGGTGGTGCTGTCATTGAGTCGAGTCCTTGTTCTCTGTGGCAGTTCCGTCAATGTTTTTTCGTTTCCAGAACTCTCGCCTATTCTGGCAGGCAAACTCAGGGACGTTGAAGATATTGTGATCATAGATAAACACAAACACGATAATGCTAAAGATATCGTGTCTGTGGATGCAATTGTGCTTACAAACACGAAATTAAGACTAATTAAAATGTTCAGCGACCAGATGAAACTTGTTAAAGACATTTCCTACGATAATCCCGTCACTGCCACGCCCCATGTCTCTAACAGTCTTGTCACTGTGGCCAACAACAACAGCTACGATATCATCGATACGGAAAGCACTCAAAGGACTCCGTTGTTTCTGTACATGGGGGATCAAAAGGTTCAGCCCTTCATCGTCTCTTTCACATCTAACGACACCGAGGAGATCCTCTTGACCATTCTGAGCGATTCAGACACTTCTATCGGCATGTTCATCAACGACGACGGCGACGTCGTCCGTGGAAGCCTCACTTGGCTTCAGCTAGGGTACCCTCACGGCGGTGTGGTGGTAGACTGGCCCTACGTGTTGGGGTCTCACGGCAATGACATGGGCACCACGCTAGTGGTTTCCTCCTTGGTAGATTTGGAGGTCAAGGCGTCGTTGCGTTTCGCTGATCACCTTCCGGACCTGTCATCTGGCTTCCATTTGCAAAGAGCTTTCCAGTCAGCCACTTTCGAGGATGAACGCATCAACAGGCTCATGAATCAAGTCAATGGCTTGGAGTCGGTATTGCATTCACCAAAACAAAGGGATTTGGCTTCTGCTACCACAATTGTCTTCAGTGAGCTGGACATATGGGGGCTTCATCCACGCAACCCGCTTCTTCAGCTCACAGAGAAGCTCCAACAACTCGCATCTGATACCATAGACACTGATATCTCTCTTCTCAAGGAGCTGGCATCTGCATATGCTGAGTCATCGTCGATCAAGCTCGTGCAAGCGTACCACAACCACTTGAATTTCACCCACTTCCTTATGATCCATGGCCATGATCAGGTCAGTTCGAACGTGGTGGACTCGCTAGATGATGAGTTCCCCACTTTGTACAATCTCCTATACCTTCTAGAAAGCAAAGATTCTGTTTTCTGGAAGGAAGCTTGCATTTTTAAAGGCATCAAAAGCATCCTTGATATTTTGCGGCCCGACCCTGTCGAACTCGCTGAATTTCTGTACCCTCTACTCAGAGAGGTGTACACTATGAACAGCTCTAGAAAGGAAAAGCCATGGTACCTAGAACATATTCGGTTCATGATATACCAGCGGCTAGACTCCAGCGTGGATGTGGTTAAGTACGTTCAAGATGAAGACTACGATATGTGGAGAACAATTTACTCAAAGTCATTGATCACTCTACTCAAGGACAAGCAACTTTTAGTGGCAGTGGTTTACTTATACTCTATAATTCCCGCTGGCGGATTCACTTCTGAAGACCACAAAGATGTATGTGTATTAATTGCACATCTCTTAAATGGCACTGAAGCCGACAAAGATATCTTGGTCAAAGACATCACTCAAATAAGTATCCACAACACCACACTCGACTTGATTGATATTCTTCTCAGGAACCTCAGCAAAGTAGAAGACTTCAAAGTGTATTCCGACTGTCTAATGGAAGTCTTGAGACTCAAGAAAGACCGGGGTATCGCTTACATGAAGAAAGACATCAACGGCATGCATAGAACTTCCTATGGCCAGATATTGAAAAACATCTATCAGCTGGAGCACAGTGATGATTTTGCACAGTTGAAGCTTGAGTACCTCGAGAACACACTCCAAGAATCATACAAGAAGAACGAGTCCATTGAACCAGAACTCAACGAGCTTTTAGATCACTTATTTGTCATGCTCAGTTCTCCTAAGATCATGACAGAAAACGTCGCCAACAACATGTCAATTCTCTATGAGACATACAAGATCGAGCACTCGCTCAACCAAACAATTTTGCATATGATCAGCTGGGTAGATTTTCTTCAGACCAACATGAAAGCCACCGAGTGTCGAGAGTTCCTTGAGCTTTACTTGAAGCTCTATGAGATACTTTTGTTTAGGAGTCCTTTGAATGAAACTATCTCTGCTAAACTCAGTCAGCTCACTGAATCACCCTGCTTTCGGATTTTTGCAGTTGCCTTCCTTGACGAAAATACCGTCCCTGGGTTGCTTGAGTATCAGGACTTCTACTCCGCTGAGTACTTCGTCATCCACAATCAACTTCCACTACCCAAGTCCACCTATTACCCTTTGCATGTCAAGGACCATCAAACCCCCACTTTACATGAGGCCAAAGAAGGTCTTCTTCGAGTGTACGAGTATTACAAGACCCAATTCGTGACCGATCCCCGAACTGTTCACGGTATTGTCCACTTCATTGACCGCTATAAAACATATCTCAGTCCTCAAGAGGTTCTCAGCATGATTCCAGAGGAAGTATCCGTATGCTTGATACAAAAGTATCTCGAGAATACGTTGGTGAACTTACACAACACTCACAATAGTTCGAACCTTCGCAAGATCATCACCAGAAGAGATGCAGCATTCAACAAACAAATCTATGACGACTTCACAGCGTCTGGTGAAGAGATATGACGTGCAAGGGTACTCAAAGAATCCCTAAGAGTTGTAAGCCATAGTCAATGAGCATACCGAGCCACACGAAGGCTCCAGTCTTGATGTTATCGGTGAAGAAATGCCAGCAGCTGTCAGGCTTGTCAAGGTCAGTTGCTTGCATCTTTGTCCAGAGCCTGTGCATCGCGTAACCACCCACAGCGAAAAACCCTGGTCCCATAGAGTTCATCACACCAGCTACAGACAATGCTGCTGCTTGAGCTACCCAAAATTTGTTGGTGATTGATCTGGTTTTTTCACCCCATTTGAGAGCTGTGGACTTGACACCGGCATTTTTGTCGAACTCTTTATCCTGGTGGGCATAGAAAGTATCATAGATCATAGACCAGCACCAGTTACTCAAGAAGAGTGGTGCAGCCACCAGCCAAATCACCGGTGCACCCACAGCTGGAAAACCGAGCAAGCATCCCCAACTGAAACAGATAGAAATCATAATTTGGGGATAGTAAGTGAATCTCTTGAAGAGTGGGTAAGTAGCAATAAAAGGGAGCGAGAGGGCTCCCAAATAGAAGCATTCAAACGGTAATGAGAGTAGCACCCCAAGTCCCAAAGTGAGTTGCGCAGCAAGAAACACTATAGCCTGTTTTACCGATACTCTACCACTAGCAATAGGTCTCTCAACACTTCTGATAACCTTGCTGTCCATTTCCCTGTCGAGCAAGTCGTTAATAGTGCATCCAGCACCTCTCATGATGAGAGCACCGACTCCAAAGAGCGAACTGGCAGTGAGGAACGTCAACAAGGGTGCATGCATAGCGTATGAAGCCATTGTGATCCCCCAGAGTGACGGAATCAAAAGCAAGTACGTTCCTGCTGGTTTCTCGAGTCTCATGAGCTCAGCATACGGTTTCCATTTATCAGGCAAACGAGAGACAAAAGGTCCTAGCCCTGCCAACCTGGCCAAGCGGGCCGCCTCTCGTTGTTCTGGCGTGAACACCAGGTCTGCGGAAGTTGGTGTCGAGTTGGTGGTTGATTTCTCAGGTTGAGGTGGAGCCACAGGCAGCGATAATTGACGGCATATTTGCATCACCAGAGGCCTAGCAGCGGCCACAGCGTTTTGGGAGCTCCGTGCAAGCAATCTGCAGGCGTTAGGGCCCGCTCTGCCTAGAAGTATCTTGGAGAGGATCATAGTTCTTCGCACAGTGAAAAGTTTCAGGTCCACTGATTGGACCAAATGTAGTGCAGGTCAGTTACACTGGCCTCATATCGTCTTCGAACGAGCCGAACTCCGGGTCCTCTTGACGTTGTAGTCGCTCGCGCATGGCTTTGTGGCCGTCAATGAGCATTTGTAGATCTGACAACTCTTGGAGGTGGGCCATTTGTGGATCTTTCTTGTACAAGAACACTTGACGACACATAGGACATAAGCCCTTGGACGTATCTTGTTCGAGCCACTTGAGGATGCAGTGCAAGTGGAAATTATGGCTGCAGCCCGTACCAAACACCAAGGGACACTCGGTGCCGGGGTACTTGCAGTTGGGACAAGTTCCATCGAAAGCCACTCGACAGATCCCACAGAGTTCTTCTCCTACCGACCCGTCGTGTTGGCTGAGGTCCCAATGCCACGAAGTGACGGCGTTCCATTCGGTGACGGTGACTCTCATTGTTTTTTGGGTTGCAAATGAGATTTGTGTAGAGGCAATAAATTGAGTGGTTGCAAAAATTTGCAACACCATGGTAATGACTCCAAATATTAGCAACCAGATCCTGTTGTGTCTGTTTGCAAAGCAGCGCAAACACTGTCCAATTGCTACATATTCAGTACAAGCGGTTTTAAACTATACACATGGCACCAGGTAGCCTGTAACTGGTGAAAGAGTCTTTGAGCTGGAAGCCCAATGTACTGTCTACCTTCCTGGCTGCATCTTTCTGTACACCAAGCCCTTGAACATGTCGAAGGAATTGCCATCTGGTTGAAGTTCAAGACGCTCGTCGTTAGCGAGATCCGTGACAACAAGCAACCCGTTATCATCAGTGATACCTTCTATGCGGCACCTTCTCCTGCCCGTTTCTGTGGCAACTTGCACGATCTGGTTGCTATGAAGCCATCTCTTGTAGTAAAGAGGCAAGAACGGTTTCATGCCCGCTTTCTCGAAGACACTGTAAAACTGGTTCAAAGTGAACATGACTCTAGCGAGAAGAAGCTCGTGTTTGTATTCTGGGAGTTTCTCGAGTCCCTGTTGAGCTCTGAGAGTGTTCAACTTGTCAAGGATGATGTTGAGAGAAGTGGTGGGTGCTTGGTTGCTCACATTTACACCGACTCCAACCACCAAGTTGATACACTTGTCGAGATACTGGGAGTTCACCATTGACCCTGAAATCTTAGCAAACTTTTCGTCGTCACCTTCGACGGTTGTGGAGTAGTGGTCGTCTTTAATACCATTGAAGTATTCTGGCTTGAGGGCGTACAAGTCGTTGGGCCACTTGATCTTAACAGGCATGTCTTCGTATCCCACACCTTGACCGGCCACATCGCTTCCATAGCTCAAAATCAGCTCCACTATTGCCAAACTCAACATATACTGCAAGCTAACGATGTTTTTGGAGGCAGGGCTACCCGAGGGGATACGGATGAGAGTCGATAATGCCATGACTCCCTTGGGGTTGATCCAAACGTTACCGCCTCTGCCTCTTCCCGAGACTTGAGTGGTGGCAGTAAGCAACAGTCCATGAGGAAGAATTCTGAGCCAGCCTGGATTGTGGTCCAACATCGTACTGGTTGATGTGATAACTTCACAGTACCCTGTCACCTGGCCAAACTCTCCTTCAACTTTGTGGGAGCTGTACAATTTCTCGAGGTGGTTGAAGTACATGTTCATGTTGAAGTAGGGAGTGTGTCTGCCGTCCGGAAGGTTCTGGCCCCGGTAAAGCTTGATGTGTTTTGGTGAGTTGATGACGTCTTCCGAGTCGTGGGGCTCTGAAGTGTAGAAGTACTCTTCGCTGTCGTCTTCGTCATGGAACACCAATGTGTCGTGAGAGTCTTCGTAAGTATTCCCGTTCACCAAGTCGAGCTTGCTCTTCAAGTCGCTCTCGAGCTGCAAGATCCTCTCGGGGTTCAAGTACGAAGACATGTGGATTGGCGTGAGACGAGGAAACGTGAAATCGACGTCTTCGTTCACTTTCAATCCCAATTTCTGCAAGCACAGTTTCATAAAGACCCTGCGGTCGTGGTCGTTCTGCTGGTTTGCAAGGGTGTCGATGACGGACTGGAACTGCAAGTCGTCGCTCAGCGCTTTCAAGAGCGTGGGCGTATACTCAGGATGAGACCCTGACAAAAGCGCTTTGCCTTTGCCCACGGTGCAGAGCACCACCGCCGCGTTGACGCCATCCTCGCTGTCGACGTCTAGCGGCTCGGTGAAGCGGGCGAGCACCTCCACGCTGCGGAACTTCAGGGCGTTGACGAACGCTCCTCCACCATTGTAGTAATTGTAGACGGAAGAACCGTCCACGTCGAGCTTGGCAGCACGGGCGCCCGCGTGCAGCGAGTACACAAACCCTTTGAACGCACACCCACGGCAAGTGCCAGGGTAAAAGCCCAATTCTCGCGGCCCGCTCACTTCCATGGCGGTGTTGGTCTCGAACTCCAAGCGGGACGATGCGTAGTATCCGCCCGCACAGAACCCCATGTACTTCCCCCCGCCACGCACGTAGTCGGAGATCGCCCTGTTGCCTGCTCCGTTGAAAGACTGGCAGTAGGGCAAGTCGGCCCCACCAGGAAACACAAGGGCCTTCGTCTTGAGCTGCCACGGGTCGTTGAGGAGCGCCCGCTCGCCCACCGTCACCACCGCGTAGTACGGCGACAAGTGCATGCGGAGCGTCTCGAGACAGTGCTTGACGCTCTCGGTCGTGGTGCCAGGTCCAGCGTACACTAACACGTTCATAGTGCGAATTGATCACTATGGAAAAACCTCATCTGGTGACGTTGACGCCCACGCCAGGGTACGTTCTCAAGCTGCGGATCCTCGAGGGGCCGTCCTCTGGGCTCAAGGTGTTCTTGAACGTGTGCCACGAGCCTCAGGTCCCCAAACCTCCAGTCGATTTCGACCCCCAGGTCGTGTTCCCATTGATCGTGGACAACAAGTGGGAGATCCCCATCTTTGTGTCGCCCCAGAAGACCGTGGTCGACAAGAAGGGCACGCCGTCGGTGTGCTTCGACTGCTGCGTGCACACGGCGTGCTTCACGTGGGCCACCATCAACAGCGACCTCAAGTCGATTCTCAACGAATGGTGTATCGAGGCCATTGAGTTCTCCAACGGCATGACGTTGGACCGCGACTACTCCACGCCGAAGATGCTCAGCAAGGGCGAGCTCCTGCAGCCGCTGGTCGACGTCCTGGAGCTCACCCAGCTGGCGCTCCAGAAACGGTTCCAGGAAATCAAAAACAACGAGCCCTTGGCTCTCATAGACAGCATGGCCGAGTCTGAGGACCACGACCCAGTAACAATCCTCACGGCCCCTCCCACCAAGAAACCGTTGATTGAAGAGCTCCCAGACCGCCCTCCACCGGCCAAAATTGCGCCAAAAACAGGCACCTCGATCGAATACGATGTCTCGATGGCCCGTGTGGCGTCTCCGCATTCCTTGGTCGTCAAAGTCACGCTCAAGAACGCTCTGGACACAGACGTGGGGCTCAGCATCGACACCGAAACTAAAACGGTGATTTTAACCGCTAAAACATCCAAGTTTTCCGGTGATAAACCCACAGTGGAAATCCCCGTGCCGCCAAACCTCGACTTCGGCAACGTCAAGAGTTTCTTTGTGGAGTCGGAGTCTACGTTTTACGTGTTTATGTGAACCCGCGCGGAATTGGCGTTATCTCATCTGACGAATTCCGCTTCCACTAAACTATGACTCCTTCTGAGCACCTGCCGTTGTTGCACCAGCTGTTGCTGGAGGAGGACGGCCTCAAGCACACTCACACGTTCGAGACGGAGCTTGCGGTGACGCTTCGGGCCTCGTGCCCGCTTATCGTGAGTTTTTTGCTCCAGTATTTCGTTTCTGCCATCACCATTTACGCTACTGGGCGGCTTGGAGCCAAAGAATTGGCTGCTGCGTCGCTCGCAGTGTGCACCTTCAACATCACGGGGCTCGCGGTGTACCAGGGCATGGCCACGAGCTTGGACTCGCTTTGTTCCCAGGCGTACGGGTCTGGAGACTTGCACAACGTTGGAATCTACTTCCAGCGGTGCTCGCTCATGCTAATGGCATTGACGGCGGTGGTGCTTATGCCGTTATGGTGGTTCTGTGCGTCGTACCTCAAGTACGTCGTCAGCGATCTCGAATTGGTGTACATGGTGCAGTCGTACTTGAGGGTGTTATCGATTGGAGCCCCCGGTTTATTACTCTTTGAGACAGGTAAACGGTTCTTACAGGCACAGCATATCTTCCAAGCAGGTACGTACGTGCTTTTTGTGTCTGCACCGCTCAGTGTCTTGCTCAATTGGTTGTTGGTGTGGCACCCACACTACGGTTTGGGGTACATTGGAGCGCCAATTGCTGCTAGCTTGGTGTACTGGCTGATGAGCTTGCTCTTGTTGGCGTACGTGTTGTTCGTGGATGGCCAGAAGTGTTGGGGCGGACTCAACTTGGCCAAAGCTACTTCCAATTGGCGAGTCATGTTGGATTTAGCCCTCCCTGGAGTCATTATGGTTGAAGCTGAGTACCTTGCGTTCGAGGTGATGACCATCCTTGCCGCTTCTTTTGGCACTGAGTCGCTTGCAGCACAGTCCATTGTGTCCAACATCGCCAGCATGGTGTTCCAGATCAGTTTTGCAGTGTCTATCACGCTCACCACGAGAATAGGCCACTTTGTTGGCATGAAAAACACCAACGCCGCCCGCGTGTACATCAAGCTCTACGTGCTCTACTCTTTGGTGCTTGGTGTCATGAACGCTGTGGGTCTAGCAGTGTTCAGAGAGCCTCTTGCACGGATTTTCTCCAGTGACGAAGAAGTAGTGCTGTTGACCAAGCACGTTCTCTTGTTTGCCGCCGTCAACCAATTCTGCGACGCGTTCAACGTGTTGGGCTCAGGAGTGCTTCGGGGCCAGGGCAGACAGCGGATCGGCTCTTACCTTAATTTGGTTGCATTCTACGGTGTTGCTCTACCGCTAGGGTACTTTTTGGCATTCCCGCACGACTACGAACTCCCAGGACTCTGGATGGGATTCTGGGCCGGTGTAGCGGTGCTCGCAGGGGGGCAGGGTGTCGCCATCTGCTGGTCTGACTGGGACCACATCGTGGTGGAGTCAGCAGCCCGCCATGACCACTAACGTCCCTTGTGTTTATGTGCAGTACCCTTTACTTTTATTTAGTTGATAGACGAATCGCGATGATCATCTCGCCATGGCACCACGGAAAAAGTTTGATAAGAAACTGGCCACGACTTTCAGTGTTGTGCATCGTGCGCACGACGACTCGTTGTACTTTGACAACGACGCCTCCCGTCATGTGCTTGTCCCCGTTTCGAAAGGGCCCAAAAAGGCAGGAATCACCAGGCAGGACCTTGAAGCTCGTTTACAGGCGGAGAAAGACTCCATAAGAGACAACGAGGGGATGGCAGCCCAGTACGGGATCTTCTACGATGATTCCAAGTACGATTATATGCAGCATTTGAAGCCTATAGGGCAAGAAGACAATGCAGTGTTCATACCGAAGCAGGAAAAGAAGTCCAAAGAGCCCAAAGCGGACTTGTTCGAGCTCCTCAAGGACGAAATGCCCTCCGAGACCAAGAACGTTGTTACACAGGACGACCTCGAGAACATCCCGCTGGAATTACTGGGATTCAACCCCAACATGGACCCTCGATTAAGAGAGGCTCTAGAAGCATTAGAGGACGAAGCGTACATCACCTCGGAAGAAGAAGGAGAAGGAGATATTTTCAACGACTTGTTGAAGTCCGGAAAGGCAGACGAAGAAGAGTTCTACGACGGCTATGAAGACTACGAAGACGAATGGGACTTGGACAACTATGAGGATGAGTACAACGACAAGTACGACTCAGACAGGTTTGAGGAGCAGGACAACCCTTACAATGATGGAGAAGCTCCTGAAGTGCATGATGCACCTACAGTCATGAATACTGGCTGGGAAAAGGATGTGCAGAAGTTTTTGGCGAAGAAGCCAGCCAACGACTTCGACTCTGACGACGAGTTCGAAGAGGAAGACGATTTCCCCGAGTTGCCAGTGATCGAGAACAAGAAAAAATCCAATACTAAACTCAGAAAGAAAAAAGGTGCTATGACCGACACCACATCTTTCTCCATGTCATCATCGGCAGTGTTCCGGACAGAAGGGCTCACGCTATTGGATGATAAGTTCGAGGTGCTCGCAAACAAGTTTGAGCAAGAACCAGAAGACGAGTACAAGGAGTTCGACTTCAAAGAGGAAAGAGGAGATTTGGAAGATCTCCTTGACGATTTCTTGGACAACTATGAGCTCGAAGGGGGGGCAGGAAGCTCATGAAGAAGAACGAGGAGCTCAAGAGACTCCAAGAGCTGGCAGACTCTGTTTCAAAAGGTAAAGCAGCCCAAAGAAGACTCAAGCAGAAAACTCTCGAAAGTTTCGCTAACCTAAAGATATGATTAATGGACACCACATTGTAACTACTTCAGTAGAGCAGCATATCAGTAGATCAGTACAGATCAACCCTTTCACCAAGTGTCAAATCTTCTCACGTGACAACATCACCATTTTGCTCGCTACCAACGACTTTGGCCAGTATTCACAATCTTTCGGCTTAAACTCAAATCGGTCGTTTTTACAAGTTTTTTTATAGCTGTCTTTGTTTTGTACCACGCGTCCACGCCACCAGTTCAAGAAATGAGTTCAGTGCTGAAAGTTTATGCAGATGTTCTAGCCCTGAAGCCGCAGAGTTACTGGGACTACGAGAATCTCAATTTAAAGTGGAACTCTCAGGACAAGTATGAGATAATCAAGAAGCTTGGACGAGGAAAGTACTCGGAAGTGTTCCTCGGAATTGAACTTCCTGCTGGTGCAAAATGTGTTATCAAAGTTTTGAAGCCCGTCAAAAGGAAGAAGATTAAGAGAGAGATCTCAATCTTGCAGAATTTGCTGAATGGTCCCAATGTCATTGGGTTATTGGATATAGTGAGGGAGCCCTCACTGAAAACGCCTGCGTTAGTGTTTGAGTACATCAACAATATCGACTTCAGAACTTTGTATCCCACATTCACTGACCTCGATATAAGGTATTACATGTTTGAGCTCTTGAAAGCTTTAGACTATTGTCATTCCATGGGGATCATGCACAGGGATGTAAAGCCCCACAATGTCATGATAGATCACGAAAACAAAACTCTTCGACTCATTGATTGGGGACTCGCAGAGTATTATCACCCTCGTACTGAGTACAACGTAAGAGTTGCTTCAAGGTACTTCAAAGGTCCTGAATTGTTGGTGGACTTCCGTTATTACGACTACTCATTAGACTTATGGTCGTATGGGTGTATGTTTGCCTCAATGGTGTTGAAAAAAGAACCTTTCTTCCACGGCAGGTCCAACACCGATCAATTAGTTCAAATTGTGAGGGTCTTGGGGTCTGAAGACTTGCACAAGTACCTTCAAAAGTATAGCTTGACGTTAACTGAAGAGTATGAGGATTTGGGTTATTACAACAGGAGACCATGGAAAAGATTTGTCAATGCTAACAACCAGCATTTAGTCAGTGACGAGTTCTTGGACTTGATCGATAAGTTGTTGAGATACGATCACCAGGAGAGATTGACTGCAAAGGAAGCTATGGCACATCCATACTTTGATCCTGTGAGGCCTAAAGTGTAAAGTATTTTTTGCAAAATATATGATTTAGAGACGTGTGGCAAAAGTTAGTGTAGTGACATGGAGGTTGTGGTGGTGGAGTCGCGAGTGACATGCCTTTATAAACTGAACGTCAGATTATGAGTTGTTTTACTGGATATGGTACTGGTGACTTGGCTCAGAGTCATTGTTACCGCTGACTAGGTTTTTTCACACCAGAAGTCACGAGTTCGAGCTAAGGAGAAGAGCAAAGCACAGATACAAAACATCAACACAAAGCACAAGTGCAACCTACGAGCTCAAATCATAAGACAAATCACTTGTACAACCTGAACAAATTACAAACACAAATCACAAGCACAAACCCACAGTTTCCAGATGCATATTTGAGCTCCAGCTCACTACTATTCTGGCACACTGCTCTACAAACTCGCTGTTTGTGTTTGTGGCACACCCATTTGTGAACTTACTTCTGATTGTTGTCTCACTAATTGCAGCGACCTTCTACCGATTTCCATCTACCGCGACGACGCCATATAAATACTCCACCAGTCCCCACAAACCGATCCATGACTAACTCAAAAGTTTTCTTCGATATTGCTGCAAACGGCACTCCCAAGGGAAGAGTTGTGTTTGAACTCTTCAACGATGTAGTTCCCAAAACCGCTGAAAATTTCAGAGCTTTGTGCACCGGAGAGAAAGGCGATGGTAAAAGCGGTAAACCTCTCCACTACAAAGGATCAATTTTCCACCGTGTGATCAAAGACTTCATGTGTCAAGGTGGTGACTTCACTCACGGTACAGGAATCGGTGGTGAATCCATTTACGGTGAAAAATTCGAAGATGAAAACTTCAAACTTATTCACGACAAGCCATTCTTGTTGTCGATGGCCAATGCCGGTCCCAACACCAACGGCAGTCAGTTCTTCATTACCACAGTGCCCACGCCACATTTGGACGGAAAGCATGTGGTGTTTGGCCAAGTTATACAAGGTAAATCATTAGTTAGACAGCTTGAAAGATGTGACAAAGGTGAAGGTGACAGGCCAGTGGAAGATTGGACTATTGCAGACTGTGGCCAATTACCAGATGATTACGTGCCTGAAGCCAGCACAGTAGACGATGGCACCGGTGATATTTATGAGATACTGATGGCCGACGATGATAATATCAATGTTAAAGACCCACAATCAGTTTTCAAAGCCATTTCCACCCTCAAGGAGATTGGAACTACACAATTGAAGTCTGGAAACACCGAAAAGGCGTTTGAAAAGTACACCAAAGCCGTTGGATTTTTGGACGAGTACTTCCCAGAAGATTTAGAGGAAGCAGATCTCAAGACTCTTTATGGATTGCAAAGCTCATGTAACTTGAATGCTGCACTTGTGGCGTTGAAGCTCAACCAGGGCAAACAAGCAGTCAAGTATGCCACCAAAGCGCTCGAAGTTGAGGGACTTGACGCCAAGTCTCAAGCCAAAGCATTATACAGAAAAGGGCAGGGACTTTTGTTGGTGAGAGACGAAGAAGGAGCCAAGACTGTTTTCGAAGAAGCACTCAAACTCTCACCAGGAGACTCAGCAATCTTGAAGGGTATTGAAGATGCTAAAAAAACTATCAAGTTAAGGAAAGATAAGCAGAAAAAGGCCATGTCAAAATTCTTTAGTTAGGCAGGCCCCAAATATACGTCGCGCGCGTAAACACCAGACTGAAAATTTTATCGCCACAATGTCGAGCGTGAAAAACATCCTCAATTACTGACATCAGTAATCGACTATTGAAGGCAATCCATCACTAACCTCCGCTTCCAATAGTTTAAAAAGAGCATCATTCGGTTGATTGTTCCTTACTGATTCAATCTTATCCATTTTACATCGTCAAGTGTCCTGTATTTTTAGTTATCTCCATTTATAAAATTCAAAAAAATGAGTCGTCAATTTCCGTACTCCAGTGCACCTCTCCGTGCTGTTAAAGAAGTACAGTTTGGTTTACTTTCTCCTGAAGAAATTAGAGCCATTTCGGTCGCCAAAATTGAGTATCCTGAAACCATCGATCAGTCAACAAAGAAGCCTAGAGAAGGTGGTTTAAATGATCCTCGTCTAGGTTCCATCGATAGAAACTTCAAGTGTCAAACTTGTAGTGAGGATATGGCAGAATGCCCTGGTCATTTTGGTCATATTGAACTTGCAAAACCGGTTTTTCATATTGGTTTTATCGCTAAAATTAAAAAAGTTTGTGAGTGTGTTTGTATGCATTGTGGTAAATTATTACTAGATGAATCAAACCCTGCTATGGCTCAAGCTATAAAAATCAGAGACCCCAAAAAAAGATTCAACGCTGTTTGGACTGTTTGTAAAACTAAGATGATATGTGAAGCTGATACAATTAATGAAGATGAACCTGAAGCAAATCAAAATTTACGAGGTGGTTGTGGTCACACTCAACCAACTGTTCGTAGAGATGGTTTAAAACTTTGGGGTACTTGGAAACAGAATAAAAATTTCGATGAAACTGAGCAACCTGAAAGAAGATTACTCACTCCATCTGAAATTTTAAGCGTTTTCCGTCACATCTCTTCCGAAGACTGTCAACGTTTAGGATTCAATGAGGATTATGCTAGACCAGAATGGATGTTAATCACAGTTTTACCTGTGCCACCACCACCTGTGAGACCTTCTATTGCTTTCAATGATACAGCTAGAGGTGAAGATGATTTAACTTTTAAGCTTGCAGATGTCCTTAAAGCCAATATTAACGTTCAACGTCTTGAAATGGATGGTTCTCCTCAGCATGTTATCAGCGAGTTTGAAGCTTTATTACAATTCCATGTGGCTACTTATATGGATAACGACATCGCTGGTCAACCTCAAGCACTTCAAAAGACTGGTCGTCCTATTAAATCCATCAGAGCTAGATTAAAGGGTAAAGAAGGTAGATTAAGAGGTAACTTGATGGGTAAGCGTGTGGATTTCTCTGCTCGTACCGTTATCTCTGGTGATCCAAATTTAGATTTAGACCAGGTTGGTGTACCAATATCTATTGCCAGAACTTTAACATACCCAGAAATTGTTACTCCCTACAATATCCATCGTTTAACTGAATATGTCAGAAATGGACCAAATGAACACCCAGGTGCCAAATATGTTATAAGAGATACCGGTGACCGTATTGATCTCAGATACAACAAAAGAGCTGGTGATATTGCATTACAATACGGTTGGAAAGTTGAGCGTCATCTCATGGATGATGATCCTGTGTTATTCAACCGTCAACCATCTTTGCATAAAATGTCTATGATGGCCCATAGAGTTAAAGTGATGCCTTACTCTACCTTCAGATTAAATTTATCTGTCACCTCACCTTATAATGCTGATTTCGATGGTGATGAAATGAACTTGCATGTCCCTCAATCTCCTGAAACGAGAGCTGAATTGTCACAAATTTGTGCAGTGCCTTTACAAATTGTTTCTCCACAATCCAATAAGCCAGTTATGGGTATTGTGCAAGATACTTTGTGTGGTGTCCGTAAGATGACTCTTCGTGACAATTTCATCGAATACGACCAAGTTATGAACATGTTATACTGGATTCCCAATTGGGACGGTGTTATTCCACCACCTGCTATCATCAAACCAAAGCCTATGTGGTCTGGTAAACAATTACTTTCCATGGCTATTCCAAAGGGTATTCACTTGCAAAGATTTGATGATGGTACAAATCTCTTGAGTCCTAGCGATAATGGAATGTTGGTTGTAGATGGTGAAATCATGTTTGGTGTTGTTGACAAGAAAACTGTCGGTGCAACTGGTGGTGGTTTGATCCACACAGTGATGAGAGAAAAAGGCCCACAAATTTGTGCTCAATTGTTCAGTTCTATTCAAAAAGTTGTTAATTTCTGGTTGCTTCACAATGGTTTCTCCATTGGTATTGGTGACACTATTGCTGATGCTGCAACCATGAGGTCAGTGACTACCACTATTCAAGATGCTAAGGATAAAGTGCAAGAAATTATCCTCAATGCTCAACAGAATAAATTGGAGCCTGAACCCGGTATGACTTTACGTGAATCTTTCGAACACAATGTTTCCAGAGTTTTGAATCAAGCTCGTGACTCTGCTGGTCGTTCGGCAGAAATGAGTTTGAAGGATTTAAATAACGTGAAACAGATGGTCACATCCGGTTCTAAAGGTTCTTTCATTAATATTTCTCAAATGTCCGCATGTGTGGGTCAGCAGATCGTTGAAGGTAAACGTATTCCGTTCGGTTTCTCCGACAGATCGTTACCTCACTTCACAAAAGATGATTACTCTCCAGAATCTAAAGGTTTCGTTGAAAATTCTTACTTGAGAGGTTTGACTCCTCAAGAGTTCTTCTTCCATGCTATGGCTGGTAGAGAAGGTCTTATTGATACTGCCGTGAAGACAGCAGAAACCGGTTACATCCAACGTCGTTTGGTCAAAGCCCTTGAAGACATCATGGTCCACTATGATGGTACAACTAGAAACTCTTTGGGTGATATCATTCAATTCGTTTATGGTGAAGACGGTATTGATGGTACTCAAGTTGAAAAGCAATCAGTTGATACTATTCCAGGATCAGATGCAGCTTTTGAGAAGCGTTATCGTATCGATGTCTTGGATCCAGAAGGCTCTTTCCAAGAATCATTGTTGGAATCCGGTAAAGAAATCAAGGGTGATGTCAAGTTGCAAAGAATTTTGGATGAAGAATTCAAACAATTGCAATCTGATCGTGCTTACTTGAGAGACGTATGTTTCCCTAATGGTGACTATAATTGGCCATTACCTGTTAACCTTCGTCGTATCATTCAAAACGCTCAGCAAATTTTCCACTCTGGTAGACAGAAAGCTTCCGACTTGAGACTTGATGAAATTGTCTTGAGTGTGAGAGATTTATGTACCAAATTATTTGTGGTTCGTGGAGAAACTGAATTGGCTAAAGAGGCTCAAGAGAACGCTACATTATTGTTCCAATGTTTAGTTCGTTCGAGGTTGGCAGCACGCCGTGTTATCCAAGAATTCAAATTGAATAGAACCTCTTTCGAATGGGTCGTTGGTGAAATCGAAACTCAATTCCAAAAGTCAGTTGTTGATCCTGGTGAGATGGTTGGTGTCATTGCCGCCCAATCTATTGGTGAACCAGCTACTCAAATGACATTAAACACTTTCCATTATGCCGGTGTGTCGTCTAAGAACGTTACATTAGGTGTGCCTCGTCTTAAGGAAATTTTGAACGTGGCTAAGAACATTAAGACACCAGCTCTTACTGTTTACTTGGATCCAGAAGTTGCCAGTGACATTGAGAAGGCAAAGGTTGTTCAATCTGCCATCGAACACACAACATTGAAGAACATCACATCCGCAACTGAAATTTACTATGATCCTGATCCAAGAAGTACAGTGATCGAAGAAGATTACGACACAGTTGAAGCATACTTCGCTATTCCAGATGAGAAAGTTGAAGAATCCATTGAGAAACAATCTCCATGGCTCCTCCGTTTGGAATTAGATCGTGCCAAGATGTTAGATAAACAATTAACTATGTCCCAAGTTGCTGAGAAGATCTCTCAAAACTTCGGTGAAGACTTGTTTGTTATTTGGTCCGATGATACTGCTGACAAGTTGATTATTCGTTGTCGTGTGGTTCGTGATCCTAAATCTTTGGATGAAGATGCTGATGCTGAGGAAGACCAGATCTTGAAGAGAATCGAAGCTCACATGTTGGATGCTATTTCTTTGAGAGGTATTCCAGGTATCACAAGAGTTTTCATGATGCAACACAAAGTCAGTTTCCCTGATGAGAGTGGTGAATACAGACAAGGTCAAGAATGGGTCTTGGAAACTGATGGTGTCAATTTAGCTGATGTTATGGCTATCAAAGGTGTCGACGCTTCCAGAACTTACTCTAACAATTTCATCGAAATTCTTTCTGTTTTGGGTATTGAAGCTACTCGTTCAGCTTTGTACAAGGAAATTCTTAATGTCATTGCATTCGATGGTTCCTATGTTAACTATCGTCATATGGCCCTTTTGGTGGATGTCATGACTTCTCGTGGTCATTTAATGGCTATCACTCGTCATGGTATCAACAGAGCTGACACTGGTGCTTTGATGCGTTGTTCATTCGAAGAAACTGTTGAAATTTTACTTGATGCAGCATCGTCAGCTGAGTTGGACGACTGCAGGGGTATTTCTGAGAACGTTATGTTGGGACAAATGGCACCTTTGGGTACCGGTGCATTCGATGTTATGGTCGATGACAAGATGTTGAAATCAGCACCTTCAACTATGTCTGGAGGTGCTGCTGATGAACTCGGTCAATATGCTGACGATGGTGGAGCTACTCCATACAGAGATTACGATATGGAAGATGACAAGATTCAATTTGAGGAAGGAGCTGGATTCTCACCAATTCACACTGCACAAGTTTCTGATGGTAGTGGAGCATTGACCACTTATGGTGGTCAACCAACCTCACCATCACCTACTTCTCCATTTGCTTCTTATGGAGCCACATCTCCTGGATATGGAGCTACATCTCCAGGTTATGGTCCTACATCCCCAACATACTCTCCAACATCACCTTCATATTCTCCAACATCACCAAGTTACTCGCCAACCTCCCCATCTTACTCACCTACATCACCATCATACTCACCTACATCACCAAGTTACTCGCCAACTTCGCCAAGTTATTCACCAACTTCGCCAAGTTACTCGCCAACATCTCCATCATACTCCCCAACTTCCCCATCATACTCACCAACTTCGCCAAGTTACTCACCAACATCCCCAAGTTACTCACCTACTTCCCCATCCTACTCACCAACATCCCCATCATACTCCCCAACTTCGCCAAGTTACTCACCTACGTCACCATCGTATTCACCAACTTCGCCAAGTTATTCTCCAACATCTCCATCATACTCACCAACCTCCCCATCTTACTCACCTACATCACCATCATACTCACCTACATCACCAAGTTACTCGCCAACTTCGCCAAGTTATTCACCAACTTCGCCAAGTTACTCGCCAACATCTCCATCATACTCCCCTACATCCCCAAGTTATTCGCCAGGCTCACCATCTTACTCACCATCTGAGCCAAAGAAGGACAAAAAGGATGATAATGCTTAGAGCGCTGTATTTTAATCACTGTAAAAAACGTATTGAATATAAAGATCAAAATCATCGCGATTTATGTCCTTAGCGAAGAAGCCACTGGCGAACTCGCTCAAGGAGCGAGAGAAGAAACGTCGTCAAGTGTTCAAACCAATTCTTGATAACCCTCTTACACAGGCGAATTGGCCTTTCATTGAACCAGAAGTTTCAAAGCACATCATTGATCATTTATCAGTGCTACTCAGCTCAGTGAAAAATTACGCTGCTAACGACAAAACGGAACAGCCAGAAGCCTTGCGGTGTTGCACTATTGGTTTCAATGACACAACAGCCAAACTCGAAGACCAAGCAAAGGGTTTGGTAGAAAAGCCACTTATAAAATATATACTTGTGGCTAAATACGACTTGAATCCGCCAATTTTAACAGCTCACTTCCCGATTTTGTCTTACACTGCATCCCAGGGATGTAAGCAAAAAGTGAAGCTAGTGCAGCTTCAAAAAGGTGCAATGTCAGAGATCTCGAAGATCGTAGGCATACCGAACACTGGGGTTTTGGGCTTAAGTGATGGTCTTAGTCAAGGGAAAGGATTGTATGAGATATTGGACCAAGTGGCCGACGTTGAGGTGCCTTACTTGAAAGAATTTCACAAACCTCCAATTGAGTTTATAAAGACTTCAGCTCCAATAATACAAAAAAAGAGCCAAAAGGAGAACAAGAATAAGAAGGAGGACAAGAAGGAGAAAAAAGAAACTGGCAGTGCACATCTTCAAGCTAAACGTGATAAAAAGATCAAGAATAAGAGTAAGCTGTCAAAGCACACTGCACAAGGGAAGTAAAGAAACAGTAATGCATCAAGATGGTTTATGCAAAGGCGGCGAGCTCCGGCTACCCACTGCTTTTGGATTGGTGCTTTTGCCGATCTTCAGTGGTTGCAAAAGTAAACTGCAATTGTCAAATTCCGGTTTGTTCGAAATTCGCTTTAAGTCAATCAATCACTCAGTGCAGTACATGTGATGTATAACAATTACTACATGCGGAAGGTCAACACATATACTCCTCTTCATCAGGTACATATCATTCTTCACAAATAGGTGGTTTTCACAAACACGTACAAATCTCATAGTCAACAAATAATTTTTCATTTTCACGCGTTATGAAGGATCCATCTCTTTCTCTTGAACTTCCGTGGGTGGAGAAGTACAGACCACACAAACTAGTAGACATCGTGGGAAATGACGATACGGTGGAACGTCTAAAGCTTATTGCAGTGGATGGTAACATGCCTCATATGATCATATCGGGACTTCCAGGTATTGGTAAGACGACATCTATTCACTGTTTGGCCCATGAACTTCTTGGATCACAGTATCAACAGGCCACGCTTGAGCTCAATGCGTCAGATGATAGAGGTATTGACGTTGTCAGGAACAAAATCAAGCAATTTGCTCAAACTAAAATACAGTTACCTCCAGGAAGACACAAAATCATCATTTTGGACGAAGCAGATTCTATGACACCAGGTGCTCAACAAGCACTTCGTAGAACCATGGAAATATACTCCAACACCACGCGGTTTGCATTTGCATGCAATCAATCTTCAAAAATTATTGAGCCTCTCCAGTCTCGTTGTGCCATCTTGAGATACACCAAATTGAGTGACGAGCAAGTGTTGACCAGATTGCTCGAAATAGCTAAGGCAGAGAACGTGAAGTACAACTCAGAGGGTTTGCTGGCATTGATATTCACAGCAGAAGGTGATATGCGTCAAGCAATCAACAATATGCAAAGTACAGTGGCTGGTTTTGGTTTTGTAGACGATGTTAACGTTTTCAAAATCGTTGACCAGCCACATCCATTGGTAGTGAAGAAGATGGTGTCGAAATGTGTCAATGGCGACATCGACGGGGCAATTGATCTTCTCGACTCGTTGTGGCATAAAGGTTACTCAGCTGTCGATATAGTAACATCAGCTTTCAGAGTGACCAAAACTCTTCAGGGCTTATCTGAACCTAAAAGATTAGACGTCATAAAAGAGATCGGTTTGACCCACATGAGGGTCCTAGAAGGTGTCTCGTCATACTTGCAATTGTGCGGGTTGTTGGCCAAAATCTGTGAAGTATAATTAATGAAATCATTACTATTTTTTGTAAGCACTGTAAAGCATCTCAAAATGGTTGACTTGTTCCTCTACCAAACTGTTGACTTTCTCGATTTCGTTCTTCAAAATGTTGGCCACAAGGTAGTAGTTGTTGTAAAGGAATATTTCTTTGTCACTCGTCTTCTTGTTGAACAAACGGTTGCTCAACTTGGTAAGTGTGGTTTCAAAATCATTTCTGAGCCTCGTGATAGATGTCAGCAACGGCTCTCCCTCAAACACTTCGGCTTCTTGGCTTTCACTGTAGTCAACCGAAAGCTTGAGAAGTCCCAGAAGTAATTGACCGAATTGTTGTGTCATTGAAATCGGAGCTAAGTTCGATTCTGCTCTGGCTGAGCGGGCTGCAACCTTCTTCATCGACTCACAATTCAAGTCAATGATTTTAGTGAAATGTGGCCATAAGATGAGAAGCAAAGAGTTCAAGTGGTCTTCGAGTACCGGAATATGGAATTCGTTCTGGAGCCTGGTATGTGCAGCTTGAATGAGCCGTATCATGCAGAGAACAGCATATGAGTCACAACTACCTCGGAAAGTACTGGACAAGCTTGAAGCCATTCTTGATGATGTAAGTGATGAAGCACCTCTCGACAGGAAGAAGAACGGAACATGAGTGATCAACCAAGTTACATATTCTCTTCCGAGCTTGTAGACGTCTTCAAACACGAACAAAGACCAGTCTTTATTCTGTTTCAGTACTTCACCAGTTTCTGAAGTGTGAGGCACCTCTACCACATGGTGTTTCTCATCACCTTGATAAAAGAATTCAACCACGAACAAATACTCCACAATCACATTGTCGATGACTGCCACATTCCATTGGTCGAATACGAACTCAAGCCAGTATGCAAATGGAGTAGACTCAGCAATTTGAGCTGGGATAGACTCTTGTGGCTGGTGTTGTGATGCTCTTTGAAGCAACTCTATCCTCTTGTCAACAGACACAAGGTACTCGTTGAAGGTAAGCTTGTTTTGGTTGGCAGGTGACGGAGGAGACCCAGCAGATGGTGGATGAAGCGAGTTACCAGCAGCTGCTCCACCCCCATACAACCATTTCAATCCTCCACCGAGCAAAGTAGATTTCTCCTCGGTTCCTGCAAATCCACCAATGACCATGGTCAGGTCCACATGACGCAAGTTGAGCTTTTGAAGCGCATACAAGTATTTGGCAAAGCGAGATCGGTAGTACCACTTCATGGTGTACAAGTAGGCCATTTGAAGTTGCCCAGCAAGTTCTGGATGATGCTCTTGCAAGAAGACAAAGATTTCTTTCACTCGTATAAGGTCCAGTTGGACAGTTTGGGAGGATGTAGTGCTGGAAGATCTCAAGAGTTTGATTTGAGTAATTATGTGATCTCTTATTCTTTCCAAAGCTTTGGAAGTCAACATCTCTATGCCAGATTGGAGTTGTTGGAATGCAACGGAGTCTCTATACAATTCAACAAGTTTAGGTTCGAGAGAATTGTCGTGAACGCTTTTGATTAATTGAGTCTTTTCGCTGATAAAGCGGAGATTCTCCAACCAGCTTGGGTCAATTTGGCCTTTGAGAATTGACTTTGCAACATCAGGCGGGATCATAAGGTCTAAGATTATAGGATTGAGCTTTTCGCTCCCAGTCTTTTGGACGTCCAGGCTGCTTGAAAGATTCTTCAGTTGTTCGTGGAGTGTGACAAGCGATGTAGACAATTCTTTCAACTCTGCATTGAAACCTTCGAGCACTTTTTTGGTGGGCTGAAGTCGTTGCTTCAAGTCCTTTAGTTCATGCTGGTAACTAGCCAATGTTAGGCGCAAGCTGTCTAGTTCTGGCGCAGACAAGTCACTATAGTCTTGTGGAAGCTCACTAGATGCTGAGGAAGCCTCAATTCTTAGCGATTCAAGCAAAATACCTGGCTTTGTGGAGGACGATTGCAACAAGGTCAGTAAATTGGTCAAATCTTCCGCTTTTGTGTGAGAGAAAACGCCACTATGTTCATCTGCGGCTATAGTATCCACAGTTTTGGTAGAATGTAGCACACGCTTGAGTGTGGCTAAAGAACTCATGGTAAACAGTGAGATTTTAATCAGATTTTGGTGATAATCCAGCTACTGCGTTTTGCGCATTTGACCAGAACCAGTTCTTTAGAAATCTTACCCGTCAGCACATGACAGAAAGCGTGCGCGAGCCGTTAGAAACGTTTCTGAGTCTTGTTGATAACACGAACACATCTACAACTTTACAGGTCACGCCGTCTCAAAATGATGTCATTCGATGTGTACCATCTCACAATACAATTCTCTGTGTCAAAGCAGGACCCGGCAGTGGAAAGACTTTTACGCTCACCAGCCGTATAGCACATCTCATACTGCATCATCAAGTGCAACCGCATGAGATTTTGGTGCTACTGATGGCCAACAGGTCAGTGAATTCGCTCAAGGACTCGTTAAAACGGGACGTGGGTGCCGATTTAGCTTCTAAAGTTGAAATCAGTACCTTCCACTCATTTTGCTCTCGCTTGATAGACAACTACGGATCCAAATTTCTCCCTCACTTCAAGCGTAAAAGGCTCTTAGATGACGAAGGCTGGAAGTCTGCAATGTCAATTTTTGTAGGAAAAACTGTCAAGATGAGCGGACAGCAAATTGGTGGTAGCATGAACGCTAAGAAGCTAGACACTTTGTTGTTTGAGCTAAGAAGTAAAAAGCTCACCATCAAACAGGCAGCTGCTCGATACCAGGTCAACATTGCTTACATTAAAATGCTCATGGAGTATTTAGACACTAATGGGATCATGAGATACAACGATTTAGTCCTCCATGCTGGAAATATGATGCGTCAAAGTAAGAAGCTACTGGCCCAAAACCCGGATTATCTCATTGATCAACTTCACAACTATAAAGTGGTGATAGTGGATGAGTTTCAAGACATGCACCAAGACCTCTTGTCCATCATCAAAGACGTGGTGACATACCCCACGATAGATCAGAAGAAAGGCATCAAACATGTCACTATAGCTGGTGACCCTAACCAAAGCATCTACGAATTCCTTGGATCTGATCCACAGCTCATGAACGACCTTGATAAGACTTTTCCCCAAGTCCAAATTGTACATAAAATGATCAAAGAGTCGTTCAGATGCACACCTGAAATCCTTCAAACTTCTGTTGACTTGTGTTTGGAGAAGGACGACTTAACGCTGAACCTTTATGCCGTGAAAAAGTCTGGACATCCACCCATACTCAGACAAATCAGTTCACAGGCTGATGAAGCAACTTTCATAGTCGAGGAAGTGATACGGCTCATCTGTGAACTGGGTGGACTCTTGAAGCCGTGTGATTTTGCTATCCTCGCCAGATCCAACAAAGAAGTGGAGTTCATCAACCAAATGCTTGCAAACAACTATGGGTTGAAGTATAACAGGTTGAGTTCCTCGAATTCCTGGAATAACTCAAAAGTGCATCTTCTATTAGATCTCTTGAGTATTATTGATAGGGCACCAGGCTCAGAGTTGTCGTGGCTTTGTCTTCTTCTTGGAATCGATACTACCATTGGCGCAAAGGCAAGAATAGCTCAGCTCTTCAATTTGAGTCGGGCTTGGTCTCAGTCTCAAGACATCACTGAAAATGTATTGGAGGAATGGCTCACACGGTTCAGAGTTGGTGAAGTCGATAAGCAGTACTCTCTTAATAAAGTTTACAAGACTCCACATCAACGAGCTTTGCTCAAGCAAATGCAATACTTTCTCAAGTTGATCATGGACGAAAGAGAATTTCTTGAGAAGAACATTTATGATCAAACTCCCCTTATGCTTATAGAGAGTTTGGGTAACATTGTTGATGATCTGATCCTCAAGTCAAAGCTCAATGAGCCAACATTGAATATTACCAACATGCCTCAAGCGGAGGTTGAGCTCGCTATTGAGAATCATAAGGTCAATTTGAGCAAGGACTTGAGAAGTTTCTACAAGTCAATGTTGCTTTCCTACAACAAGTACAGGGAAGATCCTAAAGCCACACACGAGTCATTTATGACATACTTCTTGAAGACCTACAACGACGATTTCCCGGTTTATGCCATCGACCTGATCAACACTTCAACTATTCATTCTGCCAAAGGTTTGGAGTTTCCAGTGGTGTTCATTCTCAACTCTGCTATTCCTTACATGCCAAGTTCTTGGGAGAGAATGATAGAGGGAACTGCCCAGTTGCCGTCACCTAACTCGAGACTTCTCTACGTTGGGGTTACAAGGGCCAAAGACTTATTGTATATTTCCACTACCAAAGATATCGCTGATACCGACACAAAGGTTTTGAACAACTTCACCACACAGCTTCCCAAGTTTTCAGAAAACTACATCCAGACACTTGCGTCATCGTTGAAGCGTCCAGTACCCTCGAAAAGCCAGATGGTAGAAGGACAGAAGATGATGAACCTTTTCGAAGCTATGAACACAACTCAAAAGAGAAACTTGCATTATAAACCTCAGCTTACCAGGCTGTTGCTCACATCATTTCGTCTATGTAAAAGGATGATCGTATGATTATTATTGTTGCTGTAACTTAGAAAGCAAGTCCAACACTGCAGATGCATTCTGTATTTGGGAGCCGCCATTAGAACTTCCCGAGGGATCATACCCGTCGTTGTTAACTTGCTCGTGCTGGTGTTTCAACTCCAAATCATCTTTGTGATGAGCAGTGAAACTCGGATCATAGTCATTGTCATAGTCTGCATCATTATCGTTGTCGTCAGGCTCTGTTTGGTCGTCATCGCTCTTGATGATCTTGATGACTTCGGTTTGGTTTTCTCTGTCATACTCTTTGATCTCGATATTATTGGAAAACGCTACCGTCTTCTTGTGTGCTGGAGTCGAGTTACCAGAGGAACTTGGTGTTGTTTTCTGTTTCTTAGGTGGAGGATTGTCATCATCACTATCATCATTAGTATAAGTAGGAATCATATCATCGTCATCATCGTCGTTCTGATCAAAAGTAGGTGACACTTCCTCGTCTTCCTCGTCGTTATTCACTTGTGGCACGTTCTTATGTGGTGGTGGTGAAGCGATTCTCTCTACAACTGGTGACTCTTCCTCTTCTTCCTCTTCAGGTTCTTCCAGGCCAATCATTTCCCTGAGTTCGTTTCGTGTTTGATTCAACTTCAGGAGTTTCTGGTGTATTATGGTTTTCTTAGCGTCGTCGGTCTTCAAGCCTTCTTCAACTATTTTCTTTATCACTTCCAAATTCTTCAAGATAGTTTGCCTATCTTTTTTTATATCATCGATGTTTTTGCTTGACGTGTTGCACAATTTCTCCAACACGTTTAACTTGGACACGTAGATCTTGGGGGATGGGAGGTTATCGGAAACTGAAGGGTCGTTGGGGAGGTAAGTTTTCAGTTGGATGCCCACTTGATTCAAGTTATTTTGACTAATATCAATGAGTTCATTCATGTGTCTGAACGTTTCGTTGAGTACTCTGAGATCAGGTGCCACTTTATCGTCTTTTTCCTGTTCTGGTGATGCTGGTTCTGGTGTTGGCTTACCACTGAACTTTATGGCATCTCTCATTTTGGTGATTTCTGGCCCAGCAAAAACCTGTCTTTGTTCCCAGACCCCGATAAGACGATCCACTTTGGGTCTAATGTTTGCGTCTAGTCCACTGTAGATGGACGACAAAACTTGAGGCAATACTGAAGCGAAAGCGCTAATGAATTCTGGTTTACGCTTGTGACGGGCTTGTTGAACCACATCGTTACACAAGTACAACAAGCTGAGCTTTTTTGCCGACAGTGGCGCCGATTTCGGGTCCAATATGAACTGAGACCACACCTTTGATATCTCATCTGAGTGTCTGTGGTGGAAGAGAACCCATTGCGATATTGAAACGATGGAGTCTTGAGTTTCCTGAAGAGTTTTGAGTTTCTTGGTCAAATTAGCCCCGGAGAATGACATTTCTTGATGTGATTACCACAAACACGTCTATACAAAACTTCTGGTGGTGATGAAAATCGATGATAATTTCAAAATTGTTAGCGCGAAAGTTATGGCCCAAACAAGAGGAGTCACTAAGCGTAAACCGAGCAAAAAAGTGTTGAATGCTGATGAAGCTATAGAAATCAGGAAAGCAGTAACCCCCACAAAACGTCGTACTGTTTCTAGCGGTCGAATCACTAAAAATACCGCCAAAATTCTGACCCCAACTGGCAAACATCCAACAAAATTGCAATCAACACCAACGCGGGACAGAACTCATGAACTAAACCCCAATCGCATCACAGAACAAGAGATACTAACGGCGGCTAAGACCGGTGACGTGGTAGCACTCATTAATCAGCTCACAAGTACCGCTCAAGACGGCGTGTTCCAAAGTTATCGAGCCAAAACCGAGTTGAAAATGGCTCAAGATGAGGCAGAGATCGCAGCACTTCAGACAAGGCTTGAAGACCTTCAAAATAAATACGATGACTTGTGTAACGACACGCCCAGGTCAATGACTCCAGAAGAGAAACAAAACTTGTATATCCTGCCAATCAGGAAGAAGAAAAACGTGGACGACGATGTGATAAAGCAGGACGACGTCACAAAGGAACTAGAAACTATAGGAATCACTCTTGATATGCTCCAGTTGTTGACTGGAGTAAGAATCACCAATTACGAAGAAGACGAGACTCAATTCTACTTCGACGTGGAGCAAAGCAGCACTAGTGATAAAGCAGACAAGTTGGTGGTCGACTACCGCCTTATTATCCTGAAGAAATTCTCTTCAGTGGCCGAGATCAACTTTATTCCAACGTTTCTCGCCAGCAAAAAGAAGGATCAGCTCTTGCAAGTTTTGCCTGAGTACTTCTGTGACAAGTTGACGTTCCCCTACAACACCTTGTCGCAATTCTACACCAAGATGAACAAGGCCTTGAACAAGACCAAAAAGTGATTGTACAGTAGATGTATTATAGTGAATGTATGCTACGACTATTTACAAGTGCACCACCGCTTGTCCGTCCTTCATGGTGATTTTGAGGGTGTCAAGTAGTTTGTCTTGTTCTTCCTGGGACAAGTTCTTTAAGAGTTTCTTGAACTTTTTAGGCTTGTCGACCTTGAGAGACGACGTGAGCTTTGTGAATGGGTCTTGATCGGAAGTGGACTCTTTGATGTCTTTCTTGGATTCTTTGGTTACCTTCTTTGACTCTTTAGACTCTTTTTTAGCTTTCTTTTCCTTCTTCTCTGGCTTAGACTCTTCCTTTGGTGGCTCTGGTTTGGCCTCCACCTTTGGCTTATCAGCTTGAGATTTCTGTTCCTTCTTTTTAGGCTTGTACAAACCCTTCTCGTATTTTTGGGCTTCACTTATACATGAAGTGTGCAGGTTCCAGTCACCATTATAAAATGTGACACTGCAGTCAATACAAGTGAATGCAGCATCTCTGCATCTCTGCTTATGTTGAGCCAACTTCTTCTTGATAACGGTGTCGTTGCACAGCTCACACGAGAATGAAACCATTGGAAAATATTGCGACTGAGATGAGATGCGCTGATAAGACCATTTGGTCCAGGGCCATTTGGTCCGCCAAAGTGTTTACTGGACCGTATGACACAGCCAAATGGCAGTGATTCCCACTAAACGTGTGCAAAGTAGTTGTGAGCAGCACGATACCACAGGGTATCATCGGTCATGACCGGCTTGAATATCCCTCTGTTTCTCAGCTAATTCGTAACCAAATCAACTGAAACTTCGTCTGAAGCTTGCTGTCTACCATACTGGCTCGTCTTCTTTCTTTCTTTTGATCCTGACCATTTCGTAGTCGTTATCGACCTCTTTCTCGTGGTCTTTCAACAATCCTTGAAGTCTGTAGTAATCATCCCTCTTGTCGACTTTTCTCTTGCCTTCAATCATGTCAAGCATCTCGTTCTCACTCATCTGGCGGTACTTCTCGTCGAATCTCTCCCACTTCACACTGGTAAACTTCTGGAGGTAAATGGACCCTGCCACTATCGACAACAAAAACGGTAACCCAAAATACAAAAAGTGGTTCTTCCTGATGAGCTTCTGGTACTTACCAGCAAACGTACGGTCGTACGCTTCTTGCGCTTTCTTGCCTCTAAATACTTTGTTGCCTAAATACACCATTGTGGTTTTCGCGAGAATGACCAACTGACGTAGACGTAGTTTTGGGTTTGTGACAGTATTGAATTGTGGTGTGTCACAAACACAGTTCTAGTGCACAGAGTCGATTTGGCTCGATGGTTTGCGTTGATCGCTTCAGCGTGGGGCTTGAACTGTAGGTTTCAAGACTTTTTGTGGATACTGCTTGGGTACAAAAGCAGTTGAGTGCAATTGAACCTTCTACACAAAGATTCTACGAATGAACACAGAGAGGAGCCTTAGAGTAGGATGCAATCACAAGCATGCAGCTTCCGGGTGGTTCTGGTGATGATACCTACAAAACCCGATAAACCGAGTCCAGAATTGCCAAATCGTCGATTAGCACCGGTGCAGTGAGACAGTCGCCGATGACAGCACCTTGTGCCCCTGACAATAACACTGTCAACCACTGCTTGCCAAAAAATCATCTCATCGGTGTTGCACTAAATCTCATTTCTCAAGCGATGAGCATTTTTCAGTATGGGCCAAACTAAATCGAGAGGAAGAAGAGCACAGAAAAAAGAGAAGGAGGTCCAAGGTGTGGATTTTGTCATAGATGAACCTGCAAAGGACACTTCAGTAGAAACTGCTGACGAAAACGGCCAAGCTGGAGAGAAGGCACCAACATCAGTTTTCTTTGGGTTGGTCGATGCCAATGAGATCGATTACTTTAAGCAAGCAGAGTCAACATTAAATATCAATGCATTCGAGTCTCCAGAAGACAGACAAGGGTTTGTGACGTCGGTGTTGGATGAAGCAAAGGGCAAAGAGTTGAAGTTGGTGACAAACCAAATTTGTTCCAAGTTAATGGAGAGATTGATCCTCAGTGCCAAGGACGCTCAGGTAAAGTCGATCTTCAAGCTGTTTGGCAACCATTTTGTGGCTTTGGCTCACCATAAATACTCGTCTCATGTCTTGGAGACTTTACTCAAAAAATCAGCTGGCATAGTGGAAAGGGAATTGATCGGCGACGCAGCAGAGGATGTCGAAGACATTGAAGAAGAAAATGAAGACGATGTTACTATGGAGCATTTGTTTTTACAAATGTTGAAAGAAATTGAGCCTTCACTTCAGGAAATGATGGAACACCAATACGCTTCTCATGTTATGAGGTTACTTATTTTAATCATATCAGGCAAAGAGTTGCCATCTTCAGTGATGTCAAACTCAACTTTACGGTCCAAGAAGTCCAAGATCGCTAGGAAAATGATCGAGATTAAAGACGTCGAAGACTCAAATAGAGCGTTCCAAGTTCCTCCAAGTTTCAAGAACGAGATCAAGGTGTTCTGTGACCTGGTTGGTAAGAACAAAGATATGATTCAGATGAGGGAGTTGGCTATCCATAAGATCGCTTCTCCTGTTGTCCAGTTATTGCTACAAGTCGAGGGTATAGTCGACAAGGACAGAACTATATGGCATAAGATCTTCTTGAAGGAGACAGACGAAAAGGACAGCAAAGAAGAAGGATTCGTTGAGTACTTGTTATCAGATTCTGTTGGGTCTCATTTCTTGGAGTCACTCATCAAGAACACTGGTGTCAGGCTCAAGTACATCGAGAGACTTTACATGTTATACATGAAGGACAGAGTTTTCAAGTTGAGTAAAAGATCAACCACCGGTGTCTTTGTTATTCAGGCATTGCTTTTCAAGTTGAAGCCAGCAGAGATCCAATTCATTCTAGACCAAATCATTCCTGAGTTGTCAGATCTTGTCTCTATATCGGAGAACCAGAACTTGGAATTGTGTCGTAACATCATCGATGCTTCCATTCAGAAAAAAAACTACAGGAGGGATGACATAATCGAGCAGTTGTTCTTGAAGTTTGCTCCTAACAGACACGAAGAGAACACCGACTTTTTGGAGAACGTTTTGCAATTACAGAAGTCCACTTTGGGAAACACAAGAGACGACTGGCCCACCTCTGAAGAGAGAAGAAGAGCTCTCTTACTCGAGAAGTTTATGGAATACGACTATGCTTTCGTTCTCTGTGTGTGGAACAATTTCTTCGCTTTGCCAAAAGCAAGGCTTATCCAGATGTGCTTGCATGGTGTGTTCTCGCATGTGGTGGAGAAGGCTTTGGTAGTGGACCCCAATGAGACGAAGGAAGTGCAATTACTCCGTAAAAGAGTATTGAACTTGTTCCAAGGAGAAATAGTCAAGTTGGCATGCAACTCGTACGGATCTCACATTGTTGACAAGTTGTGGGAGTTCAGCGTGTTGCTCAACATGTACAAGGATCGTATTGGCACGGAATTAGCAGCAGATTCCCATAAGGTCAAGGAGAGTACTTACGGAAGGCTCGTGTGGAAGAACTGGTCGATGGAGTTGTTTGTGAGGAAGAAGTACGACTGGAAGCTGATCATCAAGCAGCAGGAAGAGGAATTCAAGGGCCAGAAGGACGCCGAGAAGAAGCCAATTGAATTGAAAATGGAGCAGCTCTACAAGGAGAAGCAAAAGCAGGGTTTCGACCAGCACGACGCCAGAGATGTCAAGAAACAAAAAGTTAGGGGTCGTCGTCGTTAGTGTACTATATACAAGGATTACAGTTTTGTGGAGATGAAGTATTGGTCGAGGACTTCTGAGGACACTTGAGTTGGGCTGTCCACCACAGGATCAACGCCTGACTGGTTTTTCGGGAACGCAATGACGTCCCGGATACTGGGACTGCCGATAAGCATGGCACACAACCGGTCAAACCCTAAGGCCAAGCCTGCGTGCGGTGGGCATCCCATACTCAAGGCGTGAAGAAGATGACCAAATAGTTCGTTGTAGTTGGTGATTTTAAGCACTCGCTCAAAGATGTACCTCTGGAGTTGGGCGTCGTGGACTCTTCTCGAGCCTCCGCCCACTTCCACGCCGTTAAGCACCAAGTCGTAGTGTTCTCCTCTAGCGCTGAGTGGGTCAGACTCTAGCAACTCGTAGTCTTCGGTCTTCACCATCGTGAATGGGTGGTGCGTCGACTCAAACTGGCCAAAGTCGTACACCGGGTACCCATTGTTGTTGTCGACCTCCACTGCGTTAAAGAGTGGGAACTCAACGACCCAGCTGCCAACAAAGATGTCCTTAGGGTCATACTCAGTGGTGGTAGCACCATCCTGGAGCTGGATTGGCCGCTGCCACTTGTGGGGGAACTCCTCTATGACCAATTGTCTGAACTTGCCTAGTGGTGTAGGATTTTCGTAGGGCAACTCTGCTCTATCAGAGAAAGCAATAACGTCACCAGGCTCAAGGTTGAGTAGTTGCAGAAGTTTAGCTTCGTCGAACGCTGGTGTCTTCTCGAGCACCTGTTTTTCGAGGAAAGGGCCGAACCAGTTGCTTGCGGTCTCTTGGTTCTTCACTGAGACGATGAAGGGTTTACGCATGGAGTAGCTGTTGGAGTCAGTGATGTGTTTGGGCAACTTGTAAGGCTTTGAAGGGTCAAAGACTCCTTTGAGCACACACGCTTCAACCACAGGGAACTGGCTGTTCTTGGTTGGCTTGAAGAACTCACTCAAGTTGGCGAACGACACTGAAGATCTCAAGTCTGGCTTGTCGATTCCATACAAGCTCAATGCGTCAATGTACTTGAGCTTCGTGAAGTGCAATTTCTTCTCGTGATAGTTGTCAATCTTTACGAGGTTCCCGTTGCTGTTGACGGTGTATGTGGGGATTCCTGCAACTTTGTTCCACACATTATGGATGATATCCTCCACTACCACGCCTACCTGGTCGCTGTTGTTGATGAAACTCATTTCCAAGTCGACTTGAGTGAACTCAGGCTGCCTGTCAGATCTCAAGTCCTCGTCTCTGAAACATTTGGCTATTTGGAAGTATCGAGTGAACCCCGAGCTCATCAAGATTTGCTTGTACTGCTGTGGCGACTGGGGCAATGCATAGAACGAGTTGGGTGATCTTGTGGGCACAAGAAACTCTCGTGCTCCTTCAGGAGTCGACTTGAAGAGTAAAGGTGTTTCGATCTCTACGAAATCGTGATTGTTAACAAACACATTTCTGATCAAATTGGCTATTCTGCTTCTTGTCCTTAACGCATGCTGGTAGTACGGGGTTCTAAGTTGGAGGTACCGGAATTTTGGGGGCAAATCAGCTGAATTTGTGTGTTTCAAGTTCTCGAGTCTGGCAGCATCGAGATTTGACTCGTTCAAGACTTGGTAATTCGACACCAAGAGCTCCCATTCTCGTTCACCTGACTTACTCTGCTTCAACTGGACGCGGCCAGTCACGCTGATGCTTTCTTCAACGGTGGAGTTCCTGAGTGTGTGGAAGAACTTCTCATTTGTGGCCTGAGGAAGAAGCGTTAATTGCACCACTTGCCCACTACCATCACGAAGCTCAGCGAACGCGTTCTTGGCCATGACACGAGGCTTCTTGTTCAAGTGACCGTTCAAAACCACCTCTGTGTGGTCTAAGAATCGATCAAGATCGCTAGAAATTTGAGCGACGCTGTGCGTCGCTACAGGGAAGTTGAACTTCTGTAAAACGGTATGGGCATCTGGAAGCCCTGAAAGAACTGTTCTAGATGCCCAAAAGAACCTCAACTGCAGTATGTGAAGACGTGGCCTCGTCTTAAGCGAAAAACACCTTCGCATTGTTGACTATTTTTCGTTTGTCAATTGAGCTCACATCTTTTTGCAACACCTTGAATTCCTTCATCAACACAAACGCGTACACATCATCTGTATATAACTAAAGACGCGTAATGAAACTGTCGTTCAACAAGAGAGTGTTTCAGCTCGTGGCGGCCGCCGTAGTGTTGTCACTATTTGGCTCAAGCGTGGTGCTATTTCACGACGTGGAAGAATTCTCGTTCCAGGCACTTTTAGACCACGCAAACTCGCTCTCGAGCCAGTACTGGAACAATGAGGCCATTGGGCCTCAAAATGTCAGGTTTTTGTTCACCAACCCCAAGGAAAAGGCTGGTACCCCCAAGGAAATTGTGAAAGAGAATAAACAGCGGTACGAGAGTTTCTTCAAAGAGCCAATCGACGAGCCCAAGGACTTTGATCTCTCGAGTATTCGTCCGCTTGAAGACGTGCTGAAGTACCAGCATGCAAATGCTACGATATTGTCATTAGTAAGAAACAGTGAGGCTTCAAAGATTTCCAAGTCTATTGCAAGATTCGAGAAACTGTTCAACCTGAAGTTCAAGTATCCGTACACTTTTTTGAACGACGAGCCGTTCTCTGAGCTGTTCAAAGAGAAAATCAGAAAAGTAACTGACGCACCTGTCAACTATGTGCTCATCGATAGGGAAACGTGGAAAAAGCCGGGGTTCATAGATGAAGAACGAGAGAGAAAAGAGATGAAGATTTTGGAGGAGCAGAAAGTCTCATATGCTACGAAGGCTTCTTATCATAACATGTGCAGGTTTTATCTGAAGTCGTTCTACAATATTCCAGAATTGCAAAAATACAAATACTACTGGCGTGTGGAGCCCGATGTGGACTTCTACAACGACATCAAGTACGACGTGTTCAAGTATTTGCAGGGAACTGGAAAGGTTTATGGGTTCACAATTGCTCTTTATGACATCAAAGAGACAGTTAAAACTCTTTGGCCAGAAACAATCAAGTTCCTCGAGACTGGAGATAACTACAAGTATATCAATAAGAATGGTGCTTTTCAATGGCTCGTGGAGAACCAACAAAACCCACATGTTAACGAGTACACTGGTGGATATTCCACTTGTCATTTCTGGTCTAACTTTGAGATCGGAGACATGGACTTCTTTAGATCTGAAGCCTACACCAACTGGGTGAATTACTTAGACTCAACAGGGGGGTTCTACTACGAGAGATGGGGTGATGCACCTGTGCACTCAATTGGTCTTTCTCTTTTCGCTAACAAAAACCAACTTCATTGGTTCAGAGACATAGGGTACTACCATGACCCTTACGCCAACTGTCCCAACACCAAGGACGATCAAATCACTAAATGCAATCCAGGCACATTCACCAAGTGGGATAACTTAAACGACCAAAATTGCATGGCCAGTTGGATCGACTATCTGATGGACAAGCCCCATAGAATATATTAGGGATGCACTGTATTGTTTGTCGAATTTTATGAGCTGTCAGTTGATAGGGTTTTTTAGACCGGAGTAAAGTGGCTTGGGAGTTCATTGATGGGTGAAAAATTTACGAGAAGAGGTGTTTATGTTTTTGGCTCAAGGTACAGAAGTTCCACAGAAAGCTTAGGTATCGCAAAGCTTGGGTTAGCGGGCGTTATGAAGGGTAGGGCTCGAATTGAGAAGCGCAAATCTCATGTCTAACCAAAGTGAAATTGTTAATGTACCGATACGAATAGAGTTTGAGGCATTTTTACAATTAGTGCCCCTTTATTGAGAGTTTTCTGCCAATCACCCTTCCCAGATTTTCTGCCCTTTTTCAAGATTTTCGTCGAGCTGAATGGTAATGAAGTGAATGGTATGAGAAATGTCTTTCAGGATTGGAGATAACGAAAAACACACAAGACGTCAATGATCGTGATCCAGGCATTGGAGTGACCATACATAGCGTGTGGAAGGTCAAGCCACAATAGAGCGAGGTAAATTAGACATGACTAAAATGGTTATGGAAAATGCTCAAGTGGTTATAAAAGAGGAAAAGTATTGTTGAAGGGGAAAAACAACATGAGTGAAAGAATTGAGTTGCCAAAGTTAGACTGGAGCTACGACGCATTAGAGCCACATATCTCCAAAGAAATTAATGAGTTACATCATTCTAAGCACCACCAGACATATGTCAATGGGTACAATTCGTCAATTGAGCAACTTTTTGTGGCCCAACAGCAGCAGGATCTCAAAAGAGTAATTGAACTCGAGAGGAACATCAAGTTTCACGGTGGTGGCCATGTCAATCACAGTTTATTCTGGAAGAATTTATCACCAGTTGGCGTCAATGGGGGAAAATTACCTGATGAAGGCAGCCAGTTTTCCCAACAGGTAATTAAGCAATTTGGAACGTTTGAGCACCTCATTGAAATTGTCAATGAAAGATTATTGGCGATTCAAGGTTCTGGGTGGGCATTCATTGTTAAGAACACTGATACTGGCAATACAATTGATGTGGTTACAACTCTAAATCAGGATACGGTAACGAAGCCGTTGAAGGCATTGGTTGCCATTGATGCATGGGAGCACGCGTATTACTTACAGTACCAGAACGTCAAGGGAGACTACTTCAAGGCGATCTGGAACGTTATTGACTGGACAGCTGCCAGCGAGCGGTTCGAGAAGGAATGAGCCGTTGAGAAAGATCAGCGTGTGCAACGCATGCAGTGTAAATGCAACGTCGAAGCAAAGCTGATGTAACATCACGTAACGAAAAGCAGGATACGACGTATAACCATGCCATTTACCATGACGTCAGGTTCGGAACAATATACAGTACGTTTTTTTTCCTATAAATGTCGCGAGCCAAACGGTTTCTAAAAATAGCCCTGTGTCACCTCCCAGAAGTTCTGTAGACTCGTTACAAGCACTGCACTGATCCATCTATTGATTCAACTGCATCAAGTTTTTCGCTGTTCTCATTTTGCACTATGGGGAGAAGAAAGATCGAAATTCAGCCATTGGTTGATGACCGGAATAGAACCGTGACTTTCGTCAAAAGGAAAGCCGGTCTTTTCAAGAAAGCCCACGAGCTAGCGGTGTTGTGCCAGGTGGATTTGGCAGTGATCATCATTGGCACCAACAACAAGCTCTACGAGTTTCTGTCGGTGGACACCAACGAGCTCATCGAGGTGTACAAGAACACCAAGACGCCCCACGAGTCCAAACTGCCAGCGAATTACGGCAACTACCAGAAAAAAAAGCATTTGTCCAGCAACCCTGTGATCCACGACGACAACATCGACGACGAGCTCGACTCAGACTCGTCGGAGTCTCCCGAGCCCAAGCGACGTAAGCGGTCTCACGACTTGATCGACAGGCCCCAGCCACCGTCCCATATCTCGCTCAACAATGTCGCCTCGTACAACTTTCGAAACATCAAGGAAGAGGACCCCGACAAGCTCGCCACGCTGCACTACCGTACCGACTCCAACACAACCGTCACCAGCAACCGACCGGTGCTAAGAGTGCAAATTCCCTCTGACTCAAAAGGCTCAGGCTCAAATAACGACAGCGCTCAGACCATCACCGCCATAGACACCAATTTAAATCGGCCCCCCAGCACCAACACCAACCGCTCGGTGCAGGCGTCCAGCCCCAACAACGCGCCCAACATCACCCCGAAGTTCTCGTCGTTCGGGACCTTCAAATCGCCTGAATCTCGCAAGCCAATTACCACGTTACCGGTGCCGGTCCACTCTAACAAGTCTCAAACATCCTCGCCACAAAGCGCCACCGCCCCTGGCCTCCCAGTGAGCGCCACCTTCTTCAATGGCATACCGCAAGGGTCCCCATCGTCGCAATTCCCGCCGGGGCCCACGCCCATTCTCAACCAGGTGTTCAGCCAACAGTACCCCAACCCCGATAAACCCGACCAGCCCCCCAACCCGCAGCTGTCGCTACAGATTAACCTCCAGAACAAGTACAGGTCGTACCACAACTCCATGGGCGGTGGAGATACCCCGGTATCGGGCCTACCGTCACGGTACGTTAACGACATTTTCCCATCACCGTCCAATTTCTACGCCCCGCAAGAGTGGCCCAACTCTGGCTCGGGCATGACGCCCTTCCACAACAATATGCCCCAGTACTTTGTTAATATGGCGCCACAAACGTCAAATAATCAGCGACATCTGCAGCTGCAGCCGCAAAACTACCCAAATTACCAACGAAACGAGTTCCCACAATCGCCGCTACAGTTTATGGGACCTTACAATTCCAACGGTTCTTCAACGGAGAAGAAGTAATGTACAGTATGTATAATATCACGTCAGTGTATCAGTTCGTGTCATGTGATCAGTGGTGAAATCGTCATGTGACCCAACAGGGCTGTCGCCCTCGCAGCCGTCACAATTTAAATCATATCGCACAAATCTCTAGTTTTATCTGCAGTATTCACCTAAAGATTTTTCAGTCGCTTCTCAAATTTTTTAAGGATTTTATCTGTTAACAAGAGATACTAATTTCATAATGAAGGTATGTTAGAATGAAAATCGATAAATTTGAATAAGATGAATCAACTAAACAGAATGAATCATTTATCCTAGTGAAATTCCCATTCAATTTGACCAATTTTTGTTTATTTTACTAACATCCAGTTGAATATTTCCTACCCAGCCAACGGTACTCAAAAATCCGTCGACATTGACGATGACCACAAGTTAAGAGTCTTTTACGAAAAACGTATGGGCCAAGAAGTCGAAGGTGACTCTGTCGGTGATGAATTCAAAGGTTACATTTTCAGAATCACTGGTGGTAACGACAAACAAGGTTTCCCAATGAAACAAGGTGTCATGCACCCAACTAGAGTTAAATTATTATTAGGTGATGGTCACTCTTGTTTCAGAGAAAGAAGAGCTGGTTCCAGAAAGAGAAAGTCTGTTAGAGGTTGTATTGTTGGACAAGATTTAGCAGCTTTATCATTAGCTATTGTTAAGCAAGGTGATGCTGAAATCGAAGGTTTAACTGACATCACTGTCCCAAAGAGATTAGGTCCAAAGAGAGCTAACAACATCAGAAAATTCTTCGGTTTAACTAAAGAAGATGATGTTAGACAATTCGTTGTTAGAAGAGAAGTTGTTAAAGGTGACAAAAAATACACTAAAGCTCCAAAGATCCAAAGATTGGTTACTCCTCAAACTTTACAAAGAAAGAGAGCTTTACAAGCTAAGAAAATTAAAAACGCTCAACAACAAAGAGATGCTGCTGCTGAGTACGCTCAATTATTAGCTAAACGTTTACACGAACGTAAAGCTGAAAAGGCTGAAATCAAGAAGAGAAGAGCTTCTTCCTTAAAAGCTTAAATACTCTGTATTTAATAATCATACTGTACTGTAAATGATTGGTAGTTGTAGATTGGAAGTGTTACATTGGAGTTGTGATTGTTACATTGTGTTAGTGGGGTGGTTATCGTTATATTGTGTCAAACACATGCCAAACATTATGTCTGTAGTCGCTTGTTGCTACTGTCGTCTTCTTCAGCGGCTCTTTTCCTCGACAATCGCTTCATGTTCTCGTAGACTTCCTCTGTCGTCAAGTTGGATGCATACTTGAAGTTCTTGCGGAGGTGGTTCTCCTTTTGCTCATTGTAACGAGGGTCCCGTAGCAAAATACGAAGGTGCTCGTCAAATTTGTCCTCTGGTATAAGTTGGTCGGTTAACGGACACCGTATGAACTTTTCCTTCGTCTTCTTCTTGAGCCTCGACTCTCCTGCCGCTCTTATCTTGATTCCTCTGGGCGCCTTCACGCTTACTTCAGGTGTAGTCTCAACTTTAGCCGCTTCCACTGGTGCAGCAGTAACTAAATCGAGCTCTTTGGTCTTCGATTCAAGACTACGGTAAACCAAGTCTTCCCGTTTCAACGGCACCGCCAATTCGGTCACCTCGTCCACTGCTGTGAACTCTATTTTACCCACAAGAGCAAAATCCTGCCAGTCTATACCAGCGTACTCCATGTTCCTCTGCTTCACTTGCTTCAGCTCCTCGTTCAGCTTCACCTTGTCATGCTTATCGTGGAGCGCACGCGCATACGCGTCCATGATCAATGGCGGCTTCTCCTCTGTGCCGTTCAAAAACTCAATGGTCTTCTGGTACTGGCTCACGTACTGTGTGAAGAGCTCATGAAGGGTCGATTTTGGGTTCAAGAATTCGAATTGCGCTCGATGCCCACGCGCCGTCTCGTGCGCCTGGAGCTTCTTTGCGTATTCAAGTCCGTTAACTGCAGTAAATAGCGCTGTTAATCGTATAACTTGGAGGTCAAGTCCTGATATTTGCGGGAAGTCAGTCAAAAACTGGAGGTCTGGCGGTGGTGGTAACTCACTCGTGCCATTACTAGCATCTGCAGCACCACTCTCGTCGTGCCACTTCCCGAGTTTCCACAAGTAGTAGGTATAATACTGATGATGGTCGAAAATGAATGGGAATTTCTCTGCTGATTTGGGGTCTTTTCTCAACCTCTCTTCAAATCCCTCGCCATTCTTTAGCACAAACCCCGCGGTCTTGTCTATGAGCAGCTTGGTGTCCTGTGGCGGAACGGGTACTTGTTTGGGTGCATCCATCACCAACAAATTATTTTGCGATTTCGCATCTTTAAATCTGGCGTTACAAAAGCAGCAGCAATGCAACAGTCAGAAAAGGACTCAGATTCCGATGTTGATTCGCTTACCGAGCAACTCGATCAGATTGGGCGAATCATCTTGCCAAATTTCCAAATTTCAAGCTACTTGAACACTTCATATTTGCCAAATTTCGATATCAGCCGGATTCCTGATATCAGTGGTGAACTTAAACGACTCATGAATACTTACATCACCAAGCAAGACCCTCTGCATCCACCAAAGGACGAAAAACAGATCATCAATACCATCAAAACTATTGTTTCAACTCGTATTCAGATGGATAAAGTGCTATCTGATCTCAAATTGGGTATGTCTCTTCTGTCTGCCGTCGAAAGACTTCAGCCCATCAAAGACATCATTCATGAGGCCATAATTGCCCCAGTGGAAGAAGACCCTGTCCCAGAAGTTACCAAACCTGAAACTGAACCTGCGGGCATTGATGAAATTGTCTCAAAAGACCAGCAAGCATACCTAAACGACATTGTGGTACCCGAGATGTCCCCTGACTCTCGTTTGCACCCCAAGAGAAGGCGCAAGATGAAACCGACTGTGTTGTCCGGTAACGAAACATCGGACTTTGATATTGATGGCCTCACTATGGAACAAACTAGTGAACTCACGTATCTCGAGTCTCTTAGTGACTTTTACAGTGAAGACTTGATGAGATCAAAGATCCAAAAAATACAGAACTTGGACTCTATTAGTCAAGTGTCAAAGAACAAGCTCGTGACAAGGCTCATGATGGGGAACTACTACAAATACGTCAATGAGAAGCTTGGAATTGCATCGAAACTACCCAGTCTACAGGAACAGAGTCTCACTCTCCCGGGTCCTGGAGAGTCCAGTGACGAAGATATCGTGTTGGGATCAGAATCTGATGATGAAGTGCTCCTCACAGAACAAGATCAAGAACCTACTTACTTTGATAAAGACCGCCAGATATTAGGGTGCACTCACTACCAAAGGAACTGTAAGATTGAGTGTAATACTTGCTTGAAGTGGTTCCCGTGTCGGTTCTGTCACGATAACGAAGTGAAAGACCACAAGCTTGTGAGAAATGATGTCAAACATATTTTGTGTATGTTCTGCAACACGCCACAAGTACCACGAGATAATTACTGCATTGAGTGTGACAAAGAGCTCGCCAACTACTTCTGTGACAAATGCAAACTTTATGATAATGACGAAAAGAAAGATATTTACCATTGTGACAAATGTGGAATATGTCGATTGGGATTGGGATTGGGTAAAGATTATTTCCATTGTGACGAATGCAATATTTGTCTCTCGATAGATTTGAAGCTCAAGCACAAATGTTTGAACAACACAACTCACTGCAACTGTCCAATTTGCAATGAATACCTTTTCACGTCAGTTTCCAAAGTTGTTTTCATGAAATGTGGGCACCTGATTCACGAGCACTGTTACAATGAACTCAGTAAGCATTCGTACAAGTGCCCCATTTGCAAGAAGACGGTGGTGAACATGGAGACGCAATTTCGGATCCTTGATCAGGAAATTTTGCAGCAGCCATTGCCAGTGCCATACAAATATTGGCGGTGTATTATAAGTTGCAACGACTGCAAAGGGAAGTGCAATGTTCCGTACCATGTTTTAGGGCTCAAGTGCAAGTACTGTCACAGTTACAACACACATCAGGTGAAGCTCATCAAACCTGAGGAGGAAATGGAGCAGGAGCAAGAGATTCCTGACGATTTAGCCGACAGAATGAAGCTCATACAAACGAATTTACTGAGTAACTTTGTCATTGATCGTGACGAAGGGAAGTTGGAGACCGGTGAAGAAGCAGACGCTGACGAAGAAGAGGAAGAGGACGCGGTGGAGGAAGATGAAGAGGATGGGAATTTGGTCAATATCAAAAAATTCACCAACAGGCTTCTTGATCTGGCCAACAGCAAGGAAGTGTCTTACATCCAGTCGCTCTTCCAGAAATACATCAACCATGCGTTGGACGACCGACCCGACGACAGCTAGCTGCAAATGACTTGGACACCTACTGCACAGTTGCACTGGCCCAAACGGTTGATCATCGGTCTAAACTAGGCTGACAACTGAAGTGCGTACGGCCCCAACGAGTTACGTGTCTTTGGGCGTCACAGCTGACACAATCAGAGCTGTCAACCAGATCGCCAACGTAATAATGCACAACAACCCAACATTGTAACATGTCAAACCTGCAGGTCATCGCAACCAAAAAATGAGTGTTGGGGAATCACCGCAATTGGGCATGTCGCAACCCAAACGCAATCACGACATTCTTTACCACTAATTAATGGCATTCAATGAATTCAATTAAAGTATTGTTCAGCTCATTGGAGTCTGTTTTGCCACGGGACGAGCAAGTGGATTCGCCAGATATCACGCCAGAATTGACTCCTTCTTCTTCGCCAGAGCAGGTCATTCTTGAGCCATCAAGAGCGTACCTCGTGGCTCGAGCGGTGTTTTGGATCCCGAATTTGATCTTACTACGACCATTGGTGTTGCTATGGTCCATCTTAGTGTCGCCACTCACTTACTTGTCGAAATCGGTCGACTATACGTCGCTTTCGGACTTCAGCAACGTCAAGGAGAAAACTGAAATCATCAAACAGGAAAATATCATAGCAAACAACATAAAGTCCCCAACATCCTCATCAAAATACATCATTCCACCGCCCCAGAGACTCTTTCCATTGGTCAGGTACCCCAAACAAAAACGACGCAAGACCCTCGTACTTGATTTAGACGAAACTCTCATCCACTCACTCTCCAAAGGGTCCCCACGGTCCCTCAACACTTCAGACTCAAACATCATCGAGATCAAACTCAACAATATCGCTACATTGTACCATGTGCATAAGAGACCGTTCTGTGACTACTTTCTCAAAGAGATTTCCAAGTGGTTTGAGCTCCAGATCTTTACTGCTTCAGTCAAAGAGTACGCTGACCCCATCATTGACTGGCTAGAGAACGAAATCTTGGACCACACCGTCGATAAAATTTTCAGCAAGCGGTACTATAGAACCGACTGCACTTATCGTAATGGTGTGGGCTACATCAAGGACCTCTCGAAGTTCTTCCCACATGAAGACCTCAAAAACGTCGTCATCCTCGACAACTCGCCTGTCAGCTATGCCCTTCACGAAACCAACGCCGTGATGATCGAAGGTTGGATCAATGATCAAAATGATAGAGATTTGGTCAATTTACTCCCAATGCTTCAAAGTCTTAGTCTTTGCATCGACGTACGGTTTATCTTGGGACTACGCCAGGGCGAGAAAGTGTTTGAAACTTACTGAACGACTTATGAATAAATAGACGCATTTCGCATTATGAATCAACTACTTGATGCCATCACCAGTGGCGACCATTTGGTGCACCATCTCGACCAATTGGGCACGTTACTCCGTGACGAGCTCAACAGGAACGATGCTGATCTTCTAGAAGCTGTTCCCGTTCTCGTAGATCTTTTGGTGAAAGCAGAGCCTCACCCACTGCCAGACCCACTAGTGGCAGCGCTACTACGAGTGTTTGTCAATTTTGTCGCCGACAACGACGCCAACCGGGACCTTATGTTGCGCTACGATCGCTTCTGGACTTCGTTAAAGGCTCAATTGCCCCATCAGGACCGCTGTTTCGTGTTGCTCAACCAGTTTATCTACAACACCGCAAATTTAAAGCTATACATGGCGTTTTTCTACGCCCAGGGCTTCCACACGACAATCTTCCAGTATCTTCAAGAAGACGGGGACCAGTACGTGTTTGCAGTGGAGTTTCTTGCCTCGCTACTCGAGCCAGAATTGTTTCTCAAGGACGACCATTTCAAGGCACGAGTCCCACAGTACATTGAAATTCTCCTCCAATCACGAGACATAGACGATGAAGACGACGCTCACGAGTACTACTTGAACGTGTCAAAAGTGTTGTGCAACATCACGCTGTTTGAGGAATTGCCAGATATCAACGACAAGTGCTACGCCCTTGAAGTTGCAGAGTTTGTCAGCCGCCATGATCTCTCAGACACCATGACCAACCGCCAACTCTTCGCCACGGTGGGGAACATCACATCCATGCGGAACTACGACAACTCCACAGAGGTGCACCTCGCAATTGAGAGGCTCAATGACCCAATACCCAACCTCTATGTCAAGGCAGCCTACTACATGATAGTGGGTAACTACATAAACAGCAAGGATAAAGCAGATCTGATCCTGCAGCTCACAGGGTCCGAATTTCTCGAATCGTACTTTGACACCAAGTTTACCGACTTGGTGCAGTTTCAGTCCATTCACACAGTGAAACACTTGTTGAATGCAGAATCTGCAAGGGACATAATACTCACAAGGTTTGCGGCCGTGAAAGCGGCTACCAAGGTTGTTAAAGATAACAAGGGCTACTATCCGCAAATTTACAGTACGTACATGGCATTCTTGCACAAGCTTGTCAAAGTTGGATTTAGTCAAGTGTCGATATACGAGGTTTCTGACTACTGGTTGGAACTTGATGATCCAGAAATCTACTATGCTTTGGCAGACCATTTACGTGAAGAGAATAATCAACTTAATGATCGTATAATTGTGAGTCTACTGGTCGAAGACTGGCCACAAGAGTCAAGGGTTCTCCTCAAACGGTTACACCACTTAGCCACATTACTCAAGAACCACTCAAAGTTCGTGCTGGCCCAGTTTGAACGGGTTCCCCACACAAGCGACCGGTTCAGGTATCAGCTTCAAAAGCTTCACGAGTTGATTTCCACTAAAGACGAGAACCCACAATTTGCAGTGATTGTTAACAACTGTAAATTCATTGCTGGTTTGGTGCTACAAGCATTTGATGACTACAAAACTGAAGCTGAGTCAATAATCAACCTTGACTAATTCCACTTACCGGTTTCGGCACGCGGTTAAAACAGGTTATGTGCGGCACTTGAAAAAAAAACGCCTATAAAGAGTTGATAAATTCACTGAGGCATTATTGCATTCCATGACACACACTTCATTCTACAGTCTGTTACAAGAAGGGTCCATGGACCCCATAATGGTGGTTATGGAGAAATACAGAAATGACCCTAGTCCAGAAAAAGTTGATTTATCTATTGGTGTCTACAAGCCAGAAAGTGGTGATGTGAAGTACGTTTTCCCATCTGTGAAGTTAGCCAAGAAGGAGATTTACGAAAACGATCAAGGTCATCCTTACCATCATATGCTGGGATTACCAGAGTACGTTTCTGGAGCTCGTGAAGTTGTCTTTGGACCAAAGTATGCTAATGAAGGTAGAATTGGTTCTCTTCAAACTATTAGTGGAACTGGTGCTATTCATATGGGTATTGTTTTCTTGAGAGAGCTTGGACTCAACAAGTTTTACATTGGAGCACCAACCTGGGGAAATTACGACTCAATGATTACCAGTGAAGGTGGCTCAGTTGAATACTTCAAGCATTACGACGCTAAGACCCACCAAGTTGACATTGAAGACACTCTTAGAGCTCTTGATTCTATGAGTGAGGGATCAGTAGTACTTCTTCAAGCATGCTGTCATAATCCTACAGGTGCTGACTACTCCAAAGACCAATGGAAGCAAATATGCGAGAAGATCAAGGCTAAGAATATTTACACTTTCTTTGACATTGCGTACCAAGGGTTCGCTTCAGGATCAAAGGACGAAGATGCTTGGGTTGTCAGATACTTTTACGAACAGAACTTAGATTTCTTAGTGTGTCAGTCATTTTCCAAGAACATGGGATTATACGGAGAAAGAGCAGGAGCTTTACACGTTGCTACCAGTGACAAGACTTACACTTCTAATATCCAGACTACTTTGGTGACATTGTTCAGACAACAGTGTTCATTTGCACCACTTTTTGGAGCTCGTATTGCCTCATACTTATTCAAAGATTTCAAGGAGCAGTGGGACCAAGACGTGGAGACGGTCACCAACCGTATGAGACTGCTCAGACAAAGAATCGCTGACAAATTCAAGAAGTTGGGTACCCCTGGAGACTGGGACTTTGTTACTCTCCAAAATGGTTTATTCTGGTACAGTGGTTTAAGTGCTGAACAAGCTCTTAGACTTCAACAAGAGTATCATATCTACATCCCATCAAACGGACGTTTCAACGTGGCAGGTTTCAACGACAAAAACTTAGACTACGTGGTGGAACTGATCCACAAAGTTGTTTCCCTGTAAATGAAATTTTACAATTTTTTATTGTTAATGTTAATTTGAATGTATAATGCAATTTATTCAGTCGTACTTGTGGTGAATCTTCTTTAGATGAGCTTTGAGGTTATCCTTCCTGTTGAAGCGTTTACCACAGTTTTGTTCTGGGCACTCGAAAGGTTTTTCCAGGGAGTGACTTTTCATATGACGCTTGACGTGCTCTGGTCTTTGAAATCTAGCAAAGCAAAGGGGGCAAGCGTGTTTCTTCTTTGGGTCGGTGTAGGCGACGTCTTTGATTTTTATAGGTAAATCAGGTACGAATGCTGGTCCATTATTGCAATCGAGTGAGTGGTCGTACCAATCTTTATCATGATCGTTAGTGAAAGTTGCCATAGGCGGCAAGAGTCCGTTCGTTTTTTCCTCTTTGGCGATAGACGCCAAGTTGATCGATGCTGGGTACAGTTTCTTGAACTGTGATTGTAATAAGTGAATATTATTTGATGAGAATGATGAAGTTAGCTGTTTTGGTGGTTCTTGTGTCTGATTTGGGATGAAATTATTGAAAGATTTAGCTCTTTTCAATTGCTTGAAAGCATCATCGTCCTGCTCCTCGATTTTGATGGCGTTGAGTTTGGTTTGGGCTCTTAAAATGGGGATTTGTGGACTCAAAAACTGATTGAAAGGTGCTAAATTTGTCGAAGGTGTTTGCAACGGAGTGTTAAACTCGTCGTGGTCTAGAGTATCGTCGACTTTGGGCGATATGAAGGAGCTTGGGGTATAAAATGGGTTCAAATTCTTGTTCCTGGAGAGTGACCTTGTGTGAGTTCTTTTGCCAACTTTCAGCGAACCTGGTGATGTGGCCTTGAACGGGGTTGAATTGTACAGGCCAATAGACATGGATTTGTTGCGTGTGAGGCGTCTGGGCGTAGTCAACACCGTTTGCGGGTTGGGGTGACGTTTGAATGAGGACGGTGATTCCTGAAGCGATTGGTTGGATATTGATGCAGTTAATGGAGGTATAGATTCGATAGAGTTCAGTTGAGGGATTCTATCATTGGCAAATGCTGGAGGGTCTTGTCCTATCGATGCCATACTCGATATGGACAAGTTTTGCTGGTGATATCCAACGTATTGATGATCATACGGTGGTTCACTTAAGGAGATGTTTTTTGAATGATAAAATCGGTGGTGATTTGGTTCAAAGCCGGTATCGAGGGTTTGCGATGAGTCAAATCTGTTTGTTTGGCCAGTTTGTTCGGGGATATCGAGGTTATACAAGTCGATATTGATGTCTGAATAGTCAATATTCAATTGAGTCGGGGAACTCATGAGGTAATTTTCCATTATAGCGATTTTTCAGAGTCGTTTATGTCACCAACCGATCACCGCCAACTAATTTCATGCAAATGAGAATTTTCAATTTTGACAACTGTAGGGTTTAAGTTTTGTCGGTTGGTGAGCTTGAAAATTTTAGTGGTGTAGTTTCGGTGAAAAACTACAATCCGAGGGCGCATAATATGTCTAAAATAGGAAAAATACCCTTGTTAACAGGATTACACTATACCTATCGAACTTACACCAACACCGCCCGACTTATTTATAGGACGTGATAACGTGATAACGTGATAACGTAACGATAACGTGACAAGAGATATCAAGATAAATAGCAACGTTACATTCTAATATAAATACTTTGAATTTAACTATGGGTTTTGCTTGACAAAGTCGTAACCCTTTTGGATGTTCTTGATCAAAGTTTCCTTAGCTAACTTGACTAATTCTTCTTCGTGGTCACTTAATTCACCTAAACCATGAACGGTCTTGACACCATCAACACCTAAAGTGACTTTAGAGGAGAAGAAGTCAATACCTTCGTCTTTGAACAATGGAGATTCAACAAAAGATGGTTCAACAACGTCAACTTCACCAGCTAAACCGTTTAAGACAGAACCAGCAAATCTAGCACCAGCTTGAGCCATTGATAAAGTGGCAGATCCAGCACCGTTCTTAGCTTGAACAACTTCATCACCACCGAATTGGATTCTGTGGATCAAAGCGTCTCTCTTTTCGGTGTCCAAGTTCTTGTGGTTGGTTTGAGATAATAATGGGACAATGGTAATACCAGAGTGACCACCAACAACAGTGACCTTCTCGGTGGTTGGGTCAGTACCCACGACTTCAGAGATGAATCTTGAAGCTCTAATAACGTCTAAAGTGGTAACACCAAATAATTTCTTAGGGTTGTAAACGCCCTTTGATCTGAAAACTTCAGCGACGATTGGGACGGTGGAGTTGACAGGGTTGGCAATCACACAAACAGCGGCTTTTGGTGCGTAGTCAGCAACAGCTTTGGCCAAGTCTCTAACAATTGAAGCGTTGGTGTTGAATAAATCATCTCTAGTCATACCTGGCTTTCTTGGGACACCAGCTGGGATAACAACAACATCAGAACCAGTTAAAGCTTGGTCCAAGTTTTCTGGGTCGTAACCTTTGACAGTGGAGTTGGTTGGAATATGAGACACATCAGCGGCAACACCTGGAGCTCCCTTTAAGTCATACAAGGCCAAGTCGGTAACCTTTGGGTTCAATTTTAATAATAAAGAAAGGGGTTGACCGATACCTCCACCAGCACCTAACACGGTGACTTTGTAAGCATTGGTGGTTGAAGACGAGAAACTTCTTGAAGCGACTTTGAACATGTTGAAAAGAATTGTGAGTCTGAAAAAATCAGCGTACTGCGACCAATGAAAAATCGATCCTTTAAATTTCGGACAATTTATCGGTCACGTGAACGGTCCTAATTCCATAGTTAGTGACAGTCAAGTGCTCGGGATACTCGGTGATTACCTTTTGGTGGATACTCGGTTATCAACAGTATCCTCGCTTACAATTGACGTCTTACCCTTGGCCAAACCCCAGATCACTCGGTTCCCCAGGATTGGTGGTATTGGGTCTTCCACGATAATATGGGGTCGGTCGATCGTTTTTATTGGTCAAGCTCTAATCACTTGGCCAGTGGGCACCGGTGCAGCGTTGCACTATAATGTTATAATACACCCTTGATATTGGGATAAAAACCGGTTTCACACCTTCTGGAATTTTATCAGTTTACGTTCTATTTTTTTCGTTTTTTTGCAGCTTGTATACTTTTTGCAATTGTTGTAGTCTAGCTCACGGAAATTTCAACCTAACTTCCCCATGTTAGTGGAATCTTTAGCATTACGAACCTCAACTCTACGATATTCGAGGGATCAAACGCCTCTTGAACCCAGTGATTTACAACTTGCTATTACGAACCAGTCAAGGGCCCCAAATTGTGGCATTACATTCTAATGTGGTGATAGTATCGTCCATGCATGTGGTGGAAGCGAGCATCTTTGCTGGCTACCCTGAACAAGCTTCCTAACCGTGTACCACATCAGAACCGAGGGTTTGATTTTCGGTTTTTCTTATCGCCAAAAAATGAGACAGCCTTGAGTACCCAACTGTGCAATTATAGTGACATCACTGGAGCAAAGCATCAAAAAAAGAGAAGATTAGGTCGTACCCGGATTCGAACCGGGGTTATCCGGATCAAAACCGAATGTGATAACCACTACACTATACAACCGAGAAGAAACAGAAGCAGGTCGTACCCGGATTCGAACCGGGGTTGTCCGGATCAAAACCGAAAGTGATAACCACTACACTATACAACCGTTTTCGTTGTTGAGTATTCAGGGTAGTCCAACAGCTCCTATCAGGAAAAAAACCATACTAGATATGGGGTGGAAAATTATCCTGCAACACTTTCTCCCACCCCAAACTTTGACGTTTATGTCAGAAGTGCATTTTTAAATACTCAAGAGTCCTTCAATGTAAGCTGGGCCATTGAGTCATTGACGTATAAAGATACTTTGTTGTGGAGGACTCACCTGTGATGTGCTCAATCTTGATGTTACACTCCGTTAACTTACAAATTCATACAATTGCGTTCACTTTCAGGTTCTGGATGCAATACCAAGGTAATTGGTATTGATGGAGTTTTCCAGCGCCTATTTATCAGCAATTTAGGAAGAGGTTTGTGAATAGTGCTCGAGTGGGCTAACGCATTGCTCAAGGCACTCAAGACTGACGTCAACAATAGACTACATGAAGAAACTGAAGATCTAAACAACGCTACCAATGGTTGAACTCGGTATTCGTGGTCTCAGGTAATTGAAAACCGATTATATGGCATTTTCTTGTCTGGTGAAAACCGTCGCCGGTACATAGCGCAACTAGCTGACCCAAATCCGGGTATTGCCTGGCCATTTGGGGTTACCCTGCAATGTATTTCGATCTCGCTGGAGCCATCCTTGTGCCACAAAGACAAACTTCCTCGGTCACGGCCATCATTCTGTGATGTGACACCAAGAAAGCGCCAGCTAACTTCCAGCAATTGCATAATTGGAAGCCTCTCGTAACAGGAGACACGAAGTCTAGATTTCGTTCCATGCATAATTAGACAATAGTACATATTTCCATTGTTCAGTTACGAGTTTCTGACGTGTCCTTTGACTAGCAGTCTGACCCAATTGCTGGCTGGTCTACACTGTAAGAACCAACTCGTGCCATTACATCAGTCTTTGTAAAATCATATCTAATAGAAGTTAGTTTCACTTACCCAAATTGGTGATGGTATAGCCATGCACCAAAACATTCAGTCAGAACATCGCCTTTATGGCCAAGTTGGTAAGGCACCTCACTAGTAATGAGGAGATCGTCAGTTCGAATCTGGCTGAAGGCAGTTCGCATTCTTTTTTGGTGATTCTGTTTTTGTGTTTATCAACTACAATCACATTTCCTCACAATTGCTCAATGACAAAGAAGCTAGCCGATGCTTACTCCATGGATATCCCGCATGTGGCGGCAGTGGAACTCCCACTCATCGTGCGAGATCATCAGAAGGCGGTTTCGATGATTGGTGGCCGTGAAAAGATCAAAAATGCCATAAATCTGAATAGTAAACCACTAACCGAGGGCAATTCCGATGCCCAAGGATTGGAATTAAGATTAAGAAAAGACCCGTTCCATCATCCAATTCAATCGGTTCATCATAATCGGGAAAAAGTACTTCTAAAAGTCTCTATACCTAAACGAAATCTTCCTCCGGATTTCGATCACAACAAGGACTACGATATCCAAGAATTGATTAAGTTGAACAAAGCCAAAGGCAACAGGAAGCATCAGATTAAGCCTGTGGCAATCATTAATAACAATTTCTCGTTCAAGGGCATGACAGATTTCCAAGTCTCTACCAAGAATAATCAGCTCGTGAATGATTTCAAGGAAAATTTATTGAATAATATCAACTTCAATCAGTTCAAGACGTTCTTCGAAGAGGACTCCAAGTTTGTATCGAATCCTGATTACAAAGACTCTAAAAATTACGTCAATAAAGACCACCATTTACCACCACCTCCGCTTTTTAGTCCAATAAAGTACCCGTTTGACTACAAATACGAAAAGAACTCCATCAGTGTCACTATCATGGACCCAAAGAGTGGAGAAGTGAAAGTCGTCAGTAAGAAAGATTCAGTCAAATTGTACACTTTGATAATCGACTTCCATACCAATGAAGTTCCTACTGAACCCTCGCAGCAGTTGATTGACAACTTAAATGTCTTGAACAGCCAAGTTAATCCTCCCAACTCACTCAATCATGATCTTCTACTGTGCATCAATTGGCTAGAGCATATTTTCGATATCAAACCTATCTGGTTGAGAAAGCATCTCGAAGACATTGTACCTTTAGAATACAAGAGAGTCATCAAGCAAGCGTTGCCTTATGTGTCTTATATATTCAAGAACGGCCCATGGCGGTTTTGCAATGTCAAGTTTGGAGTTAACCCCAAAGAGCTGACTGACTTTTGGGTTTATCAGAGTGAGTACTTCCGAATTCCAAACTTGACTATCAACAAAGAACCACCTTCAAATCACAGAGTGCTTCTCGAAACTATAAAAGCGTTGAAAAGCAAGAATTCTAAGGTCAAAGATCTCTTGGTTGCTGAAGATCTTGTATTTTCCGGTCTACAGCCTCCACGAACAGTGACATTTCAAGTTGGAGATATTACCGATGCAGATGTCAGACAAATAGTCGACAAGCACATGAGTGATCATACTTTCTTTCGACAGTCGCTTGATTTCCAAGACGGCTGGCTCAACAAACAAGTGATCGAGACTATACGAAGGCTAACGAGGTACAAACTAACGCAATTGGTGAAGGAAGAAAAGTTTGACAGCGCCAAGATCAGCAAGATCAAGAATACCAGCTACGAGCAGGACGATGATAAGACTGGGGATGGTGAAGGCGATGCAGAGGAAGAGAGAGATGGTGATGAATCGGAGGATGGTGTAGAAGACGAGGCTGAAGAGCCAGAACAACTCGAGAATCCTGCACTACTTGAATCTGAGAAGGACATACTTGACAAGCTATCGGACTTTGACGAGGCAGCAGCAGCCAAATTAGCGGATATCGTTGGATTCGTCAAACAAGATCAAATTATGTAAGCGGTGAGATGGTGATTTTAGTCTGGCAGCGACCCGCGCAACACGTCAGCCAAACCACACAACTATGACGAAAGCCACTGAAGCAGTTTTGACATTGTTTGCAGTTTCTGCTGTTTACTTTGCGATCTACTCGAAATTGATCCCCAGCCCCGCCTTATTCCACGACGAGATCTTACCTTACTTGCCGTTTTGGGCCCTCGTGACTTTTGGCGCCTACGCTTTGGGGTCATTGGCCATTGGCATCATCACTTTCAAGGACAAAGAGGACAAATACAGAGAGTTGCTTGTGCAGATCGAAGAAGCCAAGGACTTCTACAAGCAAAAAGGTGTTAGTTTAGATTAAGTAATCCCAGATCAAGTAATCTACTGTACTTTACTGTTATGAATATAAATAAATATCGTTCGTGATTCGTCTAGCTCGCCTCCAACATCTTCTGCTTCTCGACCTTTAACTTGTGTTTGGCTTTAATCTTCTTCTCTGCCTCAGCAAACACTCTCATGGCCACAGGAACGTTCCCCCAAACTTCTTTGTCTTCTTCCTGCTTGTCGCCCACGATTGTTTGCTTCATGTTCCGGAATTCCTCCGGCAAATGCTTGTCGGCCAAGTACTTGACAGGTGGGTGGAAGTCCCGAGGCCACACGAAATCTTTCTTCTGCTGGTTGACCAAATCGGCTGCTTGCTTCCTCTTGCTGTCCCAGTCTTTTATGTCATCGTTATACAACTCCCACACACAGTTTATACACCCACTCATACAGCAATTATCTGGCTCCTGTGGTTTATCAGGCACAGTTATTCCTGCTATAACTCTGGGCTCACCTCTGTTCAATCTACTGGAACTCTGTCGAGTATCTCCTCTAATTCTGCCCCCAAACACCATCTCTGCACGCTCTTGCGGCGTCATGTCGCCGAGTGAGTAATTACCTTCAAAGGTGGTCTTGGTATGCTTCTTTAACGTCTTTAACTCTTGCTGCTTCATTAATGACGCTTCTATTGGATGTGGACGTGCACCAGACTGCACCACCAAGTCGTAAAACTTGAATTTGCTCGAGTACCTTCGTGTCCTGACGATGTTCATCTGGTGCAAGTGTTGATAATAGCAAATGTTCAGTGCGGGACGATGACCTCATCCTCAATGTGATTGGTTGACCGATGTTTCGCGAGGTATGGCTATGGTGTTGGTGCTGGGGCTTGTGTTCGGCTCAGGGTTGCTGTTCGTGTGCTATTGACGTTGGTGTTGGTGTTGGTGGAAAGTCCGGGGTGCTCTTGAGCTGCAAGTTTGGTAGCCGTTTTCACCAAAATAGGGCCCAGTGCCATCTTAACGGCCTTTGCTACTGGCTTTGAATTGGTGGTGGAGTTTGGGGAAACTGCCATCAGATTTGAGTCATTTTATCTTGGTGCTTTGGTGCATCAGGTGTAAGGTCGTGAGGTGCAACGATGTTCAGTTTGGTGGAATTGGCTGTGGTTCTGTTGACTCAGTTACGGAGTCAGTCTGATGAAAATCTCCAGTGTCTCAACTACTAAGGTGGTTCCCCACTGAAGTGCTAAACTTACAGAAGTGAAAAGTTCACAGAAGTGATAAGTTCACAGAAGTGCTAACCTCACAGAAGTACTTTGGTGATACCACACCCAAACAGCAGCTCAAACTGGTGCTACGAGCTCCTCTCAGTGACAGCAGGAACCAACAAACGCAAATTTGATGTTCACTTCCGCAAGAGTCCACCTGGATCAAGTAGCTATGTTCGAGGTCACACCAGACTGACAGATACTCCTCATTAGGCCAAGCTCCTCAACTATAGACCACTAACTCTACCTCACCAGTGTATGGAACAGTCAGTGTTGAAGAATCTTTATCTGACCAGTTTGGTGGTTTCAGTCACTTCGTCACGAGGCATAGTGCTACAGTCAGAACATGCAGTTCACAAACATGGACACAAACATAGTCAGCCTGCTCCAGTGCAGTCATACACCAAGACAGCACGTCAGACTCTAGTGAGTGCAAGTTTAGTCATACGACACCAAAAAGGATCACGGGACTCTACAAACTCAGGTAACGACACTGCAGCTACCTCCACAGCAACACAAATGCAAGTGCACGACATCGTGGTCGATGCCTAATAATCAAGTTTACAGACCACTTTAACCAATCGTATGGGCTCACTCAAATCACGGCGCTTTACTAAATTACAATTGCAAAACGGCAGCCCTTACGCCTCAGGTCCATGCACGGGGATGCCTTCGTAATACTTGTCGTGGTCCTCGTGCTATGCCAAGCGAGGAATATCTAATTGCCCCTAATAGTGCTGATTTAAATCCCACGTTGCAAACCGTTGCCAGTGCAATTTACTAAATTGGAGTATCGAATGCCGCTGACAATGTGGCAACAACGCCGAACTAGTCACCAGACACTAACGTGACCTCGTTTGACTTGTTGCTGACTTTCTGCTGACTGGTCACCGCTGTTCAGGCAGTTGGAAGCACAACCAGATCGTCACTACACTAGAATTGGTCATACTACACCCGCAATCAGTGGGACTTCACCGTCTCACCCCCCAGATCAGTCAGCGCACACGCACCACTTCCTTATCGATAAGATAATGCCACTGGGTCGTATCGGTAGGAGGGATTATGTGCAGGTATACACTCAAAAGATTAAGTTTCACAAACTTAGAGCACGCGGCTGTAGCCCACGTGGTGTGCAATCAAGTTCGTGCAAGAGACATGATACCGTATAGGGAGAGACATGTTGTTGATGAGAGTGAGTAGTGGCAAACAGTGACGGTTACAGGGACAAGTTGGCCAGTGGATCCTCGGTAGTGTTGGCAAATTAGCACGAGGGCCCACGTTTCTCAATTTTACACCACCAAGACTTTTGGAGATGTGCCAAGTTTTTGCAGCAATTGTAAAGCTTGTCGTGTGAAGGTCGCACGAGGTTGATGGTGGTATAACTTTTGAGTGGTGATAGCTGTGAGGCTGGAAACAACGCCATTGGATCCAGCAAGGTCATTTAGACCGACCTACCAATTTTCACGCCCTCATTTGCTAAACTGTTTTTTTTGCAGCCCTCACCAATGTGGTTTTGACATCATGGCAGTGGCCATTTTCTTGACCTTCCCGTTTGATTCTGCCCTTTCAAAAACGGAATTAAACTGCTAATTAATTCACGGTTGTGACCCATGCCACGGGTTCACCTGGTTGATTGTATAAAATAAAGAAATTTTCCAATCAACATCATCAAGTTTTCACAATGGCTCACTTAGCACAATTTGATTACATCTTTGCTATCGCAATGATATTTGCGTTCTTAGACGCCTGGAATATTGGTGCCAATGATGTTGCCAACTCTTTTGCTTCAGCAATTTCTTCAAGATCTTTGAAATACTGGCAAGCAATGCTTTTAGCAGGTATTTGTGAATTCTTAGGGGCCGTGTTAGCTGGTTCTCGTGTTTCCGACACCATCAGAAACAAAATTATTGACGTGGCTGAATTCGATGACTCTCCTGCAGTTTTGATGTTGACAATGACTTGCGCTTTGGTTGGCTCTTCAACTTGGTTAACTATTGCTACTTCAATTGGTATGCCAGTGTCAACCACTCACTCAATCGTTGGTGGTGTTATCGGTGCTGGTATTGCTGCTAAAGGTGGTAATTCTGTTCACTGGGGTTGGGGTGGTGTTGCTCAAATCATCGCCTCTTGGTTCATTGCTCCTTTGATCGCTGGTGCTTTAGCTTCCATCGCTTTCTTAGTGTCAAAATTCGGGGTCTTGGAAGTGACTCCAGTTGAAAAATCCATCAGAAATGGTTTAGTCCTCGTTCCAATCTTGGTGTTTGCAACTTTCTCAGTTTTGACCATGTTGATCGTTTGGAAAGGTTCTCCAAACTTACACTTGGACGATTTATCTGGTAAAACTACAATCTCTGCCATTTTCGGTGTTGGTGCTGTTGCCATGGCCGTTTATTTATTATTTGTCTTCCCTTACTGTAGGAGAAGACTCTTGCACCGCGACTGGACTTTGAAATGGTGGGAAGTCATTAAAGGTCCTTACTACTTCTTCAAATCTACAGATGACATTCCTCCAATGCCACCAGGAAAAACTTTAACTATCGATTACTACCACGGAAGAAGATACGAAGATGATTCTTCAATTGCTACCGATGACACTGAAGCCAGAATCTCTGACGGTGCTGAATCTGACATTAAAGATGGTTCAATCAAGCAACAAGAAATTAGAGTCAACTCCAGCGCTCCGGTTCCTGTAGAAGAAGAAAAGACTCAAACTACCAGGCAATTATGGTGGTCATTGCTCAAACAAGGTCCAAAGAAATGGCCTCACTTACTCTTCCTCATATTCATTCACGGTTTCAATCAAGATGTTATCTCACAACAAGTTAACCAAAAGGGTGTTTTAGCTGGTAACTTAAAGAGTATGCATACCTCATCCAAATTCTACGACAACAGAGTCGAATATTTATATTCCTTATTGCAAGGTATCACTGCCGGTACTATGTCATTTGCTCACGGTGCTAATGATATAGCTAATGCCACTGGTCCATTAGCTGCTGTTTACTTAGTTTGGTCTACTAACACCACTGGTAAAAAGGCTGATGTTCCTATCTGGGTCTTATGTTATGCTGCTTCTGCTTTGGTTATTGGATGTTGGACTTATGGTTACAATATCATCAGAAACTTGGGTAACAAATTGATTTTGCAATCCCCATCAAGAGGTTTCTCAATTGAATTGGGTGCCGCTGCTACAACTGTCATGGCTACTCAATTAGCGATTCCAGTTTCCACAACCCAGTGTGCTGTTGGTGCAACCGTTTTCGTTGGTTTATGTAACAAAGACCTCAAGTCTGTTAACTGGAGAATGGTTATCTGGTGTTACGCTGGTTGGATCTTCACCTTACCAGTAGCTGGTTTGATTGCTGGTATCATCAATGGTATTGTGCTTAACGCTCCTTCTTATGGAGTCCAATACACTTTAACCCCATAAAAAGTTTTCAGGGTTTGGCATTTAAGTAATAGAGAAACTTACGAATAGATTTTAACGATTATAATTATAGCTCTCTTTGTAGTTTTTGCAATTCATCTTTGAATCTCGTGAAGTCACTGGATTTTTTCTCCTTTCTGTTTTTGTGACGATGACTATGATGGTGACGACGGTGACTCTTACTACGATGACGATGGTGATGTCTGCTTGAAACTCTTGATCTCGATCTCGATCTCGATCTTATTTGCAGTAGAAGTGGAACCGGCAATGCTGACTGGTGCAGGTACAATGGACTGGACAACTCATCAAATGGCATTATGTTCTCGTCCAACACATTATCAGAGCTTGCTGGCTCAACCTTGAACTCTTCATCGATACAGTCCTCAAAAATCTGAAAGTTGGGTTGTTCTGGAGTCTCGTCAAATACGTTGTTAATCCTGTTGATCACAGACTTCGATTTCGATAATGGTTTTCTGATCTTCCTATTGGAACCATCTTGCAGATCTTGCTCACCTCTCTGATATCCATGCTCGTAGTTGGCAGGAGAGCGTCCCCTTATAATCAAAGCTGGGCTATCTGAGGATGCTAAAATTGTATAACTGCTGTCATCAAGCACTGCAATCAACTCAACCCTCAAGAGGAAATGCTTCTGGGCCACAGAAGGCTTTTTATAGGAATTATGGGTATTAAACTGGACTCTTTCATACTTGGCAACAGTTGCTATCTTTCCACTAGGGTAAGTCCTGAGTATCGAGTTTGGGGGTGAGCTCTCAACTTCCCCAGGATCAAGATAAAACATTTTTTCAAAATGTTGGATTCTCTCCTTGTTCCTGATATTGGAGCTCAGCTTGATCACATCATGAGATGGAAGCTTACCAGAAACAGCTGGGTAAACTTTAGGCTCGAATTGAGGACCTTTATCTCTCTTTGAAGTATGTTGAACCAAGACCACATCCACATCTTCCTCGTAGCATTTGGGGACAAGACGAATTGCAAAGCATTTAACATTGAGCTTCTTGCCAAAGTCGTCATGAATGTGGAACTTTTCGTCCCAAACACTTTGATTTTGGCCCTTGAAATCGAAACAAGCCACTAATGAAAAATAGTTGCGCTTATAACCGATCCACATCTCTCCAACTTGCTCAAATCCTCTGTCAACTCTTACATTGATTTTTGGAGTCAACGGCTCGCCTGATGAGGTCAAATTTACGCTTCGGTGAACCCTTGTTGGGTAGAACCTTGGACCAATTCTAAATTGATCACTTGAACGAGGAGCAATTCGGGCTTTTTCTTCAACTGGGGTTTGCACCACTACACTTACCGGTCTACCACACTCCTGTGGTGGTGTTTCACCTAATACTGCCAATTTACCAAGGATCGAACTAGAGGCAAGTCCATTGAAGTCGTTTTCACCACCAATGCCTTGGGTGCTTTCTTGTTTGAGATGATTTTTACTCCTACGAACGTTTTGGTGGACATGGTTGCTACGGTCGCTTATGCGACCTAACTTACTTCTTGCCATTACAATAACAAGTTTGTGATCAAAGCACAAAAGTACAAACGCATTTGATTTTTTGCAACCTAAATGCAACACCAATTGCGACAAATGAACAGTAAAAGAGAATAAAGAACGATGAACGGACATAGGACAAATCAGACCACACTGTAAACACACTACCAACAACTGGGGCTGTCTTATGGCCGGATCAGACATTTATAAAACTAGACTACTAAACATTAATCACGTGACCTAAAACTAACAACATCTCATCGCGGCCTACCATGGAATTTTCACACTATGGGTAAGAAAGCTATTGATTCACGTATTCCAGCTTTGATCCGAAATGGAGTCCAAGAGAAGCAAAGAAGTTTCTTCTTCATTGTCGGTGACAAGGCCAAAAATCAGCTCCCCAATCTTCATTATTTGATGATGGCTGCCGATTTAAAGATGAATAAATCGGTTTTGTGGGCTTACAAGAAGAAACTTGCAGGTTTTACTTCCCACAGACAAAAGAGAGAAAACAAAATAAAGAAAGATATCAAAAGAGGAATCAGAGATGTCAACGAACAGGACCCTTTTGAAGCTTTTATCTCTAATCAGCACATCAGGTACGTTTACTATAAGGAAACCGAAAAGATCTTGGGTAACACTTATGGTATGTGTATCTTACAAGATTTTGAAGCCATTACGCCGAATCTTTTGGCAAGAACTATTGAAACTGTAGAAGGTGGTGGTCTTGTGGTCATTATGTTGAAATCAATGACTTCTTTAAAACAACTTTATACGATGTCCATGGATATTCATTCTCGTTATAGAACTGAAGCACACAACGATGTGGTTGCGAGATTCAACGAGAGATTCTTGTTGTCTTTGGGCTCTTGTGAAACTTGTTTGGTAGTTGACGACGAATTGAACGTTTTACCAATCTCTGGTGGTAAACACGTGAAAGCATTACCTCCAAAAGACGATGACGAATTATCAGAAAAAGCTCAAGAGTTGAAGGATTTGAAGGAAAGTTTGGCTGATGTAGAGCCTGCTGGAGCATTAGTCGGGTTATCCAAAACTGTCAATCAAGCTCAAGCTATCTTGACTTTTATCGATGTCATCACCGAAAAGTCCCTCAGAAGTACGGTCACTCTTACTGCAGGTAGAGGTCGTGGTAAGTCCGCTGCACTTGGTATTGCCATTGCAGCTGCTATTTCTCAAGGTTACTCAAACATCTACGTCACCTCTCCATCGCCAGAGAACTTGAAAACACTCTTCGAGTTTGTGTTCAAGGGTTTTGACGCCTTGGGATACACTGAACATTTGGACTACGATATCATTCAGTCTACAAGTGCCTCTTTCAACAATGCCATTGTGAGAGTTGATGTCAAACGTGATCACCGTCAAGTCATCCAATACATTCAACCTAATGACTACCACGTTCTCTCACAAGCTGAACTCGTGATTATAGATGAAGCCGCAGCTATCCCATTACCAGTGGTGAAGAAATTAATGGGCCCTTACTTGATCTTTATGGCTTCTACCATCAATGGTTACGAAGGTACTGGAAGATCATTGTCCCTCAAACTCATTCAACAGTTGCGTGAACAGTCAGCTACCAAAAACACTGCTGAAGATACCGTCATTGTGTCCAGAGACAAGAAGGGTAACCAAGAACCTGTAACCACCATCAGAAACTTGAGAGAAGTTGTGCTTGACGAACCAATCAGATACGCTCCAGGTGATCCCGTCGAAAAGTGGTTGAACAAGGTTCTTTGCTTGGATGTCACCTTGAGCAAGAACTCCAAGTTCGTTAGCAAAGGATTACCTCATCCTTCTGAATGTAACTTGTTCTTCGTCAACAGGGACACTTTATTCTCATATCATCCAGTGTCTGAGGCATTCCTCGAGAAGATGATGGCGTTGTACGTGGCTTCACACTACAAGAATTCTCCTAACGACTTGCAATTAATGAGTGATGCACCAGCACATCAGCTTTTCGTGTTGTTGCCTCCAATAGATCCAGCAGACAATAGAATCCCTGACCCATTATGTGTTATTCAGTTAGCATTAGAAGGTGAAATCTCCAAAGAAAGTGTCAGACAATCTTTATCCCGTGGTCAAAGAGCTGGTGGTGATCTCATCCCATGGTTGATCTCCCAACAGTTCCAAGATGACGAATTTGCATCACTTTCAGGTGCCAGAGTTGTAAGAATTGCTACCAATCCAGAATATGCCGGTATGGGTTATGGTTCAAAAGCCTTAGAATTACTTCAAGACTACTTCGAAGGTAAGTTTACTGATATCAGTGAATCAAACGATATCGAGGAACAAAGTATCACCAGAGTTACTGATGAGGAGTTGAAACACGCATCATTGAAAGACGATATCAAATTGAGAGATGCAAAGACTTTACCACCATTGTTACTCAAACTCTCAGAGAAAGCCCCATACTATCTTCATTATCTTGGAGTCTCATATGGGTTGACTCCACAATTGCATAAGTTCTGGAAGAGAGCAGGGTTTGCGCCTGTTTACTTGAGACAAACTGCCAATGAACTCACAGGTGAACACACGGCTGTTATGTTAAAGACATTATCGAATAGAGAGGACTCGTGGTTGAAAGAATTCTGCAAAGATTTCCACAAAAGATTTTTACTGTTACTTTCATATGAATTCAAGAAGTTTTCCAGTGTTCAATCACTCAGTATTTTGGAAGCAGCTGAGAATTCTGAGCTCTTGAAGAACCCAGAGTTGACCAAGAGTCAATTAGATGAAATTCTCTCTCCATTTGACTTGAAAAGATTGGATTCTTACGCCAACAATTTATTGGATTACCATGTTATTGTTGACATGTTACCATTAATTTCCCACACATACTTCTCGAAGAAGGCTAAAGACATTAATTTGTCTTCAGTTCAAGCAGCCATTCTTCTTGCCATTGGATTACAACACAAAGATTTGGACAGCATTTCCAAAGAATTGAACTTGCCTAACAACCAGTCCATGGCGATGTTTGCAAAGATTATCAGGAAGTTCTCCACATACTTCAGAAATATAGTGAATCAATCCATTGAGAAAAGTATGCCAAAAATGGAGGATGAAGCGGTGAAGAATATGGAAGGTAACAGCACCACTTATGACGGGGAAGAGACTCAAAGAGAGTTGAGAGAGACACTTGAACAAGAGGGTGAAGAAGTCATGAATGACCTCAAATTAAAACAAAGGGAACTCATCAATGCTCTCAACCTCGACAAGTATGCAATTGCAGAAGATGGAGAGTGGGATGAGGGGACGTTGGCTAAAGCTGCCACTAACAACGGAGTTGTTAGCATCAAGAACAATAGCAAAAGAAAGAAAACAACAGAAAGTGCATCTGAAATCTTTGACCAGGAAATGAAGCTGGTGAAGAAGAAAAAGACTAAGAAATCTAAAAAGTAAGCGGGAATATGATTAAATCGATACATGAGAATCTATTGAGTCTAAAGCCCAAGCCACCAAATCAACTAAATTAGCATCGGTATCATTTTTGCAATCTATAATGTTGAGTTGTTTGGCGTAGGTATTTAAGTCGTTGTTGACGTTATCGTCGACAAAAAATTTCTTGTGGTACTCGACGTAAGCGGGCCACACATAGTTTTCAAAGTAATTTGGAGGGTCTTGCCAGAACCCTGCAACTGTGGAGTAACCAGTTCGAGATTCTCTTCTCTGTTTGAGAGTTTCGTACAGGCCGTGATAGAATAATTTTATGTCAAATAAATCACACAATTCCTCGTCGTAGTAGAGCATAAATCCGTCCACGAGCACCACAGTTTTATCTATGTTCAACAAATGGTGAAATTTAGAGCGGATTGAATTGATCTCAGATTCAGATAACGCTAAATCCGGGTTAAGTTCGTAAGTTTTCATTGGTTCAGTTTCAGTACCCGCTCTAATTGACTTGAGGTAGCTTTTGAACTTGACAAAGTCTACAGCTCTCGGGTCGTCCCAGTTTTGCTCGCCAGTTTTAGGGTCAACAGGAATGAAGTCATCGTGAACGTAGAAATCGTCCTGATGGATAACTTTACAATTTTTAAATAACTGATAGAGACATTTCAGTACTGTTGTCTTACCAGAAGAGGAAGGTCCACTTATTGCAACTAGCAATATTTCAGGGGATGGCATTGGACCTGAACCAATTGACAAGCGCGACCAGAAAATTAGTCGCTAGCGATGGCACTCGCGGTGGGGCCTCGCGGTGGGCTAGCGCGGTCCACGTTAGGAAGGGGAATTAGATAGACAACAGTTAATAACGTAAAACTCAACGTCAAACATCAGAGTTTCTCGTGATGGTAAGAGTTAAACACCGACAAGTCACATGAGTTTGTCACTATCTTGAAGTTACGGTTCTACCAGTCGACAGAAACCAATTGTGACCTGTGAAAAATTGTAGCAAGAGAACAAAAATGATACGAAATGTTGGAAAATCACAGTATTTTTATACCCAACACGGTAAGTTTCACCAAGTAAAGATCGAGTTTATGTGTGTCAATGCGACCAGCCTACAGACATTAAGGGCAACAAGACGAAAACGGTAAAAAGTTTTTCGGTTAGTGCCCACTTTGACAATTTGCCTACTTGAATAGGAAATTTGCACCCTAAAAACCTGCAGCTTTCATATCCATTAAAGGAAATTCTCCCCTAAGCAAAGATTCATTAATACTCCGTTAACTACTAAGTCAATATAAATACAACTCGGTGTCTACCAAAAATACGCTTATGATTTTATAGTTGAAATCTAATTTAAATTCTGTTATTGCCATAATTCTCGAATCGTATGTTAAGAAGTTTCCAAATTGTTGTCTCTAGTTAAACTTATGAATAGTCCCCTGAATCCACATTCAATACCAAGATCTACAGGTAGGCCAAGTTTGAAACTGTCTAGAAAAAGCTTACCTAGTCCCAGTTTTTTGTCGAATCTAAAAGACTTCAATATTGAGAGGTCTCGCTATAAGCATTATGGTCATCAGTCGCTGATGAATGCTCAGCTGTTGGATAGAATCATTAATGAGGACTCTCCTCCAGAAGATCACAGCTCCACCAGTAAGGTCGTCATCGACGACACCCTCAAGGCAGTCTTGGGCATCACAACCTCTGACGAGATTGTTTGGCCCTACAACCAAGAAACGTTAACAGAAGTGATAAAGCTCAAGATCGAACAAGAGAAAACAAAACAAGAAGAAGCAAAGATCGAGTTTGCTTCCTCTGCTTTGCAATTATTGACTTTAGCTCGCTCAATGAATTTGGGCAGTGAGCTCATACAATATTTCTTTGTCAACAGCTCATCAATTCACGACCTTCAGCAGAATCTCGACAAGGCCAAGAGTCAGGGAAAGGACAAGCGGAAAAGGAGGCACTCCGACACCAAAGACCACGACCCAAGTGCAAGTGGATCAGCTTCTCCTATTAGATCACCTCCCAAACTGCCAATTCACTATCATACTCATAGAAGAGGCAAGTCTGACGACAGCAACGATCTCTCCCCTGTGAGCCAAGTTGCCAATACCCTGATAACGTCGTTCCTGCAAGATCACTCGCCGAATCAGGTAATGCCTCCCCAAACCGTGTACCCCATTTACTATCCACCGCCACAACAAGGCACCGAGAGCAAGACCCTTGGTTCACCATACCAACAGAAGTACCAGCACGTTGTGTACCTGAACCAGCCTCCATACCCAATGGTACCACAGCAATACTACTACGTCAATAGTCAGTTTTCAAGTCTGCCTGGAATGGCACCGCCTGCACACGCAGCTCCAGCAGAAGTCAAAGACGACGAGCTGCCTCACAAGAAGCACAAGGCTGCTTCAAAAACCAACAATATCAATTTCATGATTAGCACGCCCAAGAACCCGCCTGCTCGGAAGTACAATAATCCTCACCGGGACAAATAGCATAGCATAACCAATAGAGATACGTACAGCGCTTTGTAGAGTCGTTTGAGTCATCAGGGACTCGGAAAAATTTGACAGGACGGTTGGGACACACCATAGAAGATGCAAAATTAACCCGATACAAAATATCCCCTCGACCATCAGCACCGTCATCAGTGACTGCTTGGACCCTGATCCAGCGGAAGATGATCCCGGAAATGTGTTATCATGACTGATCACCAGATCTGCACCAAACGTCAAAAGAAGAAAATTATTCAATGCGGCTCCCAATTGAAAATTATTCTCTTACACAGTTTCCGGTTTCTATTTAAGTGTGTCACAATCCCGACAATCATGCAACATGTCAGAACCAAACAAAATACGGAATGAACGTATGAAAAAGGACGACAGTCAAGACACTTTCTCCGAGTCCACTATAAATGCCAAACTCAATGTGCCCTTCACCATATTTGACCACAAGGAAAAGTACGTGTTGATAACGTTGCTATCGATGATAGGATTCTGGAGCACCGTGTCCAGCCCCATCTACTTCCCAGCACTTCCTGATATCAGCAAACAGTTCAACATAACACCATCGGTATCTGATTTGTCAGTGGTAGCGTACTTGGTTTTCCAAGGTTTAATGCCGGCGTTTCTGTCGAATCTTGCCGATTACTACGGCAGACGGCCCGTCATCATCATATCGATGATTGCATTTGTCGCTGTGTGTATTGGGCTTTCACAAGCCGATGCATACTGGCTTATAATTGTGCTCCGGTGTTTGCAGGCTTCCGCTATAGGCCCAGTCATTGCCATTTCTTCCGGAGTTGCTGGGGACGTCTGCACACTAGCTGACAGAGGCGGCTTTGTGGGCACTGTTGCTGGTCTACAACTCACAGGTAACGCTTTTGGTGGTCTTATGGGCGCCGCCATGATCGCAAGATGGAGCTGGAGAGCTATTTTTGTTTTCCTAGCAATAGGCTGTGGAACTGCAACCATTTTCACTACGTTGCTATTACCAGAAACCATGAGACTGGTGGTGGGTAATGGTACTATCAAGCCCAAATCCATTGCTAACAGGTCGCCAATTTTCCTCTTGAATCACTACAAGAAAAGATTAACAAACGATGAAGAGACCCTCGAGCACAAGGGCACTCTCGATATCTTGAGCCTGTTCAAAATGTTGTTACACAAGGAAATGATGCTTGTGCTATTAGCACCAGGACTCAAATTCGCTTGCTGGACAATGGTGCTAACGTCCATCAACGCTTTAGGAGGTGAAGGTTACAACTACACCGTGATGCAAATCGGGTACATCTACCTTCCTCAAGGTGTATTCTGTTTTGTAGGGCTGATTATCAGTGGATGGCTACTCAATAAGTACTACGCTTACAGAAGACAAAGGTACGAGACTCGTTACGCCGAGATGGAATGCAAAAATAGACCCAAGTTCAATGTCGTCAAGACCAGAGTTCATGTGTGCATTCCTAGTGCATTCTTGCATTTCTTTGGACTCATAATGTTTGGCTGGTGCTTGCAGTTCAAGCAAAATATCGCCTCAATTATAATTTCAACTTGTATGATTGCTTACTCGTCATCGTCATTCATGTCGATTTGCACCACCATCATCGTCGACACTCACCCACACCAAGCATCAACACTGGCTTCATGTATGAATTTAGTTAGATGTCTTTTAGCTGCATTAGGAGCTGGTGTTATATCAAAGATGTCATCCGCCATGGGACTTGGAGGGTGCTACACGTTTTGGGCAGGAATCAATATCATTGGGGACTTGCTCTTGTTGTACGCCATTAAGTTGGCAGGCAGCAAGAAAAATAAACATTAGAGACAATATAGATTAATAGAACGATACACGATAACGACAACAATAATACAATTACAACAGTTCTATTAGCGACTTACCTACATGAATAAATTACTGAGATGCACATTGAACACCAGGGCCACCAGCACCACCTTCTTCTTCGTCAGAATCATAAGCATCACGTCTTGATGAAGATTGGTGTTTGTGAGGGTCAACTTCAACCAAATCACATTCATCAACTTCGACACCCTTTGGAATTTTAACTTGAGGTCTTGGTGGTAAAACAGATTCTAATTGTTTTAAAGTTTCTTCTGGGGCGAAACCCTTTGGTGGGAATTTGACAGTAAATTTAACGAATAAATTACCTCTACCACCGTGTCTGTAAATTGGCATACCTTGGTTTTCAATAACTCTCACAGCATCAGGTGAAATAACTTCACCGGGTAAGATAGTGGATTTGATATAATCACCAGAAACATGTTTGAAAGCAACTTCACCACCTGCTAAAGCAGTTAATAAATCAATTTCTGCTTCATAGTATAAATCATTATTCTTTCTAGTGAATTTCTCATGAGGTTTTTCTTCAACAATAAATACAACATCACCAGGAGTTACATCAGGTTCTTGATCACCTTCACCAGAGAAAACAATTCTTTGACCATCTTTCATACCAGGATCAATATTAACTTGTAAAATTTTTCTTTCCGACTGGGTTTTCTTACCTTTACAAACGGTACATCTATCCTTTGGATCACAAATATCACCAGTACCTTGACAAGTATCACAAACAGTTTGGAATCTTTGTATCATTGGACCCATTTGTCTTGTAACGAATTTCATACCTTGACCATTACAACCACTGCATTTCTTGATTTTACCTTCTTTACCACCTCTACCATCACATGTCTTACATAAGACAGTTTTATTTAAAGCTAATTTAGCAGTTCTTCCCTTGTATAATTCTTCCAATGTACATGAAATTTGATGTTTGATATCTTTACCTCTTGTTGGACCTCTTTGTCCACCTCCCATACCACCAAAACCTCCTCCAAAGAATTGACTGAAAATGTCATCAGCTCCCATTCCTCCCATTCCACCTGCTCCTGCTCCATTCAATCCTTCTTCACCATATTGATCATAAATTTCTCTCTTTTGATCATCACTCAACACTTCATAAGCATGCGAAATATCCTTGAACTTCTCTGCTGCTTCAGGTGATGGATTCTTATCGGGATGATACTTTAATGCTGCTTTTCTATAAGCCTTCTTCAACTCAGAATCACTGGCGCTAGGGCTAACTCCTAATGCATCATAAAATTTTGTATCCTTTACCATCTTGAAAATGTAATTTTACTGAATTACAAATTGTTCAGTATAAGGCTTACCAATTCAATGAGAAGTTTTTTCTATGAGATTCCATTACCTTTGTGTCAATCGCGATCAGGAAAAGTGCACGACTCTTCGCAGAATATTTGATATGGGGACACGACGTTTATTGGGTCTTTTTCCACTCAGATCACTCAACATTTCTTGATGGTTTCGGGGTCATCCTGAGGAATCCAGCTCGTAATAGGTCACGCTCGAGAATACCTTGAATGTTGGAATGAGTATTTCCCAACGAAGTCTTCCTGGAGGTCTAGTATTTCTGTAACCTACGGAGGGTATTAACCAAGCCCTAAGATTATAGTGCATTGGCCGGGTTTTTACCAATTCAATCAAAAATGCACGAATCAATTCATCAGGGATGAAATATTGGTACTTTTCCCTGAATAGTTCACGAACGAACATTTCACATTCTTGTGGATGGACCAAATCGTAAAATCGTTCTCTCTTGAACCAATCTAATCGTTCTTCCCAAAGGTGCTTCTCAATGAAGTTAAGGATATACATGTAGCGTTTGAATTGGGTTTCAAGTTCCGGGTCTGAAACCAAATTCTCTTTCACCGCCATATCTTGTGAACGATTCACTAACTTGATTCTAATTTCAACACACAAGTCTGCAAATTCACGAATGAAGTTAGGGACAACATTATCCAAATTCCAGGTATTCACTCTTTCAGGGCAGTATTCATGGATGTTTTCATAATCTTCTGGCTTCACCCTGATTGGTCTCGTGCTGCTGTTGATGAATAGAGAACCAGATTTCTTTTGCACTTGTTCATGCTCGTGGGCCAGTAACTTAGTGAGTACCGGAGCATTTCTGGTCTCGTTACAAGAAATTGGTGATGTGTGGCTCCTTTTCTGCGCAAGCTTGTCCACTCTAATTTCTAAATCCACCAAAGCTGTTAGGATGTTCAGAATTGATTCAACAAAATCTTCAGTCCTCGTAGTAGAGGAAGATCCAGGATCACGGTTTCTAGATGAGCTACTAGATGGAGTATTCGAGCTCGTTGGCGAACCAGTCTGGAATTTTCTCTGGTCAGACATTCTTCAACGGTCAAATGCTTATCAGTTGTACTACTATCTGCTCAACAGTTGATATTGAGGCTCTTTAGGTAATTAGTGGCTTTGTCACTTGACTGAATCTTCAAACAAGCCTGTACAAGTGATCGATCTGACGTTTCTTGTGCAGTACTGTCAGTAGGCGGTACAAAAGGCAGGCGAGTGTTCTCCACGCGTGGGAATCAGTCGAATTTATACCCGTCGAGTCGATCCCTTACAGAATGTGATGAGTCTTTTGCAGTCATTGAGTGAACAAATAATTATATAAGCAATAGAAATAACTATCGGTAACAGCGCGCCACGACATTCAGCGACAAATACTCGTTTTTGTATTTACGACAACCATTTGGGGTGTGGCAATTAGAGTTTAATTTTTTCCATTTATTTATGCTGTTGGCGCTCATGTACCTCGTGCGCCCAACATTCACATGTTGAACAATTGCTGCAATAATATGACCAAACTCTGAAGTCACTTCAAGTTTCACAAGAGAATTTTAATCGCCTGTTGTACATTTTGCCCATTGTACGTAATGACTAAAAGTTCCTTCTTGTTACTCCAAGAGTCCGTAACCAAAATACTTGTTTAGGATAAGTAAATCAGGTGCAAAAATCTATTTGTATGATCTGCCAACTCTTAACCAGTGCCTTAGCTAAATTTAGGTAAAGAAAATTGGTGGTTTGAAGTCACCTAGCAATTACGACAACACCAGCAAATCATATGAATTGCAACCTGGAACGTTGAGCTCAACTGATAATTTACGAATTTTCATCCTAAGGCAATTTTGAAATCTATAAAAGCCCTGAAAAGTATGTTGCTTCACCAATCCTTTCACAGTTATGTTGCTTACAAAGGCTATCACATTCGCTACTTTGACTAATATTGCATTGGCTACTTTCTCTCACGATAAGTGCAAAGAAAAGCCTTTTAAATTTGATCCATTCCCATTTGACAAAAGAGATGAAGGTACCCCTGTTCCTAAAGCTGATTTAGTAGTTGAAAACGTCCAGAAGTTCAATGATGAACTCTATTTGGTTCGTCTTAATTTCAAGACCGCTGGACATGAAACTTTGGGTAAAAGTTTCAGTTTAAACTCTAGAAGTACAATCACTGGTTTGGGAGCTGACGGTTCTGGAGAAGAGACTGTTGAAGGTTCTCCTTTCAATTGGTCCAAGGATGTTTTGGTTAAACCTCAAATGTTTAAACGTACTTTTTGCTTACCAAAGTTGAAAGTGAGACTTGATGTCGGCTCAAAAACTGAACTCAACTCCAAGAGAGATCAATTGGCTGATGAATTCAAGAGTATCTTCAAAAGGATCGAATACACTGTCAACACTGACTTTACTGATGAAGAACTTGAAAAAAGAGAAGAATTTGCTGATGCCTTGGAAACTAGAGAACTCGATGCTGAATTAACCAATGTTGATCAACTTGTAGGAAGGCACTTTTTACCAAACCATTGTTGGGATGATTGCCCTCCAAGCACTACTTCAACTTCATGTACCACAAGATCAAAAACTCGAACTAAATGCACAACTGAAACTCCTCCTCCTGAAACGACATCAAGTTCCACTGAATGCACAACTGAAACTAGTTCTACAGAAGAGAGTACAAGTTCCCCTGAATTCCCACCTGAAACTAGTTCAAGTGAGACTACATCTACTGAAACTACTTCTAGTGAGACTACTTCTAGTGAGACAACATCTACTGAAACAACATCTACTGAAACTACATCTACTGAAACTACTTCTAGTGAGACAACATCTACTGAAACAACATCTACTGAAACAACATCTACTGAAACAACATCTACTGAAACAACATCTACTGAAACTACATCTACTGAAACTACATCTACTGAAACTACTTCTAGTGAGACTACATCTACTGAAACTACTTCTAGTGAGACTACATCTACTGAAAATACTTCAAGTGAGACAACATCTACTGAAACTACTTCCAGTGAAACCACTTCAAGTGAGACTACATCTACTGAAACCAGTTCCAGTGAAACCAGTTCCAGTGAAACCAGTTCCAGTGAAACCAGTTCCAGTGAAACCAGTTCCAGTGAAACCAGTTCCAGTGAAACCAGTTCCAGTGAAACCAGTTCAAGTGAGACTGCTTCTACAGACACCAGCTCCACAGAGACTACCTCCACAGAAACGACCTCCACAGAAACTACCTCCACAGAAACGACCTCTACAGAAACTCCTTCCACTCAAACTAGCTCAACTGAAACTACCTCAACTAACACTGGTTCAACTGTAGAAACTAGCTCTACTGAAACTACCAGTGAGACTTCTTCTTCAACCATGATACCCCCTACTGAGACAACATCTTCAAAAAGTTCTAGCAAACCTGATACACATAGCAAACCTGATACCACCACAGAGAAACATTCATACCCAACGACTTCAGCTCCAGCAAGTACAACGACTGAAATTCACACTACAATTATTACTATCACCTCTTGTGAAGATCATGGATGCTCTGAAGTTTCAATTACCACTGGAGTCACTACTGTTACCGAAAATGATACCATTTACACCACCTATTGCCCATTACCAACTGATGCACCCCATCAAGGAAAAGATCAAGGAACCCCTGGTACTCCAGGAGATGAAGAAACCCCAGGTAAAGGTGGTAACTTAGAAAAGCCAGAAGTACCAATAAAAGGAGATAAACCAGAAGCACCAACAGCTTCAACGCCAGCAGCACCAACATCAGCAGCACAAGACAAAGGAAAAGGCCCTGAAGCACCAGCAGCACCAACATCAGCAGCACAAGACAAAGGAAAAGGCCCTGAAGCACCAGCAGCATCAACGCCAGCCATACCAGCAGTTCCAGAACAAGATACCCATCCAGGTGCCCCAGCAAAAGGGGACAAACCAGGATCACCAGGAACACCTGCGACATTAACTACTACAATTGTTGGGGAATCTACAGTTGCACCAAAACCAAGTGTCGAGCAGGCTCCACAACCGCCAACTTCAATTTCTGCACCACCAATTGTGTCGCAACAAGCTGAGGGCTCTGGAAAAACAATTGGCACATCACCAGGTGCAATTTTTGCTGCCATATTTGTGGCTCTCAACCTTTGAACGAGTAGCTGATTGACGACTTTGTCAAGGCCAAGTATTCGGTAATTTTCATTCTTTATTTAGTTTTCTTAATTTAGTTAATTCGTATTTTCGATTGATTGGTAAGTGCCTTGAAATTGCAGGTGAAAATTTACGAAGTTCGGGCTAGTGAGAATATTTTTGTGGTCGGTGTAACAATTGAGCCTTTTACAGATGAACATACTCGTCTCTTACTGCGAAGAGTTTGCTACTAACTAAATTAAGTACTCGATAATAGTTAGGGTAAAATTGCATCTGAGTCAATAATAAGCGACAGTAGTTTAACCCAATTGGGACCGAGAAACTTTAACTCAAATAGCAATGAGTCTTCCGTTTACGGTAAAAGTGATTCTAGCACATGATAAACATAATAATGTAACCATCGTAATGTCGAGTTAATCCCACCAATCGTTTTCCATCCAATTCTGCAGAGAACACCCTAGAAGTATCAGTAGCCCTTAGTACAACGCCCGACGATTAAGTAATCAGTACAGAGTCCAAAGGTTTTGGCAGTTGAATCGAATTTTTCATCAGCTTTTGGAAAAGATTTCAAAGCTCCTTTCACCGAAACTATTTTTTAGGAGAATCACCAATCTCAGAGGCTCCAGATCAAAAATGACTGAGATACCGCAATTGGGACATGTCTACCGCTTATTAGGGACGAAAAGTCAGAATCTCAGCTAGAACATCATTTGAACCTTTCTTTTGATCACGAACAACTCGATTTTTGATTGAAAATATCGTGAAGGTCACAAGTGCATACTTTTTGAGCTTTTGATCACCAAACACAAGGTGCTTGCCTTAAGCTGAGATTTCTGTGCTGCTTCTGGAGTGTAAGTGTTTCTGGCAGCCAATTGGGCCAAGCTCAATTAGCCAGGAACCGAACCATGCCGTCCATATGCTTGCATTTAGTGACAATCAGATTAGTGGCGACACCGCTGCGTCTTCAGATATGGGAATTTCCGAGAGCTGATGCCCTGAAAGCTTGTGCCACTTTTCGAGCTGCTGTCCCTGTCGTAATAACCATGAGTTCGGACACCTTGATTGCATTGATGTTTGGTAGCGATAGCAGCGATAAATTGAGAGGCAGTGACTCCGTTTGAATCCCAGAGTATTGTTTGGTGATGCTGCTTAATCGTCCCAAGGCTGCAATGGAAACGGAAACTTGCCAAACTCACTACCACCAGTCAGCAGTCTTGTGTTTGAGTCTGTAACACCACGTTCAACTGCAATCAGAGCGTATGATTTCGCCGTGGCTCTTGAAGTTTGTCTTATTAATGAGCGCATAGACTCGTGTGACGTCTGCTACTGTAAACTGTGTCCAGAAAACCACTTCTTGGATGAAATATTGTTCATCATAATACGCCGTTCAACTTTGAGAAGGAGAATTAACTCCATGCCAGCAAATTACTCAGGAAATCGAACTTCATGAAGAAGCCATGAGTTGTGACTTGTAGACCATAACATTCGTGGCCAGTACATGAAAGACTGAGCTAGAAACTTATGAGCCTGAAGCTATTGCTCCAACAGAATCGTGAGTGATAGTACTTCGACAGCTATCAACAGAGACCTAAATATTGGCATCACTTGCGTCACAAACGCCCCAAAAAGCGGGCAAATAACCCATGACACTGATTAGTCAAATGCTCTGCCACATTCAGAAGATGTGAAGCTAGTAGAAAATAAGCTAAAATGTGTCCATCTAGCCCGAACCATTTCAATTTTTTTGTTTTCAGCCTTTTATTCCCCAAATCCATTGCATGACATAGACTGCTTTTTCTATTGATGATTTCACGCAAACAGGACTTTACTCTGATTTTTGCTCTTTTGTAGTCTCACTTCTAGGCCAAAGTGATGGAATTTTTATAACTTGGTATCTTGGTTCCACACACCTTTGAGAGAACCAATAACGAATTCTAGATTCAATCAACGAACTAATTTTAGGGACATCTTGCAATTTTGCTCTTGAACCAATCAAGGATTTAATGTTGAATTCAAGTCTGTAATCTGGAGAAAAGGAGAACATTATTGACGTGCCAGAGTATTTTTTATCGTCTGATTCTTTTGCATCTTCGTTACTTGTTAGCGAAACAGTGAGACAACCGGAGAACCTTACAAGTGATACAGATAATTGAATCGGTAAAGCAGCAGTTACAGGTCTTGGTTGATTGAGTAACAATCTTGTTTCGATTCCTAGAGTCAAAGTGTCTGAGAGATCAACGTCAATTTTTGCTTCCAACCTTCCTGAGCCGTCAGAGCTATGTGCTATACGACAATTAGACAAAATCGGAAAATCATCACCAATATCGATCTCAGTAATTTTGACTTTGTCCAAGTACTCTGGGAAGTCCAGCTTCAGAAGCACATCATTTAGTGAATGGAATATATTGTCCGAGAGCAAAGCCTCAAGTCTGACATGAGCAATTGCTTGTGCTATCAACACGTTAAACCAGTCAAGCGATTCAGAGGGGTGGTTCTTGACGTCGTAGTAAGTCTTTTCTAAGATGGTAGACACAGTTCTAGCGTTTGAGTCTTCCTCCGGTTCTTTATCTTCATCTGCATTGTTCTTGTTCCTCTTAACTATAATTCCACTGGCATCCTTGAGAGGAATGGTAGATACTGACGACGAATCAGCGAAGACGAAAAACTTGATGAAAATTCCAATGACTAAAATCACACTTAATTGACCCAAAATAAATCCATTTGTGAATCCATGCGATCCAATAGTTGGGGTTGAGCCATTCATTGATTCACGAGCTATAAAATCACGTTGTTGCTCTAAAATTGCCTGTTGAAGTCTCAACTGTTCTCGCATATCTTCAACAGACATCACTGCAATTTGCTGTGATGGTAGCTGCGTTGAGATTTCATCATTGTGAGACTCTGGTGGGTCAGCAGGTGCGACTAAATTGTCATCACCAATTGGCTTCATTTCATTAGAGTGTGAGTTTGAGATCGTGCGAATGTACATTAACAAATTAACTAGATTTCTTTCTGGAAACAGGTTTCTTGATTTTACGTTTCTTCTTCTCCGTTGACGACATAGATGGCGTTGACACTTTTGTGCTAGTGTCACTATCATCATTATTACTCGAATAACCATCATTGTGGGATGACATCCATTCTTTGACATTGGCAAATATTGACCGACTATTCAAGTCTTTATTTGCATTCCCAATGTACTTTGAAGCGAACTCCGACATTGGAGATCTACCTCTGGATTGACTATCGTCGTTATCGCTGTTGAGAGACTCCAAATCAGAGAAAGAGCTGTCGACTTTCTTTCGTCTGAGATATTCTCTAACTTCAAAGTAAAGATCTTTGGAAACATTGTTTATGTTTGCTTTGTTCTTTACCCAGTAAGATCTGAAATCATTAATATGCTTTTTGAAATCAAGTTCATTTTTCTTGAGCCAACTAACATTGAGCTCTTTCCTCGTTGCACCACGAGCAAAGTTTCTCATCAAGTATTTATCGTAATCCCTAATAATTTTGGTGATGATATCAGAAGTGGAAATACCATCAGTTCTTTGCGTCGTTAAAAACATACCTTGTTCTTTAATTGGTTTATAAATATCATCAGAATCAGTTGAGGCGTAAGGCAAATCATCATGAGCCACGTAGTCGATCTTGTGTTTCCTGAGGAATTCAGGTGTTACACACCATGGAGCATTTGGAATCACTTCATCCACCCATCTGCAATGATTGAGAGTCTCACATCTTTGTTTATCAGTTAAAACCGTGAGTCCTTTCCTTTTGTGAGTTTCAATATCTGATGGTATACCACAGATTAATTCGACATTTTCGAATGATTTCTTTGCTTGTTCCAATTGTTTCATATGCCCCAAATGAAATAAATCAAACACTCCATCAGCATAAATCCTTATTGGCCTATCAGTTGGAGGAAGATTTATTTTGAAACCTCTTGGTCTGAATTTTCTTAGTTCTTCAGGCAATTCCTTGTCGAGTTCCTTTTCACGAGCCTCAAATTCTTCATCCTGTTTGGTTTTTATCTTAAGTTTCTTTGCCTGGTGCACTTCATCTTCACTTGTGTCGGGTTCAGGAGACGAATCAGACTGATTTCTTTTCCTTTTTTTACGGAATAAAGATGTCAATGATGGTGCAATGGAGTCTACCGATAATGTGCGAGTCAAGGGACTACCTACTCGTTTCTCCTTAGTGGATTGTGCCATTGTACACAAAGCAAGGTTTGTTTTATCGATTGATTCCACGCACTGAAAATTTATCGCAACAATCAACTGACTCTCACAAAAACAGTTAAACCTCAACTAAACTCAACTTTGTGAATTCTGTCGAAACACAAAACAAAAACTGTTACAATTGCTTAAAATGTCAAGAACTTACAGTTTATCCGACTTGAAATTTTTGAAGCCTGCTACGCTTTATTCCTGGTTTAAAAATGGGGCTCCATGCACATTTGCTGTAGTTGATGTGCGAGATTCAGACTTTGTTGGTGGTCACATCAAGGGTTGTTACCACTACCCCAGTGGCAACTTCATTGAGTCATTGCCTGATCTTCGTAAACGGCTCAAAGACAACGGTGTCCAGGAAGTGGTATTCCATTGCGCACTCTCACAAGTTCGTGGTCCCTCTGCTACACTCAAGTTCTTGAGGTCACTCAACGAGCTCAAGGACCCTGAAGAAAGGGAATACTTTCGTGGTGTGGGCGTCTCGGTGTTGCAAGGTGGTTTCACCAAGTGGGCGTACACCTATGGCAACGATCCTTCAGTTACCGAGGCGTACCAGGCTGACTTGTGGGAGTAACGACTGGTGAAAACGAATTCGTAGGATCGTGCTAAGAACTGGACGAGACCTGGGAACACCAGCCATGTGACTAGCATCGAGGCATCTCACGTGTACCACCATGGAAGTGTAAGTGGTCACATGACTTGAAGGTCGCTGCAATCGGCCCACATCCGAACCCGAGTGACGTCTTGGCAGTGGTAAGCCAGCCATTGCGCCCAAAGCAGCCGATCTAAGGCTATGTGGTGGGATGGGACTGGGCGTGGGGACCAAGGCTGGTTCAGCAGTTCAGCAGTTCAGCAGTTAACACGGTGTTCAGCACTGTCGCAACAATGTACTGATTTTTACGGTACAGAATACGAGGGCATTGTTCACCAACACCAGGTGTCCTCAAGCTGGCATACATTTAACCTTTTTGGGAAGACTCCTACAAGGGACATACACGCATTTATTTATAGCAGGGGTTGGCAACGCGTTGGCAAGGGATTTTACACAGGAAAATCATCGCAAAAGTCTAAAAAATCGTGATAGGAATAGCCTGCCTGTATATAAACCATGTTTTTACGGGATTATCACGTTTTATTTTTAGATTTTGCAGCTATTCAATAACATTCCTCCAAATGAATAACGTAACACGAAATGAAGTATAAAAGTGGAGGAAATTCCTGCAACCACAATAAAGTCAAAAATGGTAAAGTTATTCCCTTTATTATCACTTTTAGCTTGTGGTTTAGCAGCTACTCCAACTTGTAATCCACTTAAAGAGAATGGTTGTGACCCAGTACCTGCTTTGGGAACAGATATAACGGAGGATTTCACATCCAAGCCTTCGAATTTCGAAATTGCAACCATCCCATCGGGAGTTTCCTTCACCGATGAAGGTTTGAAATTGACTTTAGCAAAAAGATTTGACAACCCATCACTTAAATCTAAATGGGCTATCTTGTTTGGTCGTGTTGAGGTCCACTTGAAGGCTGCTGAAGGGTTGGGAATTGTGTCCAATTTCTTTCTCCAGTCAGACGCTCTTGACGAGATCGATGTTGAGCTCTTGGGTCAAGACTCTCAATGGCAGTCTAACTACTTCTACCAAGGTAAAACTCTCACTTACGACAGAGGTGGATTCCATGACACTGCTACTCCACCATCAAGCCACTTTGCCAATTACACCATCGTTTGGACTGAAGAAAAGATTGAATGGTGGTACGATGGTGAATTAAAGAGAACTTTGACTCCTGCTACGTCTCAAGGTTTCCCTCAAACCCCAATGCACGTGTTCATTGGTATGTGGGCTGGTGGTGACCCATCAAATGCCCCAGGAACTATCGAATGGGCTGGTGGTGAAACTGACTACTCAAAAGCTCCTTTCGTCATGCAAGTTCAAAAATTGTATGTAAGTGACTACTCTTCAGGTAAGAGTTACACTTACAGCGACCAAAGTGGTAACGCTGACTCAATTAAGATTGAAGATGGTAAGTTATTAGGAAGAGTCGCTGATGCTCAAGTTGTTTCTGATGTTGAACAATCCACTTCTGCTAGTGCTACTTCTTCTGCCGCTCCAAGTTCTTCTAGCTCTAGTGCTGCTCCAAGTTCTTCTAGCTCTAGTGCTGCCCCAAGCTCCTCCAGCGCTTCAAGTTCTAGCTCATCAAGTTCTTCTAGCTCCTCTAGTGCTGTTTCAAGCTCTGCTACTTTGAGCTCCTCAAGCTCTGTTGCCCCAAGCTCTGTTGCCCCAAGCTCTGTTGCTCCAAGCTCCACTGCTAAACCAAGCACCACCGCTCAACCAAGCACCACCGCTCAACCATCATCTACCTTGAGCTCATCAACCCAATCATCTAGCATATCACCATCTGTCTCATCACAACACAACAGCGCTACTGGTTTAAGAATAAGTTCGATGTTGTTATTCTTGTCATTATTATTCTAATGAGTCATTACACTATACAATAAATAAATGCTTAATCTATATTAAACTAACACCATTGTAGTTATTGGCATACGCTGGTTGTTGCCATTGTTGAGTTTGCTGAAACTGCTGGCTACCAGTCATTTGCTGAAGTAAATTGTTATTATTGAGATACTGCTGTCTTTGCTGTTCTTGTTGCGTTTCAGGGAAAACAGGGATGGTAGGAAGATTTTCTAAACCTCCAGCTGTTGGTTGTGGACGAAGTTGTGGTTGATTATTATGATTATTAGCAGCATTTTCAAAAAGTTTGGATGTTGTATCTGAAACTTTAAAGGGATTCGAACCAGTAGCTGTACTTTTGACAGCTTTATGTGGACTTTCATTATTGAATGAAAGGGCAGTAGTAGTACTACCCAGTGCAAATCTAGAGTTGGCGAAAGGATTACCTGTGCCCTGGCTTGCAACCGTACCACTACCAGTCATCGAGCTAAAAGGATTAGTGCCAGTTCTTTGTATTCCAATACTAGCTTGTTGAGGTTGTTGCACTGATTGTTGAAAAGTAGGCTGTTGTTGCACTGGTTGCTGGAATGCTTGCTGGTATGTCGGTTGTTGTTGAAGAGGCTGTTGGAATGATTGTTGTTGTTGTAAGCCTTGTTGAGTGAATTGTGGTTGCAAAACCTGTTGCTGTTGACCAACATTGAAATTCTGTGTAGGAACCGATTGCAAGAAAGGATTATTCTGAGTAGGTTGAGGTTGAATTTGAGCACCGTAACCACCGAATCCCATACCCGTGAATGCAGGATTCATTGACTGGAACTGATCAGTTTGTTGCAATTGAGATTGCACTTGAGCAATCTGAGGAACTTGCATGAACGACTGTTGTTGATCGTTCACAAGTGTCATGCCGGTGAAGTATTGATTAGCATACTGATTTTGTTGTGATTGTTGTTGCTGGTCCCAAGGGTTAGAAGATGCTGGCTGTTGTTGTTGCTGGTGCGGTTGCTGAGTGACTTCAGGTCTATTTTGAGATTGGAAAGGCTGAGTCTGGGGCTGAGTACTTTGACCATTTGAGTTCTTGATTTGCTTTTCAAGTAAGTATTGTCTTCTATTGGCATCGAAGTTAGGGTCATCAAGGTATTCCTCTAATGACGATGTTAATGCAGTAGGTGCATGTTTGATAGTTGGAACATGAAGTTTTGTTAAATGTTCTAAATGCTTAGCCACTCGTAAATAATCAATGACATATTTGGTTTGGTCGACGAACTTCTTGTAAATCTTAAGGGATCTCTCAGCATCAACTTTGGACATTTCAAAGTAATGTTCTAATAAATTGATAACACCTTCATTTAATTCTTGGAAAAGAGCAAGTAAATCATTAACTAATAATCTGAAAGCTGTTAATACCACATCATTATTGACATCATTCTCCATGAAGTTATTCCTGAGTAAAGCATCGATTTGTTTTTGAACCGATTCGGACTCTCTCAATAAACCTTTTTCCACTGACAAGAATCTTAATCTGCCACCAGTTTGATTTGTACTATTATTTGATCTCTCGTCTCTAACGTAATCAGTTCCGGTCGCTGAGAATTGTTTAACTCGAGTTTGCAAGTACCTTGCATATTTTAAGATAAGGCGTACATCATTAGTAACTCCTGTGCTACGGGACACAGAAGCTTGATTTAAATGGAGCAAATTGGGCATTTTATCAGCAATGTAACGCAACGTGAAATCCTTATCACCTTCTCTTATCATTATATGAATGACTATAAGACTTTTGTACACCACAGACCAAGCAGAATCTTGTAGGCGATGCAGTAAAGTCTTCATTATAGTATCGAAATTCTCGTAATTAGAGCCATTGTGAGCTGAAGTTGCTAATAGAATAGGCTCAATATATTTGGACTTCGGCGCCGCAAACTTGACTTTAGTTGCTCCCTTAACGATCTTTTCGTAAGTCGTCATAAGAAAAGAAAGGAGTTGTTGATGTTCGCTACAACCGGGTTTGGTTCGTACACTGATTTTTTGATCCATGTACTGCACCCATTTTTGCAACCAAATAGCCGATCAGCCACTTTGTGCTGCTACTGAAACACTTGTCAATCATTTGCCATCAGCAGATTATATTACACTATTTACATCACTTCTTTTTCATACCACCTCTCTTCTCGAGGAAGTCCTTTGCTTCGTTAACTTTGGTAGCAAGAAATGCTGAGCCTCCTTTATCTGGGTGGTTTGCCATCATAAGTTTCCTATGCTGCTCTTTGAGTCTTGTTTGACTCAATGTACTCTCTTTCAAGTTTAAAATTTGCAAAGCTTCTTTGGCGGTCATTTTTGCCCCAAATGGCCCCTTCACGAAAGTTTTCCCATTATATCCAGGTTGCTTCTTCTTGGTGGCTCCAGCTATACCGTAAACTATAGCAAATGCTCCTATACCAGTAATAACAGGATGATCACTCATCCAGTTGGTAGCTTGATCAAAATACCATTCTGCTGAACCTTCAGGTGCTTGCTTCTTTTGTAATTGTCCTGTGTAATAGTGTTGCTCCTCGGCAGTTTGTTGTGCTGCTGCAGAAAGCTCACCTGGAATATTTAAGACCGGTGCTTCAATAGGAAGAGGTGCCATTATCGATGGAAATTTTTTCCACCTTCAATATAGCATATGGTCACGTGAATTTCGTTAAAAATGGGGTTCAAATTGTTCAAGCGTTTCCATGAGGATATTGACCTGAAAGATGACTGAATAGCTGATAGCACCTGTGGAGACGCAATGGACTACTTTGGGCTCTATTGCTGGAAAACTGGTGAACTTTCTTTTTTCGCCATTCCAAGTATGTCACTGCCACCATCGGCACCATCTGTGTGACTCAGTGTCTCCAGTGCCCTGTATCCAGCTCAATTGCCATGGCGATCACGTAATCTTTGTGATAAAAATTGGTTACCACTTAACTCATCTCAGTCTCAATTTGTTTGTTATTGTTTCATGATCACACCGACTGAACTCGTTCAATTCGTACAGTCACGCACCGACAGCAACCCAACGTGTGCCGTGAGCTACGATGAGTCACTATTGAATCTGTTCCTACAGAATCATGGGCCCGATGCTCTCACTGCCTTTGTGGGACCCCATCAGATCACCCTCACTAAAGATCTCTCAACCATCGACAAAGATTCTTTCAATCGCATAGTAGTGATACTCAAGGATACAAACTCAGTGGAGACTATTGACCTGCTTAATATGGTCAGTGTGGCACTAGGGGGTAGTGAAGTTCTCTCCAAGGTAAGACTGATTTTAAACTTAGCTCTTCTCCCCATATTCGAGCTCAGCAATAGACCTGGTGACAAGATAATAGAAGATTCCCGGAAGAAATTCAGTGAGCTCAACACTACTCTTCAAACGATGCAAACAAGAGTTCAAGTGCCAGATTTTGTGTCTTCAGTTCATCCTCGTATCAAGCAGTACTCAAGCGAGGTTGAAGACTTCGACGATGATCTCCTTCATGATTCAGTTTTACTCAACGAAGTAACAGCAATAGCCAATGGCTGGATCAAACAAATTCATAACACTACAAGTTTAAACAGTGACTTAAGCTCACAAGTATCTCTCGCAGACGAAATACAGTTCTGGACTTCCTTACAAGTCTGTCTTGAGTCAATAGAGGCACAACTTAACTCAGTTCAAGTGAAGAACTCAATTGCGTTCTTAAATAAAGCCAAAAGATTTCATGTTACATTGGCATTCACCAATGATTCGAACCTTAGTACCAAAATTTTGGATACAAAACTCAATTTGTCCTTGATTAGAGATATACCAATTGCAGAGCTCAATTCAATCGACATTAATGATCCAGACTGGCCACAAAGGTTTGGTGATGCATCTACTGAAATATTCCAACCTCTCAAGAAACTAAGAAACCTCAATAACTTTCCCCTTCAGAAAGCTTTACTTCTTGTGGACTTAGCAGTAAGAGACATCACAGACAGGCTTGTCGGTCTTCTCCAGAAACAACAGGTCTTGTCAATGGACTTACCGGACTTTGTTTCTCTTCATCATAACATTGATAACCATGTTTTCGAAGTGGTCGATATCAATATAAAAAGCATGGTGAATCTAGTGAGGGAGCTTCTAAGGAAAAGACAGGAGCAGTTTTTTGTAATCAGAGTTAATCAAGCTGGCCTCGATAGACTCAAAGAAGTTCTCAACCACATAAAAAATTTGAAAACCAATCATGACAATACTCTCCAGATCACAAGGTCATTCTTACTAGACTCAGATCACGAGACAAAACTCATAAATGCATTTGATAGACTATGTGCTTGTGATCCTTTCAACTTATCACCACACGACATCACAACTTGGCTCAACACAGAAAGACTGTACAAGAGAATCTTGAGTAATACCCAAAGCTTGATTCGTGACAAACTCAACAGTATATTCAAGAGCTGCAAAACAATGGATGAATTCCTTTTTGTATCAAATAAGTACAAGAACTTGTCGACTTCTTTTGATATCCTGTCCCTTATACAAGAGGATTTGGCTTTAGGTATTCTCGAGTGTGCTCAAAAAGAACTTGAATCCATGAACAAAACAATCACCAGTAATCTGCCATTGAATCATGAATTGTCACTTTATTCGGACAAGGTTAACACAACGAAGACGAAAATCGAATGGATGCTCAATCTTTCATCTAAACTTGACCACTACGAGTTCACATTGACGGATCTTATAGGCACTCATTGGACCAATTACAATCTCGGAAGCAAAGTCAGTAATACCATTTCACAAATTCGCCCTGCTGCTGACTACTTATCTTTGTTTCAATCTTGGATATCAGATCTTGAATCTCAATCAAAGACTATTGAAGCACGAGGAAAGCTTCTCAAGCTTGTTGCTACTGACGGTGGCTCAGACTTGGTACTCAATTTCGATAGTGATGCCTCATATGATAAGGAGTTGTTGGAATATTTCGCAACTAGTGGCTTTGATATACCAGTCACTGTTAGTCTTCAATTCCAGCGGATCAGAAAAGTGTTACCTCTCGCATCAGAAATCATGGACTGCTTGCTAACAATCAAACACGTTTTCAAAAACGAACTCACTAAAGAATATGTAACTGATTTCTCATTTCTCATAGAAGGTGACTTACTAAGCTTGTCACAGGTTCTCAAGAGATTGTTGCTTGTCAATTGGGAGCATATTTCACAAGCAATTGACTTGAAAGAAACCGAGAACAATGATCACTTGGTTGAAGTTCGGGCCCTTAACGAAGTGCTCGATTTCATCAAACTGACCGAAAATCTAGTTAAAAACTTAAACGCAGTCAATGACGTGGACTACTACTTGAACAATGAGATTTACTACTCATTGCGAAATGGGCCATTTGAAACTGATTCTTTCAGGCAGACTTTGAATTCACTCGGGGACAAAGTTCTGAGCCTCAATTATGTTTCCAACTGGGGCCAATTGAAACTCAACATTGAACGTGAGGCTAGTAATATACTCCATAACAGATGCAATTCACGACTCATTGAAATCACAAAAGGCTTACAGTCTTCTATTGCAGTGGCTGAAGAATCTCTTGAGGTTCTGTTTGTGATGAAGAATAGTTCGATCATTATGGAGCCAAGTTTGGACAGTATTAGACTGATCCTTGTTCATTTGGTTGATCGAACAATCGCCACAATAAAGGAACTCTCAGTGTGTTCGACGTTCCCAATGGATTTCATAATAGTGAATGAGATCAAAGAAACAATGAAAGCGATTGACGACCAGTTGGCGAAGTTGTATGAATTATTCTGCAAATGGAAAGTGTTAGAGAGATTGACAGCCTTTGATTTCTCGTCAACTGACCGGTTGAATGAACTTGTTTCCTCAAACAGCATTGATGCCTGGATTGCAACATTCACACGAATTTTGGAATTGAGACTGTTATTTGATTCAGACAGATTGCTCTTCAATAGCTTTATCAAAGTGGACACTACAAGATTAGTGACTAGATTGGGCCAAGGATTTGAGAAGTTTCAAGAGAATTTTATTGATGAGTTCTGCAAGCAGTTGCAACTGGAATCTCTTGAACTTCTCAACAATATAAATTCATCAATTCAAAGAGTTTCTTTCAACACAATTGATTCCAATGAATTTATCGAAGATTTCCACTCTTTCTATGCAACAGAGTTAAAATGCAAGTCTGATTGGCCCTCGTTACTCGATAGTCTCAAATCAGGTAGCAATATGATAAGACTGTCCAGTTTCAAGCACCCTATTGATTGGATATATCCGGAGCAGTTGGAGAATCGGTTGACTGTTTTGATGTCAATCATGGAGAAGAAACATCAAGTCATAGACGAGAACAAAAGTATTATCCAGAAGAGGTTGATCAAAGAATCTTCCGCTTTGAACAGTGCCATCTCTCAATTCAAAGATGATTGGAGTACCCAAAAACCAGTATCAGGTCATCTCGAGCCGTTAATTGCCTTAAACTTGTTGAGTAAGTTTCTGGCATCATATCACAAACAAAAAGCTACTGGAGAACAATTACTCGTAATTGCATCTGCTCTTGGATTGTCTGATGATGTACAAATAGGCAACTTTGACAATGTTAGTTCTGAGATTGAAGATTTCAAGAGTGTTTGGACAGCTATTTATTCCTTACATGATGGTATCAATCAATTGAGAAAGCTCAAATGGTCAAATTTTGTTCCACGTGAAGTCAGAGCAGAGTTAGAGAGTCTTCTCAATGAAAGTAGATCCTTGCCGATCAAAGTTAGACAATATGCAGCTTTCGAAGATATTCAGCAGACGACTAAGAATTTGATTCAAAATCACAAGTACATCATGGATATGAAGAATGCCAATCTCAAACATCGACACTGGAAGAGATTTCTTGTTTCAATGGGGATGGCTGATCTTGACCATGAGAGTCTACTGTTAGGAGATATCTGGGATATGAATCTTCACCTCAACGAGCACTTGATCAAATCTATCATAGATCAAGCCAATAACGAGCAAGTCTTGGAAGATAGCATCGGCAGGATAAAAACCAGATGGTCCAACATAATGTTCACATTCTACAATTTTAATGGTAAATTCAAACTCATAAGGTCCTGGGATGAGCTATTTGCCAACTGCTCTCAGGATATAAATGCATTAACCAGCATGAAGAACTCCACAAGCTATAGATCTTTTGAGCAAGAAGTGTCTCTTTTAGAAACCAAATTGAATCAGTTGTACACGATTTTGGACTCCTGGTCTGAGATGCAAAGAGAATGGGTCTACCTAGAAGGCATTTTCGGCAAAGCTACCAACATCTCAAGTATCCTCCCTATTGAATCTGCAAGATTCAACGTTTTGAGTCTTGAGTTTCTGAATCTTTTAAAGAAGGTGTACAAATTGGAAGTGGTAGTTGACATAGTCTTGATTCCAGATATCGAATCAACGATGGAAAAACTTCTAGAAAGTCTTGCAAGACTACGTTCATCATTGTCTGACTATCTTGAAAGACAGCGTGATGTTTTTCCGAGATTTTACTTCTTAGGTAATGAAGACCTATTAGAATTGATGGGATGTGGAAGTGATTTTACTCGGATTAACAAGCATATCTCGCATCTCTTCCACAATGTTGCTTCTATCCAATTCGACACCTCATCGAACTCTATAGTTGGCTTCGTTGGCTTGCAGGGAGAGGAGATCAAACTCCTCACTCCTGTTTCTATGATCCAGCATGAAGCATTGAATGAGTGGTTGGAAGCATTTGGGGTTGGAATTAGCAACACGCTTGCTGCTTTGACTAAAGATAGCGTTCAATCTGTTGATGCTTACTTCGAGAGATCTTCAGAGGCCAAGATCACCACGCTCATCACTCAATTTCCATATCAGATTCTTGTTTTAGGGTTACAAGTCTGGTTTAGCAAAAAGATTCGACAATGGAAAGACCTGTCGCTCATGATAGAATCACTGAAGAAGGTGGAAGAAGTTATCAAGGCTATCACTTTGAAAATTACAGCAAGCGACCAGCTCACGACAAAGAAACTTGAAAACTTGATCATCGAATTAATTCACCAGAGGGATTTACTCACTGCATCTACCGAAGTGCACAATTTTGAACGGATTGTGGCTCGTGAATTGTTGTACTTTTTCGATGCAGATTCTGAGCCTTTACAGAGCATAACCGTTCAGCAATACAAAACCACTTTCACTTATGGATTCGAATACGTTGGTGTTCAGGAGAGATTTGTCTATACACCCTTGTTGAGTGATTGTTTCCTAGCGATGACTCAAGCTCTCGGTCAGAAAATGGGTGGCTCGCCATTTGGTCCAGCTGGTACTGGTAAGACTGAGACTATCAAAGCTTTAGGCTCTAGTTTGGGAAGGACAGTGATAGTTTTCTGTTGTGATGAGACATTTGACTTTCAATCAATGAGCAGAATATTTCTTGGTTTATGCAAAGTTGGTTGTTGGGGTTGCTTTGATGAATTTAACCGATTAGAGGAGACTATTCTTTCCGCTGTTTCCTCACAAATCGAAGCTATTGAACAGGGTCTTCGTCATGAGTCGGTAACGTGTGAACTTAGTGGTAAGCAAACAATGGTCAACCCCAATACTGGCCTTTTCGTCACTATGAATCCAGGCTACGTGGGAAGAAATGAATTGCCAGAAAACTTGAAGAAGTTATTCAGAAGTTTCTCTATGGAGAAGCCTGACAGTGAGATCATCGTTGATGTGTTGTTGTCATCTCATGGCTTTCACACTTCCAAGAAGTTATCCTCAACAATTGTCATGTTTTACAATCAAGTGGCTTCTTCATGTTCAAAACAAAACCATTACGATTTTGGCCTAAGATCTTTGAGAAGTATGTTGAACAATTGTGGTAAGTTGAAGAAAAGGGTAGACCCAGGGTTCAGCGAGACAGCTCTTGTCTTGAGAAGTATCAGAGATACGGTTCTTCCAAAATTGATAAAAGAAGATGAGGCAGTTTTCGCTCAGCTTGTTACAAGGTTCTATGGAGATGTTGACAACGACATTGTCCCCTCTGATTTTGATCTTTTACAACAAGTAGAAAGTATCTGCCATGAAGAGGGCTTATGTTTTTCTACCCAGTGGCTAAGAAAAATCCAACAATTACATCTGATTCAAGATAACCATCATGGCTTGATGCTTGTTGGAGACTCTTCCTCTGGCAAGACTACCACCTGGAAAGTCCTCTTGAAGGCATTGCAACAACTCGAGGGTGTTGATTGTCTCTCTTATGTCATTGATGCTAAGGTCCTCACCAAGAACGAGTTGTACGGCAAATTAGATCACTTGACCAGAGAATGGACTGATGGGCTCTTTACCAGTATCTTGAGGCGTATTAATGCCAATATGCGAGGTGAGTTGAACAAGCGTACTTGGATTATTTTTGATGGAGACATTGACCCTGAATGGGCTGAGAACCTCAATAGTTTACTTGATGACAACAGAATTTTGACGTTACCTAATGGTGAACGATTAAATTTACCGTCTAATGTGAAGATCATGTTTGAGACTGACAACCTAGATTTCACTTCCTTAGCTACAGTCAGTAGATGTGGTATGATATGGTTCGACAAGTCATTGGTTTTGATTCCTGAATTGTATGAGAAAGTCTTGTTCGACTTGCAAACCCTTCCTGAAGATTCTTACGAGGGTAACATGACAAAGCAAGAGCTTAGTGATCTTCAGAGAAGCCTAGTTAGTATTGTGAACTCGATCTTGACTCCTGATATTCTAGAGTCCCTTGCTATTGCCGCTAGTTCATTGAACCATATCATGGATTTTTCGGTCTACAGATACTTATTTTCAATCCGTGATTTTTTGAAGTCGTACTTGAGCCAGCTCACGAGCAATGATACTGATTTGAAAGGAGATAATAAGCAGTATGTTGAGAAGGCAATACTTCTCTCTCTTACTTGGTCCTTTGCTGGTGATTGTCCAATAGAAGAAAGAAGAGATTTCGGTGATTTAGTGTGTGAAACACTACTGGTTGATCCAAAAGAAAACCCTGTGGTTTCAAGTAATCTAACCATCAATGGTAAATGGCAAAAATGGGAAGAACAGGTACCTTTTGAGGACCTTGAGCCAGACGAGGTCTCCAAACCGAACACGATTGTCCCTACTCTGGACACAGTGAGACTCGAAAGTCTCATAAAACTGTTGATCAAGCAAGAAAGACCGCTAGTGCTCTGTGGTCCTCCTGGATCTGGTAAAACTATGACTCTCTTGGATGTTCTAAATGGTGTTGTTGAATTTGATATTCTTCAGTTGAATTTTTCTAAGGACACCACTGTGAACTCTTTAATGAAGTCGCTTCAACAATACTGTGAGATCAAGAAGGGTGGCAATGGCCTTGTGTTTGCTCCAAGGGTCAATGGGAAATGTGTTGTGGCGTTTTGCGATGAAATCAATCTTCCAGCACCTGACAAATATGGAAGCCAGCAGGTTATAGCATTCATGCGACAAATGACGGAGCAACGAGGTTTTTGGGATCCAAGTGAAAGACAATGGGTCAAGATCAAAGACATAAGGTTTGTTGCAGCATGTAATTCACCTAATGATCCTGGCCGAAGAAAATTGACAGAAAGATTTGTACGCCATACAAACCTTATTATGGTAGATTACCCAGAGGAGGAGTCACTCAAGCAAATCTATGGAGGTTTCAACCGAGCCATACTCAAGTGCGTGCCAGACTTGAGAGGATATGCAGATGCTCTCACTAATTCCATGCTAAAGGTCTATGTGGCATCAAAGCAGCATCTAACACCATCAAAGCAGGCTCATTATGTGTATTCTCCTCGTGAGTTAACTAGATGGAGTCGTGGTTTGTTGGGTGCATTAAAATCATCATCCACAGTGACTTTAGAAGACCTCATAAGACTTTGGTATCACGAAGGCTTGAGACTCTTTGGAGACAGATTGGTGAGAGATGATGAGAAGCAATGGACAAGAGATCTTTTCCATAACGCTGTGAAAGAGTTCTTCCCGTACACAAATGACGAAGTGTTGAGGGAACCAGTGCTTTACTCCGATTGGCTTTCTTCCTATTACCAATCTGTTGAAAAGGAAGACTTACAAAGATTCATAAGTCACAGGCTCGAGGTTTTCACGGAGGAAGAGTCGAATACTGAACTAATCTTATATGATGACTTGTTGGATCATTGCCTTCGTATAGACAGAGTCTTGAGACAGAAGCAAGGACATTTGATTCTTGTTGGCCCTGCTTCTTGCGGAAAGTCTACTTTGACCAAGTTTGTCGCCTGGATGAACGGAATCAAAGTTATTCAGTTGAATGTGACCTCAGATTATGACATCAATGCATTTGATAAGATGCTTCGAGGTATCTTATTAAGATGTGCTAGAGGGGAACAGGTGTGTTTCCTTATTGACGAATCCAGTATCATTGAAACAGCTTTCATCGAGAGAATGAACACCTTGCTTGCAAACTCCGAGATACCTGGTTTATTTGGAGTTGATGAGTATAAGGAGCTTATGAAGGTGTGTCTTGTTGAATCACAATCCCAAGGATTGCTACTTGACTCTGAGGATGAGCTCTACAAGTGGTTTACTTCACAGATATCTTCACACTTGCATGTTGTATTCACTATTACAGCTTTGGGTAATGACAACAGAATCCAAATTGTTTCATCACCAGCCCTCTTCAATAGATGTGTGGTAAGTTACATGGGAAACTGGTCCACGAGTACTTTGGCACAGGTGGGATCGAAGAGAATCACCCATTTGCCTGTGGATTCCGTTGACTACACAATTCCCGAATCTTTCACTCTGTCACTTGGTTTGCAAGTGTCAAATTTCCGAGAGATGCTAATTGAGAACTTGGTTCAAATCCACGAGTCAACACCTCTTCCTAAGGTGGCAACCTCGAAGCAAAGATCACCAGGTCAATTCTTATCGTTGCTTGCAAATTTTATTCAGATCTATACCAACACTAAAAGCACAATGGAGGACACCCAAAGACATACTACAAACGGGTTGAACAAGATTCGTGAAATAGTTCTTCAAGTGGAAAAATTGAAAGATGAGTTGTCAGTCAAAAGAAAACAACTCAAGGAAAAAGATGAACAAGCTCGTAAAATGCTTGATAGCATGTTAGCTGAACAGAATGAGGCAGAAAGAAAGCAAGAATTCTCTATCGTTGCCCAAGAGGAATTGAGTAAACAAGAAGTTGAAATTGATAGAAGACGACAGAGAGTAATGGCCGATCTAGAACTTGCAGAGCCAGGAATTCTTGAGGCACGGAGAGGAGTTCAGAACATCAAGAAGCAGCATCTTTCTGAAATTAGAAGCATGATCAATCCACCTAATCCAGTCAAAATGACTATGGAATCTGTTTGTATCTTGTTAGGTTATGATGTTTCTTCATGGAGAGATGTGCAGCAAGTTATCAGAAAAGATGATTTCGTGGCCAGTATAGTTGCATACGACAATGAGTCTCAGTTAACGAGAGAACTAAGAGAAGTGATGGAAAGAATGTATTTGTCAAGAGACGACTACACCTTTGAAGTCGTTAATCGTGCTAGTAAGGCTTGTGGTCCGTTGTTACAATGGGTCAGAGCTCAGCTTTTGTATGCCGATGTTGTTGAACGTATAGCACCATTAAGGGAAGAGGTTCAAATTCTTGAGAATGGAGCTAGAAAGACCAAAGCACAACTTAAAGCTTTGAGAGAAATGGTATCTGAGCTAGAAGAAAGTATAGAGAACTACAAAAACGACTACAGTCTGTTGATTCGTGAGTCAGAAGGTATCAAAATGGAGATGGTTTCAGTGGAAGATAAAGTTAATAAGAGTACTTCTCTTTTAGACAGTCTCACATCAGAGAAAGAGAGATGGCTCAGAAGTGTGAAGCTATTTCCTGAACAGAACTCGAAACTTGTGGGTAACTCGATTCTTGCAGCTGCCTCTATCGTATACATGGGAAGTTTTGATCAGAAGCATCGTGAAAATATCGATCACGAGTGGAAGAATCACTTACGTTCTAGTGGATTGCAATTTGATCCCGTTTCGTTCCTATCATTATTCCCTACGGTTAAAGTTGAGGTCAATAATCTCGAAGAGTTAGGAGACATTGCGTTGGAGAACTTTGTCATCATGAAGAAAGCTCAAATTCCTTTGATTATTGACCCGTCTAACACATTTGAAAACAATCTCCAATATGTTATGGAAGACAAGACTTATTCGATTACAAGTTTTTTGAGTGATGGTTTTGTGAGTGAATTAGAGAATGCTCTTAGATTTGGAGGTTGCATTATCATTGAAGATTCTGATTACTACAATCCGATCATCGATCCTATTATAAGAGGTGAGATACATAGAAATGGGGGAAGGTCTGTGGTGAAAATTGGAGACCAACTGATCGATTACAATGCCAATTTCAAGATCATCTTGAGGACTCGTAACCCAGACATCAGAATATCTCCGTTCTTGTTCTCAAGAGTCACTGTTATTAATTTCAGCATAACTTCTGCCAGTTTAGAGTCGTACCTTTTGAACCTCTCACTTTCAAAAACTGACCCTGTGACAGAACAAAAGAGGTCTAATCTTATGAAGATGCAAAGCACTTTCAAAGAAAAGCTCAAGAAGCTTGAAGTGGAATTGTTGGAATCATTAAACAACGCTCCTGGTAGTATTCTCGACGATACCACTGTATTGGAATTCCTTTCAAAATTGAAAACTGAAGCCAGTCAAATCGACCTGGAAATGGAAGAAGCTGCAAGAATCATGTCTGTTGTTGAAGAGACTCGAAACAAGTTCCATCATGTGGCTGTCCATTGCTGTGGTATCTATTATGTTCTTGATAAGTTGAGCTCATTGAATAGGTTCTACTCTTTCTCAATGAGTGGATTAGTTAATTCCTTTTCGAAATGCTTGTCAGATTTCGACGGGACTGATATTGCACAATTGATAAGATCTATCTATGTTGAAGTCTATGCTATCATTTCTCCATCGTTGTCTCAGATTCATAATTGCACGTTTGCTTTGGAATTGGCAGTGGCATTCTACACCACAGACATTGGAGATCATTTCAAGCAGTTTATTGAAGCAGTTTTTCTGTCTGTTGCTGGTGATACTTTTGCAGAAGATGCCCCAAGAATCATGCAGACCTTGTTCGTGGAGTATCATGGAAACGATCAAAATGACATGGAAAAGTTATTGGAGTCGAATGAAGATAATGAAACTTTAAGTGTTCTCAAGAGAATCCTTATCAGCATTTATGAGTTATCTGGCAACCCCAATGAGTTCTTTGATGCTTTAATCGAGTTTTCTTCATTCTTGTTTTCAGGGGACGGGTCATTCAGCTCGAGGTACAGTTTCAAAGACTTCATTGGACAATCAAGCAAAGGGGCAGCAACTCCATTATTGTTGACAAGTCAAGAAGGCTTTGATGCGTCTTTCAAAGTTGAACAACTTGCAAGTGAGCTAAACCATGAAGTTCACATTGTGGCAGTTGGATCCAAGGAAGGAGTGGAGCAAGCCAACAAGGAATTGAAGCAAGCGGTGAATGGCGGGTACTGGTTAGTCATACAAAACATTCACATGTCTGCTGACTGGTTAGCAGGATTGGAGAAGACATTGCAAGGTGTCAGGCCCAAGAATGGATATCAGTTATTTCTTACATGCAATTCAAGCTCCAAGATCCCTGTTTCACTCATTGGGATGTCCCAAGTGGTAGTGTTTGAGAATCAACCCAAGCTCAGAAGTATTTTATTGGAGACGTTCGACTTTTATGGAGCTGAAGTGTTGGACTCCAAGCCACCAGAGTACAGACATGTGTATATCTTGCTTACATGGGTGCATGCAATCCTTATGCATCGCCTATCTTTTGTGCCTGTTTCATTTACAAAAAGCTATGATTTCAATGATTCAGATTTTGCATCTGGGTTGAATGTGTTGAATCAAGTGATGAAACCTCTCATGCAAGCCGGGGCCACCAATGTGTCACCTGAGAGTATTCCGTGGACTGAGTTAAGATACTTGATTTCTGATATTGTCTACGGTGGAAAGATAGATAACAAAGACGATCTCAATTATGTGGAACAACTCGTGGACCATATGTTCACCATAGACAGTTTCCACAACGATTTCAACTTCATTCTGAATTCCGTGACCGAAGCAGCGGGACAAATACTCACTAAGCCTGAAGGGCTCTCTGCCACTATTTACAGGCAATGGCTTGAACAGACGCCTGATGATACGCCAATTTCATGGATCGGATTGCAAGCCAACGCTGACAAGTTGATCAAGCTTCAAAGCATAAAGCAAATTGTCAGGATCAAGAGTAATCACAGTTAATGTATTAACTATACATACATAATTTACATGCTTTCAGTTTATTAAGTTAATACGAACTAAATTATTCGTCATCTTCTTCTTCTAAGGTTTGAGCAGCAATACGATCTAAATCTCTTTGACCGTTGTCAGAGATTCTTCTACCACCTTTTGGAGAAATTTCCACGACACCAATTTTTTCTAAAGATTGTAAAACTTTTCTGTTAATGGAACCAGAAGCGTCAGCGTGTCTGTGTGGTCTGAAACCTCTGTTAATAGCACCACCGTATAATTTGTTTAATTTACCAACACCGACTTGTTTTCTTAAGTAGATGTGTCTGGCAACTGAGGCAGCTCTCTTGTAGTACCAAGTTTCGGATTCTTGTGGTGGTAATTCGTTACCAGCAGAAGTCTTAACAAGGTCAACGTAACCTGGAACTTCCAATTTACCTTGACGTTGCAAGAACTTGGCGTAAGCGTTAATGAATTCTTGAGCAGGAACGTCTCTATATTGTTAGTAATTGAATGATTTTGACTAGATTTGAAACGAGAGAACTTGACTGAGTTTGTTTGGTTGATGGTGATGTAACCATTCATGAACTTGATAATTTGGGATAGTATTGCCTCTTTGGATGGTCCTTATTAGATCTTGATGTACTTTTGATGAATGAAAGTCTGATTGGTGATTCTGAAATATGGTGTGCAATAAGTTCTCATAGTGTAGTCGTGTTCTGGTCTGTCGCAAGTCATGGATGTCTACTTACCTGACTGATACACCGGCCATATTGATAGTGTAGTTATAAATTCAATAAATTTTTTCAGTGAGAAAAATACTTTTCAGGTTGTGGTGCAAACAAAACGAAAAAGCAGTCACTACGGTCGCGTGACATTTTTCTCATCTCCAAATTGATGATAACTGCTTTTGTTTCCTGCAGTACTGCTCTAACTCGATCAAAGACGTTTCAGAGCTCCAGAACACCTTTGACGTTTTTGTGCCTTCAGTGTCGTCTCCAGGGAGTAAGCTAATTGCGCCGTCACCGTAGTGAAGTCCACATGTTACTGGAGCCCTGTAGCGTGGTGAATTGAAAATTAGCTTGTCCCATGGGTACACACTTGTGAGTTTATGCTTCAAGTGTTTCTGTTTTTGGGTTGTAGCTTGCACTATGACGTCCCTTATGAAAGATCTCGATAGCGTGTCCTCTGTGGTTGACCAGCACTGTTCAATGATAACAGTCTCGATGGTCCTGTATGGATTGTCAAGCTGGCTGGAGAGGTAATCAAGTAGATCGATTGTTACTTTCAAAGCAACGATATCTGACTGTGACATTGGGTCGCCGTACTTGAGGTCCAACAGCTTGACTCCAAGCGACCGTATAAGGTTGTTGAGTTTCTGTTTAGTAGCATTCGAGAATCTCGTAGTAACTAAAGACTGCTCAACAAGCACTAAATCTAGCATCGCAGAGTCTGACTTCAAGCACGGGAGCTCAAGATAGTTGAGAAGTGACATCTCTATAGTGAGGCGTGTGAGCGGCGTCTGTTTGAGTAGATGCATGAATTTTTCACCACAGTTTGCAGCCACTTGCCAGTCAAACCCAGAAGAAACATAGCTTCTTCTAGCTACCCGAATGGTCAAAGTCCGTAGATCTGAATGTGTGGTCATAGCATCGATGAGGTCTAGCACTTGAGTGTATGTGACGATGACAGGTTTGTCTATGAACAAGTTAAATTCAGATATGGCATTTTTAGTGTTAGTTCTGAGTAAAGATGCAACGAGTGAAACTTGAGTGGGTGATGCTTCGTTTGAATCACAGAAAAGATCAAGACGCTTGAGATTCGATAGTGTGTGTGACCAGCTCTGATTTAAATTGCAAATATTGGTTGCAACCATCTTAAGGTTTCGGAGTGATGGGAAAGTCTGGGGTAAATCGGAACAGTCATCTAGCAATTTGAGCACTTGAATATTTGAGAACAATGCAAGACCACCTGAAGCAAGAAGATCACGACCACATTCAAGGTAATTGACGTATCTGTTCATACTCAAGCATTGTTTGTACTTACTTTCAAAAGGTTCAGGCAGTTTGAAAGGAGATTTTGCCCAATCAGCACGTCCACATTCGTCAAAACCCGCAAGTAGAGTCTCCTTGTACACTTGTCGGAACAACTTGTCTGGCATACTGAAAGTCTGAAGCGATCGTGGAACCGCAAGTATTGCATCGGTGTGGTTCAATCTGACTAAACTCATCAGATGAAAAATTACTGGACCAAGGTACCGTCGCAAGAAACAGCATGTAGACGATAGTGATATCAACGAAGTGAAGTTAGGTACATGATTACTGACAAAAGTGTAAAGGGGCACATCTCTCACGGTCCCTCCACTGACCAAGTCCACAGCACCATCGGTCAAAAAATAAACAATAATGTTGATGACGTCAATGGGAAGGCAGAACTCTGTTTTGACTTGATTGTGGTTTACTGGAACTATAAGTCGTGATTCAACGACTGTGGGGCCCATGACAAGCAATTTGCTGGGGATTAAGTAGATAACAAATTCACGTGAGGAATGATTTTCGAAATTTACAACTCGACTTCTTGACAGGTTTGAGTGTGATGTACAAATATATTAACTATAAAGGGCTTAGACCTTGAAACCTCTTGATCTTCTTCTACCTCTAGCTCTTTCGAATTTTCTACCCTTAGAAAGGATTCTTGGAGCTTTGTGTTTGTGTGGACCCATACCGAAGTGTCTAACAGCTTCTCTTGCGTTTCTTGGACCTCTGACAATTAAAGTGTTTTGACCCTTTGGAGCTCTTAAAGCTAATTGATCCAAAGTGATAGCTTCACCACCAGCCTTGAGGATGGTAGCTTTAGCACCAGCAGTGAATCTTAAAGCAGCAATAGTAGCTTTTGGGAATTCCAATAATCTGCTGTCATCGGTAACGGTACCAACAACAACGATGGTCTTGTCAGCAGCACCCTTTTGTTTGAGAGCTCTAGAAATTCTAGAAACTGAAACTGGTGGTCTGTTGATCTTTGACAAGAACAAAGATCTTAAGATGACCTTGTTGAATGGGGCATCAGTACGACCTAAAAGTTAGTAATTGAACTTCTGCTCAATGGCGCACAATTTTTCATGGTGAAAAATGTACTCGCAGAATGGGCAGTTTAGCAACTGCCAAAAGTTTTGTGCAATTTAACATGAAGGTTTCCCTTAACCATATCACTTAATGATGTTTGGTGTTCTGTTAAATGTTTGCTTGTCAATATTTCCATTGACCAAAACTTTTCTGAAAAAATTCAGCATTGTGTAGTGAAGAAACTTCAAACGGGATACATACGAGCTAAGAAAGAGTATAACTTAACTAACAACTTCAAGTAGACGTTGTCTGACTTTGGAGCAGTTCTGTGTCCAGATCTTTTATGTTGTTTAGAAGCGTGATCTCTACCCATGTTGTATAAAGAAGAAAATTTTGAGAAGAGAATTTTTCAATCAAAGGTGTGAGATGCTTAGGGTGCGAGCCCTAAGAGCTCGATCACGTGAATTGATCCCTACCATTCACTCTTCCATTCACATTCAACCGCGCACTTTTGCCACGTGATACATAGATGGCTCAATTGACCCCAATCAAGGGGTTCGTTAACACTCCAGTTTCCAAAGCATTATGCATATTCCTTACATTGTCAGCATTAGCACTTTCAGTTACTAAAATCAAGTATTTGGTGGCTTTAGCAATTGACCCTTTCATTATTGAGTATTCTCAGTATTGGCGTATAGCTACATTTCAATTGACAGTAGTCAACGAATCTGACTATTTCCTTTGTTTGTTACTTTACTTCCACTTCAAGGTGTTGGAGCGGTTCTTTGGTAGTCGAAAATATTTGAGTCTTATCGTTATCACCGCTGTCTACTGCTCCATTGGTGTGTTCTTAACTATGAGTGTGGGTCAATTATTGATCAATTTCGTGGTCTATATGTTCAAAACAGTGTTCCACATTGGCACAGACTACGCTTACCGCACGACGTTTCTTAACAAAGTTGCTCCTGGTCCCCTTCCAATAATATCAGCGTTGTATGTGTGCTACGGGAACTACATACCAGTTGCTTACCATTTCAAAGTGCTCTTATCAAACCCTATAAAGTCATACCTGTCGGTGTCACAAGACGATGGCACGCAGCAATCAGACTCCCAAAACGAAGAGCAGCAAGATAAATCTGGCACTATTACCTTAACCAGTCATTTCCCCATACATGTTTTATTTACATTGCTCTTACTAAACAATGGGTTTGCATCGATTGTTCCATGCTCTATTGGTCTAATTGTGGGAAAGTTGTATATACAAAGTCTTTTGCCAGGCGCTGAGACGTGGATGATGCCCCAATTCTTATTCCAATTGCTAACGAGACCAAGATACGCTTTGAAGAAAGCTAGAATCAATTTCAGGTCAACCATTTCTGGCTATTCTCCGTTGCAAAGACAATCTGAAGAACCAGAAACGGTGCAAGAAGATACTAATGAAGAAAGAGTTCAATCCATTGATGACATGACAAACAATAATGATAACGAAATTAGAGCCGAAACTCCAGTTAGACCATTAGCTCAGCAATTCTTGGACACATTTCGGTCTTCCAATACTTAACGACTTAATTTATGCATTAACTACTTATACTCAATTTTTTTGTATCCTCTGTAACTGTTTGTTTTCTTCTTCTCTCAACATCCCAATTGTATAATCTTGCAGTGTTGACTTCCATTGTTGTGATATTCTCTTTCAAGAAGTTTAAATCTTCCTTGACAATTTTCAACAGCTGCTGGTTGTTTTTGAGTCTATCGTTAAGGAGTTCAATAGCCTCATCAAATTTGTACTCTAACATCACTTCTGCACCCAACCAGAGGAAAACAGAGTCGAGCTTCTCGGTATTTATAGTGGCTTTTGTGTATAAAGTATCATTTAATTCGTAGTTTGTCTCTATTTGTTGGTCTTCATCTTGCTTCTTATCCTTGATGAACTGAATTATCTGTAAATTCTTCTCGATATCGGGGATTTTGACGTTCAAGTCGTTCAACTGCTGTCTCTTTGACATCTCCATGAACTTGTATTGTTGTAATCTGTCCTGGAAAGCTTTCATGACCATGTCAAATTCCTCATCTTGTTTCACTATACTGTCGACTTTGTCTACGAATGGTGCTTCTGGTATACCACGAGGGTTACTCTTGGTGGTTCTGTTGTTAGTTTGCCATGAGGTGTGGTGATGTACTGTTTACTTACTTGAGTATGTCAGCCATAGTTAATGCGAATCGACAGTGAGACAAGACAACTTATAAAAGTAACGATGCGCCAAAGATTCTGATTCACAAGAGCATTTCACTTCCTAACCATCGCTGTGTCACTTATGTGTCATCACTGTGTCAACCCTGTATGGCGCATCAGCACCACAGTGGCACATACTCTACTATATTACTGCTAAATTGAACCATTGTGTATTACTAATTCACAGAACTCAAGAACTCAGAGGTGGTGGTCAATTGTGCGTATCCAAATGCTAAGGTAGCGTAGATAACTGCTTCAACTTGTTTGGCTGGTACTTGAACTCCATTGTATTCCAAATCACGAGTAGCAACTGCGTCAGTTACCACTGTGACATTGTAGCCCAACTCAGAAGCATTTCTGGTGGTTCCTTGAACACAAACATGAGCCATGGCACCAATTATGACAAGATCTTTGACGCCATTGGAGTCTAAAACTTGTTTCAAATTGGTGTCTACAAACGAATTGGGGTGGTGTTTGAGTATGACAGTTTCATCAGGAAGACTCTTGACTTTTTCATTTATTTGTGAACCTTCAGTATCTTTACCAAAGAAAGGTGCTTCGTTGCTGTCGCCAGGAAATTCGTGACGAACGTGAATAATCAAGTACTTGTCCTGCAATTGTCTCAATTTACTCAAAATTTTCAGTGCATTATCTGAAGCTTCATCAATGTTGACTAACGGGTACTTACCATCCTTGAAGTAGTCATTTTGGATATCAATTAAGATTAATGCTGTCTTGGTCATTCTGTAATTGTGGATGAGACGAAACTTGGCACTATAAATACTGGGGCACTGCGGCGCTTTAAACCCCGAACTGCTTACTAAAGACAACTCCGCTGCTGACAAACAAGTGTTAAACTCAATTCATTGTGCTATTTATACTGATCCAATCACTTAGTCCGGATATTGAGCTTTTTCATCTCAGACTCGTTTTGAGCTTTACGCTTGTCAAAAACGTTCAATACCGATTCGGCAGCTTTGACTCCAGATAAAGCCATTGCTCCAAATGTAGGACCCATTCTGTTTGAGCCATCAAGCTCTGCAAGCTCCATTCCTGTAACTACTAACCCGGGTGCAACTTCTCTTGTTCCTTTAACAATAGCGTCTTCAGCTGAGCCCATATCCAACCCACGCATATGACCCAATTCAAGTGCTTGGAGTTGTTGCATACGCTTAACAGTTCCACCACCGAACAATCCATCGTGGCCTGCAGCTGAAAGCACCACATGACAATTAATTGTGTTGGGGTCCATGCATGATTGAGTGTCATGGTTAAGCGCAACTAATGTCCAGTTGGTAACAACACCCGCAAGACGAAGTTGACCATCATCTTCACGTCTGGTGATCAAGTCTTCAACGGCAGTAGCATTGAAGAGTTTGACGTTGGGGAACTGTAATACCTTTGACATCAAAGTTGACATGAAAAGAGCTGCATGTTTAACAACCACATAATCACCTTCGTCCTCATACTCCACGCCGATATCATTCAAGAACAAATGAGCTGGCTTTCTCAAAACCATGGCAGAGAATAATTGACCTCCTAACCAGCATCCACCACCAGGTGAAACACTAGCTTCAATAATAGCGATCTTTAATTCAGGTCTATTCTTGGCTAAAGTGTAAGCAGCAGAGAGTCCAGCACTTCCAGCTCCAATGATAACAACATCTGATTCGGCGTACCTATCGAGATCAGCAAAGTAGCGTTTTGTCATGGCTCTTGAAACAATCGATTCTCTAATGGGAGCGAAAGAGAAAGAGTCCCAGTCAGCGAACTGAACGTCTCCATTAGCAGCATTGGAGTTAAGAGTTATAGATTCAGAGACGGTCAAGTGGTTTCTTGTGACGGGCACTTCAATGTTGGTTTGAATCATTGTAGGAGGTGCCATTTTTTTTTCAAAATTGATAATGAGTTGGGACTTTCACCCCCTTTTATACCCAATGATAGTCTGGTACCATTGACAATTAAGTGCATAAACTCTAGAGGGTCAACAAGATTTAATTGTGGTTTTCACCAAATTTGTATTTTGGCTGCAAATTATCTCACCAGAATGTCTTTTAATCGCATAAATCTGGAACACTAATAAATTAATTAAGTATTGGAACAAAAGGATTGGTCAACTGCAAGGTTTCCTTATCTTTTAGCGGGGAATATCTGAGCAGTTTGATGCCCAGTGATTCATTTTTTGGTATATGCATATAGAGGGCTATCCATATTAACCCTTACCCATGGGTCCCGGAGTATCCAAGAGCTCATGGACAGTTTCTGTGATCAAGATGGAAACACAGACCCAATTGAGTCAATTCAGTAACTAAGAAGCTCATGTATATCTACTTTCTTCACTAAACTTGTCGAAGTATCTTTCTCTGAAATTTCTGATTTTGTTCTGCTTCAAACCATTCAGTGTGATTCCCTTATATCCCTCTTCTCTTTTGACATAAACAACTAGTCTACGGGACCATTTGTTGAACTCCTGCTCTAAGTTGTACAACAATTGAAGTCTCTCATGTTGTGGGATTAATGTCTCTTCAAAATCATCATTAGCAGTTGGCATCCAGAAAGCCAACCTACCACCATCAGTCAAACGGTCTGCTGCAAACAGGAGAAGGTCGTCAAGTAAATTTGATAATTCGTACGGTTTCTTTGGGGCAATGAAGTCTCTTCTTAAATGAGCTTTTTCTCCGTCTATCATAATGTTCTCTCTACCAGCAGCTTTCTCTTCGTCTTTGGCTCCACATACTTTCAAACCTTCTCTGACCCCATAAGGAGGATCACATACGATGGTATCGATTTTGAAGTCAGTTCTGAGGGCATTATTGGTGAAATCCATTGTGAAAACATCAAGAAAGAGAAGCGTTGTGCCATATTGTTGAAAGTTCAGGTTTATGTTGCAGTTTTTGCCTTTACCTCTCAACATCCTCACATCAATGTCAGACCCCATGGTTATACCTCCATAATTTGCAGCAGCTACTAAGAAGGAACCTGTTCCTGCAAAAGGGTCATATGTTATTTTACCAGGGTTCACTTGAGCTATGTTGCATGTGACAAGGGACAACTCAGCATCAAAGGATGTAGTTCCTATGTATTTCCTCCTCCTCAAATCATACTTGTCAAGAATGTTTTCAGTTCTAGCACTGAGCTGGATTTGTCTGCCAAACCACATTCTTTTAGGACTCTCAGCTTTGTCCATTCCGTTGTGGTCATATTCTTCAAGTACAGTAAATATCTGGTCTGGGTTTTTCATTTTGATTGGGCCTTTGAAGTCCAAGAATGCAAAAGTTTCTATTATGCCGATTTTGCTCTTGTTGTCTCTTTTACCTTGGTAGCCTATAAAGTCAAATTTGAAAGAGCACTCTGAGTATTTTGGAAACAAGTGCAGCGACTTCAACACGTCATCTTTGAGCAGCTGCACATCAGTACCTGATCCCCATAGTTCGTATATGCCTCTAGCGAGGACAGATCTCTGCATGATGTTACGAGCTTGTTCATCGTTCTCCAACTCCACAATGGTAAACGGATTCGACTCGTCATGTTGGGATAAATCGATTGATATACCATGTAAGTGGGCCAATGCCTCGAGCTCTGCTCTTCTGAAGTTGGGGTACGCCTGGGCGAAGTAAATCAAGTAGAGCATTGTGCGATGAGGTGCGATGAGCTGACGATCAACAAGCTGTATCACAATTTGAATCAGGAGGCTAACGTGAAAATTCAAACACTACAAGTGGGACAGAAGAGACGATAAACTTGGCGTCGTAGCTCAATTGTTCCTGTGGCCGCTTGAATGAGTCAATTTCAAACTTAAAAACTCAAATTTGAGTGAAAATCAGGGATGTCCGCCCTCCTTAACTCAAAACACCATTCAGGCTCATCAACTGGCCCATTTCAGCCACTATATACATTGCTAACCTACAAGATGATGTCCATCAATTTTGCAGCTCCTTGCGTGCATCGTCAAATTTTGCTCGCTGATATTTGTCCAAAATCGTTACATCTTCTTTTTGTCTGCTAACAACATGTCGAACGTAGATGATGACGAGGCTCTCTTCGAAGACATCTATGGAGATGATCCAGTAGATACAAACACTGCTACTTCGACCGACCCAAAGGAACCCCCTGCTGCTGCACAAGAACCTACGATTGAACCTGCATCAGCACCAACTGCTGTGCCCCAAGCAGTTGCGCCACCACCACCGCAACCAGTTGAGCCAACGGCAACAGATGCCGCTCAATCAATCAACGCGGCACCACCTGCTCCTAATGGTATGCCACCAATGGGTGCACCAATGCCACCACCAGGTATGCCAGGAGCACCACCATTTGGTGACTACAATCAACAGTATGGAGGCTACCAACAGCCACCACCACAATTACCCCCATCTAATATGGGCCGTGAGTCTGGTAAAATGTTCATTGGTGGTCTTAATTGGGATACAACAGAGCAAGGTTTAGTTGACTATTTTTCAAAATTTGGCGAAGTGCTCGACTACACAATCATGAGAGATTCTGCTACAGGAAGATCACGTGGATTCGGTTTCTTGACTTTCAAAGACCCAAAATCTGTTGATGAAGTTATAAAAACTGATCATGTGTTGGACGGTAAATTAATTGATCCAAAAAGAGCTATTGCTAGAGAAGAACAAGATAAAGTTGGTAAGATTTTTGTTGGTGGTATTGATCCATTAGTGAACGAAAAGGACTTTAATGATTTCTTCTCTCAGTTCGGTAGTATTATTGACGCCCAATTAATGATAGATAAAGATACTGGACGTTCAAGAGGATTCGGATTTATTACTTTTGATTCGCCCGATGCAGTCGATAGAGTATGTGTAAACAAATACTTAACACTTAAAGGTAAAGCAATGGAAGTTAAAAGAGCTGAACCAAGAGGTCAACACCAGCAACAACAACAACCATACGGGTACAACAACCAGTATGGTAATCAATATGGTGCTGCCCAATATGGCCAAGGTATGCAGGGAATGAATGGTATGTCCCCAGAGATGATGCAAGAATATTGGCAAAGAATGCAACAATGGTATATGTATCAACAACAGCAACAACAACAGCAGCAGCAAGGTGAAGGTGAAGCTGCTGATGGACCAGGTAAACCTTTGAATCCTCAACAACAAGGAGATGAGCAGCAACAGCAGCAACAGCCAGATCATCAACAACAATCACGTCCCGAACCGCCAAGAGAGCCCAAAGGTGCTCAAAGAGATGGTAGAGATGACCGTGATCGCGGTGGTCGTGAACGTGGAGGCCGTCGTGAACGTGGGGGTCGTAGAGACCGCAGAGATCGTGGCGATAGAGACCGCGGTGACAGAGATCGTGGTGACCGTGGTGATCGTGGTGACCGTGGTGACCGTCGTGATGGTGGTGATCGTGATCACGCTGAAGGTAATGGTAGAAGAACAGATATACCTAAAGGTCCAAAAGGAGGAAGAGCACCACCATCTGGTCCTAGTGGAGGTTCAAGAGGCAGAGGGGGTTACAACAGAAACAGAGGTTACCATCCATACAGCAGAGGTGGTAGAAGGTAATGAGAAACGTATAAAAATATTTTTGTAAAATAGAGGTAGCATATACTTGGTGTTTAGCATTGAAATAGATCCATATTTTATTCCCAAAGATCAACAAACTACCTCAGATTTTTACTTTAAATCAGAAAAATTCTTGTTTAATAAATGTTCGTTCGTGTTGTCTATAAATACACCTATTTTCTCCTACTGGGTCTTCCATTTTTGGCTCTCCTCTTCTCTTTAAGCTTTCTTTGTTTCCTGATTTCCTCAACAGATTTGAGCTCTTGTTGTTGACCAGGTTTGTTGTAGCCTTTAACTTTACGTCCAGATTCCACTGCACTTTCGACCTTCTTCTTTTGCTTATGGAAATCATCTCTAAATTTATCTGGTAATTTAGGTGCTGCAACCTTCTTGTGCTTGAATTTACCACCCAAGTTTCCTAACAGAGATTTGTCATCTGGTCTCACGTTTCCGTGGTGTTTCTTCCATTCATCGAACTTACCAGACTTGAACGTAGCAGGTATCCTTTGTCCAGATTCACTGATAATGTACTTCTTGTCGGTGGACTGTGAGTTAACATATTTGCCATGTTTCTTGTCCCATCTGTAAATCTGTTTGTTGACCTGCAGCTTATCGTCATTCTCTAAATCAAACGTGGCTCTGGCAGCACTGTTTGCGAATGACAGATTTATCTCCAATTGCTTGTCTTGAATATCAGCAGCGGGTGCATAGTGACTCAAAAAGAATTGTGGATCTCTGTACGATTTTCTTGCCTTCTCCTTCTTCTTCTCCAACACTTGTTCACCATCTTCAAAAATTTCGTTTAACTCATCTTCTTTAACGTCGCTGATTCCCTTGACAGTATATCCAACTTCATCTTTTTCATTCAAGATTTCATTTTCGATACCATGAGCTAATCCAAGCTCTCTTTCTGTCTCAAGAAGCTCTCTTCTTTCTTTTGCTTTTCTTTGCACACCAGCCAATTGGCGTCTTCTCTTTTGCATGAACTCGACCATACTATCCTCAGCTCTATCATTTCCTTTTTTGTTGAACTCAAAAACAGTCTCTTTACTGTACCTATTATTCAATTTGTTTAAAAATGCTTCCTTTTCTTTCTCTAAGTTAGCACCAAAAAGGATATGTTGGTCGTCCCAAGAACCTGATTGTAAAATCTCCTTGGAACGTTTAACCGATTCAGCCGATGCAGACTGTCTTGTCCTATAGAAAAGTTTTTCACCTTTAACTGAAACCTCTCTTATAACTCTCAAGTCATAGTTGTTTTTCAACAACGCTTCATAAAGTTCTTGGGATGCCTCCAAATCCAGTCTTGGAACAGACCCAACAACTAATCTGTCGGTGTATGACACTGCCGGTTCTTTGTAAGCTGATCCCATCTTCTCTTTCAAAAGCTCACATTTCTTCTCATGCATCGAAGTCAACAAGAGCTTCTTTCCCAAGAACAATTCCAAATCCAAGAGATATGGGAGCTCCTTTTCATTCACTAAAGAGTAAGCCCAACCCTTATTACCAGCTCTAGCGGTTCTACCCACTCTGTGAATAAAGATCTTGGATGAACCTGGTAATGTGAAGTTGATGACGTTAGCTAACACAGGAATATCAATACCACGAGCAGCAACATCTGTAACCACCAAGATAGTAGTGAGGCCAATTCTAAATTGGTACAATTGTTGTGCTCTTGCTCTTTGATCCAAAGAACCATAAATGTACGATACCAAGTACCCGCTGTCTCTCAAGAGATTCGTTATGTACTCAACATGATGCTTTGTTGGTACAAAAATGATAGTTGAATAAGGTGATGGAAGCACATTAGCAGGTGGCAATCTTTCCTTCTTGAACTTCCGCTTCTTACCTTTACCTTTATTTTCGTTATTTTCTTCATCTTCTTCATCAGATTCGTCGTTACGAACTTCCATTGCTTTGAGTTTTTTTAGTTGCTCTGGGGAAGCAGTAGGCATCTTGATTACATCTTGTATAACATACAACAAGTTACCCTCTCTTTCATTCCTCTTAGTAGTGAAGAACGCCATCTGTAATTGATCTGATATTTTAGTTTCAGCATCTAGCCTCACCAAGGTCGGATTTGATAATCCAGCTTTTGCAAAATCAACCAATGATCTAGGAAGTGTGGCAGAAAACAAAAGGGTCTGTCTTGAAGTTGGTAATGATGCAATCAATTCATTAAGTTGTTCAGCAAAACCCAACTCGAAAAGTCTATCAGCTTCATCGAAAACAATGTACTCGACTGTCTTCAAGTCGAGCTCCATTTCAATCTTCAAATGCATAAATCTACCTGGGGTAGCGATGATGATGTCAGGGTTGGACATCATGGCACTAAACTGATCCTCCATAGAATCACCTCCAATGAGGACAATGGAACGCAAGTCTGTCTTTGCACTGAACTCCTTAACTTGTTTGTGGGTTTGTAATGCTAATTCTCTTGAAGGGGACATGATAATGGCTCTTGCACCAACTTTAGCAGAATGAACTTTCAATTTTTCAATCAAAGGAAGGACGAATGCGGCTGTTTTACCTGAACCTGTTCTGGCCATACCAACAACATCTCTGTTATCCATGATGAGAGGGATAGTTTTCCTCTGAATAGGCGTAGGTTGCCTATACCCTTTTTTGGAGATGTTAGCGAGAAGAAAACGAGAGAACCCAAACGACTGGAACGAACCATTCTTGGCCTTCTTGGCCTGTGGGTTATTATTGGCAAAGTAAGATGTCAAATTGTCGGCTTCTTTGGCATCTTCATCATCTGATAACTCTAAGCTGGGGAATGATTGAGTATCAACTTTCTGTTTCTTTGGTTTTGGTTCCTGCTCTTGTTCACTATCAGACAAAATTTCATCCTGAACATCACTTATTGATCCGCTATCTGAATCTGAGTCATCAGAATCTGACTCTGCGGTTAATGCTAGGTTCTTTGTGATATCTAATTCGTCGTCTGACATGAGATGAGCTGAAAAATTCGTGTCCCGATAAAGTTGATGCGATGTGTTTGTCACGTGAATTCTGATGAAATCAGCGTCGAAGGTGACAATGGTGTAGATGAAAGCAGTGTCATATCTGTAGAATGTGAAATGTTCAATTGAAGGGGGTGTTCGTTTGGGTGGATAGCGGATTTATCAAACTGACGGGGGTCGCAAAGCTCATTTGCCTAATAAATGAAATCTAAAACTTTACTGATAGACTTTCAAGTGGTGGTGGAAAGCAAATGTTGAAAATGAGCTCAATGTGTGTAGTGCAAGAACAATCGGGCCTTTCAGGATCAAACTCATTAATAAATTGATACTTTTAGTTGGCTGCGAAATTCACAAGTTACCACTAAAATTAAAATTGTCCTAGACAAGCTCCAGAAAAACACTACCTGGACTTTTAAAGTCGAAAAACAAAATACAATAGTCAATTACTAGAAGAGTGATCAGTCGTAAATTCAAGTCAATGGCTCAAGATTCTATAGCTTACAGATTTACTGAAGTTCATTTTCAGACTGGTTTATTCAATTTTGAAATAATTTAAACTCTGCAAAATTATTTGTAAACCAGTGCAGACCATTGCGTGGAATCACTAAAGGGGATACGTGTTCTACCACATCTCGATGACGCACGCACCTTAGTGTGAGAAAAAGTGGGCGCGGTATTTGTGCCAACCGAACTAAAACTAATTGCAGCGTCGCGTAAACTTTTTCGGCACTGGTGTCAACTTCGTTTTACCTTAAACAGGGTTATTTTTATTGTCACTCGACATAATTCTCTGAATACTTGATAATACTGAGTACTATTTGACTTACTTCCCGACGTCTATAATTTGTTTACGTCTCAGTCAATCTAACAACTCAATTCCCGAGAATGTTCTTTCAGCTTTTCGCCAAATGGAGAAGGTTTCGTAGGAGGAATAGAATTAATTTGATAATATCACTAGTGGTGGTACTTGCTGTTATAGGGACCATCTTCAAGTACAAGAACTCATTTGAAGATTGGGAAACAACTATTGAACTGAACCTTATTGATACAGAAAACCTTAAACTGTGGCTATCTTGGGGTAAAAAAACAACACCTTTCTCTGAAACAAGTGCCGCAAAAGAATCAAAATTGGATATAGATATCGAGAACTTTCATGTGGCATCAATTTCAAAGAAACTTAGCATCATACAACAATTTGAAAATCACAAATACCAGGCAATTAATAAAATTGAAGAAAGATCTGATAAATTTTTCAGGGGTTTGTTTGAGCTCTTGTCCAAAGCAAAGCCTGTACCCAAGCGATTGAACAAATACAAAGTCGAAGAACGTATTTACCATGCCAGGTACAATTCAAAGGAAGATGACGCTGAAGACAACAAAATAGTTTTCAACGAGGAATACTTATCGAGATTCCTTTCATTAACAGAAGATGAATTGAGTGAAATGACAAAAGCTCATAAAATGCTTACTTCCAATATGCCGAAAAAGGCCCCCAAGAAAGTTTACTCTGGTAATGGTATAGTCTACGTGGGAGGAGGTAAATTTAATTGGCTTGCGCTTCTTTCAATCAAAATTTTAAGAGACTTGGGTTCAAAGCTTCCTGTTGAGATCGTTATCCCTACAGTTGAGGAGTACGATGCTGAATTGTGCTTCAAGATATTCCCCCAATTTGATGCTAAATGTGTTTTGTTACCAGCTATCTTGAACAAATTTGATGATGACGTGGAGAATGTCTACAAAAGATTTGATTTTAAAGGTTACCAGTACAAAGCTCTTGCATTGTTGGTATCGAGTTTTGAAAATATTTTGTTCTTAGATGGTGACAACACACCAATAAGAAATCCTGATCGTTTATTTGATGAAGAACCATTCAAAAGTACAGGATTGATAGTGTGGCCCGATTTCTGGAAGAGAGCCACGTCACCCTTGTACTATAAGATAGCAGGAATTGATGTGAAAGAAGATGAGTACTTGCCCAGATACAACGAACTACTCAACGAATATGTTGATGTTGACTATTCAAAATGGCGCAAAGAAGAAGTGCCGTTCCACCAACGCAAGGGGGCTATACCTGATCCTACCAGTGAGTCAGGACAATTAATGATAAGCAAAAGAACCCATCTTGATGTTCTTGTTCTTGCATTGTATTATAATCTTTATGGCCCATCACATTATTATCCATTATTTTCACAAGGTAGTGATGGAGAAGGAGACAAGGAAACCTTTTTAGCAGCATGTGTTGCTCAAGAAAACACATATTATCAAGTCAGAAAGTTCACCAAAGCACTTGGCTACTTTGATGAGCACAATCATTTTGTGGGAACTGGTATGGGTCAGCACGATCCAGTGAATGATTATTATAAGCAAGAACCTGATTTACTATTTATACATTCTAATTTCCCCAAATTCAATCCTTGGGACTTGAAAATAGGTAACAAGATCTACAAAAACAATGGTGATAGAATAAGATTACAAGGTAATGGAGTTAAAAAAGAGATTAAATTTGATTTTGAGTTAACTCATTGGCAGAACATGCATTATTTCCTCTGTGAGATGAAAATAAAATTTGAAGCTTTCAAAGAGATTCCTCATTCAGCATTATGCAAAGAGGTTAAAGCACAACTTGATTTCCTTAAAGCAACTACAGCTTTGAATGATGATTAAATAATAAGAGATGTCGTGTCTCACTTCACTCAATACATAATAGATTCAAATAGTATCGCGACTCTCACCCAAAGACACAACATGGCTGTAAAGTTTTTATTCTTAATATCGAGACAGGGTAAAGTGCGGTTGACAAAATGGTATGAAACAATCTCACAGAAGGAGAAGAGTCGAACTATAAAAGAGCTCACCACATTGATCCTCTCAAGAAGAGCAAAAATGTGCAATATCTTGGAGTACAAAGATATAAAAGTCATATATAGAAGATACGCCTCTTTATTCTTCATAGTAGGGGTTGACAATGATGACAATGAATTGATATCACTTGAGATAATCCATAGATTCGTGGAGCAAATGGACAAATTATACGGAAATGTGTGTGAGTTGGACATTATTTTCGGATTCACTAAAGCCTACAATACTCTTGACGAGTTGCTACTTGATGGTTACATACAAGAGTCAAGCAAACGAGAAGTTTTAAAGCGGGTAGGTGACCAGGATGAATTGGAGCATATGGACGAATTCGAGACTATGATAGCCTGAATACACACAGAAATTATTACAGAAATTATTACAGAAATTATTACAGAAATTTGCCAGAGGAACTTTTATTACGGACTTCACTCATCTCTAGTTATTGCCCTTCTGGTCTATGATGCTGATGAAATGACTGGTACAGCTTTGGAAACTAAACGAGAAGTCTTCGTGAGGATCACATGTACATCTATTGGATAACCACGTAGATCTGTCCGTTGGACACTGCAAGTATGGGGGATGTTCATATCCAACATCACGGAGCCATAATAATTCCGAAGGTCGCAAGTACAACAGAATAAAAAGCGTATGAATCGGGGCATCTCCCCATCTCTCATAATAGAAACCACCAGCTCTGTCCATGAACTCAAAGAATTCCCTGTATTCTTTTGAGCGAAACATGGAGAGTTTAGCCACTTCGAAATTGGACCAGAAGTGACATAAATTGTATGTCTTCTTGAGGTTGTCGTTTTCTACTAACGGTAGGAGTTCACCATTGAATGAATGCAGTGCTCTATAATCTTTGAATGTGTTCCACAAAGTTGGGATGGTGTTTTCGTACTCAAACATCGTTAATGTAAATGCATATGTCTTGTTAGAAGTGTCCATGTACTCAAATATGTCATAGTTGATATCACATAGAAGCCTAGTATCTGGTTCAAGGCGCCAGAAGTAATCATAATCATCGAGTAGTGGGTGCTCAAAGAAGAACCCTGAGTAGAATCGACACATATGACGATACAGTTCACTTGAACCATACCATATCCCTTGAGAATTTTGTTGGACCCATTTAGCTCTATTGACATCGATCCAAGAAGGATAAGACCAATGCTCTTTAGGAACCACCCCGAAACTAACGGTAGACAGTTTCAAAAAACTAGAAATCAGTTCTTTAAACGAATCTGTAAATTCTACATCATTTAAGAACACATAATCGTAATTATAACGATGATTGAAACGATTTTGAACCAGATCAATAGTTTGTAAAGTTTCTAGTAGATCAGAATTTCGACATAATACTAAAAAAGTTGCCCTGAATGACTTTGCAATAGTTAGTGGTAAAACTAGAGCCGCAGTAAACAAAAGCGACCCTAGCATAAGTTTAATGAGAGCGCGCCTGCACCGATCCACGTTTATGATGGATGGTAAGCGGAAAGCGGTTAAGTCACTACGCATTTTCAACACGGATGAGGAAGCACGTGTAGATTCTAGTCAACAAGAAGACACTCAGGATCCTGAGTTAAGGACTATGGGTGGATTTCCTCTTAGTATTGAACTAAAACCATTTAAAAACAAAGTTGGTGGTCATACTGCTATCTTCAAATTTAGTGAAAGGGCAGTGTGTAAAGAATTGAATAACAATGAGGATAAAGTGTATGAACTTATTGAGGAGTTCTACAAGCCATTACTTGAATTTGTACCGAAATATATTGGAGTTCTTAATGTTAGATACTCATCAACTGGTGATGATGTAAATGATATTACAGTTTTGTTTGAGGATAACAAACATATAATTCCTAAACTAGTCTCTAAGGGTCCAGTTGGCGGGTTAACGAGGATAAACTCAAAATTTCAGAATGAGGTCTTTAGTGAATTCTTAGATACGAAGCAAAAATTTGCTGTTAATCTTAATTTGTATGAAGCAATTGAATCTTTTATCTTACTTGAAGATTTAACTTGTGATCTTGAGAAACCATGTATCATTGATCTAAAAATGGGGACACGTCAATATGGCATCGAGTGCCTGAATGCAAAACGTCAGTCACAACAACAAAAGTGTGCTGAAACAACATCGAGAAACTTGGGAGTAAGAATTTGTGGTTTGCAAGCATATAATGTTACTAACAATAAGTTTACTATTCATGATAAATACTATGGACGTAGAGTTCGTGAAGGTTCGGAATTTGCATTACAGTTGGTGAAGTTTTTAAATAATAGTGGTCATATTTATGATATCCTAATCAAGATACCACAAATTATTGGTAAGCTCAAAAAGCTCCAACAGTTATTTATGAAATTGAATGATTTTTTCAGACTTTATGGTTCATCAATTTTAATCATGTATGATGGACTCAGCAACAGCAGCATTAAAGTTAAATTAATTGATTTCGCTAAAACAATTATTACAGATGATGTATCAAAATTCTCATCAGCACAAGCAACATCATGTTTCTTACCTCGAATGGATGTACAGAAAGATTATGGATATTTGAAGGGGATTTCCAGTCTTATTAACTATTTTCAAACAATTTTTGAAAAACTATCTTGCATTGCCATTGATGACCTTAATGAAACACAACTACTTCAGAAAATTCAAGAGAACAAGCATCAATTTATGACAACATTTAACGATTCAATGTTAGTTGATGTTAATTTTAATTACAATTACGATTACGAAGATTATATAAGTGATTAATGTATACTACACCGGGAAATTTCTGTTGACACAACAACAGTGTTGCGGGCAGTGTCGTGTATGGAAGCATAACACAGTGTTCATGCCCGATTGGTGGAATGCCATAAAAACAGGTAAAAAATTCCAAAAAAAAAAGGAACACCACCAGAATCCCAAAAATCACGTAAACAACAAGCTCATCAATTTAGTGAACGAATTGATCACTATCAATCAAATATAACTGAAAACCCCAGACAAGAAAAGTCTTGTGACAGATCATACCTGCATAGATTTTGAGATTACAGCCCTGAAATAACATCTGACATTTGACGTGTATGAACAAAGAATTAGCATTGCGGGATTTTTGGTAAAGTAACTGCATTGGGATAAAAAAAGGTCGTGGATTTTAGCATAATAAAAACTAAAGTATTTAAAGCTGTAATTCCCAGACGAAATCATAATCCATTAAATTATAATTTATTTGTTTTACAAATTTTCAGGTCTTTAACGAGGTCCCTTGTGGTTTCAATTTTGCGCTTTTCAAGTGTTACCCTTTATTTGGTATTATTAAGTTTATTCTTCCCTTTAGCTGTGTTTTGTAACATGGCTTTATAATATCAAATACCCAATTTCATTAATCTGAGGATGTCAATCATCAGCTTATATAAAAGAAAGTCTTCTTCTTCAACTGCTTCTTTGTCAAGCTCTTCAAGTAAATCAGTTACTTTGAGCAATTGTGATTTTACAAAATTCGATGAGAAGAAAGATTATAATAAAAGATGCAGTTTAAAAAGATTATCTGCTAGTGGTAAGAAATGCCCAACTTCTATCACTTTTTGTTTAAGTAAATAATGTAATAATTAATGTATTATAGGCGGTTTACCGTCCGGTGGTTAATTATGTTGTACTCGCTTTTTACTGGTTAATTTTGCGAAATGTTCTATTGTTACTCATCAACATTTACATTACATTTGGGGAGTTGGGGAATTAGCTGTGCGATTAAATGTAGAATCTCGTTCCATTGACTCTAGAAGTAGATTGAACTAATTAATCATTTTATTCTACCAGGCTAGAGAGTACGATATTACTAGGGAAATATCATCCGGCACTATCGATCAATTTGTCCTGGTTGTAACGATAAAATTTTTTCCTCACCGTAATTGCTATTTATATTGATGGTCAAGACACGCTTTTTTTGCAGTCATTTGGTCACTTGGCTTCCCAACATATTTGCCACATGACTGACTAACAATTTGCCATACACCAGCCAATTGTCCCCGTGTGAGTTTCACGTATTCTTTGTAGTCGTGCCTTCAGCCACCTCCGGCCGTATTGACAGCGTTAGTGGAGAAATCCTGAAATTTGCTTTTCATCCAGTTAACTATGATAACACCAAACACAACCCATCAGCTAATGCCCGGCCGCCACTCCGCTCAGTACTTGGTGTCTGTCAATTGCATGTTTCATGGTTTAGAATACTGCATACAAAATCATCAACATGGTATCAGCGAGTTTCGCGTACCACCACTGTTTATGGATTTTGAAAAGCAAAGGGACTTGCTAATACAGGAGATTTCAAGCTCTATCAACTCCATTGTCAACAATCTCAATACTTTGAATAGATCCCTCAATAATTCTATTCAAGTGGGGAAAGAATTCGACAATGTTTCGAATTTATGGCAGAATTTCTATGCTGGTTTGGAAGAAACCAAGCCTGATGAGCCCGAGTCAGATGTTAGTCAACTGGAGACAACACCTGCATCTTAAGCATTAAGCTTTGAGTAGACTAATCAGTCTTGCTGGGGTATTTTATGTTTGTATGTAACGAATCAATTTTAACATTTCTGCTGAGTCCTGCTCTGTAAGTTTTCGATGTCTTGTTGACTCGGCTAAGAATATCCGAGAGTTTAGATTTACGGCTCTTTACCATCGAATTCGACTTCTTTTGTGCGTCTTTGAGTTGTGTCAGTTCAGGCTGCACTTGTTTTGGAGGAGACATTGATGAAGGTTTTGAAGTATCAGGTTTGTCTTGAATCACTGGCTTCTCTGCAGTTTGTTCTTGAATCACTGGCTTGTTTGCAGGTTCTTTGATGCCAGTTTCGTGTTGTCTGACTTTTTTTTCAGACCTGACACATTCTTTCTTCAACTCCAACTCCACAATCAATGCGCCATTGGACTCCAATTCACTCACACTACTACTATCCTTCGACTTATGTGAGTCTCCTTTCCTCTGGCTCCTTTGGCTCCTTTGACTGCTTCTAATATCGCTGGTTAGTATAATATCTTCCTCGCTATTTGACACAGCAGAGTCATCAGACTCTACGTCTTCAGTCACCAGTAGATGGACTGGCTTCTGTTGCGCTGTCCAGCCTAAGTTCAACTCGTCAAGCGGCGCTGGCCGTGACATTTAATGCGAATTGAGTTTGTTGATGTGAGCGTCAACTACGAAACTGTAAAATCAAAGAAAATCAAACACGCACAACTCTACTAAATTCAAGACAATGTCAAAGCCACAGATGAACTAGACCAACGCCCTCTTTTCTTCTTCCATCATCTGTTGTTTCTACAATCTTTCGTGTGTTATTTGAACTAGCTAACTGTTCAACCACTGTAGCACGGCTTCATGCTTTTAGAACGCGTTTGGTCTCTTGTAGTAAGCTCTATAGACAACATTAAGGTCAGCAGTGACACACTTGATCATCATCGGAGTGACTCGTCAAAGTACACAATTTTTGCACTCTCACTAAGTGTAAATTTTGGACGCACAAATCTTTACTTCAGTTCATTATCGTTCATTCCAATTCAAATTGCCAGTTCCGCTAAATTGGTTCGTGATTCATACGTCCAAAAGGCATTGATGTTTGTATTTCAAGAGACCCCAGCGTACATAGGAGGAAACATCCGGACCCCAGCTCCATTGCTTTTGGTTGTAGATGCCAATGATTCTTTATGATCAAAACTGGTTAGATTCACCCTGAACTAGAATTTTGGCGTTGTTTACGAGAGTCCGATCAACGCAACGTCATGATTCCGGCCCGTTCAGCTTACTGACTCGTTCTGTCATTAGACTCATTGGATGCGGATCGCTACAACGTCATTTAATCCGAAACTGCTTAATAGTGCATAACTATAAATACTTTTCACATCAATGCTGGTAATACTAGGCTTCCATGGGAATGTCCAATGTGTCACCGCATGTTAGTGTTACCAGGAGGTATGACTACGTGCTTCAAAGGAAATACTGGTGATATTGCTTGAACGATGAATTGAAGAGTATGTATTATCATTTCATTAACTGTTCCATTATACTAACTGAACTATTTATACAGTCTAATCTCTAGTATTTTACATAATTGCACACTTAGCACAAGCGTCTTTTTGTTCTTCTTTTGGTGCTGGTGCAACTTTTCTAGCTGGAGCTGAAGCTTCATCAACAGGAGTTTCAGCATGTTTTTCCACAGTTTTTTCAACAGCTGTATCAGATTTCTTATCAGAAGAAGCAGCTAATTCTTCACGAGCAGCAACGAATTTTTGTGCAAGTGGGTAGAAAGTTTTACCTTGAATACGGGCCACTTCTTTCTCTAAATCAGAAGGTTGTCTATCACCTTCACCAGCGTAACAAGCAGCACCCCATGGAGAACCACCATGAGGTTCCTCAATATTAACAAGAAGTGAGAAAGCTTGCCCGTAACCTAATGGGATGTAAACCATACCATGATTGACGAATAAACTTAAACTATTTCTTGCAGTCATTTCATTACCACCACCACTTCCAGTACTGATGAACATACCATAAGGTTTACCAATCAAGGCCCCTTCTTGCCATAAATCGAGAGTTTGATCCCAGTAAGCTTTCAATTGGGCAGGCATCGTACCAAATCTTGTAGAGATACCAAACATGAAAGCATCATATTCCACTAAGGTTTCAAGAGTTGCTTCAGGGATATCAGCAGGAGGTGGTACAGTATGCATTTTTTGTAAGACAAAATCAGGTAAGGTTTCAGGAAGTCTAAAGATATCAGCTTGACCACCAGCTTCTTCAATACCTTTCTTGATTTCCTGAGCCATTGTCAAAACATGACCCCATGCTGAATAGTATATAATTGCAGTTTTCATTTCCAGTTAAATTGCACTACCAGCGAATTCGATTTATAAATACAATTTCTGTTTGAAATGAATTTAATAATAATGAGGCTGGGAAATCTGCAACAATTAGTAAAACATTTGTCAGTTGAGAAACAAATCGGAAATGTGAATTAAGGAGATGAGATTTTATGCACAACTTTTAACCGTAATAGACTAATACCAAGACATTTACCCTCTAACACATTTCCGTAATCTACAAACGCACATGCTGATTACAAATAAAAATCAAGTTACTAACAAACAATTCGTTTTAGGTAGTTGCAAATTCTTAGTAATTCTTTTTTACTAAAAAAAAGTTTGTTGATACTTAGTTGAAAATTACTAATTTGAACTATTTAAGTCTGAGAAGTTCCTCACTCAAGTACAACAAATTAAATTAAAATGGCACCAAAAGTTGCAATCATCTTCTACACCACTTGGGGACACGTTTACGGTAACGCTTTAGAAGTTCAAAAGGGTATTGAACAAGCTGGTGGTCAAGCTGACCTTTTCCAAGTTCCTGAAACTTTATCTGAAGAAGTTTTAACTGCTATGCACGCTCCTGCTAAGCCTGATGTTCCAATTGTTACTCTTGACACTTTGAAAGAATACGATGCTTTCTTATTCGGTATCCCAACCAGATTCGGTAACTTCCCTGCTCAATGGAAATCTTTCTGGGACACTACTGGTGGCTTATGGGCTACTGGTGCTTTAGTTGGTAAACCAGCTGGTATCTTCGTTTCTACTGGTAGCGGTGGTGGTAATGAAGTCACTATCGTCAATGCTTTATCTACTTTAGTTCACCACGGTATGATCTATGTTCCATTAGGTTACGGTGAAGCTTTCAGCCACCTTAGTAACATCTCTGAAGTTCACGGTGGTTCTCCATGGGGTGCTGGTGCTATTGCTGGTTCTGACGGTTCAAGATCTACTTCTGAATTAGAGAAGGACCTCCACAGAATTCAAGGTAAGACTTTCTACGAAAGAATCCAAAAATTTTAGATGCTGTAATGAATTTTTAGATAAGATAAACATAAAGATATAGAAATACAATTAATTTGATTTCAGTTCATGTAAATGTCTATGGAGCTAAACGATAAAGTTTCCATGGATCTGAAGTGTTTTCTCTTCTAAATGTCAATCTGTCATGAAGACGACTGTCTCTTCCTTGCCAAAATTCGATCTCCAATGGCACAATCCTAACACCACCCCAGAACTCTGGGCACTCGATTTTCTCGACGTCTTTGAATTTGTCCTCGTTGGAATGCACAAGCTTCTCTAATTCTTGTCTGTTTTCAATAACTGTGGATTGAGGTGAGGACCATGCACCGATCTGACTACCTCTTGGTCTGACTTGAAAATATTTACTTGAAGTTTCTCTGTCCAATCTTTCCATGACTCCTTCCACCCTTACTTGTCTCTGTAAATGAGGCCAAAAGAAGTTCAATGCTCCAAACTTATTACTTCTGAAATCATTAGATTTCTTTGAAGTGTCCCAATTAGAGTAAACCACGAACCCTGTATCGTCCAATTCTTTGAGTAAAACCACTCTGCTCGAGACTCTGCCTGAAGGTAAAGACGCAGTAGAGAAGGTGGTTGCTTCTGGAAGTGCTGAAGAATCTGAGCTTGAATTCTTAGCATCATCAAACCATTTGTGAAATTGTTCAAGAGGATCTTGATCTACTTGATCTTCCGTTAATTGTCCTTTATTGTACTGATAAGTCTCTGGTGCAAATATCTTGGGTGCCATGCTGTAAAATCTAAAACTAACTCTATGTATTACCCCCGGTTTTAAATAGGAAACAATCATGAGACGTTGATAGGTGACTCTTTTTTCAGACTGACACGACTATTACCAATTATCATTATTCGTCATCATCATCGTCCTCAAAGTTAAAGGCAAACCCACCGGTGTTGGCAGTCAAGTTCTTCCACTTTGAAGTTTTGTTTTCGAGTTCTTGAAGTTTTTCAAGACTCACCTCCAAATCGTCTTTTCTATCGTTGAGTAAAAGTAGCTGCTGGAACAACTCAAAAACTGGAATCTGGGGTAAGTTTTCAATTTCTCCACAGTCCTCGTACACATTGATGTCGAAGTCATTGATGTGTTGGACGAAATCACTCAAAACCTGGTGAATTTTGGTCTTTTCACCTTCAGTTTCAATTTCTGGTAACACTTTCTCTATTACATTCATCAATTCATGAATCTTGAACCCACTAATTTGGTCAGGCTTGTTCTTGAAGAAGTTGAGCACTCGTGGTAACGTAGGCTTGGGAACAAAATTTTCAGTCAATGCAATACTGTCATCCAAGTTAATCACTAAATGCCACCATCCAGCAGGAACGTACAAACATTCACCAGGGAAACTAATTCCTATGAGAGCTTCTGGAATCTTGAGCACATCTTGATAGAACCCAGAGAGAAGCCACTCTCCAATCCCAATAGGCGACGTGACTTCACTTTCGTCCTCACTCATAATGACGCCTGGTGGTGTAATCGTTGGCGGGAGCATGATCCAAAGCTTCTTACCTTGAATGATAGTATTCCATGCACTGGTACTATTTGGATCTTTGTGAAAAGTAGACCCACTTCTCTCTGATCCAATTATAATCCATGAGTTATCTGGCCTGCAATTGACGTCTTTATACTTGAAGTACTTGAAATAATCTTGCTGAAAAATAGCTGGCGATTCGTACTGTGCTCGCAAATCCGACATGGCTTTACTGTTACAGTCGAACAAGTAAAGTGGGGATTCATCTTTGTTCACCTTGAGATATTCAAGGAATAAGTCTAAATTCCACTGCACTGATTCTTGAGTGAACTTAACTTTGGGATACTCCCTCCCCAAATGTTCAAACGTCCAAGATGGCCATCTCCCCTCCTCACTGGTCAATATGAAAGGCGAGTTGTAAAGCTGGTTGTTGAATTTGTCAAGTGTAATTGACAGTTCACTGTATCTTGGAATTCTATCTTCTGGATTTAACCCTTCATTTTTATTGTACTGTTCGCTCTCCAACAAGTTTCTGAACAAGTGTTTGAGATCAATGTTGGCGATTTGAAATGGCCTGTATAAGAGATCTGAGCAGAGTAAGTCGTCGTAAATTTTAATCTGTGCTTCTTCAGTGATATTGAGAATAGACTTTCTCCACGAACCTTTCCATTTGATTTCTGGTTTCATTTTCATGTAGAATCTCCTCCAAAAGTCCTCATCATATAAGAACGCATACAAGAACCGAGAGGTGGCACTCAAGTTTCGTAAAGCGTTCAAGTCTGTCACGCGGCTCAATATTTCCATTATGGTTTCATCATCGAGCGACGCTAAATGTCCCAATTGTTGATGTCTTGAACCGTATTTGGAGGGGGTTTGAAGTGCCAAGAACGAGTTACCTTGAGGCTTGACATTCAAAGGGTGCCTGGCCACAACTGACGTGATATGAATGATTTTAGGATCAATTTTACGTTTCTTTGGTTCAGTAGTCATCTCGCATCGCATTAAAAATCAAATGATCTGATTATGTATTTACATTATGTACAAGATTACTTTTTGTATTTCACTTGTTTCGAGTTGAACAAGATAGACTCTTCACGTTGAGGAACCCATTTCTTCTCTTTTAATCTTCTTTCGTATTCACTGACCCTTTTTCCAGGGAAAACAATCTTCTTATCAACAGAGTCCATGTTAGTTGTAGGGTCAAAGATTTCTCTTGTAGTGTTCTTTATTGACTTGACAAACTGCTTAATTTCAGCAAAACAATTCATGCACATGAAATGGGACCTTTTAACAGCACCACAAGCAGGACATCTACCCAAATTTTGAAGTGGTTTGATCTTCTTATCACCGGATGCATACAACTTGGTTCTTGTTCTTGAATATGAAGGCTTTTTCTTAGGCACTGCCCTTAAAATCATCCCGTTATCTATGAGGAAAGGTGGTAAAATATCTCTGAAAATTGGAGCTGTTGCTAAAGGCCATGATATCCTCAATACCGGTAATCCTAACACCGGGAATCGAGGTAATAACATCCCCATACTGACACCCAAGCTCATTAATGTAGTGAAAAAATTGAGAAAATCACCTTGACACGACATTCCTCAGTAATTCTCACTTAAAATTAACATTGTTGATACGCGTACAAACAAACCAAAGTAAATCACAATGATTCAGCCTCAAAAATATGTTGGTTTTGATACTATCACTACTCAAATTGAAAACCGTTTGATTAAACGTGGGTTTCAATTCAATATCATGGTTGTTGGACGTAGTGGACTCGGTAAGTCGACACTTGTTAATACCCTCTTTGCGTCAAAATTGACGACCACAAGTGGACGTCTTTCACCAGAAGAACCAATAGAAAAGACAACAGAAATTAAAGTCACTTCACACACTTTAGTTGAAAACAATGTTCGTCTTAATGTCAACGTCATTGATACACCAGGCTATGGAGATCAAATCAATAATGAAAAATGTTGGGAACCTTTAGTGAAGTACATCAAGGAACAACACTCACAATACTTGAGAAAAGAGTTAACGGCACAAAGAGAAAGACATATTCCTGACACAAGAGTTCATTGCGTCTTATATTTCATTCCGCCAAACAATCAACACCTTAGAAGTGTTGATGTTCAATGTTTGAAGAAATTAACCGAAATTGCAAATGTTGTTCCTGTTATTGCTAAAAGTGATTCATTAACTATAGATGAACGTTCAATTCTTAAGAAGAGTCTTCAAAATGAGTTTGCCAAGTACAACTTCAATTTTTACCCTTACGATTCAGATGATTTATATGATGAAGAGAAACAATTGAATGAAGATATCAAATCATTGATTCCGTTTGCAATTGTTGGATCTGACAAAGATATTGTTGTTGATGGTGAAACTTTCAAAGGTAGAAAGACTAAATGGGGTTCGATTAATATCGAGGATGTTAGTCAATGTGAGTTTGTGTTTTTAAGAGATTTCTTGACTAGAACTCATTTACAAGATTTAATCGATACCACATCATTAAACCACTATGAAACTTTCAGATCCAAACAGTTGATTGCCTTAAAAGAGAATGCTAGTAATTCTAACAGGCAATCAACTAATGTTAACTCAACTGTTAGTGCTCCAGCTAATGACATGAAAACTGCTCAGTCCAACGGTAGTATTGCTCAAAAAGTATGATTAAATAGAAATTGAATAAAGAAATGTTACACACAGGAGATTGTCTCTATCTCATGTCATCGTCTGGTGATAACATCGATTGAGTTTTTTGACACATTTCATTGTGGATGAAAAAATACTCCATTTTTAATCAAAATAGATTAAAATGTAAGGCTCTGTACAGGTTTCAAACCAATTAGCTCCAAGAGTACCGTGAAAGGGTAAGTAATTATTTGTGATTAGTTTGTGGGAAAGAACTTGCGGCTGGTTCAGTTTAGTATCAAAGTACGTGATTTTTTATTGATGATTACATTTGTTTATGGAAGGGGGAAATATAGAGTCTATGGATGATAAAATTGTGAGTGCAAAGAAGGAAGCACGTTATTTATATAATGAAGTTGAAGCAATTAGAAAACAAATTAAGGATAAAACTCTAAAGGAAGCTAGTCAAAAATTACCTGCAATTGCCAATCATTCAGTTAATCCGAAACTATTCAATAAACTTGAAGGACACCAGAACAAAATTGCCCAGATTCAATGGACTAATGATTCCAATCTGGTTGTAAGTGCATGTCAAGATGGTTATATGTTAGTTTGGGATGGAGTTACTGGGTATAAGAAGAAAATAATTCAGTTAGAAAATCCATGGGTATTGACTTGTGGAGCTTCTCCAAACAACAAGCTACTATCATCAGGGGGACTCGATAATAATTTAACTATCTATAAAATTGAGTCAGACTCTCTTCAGAGACAACCTGACTACTTTTACCAGAACATTCAACATGTGTTTAAAGGTCATACTGCATACATAAGTGATTGTAAGTTCTTAAGCAACAGCCAATTGGTTTCAAGCTCAGGTGACATGAAGTGTATACTATGGGATTTGGAAAAAGGGTTGAAAAGTACAGAATTCATTGATCATACCGGTGATGTATTGTGTCTTGATACATTCAGAGACTCCAAGAGTGTCTTTCTAAGTGGAGGGTCTGATGGGTATTGCAAATTATGGGATATAAGAACTGGTAATTGTGAACAGAACATATTCGTCTCCAATTACGATGTCAACACCATCAGAACCTTCCCAGACAACAACTCATTCACAACAGGATCTGAAGATGGAATTGTCAAGTTTTTTGATTTGAGGTCAGACTGTGAATTGAACAACTACTCAATTGCCAGTGAGTACAAGAGATCTCAAGCACCACCCACGAGTTTTATGTCGAAAAGGGACAGTTTTGCATCTATCAACTCACTTGATGCAATAAGCATATTATCTGTTGACTTTAGTCATAGTGGAAGGCTACTCTATGTCTGTTACTCCGATTTCGGCTGTTTAATATGGGACACACTCAAAGCACAAATTGTGGGATCAATTGGAGGACATTTGAATAAAATTAGCCAAGTTAGTATAAGCCAAGATGGGATTGGAATTTGTACAGCATCATGGGATTGGACCATGAAAATCTGGCTGTTTTAATATAGACTATATAATTGTATCAATACATCATTTATTTGATCAAGTTATAAAATATTAAATTTCACCAGTTTGCTTCTTAACATAATCCCATAAACTTTTCAATAAAGATTCTGGTAAAGTATACAAGTCCATAGTAAATTCACCATTATCAACATCATTTTTGATATTCATTTCATTGGTTTTATTATCAGTTACCATTTGCACAATAACAATGAGATCATCTTCATTTAATTTTGTTAAGCCATTTGCAAGTTTCTCTAAATCAATCGAGCCTTTGAAAGCATTACCATTTGAGTTTCTTGCCTTCTTGAGTTTATTACTTGCATTATTTATTTCATCATTCTTTCTTTTAGTTAAATCTTCTGAGGGTATTTGACCACTTTCACTTAATAGTTTATTAAGGATTGATGATTTATTTGTTGGGATTGAAATTGTATGATCAATAACATATTTTTCTTGCAAGAAATTCAAGTCATGATTGAATTTACGTTCACCTAATTTACCATTTAATCCAACTAAATGAACAGCTATTGGAATATCAAATTCACCCCATCCTTGTTCTTCAATACGGAATGGTGGTGTTTTTAATGCTCTTGTTGGATTAGCAAATGTTGGATGTAAAGTATAAGTAACTTTATCCAAAATATTTGCAGGAATTTCATTGCCCTCTTGGTTCAACATGGAAATTGAAATAGACCATTTCCTAATAGGATAATTCTCGACAGGTGGTAAATCTTTAAGAATGTGTTGTTCTGTAGTTACTCTGATGACTCTTTTCACCTGATTGTTAGTTAAGTTCAATTGGCTTATCCCTCTACTTACTTCTGACATTGTTTGTAAATTCGACACCGCGATTGGATTTTTCATCTCAACCCTTTGATACTCTTGCCACCTTGACTCGTCTTTCCCAGAGTATATGTGCTACGTAGTTGTTGCGAGTGGTTCCTAGGGATATCGTTCGATGTATGGTGGCATTTGTGTGGATTTTTGTGATCAAATGTCAAGTTTTGAATGGTTTGTAGTTGACAACGAGCTCAATTGGTCTTTAACTGTATCTGTCGACAAGCACCTACATCTCTAGTGTTGAGTGAAACTATAGCTAATCATTCTAGTTCTGCTACTGATCAAATTAGCATAAGTAATGACCACAATAACACTGGCAGTGATGCCCCTAAAATTACGGCATTATCACGGTAGAAATTACGTCCGTGAGTATGCACACCAGTGAACACCTTACTGAACTTAATTCCCAGCTTCATTCCTTTGTAAACTGCACTGGAAGTAACGTTCAGTGACAGAGTGTTTGATTTTGCTTCTTCAGCCAAGCGCATCTCGCTGGGGTTAAGAGACTCACTAACGTGCAGGTTGGGTACCCAAGGTGTAAGAATCTCTGACTCAGCCGCAACATGTGTTGGTTTTGATCTGGTTTCATGAAAAGTTACTGGCACAAAGTTTCCTAAACCAGTTGGGAGCAGTACAAAAACACTGTAATTGTATGTTGTGGTGCATGTAGGATTAGGAACTCCATTGTTGATCAGGGAAAAGGCAACCCCAGTGGAATTCCAGTTTTCTACAGCAGCACAATTTGGGTTTCCAGAACAGTTGAGCCCTTGTTCATTTCCCCACGATACTCGGTACCCCTGGTGATCCAATGGAAACACCTGCGTAGAATAGTTGCTGCTGGTGTGAGTTTCTGAGTGGTGTTGAGGAGAATGGTTCACTTCAGGCACTATTATCGGGCTGGTATTAAGTAACTCCGAAGAAGTAAGTAAAGGGTCATGCAGGAGAATAGTTTCGATGGGGCTGTTCGATTGTGTTGCCCGAAAGAAGACGCTTGGCGAAGTGTAATCACTGGATTCCACTGCTGGCTGAAATGTGAGGAGATCTGAAGGGTTCGTAACGTAGATAACTTTTGTTAGAGTTACAGTTGTTACCAGAACTGAATGGCAGTTCACCACTGATGACAAGATCCAAATGAGTAACACTAACATGGTGGAGCACAGTGATCGATTTGAGTGGTTACAAAATTGGGCTACTTGTAAATTTACTAACCACAATAAGAGAATATGAGCATGACAAACAACAAAAAGAGAGTGAAAGTCGTTTCCATGGACGTGGAGAACTAGTGGCATAAAGAAAGTGTTGAAAGTAATGAAGTGAGATATGCAAGGCTGATTGTGTGATATTATGGTTTAAACAAGCCCCAAATTAGTCTGCGTCGCTTACAGGCACCATTTTAACAATTCAAATACGAATTAAGGTCACCCACTAACTTGTTGAGTGACTTAGTTATTGAAATTCCAAATATGGTACATAGTCTCCATATTACAGATGTGGGAACTTGTGCTTGGTGAGGGCCCCAAACTGGAAGTAAGGTCTATGCAACAAAGCCTCCACTTAACCAGAAAAATCATTGTTGTGAATAATAACACTAGTTCAACGAGTGGATAGGCTGCTGGTTATTTCACTTGTTAAAGTTGACAGTTAACAATGGATGAGTTGGCAAGTACTATTCCGCAAACTGCAAGATTCCCAAAGTGGATATGGCAGCACACCTCAACAAATCCGTGTAAAGTTTCACTATTCGTATTTAAGGGCCACATATTCCAGTTTGAAACCAATTGACATTTATTGGTTGGTTCTTACCAAAGATCAGACATTTTTCACCAATACAGCTTGCTTATATTTTATCTTGCGGTGTTTGGCTCAATTGGGCAAACTAACTATCATACTCAACATTTCCTGTCGATTTTGAAAGGCTGAATTGGATTCCACACCTTTCAAATCTTACCATTTGGTTGTCAATTACGCCTTTCAGAGTTCTAGACTGCTTTCACTCGAAAAGTTGGTAATTGCCAGATTATTTTTTTTCTTGATTTGCAGTTGATTGCAGCAATAAACCTAAAAACCATAAAACTCCATCGACGCCTTACATTGTTTTTAAGACAATGAGTATTGTTGATATTCTGTCACCCAAGCCTTCAACATCTACTGAGCTGTCAACTTTGGATTCTCCCGTTCTAACACAAAATTTGTGTGCACCAACTTTACCTACCAAGTACACTAAACTGAGTTTATCAGTTGCTTCACTCGACAGTCTTACAAGTGAAGACCAAAGTTTTGATTCTGATCCCAGTGACTCGTTCATTCACCACTTCAATAAGAAACTCAAACGATCCAACAATCACAGCAATATCTTCATCCTTAACTCCATTAATCAAGTTACAGAGTTGTTAGACTATTACTATAATAGCAATTCCACACCAATTGCTACAAATTTATTCCCTTACTTACATGGTCTCTACAATTACCATCAAAGAGTCTTCTTCAATGATAAGTTTGTCAATACCCAACAGGATACTCTAAGTCTTGAAGAATACCAACATCTCAACACCTTTGAAATGCCGGAACTCCAGCACTTTAATTTAATGACCCTAAACACCGAAGACTCCGATCCTAACTTGATCAACTCAGTTTGTCTCGGGGATTTATTTGATTTTATGAATGTGAGTGTCAAATCAGATGGTGGTGACTTGAATAATAGAAATTATAAGCTCCAAATCAGATTAATGGCCCATTTGAGTAGCTTCCTTGTGTATAACAATAACTGCAACTTACTCCAGAACTTGAAGGTGGCTATCAATTTGTCCCAGTCACTAGAGCCAGACAGATATATTTACGTGTTGAATTTCAAGAAAGATAACTGGCAATATATTCCTGCTCATTTTACCAATGATTACAATTTCAAAGAGTTGAATCATTTGCCTGTTGACTCTGTTAATAACGAGAAGTTTCAGTGCAAGTTATTGAAGTGGGAGCAGAATCTCTTGTGGCAGAACAACTCCATGAAATGGTTCAATTCAAACATTTGTCTTGGGAATCTTATTGACTACGATTCAATTGTAAATAACCCCAACTCCTACAATTTTGATTTGATGATCAATTGTACAGAGCAAGTCGGGTTTCCTCGTGTTAAAGAGACAATACCGCAACATATTGATTTCCCAAGTAGCGGCAGCTATAACTATGAGACACTCACATTGGACGAGCTAGTAAGTTTTTTGAACTTACTTAAACATATACACAGAATTGTCAAGGACAATGGTAAAGTGTTCATCTTCTCTTTTGACGGGTTCACGGGGTTGTCGCTATTGACTGTAGCAATGGGACTTATGCTCACAAATTTGTCAATGGAGAGACTCATATTGGACATATATTCCAGTGACACGGGTGTTACTGGTGACAGCTTGAAGCTTTACTTCTTTAAAAGCGACCTCGTTTTCTTGAAAAGATTCGAAAGGCTCATCAAGTGGGCTAGAGAGTACCAAATTGACAAAGAAGAGCCCATTGAGTTTATGGAGGTACCTCTCGATTACAAACTAGACATACCACAAGAGAAGTTCGACTGGTTCGACTACTCTAAAGACAACAACTTCCCATGCAAGATCATGAAAAGGCTTCACTTAGGTTCGGCGCTCCATGCCAATCTGTTGACTATCTTGAATTGCTTGAAGTTCAAACGAGTGTTATCAGTAGGCGAGAGACCCTGGTGGCTCTCTAAAAATGCCACAAATGATACCAATAGTGAGCCAATACATTCATACCACAATGCTCAAGGAGAAGACATACAGGTGTACGTCTTTGATATTCAATTAGAGGAGTTGCCTCATTTAGAGACCCTCGTGTACATTAAAAACTCGAAGGATGATGGTAAAGATTCACTACTCCCATTGTTCATGAATAGTCCACCGCATATCCAAGATAAAGTTTTAGTGGACCCTGAAGAAGATGTAAAGACATTAGTTCACTGCAAGATCGGTGTTTCTAGGTCGGCAACCGTGTGTATTGCTATCCTCATGAAGTACCAACGACTCTCGTTAATTGAAAGTTATATGTTGGTGAGAATAAACCGATTCAATATCATAATTCAGCCAAATCTCCGGTTGTTTTACGATTTGTACCTTTATGAGGATCTACTCAACAAGCAAAGAGGAATCTTCAGAAGATCTCACACTTGGTGGAACTTATGTGATGAGATCTATAAGCTCAATAGTCTCTATATCAATGAGCAGTAATATTATTTAGTTCTTTCATACAATTTATACAGGTAGGTGAACCCATTCTCTGCGATCGATTCCGGTACAGACATGCCAATTTCATCAATGAGTTCTTGGTGTGACTTTTCAGTCCATTCACCATTTTTCAAGTCCCAGTTCAACCAGGTATCGATTTCAACCTTTTCTGGTGTATGAATTTCAGTCATGATGATCTTGTCTGCCATTTTAAACTTGAAGAAGTGGTTGTAGAGTTCGCTGCCACCTATGAGGAAAATTTTGTTCAAATTTCTTTCAGCTTTCAACTGTGCTAAAGTTGATTCAATGTCTTCAAGGCCATTGACATAAATCACATCATCACTATTGTCATGCTTGGTTCGTGTCACCACAATGTTAAGCCTATCAGGTAAAGGTCTGAACTTGGCAGGAATTGACTCCCAAGTCTTGCGTCCCATTATAACAGCGTTGGTGGTGTCAGCTGAGCTGAGCGAAGTGATCTTTCTAAAATTGATTATTTCAGTCTTCAATCGCCATGGTAGTTTGCCTTTGAGCCCAATGCCAAGCTCTGGCATCAAAGCTGCTACCATCATCGTGATCGGAGGACGCGTCATGTCACTGGTCATTGGAGATACCGCGAACAATCCCTTCATTACTATACAACATAATATTACAACGTCAGAAATCACTTGGCCTTAGCCTTGGTAGCCTTCTTGGAAACAGTGGCTTTGGTAGCTTTGGTGCTGGTGGATTTAGCGACAGCTTTTGGCTTCACATTTGCTTTTTTGGTTTCCTTACTTGGTTTGGTCACTTTAGCTTTATCAGTCTTGGCCTTGAGTACCTTGGGCGTGGCCTTAGTATCAGATTTTTCGGTCTTGGCTTTGGTTGATTTAGAATTGGTTTCAGCTTTAGCTTTGGATGCTTTAGGTTTAGTCTCACCCTTGTCTATAGGCGCAGCCTTGGCCTTGGTCTCAGCTTTAGGCTTAGGTGCAGCTTTAGGTTTAGGTGTAGCTTTAGGTTTGGTGTCAGCTTTGGCCTTAGGTGTAGCTTTTGCTTTGGTGTCAGTCTTGCCTTTGGGTGTAGCTTCTGCTTTAGGTGTAGCTTTTGCTTTGGTGTCAGTCTTGCCTTTGGGTGTAGCTTCTGCTTTAGGTGTAGCTTTTGCTTTAGTTCCAGTTTTGGCTTTCGTCTCAGTTTTGGCTTTAGTCTCAGTTTTGGGTTTAGTTTCAGCTTTGGGTTTAGAGGCAGCTTTCACTTTAGTTTTAGGCTCAGCCTTGACCTTAATCTTTGGCTCAGCCTTAGGTTTAGTCACTTTGGATTTGGTAGTAGTTGTCTTTGGCTCTGTTTTGGGTGCGGCTTTAGTCTTCACTTTCAGATCTGCTTTGACTTTAGGCTTTGATTCTGCTTTAACTGCCTTGGATTTCGAAGCAGTTGTCTTTGATTCAGCTTTTTGCTTGGGCTGGGTTTTCGTTTTAAGTTCAGCTTTGGGTTTACCCTTGGCCACAGATTTACCCTTCAAGTCAGTTTCTAAATCTTTAACCTTGGATTCGATCTTAGCCTTTGTTGATGATTTAGTCTTGGTGGGAGACTTTGATCTCGTTGGTTTGACAACTTTCAGAACCACGGGTTTCTTTGTCTTGATCAACTTAACTGGACCTGAAGGGCCTTTAGGTTGAGTAAAATCACCAGATTCAACACCTTTTCTTAATGCACCATTGAATAATGAATCGAAATTGGCAGCCTGAACGCCGAAGTTTGCTTGTACATACTTCTTCAACGCTTGACGACTGTTGGTTAATAAGATTTTAATTAGTTGTGATACATACGAAGAACCAGTCCTCTCCTTCAAATGTATAAGAGCAGATTCAATCATGTCTAAATGTTAATAAATATCAAACAAGTATCATCATACCTCTGTAAGTCAATTTATTTGGCACATCGGCCTTGACTTTGGATTCTGTAACCATTTAACAAAGTAAAACAGTAGGGAAAAACAAAACAATGATTTGTTTATTGATAAGAAGTGAGCGCGAAACCTAAAAAATAGGGCCAATGACCGCGTAAGTGTAGTACGAGTGCGGGACTAAATTGGCTGCTATGATTTACTGTTGTTATAGTGAAATGGTAAATTAAATTAATTGTGATTAAATCTCTAAACTGTCTATTGTACAATGAAGGTTACCTCCTTCCCAAATCTTAGTGTGTCGCACACCCTCCCATTTCATCAATTGCTACTAAGCTATTTACATTAAGGACACACTTCGTGCTCTTTCCACAAATGATACTCATCTTCTTCAAAAATGATCCGTTTATCCTTTTCATTACTGTAGTAATCCAAGTAATTTGCGAACAACACCACCACGGCAAAATTTTTAAGACCATCGTCATCTTTTTTCCCATCTACACCACGCTTGATGGAATCTATGATTTTCTGTTTTTCATCAGTCATTTCCGATTTGGGTGTAGGTTTCCTGAATGAACGTTTAAGGTCACGAGACATGTTATCCCATTGCCTTTTCCATTCTTGTTCCCATTCTTCATCTGATGGAGGTTCATAAGTTAGATTGGAGATATTATTCAAACTTGTGAATGATAAGTTCTCATTTTGAGTAAATGTGGCTAATTTACCAAGTAGCTTTGGTGAGACTAGATGATGCCCTATTGGAGTATGTTGTGGATCCTTTGGTTTGAGTAAAGATTCAACTGAATGACTTTTAACTGGGGTGAAATTAAGACCATCTTCCTCCTCATCACTCTCAATGTCACTTTCACTGCTATTGACGTTGCTTCGAACCAAATTTATTGGTTGTATGCTGGATAAATCTACTTTTGGTTTGTGTTGATCATCAAGTAGTTTAGCTGTACCTCTAAATCTGAATTGCCTTCTAACATTTGGCAAATAGAAAACTGCTTCGAATTTATCATTATTAAGAAGTTCAGTATATTTTTCCATTCGTTTATCAGTAGTTAACGTTAATACATTATTCGTTTTATCATCAAAAAGGAACCCTCTAAACACAACTGTTCTTGTACAGGGATAACCTTGTTCTGAAACAGTCGAAAATTGAAATAAAACTGGTCCTTTGCCACCTAAAGACTTTTCTTCTTCAAGACTTGAACTAAATAATGGTACCCAACTGGCCAAGTATTGATTTTGAACCATTCGTTAATTTGAGTTTATGTAATTTGAATAATTTCGTTAATTGTTTGATCTCACTGGCCAATTTATTGATGTTTCAGTTTCAGTAACTTGCAAATTCAATGTTTGTAAAATAACTTTTGCCTCGTGGGATTGATTACTCAAATTATCGATGGCCGATTTTTTTTGTTGGTGGTGTATATAAATAATGTAGCCGAATTTCGCAAGCAGCATAACTAATTCAACAGTCACGAGATGGACCACTGAAATGCGTTGAGAACTATCAATAATTGTTATGCTGGTCATAGAGGCTCCGAATTCACACCATAACAGGAATTGGGTACTCTGGCCGAGCGGTCTAAGGCGCCAGGGTAAGGTCCTGGTCTCTTCGGAGGCGCGAGTTCGAATCTCGCGGGTATCACTATACCTAATACCAGCAATTCCTTCTTTTTTTCATTTTTGTTTGTCTGGGATTTCTGTTACTGACTAATTATCATGTGGCGTGTTATCTCAGTCCCCTCTGGGTAAACTACTTTATCGTGTGATTTTTTTTTTTCATTCCATTACAGTCTTTAATTTAACTATTACATTATCACACAGCATCTGCTTTTGCTCTTTTCAGTTTGTGCTAGATTTGATTGTTTGGTTCTCACATTTGATTCCTTGGATTCTTGTAGTTTCTCTGGTTGTTGTTGCTGTTGTTGTTGTTTTTGTAATTCTTTTTGTTGTTTCTTTTCTGCGCTTGCAGCAGCTTCTTTCCTCATAATTTGTCTAACAACATCAATAAATGCTTCATCAACATTGGTTTTGTACATGGCACTAGTCTCATAAAAAGGTACCATCCCCCATTGTTGACTCAATTTAACACCATCTTCAAGGCTAACGACTCTATCATTTTCCAAATCACTCTTGTTCCCAATTAACACCATTGGTACATTATCTGAATCTTTTATCCTCAAAACTTGCTCTCTTAACGCTAACAACTCCTTCATAGAGTTCTCATCAGTAACTGAATACACAAGCAAAAAACCTTTCCCACTCTTAATGTATAATTCTCTCATTGCAGTAAATTGAGCTACACCAGCAGTGTCAAGGATCTCTAAATCACAAGCTCTACCATCGATTTCGATTTGCTTCCTGTAAGAGTCTTCAATTGTTGGATCATAACTTTCTACGTAAACGCCTTGTACAAATTGCACTGTTACAGACGATTTACCCACACCACCAGCACCTAACACCACAATCTTATAGTCTTTAGTTAGTACATTACGGTTGATGATAGTTGAAGTTGTTTGCAAACACGTTTCCAAGTTACAAACACGTCTTTACGTACCTCTCATATTGATTTGTTGTCGAATTGACGAACAATAAAAATCAACTGAGAATGTAACAATGTCGTAAAACTAACTACTACAGACCAATTATCATACCTTAAATTTCTCTCATACGAATGGCAACATCTACTACGTCATCAGTCATCTACAACTGACATCTAAACCAATAGATCTGACAATCTTCAGTATCACCACTAATCTCGTTATCTGGGGTCAACCGCGTCAGTTAAATGTCGCCCGACATTAGACCTGCTAAGTACAAATTGGCAAGCTCAACTATAAAAGTTGAGGGAATTCTCATGTGCTCTCCGTCGAGGTCGAAGAAATCTATACGATCGTTTTCATGTAGCCATTTGAGACCGAGCAAATCGTACTTGTAGATATCAGTATACCTAAATGGGATAAGAGTTTTGTGCACCAGATCCACGTCAAAAAACTGGCTGCTCTCTTTGGGCACTACCGTTGTGTCCTGGTTGAACTTGACCATAACAAACTTGTTGAGTGATTTCATTCGTTTGATGTAAGTTTGATTGACGCTGTCAATACGTTCGTTATTGATGTCCACGAGAAAATTAGAGTGAAATAAATAATTGTCGTAGTCAAATGGGTCTCGATAGTATTGCGCCGGTATCACTGACGTCTGTACAGAGTGCCACCATATTTGTCTCTTTATTACCTCGTTCCTACGACGACAGAACCAGTCTCCTTCGTCGCATGGTGGTAGGTCCATTACTCCCATATGTGGAGACCCAAATGTTATCAAATTGTTGACTTTGGCATCTGCACACCGCTCAACAAGCCCTCTGAGAAAGACGCCTCCTTGTGAGAGCCCAATGGCGTCAAATCCACGGCTCAATTGTTTGATTTGCTTTATTTGGTCGCATGCAATATCAATTTCCTTGTTCATGTCGCCAAAATACGACTTTTGTTCGTCCCGGGATGGATCTTCGTCGATGTAAATGGAATGAATGAAGATAGTTGGATGAATCTGGTTGATTATACCAATCATGTCTCGAAGATGTGACGAATTGTAATTATCACCAAGTCCATGCCAAACCACCAATGGTCTGCGATCATCGTAAATTCCCTCGCTTCCGAACTTAGCCAGTTCCGTAACAACACCACCCTCTATATGTGGCGTGTCTGGCAGTACACCAAAGATGCTGAGTATTGTAGCAGCTGACGATAAAAGTGAAGTCACTATCATTGTCTCCGCATTCTTTGGCACGACTTTTGCTCATCGCTATGGCATCACTACAACTTGATTCAGCAGAAGTCCGTCGAAGCATCAAGGCATTGAAATCCCACTGTAAGACGCCGGTGGCGGTATATGTGACCATCAACACAAAAGCTCCATGGCTAAAAGCTAAAGATTACATTCCTAGAGTTATACCATTAGCACATCCTCTTGACAAACTTGAAAACAAGAGTGTTCTACTCGTTACCAAAGACCCCTCTACACCGTACCGTGGTCCTCTTACAGAAAAGAACTCGCCAACTGAGGACGTTTTCAATGAAATTTTCACCGTTTCTAAATTGAAGAGAGCAGCATCGAATCCTGGTAAGCTTTCTAAACTCTTCAAGGAATTTGATATAGTAGTGGCAGATCATAGAGTGCATAAGTTGTTGCCCGATATACTTGGGGCACAGTTCTATGTTAAGAATAAGAAGGTCCCTTTTGTTTTACATATGGCACCACCAGATCCTAATGCAAAACTTGTCAAGACAAGTAAATCACATAAACTAAAGGACGAGAGGTGTGAACCTAAATTTGTTAAAGCACAAATGAGAAGCATTGCCAAGAACACATTCTGTATTCCACCAGCTAATGGAACTTTTGCAGCAATAAAATTTGGTTTCAGTGATTGGCCCTACGAAAACTTGCAAAGTAATCTACAAGCAGTGGTTGATTTCTTAATGCAAACCAAATACCCATCTGGTGGAATACTCAAAGGAAAAATCATAGAGAGTATTGCCATTAAATCTAGTGATAGCATAAGTCTTCCTGTTTATAAATTGACTACAGATCAAGACAGTGAAACCGATAGCGAAATCGATTTCTAACCTTTGTACAATAAATATTTTATCTGATCGAGAAATTCTCGGAATTGACTTGTGAATGGAATCTACACCAGGGTCTGTGTCAAATTCTAATAATGACACTAACCGAGGACCCGTTGAAGTAGATGATACTGCAAACAATACACACTCAATTGCGGCACCTCCACCGTCTTATTTCGCTTCAACTACGATTAACAATTTGGCACCTGCTGGTTTGCTAAATTTCCTTCACGACTTCGAACAGGATGATGATGAAACAGAGCAAATCGAGCACTTCAAGTATAAACAAGAGCTTGAAAGGAAACTTACTGTAACTTCAATCATTGGGTTGGGATTTTCATTGATGGGTGTGCCATTCGGAATTTCTTCCACTCTTTGGATTACCCTCGTGGATGGTGGCAACGTCACTATGTTGTATGGATGGCTCATAGTCACATTCTTCTCCCTCTGTGTTATCCTCAGTCTCAGTGAAATCATCTCCAAATATCCCACTGCTGGTGGTGTATACCATTTTAGTGCTTTATTGAGTAATGAAAAATACTCTTCAATAGCATCATGGTTCACAGGATGGTTCTTGATTATAGGAAGTTGGACATATCTTGTATCAATTTTGTTCTCAGGGTCTCAATTCATCCTCCTGGTTTTCGGAATCAAGAACTCTTACTACAAAGAAGATATCTTTCTAGTGCTTGCAGTTTATATACTGCTATTGTCATTTTGTGCAATCATCAACTTCAAATTCTCCAAGTACTTAGAGAAAATCAACAGAGCTTGTATATATTGGTCAATCTATACTATCTTGGCCATCGATTTGTTGTTGATTTTTTTTGCAAAGAGAACCCATTCAATCAAAGAGATTTTTACATCGTTCGATAACTCAAGATCGGGATGGCCTGCCCCTTTAGCTTTTCTTGTGGGACTACTGGGATCGTCCTTCACCATGACTGGTTATGGTATGTTGTTCTCTATGACGGATGAAGTAAAGAACCCTGAAAAGAATATGCCAAAAGGTGCAATTTCAGCTATATTAATCACTTCAGTCAATGGATTGATTTTCATTTTACCTATTCTAACAATTCTACCGGACCTTAGTGTTCTCTTGGATGCTACGCCTGAGATCATGCCCATTGACTTGATCTTTAAATTTTCATTCGAGTCGTACATTATTTCATTCTTATTAGTCCTCCTCTTGATAGGGACTGTTATATTTCAAGGAATTGGATCAATGACTACGGCTTCAAGAACCACATATGCATTTGCTCGTGATGGTGGATTACCTTACAAGCAAATTTGGACAACAGTTGATTCAGTTGAGGAATCAGTCATGCCTAAAAATGCTTTATTCTTGACTTTAGGTATCAGTGCAATTTTACCATTTATTGCTCTTATTTCTGAGTCAGCATTCAACTCATTCATGAGCTCTTCAGTGGTGACTTTGACTCTAGCTAATGGAGTTCCTATCCTATGCTTGATGTTGAACAAGAGACAAAAAATCAAGGGAGCAGCGTTCAAGTTGAGGTATGTGGGATGGATAATTAACTCACTTTCGTTGTTTTGGGTTTGTCTCCTGGCGATCGTGTTATGCTTGCCCCCAGTGATCAAAGGATTAACATGGAGACGGATGAATTATGCCGTGGCAGTTATATTCGTGTTTGTAGGAGTTGCTAGTGTGGGATACAGACTTTGGGGGATGAAGAGTTTTGAAGGGCCACAAATCGATCACGACTACTTTGAGCTACACAACGTTGAAGCTCATGGACGGGAAGAGTTGCAAGCGCATGAAACAGATTTTGCTATTGGCTCAGATAATGACGAAGAGGAAGACACATTCGTTCCCAGATCAAGTGGGTCTGTTACGAGAGCTGCTGATGAAGAAATCACGGGATCAGGTGAACCTGATCAACATAGAGAAGTACTTTTCGAAGTATCTAAATAGATTTGTATATTAGTTTATTAGACATTACTTATAGAAATTGCTGAACAGTTAGTCAAATATTACCAGTTATGTAATTGCTGCAAAAAATATTAATAGAAAATAAACAGAACAAATATCATCAATCAGTTCCCCTATGATCAAACAATAACTCTACCAATCTTATAATCACCACGAATAAAACAGCCAGATTGTTTTCGTCAGATTACATCACAACGGGAAAAATCATGGTAGCGCCAAGATTCATCTCAAACGGTGAGAAAATCAATTTGAAATAAATTTTCATCACCAAAATGTCCGCTGACCACGCAAGAGATCCTTGTCCTATTGTGATATTGAATGACTTTGGAGGTGCCTTCGCCATGGGTGCTATTGGTGGATGTGTCTGGCATGGTATTAAAGGATTCCGTAATTCTCCTATGGGTGAAAGAGGTTATGGTACATTATCAGCTATTAAGGCAAGAGCCCCAGTTGTTGGAGGTAATCTTGGAGTCTGGGGTGGATTATTCTCGACTTTTGACTGTACTGTCAAAGCTGTTAGGAAAAGAGAAGATGCTTGGAATGCAGTTATCGCTGGATTCTTTACTGGTGGTGCTTTAGCTATTAGAGGTGGTTGGAAGCATACAAGAAATAGTGCCATTACTTGTGCTTGTTTATTAGGAGTTTTCGAAGGTGTTGGTATGTTGATGCAAAGAATGATGTCTCAGCCACCGGTGGCACCAGCTTATCCTGAAGAGGCCAAACCTTTAGCTGCTTAAATTCAATAATGAAATTCAACGATTAATGAGAGTTTCAAGATTTATGATCAATTAATTTTAACATGGTAATTGTAATTATTACCGACTAACTTGATTACTCTTAATTACCTTTATACTCACTTGTACATAATGTATTTTGTAAAGTTTTAAATGTCCCACTTTGGTTCGCATTTTAGTCATGTCTTATAACTTCCCATATAGACACAATTCAATAGGTGGTAGTTGGCATTTACCAAATCAAGAGCAACAGCCGCCTCCTCCCCCTAATAACGCACCAGGTTTCCGTAATCCATGGTATTATTCAGGTCATCAACCATCACTTGAATCCCCAAAACACCACAAAAGGTTCAATCAACTCCCCACGACTTATGAAGAACAACAACCACCAACACCATTTCAACCACCCCCAAGATCTGATAATCCTTTTCATTATGATAAAGATGCCCAGTTCTTTGACGCAAGACGTCAATCGGTTGCAATGGGTGCAATGCCTTATTACGATACTCGGCAATATTATCGCTCACCCTCAGTGGTACAATACAATCAATATCAACAAAATGTCGCTTATCAAAGGCTAACTTCTAAACGTAAACCTGCCCCCAGGCTCAATAAAGTCTACAATCGCTTGGATTTAAAACCAAAGATGCATACACAACCAAAATATAGACGGTGCTCCGTTAACTCAATTCATATTTCTCCTGTTAATGCTTTATCAGTTTACCTTACAGAAAGTTACGCTATTTGTCAACCAAAGAAATTCCAGTATTCTAGAAGCACGAATCCAAAGAGAGTGTTGACGAAACCATCTGATCCTAAGACTAATAATGGTTTCGATAATGAGGACTCTGATTATATTTTATATGTCAATGATATTCTTGGCACTGAAGATGGGAGAAAATATATTGTATTGGATCTACTTGGTTCAGGAACATTTGGACAAGTTGTGAAATGTCAGAATCTTGCAAATCAATCTGTTTGTGCTGTTAAAGTTATCAAATCAAAACCCGCTTATATGAATCAATCTTTGACTGAGGTACGGCTACTTGAATTTCTCAAAAAGAATAGTGATGGTAAACACTTCATCAAGCTACTAGACACATTCATGCACAAGGAACATTTATGTCTCGTTTTTGAACTTCTAGCTTCTAATCTTTATGAATTAGTTAAACAAAATCAATTTCAAGGACTCAACATGAAACTTGTTAAAGTTATAACCAGACAACTTCTTGAAGCCATGGCTGAACTAAAGAACTACCAAATGATCCACTGTGATTTGAAACCAGAGAATATTCTATTAGTCCAACCAGATAAACCTGAAGTTAAGGTTATAGATTTTGGGTCTGCATGTTTTACCAAAGAAACAATTTATTCATACATTCAGTCCAGGTTCTACCGGTCACCTGAAGTAATACTTGGACTCCCATACACTGAGTCTATAGATATGTGGTCACTCGGGTGTATAGTTGGTGAACTCTTTCTAGGATTACCAATGTTTCCTGGTACATCAGAGTACAATCAAATATGGAAGATTGTTGATATGCTTGGATATCCACCACGCCATATGATTGAAGTTGGAAAGAATTCCCTCAATTTTTTCAACAAAGTGCAGTCAGAGGGAGACCTCAAACCTTCATATCAAGTCAAATCATTTGAAGAGTATGTGGAATTTTTACGACAATCAAATAAAGAAGAAAAACTGACAAAAGAACAAAAAAATAAGGTTTACTTCAAGCAAAGATTATTGAAGGATATTATACTTCACTATAAGTTACCATCAAAGAAAATGACAAACTCAATGATCGATAAAGAATGTGAAGAACGACTTTTACTAATTGATTTTTTAACAAAAGTTCTTTCGCTAAATCCATTGGAGAGATTAACTCCACAACAAGCTTTGAAACATCCATTTGTTATGAATTTGGACTCTAATTCAATGCTTTCAATGTCATCAAATCTGTATGAACTCAATAATCGTCGCTCTGTCGCCGATTCTTAATACACTTAATGTTGTAATATTACACAAAAATTAATCAGTATCGTCAGTATCGCGAAACTTTTCAAAGTTTCGTTGTGTTCAACTGCATCATCTTCAACGACTAAAATTACAACAAGCCACTCATGAATGTTAGTACAAGTGCCTTAGGGGTCAGAAGAAGGAAAGCTAACAGTAATAATATTGATGATGAGGAGAATGCTGCATTACTAAAACTTGGATCGGAATTTCAGTTAACCCAAATTACAAATTCAGGACAAAGAGAACAATTAATTGCATTAAATTCATCTGAAGCTCGTTTGCTTATAAGAGCTGCTCTCAAAGGCCGTAAAAATAAAGGACAACCTATAACTGATGATGATGAAGAAAATGGTAAAGAAGATGAAATTTCTAATTTAGATTTAGCTGGGCCTAATTCTACTGAAACTTTACAAAAAACATTGAATTATTTATCAACTTTTGCAAGATTCAAAAACTCAACTTCAACAGAAACTATTGAAAAATTATTAAATGATTTTAGTGCACTGGCTTCAGAACCACTTCATCCATTTGAAATTGCCCAACTTGGTACTTTAGATTGTGATGAAGCTGAGGAAGCCAAAACTTTGATCCCAAGTTTGGCTACTAAAGTTAGTGATGTTCAATTACAAACTTTGCTAAATGAATTAAGGAAATATCAAACGTTGTCTTGAGTATGAATTGTATATAATGTAAAATAGACTTGAATCCGAAATCTCACGTAAACACTCTAAAACTTACTAAATGAGTCAAACTTCGTTGCTACATCGAAGATTGTAAACTCAAGCTTTTGTCATTCTCGTTCTCATCTGTGCGAAGATAATCAACTACAATGGATGATGATGACATGTATGACGAGTTTGGGAACCTCATTGGTGGCTCCGAAGAGGAGTATGTATCCCAAGATGAGGTAGAGGACACTCATGAAGCTCACCCAGTAGAGACTGTGGTGACTGATGAGTCTCAAATCATCAAATATGAAAACAATGTTAATGGACTCACACTCAAAGACAGATTTGGTCCTAATGTCACCACCATTGTACCGAAGCAACAGGAGTTTAATGAACCAGTGATAAATCCTGAAGTGAAACGCAAAGGGAAAGTTGACTTCACCGATAATGTTGAACCAGATGAGACGATACTGGATATTCTTCCTCCTGTGACTTATTCTAGGGATTACATGGTTTCAACAGCTTTGGAACTCCCCAGCAGAATACGAAATATCGCCATCACTGGGGGCTTTCATTCGGGGAAGACTTCTCTTATAGATGTTCTTGTGCTCCAAACTCACACCAGTTTGAGTTTAAGCTCGACCATGAAGAACTACAAACCTTTGATGTTTACAGACAATCATAAGTTGGAAATAGATAGAGGATTGTCCATTAAACCTTCTCCCATAACCATGTTGCTACAAAATGAAAGACAGGTATCTCATATGTTTAACATCATTGACACTCCAGGCCACCCCAATTTCTCAGATGAGACATTGAATGCACTCGAAGCAGTAGAAGGTGTGGTTTTAGTGGTGGATGCATTAGAAGGGCTCACATTTGGTGACAAGGATTGTATCTCTCATTGTATCAAAGCCAATTTGCCAATAGTCTTGGTTATCAACAAAATCGATAGATTGATACTTGAATTGAGACTACCTGTGGCAGATGCATACTTCAAATTAGCACATGTGATTCACGAAGTCAATGAATATATCCAGCAAAATGAATACATCACTGGATATACACACAATTCTACTATCTGTCCACAGTCCAACAACATTGTTTTCGCTTCTTCGAAGTTGCATTTTTCATTCACTTTGAAAAGTTTTACACAACTATACTTTGAAAACAGTGATATGGGGAATGTCGACCAGAGTGCTTTCCAAGGCAAACTCTGGGGTGACACTTACTTCAACACAACCACTAACAAATTTTCGAAATCCTCTAACCAAGGAACATCTCCAAGAACTTTCTGCCACTTCGTCTTGGAACCAGTGTACAAAATAGTTACCCACACATTGACTCGAGATGCAAAGTCAAAGAAATTATCCAATCTCTTATGGGACAATTTCGGAGTATCTTTACCCAAAGAATACTTGATGCATGATTCTCAAGTACTTCTCAGAGAGATTTTCCAACTTGTATTTCCGACTAGCACTGCTTTTGTTACCCTGGTGGTGGAGAACATACCTTCTCCACTCAGCGAACAAGTCAGCGAGAACCCAACTCCATTGATTGCAAAAGTGATCAAACTCATCGAGACCTCCGATGGGCAGAAGTTTAATACCTTTGTGAGGATACTTCAAGGAACTTTGAAGGTCGGCGATAAAGTCAAAGTGCTAGGCAATAACTTCGAGGAGGATAAAGAAGATTATAGACTTGAAACTGTTGAGCAGTTATCAATTCCAAGCGGCAGGTACCAGTTTCCAGTTGAGAAAGTTGGCAGTGGTTTCTTTGCCATTATCGAAGGGGTTGACGAAAGCATTTCGAAAACCACAACTTTGTATGGGTCCAACTATGACGACTCAAAGATGCAACAGTTAGCAACAAGGAACTACACAGAAGATTCCGTGTATAAAATGGCAGTGGAGCCACAGAATCCCTCAGAGTTACCCAAGTTGTTGAAGAGTCTTCGACTGGTTAGCAAATCTTATCTTTCATGTGTCATAAAAATAGAAGAGAGTGGTGAACATACAGTTTTAGCCCCAGGAGAGTTGATATTTGATTGTATACTTCATGATGTCAGACTTTTCTTTGCTAACGACTTGCAAATCAAAGTAAGTACTCCCATGGTTAAGCTAGCTGAAACCACAACGGAAACATCCGTCACTAAGATCACCACCTCCACCCCAACTGGGACTAACAGCATCTCAATTATAGCTGAGCCGGTCGGTGATGAGCGACTCAGTCGGGCTATCAAAGAAGGAAAGATCGACCTTTCACAACCTACTAAAACCACTTCAAAAATTTTGAGAACGGAGTTTGATTGGGATGCATTAGCAGCAAGAAGTGTTTGGGCGTTTGGTCCTGAGGACATGAAACAGCCAAACATCCTTCTTGACGACACACTTGATGACGAAACAGACCAAGACTTACTCAATCTGGTCAAGGACTCCATTGTTTTGGGATTCAAATGGAGCAGCAACGAGGGTCCATTATGTGATGAGCCCATACGAAACACCAAGTTCAAGATCCTTGATGCCGTGATCAGTGCATCACAAGTACAAAGGAGTGGAGCTCAAATTATACCATTAACAAGAAGGGCATGTTATACCGGTTTCCTCACTGCTTCACCTAGACTTTTGGAGCCAGTTTACAGAGTGTATGTGACATGTACATACAGAGCAACAAATGCTATAGGCAAGATCATCTCGAAGAGAAGAGGTGAGTTATGGACTCAAGAACCCATTGCAGGCACACAACTATTCAACTTGGAAGGTTCAGTGCCAGTGATTGAGTCCGTAGGGCTTGAAACAGATATTAGGCTCCAAACTCAAGGTCAAGCAATGTGTTATCTCAAGTTTGATGATTGGTCTATAGCCCCAGGTGATCCTCTTGATACTGGGTGCTATCTCCCAGATTTAGAGCCAGTGCCTCAAGAGTCAATTGCCAGAGACCTTGTTATGAAGACCAGGAGAAGAAAGGGACTCACTGGAGAACCAAACTTACAAAAGTACATTGACAGTGAGCTCTACGATAAACTCAAATCTGTTGGATTCGTTGTATAATAGAATGTAATATACTAGTTTGAAATACTTTACATTAGTGTTACCATTATCTATGAATACAAGTGTCACCTCTATTAGTCTACATTAAGGAGCCCAAACTTTGAAAGTTTGAGGATTTTGGAGGGATAAGGGCTTTGTGGATGGTGATTTATCCTCGCTATTGCTGTTATCAGTTCCCTTGTCAGTAACTTTTTCTATCAGTTCTGGCTGCACATCCACTAATGTTGATTTTGTGGGTTTGAATAACATTGACTTTATCTCTGTCAAACTGCTCAAAATTTTATTTGAGTCAAGATTATTGCTATCTTTTGATTTTTCGATACTGCCAATAACTTCATTAAGTCTTTTCGTGATATCAAGAGTACTCTTTGTTAAGGCCAACCTGTTGGAAAATACCTCAGAATGTGCTCTTATTAGATTATTGCGTTCAGATTGATAGATCTTTTCGAGTTCTGCAACTTTTTTCATCTTTAGATCTATCTTATTCATTTGTTGATTGATAATTGTTGTTGCAATCTTATGCAATTCCCTCTCTTCATATGTGGCGAACAAGTGAGCTTTAGCTCCCACAATCCCAAACACGTTGGAATTTACATCTTTTATTGTTTCAAGAGGTGTGGTATCTGGAATTTCCATCTCAGCAATTGGTGATTTAGTTCCATTTAGTTTGGTTTCTGAATGCATAGAATCTTTGGTATCCTTTTCTCTAACATCATCTGAATCTCCACTCTTTTCTTCCAGTGAACTTATCTTAACATCTTCTTTTTCATCATCACCTTGTCCATTCTCTTCTTTATTTTTATCAGTCAGAGTTCCCGGCTCTGTCTTGATTTTTGTATCACTTTTAGCCATTTTTTCTATTTTTTCCAATATTTTTTGATACATAACTTTAGAAGATCTTTCACTAGCAGCCTGTGCAACATCACTATCCACTAATTGAGTCATGAATACTAAATTATTGATGATTGGGTTATCAACAGAATTAACAGGGAAATTTGATGAATATTTCAACAAACCAAGTTCCTCGTCGTTGATTGAGTTGAAATCATCCTCAATGGGCAATTTCAAAAACTTTAATATACATTCTTGTGGAGTTTTGGTTCCAATTTTTTTGGCAATTTTGAACCAGTCATTTTTGAATTGTTTTATACCCAAAAGAAGTGATGTAGTTTCTTCTTCACTCCAATTGTCTTTGGGTTTCTTGGAAAATTCTTGTAAATCTTCAGATGCTTGTCTTTTATTTTGATTTAACGAAGTTTTATCTTCGTTGAGAGGATTGGTTTGTTGTTTGTTATTGATCAAATGCTTGAGTTTCTCAACATTTAAGTCAGAACCTAACTTGAATGTTTCGAATGGAAATAAACCTCTTGGTGTATCGTAATTAACTTGATAATCTCCAGCATATGGCAAAGCAATTGATTGTCCGTTTGATAATTTTTCCAATGCATAATTAGGTTTAAAACTTGGATTCACTTGATAATTGATGAGACCCCACTTGTTTAAGAATTTATGTACTCTCATTAATGTTCCCACATCACCCACAAGATTTCTGCGACAAGATGTTAAGGTTAAATATTCATTTGGATTCAATCGGTAAGCATTAATCATAAAATTACGATAACCAATGTAAACTTTAGCCGATTTTGATGGATGATTAAGTTCAAAAAATTCAGGTAATGATTCTTTTTCGATTTTATGGACTTTCTTCATGTTGAACCATGAAGCATAAGAAGGTAGTATGATTGAATGAGTTTGTCTGACAGTATTAACTTTCGATTCATCTAATTCGGGTTCAGGATCTAGTTCAGGTTCCGGTTCAGGATTGAGGATTTCTTCTTTTTTATCATCAACATCCATATCTGAGGGAGAAGCAGAATTTGTATTTTTTGAATCATCATCTTCTTTCTTTATTGGTTTACGAATAGGAGCTTGTATAACATCATCATCATCATCATTTTCATTGATATTTTCATCTTTTACGACTGATGGTAAATTTGAGGACAGATTACTTTTCAGTTCAAGTTGAACCAGAGATTCAATTGAAGATTTATTTTGATCATTAGTTGAATGAACATCACCAAAGTTCAAGTCGTCATTAGATAAATGAATGTCATCCTGCATTATCATATCAAGATCTGAATTATCATCCAAATTTTTATCGAGGTCAAATAAAGGCAGGTTGTCATTTAATGATAGATTTTGATGAGGTGATAACCCTGAAGATTGATCAGGATGATCTATCAGAAGTTCTTGATCAGCACTCATCAACAATGAACCAAAAAACACCACAAATTAATCAAATAATCTGGGGTTAAAACACTCGAATTGAGTAGTAATTTTCTTTTGTTATTCTCGTTGAAAGGGAGAAGTGACACAAAGAACAAAAATGAGGTGACACAAAACCCACCAACCAGCGATTAATGTCGCGTGTCGCCAGTGGGATGTCGGAGTCATAATGGCAAGTTATTAATTTTAAACAACAAGAGCGTTATCATAATTGTGATATTGATTGTTGCATATTAATAAATGATGGAATTAATGCAATTTATATTTAAATAATTCTTAATTAACAAATTCTGTTTTAAGAAATAAAATAATTCAAACCCAATTTAGGTGATGATGCCTTTTTCATATTTTAATTTAATGTCGCCCATAGTTGGGGTTATTTATCACTGTAGAATTAGTTTTATTACCACAGAAAATATTAGTGATCGATAATAATGATTAACATTGTTTGGCCACTGATAACGACAATCGCAAAACACTGATAAAATTAGGTCACTAATCTAACTGATTTCACTGGTTATGAATTGTGTTAACTCCTCATCATCAACACAAGTTTCCCGACTCAGTGGTGTTACACGCATAGCTTAATTTCTTGTTACGAGATTTTGTGTCGGAATTTCATTCCGATCATTACTGATTCGTTACATTGCATTATTTAGTCGTCTCGTTGATTGCTGATTGTGACACTAAATAATTTCGGTGTATTTCTTAGAGTTTACTACATCAATCTTATGTTATAATAAAACAAAGTTCTTGAATTCATGACCAAATTATTTGACTTCTGTAATTAAACTGGTTCGCCTACACCGATCCCTTACCACTGAGTACTTGGGCCAAAAGGAGACCCATTAAGTTCTCACGTGCCAGCTCTAAGGGCTCAACCCTAACACCACTGTGGAATTTTTGTTTAGCGCACATATCTCACGAAGTCTCAATTGACTTGGAAAGTTTATATACACTCCTGGTCTTGCCATGCCCAATTCCTACCACTAGGATTTGTGAGGAAAAATTTTCATCTTTTCCTCTATACTCAAAATGGTTAGATACGGTTACACCTCCACCAACCCAGCTAAGTCTGCTTCTGCTAGAGGATCTTACTTAAGAGTTTCTTTCAAGAACACTCATGAAACTGCTCAAGCTATCAATGGTTGGGAATTAGAAAAAGCCAAACAATACTTAGACCAAGTCTTAGACCACAAGAGAGCCATCCCATTCAGAAGATACAATGGTTCTATTGGTAGAGCTTCTCAAGGTAAAGAATTCGGTGTCACCAAAGCTAGATGGCCTGTTAAATCTGTTAACTTCATCAAAGATTTATTAGTTAACGCTCAAGCTAACGCTGAATCTAAAGGTTTAGACGTTGAAAAATTAAAGATCTCCCACATTCAAGTTAACAAAGCTCCAAAGCAAAGAAGAAGAACTTACAGAGCTCACGGTAGAATTAATGCTTACCAATCTTCTCCATGTCACATTGAATTGATCTTAACCGAAACCGGTGAAGAAATTGAGAAGGCTGCTGAAGACAAGAAGCTTAGATTGAACTCCAGACAAAGAGGTAGATTAGCTTCTCAAAAGCGTTTGACTGCTGCTTAATTATGTCCATAATTTTGTACAAATAATACATTCATCGAGGTGATTCAGTATTTGTCAGTGTAGTGGTGATTAGTATAGTGTAGGAGTACCATGAAACTCATTATGAGTCATCGAAGTGGAGTGCTAGCTAAAGAATGCAAAAGCTTTTACCTTGACCAGCTTTTCAATTCTGCAGACATCCACCACCTGAACTTTGGCCCATCGCGTCCCAAATTTACGCCCACAGGTTTTTAGTGCGCACAATTCATACTCGCACTTCAACCAATAACTGAACACCAATTGCGAACTAATCGTAACATATATCATGGCTGGTCAAGGTGCTAAAACTTATATGGGATGGTGGGGTCACATGGGTAGCCCTAAACAAAAGTTTATTACCCAATACACCGTCTCTCCATTTGCTACAAGACCATTAAAGGGTGCTTTATACAACTCAGTTTTCAACGTTTTCAGAAGAGTGAAAAATCAAGCTCTTTATGTCATCATTCCTGGTACTATTGTTTGGAACATTTGGGCCCAAGCTAGAGACTACAACGAATACTTGTACACAAAAGCTGGTAGAGAAGAATTAGCCATTGTTAATGCTTAAATCATCATTATAGTTATAAATAAAAATATTTTATTAGATCTATTACTTGCTACGCTTGTAAATCTTGTTGAGGAATACAGTGAAGACTTCTTTCTTGAGACCTCTTGACTCATCGACTTTAGCGATTTCATCGTTCAATTTAGTTGCAATGTCTTCCTCGTATTGGTGATAAGTTTCATCAATCTTGAGGTCTTTGAATAATTGCTTACACTTAGCCTCTGATTCGTCGTCCTTCTTACCATAGTTGTCGTCCAATAACTTACGTTGTTCAGGTGTGACTTTCTCCAATGCTTTGTTAACAACCCATGAACACTTATTATCTTTGATGTCGGTACCAATCTTACCGATTTGTTCAGGAGTACCGAAACAGTCAAGGTAGTCATCTTGAATTTGGAAGTATTCACCTAATGGAATCAAAATGTTTTCTGCTTGTTTCAAGTCCTTTTCATCATTGATACCTGCCATGAACATTGCGAGAGCTACTGGCAAGTAGAAAGAGTAGTAAGCAGTCTTGAAAATCACAATGAAGGAGTGCTTGCTCAAAGAGAACTTGTCTAAGTCAACGATCTCTTCGTCGGCAGTGACCAAGTCTAACAATTGACCCAATTCAGTTTGAAAAGTTACATCGTGGAACAACTCTAAAAGGTCAACGTAGTAAGTTTCTTGTCTGAAGTATTTCTTCAACAACACATAAATGGCACCTTCCAACATGAAGGAGTCGTTGATGGCGATCTCATTAACTCCTTCAACCAAGTACCAACATGGTTGATCTCTTCTAGTTTTAGACTTGTCCATCATATCATCAGCCACCAAGAAGTAAGCTTGTAACAATTCAATGCACCAGCCTAAAACTGACACTCTCTTGTAAGTTTCAGCGTCTAATTCATCAACAGTTGTGTTCTTCAAAATACAATAAGTGTCGACCACAGACAAACCTCTGTTCAATTTACCACCGGGCGTGTTGTAGTATAAATTTTTAACAAACCAGTCGATAGCTTCTTGTGGCATCTTGAAGTCAACTAAGACTTGCTTCAAGTCTTCAACTAAACTGTCGAATTCATTTATAAACTTTTGTTTTCTGTCGGCCATACTTAAAGGTTAAACGAGCGATTTGAGATTAAAACTACTACTTTCACAATTGATGAAATGTTAACACACTACTTTATGATTTTATATTATCAACATTATATTCATTAATGCCTTCTAGAACGTTTACTCTTGCCTGGTCTAGATGATTTCCCCTTCATTTTTTTAGCAGAGAATCCACTAACATCTGCTGATGACTTTGCATCATTCTTTCTGATTCCTCTCTTCTTACCACCAAATCCATACTTTGCATCTTTACCAAGTCTTTTGGCATTAGGTTTATGCCTCTTGTTGTCACCTCTGTTATTCTCACTTGTGGCTTCTTCTAAAGCAATTTGGAAATCATCATCTCCGAGATCATGATTACTTCTCTTCTTCTTTAATGATTCAACCTTCTTTAAAGTCTCCTTCTTCTCCTTTGCTCTTCTTTGTAAAGTTTCATGTTGCACTTGTTTACCAAACTTCTTGAGCGATCTTTGCTTCTTTGCTTCTTCGCTTGCTTTCTTGTTAGCAGCTTCTGTCAATAATTTTTGTTTCAATTTATCCATATGCTCATCACTTTTAACCATCTCAGCAAAGTAATCCAATGGTCTGGAAAATGCAACCTTCAATTTCAATAAGTTAACTCTTCCTTGCTTGGCTGCATCTAAACCTTGCTTATAGAATGCTAATTCTCTTTCAGTATCATCGTAAATATCTTTAATGTTGGATTCGGTCTTTTCCTCACTCACAATCGATTGATGCTCAACGAATGAATGCTTAGACCATGGAAGTTGAATACGTGCCAACGAGTCTTTCAATGCTGCAACATTATTAACAGTGAGTTTAGTATGAGGAACGACGTCAGCATCAGAATCAATATCCACATCAGATAATGCAACATCTTCTTGCTCTTCGTCCGACTCTTCGTCGTCATCTTCATCTTCTTCATCATGCTTTTCATCTTCGATTTCACTCTCGCTTTCACTCTCAGCTAATCTTTCGAGATCAAATCCTTCTTCTTCCTCTTCATCATCACTGGCTTCCTCTGCTTCATCATCGAGTAAATCATTTGCTTCTTCTTCCTCCTCCTCTTCTTCTTCTTCCACTTGTTTCTTGAGTTGTTTCTTCAACTGTCTCATCTCCTTCTTGGACAAAGCTGTGCTCTCATAATCATCTTCCTTCTTGGCTTTCTTTATCTTAGGCTTTGGGGTTTGCACTTTCTCCACTGGGACGGGAGCAACCTCTTTCTTGGATTCTTTCTTCTTTGAAGCAGTTGGCTTACTTCTAGACTTTTCTATGGCCTCAAGTGACTTCTGTGCGTCTAATTGTCTGCTCAATCCTTTCTTCGCCATTTTCACTGTGCTTAATGTGCGATGAGCTGAAAAAAATAAGTAATTGATGGATTGATTTCAAACACGACTTTGGCTCTGGGTATCAACTATTGAAGATATAGTCCATTTCATTCAAAAACTTCTTACCTGCTCCATATCTCCACCACCTGCTGAGACAACTAAAAGGCTCAGTATCATGTGGCTTATCCACGATGTTGTTATCTATTCCACTTGTGACACAAACGCATCTTTTATTTGATCTGACATCTGTTGCAGTAGGACATGCCATGAAAGGTGCATGGTAGTAGCCAATATCATCAAAGTGGTGGATTTGATTTTTGTCTAGAAGGAGCCCCACACCCAATGAATGAACTGGTGCATCTCCCCATCTTTCGTAGTAAAATCCTCCACTCTTATCAAGAAACTCAAAAAATGCTAGATAAGCATCAGATCTCCAGAAATCAAGGTTCCCAATCTCAAAATTTGACCAAAAATGACATAAATTGTATCTTGAACGTGTCTTTGGTGGTGTATAGAACTGATTCAACTCGGGCTCAAAGGTTGTGAGGAATTCAATCGAGTTGTTTGGGTGAAGAAAATGTGGGTACTGCTCCATGAATTCTTCAACAGTATCCCAAAGAGTTGGAATGGTGTTTTCGTACTCGTAAATAGTAGTGACAAAACCATACCTCTTGTTGTTCTCTCTCATGAATTTGAATGGATCGTACTGAAAGTCACACAAATATTCCACATCAGGTTCAACTCTAAAGTACCATTCATAGTCGAGTAGTCTTCTTTGCCTGAAGAAGAAGCCGGAGTTGAATCGACACATATTCCTGTAAGATTTCGAATGGCCATAGATCACGTTGTTACTGATAGAATCTTCCACTGCTTGATCAAACTTGTCCAAATCAATGAAATCTGGTGTGTTCCAATCTTCTGGTGGGATCAACTCGTAAAATGTCTGGCCACTGGCCATCAATGTGGTTTGTTCTATGAAGTCGTCAGTGAAAGGTTCATCGTTAAGGAATACCCAAGGGTACCTGTACTGGTGATTAAATCGGTCTTCCAATGATCTCATTGATCTGAGTGCTCCTTCGAGTTCCCGATTTCGTACCAACATCACCAAAGTGGCATTCTCTCGTCCTATAACGGATCTGTCTCTTTTGGGGAAGCGATGGTCCATGTAAGAATTGGATGATAGCTTGGGGTAATCTTTTGACATGACATTACCCGCTGTACCAATGTCGTTTTGGGAAGCCAAGCCCCACAGGGTCCCTAGTACGTAATAGTAGTAAATAGCTAGTAGTGGAACTAGTAGAGTATATCGATTGAGCATGAGTGGATCTGGCCAAGTAGTGAGTGAGCCGCTGTGACTTGTGAGATGTGATTGATGAGGCTGCTTGGGGACTGAGAACTGCGATCTGAAATCAAGATACCTGAAAATGGACTTTGACAGCCATGCAATGAAATTGATGTTACACGGACAATGCCTGTCAATTGAGCAACACAAGTGTCACTGGTGAGTTCATAAAGTGTTGTAGTCTTGATCTTGCTTTTCGGCAGCTACAAGAACCGTGCTCTCCATCCTGCAAAGCATGCTGAGTACTAGTGCACCCACAGAGTGAATGGCTACTATCTACAGAGAGTCAATCCAGTGTATGGATGAGCTGCCAATAAATAAGTGAAAATAAACGAGACCTCCGAAACCTTCAAAGTCACTGGTGTTGGTGGTTTGGAGCAATAGCCATTCAAAAACTATTGGCTTGCAATGAGTCTCGTGTCGTTGATTTGTGGTCAACTACTCAGTTATGTCTGCTTATTTCTTTAATTCAAGTAAAATGGTGGAATTGGCCAAAAACACAATATTGCAACGTAACATTGAGTGTAGTTTTTTGCAAAAATTGACGACTACAAACCGTAATCATACACCAGCTACAGGAAGGCACTCGAGGTCAACTCTAGCGTGGTAATTGTAGGATGCAAGCTAACTCCATAAAAGTCCGAGACCTCACTCATAATCTTTGTTTTATGTCACGATAAACCCGTTCCAAAACACATTAATATTGATCGTATGTTTCCAGACTCATTCCAGACACTATTACTACACACACCAACCACGCAAGAGCTCTTAGAGCTTATAGTTGGTGATGGTAATATTCTCCCTCACACGACCCAATTCATCCAATGAGAAAAGGTTCAATCTAATTACTGAGAATTTTTAGCACGAATCCTACAAACAACATCATGCTTCGTAAAATTAGACCACAATCAATAAACCGTGGTTTAGCTACTATTGCTGATGCGGCTGCCAATCCCAACAGAATCCATGGTGGCTTAAAAGATACTGATCGTATCTTTCAAAACGTTTATTCAAAGTACGGCCATGATTTAAAGAGTGCTCAAAAGATGGGTGACTGGTACAAGACCAAAGAAATCATATTGAAAGGTGACAAATGGATTATAGATGAAATGAAGAAATCTGGTTTAAGAGGTAGAGGTGGTGCTGGATTCCCTTCAGGTCTTAAATGGTCTTTCATGAATCCACCAGGATGGGAAAAGAATGTTGGACCAAGATACTTGGTTGTCAATGCCGATGAAGGTGAACCTGGTACTTGTAAAGATAGAGAAATCATAAGAAAAGATCCTCATAAATTAGTTGAAGGTTGTTTATTAGCAGGTAGAGCAATGAATGCTACTGCTGCTTACATTTATATTAGAGGTGAATTTTATAATGAAACTGTCATATTACAAAATGCTATCAATGAAGCATACAAAGCTGGTCTCTTAGGTAAAAATGCTTGTGGATCAGGTTATGATTTTGATGTTTATATTCATCGTGGTATGGGAGCTTACGTTTGTGGTGAAGAAACTGCTTTGATTGAATCAATCGAAGGTAAAGCTGGTAAACCAAGATTAAAACCACCATTCCCTGCAGGTGTTGGTTTATTCGGTAGACCAAGTACTGTTACAAATGTCGAAACTGTTGCAGTTGCCCCAACAATTTTAAGAAGAGGTGGTGATTGGTTTGCTTCATTCGGTCGTAAAAATAATGCTGGTACAAAATTATTCTGTATTTCTGGTCATGTCAATGAACCATGTACAGTTGAAGAAGAAATGTCAATACCATTAAAAGAATTGTTAGAAAAACATTGTGGAGGTGTTAAAGGTGGTTGGGATAATTTACTTGGAGTTATTCCAGGTGGTTCATCAGTCCCAATCATGCCAAAGGAAACATGTGATAATGTTTTAATGGATTATGACGCATTGAGAGATGTTGGTTCTGGTTTAGGAACTGCAGCTGTTATTGTCATGAACAAGCAAACTGATATCATTAGAGCCATTCAAAGATTCAGTGCTTTCTACAAGCATGAAAGTTGTGGACAATGTACTCCATGTCGTGAAGGTACTACATGGTTAGCTAAAATGATGGATAGATTTGTTAAGGGACAAGCACAACCAGGAGAGATTGATATGATCTTTGAATTAACAAAGGAAATTGAGGGACATACTATCTGTGCTTTAGGAGATGCAGCAGCTTGGCCAGTCCAAGGTTTAATCAAATCATTCAAGCCAGTTATGCTTGAAAGAATTGAACAATTTCAAAAGGAACACCAAAACTTAGAACTTGGTGGTTGGGTTGAAGGTGGTAAAGTAAAAGAAGGTGTTGTAGTAGATAATCCTTTACCAGCTGCTCATCATTAAATCATCATGCATCATTTCATAACCCAATTATTTAAATAGATAATGTAAACGTCTAAACGATGTCGTGGCCCATCAAGTTTAATGTCGTTATAAAGGCGCATTGAATCGGACTTTTTCAACAGGGCTCCTTTTGATCTGCCAATTGAAAAAACTTCATTCCAACTAACAACGCGTTCAGACGGCATGAAGTTAACTAATTTGGTCTTATTTACTTCATTGTTTTTATCAGGAGTTTCTGCTGTTAGTAACAGTGTTGAAAATGCTGCTGGAACTCAGTTCACAAAGTTGGACTTAACCTCGGGCAAAGCGGCAAATAGAATCAATGTTGGTGAGTTGAATGAAGAAGATAATGCACCAACCCCCAAAACTCATAAACAGCCTTTGGATCCTCATAAAAACCTGGAAACTTCTGATGATCCTTATGATTCTTTCATTATGTCGGTGTCAATGATCATAGTGTCAGAAATTGGAGACAAGACTTTCCTCATTGCTGCATTAATGGCCATGAAGCAACCAAGGTTCGTGGTGTTCTCTGCTGCATTCTCGTCTCTCGTTTTAATGACAGTATTGTCAGGTATAGTGGGCCATGCATTACCTAGTCTCATCTCTAAGAGGCTCACACAATTCTTAGCATCTGCATTGTTTATTGTGTTTGGAGTTAAGCTCTTGAAAGAAGGATTGTCCATGTCAAAAGACTTGGGTGTAGAAGAAGAATTAGCAGAAGTTGAGGAAGAAATTCAATCAAGTTCAATCAATACTCGCATGGACTCAATGGAAACTGGTGGCCACATCAAGACTAAGAAATGGTACACTGATGCTACTGACAATTTCAGAAACTTGGCAGGATTTGTGTTGTCCCCAGTATTTATTCAGGTGTTCGTGATGACTTTCTTGGGTGAATGGGGAGACAGATCTCAAATAGCTACAATTGCATTAGCAGCTGGTTCTGATTATTGGTTTGTTATTATTGGTGCAATTATTGGTCATGGTATTTGTACCTTTGCTGCATGTGTTGGTGGTAAATTGCTTGCAAAGAAGATTTCAATGAGAAACGTTACCCTTGGAGGTGCAATTGCCTTCTTTGTGTTCTCCGTATTATACTTTTATGAGGCTTACTACGACGTCGAGTCCTAATCTGTTTATAGACTACATTATTCTAATTTCCCCTGATACATAAACTTCAACACCTGATTAGGATGCATTCCCTTTTTACCACCGTCAGTAATACTCAACTCTGCATCCTCTTTCTCACGAGCTAGGTCCTTCTTTCTTTGCGCTTCTTTCTTCCCCTCAGGAGTTTCAAGTTGCTTTACTTCTTCACTCGATAAGAACCCGTGAAATGTGAATTCGCTTTTGAGTTCTTCAATCTTTGATGCACACCACTGAGAGAACTCATCATCGGCTTGGATGTTCATGTTGAGTGTCTTGACTTTTGTCAATGCTTGTTCTACCCATTCATCTACTTCTGGGAGGGCTTTCTTACGTAAAAGTGTAGTTAAAAGACCTTCTTGTTGTGCTGCAGGGAATGAAGGTAGTGGGTAGGCATTGGTAGTGGAAAGAATCTCCTCGTTGGCTTCTAGAATACTCGTTATTCCTTGTAGTTGTGTGATTAAAACATGAAACTGATTCAGAAACTGGCCATAGGTTGGCAATTTAGATCGACCTGGAAGCCTATTATAATGATTTATTTGATCTGATAACTTCCTCAAAGAAATGTGGATTTGATTTAGCCGGTTTCGTACCGATTCCAATGCGTCTAATGGTATATGAGATCCAGCTACTTCCATGCTGAAGATGAATGCGATTTCTCAATTGTTGTACTACAAATGATTAGAAACAACTACAGCTTGTCAGCGGAACTACGCAAGAATGAACTGAAACAACAAAGTAAGATCCAGAACAGACAGAAGTATCAACATCAAATGGAAACTCTCCAAAAAACCGATCCAATATCTCTTTATAGGAGAATTCAAACCCTCAAAACTGGGCCTATAGAGTCGGTGCGACAAAAGAAGCAATTAAAGAAACTTGAAGACGACTGGAAGTTCGTCATCAAACACAAGCTCCACAAGGATAAAGTTGACAGCTTTTTGGCAACTGTCGAGAAAGAAGAGAAAGAGAAAAAACTACTAAAGAATAAACTCTGGGGTCTGAAATCTGTCTACTTCAATCCTGAATTGAACCCATTGGGTAGAGTCCCTGACAATGATAAGCTTGACACAAAACTTGCAAAGCCTCTTGAGAATCTCACGGTCCCCTTGAGGAAGAACTTAACAACCAAATACAAACCTGATCCATTGATAAAACAATTGGACATGAAACCCCCACCAGGAAACCCTCCTAAATTCTATCAGACCGTCTATAATACCGGTGAACAAAAATCTGCTACATCACTTGAGTTCAAATCCACAGTAGCTGGTGAAAACTCGTCAGACGAAGACGTACCTACAAAACGACAAAAGACAAACTGATCTATCTATAAAGTGAATTCATTATTGTATGAGTATGATACAGCTATTTACAGGATTCTTTACACATTCATGAGACTCGTTAAGACAACAAATTGACCACCACCTCCCATGTTCCAAACATAATGATAGAATTTGGAACAGTTCTGAGTAAATGTGGAGTCAATCCTCCATACATACTGGCAAGTCCTTCTTCCTTGATGACTAAACGGAAAGTCTGGATAAGTCCAGTATACTTAGGTTTTCCTGTGGCTTCTAATGGAGCTTGTCTTAATCTGGTTCTTACAACTTCATGTGGGTATGTGATTAATGAAGCAATGAATTTGGCAGCACCTGCAGCACCTGAACGTGCAGACCATTCCATGATGTGGTCCTTAGTGGTTTTATTTTCGGGGTTGATATGCAGAGATTTCTTTTTAATGAATGCTTTCATCTGTTCATACAATACCCATTGTAAAGTTGATTCCACACCACCCAAATAAGAAGCTGAAAGACCTCTGTATAAACTGAGAACACCCTCAGTCTTCACCACATGTTTCAAACAATCCCAGGAGTTTTTATAATGCGTACCCTTGGTCTTGTCTAATTGCAAACGGGTTTTGATCAACCAGATAGGATTTGTGGCAGTTGAAGTGACAATCCCTGCATTAATCCCAGATAAAAGGTGAATCCAAGTTGCTTCTTGACCGTTGTTGAAATTTTCAGAGAGGATTTCCTTAGATGAGCCATAAGTAAAGAAGTTGATTGAACGAGCAGGTATCACTCCTACCAAATTTGGTCCGAGACCTTTAAATAATGCACGTGGTCCTTCATTAGTATAGAGGCCCTTGAGAACGCTACCGGTCTCTTTAAAATGTTGGGCCGCTTTTAGAATGGGATTATTGGATTTTGGTGTCTTGTTGTATAAGTCACGGTACACATCCGATTGCAATCTGGTTTTCACCACATCCAAGGGACATGTTAAGACAGCACCTGTCATGCCTCCCACACCACCGGCAACAAAATGAACCCATTTCTTCGTTTGTGGCTTATCGTGTTTCTCGATCTCTGTTTCCTCAAATTGTCGGAGAGTTGATGATTTTTCATCTGATACTAGAAATGGATATGAATCTTCAGCGTCTTGCTGTAGCACGTCTAACCGTGATGTGTCTTTCATTGCTTAAGTTAAATATGAGATGAGTTGCCTAATTGAAAAATTTAATTGTGCGCAAACTGACTGATAATATGTTTTTGCTATTGTACATAGTGTGACCTTAGTTTAAGGTCTTGATGAAGTTATCTAAGTTGTACTCGTCATCGTATTGCTGTTCATCCCATAAATCACCAAGCTCACCCACAACATCGGCGGCTTTACCGGTTAATCCCCCAACAGCATTCTTTGGTACTTCTGTGGTTTCTTCACCGCCGTTTTCTATCAATTTGTTACTGTTATCATCCATATCGAACAAATCAAGTAATTGCTTCGTATCCATAGATGCAAGTCCTGCATTTTGTTGGTTGACAATTGTCGATGCAATATTCATCTTGAACTTTTGTAATCCCATAATCTTCTCCTCAAGTGTGTTTTGAGTAATAAGCCTGTAGACATTGACAACTTTCTTTTGTCCAAGTCTGTGAGCTCTATCCATAGCTTGTAAGTCATTCATTGGATTCCAATCGTGCTCGACAAATATAACTGTATCAGCACCAGTTAAGTTGAGTCCCAATCCACCAACTTTGGTCGTTAATAACAAAACGTCAATTGATGGATCTTCATTGAACTTTCTGACAATCTTTTGTCTATCCCTGGGCTCGGTACTACCATCAAGTCTCATGTAGGTGACTGATGGCATGTACTTCTTGAAGAGCTCATTCTCAACGATATCCAACATATCCTTCAACTGACAGAAAATCAACGCTCTATGTTCAGAGATGACGCCTTCAGCACTGATCAATTGCTGTTGTTTCTGCTTCTGCTTGTACTTGGTAGATGTGTAATCACTGTCACCAACACCAATACCACACTCAAGCAACAAATTCTTCAATGACACCAATTTGGGTGAATGCTCAATACCCATCAAGTTAGAGTTCTTACTCTTCAAGTCAGACATTACCTGTGAATATTGTGGATGCAGCTCAGAAAGAACCAACGCAGGGTGATTACAAAGTTTCCTCATGTACTGAAGTGCTTGGAAAACATGTGTCTTCCCAGAAGTTTCTTCAACAATACCTTCCTTGACATCTTGTTCAATAGTTGTCTTTTGCTTCTTGGCAAAATCTTTGTAAAGCTGTTTCTGAAGATCACTCAACTGACAATAATAGTCTTGGATGATCTTTGGTGGTAAATCAGAAAGGACATCTTCTTTGAGACGACGCAACATAAACGGTAAAACTTGCTTATGCAATGATTCTAATGCGAGAGCACCAGCTTCTTGTTCCCTAGATGATGTCTTACTATTCCTGCTAGCTGCAATTGGCTTTGCAAACTTCTCATTGAAGACTTTCTCGGTACCCAAGAAACCAGGCATAAGGAAATCAAACAACGACCATAATTCTAATACATTGTTTTGGATTGGAGTACCCGACAAGATCAATCTGTGTTCAGCTCTGATTCTTTTCACCGATTTAGTCAACTTAGAAGCTGAATTCTTGATGATATGGCCTTCGTCCAATACACAATAGTTGAAGTCCATTTCTGATAACAACTCCACATCATTACGACAAACATCGTATGAGGTCACCACGACATCAGCATCTTTGATCTTGTCTCTGAGGGTGAGTCTCATTGATGGGCCACCAGCATAAACCAACACATTTAAGAATGGTGCATATTGATTCAATTCTTGTTCCCAGTGACCAGTGACTGAGGGAGGACAAACAACCAATGAAGGAATCTTTTGATATTCAATTGACTGAGTTTCTTTGAACTTCTCTGTTCTCATGTAATGGTCAGACGATACAATACAAATTGTTTGTAAAGTTTTTCCCAATCCCATATCATCACACAAAATACCATGAAGATGATACTTGTTTAAGAAGGCCAACCAATTGACACCTTCCTGTTGGTACTTTCTGAGAGTAGCTTTGATGGAGACAGGAAGATCAAACGATTTGATTTTGGTAGGGTCCATCATTTGTTGAATGAAATCTCTCTCTCTATCTCTGCCCTCTAATAACTCTTCAGGCATATCCTCTGGGTCAGGTATACCCGCCTCAAGAGGAACGAGTTTGATGATAGATGCAAATGTTGTGGTAGCCAATATACGGACATCACCATCTGAGTCACTCATTCTTCCAAGAACAGGCACAATCAAGAAAACAACATATGGTAAGATATCAGATCCCATGGTGCTCGACAAATGATAAATGGTTTCAATGGCACCTTGTCTTCCTCTTACGTTAGTAGAATTGCTCAACATTGGCAAGATCGATTTCACCAAGAAAGTGAATGCTGGAGTAGGACAGATAGATGCAATAGTAGCAAATCCTTTGGCCGTCGAGTAACGGAAAACTGACAAGTCTGATGAGAAGCCAGGCAAAAGAAGCGGGAGCCTATTGATGACCTCCTTATGCAAAGATGCATCCAATTTGGGTAACAAAGCTCTCAATATACCCAATGCATCGATGATACTTTGACCCTTGGCCTCGTCATTCGCAACATCGTCATTAGAAGACTCAGCTAAGAAATCTAATGGATCAAGCATTAATTGCTTGAGTTTAGGAATCTTCTCAAACAAACCATCGGTGTATAAATCCAACAATGCCTGTAAGGAAAGCAAAGCACCATTTCTCTTGATCTTGGCCTCATGAACTGCCTTCTCGTGAGCTGCAATATCTGCTGGATCAGTTTTGGCTTCCTCTTTCTTCAATGATAAAATTATATCTTTATAATGGGCGTTGTGATGAAATTCGGGCACTTCAGAGGTATCGACACAAAGAAATCCACAAAGATTCTTCACAATCTTGTCAGCAGCACCTTTCTTACCGCAATCGTTCAACTCTCTGATCAAATGGGATACTGACTCTGCCGATCTTGATTGGAGAACAACAGATTCCTCCATTTTGATACTATCCATAAGTGATCTGATTATTGGGTTCAATTTTGCAGGGATTCCATCTAGAGCAAGGGCAGCAGAGGCATACACAGCCAATATTCCTGTAGTTCTTGTGATACTTGCATCTTTGGCATCCTCTATAGCCAAATTTATACGATGCTTTGCATCCTCAAGTGCCAGTATAGCAGTCATCTTGTATGTGGGTGACAATCCCTTCAACATCTTATCGTAAGTTTCTTTAGCTATCTTCTCAGCATTTTCCACACCAAATGCATTGGGGCCAGCTTCCGCTTCACCTTGAACAACAACAGGAAGTTGAGGTATTTTACTGATGGAGACTTTAGCAGTGTTGATGAAAACATCAAACAATTGCATGCACGCTGTACGCAATGACTTCAATGTTGGAACCAACTCTCTATAGTAAGGTAAATTAGGTGGAACAGGATCTGTGAGGGTTAGGGTTAGTGTTGGCAAGAAAAGATCTTTGACCTCTTGAGTTATTGGAGAGTTGAATTGTTTCTTATGATTAGCAAATTCTTGTATGATGACTCCCGAATAGAGTCTGGGAGATGAGTGATTTGACTTCAAGTAATTGGCAATCATCTGGAGAACAGAAGTCAATTGTTCATTGTCAGTAAAGCTTGCCAAAGTCAATCCAAAAGCTTTTGCTGATGCAGTTCTGGTTCTGATGAAAACATCATGACCAACTAAAAGAACATCGCCCTTATAGATAGGAGCATCGATATTGACCTTTAAGTCCTCAAGCATTGGGATATCGGATTTCTTAGGGTCAGAGCCTTTACGTTTTCTGCCTCTTTTTTCTGATGATTCACCATTTGTATATGTTTCTTCTTCGTAGAAACTCTCGGTGACTGAACCACGTCTCGAGCTCATATTACTTGATGATGAGACCATATGTCCAGAAGGTCTCATGATGAGATTTGTGTTCATGTGGTAATTGTGCCTAGCGATACCAACCGGGGTCATTATCAAAGTCAACAATGCACTAGCACTTGACATGAACAACGAGTCAACGCTTCCCACAACATCGACTGCTTTGCTAGCTTCTCTTATGAGTTGAAAGTATAGTTTTTGTGAGAGTTGTAGCACCTCTTCGTTTTGTTCAAGTAACAAGTTTTGGAATACCAACCTTACGGCTTTGGCATTTATCCATTTCTTTGTCGATACATTATCAATAGACAAGAACTCCAAAATAGTTCTGAGAACAGCTTTCCTCACGTTGACAATTGAATGTCTCAAGAATGGAAATAATCTAGGGACCAAAGACTCAAATGAGCTTGAGGCATCAGTTTCAGCTTGCTTTTGCATAATTTCGATCACCTCTTTGTGAGTGCATAATTTTGCCAAAAGATCCATAACAGATCCAATGGATGCAGATAAGTCATCCCTGAGATTGACTAAACAATCCCAGATTGTTTTGAGGATTGTGTTGATTAATTCCTTCTTGTTCTTGATAAACTCGTTTGCAATTGGGGTTAATGTGAGTGCAGCAACGGATTGAACATCATCGTCACTTTCCCTCAACCCATGTAGCACCATGGATATGATGTCATTGAGAAGTTCTGGTTTCTTTGTTAAGATCTCCGTTCTGACACTCACGAAGTATCTCAATCCAAGCATACCTCCATGCTTGGCTTCCCAACATTTGGGGAAATAACCTTCCTGTAGCACGAGCTTATTTAAAGCTGTGAAAGTGTTCAACAATGCAGGCTCTTCAAGATGAATCAAAAGAGCCGCCAATGTTTGAGCACCGGATTCTCTCACTGGAGCGACTACCGTATCAGAGACGTAATCACCAAATCTATCGAGAGCAAACAATGTACACAATCTAACAGCCAAATCCTCTAATGTGGCATTGTTATTGGTATCATTTTCTTGTTTGGTCTTGTTTTTGATTCTTCCAGCGGCTTTTCCATGCTTTTTGATCAATTCTCTGAGACCCAAACAAGCACCATGCCTAATTTCCCACTTGTCGTCAAACAAGTCACCTACAAGGATTTCATAAACACCTTGAAATTGCCAAACGAGACCAGCAACTTTAGCGTGCTGATTCAATATTGGGGCTAGATCTTGAGTTTTGGTCTCTATCACGAGTTTCTCTCCACCTTGTTGAGAGGTGATATCAAATTGTGGGGTCTCACTTTTGACAGCTTGTTCAGTGCCATCAGATTCCTCAACGAGCTTTCTGGAGATGGAGCTTTGACTGAGGTCAATTGGCTTTATCCTATTGGCTCCAGCTTTTGCGTTTGCTTTTGCTCTTCTCTTTTGCATTGCTTTGAGTCTTGCGTTAGATGCAGACTTTTCCTGAGTGACTGGTTTTTTGGCTTCAGGCTCAAGTTTACTTTCTGTGAGTTCTTGCTTAACAACTGGTTCAGCTTTGGGTATTGGGTTTGCATCTTTGTGTCGTTTGAATTTTCCCAAAAGGGAATTTTCATCATCTTCAAAGTTTACATTTGAGGTATCAATATCATCAATACTTGCAGCTAATAATTTCTTGTTGCTTTTCAATATCTCGAATAGATCCCAGTTATCAAAAGAAACTAATGTTGATAAATTTTCATCGAACTTTTTCAATTCTTCATCTTGCTCTAACTTGAATTGGTGTTCATCAGTGATCTCCTGCTTTATCTTTGGGGATTCATCTTCAACTTTCATTTCAATATCTCCACCATCGTTTTCATTAGGATCCCATATTGATGAGTGATTTACTATACCACCAAAGGCTCTAGCAGCAGCAATTCTTGTTTCCCATTTAGGACTCTTTAAAAAAGGGTAAACTCTTCCTAATAAGTTAAGAGTTTCTTCAGAATGGCCTTTAGCTAGATCTGATAGTTGATCAGCAGCTGTATTTCTTATGAATGGTGTGGAACCAGTCTCTAATAAAACCACTAACCTATCTAATCTAGACATTATAAAACTGTGAGAGACTAGATCTGGTACTTATAACTTTTTTTGTAACTCGACTTTTAATTAGAAATACATTCGATCGATCTGATTGTAAGATTGATGAAAATAATAATATGATAAATGCAATTGATAACAATTAATTGTTTTTTTTACTAAAACTGATTTTTTTCAGGTCAGGAAATCCTGAGATTTTATAACTATTTATACAAATATCACTTTTGAATTATTGGCCATATACACGACCCACATTTGATATATAAGATGCGAATGCCCAAGATTAACCAAATCTCTTCTCTCTTTGTGATTTGACATCTTTCTTTTTGTCCCTTATTTCTTCAGACGTAGCATTGTAGTGGATATTTGTTTCTTGATTCATTGGATTTTCTGGGGATTTTTGGAATTCTTTGAAAAGCATGTGTTTGATTTGCTGTAACCTCAAACCAGGATTCTCCTTTCTTACTTCAGGAAGTCTTCTTTCTTCAAACGCGTTGTAAGCGGCTTTAACTCTTCTTTCAGGATGTTTATCGATATCCTTGTTTTGAAGACCACCATCCTTAGCTGTTAATGCTAAAGCAGCTAATGCATCGTCAAGACCAGATGCACTAAGTTCAGGCTTTTCACTGTTGAAGTCCAAGAAATCATCAATCTTATTCGATCTTTTAGCAGCAACTTTATTTGCTCCTCTTTGTTTATTATTTGTTGGTTTTGATGGTAAAGCAGCTTCTTCTGCTTGTAACAAAGCATCTCTTTCAGCTTTCTTACGAGCAGCTTCTTCTTTCTTCAATTGAGCATCTTCCTTCTTTTTGTTAACCTTTTTGGCTCCATCTTGCCATTGAGAAGCCTCTTCAGCTTCGGCAGCAGCAGCCGCCGCTTGTTTCTTCTGATTGGCTGCTTCTGCTTTTCTTGCATTACCAGCCGCTTTCTTTGAATTCTCAGTTCCTTTCTTTGCCATAGTTGATTCTAAACCGAGCACCGGAGTGTAAAATTATTAGGTGTATAATTGAGCTCACGTGAGTTTCTTTAATTTACTTACAGCACATTTACATTCATAACTTAGACTGCCTAAACACAATTCGACCCTTGACACGTCCTTCGTGAAGCTCCTTCAAGTAGTGTCCTATGTCCTGCAAATTAGCGATTGTAATCTCTGGTTTAATTTTACCTTGAGCGATCCAGGACATACACTCTTGCTGCTCTAAAGCTGTGCCACCAAAATTATAGTAAACTGTGACTTCTCTTCGAGCAAGGTCGTAGTTCTTCAACAAAAGTTTCAGCCTGCCCATCCCCACCACGACGATTTTACCTTGTGACTTGACGAATGCCTGACACGACTCAATGGTCTGTTGCATTCCTGCAAAGTCGAAACACACATCAAACGATTCGAGTGGCTGCTCACTGTCCATTGGGTCAACGTAGAACTCGTGAGCACCGAGTTTCTGGGCGATTGGCCCAAGCTCCTCCTTTATGTCGCAGGCCACGATGTGGCATCCATAGTGTTTGATGATCTGGATAGCATTGAGTCCAAGACCACCCATCCCCATGACCAACACTTTAGTGGTGGGTCTGAGGTCGTTCTTGACTTTGTTGATGGCGTGAAACGGGGTCAAAACTGAGTCTGAAGCAACTGCTGCTTCCTCGTAAGACACTCCATCAGGAATTGGAATGAGACTCCGCAAATTATCAATTGTCATATACTGACGGAACCCGCCATCACTGTTGATACCGTATCCGGGACAAATAAGCCCAAGGCATGTGCACGTATTGTCGTGACCTGAGCGACAGTTGGTGCACACTCCACAACTGTTAGGAATACTCACAGCAAATCTGGCCCCCGGAAAATACTTCTCTTTGTCGATACCCTCACCAACTTCGACTATTTGACCTGCAATCTCGTGGCCCATGACGAACTTATCGGGGCCAATGGGCAGTTGGGACTGAAGGATGTGAAGATCGCTAGCGCATAGACCAGCAGCTTCGATTTTTAAGAGAACTTCTCTGGGTTTGGGTTTGGATACCGGCAAGTCTGTGAACTTGACGATGTCGAGGCTCCCCATTTCGAATCCATAAGCGTCTTGTTTGGAAGGAAAAGTCATGTCAATTGGATTGTCAATTAACTGTCAAGGGACCTGTCAACGGTATTTATCATAAAAGCGGCTCGATGTGGGAAGGTGGAGTTTTGCGGAGTCGATTGATTCAACCGACGATTAGCCGAATTATGTTTAGCCAACAACTAGTGCGGGTCCTCTGACCCATGAGTGTCATGGAGAGCGTGTAGTACACGATCGTGGCTGTACGATCGATAGGTGTTGGGAGCAAGTCCAGTGGACCTGAGTCAAAGCCCTGAAGTTGGTTTCAGCACTAGCACCATGCATTCACAGCGATTGTAGGTACCAGCGTCAAAATCATGGAACAACGACTAGGAGTTTATTTACCAGACTCCAATAACAAAACATGCCTGCAAAAACACTCTAGCTGGACTTAAGTAACAACTCTTCACCAACAATTTCTCAGTGAGACTTCTACGTTGGCTGCCTTGCATCACTACATAATCTCTTAGCCCACAAACACGCTACGCTTTGTCACATGTTATCTATTCATAACTAGAGGCCCATTTTGTGCTCCATCTCCAGGTGGAAGTCCCTCACATTAACACCACTCTCTAAACCATTAGTGTAGATATCTTCCCAATCTATCCTGGTGTCCTTGTTCATCAAGATATCTCTATGAACATTACTGGGTCCACCCAACACCTGCGGTGTGAAATCAGTTTGATCAACTATTTGCATCTCCATGGTTCTTTTAATGGGCTCTCCAGCACCAAAAATACGACGATAAGTCTCTAATCTTGTTTGTAATTGAGTCTCCTCCCAATTCTGGACACGGGACTCCAAAGGATGACGATTGTTGATCTTGGAAGCGAGGTTGACTGGACCTTCTTGGTTACGCAACATATCTTGTAAGCCAGGAGCATGTGCTGCCACATGACCTGACTCGTTATGATTGATAGTTGCGTGGTTCTTGCTCTCAGGTACAACTCTCAATGACTGTTGTTAGTACACGAAAGTACACGAAGTGTGTACACAAAGTGTCACAGATTAAACATACCATTTGTGCTAAGTAGTGGCGACTCGCGGTAACTAAGTTTTGGTGATACAGTAAATTTTATTCACGTGACATGATACTAAATGTGCTCTATAGGTTCTTCGATTTGGTGAGTGGGCATTGGAGTTTTGAGCAGTTTCGGAACCCAAGACCATTCTTCCGGCTTAATAACACCGTTGAAACATAAAGTTCCAAAAACCAAAGTTGCAAAACCTGTAAATTGCAAGAACGAGAAGCTTTCCCACCCCATTATCAATGCTAGTATCCACACTAACAAGGTACGGCAGGTATCAATTGTTGAACGGGCAGTGGCTGACAAGTAGTAGGTCAACGATATACCAAAGAAGTTGAATGACGCAATTGAAAACATAATTAGCACTGATGAAATCATGATTTGACTCGAGCTGAAAAGCTGATGGAATCCTTCAACTAGATTGAATGGGGACGATTCAAATTGGTCGGGTGAACTTATGGACCCTATAATGAAGTTTAGCACCACCATGACCACAATAATCACGGAAGCACCGTAGAAACCTTCGTAGTAAACTAACTGAAGTGGGATAATTGGCTGAATACCTAGAATGTGCTCTTCAACCACAAATTGAATGGCCTGACAGAACTCAGCAATGACCACCAATGATATTCCAAACAACACCAATGCATTGTTGGAATGAGGAGACAGCTCAGAAGTCTGAGACCCACTCAACCCAACAATACTTATACCCAAAGTTATAATAATCAAAGCGAGCCACTCGAGTTTCGAAATCTGCCTCTTCAAGAAAACCACAGACATGAAGGCAACAAACAATACAATTGACCCACGGATCATCTGGTACACTGACACAGGAATATAGATGAGACCGAAATGTAATAGGGTCGTTCCACAAAGGTCACAGATTGCTGGGATTGAGAGCTTGAGACTATCTTTAAACCGAATTCCCAAAGGTTCAGCACCTTCCCCGTCAATAGGCGCATATCCGGCACGAAGCTCGTGTCTACGGTACATGATCCAGTACACAAAATAACAACACAGTTCGCCAATAAACATTTGTAATGTTTGAAGCGCCGGTTGTTGGAAGAAGCTCCAGTTTTTCGGATCAGGATCGTCACAATTCTTGACACATTGATTATCTTGATGTTTGGTGAAGAGTGAATTCATGCACCCCGTGGTGATTGTGCCTACCACGAGTACAATTAAAAAAATGTTGCTGTTCCCCATAGTGAGTTTCAAGTGACAGGTGCTCGTTTGATACGGCAGGCCTCGTCCCAAAACGGCAACAAGCCCAATCTGAGCCGCACGATGGTCATCGAGTACTTGAATTTGAATGGGCAGTGGTGGATGGAGTTTCCGGTTTGAGACCTCTGTGTTTGGATGGGTGATAGTTGATGTATTTCTCTATCTACTGGTCCAATTTCCACGGAATTCGGGTACGTTAAGGTGTCTCCGTAGAGGCTCAAAGATTCAAATGGCCTTCTGAGGCAACGTTTTCAACAATATCTCCAATTTGAGCTACTCTTCGAATCCGAAACTCAGGCTGAGCAATCCCGAATATGCATACTTTACATCTAAACAGGTCTCATCTTGTCTAATACTCTCCCTCTTTCACAATCTCTCCTTGAAATAAGAGACTTCACCTACAAATTAATATGCAAGTCTGACTAAGCGGCCCACACAAAATCATTTTTTCTGACATAATCGCCAGGTTACCCGGCCATTCTGGTAGAAAAATTTTCAATCATCTCACTTTGAAATTCAATAACTATCATCAATTAGAAATGGCATTCGGTGATTCAAGAGGTAGAGGCGGCCCAAGAGGCGGCCGTGGAGGTTCCAGAGGTGGCTTTGGCGGTAGAGGTGGCTTCGGTGGAGGTCGTGGTGGTTCAAGAGGTGGTTTTGGTGGAGGCCGTGGTGGCTCCAGAGGTGGTGCCAGAGGTGGTGCTAGAGGTGGAAGAGGTGGCGCTAGAGGTGGCCGTGGTGGTGCCAGAGGTGGTGCTAGAGGCGGTGCCAAAGTTGTTGTTGAACCACACAGACACGCTGGTGTCTTCATTGCCAGAGGTAAGGAAGATTTATTAGTTACCAGAAACATCGCTCCAGGTGAATCAGTTTACGGAGAAAAGAGAGTCTCTGTTGAAGAACCAGCCACTGAAGAAGGTGGTGTTCCAACCAAGATCGAATACCGTGTTTGGAATCCTTTCAGATCTAAGTTAGCTGCTGGTATTATGGGTGGTATCGATGAGCTCGGTATTGCACCAGGCAAGAAAGTTTTATACTTAGGTGCTGCTTCTGGTACTTCTGTTTCTCACGTTTCTGATGTCGTTGGACCAGAAGGTGTTGTTTATGCTGTCGAATTCTCTCACAGACCAGGTAGAGAATTAATTGGTATGGCCAAAAAGAGACCAAATGTTATCCCAATTATTGATGATGCTCGTCACCCACAAAAATACAGAATGTTGGTCGGTATGGTTGATTGTGTTTTCGCTGATGTTGCTCAACCAGATCAAGCACGTATTATCGCTTTAAACTCTCATTTGTTCTTGAAAGATCAAGGTACTGTTGTCATCTCTATTAAGGCCAACTGTATTGATTCAACTGTTGATGCTGAAACTGTTTTCGCCAGAGAAGTTCAAAAATTAAGAGAAGAAAGAATCAAACCTTTAGAACAATTGACTTTAGAACCTTATGAAAGAGATCATTGTATCGTTATTGGTCGTTACATGAGAAGTGGTATCAAAAAGTAAACTGTATAATAGCATAGGATTAGTAAGGCATAGTTTTGTTAGAAGCGGACTCTCAGAAGTGTAGGATTTATATAATATTTTATAAAACAAAAATCAAGTATTATGTGTTGTTGCACGACAATCGCTATCACAGTTTTTTGATCCACTAATTCAACTTTGCACGACATAAAACAAGTTAGTCGTGCGACATTGATAATTATCAATCGTATCTGTGGCAACTTATTGCTTTTGCTATTTACTTAGTTCAAGCGTTTGTCTTGAATCATTGCAAATTACCAACTGCTACCAAGCAACTCGTATCAACTCGTTCCCCAACAAATCTAATCATTTTTAAGTGTTTTTATCACTATGAGTTCTGTTTCCCGGCCTCCCAAGCGACAGCGTGACGCTGGTGAACAAGATACTCCCCCTGTCATCGAAGTTCTATCGGATCCCAGTGATGGTGGCAACGACGATAGTGACATCGAAGAACTTGACTCCGACTCAGCAAGGGCTACTTTCCCATCTCGAACCTCGAGTGTCCCACCAACAACAACTGCAACACCACAAGGTGGCAATGATGACCTTGATGATATCATAATAACAAATGTCAATCGTATACGACGGATTCCCGACTCCTTCACCAGAAACGTTCGCCCTAGAACTGTGCCATACAGTGACCCTGAAATAGACGAGGATGTGCAAATAGTGGATGAACGTCCAATAGCCACCCCACCACCTCCACCTCCTCCTTTTCCATCTAGAGACTTGTTCCGCCGTGATTTACTAGCTCGTCTAAATCTGTCCGGAACTCTTCTCCATAATCCACAATTAGCTGCCATGATAGGGCGACTAGGTATGCTTGAGGACCAAGGCCAAAACGCTAGAACTAGAAGAGGGAGAACCAGAAGTCTGAATCAAGTGACGGGTCATCAATTCTTCACTCAAATATTTGACCTTATTGGCCTTGACCCAGCCATAGTTGAGGGACATTCAGATCAAATGCAAAATGAAATACCAGGAGCAATTATGGATAGCATAGAAAGGGACAACGAAAGAGCAGTGGATCAAAGACTTCACAATGAAAACATGTATAATAGAAAAGCGTTGCAAGAGAAGAAAGAAATCGTTAAAAGGGAACTCAAAGGGTACACCAACGATATCAATCCTGAAACTAATTTGGCGTGTGAACTCTGTGGAGTAACATTAGGTGAAGGGATCCCTAGTGATTTCAAACCAAATTTACAATATAACAAGAATATCGAAGAGCACATAGATAAATTTCGAGTCAATGCGCCATGGTTCTGCTCGAAACAAATCACTGACACTGACAAGGATCTCTCGAAACGAGTGTTTGTATCCAAATGTGGCCATGTGTTTTGTGGACGTTGCATCAAGAACATTGGGAACAGACCACGACGCAGGAAGGGACAGGCTGATATCGTTACCATTGATAATCCACGGATATTTGCACCAGCTGTGTGTCCATCACCTGAATGCCACCAGAAGTTCAGAGGCAAGAAACCATTCACAGAATTGTACCCATGATACCAATGCTGGATATGACTAATGTATGACCGATGACAAAGTGACGAGTACAGCACCACCAGTAAAACCAGTAGCAACATGAGCAGTGTGTACATCTAATGACCAGTATAAATAGCGATAGCACACAAGCACTATCTTTGACTTCTACGAGACCATCACTCAATATTTATTAAGGTTTTCGTCATTAATCAATTCTAGCTTCCGACAATGTTAGTGGTTTGATGTTGTTCGAGAACACAGATGATCCCATCTTGAACCTGTTGATCTTTTTGAGTTTCTCTCTGACCACCATCACAGGTACTGACAGTTTGGTGACCAAGTAATTAGACAAACTTCCAAGTAAAACACCTTTGATAGCCGATTGACCTCTAGACCCCACAATAACAAGAGTCGGGAGCAAATTATCGATGAGCTCTAGGATCAAGTGTCTTGGAATAGGATGATGAATGACTTCAATAACTATATGAATTTGCAATTTTGTGAGTTTGAGTAAATTCAATACTTGTTGTTCAGCTTTCTTCAACATTTCAAGTCTATGAGCTTCTCTTGAAGCTTCACTGGCAGCATTTCCCTTAAGGTGGTGGTTAGCATCGTTATCTTCAATAACATAGACAATAAATAAAACTGAACCATCAACTAATACTGTACCCAAAGACCATTCAAGGGCGAAGATTGATTCAGGAGAGAAATCCATGCATAGTAAGAACATTTTAGGTTTGGTCTTAGCATCAATTAACGAAAAGAAATTACCTCTCGTGATGGTTCTAATAACTCTTGATTGAGCTTTATTTGAGTCGATAGGTCCTTCAGTTATAGTTTCATTCAATTGAGAAGCAAATTCACTATCTAATTTGTCTTCTATAGCTGAGGTATAAGGAATCATGAAATCTCCACTCTTATCGGAGGTACTTTCGTTGCTGTCGTGATATTTTTCGTTTTCTTGATGAATGATTTTACGTCTGTATTCAGCATAATCTTCTAATTTTTGTTTTCTTGCTGCTGAATCTTGATCTGCTTTGTTTAAGTCAAGGTGTTGACCTGTTAACGCAGATTTTGTTGATTCTAATTCTTTTAGAGCTTCGTCATTAACTTTAACTCCCGCATTTTTAGCGGCAGCAAAGCCTCTTTCTGAAGCAGTTAATTCTTCAAGTTTTTTAACTGTGTGTCTGTCACTTAAGTTTTGGCTCTCTAGGATGTTTGAGATTTCGTTGATCTTATCATCTTGACAAGCGAAATTTGGTAACACATTCCCCGTATCATCATACTGAAATTTCTCGTTATCTTCGTTGTCACTGATATGTTCTTCTTCACTAGCCTCGTCTTCCCACTTATCTCCTGGGGAGTAGGACTCTACTTGGTTGTCGTCTTTATTCACAAGTCTTTCCAGTGGATCGTGGTTGATAATTGACCACTTGAGCTCCTTCTCAATATCGTCGTTTGACATTGATGAAGATCGGGAATTTGATCCCAGTACAGGGGATCTGGAACGACCTCGTGACATTGATTTCTGGATAATTGCAAGCTTTTCAGCTTCTAATCGTGACTGACGAGAAGCCATAGGGATATGATATGTGCCAAGGATCCAGATTTAATTTCGTGGGAGTGTGATGGTGTGATACACGACTTTTTGGCTCAGGCAATATTTAATTCTATACATTAGTCTTCATCATCGGATGTTTGTAAATACTCAACGAGTAATGAAGCTCCATTATTTAAGCCAACTTGTTGGAGAGTTTGATCAAAATCGTCAAATATTTTTTTGGGGTATGGTTGAACTAATTCGAATGTGAAATTGAAGTGCTTGTAGTAAGTTTCAAATCCAAATTCATTGACGTCGTGTTCGATAAGGTGACATTTTTGTTCGAACTCTTCTTCAGTCATGTCTTCCAAGTGCTCTTGACAGTGAAGTGTCACTTCAATAAAGAGATAGAGGTCTCTTAGAGTAATCTCACTACTCACCTTTTGAACAATTCGTTTACCATTGGGCAATTTGATCAGAATCCTGCAATTGGGTTCCCCGTTCAATTCTTCAAACCACTTACACTTCCAGAGATGTAATTTGAAGGAGTCTCTAAGTTTAACGAGACTTTCATGTTTTATCTTTTCGAGTTTCTCTTGCTTCTTTATCTTGTCCATTTCAAGTGATCTCACATATGCATCATCTTGTCTTTGCTTCAACATCCTTGAAATCTCAATCTCTTGCTTGTCATATCTGGCAGCTACCAATTGAGCATTGTATGTGGATAACACCTTATTGAGATTTTGCATCACAAGTCCACAAGTTTTGGTTATATTAGCGGCGTCAAGAAACGCCAGTGAGATATTACTCTTGTAGACAACAGACATTGACGCCATGACTGATGGGTTGTTGGTGACATTAGCAATGAGCATCACATATGGCACTCGGCGTATTCTATATGTTTTAGCTATTTCGAAACTTTCATAGTTTCTTTCCACATTGTTAATGTACACTTTTGTGTCCTTGTAAGTCCCTGAGTTTTTGTCAAAAAGACTAATGAAACTGTTGGTTTCGGTCAAAGTGTTGAGGAAGTCGTAGCTCTCTTGTGAATCATCTGTCAAAATCACCAATAAAGGGTCGTAGTTAGTTTTAGATTGTTCGTGAATCTCATTAAAGTCCAGTGTAACTAAATTCACTTTTGACAAGGCATCTCCAGCCACTTGATCATCTTCAGTGGGTTGATACGATAAGTCTAGTTTCTCGAAGTCAAATTTATGATTGAAGTAATTGCTGCCTCCTGGGCTTATACGAAACAAAACTCTTAGCACTCCATAAAGTATAGAAATTATCCCCTTTGGAATTAGAAGAAGGATGAACCAAATTGATCCAAGAGTCTTTTTAGCCACATCTTGAGCCTGATTGAGATCCTTTCTGGAGTCCCTAAGCGACGAATGAATGCCCACTTCGATTTGCCAGTTGTTACTAATCCTGGGCGCAAATGGTAATTTTGGTATGAGATCGTTGAGTTCGAATGAGTTCAGAAGATTGACGTAGTCCAGACCACGTCTTCTATGATGAATCTCATTGGCTTCGTCGTGAACCTCCACGGCACTTGACTGGTTCTCTATTGAGTCAAAACCTGAGTCGAAAAAACTTGAAATGGCATTGTTTAAATTCCAATCATGGATCTCAAGCAATCTAATGATTCGTGATGTATCGTCATCTGCTTCGATTCCGGCGATGCTCTTGAATTCTTGGAAACAATCTTGTTGGGCTGAAGATAACGAGTCGAATTCCATAGCCTTTGAGAGTCGCACTCCAATTTTATCATTTATAATGTAGGCATAATAAAAAACTGTTGGGCACCAGATGAGAATCAACGATGTTCTGGTGCTGATTCCATCGTAGTCTGGTCACATACGCCAACACAGCGTAAACTTCAGTTCTTGTGAGGAATTTTGAGGAATATCTCTCACTGCCATTTGTGGCATTGATCTGTTGGGTAGTCATACAGTAAGATAGTAATAGTATGGGCTATTGATCTTTTCCTCATGTGCTTGTCACGCTGAGTCAGATGTAACTCAACACTGCTTTTCAAACAGAAAAGATTTTTTACACCCAACAGCAGATCCATTTAATGTTGTGAGCTAAGCAGATTCCGTTACGAACAGCTGCTCTAGCGAACACCAATTGACACATTGACTTCTCCCAAATGAAGTGTGCTGTCCATCGAAGTTGACCAAAATGGGAATCAACTTCTGACTTCCAAACCATTTCCCCAGTTGCATGATGCCAACAATATCTTAACGCTGTGCCATTGAAACCTACAGGCTCACGATGACACATTGTGCACGTGTCCTGTGCCTCGTTTCCCAAGTCCACTCAAGTAGTGCCGTCAAACACAACTGTTGAATCGAAGCGAGTATCAACTATGACGAGCTCAGATGACATTGATAAAGCCACCTGTACGCAACAACTTCGATTTGCAATGTTTACCAACGAACCCTTTGACTCGCTTAAATTCACCTGACATGGTACCGGGGTTTGACAGTTCCATTTTTGGACACTCCACAGCTTTTGCACATATTTTTTCCAGTCTCGCTGGAGCTTTGTGTAACGAAGGAGAGAAACAGACATTTATCCGTTGTTCCGAAGATAACAAAGTTTTATCGGTTTCAGGGCTTACTGACTACTTGACGTAAATGACAGGTACTGAGTAATGCACTACAAGCAACGTTGAGTTACCCATATTGCAAGATTGTTCTCAATGTAACTTTAGCTTCAGGATACGCGGGGCTAAAAATGGGAACAATAAAAAACTGGAGGGACGTTTTGGGATACACAAGAATTTCCGTGTGGTTGCTTGTGATTTTTCATTTAACCGAAAGATTTAAACCGAGGAATCCAGTACCTTGTTTTAATTGCTGTTGTGCAAAAGAAATTGACAAACTTACTAATCGATATTAGCAATCAAATCGAGCACCGGGATGAAGGGCTCCAGACACCGCGAACTCACCTGTTCACTCGGGGATGCTCTCGGTACAATAATAGTACTAGCGCGCACGCTCTTATATTGATTATCTGCATATTAGATTGGTGACGCTAATGAAATTTTTGCTACTATAAATTTAATTTCATCCGGTTTTCTTTTTGCTTTCAAGTTGATTTTGACTATACGTGTTTAACGTATTAATTATTCATTTAAAATGTCAATATTTTCAAGATTTTTCAAATCAACACTTGGTAAATCAACTTTAGCAGCTGGTGGTTTAGTTGGTGGTACAATTGTCTATTTGGATTTCATTAAACCACCAAATCCACCACAGTTGAAAAACTCTTACAAGCCTTTGGTAAAACAAAGAGACCCTCCTCCTAAAAGACAAGCTTTGCTCGATAAGCTCGATTCAGATTTTGATGTTATTGTTATCGGTGGTGGGGCTGTAGGTTCAGGTACGGCTGTTGATGCCGCAACAAGAGGTTTAAACGTCTGTGTTTTGGAAAAATATGATTTTGCATCAGGTACTTCATCGAAATCAACAAAAATGGCTCATGGTGGTGTTAGATACTTGGAGAAAGCTATTTTCCAATTATCAAAAGATCAATTAGATTTAGTCATCGAAGCTTTAAACGAAAGAGGTAACATTATGAGAACTGCTCCTCATTTGGCTGATATCTTACCAATTATGATTCCAGTTTACAAGTGGTGGCAAGTTCCTTATTTCTTTGCTGGTTGTAAAATGTATGATTGGTTTGCTGGTCACCAAAATTTGAAATCTTCTTCCCTTTACTCAAAGGAAACTACTGAAATGCTTGCTCCAATGATCGATAGTGCTAACTTGAAAATGTCTTGTATTTATCATGATGGTACTTTTAACGATGCCAGAATGAACTCAACTTTAGCTGTTACAGCTGTCGAGCATGGCGCTACTGTGTTGAACTACATGGAAGTCAAACAATTACTCAAGGAAAATGGTAAAATCACTGGTGTGGTAGCTGTTGATTCAGAAACTGGTAAAGAATATAAAGTTAAAGGTGCTTCTGTGGTCAATGCAACTGGTCCTTGGGCTGATAAAATTTTAGAGATGGACAAAGATCCACAAGGTTTACCTCCACCCACTCCTCAAAACCCAAAAATGGTTGTTCCAAGTACTGGTGTTCACATTGTTTTACCTGAAATTTATGGTCCAAGAGATATTGGTTTATTGGATCCTTCAACATCTGATGGTAGAGTTATGTTCTTCCTTCCATGGCAAGGAAAAGTGTTATGTGGAACCACTGACACTCCAATCAAAGATGTTCCATCTAACCCTGTTGCAACTGAAGAAGAAGTTCAAGATATCATCACTGAATTACAAAAATACCTCGTTATTCCAATCAAAAGAGAAGACGTGTTGAGTGTTTGGTCAGGTATCAGACCATTGTGCAGAGATCCAGCTACTGCTCCAGCAGATGGTACTACTCAAAGCACTGAAGGTCTTGTCAGATCACATCTTGTTCATACTTCTGAATCTGGTTTGATCACTATCTGTGGTGGTAAATGGACTACTTATAGAGAAATGGCTGAAGACACTATTAATCATGTTCTCAAGAACACTAAGTTTGACAAAAACTTCAAGGAATGTCAAACTAAAGAGATCTTATTAGTAGGTGGTGAAGATTATTCCAAGAACTATGCAGCTAGATTGATACACGAGTATGGAATCCCAATCAAGTTGGCTGATCATTTGTCAAACAATTACGGGTCAAGAGCTCCATTAGTTTTGGAAATTTACAATCAAAGTGATTTCAATAAATTACCAATTTCAATGGCAGGATCTCACACATTTGAACCATCAGATTCTGCCACTGACAAAGCAAATACTTTAACTTATCAATCATTTGATGAGCCATTCACTGTTGCTGAATTGAAGTATGCTATCAATTACGAGTATGCAAGAACTCCAGTGGATTTCTTAGCTAGAAGAACAAGATTAGCATTCTTAAATGCTAAAGAAGCTTTAGTGGCTGTCGACGGTGTGGTTGATGTAATGAAGCAAGAATTGAAATGGGATGATAAAACGGCTGAAGCTATGCGTGAAAGAGCTAACAAATATATCGGCCAAATGGTGTAGATAGATATAGAAGTCAGTAAAAGTTAATTTAGAATGGCAATGTCTTTTAATGTGAATAGATAGATACAATAAATAATGTCATTTAATTACCTCAAACCGCCGAGTTCCAATTCCTCCATGTTTTCCACGAGTTTATTGACTCTTTCCTTTCTGAGTTTTGTTGTCCTCTTCTTATCGTCAGATTCGTGTTTCTCGTTAGCCGTAGAGAAATGAGCCTCATCGTCAGAATGATTAGCATCACCTTGGCCATACTTCAACTCGTATGAAGTAGGGGGTTCTCTTAATGTGCTTCTGATCGAGCTGTTTGATACCAACTGATTGTGAACACCGAAACTAAAACACCACTTCAAATGCACAAGACGTAAATACAAAAACCAACTGTTAATCATCAACGTCTTGGTCCTTGACAACTTGATATAATTAGAATTCATGGAATTATTGAGTAGCTCAATACCTGTTGGTGATTTCTTATAGATCTCAAGTCTGCTGGAAAGTTTGCTGTAGTTCTCCACAGTTTGAAGTATATCTGTGAAAATGGAATGTGTCTCTTTCTTATCTTTCTTACCTAACTTCTTACTAGACACATTGGCAAGCCTCTGTATGGAACTAGTGAGTAACTCTTGTTCATAAAATGGTGAATTGTAATTATACTCTTCATCTTCGTCCTCGTTGGCACCTTCCTCGTTGTCATAATCATAAATCTCATAACAAAGAGCGATTAATCTGCCACTGGCCTTTGAGATCTCGGTATTTTGTTCATTATCCAATAACTCAAGAGCTTTAGGTACCATGTCCTCAATAAGAGTATTCAAGAATTCGCCTCTTGGGAGTAATGTAAGCAAACATGCAACACCATGAAGACCGGCTATACCGATCAAAGCATCACCACTTTGCTGAGCCATTGCGTCATCAAGAATTCTGTTCTTGGACAAGTCATCGAAATAGGTGGAGTATTCCCTGTTACCTTCTTTGAAGTCTTTAGTACTGGTCAAAGAGCTTATCGAATGGCCCTCCGCGATGGAGAATAACCACTCAATGGTACCGTCTAATCCATACAGGGATGAACCGTTGTGTAATATCATGAGCAACCCAACTAAACCAGTTATCAAGTGTGATTTGTTGGTATTAGTAATTGAACTTGAAGGTGGGTCATCAATTAAACTTTGAATATACTTGACAAATTCGCCGTCAGCTAAGGATCCGAATTCGTCTATGTCACTGGTAATAAGAGCGATTATTGACCGATACAACAACAAGAATTCAGTGGGACTTCTGTAGTCTTTCCTCATAAGAATGGAAATCAAGTCTTCAACTTGAACTTCAGTGACTCCATTTCTGGGGTTTTCTTCGTTATAGACCAATACAGACTTGATGACAATCAACTTATACAATTGAGCCAAAAGGAGTTCTCTGGACTGTGAAGAAACATCAGTTCTAGATTGAGTTAATGAGTGCACGATGTCGTTGATTGTGGTTTCTTTTGAATGAATTCTCATCTTGCTCAACTGTTCAACTGTTGCTTGTCTGGCGTCAGAAGACAATGCTTCAGTTTCACTCTCTTTATCAACCACTGCTTGCAAGTCTTCTAACTTTGCCGTAAGCACTTCCTCCAAGCTGTTGAAATTGAAGTCTAGATTACCATTTTCCTCACTATCGATTCTTGGAGTTCGAGCTCTTGACACTGAACGTGATGAACTGTTAGACTGGATGTCTTGAAACGGCCTTCTTAGCATAGTCACAATTTTTTATTTCAGGCAGTAGCGCACTTTTTATGGCCCCAGAGTTTGCCATTTGCTTCCCGATTGGGCGAACAGTGAGTAATTCTAAATGTTTTGGTATGACAGTGTAATGATACACTGTTATGAGTTCTGCACATGCAGTCACTTCTATTGTTGAAACGAGTCAATTTGGAGTGTTTTCAGGTCTAGAACGATAGCGGGCCAAGTCCTTTATTGTGGTTGTGAGTCTAAAACACTATATCTTGTGGTAACACATTGAACTTGTGACCATTTTCTCGTATCGTTTCATTGTTTGCATCGGCGTGTAATGACTTCCGCATATCGTAGCCGTCAATTTCGTCATTAGTCTTCGAAATGTCTTGAGGCAAATTTCGTCCATAGTACCCTACCACTCGTCTGTATACACTGTAACCCAATTTTTCATAGAGCTGTTGTGCTAATGTGTTGGTGACTTTCACAAACAAATCAATGAACAACGTGTTGTAAGGATCTTTATCAACGATTTTTTCTAGGAACAAGCAGAGATCTGAAGCTAGACCAATTCTTCTATACTGGGGGTGTATTGTAACGGCAGAAATGTGGGTATGCCATTCCATCTTTTTGAGTTGGCCTTCGTTCTTAGCAATCATGTAACCACTTATCTCTTTGGGATCATTGAATTCGCTGTTGTCGTTGATCTCAACTGACTTGAAAAATAATGATGGCCATTTGATAAGATAATCAAAGTAAAACTCGAGATTGTAGTTTTCAGTCAATGGATCCAAATTAACAGTGTTTAAACTCAAAAGGTCTTCCACTTGAAATGGTTTGTAAGACGTCATTCTGATTAGTGTATGTCACAAATATTTTCAATTCTTCACAAATACGCATTTGATCAAATTTTTCGAGCAAACTTTTATACTCAAGAATGTTTGGTGGTCCAGGTGGTCAAATGACCGAACAACAAAAGAAAGAACAAGAACAAATTGCTTATGATACTTTAAAAGTTGCTGGTTTACTTGCTGGTGCTTTATGGGTTACTCCAATTGTTTTCCATTTTGTTAAGAAACAACTTTAATCTTGTATATATTAATGTTATGATAACTCATTGAATATAAATTAGAATTCATCTTCTTGCTCCATGTTAACAAGTTCATCTCTCAATTTTCCTATCTTGTTTGAAAGGCTTGAAAATTCAAATCGTTGACAGATTTTAATTGCTGCTAAAAGTGCTTTGTCATTCTTGATTAGTCTTGCAACTCCTAATGCTTTCAGCAATTTGGATTCTTGACATGCGCCGGCAAATAACTTCAAGAGTGATCTATCAAATATTGCTGAGTAGTTTTGAAGTCTCTCCATGATTTCATCATTGAATTCTTGGTTGTCATCATCCACCAACGACGCGTTCACAATACGACCCATTGTAAACACCCTCAAGAAATCTTCTTCAGGCTCATCCTCTTCTTCTGGTACATCATTAACTTCTCCTTCTTCGTCTTCTTCCCCAGCCGTCTTGGCTTTGGCTGCCTTAACATTGACTGGTAATCTGAGATTCAATTCAATTGGTAAGGGCAATGGGAATCCAGGATACTGGTCGTTGTTCTTGATTATCAAACACATCAATTTATCCTCATAACACCCTAATGGCCAACATTTCCAGTTCTTCTTAGCTTTACTGTGACCATGATCAGTGACAGCATTTTTACAATTCAAAACTGGCATCCACCTACTATTGCTTGGTTCCCTCCACCCTGATAAGATCATAAGCGTATCATCATTACCGGGTACAAGACATGGATCATTGTACTCTGTGAAGAATATACCTTTGATCAAAGGAACTTTGCTGTCGGTAGACTTCTTCAACGGTAACAAACAATCTTGCTGTATAAACTTGTACTCTTCTCGGATGTTAATAAGCGAATAAGCATATAAGTTGAGTGAAAGTTGTGTAACAGCAAATAATATCGATGTTGATGATGATATCAAAGTGACAATAGGGTTGGTCTTGATAATATTAAGACAGAGTCCATGCTGATTGAAAAATCTCAAATAACCAAAACTAGTACCAACAATAATCATGTCATTACGGTCTTTCAGGTCATTAGAGTTGGTGATGCTGACACTCGTAACGTACTCACCCTTAACTAATGGTATTTCACGTTCCCATGAATCATTCAACGATTCATGATTACGATAAAAAATCCTGCTACCAGATCCCAGTTTGTAGCCTGACTTTCCAAGCAAAACTCCTCTCAAGTTCAATGCACACAAATCGTATTGGGAATAATCAATGAAATGATAATCCTTATTCAATGATCTGTCAAAGAACGACACAGTAATACTCTGTTGATTCAATGCCTCTCCAGACTCCACATCTTTGACGGCCCACACATATCCAACTGAGTTCATGAAGAGATACCTCCTGCTAATTGTTGATTGTGATTGAGCATATGGTGTGGAACCTGGTGAGTATGGTATAATTTCATCTTCTACCACAGGCTTAGTGAACACTGAAGGGGAGGAATGCCTTGAAGTCAATTTTTGACGCTTTCTTTGTCTCTCTGAAAGTAATGTGTCCACGTCTTTATTGTATGGAAACACTTCTTCTTCATCGTCTTCGTCTATAATGGAATCATCAATGCCATTTCTATTGAGATCGATTCCAGTTTCTGAATCGAGTCCATTGGTTTTGCCCAGTCTCTCCTCCTCCTCTTCGTCTTCTTCCTCTTCTTCAGCTTCATCCATGAATAAGCCGTTCGTCAGTGGAAGAGCGTCTTCAACCTTGACTATGTGACCATTAGAGGTTCCCACAAAGACTTGAGTACCGTTCCAGACGACATTAATTGGCACTTGAGGGCCTGCTTCTTTCAATGTATGTTCTGAAATACGCTCCAGAGTCTTGAATGCATAAATGGCAAGTTTTTTGTCCTGATAAAGAATTGCAATATACCTGTTATTTTCAGATAGGCGAAAATCAACAATTGGAACATCAGCGTTATCACTCTTGAATTCTCTTGCAGTATTTGACCAATCTGATCTACTGAATACTTTAATGGAATTTTCAGCGGTTGGCACAAGAAGATACTCACCATCTTTTGTCCACTGGGTCTTTGTAGCAATTAGTTCGTCTTTATGTTCATCATTATAATCGACTGTATCCATAGAATTGTGGATTTTACTAGGGATCACTTGTCTGATTGTTTCAACTAAATTTGGGATTTCATTTATGACTGAGTATAATTGAACATCACCATTTGACAAACTTGCAGATATGAGTTCACCTGGAATATTATAAGACAAATTGACCATCTGGTCCGGTATATCAATTAATTCAGTCTTGTTTCCATTACTGATATCTATTACCACTAGCTTATCGTCATCTCCACCACAAATGATACGTTTACCTTCATTGATGAAAATTGAATCTCTTAATGGTAGCTCTGATCTGTAGATTGATCCTTTTGATTCGTTTGACTTCAAATCCACCAATTCCAAGTTTCCTGCTGTGTTTGTAACTATAGCAGATTCACCATCACATGCAATAGATGTAAGATTATTGAATATATCAATAGACACTGGTTCAAGATCTGGCTCATCTATTTGGAAAACTTTGATCAAACCTTCACTATTACCAATGAGAAGTTTTGAAAGCACTGAGTTGTAACTCACGAACGAGTTCCCCTCGGGGAACGCGGCGATCTTGGCTTCCTTCACTGGCATCAATAACGCGGTCTGTAACGCGACTATTTTGTTGATAGTGATGATGATCACGTGAATTGAACTACTTTTGAACTATTATCACAGGTGAGTTTCCCTAAGCCTTAGCTGGTGATTATGTATGTGCGTTGACGAGTTTGATGTAAAATAGGTCTTGGAAAGTTGTAAATAAAATAATTAAATTGTGCAGTTTGCAAAAGATAGAGTTTAGGATTATTTATTGAGTTGCAAAAATTCAGAAATGTTCCAAATAAATTTACTAAAAAATATCAAAGTGTCTGTGCTTATGCTAATTACAGAATTTGTCCAACACAAATGAATTTGGGGCTATTTGTTCATGACATTGCTCGATCAGACCAAAAGCGTCATTTTACGTATATTGATTATCACAGTGAGCTGAGATTCTTTTGCAAAGACCATTGCCACAGCTGCTGCATCAAGATTCATACGATTGGAAAGGACGTTCAAACCATTTGATTTAAATCATCCCACGCATGTAAATAGAGTTGCTTGTGTTTCGATTAAGAGTCAAATGATCAAGATCTAGTTTTTATTTGAAGACTAATGAACGTATGTTACAATGCAGGTTTATGCCCATTCAGGTTTGGTGTTGTAGTCACTGGATCTACCTCTACCTCTTCCTCTACCTCCTCTTCCTCTGCCTCTTCCTCTACCACGACCTCTTCCTCTACCTCTTGATCTCTCACCAGTTTCACCAAAAGTATCCATGTTCATATCAGACTCCTCTCTCCATCTCAAAGGTTGTGAGTTGTTGTCAGTAAGACTATCGAAGAAGGAAGATTTAGAGTAAGTGGCATCAGCTTTCATTGCTTCTCTTTCTCTTTCGAAACGAGCATTAGCAGACTCAAAATCAAAGTCATCAGTGAATCCAGTTTGTTTTGGTACATTAGCTGGTTGTGGTTGTGATGGCTTAGTAGAACTTGGTTTAACAACTGGCTCAGGAGCGGCAACTGGCTGAGGGTTTTCAGAAGTGGATGTTGTTGTCGCTGGAGATTGCTTTGTCGTAGTAGCAGCTGGTTGTGTTGGGGTTGGGTTAGAAGCTTGAGTAGGGACTGGAGCAGCAGTTGAAGCAGCAGGTTGAGGAGCAGCAGCACCTGGTTGAGGAGGAGTGTAAACTTCAGGCACCACTTGGTCGAGTGGGATATCCAAAACAGTCAAGTCCTTAACGTCAGAACCTCTAAACACTACATCTTGATACACGGTGGCATTTGGAGGAACTTCAAGGTGAGGTGAGCCAGCTTGAGCCAATCTTCCTTCAGTTCCGAAAGATCTAACTGATTTTAAAGCGATGGTAGCATCTTCAGCATTCACGTTGTCTAGAAGACCAACATAACGAAGTTGTTTGTTAGAGATAAGCGATATAGTCTTACCAATGTATTGAGACATGAGTGAAAAATAGGTCTAATTGAAATCGCGAACTATTGATTACTTGAAGATATGGACGACAATATTGACGACATTTTCAAGCATTCAGATACTACTGAACTCGAAGGTGGGATCTTAGACAAGGATTCTTTACTTGATGAATTTCCAGAGACTGATCAGTTGGGTGATTTAGAAGATGGGAAGGCAGATTTGAATTTAGATGACCCTCAACAAATTGATCAATTAGATATACCACAACAAGACAATGAAGAAGAAGATATTTACTCTTTACAAGCTCACAAGACCAGTGGACAGAAAACACAAAAGAAAAATATCAGAAGAAGTAAACGTGATGCAGAACCTGAAGTTGAGCCTGATGTGAGGGACGAAATAATGGAAGATGAACATACACGTAGGCGTAGAATGTTGGAAGAGAAGATGGATAACGCTATAAAATCCAAGACTATAAGAAGGAGAAAAGCAGATGAACATGATTTGGAAAGATTACAAGATGACAGAATTGATATGTTAAAGGATAAAATGATCAAAGCAGCAAACACCGATGTTGAAAGAAACTCCCAAGGATTAATTGCTACTGAGAAATTGAAACTACTCAGTGAAGTAACCAGTGTATTGTCTAAAGCTGACTTGGCTATTTCAATTTTGGATAATAATTTGTTGGAAGCTGTCAGATTATGGTTAGAACCATTGCCAGATGCATCCATGCCAGCATATCAAATACAGAAAGAGTTGATTCAAGCATTAGTGACATTGCCCATCAAAACAGATCATCTTGTTGCATCAGGAATTGGTAAAGTATTAGTTTTTTACCAGAGATCAAAGAGGACTGAATTAAACTTAAAGAAAATTGTTGATCAACTTATTGGAGATTGGACTAGACCAATTTTGAACAAATCTGATTCATACAAAGATCGTACAATCCAGTTCCAAGAGTATAACAAGAACAAATATGCTAATCAATTACAAAGTAATAAGAGAAAGGTTAAAGAAGTCAAATCATTATATGAGGAGAGTGCTATAAGAAGAAATAGAGCAGCTATACCATCAGCAAGAACAACTGCTTATAAGATTGCCCCAAGAGTCGATAGAGAATTATTAGCAAGACAAAGACTGGTTATGGGAGGTAGTGATGAAAGGTTTAAGAGAATCAACCAAAAAATGAATTTCAAAAAGAAAATTGTTAAGAAGAATGGACCATCTATTGAAGGTAGAAATTTAACAATGTAAATTAGTTCTAGTTTGATAAAAGTTAAATGAAAATTTAAATAAAATGATAAACTATTATCGTGTATTGATGACATGCTTACTGCAGTAATAAAATATACAGATTAAGATCTTGGTTTTTCCTTCTTTTCTTTCCATAAAGCTAATAAAGAGACACCAGAGACTTTAACAACTTTGAATCTAACACCTGGAATATCACCCTTAGCTTTACCTCTTCTACCGAAACCAGCGATTAAAACTTCATCGTTTTCATCAACGAAGTTTAAACAACCATCATTTGGAACGAAAGCGGTAACTCTTTTACCGTTCTTGATTAATTGAACTCTAACACATTTTCTAATAGCAGAGTTTGGTTGTTTGGATTCGATACCAATTTTTTCTAAAACGATACCTTTAGCGTGAGAAGAACCACCAAATGGAGAAGATTTGAAAGCAGTTCCTAACAATCTAGATTTATAAGATTGGTCAGCCCATCTGTTGTTACGACGGTGGACTCTTAACTTTCTTGCAGAGTTCAATCCTCTTGGTTTACCGTTACCCATGATTAGTGATAAATGAAAAGTTTTAATTTTTTCACTGAGGATATTTGTGTATTTTGGTGCACGACAAAAAATCTCGGTGGTCATGTGACGCAAAGTCACAGTGACCAAGGCTCTCAGGGCTGAAACCCGCACATATAGTGTTCACTAAATACAATCTACCTAAGTTAACGCAAGTTTAATGAATGTTGCATCAAGCACATCTCGCCAATGTGGTTTAATTTTATCATTATTGTCAAGATTGAGATCAAGATTCTTCCAGATAATTTCCACTGAATTTCGTATAATCGTCACTGACCCAAGTGGCCATAAAATTTCCATCTGATCAAATAGATTTAGCACTCGGACTCTGAATTGTTCACAGTCATTATTAGTGTTACTTACTGCAACCATAAACAATGACCATGTAGGGAATAAGTTGAGAGTTTGATTGTCCTTTACCAAGTCTTGGAGTATTCCAATGGAATCTTCCATCAACCTTGATGCATCAACTCTCACATCAACATATTGACCAAAACAATTTATAAAGTAAAGTAAAGTTGTATTGTAGTAGACTTCAGAACACGTTTGAAGTCTTCTACCACCATTGGTGTACTGTTTAAGATTTTTTAGATCTTGATACAATTGTGTTATGGCAACTAGAACATCAGAAGTTTCACAAACTTCAAGCTGATTTTTAAGAACAGTTATTTGGTGAATTAAACTCAAAAGTTTTGGTGAACAACCAAACATATAATCAACATCATTCCTCTCAAAGAATCCTGCAATGAGTCTGAACGGAGTTTGAGTTGTGAATTCAACAAATTGATTAACATTTAGTGTCGTTAGTAACAAAACGTACCGTAGGGCAAAATATCGATACCCAAATAGTAAATCTTCTGATCTAATAATTTTATCTTCTGATAGTGACTCCATAACCATACAACCTTCTTGTAAGAAACTGACCCAATTTCCATTTCCCTTCTCACCAATTTCAAGTGAACAAAGAATAAGTAAAGTTATGACAATTGCTTTCATACACTTAATGTCAGGATTATCAAGTAAATTGTACATCAAATCAATTGCTTCATTTTTGTATTTTGTTATCAAGGACGAATAATAGTCGAACTTCTCTGGGTCCTTACGAAGTAAATCACTGGCTGAAACTGCCATAATTGAATGGAATAAAGGTGGACTGGTTATGCACCCCGGAATTATTATTGATCTAAATTCATTGAGCTCAGAATCAGAGAACACTTTCTTCTTGCTGATAACTTCCACGTAGTATTCGAAAAGTTTACTCTCAATATTCAAACCATCTTCATCATCAACTGAAAACAGCGGTTTGTGAATTCCTCTTGCGTGAACTTTGTTAATTGAACTATCATTAAATCCGGTACCGCCTTTGGAGTACAAATAGAGTTGTAAATCATGAGAACTGTGTATGAGGAAATGATAGTTGTCGACCGCTGGAGTTCTCTCTAGGAGCTTCCCTTCGAGGTATTTTTGGTTACTGTCGTGCCAGTTGAGCCTTATCAGATAACAGCACGAAGTATTGAGACGAGTACACGCAGTGCATCGGGGCTTGAGCTCATCACACTTCTTCTTTCGCCTCTTGCACGCTTCACACCCCAGTCTGCTTCGTACGAGTTTTTGCTTCCTCTTCCCTTTGCGAATAGTCATGACTAGTGATGCTCAAAACTTGAAACTTGGGACCCCGCTCCGTATTTGTATTACTTTATCGACTGGTGGTCGTGTGCCGTGACAATCATGCCCAGACTAAGTGCTGATGTTGAGCTTTCCCAGTGAAATCGCCAAAACTACGCTAACTGGTGCAAATTTACATTAATGGTGGGATCGGGTTTTGATTTAATTCAGTCGCCGATCAAAACTATATCTTTACTGAGAACTGTTCATCGCTTCTTTGAATTGGTGAACACTACCACCCGCGATTGCCACATGAGAAGTGGTTTTGGAGGCTTGTGGTGTTAAAATTTCATCTTCCGGTTTACCGTAACCACCACCGCCAGGTGTGGATATTTTAATAATGTCTCCGATATTAAGCTCAATCTCTGCAGTAGATCCAAGATGTTTCCAGTGAATTGTCTTGCCATCTTTATCAATTCTTCCCAATTGATTACGTCCTCTACCACCATCACCACCACCTGCCATACCGTATGGCGCAAAAACTCTTCTCTGTGTTAAAATGGATGCGTGACATGGTGACGTGAATTCTAATTCTCTGATCAAACCTTCACCTCCGTTCCACTTACCTTGTCCAGCACTTCCTGTACGCACTGAGAACTGCTTCAACAAAACAGGATATCTCTGCTCTAAAACTTCAGGATCTGTCATTAACGTGTTGGTCATATGACACTGAGTACCACTGAACCCATGGAACCCATTACCAGCGCCTGTTCCACCTCCAATGGTCTCACAGAATCCAAATCCTTGAACCATCTTGCCGGTTACAGGGTCCAAACCACCCTGACCAAATGTTAAACAGTTCATACACCCATAAGATGCAGCAACAGTACCAAATGCCTTTAATATAGTATCAGTAATCTTTTGTGATGTGATACCATTACCACCACTAACTGCTGCAGTAACACTTGGATTAAGCATAGTTCCTTCAGGAATAATCACCTTGATAGGGCTCAAAACTCCTTCATTCAATGGTAAGTCACCATCGGTAATATGACATCTCAAACAATAGGTGATACAAGCATAAGTAATTGATGATGGAGCATTGAAACAATTGAAAAGTTCATCAGAAGTACCACTAAAGTCAAATAATGCACTTCCATCTTCTTCATTGATACTAATTTCCAATTTGAGCATAGCACCGTCATCCATCTGCTCCACCGATCTCAATGGCAATTGGCCTTTCCTTTCCTTAGCGAGACTCTTCAAGAACTTTCTAACTGCCTGTTCTGAAGTGTCCTTGATAGCTTTCATGTAGAACAAAACAATTTCAGTACTGTATTCATTGAATACATCAGTTAACAAACTGATACCTTTCTGATTAGCAGCAATGGCAGCTTTCATATCTGTGACGTTATCAGAAACTTTCCTCGATGGAGAAGAACCAGGAAGCTTCTCCAATTCATCGATGAAATATTTCTGAACTCCTGCATCGTCAAACACACCATTTTCAACAACCTTCCATGCCATGAACTTAGCACCTTCTTGGTCAAGATTGGTGGCAGAGGAATCCATAGAACCAGCAACGGTACCACCAATCTCAGCATGGTGAGCTCTTGAACCAAGATAGAACCTGATGACACCATCCACAAACACAGGTGAAATAATAGTGATGTCTGGTAAGTGAGTTCCCATAGCTTTAGGATGATTAGTAGCAAGAATATCACCTTCCTTGATATCAGCACCCCAATGATTGATCTGCCACTTGACAGCAAATGACATGGCACTCAAATGAACAGGAACAGCTGGAGCATTAGCAACTAAATTGCCTTCTTCATCAAACAATGCACAGCTGAAATCCATTCTTTCTTTGATGTTAGCAGAAACTGAAATCTTCTGCAAAGTAGTACACATAGACTCAGCAATGGACATGAACCTGTGGGAGAAGATTGAAAGTTGCACAGGATCAACAATAGTAGCGCTAGTAGTGAGACCACTAGAGCTCTTTTCTTCCAAATCAATTATGACATGTCTTGGTAACACAGTCAAAGTACAATCTGGCTCAACTAAGATAGTTTGAGTAGAATCAAGAACCATAGCAGGCCCTTTGACTTGAGAACCATTTGGTAAATCATTGAGTAAGTAAATCTTGGAGTCCTTGAACTCACCATCAAAGAAAACAGGTGAGATCACCTTCTCTAATCCTTCCTTCACAGGAACTTTGGCAACAGATTTCAAATCTTCGAATGGTGATCTCTCAGTGATCTTATTAACGTTACCACTTCCTCTTACTCTGATATCACTAACAAAAACCTCTCTTTTGGTATCATTGAAGGAGAACTCTCTTTGATGGGCTTCATAGAAGGATGTCAAGAAGTCTTTGGAGTCACTTTGAGCAATCATTAACTTGGAATCAGAACCTTTGTATCCCATGTTGAAGAAGATCTCGTAATTGATATCAGTGACACCTTGTTCTTGTAACTCTGCCTTGACACTATCCTTCAATGGTTGACAAGACTCAATGAGTGCCTTGCTGTTGTCTTCATTGTAAACCATTAAAGTTGGTTCTTGAGCTTCATGAACCACATCAGCCAATGCGATACCATAGGCTGATAAGATGGAAGAGTACTTGTGAATGACAACTCTCTTCATCTTCAAGACCTTGGCCAAAGAAGTAGCATGTTGACCACCAGCACCACCAAATGAGGCCAAGTTATGTTTGGTGACATCGTAACCTTTGTTCTCGGTCAATTGTCTGATCGGTTTAGCCATTGCAACGTTTGCAACTTCCAAGAAACCTAAAGCGACTTCATAAGCGGACTTTGGTGGAGCATCTGGGTGGTCTGCATTGATGATAGCAGCTAATTCTTCAAATTTCTCTATGACGCTTTCCTTGTCCAATGCCTCGTTTTCATTTGGACCAAAGATCTTGGGGAAAAACTCAGGTAAGATTCTTCCACACATCAAGTTTGCGTCAGTGACAGTCAAGTTTTGACCATTTTTACGATAACAAACTGGACCAGGGTGGGCTGAAGAACTTTCTGGTCCCACCATATAGATACCATTTTTGTATGATAAGATAGATCCTCCACCTGCAGCAACAGTATTTATATCAAGTTGAGGAGCAGCAAGTTTGATACCAGCAGTGGTAGTTTCGAACACATGCTCGAAATGTCCAGCATATCTAGACACATCAGTTGAAGTACCACCCATATCGAAACCAATTGTATGAGTACCTTCAATTGGATCATAACAAGTCAAAGCTTGACCAACAACACCACCAGCTGGTCCGGATAACAAAGATTTCAAACCGGTGAATTTCTTGTAATCACAGAGACCACCATCAGACATCATGAACTCGACTCTGGTGTATTTTCCAAAGTCAGGAGCGAAACCCTTGATCAAGCCTTTGATGTACTCTTGAACAATTGGAGTAAGGTATGCATCAATGCATGCAGATTGACCTCTGTTGACAGCTTTAATCATTGGTAAGACTTTGTGAGACAAAGTGACATTCATAAACCCAACTTCTTCTGCTAACTTACCGACTGCAATCTCATGATCTTGGTAGTTGTAACCATGAATAAGAGCCACAGCAATTGATTTAATACCAGCTTCTTTCAATTCGAGTAACTGCTGTTTTGTCTTCTCCAAGTTTATTGGCTTGACGATTTTCACCACTTCCTTGGTTGAACCCAAGACGTAAGTCTTATTGTCAATCAAGTCATAAGCATCATAACCTTTTGCGTCTTCTGTGAAAGCTGGCAAAGTAACTCTTTCTTCTACTTCGATAACTTTCTTGTACAAGACTTCTGGTTTGACGACATTCAACGCAAACAAGTCTGGACGAGCCTGGTTCCCGATATGAAGAATATCCTTAAAACCCTCAGTTGTAACCAAAGCAGTATCAATACCTTTCCTCTCGAGTAAAGCATTAGTAGCGACAGTTGTACCAAGTCTAATACTCTCAATACTGGAAGTATCCAAAGGAGTTCCTCTGGGGATTTTTGTTTGGTGGACGTGTTCCAAGACACGTCTGATACCTTCAATGTTAGCATCATTGTAGTTGGAAGGATCCACTGATAAAAGCTTGAAAACGTAATCATCCTGACCAGGAATTATTGCTAGCACATCAGTGAAAGTCCCACCACGATCTATGGCGATTTTGATACGTTTATCAACCGTCATAATGAAAAGTTATTGATTGAAGGGATTTTTGTCTCTCATATACCATTGAGTGAAATATATTTGATGGGGAAATGAGTGGAAGTTGGAAGCGCTCTGGTTATGATTTTCAAAAAATTCCGATTATCGAAACCCGAAGCGCCGGAATTGATAAGAAACCATCAACTAAAACTAAACCTTAATTTCGAATTGGTAGGATAAGCGCTGAATGGCTGTACATCGGAGTTACCAAGATAAGCTCAGTTTGATGAGAAATAAGTTTTGAATGACCCGTTTCGTGAGTAATGACTGCAAGACTTAGCGCTTTCATGTGGGGTTGCATTGAGCCAGTAGCGGCTGTGGTTGTTTGATCAAGAGTGTTGCAGAGGCAGAGTGCTACAGAAGTTAAGTGTTGCATACAAAGCGTTAAAAGACAAAGTGTTGCAAATGCTGCAAACTACCGCAATTGCAAAACTCTACAGGAAAGGCCGATCTCTTTTGGCTGCAAAAAACACTTTCAGTAACTGTCACTAGACTTACATTTTAGCTAATCTATCTCTAGTCTCTTCGATCCAATCAACTTGTGAAAAGTCAAGAGCGCTTGAAACTACCCTCCATGTACAGCTTGTGGCATCAAAAGCTTCGGCGTCTTCTCTCCATCTCCAGTTTTTGCTCAACTCCTCACTCAAAGTGCCTTCTAATTTTTGCACAACATACTTCCCTAAGTTAGGCAAGAATTTGAAAGCATGGCCACTGTCACCACTTGCTACGTAAACTCGTTCCGATGAGGGGATTTTATCAATGATGAAATGAGAATCTGAAGTATCTGCGATCCAACATGCCTTATTGTCAATAAGGCTGTGATAAGCTAACTCAGGTAAATATCTCCCCAAAATTTGTTTGGCCTGAACAATCCCTTCAGCAGGAATGGTGTCTTCTGGATGCTGCAATTTGTATCTTGGTAGAGATTTCGATTCATTTTTGTCGAATGGATCTTGCACGTAGTTTGAAGCACCTGATCCTGGTAATGCAATCTTCAAACACAAACTTTCTGGATCTGGAGGGAAGAAGTACCCCATAACCGAGTCAAATACAATTGGGATATTTTGAAACTTCTTGAACTCTTCACGAGTCAACTTAATGTGGGTAACAAATAATCCCGTGGCTGATTGTTGTTGTTTAAGATCAACAATTCTACCTGTAGAAGCACCAGCAGCAACAACAATTTTGTCAGCAGTATAGTGAGACCCATCAGCACAAATGACGTGCTCCACATTTTGAACCAGTTCAATTGCAATGGCTTTACCAGCGTCTCCAAAGATGAATTTAACACCTAATTTTTTAGCAGCGTTGTAGACGGCCAACAAAGAGTTGGCAGCATGTGCCAATCCACTCTCGGGGTTCCACTTGAACTCTGTGTCTTCAGGGACAGTATTGAACTTTAAGAGACCAAATCTTTTACTCAATTCAGAACCGCCTTTGAAGTATTCAATTTTTTTACCTTCCCCGAGTCTTTGTAAGATGTCAATTGAAGTCTTTTCATACTCTTTTCTGCCTTGATGCAGTTCAGGAGTAATTAGGATTCTACCACATTCTTTGTAAATACCATTAAATTTTGGGTCGTTCCTCCACTGATTTAAGGCTTCAATAGACAATTTAGTGTAAATTTCATCGTCGTATTCGGCTCTAATGATTTTATTGTAATCGTTAGCAGCTGACCAGGGTGATGGTACAGGATAAGCATCGATAGCAGTAACGCTAAATCCTTTATTTGCTAACTCAAGGGCAGTTGACAAGCCCATAACTCCACAACCAACCACAAGAACAGTTTGTGACATGATACTCAAAGTCTCTTTACTGTACACTTATATAACACACAAAGGAGTGGGTTGATTTTGAATTGCAGTGCCATTAATCCAATTTGGAGTCTGGTATATTCACCGGAATGAAATTATCAGCGCATGTAGTTTCCAAAAAATTAAATCAAACACGGAAATCTAATCGCTTGTAAAATGCATCTGTAGCCGCAAGAGGTAATGATTTGTGAAAATATCTGGGGCACTCAAATATAAGAAGCCCACAAAGTCTCGATCAACTTAATTAATAATGACAAAGAGTGTCAAGTCAAGCTCAGAAGCTGAGAATGATGAAAAAAACTATGCCCTTGTTGAACAAAACACATTAGAAGAACAAACTGGAGTTGAAAGTGGTGACGTTGACGAAGGTGCAAAATTCTTACTTGAACATCCTGAGTACGCTGGTTATACCCCGGAAGAAGCAAAAAAAGTTTTAAGAAAGACTGACTGGATGCTTATGCCAATTATGACAATTGTCATTACATTAGCAGCCGCTGATAAAATCATTATTTCAAATGCCGCCGTTTATGGTATGACTGCAGACTTGAATCTTACTGGTAGTCAGTATTCGTGGCTTGGTTCCATTTTTTATTTCGGGTACTTGATTGGTGAGTTTCCTGCAAATTTCATTATTCAGAGGTACCCAGTTGCAAAAGTGCTTGGTGGATCATTTGTGGCTTGGAATATCGTCTTGATGTGTATGGGTGCTGGTAACAATTTTGCAGCCATGGCAGCTATGAGATTTTTGTTAGGTGCTGGTGAATCTTTCTTGTTCCCTTCCTGTGCCGTAATTACTAGTATGTTCTACACTAAAGCTGAACAGCCGTTCAGAACTGCCATTTGGTTTTCAGGATTCTCTTCAATTATCACCGGTATTTTGTCGTACGCTGTTGGAAATGCAAATGTTTCAATCCCTAACTGGAGATTACTATTCATTGTATTTGCTGCAATTACATTATTCTTTACAATCCTTTTATTGATTATCTTACCAGATTCTCCAATTGCCTGTCGCTGGTTTTCAGACAAGGAGAAATACATCGCTGTGGACAGAACAAAGGAAAATAGAACTGGTACAAGAAACACAAAATTCAAAAAAGATCAAATTATTGAAGCTGCAACTGATTGGAAAACTTACAATATGGCTGTTTTCGCTTTGTGCATTAACATTGCTAACGGTGCTTTGGTCACTTTTGCTGCTCAAATTGTTTCTGGTCTCGGTTATTCTCGTCTCAGAACTGTCTTATTGGGTATGCCAACTGGTGTTTTCATGACTTTGAGTAGTTGGATCATTGCCACACCAAGTTTCTTCTATCCAAAGAAATACAGAACTATTTCTGCGGCTATTATCTGTTGTGTACCATTGATTTGTTGTGTCATCATGATGAAATTGGACAGAGCATTGAAGATCAACTTGTTGATTGCATACTACTTCTTTTACTTCTATTGGGGTCCTTATGTCAGTATGACTTCTTTAGCTATTGCTAATACCGCAGGACAAACAAAGAAGACTATTGTTAATGCCACTAACTTCACATCTTACTGTGTTTCCAATATCATTGCTCCACAATTCTTCTTAGCAAGAGAAGCTCCAACTTATGATACTGGTTATCATGCTATCTTGGGTTTCACTACTGGTGCTCTTATTAGTATCATCACTTATGGTACTGGATGTTACTTGGAAAACAAAAGAAGAGACAGATTGTTTGGCCCTGCTGAACTTAATGAACCAAAGGAAGTTGATGCTCTTGATTTGACTGATAAACAGAAGGAGAAATACTTCCGTTACGTTTGGTAATTATTGTGGTTTTAGTTAATAATATATTCATCAAATTTACCGTTTTCCAGCTCTTTGTTTCAATACTTTCAACAACGATAAGAATACCAAGTCAATTTGATCCTTGAACATGAATAATAAACCTTGAACGAAAACACCCTTGACCAATTGTGGAACCACTCCTTTATAAAGACCTTTTATTCTTTCAGTCTCCCACAAATACTCTAAAGCATGGGTGAATGAATCGAATCTAATATCATGATGGTCTTCGTCCTCTTCGTCTTCAGTCTGTGAGATGAGTTTACCATTCTCATCGTATTTCTTTGGGTGGTGCTTCTTTTGCAACATTGCTTTGGAAACAATTAACGGTTGAGTAGCAAGTGTAGCCATAGATTTGGCTACAACACCCAAAGAGAAACTATCGATGGGCGATAAATAAGTCTTGTTAGCAAAGAATATTTGCTTCAATCTTTCATAAGATCCATATGTTATCGATGGGTTGATGCACAAAATCAATGAAACTCTTAAACCTCTCCATAAACCAGAAATACCATCATGCTCCAACACTTCTTTGGTGGTTTCAAGTAAATTTTTGTGGGTCTTGTCTGTTTGTTGCTGCGTCGTCACTACACCAATTGGCATAGTGAACATCTGAGAGATTGCAGCAGCCAATGCACCTAAAAACAATTCTGTGATGGTATTGGCCTTATGATTGGGGATATGCTTGTACAAATTTGCATAAATCTTCTTCACAATGGTGTACCAGTAAAAGTAAGAGAAGTTCTGAGCAGCTGTGCCGATGATGGAAGAGAAAAGTCCATGATACCAGCCCAAAATTCCTTTCTTCTTATAAATATGACGTAAAACATCAATAGAATGTCTATACTTCAACTCTCCCTTCGAGTCTTCTGTTTGCTCAAACACGCTATCATCACTTACGGAGTTACCAAGTGACGTGGACTTTTGCATGCTTGTGGCTCGTGACATCGACGTTGGTTTCTTGACCTGGGTCTGAATGAGGGTCTTTGAAAGATCAAGTGGGTAGACCAAAGTATTGGCAATGACAGAGGCTAATGCCCCAGAAGCAGCCTTCTCAACTGGACTTAAAGACATATGATAAAACTAATGCAAAACAAATTGTTGTAAGTGAACATTGCCAGGTAACATTTATAGTGCGAACCGAGGATAGCGACACATGCAAATAGCGACAAGTTCCCCACAAAAGTTGGTGGTACCGACACTTACCGGTTAAACTAATCAACCATGGGTAATTGGACCAGAACATTGGCCAACAATTTTGACTTAGTGCCAGATCTTTATGAGCCCATTGGCGCCAAACGTCACCAAGAACTCTCTCTCCAAATTGTCTGTCAAGATTGCCTTGATGCGTCCATCATGGCACTTGACCAGAATGATATCACCAGTGACTAAATTGACACCTCTCATCACACCATCTTCTCCAACTACCCACACCCCTTTGTCCTCTACTCTCCATCGTATTTGGGGATGTGAAAACTTGTCCTGAGGCGACATCGTAAGTACATTTCTGATGATCTGGTTTCGGAGAATTTCTCCCTGCTCGAACTGGTGGATTTTGATGACTATGAGTCTCATGTAAGGCTCATGAGACGTCCCAATAGCCACCAACGGCTGCTTGTCGATCGTAGTGTTGAACTGGATACACCGTGGAGAGAACCCTGATGTCATAAACTCTGCATCGTTCACTGACACTTTGTAGAGTCTCTTTATATGCTGGTCCACTTCCACCAAGTCCAACAACGTGCTCTCGGTGTATCCAACAATCACATACAACTTCTGGTTATACTCACACACGTCAAAACAATTGCATTGTTTCCACACCTCGAACTCAAGCTTGACTTCCATGGTGTTGATGTCTGTAACTTTAAGAAGCTTGTCCCAGCCAATAGAAACCAAGTACGGGGTTCCTTTGTGCTCGATGATCTTGGCGTCTATCACAAGTCGTTTGTGAAGGTTCACTTCAGACTGCTTGATGAGCTTATCGTCATCCACACGAAATTTAGTAACTCTGCCATCCATGCCCACCAAAAATAGCTCATCCCTATAGCTGATGACTGTCTTGATCACCACACGGCCCACAATCCCCTTTTCTTCGATTACTTTGTTGCCGGTCTTCAAATCAACAATTATCAACAGCTGTTTCGATGTGCTCAATGCCATCCAGTTCCTGCTTCTAATAAACGCTACTGACACTACCAAGTCCGTGATATTCTTGATCTCCATCACTGCCTCTGCAGGGTATGGCGCTGACCAGTTCTTGAACGTCTTTTGTGCCTCTTCGTCGTGAAGGTTTAGTTTTTCAATTGGCAACTCATTGAACTGAAGTCTGTCATTAATGATCTGCTGCAACGACTCACCGTTGGGCAAAGAACTATCGTCTGTGTCAATTGGGTGCCCGTACTCCTGCTCGAGCTTCTTAAGGGTCTCGAGGTGCCCGTTCGTCTTGAGAAAGTGTCCTATCAAGCGATAAGAAGACATTGAGATTGAGAATCGAATTCAGATGAGATGTGACAAAGAGGTGCCATTTACAACTAGATTAAAGCACAAACACGTACTTACAAATATGTACGTGCATGTTTGGTTGTGTATTATTAGTTACACTGTAGTGGTTGGTTGGGGATATCAAATTTTTGACAGAATTCCAGCGTTTGGGGATTATCCCAATACTTGAGTGGAACTGACCGAGACTCGCTAGTCGGAGCTACTCGCTGGAAGTTCTTGGGCACTTTGAAAGTATCTGAAGGCATTTGTTCTAGCTTTTGGAGCTCTTTTGAAATACTTGCCTCTAGCTTTGGGATCAACTTGCGTAATGACTCGCTCTTTGGAATATCCATAAAGTCATTGAACGATAGCAGGTCCCATTCTTGCTTGTGATTATGTATGTAGTCTTCTACCACTTTAGATATGGCAACTGCTCTCTTGTCATAGAAGAAGTCCCACGATTTCCTCTTCACATCGAACTCTCGTACAGCCAAAAATTTCCTTCGAGGTAGACACTTGTCCAATGCTAAGAATTCTGTAGTGTTTGCTGTCAGTTTATGCTTCTTTGTTGCGGGCTCAGGACTGTCCATATCGAGCAGTATTTCGTCGTGGTTGATTTTATCATCTGAGATATCTTCGTGCCTGTAAGTTGCCTCGAACTTCACATGTAAATGGCTTGAGAACCAGTTCTTCGGCTGGAGGTGTTCAAGTAGAATTCGGGCAACTGGGCTGCCCAATTTACCAGTTTTAGCATCTGCTCGAAACCATTTCTTCTCCGACAAGAGCTTTTCAAGATTGCCGTGATTGTAAATATACTGGGGCCAGTCATGACTCAAGGCTATATCTATGTTTCTTTCAGATTTCATCAAGTACATCTTGAGAAAGTTCTTGGGTTTTATATGGTAAATAGACCGTATGACATCCTTTGTATACGGTAGCCTCTCTTTCAGTCCCACACTGTTTCTCGCAAACGACAGGTCGTTCCATATCCCACTGAGACCACAAAAATGGAGCCCTTTGAACCAAATTGACCCAAACTCACCAAGATAAAAGATATTAGGAGCCACCCAGCCGCCGTAACGGAGCTCCTGGAGATACGACGAGCACTCGTGATTACCTCCAATGAATATGGTGAGTACTGGCGCTCTTTTACGTCCGCTATAGTACTCGTGAAAGTCTCCAAGCTGGAGGTACTTCTGGGGCACCGCCATTGTTTGCAAGTCTGTTGTGTTCCTTATAGCTTGAAAGTCGCCACATATAACGAGAAGGTCGGTGGCTTTAGGCAAGCTTCTATATATGGCATTTAAAGATCCGTGACAGCATCCTTCAACTGCAATACGAACCATCGCGAATGGATCAAACTTTACAATCGATCGTATAAATTATCTAATCAGAATTTGTAGACGTGCTCTTTGGTGTAACCGAGGTCAGCCAAAGCACCGGTGACTTCACCTTGGTCAGTTGGTGAATTTTTCATACCAGAAACTGCCTTGTATAAAGGTGGAGGACCACAAACAAAGATCTTTGAGTCTTTGGATGGTGGTGGTAAGTTTTTAGCTAAGAATTCTTTAGAAATGTAACCGGTTTCACCTTTCCAACCTTCTGGGGCCTTATCAAGGAAGTAAACAATGTTGACTTGCTCTTTGTGCTTCTCAGCAATGGCATCTAACTCCTTTCTCAACAAGATATCTTGCTCAGAGATTGATCCATAGAACAATTGCACTTTGGTTTTGTCTTCTGGGTTTCTGGTAATCTCATGAATCAATTGGTATAAAGGAGTAATACCAGAACCACCACCAACTAAGGCAATTGATTGATATTGGTTAGGTTCCCATTTCCACTTAATAATTGGACCTTTGAAACTTAAAGTGTCATTTGGTTTGAGGTCATGAATGTGTGATGACATCTTACCGCCTTCGTACTTTTTCACAACAAATTCAATTTCGCCTTTGGCGTCGACATCACTGATTGGAGTGTATGGTCTAATAACGTTATTGCCTTTGGCAGTAACAAATTTAGTCATAAGACAAGAAGCAGTGATCAAACCTGAAACATCATCTTTGTCCTTCAACTCGAAAACCAAGTGCTTGGAATCGTGGGAAACGTCCTCTGATCTCAACAATTTGAGGTCAACCCACTCGTTTGGATTAGTGAAAGTTTTGCCGGTTTCATTGTAAACAGCAGGTGAAGTAACATGATAGTATGCAAATGCACCAGCAGCAACAGCAATTGGACCTAATAATTTGGCGCTAGTCAATTTTGGGATAACAGCGGATCTGAACATAGTTTTTGTGAGAGTCTCTCATTTGCTGTGGCCAAATTGTGGATACTGATTGGGTGTGTCAAACCCAAATTGCTAAACCCAACTAACATGCTTAAAGGTAAGACCCAAAAGGAATTGCTTAAGTTACTGAAGAACTTGATACAACCATTACTCCCTCACTTTTACAAAGGCCAAGCTGGTAAGATCGCTGTAATTGGTGGATGTGAGGATTATACAGGTGCTCCATTCTTTGCTAGTCACTCGGCTGCTTTAGTAGGAAGTGATTTAACTCATGTTGTTTGTGAAAAATTAGCTTCTCCAATCATTAAGCTGTATTCTCCAGATCTTATGGTTCATCCGTACCTCTATGAATTGCACAATCCTGAAATAAGGCCATTTTTCTCTGATGATGATTGGGAAGCTGTCAATAAGTTGACTTTGGAACAAGTAGTCAACAAGGATTGCAAGAGATTTGACTCTGTCATTGAAAAGGAGATCATGCCAAAAGTATTGGCAATTTTGAGTAGAATTGATTTCGTGGTTATTGGTCCGGGCTTTGGAAGAGATTTACTCATGGCAAAGACAATGATAAAGATCATTGAAGAGATCAAAGTACAGAATAAACCAATGTTGCTTGATGCGGATGCTCTCTTTGTTGTGGCACTCGATCCCAACATCATCAAGAATTATCCCAAGACTATTCTTACACCCAATCTCATTGAGTTTGAAAGAATTGGTCAGAAATTGGGACTCCAATCAATTCTTAAAGAGGAAAACACGGAAGTGGTTTTGAATACCACTCTTGACTTGTCAAAGAAACTTGGTGGTGTCACTGTAGTGAGAAAGGGTAACCCTGAATTCATTGTCAAAGGTGACACTTACTTACTCAATACCATGAAAGGATCTAATAGGAGAGTTGGAGGTCAGGGTGACTCATTGTCTGGAGCACTTGCAACTTTCACCAACTGGGCATACCACTATCAAGAAGATTTTTGGACAACTGACGAAACGAAACTCTCAGTTGATGATCTGCTTGTGCTTTCAAGCTTTGCTGCCAGCACTCTTGTGAGATTAGCTTCTAATTTGGCTTACAAAAAATACGGTAGAGCTCTTCAAACGTCAAACATCCATGAGTTCATTGGTGAAGCTTATACCGAGCTCTTTGACAGCGACGATTTTATCAAGTTATGATTATGATGTTTACGACTGTGTTTGTGTACTCTTGGCTGTATACCTTCAAAACTACATTAATGTTACTGGTCGTAGACGCGCAAGATAATTTGCAACCATCAAACATGAACCACGAACCGTATAAAGAATCGTACACCAACGGGGAAACTCCCAAAGAGGCCATAGAATCGATGTGTCTGTATGTAGAGGGCCGGTTAGATCAGCTTCATAAGTCGCAAGTAATGACGATTATGGAATCAGAGAAACGATTTATCGAGGCTCAAAACAGATCAATCGTTTTGGAGAAAACTGTAGAGCAAATTTCGTCACAAACAGAGCAAATGCGGCAGCAGTTGGAATTGATGAAATCACAGTTGTCTTGGTTCAAAAGAGAACTCAGAATGCAGCAAAATATCGTGCAAAATTGTGACCCAAAGCTCAATTGGGTGCTGAAAGAGGTGAAAAGACTCAGATCTTTGATGCTGGGTATGATGAGGAGCCATGGAGCCGAGTTGAATGATGACAACGAAACAAGAACGACTGAAAGCCTGCAATCACGTGGAAGTTATCTGAGAAGAGTGGTTAGTGTGGGATCGAATTCTCCAGTTCCACCAGAAACCCAAAGCCTTGATCTTGAAACTACAGCAGTAAAGGAGAAGCCAGAGTGTGAGCATATGAGTGAAGAATCGACTTCGACAAAAAACGCCCATGATTTGATGGCTCTTAAAACAGTCACTGAAGTTGTTAGGTATTGGTACGATGGGGATGAACTGAATTTGTCAGTAGTGAAAAGGGATCTCGAAGGTACACAATGGAGAGCAAACTTCAGCAAACTTTTTCATAGGAAAAAGGCCATTGTCAATTTCATCAACAAACTAGAACAGCACTCTGACTTCAAACATTTAAACAAGTATGAGATTGGTGAACTTCTTGACAAATACAGAATTGAAGCCACTCGATTCTCTTCATTATCTTCAGTAGTTGACCATATCAGAGTGAAGGAAAGCAAAGTTATAAGTTACATGAAGGAGTTGCTTTAATAAAGTTTCAGATTGGCTGCAAAAAAAATATGTGAAACGAGTGAGAGTTTAGTATTAGATTTTTCATCTGTGAGAAGTTTTGGTGAAAAACGTGTCATACAAATATTACTACTGTAATGTTTCTCTAGAATATCCAGTACTTAATTGCCTTTAAAGTCACAATAATTACTATTAAGACTGAACATTGCATTAAAAGTGCATTAAAAATTTAGTGAGATCATAGGAATTGGAGGAGCCACGAAGGCGCTAATCGCGACTTGACTGAACCGAGGATTTCCCCAGATTTGTCATGGACGCTAGTTGTGGACCTTCCAATGCATTGACGAACTTGTCAAAGTATTCACAGCGTGACAACTCGCTCCAACATCAACATCACCATGCAGCACCAGGCGCACAGTTTCGAGACGTGCGTGTTGATCAGAACTTGAACAACGACTTCAACGCCTTCAGCAACCAGAACCAGTTCGCCGTGCCACAAGTGCCGTTGCACCAGATGCAACACCGACAAGCAGTCAACCAAGGAATGAACCAAACAACGAGCCAAGGAATGAAACAGACGGCAAGCCAAGGGTGGGTCCAGGACTTCTCCAAAATGTCTCTTGGGAACAAAGACTGGCAGCACCAGTTCATGCAGCAAGGACCCCAACAAGGACACCAAGTACATCAACAAGGATCGCAGTATCAAGGACAACAAGGGTCACAGTATCAGGGACAGCACCAGTTTCAACATCAAGCCGTTCATTCAAACTTGGGAATGGCGCACATGAATCGTCTTGGGCTGATTGCTCCAGTTCAAAGCAACATGAGCGAGCACCAAGAGTTGCACAAGATGGAACAACAGCACCAGCAATTTGAAGATCAGTTTGCTCAATTAGAACAAGAAATGAATGAAATGCAAAATGACAACCACGATAAGGAAGAATTTGCTCGAACAGCACAAAAGATTCAAGATTCTATGCTTTCATCAACCAAAGAAGAAGAAACGGCGCAGAAGTTTCAGAACTCGAGTTTCCTTAAGCTTATGACATCAATTTCTAACCGATCAGTTGAATTAAACGATCAAGGAGATAAGCTCATAGATAAGCAGTCAGGTCAAGATATTAGACAAAGAGAATTAGAAGAAATAAAACTGCACTTACCAGATCCTCTACGTGATCTCAGACAGGATACACCTGATTATCACCAGCCTCCACTTGATCACGAGAGGTTACATACGTCGCCTCCAATAGCTTTTGATCATTTCCCACAACCTCAAGAGCCCCGTGCTGATCAAATCAACCATTTGCCCGACCCATTAGCTCACATTCCGGATGGAGCGTTATCAGGTATTACAGAGCCTTTGCAAGCCGCCAAAATTATTAGTGGTAATCAAGTTCAAACTGGTAGTTGGGTTGAAGATATGGACACATGGGAAACATCAGCGCCACGCCCCAATATAATGGCAAGTCAGGAATGGCAAGAAGTGTACGACGATTATAGGCATGATGATGACTACAGGTGATTCAAGAATTTGAAAAGAAACTATTAATAAAGCAACTAACAAATCTAGAAGAGTTCATGCATAGTGTTGTAATGCCACTGATTACTTGAGATATACGGAAAAGGTTTCAGCCATAAACGGTTAGTATGATATCATTGCACTTTCTTTTTAGGGCAATATTGATAGTGGTTGCGTAATGGCCCAGTGAATTCCGGAATGGTACCAGAGTCATAATTACGAGACCAATACCATGATATTGTCAACTATACTACGATGAATGATACTACAAAATTAAGATTTGCTCAACAACAAACATTAACTCACAGTGACACCACAATTAACTTTCCCGCTGAGGAGAGCAAGTCCGAAGCTAGAGTTTTGGGTCGTTGAGGAAAAGATTTTCTTTTGAAAATTGAGATTCGAGGGTAATACCGAGATTCCGACTTGGTGCGTTCAGGTGACATCATCACTCAATTGGTCGCACTACCATCAGTGGATTTTTTCATATCTCCAACACATTTATAAACCCCCAAAGTCCCTACAATTCGGTCATCACTTTATCGAGTTTACTCAATTCAATTTAAAAGATTCAAAATGACTACTACACCTTATTCTATACCCAAGCCATTCCGTGTTGCCGTTATCGGTTCAGGTAATTGGGGAACAGCTGTGGCTAAGATAGTGGCTGAGAACGCTGCTGAGAAACCACATATCTTTGCCAAACAAGTGAATATGTGGGTTTTCCAAGAAGACATTGACGGTCGTAAATTGACTGATATCATAAATACTGAGCATGAAAATGTCAAGTACTTGCCAGAAGTCAAATTACCAGAAAACTTAAGGGCTGATCCTGACATTGTGTCAACAGTCGAAGACGCTGACTTGTTAGTTTTCAACATCCCACATCAATTTCTTCCTCGTGTGTGTAAACAATTGGCTGGCCATGTTAAACCAAACGTCAGAGCAATCTCTTGTCTTAAGGGATTAGAAGTTGGCCCTGAAGGTTGTAAATTGTTGTCACAATCTATTACTGACACTCTTGGAATTTACTGTGGTGTGTTATCAGGAGCCAATATTGCCAATGAAGTCGCCAGACAAAGATGGTCAGAAACTTCAATTGCTTACTGCGTACCTGAAGACTTCAGAGGTCCAGGAAAAGATATTGACGAATACATTTTGAGAGAAGCATTCCACAGAACGTATTTCCACGTGAGAGTCATTGAAGATGTTGTGGGAGCTTCAATTGCTGGCGCATTGAAAAATGTTGTTGCATGTGCCGCAGGATTTGTTGAAGGTGCTGGTTGGGGTGATAACGCCAAAGCTGCTGTCATGAGAATCGGTATCAAGGAAACTATCAGATTTGCTTCTTACTACAAGAAGTTCGGAATCAAATCCAATATCGCACCACAGCCTACGACGTTTACTGAAGAAAGTGCCGGTGTTGCCGATCTCATAACCACATGTTCTGGAGGCAGAAACGTTAAAGTGGCCAGGTATATGATCCAAAACGGAGTAAGTGCTTGGGAAGCAGAAAAGAAGCTCCTCAATGGACAATCTTCACAAGGTTTACTTACAGCCAAAGAAGTACACATTCTTTTAGAAAACTTCAAGTTGCAAGATGAGTTCCCACTTTTCGAAGCAACATACAAGGTGATCTACGAGAACGCAGACATCAACGACTTCCCAAAGTTGTTGGAGTAATTTATAGTTATAGAGGGAATCAACGGTCGCAATCGCATTTTAATGGAAGTAGCATTAACGAGAATCTCTAACTTCAAGTTCCAGAACTACCAGCAGCTGTCGATTTCGATATGGCATCGACTCCCTGTATCTCGTAGGGCAGCAGTTTTCATACTCCTTTTTGTGGGGAAGTTGGGTGAGATCAGGGTAGTGTTGACCAAACGGTCGTCGAAGCTACACACTTTCCCAGGTCATATTTCGTTACCTGGAGGGAAAGCAGATACTGGCTTAGAGCTGGAGTGGCAGACGGCTCGACGTGAAATGGAGGAAGAAATCGGCTTGAGCAGCAATAACGAATTTCTTGCAAATAATTTTGGGTTCACCATTGACCACTTGAATATTCTACCCAGTTATTTATCACGTACGTTCTCTGCTGTGCGGCCATGTGTTGGGTTCATGCGGTTCGGCAACATTTCGGAGAAAGACTTGATTCACAATTTGAAAGTCAGTCTCAATCCTGGAGAGAGTTCAGATGTGTTTTCGTGCCCTTTGAAAGATTTCTTGTACCCCACGGTGGAAGAAAAACCTTTGGAGAGTATTGACAGACAGTCATTTACCATGAAATGGGGCGGGATTCCTCATTTCATGAGATCTTACTGTTTCCCTCAGATGGTTGTTAACGAGGCAGACTGGCTCAAGGATATTCGAGACTTGTCTGAAACCGATGTTTCCGATTACGAGGAACTCGAGCGGGAAGTCGAACACGCTGAAGAGCATGTTCCACGCAAAAGTAAAGCTCATCTCAAATCATGGGGTAGATTAGGCACGAGAAGGAACTCCGATAACGAGAAGATCTACGATGTTTGGGGGTTGACTGCCGGTATCTTGCATGATCTCGCTGTAATCATGTTTACAGACACACCACCTGCTGTTATTGGCGAAGAAGAGCTCATTTTCAGTGTGTGGGAGTATGGCCACCAAATGAGGTCGAAACAACGGTCGGAGGAAGAAAAGAAATTGATTGCAAGCAGATCTATTCCTGGAGAGTATGGATTCAATGATTTGCTCCCCAGAACGGAATTCAATCGGTTGAAACGTATTTATAAAGTGTAGATAGAAAAATGAGAATTGTTACACTACTGGATTAATGAGTGGATTAGAAGATGCCACCATCGACGAGTTGACCGAGCAATTGCTTGAAATTGTAGACCAATACGAAGAGGTGATGAACGACAGGTTGCGGCCGAGTTTCATCGACGGGTACGTGAGTTTGAGTCGAGCTAGTTTCAACAATAGTCGCAACTATGGCGTTGATGACTACGATATGAGTGGAAACGAGGCGTGTAAAGTGGTGGAAGTTGAAAAAAACGGTGACAGAGTGAAGTTGGTGGATTTGTGGGAGAACAACCAGCAAATGGAAGAGAAGACCACTGAAGAGAAGAAGACATTGAGGAAGTCGCTGGAATCACTGAAGAAGTCGCTGGAGTCACTGAAGAACTCACCCGAGTCACTGAAGAAGTCAGGCACGGCTTTTTCTTCTGGTGTCAGTGGGTCCACAAAGTTGGAGTCTACGATTGAAGTGGAAACATCCAAATTGAAAGGCCCAATACGGCAATTTGGTGGGATAATACCGTACCAGCTTCAAGAGAGCCAGACCAAATTCAACCAGGGCCTTGTAGCGGCCATCGATGCGGTTAATCTCCAGATGAAAATCAACCACTTGATCGATACCATAAATAAGCTCGAATCCTAGTTCACTGAATAGCATTAGCATTAACTTCTTACTTCTCTATGTCGCTATACAAATCTGAATCATTTTCGTAATCTTCAGGGTCAATTTCTGGTTCATCATCACTGCTGTTGTCCTCCACATCTTGAGCAGACCCATCATTCTTTTTAGCCTTCTTTCTGGCCTTCTTTTCATCTTTTTTGGCTTTCTTCACTGCAACGTTCTCTGATTGTTTAGCTCTTCTTTCTTCTTTCATCTTTCTCTTAGCGTCGTGCTGTTTCTCCAAAGTCTGGATATCTTCTTTAGACTTCTTGATCTGGGCGTGGTAAATTGTCTTTGAAGAACCTACTAAACCTTCTTCGATTTTCATCAACGACATGTTGATACGTGGACCGAGCTCAACCAACTTGATAGCTTTCTTTCTCACGTCGTTGGTCTCTTGTTGTGGCTCTTTCTTTTTGGCAAGTGTCTTTTGGTCCTCCTTCACCTCAACTATAGCATCGTCTTCAACCTCTGAGTCTGAAGTGATACCTCCAACCGAGTAAGGATCGAGTAACAAATCAGAAACATCTTCGTTCTTGGTCATGTTGGGCATACTTTTCTTTAAATTGTGATGAGAGTTGATTAACTTTTTGATGTTCTTGCTAGTATCCACAAGTTTTGTATCAATGGCGTAATGTCTAATATCGATGTTTTGTGTTTTGGGGTCTCTGTTTATCATCAAAACTCTCTTGATAGAAGAAACTTTGGTCAGCTGTGGTTGAATTGGCGGGAACAAGTTTTGGAAAACTGTAACGAGTAATTTTTCATGTGGTTCAGCTTCGTTGAGTTTTGTCAGAAACCCGTTCATTACCAACAATGGAGGATTTAAGAATTCGGTGGAATCTTTACCAACAGATTTGGGGTGCTTCAATATCCTCTTGACGTCTTTCATTAAAGAATACAGGTTAACTTTAAATTGTAAAGTTGGACCTCGAGGCATCTTACCAATTCTTAAACTTATATTACCAGAATCTTGAGCTTGGTTAAAGATAAACACATCTGAAACTCCTAAGGGGCCAGCCATGACTATGAAATCTTTTAATTTATTCAGTTTCCTCTCTCTTAAATTGATGGCAGTATGAGGTTGCATTACGTGCCTGAAATCTCTCACTAATTGGCCTAATGAATGATTCTTTAACGAAGACCCAAGTCTAAGCACCATCGACTTGGGGATCTTGGCCATGTCTTCTTCAGACACTTTTTTATGCGTTCTGGTCTTTTGTCTTCTTTTCGCCATGATTGAAAATTCACCTCATCGCAGAAAATCATTTATTTGATGAGCTCATCGGCAAACAAGATTAGTAAAAAAACGTCTTCCAAGATCGATACAAAGGCTTTGGCCGAAAAGATCAAGAAAAATGCTTTGAAGAAACAGTCTGTCACTAAGGAAGTTGAAGCTCCAACGAAAAGTGAAGAGCCGGAAGGGTTCCATGTTGTTGATTCTGAAGCGACAAAGTTCGAAACTTTTGCTGAACTCAACTTGATTCCAGACCTCCTCGAGTCAATTCAGCAGATGAAGTTTACCAAGCCAACTCCAATTCAGTCGGAAGCTATTCCACATGCCCTTGAAGGGAAAGATATTATTGGTTTGGCCCAAACTGGTTCAGGTAAAACCGCTGCCTTTGCTATTCCAATATTACAAGCATTATGGCATGCACAGACTCCTTACTTTGGATTGGTTTTGGCGCCTACGAGAGAATTGGCCTTCCAAATCAAAGAGACTTTCGACGCTTTGGGTGCGCTGATGGGGTTGAGATCAGTGTGTATTGTGGGAGGAATGGATATGATGGACCAGGCCAGAGACTTAATGAGGAAACCTCACATTATTGTGGCTACTCCTGGTAGAATCATGGACCATTTAGAGCACACCAAGGGATTTTCTTTGAAGAATTTGAAGTTCCTCGTTATGGATGAAGCAGACAGACTTTTAGATATGGATTTTGGCCCTGCTTTGGATAAGATCTTGAAAGTTATACCCACAGAGAGAACCACTTACTTGTTCTCTGCTACCATGACTAACAAAATCGCCAAGTTGCAGAGAGCTTCATTGAAGAATCCAGTGAGAGTAGCAGTTTCCACCAAGTACCAGACCGCTGACAATTTGGTGCAGTCCATGATGTTGGTATCTGATGGCTACAAGAACACGATCCTTGTGCACCTTCTCAACGAGCATATGGGCAAGTCTACAATTGTTTTCACCAGAACTGTAGCCCATGCCCAAAGAACAGCATTATTAACAAGAATTTTGGGATTCTCATCAGTCCCCTTGCATGGCCAACTCTCCCAAGCACAGAGGTTGGGGTCGTTGAACAAATTCAAGTCTGGCAAAGTCAATATCTTGATTGCAACCGATGTGGCTGCTAGAGGTTTGGATATTCCTAGTGTGGACTTGGTGATAAATTACGATATCCCAACGGATTCCAAAGCGTACATTCACAGAGTTGGAAGAACTGCTCGTGCAGGAAAGTCTGGTAAGTCTGTGTCGCTTGTGACGCAATACGACTTGGAGTTGTACTTGAGGATCGAAAACGTCTTGGGCAAGAAACTCCCCAAGGACCCTTCACCATCCAAGGATGTCCTCGACACACTACACGTTCATGTTGATCGTGCCACAGCAGAAGCCATCAGACAAACCAAAGAACTTCACGAGAGAACTGGAGGTAGAAGAAGAAGAGGTGATGATAGAGAAGAACATTAATGATTATGAACTGAACAAACACCGTACGAACCAAACCGTAAACCTAACCTAATGCTGGAAATAATGAACGGGACATTCACCGTATCCCTTCTTATTGAACCAGTCTTTAATACACCCGTAGTGAAAAACACACAAACACTCGAGCCTGCCAACTTTATCGCCTGGCACGAGCTCCTCGAGACAAATAACGCACTCGTTGTCTATATCTGATTTCTCTGTCACTGTAGACACAGAACCAACCGTATCGTACGATGTCCCTGGTGGTATTGGCTCAAACTGGGGTCTAGGAATTGGCGGTAAATTGTAAACCAACATCTTGTTGCGAGAACTGGCATTACGTGCGTGTGACTGGTCAAAGTCGTACGCTGTAAGGCAACTGCTGATATGGTCCTCCTTGAAATGGTCAAAGTCTTCGGTACTGATCACTTCAGTGTGCAGTTTGTGGAGATCGAGGTAGAGTTGTACCAAGTTGGCAGCGCAAATTGGACAAAGATTGTGATCTGAAGCGTCGTCCACAGACAGCTGTGTCGACAGATGAAGGCGTCTGGTGCTGGTCCTTGTTGAGTACTTGGTGTTGCTTGTAGTAGAGCCTATTGATCTCTCATCAAGAGCTGGAGCAAGTGCTCGGCGTATAGCCGTCATGTCTTCGTTACATGGATTGCAAGTAAGGTACTCTTGGTTGTGGTGAGCTCGCGTGGGTCCTGAAGGCGAAGCCACTGTGGTGCCAGATATATAGCGGGTAAGAGAGCAGCAAGTTCCACATACCACATGGCCACACTTACGGCAATGATGACGCCGTATGAACAAGTTGAAAGCATTGCCACAGAGTGGACACTCGCTAACTTCTGAATCCTTCTGCCACTCTGGAGTGTCCATGGGATGGGATTAGAGCGCGGTGATTTGGTGCAGTTTTGTGTGGGCTGGTGCGAATTTTAGTGCCATTCACTTCAATGTCCGATAGACTCACACAACTCCAAGTATGTGTTGACCAGCTTGTGGCGCAAATGGATGCCACGGTGAATTATGTCAATGGATCTAGTGGTGCGGCCTTGCTTGATGAAGACCCACGATCAGTGACAAATCTCGCAGCTCAAGCTGAACCACCCCAGGAAGATTTCGATAACACTCTCAACGAATTGGCAACAGATATAGTGCTAAAGTCACGACAAATCACCATGCTCATAGATTCACTCCCCGGGATTGGTGTTTCTGAGCAAAGTCAATTGGAAGCAATAGAATCCATCGCTAAAGAGCTTCAACAAGTGGAACAAGAACGCATTGAAAAAATCAAGGAAAAGGACGAACTTCTTAAATGGTGTGAGTCCCTCATCTTAGAAGTGGCAGGCGGTATATCGCAGACAAAAAGTGTATAGATAATGATAATGACGTAAATCTACGAAGCGTAGGCCATACAATCAAAGTTCCAGTCCGAGAATATCTTGGATTGGTTGCACTCTTGTACTGACCAAGGTGTTCCGTAAATCAACGGCATATACCTGATGAAAGTCCACACACTCATCCACAAAATACTCACCATGAAAATGTATGCCACATACTTTCTTTTAGACATCTGGTACTCCAAAAAATATGCTATCAACGTCACTCCAATAAAGAGAGCGCTCAAATAATGATGGAGGAATTTCTGTCTTTCCATGTAGAAGTATGGAGTGTAGTGGATGAAGTATCCAACCAACGCTTCGAGCGTAGTCTTGTAAAACATTGACACTTCCAAGCTTTCGTTGACCACCGAGAACGGATTCAAATGGTTGATCAAGTATAAGCCTTGCTTGAACCCAATCAACAAAATAAATAGCACCACGAGTCCATAAATAGCGATGTTTCCAAGCAAGTAAATGTGACTGCCTTGAGTCACTAACGCTTCACCATTGGCGTTGTTGGAGAAGAAATTGATACCCTTGATAGTCAATGGCCATGTCTCAGGGTCAGACTCGTATGGGTGGGAATTTGTTAATGCACTGTTGCTTTTCCACATAGCTTTATGATACTCGATGAACTTGTTGTAGAACGAGTACTGGCCAAGGTGAACCTTTTCAGCTTCAGGATCTTTGCTTAATGCTGGATGTGAGTTGTACTCAATGTACCACAACGTGTTGGGCACTGTAGGGTCATTATAGCAAGTTACTTCATTCTGTTCAAAGCCCCATTTAGGAAGTTTCACATTGTGACTCAATAATGTACATCTAGTGCCCATGTGGTAGAGCTGGAAAACACTCTCAGTAGCTCTAAGGTGAGTTCTAGCTTTTGTTCTGTCAGGAGCATGGGGTTTGGTGTCAAGAATCCTGATTTTGAACTCGTAATTTATATCACCAAGTTGTTCTCTGGTTCCATTACAAGACACCATATTTGCGTAATCCCTTTCTGTTATTGGAGGTCTCTCGTTATCAACATGCAAATACTTTCCAGTGGCCTTATGGAACACCTTTACGATATCACCGTCTCTGATAGGTTGGAAATCACCATACAATCTTTCGTCTCTTAGTTTGGTTTTGCGATGAAGTTCCCATTCATTGTTGAAGTCAGTGTGGAACCCATACAAAGTAACTTGTTGTTCTTTGTTCCCGGTTTTGTAGTTGAACTTGTGTGAGTGTAAGTAAGACTCCAAGTTGACATGCTTGAAAGTGACTGTGCTTCCATAACCCACTTGAACTGGCACGTCTCTAAATTTTTCATTATTGTGAAGAGTAGCCTTGAAGTTAGGACTCATGATGCCCGAGCCACTGCCATCGTTAGGTAAGCTATTGAAATGAACAGCAAAAATTGAGGTGTAGATAATGAATGGTAACACAATCAAGTAGACCACTCTCAAAAAGATGTGTCTAAATAGTTGGAAGTTTGTCACCTCGACATCACCTAAGATGGTCCACAACTGGCTGAGTGCTAGCAATGATATCCAGAAATAGGTGAAAATTCCTGAGGCTTTTATGGATATTGTGAGACCCAATCCCACACCAGTCAAGAACAAGTATTTATACCATTTGAACTTGAATGGTGTACAAGTTCTGAAACGACTGAACACCCACATAGTAAATGAGAGTGCACAGATCAATGGTGAGTCCAACATAATGAATCGAGACACTGTCACGAGGGACCCTTCAATGAGAATCAAAAATGCACCAAAAGCAGCAGTAACTGGACGACAAAAATTGGCCCTTAACGCCAAATACGTGAATACTACCGATAGTATACCGCACACACCGGAGAACATTCTCAATGCCACATAAGGGAACTTCTCTCCATACAATTGGCCGATGTTACTGGGCAAGAAGCTTCCATTGTAGCCAAAAGCAACAGCTATCCACGTATAAATCAACTTAGCGAGCGGAGGGTGCACGTCCACAAAGAAGTTGCCATTGAAGTAGTGGTGCACGAACCCAGCGAAGTGAACCTCATCGAAAACCACCAGTTGCGGTAATGGTAAGCGATAAAGTCTAACGAACACGCCAAAAGAGAGAAACAAAAAGATGAAGAAATGATCTTTCGAGGTTAGACGACTTTTATCAATGATCTGTGGTACAGGAGTAGAATCGTAGAAGATTCTAGACTTCCCAAGTTTGTACCCGATTGGCAATTTTGACTTTTCACTCATGCAACTTGCGAAACTCCAACTAACTGAAACTGAATCGTGAAATATTTGGTGTTTGAACGTATTATATACAGGATATAAAAATGATAATTGGTTTGAATCAGTAGCCTAGATACATACCGCCGCCTCTTTCTTCGAGTGTTTCGACTATTGTGGTGACGTACTCCGACTCCGGGTCCCAGCCAAGTTTGGCAGTAGCTCTAATGTTTTTCAAGAGTGGGAGTCGACCATCAACGAGTGCAATTGCGAGATCGAGTGGGTGCAACTTGGTAGAAGTGCCCAACATCCCACTACTTTCGATGTAAAGCGCACGTAAAGGTCTTTGGTATGACACGAACGGCAAGTAAGTCTCGTCGAAGAAGTCCCCTGAAAAATAGTCCACATAAATCTCAAGCACTGTGAGGTGAGGACAATACTCAAAGATGATATCAAGTGAGTTGCCCTTGAGTCCAGGCATAGGGTACTCGACTTTGAATCTCTTTAAGTTTCTGCCTACCATGAGAAGCAAAGCTTTGAGCCCGTAGTCGCCAATGTAGGGACAATGAGCGAACTCAAGCTGAGTGATTGTATCTGGGAAATGAGATCTAAGGAGAAAATCATCACTGAGACCTCCTGAGATCCTTAATGCTGAGAGTTTTGGCGGCCATATGATCTCTTCGTTTGTGTCAAACTCGATAGACGATCGTGGGAATGATAATTTGTTGAGGTGGGTCAACTGGCTTATAGACTTGAATAGTTCACTCAAGTTGAGAGTTTCACTGACAAGTCTCAAGTCCAACACTCGTAGTCTGGTGCAGTTCTTCAATGCTATGAGCGGACCTAAGCCAAAACTGGTTTGGGGAGCAACGAATACTTCGAGCGACTGGTTGGATCGTTTTAGAAGCCTGGCAACATAAGCGTTTTTACCGGACTGGATTATGTACGACAAATCGAGGCATCTCACGTACTGTCCGATCAGCTTGTTTGACGATATGGTGTCGACGAATGCAAAGAAATTGGGAGCTTTCAAGTTAGGGCTCCTGTAGAGTAGTGGTAATGCAATCAGGTAAAAAAGCTTACTGACCCTCAAGAACTTTGGTTTGAGCTCTCCCCTATAGTATAAGATCTCGAGAATATGGGCAATGATTTCCACGGGTAATGCTAGCGAATTTTGACGTCGTATTCTTTCTTCTTCTGCTATCTGTATTTGCTTCTTATACTCTTCATTACCATCATTAAGGCAACACTTGAGCACGTCTATCTTCTCAAACTGCGATATGGGCCACCTGTTGCCCTTGTAACTGGTGTGGCCTGTTAGGATGTACACTGAACTTATATTCAAGTTGGTATTGGTTTTGAAATCATCAGAATTTTCGTATTTCATGGAATTTTCATCGCTGTCGTCGTCGTCTTCACCCTCAGTGAAGCTCGACTTGTATACATACCTCCTATAAGGAGGACGGACCTTCTTTGGTCTTCTTTTGTTGGCTATTTTGTAACAGACAAGACTGCAGTAATGGTCTTAATAATCATTAATCGCGAGCTGACCTTTATTCATATACATAACTCATTACGTCATAAAGCTGTTGTGGGTATTTAGCGAGGATCCACAAGCAATCAGATTGAGGTCTGGATGATTGGGTTCCGTCTTTTTCGACTAAATTTGATGCTGTTTGGATGATTCGAGTCATTTTGAAGATTGACACCGAGTTTCCTAGTTGTTCTACCGCTACGGGACCTCCAACTGTCTCCTGGTGGTCGCTTGTAGCTTCTCTTGGTCAAGTTGAACTCTCTCATGCCGTCAAAAACTGCTTCTTCAGTCTCCAGCCTCAGCTCTTCAAGCCTCAACACTAGTCGAGATTGAACAAACTGCAATGGGTACACGATCACAAGAGTTACAAAAACTCTGGTAAATGCTGTCAGTAAACTCAACGCTAGTGTTATCAAGAAGTAAGGCAATTTCACTGTGACTGTTACCAAAGAAATTGTCTCTTTGAGTAGTCGTAAGAACTTCAAGTGCATGCACCTGATCTGGTTGGCTAATGACATTACAGTCTGAAAGTACTGGTACAATGCTCTCAAGATCACTCGGGGTATGAGCTGGTCACGGAGGGGTACATCCACCAAATGCCTTAGTAACGGTCTCACGTCATTACGATAAACAAGCCAGAGAATCAGTGGTGTCCCTATCAACTCAAAGAGACTGTAGTTATCTCTGACGAATCTTAGCACAGTAATTACCTCATAAACGATGTCAACGAGTGGCTTAACTTGGTGGTGGTCAAAACTCACAATGTCAGACCCGTCATCTTCTGTATAATCAGCAATATGCTTGATGGTTTGGGCAATTCCACAACCGCCCACCCCCTCTCTGGACAATAATGGCTTGATATTGGACTTGAATGGGACCCCATGTAGCGAGAATTGATTTTGCAGCTCTTCGAATGAGCCAAAATCAGGATACACAGCAGGTCTTACAGGCTGAACATGTTCAATTGCGGTTTGGTGTTCTGTGGGGTGTTCTGGCTCTTCGAATATGGTACTCAATCTCTGTTGTACGTTCTTGTGAGACGTTTTGACCCATGGAGAACTACTTTGCACTGTGACATCATATGACATGGCGTCCATTACTTTTGCTGATTTCGGTTCCGACCCTGCCAGCAGTGTAGATATGGAGTCAGAAGTCAGAGCCAATGGCAGTTTTTCTGGTGTGGTTGAGTAATTAGAATTGGCAGACTCGAGACCTGGCTTGCTGTGAGTAGCATTTGTAGACTCCAAAGGACTTTTAACTTCAGGCACCTTTCGAGGACCTTCACAAGCAGAAGAATGCATTTTTGCTAAAGATAGAAACGCAACTACATGAGTGGTTTCTTTTGGATGGTAGTCAAGATTGAATCTCCTGAGAAACTGATGAATGTTTCGGTCTGTGAGAAGATTGTACTCTAATTCTTCCGTGGGAACTGACTTTGAATTGCGTTTGAAGCGACTCATAACAAATTTGAATACTCTGAACAACGTCCAGAGCATGTAGATGGAGATAGTGATATCGTTGAAGACAAGGCTCGAAGTTTTCGAAGCGACCACAGAATTCCTAGTGAATACCATGAGCGTGGCTGAGACCCCAGCACCGAGAAGGCATCCAACACATGCAATTGACTCCAAGTGCGTGAGCCTTACTATTTCCAGGGCTTCTTCAGCAATGCACTGGGGGATATGAGAGTTTGTAGACGCTAAAAGTGCAGAATTAGCGTGATTGTAGAGCTGTAACTTGGACTCGGTGATTTCAGCAAGCCAAAACCAGCCCCACTCGGTGCAATAGCGGACGATCATGACGACGACGGCCAAAACAAGCAAATCATTGACGATGGTAGCCACATCAAACCCCAACCACAGTGATAATGGCCGGAAAATGGCTAGAAACGACGGCAAAAAAATCAACAGTAACACCACAACCAGCTCCACCTTCACATCATGATGGCCAGCGCTGGCCGTAGAAGTTGCACCCGCAATTATACCAGTGACTTGCATCTTACAGGTCGCAGCCATTTTTTGCAGCTAAATCAATTCGCATAACGTAATCAGTCGTGTGCAACCATCACCATTTGATAAACCAAGCGAGAGAAAAAATTTTCATTATCAAAATGGTTTTAGTTCAAGATTTGTTAAACCCCAATCCAGCCAGTGAATTACAAAAAAACAAGCACAAGACTTTAGTGCAATCTCCAAGATCTTACTTCATGGATGTTAAGTGTCAAGGATGTTTAAATATCACCACTGTTTTCTCCCACGCTCAAACCGCCGTTACTTGTGACAACTGTTCCACTGTTTTGTGTACCCCAACCGGTGGTAAGGCCAAGTTGACCGAAGGTTCTTCTTACAGGAAAAAGTAGATGACTATTATGGTGTGTATTATAGATAATAAATAAAGTGGTTTCATTTCCCTTCGTAGTCTTTGAGGTTGACATCAAAACGGGCTTTCTTGCCCTTGAGTTTATACTTCTTGGTGTTCTCGAGGTTCGTGGCTATAGAGTCGGCAAGTTTGACGATATCTCCTTCAAAGTCAGCTTCTGATGCACTGGTAAGCTTCTTCCACACCTTCTTTCTTTGCTCTTTGATGAACGTCTTCTTCTGCACCTTTGAGAGCACGTCAAGCTTGTCCTTGATCTTGTCGCTGAGTTGGTTCTTGACAACCACGCTCTTCTTCTCAAGCGCCCAAAGGTCACCCCTCTCTGCTTTCCTGGCGTCATGGTAAACTTGCTTCCCGAGACTCTTGGGCACTTGCCACACCTCCACGTTACCAGAAGGCGCACACATCGTTAACTTGACGTTGTTTTTGATCTTGCTGGGATGACTAATGATCCTTGGCCATTGGTTGATATCTTGATGATCTCTCTCTAACTGTGCCATTTCTCTTTGACTTTCGATCTGCTTGATACTTTCAACGTCATTGTTAGCCCTTTGTGCTATCACATACAGGTACGATCCATTCTCGGTGTTGTTGCCTCCAGGCCTTCCACTTCCTTCTAACTTCTTTAAATTTTTCTTACTGATAGTATCAAACCCAAACCCATCTTCGGCACTCTTGCTCCAGGGCATAGCCAACTTACGTCCTCTCTTGAGTTCTAAAGTGTATTTGGGTCTCTCAACCACTTTGTCGAAAGAGCAGAAATTCAATCTGTGCTTGTGAGATGGGATCTTATAGTACTTTGGATCTCCAAGCTGTAAAGGACACTTGAATTGATGGGAACATGGTGCTACAATACTCAAATGGTAGTCGACACTCTCTGTGCTTAATCCTTCTTTTGGACTCTCGTCAAGCCCAATAACCTCGAATTCTTTATCGTCTTCAAATTCAAACTTCAAGTCTTCAGCTTCCACATCTCCATGTTCGTCAATGATACTCTTCTCGAAATCACTAATCTCATCGAGATCATCAGTGCCTAGTTCCTCCATCAATCTGTCTTCAGCTTCCATCTTGGCAAGTAACTCTTCTTCGTACTTGATGTGGTCTTCTGTGATCAACTGGTCAACCTTCCTCATTCTTTGAGGCTTGATGGAAGATCCCTTGATGTAGGGACGAGGAATTTTGCCCGTCTCTCCTTTGTAAGATTCTGGCCTGATCATCAATTGTCTTGCTCTGGCAATAGTTTCAAAGCCTAGAGCATTGCCTCTTTCAATGAGAACTATATGGCCCTTTGGACTCAATAATTTGAGTAACATCTCCATGTTCACATCGATATCTCTGGGGAAATGATATTCTCTGGTGAGTAATGCTTGGTTTACGACAATCAAGTCGTATTGTTTATTTACAGGTAATGAGTCTCTGAATCTGGACTTCAACTTGATCTTTGAAACATCCACAGGACCCACATATTCGTTCGTTTCTTCATGTTCATGTTCGTTTTCGTTTTCGTGCTCGTCGTCTTCTTTTTGTTCGTGTAGCTCTTCTTGCAGCAGCTCGACTTCTTGTTGTTCTGCAGCAAGTTTGTCTTTGTGTAGTTGAACTTGTTCAACGTCTGCCTCTTGGTCTATTTGCTCGTTGAGTTGTCTGGACAAAATGATTTTGGCTCTCTTTTTCATTTCGTAGTTAGCTCTTCCCACGATGTAGATGTCTTTAACTTCTGGATTGTAGTCTTCACCCATGAGTTCGTTCAAAGCCACCATCCCAGTACCTGGACCATAGCCAACTGTTAGTACGCGTTGGGGGTTGAACTCTTGGCCAACTCTTTTCTTCAACTCTGTCAAGACTTGGTAGCAGTGAGCATAATCTTGCAAGAATAGAGCAGCAATATGAGCGTTACATTCGAGCCCCGACTCGGGAGCAGATTGAAGTTGGTCTTGCGAGATACTCTGGTAAACTTGAGCGGCTTTGGTCTTCAAACGAGCCGGAGAGCACGAGCTTAAAATATTATTGTTGATGACTTTAGCAATTTCTGGTGGTAGTTTAGTGACGCTGTGATCTGATTTACCCAAAAGCGTTCTATCATCTAGTCTTGCTTCCTGGGCATTATTCCCCTTTATGTAAGAGCCATCGGCGTTCCTGAAAGGAGACATGTCGCTATCGCCCTCATCAGGTCTTCTGACAAAATCAGTCTCGTCATTTAACAAATTCTGCTGCCTCAAATGGTCACTACGAACGAGCTGTCCGAACGTCTCTCCGTGTCTTCTAGCATCAAACGGTAATCTGAGACTGTTTTTCTTGAAGGAGTCAGACTTGAGCTCAAACGCTTCTGGTGTGAGATGAGACACCTGCGATGAGGTGGTTTTTGACGTAAAACGGGCGGCCGAAAAACTCCCCAAACTGGTACACATATTGGTGGATAGTATAGGTCGACGCACGCCGCTTGCAGCATCGAGCGCAGAAGGCGTGAGTCTCATTAATGGCCGAGATCGAAGCATAGTAATGAGAAGATCAGTGTCGCAGCTTTTGCTATTTGGAGACGACATTCGCATTTTCTGTCCAACCATTTTCAACGTATTGGCTATGATAGGATTAAAGACATTACAGTATGGGGCAGGAGCTATTGGTGCAGTGGCCATGACTTGTGGCTCTACTATTGCCAACGAGTCCAGACGTAATTTTTACGAGGACGAAAAAGACGTTATTCCCGTTCCAGGAACCATAGTACCAGCAGATGGCGCCACAGCTGGACCCAACTCGTCACAAAAGTACGTCAACGGAGTGTTGGTGAACTCTCCTAGCGGATTGGAGAATGTGTTCAAGTCTGCAAGACAATCGGTGTACAACGGGTGGACTGAGACTCAGAAATATGTCAACCAAGGTTACGATAAATACTATGCTACTGAGCGTGAAGTTGCCAACACTGTGAGCCAATTGCATGAGAAATCAGAAGACTTGATGCCCAACTCCATCTACATCTTTATAGCTGCATTGTCAGGAACAATAATGGCCCGTCAAAGAGGAATTATTGCCAAAGCTTCATTACCAGTGATTTTAGGTATTGGATCGTTCAAATTTTTCTTACCCCAAACATTCGCAAGCACCACCGATTTCTTGTGGAAGCTCGAACAGAAGAAATTGCCCGCAGTTGCCCAACAGCAAAAGTTTGTGGTTGACAAGTCTGGAGAATTGGTTACTCAATTGCAAACCACAACGGAAAAGAGTCAACAGTCAGTCAACAACTCTCTCCATTACGCAAGAGACACCATTCGCAAATACACTGGACTCAACCTCGACGATGACGCCACGAAGAAGTAGATTAATACACTAGTAAGCCGAAATAGGCCACCTTTTGAGCCGCACAAATTCCCATAGTTGTGGATTTTGCAGCCACAAACTCAAACATGCCAGACATTGCACGTCAATTGAGCACAAAGTATTCAACAGCGAAAGCAATTGGTTCCAACATTGTAAGTGATCTCTTAATGCATCGACCAGGCACTGCGCTTCTGAGAGCTTTTGCCAAACTCTCGCTCTCTAGCACCACCACTGTTTCTGAAGCCAATGGCACAATTGACGCCGTGGACAAAAGAGCCAATGGCAGTGACAAGACCAACTATGTGGCGTCGAGTGTTCGTGGGATGTTTGACAAGGTGACCAAGTACGAGAAGAAAATAATGAAGCTCCAGAAACTGATCCACCAGAGTATGGTGCAGTGGAGCACAATAGTGCACGATCCAATGTGTGGAGACATTTTGCAGGGATTCGTTGAGCTTATTGATAAGGAGAGGAAGCTCAAGTTGGCGATGTGTGCACGGCGAGAGGATTTAGGTGTAGCGTTGACTCATGTGGCAGACAAAGAGAGGGAGAAGAAGAAAAAATATGAGTTCTGGCAGAGAGCCCAAAATGAGTTGAAGCAAAAGACAACGAACTTTGGCGAACGGAGTTACTACGCTGTGAAAAAGAAAGACGAAATAGAAACCATTGAGTCAAGTTTGAATGTGCTTGAGGGCCAATACGCCAGAAGTATTTCTGGTGGGCTCAAGAACTCGATGTTTGACTATTCGAGTCTCATGCAGTGTGAAATGGATGAATTGTCTACAGCTGCCCTCAAGTTCATCCAGAAACTTCACCAAGTGGAACAGGAAATCACTTTGAGGAACGCTGCTTTGAGTGAAGCTAAAGAAAATGTCGTTCAACCACCACCTCCTAACGAGGTGAAACCATACAATAAAGCTGATCAACCAGAAAGGGTCTACCCTTTTGGTGGACCCTTTGACGAAAACATCGGCTGGAATCGAGTGTAATTGTAGTTTCATAAATAATGCAGATATATATACAAGTCTAAGCGGTGTTGCCCAGTTTGAAGAACTTTTTTGAGACTTCGTAGGATGAGATCATTATAGCACATGAGGGGGCAATCTTCATTACCCTAGGCCCTAATCCACTGAATAAAGATTTGGGGCCTTCATTTTTGGCGATGTTGTACAACAATTTAAACATGCCAGGTTTCTTTCGGTTACCGTTGTACTCATTTGAAATTTGCAATCTTGTTTTGCCCACATCGAATGCATGAGTACATAATGCAGCTACCGAGCCAGAGAACGATCCAGCAAGGAAACTTGTGGCGAAAACTTTACGGTGATTCTGCGCATCATGATGGTCACCTTCAAAGTTTGCTTTTAGCAATGACCCAATTTCAACTTTGCTGAGTTCGTATAATGACCAATAGATTCCTGAAAATGGAACGTCCCTCCAAAGGGTCAATTCAAGACCAGTGAAAATAGTTTGAGGACCTTTTTGCCGTATTGACTTGAAAAAATCTTTAAGTACTTCTTTTAGGATGCCAGGATTGGATGAAGGGATTGATTGTAGTCTTGTTTTGATCAATTCTATAGGTGAGATAGTGGTGGCAGCTAAAAGTCTTGCGGCTGACCCACAGAGTAACGAGTTAAACGAGCTTTCCTTGATCGGGGAATGATCTCGTATATACTCATACCCAGTAAAGTATATAACATTAGCAGGAATTGCCATGAATAGCGTGAGTGATAAGCCCCTCCAGAGAGTAGGGAGACCTTCGTTTCTAGCGATGGTTGAGAAACCTGAAAATGTTGAGTCAATTCGAGAGCAATCCCTGGTGGTTTTGCAAAATTCTTGCTTGTTTAACCAAAACAACTCTCTATTCTTGGTATTGGTAGGAACTGATGTTGATGCTACTGTTGCTGCTTTATTAGCACAACACGGTTTATCAAAGGGTAATATTTCTTGTTGCTGGATCCGAATTCGAATAACGTCAAATGGCGTAAGAACCAAAGACGTCAATAACGAGCCCAGACAAGCACTGATCATTCTTTGGGCCATGGAGATGTTCTCTTGTGCCAACAGAGTCGGGCCAGGGAGTGGCCTTAGGTCCAACTCGTCTCTCTTGAGTTCCATTGCCATCGATGATGACATACAAATGAGATCCAGCGCGACTATACCGATTTCGGGTCTATAAACTAGTACTCTTGAATAATGTCTGCGCAAGTGTAGACATTGATGTTACCGTCTTGGAGGTAGTTGGATGCCATCATCATACGATGTGGGTGAAGAGTGATGTTGGATAAGTAGCTGGAAGTCCTGTTTCCAAGGTATGTTTCGTTAGGATTCTTGATGCTCGAGAGTAAGTCACCTGATGTAGTCCAAAAGTTGACAGTTTTCGATCCTGTAATGATGACAGGAGCATGCTCGTGGACTTCGTTACACCTCATACTTCTTTCATCGGTGTTAAACGTAGTAACTGGATCACTAAGTCGAATATCCCAAAGTGAGACTGTGCCATCTGAAGCTCCACTAACCAATTCCCTGTACCCACCTCTTTGCATATGCACATTCCTTATGGAACATATCTCCCCACGGCCCACCAGACGGCTTTTGTTGGTGTGCCACGTCTTGACCATCGACTCTCGGGCATCAAGTCTCCGGTCGTACACTCTCAAGCTGCCGTCATCAAATCCAGCAACGAAAACATCTCCTGCAACCTGATCCGACGTAATAGACGTGATCGATGACGTAGACCTAGCTGGGATATCGACAAGACATAACTCTCGAGGTGCGTCCCAAACACGAACAATTTTAACATCACCACTAACCAACAACGATCCCCTGGACTGCTGCCACTCAGAAATCAATCCTGAGCTTTTAGATGTCAAGAGTAAATCTGTCAACGCTCTCCAGGCTGCAACAAGTTCAATAGGTCTGTCTTCATCTTGGGATGGTGTATGAAAGTTCTTGTAGATTTTTATCACTCCATCGCTGGACCCTGCCAACACCAATGGAGAATCATCCTCATTTAAAAACTTCAAGTCGGTCACTTTGGTCCCAGGAGGGTTGCAATTTGAAAATTTTTTGATCATATGATTGTTCTCCCAATCCCATACTGTGATATTGTCTTTCTCGTCTGATGCAATCAAGATCTTCTCAAATTGAGTGAACTTGATAAGTTTGGGTTGAGTTTTGTTGTGTAATACTGTTAAATTCTTACTCCAGTCACCTCTGATAGCCATTTGTTTCTGTGCTTGAGTCTCTTGAATTATGTTTTCGTTCCTGTTACGTCTCCATAACCTTTCAACGTATTCTTTTGATCCTGGTTCGTCAATCTCACTCTTTGACATTTGGGGTTCTTGGAAGTACTCACAACTGTACTCAAAGAATCCAGACTCTTCAGGAAGTTCAACCTTCTCATTCAAATTCCGAGGTGTAAACCTTGGAGTCTTTGGATGGTACTCAGCACCATACGATGACGTGACTGGTCCAGCATTGAGAATTCTTGTGAACTTATTCAATTCGTTATCGTCATTGATCTGGAACGATTTCATTAATTTTGATAAAGAAAGGTTCTTGAGTTTTGATGTGATAGACTCACCTGAAGTCACGCTAGCGTTATCATTCAAGTGGCCATTCAAGTTCTGAGCTGAAGCTGATCTTGTTTGAAGTGAGGAACCATTAATGGTCAACATGTTTTCCTTTCTTTGAAGCACAGAACCGCTAGATGCTAATCTCTTTGAACCTTGAGACGCACCTAAATGGCGATTGACAATTGGTTGATTTGGCTTGAAGCTGTCATCAATACTGATGGCGGATTTACTAAGAAGATAGTCTTGCATTTCCTTGACAAGCGGTGCCAACTCACTTTCATTTAACTTGATCATTACTGAGTCAATCAAGGTTTCAGCCAATTGCTTGACCTCCAAATGAGGGTCTTCTGATAAGATGAGTAAAGCTCTCCATATGGAACTGAAAATAGAGCCATAAGCAGGAGATTTCTTCCTGAAATCATTCAAATTGTTGGGGTTATCGATCAAAACTATCTCCTCCTCGAGCTGATTGAACGACACAACCAAGAACAATTTTGTGTAGTTACTTATGAACTTGTTGATGAAGAAAATCATCTCTTTTCTGACCATTGGTGAACCATCACCGAGTAAAGTTAAGATAGTGTTGGCAAGTTTCAAATCTTGCTGCTTCAATTCGTCTTTTCTCAAGTCTATGTTAGTATTAACTTGAGCTTGCGTAGGTTGTTGTTTGGAAGTGCTTTCTGACAAGAAAGTGGTCAATGCAAGGATGATCGAGGCTCTTACCTCAGGGATGGGGTCATTAATCAAGGACAATAATTTGCTGAGATAACCATCTTTGTAGATGATCCATTTACCATCAGGGTATTTGGCCCACAACTGAGATAGTAAGAGACAACACCACTGTCTCAATAAGGGATTCTCACTATTGGATAAGAACTTGAGACAGTTATTGATGAGTTCTATTGAGAAACAAAGACGTTGGCCGTTCTTGAAATCTTTTATGAATAATGTAAGAATAGCAGCACTCATTGCCTTATGATCATCATTGAGTAACAAGCTATTGTTTTGTGTGGTGGATTCCGTTCCCTGGCTCTCAAGATTCGAGTTCAATATCAAATAGAAGTAATTGTAACCTTTATCCTTGCAAAGTTCCTGTTGAGTACTCTTGTAATCGATTGCCATTATTCTAGCCCAGATGAAAATCAACACAGGTTTTAATTCTTGAGCTGGACTTTGTAAGAGTTTCAAAACGTAAGGGAATATACCAATCGAAAGTGACAAGTAAACAGCCCAAGGACCCAAATCTAAGAATTTTGATAAAAGGATGAGAGCTCTTAGTCTATGAACTTGGGATAAGAGCACTTGAAGAACAATTGGTAATTGTTCTGGAGGTTCTTTGGTAGAAGGGCCAGCGAATTTGAGCCAAATTTCGAATGCAGTGAGCTGTTGCTCGAAGAATGTAGAATGCTGATAATTGCTGAAAGATTGAGTTGATGGCCTTTTCACTACTCCGTTTGGTACAGCAGTCCCATTTGGAGGTGGAGGAGAATGTACTTCAGGTATGGTTGGTTCAGGCCCATTTTTGACAAGCTGAGATAAAACTTGGTCAATTGCAAGATCCCAAGACTTCCACATTGGGTGGTTCCCTACTGAATCAGGTAATGGTGGGTCACTCACTGGGTTACAATTGAACTGGGGCATAATTCTTTTGGCAAGTAAGAAGTTTCTGAACAAGGCTGCTACCATTAAGTCTTGTCTGAATAATCTTTTGAAGATTGGTCTTGACAAAGAAGTCCATGCTATTGTATCAGTTATTGCAGTGAAGACCCAGTTCAATTCCCCTAGTGGGGAGCGTCTCTCAGTAATTTTACCTGGTATTATGACGTTGCCGATGGAGTTTCTTGGTAGTTGGTCATAGTATCCCTTTTTCAAAGGGGACAACATTATGAACCATTTTATACTAATGTCAATGGGACAAGTCAAACAGCAAGTGAACAAGTCTGCAGGAAGGTCTGGCTGCATCGGAAGCATTTCATTGCTTCTGCAAGCGGCCAATTGAATACAATCAAGGTACGATGAAGTAGGAGAGTGAGTTGAGTTATCATAGTTTCCCTCGTTATCGTCATCTATACGTTTTTGGACGAATTTTTTGAAGTTGTGGACAATATGACCTGCACTATTACAGTCATACACATAAATCACAGGGGCACCAATCCATGTTTGAAGGTCGTAAAGTGATATTGGGATATACTGAGTGTATCCTCTATTAAACACCCAAATCTCACCTGAAGAAGTTGGTTGTGGTACACCATGACCATTGTAGTGAAATAATATTCTCTCATCTTTTGCATTTCTTCTCAAGGTATTACAGAACCGTTTGACGTCTTCGACAGAAGGGTCAAGACTTTGTTTGTATCTTGTTCTCAAAGTTAAAGCTTCGTATTGACTTTGTAGATTCTTACCGATGGTTTCTATGGCCTTCTTCGTGTCAGTAAAGGTTGAAGGATCACACCAAGACTCTAGTTTTGCGCAAGGGTAAGTTTTCATTACATCAGGAGGGTCAACACCTAAATTTAAACATAACATGAGCATTGCACTGACAGTTTTTTGACGTTCTTTCATTGTTTTCCAGTCGAAGATTGGCTGATAGTTTTTTGAATATCGAGGGCTCAGTTTCATTTCATCAGATATTGGATTCCCATTTGTATTATGACGTTTGTCATCGAAATAAATATAGAAAGAATTAGCAAGTGATGTTAAGAATTGTTCCAGGTTGTAGTCTTGATCGAACCCATGACGCATTTTGTCGTTTAGAGGTTGGAAATCCCTCGGCCCGTTCAAGACGATGGAATTCATAACGAGTTGAAATTATGCGATCGTGATAAGATTTTGCGATTTGAGTAGAGCGTGCGTGAACACTAGAGAAGGTGAGTGGGAGGAAGGGAGGTTGGGCTGAGGGGTAGATGGAAAGGGTCATAGTGCTGTGGTTTGTGTAGAGACGTTGAAAGTGACAGGAAAGGCTGTAGAATGGCCCAAGAGGACTGAAAGGAGTGTAGAAGAATTCAAAAGAGCTGCAAAAGAACCCAAGAGAGCTCTAGAAGCTCTCAAGAGAGTGTGTGTGAGCTCCTCAGAAGACCCAGCATAGAAACATCTCTTCTATAACAGTATCACCGTTCCCAACCTCTTCGTCAACAATCTTTCCTTCACCAACCTCTACAAATCCATGGTCATTATCATTCTATTATCATTAGCAAGAGGATCCACCGTCCGGATTGACTAGTTTACCCTGCCAACTGTAGTATTTACTCATATCAACATGATGTTTTTTACCATTGCTAGCTTCGTACATCGAACATCCATAGATTGATGCATATGGAGGAGTATACAAATGTAATGAAACTGCGATTTCTGAACCAGGATTACTGATCTTATGCAACCCAATTTTATCAGAGATGTAACCAACTTGTTGAGTTTCTAATATTGATTCTTTCTTTGGCTGAAGTTTTTCACCTTCTTGTTGAGGGAAATCGTAGAGTGATTCCATGAGTTGGCCCTTTAGTATTTTCATACAACAATGAGCATTGGCATGATCATGAATAGCACTAGATTTACCTGGACTCCAACATAAAAGCAAAAGGTTAGCATTACCATTGATGTTGATTATGCCATTTCTAGTGTAAGCTCTTGAAGGGTCATGCAAAGCATACTGGATCCAGTCTGACTCTGAAGCTTCATAATTTTCCATTAATTCCTTGATGTGTTCAATGTCAATGTCATCAGAAGCGAGTCCCTTGGTGCCCAAAATTTGTTTTAGTTTTTTTATCAAGTCTCCAAGTTTGGTTTCAGGCACAAACTCTTGAGAGTGGATTTCATATGGTTGCAACTGTCCGAAGGATCTTGGGGTTTCCATTAACATATTATTATTTCCATGAGACAACGAGTTATTAATTGGCGTTGTTGAAGATAAGCTTATCTGATTGAGCGAGAGCATTTTGCGATGACGAGATAGGAGGTGGCAGCACAAATTTTAAAAAATGGGTTTGTAAACAACGAGGGATGCAGTTGAATTTATACTTGAACGGTATCAACAACTTTAAACACAAATGGTTATTGTACAATATGATATCGGGGGTTTGTGTCCTAATTAGGAAGCACCGTCATTCAAGGAGCGGTCGCCCGCTTCATTTTCCTTGTTTGGAAATAAAATGCCGCTTTGCCACGTGTAATTACGGCATTTTCGTGATAAATAACCCGTTTGAGGTTTTTGTGTCCGTTAGTCATTTTCTGCAGATTTCATTCCTCATTTTTTACAGGTATAAAAACAATTCCCTTCCTAAAAAATATTTGCATTAATATTAAATTGTGTTAACACATAATAATTGATTCAAATTCACATCAAACGTGTTGATCGATTATCATTTTTTGTTTGCATTTTCATCCAAGCACATTGGCTGCAAAATTTACAACCTTCTTTATCCCAGCCACAATTTCCCGTTTGAGAATCTCACACTAAATGAATCCTGATGAGGAACATATAGGCATCACTGCAAACGACAGTAATTTACCACCAATTACAGACGAGTCATCAGATATCGACTCTTCAACAAAGGAAGTTCAAAATGCAGGTTTTTGGGTAAACCTTGACGCAAAACTCATAAAAGGGTTCAGTCCTTCGTCATTTATCATTGTTATGGCAACTGGTATTTCCAGTGCCATCCTCTATAATTTCCCTTACAAGGGCCAATGGTTAAGAATAATAAGTTACATCATGTTTGGTATTGGTGTAATTTGCTTCTTTGTTGCATTAGTCTGTATGATAATCGCTTGTATAAAGTACCCACAATTGCTCAAAGAGTTTCACACCAAGCCTGAAATTGCTCCATACATGGGATGTTTCGCTATGGGCTACAATTCCCTTGTCACGGTGCTATATCTCATTACTGGAGATTCCTGGATAATAGGAATTTATGTCCTTTGGTGGATTTCAGTGTTTATGTGTCTTTACACGGCATGTTTGATCTTCTTCTGCACTTACTTGGCCAGAACAACTAAGAACATCCAGTACCTCCCTTCAAATTTTCAGCCAACAATTCTTTTACCAGTAGTGGCTTTGACTGTCACTTCATCAACTGGTCAAATGATTGCCCTTGATTTACCAACAACTAATATGTCTGTTTTAACTATGGTGGTGAGTTTTGTGTTGTGGGCCAATGCTATTCTTTTATCAATGATCATTTTGGTATTATGCTACTGGAGGTACATGGTTCACAAAATGCCAGCAACTGGTCAAGTTTTCACCACATTTATTCCTATTGGGTTCTTGGGTCAAGGATCTTACTCGATTCTCCTTTTCGGTCACAACATGTACAAACTTATTTCGAGTCATCATCAATTACTCGTGGAAAATGACCCACACCTTAAATTATTCTCCCCATTATACGATCAAATTGATTCAATTACAGTGGCTGCCATTATGGGTACAATTATAGTGTATATCAGTGCCTTTTTTGCACTTTTCATGATATCATTTGGGTACTTTACTACTTTTCTTGCCGTTGCAACTGTGCTAACAAAAATTGGACCCTTCACACAAAACTATAATAAGCAATATTGTTATGACGCGTCTGTTTCCAATTCACTATGGAGTAAATTGTTTGACGGGTTGATCAAGTTCAACAGAGGATTTTGGGCAATGACCTTCCCACTTGGGACAATGAGTCTTGCCAACAACGAACTTCACAATATTTTTCTGGCATTTCTGGCATTCAGAGTTATAGGTGCCATCTACGGTGCTGCAACTGTTCTTGTCACCACTGGATGTTTAATTGGGTTCGTTTATCATGGTGCCAAATCTTTCAGAGCTTGTTGGCATTAAACTATAGCATAATTATGATACACATGACATAGAGCGTTTGCTGTTCATGAGGTTTACAGGGGATGAGAGTCAACGTAATGTAGTTAGTTCGAGTTTTTCTGTGGTGTTGGTTACAAGGTTGTGACGATAATTAGTGACTGAGACGTTTCCGCCAGCTGAAGCGCACTGGTGCCAGAAAATCAAGTTTTACAGTAAAATTTGAACCATTCGCGGTACCGTGGTATGAACTTATCGCTTCTTGTACCATCGTCAACGCCCAACACTGACGATATCAATGAGTTCCTATTGACGCCGCAGAGGAATATCGTATTCTTCGACGAGACTATTGACTGTTACGTGGTGGTGGAAAGTAACGCCAAGATCGACCTTGATTCAGAAATATTCGTTGAAACAAGCGTTTTACCATCGGATTTCGATACCGATTCGTCATTCACTAATCACAATCATGTTATTCTGACGCACTCCCTTGACGATTCTCATTTGGTGTTCGAGACTGTCCATCTGACGACCTTTTTCACCGTTTGGAAACTACAATTACCACTCAATTATCCCAAGAAAAAGCTCAACAACCCTCGCATACGATTCTCTTGTTACACCAAGGAGAAGAAGAGAACCACCCACAACAAACTGTCCAATGTGGCGGATTTAATGCCAGCTAGTCGTAATTTACTTCAGGAGTTGAATAATCTGATACGAAGTGATTCACAAAATTACTACATGTCTAGTGATCTCATAGAGACTGAGTCTCAGCATGAAGAGTCCAGCTTATCACCTGCCCCATCGGACGAAGTGCCAATTTTAGCAACTTCAATTGAACTCCCCATCTCGTCTTCATTGATCATTAAGCTAAAATCTACGAAAACTGCTGGTCAGAATAATTTTCTCTTGGTTTCTGTAAACCTTGAATCTTCTGAAGCCCTTTTGAAGCTTCGTGATTCAAATTATCGCATTGAGATCATTGAGGTGAAAATTGATTACAGTAGTGGTACAATCTCTGGTATTCACGATAACTTGACTTTCCCCATCGACATGGCACTAAATGAATCTCTTACGTTCAACTATCGCTTGACCAACAACGAAACCAGCAACAATTATTTGAGGCAGTTCAACATTGAGATTCTCCTTCGAGTTGTCGATAAGGAAGACGTTCCAATCAGTAATCACATCACCATCAATTGGTCACCATACATCGATTTCAGTATGGTTGCACCTCCTATAAGCAGCTCCTTGAAGAGTGTCAACAGCAAGTCAAGTATAAATCTCAAAAAGAGAAATGTTGCAAGCGTGCCCAATTTGGGTCAGATCAAAAGGACAGCCCCTTCAGCTTCGAGTGTTACTGTCAATCTTGCAACCTCATCAGCTGGAATTCCCAGTAATGTTAATTTACTTGGGCTCAGGCTCACGTTTCATGGTAAATTGAATATTAAATTGGGCGAAGTCACCAACTGGAAAGTACAAGCCATAAACAACTCACCCAACAGACTCAATCTTAGTCTCATGATTCAAAACAGTAACACCACATCGAGCATCGCTAAAACTACTAGTGCTGATTCCAAGCTTCAGTTGTTGAGCGATTACAACTCACTCAAAGTTGACGTGGGTGGTGTAATTATATTAGACAACGATGTAAGGATATCAGTCGACCCCAACAGTGTTTATGAGACAACGATAAGACTACTTGGTGTGTCTCAGGGAATTTACAGTTTGGATGGGCTCAAATTATATGAATTGAGTTCTGGTGAAGGTGTCGATTTTGGCAGGTTGGTTGAAGTCTTTGTAACATAGAAAATTAAATGTTTGGGACACATTAGTGTATGCATTCACTAACAAGGGAAGTAATATCATGACTTTTGCTAGAGATATTTATAAGTGTCAAGTAAAAAATCTACATTTACTTACGCCTCAAGTTACTACCATGTCGACGTAGCGTCGCAGTAAATGCTAGACTTGCACTGGTAGGCGAAGTGCCTTTTCGCTCCCAGTGGATCTACCAGTAATTTAGGTCGATGCGCGGTGCTAACACCGCCGCTAGAAAAACCACAACTCAATTTAGATTTTCCACACATAATTATGAGGGTTATTTTTTACACATAGTTAAGAAAGTCACACATAGTTAAGAAATAGAAGACGTTACTTTTCCTTCAAAGATGGTGGAATTTTGAGTATAAAGGCGCTTAAAAGTCGTAGTACTAAATGTTGATCACCAAGTACACGTATATGGCCTTCAAAAGGCCGAGAATCGCTTCTATTGAGCAAATTCGACTGGTTGAAAATTGGAGTTTCCAAAACAAGAATCACTTGTATAGCATGGTGGTGTAGGTCTTGCTTTAGCGAGAGCGACACCGCGACGCTAGGTCGACGACGGTGGTAAAAATTAGGGCGTGTGGTCTAGTGGTATGATTCTCGCTTTGGGTGTAAATTTGGTACCATCTGGTAGTAAATTCAAACATGCGAGAGGCCCTGGGTTCAATTCCCAGCTCGCCCCCTTTTTTTGCCGCTTGTTTCTCGGTCCTCGCAAGAAACGATTTTTTTGCTGCCATTGAATGTGGCTCAATTGCATTACAATTTGAAAGAAATAATGAGGCTATGCGCCACATGATTTAATCAAAGTGGCGTCATTGAACGGAGCTTTTCAGCATCAAATTCCACCAGTACTTGACATTACGGGTCGATTAAGTCAGCGGGATTATTATGTAAGCGCTCCCATTAAGTAAGCGCAACTCTTAAGTAAGCGCAACCAAGTTACTCCAAGTAATGTAAGGTGCGGAAAAGCAAATTCCGTTAACGTAACCGATTTGATATCATTACCAATTATGCGACAAATTACTAATATCACTAATTCCACAGTTTCACTATAAAAGGCCATTGAAATTATCGATTTGATCACAATTCAATCACAAGTGAATAGAAATCAATTAACAAACAAAATGACATCAGTTGCAATCATTGGAACCTCAGGAGCTTTAGGTGGACCAGTTTTAGAAGCCCTTTCTAATCCTGTCACTGGAACTTTCAAGTACCCAATTAAAGCCATTACATCAAAGGACAAGGAATCAACTGATAAAGTTCAATACATTAAGAAAGATCTTGCTGATCCAGAATTGATCAAAGAACTTGAAGGTGTTGATGTCATCATCAATTTGTTAGCACCAAACCCTGAATTGTTCGCTAAAGTTGAAGACGTTTTGAAAGCTATCAAACCAAAAATTTATATTCCATCAGAATTCGGTGTTGACATTCCAGAAGCACAAAAGGTTTTCCCTGGTTTCTTGGATATCAAGAAAAATCATGCTAATAATGCTGAAAAGATTGATGGTGTTAAAGTTGTTAGAATTGTTTGTGGACCATTTTACTTTGGAGTTTTCTTGACTCAAGTTTTTGACCATATTGGATTCTCAGCTCCAGAGAAAAAATTCACATACTTGGACGATGATAAAGTCGAAGTTGGCTTCAGTACTTCAGCAGATATTGCCAAATCAGTTGTTGTTATCGCCAGCTCTGACCCTGCCACCTTAAAATCTAGCTACATCATTCGTTCTGACAGCGTTCCTGCTTCCAAATTCGTTGAAAAATACGAAAAGGACAACAATGTCAAGGTTACTTACGTCAAGGAAGACAAGGAAGCTGTTGTTAAGGCTGCTCAAGATGACTACAACACCAACGGCTTTGATGGATCCAAATTCCTCCACTACCTTTTCATCCTCCTTTACACCACTGACTACTCAAGCCGCCACGATGATGAATTGATCAACCCTAACGAATCCTTATGGAAATGGGAAAGATTTACTTCTTAGATTTATAGATTAAGTTCAACGAATGAATAATTTTTGCCAACTATGTTAAATTGTAGAAAACACTAAATAATACTAAATTGGAAAAAAGTATCAACGGCGTGAAACTGTAAGACAATGGCAAACTACAAGGTCAATGACACAACAAGTGTCTCCACAAACTGTTCTTGTCCACAAAAGCTGACTCTAAACAGGAAATGTATTTCATAGCTCAGTTCACTTTTAGTTCACTTTTTTTGCAGCCAAGTGAGAAATAAGAAAAAACATACATGTTGTGTGAACAACCACAACCATTTAGTTCACCAGAAAGCGAACTACCGCTAATTTACGTACTCAGTATTTTGATCCCTGTATTTGTAACCGTGAACCGCAATGGCCCAATTGCCATTAAACACCTAATAGTGCACTTTGCCATAAACTCAATAGCATTTGTGGGGTCACTTTTTTTCCATGTAACTTTACTATCACTACAAATTCACTTAGTGACAACTTTGCATCTCGTGCTCAAGTTACTCCACGCTCGCCTCATCATCAGGCTCACAATGGGGTAACTAAATGATTAAGCGTGCCGACCCACGCGCTCCACAAAATCTCATGGCTCTCTTTTTAGTGGGTTCAACAATAATGCCGTTCAGCGGCTTGGCCACACCAACTGTTTATTATTTGTTTTTGCCATTTGTCGTGACTTGGATTTTCCATTTGTACAACATGTCAATTGATTTTGAAACTATTGTCAGTAAACTCGATGCCCCAAAATGGGAACACACTCCACAACAAATCAACGATTTGACAAGCGAGTTGGTCAAAAAGCAAATTGACCTTTACGATAAAATTGCTCAAGTGGAGAACCCAACTTTAGAGAATGTGTTCCAGCCCTATGTCGACTATGCCCAAACCAATGGATTGACAATGTACCAGCTTTACTTCTACAATTCCGTGTCTCCAAATAAAGAACTCAGAGATGCTTCCACTGAAGCAGAAAAATTGTTCGAAAAAACCGACATCGACTTATCCCTCAGAGAAGATGTCTATCAAGTGTTCAAGAAATTATGGCAGTCCGTTAAAGATACAGATTTAGAGCCTGAAACAAGAAGATACTTGGAAAAAATTATGGAAGAGTACAAGAGAAATGGTTTGGAATTGCCAGAAGAAAAGAGAAACCAGTTGAAAGAGTATCAGTTGCAATTATCTGAATTGTCAGTGGAATTTGGTAAGAACTCGAACGAAAACACAGAGTTTCTTTTGTTCACAAAAGAACAATTAGAAGGTGTTCCTGAAGATGTTGTTGACGGGTTCGAGAAAGTCGATGATGAAGGAGTTGAGAAACTAAAAATGACCTTCAAGTACCCCGATGTCATTCCCGTGTTAAAGTACGCTAAAGATTCTGACACAAGAAAGACAGCTTTCATTGGCAACCAAAATAAATGCTTACCAAATGCCGATCTATTAAAGAAAATGGTCCAAATAAGATACAAAATGGCCAAACTCTTGGGCTATGAAACTTTCTCAGAGTATGTCCTCGAGCAAAGAATGGCTAAAAACCAAAAGAATGTAATGGATTTCTTGAATGATCTAAGAGATAAGTTGACCCCAGTTGGGAAGAAGGAGGTTGAGAGAATGAAGGCTTTCAAGAACAAGGATTTAGAAGAAAGAGGCTTACCAAAAGAAGATGACTATTACATTTGGGATCACAACTATTATCACAACTTATTGTTGGAGAAAGAGTACCAAGTGGACCACAACAAAATTGCTGAGTACTTCCCATTGGACTCCACTATCGACAAGATGCTTGGTTTCTATGAAAAAATCATGGACTTGAAGTTCTATAAGATTGAACACCCCAAGTCTGTTTGGCACGAGGAAGTCAGACAGTTTGCAGTTTTCCAGAATATCGCTCATGGTGAAACACGTCCTGAATTTATGGGTTACTTGCACTTTGATTTACACCCAAGAGAGGGTAAATATGGTCATGCCGCTTCTTTCGGATCTTCAACTGCATACACTAAAGCTGATGGAACTAGAAATACACCCATTGATGCATTGGTATGTAACTTCACAAAACCTAAGAAGGAAAAACCTTCATTGTTGAAGCATGATGAAGTTACAACGTTCTTCCACGAATTGGGACACGGAGTTCACAGTTTGCTTGCTAAAACCAAATACTCTAGATTCGACGGTACTCGTGTCCCTAGAGATTTCGTCGAGGCACCATCACAGATGTTAGAGTTCTGGACATGGTCTAAAGACGAATTGAAGAACTTATCATCACACTATGAATCTGGTGAACCAATTAGTGACGAATTGATCGACCAGTTGATCAAATCAAAGAATGTTAACAATGGATTAGCCAATTTGCGTCAATTACATTTTGGCTTATTTGACATGAAATTACACACTGTCTCGAGTGAAGAAGACTTACAAGCGTTGGATTTAGACGCTTTATGGAATAACATGCGTGAAGAGATCACTTTGCTCTCCAATGACAACACCAAAAGTCCAGGGTATGCTTCGTTTGGTCACATTGCTCATGGGTACGAAAGTGGTTACTACGGATACTTGTACTCTCAAGTGTTTGCTAACGACATGTACTACACGCTCTTCAAAAAAGATCCTATGAATGTCACTAACGGTATCAGATACAGAGACACCATTTTAGCCCGTGGTGGATCAAGAGAAATGATGGATAACTTGATTGAGTTGTTGGGCCGGGAGCCCAACTCAGATGCTTTCCTACAGGAGTTACTCGGGAACTAGGCGTTTATTAATGTACGATTAAGCGTCGGTGGATTGTGATTCGAAAGGCGTGAGGTGAGCAGTTCCTTCAGTCCAAGAAACACCATTGTAAGTGATGTCTTTGATGGCCTTGACGATTTGGTCAAATGAGCCTCTGACTTGCTTTGTAGAGTCTCTTTCTCTTAAAGTGACAGAGTCATCTTTGATGGACTCGAAATCAATGGTGATACCGAAAGGAGTTCCTAACTCATCATTTCTGGCGTATCTCTTACCAATTGAAGCTGAAGAGTCATCAACTTTGAATGGGATTTGTTCCTTTCTCAAGTTTTCTGTGACTTTCTTAACAACAGGTTGTAATTCAGGGTTGTTGGATAATGGAACCAACAACACCTTAGTTGGGGCAACTAATGGAGGTAATGATAACACGGATCTGTCAGCATCTTCTGGTCTGGCCCAGAATGCATGCTCAAAAATAGAGTAAAGAATTCTTCCAATACCGAAAGATGGTTCAATGACATTAGGAGTGAATTCACGAATGTGTTCAGTTCTCTTGACCTTATCAATCTTGACGAAAGAAGTGTCCAATTCGATGTCACCTTCGATACCAGCGACTTTGAAAACGATCTTACCGTTATCCTTCAACTCCTTTGATAAATCTTCTAATTCACATTGAGTTCTAGCCAATAACCAGTCTTGTACTTTACCAGCATCTTTTCTGAATTTTGGACCAAACTTCTTCTTTTCGATGTCGACTTCGAATTTTTCAATTATGAGTGGCTCAGGTAAGGCTTGTCTGACGACCAACTTTTCGTTAGTTCTGGCTGAGTGGACACTCAAATCATAAGCAGATCTGTCAGCACAACCAACACACTCAATCCAACCGTAAGAAGTTTCCAATTCAGCATCCCAACAATCAGCAGCATAATGAGCCATTTCATTGGCCATATGTTGTCTGAATCTCATTCTGTTGTGATCAACACCAATCTTGATCAAGAATAAGTAGATTCTGGCGATGAAGTAACCTAAAGTTTCGTTGTCAACCATACCAGAGCTAACGGCTTCTCCAATAGTGGCTTCGACAACTTTAGTTGAACCAGATTCTTGGACGTTCTTTGGTAAGAATCTCAATTTGATGTCTTTGACTTCATGGAATCTTGGATGTTCCTTGTGGTCTGGGTCAACGAAATGTTCAATTTCAGCCATCAAGAATTCACGAACTCTTAATAAACCAGCTCTTGGAGAGATTTCGTTTCTGAAAGATTTACCAATGGAAGCAGAAGCGAATGGCATCTTTTCATTGTTGAAGTCCAATAATTTGGAGAAGTTCAAAAATTGACCTTGAGCAGTTTCTGGTCTCAAGAAACCTTTCAATTGACCAGAAGGACCAATGGCAGTTTCAAACATCAAATTGAATTCAACTGGTGGTTCTAAAGGTCCACCAGTAGCAGGGTTGGTGATATTATGTTTAACAATAAGTTCACCTAATTGTGGACCAGAGAAACCATCGATTTGAGCTAAGATGTTCTCATACTGAGCGACAACTTCATCATCTAATTTGACATTTTTGATCTCCTTGACTTTCTTCTTTCTCTTCTTTTTATCTTCATCTTCCTCGTCTTCTTCAACTTTTTGCCCTCTTGCGGCTTTGTCACCCTTCAAACGAGATTCTAAAACTTCTTCCACCAAGTGATCAGCTCTGAAAATCTCACCAGTCTTTAAATCTCTACACATCCAATCGGCGAACTTGTCGACATGGCCTGAAGTCTTTAAAACTTCGTGTGGGGTCAACATGGTACAATCGACCTCCAACATATCTTCTTCTAAGATGAAGTGTTTTCTCCAAGTGTCAATAACATTAGCTTGGAAAGCACAACCAGGAGGACCATAGTCGTACAAACCAGAAACTCCACCGTAAATTTCGAAAGCTGGGGCGAAAAAAAATCTTCTTTTTAACACTTGCTCTAACGCATCTCTGCTAAATGGAACAGTAGTTCTTGTCGACATACTTCTATTGAACAATCTAAAAATTGTAGTTACAGTTGTGCTTAAGCTAATTTTGAATTACTCACTGAAAAACTTGGAACCACTTTTATTCGATGATTATCACACGACAAAAAAATCTATTTTTCACCTACTGGCTCTTGGTCTTCTCCACCACTAAATCTTTCCAGTTCACACTTCTCATTCTGCGCCACATGGTTATTTGTGAGAAGGGATAAGTTGTAGAGTTGGATTTGGCAGTGGAGTACCAAGAAACACACCCTCCAAATTTCGTGCCAAAAACTTGTGATTTGAGCCTCTCTTGAGTATTCCTGTACCACTCGTAGTACTTCTCTGTAGAAACACACACCGACTGGTAGGTCCCGTCGAGAATCTTACAAGCAACATTGCCATAGTACTTGCACCCATTCTCAATGGCCAAAACAACTGATGAGTGGCCTGTGGCTGAATTAGGGCCTCCAATAACAAAAAAATTGGGCATATCTCTCACGAGAATCGTCTCATAGGCTGAAGCCCCTTCTTCTCGCCAAATATCCGACACCATAACCCCACCCTTCCCAGTAATCTTGTATGGGAACATACTAATGTTGATATCATACCCTGTACATGCAACTATGACATCTGCTTTGATAGTTCTTCCGCCTTTCATCAATAAAGAGTCCTTGGTGATAGCCACAATGTCATCACACAATACATCCACTCTTGGGTCTTTCAATGACGGACAGTAATGATAATCAAAAATCAATCTCTTACAGCCAATTTTGAAATCAGGTATCAAAGCCTTGTGATACTTCTCCGGAATAGTTGACTTCATGTAGCGCAACGAGATCTTAGAATTAACCCATCTCAACAACTTGCTCAAAACACCTTTGCTGGTGAACATAGGGTACCTAATTTCGGCGAAGAATGCCACAAGCCATCTAACAATCAAAATCCCGATCCTGGAAAATGATAACCATCTATAAAGAACATGAATTGCCCATGGGTGAGGTGGGAATATATAATGCTGAGATCTCACTATCTGAGTGACACTTTCAGGTTCATAGCTATCAAGAATTGCTGGCACAACTTGGGCTGCTGAACACCCATTGCCAATTACCACAATCTTCTTACCTTTGAGTGGAATATCATAGTTCCACACAGCTGAATGCATGTAGTCTCCTTCAAAGTTCTCCATCCCCTTTGGATGGAACACATTTGGCACTACCAAGCCACCAGTACAATTGACAAGAATCTTTGAAGAATGGTGCAAAAGTTGACCATTTGTCAAATCTCTAGCGACAAGATCCCACTGACCTGCAGTTTCATTCCACGTGCTAGAGATGACTTGAGTTTGACAACGGGTTTTCTCTTTTATGCCATACTTTTCAACAACCGTTTGGATATACTCTTCCATCTCATATTGTGGAGGTCTCAAATCACTCCAGTTTGTATTCAATTCATTAGAGAATGAGTACCATACTGCAGGAATATCACTGGCACACCCAGGATAAGTGTTGGCGTACCAAGTACCACCAAGATCATCGTGTTTTTCAAAAATGACAAAATCCTCTTCTTTCAAATGATTGATAGTTCTCATTGCAGCTCCAATACCACCAAAACCTGCACCAACGATTGATATTTTGGACTTAGTTGTCTTGACTGGTAGCTCATCATTTTCAGGCACAACTGGTTTGGGACCTAATACTGCATGGGCATTTTCATACAGAATTCTGTATTTCTGTGGATCCTTGTGGGACTCTTGAGTAACGCTAACGGTTGCCATTATGGTTACATTGGATTTGGCTCCTCTTAAACGTTGTCACCTCGTCACATGAAATACTCAAACCTGCAGACAAAAGAGGACGAGTGTGAAATTGTTCAAGTGGAGAGGATTCAGCTTGTCACGAGATTAGCCTCTTATCGATGCCAGGGGTTCGATAGCCGAGGAGCTTGAGCTTCAATGGTGGGGCACTATCATATCGGTTGCACCCCACAAACGGTGTCAATTTTGGTAATTTTAGCTTACAGCATTTTGTAGTTGACACCTTCGATTACCGTTTCTTCATCGTAGTCGTCAAATTGATTATCACTATCGGTAGCAGCTCGTACAAACAACACAAGAAATGTGATGGCAGTAGTCAAAGCGTAAACCACATCAAACCAGTGATCAATGAACTGGACCTCCTTGATAGCATTGGCACTCGAGCTGCTAGAGCCTGACAATGACAAGATCTTGGAAATTTGGACTGATAAATTGTAAGGTAAATTGGAACGAATCAAAAGGCAAGTTGCAATGGCATAAACAGCAAGAAGCTCAGATATAGCCAAGTGCTTGAGCCAATTCTTCATTGATGTTGAGATACTAACAATCGGGAGCATGTTACCCACTGATCTCAAGGTGACAAGAACATTTGAAAATGAACATAGAAACAACGACCCTGATAACACAAAACTTATTTGATTAACAAGTAATGCCTCTGAGATACTCGTTCTGGTAATGGTAGCAATAAGACTGGCTAATGTGATAGCCAAAGCATCTTTTGTAGCTTCAGCTTCCTCTTTAACAGTTGATTCTGGTGAACTGAAAAGGTAGTGGTATGGCAACTTGATAACAAACACATTGATGATCCTGTAAATACAATAAAACGAAAAGATGATCGTGAACCAGTGACTTAATCTACTAGACCAGTTACTGTTGTGTTCCTTTATAGCAATGAACTTAGAGAGTTGCTTTGTCAAGTCACTGTAAATTGACTCACGTAGATTTTGAAGGTTGGCAATTTCGTCACGAAGTTCTTTCTCTTCCAGATTGCCTCTTCCTAGTGATAAGTTTGATAAACTTGCAAAGGACTGCACTTTATGCATAATGCCACCAAATTTCTTACTTCCATTGAACATAAGAACATTGTCACTGGAAGATGGGTCTGGTTGATTGTATACTTTACCTCCTTTGGCTGTCATTACTTCCTCAAGGGTTGCCTCTCTTTTCTTGATGAGTCTGGTTGTGTTATTGAATGCCAGTACTAAGTTGTTGATTTCGTTTTCAGTCACAGTTGGAGCAGCTACTACTCTTTGGTTCAAAACTTTCTTCATAGATCTCGACCAGCTGGGCCACTGCTTGTAAATGGTGGACGAGGAACCTATTCCAGATAGTATTGCTATGACAGTTATACCAGCGATGGATATTTGATTGATTTTGTTGTCGAGAAACGATCTGGAGTTTGCAGTTGAAGATCCAGGAGCAAATGATCGAGACAAGTCGCCACATTTGTGTAGTATCAAGAACCACAACCCATAAAGGGCCAAAGTAATCCCGGTTGATATCGATGACGTAGGGTAAAAGCCATGCGACACCACTAGAGAAACCACAATCCAGGGCACAATGAAAGACACCAAAATAACCAATGAGTCAATGGTGAAATGGAAGTATGAGATTCGAGAACCTGATGCTTGCAGAACCAACTCTACCATAATTAGCACCATCAATTGCACACTTAAAGTAACAGTTAAACTGAATATACTTCTGACCACATGAAGACTTAGAGGTTTTGCATCTGAATTTCTTGACTTATGAGATGAATTGGACTCAAATGAGTCACTGAGTGACGTTTCGGTGTCAATGTCCACGTTCGAGATCGAACAAAAGTGCAACTTGTTCAAATTTGTGATTAGATGATTGATTTTTGACTTGTGAATTCGGCTGTTCAACGAATAAGTTTGAATAAATGAATTATTAAACACATAACGGAAGTTCCATATGAAGATAACGATACCACAACCAACAAAAAGAACGAAATCTACTAAACCCATTAAAGTGTGTAGTTGCACTACTATTTTGCAATTATCGCGACCGATGTCAAATTTTTCACAAATAACGTACTTTCAAAATGCCTATAATGCGATTAAGAGCGGAAAAGAAGATGAGGAAACACCTCATCGAGCAACTCAAGGCGAGAAAGATCTTGGGTGCAAGATTAGCCCAAGGAGAGAAATCTCAAAAAGATTTAATTCGTCTTAATTTAGCACCTCAAGTTTTCCTCTTCAAGAATTTATTCTCTGGACAAGTTGTTTATTCACAAGTTCCTGCATTACATCAAGATCAAATTGACGCCCAGTTCGTCAGGCCAAATTGGGAAAATAGAAAACCAAGCAGAAGAAATGATTTATGGAGAATTATGTGCGTTGCAAACTTCTCTAGTTACCAATACGCTGTGGCTGCATACAAAGGGTTAGTAGACTTAAGAAAGGCAAGAGACACTATACACAAGAAAGAAGCTAATTCGTTGAGAAAAAAGAATGATGATGGTAATATTTGGTATTCTGGACAATACAGACCAACATGGTCTCAAGAAGCTATAGCAGATTTGTCTCATGTGATCGATGAATTTGAACTTGAAGACACCAGATTGTTATGGGAAAACTTGTGGAGAAAGGGTGAAGACTCTCATTGGAGAACAGATTTGGTAGAACATGAAACCCTTCCTGCTTTCAGTCCTAAACATCAGTCAGTGATGTTGGATGAAATAAGGGAAATGGCTTTAGAGGCTTTTGCAAAACAGAGACAAGATGCTGAAGCAGGTAAAGCGGATGCTGAAGAGGTTAATGGGGTTACTGCATAACTTGTACATAGAATGGAGCAGAATACATGAAGAAGACAAACTGTGTAGATTGATGGCAGCGAAATTTCGCTTGTCATGCGGCCAGGACTTCTCTGGTGCAGAGACGCTTGAAGACGTGATGGCCTCGGGACCCACAACTGAGCACCGTTCGTTTAAACTAGCTTCAGACGGCTCCAACTCGTCAACCTTCTGTCTGTCATGTCAACTCACGTGACTTAAAACAAAAACCTGAAAAAGTGGTTTCAGCACCAACAGTGCCACGAGTTTCACTCCAAGAGCATCATCATGACCCCTGTAGTATACAGTACATTGTAGTGCACCCAACTTAGGGTTCCCGACCAAAAATTTGTGTGGTGACTGGACCCGCCCAAATCCGCTGTTGCCTCATTTGGCGAGCGGATTTCCTGTTCTTCACCACCTCCGCCATGTCCCAAAAGTTTTCGTTTAAACCAATGGACCCGAGCCTGATGGCGCTGAAAACTGCACACACAAACAAGGACGACAGTAAACAACCACACGACACAAACCTGTCAACTTTCAACTGCGATAGATGCTACAGGCTCAAGAAGAAGTGCACCAGGGACCTTCCAACTTGCAAATATTGTGCTAAAACCAAACATGTGTGTGTGTACACACGAAACAAGGACACAGCAATGAATCCACGAGCCAGATCTCGTGAGAAAACCGGCGGTTTCAGAATAGTGATCGATAAGAGCAACACAACCAACATGTCAACTGAAGCCGAGATTCTTCAAGCGGCCACCATATTGAACTCTCACAGATCCAGTGGTGCAGAAAAGCCCCTGGTTCCAGGACCAGAGCCTCTACTTCAGAAAATCATCTCAGATCCCGCAACCGATGGAACCTCTCATAAGCTTGTATCAGTGTCATCATTGCTATCGACCGATACAGAGAAGCATCACGCAAAAGCCGCTGCTGAGCCAGTAAAGACAACCCAAACTCCAAAGGTCCCATTGAACAATAAAATCTTGCTCAGGTCAGTAGTGCCAAATCATGCTAGTGACTTCAAGGACGAACTCATCAACTTAAAAGAATTCCCTAACGACGATTTACCTACAAACTTTGTTCACAACTTCTTCTACAACTTTGAGAACTTGTACCCTTTCGTTGAGAAGGATGAAGTGCTTGCCAAAATCAAGAATATAGATTTCACAAAAGAATCTATTGTGGACTTACAGGAATATCTCATCATGAGTATAGGATGCCTCATACACGATTCACTCAATAAAGACCAGGTTTTCGATGTTTATTTTAACGAAAATATCTTGGAGAGTATCATTGGGATTGTTAATTTGAACCAAGGAAAGTGTGATGAAAAGAATGATTTTTATAACCTCAACTTATTACTTTTACTCACATTGTACAGCGTGTACAGATGTGATGGAGGAATGTCATGGAATTTAATTGGCATTTTGAATCGACTCATGCTTAAGTTTGATTTCTATAGGAAATCTGACACTCCATCAGACCTAGATCACTTAAAGCAGAAAATCTTTTGGTCAGTGTTTTGTCTCGACAAAGAGTTGAGTTTACTAACAGGGAAACCCAGCCAGCTTCCCACAAATGATTTGATTTCCCAGAGTAGACTCAATGAGGGAGTGTTTAATCAGTTTGTTGACTTCGCTTACATCCAACAGTTGGCAAATCAACTCAAACTCTGCGAGAGCAGTGACAATGAACAGCAACTCAAGCAGTTCTCAAGACTTCTTGATCTCTGGAGAGCAGAAGTTAGTCGACTCATCAGAGTCAATTCAAGTGAATTCAGCATGAACCATTTACAAGAATTCACCCTACTCATAAATTTGGACTACTACTATTTGAGTATTGAGCTTGATCAAGTATCGAGAACCAAATCGTCTCAATTCACATTGCAATTCATTTCCCAGATGTTCTCGTTAGCAATCATCAATAATGATACTACCAGAGACGATAAAAAGCCAATTGGATTGGCAATGTACTCATATTTCCATTTGAAGAGACTTGTCAATGTGGTCAAATACAGCGTGCACAACCTATTGTCATTACTAGAAGGCAAGGAACTCGTTTGGAAGCTCTCAGAACTCAGCAATAATTTCCAGTTGATGCTTAACCTTGTGAACTTCATCAAAGGTAGAACTACATACCCACCACTAGCGATTCTTGCAGAGAAACTCACAGAATTATCAACGGTAGTGTCCAATACTGATGTAATGGTACAAGTTCAAAATCATCAGGCCCAAGCCACCAACAGAGTTCGTGCAATTGCCATGGATTTACTAGGGCATTTATAAAGGTCGTGTGAAGGAGGCAAATTATTTCTCATATATTTGCCAGAGGTTTCGCGGATCGCCACCAAGTATGCCACCAAAAGCTGATTGGGACAAATACGTCGCACCTGATGAGGAGGATGAGACCAATCAAGATAAGATCGTGCCGTTAAGTGAAGGTGATATTCAAGTTTTGAAGACGTATGGAGCTGCGCCCTATGCGTCATCTCTTAAACAAATCGAGAAAGATTTGAAAGACATTGAAGAACGCATTAAGGAGAACATTGGTATCAAGGAATCCGATACTGGTCTCTCTGTACCACATTTATGGGATATAATGGGTGACAAACAAAGAATGTCCGAAGAGCAGCCATTACAAGTTGCTAGATGCACTAAAATAATTGAAGCTGCTAACCCAACACCTTCATCTGGCGCCCTCCAAAATGCCGACAACAAATCCAAATACGTCATTAACATTAAGCAAATAGCCAAATTCGTGGTTGGTTTGGGTCAACGTGTTTCACCTACTGATATCGAAGAAGGAATGCGTGTGGGTGTTGACAGACAAAAGTATGAGATTCAATTACCATTACCACCTAGAATTGATCCAAGTGTGACCATGATGACAGTGGAAGAGAAACCAGACGTCACATATAGTGACATTGGTGGATGTAAAGAACAAATTGAAAAATTAAGAGAAGTCGTCGAATTGCCATTGCTTTCACCCGAGAGATTTGTCAAATTAGGTATTGACCCACCAAAAGGTATATTACTTTATGGACCACCAGGTACCGGTAAGACATTATGTGCTAGGGCTGTTGCCAATAGAACTGATGCTACATTCATCAGAGTTATCGGATCAGAATTAGTACAAAAATATGTTGGAGAAGGTGCTAGAATGGTCAGAGAATTATTCGAAATGGCAAGAACGAAGAAAGCATGCATTATATTTTTTGATGAAGTTGATGCAATTGGAGGAGCTAGATTTGATGATGGTGCAGGAGGAGATAATGAAGTTCAAAGAACAATGTTGGAATTGATTACTCAATTAGATGGGTTCGATCCAAGAGGTAATATCAAAGTGATGTTTGCAACTAATAGACCCAATACATTAGATCCTGCACTCTTAAGACCTGGAAGAATTGATAGGAAAGTTGAATTCAGTTTGCCAGACTTAGAGGGTAGAGCCAATATTTTCAGAATTCACTCCAAGACCATGAGTTGTGAAAAGGGTATCAGATGGGAATTGATTTCAAGATTATGCCCCAATGCAACTGGAGCAGAATTGAGATCAGTTTGTACTGAAGCAGGTATGTTCGCTATCAGGGCCAGAAGAAAAGTTGCAAATGAGAAAGATTTCTTAAAAGCAGTTGAAAAAGTTATTAAGGGTAACCTCAAGTTTAGTTCTACTAGTCAGTACATGCAATACAACTAGTTATCTAGAACCTAATGAATAAAGATAAATGAAATGCTGTAAAATTACGTCTAAACTATTATTAAACTGTTATCACTACTAATGTACATACACTACTCCCACCAGGAAACACATCCCATGCCTTCAGTTTGACATGATGCAACAATGGCATATGGTGGAGTTTTAACTGGTTCCAGTTCGGTATCAGTTACTTTTGGTTTTATGCTAATGAATACTTCTTCTTCCACTCTAAAACGAATAGTTTCGTTAATATCAATAAACAATTCAGTTTCATCATCAGGTTTCCATACCCAAGCTTTTTCCATCGGTTTGAAGAAACAGTTCTCGAACACGTAGTTTTTGGGAATGAAAATTTCATCAAAGAAATCCATTTTAACTTTTATGCCTTCTATCGTACAGTCTGACACAGTTCCTTCAAGGATTTCACCCACGAAAGGTTTCCACATAACCAAACGAAAGCGACTCTCAACATATGAACCCCCATCACCAGGTCGCAAGAGGCCATCTTTGATTTCTAGAATATCCCATATACAAACTGCCAACCCCAAATTACTGATCACTTTGTTGGCATACTTCTTGTGAAGTTCATTGGCTAGCGACTCCTGCACAGGAAGGTGGAACGTGTGTGGTGGGATTCTCACGAGGTCCGAAAGTTCAGAGAGTATGAACATCACAGATTCGATGAGCGCGATGATCTGGTTAACTACTCTTTTGTGGACGTTGAGTTCCATCAGCCACAGACACAGATGGAGATGAACTGCGCAGATGAAGATGGGTTCACAAACACAGTGTGATAAGGCTGCTCATCAGGCGTGATTGTGTCTAGTTTGGAGTCGTCTCGACACCCTGAAGACTCGAATTTAGTGGGACTCGTTGGAATGTGACCGATTCTCATTTGAGGGACAAAATCTACGTTTGGGCTTGATGGCTTACTGGAGTTTATTTTTCTTGTTGTAATTTGCAAGTTCAAGTAGTTTGTTTGGAAGTTTAGGCCAAAATATCATGCCTTCTCTACTGAAGTGTTGGAGCAGAGCACGATGAGCTTGACGTAGCGATAGATCACGTAGTGTCGATTCATCAAGTATTGACCCACCAATTACTGACTCTCCAGGTGTTGAGTGTCCGAGTGAAACTACGTTCGAGGCTTCTCACTCAATATTCAAAATGAGTGATAGACGATTAGCAGGAGGCAGAAAACCCGACCAGTACTTGCACAGCGCCGTCAAAGCAGCAATAGAACAAGATGACAACCACAAGAATAATGTCCACACCAAAACTCGGGGTTCAACAGCTCCAAATAGAGTGACCAAAGGCTCACATAATGTAGTTGCACTTGAAAGAAAGAATGGCAATCACAAATGGCAAGATACGTCGTTAGTCGAATGGGATCCTAACGACTACCGTCTCTTTGTTGGGAATCTCAGCCCTGATGTCACAGAAACCGTGCTAAAAGCCAGTTTCTCCAAGTTCAAAACGGTGACTAAAGTCAAGATTCCTCAAGACAAGAAATTTCAGAGTAAAGGCTACGGGTTTGTTGCATTCAGTTCTTCAGACGACTACTTTAATGCATTCAAAGAGATGAATGGGAAGTACATTGGACTCAAGCCAATTCAGCTCAAGCGGTCTACCACGAATTTGAAAAAATTGAAAAAAGTGAGAAAGTAGTACCACAATGAAGCCAATAATACTTGGTGGTTCAGGGCTTTTACGGACTTGTTTGAAGCCACAAACAATAAACGGTTGTATCAAGACCAGACCACTCTTTTTCTGTGGTTCTAAATCCGTTTTGGAGTTCACTAGACTCAAATCAAATGTTCCTTCTAAGCCAAGTATCGATTCTAACGACTGGAGAACCGTCAAACAATTCATCCCAGGAGAGAAGACCCACACCAACAAAGCATCTGATAGAATTCCAAAGTTCCCATTGGGAAAAGAAAATGTTCCCACTCTTTTGCCCAAACCTGGAGTACCTAAAGTTGGTAAGAACATGTCCTTCAGACAAGTATTGACAATATTGAAGAACAAAGCACAACCCGAGCTCATTTACGAGGCTGAACCTCACAGGTTGTACTTTTTAGCCACTGCATGTTGTGGGATTATGTTTCTTATTTATGGAGTAGTGTTGGCAGAATGGGCAGTTTTCCAGGCAAACAAGGACTACGAAGAAAATATTGAAGAGAAGAATGAAGTCATCAGAAAACGTGAGTGGGCTTTAGATCTTGTTAAGAATTCAATTTTTTCAGTTATTCTTTTCACAGCTGCTTATGGGATGTTAACATTTCCCACGAGATTGGTAAGGACCATTACTTACTTGCCAGGACCAGTTGAGCATGTTCAGTTATCGACATACCCCCTTGTGCCAGGCAGAGCCACACCAGTAATCACTGTGCCATTAAAGAATTTGGTACGTAAGCACAAGGCTAGAGTGTGGACAGGAAAAGGATTCTATGGAACAGCAGACAATTCTTTATTTTTCTTTGTGTTGAGAGAGAACAACGATGCTGGCAAGCTTGTGAAGAGTTGGGTGGTTGACAGGAAAGGGTTCTTTTGGAGTGATGGTAGAGTCTTTGACTATCTTTTTGGCAAAGAATCAATACAAGCTGCAGAAGCAGGTATTCCATACGATGAGCAAATTGGAATAGTCAACAAGCAAGTGCAGCAAAAGAAGAAAGCTCTCAAGGAAAAGTATGGATTTTTCTACAAGTGGAAAATTGGCTCAAAAGACTTGAAAGACGACATCAAGCAAATTGGACTGAAAGGTAAGGGAAAGTGAAACATGCCTTGACGTTATTTCGTGTATATAATAGAACAAGCTCAACTGAAACGATTTGTACATTCCAGTGCATGCGGTGGAACGTTCGACGAGTGTCGGCTAGTGAAGAATGTGACCACAGTAGCGAATGTGACAGAGAAGAAATGTGACAGAAGCAAAATGACAAGTGTGACAAAAATGACAAGTGTGCCAAACGTGAAAAACACTTGCAACAATCGTGGAACATGCGACAGAAGCGATTTACATCATTGGTGGTTCGCTACGAGCTGTTGTAAAAAGGCAGAAGCCAGCAGGCCAGTTCCAGAATTGACACGTGATACTATATTTAGTTGTGTTTATGTTTGCCGATTTGGTGCCCTTATATAACAAAGGGCGTGTACCAAGTAATTACCCACCCGCATCCCTTTGCCGTCGAACTCAAGTTCAATCCTTAACAACTCCTTTATAGCAATATTACTTGTTAAGTCACAACACCGTTATCAAAATTTAGTATCCTTTACTGGAATAACTAAGTAAATTAAAATGGCAGTTGCTGAAGCAAATATACCAAAGCGCAAAATCAACGAGCTAGAAGATATCACTAATAAGAAGAACTACAACAAAAAGCATAAGAAGAACTATCAAATACAAGAGAGATCACCATCACCATCAAGTTGCAGTTCAAATTCCACATCAAATTCTCCAACTAGATCAAATAAATGTGATGTGAGCAACAATACCAGACTGCATTCAAAATCGGTGAAATTTCAACCAACACCGCAATATCATTCACCTTTGCTTACACCCAAAGATGAAGATGATGATGATTATTTACTTGATATCAAGTTTAATCAGCCAAATCTAATGTTGAATTCTCCAACTCCTGATGAAATCGAGGATTATTCAAGCTCAAATCTAAATAATAACCCTGATTACATTGCTCTAACATCATCATTAAGATTGTTGAATAATAGTAAGTCAAAAATCGAAAGGGAAATTGTCAATTTATCTCAGTTAACAAATTACTATAAAAACGTTGACAATAAGCAAGAAATTTTAGATTTTTTACTAAAATTGTTCAATAATGATCTAAGTTTACCAAAACAGAATAAAATCTTGAAATGTCCAATAATTAACTGGTCAAATTATAACTTGAACCAGTGCAAATTTAATGATAATGAAAAACCTTTGTTCAAAACATTAAATTTGTTTACCTCAAACGATTAGTTTGATATGATTTATGTACATAGTAATAAACTCGGGGTGGGAAAATCTGTACATTAGACCCCATTATTACTGATCAATAAAATGTAAATTAATGTGAATAATTTCTTAACTACACTGTATCTTTCTTGTCTTCTTCTTCACTGTCGGTAACCAAGAACGCATCACTGTTAACCGGAACATCAGGGTTCAATGGTTGCCATTTCTTCTCTTCGGATTTCCTCTTGGGGAGTTGAGGTCCTTCATCATCGTTATCGTTCATGTTGATCTTGCTGTGGAAGTCGTTCAGTAAAATCTCAGGGTCTTCGTCAAATTTACTGTTCCTTCTTGAATTGAATGATGATCCTCCCAATGCTCCAAAAAGTTTAGGGTTCTGTTTTGGTGGGACTTTTGGTCTTTCGTCATTATCACCAAATTTCTTTGCAAGTCCACTAACCCAACCATTCAATGTTGTTCTTGCTTCTTCTAATCCCTGGTTGAAAGTTTCCTTGATTTGCTCAAACTCGTCAGGACTTTCGTTATCGTTATCAGCAGGTCTTTGTCTTCTCTCACTTGATCTCCGAGTTCTTCTTCTTTTCTCCTCCAACTCAAACTTCTTCTGGAGACGACGCGCTAAGGCTTCATCATCTTCCACTGGCGCTGATTGCTGTGTTTGTGCAGGTAAAAGAATTGGTGGCTCCTCGATTGTTTCGTCTGAAACGTACAAAAGGGCATTGAATGCAGTCTCCATATTCCCCTGAGATGCAATCAACATAGCAGTGATCAACCGATCTTCAACAGATGGGAATGCCGCTTTCAATTCGTTCTTCAATGCTGTCACTGGTGACGTTGGACGTGGTGGAGCAGGCGGTGCTGGCTCTTCGACCTCGGATTTTGGCTCAGTAACTTCCTTGGTACCAGCTTTAGGCGTCTCGGCCACCGGCTTGTCATCAAGCTCAACCGGCTCGGGTGTGGCCACAGCCAATTCTTGTTTCTTGGACATAATGAAGGATTCAATTGCGTTATTGAAAGCGTGCGACAACGAAATTTGGGGGTTTATAGCAGCACAAGTCGCTATAAAAATTTTCATACTCCGAATTTAGATAGAGCTTTACGTTTTATAGCGTTGAGTGTGGACACCGGAGTTAAATTGACTGGATCAAGTTGCTAGTGGCTGCAATGACATTTTTGCTGTCAATGGAACTTTTTCCTACATCGTAGCGTAAGTTGTAAAAACACACAAAGTCGTCGTTAATGAGCCAACCAACTCCACCAAAGCGGTGATTTCTACACCAGGCAGTGGATTTGCCCCCATACTCAACATCTGCCACTTGAAACTTGCAACCGTGATACTTTCATGTCGTCTATTATGTACTTACTGCTTTAATTGTTCTTTAACATTAGCCAATTCCTGCTTTCTTCTGATTAAATCCAAGTTTTCACACTCTTCCCAGGCGTGTTTGTCATGACCACAATCCACAGATCCGTTAACTGATTGCCTGATTAAACATGTTTGATATAAGGCAAAGTAGGCAGCGCATCTGTCTCTCCATTTCAATGGGACTTTATACTTTTGGAGGTCATCTTCTGAAACTGCAAGTTAGTAACACCAACACATTGATTTTGCACTTTAAACATACGAAGTGGAGGGAACTTTGTCACTGACATGCTGAGTTTTATCCAATGAGATTTCACCCATTCACAATGAGATTTGATGTGAGCGTAGTGCGTGCACCGAAAAGGACGACACCAACGGTGGTCTGGTGGTGTGTGGTGTTGTGAGTAGTGATGTACGGGATCCCTGAAGGCCTGAATCACGCTGAGACACATCAGAGCCAGCGTTGGGTCCATATCTACAAGTTTGACTGTGACATTGACGTTGGCGTTTAATAAATATTTATACGGTTAATGCTGGGGTTGGTAACTATCTAATCTCTGCTTCAAGGAGTAATACTGACACTTGTAGAACTCATCCTTTGTTGTCTTACAGAAGGAAGTCCCCTTATCGAGACATTTATAGTAATCGATCAATTTGGATGCACAGTGATCTCTGTGAAGGAAGGGAACATCGTGATCATCTAATTCCTTTTGTGATGCTTTAGTTAGTACGACCAGTTTTGGCAGGATTTCTTTACTTACGAATAGCAGGGAACTCATACGATTCAGCAGTCATTTTGTTAGTTGTAGTTGAAAAATGAGAATTTCTGTGCACAAGGTGAATGTCGTAGAATGTCGGACACTATTGACGTTGGTAGCGATAACGAGTGGAAGGGGTGACGAGGAGCGTTGAAGATGTAGTTTTGAACGGGTAGAAGTACGTAGCGGAGCAATTGACGTGGCGTGGAGCATTTTGTGGTTGGTGTGAGTTGATGGTTCGTCGTAGAGCTTAGAAGGTCAGTGTTGTGGGAAAGTTGACAGTGATGTGGTGATGGCTCAGGTCGAGGTTGACAGACTCAGCGTGGTCTATCAACTCAAACACATTAGTTAGACAAATTTTATAATGAAATGCTTTGGATCTTGGTGAAGTAGTTGATGCTCTAAGAGCACCAACTTGGCTACTAATTGGTTGAAGACCATTTCGAATGCTAACACTTTTGGCACTGTTATTACCAATGCTTTTGCAGCATAAACTATCAGCTCAAGCACAAGTTAAACAGAAGCCAAACACGCCCCAAACATCAAAGTGCCACAAGTGGACACTCACGACGCCAACAATCTATCTACTGATGTCCATTTCGTAAAGTTGAACAAGTGTCGGCGACACTGCAGTCTCGTGCTAAAGAGTGACCAATTGGTTACCATTTTCGGCCCAATGAGGCCACACTGTTTATGAATCGTATGCATGCACTGACCAAGAGACTCCAGCGCATGAGACTCCAGCGCATGTTATGCACGACTAACAAACACCTAAAATCACTCAAATAGTTCTTGACGACCATGCGTCGGTACGTGACTCAGATTCAGCTGTACACCGCCAACAATAATTGAGCTAGAGAAATTACTCGACTTGGTCAAATCACAACTTATTGATGCATGCACAGATAACTACACCTGTATAGTGCCAAGCAACAGGAAACAGAGTCACATTGTTGCCACGATGGGGAGTATTGCTGTTTCGACTGCATCGATCAAGTGGAGATCGAGATTTACTTGGTAGTGTGATGAAGGTTTGGCGATTTAAAGAAATCCCAAGATTTTTCTTATCAGTGAACGAGGCTGAACGGCAATTACTAGCTAGTGAATCAGTTTTCGTAAATGGGAAAACGAGTGGGCAAACATGAAACTCGATCTGGTGAATCTGCTGCCATTTTTAGCAGCTCTAAGTCGATTGCCCGAGAAACATCAGATCTTATAAAGTTTGATAGAGTTTGTTACTTGCTCAATTACAGAGTTTACACAGAACAAGCGAAAGTTTGAGTGGAAGATTTCAGCCAACAAAAATATTCTTTCACTGTTTCACTTTGACACCAAAAATAATTTGATAAGTTTGAGGATAGAATCCACTTTTTGCCCAAGGTGATCAGAAAATCGGAAATTCCGCTTGTTGAGCAGATCAGCGTCTTATACAGAAACGTATTAGACACCGTTGGGTTTAAGTTGCGCTAAAGTTTAATAAGGGGAGGTGGTGAAGTGACGTAATTAGTTACTCAAGTCTTACCGAGAATCTTGACCCGAGATTTCTTTTTTGGTCGAAATAGAATGTTCGGTACATAATAGAAACTGAACACCTGGCAATTCAGAAGCATAGTCGAAACCAGAATGTCATGACACCACTGCAAGCGAGTGTGAAACATCCCCATCAACCGCCACCTTCAAGATGATCCTTTACACGAGTCATCCCACGGATAAAGTTTGACTTTAGCGATAACTATAATCTAAAATCGGAAGCCAAAGTTGAGCTGCCGGTTCCGACGCCATTGGCCATTGGGCAACTCACCAGCTAATCACGTTCGAGAAATTCCTGTACGTATTCCATGGCATTGTTCCCTCAGTTTAGTTGCCTAATTAAGCATGGTGCGTAAAATACGTGAAACTATTCGCTCAAAACTGGCCATTCCACCAGGACCTGAAATTGATCCTTGCCAGATCTTACTTAGGCGATGCTACCACACGAGTCGGTGGACATTTAGATCGATAAGTGGAAGCAGCTACGTCAAAAGAAATTAAGTGATTGAACAGTCTTCACTATCGTATTATCAGTTGCTACGTCTTGTCGGCAAACTTACACCCTGACCGAATAACACATGAAATGGAACAAATAAAGTTGTGTGTTGAAAAAAACAAACATCCTTACCCCAATGAAAAATCTGCATCTAGATAGATGATCTGCCTAAGCCATTTAAGCGCAATCCAAAGTGACAAGTTCCAACATGAAAGTGACAACTCATCAAGTCAGTGAAAACTAATATTATTAACAATGGTAAATAATATTAGCCGATAACAAAAAAGAATGAGATCTAACAACTTCCCATCAAAAGTGCCTACATTACAACAATATTATTAATCAATAAGTCTTAACTCAAATCGTGTTTGGGAAGAATGGGATCCTAAGCATGTTCGTGTGATGCAGCAAGAAATTCAATCAATCAGGGAAAAAAAAAAATCAAAAATTGCAACAAAAAATAAAATCCAATGAATACAGTTTAATGCAATTAAATATAATTAATATGATTTAATTTTATTCAGGTCGGCATTTATTTCTTCCTGAAACTTTAATATTTAACCTTGTAAGGACCCTAGAATTTGTCATTCGTATAAGAAGGAGGGAAATTCATTTAATTCAATTTTTCACATTTTCACTATGACTCCAGTAGACACCAAACAGGTGAAAATTAAGTTACCATCAATTTCTGAGCTAACTTTAAGGGCCTCTGCACAATTCGATGGGTTCACAGATCATGGGAACCCCAGTTCCGTGGTGCCAACATCAATGGTTTCAACTACTCCATCGAACTACATTCTAAGCGGACAGTCCCAGAGACTACCATCACCAACTATGTCTTACTACGACACAAAATACCAACCAGTGCCAGTACCTTCGTACCCACCACAGCCAATTCAATACTACCAAATGCCACAAGGACCGTACTACCAGCCAATTTACATCCAGTCCCAGCAATTGCCTAGTCCTCCAAATATACCGGCAACTCAATACATGATGCCAGAAGTGATCAATAAACCAATCAACAAATGTCACAGATGTGGCACCACCGAGACCCCAGAATGGAGGAGGGGCCCCAATGGCGTGAGGACCTTGTGCAACGCTTGTGGATTGTTCCATGCTAAACTAGTCAAAAGAAAAGGTGCAGCTTTGGCAGCTCAAGAGGTTTTGAACAATAAAGTCTGCAAGGGCAAAAATGGCCGTAGAATAGTCATTAGGAAGCCCATACTTGATGCTAACATCAACCAGAATGCACTCAAACCTATGTACAATTAACGAACTACGAACTATACTATAATACAATTTAATACATTATCAATTTACGAAACAATAGATGTTTCAAATGGGAATGGTTCGATTGCCATACACGGACTGGAGTTTCACAACCACTTAGCTTGTATTACTCCATTCTAACTAACTTCACAGGAAATCTTGTTTCATCTGAACATTATTTCAGTTACTTAATTCAGTTACGAGGCAGATGCAAACATATTAGTGTCCCAACTCAAACGTGTGGGCGATTTACTGGAAAATCACATGTACTTGATCGCCAAGTGATGGTTATCTCAAGATTAACTTTATCAGTCAATGTTAATGAGTTAAGCCTCCACTGAATTGCTTGCCTTGGCTCATTTAGCAAAACTACGTTTAATCACGTTTGACTTTCGTAATTGAATAGGAGTCGGCTAATCTATTAATAAATCATCTGTGGCCAACTTTAACGTTAATCAGAACAGGAAACCATGAAAAAAAATTGTGGGCAGCCCTTCGTATCGAAGCCTCTTACTCGTCTGAAAGCCCTAGGATCCAGCTCTTCGGTCAATCGTCATATTTCTTCTTGCTTGTTCACGGCCAAAGGTCAATTTGTTGTTAAAGCTATTGTTTCAGCTCAGAATAAAAGGCAACTGGCTTTCAAGGGTCGAGTTCATAACTTTAAAGTTTAAAACTTTTGCCCTGCAAAACAAACTTGACTGCTTCAAAAACATTATCAAAGATCCCAACTGTAGGCTTGGCGAGTAATTCATCAGAATCTTTGTAAACTCCAGTTCTAAGTAAAATTGATTCCCATCCAACATCGTTTGCTCCTTGAATATCACTTGCAGGGTTATCACCAACCATGTAAAGTTTCTTGAAAGGGCTGTTTCTTGCTGGCTCATGCAATTTAGGTAATTTCAAAGGATTGATCAAGAAATTGTGGGTAAAATCGTACTGAATTTGAAATGGCTTACCCATTATAGTAGATTGTAATAGTTCATGGGCACCTAATGAATTAGACTCCTTGTATAATTGCTCTATTATGATCCTGAATGCTCCTTGTCCGAATCTAGGTAAGTTAAACTCATTGGCCCAATAAAAATCGTTGTTACTGAATATAATTGGTATGGCAGGTTTTTCAGTTTTAGTGATCCTTTTGGTGCCGATTACTCCATTCTGTGAGTTGAGTAAGTCCATTACAACCTGAATGTCGGTCCCCATATCTCTTGGATCATTGAAAACTAAAATAGCGTCAATGGGCTTCTCAGGCTGGATCTTCGATGGATGTAATGCATACTTGTCTAATTCCTCTTTAGTATACCTGTGGTGAGGAGAGATTGACTCATTGTATCTGACCAAGTCAATTGGCATCAAAACATCTTCAAATCCGTACTCCAAAGCGCAATGTCTAGCTCTATCATTGGCACCACCTACAACTAAAACTCTTTTAAACACTTTATCTTGAGCCAACACCTTCATGGGCGTATGGCTCTGCACGATCTGATGTTCCCCCAAAGGGAATCCAATCAATTGCGTCAAATGCTTCACTCTATCGGACTCAGAAACCCCTCCGCCATTTGTCAAAAGTGTATAGGGAATTTGATGCTGCTTCAAAAGCTCAAGTGCAGGTCTTGCTTGTGGAATGGCTCGGTTGCCCCTGATAAGAACCCCATCGATGTCAAAAACAAACGCAATATCGCTCCTGAATCTTCTGGCTACCTTGAACATGGTTTCTCGCGACGATGAAAGTATGCATTTATAAATAAGGTGTAATTATTGTACAGTGATTGCTGGTGCTGTTTGTTGTTTGGTGTTCCCGAGCATCTCGATGAACTCAGTTATGTCGGTGTCATTCGACAAGCCTTCTTCAACGGTCCATTCGTTTTGGGTTCCTGTGGCATTCAAAATTTCACAGGCGTACCCTGCTATAAATAACCCTGGTGGTCTGGAACCGCATGCTTCAACTGCTTTACTAACATTCTTCAATGTGGTCCTGATCACCCTTTGATCTGGACATGAGGCTCTCTCTACTATTGCCACTGGTAAATTCTCATCCCACTGCTTGTCCTCTATCAACCTTGGAATCAACTCAACGATTCTGTGTAGTGCCATTAGGAAAATCGAGGTTCTGGACTTGACGAACTCTGGTAGTTCAGGTAGTTTTCCGTGTCTTCCAGTACCAGTACAAATCAACACTTGATCACTGACTGCTCTATGAGTAACAGGAATATTTGTCAATACAGGTGCAGCTAAAGCACTGGTAATTCCAGGGATCACTTCAGGCGTGAACCCATGCTCTCTGAAGAAGAGGAACTCTTCCCCTCCTCTACCAAAAATGTATGGGTCCCCTTGTTTCAACCTCACCACTTTCTCTCCCTTAGTAACAGATTCAAGACCAAGCTGAAGAAGTTCCTGCTGCGCCTTCTCTGCATTTCCCGGGAACTTTCTTGCGATGAACAAGTTGGTCTTCTTCGGTATAATGTCAAGGACTTGTTGTGGTACAAGTTTATCAGCTAAAACGAGGTCTGCTTCGTTGATAGCATTGATTGCACCTAATGTCAATAATGAAACAGACCCAGGACCAGCACCAATCAATGATATAGATCCTCGGGAGACTTTGTGTTTCTTGTGTTGTTGGTCTTTTTGAGCAGCAGCCTCTTTATACTTTTGGTACTCCACAGCCAAGTCCTCCACTTTGATGTCTGCAAGCATCTTGAGAGGATAGTACTCCACCATTTGCGAGAGCCAGCGCGATCTAGTGAGTTTCCTTTGTTCTGGGGTCATGTTGAATTCCTCGACAAGAGCATTTAACGTTGCTGAGTGAACTGAGTCATCGTCGTTGTCACCCACGTTGAACTCAATTTTGTCTTCTTGTTGAATAGTTTTTCTGAGTTGTCCCACGTTATTGCATATCGTGTCTATGTTGAGAGGAAGAGTGTTGACGAGCTCCCTTTTGATTTTTGAGGCTAACTTGCAGCCTTTTCCTGAAGTTGAAACACCCATTTGGAAAGGCCCTTTATTGAAAGTTGACAAAAGCGTGAACGTACAGAGCTCAGGTGAGTCTGCAGTGTTTATAGGAATTCTTGACTTGACGCAAGCATCATAAATGGTTTTCTTCAAGTCATAAGCGTCAACTGGAAGAGTGACAAACACTTTATCCACCACGTTTCCCACCAACTCACGACCAAGCGTCTTGAGATCTTCAGTGTCAAACTCCCGATTAACGAACTTAACTTCTTCGTTATCTATCAAGTTCTGAATAACAACTGATAACAGGGTCTTATCGTTCCCAGTAACGAGCACAGGAGTTGCCCCAGCATCAAGGATAGTGGAAATTCTGGCCCCACCAATCCCAGTACCTCCCACCACGAGGTGAACTTCATCACGACAGTTCCACGAAGTCAACAAGTTAGTCATAATGATTTTCAAGTGTTCCAATGGTTCTTATGCTATTATGTTATATCACGTGAAGTGTATCGATTCTCATCGGGTTCAGACACGTAAAAACATCCTCGTTCAGCTCATCTGGTGATAAAATGATGCGACTTTAATGGGAAAGCGACAATTAGGACTTGGAAAATTAGCAAAGGCTAAGAAACAGAAAAAACTGGAAACCCCAGAAAAGGAAAGCAATGAGCTCACAGTTGATTTGGGCGAAGAAGTGGACCAAAATGATGAATTTGCTCAATTAAAAGGGCTTTGGAAGACTTTCAGTACCACCAAAGACAACCAATTAATTCTCAATGGTATCATTCACGAGTGTGACAGACTCTTGAGAAACACAGAAGGCAAGAATATGCCTGACTACTTCCACAGCATTTACGCGTTAGCACTTGCTGAGCTTGCAGTGTTTGCTGAAGAAGACAAAGAGATCAAAGAGTTTTTCGATGCTGCACTCGAGAGAGTCGATTTAGGTTCAGAGAAACATGCAGAGTCGATCGATTTACTTCTCAGTAAGTGTAAAGTGTTGTTGAAGCAAATTCCATTGCAGTATATCTCCCAATTGACTTTAGAGTCTAAGAAGGACTCAACTATCGTGGATAAACTCGACTCAGCTTTAGAGGCTTACGAGCAAGCTGAGAAGTTGAGTGCAAAATTGAAGTCGTATGAACATTTCAACAGCGAAAACTTGGATATCCTTCAAGCATTGGACGACTTGCTTGACATAGTTGACAATTTTGGCAAAGACTTGATGGAAGGTGAGGAAAGTGACACAGAAGAAGAACAAGAAGTGCAGTTGAGCAAGAAGCATCCATTGTATGCTATACGTGAGTCTGATAAATACAATCAATGGTGGAGGGACCACTCGATTGTGTTCTTGGAGAACGTTGGTAGAAGAGAGGACAGTGAAGATAAAGCAGCATTGAAAAAAGAATTGAGTAAAAGATTGGGACAATCATACCTTCAAGAAGCAGAAGAACCATCATCAATCTACACTACACTTGCATATGACGATGGTTTCAAAGACGAGAAAGAGATTAACGGTCTCAGCAAGCAAGAAAGTCAAAAAATTGCTATTGAATTGTTTAAAACAGCATTAGAGTACTTAAAGCAAGCATGGGATGATGAAGACACTGAATCATGGGTGACATTAGCAGAAGCACAGATATCTCTTGGCAATCTCTATGAGGTTGACTCCAATGAGCAAGAGAGTTTGTATCAAGAGGCTGAAAAGATTTTGATCAAGGCTAATAACCTCACTAACGGCAAGTACCAAGAGATTCTTGATAACTTATTAGGAAAGGAATGAGGTCACTAGTAGCGGAATAAAAGAAACTACAACAGCAATCTGCAAAACTAAGCGATGACGAAACATGTGGGTTACTAAAGCGGTATGGGCCATCAACCAAGAATCCCAGCGTTGTCAGAGCTCATCGGCCATGAATTTGAGTGCTACACAACGATCAGTTTCATGGTACATTATCTATCTATCGTTAATCGTTACACTTTTGAGGAGATTGTTCTCTCATTCTGTAACTTCATGGCATTTTTCTCGTGGGCCGAATCTTTACAGATTTGCAAGCCGGAGCACATGTGGTCTTCTAACAACCGATGCTTAGCACAGAATTTGCCTTGACAGTGACTACAATCACCCACCATTCTCAACGGAGTTGAAGAACAGCCAGTGAAAGTGCACTTCTTCTTAGGGGCTTTCCTTTTAGCAGGAGTTGCTGGCTTGAGAGTGGGCGAATTCACTGGAGTTTCCACTCCACTGTTCATTAAGATAACTGTGATATCATCAGCACTCAGATCAATTCCAAACAGCTGTAAGTTCTGGTAACTAGGGCCTAACTTGACCCCATTGTAAATAAGCTTGAAGTCTTTGGGCAACTTGGCATCAGACGGACACGCGACGATGGCAGACTTTGTGAGGTCGTCTACCGTGGAGTTGTCGGGAATAGTAACGGAGTAAGAAGTTTCTGTAGATAATCTAATAACAACTTTCATTGCGAGTTGTGAGTTACGATAAGCGTCATTTCTCGCACTGATAAGTGGCAAAAAGTCGTGTATTCACCAACAAACTATAGGTTTTTGTCTATGTTGTCACGAATTTCGTCATGTGGCTGCGAATCATGACCATGCATACTTTGACTGTTGCCTTAGTTTTGGCCCGTAAACGGAAATCATGAACGCCACCGGAATGAGCACACATGCAAAAATGGCAAGTAACGTATTGGCCCAGTGTACTCCTAATCCTTCATACATTTGCAACCCGAAAAGTGGGAATGCTGCCGACATCACTGACCTTATAAACGAGTTCATGGCCATTGCCAGTGCCGCATAAAGTCTGTAGGCGTCGACAGTGTACCCAAAAATGCCATTGAAAACCATCACTGTGCCACAACCGTAGACAGCCAGCCCAATTATAGGCGCTATCCAGTGAACGTGTGGGTACAAAGTCCACGCCATTATGAAAAGGCCTACAGGAACAATGAAAACTCCGATTTCAAGACTGAAAAATCTCATCTCCGGCTCTGCAACTCCATTGTTCTTTGCAACAGCTGCCACGTAGTGTTTGTGCAGCACGTAAGGACCAGCAATTGAACCAATAGTCATGCCCACACAGAGTCCCATGAATGAAACGCCAATTTGACTGAGACTGAACTGGTACACTTCTTTGAAACAGTATGGTATAGCTACAAAGAACATGTACACTACAGCCAATGTGAACCCAGTGTAAAAACACAACACGAATGTCATCCTGTCAAAGAAAAGTAGCCCAAACGGCCGTTTGCTGGAGATCACTATCGCCTCAAACAACGATAGCTTGTTGTGATCAAGAGGCGCAAAGTACCTATCATCGTTGAGTGACTTTCGGAGTCGCTTGGCTTTGCGCTGGAGTAAAACCGGAGGGTAGGTCTCTGGGACAAATTTGATTACCAAAGCTAAAACCACCAATCCCCATATGCTCATCACATGGAATGTCCATCTGAAGCTGATGTGGGTGTTGATGAAGCCAGAAATCAATGGACCAAGGGCTGGTCCTATGAACGGCGAAAGAGTGTACAATGCCATTGGATACACCAATTCGTGCTTGTCAAAAATATCAGCAAACGTACCAGACGCTACAGACATGAAAGACGAGGCAAAGAACCCAGACATGAATCTTCCAAAGAGAACTCCGCCAATGTTATCGCAGAATTCCGGCAAAAGGTTGAAAACTACTGTCAAAAGTAAACCAGTGGTGTAGGTGAGTTTCCTGCCATAATACTCAGAGAAAGGTGCCAAAAAGAGACCACCTGTTCCCAAGGCAAGAATGAAGAGAGAGATCCCCAAGGTGCTGACCTCGTGACCAATCCCGAAATGGTCCATTATGTTTTCAGAAGCCAATGACCACAGCGACGAGAGGCATGTCACACATAAAGAGCCAGTAGAGATGATAATGACAATCAACCACTTGTGAAGTGGTGATAAAAGTGTTGCGTCCTCGTCATCGTTTGCACCATCAAAAGCAACTTCAAAATTGTCAACAGTCGATGTTGTCACTTGATCATCAACTTGCTTTTCAGGCTTACTCATGCAGAATTGCACTACCGTTTCCCACTTTGTTAACGATTTGCGGCAATTCCATTAAGGATCGCAATAGCCGCACTACAATTACTGACGAACAATTACGACGTCACTTGGTGCACATGCAGTATCGGCGCTAAAGACATTCCTCAGTAGTGTCGCATGCGGTTACCCACTGATGCGGAAAACCTTATTTCATTACGGATCGGCGTTTGCACCTATAAGGTTGGATGGAACCAATCGCCAAGCGGCGATTAGTTGTTATTCATTGAATGGCTATAAATGAAACCGATTCGCCCGAATGTTCAATCGTGAAAAATGTCAGAACAGGCAATTCTAATACTTGAAAGCTTTATTGCTAACTATTCACACCTCCAGTACTCAAAGGATGAGGCTGTCTTCTTATACATGAGCAGTCACTATGACGAAAATGATGACTTGGTGCTAGGATACAAAGAAAGTATTCCTGTGACGTATCCACCAACAGCAAAGGATGAAACCAATTTCATAAAGTGGATCGAACACTATAAGGAGAGAGTTGATCCACGTATACCCTACTATGATTTGATATCACAGTTGATAAGAGGCGAGTTTGTGAGTGAACTAGATCGTCAAGACCTCATGGCTTCAATGATAGGTCCAGAAAACGATCTTGATTTGATTATACCTCAACATGCTCAGCTCTGCTGAATAAAATACTGGTTTGCTGGTCAAACCACTGCAAGGATGAACGGAAAATGTATATAATGGAACTTTAATAGGAAATTGGAATACTAATTACACCAAATCCGTAGACTAGTCATTTTTCCTTTTTTGCTTCATGGCTTTATGGATTTTGTTGCCGATATCGTCGTTCTCGCTGAGTCCAGCAAAGTACGAGAAGATTGGAACGTCAGATAAGTTCAGGTACCCGTAGTTCTTTGCAGTTTCATCATCATCTTCGTCCAGTTTATTTTGTTGGTTGTAATCTTTGTAGAAAGTTTCATAGTCTTCAAAGATGTTTGGCCCATATTTGTTGCAAAAATCAGTAACTCGTTTGCTCAACGACAGTCTTGTGTTCTTCAAGTCTTCAATTTGAACAACATCGAGGTGTGAACTTATCATGGAATAGAAAAGTGGCCTCAATGACTTGTAATAGTCGACTCCAATTTCTCCAACTCTCAACGAAGCGTACGTGGTCAACACTGACCAGGCGTAACACACAATGAATATCAAGATCTTGGAGAAGTTGGGTGGAAGTATTTCAGACTTGACGATTAGTATAGTTCCACAAATTGACCAGAAAATGTACAAAGCTGGTGCAGCAACTAAAGCAACCATGACTTTCCAAGTAGCCAAAACATCAATGGCTTTGATCTTGACCACTGAACCTTCAAGGGCCTCTTTCTGCTTGATTCTGGATATACGATTACCCAAAATGAACACTGGAGAAAAGAGGAAAACTCCTGGTAAACTCAAACCCACGAACAAGAACACTTTGAGAAGTCTTGAAAAGAATGTAACGAAGGTGAAAATCCTTGATGATTTGGCCATAGACTCCACTTGGTGATCGTGAAGACCATAAAGCATGAGCTTATCGTTGTACTCAATTACAGAGTTCTTTAACTCGATGACATCCTGATTATCCTTGTTCATATTGTAGCCCCTGATAAGACGTCGGTTCATTTCCACCACCAATGGGAGCGGAATCTTCTCTCTTTCAACACTGGTGTACAATCTTCTTACTGCTTGCAACATGATCAAAGTATCGTAGTCGTCGCAGGTAACAGTGACTTCCTTCAAACTCAATGTGATGTACTTGAGAAGTTCATCGACTTCAGTGTGAGGATTGTGCTTGTACCTGAGGCCATCTTCTTTGGTGATTTTTATAGGTTTACCAAACTCGATGACGGCTCTTGATCTAAATTTATTAGGGTGGAAGTAGTTCATCCCCACAGGAATGATATTTATAACTTGATCTGGATCTTCGCTTGTAGCAGCAGCTCCAAGTGCCATTATGGCGACTCCTGGTTTCAACGGGAGCAAGTCAGTTCTATCATGTGAGCCACCTTCAGGAAACAAGGCCAAAACTTTATTCTTGTTGAGAAAGTCAAAAATGTTCAGGAATAGAGCGTGGTTATCGATATGTGGGGCCGACTTGAACGCGGTTCCCTCATTGAGAAGGTCTTGGATCTCTCTAGCAACCGATTCAGGTTTCCCTTCGAACAACGGCTTTTTCAAAATAAGCTTTGTATCTGAAACCACTTCAGCAATCTGACCGTGAGCCAACGAGTTGGGAAGACCGATAAGACCCTTTGCCTGACACTGTTTGGTGAACTTTGTGTCCACGCCAATGATCTCTTTGTCATCATTGCCAACGTGAATGGTACCAGTAGCTGGCTTGAGCAAATCTTGAGCTCTTTCCACGGGGATTGCGCCCGTGAGACGAGAGAAGAACCCGATAAGCGGACGCCGATACGATTTCCCGGCAATTAGAAACGAGATTCTCCTGCTAGAGAACTCCTTCACTTTGGAGATCACCACGCAGCCATCAATGAATTGGTTGTGGTGGGGAGCAATCACAAAAATGACGGCACCAGATTTCGGGACGTTGAACGAGCCACGGACTCTGATGTCACGGAAGAAAGTTGTGGTTATCGAATTGAAGAACCACACGCATAGCTCGTACACAATTGCCCTTATGAGATCAAACATGTGCGTGAGTGAGATCGTGGGGACTGGATAATGAGCGCGATGCCACCACGAACGACACCAAAGAGAGAAAGAGACCACGACCGTGTCGGTCCTAGAAAAGCTAACAACCAAATAAATATGCATTAATCTTCACCAGCGGGCACTTCGTCCTTTAGTATTTTGTTTAATTTTAACCGTAACTCTGTATGTTCATCACCACGCAACATGTCCTTGATGAACCAGCACTCGCAGTCCATTTGAACCATTTGGAGAGCTCCTCTTAGCACTCCACACAAGACTTGGGAATACCAGAGCTCTTTTCTTATCTTTGGGTCCAGTGGTAACTCAACAAACTCCATAAGCGGGTTCTCAACTAGAATCAACGAGAATGCCTTTCCATCTGGTGCCCAATTGGCGACAACAGGTTGGATATTGAGGAACATTTTGAACCCTAATTTGGATATAACTTCTGCAGTTTCCTTGAATGTTTGACACCGTCTAGTGCCAGTCTTGGCTAGAAACTCTTCTATAAGTCTGACACCGATATTATAGCCCATTTTGTCCAATTGGGCGTTGACTTCTGTGTAATTCTGACCATTGTCTCGACACAACTCCAGCACCAACGAGCCGTAAGTCAATGTGAAAAGCTCAGAGTTCTTGGTTAGTACCATTTGGTTGAGACGCTCATACTTACGATCTTGTCGACGTTGTTCTTCCAAATATCATCGCCAGTAGGTTTCTTTGACATTAGCGCGAATGTAGTTAAAGCTCAGTTTAGCCTTACGGAATTGCGACCTAAAAGAAACATTTTGGTGGTGGACCCACCGCGGTTTTTTATGCCATTGGCTCCGCGAATAGGGGCATCACACGATTTATAATACTCTAAACAAATCTCATCATCACTTGTCTCATTATTATGAACAGTTTAACTGAGTATATTTCACCCCCCAAAAACCTTTCACTGGTGCTTTCAAACGATCTTGGTCCATTAGTTCACCTTACTAAGAGGCAAGACCTTATCCCTGGAATTCCCGATGGAATTTTGGCTCTTATTTCTCCAGTAGTGGTTTACTGGACTTACGCAACTTTCTTTCACCTTGTTGATGTTTACGAATTGGCAGAGAAGTACAGGATTCATCCTAGCGAAGAGGAAATGTCTAGAAATATGGTGACCCTTCATGAAGTCTTGATAGATGTGCTACTTGAACATGTGATTCAAACTACTGCCGGTTTACTTTTGTTCTTCTTTGATAAAACCCCAACAACAGGGTTCGAATTAAGGGATATGTGGCTGTTGAAACAGAAGTTGTCGTTTCTTCCTGATCCAATCATCTGGTTCATCTACATGTATGGATTCCTGTTTGTTAAAATTGCTTGTGGTTTCTTCATCATGGATACATGGCAGTATACTCTTCATCGTGCGATGCACGAGAGCAGATACTTGTATAAACGGTTCCATTCACGCCACCATAGATTGTATGTACCTTATGCATATGGTGCTTTATACAATGACCCAGTTGAAGCCTTCTTACTTGATACTTGTGGAGGTGGTCTTGCTGCAGTTTTAATGGGACTCACCCCAAGAGAATCTTTAGTGTTCTACTCCCTCAGTTCCATGAAGACTATTGACGACCACTGTGGCTACAGATTACCCTATGACCCATTTCAAGTTATCTTCCCTAATAATTCGCTCTACCACGATATCCACCACCAAAGCTGGGGGTTCAAAAATAATTACTCACAGCCTTTCTTCACTTTTTGGGATAGACTCTTGGGCACAAAGTACCAGTTCATCAACGAGTACAAGTCACTTCAAGAGAAGATCACTCTCGAAAAGTACAAACAGTTTTTGGCAGAAAAGACAAAGAACAAATACGTCAAGAGCAAGTCAGACAAAGAAACAAAAAAGGAAATTTAGTGATAACTACCCATAATGATTAACGGACAACTAGTACAGAACTACGTATAATAATTAATATAATTGCATGAGTCATGTGTAGTAAGGTTTCAGTTGACTATAAAAACCGCCGGTTTCGCTCCGGTAGCGGCAACTTTAGCAATAATGGCTACCTACTCAGATAAAGCATTTGACGCTCAACGGTACAACTCTTCAAGACCAAACTACCCTGATGGGTTCTATGACACGCTAATTGCATACCATGAAGCTTCTACGTCCAAAGCTCTTGATGTGGGCACAGGATCAGGTTTTGTGGCCTTGAAGCTTCACCAGTACTTCGATTCCGTGACAGGAACCGACCTCCTGCCCACCATGATTGAACAAGCCAACAAGAATGTTCCGCTGGAGGGTGGTGTGGAGTTTTTAGTTGCTCCAGCTGAAAATTCACCGTTGGAATCAGAATCTGTGGACTTAGTCACTGGTGCAGAGTGTTTGCATTGGACTGACCAGGCTCAATTCTTCAGAGACGCTTACAGAGTGTTGAAACCAGGTGGTACTTTGGCATTTTGGTTCTATGTCGACCCAGTCTTCATTGGGTACCCCAAAGCCAATGAAATCTACAATAAGTACACTTACGATGACTATATGGGACCTTACTGGGAGCAACCAGGTCGAAACATTCTTCGTGAGATGATGAGAAACCAGCCAGTACCTCTGTACTACAAGGACATCGTGGTCAACGAGTTTAACCCGGAGACAGACTCAATGGACAAGACTTCGTTGTTCATTCGTCGTAAATGGACCGTCCAGCTGGTCAAACAGTACGTTCAGAGCTGGAGTGCCTACCACACATGGAAGAAGTCCCATGAAGGTGATGTTGCTGACATGTGGGTCGACGAGTTGAAGAAGGAATTGGGTTGGGACGACAACTTTGAGTTCGAAGTGATTTGGTCAACTGTGTATACATTTGCTAGGAAGTAATGGTACAACTGTGATAGTCAACAAGTGTTAGACAACAACAAGTAGTGGTACAACAAGTATTAGACAACAAGTATTAGACAACAAGTATTAGACAACAAGTATTAGACAACAAGTATTAGACAACAAGTATTAGACAACAAGTATTAGACAACAAGTATTAGACAACAAGTAGTGGTACAACAAGTTTGGTACATCAAGTAATCGCACAACAACAAGCAGTAGCACATCACCAGGTAATAGTCAACAAGGACCTACAAAAGTGCTTCGTCGGCGGTAAACAAGATCTTAATGTGCTGGTCCTTGTGGTGGAGTAATTCGAGGAATCCGTCTTCGATACCTTTTTCCAAAGGCACTTTGGAGGTGATCATAAGCTTCAACTCGTTGACGTCGATTAACCCTGCTTCAATGGTATCGACGACATCTTGGAAATCTTTTTTCGTGAAGCAGATAGACCCAGTGAGAACCTTCTCGGCGAGAGTGGTGTCCATTGGTGAATAAGGGATATGTTTTTTGGCCCAAACTGCCACATTAGTAGCAGTGCCTCTGATACGCAAGGCCTGGATAGCAGTGTCAAAAGTTGCTGCCACTCCAGAACAGTCATAAGTATGATGGAACCCATATCCATCTGGAGACATAGCTTTGAGTTGAGCAGCACATTCTTCCACTGATTTACCCACAGGATCGAATACCTCGACATTCAAGCGGTGAGCCAAGAGTCTTCTGGCTTGTGCAGGCTCTGAAACCACAATTTTACCAGCTTTATGGCCCTTCAAAGCGAAAATAGTTGTGAGGCCAATGGGCCCACCACCGAGAATCAAAGCACTTTGTCCCTCTTCAAACTTTGACACTTTGACGGCATGCCATGCAACTGCCAACGGTTGGATCAAAGCAGCCACATCCATTGGAATCTTGGACTCGTCATACTTGATGATCTTAGCTTCCGAAGTCACCAAAAATTCAGCGCATCCACCATCGCCAAATCCCAAGCCTGTAAGTGCCAAGTAGTCACAAGCGTTGTAGTGGCCATCATGGCACGCACCACAATGTTTTTCCTTGTGTTGTTGGCCCTCCGGGAACCGATGCTTGTCGTTGCACGTGCCGGTGACTTCCACGACGACCCTGTCACCCTTTTTCAACAGCTTGACACCGGGACCCACTTCCACGACTTCTCCGCTAATCTCGTGCCCAATGGCTAGAGGAGCTTGGAGGTTGGATATCGGATTAGTGGAACCAGACTCCGAGAAAAAGTACGGTCCTGAAGTGTACTCCTTCAAATCGGACCCACAAATCCCACAATAGTGCACTTTGACCTTCACGTCATCGTCGAGCTTCACTTGTGGCTCCGGGTAGTCATCGCGGTATCGGAGATCTTCCTTTCCATAAAAGACAATTGCTTTCATTGAACAAGTTGTCGGTTTTCGAAGCGATCTTTAATTGCCCGGGCAACTTAGCCACTGTACAGATTCTTTTCTTTTCACAAAAATGGTTACATTTAGCGAGTATTGGTTCACAACACACAATTGCTCACCACCAAATTTTCTGTTACATCAATGGGCGCTTGAAGTATTAAATCGGGATGCACGGTTATGTCCACTTGTAGTCCAGTATTTTGTGGAGGTGTCAATTCAACACTTGCAATTCGATCCACCAATCAGGTGTCATTCTTGGCAATCAGGCCGTGCACCAAAGATAACAACAATTGGGGTATGGATGCAAACTTAATCTCTTTCATCCACACAGGCTTGGCAAAACAACTGCAACTTTGTAACACTGAAACCTTGATCCCGGATAATTAAGCAAAACTCCAAGAATACCCGAACGAGTCAGTGTGGCTTATTCGGATCAACTGTCACATCTCAATATCTCAGTAGCTTGATTGACTGGTGTAGTTGAGATTACCACCAGCACTGCCTCAAGGCCAAGCTCGGTCTTATCTCTCCAGTGAGATTCGTTGACCCCTATAAATTGTTTTAGGGTTAACTTTCTTGACGCTCCCGAAAAAGTGTCACAATGCTGGGGCGTTCCTTATCCGAGTAATTGACGATAGCGTTTCTGCAGCTCACAGAAATAATGACAGCAACCTCAACAGCAGAGTCAGACATCCCTGTAGTATACCTGTTAGTGTTATTCGCTGAAATGTGTCAAGTATTGTGCGTTGATTCACTTTTCATAGTTGCAAAAAAAAGCATGCCTAGCACAAAGCACAGTCGCCGGAACTGACCCTCACTTCAAGCAATATGCCAAGTCCCTTGGCCAAGCAAACATCTAATGCCATTCGAATGAGAGGCTTCAAGTACCACCACAAGTGTAAACTTTAACTATGGCTTTATCACTTCAATTAAGTCGACACTTGCATCTTGGACTAAGTGCCGTGTGATCGTATCTATGACGATTTGAGAAGATTGTAGTGGTTCATAATCTAATTGTTCTTATCAGTGCTGTTCATGATATCAAACCATCACATCAGGCTATACTGGAGTGCTAGATGAACTTTTCTCCCATTGAGTTGCAGTGGTGTCAGGTTTTCATGGTATCATACCATGGTACTTTATGCTCAAACACATCTTTGTGGAAACTGTGGTTCAATTCTCCCAAATACCCCCACGGCACTTTGATGTGAATAATTTTCTTTTTGACAAGATAATGTTTCTGGATAACAACCCACAAGTATAAATATCACCGTAGATCTAACGTTTTCAAATCATTCACAATGAGCAGTAAGACTGACGAAAAACAGGGAGTCCACCAGGTAGATGTTCACTCTGACATTTACTCGGAAGATTATGATTTCGACGATGAAAGAAACTATGATCCTCAGTTCACTGATGAACACAACCCAAGAGGGTACAGGTACCCTACCAGAGCAGAGTCAGAGACTTTGAGAAGAGTCTTGGGCCGTGCTCCCATCGTTTGTTACCTCATTTGTTTAGTTGAGTTAGCTGAAAGAGCTTCATACTACTCTACCACAGGTATCCTCTCCAATTTCATCCAGAGACCTTTGCCAGAAGGTTCTACTACTGGTGCTGTGACCAATGGGAATCCTGACGCTTCTGCTGGTGCATTGAATCTTGGTCTTCAAACAACAACTGGTTTAACTTTATTGCTTACTTTTTTGGCTTATGTGTTTCCATTACTTGGTGGTTACATTGCTGACACTAGAATTGGAAAATTGAAGTGTATTTGGATCGGTGTTTGGTTTGGGTTTGTTTCTCATATCTTATTCATTATTGCTGGTATACCTGGCGTCATTAAGACAGGAAAGCCTGCAATTGCTCCAACTGTGTTGGGGATCATCACATTGGCCATTGGTACAGGGTTTATCAAGCCAAACTTGTTACCGTTGATTATGGACCAATACCCTCATACTTCTGACATTGTAAGAGTCCTTCCTAGTGGTGAAAAAGTCATCATTGATAGACAAAAGTCCTTAGAAAGAATGAGTTTGGTGTTCTACTGGTCCATCAACATCGGTGCCTTCTTCCAATTAGCAACATCTTACTGTGCAAGAAACGTTGGCTTCTGGTTAGCGTTTTTGGTCCCAAGTATCATGTACTTATTTATGCCGCTTGTGTTGTTTTTCGTTGGTCCCAACTTGAAGAATCAGTCCATTCAAGGTTCAGTTCTCACTGAATTCCGTAAAATCTTGAACGTCGCCTATGAAGGTGGCTGGATCAAGAGATATAAAACTGATCAATTCTGGGAGTATGCTAAACCTTCTAACATGATTGCAAGAGGTAGAGACTATTATAAGAAAACCAAAGCCATCTCATGGGATGATCAATGGGTCTTGGATATCAAACAAACTGTGAACGCATGCAAGATCTTCTTGTACTTCCCAATTTACCTTATCAATGATGGTGGAATTGGATCCATTCAAACTTCTCAAGCTGGTTCTATGACTTTGAATGGAGTTCCCAATGATTTGTTCAACAACTTCAATCCTTTAACTATCATTGTGTTAATTCCGATCTTGGACTATTTGGTTTACCCATTGCTCAGAAAGCACAAGATTGATTTCAAGCCAGTATACAGAATCACACTTGGGTTCGTTATGGCTGCTGTGTCTCAAGTTGCTGGTGCCATTATTCAGCATTTCATCTACCAGAAATCTCCTTGCGGCAACCAAGCTTCTACTTGTGATAAAGTAGCTCCAATTACTGCATGGGTTGAAGTTACTTTGTACATCTTGCAAGCTGCATCTGAATGTTTTGCTAATGTGACTTCTTATGAATTAGCATACACTAGATCACCTCCACACTTGAAGTCTTTGGTTATGTCTATCTGTTTGTTCATGTCAGCTTTATCAGCTGCTCTTTCACAAGCTATAACACCAGCATTGAAAGATCCCAATATCATTTGGGCTTTCGTCGCTATGGCAGTGGTGGGATTTCTATTTGCAGTTGCATTTTTCTTTCACTTTAGGAAATTGCACGTCGAGATGGAGCAAGAAAGGGTCATAAGAGAAGCCAACGAAAGGGAAAAGAGGGAAGAATTCCTTGCACATGGTGCGATTGAAGATGATGCCAATTTGGCAGCGGTTACAACCATCAAGTCAGCAATGGGAAAGTAACTTCTGTAAGAAAGTGAATGTAAACCACCGCTTATCAGTTCGTAATTCACCACTGACTGCAGCTGAATGTTTCAGTTTGATGTATATGTGTCACTCTGTTGAGCATGGGCTTTACGCTTGGCCAGCATGAACAAGACAAAAGTAGTATCATACATCGACAAGATGCTAGTTGTGTGTGTCACCATAGTCTACCAAGCATCATCTCCACCCCAGTTGTCATCGTCGTCCATTACAAGATTGAGTTTCAACGATGAGCTAGTTTTTTGTGTAGGTTGCTTACCCAATTTGAGGGTACTAGCCTTACGAGAGTTGCTTGGTCTAGGTGCTGGTTTGCTCGTTGGTTTTCTCACTGAATTAACAACAGGCTTTTTCAGAACAACAGGCGTATCGTCCACATCCCAACTGTCACCAAAATCATCATCATTATTCCAATTATCTTCCAACTCTTCAGTCCATGTATCCTCAGCCTTACTAACACCAGGACTACTGACCCTTGTAACATCGGGTGTTGACCTATTGGCTTCTTTGTTGAGCGTTCCCTCTATAACTGAAGAAGTGACCAATTTGTTCACAGCTTTCCAACCAAATGAGAAAGACGATGATTTACTCTCAGATATCATCTTAGCTGAATCTTCTTCGTCAATTGTTGGAGCATGTTTCTTGAAGAATTGCTTTTCTTCTTCCTCGTCATCCTCTTCTTCGTTGGGGAGTGTAGAAGCGTGTTCTTCAACGGACTGTAAATACAACTTGAACACCCTATCAGCTTCCTTTCTGACTTTAGCGGACTTATTGTCCATCAAAGAAATGGCCAATTGACCCAAAATCTTGGTACAAATCTCGTCCAAAGTAAACTGATTCAAGAGTCTTTCGAAACCAGACAAAGCCATTATCTTACATGGAGTGAAACTGTCACGTAAAGATTTCGACAATGCTGTAATGATGACGTTATTTCTAGAATTATTGTAGATCTTACCAGAAACTTTGATAATGAGAACCAATGTGTTTGTTCTTATGGAGGGTTTGGGATCCATTTGTGATTTGGCAAGAATCTTCAATAAATCTTGGTTTACTTGCTTGTCTGAAATTTTGTCAATGATAGTAGTGATTGACTTGAGTGTGGTCTCTCTGATCACAAAGTTTGTATCATGAAATCCACTCAAAAGATTGTAGAAAACCTTTTGTTGAACGTCGGATTCTGTCAATTTGGATTCATACTCGGACAAATGATTAAGTAAAATCAACCTCACTGATCTGTCTGTCGAAGCATAACCTTTGAAAATGATTGGCTTCACGAGCTTATCAAACTCAGACAGTTCCAAGTTACTTCCTGCCATCAAAATAAAATTGAGAAGCAAAGAGAGTGTCTCTTGATTTTGTTGGTGTTCCTCGGGAGTAGAGCTTATTGTTGGCTTGATTTGATCAAGTGTATTGTACTGAGAAACAAGTTCCGGGAGAACCTTTTTTTCTAAGAAGCCCGATGGGAACTTGAAATTTGGACTGTTGAGGTAACCAGGCAAGTTGTACTTGAAGAAAGTCAATTTATCATTGGGTTCTTTTAATTGAAGCTCTTTCAATTCCTCATTGAGCTCAATCAAAGGGTTTTCTTGGAAACAAGAGCTGGTAGCGAATGCGCTAGTAGGCATTCTCAACGAAGCCTTTTGACTAACCAATTTCTTTAATGTAGGAGCCAATTTCAGTGGGATCTTTCGATTTGGAGCTAACAACTGTGTGTTTGTGTACATTGGTACATTATCGAAGTCATTTGTGGTAAAAATGGTGTAGATAAAATGTCCCAACAAATAAGAATCGAACTTAGCAGGTGACTGGCGAATAGCGTCTAAACCTTGCGATACCACATCATCGGGAAGATAGTCATTGAACACAGCAGAATAGCTTGACAATCTATACACTGGTTGGTCAGGATCCGATTTGAAGTTCGTCAAAAGCTCGAACCCAAACAACTTCCAATCACCTTCCTCAGTGACATAAACAGAGTTGAGGTTCAAGTTGGCGTGAACACACAGGCACTTATCGTTGAGGAAAGCAAGTGACGTAGCCACGTTATGGATCCCGTACAAGAGACCATCATGTGAAGTCTCATGGTCTTTCAAGTAGTTTACTAGAGGTACCACAGGTTCAGTAACCACATGCAAGTAGGAGTCTGACTCTTTTAAGTCGATTATGGAGATCAAGCCGGGGAACTTGATGAGCTTCAGTTTATGATACGCGTTTCTAGCCAATAGTTCAGTGTTACGTTGAAGGTTTCGAGGCTCTTTGAGATTGTACTCGAAAATGGAGACCTTTTCACCATTAGAATTCTGACCATCGTACAACGTCCACACGTTTTTAGAGTCGTTTGCGTTACCCAATGGGTCCACGACCTTGTCTCCAAAACTGTAGGGGATACTTGAGTAGCTCAAGCTCAAACTGCCTAAAGTTTTTGAGAGGAAGTTCATGTTAAAGTGAGTGATTCGCGCTGTTCATTGAGTGTCGTTATAGTAGATAGTAGTACAAACTTAGGGTGTTGAGTGGTGTATTAACCTTGGTCTGGCAGTAGTTTAACCTTGGTAGTTTAAGTCATTAATCATTGAGGCAGCGTCGGGGTTCAAATTTCGGTAATTGTTAGTACCATATGGATACTGATTTCCGAAATTTTGAATGGTGGCCGCTTGGTTTATGGTTGGTGGTGACGTTTGAGTTTCATTCTCTTCTCTTTTACCTCTTCCTTTGATTCCCTTGTTAGAATTCTTGTACAAACCCTTAAAGTAATCAAGCAAGTCTTGCTCTTTTTGAGGTAGAAGTTTGAGGTCTTCTGCAGTCAATGTAGCTAATTTTCTTGTTAATTCATTCAATGTGTTCAAATGGAACTTATTTTGATGCAGTTTCAAGTTACCGAGTTGGGTAAATGATTTATCACAATCGTCTAATCTGCACTCAAACGGTTTTAAGTTTTCATGCGTTAGCTTGTGAGCTGCAAGGTTCCCTTTACGACTGAATGATCTTCTGCAAATTTCACAGGTAAATGGCTTCTCACCTGTATGAAGTCGAAGATGTGTAGTCAAATTTCCACCTTGAGTGAATCTTTTGTGACAATACGAACACTCAAATGGCTTGTAACCGATGTGTGACCGTATATGAACTTCAAGTTGAGTTGTTTGGGCAAAATACTTGTGACAATATTGACACTGGGGGAGTTTCTTCTTCTTTTTCTTCTTTGAATCACTGTCGTCATCATCAAATTCTTCAATCTTGTGCTTGTCGATTCCTCCAATCAAATCTTTACTCTTTAGTTCGCCAACAATATTTCCATCTTCAGTTTGTCGTATTGATAAATCGTTATCCTTATCTCTTGACTGTATAACCAACATGAGTTGATCAATTTTTGTGGCACCAATAACTGGTTTATCCGGAGGAGCAGTGGATGGTGAAGTCTCAGCCAACATTTGTTTTGCTCTTGTACCAGGTTTAGCTCTTGGACGCTTCTTAGGGGGTCCAGTCACCACTATTGGTTCCAATTCATGGGGTACAACAGATACCCCTGGCGGTACTTGTGGAATAGTTTGGCCTTGTGCAGGTGAACCCTGATAATTCGTGTATGTCGGGTTCATGAATTGGGGTTGATTTTGATATTGTTGAGGTATACGCCCATAATGCTGAGGATTGGGGTGTTGTTGTTGCTGTGGTTGTGGTGGTGGAGGTGGTTGTCGGTTTCTCATTTGGTTATCGTACACTGGAGGTTGACTAGGCATTGCTTGGTATGGATTAGGATAATGAAACTGATTACCAGGCATCTGTTGGTAAACTTGACTAGCTCTTTGATGCTGTTGCTGGTGTTGAATTTGTTGTTGATTTCTGGGGGGTACATTCCTTTGTTGCAGTGTGAAAGCTGCTGAAGGTGATGTCTTTGGAGACTGAGGCATGTCTTTATACTTCGATGACTTGGAAGACAATGATGACGTGGGTGAAAGTGGATCTTCAGCTGCACTAGGAGGTTTCAAATTATCTGATCTCCCCAGTTTTTGAGCTTCAGAATTCTTTCTTGTGGTTGGTTTTGAGCTGTTCAAGCTCGGTGTTTTAGAGTAAAACATATCTTCACGCAATTTTGTAGGATTGTTGACATCTGACAGGCGTAATTGTGGGTGGTTTGGGTCACTAAAGAGTTTAAGTAACGAATCTCGTCTTTGAGCTTCGCTCATATTAGTAAAATCAATGCTCCCATTTTGAATCCCTGCTAGTATACCACTGAGAGAGTTCCCGTTTATACCAGCGAAGGATCCGTTGTTGTTATTCAAGGACTCCCAAACCGCAGGATTTGAGAAATCAATGCTACCACCTTTTGACTTCGATGATTTATCTTGGGAATTGTGTCGGGATGGGTTCTGCCATGCAAGCAAATTGCTTAGGGATTCTTTGCTGAAATAGTTCTCAAAGTCTTGGAGGTTAACTTCTTGATTAGGCATCACCAGAGTTTGTCTTGACTTTTTTGAAGGTTCTGACACTGAATTTGACGCTGAATTCGGGAATTGAATTAGTGAGCTGAAGATACTGTTGGAACGGGAAGGTAGGTTTTGAGGTAGTTGATCATATTCTCCGACAAATCGATAAGAAGTTACTGGAGGAGGAAGGTAAATTGAATCACCTCTTGGTCGTTGCTCAGAGTAATAAGGATACTCTTGCTTGTCAGGTTTAGGGTAAGATTGATGAGGTTCACGACTATAGTTTTGTGGTGGATTCATTGTGTTTGTGGGATCTCCGGATTTCTTGACTCCTGTTGACATTGAAGCAGTGGAATTCTGTTGATTGGACTGAGAATAATCAGAAGGTCGCGCCGAAACTGATGATTTACCCATATCACATGAACTAATTGTAAATTAATAGCGAGTTAGTAGCACAAATTAAGCAAGAAAGGTTGCCAGTGAGATAAAAGTCATGTAAATTTTTGTGTCACTTGCGATATCATGGGTGGTCGTGTGCCATGCCCAATATTGGGCTATCTGCCCTTTGACCTCTTCAACGTCTACAGCTACAACTTGTAAGTTCACTAACACTGTAATGTTATTCAGTTCTCTATGTTCTTCAATATCTCTGTGCGCATACCTTCAAGACATTCCTGTAGTCCAGCAATATTAGTGCGCAAGTAGTAAGAGGGCTTGAACTCTTGTATCCCGTAGAGTCCCTCATGAATTTGGTCAAGGAATCGACTAGCTGCTTTAATGAACTTACTCACTTTAATCATTGTCACTGGGAGTTCATCAAACAGACTAATCATCAACGTTAGTGTCAATTTCTTGAGTATGTTTGACATTTCCACCTTGGTAAGCTCATCCACATGGTCGAGTCTGAGCTTGTCGTAGTATTTGCGGAAACTCTCATCAACTAATGCCTTGCTGAGAAGCTGAGTCTCATCTCCAATTTGTTTCTTCAATGCTTCAATTTGCGGTTTCGTCAAGTCAAGTTGTGATTGAAGCTTACTATTTTGCTGTTTCAATTGCTCAGTTTGGTTGTTGATGTTCCTCAAATATGTTATCTCATTATGGAGTTCTTTGTTATAGTTCTTTGAATCCTCAAGTTTTATGGTCAACTCCGTGTTGACTAGTTTAAGTTTTTCAAGGTGTGGTGCATCTTTATCATCAGTAAAAGTTTTATCTTTGAGTTCAGTGTTCTCTTTGATTAGTTGTTCATTTCGAGTCTTCAACTCTTCGATCTCCTGTTTCAATTGATCCACCTCGCTATTCCGGATAGTCTTGGGGATGTAACTAAAATCATAATCTTCATTAAACAGGGCATTAGTCTTGACATTATCTTGAGAGTTTGGTGGTGTGGTTCCCGGTGACTCTTTAACTTCGGTGTCACTCATGTTTTGCTCGATATCACTGAGGGATTGTCCTTGTTGTCTCTGAGGAGTGACGAATGATACCGGGTCTTTCTTTTGGTTATCAGTGAGCATTTTCTTGAGGGTATTCTTGAACTCTTTGAACTCTTCGCTTATCATTGGCTGGAGAAGACGGGTCAACTCATCTAGAGAGATCCGGGTGTTTGTGTCTCTAGTTTTGTTGGGTACTAGAGGAGTCAGTTGTGATGAAATCATAGGATGTTGAAGCTTAATGGGGGATGTCTCAAGGTGTGTAACTTCTATGTCGGTATCATCTTCTTGATTATCGATCTTTCTGGCGAAATCCATGAGTTCATTGGTGTTGAAACTGTTGTCCAATGGCACCGATGAATCACTTTTGGTATCAGTATCTTGCGATAAGTGCAAATAAGACTGAGTAACAGGTCCTGTATCAATAGAAGTATCCATTTTAACGGGTCGAAAGTGAATGCTATTTGTTTAAATGCTAAAGAGAGTTTGTGGAGTTGGTTCAACCCAAATATAAAAGACCGTATGCAAAAGACCGTGTTTGTAAACAACTGAATCACACAAGACAAATCGCAGTGCGACCGGAAATTTTTTTTCAACTTGAAGATGGCAGACGTAATGATGGAAGACCACGTTGAACAAGAGTTCGATACCGAAAAGATCAAGTTATTACCTGGATCATCCGAAGATGGTAGTGCTGCATCTTTTCAAATAATGGATGAAGATCATACTCTAGGAAATGCCTTGAGATACGTAATTATGAAGAACCCTGAAGTGGAATTTTGTGGTTATTCTATTCCTCACCCATCGGAGACCAAGTTGAACCTCCGTATCCAAACTTACGGTGATATCACAGCAGTTGAAGCATTACACTTGGGTTTACAAAATTTAAGTGATGTGTGCACGGTAGTAGAAGAGAAATTTAGAGAGGCAGTAGAGAAGAAATTCCCTGCTTAAGTGAATCATCACTCATCCAACTGCATTACCCACTTGAATTGGATTTTCAAGTTAGTTCATATGACTATATACTGTATAATAGATAATTTTGGTCGTGTACGAAAACTATATAAAGGGCATCTCATCGCTCTTTTTTTTTAATAAATTAATCATGTCCTACGGAGGAGAAAGACACTACAACGATTACAACAACAACAACCGCAGCTCGAACGGTCACTTTGGTGGCGGTTACAACAACGGTGGTTACAACAATGGTGGCTACGGTGGTGGTGGCTACGGTAATGGTGGCGGTTATGGTAATGGAGGTTACAACAGAGGTGGTGCTCGTGGTGGAAGACGTGTAGACGAAAGAGTTGAGTTAACTACCCCAGAATGGGATCTTGACTCATTGCCTAAGTTTGAAAAGAACTTCTACCAAGAACACCCTGATGTTACTGCTCGTTCAGAGGATGAAATTAGAGCTTTCAGAAATGAAAATGAAATGAAATGCATTGGTACTGATATCCCTAAACCAATCACTTCTTTTGACGAAGCTGGTTTCCCTAACTACGTTTTAACTGAAGTTAAAAATCAAGGTTTCCCAAAACCTACTGCTATTCAATGTCAAGGTTGGCCTATGGCTTTGAGTGGTAGAGATATGGTTGGTATCGCTGCAACTGGTTCAGGTAAAACTTTATCTTATTGTTTACCAGCTATTGTCCATATTAATGCTCAACCATTATTAGGACCAGGTGATGGACCTGTTGTTTTAGTTTTAGCACCAACTAGAGAATTAGCTGTTCAAATTCAAACTGAATGCTCTAAATTTGGAAAATCATCCAAGATCAGAAACACTTGTGTCTATGGTGGTGCTCCAAAAGGTGCTCAAATCAGAGAATTAGCTAGAGGTGTTGAAATCGTTATTGCAACTCCAGGTAGACTTATCGATATGTTGGAAACTAACAAGACCAACTTAAGAAGAGTTACTTACTTGGTTTTAGATGAAGCTGATAGAATGTTGGATATGGGTTTTGAACCTCAAATCAGAAAAATTGTTGACCAAATTAGACCTGATCGTCAAACTTTGATGTGGTCCGCTACTTGGCCAAAGGAAGTTCAAAACTTAGCTAGAGACTACTTGAATGATCCAATTCAAGTTACTATTGGTTCATTAGAATTAGCTGCATCACACACAATTACTCAAGTGGTTGAAGTGGTCACAGAATTTGAAAAGAGAGATAGATTAATCAAACACTTGGAAATTGCTACTAACGACAAGTCAGCTAAAGTTTTGATTTTTTCTTCGACCAAGAGAGTTTGTGATGAAATTACATCTTATTTAAGAGCTGATGGATGGCCAGCATTAGCTATTCACGGTGACAAGATGCAAAATGAGAGAGATTGGGTTTTAAATGAATTCAGAACTGGTAAATCTCCAATTATGGTTGCAACTGATGTTGCAGCTAGAGGTATTGGTATGTATAAGGGATTACTAACAATTTAGGCATAGGGGAAAAAGGGAAATTCAGAGATTTGATGGCTTGGTGATTCAAGTTGTCAGTTTCTGTACTGTACTGAATAGTGGATGATGATTCTGCTAATTTGGTACTACTACAACAACCTGCTGGCAGGTTGTTCAAGAGAGTTTTTTCTTTTTTTTTTTTTTTTGAATCTACGGGGGACAGCAAACAAATGGTCAAGTTGAGCTAGAGGGATCTAGTTTATATGAGCTGAAGAATTCAGCTATCTGAGGAAAATCAGATTTTGATCATGCTAGGAGAGAAGAATAGAAAGCATTTATGAGACTGAGACTTTTATACTGTGCTTTCTATTTAATATACGATACTCTCCAATAGTCCTGTAGAAGATAAATTAAACTATGACCTAAATGTCACGAGATAATACTAACCATAAGATGTCAAGGGAATTTCATACGTTATCAACTTGGATATGCCAGGTAACATCGAAGATTATGTTCACAGAATTGGTAGAACAGGTAGAGCTGGTACAACCGGTACAGCCGTTTCATTCTTCACTGAAGACAACAAGAAATTGGGTGGAGATTTATGTAAGATTATGAGAGAAGCCAACCAAACTATTCCACCAGAGTTGCAAAGATATGACAGAAGAAGTTTTGGTAGTCATATTAGATACGGTCAAGGTAGAGGTGGCCGTGGTGGCTGGAGAGGTGGTCGTGGTGGCTACAGAGGTGGTAACAGAAGCTACCAATCTGGTTCCAACACTGCCCCATTATCTCAACGTCGTTTTTAGGTAAGTAAATTAATAGATTGATAAGGTATGATCAGTATTTGATTGACTGATAAGATGATTGAGTAGTGTATATAATCGGGGATCTCAACAGATGAATTTTCACATGCTTTTGATTGCAGACACGATCTATTTGCACCCAACGATCAACATCCTCCGTAACGGGATGTCGTTTGGGGAGGTTGACTGTGAGTCGTGTACAACAGACTGGCGGCACTGTAGCGGTTCGTGTTCTGTGTAACCACTGGGCTTCTGGGCTTGGTTTGTTTAAGCGACAACTTTGGTCTGATCGACAGGGTCTGTACATGATTGGATAGTTGTAGCGATTGCTCAACCCTTCGTGGCACCTCGTCGTGGCCAATTGAGCCATTCATGGCCTGTATGTGTACATGACAGTCTGGACGCGTCAACTCACTAACCACCTCTGTTCTACTGTTATACTTAATGACGTCATTGGAGGGCCAAACGATCCTGAACAACCGGTGGTGAACGTAGTGCTGTGGTATCGGACATCTACAACACGAGTCCGCAACCGTTATCCCTCAGTTGTCCACTTCACTGGTGCCTGCGTTAATAGATTCACAATTGCGACATCCGGATTGCAAAGGTCTACTCCAGTATAAATTTTGTGTTAGTTGTATTTTTCACTTTAGTCAATGGTTCTTAAAACAATCACTGGAGCCCGTGGTGTCACTTTCTCTGGTGACACTTTTGTGGTCCCACAAACTCACGATATGGTAAAGACATTGTTTGATCCCACAATCAGGAAATCAATTTTCGAATTATTGATTGTGGTGCTCCTATTCTCCAACTGTCTCGTATTCTTGACTGATAATCAAACACAAGTGAACTTATTCGTTGGATTGTACGTGTTTTGGCGTCTCATGTATGATTTTGGAATCGGTTACTTGCTTCGTCTGCAAAGTAACACTCAGAAACTAGTCAATTGGTCCAAGAAGTTCCAATTGTTCAACATGGACAACAAATCATTGGCTGCCAGATTGGTCAGATACGAGATCAACTCACAAATGGGCCCAGAATACAATATTTCCGAGTATCCTGTGGAGTTTAATACTTGGCTTATCTTTCGTAAAGTGGTGGATTTGATCTTGATGAGTGATTTCGTCACTTTCATTGGTTTAGTTGTTAGTTGTTCCATGTCCAACGATTACCAATTCATCAACACGCAACAACAAAGCCTGTGGTTGGTGGCTACAAGATTAATTGTGGGTGTCATTTTGATTCTCTTCAATTTGTGGGTGAAAATTAATGCCCACAACACCATCAAAGACTACGCATGGTATTGGGGTGATTTCTTCTTCCGTCAATTCAACAATGAAGAGCTCATTTTCGACGGGGTGTTCGAAATGGTGCCTCACCCAATGTACTCAGTGGGTTACATTGGATATTATGGTTTCGCTTTGATCTCAAAGTCTTATACTGTGTTGGTTTTGGCTTGTTTCGGTCACTTCTTACAAATGGTCTTCTTGCACTTTATCGAGAACCCCCATATCGATAAGATTTATGGCCCTTCTCCTAACGAGATTGACCTTATCAAATTGATCAAATTAAGAGACTTACAGCCATTCAATAATCTCAGACCAATGATAGGATTGAGTAATTTCCACTGGTCAAGAGGCTCAGATGTTGCTATCTCAGTCATGGTATTAACTTTTCTGATTGTTCTTCCATTGGCTACGACTTACACTACATTCCTCTATGATCAATTTGAAGCTCGTCAACCTTTCATCCTGGCTAGTATTTTTGGATTTGTGTTGTCTCCTATAAACATGTTGTTTCTCCTTACAGTTTTTGTCAAAGTTGCAGAATCAGTTTCCATCAACTTGCTCTTATTATTCCAAAGCTACTATAAATCGTTTACCAAGTTTTACATCTCTAACGATATCCCAATTGAGAGGTCTCTCAACAATTGGGCGATTCTTTACAACACGTTGATCAGTTTAACCTACTCGTCATTCTTTGGTTTGAACTTCTGTTTCTACTTGATTGGCTTAAACAAATTCGATTTGTTATTCACTAATTGGTTTTACTTGCGTTTGTTCTTGGGATCCGTGTTAGTGTTAACACACGTCTGGATCAACACTTCAATTGTTGATTCCATCGGTTACTTTGGGTGGTTCTATGGTGACTTTTTCATTCCTAGATCTTCATTACCTCATAAAGCTCATTTGACCAAAGCCGGTGTTTACAGATACTTGAACAACCCTGAACAAATATTTGGTGTTTGTGGAATTATGGGTGTTACCCTAATCATTCCATCTTGGTTCAACTGTGTTTTGTGTGGGTTGTGGGTTGTGAACAACTTCATCAGAATCAATTTCATTGAAAAGATCCACATGATTAGATTGTACGGTGAACAAGAAGTTTTACAAGACTCTGGTGTTACCAAGACATTAAAGAAACATTTAATCCCTGAATCTATTCAAAGAAGGTTAAGTAACAATAATGAAAAACCAAATTTGGCCAACCATAAGAGATCAAATTCGATGGTTTCCAATGCCACAAACACTATTGACCAAATTATCAAGGAATTGAAAAAATCAAACACGAAGTTGACTAAACAAAACATGAGTGAGTTGTCCCAAAACATATACTTCGAAAACTCGGACTACAAGCTTCAAATCGAAAACTTATCACACAACGATTCAGAAGACAATCTTTTGAAGTATGTGGAAATCGGATCACCAATTGTTGTTGAGTGGCAATGTCCAGAGAACCACAGTACCAAGGATTGGGTTGGGTTGTATAAGATCGTGCAAACTTCATATTCCCGTTACAAGACACTTATCAGTTCGAACAATCGCTGGTTTTGGGTCGACCAAAAGACATCAAGTGGAACTTTGACTTTTGAGAAGGACAAGTTATTCTGGGAAGAAGGGATTTATGAGTTTAGATACCATTTAGACGGCAAACATGATGTTGCATACATTTCAGAACCATTTGAAGTCAAGTGTCCAAAGATTAATGTTCCATCATCTACAGAAGAAATCATAGCATTTGCCAAAGTATTGAAAGCTATGATATTTGACAAAGTGGTACAAGTTGACGATATTAATTCACCAATCAACGAAGTTGTTGAAGCGTCTAACAATATATTAGACACCTACAAGAAGCTCGCCAACGTTATTACATGTGCTACAAATATCAAGATCTCAAGCAAGATATTCTTATACACAGACAATGCTGACTTAACTATTCTCAAGTTAGCATCCAAACTCGTTCACCTGAAGAAAGTGCTTGACGAGTTATCGTCAGAACATTACGACGAAGACAAAAAAAATCAATAGATTAATTTGTATATATCTAGAATCATTATATGTCATTGACTAAGAAACTATTGATGTTTGCTCTTATGTTTCTTGATGCTTCGTTACACTTACCAATCAACTCAGTAACGTTGTCGGTATCACCTTCGACCCAAAGACCGACGATTTCGTCGTTCTTCAAATTCATGAAACTGGTAAGGCACTCAGACCCTCCCGCCACAGCATGACCACTTGTAACCATGTCCTTGACTTCTATGCCTGCATCCACCAATGCGAGTGAGCTGCAGTTAACTATAATATTAATAAGCTCAAGCAACGATGCTTTGTTGTCTAAAACAGTTATTTGTAAGTCTATAGTAGACTTTGGGTATTTGGAAAGAATAATAGACGGTAAAAGTGCTGTCTCTATGTATGACGAGATTTTTTGTTCGATAATCGTCAAACCAGTACGGCCATTAGGGTTGAACTCCACCGCTGTGTCACTGAAAATTTGCTCGTTTGGCTGCTTGAGATGTGGGATGAACTTCACCTCCACGGAGAACGACGCTTGGTCTACAAACGCTCCTCTAATCGGACGTGGTCCAAAAACTGACGCTTCAATAATGGAACTGTTCTGTTCAATGTACGCCAGGCCATTAGCGTTTGTGACAAAACCTCGTTTGAGAAACATCTTGTCATTGTCATCATCCACTTCCATGTCACGCGTACCACTAGACAATGGGAGCTTAGCATCGAGCGGGCCCAATATCCGTCTTCTGTCAACAGTGTTCATGAGATGAGATGCGAACCCAAAAATTAAAAAAGTATAGATCTTACTTGAATTTATTAAATATCATCACTGCGTGAAAGGGTCTAAGTAACTTAAGGCGCCCACGTCATTGAAGTTGAGGTCCATATCACTGAGACTTAAGTTTCTGTAGTCTGTAGGATTAGTTGTCCCGTTTACATCTTCAGTGCCTCTGTTCAATTTTGTGAGGAAAGCAGCATTTTGTGGATCTTGTCCATTCTTTTCCAACATGTATGGTGGTAATATTCGTCCAAAGATCTGCGTGTCGAGCATGTCCATCATTCCTGGTACGTACTCAACATCTTCAGACACCTCAGACTTGGAAACAGTGTTGGAAAGGTTTGTAGACTGTTTATCTTGGAACCCACTGACACTAGGTGTTTGCTGCATACTATAGTTCTTTTTGATAGGATATGCACTAAACGACTGTGGTTCGTCTGTAGCCATCTGGTCGGAGTTGTTCTCAAAATCATGAGGGGCTTCTTCAGATTTAACTGACTGTACAATAGGTTCAGTAGGGAATTGTTCACCATTATTTGTGTCGTCAGCTCCTTTAGACAAGTTGCTATCATAGAAATTGATTGTATCAAAGGTGGAAATAGTGGAGTTGAGTTGAGCTTTGTCGATTCTTTGAATGTTGGCTTGTGCTAATAATGGACTTATCTCCTTAGATGTGTCAGCAGTCCTTCTATTCAATTGTTCGAAAAGATTGTTCAAGATCTTGTAAATCCTCAAAGAAGCATTGGAATTAGACTTTAAACAATCGAGAACTCTTTTACCAATTTCGATATCTTTCTTAATTTTGTCAATATCCAAATCATCATCGAAAAACACTCCCACATAATTGGCACCGCTAGCTCCACCATTATTATGCACAAAATGGAAGTAGTAAATTAAACAGGCAATGGAGAAGAAAATAGTATACATGGAGAACCAGTAAGTTCCAACGAGGAGGTTTTGATCAATCATCTTGTTTGCTAACTTTACCACGAGTCTAGCCACTTTGATACAATTTCTGCCTCTAATCAATGATCTAGGGTCAGAAGCTTTTGATTGATTACCATGACTGATGAAATGAATGAATGGACGATACAACATGATTTGACAATTTAAAAACGCTAAGTGAAGGTAGTAATTTGCAAGTACAAATTTCTCTGGAATATGTTTTGTGGAATTCGGGTCTGATGGATCAGAAGGTTTGAGTTCACGAGGAAGATTTTGAAGCCATTGTTTTAATTCTAATTCAAGTGCCGTAACTTTACTGTGCATATGATTAGGCGTTATTTGCGGTTCATCGGGGTTCTTTTTAACTTTGATAGGGTAAAGTTCTCTGACAATATGTGATATAATGATCATCAATTTCGTGTGGTGATTGGCACAAGCAGCTGATGATAATCTTCCTTGTTGTGCAGCTGTATTGAAACCTTCATAAGTGATATTTTCATCATCAAGTTCTTCAGGGAAACTTTGGTCAAACTCATCATCCGAGAGTGATTGTGGTAATCCTAACAACGAGTTGATGTAGATATCCATTTTATAGATTGTATAAAACAATCTTTTTCTTGTATCAACTTCTATAGGGTCCAATTTCCTTCTGGTGTCTTGGAAAATTGATAAATTTCTATGGAGACCCTCTTTAAGAGCACTTCTTAAAGCAATTCCAATATATGAGTAACAGGTGGATAACCGTGCAGAGCACTGTAAATAAATAATCATCATAACGATGGTTTGAATTGACACGATATCACCTACATTGGTGATGTCAATCAATTTACGAGCTTCAAGAAAATACTTGAACCCGTCGTCTTCAAGAGTTTCATTGCTAGGGGAATTTGCAGTTGTAGATCTGGAGAAAAGAGATCCGCATGCAAGCACAGAGTATAGAAATGGTAAGAATTTCTGTTGTCTGTCAGTATAGTTTATAGGATCGAGCGAAAACAACAACTCTATTTCCTCTAACAATGAAGGTCTATGATAAAATCGAAAGAGCACGCAAGCTTTGTTCCAAGTAACGTACACTAATTGAAGAGTAACTTCTTTGGGTGGGAGGTCGATCTTGATTTCTCCACCCATAGAGATATCTTCAGATGAAATCGAAGACGGTCTTGGTGAAGTTAGTGGCGTTAAGCTATCAGTGTACATCTCTCTTATATCATTTAGCGAAGCGTTGCCGGCGTTTTTGTGTTGGAGGTAATGAACCACTTTCTGAAATTTATCAAAATCAAAGTTTAAAGGCTTGTCATCGAGGACATTAACTTTGAGTTTGGGGAACAAAGTGTCCATTATATTCTGGAACATGACAAGGGCATTTGCATTCTTTTGGGCATCATTTGAGGCGGTTGGAGATTTTTGGATCAAAGTGCCTTTCATGTTTGCTGGCAAAACCGGAAAAGATGGTGTAGGTATTCCACTATTCTTCTTATTTCTTATATTCGGTTGATCATAAGTACAGTTGTACGAATAAACTGTACAATGTATACAAGGTTGCTTACCATCACATTTAACTTTTTTTGAACGACAAGTGTCACAAGCTCTTGTGACTCTACGACGTTTTTGTTCTGTGGGTCGATCAGGTTTGGGGTTCATCATTTGATGAATAAAAATATAATTAAACGGTGATTATTGAAAAGAATTAACTGATAGTGTGGAGGGAATTGTGCGTAAAAGTAAAACAGTGACACCGGCTCCGGGGTGGAAATACCGCGAGGCGGCTTAAAATGGTAAAAACTACTACCAGCCTCACTTTAGGCGCCTTAACGAATACATTGCTGCGTGGTACAACGAACAATTTTTTGCAATCAGGCCAAATCAGTAAAATTAAATTGCATTTTAGTTTGATTGTCTATTGATTCAGTATAAACATGAGAGTGTGATTAAGATTCAATTGAATTAAAGTTTGAAACACTGATCAAAAGGGGTTCATAAATCATTAACTGGAACTTAAATTTTTAGTGGTTTCTCTAAAAGGTGTCCCATTCTTTCGATTTTTGTACTTAAATATCCTTCGATTTCTTTAGATTTTATACCGTTTTTAGATCTCCATGCTAATGGAATCATTGGAACTCTTTCTGTCACTTTGATTTCTTGATTTTTACCTTCAACTGCTACAATCTTATCGGGATTATTAGTAAGAAGTTTGATATCCACCAATCCCAAGTCTAAGAGTATAGCTGTTGCTAAGGAGAATGATCTGGCATCTGCAGGATGTCTTAAAATTAAATTAGCTTGAACTGTGTCAGCACCAAGATCTTGTAAATTGTATGCTTTCAATTTTTCACCTAATCCAATACCTCTTCCTTCTTGTCTTAAATACACCAAACATCCGTGACCTGCTTCTCCCATTAATCTACCTGCTTCATCAAATTGTTCACCACAATCACAACGAGCTGACCATGCAGTTTCCCCGGTATAACATTCGGAGTGAACACGCACAAGCACCAGATCAGTGAATGATGTGGTTGGTTCTCTTATGAACATCCCATTATCGTCAAATTTCAACTGCTTATTAGTGATCTTATCGATGTCAGCATCTGTTCTTCCAGGGAATAATTTTCCTATGTAAGCACCTCTTGTCATTCTGTCCTGTTGTGTTTCATTTGGTCTTTGTTGGTAGAGAGTCTTTGAGCGAATATCCTCACCAAAGACTATGGCGAGATGTTCTTTGTTGTCAACATTATTTTCGTACAAGTGTAGAAAGATCTCTGGTCCATTTGTAGTGGGGATTCTTGCTCTCGCTATGCATTTAACTATAGGGAGAGTGTCAGGCAATGGGAGTGATTTCCTTAATTCATTTGATGGTTGTGGTGGTAGTTTGAGTTCTGATTCTAATATTGATGGCGTTAGAGCCGGTGATATCAAAGGCATGTTATCGAAATCTATTTGATTGTGAGTTGCAACGGGAACCATTGTTGATTTTTGAGAATCAGATTCATTTTTATCTGATGCTGAATTATGGATCATTTGTAAGACTGAGTAAAAATTACAATTCAATTACAATTAAAACGTCAAATCGCATAATCAAATCTCAAGTCAGTACTCATTTAGTTTCTCAATTTAAATGTTTAGAACTTCAGTGAGAAGATTGAGCTTTTTCGGCTGGGGGCGTCGTACCATTTATCCTCCATCAGTTGTTACAACTAACAACCGACTTTTCCCAAACTATATTGTCAATCAACAAGAATTGCTGAACTTGTTACTATTCAAGCCTCCATTATTGCTACATTTCACCGTACAAGCTGACCCCACCTACAACCAATTTACTCAGACTTTGTTTGACACCATAGCAGACAACACCAAGTACCCACTTGATAGTGCCCGTTACCCTGTCAATTTAGCCAATATCACATGTGACGAGCCGGGTGCAAAAGAGTTGATGCTCACTTATGGCGTCAACAAATTGCCTAGTCTAGTGCTACTCAAGAAACAGCAGCCTGTAGACAAGTTTGTTGTGGGTGAAGGTGACTTGAAAGAGTGGTTAAAACTCAGCATCCCTTCGGAATAATCAGTTCAGTTCAATTCTATTCATTGGTTTCATACAACATTTTATTGAGCAATTTTGCTCCTAACGTTTTAGTGTAATTTATGTACAAGTTCAGCAACTATCGTCATCCCATCCGTCTTTCCATCTCTGTTTCCACAAGTTGCAGTCGAATTTCGGCTTGCCGAGTTTGACATTGACAGCGTTGTGAGCGTCACACAACCACTTGCCAAACTTCTCCTGTGTTTCCACCACGGGCTCTTCCTTCTTGATGTACTCGTTGAAGTCCTTGGCACAGAACCAGCAAGGGTAAAATTGTCCAAAGAGCGAAATAAACTGTTTGAGGTTCTTCTGCTGAGACTCGTTGGGCTTCTCAGGGTAGGTGGCGGCGATGGAGTGTAGAAGTGTCCAGGAGGATCTACCGAGTTGTTCAACGTCGGGAGGACATTCCTTAGGCGGTGAACTGGTGGTGACAGCAGCAGCTGCGGCTATGGCGGTGGCACTTTTCTTCAGAGTTTTGCCAGTAACAGCTTGAAAGTCAAGTAACGTGTTACATGTACGGCAGCTGGAGTTAGTAATTATGGTCACTGGGTGTGTACATACGGTTTCCCATCCTTGTCGTAAACGATCTTCCGCCCTGATGGTCCAACTGGGTTGTTCTCCATTAGTAATAGTGAGAAGTGGAGCAAATTTGGGGCGCCGTTTAGCTGCAAAATGCAAACTTTGAAATTGCACAAAGAGCTTTATATCAACAGCAGCACATCGTAACAGGAACACATTGTCTTGCATTGAATGGGCACAATGTTGAGTTACAATTTTGTATCAGCCAATTTTTTAACTCATATTAATTTACATTATGCAATTTTTGCAATTGTTGCAAAATCTATACTGCTGACACTACAAATTTATTTGCTCTTGGTAATCTTACATTATGCTTGGACTATTTAATGAATAATTGAGAATATGCTTGCGGGCATGGGACGAGTTGAAGTGGTTTAGGGCAATCGAGAATAAATATCACCTCTTTTTGGTGCTTTATGAATGGTAAGCCCTTTCATGTTTCAAGCCAACCACCATGCTTATGCTAATCACACACTTTTGTGCTCTTCAATAAATAAGGTTCTTTGTCTGATGACTTCGTCACATAATTCACCGATTTCTGTAGTTTTGATACTAGCTCTTGCAGTGTAAAATTCAGATAAATCATACTTGATACCGTAATCTTGTTCGTATTCCCATGCTTGTTGGATCATTTCAAACTTATCGATATCTTTGACATAACGAGCCTCAATACACCTGATTTGTTCATAATCAAGCCATAACTCAACAAGTTCACCAGAAAACTTGTCGTTGAATGGCCTGATTATTTCACTCAAGTACTTGACAGTCTCGAATTCTCTTCTATGCTTTTCTTCCACAGTAACTCCACCAAAGGGTGTAATATCACCAACTAATGCCTCTGCTATATCATGCACAATAGCTATTCTGACACATTTACCGACATCAAGATCATCTCTTGGAACTATCATTGACAATACAGACATTCTGTACATGTGATCAGCAATAGACTCGACCTTATCAACTGGAACCTTCCTATCAACCCAACCAGTTCTCTTTTGTGTTTTTAAGAGTCTCACAATTTGAATGAATGCTAAAGTATAATTAATTCTGTTGTTTGATCCAGGAACCAAAAGCTTCATGATATGATCAGGCACATGATCTTGTGGTTTCCATTCGTTAGTCATGATGAAAAATGAGTCTTACAACTAAAATCAAAACATCATCGCACAATTTTGTGTTTCGAACAACACTACAAAAAATCTTTAGGTCTTCATGTACTATTTATTATGTATACAATTAGGCGACTAATTCAACGACACCACCAACGGCTCTGATTTTTTCTTCAGCCAATTTAGAAACGAATCTAGCCTTGACAATGACTGGGACTTCTGGTAATCTACCTTTACCCAAAACTTTACCGTAACCGTGAGCTAAAGTGTCAATAACTGGAGCAGAAGAAGCAGAAGAAGATTTTAAGAATTGTTCCTTCTTGTCTTCATCAACTAAAGTCCATAATTTGTCCAAGTTGATTTCTGGTCTCCAGAAGTGACCTTGTTGCTTGTGGAAGTATCTCATACCAACCTTACCGAAGTAACCAGGGTGATATTTATCCATGTTGATTCTGTGGTGATGTTGACCACCGGCCTTACCTCTACCACCGGGATGCTTTCTGTGCTTACCGATTCTACCTTTACCGGCTATTTGTTAGTAAAAACTTGATAATTCCCTAGACTGAACACTGATCAATTGTGTTGATATTTTTGTTGATTTTGTTGAGTGATGACGATGGTTTATTCAATGATGATTATCTCGAGACTCAGTTAACCAAACTTCGTGGCGATTTCAATAGTGTGATCAGTCAGGTCCAGTCTGATGCAGTGATTCATTACATACCTGAAACGTGTCCTCTGTGCTTTCTGGTCTTAGTTAATCTAGTAGGCATTTTAATTAATGGAACTTCAACCTAATGAAAAAATTAATTTTTTCAATTTGTGAGAATTGGTTGAGTGAACAATCACAAAAACGATTTTCAATATTAGTGAGATATCAGGGTTGAAACCCTATGGCCGCGCACATGATCCATTTATTTTATTGTTAACTGGTTGAACTATTGTAGATTCCAAACTCCTGCATAAGATTTCATGCCTTTGGTTTCAGGTACTTTGGCCTTAACAAACCAAAAACTCAAACAGCACATCGCCGTAAAGATAAAATAAACTCCACCTCCAAGCCATGAGCTCTTCAAAATTGGGAACAAGAATCCCACAATAAATGTGGCTAACCAGTTCATTGTAGTGCCCCAAGCTTGCGCTGATGCTTTAGCCTTGGGCTGAGTAACTTCTGAAACAAGTAAAAATGGTATAGGACCAAGGCCAATAGCGAAGAACGTGATGTAAGTGAACGTGCCTGTGATACTCAATAATGAGTTCTGCCAAATTATACCGAATCCCATAAGCACAGTTGATAGTCCCATAACTGAAACTGATGAAAGTAGCAAAGGTTTACGACCGACTTTGTCAATCAACGTCGAAGCGAAAAAGGTAACCACCACATTGACGACAGATATCAAACAATTTATGAAGATGGCATGGTTGGGGAATATAGAAACAAGTACAGAAACCCCATAAAAGATGATTGAGTTGATACCACAAAATTGTTGCAAAATTAAAATCCCCGTTGCCACAGTCTTTGAATTGTTGAATTCTGGTGATTTCAAATACGTTTCGAGTCCAATTGCCGCTGGACTAGTATTACCATTACCTTCCTCCATCAGTGAAATGTTATCTTCAACTAAAGGCTGTTCTTCTGAATCTGAGCGCCAACTGTTGACTTCGTTTCTTGAGTCTGCATATGCACCACCTCTGAGTCCATGTAACAGTTTGAATGCTTCCAAAGAACGATCATTGTTAAACAACCAAACTGGTGATTCCTCAACGTATACAAGAACCAACAAAAGGTTAGCCAAAGCAATAGCTGCACCCATAAACAAGAGGTACCTCCAGTAGTTATTTGATGCCCACACTAATGAAAGCAATTGAGTAAATAAAATCCCAATGTTGATGGAGAATTGATTCATGGTGCCTAATTGTCCCTTTTTAGATGGTGGTGAAATTTCATTGATGAAAATTGGTGTAACAACCAAAGCAGTGCCTGCACCTAAACCAGCAATAAATCTTCCCAGTAACAACGCAAAGTATGAGTTGCTAATACCATTCAATGTTGAGCCAATAAAGTAAACCACACAATGAAATAATGACGCTCTCTTCCTACCGATTTTATCAGCAAGTGTCCCACCATAAAATGACCCAATTAGCCCACCAATACTGAAGATCGATGTAACAAGTCCAACTTGTTCATTAGTCATGGGGATACATTTTTCGAAACCATGACTGCCAAACCACGAGTGAGAGTACGGGGTAGAGTCAGGTCTCGACACCCTGCATGAAATAATTGACTCCGGTGAGTTCAATTCTGCCATATGATACCCGAACTGCAATGATCCGAGACATATTATCGCCACGGTACTGAGGAGCCGAAACGTGAAAGAGTCCTTAGCCATTTTTGGATAAGCAAATGCCAGTTTGCGATTTTGGTAATGTTTAGATACAGGATTGATAGCTGCAAAAAAGTTAACCACTCATAGTATTGGTAGAAAATTACCAATGATCATCATGGGGATACCAAAAACGTCTCTTTTAAGAGTCCAAATACACCCAGTTCTGATTTTTGTATCCTTTTTAGGAGTCAACAAAGTACATTCTGTCATGGTTGCTCCTAAGAAATCACCAAAAGCGATTCTGGAAAAAAGCTGAAAGTATTCCACAACTGATTTATCATCAAGTAGTTCCACTATAAATGTTTTCTTCTGTGATAGGAGCTCTTCTTTGGTCCAGCCGGTGAGAATACAGAACTCGTTTCCTACGTATGCAATTTCCCCAGTTCTTCTCCACACTATAGTAGGGGTCCCGCTAACTTTGATGAAGTTATCGTATGTTAGTAGTGTTCTTTGGAAACACTGTTCCATGAATATAAGATCATGCTCTTTGAGTGAATTAGTGCAAGCAATAAATGATGGTCTGTAGATAGCCATGGACTCTGCCATCTTCACCAACATCTCTTTAGGAAATCTGCTTCGAAGGTATGCAATGAGTGAATGATAACCTGGAGTGTATGAATATGGTTTATTGACCTTTTCGTAGATCTCTTCAGGTTCTTTGAAGTAATGCCTGAGATCACTTTGTGGGTTGACAATTCTTGTGTAATGGGAATCTTCCGGGAGTATACCAATGGCAAATGAGAGGTTCAGTTTGGAATTGCGTTCATAGTATGCAGACGGATCATTCTCTTTTAGTGCTTCAATTGCCAGTAGAACATCTGGAAACATCGATGCCGTTTCATTATCTTGACCTAGAAAGTATTGATTGATAGCTTCATCACAAAGGGGGTACTTATCATAGACCTTTTCATTCAATGGTGAGTTGGCGTGTCGAGACTTGCGCCTCACATCATTACTGAGTAGAAATGCTTCATTGATAGCAGAATTGGGCGACTTCTCAGAGAACAAAGAAGTTGGATTACCAAGATTATGCGGAGAAAGCTCAGGTGAAATGTTGACAGAGCCCGGGGTGTTCTCGTTGGATGTGGAAAGCATGAAACTGTCCTGAATGATATTGGACAAGGTAGAGTACTCCATATCAGCAGCCAGTGAGAGGAAGTTGGTCTTTCTGTATTGCCTTTGTGGCTGATGCTGTTGTTGTTGTTGTTGTTGTTGTTGTTGTTGCTGTTGTTGTTGTTGTTGAAGCTGTTGCTGTGGTTGCTGTAGCTGATGCTGTGGTTGTGTTGACATCGGCGTTTCGTGCGGTACATGGTGGAAATCATTGTTGAACAGCGCTGTCGGGAAGAGATAATTCTCTTTAGACGGCATCAAAGGCATCGTTGCACTCCGGGATAGTTGTGTTTCAGGGATCAAAGGTTTTTGGATGGTGTTGACGCTCATTGAAGATGCCATTTGTGGCTGACGCAAAACGTCTACTGGGATGTCTGCCATGTACTTTTTCTTCTTCCGTGGAGCGTCTTCACACGAATCAGCCAAATCACGCTGAATGCACCGTTTGCATGGTCTGCCAGAATCACATGTCATGTGTGAACGGTGACAGTGATTGCATGCTCTTGAAGTTTTCTTGCGTTTGGGCTTATCACCATGCGATTCTTGCACGGGGCCAAGTGACATGGTGGTAGTTGAACTTGGTGAGAAGGTGAATGCTGGTCCTGTGGGTGACAAGCAACGTCTTTCTCAAATTGCTAAAGTTCAGCGGTGTCTGTACTAGAGAATTCGCAGTATGATCGCGCTACTGATCGGAGTTTAGCCGATCCGAGTGGCTTACTAAGGCTGCGACAACGGCCATGACAGCACAAGTATCGTGTGACAGTTGACTACGATCTACGAGGACATTTGAATTTGTGGACCAATGGGGTCCTGGGCGCACTGTAATCCGGTTGGAAGTTGAATCAGTTCCGGTTGTTGAAGCACGCTGCGAACATTTGTGACTCACTACAGTTAGTTGTTTCTCTTACAGCACCAAAGTGTTCTACAGCATCCTAACAAGCTTCTTTGCATAAACCACTTCTCTGCATATTCATAACAATGTGGAAACAGCTCAAAGGGCTTGCATCCATTGGGTCACATGACCCATCAAAACGAATTTTCTCATTGAGCTTGAGAAATTATTCACTAATGTCTTCAACCAAATGGTCACTCGCCGATATCCCATCGGCTCAAGATTCCCAATTCGCTGAGTTATCCAACGAGAGTAAAGCGTTGGCCTCCCAATACACCACATTAGCTTCTCGCTTAGACGAGCCTGCTTCTCTTGTGGCTTTGAACGATGCCTTAAGATCATCGACCTATGTCACTGGTAACACCGCCGCCAAAGCCGACTTAACAGTGTTTGCTGAAGTTTACCCATTAGCATCCAAGTGGACTTCTCTCGAAGACGTTGCTGCCCACAGACATATTTTAAGATGGGTCGATTTAATTCAGAACACCTTAGTTGAAGTACCACAGAAAATCAATGTTGATTTGAGTGTTGAACTCCCTCGTGAAGTAAAGGAAAAGAAGAAGAAGGAAGACAAGAAAGAAGCTGCTGCACCAAAAGAGGCTGCCCCAGCTAAAAAAGCTGAAGGTAAACCACCGGTCAAAGAGTTAAGCGAAGAAGAAAAGAAACAAAGAGCTGAAGCAGCTAAAGCAAAGAAAGCCGCCAAAGCTAAGGCTAATGCTGAAAAGCAAGCTGCTGCTGCTAAAGCTGCTGGGCCACCAACTCCTGCTATGATTGACTTAAGAGTTGGTTTCATTCAAAAAGCTGTCAAGCATGAAAACGCTGACTCCTTGTATGTATCCACCATTGATGTTGGTGACAAGGAAGGTCCAAGAACCATTTGTTCTGGTTTAGTGAAACATGTTCCTCTCGAAGACATGCAAGAGAGATACGTTGTTGTGGTGGCTAACCTTAAACCAGTAACCATGAGAGGAGTTAAATCTTGCGGAATGGTGTTGTGTGCTGCAGACGAGACTACCGTTGAATTTGTCAACCCTCCAGCTGGATCCAAGGCTGGTGACAAGCTTTTCTTCGAAGGTTTCAACGGTGAACCAGAAGCAGTGTTGAACCCTAAGAAGAAGATCTGGGAAGCGGTCCAACAATATTTCAGCACCGACAAAGATTTACAAGTTACTTACACTGAAGAAGGTAAGGAACCTAAACGTTTGGTCAATGAGAGAGGCGAGTTGTGTAAAGTTTCAACTCTCGTTTCTGCTGATGTACGTTAATAGAAATGAAAATAATTAAATCGTTCGCATCGCAACTATGAAGCTCATCTCCCAGAAGTTTGAGAAGGACAAGAGTGGTTACACTACCCTTGTGCCTCAAGACAAAGAAGATTTATGGCAGTTGTACAATTTAGTGCAGAAAGGTGACGAAGTAAAATTGCCCACGTTTCGTAACATCAAAGCTGGGGACAAAAAAGATAAGAGCAAAAGTGAGAGGAGACTTGTGACTCTCAAGATAAACGTTGAAGATGTTGAGTACACGCCGTCAGATGAAGTCATGCGGATAAGAGGTAAAACAGTGGAAGCAAACGAGTATGTGTCAATGCAGAGTTACCACACAGCTGAAGTCCAGTTCGGTAAGCTGTTCACTTTATACAAGAACGACTGGGATGAAATAAGTTATGGCATTGTTGTCAAGGCATGTTCTATTGATGAGAAGGCAGAGGTAGGAGCCATTGTCATGGAAGAAGGCGTGGCTCATCTCTGTTTAATCACAGACAATTTGACAGTGTTGCGTAACAAGATTGAAAAGAGTATACCCAAGAAGAAAAGAGGTGATAACGGTGGCAGCAACCACGACAAGGCCTTAGATAAGTTCTACGACATGTGCATCCACACAATGATAAGAAACTTCGATTTAGATAAGTTGAAAGCTGTGATATTAGCATCCCCAGGTTTTACAGCACTGACTTTATTGCAAAAAATCCAAGCCTATGCCGCTAAGAACGACGACAAAACTATATTCAAGAACAAACTGAAGTTCTTAGTGGCTCACTCATCAACAGGTTACCTCCAAGGATTGGAAGAAGTGCTCAAGGATCCTGCTACCCAAAAACAATTGAGCAACACCAAGTTCGCTCGTGAAGCGGCTATATTCGAGGAGTTTCAAACTGTACTCAATGAAGACGATGATAGAGCATGGTACGGTCCCTCAGAAGCTAACAAGGCCGTTGAACTTGGTGCTGTCAAGTACTTTATGATCACAGACACTCTTTTCAGAAGCGATGATATCGCTGTTAGGAAACACTACATCCGCCTTGCAGAGCAGGTCCGCAATTTAGGTGGCGAAGTACTCATTTTCTCCAGCATGCATGAATCTGGTGAACAACTAGACCAACTCACAGGTGTAGCAGTGCTACTTAAGTATCCAGTACCCGACCTTGACGAAGAGGATGAATAAATATTACTCAAGTACAGACTCAAATCGAGGATTCTTGATCCCCAAGTTGTCCAAGTACCAGATCTTCCCACCACGTACCCAGATCATCATGTCTTGAGCGAACCCAAGACTTAACCCAAACATTGCCCCTCTTTTGGCATAGTTGATGGTCTGCACACGGCTGAGGTGCTTGTAGAGCCCGTACCCGTAAAAGAACACTGTGGACGACACAGTAGTAGTGAGGCAATCGATAGTGTCATTTCTTAATTTGTCAATGAGATACTCCAATCCGAAAAATGCCGTCACTGTGACGGAATACTTGGCTCCCTGTGCTATAGCCAGTTTGAGTCCACTGGTAATCATGACGTAGTTCTTCTTCTTGTGGTAGAAGTACCATCCACCAACATTCCGTGGGAGTCGATGTCCATTCTCTGTTAAGTACCGAAGTGCAGAGGTCTTGACACCGTCATAAAACCCAGAGAACGCTCCGACAGTGCCTCCGAGTACACCCACGACTTTCATTCGCTCCTCGGGATGGAGATGAAACCTTTCATTAGCACGAGCGTCCATGCGATGCGATGATATGATGAGAAGTGAGAATTCCCATTTCACCCAACTGCTCACTTGGTTCACACTCGTCAAGACTGGTCTCGACAGGCAATCATTGCTCAGTGACAACTCGCACATTTCGCAAACGAATCATCATGACATGAGAGCCTACTGTTACTCAATTGGTGGGCTTTCACTTAATGTTTATTGCACTTATTGATCCAAAATGGACTTGACAAACTCTACGTAGTCGACGTTACCGTCAGAGGTGACATTCACACCTTTCAATAATTCATCAACTTCTGAGTCACTGAGTTTCTCTCCAATTGATGTCAACACGTACCTCAATTCACCCACGCCAATGTATCCAGTTTGTTCTTTGTCGAATACTTGGAAACCCTTGATGTAGTCTTCAGGTAATCCCAATGGCTTGAACCCGTTGGGACGTTCGATGATGGTTTTGTACGTATCGAAGTCAAACTCAGAGCCTTTGATGGATTCTTGCAATTCAGCAATTTCAGCAAGAGTGGGGTTTTGTCCAACAGCACGCAACAAGTCACCCAAGTGCTCTACTGGGATCTTACCAGTACCTTTCTTATCGAAAAGGGCGAAGGCGTCTTTGTATGTTTTAGTGTTTTGAGACTGGAGTTAGTATTGGGTCTAAAATTGGGTTAAAAGAGCCCAAACTTCGCCACTGACTTTAAAATCAGCAAATAAAACCATAAAAGCAGTGTTGTGCCATTGGATGGGCTCCTTCTGTCGTTACAACGTACCATTATCAAGAACTAGATCAAAAAACTGAAACGTAAACAAAGCGCGCACCACCTTTTTCACTTTAGACAGATCTCCCCAGTACATGAAATCGTGATGAGTGGCCCAACCAACGTCATGGATATATCAGCGTATGTGCTGCCACAGAAACGACGAAAATTGGACTTTTTGGCTCCTTTTTCGCCAGGAAATATCTTCAGGATTCGGGTAACCAACTTCACAACCTATGATTACGCGGAATTCAAGCTTCTGCCTCTGCTTAACATGATCATTGGACCAAATGGCTCAGGTAAGAGTACTTTGGTTGCAGCTATATGCTTAGGGTTGGCAGGAAAAACTGAATTAATCAAGAGAAAGAACATAAAGACTATGATAAAGAGTGGTAAACGAGAAGCCATCGTAGAAGTCGCTCTTGTGAACGAGAATAAGCGCTTGGTGGTGATAGAGAGAACCATCAACGAAAAATCTACCTGGAAAATTGATGGAAAGGCGTCTAACGAGAAGGCAGTTAAAGATATATGCTCAGCTCTCAATATTCAGCTTGACAACTTGTGTCACTTCCTCCCACAGGAGAGAGTTGCAGAATTTGCAGGTATGTCACCTGAAAAATTGCTTCTCGAAACGGAGAAAACACTCGCTTCAGGTGATTTGTACAATATGCATCAGGATTTGGTGTCTCTTGACGAGAAAAGAGAGTCCGTCAAAGAGACTTTATCCAAAAGTGAAGAGAGACTAGAGAAGCTTGAAACTGAGAAAGAGAAGCTTGAGAAGGAAGTGGAAAGATTTCATCAATATCATCAAAAAGCTCGTGAGCTTGAAAATCATAAGTTTCTCTTGCCATTTGCCATACTTGAAGATGAAAAACATAAGAAGGCCGATTTGAAGCACAAACGTGATACTGCCAAGAGAAGACTTCAAGAATTCAATGCCTCAGCAGACCCTTTGAGGAACCAGTTGACACAAGCAAAAAAAGACTTGGAAATTCAATCAAAACGTGAGGAAGACTTGAATAATGACAACAGGGAATTGAAAGATGATTACCATGAGGCCCAGGATCTGTCCAAGAAAGTTTATGAAGAGATTCAGAAACTCTCCATCACCCTTGAAGATCGAAAGTCTTCCACGTCCCGAAAAGAAAAGGAACTTGCTAGACTTGACGATGAAATCAACGAATTAATTGATACTTGTAACCAGATACCTGATATCGATGAGCCTCATCTATCTGAACTAAAGAGCCAAAGGAACAGTTACCACGACGAAATTAATGAAGTTGCATCTTCCCTAGAGGAAGTCGGTAGTGAGATAAGAACATTAGAAAGGAAATCAGATGACTTGAGGAGGAGAATAGAGGGAGAAGAAAAGAGTTTGTCGGGTAATGATCGTTTAGCTATTCTTTTGTCAAATCAAAGGAATCAGAATATCCTCCTTAAAAATACCTATGACACCCACATCTCATTGAGGAAAGACACAAGATTCAAAGGTCAATATTATGAATGTCCTGCCGTTTCTTGCCAAGTAACTGATCAAAAGTTCAGTAGATTTATTGAGAGAAGTATCGGAAACAACACCTTGATGTCCATTACATTGACATCCAAAGAATTGCTTAAAGAAATGAGACAACACTCCATTCTCCAGAAGATCAATTCACCCGTTAGAGTTGTTACACAAACAGCACCAAACAGCCCTTGCTCCAAAGAGGAATTGATGCGATATGGATTTGAAGGTTATTTAAGTGATTACATAGATGGTCCTAAACAAGTGTTGAATATGCTCAATTCAGTCGCCAAATTAAACCTCATTCCAGTTTCATCTCGTCCTTTATCCCAACAACAACTTTCAACTCTTCTAAATCCTACAAATGGACGCAGATTGAGCTTCATGAAATTCGTGGCAGGAGATGAGTTGTTTACTATTTACCGGTCTAAATATGGTACTCAGCAGTATATGTATAATACTGAAAAAGTGCCTGATGCTAGATTCCTCGCTAGAACTGGATTGTCAGAAGAAGCAAAAGAGAGTATAAGAGGTCGTATAAACTTGTTGAAAGCTGAAAAGAAGCAAAATGAGAATCATCATTCCACTCAGGTGAGTAAGCTCAATGCTATGCAAGCACAGAAGGCAGATATTACGCTGCGGATGGACGAAATAGTTAAAGAACTACACGATCTTCAATCACAGAAGAAGGAGAAGGACAAGAAGAATAATATGATTCAAGTCAAGAGAAGAAGACAACATCAGCTCAGACAAGAAATGCTGGAAACCAATCAAACAGCTATTAAACTGGTACAAAACAAGATCATGGAGAAACATTTGCAGCTAGCAAAGAATATGAAGGAGGTTTCAGATTGTTTGGACAAATTATCGAAGCTCAAATTTGAACAGAATCATCATCATGTTCTTACCATTCAGACTGAGAACAAGATAAGGACTCTAGAAAACCTTATTGAGGAGTTTGATCAGTACAAGATCAATCTTGAGAAAGCTTTTTTGGATGCTCAAGAGCGTTACAAGGCCATGTCAAACAAAGAAGTATCAAGTCAGATAAAGGCTCAGAGAGAGAAGTACGCTGAGGGCCAGGAGCAAGAGATTGCTGATTTAGCAAGCGAGTACCTCCAGAAAAAGATCCTTACACAACTGCATGTTGAAGATAGGATACACACGCTTGAACAAGAGCGTTCATTGATGTCTACAGCTGATTTTGCCTCTGTGAACAAACTCTCTAAAATCAAGGATGAAATTGATTTCGAAACCAAGCAGCTTCCCAGACTCGAGAGAGAAAAGACAAACTTTGATACGAGAATTACAGAGATTCGAAACAAGTGGGAGCCGGAGTTAACCCAATTGGTGTCAAAAATTTCTGCTTCATTCAGCAAGAGGTTTTCCTCAGTTGCTTCCGATGGACAAGTTGAGCTTGCGAGGAGCGAAAGATTCAAAGATTGGAGACTCCAGATTCTCGTGAAGTTCCGTGAAGATGCTGATCTCAAGATTCTAGATCGTCAATCACAATCAGGAGGTGAGAGAGCGGTATCAACGATTTTCTACGTTATGGCGTTACAAGGTCTTACCAATGCACCATTCAGAGTTGTTGACGAGATCAATCAAGGTATGGATCCCAAAAATGAACGTGCTGTTCACAAGTACTTGGTTCACACAGCATGTCTGAAATCGAAGTCCCAGTACTTTTTGGTAACACCCAAATTACTAACCGGTCTTTATTATCATAAGGATATGGTTGTTCACTGCATTTATACGGGTCCGTACATCGATCCTATGAACAAGAAAGCTGACGATTTCTTGGATTTCCGTAATCTTGTTACAGCTTAGTGTGAACAGTTTAAACAGTTTATGGCAAAGATGAATTGAGGAATTTAGCAGCAGCTTCGACTCGATTCTTACACGCTTCTTCTCCAAGCAAGTCTTGGATCACTTGCATCTTGAAACCTGGGATGGCAGCAGCAATAGCAAATCTGAAAGACTCATATATGCTTGCTTTCTTCAAGTCAGGAATGTCACTCTTTAGCCTTTTGTATAAGTCATTAGGATGAACTTCCAGAGATGGAACGATTGCATTCATGAGCTCTTTCACATGGAGTGGGTAACTGTCACGATCAATTGCACTGTAGTTAGGGTCTGTGAAAAGATAATAGTGTTTAGTGTATAAATCCTCGAGTGTGGTGACTCCAGGGGCCACCTCCTCGAACACTCTAGTTATGAATTGCTTATCGTAGACTTTACCGAATCTCTTCTCGAGGAGAGGTAGCTCCTGCTCTACCAATTGCTCTAGCTGAGTCTTGTCTTCTATCTTCCGTATTATGTGATGTCTGTTGAAGTTGTACAACTTGGACTCGTCAACTTTGGCGTTACCTTTTGTCAAGTTGTCTAGAGAGAACTTGTGGATCATTTGATCCATTGACATCACTTCAGTAGAGTGGACACCAGGATCTTTTCGTGGGGGAGACCAGCCAAAAAGAGCCACAAAGTTCACTAACGCTTCTGGTAGTATACCCCTGTCCTTCAAGGAGAGGATACCACTGTCGCCAGCCCTCTTGGATAATTTCTTATCGGAGAGCGTAGTCAATAATGGGATATGGACGAATTTAGGTGGTTCCCAGCCGAAAGCTCTATATAATGCCACATGTTTAGGAGTTGATGTGAGCCACTCTTCGCCTCTGATGACATGTGTGATGTTCATGAGGTGGTCATCAACTACGTTGGCGAAGTGATAAGTGGGCAATCCGTCCGACTTCATGAGCACTATATCGTCATAACGACGATCATGTTTGTTGTATTGGGGTTGGAGATTCAAGACGCCGTGAATGACGTCTTCAACAGGCTCGTATGACTCTGGGGAACGGAACCTGATGGTTCTTGAGGCTTCATTGGCGTTTTCATGGTCGTGATTATGGTCATTAAGACATTTTCTATCGTAAGTGACGTTAGTTGGTGGTTTGAGTTTCATGGCGGATTCTCTTAGATTATTGAGTCTCTCTTTGGAGCAATAGCAGTAGTAAGCATGGCCAGACGCTACCAATTGGTCTGCGTATTGTTTATAAATTTCCATACGCTCCAGCTGTTTGAAAGGTCCCTCGTCAAACTTGATTCCACACCATTTGAGAGAATCGAGGATATTCTGCTCGGCTCCAGGCACCAACCTCGTCTGATCTGTGTCTTCTATACGGAGTAAGAACTGACCACCGGTATTTTTAGCGAGTAAGTAGTTGTACAAAGCAGTTCTGAGCGACCCTAAATGAAGTACTCCCGTAGGCGAAGGAGCGAATCTTGTTCTAGCTGGTGACGTCGGGTGTAAGTGAGGTTTAAGGATCGACAGTCGTGAGCCCTTAAGTTTGACTTTAGACAACATTCGTGTCCAGACACTCTGATTCATTGTCAAATAAACCTTGAGATCTGAAAAACTCACAAAAAATTTTCAGGCATTTTTATTCATTTCATTTTAGCATTTTAGTTAGTCAAGTGTCAGTCACTTGATCATGTCATATTATAACGAAACTTCATATATCCAAACTGAAGCTACTAGACTTCAAATGATCAACATCATAAACAATAAATTTTATATCCACAAATCGTTTGACATCCAGTCAGACATGGAATTTTTGCCCTTGATTCCAGCCAACAACAGTCCAAAACCTCAATACGCAAGCCAGGAGTACTTTAGTCCCAACTACGCTGAAGTGTACAAGAATAGAAGCAGTGAAACACCAATGCAACAGTTCACGTCAACGAGACAAATGGCACCTCCAGGACTAGCAAGAGCTGATGAAAATGACTGGGTGGTCAGTCAGACCAACGACAAAGGGTGGTAGATTAGGCATGATATGATAATGTATAGGCTTGGGATGTTTTGTAGAGAACGAAAGATTTGGGTATTCAGTTGAGTTGCTAGTCATTTGGGGTCAAACTGCTACAGATTCAGCGAATTCGGAATCAAGGTGTGACACACAACGACTATCACGTCAACCGTGCTGTCAATACAGAGATGAAGTACATGATGTCAAGACCCTGAGTCATGTCAGACACCGAATAAGGCACAATATGGAGAAAAAAAAGGAAACCTTGTTGACAGAACCATTTGCTTGAGCGTTCCAGATGATTCTAGCAATTCTATCAGTGTTGGTCAATGGGATGATTTTACATGTGGTTTCCTAATTTGATTTGCAATGGTATAATCCGGGTAACTTTTTATCTCCCCCAATTGGTATAAGTAGAAACTTATGACCTCGCCATCCGAAACATGAAGAATCCTAACGAAGAAATAGTTGAATTGGGCCAGGCCCACGAAGATAGCAAGATTGATTCAATCAACGACAATGTCGAAGACCTCAAGAGAGTCGTCAAGCTGTTGACCCGAAACGTTTTTGATTACTCTAACGATCAATGGAACGAATGGTCTAACAAATCATGGAACTTTCCATTTGGAAGGCATTCCGATGACCCAGAGGCATCTGACTTGTTTGGGCGTTTGACATGGGAGTTCCCTCGATTCTACCAGAGTCACGATGACGATAGAATTGGGTTAGGGACTTTCACTGGGGGCAAGTTCCCATTTGGGCTTTATTCATGGAAGACGCCATCAGTAAGAGCATACAATGAGTGTATGACCAAGAAAGGAGAATCTTTATGGGACCTGAACGGGTACTGGCGGTGTTTATTCCCCAATGCTGAGTTCACTAACGAGCAATTAACATACAAGAAGCAGCATTACCCTGACACAGTCTTGACCAAAGAAGATTTTGAACAGGAGTTGAGTGCACAAGGCTTGCTGAGAGATGAGAAGAAGTACGATTTGGGGAAGAAGGGAATTTTCTTCAAGCAGTTTGAAGATTTAATGAACTGGAAAGCCATTATGTACGAGAATGTCAAGAGACAAAGACAACAAAGGCGTGCAGAACTTCGTGAAGAACTCCGTCAAAAGGAGAATCTAAGTGACAAAGACGTGGTGTCGTCACTGTTCCAGTCTTATGAGACATCGGACAATGACGAAACAGTGTATAAGGAAGTCAAGACTGAGTACTACGCCGATGGTACATCCAAGACCAAGACCATTACGAAGACCAAGCCTTTAGGCAGCAAGGATTGGACCAGTGTGGATGAGAGTGTCAGTGATGCCAAGCCAAAGAACGGTTGGTTCTGGAAGGATTAATGTAAATAGTTTAGCGTGTAGTTCAATTTTAATGATGATAACGGAATCGAAATGAGAATGCGAAACTTATGAATCCCTTGAACAAGATCATATTTCTATCTGCATTACTTGCAACTGGTATATTGTTGATCTTACTATCATGTGCATTGTATAACAATTGGTTACCTTTGTGGGTAATATTCATCTTCCTTTTAGCGCCATTGCCCAATATATTACTGAGCAGCATTGAGAGCCGCAATGACGACTTTCTCACCTTCAGCAACGACCATAACAACAATCCTACTCCATTACAGGAAGTCTGCAAGTACTTGACCGGATTATTGATTGTGTCGGGTATAGCGTTGCCATTAATTTTGTTCCACTGTCATCAGATTCAGTTGGGCTCACTCATCATGAGTGTGATTGGTGGGTTAATAGTTTACGTGGACATCATTATATTCATTTGGTTCTTCAGTGAAGAAGAGGAAGAGAATGATGACTTTAATTTTTAGAAATTTATTGCATACTTGATGATGTAGTTCTAAGTTTGTGTAAATCTAGTGTTCACAGCTTGTGTGTACACCACTAGTGGTCTAGTGACTGCTTTTAGCCGACAGTCTGGCTGTCGTGGCTGTCGTGGCACCACTGTCATGGCGTCATGGTCCTGAGTCAAACAAGCTGCACGCCTCCAATGATACCTTGCTGTCGCTCTAGTTTAGCACCACTAGTAGCAAAATCAATATCACTGTCAAAGTGATGATTGTAACCAAACTTCCATTCTCTTGTACTCGTGTTCTGAAATCACTCAACCTATTTGTCGTTCGAGTCAATTTAACATGAGCACCGTCTACACCTCTTTCTAGATCATTAAGCAAGATCAAATGGTTGTCGATCTCGTCATTTATATCCAATCCCATTCGTTTCTGCACTTTCACAGACTCATGCAAAGTGTCAAGATCGTTATCTTGCTGTGCTAACTGCTGCTGGTGCAGCGAGAATAATTGCTTATTATCCAAATTCTCTTCATCAGTGTACGGTTTGAAAGTCTTGGTGCCCATGAGTTCGTTTCTCATATCTGCCTCCGACCCTGCGTCTTCGAATCGCACCAGTTTGATGGTCTTTGACGGCAATGGCTTTAGACTGAAAGTGTATTCGTGGAGATCAACGAACTTATCGTCGCTTAGTTGAGCCACAAGAGTATCGTACTTCGATGCGAGCTTCTTGAGTGTGGCCGCCACATCGTCGTTGTGAGTGTCGTCGCTTATGAGATCATCTTGGATATAGTTGAGGGTCTTGAGGCACTTGGATACTTGGGATATAATGTCGTAATTGTCGTTTGTTGACGGATCAAGCTTGAGCACATTGACGAGCCGGTCACGTTCTTCTATTTGTGATTCAAGCAGCGACAAAGACGTGCGTAGCTTAAGAAATTGATTATCAATGCCAGTCATTAGTTGCGCAAAGGCTAGTGTTGTAAATGAGATAAAACATTGATATCACGTGGACAACGTTTTCCCAAAACGTATAAATTGCAAAAAACCTACAACGGCAACAAGTCGAATCGTTAATGTTTATTGTACAAGTGGTCATATGCTATTGCGTCAAGCCATTTCTGACAAATGGAATTTGCTGTCAAGTAGCTATTGGCGTTGACAGCGTTTTAAGTGGTTATGCATCGTTTTGGAACTGATTGTGAAAGTATTGTGAGGCACGCTATTTTCCACGTCATCGATAAACCGCTGTAGTTCATGGAATATTCGGTTATTCTCTTGTTGTAGCATGTCATGGACACAGTCGAGCACCATGCGACAGTTTTCCTGTCCCGATTCAATGGTGTTGATGGCACCGATAAAACCTTTATGGTTGAAATTTGGCGCTAGCGAATTGAAAGAGACCGTGACAGAACTAGGCGGACTGTCGAGACTAAGAGACTCAAAAGCCATCGAGTCATAGTCAGAATGACTCGTGGGAGACAACGGGGGCGTCTCAAAGCTCAGTAGCGCTAGTTCTTCGAGTTGGTCTAGGATCCTTTGAGTGCGTGGATTAGACATAACTGGACCAGCAAACCTTCATGCTTAAAAGCGAATCGCGTCGTCAAATTTGAGCACGGAATGGACCCACTTGGCAACACAGCCAGACCCTGTAAAATAAAATTTTTACACGACTCGCATGAATGTGGTGAACATCACAAGACAATACAATGATCGTCTCCGTGTGGGTAGTTGAGATGAGTTCACATTGGGAACTCTGACAACCGCTTTGATTCTCGTCATTTTTTTGTCCCCACAGAAACTATTTTAATTGATTTGGTGGAGAAACTGGCCAGCGTGTTCCTGTCAGCTGCGAGGACTGCATCAAATGAAACTTGTGTCAGTTTGGCATGTACTGAAATTTGTTTGTGGTGGTCAATTGTTTCGTGTTTCTAGAAACTTGTCAGAACCCATAAAGTTGTTCCTCACCGAAACTTCGCCAACAAGTTTCCTGGATTCAGTTTATGGGTCATTGGTCATTCGTCTCTGCCGCTGATCCAAATCACGAAGATTTCTTGCAATTCACACGTTACAGTTCCTTGCACCTCTTTCAGTTCGAACCTTTCATTAGACGTTGACAGTTGGTCAGATTTGCACTCGAATCGCCAGGATTTCTCGTTTTTGGTTGTGATAGCAAACTAGCGTAGGCAGCTGGTGCAATTGGACTGTCTCCATGACGACTTAGTGTTGAGCGGTTGGCTACGAGCTGTAGTAGCTGACTACAAACACCAGATGACTCAATTGCTTTTCGTTGACTCACTTACTTCTTGTTGGGCACGTTGGAGAATCGGGACTTTTCAATGATGAGCAGTGACGCACTCGAAGTATCTCACCATGCAAGTGAGTCATCAGCACAGACGTTACTGTTGGTGAAAAGTTTGGAGTCCTGATTAGGAAATGGCACTCAATTAGGTAATGGTTGATTGATTCGGGAACTCCGCGGGACTCCACTCTTTCAACTATATAGTTAGTCATTGACGCTGGAAGCGAGAAATGATTATGACAAAACCCGAGAAATCAATTTGCGTTTTTTGTGGATCGTCCTTTGGGAAGGATCCAGTTTATGGAGAAGAAGCTGCCGCTTTGGGGAAATTACTCGCTCAAAAATCCTATGGATTAGTTTACGGTGGAGGTTCAACTGGAGTTATGGGAGCTGTTGCTAAAGGGTGTGCCACCAACGGTGGTTATGTTCATGGGATCCTTCCTAAAGCTTTAGTTTCTCGTGAAAGAATTGAACACCTTGACAAAAACTCTTCCGATGCCCACAACGAGCTCTTGAAGAAATCGGTGGACAACCACAATGGTACAACTCCGATTCCTGACTCGTTGGAGTACGGTAAAACTACGCTTGTGGACGATATGCACACCAGAAAGAGGATGATGGGTGAGGAGTCTGACGCTTTCATTGCTTTACCTGGTGGTTATGGTACTCTTGAAGAATTAATGGAAGTGGTAACTTGGTTTCAATTGAATATTCACAAAAAACCAATCGTGGTGTTGAATACCAACGGGTTTTACGATAACTTCTTGAAGTTCGTCGAAGATGCCATCGATGTTGAGTTCGTCTCCAAAAAAAATGCTGGTATCATCAACGTGGCTAAAACTCCTCAAGAAGCTTTAGAAATTATCGAAAACTTTAAAATTGAGCTGGGTCAACAATACAACTTGAACTGGGCCTCCACTTGAGGTACTACTTGCATTTGTGCTCCAAAAATCTACAGTTTCGCTGAAAAATTGCTAAAGTTAGAGTTTTACTGTACTTGAGCTACTAAGTCTGCATGTGCTCTACTTAATTTACGTTTGGTGGTCACAGCTACTCTACCATAATCGCTCAATTAGTACGCTTCTATTAAATATCTATATACACCCAGCGTTAGTGCACCAATTCATCATTATCGTGAACATGAAACAAATCTTCAAATTCGTCTTCAGGAATTTCTATCTCCTTTAAAAGCCCAGTTGCAACATCGTACAACATCCCCCAAACTTCAATTTCACCATTTTTCAAAGCCATAGAAGCTGATGGATGCCTTTTCAAGGCCAACACTGAAGAAATAACATTCAATTCGGCTAATTTTGCTGCTTTCATTTTTGGATCATCATTGTACAGTTCTAACAATTTGACATTGGCTGCACGGATGTGTCTGATTGGATTAAGCCACAAGTCCAATACTCCACCAATTCTCTTGGATGAGAGTGAGGCCCAGATACCTCCACAGTCAGTGTGGCCACAAACTATGATTTTTTTCACTTTCAAGACATCGACTGCAAATTGAATCACACCCTGAGACGAAACGTCATTAGAGTTGATGATGTTTGCAATATTTCTGTGAGTGAAAATCTCTCCTGGTAAGGCAGCTAAACAACCTTCACCTGCTCGAGAATCCGAACAACCAATCCACAAAGTATGAGGTGATTGGCCCTTAGCGTTCAGGTCGAAAACCTGGTTGGTATGATTATGCTGAATGGAGTCAACAAAGAATTTGTTGTTGTTGAGATAGTCCTGTAAAGTTGATTCCTTAGATAAAGTGAATGGGAAATTTTCATTTTTAATATGATTATTCAATGGTTTTGGAGATGGTGGTTTTGGCAAGTCTGTTTGACCATCACCGTGCTCAAGTTGATACTTTAAAATGTTTTCCCTTCCCATTGTGTAAGTTGAATTACTTATGAAACGTTTTGTTAACAGCCTTTTCCACACTTTGACAGGTTGCCCAACTTCTGTGAGTGCTGGACCCTCGGCTAGTTGATGTTTCGTGGTTGTTGTTAAATTATTCAAAAAAACCAACTCGAAAATTGGTAGCTTCACAAATTTATTGTGGGCTGCAATGGGATTTACCGCCTTATATATGATGTTGATCACCTTGTAATAAAAAATTTCATCGTTGTATTTGTTGGCTAACGCAGAAACCTTAACGTCATCGGTTAAACTGCAAAAAAACCTTTCCCGATTGGGATTACAGTTTAAATCTCTTATCTGGGCTAGAGTGTAATTCGTCGTTTGTGCTACCATTAAATTCGCCACAGTTGGTCTACCGGTACATAATGCCCCGAACACCGAACCCCTCTCTTGCCCATTACTCAGTGGTATATTTCTCTGGCTGGGTTCTCTCCGTCACGTGACGATGACTCAAGTGTCGTAGTGATATCACCATCGCGACATATTATGTCACTTTACCTGTCCCACGCGTAATGACAACTGATGATCTTGAGTCCAACATCAGAAAACTTGTGAACTCGGACCATGACGCCGAGCAAGACCAATTCAACGCGTTGCCAGCCGATTCGAAACTCGAAAGACTCGAAAATTTGGTGAAAAAATCAAAAGTGTACTCTCAAATCATCGCTGAACAAATCGTTGCTAACACAAATGACAAGAAGCTGCAAAGAGCAACTAAAAGACAGAAAGTTGGCGTGCTTGAAATGTTGAGTAAGCCAAAATCCGAAACAGTACAACCTCGTGCTATAACCGGTGGTAAATTGAAAGATTATCAGCTCGATGGTCTCGAATGGCTTATAACTCTTTACGAGAACGGCCTTAACGGCATTTTAGCTGATGAAATGGGACTAGGGAAAACTTTACAGTGTATATCGTTTATTGCATTCCTCATGGAACAAGGAATCGCTGGTCCTTACTTGATCGTGGCACCGTTGTCTACTGTGGCCAATTGGGAACGGGAATTCACTCGTTTTGCACCCAAAATTAAAGTCACCAAATACATTGGCGCTAAACAAGATAGAGGGAACCTCAGCTTCAAGAACACAGATGTGGTGTTAACGTCTTATGAGCTCTCTATCAAGGATTTCCCAAGACTCCGTAAGGTGAATTGGCAATTTCTCATCATCGATGAGGGCCACAGACTTAAAAACATCGAGTGCCTTTTGATCCAAGTCCTCAAGAAACTCAATGTCTCCAATAGGCTCCTCATAACTGGTACGCCACTCCAGAATAATTTGAATGAGTTGTGGAGTTTACTCAACTTCATACTACCCGACATATTTCACGACCTTCATCTCTTTCAGCAGTGGTTCAACTTTGATGAATTGCTCGATATGAAAAATGACAGTAACGCAGAGGTTAACGAGTTCATTGAACGGAATATCCAAAGCAATTTAATAAAGAATTTGCATACTATTCTCAAACCATTCATCTTGCGGAGACTCAAAAAAGATGTCATAACCGATCTACCCCCAAAGAAAGAATATTTGATTCACCTCCCGTTAACAGACTACCAGAAGTATCTATATCAAGAAACTTTGAACGGGAACTTATCCAAGGGAATTTTAAATCTTTACTTCAAAGACTACTTGAAATTCAATTTGGGTGAGGCTGACGAAAAGAAAATAGACAATTTCCTTCAGAAGAAAGCCGAGGGAAAGTCTACCAGGGATAAGGTCTACAATGAGCTCTATGATGGTGTGTTACGTAACTTGAAACTATTGAAGTTGCAAAATATGGCTATGCAGTTAAGAAACATCTGCAACTCACCTTACATTTACTATGAGCCTTTCCCTATACAAGAAGAGCATCTCACTAGCAAGGACAAGCCGGTGGAAAATATGGAATCCACATTCATTAACGAACTCGTAAATAATTCTGCCAAGTTCAAAGTTCTTGATCAACTCCTCGACCAACTACTTCCCAATCACAAAGTTTTGGTTTTCTCCCAGTTCACCAAGACTCTAGATTTGTTGAGTGACTATTTGGATCACAAAGGAATCGGGCATTGTCGATTCGATGGATCCACGAGTCAAGAGGATCGAGAAGATGAGATTGGGGCTTTCAAGAAACCAGAGAAACTAGTGTTTCTCTTAAGCACCAGATCTGGTGGGTTGGGTATCAATTTGGTGGAGGCTGATACTGTGATTATATTTGACAATGACTGGAACCCACAAGTTGACCTTCAGGCTATAGACAGAAGTCATAGAATCGGGCAGACTAAGCCAGTTAAAATTTTTAGATTCTTGGTCAGAAATTCTATTGAAGAAATTTTGATTGTTAAGAACTACTCTAAGCGATTCCTTGAAAAAGTTATTATTCTGATGGGAGAGTTCAAATTCAGCAAACTTATAGAGAACAATCTTCAGAATTTCAACAAGGAATTCAGCAACTTGATAGAGATCTCCAAGAAGTTTGGATTCAATGGTGAAGCTGACGACTCGTTTAAGTTCAATTGGAATGACCCAAAATCAATTGAACCTTTATCGAAGAAAGAAATCAAAGAGTTGATGGACAGATCTGATAAGTGCTACAAGAACTACAACATCGACTATGCAAACATCTCGTTGTTCGAGACAATCAACAAGTTAGACGACGAGTAAATGTTCCTCATAATTCCTTATCATTACTATACACTCTAATTTACCACTCTAGTTTGTTGCATTGTCTCAAGTTCGAGCTGGTTCATCGAACTAAAAGTTTTGTCTCTCCATCTGAAGGCATTCAAAAGAGAGCTATAGGACCATGTTAAGTCTCTAGCACCTTGCATGAAGCCGTGGTACTTGTTGAACTGTTCTGAAATGTGACCTTGTTTGTCCACATGCTCTTTGATAACATTCAAGAAAGAGTCACTAAAGCTAAACAAATTCTGAAGTAAATTGTGAAACGTTTCCGATCCATAAGGCACAATGATTGTATCTTCATCAGTGTTGATGTTAATGAAGAGTTTGAAGAAATCTTGATTCTTCTTGGTTATGAGAACATCCTTCTTGTTGTTGATCAACTTGAACATGATCTTGTATAGTATCTCACTAGCAGTTGCGGTTGATATGAACCATGGATTACCCTCAGTGGTACCGTATCCATCATAAACATCTTCAGGATACCTTCCTATTGCAGCCCCCAAATTAAAGCCAATTGTATTGTGATTTATTGGGTATCTGAATTTCATATCATTAAGCAAACTCAACAAATGGTTGGTCAAATAATGGTTATTGACATCAAAGGGAATGTCTTTGTCAATTTCATCAATCATTTCGTGGGCATGAAGTGAACCCAAAAGCACAGCAGCATCGAGTCCAGATCTTTGTTTTGGGAATAATTTTGGCGATTCAATCAAGTAATTGGCTCCATGAGACACGAACTCGTGCTCTACGAAATCTTTGAGATGTTCGAAAGTTCCTTCAAGTAATTTGACAAAATCTGGGGAATCTAAAGACTGAGCCAATTTGATGCCATCATACAAACCTTTTAATTGAGTAATAGATGTGAAGTAGTGAATGGAGTTCACTTCTTCCCATAGATCAAAACCTTCATTTTGCCAATTGTGGACCACGTAGAGTAAATCGGGTTTGACAATTTCATGATAGATGAAAGTTGTGTTGAGGTCGGTGATGTAATCATGATCAACATCTTGTAATGAAGTGATGTAGTTGAAGATCGAAGTTATTCTTAGACCTGGGCCATCCGGTTGTGGTCTACCCCAGTGTTCATTGAATGGAGTGTTATCAACCATGAATTTAGGTTCACCAAGGCCACCAGTAGAGATATTCCCTGATTTTGTATCAAGTCTCTGCAAGTGATAGTTGTTCCAGATGAACTGCTCTACTAAGAGCTGGATGTTTGTGTCGTTAAAAGAGTAATCTTGTAAGTAGTGAATCAAAGTTCTTATAGTAAGGGCCGAATCACGAGTCCACTGATAATAATAATCTGGTTTTACCGTTGAAGGAGAAGCCACAATAACACCAGGTTTGATTTTTGGGTCGTTGCACTCTGTAGAATTGCCAATATTAGCTAAAAGATATTTCCATGCTGCACTTGATTGCTGTTGGTACCAAATATCGAAATCACTAGATTCAGAAACAGCCGAAAGCCTAGACTGCAGCAACAGATTCCATAAGTTCACAGGGATACTTAATCCATGAACAAAGGAAACCAACCATAAATTTACCAACATTTGTTTGTGATGATGATTTAGTTTGTATTTATAGTTGTCACAAAGAATGACTACAACTTTTTGCACCCCAGATTTATTATGTCAGCATTATAACCCCCACAGTTTGTTGATAAACAAATGCTGTCGAAGCGATGAGCTTCCTGTCTGGGCTTCTTCGATTGTTTACTCTGACGTTTGTGGTAAGGGTGATCTTTGTACGCTTTAGGGAACTCCAGCGGTTGGGGAAAAACTGTCACTGCATCTGCTTGAGTCTGTCACAAATCTACGCTACCAAGTGGCCTTATCGTCGTGGTGTGGCTGACGGTGCACCAGTCAGTGTTGTTTAAACAGTTAGCTTATTGTCAAGTCGTGTGAAACCCCAATCAACTGAAAGATATCTACAAAATCGGAGTTGCCGGATCCACCACCACCGACAGCTGGCTGTCAACTCGTCAAGCAGTGCAGCACCTGAGGGTCACGTTTCGTCTCTTGGCTGAAGACAGACTCAAAAGCAAAATTTAGCTCACAGTCTCAATTCGCAAAATGTCAATGTACTTCATTGGAGCACTACTCCTTGCACACAGTGGGTATTCGGCTCATGAGTACCGACAAGTGACCCACAACGTCGACTACGACAAGATAGACTTGGTGTTGGAGTGCGTGGCAGGGTTGGTGATAATTTTATTTGGGGCGTTCTCTTCCATCAGGAACGTTCCCTCGTTAAACTTGCACAATGAAGTGGTCAAAGGCAGCAAGTTCCTCAAGGAGATCAAGATCAGTCTGGCGTTGAACGAGGACAAGCAGACCCAAACAGGCAAGTACGAGGAGTTGGTGAATAGAAAACAGTTTATAGATATAGTCGCTAAAAGGAAGCAGTACCAGGAGTACATAGCGACAAAGTAGTGCTGAGCAATAAACGTATGAAGATTGTGTGGAGTGGAAGAGGTAGGTCTCGGTATGGGCATCGCTGAGCTGTCGTCTGTGTCTGGGGTCATTGTCAAGTCGGTGTGTACGTCAGTATGTCACATCAAGTCGGTGTCAGTGTGTCACGTCAGTGTGTCACGTCAGTGTGTCACGTCAGTGTGTCACGTCAGTGTGTCACGTCAGTGTGTCACATCAAGTCTGATGTATCAGAGTCTAGTGCCAGTTGGGCAACTCAATCCCCTACAATAAATATTACTGTAACCATGTATTTACAAACCAATCTAACCTACTGCTCATTGGGTGATCCAGAGGACCTCTATCATCATTATTGAGCTTTCTTCGATGCTAATTCGGCTCTTTTCTTCATTCTTGCTTCTCTGCTTGCCTTGGCCTTTGGTCCTGCCTCAGTATCCAAGAAATAGTCCCACCATCTAAAGGAAGAAGCGTACGAACCAATAAAGAAATGATGATGCTCATCGTGATGGTCAGCTCCAGCCCAGAATGGTAAGAAATGATGAAGCGACCAGGGAAATTCGTAACCAGAGTGAGCATCAATTGCTTGTAATAATCTGAGAGTAATCCAAATACTGATGGTCAAAAGATGCAAGTTTTTGGTGAAAGCACAAAACACCAATGGGATTCCAACAGTACCAAAACCCAAGAGTGAAACTTCGATTGGGTGAGCGTACTCTGCAGCTAATCCAAAGGGGGCAGCGTACCTGTGATGTTGCTTGTGAATGTACTTATAAAACACACCATAGTGTAAACCTCTATGAAGCCAGTAATGCCATGCGTCTTCCAACACAAAGAAGAGGGCTAATTGCCAGCAAATTGTGAATAATGATGGGAACGGAACGCTGAATTGAATGCCCAATTTGGCAGCCATAGGATGGAAAAACCAAATTGGTACAACTTCAACCATCATATGAGAAGTGAAAACACTTTTTAAACACTCCCATTGTTCTTTGGTAGATGGGATTTTGGACTCCTGAATTTTGTACTTGTTGAAAAACGGAATCTTGTCAATAATCATCCATGGCAAGCATCTTCCGAAATATGTTATTTCGTGGTTCAAAAAGAATAAAAGTCCTGTAGCGAAAAGATCATAGCCAATGTAGTAGTAGTAAGAAGCCCAAAGTTTCTCAAACACATTCAACGTGTCGATTTTGTTGAAGTCCTGGAAAATCTGTACGAAGCTCGTACTATTGGGGCTGATCTGGGAGTAGTCAAAGTACACTTCCGACATGATGACAAAAAGAGCTCGAATGTGTTGGGTTTAAATATCAATGAGTCGTGGAATTGTAATTTTTTCTTTTATACGACAGGAACGAACCGACTGTAATCTGGTGATAAGGGCTCAAAATTATTTCTTCAAAGTTCATATGGGTCCAACTTCTATGGGATGCGGTTAAAGGAGCAGCCACTGGTAACATAGAGTTTTGTACCCCGTGTTCCCCCACTAGCCAAGTTTCAGCCACTCAGGAGTCTTGGTTCACTTCATCCATTGCAGCTGCAAAAAACACATACCTTCGCCTAAAAAATAGAACACCGCTGTCACTGCAGCGCCGATAAGCAAAAGGGGTACACCACACAGGAAGGTTTCATTTGGCAAGCTTCGGTTTCTCGTGTGTGCTCGTGTGTTGGGCAAAGTGCAATCTCGTTTATCGTCGTATAGACGTATGGAGTAGCACTAATGCACGACGGTGAACAAAACATCTCTGTAGCGACGCCAGGGCATGTGCACCACATGGGGCTTGAGATACGGAGGTTTTCGAGTTTCCAGAATAGACAGTTGCATTATGAGGCCATTATTTGGTGATTATTGTGCAGGAAACATTTATCTCATCTCCTGGGGTCGTGGTGAAGTGTAAAACTCCTGTGGTAGTAGGTACAGGCTTTAGGGCTTGCTTCTGGGCGTAGTTCTGCAGCTGTGAGAATATGGTGATGTTCTATGTGTCGGCAATGGTGTGGTGATTTGAGCACCGTCTGATTTCGTCCTTGTGGGGTTTTTTGAGTATCCAAAACATGTCAGCGTGATTGAAGAGTGACTCTGAACATTACTGGGAGTTCTGGTGTGATATTGGGAGGAGGTAAGAAAGAGAGATGGTGGTAAGTGAATTGCCTAATTAGGCAACTATTCAAATTCATTATTCAGTTCCTCAATATATGCCAAAGCATCGCGTGTGATGACTGGAAACAACCTGGAGCTTAATCTTAGACAGAGAAGTCATTCGTGGGCTCAGGCCAAATGATACGACATTTCCATATAGTCGAACATAATGGATTTCCCGTGCCTTTTGACATGCCTCAAAAACCTCACAGGATACTCTAGTACATCTCCACACCCACAACAACTTTCAGCTCACCAAAGGCATCAAATACCAGAAATCAACCATTGTAACAGTAGCGCTATTTGCGACATTTATTGTCGCGACGCAAAATATCACCCAAATATTATTACCGCGCTCGTCTATTTGTTTATATTTTGATCTAATTACTACACCACTATGAGAGAAGTTATCAGTATCAACGGTATGTAATAAAAGAAGATTCGAGCACCCTTTGAATTGTACTAACAAACAGTGGGTCAAGCTGGTTGTCAAATCGGTAACGCTTGCTGGGAACTTTACTCCCAAGAGCACGGTATCAGACCTGATGGTTACCTTCAAGAGGGCCTCGACAAGCCAAAAGGTGGCGAAGAAGGATTCTCAACTTTCTTCTCCGAAACGGGTTCTGGTAAATACGTTCCTCGTGCGTTATACGTTGATTTAGAACCAAATGTTATTGATGAAGTTAGAACTGGTGTTTACTCTGATTTATTTCACCCAGAACAATTGATCTCTGGTAAACAAGATGCTGCCAATAACTATGCCCGTGGTCACTATACTGTGGGACGTGAAATCCTTGATGATGTCCTCGACAGAGTCAGAAGAATGGCTGATCAATGTGATGGTTTACAAGGTTTCTTATTTACTCATTCACTTGGTGGTGGTACAGGTTCCGGTTTTGGCTCCTTGTTACTTGAACAACTTTCCATCGATTATGGTAAGAAATCAAAACTTGAATTTGCCGTTTACCCTGCACCTCAAGTGTCAACTTCAGTGGTTGAACCTTATAATACCGTCTTAACGACCCATACCACTTTAGAACATGCTGATTGTACATTCATGGTTGATAATGAAGCTATTTACGATATGTGTCGTCGTAATTTGGATATCGCTCGTCCAAATTTTGACTCTCTTAATGCCCTTATTGCTCAAGTTGTTTCTTCAGTTACAGCATCTTTGAGATTCGATGGTTCATTAAATGTTGATCTTAATGAATTCCAAACCAATTTGGTCCCATACCCAAGAATTCATTTCCCACTTGTCAGTTATGCACCAGTATTTTCAAAGAATAGAGCTAATCACGAATCTAATTCTGTTTCAGAAATTACTGCATCTTGTTTCGAACCAGGTAACCAAATGGTTAAATGTGATCCAAGACTCGGTAAGTACATGGCTACATGTTTATTGTACCGTGGAGATGTTGTTACAAGAGATGTCCAAAATGCTGTTGCTCATGCTAAAACTAAAAGAACTGTTCAAATGGTTGATTGGTGTCCTACTGGATTCAAGATTGGTATTTGTTATGAACCACCAACCGCTATCCAAGGCAGTGAATTAGCATCTGCCAATAGAGCTGTTTGTATGTTATCAAACACTACAGCTATTGCGGAAGCATGGAGAAGAATTGACAAGAAATTCGATTTGATGTACTCCAAGAGAGCTTTCGTCCACTGGTACGTCAGTGAGTGTATGGAAGAAGGAGAATTCACTGAAGCCAGAGAAGATTTAGCTGCTTTAGAAAGAGATTACATCGAAGTTGGTACCGACTCCTTCCCTGATGAAGAGGAAGAGTACTAAGAGTACCAAAATTAGTCGTAGGTTTAGTTATATGAGTGAATACATGTTAATTGATTATCACACAGGAGCTTGTGTCATTGTAGCAGAAATTAACTCGATGGTGTCAAACGAAAACCTCAATTTTCCATGTGTGCCGAAATCTCATCGTTCGCAGACATGGAAGACAAAAGGGAACTTCTTAAACAACCGTTACACGGGATTTACATCCCTATTGCGCTCATCTTGTTCGGCACTACGATCCTTGGGACCGAGTACCTCCCATATTCCATCGCTTTCATCGTTATAATGTGCAGCATCAATTTTTATAGTGCATGGAGCAGACGCCTTCTGGTCCACCCATTAAAATGGAATGACTTGGAGTTGATCGATAAGACTGTCATCTCCAAGGACACGGCCATCTACAGGTTCAAGCTCAGACACGACGATGAAGTGTTGAATATTCCTGCTGGCCACAATTTGGCGTGCGTGTTCGAGATCGATGGTAAAGACGAGATCAGATACTATAGTCCTATTTCCAACAAGTTCGACACGGGGTTCGTGGATATCTTGGTCAAGTCATACGCCAACGGTAAAGTGTCCAAAAGATTTGCCATGTTGAGCGAGGGCCAAACTGTTAAGTTCAGAGGTCCAATTGGCCGTTTAGAGTACCAAACCAATATGGCAAAAGAGATTGGATTAATTGCTGGAGGGTCTGGTATTACGCCAATTCTTCAAGTGATCACCGAGATCATCACTACACCCGAAGACAACACCAAAATTTCTCTCATCTACGCCAACAACACCGAGAACGACATTTTGTTGAAACAGGAGATCGATGAGTTGAGCAGGAAATACCCTAGTTTCTCAGTCCACTACACTTTGCTCGAACCACCAGCTCAGTGGTCTGGTAGCGTGGGCTACGTCACCAAGGAGATGATCCAAGAGCATTTACCCAAGCCTTCTCCTGACAACAGATTATTCATCTCTGGCCCACCAGACATGAAGAGATCATTGATAGAGTTGACCCAAGAATTAGGCTGGGACAAAACCACTATAAGATCTGACCCTAATGATCAAGTATTCTGTTTTTGAATATACGATAATTACGATTTAGTGTAGTTGGCTGTAGTAGCCTGACGACAGTTGAATAAATAGCGGAAAGGCCCCAAAAGTGCATCGCGCAACATGTCTGATAAATCTATATGTCAGTTTTACAGTCGAATTGGTGCCTGCAGACACGGTGAGAAGTGTAGCAGACGACACATCAAGCCGCAGAGGTCATACACGGTGCTATTGCTGAATTTTTACCAGAATCCCAAATTGAACAAAAATCAAACCGAGCTCAACCCAAAACAGCTCAAGGAACACTTTGAAAATTTCTACAAGGATGTGTTTGTGCATTTGAGTCGCATAGACAAGGTGGTGGCTATTGCTGTGTGTGAGAACGAGAACGACCACTTGAACGGCAACGTTTACGTCAAATTCAAGACCATGGACGGTGCTCAAAGAGCAGTCATAGAGTTAAACCAACAGTGGTTTGGCGGTAGACCCGTGCACTGTGAGCTCACACCAGTAAATAGTTTCTACGACGCTTCATGTCGTGCCCACGATAAGGAAACCTGCAACAGAGGCGACCACTGCAACTTCATGCACGTCATACGGCCCTCTGACCACCTCAAGAAACTGTTGATGGAGTCTCAGGACAAGTCGATCCTCTTGAGAGACATTTCTGCCATTAGAGAGAGATTGGCTTCCAAACAGTCGGAGCCACAACCAGAACCTACAGAACCAACAAAATCAATTGAAAGTCTCTTCAATGTTTGAGTCCCTTTAGAAATCTATAAATTTAATGTCTACGTTTAATGCTTGTATAGTTATCTTATCTCTTCTTCATGTAGTCGTAAAGGAGTCCTCCAGAGAAGTACACTCCAATAGCAGCGAACACAATGAGGAAGAAAATCCATGTCACTCCTGTGCTGCTCTGTTTGGCAGCTGTAGGACACGCATGGTGACTTCGAACTTCAAAAACGTACTGACAGTCATTGAAAATCCCCACAAAAGACGCTGACGCCTTCGACAGAATGTCCCTGTCACAAGTGAACAAGAGAATCGTGCTCTTTTTTAGCCTCTCTCCAGTTTTACTATCGGTTAGCTTTTCACAGTATGCCCCATCTGTATACGTCAACGTGAGTTTTCGGCCTCTGAACACGGGATTTGTAGAGTATTGTCCGATAGAAACGTACTTCTGGGTCTTGGGGTCCACATAAAACGCTCCCACGGCACTTGCATTGACAGAATCTTGGATCTCGTGTGCTTCATGTTGCTTCTTAAATGGTGATGAGCAAATACCAATGGTGTAATTGAAACCAGAGTCGTAGCCTCGAGACAAAAATCCTTGGGGGCGGCCCTCGTTGCCAAAGTCTGACAACCCTGATAAATCGATGAAGCCTCCGTTGATAGGATTGATAACTGTGCACTTGTCAAGTTCCACCTCACCCTCATCGTTATGTTGCTTGGGTTGTGATGTTGCGCCAGAATTACCGGAGAAATTCAGCTTCGGAGCTTCAGTCGTCGGCACTGTTGGCACCTTGTGCGATAGCACCGTGGATTGCAAGAACAATAGCGACGCTATTATCACCAAGACCAAGAACACCAATAATCGCAGAATTAACTTATTTGACATGCAGAAAATTGGGATGAATGCAGAAATTGAAGTTTAGAACGATAGTAGGAACTTTGAACGCTCTTGTCAATTATTTGGGAAGTTAAACTGATGTAATGAAAAAACCACCTAGCAAAAATTCCTGCTTCTGCCAAGTTTCGCACACTACTTTTACTCTATGGACCTCTGGAAGACTGGTATCCTGCTCGCTGATAATGGCGGGTTTGGAGTGGCCACTAAGGCCATAGGCGTCTTGGGTGACTCTCAGCTAGCGAGAGTTTTCTCGGTCAAAAAAGCCCTACAATTGGCGCTAGAAGGTGCAACTGAACTTGATAAAGGTATGATTGAAGTATTTTTGGCTGCTTGTGATGGTGATATTGTCACTTTGGAGCAAGGAATCCGCATGTTCCCTCAGTATAAGGATCAGTACTACCCTGACGAAGTTGCAGGCGTAACGCCACTTATTTTGGCGGTTTGCTTTGACCACTCTGCCGCAGTTGATTCACTCTTAAATGTTGGTGCTGACCCTGATTTACCCGACACGGTGCTGCATTACACTCCCATCATGTGGGCAGTCCATTGCGAGAACTTGGATATGGTGAAAGCCCTTTTGAATCAAGGTGCAGACCCTTTTTTGGCCCCACAAAACGACGACAAGAACGCTGTAAGTTTGCTCACACCAAATCATCCGTTATATGAATACTTTCAAACTCACAACTTGTTGGGTAAGAAACTGGAGCCTGAATTCTTTGAAACTCGGGATTTTGTTCCCAACGAAATGCCTCTTGACGATTTGTCTACCAGAATTAAAATGTCACTCACTGTGGATGACAGAGACGAGCCAGTGCTGGAAGATGAAGAAACTAAACTCGCAAAAGACCACGAATTGGCAATAAAACCTGAGTTCGATTACGACAAATTAGTTCATGGGGAGTTCATCAAATTCACAGACTCTGACATCCCTTCGTTGCTCGACTACATTTTCAGCTTACGTGAGAAGGTAACCTACCAACACGACACGAAATATGCTGCTGCCATTATCTTTCAGTTGATCAGGTATGCACACCTCAAAGTTGAGTCTCAAGAGCTCACACAATTCTTGTTTGACTGTTTCGTCACCAGATTGCGGTCTGTCACCAACACAAAGTCCGGCGTGTTCAACATGATTATTCAAGACGATCCAGACAGCGTTGGAGGTGCTGGAGACATCGTTTTGTTGAGTTACTGGATGTCTGTAATCCAGTTCTTACACTTTTATTTGGCTAAAAGCGACATGTACAGGTCTTACTCGAGTTTTTTACAAGAATTGGTCAATATCATTCAGTCCCTCGTGTCTACATTATCGTTCTCCATCAATTCCAGATTAAATGTGCTTGTGGAAGACTGTTTATTGAACTTCACTAATTTAGTGGATGTGTCAAACGTGTTGTACGCAAAAGACTGGAATTTATTCAAGTCCAAGAAGAATTTGCCAAACACCTACGATGACATCTACAACATGTTGTATCCACCATCCCAGTTAGAGTTGATAAAGCCATCACCACTCAAGTATATTCAAACTCTTGGTGCGTTGGACTACGTGTTGAACTTGCATAACGTCAACAACTTGATAAGATTTCAGTGTTTTTCACAGGTATTCTACTATATGAACTCCATCATTTTCAATAAGATTATTGGATCTTCAAAGCATTTAGCCAGAACGAAGGCTATTCAAATTAGATTGAACATCTCAGCTATAGAAGACTGGCTCAGATCACATAATTACAAGATGTTCAAGCCTGACAAAATCGGACATCTCCAGGACCTACTTCCAGGAGGAACGGCACCACTCACCAATCTCCTAGATGAGTCGGACACTAATCACAAACATCCTGGTAATTTGATCTTCTTGTACAACTCCATTTACCATATTGGCAAGACACAATTGCAGCCAACCATTGAATTGTTGCAGCTTTTGCAAGTGATGTCGTCATTGGGTGATGAAGAGAATTTCATCTCGACGATCAACCAGTTCGACTACTTAAACTACTTCCAGCTCTTGAAAGTTGTCAAAAACTATCGTTATGAAGTTGACGAAAAGAAGCTACCAAAGGCTATCATTAACCTTCTTAAACGGCTAGTCAACGAGAGAGGTGAAGAATCGGTGGAAAGAATCGATTTGAACTATATGATACAAGGGAAATTGTTACTGAAAGAGTATAACATCTATATTAACCCCAACTATGTTTATCCTGTTGCATTGCCTAACTTGACAGAGTTGATCAACACCTATGGGTCGGGCATTGGGGGAGTTAAAGTGATGAGGGCCAAGAAGTTTCAACCCTCGTTGCCTATACCGATTATAGATGACCTTGATGAGTTGCTCAGCAAGAATAGGAATGAGTACAACGACACTTATGACTACGAGCGTGAGCAAGAAGACGATGATGAAGAGAATGAGGATAATGAAGCTGACACATACGCCCATTCAAGAGACGATGGATTGTTCAAAGGAGACGAACTCTTCAAGCAAGTGCAACTTCCAGGTTCATTAGCACACAAAAACTGGGGAGATGACGAAATTACGCAGAACCCATGGTGATCAGACCCCCTAGGCTCATCATTGATAACAATGCGTCATCTATTTACACTATGTACACTATCACTATTTCATTTTGGACAAGAAATTGTTATTGTTGATTTTGGCGGTGTTAGCCTTATTCAACTGTCTCCTCCTCCACTTCATAAAGTCAGTTTGTTTGAGAGTTTCCTGCTGCTTGTTCTTATCAAGACAGTCCCATAACCAAGGAGGGTATTCTGAATCCTCAAGAGCTACTGGTTCATCACCAGATTTTCTGATCTTCAAATTCAACACTGTGCCTGCAGCACATGACGATTGTCTCAACACAGAAGTGGTTGACAACAATCTTGTTGCAAGTGTAGAAGAAAGCATTGTGAAAATTTAACGCGAATTACCCGGTTTTTTACTATAATCGCAATCTGAAAATTTTCAAACGTCAATGGCACCAAAGAAGAAAGCTGTGCAAGAGAAACCAATCCTTTTAGGAAGACCAGGTAATAATTTAAAGTCAGGAATTGTTGGACTTGCAAATGTTGGTAAGTCAACTTTTTTCCAAGCTATTACCAAATCTCCTTTAGGTAACCCTGCCAATTATCCATTCGCTACTATTGAGCCTGAAGAAGCAAGAGTTATTGTTCCATCTCCAAGATTCGATAAATTATGTGAATTATACAAACCTAAGAGTGAAGTTCCAGCTTTCATGACTATCTATGATATTGCTGGTTTAACCAAAGGTGCACACGCTGGTGAAGGTTTAGGTAACAATTTCTTAGCTAACATTCGTGCAGTCGATGCCGTTTTCCAAGTGGTCCGTTGTTTCGAAGACTCTGATATCATTCACATTAACGATGAAGTCAATCCTGTTGCAGATCTTGATATTATCCTTGATGAATTGAGATTGAAAGATATCGAATTCGCTAATAAACACTTGGAAGGTATTGAGAAAATCACAAAAAGAGGTGGACAATCCTTGGAAGTTAAACAAAAGAAAGAAGAAGCAGAATTGGTCAAGAAAATCATTGCTTTGTTGGAAGACAGGAAAAGAGTCGCTAACCAAACTTGGACTGCCAAAGAAGTTGAACTTATTAACTCCATGTTCTTATTGACTGCCAAGCCATGTATCTACTTGATCAACTTGTCTGAGAGAGACTACATCAGAAAGAAGAACAAGTACTTGCTCAAGATCAAGGAATGGGTTGACAACAACTCTCCAGGTGATTTGATCATCCCAATTTCTGTTTCTTTAGAAGAGAAATTAGTGGGTATGGAAAGTGATGAAGAGAGAGAAGCCTACCTCAAAGAAATTGGTACTCAATCTGCTTTACCAAAGATTATCACTTCTATGAGACAGAAATTAGACTTGATTTCTTTCTTCACTGGAGGCCCTGATGAAGTCAGAGAGTGGACCATCAGAAGGTGGTACACTGCCCCACAAGCTGCCGGTACTATTCACACTGATTTGGAAAGAACTTTCATCTTAGCACAAGTGATCAAGTACGACGATTTAATCGAGCTCAAAGACGAAGTCAGTGTCAGAGCCGCAGGTAAATTGTTGCAAAAGGGTAAAGACTACTTCGTGGAAGATGGTGATATCTTATATATCAAAGCAGCTGAGGGTAAGGCTCGTTAATGTTTATAGTGCAAGATCAAATCAAATAAAACATTCTGTGCATTTAGACGTAAAAAAATAAACTTTAGTTCATGCTAATGAAACGGTTTTCCTTGCGGCGACTTTTGGTGGCGGCATCAACGTGCACGTTCATCGTGGTGATGTACGTGGTGTTTGAGCCGTCGTTTGTTACGGTTCATTCGCCGCTAAACTACGAGAATCACGATACACAAATTCGCAATCGAATTCACTACACCAAATTCACGTCTAACACGTTCGATGACTTCGTCAACGACGCGCAGTTTGCTCTGTTGCCGCTCAAGGACAAGTGCAGTCGATTTTTCCTGGTTTCTTTGGACGAAAATCGGCCTTTGACTTTTCCAGATCAACCTTATGTGTACGAGAAGCTCATCACCGACATCAAGGCCTACTTTGATGGCAAGACCGACAACAATGGCCTCCCCAAAGATGGCTCCACGCGGAAGGACCTCTATGCTGCTTTCAAAAAAGATATCGAGTCGACGTTGACCGTCGAGCGTCAGATGGCAGACGCCGTTACCGTCTTGAGAATCTACAACCAGTGCTTCGTCGGAGACGAGCCTGCAGACCACCAATTGGCCAAAGACGTGGCGTCTCGGATGTTCCCATTCTTGACTTCTGAGACTCCACATTTCGAGTTCTACAGCACCAAAGAGCCTTTGAAGTTCCACGATAAGGTGCCTGACTTGTCGTCTGGATCGTTCGAAGGATCCTTCATTACTCGGGAGCCGCAGGAAGACTTAGTCTCGTTCACAAGACGCAGTCTCAACGGGAAGGGTATTGTGATCTCAACTGCAACACGGTACATCAAGGATATTGCCCGTATGATCAGGGTACTCCGTGCCTTAAACAACAAGCTACCCATCCAGATCATCTACAGAGGCCGTTTGTCCGATAAAAGCAAGAGATTATTGGTCGAAGTTGGCACTGAAGAGAAAGAACAACTCCTCGAAAACTCGTTCGGGCTAGAAGATGTTTGGCCCCACATCGACCTTAACCGACACAGTTCGAACTTTGAGTTCGAATACCCCAAGCAAGAAATCTGGTTTATCGACATACAAAAGAGTATTGCTTCCCATAAGACGTTCAAAGGCTACAACAATAAACTTCTTGCTCTCTTTTTCAGTTCTTTCAGCGAAGTCGTGCTTATTGACGCAGATACAGTGCCGCTTGTTGCGCCTGCTGAGTTGTTTGAAACAAAACAGTACAAGGAAACTTCAACGCTTTTCTTCAAAGACAGGAGCTTGAGAGACACCAACAAATTTATAGAAACCAATTATGTGCTCAATCTCCTGCCCACTCGTGATGGTGGTATTGATGGTGTGTTTGGCGTTGGTCCAATTGACTTGGTTAAGCTCAAGGATAACAACTTCCTTCGTGGGTATAGGCACCACCAAGAAGCAGGTGTGGTCGTCATCAACAAGAAGAAACACTTCAAAAGCACAATCATGCTCTTCCCCTTGGGATTGTGGGACGAGCCTATCAAGACGTCTTGCTGGGGCGATAAAGAGTTTTATTGGTTGTCTTTCTTGCTTGCTGGAAGCACTGAGTTCGCTTTCAACACCAACGAGGTCGCAAGCGTAGGCGAAGTCACTCCAGACCCCCGCTATAGCGCCTATAAGTCTGATGTCATCGAGTTATGCTCGTCGCATCCAGGACACGTTGACGAGAACGGTCGACTCTTGTGGATAAACTCAGGTTTCAACTACTGCAAGAAAAATGGAGCCTTGAGGGACAAATCAAAATTCCCCTTCAACCAAATGGAACATGAGATAGTAAGAGACCTCTACCTCAACCCATTGGACATACGAAGTGCTTTGATACCACCGTCGTTACCTGATTTACGTGAAATTGGTGCCATTGATGTACATGTCGAGAAAGCTTATAGAGAATTATGGCAACAGTACAAAGATGACCACGACGACTTGGACCAGGAGGATCCAATGCCGAGCCTCGACTACCTTCCTCGCAAACCGTGGGTGAAGAATCCATTGTGCACGTCGTACTTGTACTGCGCTTATAACAAAGTAGAGCTGGCAGTGTACAATGGGAAGATAGGCGAGGGTCAGTTGGTGAATTTCAGCCCACATGACGTTGCAAAGTTCAATTACCTTGGTAAATTATGGACGTCTACGAATATCAACCCCAAAGAATCCTCAGATATTTTGATGGTGCCTGCTGGACAGGCTTCAGCGAAGACGCCCTAATAGATCTCAGTTCCATTTTGGTACTGCAGTGATGGAATGAGTCCCCATCATCCTGACCAAGAACTCCTCGTCATCGACGATAGTCTTGTCTTGTTTTGTGACGTATTTCTGAAGAACAGCGTCGATGCTCTTTCGGAGCTCGTCCTTTTCCTCGGTGGACCTTTCACTGATGTACGACCTCGTCTCCCAGTAGGGAAACACTTGGTCTGCCTTGATAAGCAGGGGAGCAAAGAACAAGTTTTCAGCGTCGATACTGCCAAAATGTTTGCTTTCGTGGATGGCGGCTCTCCACTTACCATGACGGTACTGTGGTACTTCTGTGTCATAAGTGTACACTAACTGAGCTACTTGATTGGACCACGCCAGAGCAGCAAACAATTTGGTGGTGAACTCACTGTTTGACATCAATGAAGAATCCCAGTCATTGTTAGGAGTTGAAAGGGTAGTCGTACGTGCAGAAACTGGTTTCCCTGATTTGGGGTCCCTGTAGGCTTCCACAGCGGTGGAATAGCCATCAAGGTTCCAGATGCACCCAAAACGGCCATTTTTCTTCAACACTCGCTTGATTTCCTGCAATGATGCCTCGTCACTGAACCAGTGGAACCCTTGTGCTACAATGACAGCGTCCACGGAGTGGTCAGGCACGGGAATGGCGTACGACGAGCCCTGAATCGCTTTCACACTGGGGAAATTTCGCTTAAAAGATTCCAACATTCCTGCAGCAGGTTCCACTACTGTCAAGTTGGTGTTCCAGCCATGGTCCACGAGTCTGCGAGTGAATTTACCGGTTCCAGCAGCCAATTCAAGGATCTTCCCGGTACCAAACGGAACCAAGTTCAAGTCATTAAGGAACTTATCCACGACCTTTTGATGGAAGTCTGGCCTAAGTTTGTCGTAGGCCAAGTGTTTTGAACTGAAAGATTTCAAAGCGTGGGGGTTAACTTTCATTACGTGGGGTGTGAAATTTATTCATTAATCGTTACACAAACTTGTTGTCGTTAATAAAGTTGTCAATGCGGGTGACATTGACACTATTGCCCAATTGGGTGAAAGCCAGTCTCAAAAGGGCCAACACTTGTAATTTGCTGGTCTCGGGAATCAAAACCTCCATAAAGTGGAAATTAATATAGTTAGCCGCTTGAGAACCGTTAAGGAATTTCAGGAGAATCACATTCAATGCAGACTCTTGTTTGGTGCTTGCCAACACAGAAATAAGTTTCTGAAAATTGCTAACTGAGAGTTTGTTGATACCACTTGCCTCGCACAATCGTAAAAGCTTCATATAGTTGAGCTTGAACTTGTGCAACTCATTTAAAATCTTGTGGATTATCACTTGCTGGTGCAACTTAATTTGTTTGGCATTGAGCTCCACTAACTCCCGGAGTGAGATTCCATTGTCAGCTTGGAGAAACAATTGTCCTGCCAACTCATCGATGGAGTTATACTTCTTGATATCAGTAGGAAGGGCTTGGTCATAGCCGTTGACAACATAATACTCGTTGATCAAGCGCTTAAGATTTTCATCCTTCATCAAGGCCTTCACCGCTTCTTTGCTGCGGTAATTCTCCCTGACATACTGGTTGAAAACGTCACCTTGTCTAGTATTCAATAATGTCTTCAAATACAAAACGTCATTGTCTTTGATCAATTCACTGTTCTCCTTGAACACCTTGTTGAGCACATCGAAACTTTCAATGGCCTCCAAGAAGTTCAAGTAACCAGTGCTTGGCTCAATTTGCATTTCAGAAAGTAACTTGTGGAAGTACTTATTGTCTGACAGGGTAGCACTCTGGAGTAACAGGTCCATGATTAGCTTATCATGGGATAAACTCTTGTCCTTGATCTGCTTCAAGACCTGAATATTGATCTTGTCCATGTTTTGCTTAATCAAAAGATTCAAGAGATACCTAGCGTTTTCATTCTTGACTACCATCTTCACAAAGTTTTTCACATTGACAACATCAGTCAAAACATAGTTTGTTAAGAAATTCTTGTTGATGATGATCAATAAAGTGATGTAGTTGAAGTTGTTGCCCTTCTTGAACAACTCAACGAACTTCTCTGCTCCTAAATCATAATTGATGTTCAACATGAGATTCAAATTAATCTCTGGTTTAACAACTCCCAACTCGTTAGTTTTAGGAGTTTTGCCCAAGTAGCGTAATGTCTCAATGATCCTTGGGGTGTATTCAAACAACTCATCAGAAAATTTTGTGAAGTTGGCAACTAATTGGTCCTTGAATTGTTTCAAGTGATCGTCTAAATTCAAGTAGACGATTTCAGGATTTTCAAACTCGTTGATGAAAGCAGCTTGCAAATGCATCACCCTCAACAAGTCTGGGTTAGTGACCTTGTGTGATTCAGTGTACCTGATCAAGTATTGAGAAATGGCAATGAGTCCCGACAAGTTATCATCAATCAAATTGAAGTTTTGGAATGCCTGGTTGATCATTGTTGAATTTATAATCGTCTTGAATAAGTATTCAGAGTGATTGGCATTTTCAGCCAACACATAAGTGCAAACATCCGATATAAAGTTGTTTAATTTCTTGTAGTCATTGTAGAAAGTAGCTTGATGCTCGATCAAATTAAACATGGTCTCGTAATAACTTAAATAGTTTCCAGCGTCGTTACAAAGACCGTGGTAGTAATAATTGAGGAGTTTCATGAAAACATTAGAATCTTGAACTAACTCATTGTTAGTCAAAATGTATTTGGTGATTTTGTAAATGCTGTTGTAATCGTTCAAATCCACAGAGAGTCCAATCAAGCTTTCGGTTAACTTGAAATCTTTCCTGATTAAATTGTAGTCAACTAAACTCCAGATTTGCTCATAAACATCTCTTTGTTGTAAGCAAACCTGCTCGAAAGTGTCTTGGGATTTTAGTGGTTCAAGCTTGTAGTATTCATACACGAGCTTGTTGATCAAATTGTTGTACAATTCAATAGACAATTCAGGGATGTATGATATGGAATTGAACTTATTGAGCAAGACACTTGCCTCATCCAAGCTCACGCCATTCAAGTAGCTGGAAATCAATTTAGATATGTTTTCCTTGTTGGATAACTTATCCTTGTGCTCTTTGAATTCTATTAATATGTTATCCAAGAATTGGGTGGCTATGGGGAAGTTTTCTGTTTCAATTAATGACTTGATCAAAGCATTGTAAACTTCGTAGTTGGAATTATTGATATCTTTGGATTCTATGGTGCCAGCATCACAACTGGCGATGTAGTTTTGGTATGTGTTTAAGATGAAGTTATAACAATCTTCGTTGGAACTGAGCAAAGCATTGGAACGTAAATGTTTGGCTAACATGATGAGTTCAGTATAATACTGAACGTTGGCGGTCGATAAAAGAATGTTATCGTACACTATGGTCAAAATCTTGGAGTTTATCAAGTTAGGATGGGCATTCAATATAGCGAGAAGCTTGGGTAACAAAGCATGTAAGTCTAATGAGCCCAAATCCTTGATAGAAGTGAGTAACTCTATTCCAATCAAACAGAATTCCTGAGACTTGACGAAACTTTCGTTGTACAAGTCACTGGGTATATTTTTGGAAGTGTAGAAATCCTTCGTTTGAAGACTACCATCGAATAACCCATTCAAAACTATGTTGAAGGTGTCATTGTTTGGTCTGAGTGAGCTGTTAGCACAGTGCAAAAGGTCCTGATAAACTGTTAACAAAGTTGTTAATCTGAGTTCGATAGACTGATTATCAAGTCCGCTGTCGAGTTGACGAGAGAGAATAGATTCCAACACCACATTGTATAAATCAACCGAGGGGAGTGTGATGTCGTTTCTTTTGAGTGACTGGTAAATGGGATAAATCAAGTTGAGGTCAATCGGATCATGAGATGAATAAATTTGCAAAATACGATCAATTTGACTGGCAGTAAATGAGTCAGATTCCCTGGCAGGTTGTTCATCCAAAAGTTCGATTTTGTTGACGAATTTTGTAGATGTACTGTATGATCTCTTTGGTCTGAGTAAAGATGAGCATGACAAGAATACATGAGATTTCAGTTTCAAGTCCAAGATGTTGTTTACAATGTCTTGATTGAAACTCGAAATGTAAAACTTCGCAAGTTCCACTTGTTTTGACACCGATTTTGACCCTGATGAAAGTATGGGGTCATACAGAATAATGCAAACAGTGCTTGAATTTTTACGGTCCCCATCGTGGTTAAAAATGGTGAAATAAAGTCCATAATGGCCAGAATCGATGCCCAAAAAGGGCTTGCCATTCTGTTGCAGTGGATGAGGATCTTCACTGATGTAAAACCTGGTATAAAAATAGTTCTTGAATTTGGAGAGGGCTGTGGTGTTTGCATGGTTCAAGTAAGGATACAGACTCTGAAAGAATTTGACCTCTCCGGGGAACATGTTGTGCCGGAAGAGACTGCAGAATACCATGGTGAAAGAATGGACTCAAACCAATTTAACGGGGTGGCGATGTAGTGAGCGATTTAGAAAACGGTGATTCGCTCGCTTTTTGAGTCAACCCTTTTTGAGGCAATGGTGCGATTTAACCGTTTTCGTCCGATGTTAACGCCGACCGGGTTCAACGGTCATTTAGCGACAATTGAATCGCTAATTTTAGCGCCTCATCGTCTGAATCTGGTTCCATTGATGCTTCAATGGCACTTTGAATATTTTCCATTTCAGGCTCTGGTGCGGTGCTTCGGCTCATTGCAAGCGCAATACTAACTTCTTCTTCGGAATCGTATTCCTGTCCATTGTACTTGTCCAACATCTTGCTAAGTTGTGCTTTCTTGTACTCTTCAGAATCGTAGTCGTCAAGTTGGTCCTGGATGACTTTCTTCTTCAAATTCTTATGACCGTTTCCAGCGATGTTCAACCGCTTCTTTTCAGGCTTCTTCTGTGCTTCACCAAACTGGAAAAACTGAACAAGACCCCCACAAACAGTAACACCACTCGTTTGAGTCACATTGTCGTTCAAATGTATCTCCCGTACTGGAATGCCAATCGAGTGCATAGCAGTATACTTTTTGGGATACTTGGTGCTGCACTCTCGAAGGTACTGCCCGCTGAAAACATCATGGATATTGCAAAATCCATTGAACCCTCCAACAACAACAATGGTACTATTGAGCTCCACCGCATTGACTTGATGATCAGCTCCCACGACTGTAGACAAGCTTTTGTACTTGAACTGGCTCGTAAATCTGTTGATGGGCTTGATCTCAGCAGTTGACTCTCTAACATTCCACACAATGATTGAATCGTCTTCTAGCACATTGGCGTAGAAGAGTCCGTCCTTGCCCACAAGCTCGTAGTCTAAGTGTTCTCTTTTTCCGAGTTGCTGCATCTTACCCAACTTTATGTCGGTATCTAAGTCCACCAGACGAATCCTAAAGTCCAGCTCAAAGTTGACAACTCTTATTTTGTTCTGGACACAAAGAACAACATTCTTACCCACGGTATCGACATCTGCTATGGTCTCCTCATCTAGAAGAAGACCTGGTATGATGTCTTGTGTGGATATTTCCCGTGTTTCCATACTTTTGAAGTCGATTAACACAAGTTTGGTCTGACACAATACGAGAACAAATGTCTTGAAGTCCGAGACAATCTTGAGCGGAAGACTGCCAATCTCCTTGCGGAACACAACCTCGCCGTTCATGTTCCAGAACCTAACAAAGCCCAGTGCATGGCCAGAAATAATGTCAGGTTTTTCTTTGAACTTGTCGGGGTTTCTTTTTGCACAGATTGCAGTGGTAATTTCTGGTACTTGTGTGTCCTTCAACTCCTTGACTGAAATTCTTGATGATGTAGAAGAGGTACTGGTCACGAGGTTCCTCATGTAAAGGCCACCTTCTCTTGTAGAGTAAACTAAGTAAGTCCAAGTGACTGCAAAAGCAAGCACTGAGTTAACGTTTCCAGGGATGTAAGTCTGAGCTCTGCCATTGTGCAACGCACATAGCGTAATGTTGTTGTTGATTTGAGAGTATGCCAAAAACCTGTCAGACAGGAAATCACACAAGTTGTAAAGGTTGTCACCTACGAATACTTCATTGAGTATTTGGTAGGTGACATGCAGCGGTTGCGCTTTCTTCCAGCGCTTCAAGTTCAGAAGACGGGCTAAGTACTCCACTATCCAATTCTGGGTTCCGGCAAAAGAAGGGAAGGTGTCGTTATTGCCAAATTTCCTCTTGAAGGACTTTTCCCACACGGTGTTGTCAGAGACGATGTGGTTCCAATTTTTGCACACCAATCGCAAGTTGTTGAGCTGAGTAAGCTCAATCTTTGAGAACACGAGCACTAGCACTTCATTTGGTAGATCATTGATGGTCATAAATTTCTGGGGTGCTGCTGGACGAGAAATATCGTTGCCCAAGTTATCCAATTTGGGAGTGGCCGTCATTGTATGAGTCTGATGATGTTTGCGGCGGTGGGTGACTTGTGCAGCTGGTTCTTTTCACCACGTGTTGGTAAGACGATGCCAAAGAGCACGAAGATGCAAATGCGAATTTGTGCAGAGGTGATCTTAGAAGCAGACAAGTAAATCGTAGCGAGCGATGGCGTGTGCTGTTGAGTGGCGGTAGCGTGAACTATGGTGACCTGACTTTGTTGCAGTGGTGCTTTTATTTGTGGGTTCTACAGGAAATGGCGCTAAGTAGAGTTCCTGGGGGTCTGTTCGAGTGCTACAGCAAAGATAAGTTCCTCTTGAACTGGTGAGAGTCGTCTGTGGTGTAAAGAACACCAGCACTCAGCACTGCTGACAACGCTGCTGCCGAACTCGTCTCCTACTCAAGAACAACCGTCATTGTGGTGACAACAGTGGAGACGACAGTCACTGTACTTCTGTGCTTTTCCTACATTAATTCACTATTGTGCACATCGACAAACTCAACACTTTGTCTACAATCAAATCACGAATAAGTGAATTGATTTTTCACTGAAAATTTTGCGAGTCTCAATGTCAGAACTTCAGGAACCCGAGATACAACAGTTGGTTGTACTACTCGAGTTGCCCTCATGTATTGGACACAAAGATGTTGTCCAAATTGACACTACTTTCGATGATGGTTTACCTCAGTTAAGAGAAACTTTAAGTGTTCTCCCGCAAACTAGAACCTTAACAAGCTTCAATATTTTCTACGAAGATGTCAACTTGTCCGAGACTTTTGACGACTTGGTCACCTTCAGAGACATCCTTGGCGCCTTGGGATTACAAGACAAGTCTCAAGTATCTTTTAGAGTCTCGGAAAAACCTTACAACTTGTCCGGGGTGTATGAGCACTTGATGAAATTTAGACAAGTTATTGGCTTACACTTTCTTGATGTTGTCAACGACGACACTGGTGTAGCTAGTGGATTCACAAAGCTCCTGCAATTAGGCTTGACCGATATCAAGGCACCAACAGAACCTGAAGCCGAAGCTGATGGTGAACAAAAGCAGGAAGTTGAAGTGGTTTTGTCCAGTGAAGAGAAAGCTGAAGTTGCCAAAATCGTTGAGGTCCTTACTGACTCTAAATCTGTTGACTTGGTCGAATACAGTAAACTCAATGACCCCCATGAGGGCTTCAAGCTCCCATTAAAATCATTGACTATTTCCCCATGGTCTCCTGTACCACCTCAACAAAAGCTCAAAGGTGACTTATTGTACTTGACTTTGCAAACTTTGGAAAATGACACTTATCACTTGACTTGTCACTTGTCTGGGTTCTTCATCAATAGATCTTCTGCTATGACTTTCAACCCACAAGTCAAATTGGGTTCTGGTAAAGTTAACAAACACTTCATCTTATACGACTTGGTCAAAGGTTTATCTCCATTGTTTGAAAAGACCCTCAGGGAGAACGAAGAGACTTTGCACGGCAATCACTACCCAGAAAACTATTTATTAGCCACTAACTCTTTCTTAGATCACCCATGGATCGTTGATGAATCTAAGGTCTCCAAGATTCCTGACTTGACTCACTACCAGTTACCAATCATTTCCCGTGGTGTAGATGGTGCTGAAGTCGCTAAGGACTGGAACGAAGAGTTCCAAGCTATTCGTGACTTGTCCAGAGAGACTGTCAACGACAGAATCTTGAGAGAAAAATTATTGAGTAAAACTATTTTTGAATTCACCAAAGTGGCTACTGAAACTGCTATTAACGTGGTTAACGGTAACATCCCTCCCATGAACATGGACGACGACCCAAAACATTTGACTTACTTGAGAAACGGGATCTTTTGTTCTTATGGTGTGGATGCTAGTGGTGCTTTTGAGACAACCGGTGGTGATGAAGCTTCGAGGTACACTGCTGGTAAGGATGTCTCTTCTGTTAAGATTCTCAATAGAATCGATTCTACTGGTGTGTACACTTTGTTAACTTGTGTCGTTGACTACTTGGGAAGAAGAATCGTTTGTCAAGCTCCTGTTCCTGGTATTTTCAGTGTTGCTACTGACGATAACGGTGAGGAAATTGAAGACAAAGTCGTTCACGGTTTGAACTCAGATGGAACTGAAGTTTTGGTTGACGAAAAATTCAACGAAGCATTGAAGCCAATCGCTGAAGCTTTCCATATGAAACCTCATGCTGTTGAGTTGGAGAACGGTTTCAAAACTGACAAGGAATTAACCGCTTCCAAGGACTTAAAGGGAATCGTTGGTAATGATGGCCGCAGATATATGATTGATCTTTTCAGAACCACCCCATTAGATATCAATTTCATCGAGAAACAAGCATCTGGAGACAATGCTTATCCTCACAAACAAGCCTCTATCAGACCTGAAGCATTGGAAGAATGGTGGAAACGTAAGATCGCTGTTCTTTTGAAAGCAGAAACCGAAAAGTTAGAAAAAGAAGGTAAGAAGTTTGACAAAGAAGACGGAGAGAAGCCTCAAATTTTGATTCAAAGTGATCAAGTTACTGTGAATCCAGATGCTTTCTCTGGTCTTCAAGAGTCAAAAGAAGACCAAGATGAAGTGAGAGATCTTAGTGATTTCATCCAAGTTTTGATTGAAGAATTCTTGAATGAAGTTGGATCACAAATCGCTCCATTTGACGGTCTGCATTTGAGTTCAATATTGCACAGGACTGGTATAAATTTAAGGTACTTGGGTTCCATCGCTACTGGTGCAATTGAAAGAAAATCACAAGAAGAATTAAAGGTAAAAGAAACTATTGAAAACAATAAAAAATTAGCGGAGGAATTTGCTAAAGAAGAGGAGCTCAAGAAACAAAAGGAGGCGGAGACCACAAAAGATGAATCCGAAACGAAGGATGAAAGTAAAGACGAACCAGAGGAAGAGAAAACTGCAGGAGTTTTCGAGCCCACAATCGCCAATTTGGAAACCCTTCACAGGGTCGCTGTGCAAGAAATGGTTGCCAGAGCTTCGAAGCATGTGTTACGTAAAGTATCTGAACAATTACCTCCAGCTTTAGTTGCACCATTTGTGTCTCATTTCATGAATTGTTTGTTAGGCAGTCAAGTCAATGAGAAACCAGTTTGTTTCCTTGATGAATCATTGAAGACTTTATTTGAGACCAAACATTTGGAATTCACTAAGCTTGATTCTGAAACTGTTATCCAATTAGTCGAAGATGAAGTTTCTTCTCGTTTCAGATACAGATTGTCTGCCAACTGGGTCAATGAAGAAATTAGACCATTACAATTATTCAGGGAGATTTCTGTTAAATTTGGTATACAATGGAAAGCAGGAAATTATGTATTCACCAAGCAAGAGTTCGACCAACTCAAGCAAAGCATTACTTTTGAGACTGAGGTTGTTCCTAAAGGCAACAAGAAAAACAAGAAGCAACTGCCTGGTCCAGTTGAGAAACAGATTCCACGTACCACTGTTTTCCTTCCAGAAGATATCTTAGCATTCAACCCAATCGTCAAGGACTCCACATACAAAGGATCCTTGTTGGATGAGATCTTAGAAACTGCCAGACTTGAACTTGAAAAGGACCAAAAGACCGGGTTGATTTTGTTCAATGAGTTGTTGACATTCTACGAACAAATTTTTGGTAGAGTTCACAAGGAAACTGCTGCTTACTACGGACACTTGAGTCAATTGTTTGCAGATTTGAACAACACCGCTGAAGCATGTAACCTTGCTAGAATCTCATGTGTGTTGAATGAAAGAGTATTTGGTTTTGACTCTTTCAATGCCATTACTTCTTACATCAACGCTGCTTTCTATGAGTCAACCAACTCAGACTTCACCAACTCCTTGAAGTTATATGAGCATGTTTTCAAGACTTGGGGTTTGGTTTATGGGGAAGACCATCCTTCTTTAGTAACCACATACGCCAATCTTGCTGAAGCCTTGAATAACGTCAAGTTGTACGATGCCAGCAAGAAATTCTTTGAAAGAGCTATTGAATTGTCTCAAAGATTGAATGGGGAATTGTCTGAAGTCACTGGATTGATCAAGTATAGGTTTGGTTATTGTTTGATTGCTTCTAATCAATACAAAGAAGCCAAAGATGTGTTTGGTAATGTTTACGAGACATTTGTGCAGTTGTTGGGACCAAAGGACCACTTCACCAAGAAAAGTTTGAGTTTCAAGACCAACCTTAGTACCTACTTGGAGTACCAGAAACACGAGAAACTCAATGCTGCTAAAGCTGCTGCTGCTACTGCTCCTGTAGCCACGAAGAAGACTGTGGTCAAGAGCCAAAAGAAAAACAAGAATAAGAAGAAACCAGTCAAAATCGACGAGTCAATCGCTACAAAATCTGTCGATGACATTCTTGCTTTCATCGAGGGTAAGTAACTAACTTGTAAATAGAATCAACATGTTTGTAATCATAGTTTTCGTGTCTATTGATCTAATGTTGGTGTTTATGTACATCCGAGGAGTTGATGGTATCATCGGAAAGCTTGCTGTAGTCCTCGGGGCTCAACAACTCAAATTTGACAAAGACATTCCTGACAAACCGGTCCAGACGCAGAATGGCCTTGTTTATATGGAACTCGATATCATTAAGTGCCTGAAGCTCGTGGTTCAGGGTACTGGCAAGTGTGACCATGATATTGGAGTTTGCTCCCGAACTAAGCACTGAAAGTTGGGAAATCTTGAAATCTGTATCTTCTACTTCAGTCTTGATGATATCCTTGAATTTTTCAGAAGCTTCACTTGCTTTAGGATCACCACGATCGATGAGTTCAAGCACAGCAGTCTTGAAACTACCCCAGCCTGCTTTGATAATCAATACAGAAACGAGAAGTCCTCCAACGGAGTCGAGCCATGCAACGTGGAAAATATTACCTCCAGTAACAGTAAGAAGGGCCACCATAGCTGTAAATGAGTCCACACGGTGATGCCATGCATTGGCGACAAGGACTTTGGAGTTTGTTTGAGCTGCCACTTTCATTGTCTTTCTGAACAAGAGTTCTTTTACTGCAATGGAACCGCCTGCGAGCCACGCAGCGTTGATATCAGGAATTTGATTCTCCATGTGGGTGTGACCGTGTGAGTGTGAACTTTCTAAACCCATATGGGTGTGGGAATGGCCAATTTGTACTTTTGAGGCGTAGTCGTAAAGGTATGTTGGCAAAGTGTATTCGAACACTTGAAGTAAAGACGACCAACCAACAGAAATTCCTGCGAAAAGAAGCACTCCCAGCACGAGGAGAGATCCCATTGTTTCAATTTTACCGTAGCCCAAGGGGAATCTGTCTGGAGTGCCAACTTTTGACGCCACGTTAACCGTAGCGAGTGTGAGAAAGTCGGCTACCATATCCGAGAACGAATGAATAGCATCAGCGATAAGGGACTGAGAGTGGAAGTAAACCCCACCAACAGCCTTCAGAACTGCGAGTCCGATATTCACAAGAAGTCCAATCCACGTAATACGAACAGCAGGATTCGACAAACTAGAAGACAAAAGCTCATTGGGCTGGTGCGAATGAGAGTGATTGTGAGTGAAAAGTCCAATCCCGTCGTCTTTGTGTGAATGGGTATGTTTCATCTTGAAGAGTGGATGTGTCGTCAGAAGGAGTCGAGGTAGCGTGGGAAAAATTGACCGTGGGCGTATTCGAGAGCGGGCACAATTACGCAACAACATCTTGTTCCAATAAGATCGCAAATGGGCCCAGCAATAGTGCGAGTTCGATTATGTCAGCACCATACTATTGCCGCGCGCTCAGTAAAGTGGTTGCATAACTTCGTACTAACTGAGGCAAATGAAGTTAATATGGTTATTAGCGGCGTTGAACGCTTGCACTGCTTTTCCGCTCGGCCAAGAGTGGAGTGAGAATCGTGTGATCAAATTGGGACCAGAATCTTACGAAATTGTCACTGAATTCAAGAAACTCCAGTACAAAAGACAGAACAAGAACTTCATTGACGTCACTGCTAAGATCCCAGTAGACACCGCTGTGTCTTTGGGATTGGTCAAGCGTCCAAAATCCAGCTGGTGGCAACAGACTTTGCTTATTGGCGCCAAACAATTGCAGGAAGTAGTAACTCCCAAGAGGTACTCGTACCCTGAAGCGGGCGCCCATGCTAAGGAAGTGCACAGATTATTGGAGGATATCGACATTGACGGAGTCAGAACCAATTTGGAGCAGTTTACCTCTTTTTACACTCGTTACTACAAGTCAGAGACTGGCTACCAGAGTGCTTTGTGGCTCGAGAGTCTTGTGAAAAACATGACCCAGCAGTCACCAGAAATAACGGTGAGCCCCATCAAACATGCTGGCTGGGACCAATTCTCTATTGTGGTGACCATCCCTGGTGAAGTCGATTCAATCGCTGTGCTTGGAGCCCACCAAGACTCCACGAATTTACTTTTACCAATTTTAGCAGCACCTGGTGCAGATGATGATGGTAGCGGAACTGTGACAATCTTGGAGGCTTTAAGAATTTTATCTGGAGAGTACGCCTTGGGCAATTTCAAACCTTACCACACACTTGAATTTCACTTTTACTCAGCAGAAGAGGGTGGGCTCCTTGGGTCTTACGATGTGTACTCGCAATATCACGCAGCTAATAAAACAATTGTTGGGTTCTTGCAGCAAGATATGACAGGTTACACTGGTGGAATGGATGATGGTATTCACATGGGACTTATTGAGGACTACACTTCGCCAGATTTGAACAATTTCGTAGTGGATATCGCCAAAAACTATTGTTCAATTCCCGTTAGAGTTTCAAAGTGTGGTTACGCTTGCTCTGATCATGCATCAGCTACAGAATTTGGGTACCCATCAAGTTTTGTTATTGAATCTGAGATGTCCAAGACCAGTAAGTTCATTCACAGTGTTCTTGATACAGTGGACAGACTTGATTTCGATCATATCAAGGAACACGTTAAATTGCTGATTGCATTTGCATATGAATTGTCGTTGGCATCGGACTTGAAGCAAATTTAGGTTTCCATCATTTGTTTTGACACTACATGTTACACGTACATGTAAATGAATCACGGAGTTTGTAACCGAATATGTCAATGAAGGATTTTCATGTGAAATGTAATGGCAATGTCGAAGGTTTGTTCCTGTGAGGCTGCAAAAAACTGTACAAATTTCAGTAGAGGAGAATTGAGCATGTGAAAATATTTCCTAAAAGGTTAATTATTGAAGCCCATGGATTTTGGCAATTGCAAATTTCCTATTGGGTTGAATAGTGGAGCATTGTCCATACACTGGGGAATTTCACATGAGCATCAATTTCAAGGTGGGGCGACCTTGTATTTAACGATGGGAGTTAGCACTGTTAGGATCAACTATGATGGACATTGACACAATTCTTCACACTTACAAGTACGTTTTTGTATCAGTTGGGATACTCACGTCATATGTTGCACTCCGGTATGTGACAATATTTTACTTGTCCAGGAAGCTTAGAGCCGAGAGACCCATATTATTGCCTGGTTCAGGTCCACTCTTTTCTCGTAATCCAAGATGGGCACTCAAAGCGAAAAAAGAAGGTGAACTTCTAGAAATTATGTGGGGGTTCTTTGAGAAGTATGGACCAAGTTGGAGAGCGCATCTTGGAACAACAGTTTTGGTGACAGCTGACCCAGAAAATATCAAAGCGATTTTGGCAACTCAATTCAATGAGTTCATTATGGGACTCAGACACGCACATTTCAAGCCATTGCTTGGAGATGGAGTGTTCACGCTCGATGGTCATGGATGGAAACAAAGCAGATCATTGTTAAGACCCAATTTCTCCAGGGAGAAAGTGGCTCACACTCAAGCGCTAGAAACTCACATCCAAAATTTGGCAAAACACATCAGGAAATTCAACGGTGAGCCCTTCGATATCCAGGACTTGTTCTACAGATTCACTGTTGATACTTCAACGGAATTTTTGTTTGGTCAATCGTTGTATGGCCTCATGGACGAAACTATTGGTGAAAAATCACCCAACGAGTTTGAAGGCTCTGATAAATTTTATGAGTCGTTCACTAATGCTCAAGAGATTTGTGCTACCAGAGCTTGGTTCCAAAGTCTTTACTTCTTGATAAACCCACCTGACTTCAAAAAGTACAATAAAGTGGTTCACAATTTCGCCAAATTCTACATTCAAAGAGCGTTGAAAGCTAGTCCTGAGGAAGTGGAGAAACTCTCTCAGGGTGGTTACGTTTTCTTGTATGAGTTGATCAAAACCACGAAGGACCCAAAGGTTTTGCAAGACCAATTGTTGAATATTATGATTGCTGGGAGAGATACCACCGCTGGTTTATTGACGAATGTGTTTTATGAGTTAGCACGTAATCCCCACATCTTTGAGAAGTTGAAGCAGGAGATCTACAAAGATTTTGGTACAGAGGAGACTGTCAACTTGGATGATCTCACTTTTGAATCGTTGAAGAGATGTGAATACTTGAAGTTCGTTATTAACGAAGTGTTGAGATTGTATCCTAGTGTTCCAATCAACTTCAGAGTGGCCACGAGAAATACAACATTACCAAGAGGTGGTGGTAAAGATGGTTTGAAACCAATGTTGGTGGAAAAGGGAACGGTGGTTGCTTATTTCATCAGTGCAACCCACAGAAACACCGAATACTACGGTAAAGATGCAAAAGAATTCATTCCTGAAAGATGGGCTGATAAGAACTTGAAACCTGGTTGGGCATACTTGCCATTCAATGGTGGTCCTAGAATATGCTTAGGACAACAATTTGCTTTGACTGAAGCTTCTTACGCAATCGTTAGATTAATCCAGTTGTTCCCTAACTTGAGTGATTACAACGATAAAAGCATTTACCCACCAAAAATCAGTGCTCAATTGACGATGTCTTTGACTCACGGTAATAAAATTGCTCTCTTTTGATCTTAATATTTAATTTACTTTGACAGTAATGAAACGGTATATGAAATTGTGTATGAAGTGATAGGGAGCTCCCAATGAAATGGTATACAAGTAGTGTATGAAATGCTGTATAACTGAACCTCAGAGTTGTAGTGAGTCACTGTGAATCTGACCTTTACATTGAGCTGGTCTCTGGCTCGCTGTGGTATAGCTGCAATATTTACGTAACTCCATAACACAGTATTCAATAAAACTACATTAATTAGGTTCTAATCACATACTTCATTAATCTATAACTTACCAGTTGCTCTTAAGATTTGAGCAACAGAATCAACAACTGAAGTTTCCAAGTCGATGAATTTTGGCAAAAGGCTCTTGGTTGCTGAATTGTCAATAAAAGCAATTGTCTTTGTGACTTCTTCAATAGAAGTTGGAGTTCCCACTGGAAGTTCCTTCAATTGTGGGAAGTTCTTACGAACGATATCCAAGATCAATTGAGTATTGAATCTTGCTTCATTCATCAAAAGTCTCAAGCCACTTTGAGGAGTCTCTAAAGCGAAGAGGTGAGCATTTGCTGTGTCTCTGACATCACTGAAACCACCTCTGAGAGGAGCGAGATCTTCGACTTTTCTGGCTTGAAGGACCTTGTTGATGATTTCAGATGAAGTGTTCAAGTTATCTTTGACTTCGCTGTCAAAGGCTTGCGGACCGAAGACATAACTTGGGTTAACACAATTCAAGGTGAAGTTTGGCTTTTCATTGGCAACGAATTCCCATGCAGTTCTTTCAGCAAATGTTTTGGATGCACAGTAAGCGGCACCTGGGTTAGAGTAATCAAGGTTCTCTTCGGTCACTGGATTCCATGATTTTTCGGTGTACACATCGCCAACTGGTTCTGATAAGTCAAAGATTGCAGCGTATGATGAAGTGACAACAACTCTCTTGACATTGTGGCCATGATTTTTAACTGACTTCAAGGCATTCTTGGTACCTTCAACTGCAGGAGCAAGAAGTTGAGTTTTCACATCACCGTCAGGGAAGAAAAATGGCGATGCAGTGTGTAAGAAACCAGTAACTTCTGGGTGTTTTTCTAATGCTCCATCGAAAGCATTTGGTGCAGTTATATCAGCCACAACTTCGTATTCAAAATTGCTACCAACATTTTTCTTTAATTTTTCACCCTTTTCAGCACTTCTGACGGTACCAATGACTTTGTATCCCTTCTCAATTAATTGCAAAACAATGTGTTGGGCAATGAACCCGTTAGCTCCGGTGACGAAAACAGTTTGTGACATATCAATGTAATGATCTGAATAAAGTGAGGGATTAGCTCATGTTATATAGTGTGGCAGGTTGTGAACACACACAGTTGAGATGGCAACTTGCATTGAAGGGATTTCCATAGAAGCCAGATGATCAACCCTTAGTAATGCCCGATAAATTACTACAATAGTGGAAATGCGTGGTCACGTGTAGGATGATGAATATGAATTTATCCTTAATTTAAATCCAATTAAGAAACTTCTCGGAGATGTAGCGGAAGTTTACTTATTGGGATATAGTGTCGGCACCGTTGAATTTATCCGGGTATTTGAACTGTGCCACTTACTAATCAGACAACGGTTTCACGTCTAAACCCAAAGCAATGATCTCATTGCTGGGAAAAATGATTTTCCAATTTACGTAATTTGCAAAAAACATCTCTTCCAACTAAGTTGCTACAGCTGACGGTTGCTGTTGTCACGAAATCATCTATTCAACTCTAAAGACCTAACCATAATTTAGGGTTCTTGATCTCAAATGGTTGGATCAACTCAATATCATCACTTGACTTACCAACAAGAATCTCATAAGCACCAGCTTCGAGAGACCATTTGTTGAAGTATTCGTCGAAGAAGGAACATGACTCTTTCAAGCACAAGTCAAAGTTGACTGCAACAGTTTCACCGGCTTTGATAGCGACTTTTTCGAAACCTCTCAATTCCTTGATTGGCTTAATGGTTTTAGAGTCCTTGTGGGAGATGTACAATTGCACAACTTCTTGACCGTCAATACTTCCAGTATTCTTAACTTCAACAGAAGCAGTGATCCTGTCGTTCTCTTCATCAATTGATGTCTTGAGGTTACTGTACTCGAAAGTAGTGTAACTCAAACCGTAACCGAATGGGAAAGCAACTCTTCTTTGAAGCTTCTCGTAGTATCTGTAACCAATGAAGATATCCTCACCATATAACACTCTACCTCTCTCGGTCTTGAAGTTCAAGTATGCTGGGTTGTCGACGTTTTTGAGGGGGAAGGTTAAAGATAATCTACCACTTGGGTTGTAGTCACCAAATAACACATCAGCAACACCGTTACCAGCTTCACAACCACCGAACCAACCTTGCACAACAGCCTTGGCCTTACTCAACCATGGCATCTCAACAGGGGTACCAGATTGATTAACAATAACTGTGTTAGGGTTAGCAGCAAGAACTGCCTCAACCAAGTCATTAGTTCTTAATGGTAATTGCATATCTGGTCTGTCAAAACCTTCAGACTCGAATTCTTGATTCAAACCAATCGATAAAACGACCTTGTCGCTCTCTTTGGCAAGGGCAACTGCACGTTGAATCTCTTCGTCTTCTTCAATGACTTTAGCACAGCCAAAGTACATACCACCACCACCACCAAAGTCAACAGCATCGTGAGATTTAGCAGTGAAAGTTGGAGCAGAACCAAACTCAATTCTAACCTTGTGGGTTTTACCCTTTTCTAATCTGTGGGTATTTCTGACCTCGTCAGTTCCACTGTTGAAGAAAAGACTACCTTTGGTTTGCTTGGTCTTGTTGTCAACAACAAGAACGTCGTCAACATACAATAAGGCAGTACCCCAGACAGCCAAACCAAATTCATAGTCGGCAGTTTCATCCACAACCAAGTCACCAGTGACGTCGATGTAGAACAAGTTGTCATCAAGTTTTTCGTGAGTGTATCCAACCATCAAAGACATAGAACAAGAGAGATCGAGGGTGTCGAAGTTTTCACGATCACCTTCAGCATCAACTGGCTTCTTGTAGAATTCACAGTGGTAACCAGTCTTACCAGTTTTTGGGTTGGTCAACAATCTGGTCAAGGTTGGTAAACACTTGTGAGCGTAAGCACCAACAGTGTAAGCTGGGGCTTTACCAATTTTCTCTTTGACAGAGTCGTAAACAGTTGTGGTGTAATAAGCAGTAACAGAAGCTGAACCACCTCCACAATAAGCGTCTAATTTGGCATTTGGACCAATAACAGCAATTTTTTCGTCTTTCTTTAATGGCAAAATACCTTCATTTTTCAATAACACAACAGATTCGTCAGCAATTTGACGTAATTTAGCTCTGGTTTCTGGAGTATTATTGTCAGAATCTTCAGGGCCGTTCTGTGGGATGTTTCTCTTTTTAGCGTACTTGATCAACTTTAACACACCACGAACTCTGTCGTCAATGGCATCGATGTGAAGTTCTCTTGAGTCAACAGCAGATTGAAGGGCAGCAACCGATCTGTGGATGGTTGGACCTGGCATTTCAATGTCTAAACCATTTTCAATTGGCTTCACACAACTAAAGACTCCAAACCAATCACTCATAACAGTACCGTCCCAACCCCATTCTTCACGTAAGATGTCAGTCATGAGTTTCTTGTCCAGGGAAACGTGAGTACCGTTGACTTTGTTGTAACCAGTCATGAAAGCTTTTGGGTCTGCGTATTTGACAGCCAAACGGAAAGGTTCCAAGTAGATTTCTCTCAAAGCTCTTTCAGTGATAATGGAGTCAGAAGCCATTCTTTCATGTTCTAAATCGTTACCAACGTAATGCTTAATAGTAGCAGCGATATCTTTATCTTGGATACCATTAACGATGGAAGCAGAAGCGAAACCAGCTAAATGTGGGTCTTCAGAGAACGACTCAAAACCTCTTCCTCCTAATGGACCTCTTTGCATGTTTGTAGTTGGACCCAAGAGAACGTGAGCACTCTTGTGAGCAGCTTCTTCACCCATCAATTGACCAGCTTCTCTTAACAATTCTTTGTTGAAAGTCGAACCCAATGCAGTACCACATGGGAAACATGCAGATGGAACAGCGTTGAAGAATCTGGTACCTCTAGCACCATTTGGTCCATCAGTAAATCTAAGCGATGGGATGTCTAATCTTTCAATCGCATGTGTATGCCAAAAGTCAACACCAGCTAAAAGGCCAGCCTTCTCAGCGAGAGTCAACTGACTCAACACTTTCTCAATATCGAAGTCACTCATGTTGTTTTTTCATGGGGAAATCTCTTGAATTTATACTGCAGTAACGTCCAAATTATGCCCCAACGGCAATGTTGCCCGATTTGGTATTCTTTCAAATTACGTGTAAACGGAACCGGCCCAAACCACTTAAAACACCGCCCGTTAGTCAATTGATGGTGCCGACACTTCCCCAACACACTTCAATGCCGTCATGTTGTTGCCACCAACTAAACCTTCAGTTACCTTCAATTCTCGGTGTGTTGTCAACTATTTCTCCGCCCCCTCATCTTGGAATCAGTTCCTAATTGGGTGTGGAGTGATCTTTCCGAGACTTATTCCCAGAGTAATGCGGAATCACATTAACCGCTCCAGTCTTCTTACTTCTCATTTAAACCCTAAGGTTTGGGCCCAGGAACGCAAGGACCTCTTCGGTGACTCTCCATGCGTCCTCCTTATCACAACGTCCAAAGCCCTGAAACCCGAGTAGCTTGTGCTCGTTTCCGGCCCGAAATAGATTAAACCGACGTCGTGTCTTGTTCAGTGTCTGCGGTTAGTCCTATCCGCCATTCGTTGAGCGTTTTTGTGGGGTACCACGTCGTTGGGTTTCTTGGTCAATTGACAAATTGTCGTGTGGTTTCCTATCGGTTGTGCCAAATTAGGTACCCAAAAAGGTAAGTACCAATTCAGCGATTCTATCAAAGAAAATTGAACATCGCAAGCCTGGTGATTAGTGAATGGGAAAATTGCATGAACTTACTCTCTGTGCAGCACCTTCCAAGTGAGAGACTCTGGCAATTGACGATGATTATCAAGACCAAGTTTTTGACACACCTGTACTCACGAATATGGTAAGTAGTTGCTTTCACTGACGTGCAGAAAACCGCAGACCTCAAACCCAGTGGTCTCCATTTTGCAATCATTCTTACCCTCACAAGGAAGTCAAAAAATTTATAATCAGTCGACACACTCGACACAAGAAACATGCAAAACACGAACAAGTAGTGCGCTCATCCTGAGCCGTGTCTGCTGCTTATGGAAGAACATAACTTATTTTTTGGCAGAATCGAGCGTGAAAAAATATCGCCTAAAACCCAAGGCATGACCAATGGCTCTTTACGCTGTCTTTAGTGGGCAGTATTGCTGTTTTAACACATAACTTGACCTCTGTCATTTTGCAACACCTTGAATCACCCTCAAGATTAAGCCGAGTTGCAACCTCGTGGTACAACTATGAGTTTGTATCTTGGATCTCTTAGATTACAGTGACAATCAGCCTTGGTGAATGATCTTTGCGCTAGCGAACGTTTGCATAAACGGTTCATTATTGTGGTAAATCACCTTCAACATTCTTCAACTTGGCTTGCCTGTTTTGGAAACTGGTGTATTTTTTAACGCTCTATCAATATGGTGTGACATGCGGAAACAATATGGGCCCTGATAAGTTTTTTCGAACTTTAGATTAGGCAATCATTACAAGGAAATAACCTTCCCCGTGATGTGGCTACTTTGCTGTAATAGTCAAGATAGTAGGATGGAGTGTGAATGGCAAAACTCAAGCTTACCACATGTAAATCTCGGTGAGGCAAAATTACCACAATGCGAGGGTTCTTATGAATTTGCATCCAAATACGGGAATTTCATTCTTGCTTTCGAGGTTTCTCATGCATCCACTAGCCGAAGTTTTCGTTACAAGACTTGCATCTCGCTACTTGGATCGGAGGACCAATGATTTGCATTGTCATGGCCTTCAAGATTGTTCGAGAGACAACCACGCATATCAGTTTTAGTAAAGGCAACAACTCCGGCTTTTGAATAGAGTTTGATTTTACATTTACCGGGCAAATGTGTGAACTGCAAACACCGTAACATCATTTTGCTAAGAGGAATGAAATTACCATTCCTAGAATTTTGCATTCATTGCTGCAGCTCGCTGGAGTATTTCGCCTGGTGCTGGCAAAAATAATGTTCGTAGCTCCTGTCATCAGTTCACACATTTGACTTCAAATTCGCTCATTCAAGCTCCTTCATCTGCATCGTGCATCTTAAGGTTTGCCCACTTCTGCTCTGACTTGAAAAAATCCCTTTCTTGTCTTTTCCATTCTAACAAATATTGTCTTGAATTGGTGTATTTTTTCAATGAGTGATTGTCTCTTTGAATTGGGCACTTGCTTGCTTAAATAAACCTTCAAATCTCCCATGACTTCGAAAGTTAACTATGAGATTACTATCGGTCATTACCGTTGTTATTCATCTCATATTTGCTTATGGTGAAACCATATCCAGTGATAGAATCGACCGAGGTCTTTTAGGATTTGACGTTGGTGATACCACGATCAATTCTGGCGTTTATTGGTCGATCATTGATAATGCCGTAACAACATTCGTCGGTTCCATGGAGAACAATGGTGGATTTTTTATATCCTCTAGTAACTCATTGGTGGGTTTGACGGTCAATATGCTTAACGTTTTGGGTTCTGTTGAAAATGAAGGTATCTGGTCTTTCAACTCCTTTAGAAGCTTGTTACCACCAACATACTCCATCAACACTGGAACTTTCTCAAATGGTGGGTCAATGTTCTTTGGTGGTGATGGTTCAACAGGCGTACCTGTTATGTCAGTATTATCCAGTAATTGGGTTAATGATGGTTTGATGATTTTTTCCTTGGCTGAAAGAAGTTCTGGTAATGTTCTTTTAGGCCGTGCTCTAGGTCTAACTGGTTTAGCTGAGATTGAAAATTCTGGTACCATTTGCTTGATCAATCAAGTTTATCGTCAGACAACAGAAGTAACAGGTTCTGGTTGTATTGATGTAGGAGAGAATTCCAATGTCTGGTTGGCAGGCGCCAATTATGGTGTCTCTTCAGGTCAAACTTTCCACTTGAGTTCATCAACTTCAAGTATAAGAGCTGAAGCTTTATCAACTGCTCAAACTTTCACCGTTACAGGATACGGTGGAGGGAATGTTCTAGGCACTTCTCTTACCCTTTTGTCTCAGAGCTACGATAACGGGGTTCTCACATTAAGGACCGCCAGTTTGACTACTGTAAGGTTTGCAATTGGTCCAGGCTATACCGCAGGTAATTTCCAGATTGTCAGTGACAATTTCGGTGGATTATCCTCAATCCCGGTTCGAAATGCTGTCACGTACAATGGTGCTGTTCCCCCTGCAGCTGCCAAACCTGCGAAATGTAGAACATGCAGTGTGTTCCCAGAGATACCAGGAATTGATGTGGACGTAGGAACAACTTACACCACAACATATACCACAACAAATGACCAAGGCGTGGTCAGTACTGGAACAGGCGAAGTAAGGATTGATACTGATGAGAACGGAAGCACTTACACTACAACCGATGACTTCGGTGATTGTCCCGAGTGTACAATTTACACCACCACATTCACCACAACGAATGAAGATGGTTCTGTGAGTACAGGAACAGGTGAAGTGATTGTTACAACTGATAGTGACAGAAACTTGTTCACTTCAACCGATGATTTTGGTGATTGTCCAGAGTGCACCATCTATACCACAACTTTCACCACCACAAATGAAGATGGTTCTGTGAGTACAGGAACAGGTGAAGTGATTGTTACAACTGATAGTGACAGAAACTTGTTCACTTCAACCGATGATTTTGGTGATTGTCCAGAGTGCACCATCTATACCACAACTTTCACCACCACAAATGAAGATGGTTCTGTGAGTACAGGAACAGGTGAAGTGATTGTTACAACTGATAGTGACAGAAACTTGTTCACTTCAACGGACGATTTTGGTGATTGTCCAGAGTGCACAATTTATACCACCACTTTCACCACCACAAATGAAGATGGTTCAGTTTCAACTGGAACTGGTGAAGTCATCGTTACAACTGACAGTGATAGAAACTTGTTCACTACCACTAACGATTTTGGTGATTGTCCAGAGTGCACCATCTATACCACCACTTTCACAACCACTAATGAAGATGGTTCAGTTTCAACTGGAACTGGTGAAGTCATCGTTACAACTGATAGTGACAGAAACTTGTTCACTTCAACGGATGATTTCGGTGATTGTCCAGAGTGTACCATTTATACCACAACTTTCACCACCACTAATGAAGATGGTTCAGTTTCAACTGGAACTGGTGAAGTGATTGTTACAACTGATAGTGACAGAAACTTGTTCACTACCACTAACGATTTTGGTGATTGTCCAGAGTGTACAATCTACACCACCACTTTTACCACCACTAATGAAGATGGTTCAGTTTCAACTGGAACTGGTGAAGTCATCGTTACAACTGACAGTGACAGAAACTTGTTCACTACCACTAACGATTTTGGTGATTGTCCAGAGTGCACAATTTATACCACCACTTTCACCACCACAAATGAAGATGGTTCTGTGAGTACAGGAACAGGTGAAGTGATTGTTACAACTGATAGTGACAGAAACTTGTTCACTACCACTAACGATTTTGGTGATTGTCCAGAGTGCACCATCTATACCACCACTTTCACAACCACTAATGAAGATGGTTCAGTTTCAACTGGAACTGGTGAAGTCATCGTTACAACTGATAGTGACAGAAACTTGTTCACTACCACTAACGATTTTGGTGATTGTCCAGAGTGTACAATCTACACCACCACTTTTACCACCACTAATGAAGATGGTTCAGTTTCAACTGGAACTGGTGAAGTCATCGTTACAACTGACAGTGATAGAAACTTGTTCACTACCACTAACGATTTTGGTGATTGTCCAGAGTGCACCATCTATACCACCACTTTTACCACCACTAATGAAGATGGTTCAGTTTCAACTGGAACTGGTGAAGTCATCGTTACAACTGACAGTGACAGAAACTTGTTCACTTCAACGGATGATTTCGGTGATTGTCCAGAGTGTACCATTTATACCACAACTTTCACCACCACTAATGAAGATGGTTCAGTTTCAACTGGAACTGGTGAAGTCATCGTTACAACTGACAGTGATAGAAACTTGTTCACTACCACTAACGATTTTGGTGATTGTCCAGAGTGCACAATCTATACCACCACTTTCACAACCACTAATGAAGATGGTTCAGTCTCAACTGGAACTGGTGAAGTCATCGTTACAACTGATAGTGACAGAAACTTGTTCACTACCACTAACGATTTCGGTGATTGTCCAGAGTGTATTGACAGCACTACATGGACTTTGGATGCTCCAGAAGCAAGTATTACAACAAGCACTGATAAAGCTGTTGATGCCACCAATGAGAGTGGAAAGGCGTTCACTGGCACTCATACACGTGAGTGTGAAGTTTGTACAGTTATCAGTGAGACCGTTACGCGTTCACAAACTGGAGGTGTAATTACTGGAATTGTTGACAAAACGATTACAACTGATGAACATGGACAAGTTGTGACCAAAACGGGAACCACTAGTTTGTTTACTAGTCTGTTAGCAGGTTGTTCTGTTTGTTCTGAGTACCAAACCACGAGCGTTGAAACTGTTGATGGCGACACAAAGACGGTGACATTGGACGTGATTGTGACCACCAAGGAACAAGGATCGCAGTACACTAGTACTGTGGTGCAGGGAGACTGTGATGAATGTGTCAACACGCCAGAGGACTACTTAAATGGGGTGACTACTGACCACACGACTACGCCAGCGATTGAAACGCGGATTGATGGAACATTAACCACTGAGACGTTGAGTAGCAGCTCCACATACTCAATCTTCAGTTCGATTGTACCGGTACCAGAAATTGGCGGATCAATCAGGACTCGAGTGTCGTGGGTTTGGCTCTTTGTGTTTTTAGTTTAGCGACAATAAATATTGAATTTTTACACGCCCTTCGCACTCTTTTGCACCAATAAAGTGGCCAGTAAATCGTAAGATTAAAAAACATCGCTATGGCTATTGACCCAGAAACCTTTAAGTTTGAAACTCCACAATTTGATCCAAGATTCCCTAACCAGAATCAAACAAAACACTGTGCTCAATCTTATGTTGATTACCACAAATGTGTTAATGTTAAAGGTGAAGATTTTGAACCATGTCAATTATTCTTCAAGACTTTCACTTCATTGTGTCCTGTTGACTGGGTAGAAAGATGGAACGACCAACGTGAAGCTGGAAAGTTCCCAGTTAAACTTGATTAGTTTAAGTCGATTAGTTAAACTCCTTTAGTTTAACTTCTAGCTATATTAAATATACTACATGAATTCTTCCTCGTAGTTCTCCAGTATCGTGAGATTATTGGTTTGTCCAACAGTTTCATCATTGAAAAGGTCCCCATATGGGTCCTTCTTCCGTTGCTTCTCCTGCTCAAACTGACGAGATTGTGCTTTTTGCTCTTCTATAAGCTTCCTTTCATGTTCTCTCTTGAGTCTTTCAAACTCTAACTGACTCGTCTTCTCTTGTTCAACAAATTGTTCAGTACTGATTTCACTCTTGGTCTTGTTTAACTTATTGATCACCATATTGTCCCTCTTACTCACATTAACTCGCTTGAGCTTACGACTATTCTTGAATGTCACTGTGCCAATATCCATCGACCCATCACTCACTAAATTGTCTACTGTTGTGTAGATTATACTGACATTGTTGAGCTTGTTACCCTTGATAGAGTTTGCTTTTGTCAACTGGGCTAATTGGTCTAAAAGGTCACTAGGAACGACTAAGTCTTCAAATTTCTTAAACCTTTGTTCTTGCTTGAGCTCCAAGTAGATATGTGCTGAACTGTGTTTGTCAACATGGAACCATAGATCCTTGGGGTTGGAGTACTTTATAAGTGGGTCATTTTCAATTTTGTCCTTTCCCATGTATATCCTGTAAGTTGTTTCGTCGTACTCATCACCGACAGTGGTTGAAAAATAGTAAACCATGATTAATCCTTGCGCTGCTCTGTACTTTGAGATGGTGGTTTGACTCTTGACTTGTCTTTCACAACCAAAGTTCACCTTTTACTGCTAGAGTTTTCTTTCTTGGTCAACTCACAATTTTTGTTTTTTGCAAAATTAACAAGATGAAGAGCGATTTCCCTAACTGGACTAGTAACGATAATTGTAGAAATTATCCAACTCTTTCAATCCTGTTTTCTGCTTCCTACGGTTTCAGATGAACCATGCAACTTGAAGGTCTTTGACTGTTGTCAAAATGCTGAGTCCCATGTAGCACTTCGTGGCCTTACTCCTACTATTTACATTCTTACCATGTTTCTTTTCCCTCTAGTCTCAAGACCTCCAGAATTCTTGTAGGTTGTAAGTACGCCAGAGTTCTTGCTACAACCTTGGCCTGTCTTGACAGTATCCACACGCAAAAATCTTCAGTTCTCAGTGGGGACCATCCAATCAAGGGCTTCAACTCTGGCACACAAGAGTTACACCCAAACCCACAACATGGATCCAGCAAGTGGACAAAACGGACCAGACTGGTGACACATGGCTCTCACTTAACAATACAAGGGTCAACACAACCTGGTGCTGAAGATGGCTGGCTGATCCTCCCAAATAGGTCCAAACTCCATTCCAACAGCCATCTACTGCGGTGTTGAATCAGTCCACACCACAGTCCAGCCCAGGTCTAGGCCCCACACTACACACTCCGTGGCCTACAACCACTACATTCTCACACGAAATCACTCACGTCAACACGAAACGCGCAAAGCCCCTGCGAACCCTGAACCAAGTCGCACCAGTTTCACACAAAAATTATCCTCAACTTACCACAGTCTTTCCTTTAACACCCACTCCAGTCTCTCCTTACCCCCAAAATGGACGAAGTTGACTACGAAGCTCTTGTGCAATTTGAAGAGTCTCTTCAATCGTCAAAAGATACGTCCTTAACCCTTGCAAATTTAGAGCTAAAAATTGATTACTCGCTGTCAGTCCACGGATCAGACGACGGCGAAGATGAAGCCACAGAACTCGATTACATCACTGAAAACTTTGATTGCAATGACGAAGAGTTCACAACTTGCTCTAAATGTGGAGGATCAATCAATAGTCCGCTTCTTAAACCATGCTGCAAGACCTTTATTGACCAGTCTTTACTTATTACTGGTCTAGAGAAAAGCTATTGGCGTGCTTTCTTGAACAACCCAACAAGAACCGTCAATTCTTTCCCAAATTATACCCAATACTTATTCTTATCCCAAGGAGTACCATTTAGAATTAGAGCATTGATTTGGCGCAAAATGTTCCTTATCAACTACAACAATAAGATTCCAGAAGCTTCTTGCTTTGTTTTTAAGAACTTCCAGCACTCATACAATTCGGAGACTTCAGAACAAATTTCCAAAGATTTGAACAGAACTTTCCCTCAAATCGCCTTTTTCTCACAGGAACAACATATCAAAGACCTTGAAGTGGTATTGAATGTGTATGCCAATTATGACGTGGAATTAGGATACTGTCAGGGACTTTTGTTTTTGGTGGGCACATTGTACCATCATTTCAAAGACCCAATGATGACGTTTCACGCTTTGATAACTATAATGGAATCTGAAGTAGAGCTTCATGATATTTTCACTACATCAATGATGTCTGTGACATTGAATAAATGGTTTAGAGAGTTTTCCACTATATTTGAAAAAGTTGACCAAGAACTCTACTGCCACTTAACTCAACTTGCTGATTGCAAAGTATTCTTATTCCAATGGTGGCTCTCGTTTATGGCGAGTCATACTCCTGATATTTCACTCATCAATAGGATTATGGATTTTTGCATGATTCAAGGGTGGAAAGTTGGAATGTTTAAGATTTCTTTGGGACTCCTTATAGCCAACAAACCGATCTTGATGACATTAGAACACAATGATGAAGAGGTTGTTTATCAACACTTGTTGAATGAGTGTAAATGGGGCTTAGTGCTCAAGGACATTAACTCGTTTTTCGGTGACGACTTGTTTGTGTGGGACGACAGTTTATTCATGAAACAATCACAAAATGTTCTTAACAAGCCCATGAAGTCACACAAGCGCACGCCTTCATCGATGATGGATAAGTTTAAGAGTCTCAATATTTCATCATACTCAATTGCACAGTCTTCAGCTCTACTGCTTTTCTCTAAGAAAACCAATGCTGACCACGACACCGAGTCCGACTCTATCTACTCTAACTACACGGTGGAATCTCATTCCAGTAGTCACTCATTCCTCAAAGTGGTGGTGACCAAGCCAGAAGAAGATTCAAGTTTGCAAAAAGAAAACAAATACCTCAAGCAACTTTTAGCACAATGTCTTGATGTTGTTGATGATGAAAAACTCGTGCATGATATCAGCACTGCAATTAAATAGTTTATAATGAAAAATGGATGACCGGGTAACCCTTTTTTTCGTGAGACTCAGTCGCACTGGCACGTACAAAAACCTGGACGCATAAAAAACCTACAACAATTGTGACTACTAATTAGATCATAATTGTAACAGTTTGAACTTTATTCAGTAATCGTGAGTTCATTTAACTTCCCTGGCCTCAAAGGCATTGCTTCACCCACTGATCAAATTGTGCTTAACCAAATTGGAATTCTAGTTTCAACTACTGATAAACAAAATTGGATTAATCATCACCAGCAAATCGAATTTCTTATTAACAAATACAAAAATCCGTTAATTGCTGAAAACTATCACCTCCAACTTTATAATTTCATTGCTCCTTTTCTTGCATACGGTGAACCACAAGAAGAACTTTTACCTCTAGAAAATTTATTCAAGGAACATTTACATTTCGTTGGTAAAAACTTAAGAGACTGTGATTTATTATTTGAAAAGTTCTATATCGTTTTCAAGAACTACTCAGTCTTCAAATTCATCAAAAGGTATAACACAAGTCCACTTTTATCATTAGTTTTAGTGGTTAAATTTGCTGAATTTCTTGACCCAACTGAAGTTAAAAAGTTTACTGAACCAATCTCATTCACTTTACTTGAAACTCTAGGATTAAAAGAACTACCTGCAGATTTTAATTTCAAGATCGTTTTAGATATCCTCCTCAACTCATCAATCTTCCCATTTGTAAATATCTTATTAAGTCTTAGATCTGTGGAACAATTCAAAGACTCAATCGAACCAGTGGCTAAATTCTACAAAAAATTAAGAGAAATGTCATTCAGAGAACTTTTACAACAAACTGGGCCTGAAAACCTCATGCCTTCAAGTTTATTGGTCACTTTATTATCAATTGATCCCAAAGAAATTGATTCTTCTTTAGCAATCATCTTGGCTGAGGTTTTAGTCCCAGGTTCTCAGAAGTTAACTACCAACAACAATGGTGTGACTGCATTATCATGCATAACATCGCTCCCAGAATCTACTGCTAAAGGTGCTCAACTTCAAAGTTGTCTCAAAACTATTGATAGTGACCCTCAGTTCCCAATCAATTGGTACTTGGTCTTCTCAAAGGTCCAGGAAAACTTATTTGAGGCCATGAAAAGAAATATTCAACCACCACTCATTAGTATCAATCAATTTTTAGCAACTATCGACTTCAAAAATGGTTTGTTAGATATTTTCTTAAATTATGATTGGTACTTCAACAAAACATTGTTATATGTTTTGCAACAATTAGATCCGAAACAAGGCACATATGATATTAATGACCTGCCAAACTTAACTAGGTGTTTTGATGATGCTATTGAGACAACAGTGGAAACACAATTGGGCAAGAGAAATATCATTTCCTTCATAAATATTGGAAAACTAGAATTGAGTGTTATTGGTCACCTCAAACAACAACATGGTGGCTCTAAGTCACAAGAAGATGAAAGAGTCGATTCACTCCTTCTCAAATTATTTGACCACCATTGTCATGCATTCCCAGAATACTTGATCTCTGCTGCTTTAGCTACTGTTGATAAAAACAAATTTCTCCTCGACCTCATCGATACTTTGTTTGGTCTGTTATTCAACAATAACAGTAAATTTTTACCCAAAGTCATGGAAAAATTCAAAGAATTGGACAATCAACTTGCTTTAGCCAAGTTAACCAGATTCGTCACATCTAGAAACAACACCAAAACCATCTTGCAAGTGGTAAAGCTAGCATTAAGCATGAACTTCTTTGAAGAATTACTTGCCAAATTCTGGCCAATTAATTTCACCACAGCTATCAATCTTGTCATCAATGCATCATGCTACGACTATGATTGCAAACCTATCATAGAACAGAAGTTTAATGACCCTCAACAGAAACAACCATTATGCCAAAGTCTTGTTGAGATTTTAGAGAAAAGATCCACAGAAGATTTGGAAAATGGCCAAGATGCTACCAGTTTGCAAAGCGGCTACAAAATCCTAAGAATTCCAACTGTCTACTATTTGTTGAGCAAATTGAAGGGAAGCAACGGTGTAATAGATTCCGATAGATTGAAAAACCTTCAGCTTCAACTATTGACTACATATCCGAGATTGATCAATTTTGGAACTGGTCATGACGAGGCTATTCTTGCCAATGGTCAAGACTCAACTGCGTTCTCCATAAATGTGGAACAAGAAATGAAAGCTTACTACTCCAAGATGTACAATAAGGAGCTCGAAATCAAAGATATCGTCGACATGCTTGTTCGCCTCAAAACCAGTGACGTTCCTCATGACCAAGAGATTTTTGCTTGTATGATTCACTCATTGTTGGACGAATACAGATTCTTCCCTGAGTACCCTTTGACAGCATTGGCTTCCACTTCACTTCTTTTTGGCGCTTTGTTACAAAAAGATCTTATCCAAGGGACAACTTTGACCGTTGCTTTGAATTTTATTTGGGAATCATGTAATCAACCACAAGATTCCCATCTTTTCAAGTTTGCTGTACAAGCCTTGTACAACTTCAAGTCCAGATTGCATGAATACCCAATCTACTGCAAACACCTTTTAGAGTGTAAGTCGTTATCTGCACATGCCAAGATGTACCAAATTGTCAAAGATGCTTCCAATGGAATCCCCTGTGTTGAACCCGGCAAGGATAGCTCAAAATCTTCTCACACTGAGGAAGATTCTCCTGGTTTAGTCTACCAGTCAATTAACTTTGTTGAGCTGACTATTGGTACTATCCAACAAACAAAACCTAATGAAGCCATCAGTGACAAATTACTTTTCTTCGTCAACAACATGACAAGCAGCAACTTGAAGACCAAATTACCGGAGATCAAAGAGGTGTTAACAGAGAACTATTTCTTGTGGTTCGCAGACTACTTGGTCAGCGATAGAGCTAAGTCAGAACCTAACAACCATCTGTTGTATTGCGAGTTTGTCAACAAAGTGGACAATCCAATTTTCTTTGAATACATTTTGAATGTGTCATTAAGAGAAGTGAAGGGCACACTCAAGAATTTCAAAGACACCTTCAACGAGCGTAATTTCTTGAAAAACTTGGGATCATGGTTGGGACAAATTACTCTTGCCAGTGACAAGCCTCTCAAGAGAACACATATTGCATTGAAGTACTTGTTACTCGAAGCTTTTGACTTCAAAACCTTGTTTTACATCATTCCTTTTGTGTGTAAAATTTTGGATCAGGCTCAATACTCCAAGGTATTCAAACCTCCAAACCCCTGGATTATGGGTATACTTAAAGTGTTGGTTGAGCTTTATGAGTGTGCTGACTTGAAGTTGAGCTTGAAATTCGAAATCGAGGTGTTACTACTCTCTTTCAAGATGAAAATCAGCGATGTTCAACCATCAACATTAGTCAGAAAGCATAATGCTAGACCTGAGGCTTTGGCCAGTATGTTCGGTATTCATAATGAGGCAACCTTGTCTAACGATTTTGCAAAGATGAGTATCGAATACTCAGAGGGTGTTCATCCCCAAGCACCCCCACAACAACCACAACAGCAACCGCAACCGCAACAACAACAATTCCAGGGTGGTGTACAAGGCCAAGGTCCTCAACAACCATTGATCGCACCTCACCAACAACAACCTCCCCAACCTCAACCCCAACAACAACAGCAACAACCACCGCCTCAATTGGCCCCTCAAAGAGTTGTGGAAGACACACCAGGTTCTTTACCAGCCCAAAACCTCCAAGGTGGTGCTGCGTTAGATACCTCGTTTGGTACTTTAGTTGGCAACACCATCTTCACTCAAAATCCTAACCTCCGTCGTGCATTCCAAGCATCTCTCTCAAGAGCTGTTCGTGAATGTGCAATTCCAATTCTTAGTAGAACTTCCGAATCGGTTTTGACTACCACGGAAGCTTTGGTGAAGAAAGATTTGGCTTATGAAGGAGATGTCAACAAATTCCGCAAAGCTTATCAGACTTTGGCTTTGAAATTATCGCAAAGTATGATTGCTTGTACTGGACGCAAGATTTTGAGCGAAACAATTGAAACTACAATGATCCAATTATTGGCTCATCAAATCAACCCCAACGATTTACCTCTAGGGGAATTAAGTTCAGCCATTCAATCTAATGTTGATTTGTGTGTGGATATAATCAACAAAATTGCTGCTGGTAACATCATTGAATTGATTGAAGAAAGAATGAAATCCAGTGTAGTTGCTCGTGAACACCATAAAGCTGGAACTCCATTTGTTGAGACGGGAGCATCTGATTATGCTTTGAAACTTCCACCTCCCTTGGGATTAAGTACTGAAGGCCTTACTCCTAATCAACTTGCTATTTATGAAGCTTTTGGCTCCAATATTCCTCGTTCGGATGTTTTGGCAGCACAAGCCCTGGCTCAAGCGCAAGCACAAGCCCAAATTCAACTGCAAGGACCAGCAACTACCCAAACCCCAACACAAGCGCAGATGTCGCTTCAACAACCTGGTCAAAGAGCTTCGCAACAGATGGGGCAACTTCCTCCTGGTCAAGTTATGGGTGGGGCAGCTGGTCAAGTCAATGCACCTCAGCAATCTCAAACTATTCCTCAAGTGCAACAGGTCACTCCTCAACAACAACTCTCAGCATTGGCCCAGGATGACTATGCTTTCAATATTGAACAATTGTTCGCTGCTATCACCCAAAATTGTGATAAAGCTATTCAAGGTCTTTCTGAAATCAAGGAAACCCAATTATCTGATTTACCAGTTGACCATCCAATCATGCAGAGCATCTCCAATGTTTTGAGTCTTTCTCAAGCCAACGCCTTGAAGTATCCTGAGCTCTTGTTGAAGGTGGCTCAGTATACTGTCAATTGTTTGTTTACTCAAAGCCATGACAACCCAATGAGCAGCGAAATTTACGTGGTAATTTTGGACAAGTTGTGTGAGTACTCACCTTCAACAGCTAAGGACGTCACCTGGTGGTTGGTTCATTCTTCCGATCAAAGAAAATTGAACATGCCTGTGATGTACTCATTGTTAAAGGTCCAATTGGTGTTACCCACAAGATTGGATTCCTCTCTTGGAAAATTGATCAAGGAGACCGCCACACCAGTGTTGGTCAAGTTTACCTCCAATCTTTTGTACAGCATTTTTGTTACCAAGGAAGTCAAACCTATTGCACTCAGATCTGAATTTGGTATTATCATTGATGCATTGTCCAAATATGATGGTGACGACTCTAATGAGGAAGTTCAAATCGCCAAAAAGGCTCGTGACACTTTGTTTGGATTGTTGAACCAAACACAAGACGCAGTCGAGTTCCCTGATCTCTTCACTCAAATGGGTTATGTGTTTGTTGAATGGACCAAGTTGCTTACACATGGCGAGAAAGTTGAGAAGCTTCAATCAGAATTTGTTAAAGGTTTGTTAGATCGTGAGATCTTAACCAACTCTAAGTTGTTTTCCACATTCTTCAAGGCTGCAACAGAGGTTGCTATTACATCTTTTGCAACTGAGCATGATCTCAGAGCCAGAACACAACACGAAATGTACTTGGCTGTTGATGCTTTAGCTTTATTGATTGTTAGAATCATTTTGATGTTTGACAAGAAACAAAGCTCTGAGGCAGTCACCTATTTCAAAAATATTATGGGTGTCATTGTTCTTTCATTCACCGATGATCATGAAACCCCAGGTGCATGGAACGAAAGAGCTTACTTCAGATTTTTCTCATCACTCTTGTCATTCTGGAATGACGCTTCAGTCATGGATGCACAAGCAACCAAATACCTTGATGGTGACTTTTACAATTTTGCTGGTGATATTTTCAACGCCTTGCAGCCAATTGTGTTTCCTGGATTCACATTTGCGTGGATTTCATTGATAAGTCACAGAATGTTTCTACCAAGATTGCTCGAGTTGCCCGATGGATCAGGCCACAATACTGCTGTCAAAGTTTTGACTTCATTACTTAAATTTGAGTCATATTATGCTAAGGACGACACTGTCAATAATGATGTCATTAATGTTATATTCAAGGCAATTAACCGAATTTTCGTTAGTATCTCACATGACTATCCCGAGTTCTTGGCTGAGAACCACCATCAACTAGTTTGTGCTGTTCCTGAGAGCTATGTGCAATTGAGAAACATCATTTTGAGTGCTACTCCTAAAGAAGTGGCATTAGTTGATCCTTTCACACAAGGTTTGAAAGTTGAAAGAATACCAGACATTCAACAAGCACCAGTAGTGAGACACCAACCAGGTGAAGAGCTCAGCAAGGGAGGAATCAAGAAACCTATTGATAATTTCTTACGTATTCCTGGACCAGCCTTAATGAGATCAGTCTATAATGGGTTGAAGTTGGAGACACCAAAGACAAGTAATGGGTTTGGCTATGATACTGTCAGTTACAATATTGAGTTGATAAATGCATTGATTCTTCATGTTGGAATTTCTGCTGTTAATGAGAAGCTACCAAGTGGAGCCAAGTTTAATAACAAGCTGTCACATGTAGTGTTGCTTGTTGATCTTATGAACTATGGATCACTGGAGTTTAAGTTCCACTTAATTAATGGAATTGCCAACCAGTTAAGATACCCAAACAGCCATACTCACTGGTTTATTGGAGTTTTGCTCCATTTCTTCAGTAGTAGCAGTGCATGGAGCACCGTTGAGACCAAGAGTACAGTTCAAGAGATCATTACTAGAGTTTTATTGGAGAGACATATGGTTAACAAGCCACATCCATGGGGGCTTACAATTGTTTTCACCGAATTGGTCAAGAATGCTGATTACGGGTTTTTTGAACTTGCATTCATCAAGTCAGCACCACAAGAAGTCAAAATTATTTTTGATGCATTGTTAACCAATATTGGTAGTGTCCACTAACAGATTTTACAAGAGGTGAAAATGGAATCGTGTGCGCAAGCGCGAATCATTAAATGTCCAGAGTTAAACGAATTGCCAAAGAGCTTGAGGAATGTCGTCAAGACACACAATCAGGAGTTTCACTTGAGCTTATCAATGAAACTGATCTTACACATCTTATTGGAGTTTTTAAAGGACCTCCAGGTACACCATATGAAGGAGGTAGTTTTCAAGTTGATATTAATATCCCCAATGAATACCCTTTCAAACCACCAATTATGAAATTTCAAACCAAGATTTATCACCCTAACATTTCATCAGTGACTGGAGCTATTTGTCTTGATATTCTTAAAGATGCATGGACTCCAATTTTAACATTGAAGTCATCACTTATTTCGCTTCAGTCGCTACTTCAGTCACCGGAGCCAAACGACCCACAAGATGCTGAAGTCGCTAAACACTATCTTACCGATAAAAAGGGGTTCGAAGATACAGCGGCTTACTGGACCAAGATCTATGCTGCCGAAGGTGAAGCTGCTACACCTTCCGACTCAGCACTTTACGGAATTGATAATGCAATTGTCAATCAGTTCGAAAATATGGGATTTCCTCGTGACAAGACCATCGAAGTATTGAGAAGAATGGGCATCAAGAACTTCAACGGCGTGTCGAACAAAACTGAGTTGGAGAACAAAATCGTAGAAGAACTCCTCAAGGAGTGTCAGTAAGGTAGTAAGTAGAATGCATACTATAGTCGTGCCGCGAACAAGCTGAAAATTTTCACCAGACGCCATACCTGCAACTATGACAACCGAACCACCACGGAATTCAACTCCCGACCCAAAACTAACTGGTGATAGAGCAAACTCTATTGGCTGGTTCTTTATTGAGTCGTACTATGAGTTGTATAATCAGAGCCCGGAAAATTTGTACAAATTGTACAACAGCGGCGCATCAGTGATCCATTCTGATCTTCCAGAATCCAAAGCCACGGTTCGTCAAGCCAGTGGCACTGACGCCATCAAGGCCTTGTTCAAGGACATCAAGAGTTCTGGCTTGAAGAACAAAATCGTCATCACTGGCGCCGATATCCAGATTTGTCTTCTGGCCAACATCTTGATTGTGGTCAATGGTGAGTGGTCCAAGAACGGCTCGTCTTACTACCCCTTCACCCAGACATTTGTGTTGTGTCCTGGGATCAACGACTCCACTTTCGACATTGCTAACGATGTATTGAAGTATATCGACTACGACTTCAAGCCCCCAACTCCTCCTGAATCAGTCAAGCCTGCACCTGTCGCCGACACCAAGCCAAAGGAGGAGCCTGAGCCAAAGAAAGAACCCGAACCAAAGGAAGAGCCCCAACCAGAACCCAAGGAACAGCAAGAACCTGAAAAACCAGCTGAATCAAAGCCAGAACAAAAGGAACAAAGTCCAGTTGAGTCCCCAGAGACCACTGCTGAACCACCAGCTCCAACTTCATCAGGCCCAGTTTCATGGGCAGCATTAGCAGCCACTGCTTCTGAGAAAGCACCTACTAAACCTGCTGTTAGTGTCAAACCAACCCCAGCTCCAGTGGTCAAGAAAGCCCCAATCAATACCAACGTCAATGGTAAGTACAAGAAAGAAGACTGGTTCCCTATTTATATTCGTGGATGTGAAGACTTGGACGAGAAGACTTTCAAAGACAGACTCGTTAAAGAATTTGGTGAAATTAAATTTTTCAAGCAAAACACCAACATTGCGTTGTGTGATTTTGTTGATGGCGAAGGTCAAAGGAAAGCACTTGAAGCCAAAAAAATCGTTATTGATGGAATTACAGTGTCATTAGAAGTGAGAGAGAGTAAAAATGGTAAAAAAGATGGTAGAGATTTCAAGCAATTCAAGGAAAAGAATGAAAATGATGCTAAACGTAGGAATGACAAGAAGCAAAACCCTAAAAAGAATAAATCTTCTTAGATTAATATAGACTAATTTGTAAACAATTGTAGTAAAGGCTCTGCCTATTTTTGCACCATTCGCGCCAACCTTCGTCCTATTTTCATCATGAACTTCTTACGAAGAAGAAAAAATTATGAGTCGGATTCAGACGATAACGACAACGAAGCAAAGTCGAACATCCACAAGTCCAGAAAGCCTCCAAATACTGCTTTTCGCCAACAAAGATTGAAAGCATGGCAACCATTGATGACACCCAAATCGGTTATCCCATTCTTGTTTGTTCTAGCAGTGATCTTTGCTCCTTTAGGTATCGCCATTCTCCACACCACATACAACGTCGAGTTTGTCAGTATCGACTACTCAGATTGCGGTAAAGCCACCACCACTTACGAAAAAGTCCCTAAAAATGACGTGGGCTATCACTTCAAAAAGACAAACACAAACCCAGAATTCAAGTGGCGCAAAGAATCATACACTGACGCTTTTGGTGATGAAATTGATCGTTGCTTGGTGCAGTTCACCCTCCCACGTAACCTTCCTGGCCCCATTTACATGTACTACCAGCTCACCAATTTCTTCCAGAACCATAGGAAGTACGTGGAGTCCTACGATTTGGAGCAACTCAAGGGAATCGCCGTGACTGAAGATGATATTGCTAGTGACTGTAGTCCCTTGGATTTCGTGGGTGAAGGTGAAGACAGAAAAATCGTCTACCCATGTGGCCTCATAGCCAACTCATACTTCAACGACACGATTTCCGATTTGGTGTTGTTAAATGCACAGAATAACAAGGATAATGAAACTTTCGCTTTCAGCGATCAAGGCATCTCATGGGGGTCCGATAGAAATCATAAATTCAAGCCTACAAAGTATACCCCTGACCAAATTGTTCCTCCACCTAATTGGTACAAGAGATTTCCTCAAGGGTATAATGAAACCAATATCCCAGACTTGCAGACATGGGAAAGACTTCAAAACTGGATGAGAACAGCTGGACTCCCAACATTTTACAAACTCTATGGCAAAAACACATCGCACGAGCTCATACTGGGAACTTACGAGTTCACTGTTGATATGACATACCCTACATCGATTTTTGGTGGTAGAAAATCAGTTATCATCACTACTAACTCGATTTTTGGTGGCAGAAACATGGCGTTGGGTATAATTTACATTATTGTGGCGGTTATATCACTCGTTTTGGCGATTGTTTTCCTTCTTCAAACGTTAATCAAACCACGGAAAGTTGGTGATCATGATTTTCTCCAAAATGACAGACCAATAGCAAATTATAGAGAAGCATTATAATGACACCTATTGACAGTCGTGTGCCATTCATCATTATAATTTCGCATTTTGGACTCGAAAACTATTATGAATGTGCCTCATCTTCAGTATATGCACCACCCCAACCAACAACTGGCGGCTCCGGTGCAGCCACCACAACAGCAGATCTGGATGCAACATCCCAACCCACTTTTAGCGGTGATAAATCAGAATAATGGTGGTAATCCCAGCTCAAATCCAATGTTCCCTTACGTTCACCCTATTCAACAGCTTCAAATGCAACAACAAGTACCTATTATTCGTGAAGTATGGGCTAATAGTCTTGAGAAAGAGTTTAATGATTTGAGGAGCTTCGCTAATGATAAAACTAGCTCTGTTTACGTTTCAATACATCAAGAGATCCCTGGAATTGTGGCTAGACCAGTGGGGACTTTCAAATCTTCAGCAGATTATCATTTCCAAACGTTAAGGTCGAATTCCGACTTACTTAATATGATTCAGCTATCCATATGTGTGGCTAAAGTGCATAATAACGAGATAAGTAATTCTGTTATTTGGCAGTTTAATTTTCTTTTTGATATTACCAAGGAAATGTTCAATGAAGAACACTTATCGATGTTGTCACAAAGCTCACAAATCAGTTTCCAGCATCACATGACAGAAGGAATTCCACATATGGCATTTGCAGAACTCTTAATTGAAAGTGGATTGCTTTTAGATAATACTATTACCTGGATTAGTTTCCATGCTGGATACGACTTAGGGTTCCTCCTTAGTTTGCTCATAAATGATAAATTACCTTGCAATGAAGAAGAGTTCCAGTGGTGGGTCAACAAGTACTTCCCAAATTTTCTTGATCTCAAGTTCATTGGCACACAATTGCTCAAGAACACTGAACCTAAATCGACAAACAAACCTTCCATTGAGTACTTGGCAGAAGAACTTCATTTGCTTCCTATATCGCCGCTCATTCGCCAGTATTTCACCAACTCACACAACGTCACCGGTAGTCAGCAAATGACATCCAATTTACATGCTTACCTCGTGATGGAGTGTTTCAAGGAACTATTAAGACAGTCCGGCTTCGACAGCTCGCTCTTCTACAAATTCAAAGGTATGGTATGGGGGCTCAGTGCTGCTGAATCTCAACCCGCCCCTCAAGCACCATCCACACCCTCTAACGCCAGACAAGGTGCCATTCATATCGGTAGACCGCTCTAATGTATATTAGTTGTAAATGCTAATCCTTAATTCCTTGCCATTCGTCGTTGTCGTTGGTGTTTTCTTCCTCCTCCTCGTCAACTTTTTGTTTCTTTGAGTCTCTTTGTTCTTCTCTCTCTTGTCTCTTTCTCTTGTAGCTCTCCTTCTTGTCTTCGCCAGTTCTTACTTCTTCATCTTGTGGTGGAGCTGTAAACCAGGGGATTTTTCCTCTATTGAAATCGTTCAAGATCAATTTAGCAATTCCACTTTCGTCAGGCTCTCCACCTTTCAAAAGTCTACCGTGTTTTCTCGCTATCAACTCGATGAATTCAGTACTAGCGATTTCAAGTTTCAGCTCATCGTCTTCGAAATTAGTCCATCCTTTCACTTCGTAGGTTCTCTCTAAATGCTTCCTCTCACATTTCCTCAACAAATCAGGTATGTACTGTTCTGGCTGCGAAACATGCTCCACTCTAACAACACCACGGAAAAGAATATCAGCTGATGAGTCCTTTGATGAAGGCGGCACGATACCCGGACAGTCAATTAAGAAAATTCTCTTCATCAAAGTAATGTACTGCCAAACTTTGGTCTCACCAGGAATTGGAGCAACTGTACACACCTTTTTCCTACGCAATGTGTTGATAATTGATGATTTTCCGGTATTTGGGTAACCAATAAATCCAACAGAGATCTGTTGTCTGTCAGAATGCAAAGTTGAAAATTGACGTAATAATTGAATCAATGAACCTTTACCGAAAGAGTTGGTAATAGATGCATGAAATGCAAGAGTTGGATATGATTTGGATAAATGTTTAACCCATGCTGCCTAATTTGTTAGTAAAAAACTTAATGAAAAGTTGGTTGATCATAAATGAATTAATGTCAGCTTCAATACTACGAGCAAGCTTATTGAAAAAGCAGGCTCAACTCAAAAGATGCTGAACGTGTTCTAAAGAGCATAAAAACTATACTCAGCGTTAAATAAATCAAAACGAAAAATTTAACAACGAACACAATTGATCTTCCAAAGACGTAACAGGCAATATCTTAGGTAAATGACACAAGGTCTAGAATCACCCTGACTTATGCTTTGGGACTGTTTGATCAACCAACTTCAAAAAAATCGATACATACCGCTATCCATGTAGGGACTAAATCACACTTGTTTAACACATACACCAAGTGTTTATGAGGACATTCATCTTTCATATACTTTTCAACAGATTCACATCTTGTACCAAGAGGATCTCTTGCATCTAAGACGTGTATGACCACATCAGAAGAATCAATAACTTTGTATAATTCATTCCAGATTCTTTTAGATTGACCTTTGTGGAAAATTGCTTCTTTTGCTTCTTGAGTAAACCCATCCAGGTCCATCACTGAGCCACCCATAAGACCAAGAGTAGAATTCAATTCTTGTTTCTCTTGGTAATCAGTTGAATCTTTTTCTGTCATTGAAGCTAATTCCTCTAAAGTTGATGCCTGAATTGATCTGGGTTTTTTCCTCTGTTGTTTTGGACCAAAAGCGGTCTTGTAGGATTCTGTATCCAATATACGTGCAGTAGGGGACTCAGTAGAGTCCTTCTCATTAAGTAAAGACATTGGTAATTTGTTTCTCTTCAACAAAACTTGGTATGAGTTATCCTTTTTGTCACTCATCGCATTACGGAAATGAGTTAAAGCATCCTGAGCAATCACCCTGGTGTTACCAAACCATTTTCTATTAGGATCCACTCTGGCATTTGGTACATCAGTCGATTGGAAAGAAGCAGCTTTCACAATTTCACCTTTTGCGTTTCTTGTGGCTCTACCACTCTTATACATGTTTAAATGTTTGACTTTTTTGGCATCTCTGTAGAAGTTCTCTCCCTTGACATGAAGGTTCCCATCACGAACGTCACCTTGTCTTACACGTCTCGTTTTTTCCTTCTTTTGTACCCCCATCACTAAGAAATAGTTTTTTCGCGATGAGATGAAGCGAATTTTAATCGAAATTTAATTGCATTTTTACGGGATTTCAGTCGTGGCAAAATCATCCTTCCCCATGACTGCCAACTCGTTTCTTAACGGTTTGAGTCCGACCCAAGAGCACTTCCTAAAGAAGTTCGTGCTTCAAAGAAGGCTCGAGAAGGAATTGACCGCTTTCAATAACCCGGAATGTCTTCAGATCTTCGGAAAACCGTTCGTATCTTCTACGGTTCAGCCCCAGTCTATTTTCCCGTTGCTCAGATTCTTCTTCGATCAGTATGTTGCTCTGTTCCCGTTCATCACCAACAACTCCCAAAAAGATCAAGAAAAGTTCTGGAAACAAACGGTGCAGCCCTTTGTCGAGCTGGTCCTCGATAAGCAACTTTCGAATTCTTCTGACCGATCAGAAAACACCACCAAACGTAAGCAAATCAACTCTAAGATCATGAGCGGACTTCTTTTGTTCTACAGTTCCATGATTGTCACGGAAAAAGACTTGCTATACTTTAACGATGCTACTCACTTAAAGCCTAGTGAAATAGGGAAACTCAATAGGATTAAGCCCCTCACCAACACCCCACTAGATGAGTTCACACATACAGAAAAGACCTTCACCAATGGCCTAAACATCAATGTCGTCGGAGTGAAAATCGTCGAGCCCCAAAATGGAGGCTGGTTCTTCAACAGGGGCCCTCAACACCACTACGAGTTTGTTATACAAGTCACAAGGGACAACGGGACCATGCATTATGTTCTGAGATCTTATGGTATGTTCAAATCGCTAGAGTCGTCGCTCAAAAGCAAGTACCCTAGCATCATGAAGACTGAAGTGTATGGCAGCCTTCCAGACAAATTCAAGCACGACGAGACCACAGTGCTCGTCAAAGAGAAACTAAGACTCTCTCTCAGGGGCTACTTGAACCAGCTTGTTCAGCATGAGGAGCTCATAAGCGATGAAGCTTTTGTTGAGTTTCTCTCTCGTGGAGCGTTCCACACTCTTACAAAAGAACAGCAAATCGACGTGGATAAAAGACAAAAACACGAAAAGAAGATGAGTGTTACTAGAGAAGAGTTCTTGAAGCAAATCACAACAATCATGATCGATTTGACTAAAAGTTTTGACGAATTCAAACAACAATTGATCTACAATCCCAATACTCTAGTGAATATCTTTCGGGAAATTGGCGAAAAGGAGGATATAAATAACCTTTCACCTTTATTGTCAGTCTTTGTTGAATGGTGCAAGATCGAATTGGCGTCTTCGGTGTTCGAAATCTTTTTAACTCAAGACAACTCTAACGAATTATTGAAAAATCTACAAAAATTTCATAGAGTTTTTCCCTACAATTTGGTGTACAACATTCTCAGATTCACAAATCCCATGTCGATGATCAGCAGGATAATCAATGTCTTCCTCATCAATTTACCAGGCACCAAAAATAAGAATTTGTTATCGATTATTTTTGTCATGCTTCTCGATGAAGATATCAATGGCTACGAGAAAGAGCTACAGCTGATCAGAGACAAAGTTCCTCAGTTTGAGAACTTCCTTGATCAAATAGAGGACTGGATAGATGCGAGGAAGATTGACTCTCTGGTATCTATTGACAGGAACATCATCGATATTATTCAATCAACTTCCACACTCACACCACAGGAAAGTGAGGTTGCTAAAAAGGTTGGGCTGGAATCAGCATCACCCCAGTCTGGTGACACCGAAGATCAGCTTTCAACTTGCATTCCAGACAAAGATCATGTTACATGTTTAAGACAATTCTACCAACTCAAAGTTCGGGAAAACGACAAACTTGTGCTCAAACTCTTGTGGAAAGAACCAGAACTCACGAAATTGCTCAAAAATTTCCTTATCATCTTCTACCAGCCGTTCATAAAGTTGTTGAGTAAAGCGAAGATGCACATATTCTTCAAAGAGTTTGAGAAGTTCTTGGATGAACTTCTTGAACTACTCAATCAGATCAACGAGGAGGACATTTATTATTCAAGCTCATTGGAGATATTCAATAAGTTGAAGCAGCTCTTTGACAAGCATATCATTATTTTCTGGAGGTTTATCCACAACTTGTATGTGAATGACGACGAGCAATTGTTCATCAATTTGATCAAGTGGATTGATAATTTCTTGAGTAAGCTCAGACTAAAAGAGATGGATTCCAACAAAGTTATGATAAATCTAGATACACCACAGGAACTTGACGAAGAGCTCTTCCTCAAGCAGCTCAACGAGCGAGTGGACTTTGTGCTCCAAAGGAGACGCTTTTTTAAGGATTATTTCCAGAAGGAGGACGAAAAAACTGGAAAGCCCGAGAAGAAAATCGATAAAGAGTGGCAAGAAATCAATAATAAGCTCACAGAGTATGATAAGAGATTTGGCTTTGATATTGATGAACTTGAAGAGTTCAACTATGAGTTTGGAAACGGTGAACATAACGCAGACCTTGAAAAGAAACTCAATGAGCTTGAAAAATTCCAGTTTGGAACCAGTGAATTAGACAAGTTCGACGATCATCTCGTTCGAGAACTCAATCGGATCTTGAAAGATATCAAGAGTGACATGTGAGAGTCGAGAGACATTTCTGTTCTAATTGGGAAATGCCACATGTGGTAACGTAAATCCTTGCCTTGGCTGCAAAATTAGAGGCCATATAAGTCTAGCAGCATCCCACAATGAATTGGAGGTTCAGATTACGAGCAAAATTCCACGGGCGACCTGTTCACACTTTGCATCCGTTGTCATGACGAGCAGGATATGTTACTATGACGAGTTTCAATCGATTCCAGCACTGAAATTTGAGCTCAACACGAAGGTTATCGCCAACAGAGTCGACGAAAGTAAGTCCTATGAGTGTTGGTAGTTCTCCAAGGTACAGCACAATGACAGGAATCCGAAAGTGCAAGTTTTCTAGCGTCCACGCTGGTATCTATCCTGGAAGTAACCAGCAACTACAAGTGATTTCGGTGGACATCTACTCTAAGGCGTACTTCGTCATATACAAGGGCAAGATCTTTCGTGGGGTTAACTTAAACCTTAAATTGCAGGATCAGATTTGATAACGATATGGTGATTACGTGACAACGGCGAAAAGACTAAATTAGGTATGACAGTGTCGACTACATTGACGCCCTGGCACAGTTCGTGACGACTCGGGCGTTCGTCATGGTTAGGTGAGGTACCAGTTCCACGTCGCCTTTAGCCCCATTGTTCAGGGCATCTTTCAAGAGCTGTTCGCAAATTCGAGCCAAGCTTCCGATTTCTATTGTGAAATTTAGTGGTTTCTGTCTTCTTATGAAACAACAACACACAACATGTTTTGGAGATTCTCATCACGGTTTGTACAATCAACGCTTTTTGCAGTTATTGCCCTTAACGTGTTGATTTTTTCCTCCCTCTCGTTGGTCAATTCTCTTTCCCGAAAAACTGAAATTGTCACGCCTGGCAATGAAACTCAACCACCAGTCAAGAAAGTCACGTCTGCAATGGAACATGCCAAACCGACTTTTGAGGAAAAGTTAGCACAGCACGTCAAAAAGCGTTTTCCAGCTGAAAAATTCAATGGATCTTTTTCCACAAATTTAACAGAACTTGATGTCATTCTTCCTATGGCTTCATTCTTGAAAAACAAAGACGGCAGAACGTTTGAGACTGAAAAGTCTTGGTTGACCAGCAACAAAATCTTTTATGACCCAAGGTTTACTCTTTCCATTTACTTGAGTGCAATTTTGTCAAAATACTCTCAAATCACCAAAGGTGCAAGCAAGTTCAACAAGAAGACAAGTATCAATAATATCCCTCCTATAAAGTTACCATTCAATTGGTTGGACTGGAAGAATTTAACCATGTTGAACGAAGAACTCCTGATGGCTTTCAATGACAGACCCTCTTGCGAGCACCACAGGAACCTCCTCAAGAATAAGCCAGATCCAAATGAGTTCTGCAGAGAGAACACAAGAATATCCCAGGAGGAAGTGACGAAACTTGGGTTCAAGCATAAAGACCAACTTCCTCGGGTGACAATCTTTGGACACATCAAAAATGACGACAGAGGTACCGATGAACTCAGAGTGTACCACGCAGTCAACTTAGCATTTACTCAGCAACTTTCAAAACCCTTGAAAGTGTTGATACTCAACAAAGAAGGTGGTATAATAGACTTTGAAGTTGATCAAGAGTCAAACGAAAGGATAATAAGCTCCGACTTGGTCTATGACTATCTTCGTAATCATAATTTCGAACTTGATGACATGCAAGGGGAGGCATATGTGAGATTCAATCATGTGGAAGTGTTTGAACAGTTGAAGAACCAATTTCGTTTCAAGCAGACGTCACGAGCTTACGATCACGCTGGAGTGCATGAAGCTATAAGTTCATTCAGTATCGAAGATATCAAATTGAAACCGGAAATCTTTGACTATTCTGAAAGTGCAATAGAAAATCAAATAAGTAAATTTGAAGCTTTAGACGTCAACAAATTGTCTGAACAACAGAAGAACTATTACCAGGGATTGAAGTATTGTTCCGAATTCAACCCAGAAGGCAGTGCACCTTATTTCCAGCTGCCAGTCATCGATGCTAATGACTCGAATAATAGAGACGATGATTGGGGTTGGAGTTATGACTGGAGATTTTTCGGCGGTGCTTTGAATTACGAGAGACCAGGTTGGAACATTACAGAGCAGACTCGACGCACAAGAATGATTCATGGAAGATTAATACGTAATTGGGCTCGTTTTACTCACGAAAAGGGTCTTGTTAACTGGTTAAGTCACAACACATTGTTTTCCTGGTACTGGAATGGGCAAGTTTACCCTTTTTCTCATGATATAACTATTGACATGCCGATGTTCGATGCGTTGAAGCTCGCATCTGAATTCAATCAGACGTTAGTGGTCGAAGATCCAACTGAAGGATATGGCAGATACATTATAGATGTGAATCCATTGATGCATCGTCGGGACTTGAATGAACTGAACAATGTTGATGCTAAATTCATTGACGTGGACACCGGAGTTTATATCAGCATTTCAGCGGTGTCCAAGTCTAAAGAGACAGTTAGGTCTGTTGAAAATAAGCTTCCAAAGAAGAAAGACAGTCAGGATCAACAGATAATGACCGCAATTGATACTCCAGTGTTCAGTGACAGGCAGAATCATTACTACACGCTTGAACAAATGTCACCACTTCGGTTGACCCAGTTCGAGGGAGTGCCTTTTTATGTTCAACCCCAACCAGTTGAGCAGGTCAAATTTGAGTTTGGATCTGACATCAAGAAGCACGAGCGGAACGGGTGGTACTTTGCTCCACAGATAGGGATGTGGATAACGAAGTATCAAGCTAGCGATTTGTACAGCAAACGAGAGAGGTACGATCTGGAGAAGAAGAACGACAGACGGAAACTACTTGATGTTGTGACCACGATGTCTGCCAGTGAGGCGTTTAAGATGTTCAAGGACGATATTTACATGTTACTGGACTACATGACGAGCAAGCTGTTGACAGACCTCCACAAGAAGCAGGTGTCGTACTTCATGGACAGTTTGGGCCACGTTACCAATTTTGAAGCCGCCAAAAGACTCGCCCGCAAGCAGTACCAGCAGCTCATGGCAGCTGTGCCGCTATTCACCACGCCCATAGTCAAATCTCCGTATCAGTACGAGTACGTGGAGAGGCCCCTATATAAGAAATAGAAGTGATCGCATTTTTTCATATGGCACCATGTCTACTACGGTATTAAGGAATCGGGGACCCCGTACGACGGACGAGCAGCCCGCCAAACTCACACCTACGACCGAGGAGCTCCTCATAGAGAAGCTAGACCTTTTTTTGAGCTCCATCGAGTCCCATCTCGACCATTTTGAGCAGTACTTCAAATTCAATAACTTGGAGGAGCTTGAAGCGCTTGATGAAAAGGCCGTGGACGACTCAGACGGCGAAGACCAGTACTTGACGGCCAGTCGCCGCAGCAGTCGTCGCAGCAGCGTGACGTCGCTCACGTCGTTCCGCAGTTTTGCCCAGCTTGAGCTGATCCATCTGCGTCTTAAGCTCATCAAGCAGCTGGTATTGAAAAGCTCGACGCTGAACTTGGAGTTCTTGTACAAGACACTCGATGACCAGTACAAGTACTTGTTCAGCAACGACGGCGACAACAATGAGTCGACTTTTGACTACTCAAGAGAGGCTCTCAGCAACAAGATCATTACTACCATCCACTACTTTGACGAAAAACTCCTCCACATCGACGACATGATCAAGCGGAAGATCCAGAAACCCTTGGACAACGACGAGTTTGTCACCAATATTTTCAAGTTCTATAACTTCAATAAAGCGCTCAAGCTTGCTGAAGACAATAAATTGCATTATTTCCAGCTCCCATTGGGCTGGAGAGAGAATAGATTCATTATCAACGGGTACAGGTTCTCGTTGCATCACACAACGCTCCTCAAATCAATTTTCCAGTTCCACAACGAAACAATGAACATCTGGACTCACATCGCTGGATTCTCTCTAGTGTTGTACATTTGCTTGTTCCACTTCCCTTCGACGCCCGTGTACCGGGACAACGCTCCTTTGGACAACATGGCGGTGTACTTCTTCTTGGTGTGCGCCATGGCGTGCTTGGCCAGTTCCAGCATGTGGCACACCTACTCGTGCCTCGCAGAGCTCAAACAGCGGTACACTTTTGCTTGTATCGACTACACAGGAATCACAGTATTGATCACGGCGTCTGTCATTGCAGTGGAGTACGCTACGCTCTACCACTACCCGAAACTCTTTCGGTTTTTCATCCTGTTCTCTGCCTTGTGCGGAGTGGGAGGTTTAGGGTTCAACTGGTCGCCGTTCTTTGACAAGCCTGAGTGCAGGTCCATAAGAATAGGCTATTTTGTGGGGCTTGCCGGTTTGGGAGCTTCCACGATGATCAGTGTGAGTTTTTACCAAGGTTTTGTGTCGGCGTTCAAACTCTATATTCCGCTCTTCTACAAGAGTTTTGTATTTTACTGGATTGGGGTTGTGTTTTATGGGGGGCTTATACCCGAGAAATGGAGGTACGACGTCATTATTGACGAAGGACAAGCGTGTCAGCACGAACACAATTCCAACGACGTGTTGACAGGAAACATCGACAACAGTGGGTTCGAGGAAATTGAAGAAATCGAGAACGACTTGAACACTGAGATCCTCAATGTCCAGGAAGTCAACCCCACTGAAGACGACATGATGAATGAACAGGAAAAGTTTAACCAAATCATAACAAAGCATTTCCCAGAGCAACCAACTCATTCAAAGTACAGCAGTGACTTTTTTTCGTTGTGGTGGGTGGACTATTTCTTGAGCAGTCATAATATTTGGCATATTTTTGTGGTCCTTGGTATCCTTGGCCATTACAGCTGTCTTCTAGAGATGTTCCAGACGGTTACTCATTAGCATTATCCACACCCCACAAGTTGGTGGTGCCGTGTGCCATACCAAAAGGGTAAAAACGCAATAATTGTTCCTGCCAAAAAGCTTGGTTTTAATTCTTAGCATCCAATATGCACAGAATTCAACGTCAACTTTTAACGACATATCCCGACCGTCTGCCACCAAGCGCCAACGAAATCTTTTGACTGCTTCAGAACTGGCTCTGCACCGCCATAAGATTTCCCCCAACTTACCCCAGAATTTTCCTGTGGTTCACGGCTGAAACTTTAAAATTCCGTTTATCATCTTGTTTTTTATGTGCAGGCCCGGAATAATTTTGACAATAACATCATCATGCGTCTGGTTGACTGAAAAAGTCACAGGATTTTCGTGGCATGGCATTTAAAAGTTGAATTGTTTCTGCTGTTGCTGGAAAATGCACTTTTCGTTGAAATCAAGAACAAATACTCTTGGTTTATCCGGCAGACCGTTGAGAGCTGCCATCACTTTTGCAGCAGTTTCTGGTTTCTCGTTATTTGGTTATGACCAAGGTCTTATGTCCGGTATCATCACTGGCTCCCAGTTTAATTATGAGTTTCCCGCTACCAAGGGCCAAAAGACAATTCAAGGTGCTGTCACGGCCAGTTACGAATTAGGGTGTTTCTTTGGTGCTCTATTCGCATTGTTCAGAGGTGATAAAATCGGTAGAAGGCCGTTGATCGTGGTGGGTTCGCTTATCATCATTGTTGGTGCTATCATTTCCACTCTTGCATTCAAGCCTCATTGGGCTTTGGGTCAATTCGTCGTTGGAAGAGTCATCACTGGTATTGGTAATGGTATGAATACTGCAACGATCCCAGTTTGGCAATCTGAAATGTCAAAAGCTGAAAATAGAGGTCGACTCGTTAACTTAGAAGGTTCAGTTGTGGCTGTGGGCACTTTCATTGCTTACTGGTTAGATTTTGGTTTGAGTTACGTCGACAGCTCTGTGCAATGGAGGTTCCCTGTCGCTTTCCAAATTTTCTTTGCTGCTGTCTTATTCTTAGCTATTATTGATCTCCCTGAATCTCCAAGATGGTTGATTGCCCACAACAGAACTGATGAAGCTAGAATTGTTTTGGGGAAGTTAAACAACGAAGACCCAAATTCAGACTTGGTTATCGCTGAACAAACTGTCATTTCGGATGCTATCGCCATGTTCGATAATAATCAAGCGGGTTACAGACAATTATTCACCGGTGGTAAATCACAACATTTCTCAAGAATGTTGATTGGTGCCTCAACTCAATTCTTTCAGCAGTTCACGGGTTGTAATGCTGCCATTTACTATTCCACAGTCTTATTCGAGGAAAGTATTGGTTTAGAAAGAAGAATGGCTTTGATTTTGGGTGGTATATTTGCTACTGTGTATGCAATCTCAACCATCCCATCATTTTTCTTGATTGATACTTTGGGTAGAAGAAAATTATTTTTGATTGGTGCTACTGGCCAGGGTGTTGCATTCCTTATAACTTTTGCTTGTTTGGTTGATTACTCTAAAGAGAACTCTAAGGGTGCTGCTGTTGGTATTTTCTTGTTCATTGTTTTCTTCGCTTTCACTATCTTACCTTTACCATGGATTTACCCACCAGAAATCAACCCTTTGAGAACAAGAACAGTGGCTTCTGCTGTCTCTACTTGTACCAACTGGATTTGTAACTTTGCCGTGGTTATGTTCACACCTGTGTTCATTCAGAATTACAACTGGGGTGCTTACCTTTTCTTTGCATTGATGAATTTTACTTTCATTCCTGTGATTTTCCTTTTCTACCCTGAAACTGCCGGCAGAGCGTTAGAGGAAATTGACATCATTTTTGCCAAGGCTCATGTCGAAAAACGTCAACCTTGGAGAGTTGCTGCCACCATGCCAAGGTTGGATGTTCAAGAAATCGAGAAACAGGGTCTTGAACTTGGTTTGTATGAAGAAAAGGTTAAGGATGAAGAAGAATTGATCTCTAATGTCAGCTCCAAGCAAGAATCTTCTGTGGGCTCCAATGAGCCCAAAAATTAGACTCACTGCTTGGTCCAACTCACTTCCTCTGCCTGTATCTTCTCTGGAACTAGATAGCTCATTAATATAGGCAATTGATATACCTTAGGGTTGATTTCCCTTTTAATTTGTTCAATCTCTGTAGGCTCTTCTTTTTCGAACGGGTTTATTGTCGTCGACTGGCTGGTGATATTGTTGTACTGGTTAACTGACGTTTTCGACTTCAGTATCTCCACCACCGAGACCATTTTGTTGATTCCACCCATGTGACCCACTACTAGCACCGGCGTGTTGTTGTCGAGTGCTGTGAGTATCTGGTCCACTTTCTCCTTGATCTTATCGTTGCGCTTGACGATGACAATGACATTTTTGACGTCCTGCTTAACTTCATTGGCGAGCATCTCGTCTGCAGCAGCGACCTTAGCGTAGAAGGCTTCCTCCTGTGACTCGACACCTTCAGAATCTTTTGTAAACATTGCGGATGATGGTGTGCTAAGTTGGTTTTTCAGTTGTCTGGACATCGCGATGATCATCTCCATTGGCTTTACTGCTGTTTTTGTTTGTGGCAGCATTGCGGAGCATCACGTTGATGGTGTCATTCTGGCCGTACCGTGAATACGTGCTGTCGCTTTGAAGGTTCATGGCCTTGAGTAACTTGGTGTAAGACTTTTGGAGCTGATGGGTGGGAGTATTCCTATCAATTGTAGGCTGCAAGTGATAGTATGCCTTGCGTTTCACTGGCCTCTGGAGCACTAGGCCACCAGGCTGCTGTCCAGTATACGGTGAAGGAGGAGGGACGTAGTTGGGGTCTGGTTTGGTCAATTGATCTGTAGTGACAGCGGACAGCGGATCTCTCTTGAGGGAGAAGACTTGATCCTCACTGCCTTCATCGTAGTAGAACTCTCCATCCACAAAGTCTTTCAATTGTTGGTCAATGGAAGTCACGGAATTATGGTCTGAGTCTTTTGGTGGTCCTGCCCCCATCATCATGATAATAGGATTGTGTTGACCAATGTGGGGGGTTGGAGGAGGCAAGGGATTGAATGGCGGATAGTTCATCATGTTCACGCTGGGATGTATACCGTTGACGGTCTGGAATTGCAAGAAAGCTGTTTTAGCCCTAAAGATCTTGGAGGTGCTTTGACGTCTCATCAGTGACAACTTTACGAGGAACCCCCTTATTGATTCCAAGTATGGCATTGAGCCTCCTCCATTGGCTGTGTTTGCCTTCATTAGGTAAGAGAGAAGATCATCCACATAAGTGTCGAAACCATTAGCAAAATCATAGAATAATTTGTTAGCCTCCAAGAAATTGAAGTTCTGTGATAACTGAGTACCCCTAGAAACAACCGCAGCCTCTTCAGCGGCGATGAGTGACTCCAAGAATGTTGTGGACTCTTCACTATGGGGTGAAGGAAGACCCTTGAGATTCAAACGATTATGCACATTTAGAACTTCCTGGAAAGATCCTCTCACCAACAGCTCGAAAGGTGGACTTAGCAAGCCCCTCATCTCGTACTCCTCGTAGATGATAGAGGTGCAGCCAATGCAAACGAGCAGGATGATGAATTTCCAGTTCAGTTTGGTGGAAGATTTTAGACTCTCGAAAAATGCTGAATTGAGCTGGAAGGCGTCGAAAGTGCACATGAACACCCGCAAGGTTTCTGAGGAGTATGGCAGAAGATTAGGGTGTAGCATCGTAGGCTGTTTGGGGGTAGAAATGCCAACAGACAACAGACAAGCCCCAAGTAACCGCAAAAACATTCTGGGACCAGGCAACCTTCTAACGTCTACGGTCGAGTAGTACGACAAGACAGCAAGTCCTGGTAAAAGGGCGGTCACCGCTTCGTACAACCACGGGAAGAAGTTGGACTCACAAAGCACTAGAGTTTCTGCATGGATAACCGACCTCAAAAGGGCTTGATTCAGGCTCAAGTAGTCGAATGACTGGCCAGCAACGACCAAGAGGTCCTGCTGGTGGTGGATGTCGTCTAATGACTTTACAATGCTGAGTGGTCGATAACTTACAGGCTTAGAATTGTTAAACTGGATGAACCAGTTGTCGTTGCAGGCTTTTGGAGGGACAATGGTTGACACCGACACGTTCCAGGTGGGAGGCAGAAGCACATACGTGAGGTACAACACCGTGGGGGAGTCGCCAATCAATAATACACGGAGGCCACTCATGATACAAAAGCAGTTGGGTGCAAAAACGTGAATGGCAATTCCATTCGCGGAACCATTTCCCCAGAATCCCAGGGTGCCGCGGGAATTAGGGCGAGCCTATGAAAAACTCCCTTTATCAGATTTCAGTCTTTAGCAATTTACTGAAACGTTTGGCAATTAGAACCACAAAACGATTATTTACAACCACCAGAATGTCAAGTGTTCCTTATAAGCAACAACCTCACAAGTTGACCATGATTCCAGGCCCTATTGAATTCTCAGACGAGGTTTTGTACGCAATGGCCACTCCTTCACAAGCCCACACTTCGCCTGAATTCGTGCTGACTTTCTCCCAGGTGTTGAAGAACTTGCGTGTGTTGTTCAAGTCCACGGACAAGGCTGCTCAGCCTTACGTGATCGCAGGAAGTGGTACTTTAGGCTGGGATATAGCTGCTGCCAACTTGATTAACCCGGGCGACGACGTGTTGGTTTTGAGTACTGGGTTCTTCTCAGACTCCTTCGCTGACTGTTTGACCGTTTACGGCGCTAATGTCGACAAATTGACCGCTGAAGTTGGCGATGTTGTGCCATTTGACGATATTGAATCTCAATTGGCTGCAAAGGAATACAAGGCCATCACCATCACTCATGTCGATACTTCCACCTCCGTTGTGTCTGATGTGCAGCAGATAGCTGCCATCGTCAAAAAAATTAGCCCTGACACTCTCATTATCGTTGACGGTGTGTGCTCAGTTGGAGTTGAGAACATCGAATTCGACAACTGGGGCCTTGATTTCGTGTTGACTGCTTCCCAAAAGGCCATTGGTGTTCCTGCTGGCTTATCGATCTCATTCGCAAGCGAAAGAGCCGTCGAAAAGGCCTTGGGAAGAGAAAAGGATACTACTTTCTTTGCTTCTTTGAAGAAATGGACCCCAATTATGAAAGCTTACGAAAGTGGATCTGGTGCATACTTTGCTACTCCCGCCGTGCAAACCATCACTGCCCTTAAAGTTTCCTTGGACCAAATTTTGGCTGAGTCAGTCGACAAGCGTTACGCCAAACACGCCGAAGCTTCCACCAAATTCAAAGACGAATTGGCTCAACTCGGCATCAAGATCTTGCCTGTAAACAGAGATGTGGCTGCACACGGTCTTACAGCTGCTTACTTCCCTGAAGGAGTCAATGGACCCGATTTACTCGCCAAATTGGCTCAAAAAGGCTTCACCGTTGCTGGAGGAATCCACAAGGCCTTAGTGGGCAAGTACTTCAGAGTCGGACACATGGGCTACAGTGTTTACGCTGGCCATGTCGACGAAGTGTCCAGTGCCATCAAGGAGTCCATTGCCGAGTTGAAGTAGATTACTAGCACCGCTCGACCTAAATTTTCTAATAGCACGTCTGCTTCACGCTACGTAGACCGTTGTGGTACGCGCTTACTGGAAATGTCATTAAGTTCGTTGCAGCGCATCGCACTGGCGCACCATTATTTTTGCTATGGCAGTTCCTTTTGCAGACGTTGATCCGTACGCCGTGTTGGGCGTAGACGTCAAGGCGACGCCGCTAGAGATCAAGAAGGCATACAAGAAGCTCAGTCTCAAGTTTCACCCGGACAAAGTACAGCAGCGACAAGAAACTGGCGACGACACGTTCCCTCAGATCCAATTTGCCTACAGCGTGTTGAGCGACGCCGCCCGTAGGCAGAGGTACGATGCCACGGGGTCCCTAGAGGACGGCGAGGGCGGAGACTTCAACTGGAAGGACTACTTTGACAGCTTGAACGACAAGATAACCATAGAAATGATTGAAGAGGACAGAGTGAAGTACCAAGGATCACAAGAAGAAGCAAGTGACATAATACAGAACTTTGTGTTCTACGAGGGCGACTTCCTCAAGCTCTTTGAAGTGATCCCACACTTGGAGTTCAATGAGGTCCAGGAAGAAAGAGTATACAATATAATAGAAGCCGAGAGCGACACTTTGGATCCGTCTGTACGCAAGTCATTTGACAAGTACAAGAAGAGCAGAAAGACCAAAGTGAAGCAGATGCTCAAGAAACTTGCAAAAGAAGCCAAAGAAGCTGCTGAGCTTGAAAAAATCATGAAACAAAAGTACCAAAGCTCAGACTTAAAGTCCATCATCAAAAAGAGACAGGAGTCCAGACTAGACACATTGATAGGGTCACTTGAGAGCAAGTACGTGAACAAAAAGGGGAAGAAACGTGCTACCAAGGAGATCAGCGAAGAAGACTTCAATAAGATTCAAGAAGACTTGTTGAAGAAGAAAAGAACAGTGTGATACTCATTGATCACATAGCGGAACAGAATGGTCACCAGTGTAAGTGAATCGCTCAATGCGGACTCCATAGTCTTCGCTGTTTAGACTGAACACGTTACAAACACGTGCAGTTTGTCAACATAACGCTTGATTGGAATCAAGAGTCTTTGGGTCGACCACAAACACGCTTGGCTTGCGCTTAGCTTGATTACAAACACGTTCATCATATAACTAGCATTTACATAAATACCAGAACTACAACAGCCATTTTTACGCCATTTCCACCCAGATTTCGCCTGTAGACCCACAACACCACCATCCACATGCACACCAACTCACGCATACCCAATCCTACTCTGCCAATTTCTGCAGCGGGATCATATGCGTACTGGCATCACAAGGTTCGCGATTGTTTATCTATAAGCATGAGTGAATCAGACGCATCATTCTCGGAGTACGCGTCCGAAGACGACGTGATGTCGGACGTGGAGACGTCAGCCCCCACCAGGGCACCGCTCTCCGACTCGACCAACACTTCGGCGTCATCGGGCGGCAAGAAAACCGCTTCAGAGCAGTACCAGAGGTTATCCCAATTAGAACATATCTTAAAGAGACCAGACACGTACATTGGCAGTGTGGAACGTACAGAGATGTCGATGTGGTGCTTCAACTCGGTGTCTGAGATGATGGAGCACCGAGAAGTTCACATCGTGCCCGGTTTGTACAAGATATTTGATGAGGTGTTGGTTAACGCGGCTGACAACAAGATCAGAGACCCCAGTATGCGGAATATCAAGGTGAAGATTGATCCAGAGAACAACGTCATCGAAGTCATGAATGACGGGAAAGGTATACCCGTGGAAATCCACCAAAAGGAGAAAATGTATATACCCGAATTGATCTTTGGAAACTTGTTGACATCTTCGAATTACGATGATGATCAAAAGAAAGTCACCGGTGGTAGAAACGGTTATGGTGCTAAACTATGCAACATTTTCTCCACATCTTTCGAGCTTGAAACTGCAGATTTGAATACTGAGAAGCTCTATAAGCAAACTTGGTCTGGCAACATGTCAACAGTCAGTAAACCAAAAATCACCAAGATGAAATCAAAAAAGGAGTACACAAAGATCACTTTCAAGCCTGACTTGTCGAAGTTCGGCATGGACTCCCTCGACGATGATACTCTCGCAGTGCTCAGAAGAAGAGTCTACGATTTATGTGGTACAGTGAAAGACTGTAATATTTACTTGAACGACAAAAAACTAGCCATCAGAGGGTTCACAAACTATGTTGATATGTACGTGAAGGCACTCAGAGAGAGACTGCCCAACCCAGAAGAATCCAAAGCTGATTCTACAGTGGTGCATCAGGTATTTAATGATAGGTGGGAAGTTGCATTTGCTGTTAGTGATGGTTCTTTCGATCAAGTGTCGTTTGTTAATTCTATTGCTACTACTAGCGGAGGTACTCATGTCAAGTTCGTGGCTGACAACCTTGTTACTAAACTTATTGATGCCATTAACAAAAAGGAAAAGGGAAAGAAAAAATTGAATATTCGTCCCCAAGAAGTAAGAAACAACATGTTCCTCTTTGTTAACTGTCTTATTGAAAACCCCGCATTTACCTCGCAAACTAAAGAACAATTGACTACGAAATCCAGTCAATTTGCCTCAAAAGCTGCTGATAAACTCGTTATCAATGATAAATTTATCGATAAAATCATTTCCAAAACCAGTATCTTGGACAAACTTAGAGATATACATGAAACCAATCAAGACAAAGCTTTGCAAAAGGCTGATGGTTCAAGAAAACTGAGAATTAAGGGCCAAGTCAAATTAGTCGATGCCAATAAAGCTGGTACTAAAGATGGCCACAAGTGTACTTTGATTCTTACAGAAGGTGACTCTGCCCAGTCTTTAGCTGTTTCTGGGTTGGCAGTGGTCGGAAGAGATTACTATGGAGCATTCCCATTGAGAGGTAAATTGTTGAATGTCAGAGAAGCCTCAACTGATCAAATTAGTAAAAATGCTGAAATCAATGCATTGAAGCAGATCATTGGATTACAACACAAGAAGAAATATACCCCAGAAAATGTCAAGAACTTGAGATACGGAAGAATCATGATCATGACGGATCAAGATCATGATGGTTCTCACATTAAAGGTTTAATTATCAATTTCTTCGACACAAGTTTCCCTGAATTACTTGAAATTCCAGGTTTCTTGCTTGAGTTTATCACCCCTATTGTCAAGGTCACTGTCAGTCAAAGAGGTGGTAGTAAGAATGTGATTCCCTTCTACACAATGCCAGAATTCGAAGCTTGGAGAGATACTGAGGGTTTGAACTGCAGATGGAAACAAAAGTATTACAAGGGTTTGGGTACATCAACACCTGCAGAAGCTAGAGAATATTTCCGTGATCTTGATAAGCACTTAAAGAGATTTCATGCTCTACAAAATGATGATCCTCAATTGATTGATTTGGCATTCTCCAAGAAGAAAGCTGATGACAGGAAGGATTGGTTGCAGAATTTCCAACCAGGAACATACTTGGATCCTGAGTTGACGGAAATTCCTATCAGTGAGTTCATCAACAAGGAATTGATCTTGTTCTCCATGGCAGATAACATAAGATCTATTCCTTCGGTGCTAGATGGATTCAAGCCTGGTCAGCGTAAAGTGTTGTTTGGATGCTTCAAGAGAAACTTGGTATCTGAGATCAAAGTGGCTCAATTAGCTGGTTATGTCAGTGAAAACACTGGATATCATCATGGTGAACAATCATTAGTTCAAACTATCATTGGTTTGGCACAGGATTTTATTGGGTCTAACAACTTGAATCTCTTGAAACCAAATGGTGCCTTTGGTACTAGAGCTGCTGGTGGTAAAGATTTCTCAGCTGCAAGATATATTTTCACAGAGATCAATGCCATTACCAAAAAGATTTTCAACAGTTTAGACAATCCATTGTTGAAGTACGTTCAAGATGATGAACAAACTGTTGAACCTGAGTGGTACATCCCAGTGATTCCAATGTTGTTGGTGAATGGTGGTGAAGGTATTGGAACTGGTTGGTCAACCAACATTCCATCTTATAATCCAAGAGATATCGTGGATAACATAAGAAGAATGATGAACAACGAAGAACTTGAAGCAATGGTTCCTTGGTTCAGAGGATGGGATGGTGAGATCGAAAGGCTCTCACACGATAAGTTCAAAGTCAGTGGAAGAATCGAACAAATTGATGACCAAACTTTGGAAATCACCGAAATCCCTATCAAGAGTTGGACAAACAACGTCAAAGAATTCTTGTTGTCAGGTTTAGGTACTGATAAGGTCAAGCCATGGATAAAAGATGTTGAAGAACAGCATGGAATGAATATCAGATTCGTGGTCAAGTTGACTAAAGAAGAAATGGATAAGTCATTAAAGATGGGATTACTCGAAAGATTCAAGTTAACTGCAACTATCAATCTAACCAATATGGTTGCTTTTGATCCAATGGGTAAGATCAAAAAGTACGAATCACCTTTGGAAATGTTGAAAGATTTTTACTACGTTAGATTGGAATTCTACCAGAAGAGGAAAGATTACATGACTGAAGACTTGCAAAACCAATTGACCAAATTGAGTGAACAAGCAAGATTCATCAAGTTGATAATCGACAAGAAATTGAGTGTTTCCAACAAAAAGAGAGCAGAGTTAGTTCAACTCCTTCAAAAGCACAAGTTTGTTAAGTTTGATAAGCAAGGAAAGCCAGTGAAGGAAGAGAAGAATGACTTGTTTATCGATGAAGAAGAATTAGAAGAAGAAGAGGAAAATGCTGATATTAGTGAGTTGAATGTGAGTATTATTCAACGTCAAAGCAACGATGATTTCAACAGACCAGAGAATGTTTTTGCTCAGTACGACTATTTGTTAGGAATGTCGCTTTGGTCTTTGACCAAGGAGAGGTACGAGAGATTATTGAAGCAGAGAGACGACAAAGAGAAGGAATTAACTCAATTATTGAGGATGAGTGCTAAAGATTTATGGAACAACGACTTGGATGATTTCCTTGTGGCGTGGGATAAGTTTTTGGAGGATGATTTGGAAGCAAGATCAAACATTATCCCCATGAAAGGCTCAAAGAAGAGAGCCAGAAGGGTTGCACCAGCAGAGCCAAAGAAGAAGCAAAAGGCAGAGACCACCGTTAAGAAAGAACCAGTAGCCAAGAAGGTGGTAGCACAACCGAAATTAGAAGAGTTCTTCTCGCCCACTACTAAAGCCAAGACTAAAACCAAGGCCAAACCCAAAGTTGAACCAAAAGTTATCAGTGTTTTCAGTGACAGCGAGGACGACGAGCTCTTGAACTTGATCGGCAAGAAGACCAGTCCTAAGGCACTTCGGTCAACTACTCCTAGTGGTGTCTCATCGCGGTCAGGTTCAGACAGTCCAAGTAAGCCAGCGAAGACGGAGAACATTTTAGACGAGCTCAATTTGGAGTCTACACCCAAGGGTAAGACGGCTACACCTGCCAAGCGAGTGACAAAGAGAGCACCCAAGAAGAAAGTGGTTGAAAGTGAAAGCGAAGACAGCGAGGAAGAAAGTGAAGATTTTGTGGAAAGTGATGAGAGTTATGGGTCTGATTGAGTTGCAGGATTCTCAAGAGGTCAAACAACGGGATTTGAAACAATAACAAAACACACCCTTAAACCCTACAGAAGCTACAGAAGCAAATAAAGGTTTCGGCCGCACAACACGAATCACGGCCACACACTGCGGCTCATAATTAGCCTATGAGAAACAATTCTCAATTTTCCCCATCAAACATGTACAACAATCAATACGTGCCACAAGCGAATGCACAAACGTATGAATATGCATACCAACATCCCTCGTTTCAAATGCAGAATCCTACATCGCCAAAATCTGAACCTACAGGTTTACCGCAGCCGCAACCACATCCGATCCCACTGATACCTCATCAGTACTATCAACCCCCCAATCAACCACAACCACCACCACAACCTCCTACGCCATCTCAACAACAAGTGCACACCAAGTTCTCACCGCAGGATATTCAAATCTTGAAGCAGCTCTTGGTGGCAGGCGAGAAGCATAAATGGAAGCAGATAACCAAGGAGATCAATCAAGAAGCGGCTAAAAGACGACAAGACGCAAATCTCAGTGCCACAAAGAATGTTCTGCCTACTTTCGTTATAAAGCAGTACCAGCTGTTGTTAGGGTTACCAAGCAACACACTCTACTTCGGGACTGTTGGCAGTTCACTTCCGTATATTATGGCTAACAATGGGTGGGATGGACTTGATGAAGTCGAGTAACTGCTGCTAGAACTGCTATTGTTCTGCAGCACAGTCTACGCAAGCGTTCTGCCCCAGTTGATCTGGGTCTTGGATTTTTGATGTTGCTGAGCCATCGTTGAGGGTGACGGCCGACGTGCGGTCGACATGACCTAAATTTTCATTGGGGAAGAGCTCATTGCGCACGAGAACTTTGATGAACTTTGCATCAGGGAACCCGTCGTGGTAGTAAGGCTCGTTCTGGGCAAGAGAAGATTTTTTCATGCGTTTCTTGTACAAGATAGTGGTGTCGTTGAGCACCACCTCGAACACACCAGCGGGTTCAAAAACTGGCTCGACGCCCACCCGGTCCAATTTTGTCTCAAACGTCTGAAGCAACTCCTGGACGTACCATATGGCTCTGTTCTGCCATTTGCACAAAGCGCAGTACCGTATAGTGATGGTGTTGGTCATAGAAGAGTCGCAGAGATCCTAGCGTTCTGGCACTACCGTGCTGGCACCACAGTCGCACTACCGTTCTGGCACTACCCGCTAGCACCACAGTCGCACTACCACAGTCGCACCACACTTCTATGCTAAGTTTATTCTAGTCTATTAATTTTAAACATCAACACATTACAAAGCCATTGTGAGCCAATCTAAGTTGTAGTTAGCGTCCTTTTGGTCACGTGGCTGTTCTTGTTTCTTGGGCGACGCTGGCTTAGGTTTACGCCGTCTGTCCACTGCAGTAGGGTTCAAGTCGTCGCCATCGACGCCAGAAGGTTTGCGGTTGTTGTTATTACGCTGGCGTTTCTTGATGACGTCGGTCTTGAGACTAAGTGGCCGCACCACCCCGTGGAGCTTGAGAAAGAGACCACAAGCGTTGCAAAGAGGCTGACCCTCAGGGTTGCGTCGCCAGAGCGGCGTCGTTTTGGTGTGACAATTGGTGCAGGAGATATTAGTGGTGTCAGCGGAGTCAGGCGACGTCAGTTTGAGTTTGCGGGCTTTTGGCGGCTTGAGTTTCTTGTCCCTGTCGGGTTTTATCTTTGGCAGGCCGGTGTAGGACTCATTTTTGAAGAGCTGGCTGAACGTTTTGTTGTTGAACGAGTCAAAGTAGTTGTCCTCGATCATGGGGGATGAGTAAAGTGGGAGTGACAGTGGTTGGAACATCATCGACGAGCTATTATTGAACGTCATGGGACTGGCTTCCAGCGCTAAATCTGTGAGGTTGACCACTGAATTCTGGTGCAGGTGTAGTACACTATTGGGGGTATCTAGAGTCAAGGGATCGAGACCTAGTGAGTGGTGGAGGTGACTGTGATCATCATAGGGTCTTTGTGGAATGGGGATGGACTGAAACGAGGTGGAACTCAACAACGGGCTGAACTCTGCTGGTCTCTTGTTGTTTCTGTCGTCTTCTTCACCGATTTTTTTGATGTGAGCCACATAGTCGAACTCTTCAGCCAGTGGGTCGAGCACTGGCTCCTCTTGCTTCTTGACCTGGTGGAGCTCGTCAAATAGCGTGGTGTTGAACGTCTTGTCGTGGGCAGCGTCCCCATTCTCAAGACTGTGTACACCATCGTGCACAGGGTGACCACTGTGACCATCGTGCACGCCATACACGTTATCGTAAACGTTGTCTTGGCCCATATCATACATTTCAAAATCCACAGGCTCCTCTTGCTTGAGTTCTGGTTCCTGCTTCAGCTTGTTATTGAGATGCATCATCCTCCACGTCAAATTCTCCATCCTCTTCTTGTACGGGAGTGAGTTTTTGGCCTTATTGTACATTTTCCAGAGATTTTCCAGCACTTTCGGATCATTTGATAAAAGTGACGTTATGTCATTAGTGTCGTTGCTCATTATGGTTGCATTAGTTGATCGATTATTGGTGTAAAACGACTTCAAATCCGGTAGATCCATACTGTGATCTTTAAAATTCATTTAAGGGTGAGCTCGAGTTTATGGTAAACCCGGTCTATCAATGTGGTAATCAGCTATTCTTATTGGCTCGATAAACTCGACAGCATCAAAGTATGAGCCCTTGAGTTCAAACAGCCGCTGGCCTAATCGGGTAACTAGCCCTTATCGCAACACCTTGCTCACGTGCCGCCAAAATGTCGCGCCGTCTGCTTATGTTTCGCGACACCCGTTATCTTGCTTATGGTGTCTGAGTCCACCCCACTAATACCGTCGAAGGTGTCAGAAAAGCTGTCAAAACTGTCACACCTGTCGGATAAACTCGATACGTTCCATGGCGTGTTTGTGCCCACGTCCTTGAACGTCTTGAGCATTCTTATGTTCTTGCGGTTCGGCTTCATCTTGGGCCAAGTTGGTGTCGCAGGCACCCTAGCACTTTTGGTGCTAAGTTATACCATTGACGTGTTGACCGTGATGTCTGTGAGTGCTATTGCCACAAACGGGACCGTCAAGGGTGGTGGCGCCTACTACATGATCTCGCGCTCCATTGGGCCTGAATTTGGCGGAGCCATTGGCATCATCTTCTTTGTGGGCCAGATTTTGAACTCGTCGTTGAACGTCGTGGGGTTCATTGAGCCGCTCATGGTCAATTTTGGTGAAGTGGACGGCGATATGTTCGCGTTGCTCCCGGTAGGTTACAAATGGCTGGTGTTGTACTCCAGCATTCTTCTACTTATTTGTACCCTGATCGCGTTAGTGGGCAGTAAACTCGTTTCTAAGACGGCGTTCTGCTTGTTTGTGATGTTGGTGGTCAGTACATTGACCATTCCGTTGTCCACCCTTTTTGTCAAACCTTTCCACCCATTGTCACCACCATACGATGACATTTTGTACACTGGCCCTTCATGGTCAAACTTCATGGCCAATTTGTGGCCAAAGTTCACTAGTGGCGCCGCAGGCTCTGTTATTGATGGAGAAGAGACTTTCAGAAACTTGTTTGGTATTTTCTTCCCGGCAACCGCTGGTATTTTCGCTGGAGCGTCGATGTCTGGTGAATTGAAAACTCCTTCAAAGTCAATTCCTTTGGGCACCATAAGAGGGTTGTTTTTGACTTTCTGTCTTTACGCTATAGTGATCTTATCGCTTGGGGCAGCAAATCCTCGTGAACTCTTGTACCACGACATTAAAGTGGTGCAAACCGTCAACTTGTATGGCGTAATTATCATCTTGGGTGAGTTTTCCACATCTTTATTCTCCATTATCATGGGCCTCGTGGGTGCTGCATCGTTACTCACTGCTGTATCAAACGATAAAATCATCCCTGGGCTTGGAATGTTCGCTGATACAAACTGCTCAATCGAGAAGAAAGCTCAAATAAGAACAAGAACAATCCTTGCATCTTGGGCTCTCGCTCAAGTGTTTCTATTTGCAGATATCAATCAGATCGCCACATTCATTACTATGGCTTTCCTCATGACTTTCATTGTTACCAATTTAGCATGTTTCCTTTTGAAAATTGGTTCAGCTCCAAATTTCAGACCCTCATTCAAATATTTTAGTTCAAAAACTGCATTGGCAGGTGTGGCAACCTCTGTGGCAGCCATGTTTATCGTTGACGGAATGTCAGCAACTATGGTCATCATCCTTTTGTCAGTGTTGATTTTATTAATTCATTACTTCACACCACCACTGAAGTTCGGTGACATTGGCCAGCTTTTGATTTACCACCAGGTCCGTAAGTACCTCCTTCGTCTCAAGCTAAACATGAGTGTCAAGTACTGGAGACCACAAATTTTACTTCTTTGTGATAATCCTAGATCAAGCTGGAACTTGATTGCATTTTGCAACCACTTGAAGAAAGGTGGCTTGTATATTTTGGGGCACGTGGTTATTCTCTCTGACGACACAACATCACAGAACCCTTCAGAAGATGACAGAGATTTTAGCGTCGACGCTTACAAGGAGGTCAAGAAGCAGAAAGCTGCGTGGGTCAAACTCAGAGATATGCTCCAGATTAAAGCTTTTATTCAAATTGCTCTTGGTCCTTCGCTAGCATGGGGTGTCAGAAATGTGTATCTAGGGTCAGGATTGGGAGGTATGAAACCGAATATCACCGTGCTTGGTTTCTATGATTCCCAAAAGTATGGCATGCAACTTCCATTAATTCCGTCCTCCAAGAACAAGTCTTCACCATTAGATCAGTTGCCAACAGATGTTTGTCGTGAAGAGCAAAAGGTGTCCATAAATCAATGGGTGCAAGTGGTGGAAGACTTGATAATCATGCAATCCACAGTGGCAGTTGCAGCAAATTTTGCTAAACTCGAGATGCCAAAGAACGGGAAGAAGAATTTCTTTTGGGATGTGCAATCTTCACACTCAAAGCAGAAGTACATCGACTTGTACCCAATTCAAATGTCGTCAATCAGTTACTTGAAAGATGGGAAATCAGTTTTGTCGACCAACTTCGACACTTACACTCTCATCTTGCAATTAGGACATATACTTGCCACAGTCCCTGAATGGAAACTCACCAATCACCGTTTAAGAGTGATTGTGTTTGTCGAGAATGAACTGGAGGTGGAAGAAGAACGCAAGAGATTAGCAAATCTCCTCTCTACATTGAGGATAGACGCCACCATCAAAGCTGTTTCCTTGAATGATGGCACACTACTGTCTTACAACTACATTGTTAGAGGCTACACTAAGTCGTCTACCAACAAAGGCAAGTTTGATAAGATTGATGGAATCTTGAGACAAGAACAGTGGTGGAGAAACATCGTTAACGCCAGAGACACTCTCAAAGAGCTTCAGAAACAGAAGTTAAGCCGAAAGATTTTCAAAAGACTGGGATCATCACTGAACTTAGCATTTGATTTAGGACTTAACAAGACTGTTGACCTCGATGCAGCACAAAATAGTCTCAAGAATAGAAGGTACACCATCTCCAATCTCCACGATAAGGGCTTATCGTTATCCATGAGCATGAAGACGCAAGGAGGTGATTATTTCAATTACGCCGACGAAAGTGACAGCAGCGAGAGTGAATTTGATACTGATGCAGATTACGGTTCATCCAGTGGACATGTCAGCAATTCAGAGACGCAAAACGAAGGATCAACAGCTGATTTACTCAGTGGTACTGGTACCCAGATGTCACAGCGGGCATCGAGAGCCAATCTTCGACCTAATTTTCTCTCGATGAAGATTCCACAGGCAGTGACCAAAGACGACGAGGAAGAGGATGAGGGCGACAACGATGAAGATGCCAAGCCATCGATTGTTTTCGTGGATGAAGACCAAGAACACCTTGAAAAGCCAGACTCAAAATCCGAGAATCAAGAGAAGCTAGCACCAGACTACTTTTCGTCTCGCCCCAAATCAGTTTCTCGACTCAAAAACAGCGATGGTGGCATGAGGTCTCCGTCCATTATCTCGAATGACGACGGAATCATTCAGCAGATGAGGACACCGCAGTTTTTGGCGGTGGATGATGGGGAAGAGATTCCGTCATTAAACAGCAGTGCAGTGGACCTTCCTGCGCTTCGTAAAGAGCAAGAAGCTAAGCTGCCCTTACCATTGATACCCCCCTCGGACGGTGCGTCGAAGAGAGCTGAAGGGTACCGCAAGGCAACGCCAGATTCACCACGACTCACGGCGTCAGTCACTCAGAAACACCTCGAGAAGGAACTTAAAGAGCTTCTGTTTGACCAGATCCCCGCCAAGGGCCAGCACGTCATTCTCAACGAGCTCATGGCCGTCCACTCGCCTGCCAGCGACACCGACGTGATTTTTTCAACGCTACCAGCACCACCATTGAACACGCACTTGGACACCGAAGACTCGTTTGCCTACACGAACAACTTGGCGATCTGGCTACAAGACCTCCCGCCCACGCTCCTCTTCAACTCGCAGACCGTGACAGTCACGACCTCGTTATAGTCGTATTCATAAATTTAGCATAAGTAGAATCGCATTGGACCTGCATCTGGTATCACCATAGCGCAAAGTAGGTATTAGTGATGTCGAGTGCTTCTACTAACGACGAGAGTGCACGTGCAGAGAAGCTCCGCAAGCGGCAGGAGCAGTTGGCTGCATGGAAGTCCAAGAAAGAGCTGGCAGAATCGGATAAAACTGCCAAAGTTGATGAGCTCAAAAAGATCGAGCGACAGAAGCGGCTCGAAGAGTGGAAAAAGCGGAAACTTGAGACCCAAGGCAGCGATGTACCTCCAAAGAAGAAAGTAGTAGCTGTTTCTGCCAAGAAACAAGTGCAAAAACCACCGAAGTTGTTGAAAAAGTCGGTGTTTGAGTCCGACGACGAGCAGAAGGAGTCTGATAGCCGCCCCAAGTTCGTCAAGCCAAGCATGGCTGTCACCAGAGCACGCAAGAACACAGAACAGGAAGACGCAGATGAACTAGATAAATATTTAGACCTGTTGAGCCAGCAAAAAAGCACTGGAAGCGTGACCAGAGCTGATGAAAGCGAGTCTGACGATGATGACGACGCTCAAGATGAAGCCCAGGAACTACTCAAGGATAAGCTCCAGAAGCTCAAGGACAGAGAGAAGCTTTTGGACGTGGTAGATCATGCCAAAATCAACTACATGCCCTTCAGGAAACAGTTCTATGTGCCACCAAAGGAGTTTGAGCAGCTTACCGACGAAGAGATCGCGCTGTTGCGATACGGACTCAGCGAGATCGTGGTGAGAGGCGACGACTGCCCCATTCCAATCTCCAAGTGGTCTCAGCTTGGTCTTTCGTCACCCGTGATGAAAGTGCTTCAGCAGTTGGACTACAAGACGCCGTCTCCCATCCAGAGTCAGGCGTTGCCCACTATAATGAGCGGCAGAGATATCATCGGAGTGGCGAAGACTGGGTCGGGTAAAACGTTGGCGTTTGTTCTTCCTTTGCTTCGTCATGTTCAAGACCAGCCACCATTAGCTAAAGGTGACGGTCCTATTGCATTGATTTTGACACCAACTCGAGAGTTGGCGATCCAGATCCACAAGGAGTTGCTTAACTTCAAGGCGCTTGGCTTAACGTCATGCTGTTGCTATGGTGGCTCGTCAATCGAGCCTCAAATCGCTGAGTTGAAAAGAGGTGTACAGATAATCGTTGGCACCCCAGGAAGAGTGATAGACCTCCTCACGGTCAACGGCGGCAGAGTCACCAATCTCCAGAGAGTGACGTACTTGGTGCTAGATGAAGCTGACAGGATGTTCGACATGGGGTTCGAGCCTCAGGTCAACAAGATCTTCAACCAAGTGAGACCAGATAAGCAGACGGTGTTGTTCTCTGCTACTTTCCCAAGAAAGATGGAGCAGCTTGCCAAGAAGGGACTCGACAACCCTGTGGAGATCATCGTGGGAGGCATAAGCAAAGTTGCGCCAGAGATAACGCAGAAAGTCGAGTTGTTCGAGGAGGAAGAGGGCGATGAACTAAACAGACAGAAATTCTTTAGGCTACTGAAGATCCTCGACAAGTTTTTCCAGGAGAAACCTCAGTCAAAAGTGCTTGTGTTTGTTGAGAAGCAGGATTCTGCTGACAAGCTAATGGTGCAGCTTCTCTCAAGTGATTATCCGAGCTTGTCAATCCATGGAGGCAAAGAGCAAATAGACAGGAAGCATGCTATCAAGGAATTCTCCAGCAATTCTGGGGTAAACATTTTGATTGCAACGTCTATCGCCGCCAGAGGTTTAGATGTGAAGGGGCTCGATCTTGTGATAAACTACGATGCCCCCAACCACATGGAAGACTACGTGCACCGAGTGGGTCGGACGGGGCGTGCTGGGAACACTGGGGTGGCCATGACATTTGTTACAAAGAAGCAAGAGCGGTCAATTGCCGATTTGGTCAAGGCCATGAGGCTCAGCGGGCAGCAAGTTGACGAAAAGTTGGTTGAAATCAGCGAGAAGTTCTTTGGGAAAGTCAAGACGGGCAAGGAGAAGTACTCGTTTGGGTTTGGAGGTCAAGGTCTCGACAAACTCCAAAAACAGAGGGAGACTACAAGAGATATAGAAAGACGCAGCCACGACATGGAAGGTCCTTCCAAGACTGAAACGCTGCAACGGTCCACACCAGCACCAGAGCTTGAGCTGCAGCTTCCAGACTTCACTATCATCGAGGGCAGAGCGCCTGAGACTTCAGGCCCTGATAAGAGTAAGTTCCACTCGAGAATCACGGTCAATGATCTTCCGCAGACCGCCAGATGGGCCGTGGTTGCTCGTGACAGCTTACTGAAGATCATCGAAGCTACGCAAACGTCAATTACCAACAAGGGCCAGTACTATGGGCCCAATGCTAAAGTGAACCCGCAAGTGCCTAAACTCTACTTGCTCGTGGAGGGACTTACCGAAGCTGCCGTCAGCAAAGCCAATCAGATGATCCGACAGAACATGATCGAGGGGCTCCAAGCAGCGTCTGAAACCGAAACTAAAGTTCCTGGCAAGTACAAAGTTTAGTCGTGCCTCGGTTTGTGGGGGAAAATTTCACGTTCTTAAATCAACGGTTCTAGTGACAGCTCCTCAAACACACAAATGTTTAACAAGGACGAGTTCAAGTATTCAGGGTTTGACGTTGAAGAGATTGAGCCAGGGTTCATTCACGTCAAGTTCAACAACCCCAAGACCCTCAACGCTTTTGGCACTCAGAACTGGAAGGACTACAGGGATATTTTGTTGGCTTTAGACAAGGATCCCGACACCAATGTGATTCTCATCTCGTCGGCGTATGAGCGGGCCTTCACCAGTGGGCTCAACATGAAAGAGGCTGGATCTATGTTCAGCAACAAGGGCAGCGACCTGCAAAAGTACGAGAGTTTGCGTCAGCACATTTTGGAGTTCCAGGACGGCGTGGGGACAGCAGCCAAGATCACCACCCCTACGATTTGCTTGTTGAATGGGATCAGTTATGGACTTGCCATCGACATTGCTGCCACCACGTCCATAAGAGTGGCTACGGAAGATGCCAAGTTGTCGATACGGGAAATCAAGATCGGGATAGTGGCCGACATGGGCTCGTTGCAACGGTTGCCGTTCCTTGTGGGCAACAAGAGCAAGCTTTATCAGTACGCATTAACAGGAGAAGTTTTCAGCGGTAAAGACGCCTTGGATTTGGGACTTGTTTCTCGCACCGTGGCCAGCTATGATGAGGGAATTCGCTACTGCAAGGAGCTCGGCTCAGACATCAATCTGAATGTCCCTTGGACCATCAGAGGCACCAAAGAGAGCATTCAGCAAATGGTTGACGGTAAAGACGTGGACTTTGGCTTGCAGTATATCTCCGTGGAGAACTCCATTGGAATCCAGTCGGTTGATCGGTCCAAGTTGTATCCCGGTGTTCATAGGTCGAAGTTGTAGTTGAATGAACGAGTTGAGTCGCACGAAATTTTTCAATGATGTTGAAGAGAACCGTTAGCGTTACGCGGCAGTGCCGCCGGTTCGTTTCGGCACCTGCGTTGACGCTCACCGACGACGTGGCGCCAGTAGACGCACCTGCCCGAAGACCAGCTCGTTTGGGCTCTTCTGTGGCCCAAATCTTGAGCCTGACCCAAAGTGCTACTTTCACTAATAGCTTATCGGAGACACATCACCACTCGTTGGTAGTACCCGACAACCACGCCAAATTGCACGGCGAAATGTACTACTGGCTCAAAAAGCGGGACTTTGAGACGCTTGTTGAGTTTTTGGTGTCGTTGACCGCTAAGGACAACTGGAAGTCCCACCTCTCGGGGCCGGAGCTCGGGTATTTCATGCGCCAGGTAGCAGAACATCAAATAGCGTTGAACAAGAGCTTGGCCAACGCCAAAAATACCCGAAACGATTCCGTGGTGATCGATAAATTAATGGCAGAGGCTCGAAGCTTCAGATTAAAATTCAGATCAATTTACTCCAATCTTGTTTTCGGCAACACCAGGACGTCGATCTACGACAAAAGTCTCCGCACTGACTTGTACCAGGGGCCAGAGCTGACGGGCTACAAATTGCTGGTGACAGACTACGAGACTCTTATTTACTTCGAGTACAACAATTTCAAGCTTGATCTAGCAGCCAAATGGTTTGAAAGGTTTGAAAACCAGTACGGATTGCAGCACATGACCAGAGAGATGTGGAAGTTGCGGTTCCAGGTTTTCGGGAGAGGAGACACCAAACTCTGGGAGCAATTTCACAACGAGATGTACGACGCTAACAAGAAATTGATGTTGGGTAATGCTCGTATAATAAGTTTGGGGGACTTGCTCAAAGATTACCTCGAGCACCACAAGAGCGTGGACTATGACTTGTTGGCCACAATGATCCACTGTTTGGGGAACAATGGAGATGTGGCTAAGATTTTAGGACTCATCCAGGATAAATGGGGCATCGACAAAGATGGAAACCGGGTCTGTGAGGTTAAACGAGCACCCTCAATCGAGGTGTTGGGCGCTATAGTGGTAGCGTTGTCGTATAACAAGCAGTACTACCAGTCGATGGTGTACATGAACAGTTTCCAAGAGCATTTCAATATTCAGCTTTCAGGAAAAGACGCTATACCGTTCTGGATAGACTTGTTCAAGGCCAGCGATTTGACCACGAGGTTCAGGCACAAGCTTGCGTTGAAGCACTACATTGAGGAGTACAACAGTCTGGTGGTTTATGATAAACTTGAGAAGCTTCAGCAAAATGCAGACTTCGACTACGAAGGGTACTTGCTCTTTATCGATGGGCTCAAGAAGAAACGGTTCAGTGTGATGTCGCTGATCTGGAAACTCTACACGAGCACCAACCAGACATTCTCGCTTGGATGCTACAACGTTTACATGAAAGTGTTGGCAGAAATGGACTCAGAGACCGAATTTTACTCAGTGATGCAATTTTTGAACGGGAAATTCGAGTCTTACAGCGTCAGCAAAACTTCTTTCAACGCAGATCAACTCAATGACACGGCACAAAGTATTTACAGGCTCTACATCAACACGATGCTTTACTTGATCAAGTCAAAGTGTGTGAGAGGCCTCTTTGGCCAGTGTGAATACTTGATTGACGAATGGAGTCTCGATGACGCCATGAAACACAAAGTCACTGAGCTCTACTCTAAGATCCAACCTGCATACCAAGCAAGACTTGAAGCTCAACGGAAACAGAAAATGATCGAACAACGTAACGAAGACAGTTTACTAGATCTACTTTAGTCGTGTCTGGAACCATCATTTGTTCGTCGAAAACTGTAAAACGCGATACTTGTTCAAATTAATTAAAATGGCTGAAGGTATTGAGAAGCTCACTGAAGTTCCATTGGAGTTCTTTAAGGACGGAACTGCTTTCGTTAAGAGATGTCAAAAGCCAGACAAGAAAGGTATGTTTATCGTTTTCGGACACCGTTTAGTTTAGGAGCTACGTCTTTGCCGTTATCGGCCAGACGAGTGAGAGTGAGTGGTTGTGATGTGACTGTGATGTGATTGTGTTTGTGACGTACTTGTGTTTGTCGTTCTGTGTTTGTTGTCCTTGTGTTTGTCGTACTGGGACTTCTCCTGACTCTGCATGTGTGGGATCAGTGAAGAGTGATTTTCAGTGCTAGTCCACACGACAAACCTTGAACTTTCAGAGTGTGGATGCTAGACCATTTGTTGTGGGCGCTGTGATGGTACTGTTATGATCAGTTTGTACAGACTCGTCAATCAACGTGGCATGAAAACCACACACCACCTGCACTTGAGATCACTGCAGAGACTGCTACTTACCACTACACTTGCATGTACCACACTAGATCACGGCATGTACCACACCAGATCACGGCATACACTACACCAGACCCTGTCTAGAACACTTCACCTCCGCGGTACACGCCTTGGTGTCCTTCCCTCCACCATACTAACAATAGAATACTTGAAAATCATTAGAGCCGTTGGAATCGGTTTCGTCATGATGGGAGTTGTCGGATACGCTGTCAAGTTGTTGCATATCCCAATCAGATTCTTAATTGTTTAATTTATAGTAATAAAATCTGCGATGCTCATTGAAAAATTTCACCATGTCAGAGAACTCGAAATTTGTAAAGAATCTTGCGCTGAGTGACCCTGAGACGAGGGAAAAGTCGTTGGAGTCACTTAGTAAGTATCTTAAATCAAACAGTACCAAGTTGAGTCTTCTAGACCTTGAGAAATTGTGGAAAGGTTTGTACTACTCCATGTGGTACAGCGATGGAGCCGAAAATCAGCAAATTTTGGCAGAAGATCTCGGGAAATTGTACGTTGTTGTTGCCGACAAGGCCTTTGCCAAGTTTCTCGAGGCATTTTGGGTGGTTATGATCAAGATGTGGCCTGAAATTGACCAGTGGAGGCTCGACAAGTACTACCTTTTGATCAGAAGAGTTTTGAGGAACAATTTCAGGTACTTACAGAGTCACAACTGGGACTCCAAGCATATAAAGCACTTCAACGAAGTGATGATCAAGTTGCCTTTGAGTGGAGACAAGTCAGTACCAATGGCATTGCCATATCATTTATGTGACATCTATGTGGACGAGATGGAGCTAGTTGGAGTCGATGACGACAGCGTTGCGCAGCTTATTGAGCCATTTGCCAGATTGAACAAGGATGCGTTGTTGAAGACCTTGAGGGAGAAGTGCAAGGAAGATGTTTTGGACGATGCTAGAGTGAAGAAGTGGATGGGTGAAGAAGATGAGGAGGAAGAAGAGGAAGAGGAAGAAGAGTGGAAGGGATTTTAATGACTGTATCATAGATAATAGCATAGTTTACTGTTTTTGCAAAAAGTAGAATTTGTGTAAAAGGTTCGAGGAGGTTGAACTTGGGGAGAAGGAGTAGAGGAAAAGAAGGAGAAACGAGACTGAGAGCAAGTAGAAAGTTTAGAGCAAAGCAGAGCGCGAGGGAGACGGAATCAAAGACAAACCGCACAAAGGCAGTAGTTCACAAGCACAAACAAACACAAACACAAACAAGACGACAACGAAACCGTTGACTGTACAAGGAGAATACAAGTAACAAACCCACCAAACAAGCCACAGAAGCAATCAACACAAACACAAGCAACAGAAGCAATTACCACAAACACGAGCAACACATGACTGACATCCCCAAGTTCATCAGTGAAACCCCGTGGTACAACAAGGACACCGAAAAAGATACAACAGACTACAGTGTTGCCACCGCTGGCGAGGGAGTGCAACAGGGCTGGGACGCCAAAAGAGACCGATGGAACGGCTACGCAGACGACAACTGGATCAACACGGCAAAGAACTGGGTGCCCGACGACGACTCTAGTGGCGACGAAACCACTTACGAGCTCGAGATCCAAGAACTTGGTTTGAGTCCACAAGACGTCAAAGTGGTCACCAAAGAAGACAAACACGAAAAAATCATCAGAGACCGTAAAGACGTGCCTGCCTACATCAAACGTATCAGCAAGACGCCAGCAGAAACAGACTCGCTCAAGTGGACAAGATCTCTGGATACTACTGATAAGGCACACTCCAGGAGCCCTTAAAATTGGCTCATCGCTACTGATTATGCCCCACGTGTACCGCCCGCCGTATGTTAGTTCGTGTGACAAATTAATTACATCACACGTTGATATCCACGTTTAGTGTCTATATAAAAGGAGGACCCTGGTCTTGACACCACCAATGACATTGCCCACGCCACCAATTCTCAAAACCACCATCATACAGCTCAATAAAGACCTTGATCACGACGGTAACAATTATGAGATTTTGACCAACGACTATAGCCAGAAAACTGTGAGTGTGCCCAGTCCCACAATCCAGCCAAAGAAGAAAAGGAGAAGATCAACCTCCAATGTCAACCAAGAGGAACTTGCCAAAAGGAAATCAGAGACAAAGCAGCTCCACTCCATAATTGAAAAACGAAGAAGGATCAAAATAAATAGAGAATTTGAGGCTCTAAAGTACTTGATACCTGCTTGCCGATCAGGCTCAGCTTCGTCTCCTGCAACCAGTGCCAAAGATTCCAACTCCAAGATTGACGGAATGCACAAATTGACCATCCTCAAGTCTTCAGTGGAGTACATTTTGTACTTGCACCACTTGATCCAAAAACAGAATGATTTAATCCAGAAGCTCGACCCCAGCAACGACTTTGACTTGAGCTTCACTCAGACTTCCCTAAACGTTAACGAGTACAGGAACATCGATAAAGAGTTCAGCTTCAAGAGTCTCATGAACATTGAAGAACAACGAGAACACGAGGAATCCTCTGAAGAAATGCCGCCTCCGGGTGGCCAATCTAGAACTGATAGCACAGGAGATGATGACGATTTCCAGCTACCGAGTCCTATGATAACCCCCAATATAGAGCCAGCAGACCACCATGAGTCCAACAAATTCTCTTTGCAAGTGGGTGCAATAGCCATGCCGAGGAAACGCTTGTTCAGATCGATGCCTCGTAACCTCGTGATAAACAATGACGCCGAGAGTGATGCTTCAAAGACGTTGCTAGCGTTGCGCAAGTCAAATATAGACTCTTTGCTTAATTGATGGTGTCAAGTATAATGCATAATGAAACAAGTTTAGTAGCTGAGCTCGATGTCTATCAATTCATGGTCCACCAAATACTCGATGTACTCGTCAATGGTGCTGGGCCACGAGCTGAGCTCGCTGTAGTCTTTCATGTGCTGTGGGTCCTTCTCGATGATGTCGTGCACAAAGTGTAAGAACATCGTGTATGTGTCTTGGGTGACTCCCTTTTTGGCGTCACTGATGAAACTGTACCATTGCTCGAGCCGTTGCTTGACATTGTCGTCCAACACACGCAAATCGAATAGTAAGCGCCAGTAGTCTATGGTCAAATCGTACGGGAGTAGTTTTTGGTTGTCCTTTTCCACGAGGTAGGTGAATGTGAAGTCGTAGAGTGCCTTGAAAGCGTCAAACTCTTGTGCCATCTTCACTTTTAAGGAGTCTAAGTGTTTTTTCATGGCCACCAAGCTGTTGACGTGGACCTCGCTCCATTTGTGCAAGAACAGCGACCTGCTGAATTGTCCCATTTCAGTGCTGTCAAGGAAGAAGGCGAGAATCAAACTTCTAATGTCTTCTGGTTCGATCCCAAGGTCGTTCAAGTACGCCATGGTGCCATCGATGCCAATAATGTCGTCGGTTTCCTTGTACTCATTGAAAACTTTCACTAGTTTGGGGTCGATGTCCGCTTCCAAAAACTTCCCTATAGCATCTTCAAGGTCCCAGTTACAACTGCTGAGAATCTTCTGTGCTGTGGACTTGTTGGTGCCACACACATCCATAAACTGTTTCAACACCTGTTGGTTCATTTCGCACTTTTGCATTTCTGTGATCTGTTTGTATTTGCAACCGTTGACCAGTTGCAAGAGTTTGGCGTGTTTGTGCATTACGATCTTGTAAGTCACCGCAATCGATTACCCTTCATTCAGGTGAACGTGTTTGTGCGTGCCAACTCCTTCGCCCAACTAAATCATGAGTCTACCCACAGACGTCATCGCTTCAATCATCCCCACAGCCAGTTTGGCGTACTTGAGCTCCGATGAGGTGGAAAACGATATCCTGATTCTCCTTGACTGGCTCCAAGTGTCGCCGTTCGAGCCCCTCAAAGAGCCTTCTGTTCGAGTACGAGCAGCCATCAGATCTGTGTTGAAGAACGACTCTTCGCAGCTCCAGTTCACCAAACTCTTGCTCAATTCCATCGAGTCGTCGTTCGACATCGACCAGGCGAACACACTTTTGGCTGGTGAGTCGTTTCTCTCCATCGTGGTGATTCTCAGTAAGTTCAAAGCTTTCTACGACCAGCTACTTCGCGTGTTGAACCTCAATGGCACTTGCACCGATTTGTTCGTCAAGAAATTGAACAGCAAGTTCAAAGCCATTTTCGACAACAGTGAGTTCAACAGGAAGCTCCATGAGTTCTTCAACGCCAACATACTAGTCATAAACGAAGAGACCTTGAACATTCTCCGGTTCTTGAGCACCGTAAACTTGATAAACGAAGTGAATCAGATCCTCATCAAAATCGCCATAAGTAAGTTGAAATCCTTCATTGTGTCAACTTGCGCTGGTGCGTGGGACAAACCTTGCTTAAACAAGATCAACGACTGGATAAAAATCAACTTGTACCCCAACTTGAGTCTTGTGCTCAAACTCACAAGCCCCCACCTCAACTTCTTCAACCATTTACTCAAGATAAGCTACAACGAATTGATTTCGTTGCGTATTAACGAGGTATACAACATAATTATCAACTTCCCAGACTCAAAAGTTTGTCTCGTGGAGTTGAACAAATGCTTATCGTTCAAGCTCAATATTCTCAACACCAACTCCATCAATTTCTTGAACTTGAACTCCAACTTGGAGTCTGAATTTTGGCAGCGGAACAAACTCGTGGAGAACTTCTTGACGGAGTGCAACCAAAATCTTTTAAATGCTGGAGTCAACACAACCACATTGATCAAAGTGTACATTAAAATAATTCAGTCTTTTTTGATAGTTGACCCCAAAGGTGTCTTGCTCGACAAGATAATACGACCTATACGGAAATACATCAAGACGCGGGAGGATATCGTCAACAAGCTAGTGTATGGGTTGCTAGACTTCAACGAGTCCAACGAGCTTATAGAGTTGGCGATTGAATTGAAGAACACAGAGAAGTTAATGGCATTCAAGAAAAACTTCGACGACTTTGACAGCTTGAACTGGGTGCCAGATCCTATTGACGCATTGCCTGATTTCAAAAAGAATAAAATCAACGATATAATTGAGTCGTTGATTTCCATCTTCGACAGCAAAGAAGTGTTTATCAATGAGTTCACAAAGATCTTTGGCCACCGGCTCATCAAGCTTCAGTCCATGAATCAACTTAACGATATCCTCGAGAGCGTCAACTTGCTTAAGATCAGATTTGGCAAGAACGAATTCTTCAATCTCGATATCATGATCCAAGACGTCATCAACAGCGACAAATTCAACAAAAATATCGACAACTCCATGAAATCATTGATCCTCTCACATTTGTATTGGTCAGAAATCATCGACACTAATGACGTCAATAACTTCCAATTGCATCCAAAGCTCTACGACAGATTTTTGCAGTTCAATGATTATTTCAAGAAAACAAACTACAACAGGTACTTGAAAGTATTGCCGAATTTTGGGCAAGTCAAGCTCACCTTGAGCTTGAACTCTGGTGAAAAACACTTCACGGTATCACCAGAAAATGCTTCGGTGATATATCTTTTCGACGACGACACCAGTTCCAGGACCCTCAAAGCTGTTTGTGACGAACTCAAGATGTCTCCGTACTTGGCCAAACAGAGCTTGACGTTCTGGGTCAACGAGGGAGTGTTGGTAGAGACCTCACCAGATCTCTATACTGTCAACGAGTGATCAGTTTATTTCACCATTCACTGACTTGGAAATATCAACACCAGACACCTTTTGCTGGTAGCTATTAGAGGGCTGCCACTTTCTGGTGGACTTGATTTCGTCAGCAGCATAACCAGGGATTCTGATGTTCCAGTTTCTCTCGAGGTGCAACTGCACATCTTTGACATCAATGGCATCAGCTTTACGGTGTTTTGCTAATCTGCATGCGAAACCAGTGACAGAGGAAATAAACTCGTCAGCCAAGTCCAAGAGAAGTTCCTCAACGTCTCCATCGATGACGGTTTTCCCGTCACCTTCGTCGGATCCAATAGTGTTAACCAACTCAATCAATTTTCTCTTGGTCAAAACACGGCCGCCGTTGTCTGGCATGGTTGTAGCGCCTCCTGTTGTGGCGATGTCGTAGGTTGGCAATCTCATGATCGCTGGCGTGCCTAATATTTGGCCCATACCGTTTGCGACACCTCCAGAGAGCGTAGGCCTATTGTTAGCACCGTTAGGCTTGATTGTAATGGCCGTTGGGGGCTTGACGTTGATGGAGTTGGGGATAGGAAGACTTGGAGCACTGGGCTTGGTGATTCCCGTGAGATTGACCCCAGGCACTCCAGAAGGTTTTGGTGATGAAGTCGAAGTTGCAGGAGCATTTGAAGCTGCTGCTGCCGCAGCGTTGGCGCTGGCAGCAGCATCAAGAGCCGCATTGGCACTCACAGGAGGTGACGCAGACTGTCCTATCTTGCCTGGAGCAGACTGTGTTTGTGGAGTCATGGTGGTGCGCTAAAAGTTAGTACAAATGAACACGAACAGGTGAATACGTACGTCTTTGTTACGAGCTTGTTGTTGTTCCATCAATTGGAGCCTCATGTAGTTGGCGAACTTCTGGTACTTTGCGTACTTGGTTTTGAGTTCTGTAAGTTGTGATTCAATGGAGTTGATTTGATCGGGGGTCATATTGAAGTTCTTCTTTGAGTTCTGGAGCTGCTGGATTTTGCGTTCGAATTCCTCGAGTCTGGTCTTGACTTGGTTGAAGTTCTCTACGGTGAGAGCGTTGGCTGGGAGCAGCGGGGTGGGCGATGCAGAAGCTGGACTTTGGCGTATAGAAGCAGTGGTTGCAGGGCTTTGACGAGCAACCCCAGGGTTGGCACGCATCCCCATGCTGGTCCCCATTGATGACGGGGTGCTGGCGCTGACTGGGGTCTGTGCCGGTATGGGCAGGGCCTGCTGGCCACGAGCTTCTTGTTGTGCCTGGTAGTTCAACAAAACCAGCTTAATTGACTCTGCTTTGGCGTAGTGCTGTTTGGCTTTGGCGGTGTCGTTTCCGGCCGCACGAGCGAGCGCCACTTCGTTCCTGAGGACCTGGACGAGCTGCTTCGCTTGTGCAGGCTGGATTTGCACCGGGCGTGTCGGGCGTTGGTTGGAGGACATGGCGTCAATAAACAAAGTGGTGATGAAAAAGTGCGACTTGCCAAACAGACCCAGCGCACAGACACCGGGCTGTTTGGCGAACGCGAGCAGCTGATGCGCTGAAACGAGGCTACAAGGCAGCAATGGTGTTGAAGACACTACTCGAGAAATTTCAAATGATGAGCCGGTGTTTGAAGCCGGCAATTAGTGTATGATGTCTATAATAGTTTGAAATTCATTTAGCGAAGCACCGCTCAACACTGTTGGGGTCATTGCCCCACCACGCAGGCATCGTGACGTGCCATGCGAGACTGAACAACACGAAGATCAAAAGTACCGCTAGATTGTACCCGGTGTCAAAAGCAGCCGCAAGAATATAGTTGTACTTGCGCCAGAGCTCGTGCTTGTAGTTGTAGGCCCAGAACATCGTCACAGTTCCACCAATGAACTTTGACAACGGGCCTGTGGAAATGTTACCGTAGAATTTGCTCATGCTCGAGAAGAACACCGTCGTATTGCAAAGATCAAAGTTCCACCCTGGACAACGCCTATGAAGGTAGAACATCGCCACTGGAGCTAAAGCACCAGCAATGAATCCCAATGGTAAAAATGGGTACTTGGAAAAAAGCCTGCTGGGCCCAAGAACAACATATTGGATGGCATTGGTATGGATAGACTCTAAATTTTGCCCTGTCCACTGGTGCAACGGGTCTGTGAGCTCACCTCGCAAGTAATGGCCCTTGGTGTCCAAAACCCACCGAAGCGCAAGGTAGTTGATGGGGACTCCTATGAGCTCGCCGTAGATTTGGGCGAGAAACACAGCCATAGGTGGTAAGTGGTTGTAGAACCCCAACTTCATACAGTCCAAATGATACTGGGCTCGATACCAAGCGTCTCCAGCTATAGAGCCAAACACAATCCCGCTGGCAGGATGAATGCGGTCGTTCTTCTCCACCATGTAGCCGTACAAAAGCTCATTGAAGGTGCCGATAGGGAGTTGAAAGTTCGACAACGCATAGAGCCAGCTCAATGGCGTCACGATGATGGAGCCAAGGATGAGTGCTACAATGCAACACCACCAGGGCATGAACATCTGGCCGGTACCAAATGTGAACATGAAGATGCAGAACGACACCCCGAAAAGACCCACGTACCATGAGGTAGGAACTTCGGCATAGTTGGCTTGTAGCTTATTGAGCCGGTCAGTGTACTGCTTGTGGATAGAGGACTTTGCACCGTGAGTGGTTTTTTTGATCTTTGCAAACGACGCACTGAGTCGGTCGTAGCCAAAGAGCACCACCCAGACAATCCCTGAGATGTACGCCGCGTAGTCAAAGAAGACGTTCCACACTCTTTGAGCGCCTAGATTGGCTGGCCCATAGAGCTCATAGGCTGTCATGTTCAACCTGAGGTCGTCTGTGAGAAGCTTGTCGGTGGGGTACTTCTGTCCGTTGTCCGTCCAAATGGAATTGGACATGAGTCCGTCCTTGAAGGTAAATAGTCCAGAGAATTTCACCAACGGTATGAGGAACCAGGCGCTGAAAACAAAAGCCACAAATTGGATGACCTGGATCCAGTATGGGAACAACATGATATCGCTGGTGATGTTGGCCCAGTCCAAAGTGAGGTTGAGCACTCCCATACCACCCAATCCACTGCCAACGAAGTTGAGAGTCTTGTTGTATGGGGCTATCCAGCAAAGAATCGCCAACGAGGACGTCATAGGAAAAACGAACTCAGGAAAAAACTCCCAAACAGCAATGGACCCCAACACAAAGAAGAAGACCTTCATTTGCTGGTGACCCAAGCGAGAGTCCTTATCGTTTTTCGCCTGAGTCTGGAGTAAAGTAGTCTGCATCAATGCTTTGGGCCACATGAACTGTGGATCGTGGAGCAAGAGGTCCTTGCATATGGCAGCATACGCGTAGCCCACGAAAACAATGGCAAACATGAAGAGAATGGCAGTCAACGGATTGACTTTCTCGTTGAAGTGGACTTCAGCTAACGAGATGGCGTTGGTAGCCAAGTTCCCAGTGGCACCGCTATTAGCAGTGATGGTGAGGAGTGCAGTTTCCTTGATGGACCATGGGCCTGGGTTTAGGTCGAAGGAATAGCGCCAGAGCTTGACAGTTCTTTTGGGCAACACTCTAGCGAGCCATTTGCCACACCAGTGGCCAGCAATCTGCACGAAAAAAATCAGGTAGGCAGCAGAGGTGGTTCTGTACGAGTTCATGGTGTCGATGAAGGCACCAGGGACCACAAACACCACTGAAAGAAGAAAGTATCTGAATGTCGCAACGGGGATTGAGGGATCATCTTCTAGTGGCACCGATTCCCGAATCACTTGGGGCAACTCAAGCACGTCGTCGTCGTATGGGAGAAGCGGCTGGGCCTCCAGCGACTCTTGAACCATCAGCACGAAGTCAAAAGGTTCTCAATAATAGATAAAATGTCGTCGTCGGCTGCGCGACCAGACCGCGAGAACTTACTCTCAAGCACTTGGTCCAACAAGAGCCTCAATTTTTTGATGAGCACACCGTTTTTGCACCAGGTGCGAATGGGGAGCCACTCGTCCACAACAACTCCAGGCGAGAGATGGCCACTGGTGAGTCCTGAGAGCTCGTAGCCGATTTTCCCACCAAAAAGAATCACCGCCATCGCTGTTGAGTACGTCACGTCTCTGATGTACAACTTCTGGCTTTGGTGCAAGTTGCCGTAGGCAATGAACTGCGATTTGGAGGTGGCAGTGGGTGCGTAGGCGGCCGAATCACCCTTGTAGAGAGACGAGGCCTTGGCGACATCAATGGAGCCATCTTCGTTGGTGAATTCCTCGTGGTTCAACTCTTCTCCTGCAGCTTTGGAGGTGTTGAAAGCAACAGACAGCGGGTGGAGAAACGCTCTCTTTGCGGGCAATTCGTCCTTGTTGGCGTTTTCAATCCAGATTTTGGCATTGGCACTGTCGTTTCTCACCTCAACAGCCCCCGCCGACGTCTTGAAATACTTGGTGTCAGGAAGATCAAGCCATGCTACCAGTGGGTAGAGAGCGGCAGTGATAATGGCTTGAAGAATGGGGTACTTGTTGCTGTTTCTGTTGAGTACCTTCTCTGCCTGGGCATCCATCTTGAACAGCACGAACCCAAGGTCCCTCAAGATACCTTGGTACTGCACTCTAGTCGACAAGATGTCTTTCATGACCGTGTAGTAGAGGTTGTTCTCCTTGAGGAACTGGTTAGCTTCTGATTTATTGGTTTTGATCAACGAACGGTACTGCTCCACCACTTCCATGGCTCCAATGAGATCTCCTTGGCCCAGCGCAAAGCTGCTCATCAACGTTTTGTTGGCTTCTGAGTGCTCAAACTTCTTAGAAAATGGTGTTCCCATCGTTTTTATTGCTGCCAACGTCAAGCCTTTCTCGTAGCAGCCCAAAATGCAACTAAAGATCAAGAGCTTACCGGTGGAGATATCAGCTGGTATGAACGACAAGTACTTACCGAGTGTCGTGAGCTTGTGGTCCAACATTGCACCCATTCTGACCAATTTTGTTTCTGAACTCTTAATAGCAGCCACGCTGGGAGCATCGAGGCCTTCCAACAAGAACTTCTCCACGTTCTTGATCCCCATGGACTTGATAATCAAGTACAAGTTGTCTAGATTGGTTCTTTTGATTTCGGGTATGGGCTGGGGTAGCATTTGGTCCACTGTTTCTCTTGAGTAAAGATGGTAGCATTTACCTCGCTGTATACGACCAGCTCTACCTCTTCTCTGCATGATTTCAGCCTTGGAGCACCAGTTCTCTATCAACTGAGTGGCGTTGAGCTTTTCGTTGAAGAACATCATCTTGGATCTACCTGCGTCCACTACGACCACACAGTCTGGGATAGTAATGGAAGTCTCAGCGATATTGGTGGAGATGACGATCTTTCTGGCACCTTTCACCGACCTAAACACTTCTCTTTGCTCAGAAGACGACAATGCAGAATGAAGTGGTATGAAATGTGCTTTCTTGCCAGCAGAAGTGAACTCAGACTGACATCTCTGTATTAAGGAATTGATCTCCATCACACCAGGCATAAACACCAAGATGGAGCCAGTATCTGGGCCTAGTTCTCTGTCCAACTGTACACAAAGTTTCGAAATAAGAGTGTTGTTAGCCAAACTGTTGGTGAAATAAGGCAGAGCTTGCTCTGAAGGACCCACCATTTTCAAAATGTGGTCAAGATAGTAGTCTTCGATGGGAAAAGTTCTGCCTTCAATGTGTGAGTGGTTGATGGTCGACTTGAAGAAATTGTCAAATATAGTTTTGTCAATTGTTGCAGACATCAACACGATCTTCAAATTGGGGAACTTCTTGCTGACATTTTTCAACAATATGAGCAAGAAGTCGGAATCCACTGATCTCTCGTGCACCTCATCGATGACAAGATACTTTAAAGTGGTGAACATTGACGACTTGGAGTCCGTTAAGTGGGTTTGAAGAATTCTCAACAACACACCTGTGGTGACAAATGAGATACGAGTTAGTTTGGATGTTTTGTTCTCACCTCTAATGACATAACCAACTTCTTCTCCCACTTTGCCTGCTCTCTCTTGACTGATTCTGTCAGCCAATCCGATAGTGGAGATACGCCTTGGCTGAGTAACCACAATAGAAGACTGGAAGTCACCATGAGCGTTCAAGTCATCCAATAAGAACTGCACGATTTGTGTAGACTTACCTGAACCAGTTTCACCAGTGATCAAACTAACCTTGTTCTTCTTGATGAGATTGACCAAGTCGTCTTTCTTTGCCCAAGCTGGCAAGCTCATTCTCTGCTTGATCATCAGATTCATCTCTGCGCTGCATCTTCTTGTTTCGTAGCTCTGCTTAATCTTTTGCAAGTCTTCAGCACTCAAAGTTGCACCTCTAGACTTGGATTTCGACTTGAAGTTGGACGAACTTGATGTTTGGTCAAGAGCAGAGCCCAACTCGTTGACCAATGGACCTGGTTTGGAAACGATTTTGTGGATGTTCTCCCTGAGATAGTCGATAATGGAGTAAATGTAACAATCTCCAATAAGATGGTGGCTTAACATGTATTGGAAAGTGTGTCTTATGATGGACAATTTGATGTAGTTGGGTAACTTGAAAGAGTTGTTGTTCACCATGATATGGAGACCAGGGAACTGATTAGGGTACTTAGGGGGTCTGATGATACGACAGCTGAGGATACCAGGTTCGAGTTTTCTGCAGTCTAGCTGGACCTCAAAGATCAGATCGTTGATCAAATTGTACTTTTCAAGCCCCATATTCTCAAGACACTCGACTTCCTCGTTCCAGAATACTTGTGGGTCGTCAACGTCGTCGAAACCGTTGAATCTTTCTTCTTCAGAGGTCAAAGACCAGCAAAGTTCCACACAAGTTTTCACCTCATCACCGTTGTTCCTTGTGTATGCTTCCAAGATATCGTCATTGTTGAATCCGGACTGGCGCATTCGTTTCAACAGCAATTCGGTTTTCAAGTCTTTGGATATTTTCAATGTCACTTTTGAATCTTTATCGCTCTTAGTGAAGAATGGTGGTAGGTCATCTTCAGGGAGATAGAACAAAAGCCATTCGAGAGCGTCAGTGAACGAGCTGGTGTGCTGCAAGCACTCCTCGATATGAATGTCTCTAAATCCCAAATTAGCCAATGTGGATGAAGCAGCAGCTGCGTTGAAAGTATCGTCATGGTTGTCCCAGGTGACATACTTTTTAACAGAATTTTCGATGGAGATACGCATGTCAGACTCGATGTCCAAAAATGGAGCGTTCTCCCACACTTTCCTGGGGAAACTGGGGCCTTGGACAGCCACTACTGGTGGTTTAGATTTGACAGCTGAAGGTTTGGGTACAACTTTATTTGATTTGACCACGAGAGTCTGAGGCTTCTCAGTCCTCTTTTGTAGTTCTTGTTGCTTTTCTTGCTCCTTTTGTCGTTTGAGGTTCGCTTCTCTCTGTTCAAGTTGCACCAAGAAAGGATTTTCATTGTACAAAGCATCGTGTTTTTGTTTGTCGTTTTTCAAGAGGACAGTCCGCTTCAACTCCAAGTCCAGCCAGTAGTCTCTGAAGATAATGGGCAAGATCATCTTATAGTTCTTCCTGTAGTTGATGCGATAAAGAGTGTAAGTAGCTGAAGCATGTCTTGCCTCATTTGAAGTTGATTTTGGCTCGTAGTCTGGTTTCATCTGCACAGTGATCAACTCCTTTGTCTTTGGATTCTCCCATTGAAGCTTTACTATACATACGAAACCTGAATTACGCTTTAACATGTCGAAAACAGGCTTGGACCATTTTTGTTTCTGACAGTGCTCGTACAAAAGAGTTGCTGGGAGTTTGCCCGTCCAGCCGAAGTTATCACCAATGTTGAGACCACGGGTGGGTTTCTGCTGTTCTTGCGATGCTGGCGCTGGCAGCTTTTCCTTTGACTTCTTGGCCATGATGCGAATTTGAGACATCACCATCTCATCGAGCACACAAGAAGACTCGATGCGTTGGTGGAAACCTGTCACTAGTCACAAGCCCAGTGGGTGATACTGCAGACGAGAGGTACAGTTTGACGAAATTAGGAAATTAGAGAGATGAGGTCAGAGGTGGTTCAGATCATGGTGGAGGGCAGGCCGGAAAAGTCAAGCGGACACCGACAGCTAATGGAATACAAGTAGCTGACATCTGCGAGAAGATTCAAAATTGGTAGCAAATCAAGAGCGTGGTTGACATGGCATTTTCACCCACAACGAGATCGGGTGGTATTTGTACGGGACCATTGCAACTACAGCCGGAACGATAGAGAGTATAATTCTGGGACCGTTTGAAGAGTGTCAAAACCAGCTTGACAGACGCCATACTATACTTGAACCACAGTTGTGAAAGGTTGCAAATATTTGCAACAGGTGATTCACACAGTGTGCCAATCGAGGAAAATACGTCAATATTAATCCGATATTGCCAAGCTGATGTCAAAAGGAATTGCTTACGATCATATGCCGATAACATGTTACATCAGCTATCAAGATAAGGATAAAGTAATTCATACGGCACTGAAAATATATCACAAATGTAATTAATTTCTTTTTGTGGACACTTTTTTTCGATAAATGATTTTATTTTCATTGGATTAAAATTTACATAAATAAGTGGAATTTCTGTGTTGTTGGAACTTTTGACGGAATCCGTTTAATGTAAAATGATTGAAATATTTATTGGTAGACGTGATGGCGTCATTAATAAACGTTTATTACATGAAAAGATCAATATTTTCACCTATATCTTCAAGAACGATGTGTTATTTCCCCCCATCATAAGGAAGAATTTACAAATCTTCACCAACAAGTTCATGCCAATTAACTGTGCAGTGGACGATTTTAACTTTGATTTTGGCAACGATCACATTGAATTTGAATACTCTGAATCAAGAGACGAAGCCTCTCGCATTAAAGATGAACCAAATGACTTTAATTTAGACTTTGAGTTGAATTCTGATTTCAACTTTAAGTTCAACGAACCCCACAACTCCATTGGTATCAACCAGTCTCATTATAATTTGAATATGAATGGAGTCAACCATTTAAACTACTTTAACGATTTCAAACACGAACCCATCGTCTCAGACTCAACTTACTCATCGTCTGTCGAAAGCTACATTTCCCCATTGGACGATGAGTTCTTCAAGAAGTCGCTGTCAAAGCACGACTCAATCTCACTGCATAATGTAAATCTATACGATCCTCCCTCGAGAGGAAGCATCTCCAATTCAATTAACTCTATGAGTCTACTCCTGAGTACAAAATCAGACATAACAACTCCCTCAGACATTGAAATGGGCTTGGCTTCTGCTACGAGTCCTATGGGCAAAAAGAAAAGAAAGTCCAGTGGTAAAAATCCACTCGGTACTAAAAGATTCAAAGATCATGATGATCTAATGTTCAAATGTGGATATTGTGATGCCCAGTTCAAAGTCAAGGGCTACCTTACTCGTCATGTCAAAAAACACAACAGCTCCAAAGCTTTCAGATGCCCCTTTTACCACGATGAAGGTGTGGCCACGAAAACCAAATGCCATCCTCTGGGAGGATTCTCAAGACGTGATACTTACAAGACTCATTTGAGAGCACTCCATTTCATCTACCCCCCAGGAACTAAATCTAATGATAGACGTAGTGCAAGTGGTCGGTGTGCTGGATGTTTCAAGTTCTTCACCAACAACAACGAATGGCTTGACACTCATATCGAAAATGGTGAATGTAATGGAATGGTTAATGGCAAATGTGTTAACGAACATAATAAGGTTAAGGTAGAACAATAGGTTACGGTGTAAAATATAATGTGTAATGATGCTATTTTGTTGTAGTTTGCAACCAGTGGGATCTTCGGCTTCATTATTGAACATCGTGGGTTTTTGACACTGGTTTGGGGTAAAAGTGATATTACTCGATGTGTAACCATCTGCACAAAGTCACTGATTCACTACAAAACCCCGCAGGTTGCGTAGAGAAACCTATGAAACGAATCACAGAAGAACTTAAATAGGGTAATCTGTCGACTCATGCAGTTTATGCAAACAAGAAGCATCCCATTACTTCATTGTCGAATCGACTTTTACCCCTGATTAGCCTATGTAAAACCTATCACAAAGTGAAAATCTTATTAGCAACCATCGTCGTGCCCTAACCGAACAAAGGCAAAGTTTTTTTATTTTCCTGCGCGAATTATTGTCGATTTTTACAACAACTTTTACAACCATGTCATCATTAGATAAGTCACTTGACGAGATCATTTCCAGCAAAAAAGGTGCAAAGAACACCAAGGGCAAATTAACTAAGGGTAAAGGAATCGGTAAGGCCAAACGCCCTGCTCCTGTTGCTCCAAAAATCAACAAGCAAGCTATCCAAAAGAAAGTGGCTCAAATCAAGGGCTCCAATTTGTTGGACTCGTCTTATGCTACTAAAGTCGTGGTTCAAGGTTTACCAAGGGACATTAAACAAGACGCTATAAAGGTATGTTAAGCGTTTTCAGGCTTGAATTATTGTGCAATGTCGTGCGACATGCTGGCTGGTCCAAATTGTCGTGATAATTAACTGCTATCGCCACAAGCGGCTCTGTAATAGTTGTCAACTATTTCTAAGATCTGATGTGGCTTTAGTGTTGACTGTCGGTGGGATGGTACTGAGCTTCTCACACCATTTAGCACTGAGTTGTGTTGGTGCGTGGCTGGAGTCGTGTAAGCTTCAGCTTGACGTCTCTTCTCTAAAGTGCCAATGCCAGTCAGAAGTCTAGACTCATGTGTGGTCACTTTTCTCTGACTTGTCACGTTGTCTAACAGTGGGTTTGTTGTGAAGGGTCTGCGCTAAGGGAAGTTGGTGATCGTCTGGTAAGGAGCTGCCTGACTTCTCCAGATTTGAGTGCGCTCAAGGGGCCGTCGTCTTAGTTGACCAAACGGATCCGATCAGACTATATGAATACACTCAAGTATCATATCCAGTCACATATCAGCTCAAACTTGACGAGGTTGTGGTGGATTTTTTTCTCATGTCTTCCACCCTCATTGTCATAATGTTGTTTCGAATAGCTTGTGTGTCTAATTAGACTAAGCACTGAGAGCTCAACGACAGCCCAAAAGCAGACACCATTAATCTCAACCAACTGCCTCGTGTCTGACTTGACTCAATTTGAGTGCTTACAGACGAGGTGACTAATCTCTGATTGGTTGTGTCAACTAGAGACACCACCTACAACTCATCGCACACCATCCTCCAATATGAACTGGTAGTACGCTTCGCTAGATCAAGTTCGCATTAGAGCGAGCTGTGAGTTTGGGACTCTCGCCAGAGCTGAATGTTGCACCGTAACATTTTTCCATTAGTTTCAAAGTCACGAATTTGAGGTATCAGCTGCTGCTTCTTCTTCCACTGGTTGGGTTGGGTCCAGTTTGATCTTTCTCATCAAAATCAGCTGAGTGCACAGTTCTTGATCCTGCAAATTTTCTTTCACAACATTTATTTCTTCATCTTTGATTTACTCTCAGCATTTTTTAAGCATCAGCATCAAGATCAGCATCACATTAGCATCAAGATCAGCATCACATTAGCATCAAGATCAGCATCAGCATTAGCATTAGCATCACATTCACAGTCACATTTCCAAACAAAACTAACATCTAGGATTTCTTTCAATCACAAGTTGGAGGAGTACAAAATATCGCTTGTTCTTACAACGAGAGAGGACAATTCAAGGGAGTAGCCACCATTATCTTCAAGTCCAATAAGTTTGCTTCAAAGGCTGTCGAAAAATACAACGGAGCACCAATTGACGGAGGATCATCCAAATTGAAATTGGAGTTGATTATTGATCCAACCAAGAAACCATTATCTACCAGAATCGGTGCTAATGAGGCTCCCGTTGTTTCATTGAAGCAAAGAATTCAAGCTAAGAAAGTCGCTCAAAAAGTCGCTCAAAATTCTGTTGCCAGAACCAGACAAAAGCCAGCAGTCAAAGCTGCCCCAAAGAAGGCCAAGGCTCCAAAGAAGACCAAGAAGACAGTCGAACAGCTCGACCAAGAGATGGCAGATTACTTCAAGTAGTTAGTGTAATTGTAATGTACTAAACGTAAAGTCGCGTCAAAAAACCATTTGGTGTCAGTATGGTCAATGTTGAATTCATAGTTACAGCGGAGTTCCACATCGACAAAGGACCGTCAATTATCCATCAGTATCCCTCGGAACTTCCTGGATATGACAAGCTTGATTTTTTACCGGAACTAATGATCCCTGATCAAATACACAAACGTCAAGAAGACACCACCATTTTTATTCTTTTCAAAAATAAGAAAACTGGTCAATTCCAGTACTTACGAGATGCTGGATGCTACAAGACGCCGTACTATATGTACACGATAGTCAACAACTTGATGGACGACCAGTACGAGCGAGGGTCTGTGATTAAGTCGCTATCAATAGTGACGAGGTTCTCGTTTGTAAGGAACTTTCAGCCGCTCCTAATGATCCTGTTGGACTTGTACTTCAAGGAGAACTCATTGAGTGTGTTGAAACACTTGTACGCTGCAGTCAACGCCAAATCTCTCGATATAGGCCAAGCAGCCCACTTGACAACGGTGAAAAAATTGCTAATAACGTCTATTCTTGACTTACCTATCAACGACCGCATCTACTTCGACAAGGAGTTCCGCAAGAAGCTTCTACAAGTGGACTCTGATTCCTCTGAGTTGTTCATACGAAAGGACTTGAGCTACAATTCGGTGATAAAATTCAACAGAATGAATATACCCATTCGGATTCCAATATTCGAAATCCCTGACAACATCGGCGACTACATCAACCCAACAGACATAAATTTCAAGCCCAACTTGATTAGCATTTTGACGCTGAGAGTGTCATCGCTGTATCTCAATTACGACTTGACTATTTACGGCCTTCAAACACCTTCGATCATTGTGTTGATAAACGCCGTGCTTACAGGAAAAAAAATCATTGTGTTGAGCTACGAGAAACTGGCCACGTTCATCATTGATATGGTGATGCTTATACTCAAGTTGGTGACTGGTGGTGGCATACTTACTGGGTTGTTGACCAACTACAATGTTTTCCCAATTATTGACGTGTCCAAAATGGACCTCTTAGAACAATGTGACTCGTTCTTAGCAGGAACAATCAATCCCTTCTTCAAGAACAATGACAAGTGCTGGGACGTACTTTACGATCTTGACTCTAATGAAATAATGCTCTCTTCGCAAGTGCACCAGGAAGGCATAGGTTTCAACAACTCAATTATTTCAGAGGATGCCAAGTTCTTGTCCAACTTACAGTTGTCTCTATTCAACTATACCGATGACCTTACAACGGTTCAGTTGATTATAAGGCGACACATAAACGAGATTATCAGGATTCTCATCAGCTCCAAGAACATTAACAACGACTTGCTCCCCAAAGACTCAAAAAAGCATGTGCTACTATTGCAGGGAGTTGGGTACTACTGGAACAACGACACCACAAAATTGGTTGAGATGGCCTGTTACCAATCAATCGCCAAAAAATTTCATTCGATGCTTTTTGAGGGTAAGTTCGAGTACAGTCTTCTGTTACCCAACCTTTCGAACGAGTTGAACTTGATGATAGACCTACAACACAATCTCCAGAAGCTCAATAGTTTGAATGACGTGGCGCAAGAGAGAAGCATATGGTTCAACATTCTCAAGTACTTGATTAGCGGGAAACTGTTGGAAATATTTCTTTTGATCTCGTACTTGATTCCACCGAACAGTTCGTCGTCCCTCCAAAGTCTGGCACTTCATGGGGGCAATCTAACGATATTCGATAAGAACAAGGGTATTGAGTTGCTCTTGTTGAATTTGTTTCATAACGACAACAAGATCAAGAACAATGTGATGATGATATTGAGTGAGCTCAACGAGAACTTCATTTGTGGGTGGTGCATTGACAGCTTTGTCAAGTCCAACATGATGTACGAGTTGGCGTACGACGATTTGATGAAGACACAGAGGTAGAAACAATAGAGTAATAATTTCAAGATAGAGAGAAATACAAGTACGAGTACAAACACGAACACAAACACAATTACAAACACAAACACGAAAACAATTCAAACCACAGTACCTACATGACGTAGCCATAGCAGCGTCTTGGGGATGCACACGTGCAAAACAGATCATCCTCGGTCATACATTAATCTCTATCGAAAATACTAAACATAGTTAAACGGTCTCCGGGTTTCCGACTGGAATAACTAGAGCCAGCACCTACGTACTTACTCTCTCTTTTGTACTGGGAGGAGTTTGACTCTGCTTTTCCCGGGTAATAGTAGTCAGTATCGAACTGGGACTTACTGGAATCGACCAAAGCGTCGGTCTCCTTTCTGTGACGTAAGTCCTTGTATGCCTCTGTTTTTTTCTTACCGTAGTAGACCAAAGCAATAGCTCCGGCTCCGAATAGTCCTAACTTTGTAAGGATGCCTCTTGAGGTTTCCATGGTGTGATGATCAGGTGAAAAAGTCGCGATAGTGTACCCCACACAAAACCATGTGAATGTTTTGAGAGTGTTTTGGAAAAAAAGCGTTTTTCATGACGGGAATTGAGATTGATGAGCTTGCACACGCGGTTGCTGGTGCAGGCGGTGGCGCTTTGGCGATGATAGTGACGTATCCGCTCGTGACGCTTTCCACATTGGCGCAAACCACGAAAAAAGACAAAAAAGCCGGCGAAAACGACACCAAAAACGACGAAACTGCTACCAAGTTAGCCAAACGAGTCAAGCAAAGCTCCACGGTGGACGCTGCTGCCAAAATCTTGCGTGAAAAGGGAGTTCTAGGGTTTTATGCCGGGCTTGAAAGCGCATTGTATGGCATAACTCTCACCAACTTCATTTACTACTACTTCTATGAGTTCACGTCCAACATCTTCTTGAGGGCCAACAAGACACGCAGGCCTCACAAACGGGGCTTGTCGACGTTTCAGTCGATAGTCACTGGAGCGATAGCTGGTGCCTTGACGTGTGTGGGCTCCAACCCGTTTTGGGTAGCCAACACCAGAACGATGACAGCGAAGAAACAGGGCAAGCTGACCAACACCATCAAGACGGTTTTGGAGATCGTCGAAAACGACGGGATCAAAACACTCTTTGCTGGGGTGTTACCTGCCCTTGTATTGGTCGTAAATCCTATAATTCAGTACACCATATTTGAGCAGATGAAGAATGCCATCATAAGCCTGAGCGGGGTTCAAGGTTTTACAGCTATTAAGGCGTTTTTTTTAGGGGCATTTGGGAAACTTATCGCAACATTTTTGACTTATCCGTACATCACGCTCAAGTCCAGAATGCATGTCAGGGAGAAGCGATCCGGGCAACCGCTCACTATGACCCAAGAAATTAAGAAAATTTTACATGAGGAGGGCTTGGATGGGCTTTATGGCGGATTGAGTATCAAGCTTTTGCAGAGTATTACAACTGCGGCGTTCTTGTTCTACTTCAAGGAGGAACTCCTCCACGGTTCAAACTCACTAGTGCAGTTTTTGAAGATGAAGAGGCTACAAAAAGCGGTGTGAAAAAGTAATTCAAACTCAAAGGTACAGCCCACTGGAAAAATTAAAAAAAAAAAACAAATTGGTACTCATGCGTTCAGACACCGAGTTAAATTACCTTATTCTGACGATAATTGATTTTTTTTTACCTAACACGTACATGCTTAACGGTTACAAGTGAAAAGCTTACCTAATGGCAGATTTCCGAAAAATTGTCGCTTACATCTAACGATAATAAGATCCGGTTGAATTGCTGATGGTTTTTAGATTGTGTCATTTATAAACAGTGGAATTCGTTGTTGTTTGAATTTTGTAATGGCAAACCACCCCAAATTTCCTGTGGCTAGGAGAGCCTGTTTGTCATGTAGAGAGAAGAAGGTCAAATGTGATGGTGAGACTGTTTCTGTTGACCATGCCACCAACAAAGTGTTGGAGAGATCAACTTCTGTTTGCTCAAACTGCAAGTCCTTGGGTCTTGAGTGTGTTTTCGTCAAGAGCAAAAGAGGTGGACGTCGTTCCAGAAAGTCCAAGCTGTCCAGTGAAGCGTCAGGCTTCAAGCCAACAGGTGCAACCATAAGTATCAACACTTCTCCATCCACAGCCACCTCCAAAACTCCAAATAACGTGGTCCAGGTGGTCCAAATTGGCTACGGCAGCTCCAAATCAGACTACACTTCACCCCAAGGCTCGCCCACCTACCAAATGCAGCCCCAGCTTCCTCCCACCTCAGTCCCATCGCTAGTTCACCCCGTGGCGTCTCCCTACACTACAGTTCCGCCAGTCACCAGCTACTTGCCGAGACCGGTGTTTTCGACGCAGCTACCACAGCCAATACTACGGGACCCTTACCATTTCCCCCAGCCTTTTATGATGTCGGGCAAGCCACCAGGCGCAATGATGCCATTCCAACCGCTATTTATAAGTGATACCAGGAAGCTTCGAGATCCGCTTCCTAACAACGGGGCTTCCTAGCCAGTTAAGTACAACGTTTGATGAGTTATGTTAGTCAATAGATTTGATGAAAGTAAAGCGTAGAGCAGAACCGGTCAGAAACTGTGGAGAAAGGACGCCTGTATGTGATTCAACGCAGCGCAACCACGGAACGGGTTTTCAATATCCCGCTACGTTACGGAAGTGTGGTGTCAGAGGCCAGCTGCCCAAACCAGGTTGAGAAAAATAAACAGCCTATTGTTGGAAGAGGCAGTGACAAACGCACCGGTGACTCGCAGATACGACGATGTACATTGAGGGTTGATACTTTTAGCGGTTACCACAATAGTCCGGAAAAATGCCACAAATAAAGTTTCAGCCTTTCATCTGAAACGACGGCCAAGGCGATTTAGCTTAAATAGTTTCATGGCGGTTAGTAGTCCAAGACGTGAACAATATACTGGACGCAAAGGTCGCCGTCCTTGTCTCTCAAAAACCGACCTTGGCCCACCAAGGTGTGTTTCAATGTCCAATTGAATTCCGGCTCAACCTGTAAACCGAATTCTAATTTCGGAGTACTAGTAACATAAGACTCATCGAAGTCAGAAAACGTTGATGCTCCTGTGATCACCGCTAAGGATTTCTCTGAGTGGTCAATCACCCCGTCGTAGTAAAAATGGACTTTTGACCCGTTTGGAGTGGTTCCGTAAAGGTGACAGTCCAATTTAACCACGTTGTTGTTCAAGTTTTTGGTCAAAGTATCCCAACCGGTGATCTCATTCAACTCAAACTTGTAGCCAAACTTATTTTCGATAGTTTTGATTTGTCCGTTGCCCAAATAGACGACGGTACGGTTAATTGAGTCGTTTTCAATGCCGGGAACGATGTGGCTGGTTTTGAGGTCGACAACAAACACCGGCACCAATTGGGGAACCTTAGGGAGCTCAACTGGGTAAATGGCAGGATCAATAGAAGGCAGCATAGGTGTAATAATTAGTAAGGATCGAAATCACTCACGCCATGACATAAGCTCCAACAAAATATACTCGATTAGGTAATTAGTAGAATTATAGCAAAAGTGCCTCAGCTTCTGTACATAAAGCCCAGGACACCCCGAGAGATTACCCAAAGTAACAAGGTTAGGCAGCCTATGGAAATGTGATTCCTGCGCCGGAAATGTGAACATAGGCTGAGATTGCTTTTAAGTTAAAGTGGCTGTGCTATTTAGCAGAAACCGACCAATGGCGTCCGTCGCTCGGTGGAACACATTTGCCGGTTAGTCGTTAATGCAGGAGCTTTTTTTTTTCATGGTGATATCGGGGTTTGCGTACCGGTGAAAAAATAAAACTCGTAAATGGAAGGCAACCAAAAATTGGCAAGTAGTGCCTGATGATTTTACAGCTTAGCGTGAAGCCAAAACCTTTGGGTTTTGTGACACAAAAACCTTCAAGTTGTAAGTGACAAAAGAGTTTGGATAAACCTGCATATAACTGTGTGGTCAAGTACGAGTGCGACATTGGGTATGCCGACACGGCTAAGAACGACATGGTCACGACATGAAGATCGCCAAGAGCGTCCCCTCGTAAACCCTTTACAAATACCGGAAGTGTTGATGATTTAATAAAACCGACCATACTACCGCTACACTAATCTTTGTCGAGTGCCGTAATACGGTCGGAATTAGTGAACGGTGAGACTGCCGTGCAAGTCCTCGTTGCGCCACGGAGGTCGCTCGGGGGCGTGCCCGAATAGGTAAAACGTTCGGGGTTAATTCGCGGAAAAATGCCCCCATCATGGATTTACCTCCGCTTGTCATCGGTATAAAAGGCCACTATTCCGCTGTCACCATCAATGGCAGAAAACACCGATTTGGAGACCAGCGTCTCCCGTAAAAAGTTCTTGGAGAAGGACGCCGGTGACGGCACCAGGAGACAGGATCAGTACTTGAGCGGAATCAAGTTAGCCGTGTGTCTTGCGTCAGTGTACGTGTGCATGTTCCTCGTGGCATTGGACCAAACCATCGTCACCACCATTTTCACGGTGGTGGGCAACAAGTTCAACAGTTTCTCGCGGATTGCGTGGTTGGTGACGGGATTTCTTTTACCCACGACGGTTTTGGCGGCTATTTGGGGCAAGCTCTCCATCATTTTTGGCAGAAAAATCGCCATGCTCGTGGCGATTGTGTTGTTCGAGGCTGGCTCGCTCATGTGTGCTTTGGCGCAGAACATGGACACGCTTATTGGCGGCAGAGTTTTGGCGGGTGTGGGTGCCGGGGGTATTCAGAGTTTGGCGTTCATCATCACCAGCGAGGTGTTGAGCATCGACAAGCGGTCCTTGGGATTCGCTCTCTTTGGTATTGTGTTTGCAGTGGCCTCGGTGGTGGGTCCTTTGGTGGGTGGTGCGTTCACTGAAAAAGTCAGCTGGCGCTGGTGCTTCTACGTCAACTTGCCCATTGGTGGGGCTGCTACCACCTTGTTCTTCTTTGTGTTCAACCCTCCGCTCCCCAAGTTCAATTTGAGAGAGAAGCTCAAGATGATCGACTACGTAGGCATTTTCCTCATGGCTGTGGGGCTTGTCTTGTTCCTTTTGGGCTTGACCTTTGCCTCTGACGGCTCCTACCCCTGGAAATCGGCCGCTGTCATCTGCTGCATTGTCATTGGCTTCTTGTTCTTCGTGGCATTCGGCGTCTGGAATTACAAGTTCGCCAAACACCCTCTTCTCCCTTGGGAAATGATCAAGATCCCTCAGTTGTTCGCTAGCGGAATCGCCATGGGCTCCATGTTCGGCTACTTCATGGCAACCATCTTGTACCTCTCGGTGTACTTCCAAAACGTCAAGGGCTACAGCTCGCTCAATACTGGTTTGAGTTTATTGCCTTACATTCTCCCTGTGGTGATATTCTCCATTTCCACAGGCGCCATGCTCAACCGCTTCAAGATCATCAAGCCCATCGCCATGACAGGCTGCGTGGTGGCCCCAATCGGGTGCGGCCTCTTGTCGTTGTTGGACGTCAACTCACGCTCGCCGCAAAGAATCGGCTTGCTCATCTTGTCGGGCGTGGGAACCGGAATCTTGATGCAAGCCATCACCATTGGCTCCCAGGTGAGTGCGCCAAAGATCCCTGGTGGTCTTATTTTGGCTACTGCGTGGTTGGTGTTTATGAGAACCCTCGGTGGTTCCATCAGTTCCATTCTCGCAGACCTTACTTACAACTCCGTCTTGAACAAGAAGCTTCCTGAAGCTATTAGCCAGCTCACAGACGCAGAGTTGCTCGAGGAGTTGAAGGACGTCAACATCGAGGCCTTGAAGAAGTCCACCGCCATTGTCGCCTCACTTTCGCCCAGAGCACAGTACTTTGTCAGGCTGCAGATGATGTACTCCATCAGAAGGGTGTTTTACATGGCGGTAGGATTTGCTTGCCTCTGTTTCGTGGCAACCCTCTTCACCACCAACAAGCGTATCCCCCAGAAGGAGGACATCGTGCACGATCACGAGGACACCAAGAAGGAGACCGAAGAGGCCATCCTCGACCCGGAGGAAGCCTTCGAGGAACGCTCCCACAAGGACGTCAGCCACAAGGACGTCAGCAGCGACTCCGACATCGTTAACGAAACCAAGTAATGTAAATAGACTCTAATAATCAACGTGAATTCAAATATTGGCGCCCCCGTCCACCTTCTGGGCGTCCTGCCTGGCCTTGTACTTTTCAAAGTCGGCGATCAAGCACACAAGGTGGGTGACGTTGCCAAGAAGGTACGCCTCGTCGAAGTTGGACGTCAACGCTAGCTCTATGCACCTGTTCACGTAGTCCTTCTTGATGTACATGTTCTTGTTGCTGCACACCATGAAACGGGTGAGTAGCGACGACAAGACGTCGACATGGGTTCGTGAGAAGTCCACCTTCTCCAAGAGATAGTCCACCACTTCCAACAACAGGAAATAGTCGTCCCCCATCTCTGGTTCCTTGACAAACCACGACAACGGGAGCTTGTCTTCCTTGCTGACAAGCGTCAACTGGTTAACGAGATTGCCAAAGATGCCCATGCCAAATTTTTTGAGTTGCGAGAACGGTGTTTGGCTCAAGCTGATGGAAACCGTTCGATTGTACGCCGTGGCATTACACCGGAGACCTCGACGAGCCATGTTCTTGATGAGGAACTCTCCCTCCACTTTCAAGCACTCAAAGCTTTCGTACTTCTTGACGTACTCGCTCCACGGCATGGTGGGCACTTTTTCCATGGGCTCAGCAAACTCCTGGTGGCTGATACCTATAAGCTTCCCGATCTGACCAACGGTGATCTCCTCGTTGAATACGTCAAGCGTTGCTTCAAAAGCTTTGGTGGCTTGATCCTTCTGCTGTTGGAGCTTTAAGTTCTCCTGCGCCAACATTTCACACACTTGACGTAGATCGTCCACTTCCTTTCTTCGACGGTTCTTGAGCCTTCGCTGACAGTCCCGCATCTGCTCAAGTCTCTTCATCTTCTGTTCCGGTGGTGCTAGCTTCATGTTTCTCTGGTTTGTAGATTTTTGCAGTTTCACTCACAACCGAGGGCTCCTTTTGCTAAAATGGTAATCTTATTATGAATCCTGTTAAAACAGGCTTGACGTATTTCCAGATTTGCAAGCTAAGCTTATCGTAGAGTTGATTTGTAAAATAAAAGTGTGTTCGCACCATATCAACAACTAATGTCGCGATGTCGCCCTATCCCTCCACCATGCCAACTTCTGGTGTTGATCCTCTGGGAGGGCAAACTCTGGTCATAAAATTTAACGATCCTGCTGCCAAAAGACCCAAAAAGGTCTTTGCATGCCCCGAACCGGGCTGCACCAAATCTTTCTTCCGAAGGGATTACCTTTTACGGCATTCTGCCAACCACAAAGATGTAAAGCCGTTCTCTTGCGCCCAATGTCAGGTGGGCTTCGCTCGTATGGATATCTTGGAGAAGCACTACAAGTCCAAGGCCCACCAGAGGAAACGTGATACCGTCATGGGCCACCCATCAACAACAACTCCAACTTCGAACCCCACGCCAGCAGAACAGACAGATCAGTCTGATCCAACCTACAACAATGCTCCTACTACTGATCTGAATCATTTGGGGTTGGTGGGCACCCCGTCGAACCAAGGCCTAACTAATTCAAGTGGCCAAAATGGTTTACTCAATCTTTTGGTGGCTGAACATGCTTACAATTACAGTCCTACATTCCATGGTTATGATTCTAGTATAAGGAGTACTAATGAGCAGCATGAGCCATTCAGAACTTCTCCCGGTTTGTTCTCCTCGTTTGCACCCTACCCTGACCCCACCAACTTCAACTTGACCTCCAACAACGATAAATTCAACTGGTTGTTCAGCTCTGTGGCTGACCCTTCACATTATGCAGAATTCCAGGAGTATCTGTCGGAACTGGCGGTGAGCAACACTTCACCTGCCCTGACGTCTTCTGAAACAGGTCAAACTCCCTCCGTTGCTATACTGCTGGCCACCATGGAGACAATCAACAAGGTACTATCTCAGATGTTTCTCCCACCACTTCCTGTTGACGATGCCAACCAACATCTCCGTTTTTACTGGTCAAAATTTAACCCAATGTACCCCATTATTCACCAGCCAACTTTCGATCCCAACCTGGCGGATGTATACTTGCTTATTGCCATGTTATCCATTGGAATGGTCTATGGATGTACTGACGCGTACGATTACTCGCTCAAGATCCATGACAATTTCAGGAATCTCCTTTTCCATCAAATAGGCGACTCACCAAACGCCAAGTTGCCTCTTCTCCAGGCTATCTTGCTTGACGACTGCTACTGCAAGACGCTTGGCTCAACCAAGCAACTCAAGATGTCTCAGCTCTTCCATGGCACTGCCATTAACTTGTTGCGGTTTTCTGGTCATCTTTCGAGCCTATCTGAGCCGGTCCTCGCAAGTCCTACTCATCTCACATACATCGAACAAGCCAAAAGCTGGAAGGAATGGATCGTATATGAGAGTTCCAAGAGAACTGCATTCTTTGGCTTCATACTCGACTCTCAGCATGCTGCTCTTCACAGGCACACCCAGCTTCTTTCGGCATTTGAGATCCAACTAGAGCTCCCTTTCTCTGACTCGGCGTGGAATGCTCCTAGCTACATGGCATTCTACAAGGAGTTCAAGAAGCAGCCCAAAGAGCTCCGCTCAAGACACAAACCAGAATGGAATGTTGATCTCAGCAAGTTCACAAACACCCTGAGTGGTGAGGCGTCCGATGGAGAAACGCTCAACAAGAAGGTATACTCGAGACCTTCAATGCTCAACGTTGGTGTGGAGGGCAGCTGGCCTGCGTTCCTATGGAGCATGAAACGGCTCATGTCACCATACAAAGAGTACCACAAGGAGTATCCCATGACTTGCTTCTCACAGTTTGCTCGGTTGATTCTCCTTCATGGTGTGTTGAGTATATCGTGGGATTTGAAGTGGCGTAGCTTACTTGATTTGGGATTTGTGTCCAAAAGAGGGTTGGTAGACCTCTCCAATAGACTAATGATAGCCTTGTTAAACTGGAGAGGATACTTTGATAGACAAATTGGCATGACCAACAAACTTAGATTGGGCAAACCCGTTACAGAAGACTTACTCCTACTCAATGACTACGGCATGGGAAACATCTTTTGGACGAACATCACCTTGTTCCAGATGGCGAAGATAGTTCTTCATGTTGACACACTTGCCATAATCAAGCTTGCGGAAGACTTTGTCGCTACAGGACCCACCACCAACACTAAAGCGGGTCAGAAAGACACAGACGCCAGAAATAGAGAGAAGATTCAGGCCTGGACACGAGCACCAGAGGGCAGGATCCTCGTGGTGGAGTCTTGTAGGCTCTTAAAGACCGTATACAACAAGCCAGATCTTATTGAATCTATACCTCACATTCCGTGGTCTATTTATATTTGCTCCTTGTGTATTTGGGCCTACGAGACGTACCTGGAGATCAAAGTTGTCCCCAACCATCAGGGAGCGGTGCCTAATATCTCGTCGTTCAAGTACTTTAGTGGTGGAGAGGTCAATTTGGACAACGCTCGAGACGATGCCCTTCTCTACATCTCGACGATGTTGGAAGACGACCAAGATGGCAGCCCTCAATCTTCAGAGAGAGCTGTGCAAATGTACTGGGAGGTTCAACAGCAGGTTATCGCTGTGGTTGTTTTGACATTCTGTTTGCTCGAAGGTAACCGCTGGCGCAACACTGTTGACCTTCGCCAGAAGCTTCGGTTGTTAATTGAGCTGTACAAGTATTGAGTGACGCTTGCAGTTGGTGATCTCTGTGGCTACTGCTTTCAGCATATGCCACAACTTCACCTACTGAAGCGGTGGAAGGCACAACTACTCTGAGGATTTATAATGAGGAGGAGCTACTACCGCAATAGCAGCAGTATGAATCCCGTGCGTATGAAATATCAAAACAAACATCTATAAGTTTGGAGAACCAGTAGGTGAATGAAACGTGCCCTTGGGGAGACCATCAGGAGCAGTTACATGAAGTGCTTGGGCACCGCATCACTTTGAACAGAGGCAGACGCTTATCCAGTCCACACCGAAGACCATAAACGTGTTTGTGCTAGGCTGGAAGTGGCACAGAGCACGATGGATGTTTACGTAATAAGGCTGCCATGACCAGTTGGATAGATACAAAACTCTACAAAGCGCTGATGGCTGCTTGCTGACCACTTGACCAAGACAGATCAATAGTCCACCACGGGACTGCAGCACCAATGGCCTGAACCAGGCTGAGTCTCGTTTCCACTGATGATGAACGGTTTTGCACTCGCTGATTAACACAAAGTTGGCTATCGAGGAAGTGACATACCATTTAGGCTCGTATTGGTGGTACGGGGATCTAATCTCTAGTGGTCAACTCACCACGTGAGGAAAGTTTCCCCTTTTGCTGTCAACAAGCTTTGACGTGATGACACCAACGTATTTAAGGTTTTTGGTGACATTGTATATTTAATTCAATTCATAGAGGGCAATCAATGGCAGACGTAATCAGTACAATCGGTTATGGACATTGCCTCGCTTATCGCTGATCGGATGTCCACCAGCCCACTTTCCTAATTTGGGAGGTGTAGGACAGTTCTCCTATTTGTACGTTGCGTTCAAACGCATCTTGGAGTACTCCAAACTGTTGATGGGCTCGTACTTCTTGGGCTTGGTGTCGCTGAAAGTCCCTGGCAAACAGTCAATTGTAGCATCAGCATTGGCGCTAACGAAAAACGGAATTGAGTATCTCGCAGGAGAAATTCCTGTTGGGCTATCAGCGTTAGGATTTCTCACGCGGTGCAAGGTTGATTTCAATTCGTCGTTGGACCATCTTTGTAAGAAATCACCAGTGTTGACCACGAATGCGTCTTTAATATAAGGTGCATCTACAAAGGACCCTGGCTTGTAGGGCTCTTCGACCTCGAGTCCTCCACACAGGTCTTGGAGAAGCATCGTAAGAGTTCCAAAGTCTGTATGGGCCGCAATTCTCTCTGCCTTACCGTTTTTCAAATCCTGCTCTTTGGTGGGTGGATAGTGTAAAAACCTCAACTGGTTGTCTGAATCTGAATGGAATGGAATAAAGTACTCTTCGTCTAAGCCCATCCCTAAAGCAATAGCCCTCAAAAAATTCTTGGATACTCCATCGCTGAGATGGAAGTACTCAATACAGAAATCTCTGAATCCAGGGATGGCTTCCTCTGGTGGCCAGAAGTTGCAGTACTTCTTGGAGTTCTCGTTCCCCAGGTCAAAGGACTCTTTGACGTCAGGAACTTTCCGTAACTCGTTGATAGCGTCATCTTCGAACACCATTTGAGTTACTTTCTCTTTACCCACGCAAGACCAACCTCTGTGATGGGCACCATCTTTGGGGTGTGGACACAAGGCTTTCACTTCGTCTGGGAGCTCGAAAAACTTCTTGCTCCAGGCAAAAGCTTGAGCTATCTTTTCAGAAGGAACTCCATGATTCACGATGTACATGAAACCAACTGTTTTCATGATGCCCACCATTTGCTGGGCGACTTGAAGTTTTAATTGTTGGTCTCCTGTTAAGAATGGTGCAAAATCAACTACGGGAATCCCGTCAAATTCTTTGACTGAAGGTGTCATGATGATCAACCGGGAGAGAAAGTATCATATATATGTGGTTTATTTGTTAACTAAATAAATTGTGGGCATGTGCCCACCAAGATTAACTAAATTCATCAATAACGGAAATTGGATCAGTATGTTTTCCAATAGGTTTGTAATCCACGTGAGTAAATGCCGGGCCAAAACTTTTAGGCCCACCAACCTCAATTCCCTTATCAGTATCAGTCCACAAATTACTAGGGGCAAATCCCAAAACAAACACCAAGAGACCATATTTGTATTCTGGTGTGCCCACCGCTTCTCCAGAATCTTGATAACAAACTGAAACAAGATCAGGTACACTACACACAACATCCCAATCGTTTGATTCTGGCGTTTTTCTCTTGGCGAGAATATTCTCGTTCTTGAAAGGTATAGCTAAAAGGTCTCCATTTTCTGCTTCTATAACGATCTCTCCGTAAACGTGACCTTTGAATAATTTCTTCTCCACTTCCACAATCTTACCAGCAAAGAGCACTTTTCCACAGTCAGGTCCAATTGACTGCAAAATTCTTTCTGGCAACTTGGCCACTTGGTGCTCGTGCTGGGCTTGCTTGACAGCTCTGCCGATTCTCCATGTTAATGACAACGAGTTGTGCACCGACATGCGCTTGATCTCATCGCAAGTCATCGTTCCGTGGCACACTCCCACAGTAGCACCAACCTCTGCCAACGCTGCTCTCATCATCTTTTCCACGTAGACATCAGACTGGGCGTTCGTGATCAAGAAGTTGTTGCCGTTACCATCAGACACAGAGGTGGTCTCCAAAAATAACTTCTCACTGTAGACGGTGGGCAAGATCTGCCAAGCAGTAGGGTAAGCTCTTCCCATCAAGTCACAGTCGATGATGGGGACATCAAGCTTGAGCGATGAGCCACAAGTGATTCCAGCAAACCCGTTGGAGCCACCGATTTCCACCGAGATCACTGCCTCCACCTTCTTCTGCGAGTAGGACTCAATGGCCTTAGCAGCCTGGATCAACTCTCCACTGTCGAGCTGCTCTGAAGACACGGTGGGAGAGCCAGCATGAGCCGTTGGAATGAAGCTTCCCTCCCCACTTGCGTATTTGTGAGCGTCTTCTACTCTGATGACCCTGAACTGTGCACCTTTGGCCAACTGGTTCATCAGCTCCAAGTACAATGGATATGGGTTACCACCTCCACCACATCCAAGAATGTAGGACCCCACTCTGATGTACTCCAAGTCCACAGCAGACAAAATCCATTCCTTCTGGTCGTTGATGTGGGGCCTGTACGTTGTGTGGTCGACGTCGACGTCGATAGCCTTGCTGATGTTTGCATTCTTTCTGATCTCTTCGGTGGGCTCTTCACTGGCAGCTTCGTCTTCCTCTGCGTGTTCAAAGGCAACACTGAGTCTCAGGTAATCAACGTCACCAGTGACTTTGATTTCGAACGAGTAGGTGTTGGAAACGTAGGGAATAGGATCGTGTACGAGTTCGATGACCTTAACGGTGGATTCAAGAGCACCCTTGGCGACAATTGCCTCGATAGCGTCGCTCTTCAACGTCTCAATGATCTCGTGGTGGTCTTGGGCTGAGCTCAACACTTCGATGGTGTGCTTGTAGTAGGACAACTTTCCAAGAGCAGCACCAATAGCGTTAGCCACTTGGAAGTAAGGTGGTCTGATGACTTTGGAGGCGTTCTCAAGCTCTAGAGGAGAAATGAAACTGCCCCCACCCACAAGCAACACAGGAATTGGTTCTGGCGAGGTTCTCATTCTGTCGATGATCTTGTCGAGCTTGGTGGTCAAGTCCTTGTGGTACGACTCGACGAACTCAGGCGAGAACTTGTTCTTGACAATGCTCAAGTCAATTGGCTTAGTGTACTCGATAGTAGGGTCAATTGCCAAAGTGACGTCGGTGGTTGTGGTAGTGCTACCGCCAAAGACCAAGCCTCTGGTTTCGATCTCGTTACCAACAGAATCAGGGCCAATGGTGACTTCCCCATCCACCTCTCTGATGATACTACCTCCACCAAGCCCAATACTCTCGACGTGGGGCATGGAGAAGTTGACTCTCACACCGCCCACTTCAGAGTGAGAAGAAGATTGTCTGGGGTAACCAGAAGGAAGCAACAAGCCCACATCGGTGGTGGTTCCGCCAACGTCGACAACCATGACGCTATTGCCCACAATGTCAGGATCGTGTGAGCACAAGAAGGCTGCACCACGCATTGAGTTGGTAGCTCCAGAAGAAAAGGTTCTAATCGGGGTTTCCATAGCCTCCAGAACAGTTAGCACTGTACCATCGTTCTGGGTCAACATAACAGGGCACTGCAACCCAATACGCTGGATGGACCTTCTGAAGGACTTCAAGATCTTCTTAGCGAAGGTCATGATACCAGCGTTTAAGATGGTAGCGTTCTCACGCTCCAAGAACCCGATTCCAGAAACAGTGTGGGACATAACGATGTTTCCGTCTGGGATAACCGATCTGACGAGCTTAGCAGCTCTCTCTTCGTGAGTCTTATCCATGGCTGCAAAAACCCCCACCAAGGCCACATTCTTGACGCCAATCTCGGCGATCTTGTGGGCGTGGTCCAAAAGGGCTTTCTCGTCCAACGGCTGGATCTCCATTCCGTCCACGTGATGCCCACCATCGACGTAGGCCACGTAGCTGTGGAGAATGCTCTTCAAGCCAAGCGGGAAGTCGGAAAACGGCTCCACTTCCTTGGAGTACGGCCCACAGATCCTGATGACAGCCACAGGCTCAAGTCTTCCCTTGTCCTGCTCGATAACTGCATTGATGAAGTGCGTGGTTCCAATTGTCACCGCAGCCACTTGCCTCTTGAGGCTGTCATCGGTGAACAAATTGTTGATGGCATTTTCGATTCCCACTGAAACGTCGTAGGTGGTCGTGGACTTGTTAAAAGAAACAATTCCTCTGTTGCCGTTCTCAAGATCGTTCGGATTGACCAAAACGGCGTCGGTGTTTGTTCCACCGACGTCAACACCAACGAGTAAACTTTCAAGTGTCATTGGCGACTTTTGGGATGTTGACCATTTTATAACAACCCCATCGCTCAAATCGGCAGGTGGGCTGTCGAAAACTGCGGCTCAAAACTTTTCCGTTATTGTGGAGGGCCTTATCTTACATTGTTAAAAACATATTAAAAGTCACTTATTGGTTGCATCATCGTCCTCTTTGTACTCTGAAACTCGCTGCTTGTTTTCGCTGGCAGCGTGCACCAACTGCACCAAAGCGTTGTGGGCCAAATCTTTCTTGGTGGTATTTGGGGTCGATGGGGTCAACGAGGACTTGGACATGTCTCTATTAATGTCTGTAAGCACCAGAGTAAACTTGGACCAGTTCTTGAGCGATTTGGGCGTTTCCTCCTCGCTCATATCTTCCTCACCAATAACTGAGCCCTTGTCTCCAAACAAATTGATCTCGTTGGGGTCGTCGTCTTCCTCTGTTTGCATCTCTTTCAACTTCTTGATCTTGTTGTTTAACTTGACGAGCTCAATAGCCTGCCTGAACTTCGTCTTGGCGTCAAATCTTTGTTTGATGTTAGGCAACAAGTCTGCTTTCTTGTGCTCCTTGGCCATCGATACGAGCCAGGGATCGTTCAAGAGCTCTGTGGCAGTAGGACGCAGCTCCGGCTTGAACTGGAGCGCCTTGATAATAAATCTGCGAGCTTCTTTAGTGACGTCTCTCCAGTAGTCAGCATGGAAGATCACCGCGTTGTTGTGTCTCACCTCAGCGATGAAGTCTTGCACGTTCTCCGACCTGAAGGGCGAGTACCCGCACAATAACGTGTAAGTTATGACTCCAAGTGACCAGATGTCGCAAGGCTTGCCGTGGCCCAGTCCAATAATAACTTCGGGCGCAGCGTACCCAAACGAACCTGCTGAAGTGGTGAGCTTGGCCTCGGGCGAGTCGAGCTTCTTTGCAATGCCGAAATCTGCCAACACGACGTTCGAGTCTTCGTCTGGCGTCAAGTAGAGAATATTCTCAGGCTTCAAGTCCCGGTGAACAATGTCCATCCCGTGGAGGTACTCAATAGCCTCGAGCATCTCCATCACCACCAACGAAGCGTCGTGCTCGGTGAACCTGCCCTGGTTGACAATGCGGTCAAAGAGCTCGCCTCCTGTGGCCAACTGCGTCACGATGTAAAACTTGTCCTTGGACTCGAACCAGTCCCTGAACCCGACGATATGCGGGTGGTGGAGCTGCTGAAGCAACTCAAGCTCGTCGATGATCATCTGCTCGTTCCCATGGAGCGCTTTCTTCAAGATAATCTTCACAGCAACCTCTTCGTTGGAGGAGTTGTCCCTGGCGTAACGCACAATGCCAAACGATCCTGCTCCCAATGTCCTGCCGAAGGTGAAGTTGCGCTTGCGGGCATAGCTCTGCGGCTGGCCCGTGATCTTGTTGAAGAACTTGTGGAGCCCTTCCTTGTCTTGAGGACTCATAGTGCGCGGTTGCGGGATCCCGATTTGGTATGGTTGCGGAATCAGCTCAGCCATCGCAACCCCCAGCCCCCCTGGGCCCCTCCACGACGCTGCTGTCACCATCGTCCTGTCGTTATGGCGCGTTGTCGACACCTCCTCGCGGCATCCTGGCTCGTTTAGCGCTCCTGGCTGCTTCGGGGGTCGACACCCATTTCACACCCTATAAATGCAACACCAATTCCGTGGTTTTCCCACAAGCGGAATATGCTTAGAACCAACGTTTTACGGGCTTCACGTGCCGCCGGTGTCCAGCGTGTGCGCTACACTTCCCTGTCAGCCAAAGTGTTCCCTGACGAGCCTGCAGCTCCCGTCGTTTCCACCGAGATTCCTGGCCCCATTTCTGCCAAAATCGCCAGCGACCTCACCGAGATCTTCGACACCAGAGCCTCGTCCTTTATAGCCGACTACTACAACTCTGTCGGCAACTATATCGCCGACGCAGACGGCAACTTGTTGCTTGACGTCTACGCCCAAATCTCTTCCATCGGCTTGGGATACAACAACCCCGAGCTTCTCAAGGCCGCCAAGCTGGACGAAATGGCCAACGCCATCGTCAACCGTCCTGCGCTCGCCTGCTTCCCCAGCACCGACTACGCCAAGATCCTCCAGCAGGGAATTCTCGCTGCTGCTCCTCCAGGAATGTCGCGAGTGTGGACCGCCTTGTCTGGGTCCTGCGCCAACGAGACCGCCTACAAAGCCGCCTTCATGTACCAGCACACCAAGAGACGTGGCGCCAATGGGTTCTCGCAGGAAGAATTGGACTCTGTCATGCAAAATAAGACGCCTGGTGCTTCAGATATGGTCATTTTGTCGTTCGAAAAGGGTTTCCACGGCCGTTTGTTTGGTTCGCTCTCCACCACCAGGTCCAAGGCCATCCACAAGCTCGATATCCCGGCGTTCGACTGGCCTGTGGCCCCATTCCCGCAATTGAAGTACCCTCTTGACGAGTTCGCTGCAGAAAACCAAAAGGAAGAGCAGAGATGCTTGGAAGAGTTCGAGCGCATCATCAAGCTGTACAACGGCAAGGTCGCTGCCATGATCGTTGAACCAGTGCAGTCAGAAGGAGGCGACAGACACGCTTCCAGCGCATATTTCCAGGGACTCAGAGACATCACCAAGGACAACGGCGTGTTGATGATCGTGGACGAAGTGCAGACTGGTGTGGGTGCTTCAGGTAAGTTCTGGGCCCATGAGCACTGGAACTTGACATCTCCTCCCGACATGGTGACGTTTTCGAAGAAGTTTCAAGCGGCTGGTTTCTATTTTGCCAACCCAGAATTGCAACCTAACCAGCCATACAGACAATTCAACACGTGGTGTGGAGACCCAGTGAGAGCTCTTCTTGCACGCTCCATCTACCAGGAAGTCGTCAAGTACAATTTAGTGGAGTCCACTGCTCAAACTGGTGACTACTTGTACGGCCAGCTCGACCAGTTGTTCAAGAAGTTCCCAACCAAGGTGTTCAACTTGAGAGGGGAGAACTTCGGTACCTTCATCGCCTTTGACTTCGAGTCTGCTGAGTCTCGTCAACAGTTATTGCTCTCGTTGCGTGCCAAAGGTGTCAACATGGGTGGTTGTGGTGATGTTGCTGCCAGATTACGCCCTACGCTTTTCTTCGAGAAGAAGCACGCAGACATCTTGCTCGCAGCATTGGAAGACTCGTTGAAGGAGTTGTAGTTAGATAATAGACGACAAAACTGTCACTGTACGTGTAACGTCCGTGGCCGTCGTTGAGGAGGATGTGCCCAGCGTGGACGTTCCACGGCGTCTTGGCTCGCTTACTAGAGCAAGCCAGACGACTCAGGTGCTGTGTTGCAAATTCTTGCAGCCACTTGAAATCGGTTGCTGATTTGCAGCCATAGTGCAACACCAAATTCGTCGCGGTTCTGGTCCCGTTGTCTCACTGCTTCGCAACAACGTCGCACTAACGGTACAAACATCGACTCATCAACGCCCCCAGCCAATCCCCTTCGCTCGCTGCCTTCTTAGTTACATGCTTTAAGCGCCCGTGCTAGAAAAACCCCGGGAAGTCTGTCCCGCCTTTAATCATGTTGGGTCGACTCTTCAAAAACAACGAGACCCTAAATCCCCCAGAAAAACCCCCCGTCGTCACTGACAACTCCATCGACACAAGCTACACGAGGGAAATCTTGTACGGAGTTGCAGACAAAAAGTTGGTCACGCCTTACAAGCTCAACGACAAGTTTTTCCGAGTTGTGGTGTCACAGGACGGTGGAAATTTACGCTTAAAGCAGTTGCTTTATGACTCCGCCAATAATGAAGCCCTCGGCAAACCTGTGCCTGGACTTACCGCCAAAATCCCCACCAAAAACATCTTGACGCCAAAAATTTACCACAACATCAATGAAATCCACGACTACATGTTCGGCTGTGGTCTCCCGACGAAAGAGCCCCAGTCTGTGACCAAGATCCACCACTTGCCGCAAGTGAACAACCAGGCGTACGGCAGCTACAATTCCGTGTTGGTCACGAGACTTTTCCTGGTGACAGATCTTGAACACTCGGAGTCAGAGTCCGCCTGGTGTCCCACGTCAACCCTCCCGATCAAGGAGAACAAGATCAGCGTGGCATCTTCCGACTCCGATTCCGGGAAAAGCGTCCTCAACAGTCGGTTTGCTATTGGACTCATAATTCCGGTGGAAGACGACAACTTCACCGACATCATCACCAATAACTGGGAGGAAATCTGTCATTACTTGATCATCCTTCAGAAAATCGTCCACAAGAAACTCATTGCCATAATCAACCACAACGAGTCAGGCAGCCTGTACATCATCAACAAGAGAATCCTGCTTCCTGCCCTGATCCTCCAGAATGACTTTGAGTTGAACAACTACCTCATAAAACTCATCAAGCTTGTCAACTACGACTCCAATATCCCCCGTCTAATCAACTCCAACTCGCTTATGAGATTAAGTCTCGATGACCTGGCTTCGAGGTTCACGCCCATGCTCGTGAACTGGGTTCTCGAAGTCCTCAATTGGCTCGACTTCAAGGAGAACAAGCAGATCGACTCCCACAGATTCTTGCTGAGCCTTTTTGCATTAATTATGCCTTATAGAACACTGCTCTCCAAGAAACCATTGCATTACGACCCCCACAGTGATTCCAAGGAAATAACCAGAATAGTGGTGATGACTGGTAATCCGGTTGTGGCTAAAAAGCTATTGTTTATCATCAACGGCTTGATAGAAGATCCTGAAGTTTTCCATATGCTCAGTACCCTGTACGAGTGCGATAACGAACAAGCTGTCGTAGATGATAATGATCTCACAGACAACGAGGAACAGTCGCCAAAAACCTCGAGAAAACCCTCGTTGTCCCTTGAGCACTCCCGTACCCGCTCATTGATCGATGCGAGCTCGCTTGCCTCTCCCTTGCATGTCACCAACACCATCAACGAAGATGTGTCGTCTGCTAGTGACGACGACGAAGAAAACACCATGTCCAACTTCTCCCTGCCCTCGCCTGCCGTTCCCATCCTGCAAATTCGTCCTATACCCATCAAAAACGCCTCATCGCATATGTCAGCAAGCAGCTCGTCCGACAATTCTTTCAATCACTCTACACCTTCTTCCAAAGGCTGGGAGGTACCAGGTAAGGCTACACCAGTTGCTCTGACATCGCTTTCAATGAAAACGAAGACTATTCCAATCAACAATCAGTCAGTGCACAGGTCGCTGTTGTCCAAGTCTTCGTCCATGGCGTATTTGTCGTCGTCATTGAACTCATCCTCACTCTCTTCGAGTGCGTCCAACTACTCTCTTCTGAAGCTTGGGGGCAGTTTCATCGAGAAGTGGCGTAATTCGTTCAACTCGTCGCTCAACAACCACGAGGCTCTGGACTACCACAGCCACGTTGGATCGTTGAGCAAAAAGCTGTCCATCCAAACTCTTCGTACACCTTCGCCTGCTGTGGAGATCGAAGAATTCAACTGGGGTAACATCAACAGCCCCAACAAGTTGTCGAGAACGCAGTCGATGTACGACTTGTACAACAGCTCGTTTGACCGGGCAGAAATCCGAAAGTCTCTTGGCAACGTCATCAACAGGACCAAGACCAGTCTCTTCAACAACAACAGCAATAACGAGGAGATAATCAACCAGAAGTGTAAGAGGATCATGGAGTCGCAGGTGACCACTCACGTTGTCGGTGACGCACTCAAAGTTGGCGTCAACACTGGCGAACAGTCTCGTTTGAACAGAGCAACGGCTATACTCCCCAATGTGGCCTTCTGTGACGAGTTCCGTCCCGAGTTCTTAGTGCAGTCATGTCCATTGAACCCCAAGGTCGAGCTGCAGGTGACTTCTGCCATGAAGAACGACTTATTGTTCTTCCAGAACAACTGCAAGATCGAGAACATTACCACGAGGACGGTCCTCGTCAGTCTTAGAGCGCGTGAGATCAAGCTCATTGAGATGAAAGTCGGAGCACAGATCTCTAGCTGTCCCAACAGCCAACCGCAGAGCTACCAGACGACTCCAGGACCCGAAGTGTCGCCTACGGGTTCCTACTTCAGTCACGTTCCGCTGATGAGTGCGCCAACGACGCCGTACGACTTCCACGTCAAGCGGGCAGGTGCCAGCTACAAGACCACCATCAAGAAGGTGTTCACGCCGCAGAAGAACTCGGGAGACAAGAGCTACATCCAGTCGATCGAGAACACGCTCCGGGAAATGAACAATTTGTTTGTGGTCAACTACAACAAGCAGCACCAGGACGGGAAGTTGGACAAGGACTTCACCACGCGCCTCAAGAGCCTTGTTATGAACCTCGCCCAGTAGGGCCTGGCGACATTTGCGACATTCGCCTATATGTTTTGAACCATTGCATCGTTTGACCCCACGTTTTGTAGACATCACCACGGTACCGGCTTCAAGTCATGGAAGCAGTTTCAGCTGCTTGTGATGGCATTGTCCTCGGCAACCGCTGACGACAAAGTGTTGATAGTCAGATCGCGAACTGGAAAATTTATGGACTCTACCCCAAAACAGACGACGCCGACGCTTCTAAGCGACGCGCCCAGCTGCACCGACGAGGCCAGAACCAAGTTCACCGAGATCGAGAAGTGCACGTACCTCAACAAGTGGATTGGCGCGAGCGGCCAAGCCGAGCTGATGACTTGTGACTGCCCCGAGCAGTGGGACCCACAAACCAACACCAACGTGGCGTGTTCCGACGAGTCGTGCATCAACAGGGCCACCTCGGTGGAGTGCATCGACGGGCTGGGAGTTTGTGGCGATTCCTGCCGCAATCAGAGGTTTCAGAAGCGTGAGTATGCGCCAGTCACAGTTATCTCGACCGAAAAAAAGGGATACGGGCTCCGCGCTGACCAGGACCTTGCAGCGCACTCCTTCATCTACGAGTACATCGGAGAGGTCATCGACGAGAAGACTTTCCGCAAAAGAATGGTCGAGTACGACGCCATGAAATTCAAACATTTTTACTTCATGATGCTCCAGAAGGACGCATTCATCGACGCCACACTTCGAGGCTCTCTCGCACGGTTCGTCAACCACTCGTGCAACCCGAACGCCTACGTGGACAAATGGGTGGTGGGCGATAAGTTGCGCATGGGTATCTTTGCGAAGCGCCGGATCCACCAGGGCGAGGAAATAACGTTCGACTACAACGTCGACCGGTACGGGGCGCAGCTGCAGCCGTGCTATTGCGGTGAGCCCAACTGCATCAAGTTTATGGGCGGCAAGACCCAGACTGATGCCTCTTTGTTGCCAGATGGGGTCTCAGAAGCTCTTGGTGTTCAACTCCAGGAGAAGCAGTGGGTTCGGGAGAACCGCAGCTTGTTGAAACGCAAGGACGAGGCAATGGTCCACGAGTTCATCCAGAACGTGGACGTGAAAGACTTGACCATCTTAGAGGTGTCCAAAGTCATGTCGTTGCTCATGAAGACCGACGACACCGTGCTCCTTACTCGTTTGGTCGAGAGAATATACTTGACCAACGACGACGCCATCAACTTGTCGATCGTCAAGATGCACGGCTACAAAGCGTTGTCTTCAGTGTTGAAAAGTCATCCCCACAACGACGATATAGTGTCAATGGTGCTTCAGATCCTTTCCAAGTGGCCTCGCATAACCAGAAACAAGATCTCGTCTTCGCAAATCGAGGACGTCGTTCGTGACATCAACAAGAACACCCAAGCACCAACCGTTCGCCAGCTCTCGCTGCTGCTTCTTGAAGAATGGGGCCAGCTTCAAATGGCTTATAGAATCCCAAAAAGAGAGAAGGTCAACGGTACAGACTCTCCGTCTGCGTACGGACGCAGCACTCGTTCCAGATCACCTGAAAGAGGAAGTGTGTCGCCAGTGAAAGCAGACCCTGAGCCTGAAGTCGATGCTTTACCGTCAGGCTGGGAGTCAGGTATCGATCAGGCCAGTGGTAAGGTGTACTACTTCAACAGAGACACCCAAGAGTCGCGTTGGGAGAAGCCTGTCGTCGCCAAACCGGTTGACGTGAAGCCTTTGCCGGTGCTGAGTCAGAAAGTGGTGACACCATCTGCCAAGTCGTCGCCTGCTCCCAAGAACAACTACCACGAGGAGAGAGTGGCTCAGCTTGAGGAAGAGAGATTGAGGAAAGAAAAGGAGGAGCAGTTCCTTGGTATACAAGAGAAGCAGAAACATCTTCAAGAGTTGATTCTTCAGTCGCAGAGACAAGCAGAAGAGAAGAAGCTTCAGGAGGAAAGACTCAAGAAGGAGCTCGCAGAGAAGAAAGAGCAGCAGAGAGAGAAGCGGACCAAGGCCAAATCTAAGAGTAAAACGAAAGATCACAAGGAAATGAAACCAGAATCAGCATATATTTTTGCATTTGGGAAAGTTGTGCCCAATTTCATCAAGAAGTTCGAACCGGAAATCGGCAGGGACAATTTGAAGGGGTGTGCACGAGAGATTGGTAGGATTCTCACCGATAAGGAGATGAGGAAAGATCCTAGCAAGCCACCACCAGAGACGTTTGACAATCACAAGCTCAAGAAGATCAAAGATTTTTCAAGGGCGTTTATGGACAAGTTCATGGTGAAGTACAGGAGCAAGCACAAGAGACATCATGAGGGAAGCGAATCTGAGGCCAAAAGGGCCAAACAAGAATAAGATATTGGATTTCTATATGGACGCTAATGGTCTTCCAATAATCTGGGCAAGTTTTCTATGGACTCGGACCCGTAGATGATTTGGTAAGTTGCTTCAAACAACGGGAATTCGTGAGTCTTGTTGACGTTGGACAAGAGTTCGTGGACTTCTTTAGCGGTGATGATTCCTTGCGATGACTGGCCATTCAACAATTTCTTTTCTGCTTCTAAAGCGCCAGCTCCAGTTTCTGCCATGTACCTGCCAACTTTGACGTTTCTTCCTCCAGCACAGGTGGTGATGAGATCAGCTACACCTGCTGACTCTGCTGTGAATGTGAGAGCTTGTGACTCAGGGAAGAAAGTCTCAGAGAACCTGATGATTTCTGTCAACCCGATCCTCATGATGGCAGCTTTGGCATTGTCACCCCAGCCCAAGCCTTCGACGAAGCCTACGGCTAGAGCCACGACGTTTTTCAAAGCACCAGCCACTGAGATGCCTGCGACGTCTTCGATGACATTGACGTGGAAATAGTGTCTGTGGAAAGCGGATTTCAACACGAAATGGTCAATATCCTTACCTTCACCTCGGAAATCCTTTGGAAGCTTATAAGCCACTGTTGTTTCGGACCATTTTCCTCTGGCAACTTCTGGCGCTAAGTTAGCACCTGAAAGCGAACCACATTCAATACCCAAATTCTCCGTGATGTAGGTAGAGAGCAATTTGCACCCGTCTGGAGTGACTTCCAAGCCTTTGAGGCACGAGATGGCACGAGCGGTCGGTTTAATGTTTCCCTTGAGCTGCTGGCACACTTTGTGCAAGAACTGGTGGGGGAGGTTGAACACGATCAAGTCTGCGTCCTTGGCGACCTCGACGATGTCGGGCAGTGCAACGAGATTCCGAGGCAAGGTGACGTCGGGAAGGTACTTGACGTTTTGGTGTTTCGAGTTGATAATGTCGGTCAAATTTTCACCGTTGATCTTTTCCTGGAACACCCACATCTTCACGGTACGCATGAACAAGTGGGGCCTGGCGATGGCATTTTCGGCGATGATTTTGGCGATGGTGGTGCCCCAATTTCCAGAGCCAATGACGCAAACCCGGAATCGGTGATCGGCAACATAGTTGGCGCATTCATTAGGCGACAAGATCTTCAGCACTTGTAAGAGTCTTTGAGTGGGAGACGACATGCGGTAGTGAGCTTGCACCGGATATTTAAATATTGAGTCAAAGTCACAAGACGGTTTTTTGCCGAGGGTTCAGTGCGATAATGATTTATCGGGGCAAAGGAACTACCGCGGTGTGGTGATGCGGTTGGTGTGCCGGTGACGGTGCGCAATTGCGCTACCGGTATTGGTCGGTTGAGTTTCGAGTGTTGAGTGCTGAGTGTGAGTGTCGGAAACCGAGTGTCGAGTATTGACTATCAACTACCGACTATCGACGATCGACATCAACTACCGACTTTCAATACCGACTATTAACTGCAAACTATCAACTACCGACTTTCAAATACCGACCAGTTATTCGCAGCCATCGCTTGCACTTGCTTCCTAGAATCTCCCTGTCAAATATGTCACCAGTGTCGTCACCAGTGTCGTTGTCGTTGTCGCTTGAGGTGCAATGTCGCTCGCCTACAGCCACAACTGTGGCGCTATGCGTGTATGATTCTATAGTACATTATGAATCCTTGGACCGTAGGTGTTCGAGATTGTCCATGTATAGTTGCTTCTCTGCGTTTCTCTTGCATGTAGCGGTGCCAACGTGGCGCTTGAGTGCATCCTTTCTGGCGAAACCCTTGCCGCAAAAGTTGCAAATGTTGGGTGGGATGGTGAGGTGCTGCTTTTCGTGTCTCTTGAGGTCAGAAGACCGGCGGAACGACATGGAGCACTTGGAGCACTGGAACTTGCGGGCATTGTCTTCGTACCAGTCGTCGTTGGGCAGTAGCGTAGGCGTTGTATCGAGTAGATTGTTGGCGGCAGTTGCGCCATTGGCACCAGTGGCAGGCGCCGAGTCTTGCAGAGCAAAAATGTCGTTATTCATGTTGGGGAAGCTGGAGTAGAACTCCTGGATCATGAGCTGGCCATTGTTGTTGACCTTGATGTTCTCTCCACTCTTGATGGGGTTGCCGTGGGGCGACGACACGTACTGGAGCCTGGTGAGTAGGTCGTTGATGGTGGGGTCGAGGATCTTGTTCTGCAGCGACGTGGCAGTGGCCACTAACGCCTCCTTGGCAAGACTGTAGAATCGCTGGTCCTCGTCGTTGGACCGTGAGGCTCCCGGTCGGAAATTGTCCTGAAACATATTGGTCGGTTGTGGATCAGACTCATTTAAAGGATCAAAGTGTGGCGTCAGCATTAAAAAAAACCCTCAGGCTCGCCAGTTCTTGTCGGCTAATCACTGGTGTCTAGGATCCACCACTATGAACGGCTTGTAGCATATCACGTGGATCAACAACATTGCGCCAAAGTAGTGCACAAACTCATGAGGTAAGCATGAAAAACAACTTCCTGCAGATACCACCGCACTCCATCAACCGCTAACCACAACATGACGCTCGAGTCCCGGTCGAAAATGCAGCGCATTGTGGCCCATCGTAACCACAAACACGTCTACGACACCCATTTCCAAAAGTACAAGCTGAAGGCGCGTGTGATCAACTCCGTCAACGACCTTCTCCCCGGCACAAACGACATCTCGGACGCCTTCGAGGCCTTGCCGCTCGACATCTCCAAGTACTTCACGCTTCTCAGGGAGATCGACGCCAAGTGCATCAACGTGGTGCCGGGCATGGTGTCCCGCATCAAGGACTTCATCGGCCACCTCCACGACGACACCAGGCCCTCCAGCGCCGACAAAGCCGCCAAACTCTCGCAGATCAGAGACTCCATCGTCGACATCATCCCGTGCCTCGAGGAGAAGATGCATGTGACCAGCGTGGCCAACGACGTGGTGGAAAAACACATGGCCAGAATCAACAACGACTTCAAGCTCATTGTCGCCAACAACGAGATCCCCGAAAGTATACGTATCGGGCCCTTGAACCACCCGGCCATGATCTCCGACTCCAACACGCCCTCGGAGCACAACCCCAACAGAAGCGCCCAGAGCTCGCGCTCAGAAACAAGAAGAGAGGCCCTAGCCGCCAAGAAGGCCAACAAGGACGACGACGACAAGTCGGGCCCCAAGACGGCGAGCTTGCCGCTCGACAAGAAGAAGAGAAGAAAGGAAGACGAGGTGTCGCAGCCAGGCACGCCAGCACCGAAGAAGAAGCTCAAGACCAAAGAGGACAACTCCGGTGAGCCCACGTACTGCTACTGTAACCAGGTGTCGTTTGGCGAGATGGTGGGGTGCGATGGTGACGACTGTAAGCGGGAATGGTTCCATTTGCCATGTATAGGGTTCAAGAACCCGCCAAAGGGCAAGTGGTACTGCGACGACTGTTTGATCAAGATGAAGAAGCGTGGTGTCAAGACATAGCGACGTGCGTGGGGTAACATAAGAGACGTGCGTGGGGTGAAGACATAGAGGCGTGCATGCGTACCGCTGAGCTACACTCCACAAAATGGTATGCTTCAAGAGACGACAGAGCACGACAATGTCTGGAGCAGGACGACAGAGCACGACAATGTCTGGAGCAGGACTGCAGAGGTGTGCAGACACGAACAGAGGCTTCCAGACACCAGAGCGTGTTCTTGCGCCCAGAGCCAGCGTCATGGTGCACCACAGAGCTGTCCCAGCGCGCAACGACGTGCGCACCGCCATCACGCAGTAAAATAGGGCGAGCGCGGTGCGAGTCGCCTGGAGCTGGCTCATCCAAATAATATACGACTTTAATCGCGCAAGTTTTCCACATGTTCAAAGAGTACAAACTTGTTGTTGTCGGAGGAGGAGGAGTCGGTAAGAGTGCGTTAACGATCCAGCTCAACCAGAGCCATTTTGTGGACGAGTACGACCCCACCATTGAAGACTCGTACCGCAAACAGTGCGTTATCGACGGGGAGCAGGTGTTGTTGGACATCTTGGACACCGCAGGGCAGGAGGAGTACTCTGCCATGAGGGAGCAGTACATGCGCACGGGCGAGGGGTTCCTCATGGTGTACTCCATCGACTCGCGCACGTCGCTCGACGAGTTGACGTCGTTCTACGAGCAGATTCAGCGCGTTAAGGACTCAGAAAATGTGCCGGTGTTGGTGGTGGGAAACAAGTGCGACCTCGAGAACGAGCGCCAGGTGCTGATCGAAGAGGGACAGGCGCTTGCCCGCAGTTTTGGCTGCAAGTTCATGGAGACGTCTGCCAAGGAGAGAATCAATGTGGAAGAAGCGTTCTACGACCTTGTGAGGTCAGTCAGGGACCAAAACGCCAAACAGACGAAGGAGGAGCCGCAAGCACAAGCAAGCGCTGCCGAGCCAACCGCCGAGGTGGAGCAGCAGACCCCGGCAAAGACGCAAGCCGCTCCTAAACCCAAAGCGGCTGCTCCCGAGAAGGAGAAGAGCGGGTGTTGTGTGGTTATGTAAATGCTACTGGTAGTACAAACTGCAACAGCAAACTGTAACGGTGTGTGTATTGTTCAATTGATGAAGTGGTAAACTATAAAGTGCAAAATCAAACTTGCAAAGATGTAATCGCCCAAGGCCCGTTCCGGCGAGATCTTGAAGCCGGAATTGTCGTCGAACTGCAACCGCAACGACACCGTCAACACGAACTGGCCCACGCACGAGCTGAAGCCGCCCAAAAAGGCGTTGAATGGGAAGTTGCCCACCACTAACACATAGGCAAACTGCAAAATCCCAAGGAGCACCAAGTACACCAAAAACACGTCAACAAGCTTGGTACGGGGCGTGGACGCGTCTGTGTACGCTTTGCGAGTGGAGTCCAACGTCGACGTGATGTCAGACAAAAACGTGCCCACAGTTCTGCTCGACTTCTTCTTCGACATGGTGTTAATTGTCGCGCAAATCTACCGCCGCGTTCGCGGTAATCACCATGACTAAAATCACCCACCCTCCACGCCACCGCATCGTGCCCCCCTTGAACTTCTGCCCCGTGGAGAACAAGCTCTACCGCTCCGGCCAGCCCACCATCATCAACCAGCCCTTCCTCAAAGATCTCAACTTGAAAACCATCATTTGGTTGGCCACCGAGGAGCCCCAGGAGGACTTCTTGGACTACTGCTCCAACAACAACATCAACCTCGAGTTCGTGGGCATGATCAACGACTACACGTACGACGCCAACGTCAATCCGTGGGATGCGCTCAACGAGGCCACCATCACCAAGAGTTTGCAGATCATCGCCGACAAACTGAACTACCCCATCCTTGTTTGCTGTGGCATGGGCCGCCACCGCACCGGGACTGTCATTGGGTGTCTCCGGCGACTCCAGAACTGGAATTTGGCGTCGGTGTCCGAGGAGTACCGCCGATTCACCGGCGCCAGAGGAGGACGCATCCAAGTGGAGTTGCTCATCGAGAGCTTCGACATCGACGCAGTGGAGTTGGAGGAGGAAAACGCCCCGGAGTGGCTCAAGGCAAGCATGAAGAAGACCAGGAGAGCAGCCACCTAGAGGTCGACTGTCATTGACTTGAGTTGACTGCCTACAGACAAAAACTTACTCGTTGCCACAACAGCCTTCACTGACTGAAGCAGGACACCTGTGCTGCTGTTGCGGTTGACCAGGTGCAGAATTGACCAACTCTGAAGCTTCCAGCTCGAATCCAACCAGTTGAACTGAGAAGAATGGCATTTGCAAGCGAGTTTCTCCAGCGCCAGCACCACCAAATTGATGTGCATACCTCCCAAGCGTCTTCTGACTGGCACGGGTCACTTGACCACACAAACACCGGCATGTGGACTGAGCTTCTGGCGGAACAGCGACTCGTGCCCATCACCCACTACAAACACGCCACAGCGTCAATGGCCAGTCGTCGTTGGCATCTACTCTACGCTGCCGCTACGACCACACCCACAGCACAAGAGCACATGTTCCACAAACACGTCCACACTTGGGCGCACTAAACACATTGGCAGGTCACGTCGCGAAATCCCTAAACCCAAATGTCATTAATCGCTTCAGCAAAGATCATTGGAATTGCTTCTGTGGGAGCATTGGCCGCCAGCAGTGGCTTTGGGGCTCCGCACGCATTGACCAAGTTGATTCATGAGTTGAGATCCGAGGTCGGTGGCGAAGATAGGCGCATCGAGAGCAATGTCGCAGTCGCCTCCAGCCCTTGGTGGCACGGTATCTTGACCGTACTTTCATCGGGAGCGTTCTTGTTGAGCTACCACTTGAACCTGCCCGCTGGCAAACACCCTTACTTGATTTACGGCGCGGTGGGAGCTCCATTGGCCGCCCTCACGCAGTACTACTTGTGTGGTCACTGGTTGCGCAAGGTGCATGTCGCAGCCAATGTCGCGGCTCCCGGTCGTGTGGTGGCGGCAAAAGCGTCGGAGGAAGACCTTGGAAAATCATACATCCACGTCTCGTCGGATTCTTCGGCAACATCCACACCTCCAGCATCCCCACAAATCAACGACATCGATGCCGAGGTAGAAAAGAGCCTTGCAAAGAAGGAAGCTCTCAACGCGTTAGAAAACATCAAACAGGGCTACCAAATTTCCGGGGTAATTGCAGCCATAACTTCTGCAATGGTCTTGGTGGGAGTTACTGGTGATTATTTACGGTGTTAGAAGTGCGGACGGTTTATGTAGGTTATTGTACGAGTTGTTCTATCACATTCCGAGAAATTGCCTCTTTGGGACATGTGTCAGCCACAAATGCCCACCTATAAAACCCCGAGCAATTACAATCAAATCATAATCAATAATGTCAGGCTTTTACGAATTGTCACCAAAAGATGCCAAGGGCGAGCCCTTTCCATTCCTGGACTTGAAAGGTAAAGTTGTGCTCGTTGTGAACGTTGCTTCCAAGTGTGGATTCACTCCCCAATACAAAGAATTGGAGGAGTTGAACAAGAAGTACAAGGACCAAGGATTACAAATCATTGGGTTCCCATGCAACCAGTTCATGGGACAAGAACCAGGAAGTGCAGAAGAAATTCAGCAATTTTGTACTTTGAATTACGGGGTATCTTTCCCGGTTTTAGGTAAAGTCGAAGTTAATGGTGATAACACCGACCCGGTTTTTAAGTACTTGAAGAGTAAGAAATCCGGTTTGTTAGGTTTAAGCCGTGTTAAGTGGAATTTCGAGAAGTTCTTGATTGACAAGGAGGGTAACGTTGTGGAAAGATATGCATCCACTACTTCCCCAACAAAAATTGGGCCAAAGATTGAGCAGTTGTTGAAATAGTGTGGAATATAATCGAACAATATATATGTGTCACGTGATATCTCAAATAGGGGGACCCCGTAATATAAAAGGGCGCAAATCCTCATAGTCGGTATGGAGCTTATTAATAACCGGTATCAAAGGATCCGACTCATTCAAGCCGGTACTTACGGCCAAGTGAGTTTGGCCCACGATACCATTGATGACCGGTTGGTGTCGCTCAAGGAAGTACCCAAAGCGCATGTTGCAGTGGCTAATCACGAGATCTCGATTCTACAAAAACTCGGTTTTCATCCTAATATTTGCCGGATGTTGGATCATTTTACCACCGAAACTGCAGTGGTACTTGTACTCGAATACTGCGAGCGCGATCTCTACGCCCTTCGTGGCGAGGTGTCGTCACACGAGCTCTACCTAATTGCGCGCCAAGTGGCTAGCGCCATCAATTACTGTCATGGTCGCGGGGTGTACCACCGGGACTTGAAACCGGAGAACATTCTCATCACCGACGCGGGCGTGGTGAAGGTGTGCGACTGGGGGTTAGCGACTTCCGGTCGTATTAGTACCCAGTTTAATGTGGGCAGCGAGAAGTACATGGCCCCGGAAGTGTTCATCAACAACTATAACAAGGAGCTCAAGCTCCAGCAGTACGACGCCAAGTACGTAGACTACTGGCTGATCGGCATCACGTTGTTGACGGTGCTCTTTGGGCGCACCCCCTTCAAGCCTGTCAATGGGAAGCTTGTAGACGACCTGAACTTCCGGAAGTTTGTGCTTTGCAATGAGAAACAGATCCTTTTTGACGTGTACCCGAATTTGAATTTGAACGGTTTTGAGATCTTCAACAACCTCTTTAAGATCAATGGCTACGACGACAACCTTGACAGCTTTACGAGGAAAATCGCTGAACGGAGCCTCGACAAATTTATGAGCCAACTCGAGCTCAATTGGAGATACGGTTTAACTCTCGATGAAGAAGAGGACGATATCCGACTTGAAATTCACCCGGTGAAACTGGTGCCCCACCAGCCCATCGACTACTCGTTCAAGACCAACGTGACAATTGTAGAGTCGGAAGTCGAGCCTCTCAACTGGTATGATTTATGATAGACGAATGCATGAGTGATGTGCGCAGTGTAGCCGCAGCCGTGCCTGAAGTGTCAGGGTCTACGTGCTGATTTGATCAAACCGGAATTGACCACCTCGACCATGATCCCGACCTGAATGTCGACCACACGTAGTTAGCAAGCAGCACCCCATGCTCCTGTGTCGCTGTTGCTGGTCTTGCCCGCTTAACCGTATGACTCAGTCCACCTCCCGTAACCGCTGGAGGCCGGAGGGCTGCACCGGCGAGGTTATCGGTCACGTGATGATAGTGATAAAGCCAATAGGGGCCGTTGGTGATGTCAGCTGTACTTTGGCGTTTTTTGGAGCACCGTGACTGCAAATCTCTGACGGATACGTATCAGAAGACGATGACACTTCTCTGGCGATTCCTAGCGTCCACGTCGCTGCTTCAGAGCCAGGCCAAAGCGAACTAAACCGGTCACAGGTCACGTGTGTGCCCCACCCCGCTCCGCCGATTTTTTGCCTGTGCGGCCCGTTACGGCCTGACTAATTTTTCGGTGAGTCGTACACGATGAAAAATCCATGCTATAAAATCAATCCACCACACACTTTTTTTTCAACAATGTCATTGAGAACCGCCCGTGCTGCTTCCAAAGCTGCAAGAACCGCATTAACTGCTGCCAGATCTGCTAGATCATTCTCTGCTATCGCCAGACCACAAATCGTCAGAGCTGCTCCAATTGGTACCAGAGGTATCAAGACCATCAACTTTGGTGGTACCGAAGAAGTTGTCCACGAGAGAGCCGACTGGCCACGTGAGAAATTGCTCGAGTACTTCAAGAACGACACCCTCGCCTTAATCGGTTACGGTTCCCAAGGTTACGGTCAAGGTTTAAACCTTAGAGACAACGGTTTAAACGTTATCATTGGTGTTAGAAAGAACGGTGCTTCCTGGAAAGCTGCCATCGAAGACGGATGGGTTCCAGGTGAGAACCTTTTCGACGTCAACGAAGCCATCCAAAAGGGTACTTACGTCATGAACTTGTTGTCTGACGCTGCTCAATCTGAGACCTGGGAGTCTATCAAACCTTTATTGACTGAAGGTAAGACTCTTTACTTCTCCCACGGTTTCTCTCCAGTTTTCAAGAACTTGACTCACGTCGACCCACCAAAGAACATCGATGTCATTCTTGCTGCTCCAAAGGGTTCTGGTAGAACTGTCAGATCTCTCTTCAAAGAAGGTAGAGGTATCAACTCTTCATACGCCGTGTGGAACGACGTCTCTGGTAAGGCTGAAGAAAAGGCTATTGCTCTTGCTGTGGCCATTGGTTCTGGTTACGTCTACCAAACCACCTTCGAAAGAGAAGTCAACTCCGACTTGTACGGTGAAAGAGGTTGTCTTATGGGTGGTATCCACGGTATGTTCCTCGCTCAATACGAAGTCTTGAGAGAAAACGGTCACACTCCATCTGAAGCTTTCAACGAGACTGTGGAAGAAGCCACTCAGTCCTTGTACCCATTGATTGGTAAGTACGGTATGGACTACATGTATGATGCTTGTTCCACCACCGCCAGAAGAGGTGCTCTCGACTGGTACCCACGTTTCAAAGACGCTCTTAAACCAGTCTTCAACGACTTGTACGAGTCCGTTAAGAACGGTTCCGAAACCCAAAGATCCTTGGACTTCAACTCTCAACCTGACTACAGAGAGAAGTTGGAAAAGGAATTGGAAACCATCAGAAGCATGGAAATCTGGAGAGTTGGTAAGGAAGTCAGAAAGTTGCGTCCTGAAAACCAATAGGTGTTTTTATAAGTTCATTTCTGGTCACATGAATGACTGTATTTTAGTGTAGCATGACTAGTTTGTTGAATAAACGGTCGTCTTGGGTAATAAATTTTGCAGCCAACTTACTGTAGCCCTCGTTTCTCATTTGCTCGTAAAGCCTCATTTCGACTTACTCGAATAAAAACCGCAATAAATTCGACTTAATGACCGAGTTTGACGACGATGACGACGCTTGGTCTTACACGTTCCCTAACTCAACCGATCTGTTACCACTAAGTTCGGAATCCCGGTTCGTCGCTAACGACAAACTTCAAAATGCAATTGCAATCAATAGCAAAAACGGTCAAAGTTCCGGTTCAAGTTCATCTTCAGTCGATTCCGACTCTAATAAACGTTCAAGTATCGGTCTTGCAACTTCACCAACTCCAACTACCGGTCTGTACTCTCTCCAAACGGCATTCTCTGCCAAATCACAACCTGCAAATCCACTTACGACCAAAGAGGATGCCAATTCCGTCATTTCCAGCTCCAGCACCAACGGGTTGTCCCAGTTCGAGACTTATAACGAGGACTCTGCTCAGATCCGATTTCGAGGTGAAAATAAATCATCCGGTGAACATGACCGAATTATTGAAGAATTTACCACTTCCCCCACTATAATTGCCTACCGGAAGTCAAAAAGAACTACCAGCGACGTCAATGCGCAAGTGCTTCTCGAGTCGATGACCCCAAAGGAGAAATACGACCCTAAACTCTACGTGGACGAGAAGTTTAGAGACTCAAAGTACCGGTACACCACCATCAAGAGAAACACCGAGTTTCATCAGCTCTTCCGATCTATCGACTTGACTGACAGGCTTTTGGACGACTTTAGCTGTGCTCTAAGTCGGGAAATCCTCCTCCAAGGCCGAGTCTACGTTTCTGAGAAGTACATCTGCTTCAACTCGAGCCTCTTGGGGTGGGTGACCAGCGTGATCATCCCCCAGGACGACATCGTGCGCTTCGAGAAGAGAAGCACCGCTGGCATCTTCCCCAATGCCATCATGGTGGAGACAAAGGACGCCAAACACACGTTTGCGTCTTTGATCTCACGAGACGTCACCTACGACCTCATGAAAACAGCGTGGGAGGCCGCTACGGGCAAGATCATGGTGGAGGAGACGCCCCATGAGATCAGGAAAGAGATGGAGGAGGAGGAGCTCGAAGACTCACAAGACGACATCGAGAAGATCACTGACTATATTATGACGATTGACGAAGACCAAAATGACGACGAGCACAGCACCAGCAACGGCGCAGTAGACGAGACGACCGAGGGAGTCAAGGTTATTCAGTTCAAACCTGGTTCAGGCTACAAAAACATAGGAACTGCTGCTCACCGACCTACCGAGTGCACTGACGAACCCCATGAGCTCGAAAAAGAGCTCTGCAACGAAGTGATCGATGCCCCCATGGGCGTGGTGTACGAGATTCTCTTTGGTTCTAGCAACCTTGACTTCCAGCACAAGTTCTTGAAGCTGCACAATGGCACAGATATCTCTGAGTACGGGGCGTTCGCTGCCGCCAAGGACGAGCCTGGCAAGCTTGAGAGGTCGTACCAGTACACCAGATCGCTCAACTACCGCATTGGGCCCCAGTCGACGTCCTGTCAGGTGCACGAGCTCGTGGACCACTTGGACTTTGACGAATACATCGCCGTCACCACCAGCGTGCAGACGCCTGACGTGCCCCTGGGCAACTCGTTCTCGGTGAAGACAAAGTACCGCATGAACTGGGCCCGCAACAACACCACGAACCTCCAGATTGGGTACTACGTCGACTGGACCGGGCCCTCGTGGATCAAAAGCATCATTGAAAAGCTGACGCAGGCAGGACAAGAGGAAACCACCACCGACTTGCTCAGTGCGCTACGCGAGGAGATCGCTGCTGTCACCCACGAGACGTCGCAACAGCCAGAGGAAGCACCGCCAAGTATGCCTGTGGTTCAAAAGGCTCTACCACCGGCACCAGTGCCCCAGGTCAAGACAAGTCCGCCCCAGGAAACCAGTGTGGTGCTCTACGTGGTGTTGGCGCTACTTGTGGTAGTGGTGGTGGGGCAGTACGCCATGTACCGCCAGCTCGCTCACACCAACCAGCTCCTACAACAACTCATTAATGACTAACGTTACTATGTACAATGCTAACATACTCTCAACCCCTCCACGGGCTCTGGCTCTGGCTTCTCGATGATGTCGATGTCTTCCACCGTGTGGACTGCGATTTGGGTGTTGTCGGGGTTCAACTCGAAGATGAACAAACCGGAAATCATTCTTTCGAGTTTGCGGTCAGATTTCGCTAGGCCAATGAGCCCTGTAGTCAAATGGCCTATGGTTCTCCCTACTGACGTCAACGAGCCGCCAGGGCTCGCGCTGAAGTCTTTGATCTTGTTCATGTCGACTTTAGTCCACGAGTGCAGTCCAAGACGAGCGTCCGCTGTCGAGTGGAACCCGCCATCTCGCGTCAAGTGTCCACACTCCTCGCCACATGTGGTCCACCGCACGTAGATCTTTTTGCTATCGGTGTAGACGCAGTGGAACGGTTTTGCGGTCTCCTGAACTTTTATCAGCTGCACGTGGAGCTTGACCTGTGGGTTCAACACGATCAGCGTGAGCACCATCTGCAAGGTTTTGAGGGTGGTGTAGTACGCCACATGGCCCTTGATGTTGGGCAAGTAGGCGTTAAGGGTGTCGAAATGCGTGGGGCAGATGCGTAGTAGCACGTCCTCTGCCACAAGCAGTTTCGGGAGCAGCTTTTGGAGCATCGTCGGCACCAATTGGCGAATCTCCTCGATTGTTCTGCCCAAATTTGCCTTATTGGGGTCCGGAATGCCGTCTTTCGGGGGTTCAGGAGCTGAGAATGTCACTGCACCGTGAGGTAGCGAACGAAGTGCCGCGGTATGCGCCAAGCGACGTCCAGCAACTCGAAGCATGGTGGTACAAAGATGGTGCGAGTTGGATTTGTAAAACCACAAAATCGCAAAAAAGCAGCACATTTGCAACCGCGCCGTGCACGCTCGCAGTCTACATTATACACATCACACCATTTATTACTTAGCTTGGTTTGGGTCCAAAGGAGTCAATCTCAAGTAAGGCTTAATGATTCTAAAGTTAGGGAATAAAGTCTTTGCTTCTTCGTTGGAAACAGTTGGGTGCACAATGACATCGTCACCTGGGACCCAGTTGATTGGGGTGGTGACTCTGTGTTTGTCACCCAATTGCAAGGCGTCGACGACTCTCAACACTTCGGCGGAGTTTCTACCCACGGCAGCAGGGTAGGAGATGATCAATCTGATCTTTTTCTTTGGGTCGATGATGAACACTGATCTGATGGTCATTTGAACACCTTTGTCGTCAACGTTGGTAGCATCTTGGTAGTCGATCATGTCGTAAGCGTGAGCCACTTTTCTTTCAGGGTCAGCGATAATTGGGAAACTCAATTTGGATCCGGTGACCTCATCGATATCTTTGATCCAAGCCTTGTGGGATTCAGTGCCGTTGGCAGAGAGACCAATCAACTTGACACCTCTCTTGGTGAATTCAGGTTCTAACTTGGCGAAAGCTCCTAATTCAGTGGTACACACTGGAGTAAAGTCATCAGGGTGAGAGAATAAAACAGCCCAGCTGTCTCCGATATATTTGTGGAATGAAATTGGACCGTTTGATGAGTCGGCTTCAAAGTCTGGTGCGGTGGATCCTAAACGTAAGGTTGACATTTTGTGGTTCAAGTGGATTTTTCCCTGGCCTTATATAGTTTGCAAATTACTCATTGTCACGTGTTTTTGCAATTTTGATCAGAGACCGTTTGGGTTTTGTCAAGTCCACGCTTCAGCTTTGGGGTTGTGGCTGCTTACCACAAGCTGTGGAGGCATCAATGGCTTCACATATGGCTTCTTAGTGCGAGCAAGTCGTCGTGCTCTGAATCTTCGGCGTCTAGGTCCACTCCAAAATCGTCCAACGACTCTCCAAGGTCGTTGATCCATTCTCTGCGAGTCATTTTTGATCTGGGGTCCAACCGTTTGCGGAGTGTTCTTATGTTGCGGAGCTCAATGGCATCGAGGTCTTCAATTTCAGGGTCGCTGACCTCCATGTCTCGATGTCCCCCGTCTGGCGGCCATGGGAGCCCCAATTGGTCGTCTTCTGCAAACTCGTTCTTTGCGAAATGGTAGCCCTCGTTTGGCGGCGTCGTCCAGGGCCAGAGCCAAAGCCACGGCTGGTTGAACGTATGCACAAGATTGTCCCAGAGCCCCAAGTCATAGGGGAAGATGAGATCGTCGATCGTGAAGTCTCTGGGAACCACAGTCTCCCTGTTTTGGCTCTCTGGCGCGTCGACCTCGTAGTACCTGTCAGGACGATTCCATGAACTCAATTCTGGCATGGGCTTGCCATGAAGCTTCTCGTAATTGCGCCTAATTTGCACCCATATCCGCTCGGTGTGGAACTGGGAGTCGATACGCTCGTGCTCCCACACCTCGATCTGTGTCATTCCCCTGAAGGCCCAGTTGGCCAAACACCGTATGTACAAGATAAGGATGGACACAAACACAAATAACGTGACTGGCGTGACGGCTATAGTCGTCACTAGCATCGACGTTTTGATCAAGTACGACGGGAGGTTCCGGTCGTGGTACAAACTGACAAGTTTTGCAGCCAAGTTCCAGAGAGCGTAGCCCGTGGTGATTAGAACCCAGAACAAAAACCGCATGAAGTGGCCCATGTTGTTGTGGCCCACGCAGTTGTAGGTCCAGGGACAGTGGTGGTCCATCTTGAGCACGCAGACGCCGCATGTCTTACAGTGATGGGACCGTTCTGGCTTGTAGTTGGCACATTTTTTGCACCAGCGCCGCCACTCGCCCGGCAGCGGCTGGAAGTCTCTAGGAGGTGAGCCTGCGGGCGTGACGATGGCCAAGTAGTAGGAAATCCAGATCATGGACACTGAGAACTGGAACGCAAGCTGGCAATTGAAGGATAGATCGTCCTTGAGCACGAAAAAATGGAGCGGGTATGCCAAGCCACCGATTAGAATACACGGGATCTGTGGTTAGTGGCTACGATGAATTATTTACGTACTATTAGGCCGAGCAGTGGGTGGGCACTAAGAAGAGACATCGCGGTATTGGCGCGCCCTTTCGCACAAATTTAGTGGCAACTTAGTACGATCTTTTTGTAAACTAAAGTTAACACAATCACATTAAATTGGGCTGCAAATGGTACGTCACGTCGTGGTACGATTCCCTCGCTCTACTAACTCCAGACATCAATTGGAACCGGCTATGATTTAAGTAATTCCGTCTTCTCGCCCGATGGGCGTAACTTTCAGGTCGAGTACGCCATGAAAGCGGTTGAAAACGGTGGCACATCCATTGGAATCAAGTGCAAGGACGGCATCGTGTTGGCGGTGGAGAAAATCGTCAACTCCAAGCTTTTGGTGCCCCACGCCAATAAACGTATTCAGACCATAGACCGCCACATCGGGGTGGCTTACTCGGGACTTCTCCCTGATGGGCGCCACTTCGTCAGCCGTGGACGTGATGAGGCCCAGTCGTTCAAGTCGATGTACAAGACGTCGGTGTCGGTTCCATTTTTGATGGACAGACTTGGAATCTACGTGCAGAACTACACCTGCTACAACTCGGTGCGTCCGTTCGGAATCGTGGCCATCGTAGGTGGTATTGACGACGACGGGCCTCACTTGTACATGATCGAACCATCGGGATCGTGCTGGGGCTACACTGGAGCTGCTACAGGTAAAGGACGCCAAACGGCGAAATCAGAGTTGGAGAAACTCGACTTCGAGTCGCTCACGTGTCGTGAAGCTGTCAAAGTTGCAGCCAAGATCATAAAGCTCGCACACGAAGACAACAAAGACAAAGAATACGAATTAGAAATTTCATGGTGCTCTAAGGAAACCAAACGTCTTCACGAGTTTGTGCCCGAGGACTTGCTTCGTGAAGCAGAGAAAGAAGCAGAAGAAGAGGAAGACGACGAAGAAGAAATGAATGAGTAAAAGTGCCGCGGTACGCTACCACGAGTCTATAGTAATTCATACGCAGTGCGATCGACCTGCTGTAGCGCGCTGTAGCGGCCAACTCTACCGCCATTTTTGTAGTGTGTACCGCGATTGTTTACCTATGGAATCAATGGATGCCGTGGCCACGCCCACAGACTCCAATTGCTCCACACGCTATCCAGAGGCCTCCTCCATCACACTATTATCTCCTGCCCCAAAATCCCCGGAACAGTCGTCGTTTCTGACGAGCAGAGCCTCGTCTCCATTTGTATCAGACCCAGAACCGCCAGAAAACTTCAACGACAACGCCGATCTCGATGCCAGCGTTGACGCTAGCATTGCAAGTCTCCAGAAGTCGCTCGATCGCATGAAATTGCCGTCTCCTGCTGCCCACAGCCCGCACAACTACGCCGACCTCTCCAGCGACGACCTGGACGACAACCAATATGTTTCACGAGGGAACTTGACCATGGACACCACCCGCTACAACGACACCGTGGCACAGTTTGATCGGGACTTGGACATCGAGTCGCTGAGAGAGTACAGACCCCAGACAACAACAACGCCATGGCGTCGACTTCGGTCTGCGTCGTCCTACAAACCTGAGAGGACATCAGCACTGCTGTTTGTGCCTGTGGCAGACTCTGGCGCCACGAAACGCATTGCTGACCTCAACCAGCAGATCACAGGCTACAAGATCCAGATCCGTCTCTTCAAGCAGTTCCTCCAGAAACTTATTGACAGCGGTTCTGTGTCTGACGAGGTCCTCCAGTTCTCTGTGGCACTTGACCAGCAGAAGAGCCCGTCAAAGGTCGAATTGTCTCAGAACTATGATGAGTTGTACCAGTTAAATCAGGACTTGTACCTGCACCTCTCCAACATCGAGAAGCAACTCCACGAGAAGGAGACCAATCTCGCCGCGGTCAAACGAGCCATGGAAGAGTGTAAGACTACCACTGACGATATGCTTGGTATCCTTGTTAACGACACCACAACAGACACAAGGTCTCGGGCAGCATTGAGCAGGTGTCAGGCCCAGCTGGACTTGTCTGTGGACATCAAGCTCCAAGTTCTCAAGATGGAGCTCTCCAAACGGTGTGAATCCAGGAGAGACAGCCTAGCGTCCTCAGTTACTAAAGTAGATGTGGGACACGAAACTAGCCTGCAAGCGATGGTGAACCACCTACTGGCGGTTGTGGAACAGATCCAAGGCGACTATAGTAAGCAGCAGCTACTCAACAACCGCATCTCCCAAGATTTGGCTAGGGAGCTACAGAACACACAACACATTCAGCACAAGTACAACAAGATACGAGGCCAGTGCATCGAAATATCAAACAGTCTACATAACTTAAGGAGTCTACAGACCGAAGTGACTGATCTCAGGAAAAAAAATAAGGACTTACAAGCTTTTCAGGCATCTGTCGATGAGAATTTTGACAAGTACCAGAACATCATCGATCAGCTACAGGCTGAGATTGACAGCTTGAAAAAGGAAGAAGATGATGAAGCTTCAGAGCTCAAGCAAGAGCTTCTTGAGTCTCATAGGGACTTCACAGCTCTACTGGAAGAGTATAATGGGCTCAGTGAAACTTTTGCTAAGTTCAAACAAGCAGCTTCTCAACGAGAGGCGGAGTTACAAAGCAAACTTCTAAACCAGGGGAATGACATAACACGCTATGACAGAGAGAAACTAGAGAAGACAATGCAAGAGCTCAATCTAGCTGTCGAGAAGCAACGTTTGCACAAGGCAGAGAAGATACGATTGACCTATAAAGTTGAGTCTCTCACTAAGGAAAAGCAGGCATTACAGAACACCATTCAGAACTTAACAGATAAATTGAATTCTGGGTCTGCAAATAATTCCAAGAATGATGAGCCATTGGTCAAGAGACTCAATATTCTCGAGTATCAGTTGGGCGAGCTCTTGTCGCTTGATGTGTCCAACTTTCAGAGACTCTTGAAATCCTTCAACAAGATAGCAGACGACGCCTCATTGCAGGAGCCATCAAGAAAGATCGATTCTTTGGTCAAGAAGCTCTCCAAAGATGTAACGCTAGATTCAAAGGAGTTCAAGGGTATCAAAGACTACCACAAGTCTGTGTTCAGCTATTTTGTCAGAGCTGTGGATGTTATAGTGAACGATCATGTCAAATTGCTCCTCCAGGAAAGCGAGGCTACTACACACGCCAATGAGTATGTCAACAAGTTACACAAGAGAATTGACGAATTGAACTCACTCAACGATATGCTGTTTGACACTACTCAAGAAAGTCCCAAGAGCCAATTGAGAATTGAAGAGCTAACAAATAGATGGAAAGCAGAACGAGAGGCAAGAGTATATGAGTCTAAAGAGGCCAACAGGCGGTTAAGAGAGTTGGAACAAGAAAATGCTCTTCTAAGAGAAAGGGTAGAGAGCTAGCTTTACCGCGACATCGACCTACAACTACCACGAACACACGCAAAAATTGATGTTTACTTACCGCGAATGCGCGCTGAAAATTTTTCATCAACAATGTCCTTAGAAGAAGAGATCCGTGTGGACGACATCGACTTCTCCGACTTAGAAGCCCAGTTCGCTGTGCAAGAAGACTTTGGTCTCGACAACTACATTGTCGTTGATGGTGCCCCAATCACTGTCCCCGCCAAAGTTCCAATGTTATCTAAAGTTTTGAAAAAACTCCTTAGCACTTATGGTGAATTAGTGGAAGGTGAAGAAGGTTTCAACATGCCGGTTGAGAACGAGTCAACTAAAGGCTACTTTTTTGCCCAATTCAAAACCACTGAAGCTGCTAAAAAGGCTATCAGACAACTCAATGGTAAGCAACTTGACAAAAACCATCGTTTGCTCGTCAACAGTTTGTCTGACATCGAGAAATATGGTGCAGGTGAGATCCCTGAACAATTTGAAGAACCAGAAGTTGAACCACCAAAGAATGTTGGTTACTTGAAGTCTTGGTTGCAAGACGAACAAGGAAGAGATCAACACTTGTTGCACTTCTCAGAGACTGTTGGGGTCTACTGGAACAAAAAGAAGAACGAACCTAAACCAGTCATCGAACCACGTAAAGGTTTCACTTCCAAGTACGCTAAGTTCTCACCAAAAGGTACATACTTGTTTTCCATTCACCCTCAAGGTATCCAATCTTGGGGTGGTCCAGAGTTTGAAAGTGTGCTGAAATTCATCCATAACCAAGTTCGTTTGGTTGACTTTTCTCCTAACGAGAATTACATGGTGACTTTATCTCCAGTACCTATCGCTTTACCAGAAACCCCTGCTGAAAAAGCCATGTTTCCATTCAAGGAGGAAAGCGTTGGACACAAGTTGGTCATTTGGGACCTCAAGACCGGTGAACCAGCTCGTACATTTGCTCTTCCTCCTCATCTTGAAGGTCAAAAAGAAATGCCATGGCCTTTGGTCAAATGGTCTTATGATGATAAATACTGTGCTCGTCAAGGACCTAACGCTTTGGCTATCTACGAGACACCTTCATTCCAATTATTGAACAAGAAACTTGTTGAGGTCGAGTCTATTGTGGATTTCGAATGGGCACCATCTGGTGTTCATTTGTCTGGACCAAACTTTAACGAACCTCAACACGTCTTATCTTACTGGACGCCAGAATCTACTAATCATACTGCACGTGTGGCCTTGATGCAAGTTCCATCGACCACCATTCTCAGAACCATCAACTTGTTCCAAGTCAGTGACTGTAAGATGCACTGGCATGACGAGAGTAAGTTCTTGTGTGTCAAGGTTGATAGACACACGAAGAGTGGTAAGACTGTTTTCTCCAATTTGGACTTCTTCAAGCTTAATGAAAAAGATATTCCTGTTGAGAAATTAGAATTGAAAGAGGTGGTTATCAACTTCGCTTGGGAACCAAGATCTGAACGTTTCATTACTATTTCACGGTTGGACGATGGTAATCATAACCCATCAATCCCAAAGAACAACATTGGATTCTATGCACCAGAAGTCTCCAATAAAGGAAAGGTCCCAACTTCTAAGTACAAATTATTCAAGGAAGTCAAGGACAAACACTCCAACACCATTGTCTGGGCTCCTAAAGGTCGTTATGCTGTTGTTGCTACTATTTCCAAGACTAGTGGAGAACTCGAATTTTATGATACCTCATTCGAAGAGGACAAGAAGCCAGGTGCTGGTGGAAACAACGTTAAGTTAATGAACACTGAGAAGTTTGGTGGAATGACCAACTTAGCTTGGGACCCATCTGGCCGTTTCTTAGCTGCATGGTCATCATCATGGGTTCACACTATTGAGAACGGTTACAAATTGTATGAGTTCACTGGTAATTTATTGAGGGACGAGTCTGTTGACCAGTTCAAGGAGTTCATATGGAGACCACGTCCTGCTTCTCTTTTGAATGCTGCTGACAGAAAGAAGGTAAGAAAGAACTTGAGAGAATACAGTGCCCAATTCGACGAAGCCGATGCAATGGAGGCTGATACAGCTACTAGAGAAGCTATCTTGTTACGCAGAAGATTATTAGAAGAATGGCGTGCTTACAGGTCCAAGCATGTTGTGCAAAGCAACAAGCACAAGGATGAGCCTGTTGAAATCATCGAAGAAATCAAAGAAGAGATCATCGAAGAGAAAGAAGAAGTCATTGAGTAAATAGATGTAAGACTGGCGACTTTGAGTTACAATGAGTCGTTTTACATCACTCTTATACAGTAATAATACAGTAATAAATATGCTGACAAATGTATATACAAGCTAAGTAGATTTTGTTTTCAACTGAATCCCGTGCCACTTAGAGATCTCGTCCTTCAATGCTTCGTTAACCAAGCGGTGTTGTTTGATCATCGGAATTCCCTTGAACTTTTCACTTTCAACGAGAATAGCGAACATCGATCCGCAGCCTCCAGAGACGTCTCTGACTTCTAAATTCGACGGCTCAAACGCCTTTGTAAGCATCCCGTAGATCTTCTTCTCGTATTCGTCCATCGCCGTCTCGGAATAGGCCCGTATTCCACGTAGTAAGGGGCGTAACTGCATTTTGCCTCGGAGGAACATTTGCTAAATTTGAGTTTTTCGTGATGCCCTATGCAGTAGAGAATTTTCTGTTCGTTTTTTGCGCCTCTTGCGCAGCACCAGAGTTTTATGATATCCGACCGTCGATCACAAGAATGCAAATCTGCAGCATGATTCTGTTTAGACGGTTCTCTTTGGTGTTCAGCCAAAGTTCACAATCACTAATGGATTAGGCAATATGGGGGTTTATGTAGATTTTCGAATCCGTCGGTGACACACATCATTCTTCTCACTTCTCCATTGCGCAATCCATCCTTTAGTTCAATGATGTTGAAGAGCTTTGTTCAATTTCTTGTGCAGAGTTTTTTCTTGTTAGTGATTTGTGGAGTCGAGAAATTGTCTACGTGTTTACCTTTCTCCTTATCGCTTGTCATATGTCCCGGTCAACACCGCTTAATTTCTTCAAGGCAGCTGTTATTTGAAAACATGCTTTTCGTTTAACTTATCAGTATTTTTTGTAAACTACATGAATTCTGTCAAAAGTACATATCTGTGCGTTCACATCAAGAATTTTGGACATCTTCAATTACAAAATCGGGGTAGAAAAGGCTCCCAGTTGGCTCCTTTATATTCCTAAGTGCCACCTCTGTTTAGTCTGCAACACTGGATTAGCAAAACTCAGCCTAGGCTTGAATTTTGAACTTCACGTAGAAAGATTTCCTATGTTGTGAATCAAAAGATTCGAGCTGTCCAAGACCTGCAATTTGTCATACTAGTGCTATAAGGAGGGATGATGTCCTTACGGGCTTTGTATTCATGGCTTCTCTAACCAAAAACCTGCTTAAAATAATTGATCGATGGCAAATCAGTACTTGCAACAACGAAACCCCTGAAACAAAGCGATGACCAACAAGTAGAGGAATCTGGGTATGTCTTGATTCTTTGAGATATCCTAATTGCCGCCTTAGCACGAATCACAAACCAACCACAAGATCGGTGTCTCAAAAAAAGAGCCACTCAATCGCCTTGAACTTGAAAATGAGTGACACCGGTGGTACTCATTCGATGGGGTTGAGCCTGGTCTTACTGGCTCTTACACAGATTGGAGCATTGGGGAGTAATGCTCGAAGTTGAATTTCTAACAAAATGATTGGCTATCATTTTCCTGTAATGGGACAGGAGATTGTGGACAATTGAGTCGTCCCTCAAACCATCAGTCAGCTATTTCTCCCCATCACCTATCGCAGATGAAGACATGTGTATCAATTTTTATTATCTTTCTTTTGCTTTTCTTGACCAGTAGTGAATATAGCTTCCAGTAATGCTCCCGTGATCTCATACTTTCAGTTCACAGATCATGTGATTTGTGGTGGACTGACCAACTCATTGACGACCAACAACGGGAAATCTCTTTGCATAAAGAAAAGATGAAGCAGCATGTGCAGATCTCGATCTCAAAAAAATTATTTGTGGGTGATTGATTGAAGTGCTACAAGAGCCGTTTTGATTAATAAGCCATCTTTGTCGATGCTGTGAAGTAAAATAGTAGTAAATGCAATGGTTAGATACTGGTGTAACAATCAGAATTTACCCAAAATGTTTTGGGATGGTAAAATGAATATTTCATCTTGCGGTTATGTTCACCACTGAAGAGAATAAAATTTCAGTGCACACATAGAGCTCATGCATTCTGCATGCGAGTTGACAAAACAGGAAGCCTTATACTGATCAAATTGTGAGATAAACCAGCCATGATGTAGGTATTGAGCGTTTATATCATTTCGTATCTTACACTTCATCTTTTCACTCTATTGTTTAAGTAAATGACTCTATACGAGATATCCAGGAGAATCATTGAGCACCAGCCAATTTTTCCGTTACCTTACGAAGAACATTCAAGATAGGTGGGTGGGGGAACACATTCTGTAGTTAATGTCGAGCCTTACCATCAAGTCATTGACCATTCGACTGTGGTCTCTTTCACCCCATAGCCCTAGACGCATGCTTCAATTATATCCCTGCACATTACCAACATTATACTTGCATGGCTAATGCATTGAATATGCTGTTAATTTCGTAATATCAGTGGTACCAAATCATTACATTGATTAATTGAGTGTCTGAGTCTAAAGGAATAGTTTGAATTTGAGCCCATTGACATCAGATCTTTCGTTTTGGAGACTCTCGGCCTGAAAAACTCCGTTGATAGCACCGTGCCGTCTCTTGGTGAAAAGTCAATTGAAATTTAAAGCTAAACAGCACGGGAGGAGATCTGAAAAAAGTCAACACTGACAAAATGATCGAGCCTAGCCAACATCAACTCCCTTGGATTCACAGTATTCAACAAACAGCTCTGTTTGGAGCCAGTCATCAACTTCAAGGCTACTGAATAATGGGTTGGTGCTTTTGAGTTTGTCCACTAATGTTTGGAGCTTCACAATCAGTCTCTTCAATAGAGCAGCATCATCAACTGAATCACCGATTGTCAATTCTGGGTCTGGATGGAACAGTATAGTCATGAGATCATGACTTTTGTCGAAATTAAACACCTCTTCTAAGTCGTCTACTCCAAGTTCATATACTAACAATTTGGCAACTGATGGGGGAATGTTTAGGATACTCTTAAAATTATTCTCTCTCTTCTCTTTGCTGGTCAAGGAAATTGATGTCGAATCATAATCGTCACTTTCAAAACTGAGTGAGCGAAGCCTGGTCAAATGTGACAAGTCTCCGGTAATTTCATAGTCACCCACAAGCAATATCTGAAGCTCTTCCATTGATTTAGGAAGATAATCAAGATCCAATGTTGAACTAACAACAGTCAATTTCAAGTCTTTGAGGGTTTGAGCTTTGAGTAAAAGTGAACGCAAGCCTTCTACTTCTTTGGCACGGCCCAAATAAAGCCATTTAAGAGACTCAAATTGATACAGCCCTGAGAACTTCGATTCATGGCCCAATCTCGGTGTCAAATCCATATCCTCAATGGTGGGAGGAAGTCTTGACCAAAAGTTTGTGTCTGAGATCTCTGGCACTAGATGACCGATCATGGAGAACTCCTTCAAGTTCAGGGGGAATTTAAAGTCGGTGCTTATGTGTGCAATCGGATTATTACAGAGCACCAATCCTTGTAAAGAGTTCGGGAGCTTCAACGCTTTAGATGATATCTCAGTTAGAGAATTGGACATCAAGTCGAGATACTCAAGCTTATCACAATGGCTGAGGTCCACCTCCTTAAGCTGGTTTTCCCTTAAGTTGACTCTCTTCAAAGAGGATGGTAGCTTCATGAAGTCAATTGATGTACACTCACCTAAATTATTGCCATCAAGGCTGAGATTAGTCAAAGTGGCACATGGAGTGAATCCTATCAAATCAGTTGTCTTCAAGCCGCAATAATCACATGTTAAACTCGTTAGATGTAGCTGCTGAGAGATTTCCTCGGTATCGACTATTTGTACACCCGTAAATTCCAACTTCTCTAAAGAAGTTGGCAATCCCAATCTCTTAATGTTGATTGCACCTGATTTGCTATATATCGTGAGTGACTTCAAGGGTCCCAATATATTGTAAGACACTCTTATCATGTCTTTCAGGTGTGATATTGTTAAAGCAGACTCGCTCGATTGAATTGGGATTGTGTATCGTAGGTTACCTTCAGTAATCTGCAATTTTGACACAAACTGTAGTTTTTCATTAACAAAATTTTCAACATTAAAGAACTCATCTTCTATGGACATCCGGGAATTGAATTTGAGATGCTGAAGATGCTTTGGAATCTGAATCTCTGACCAATTCTGAAATTCATCTTCCATATATGGGTATAGGACTAGAAGTGACAAAAGCTCAGGAAGCTGGCTGATTCCATTTAAGTTGCAGAGAGCAAAACAATCTTCTAGCATCAAGTGTTGGATACTAAGAGGTAGCTCGAGGTCTTCTGTGCTTTTAATTAGCCAATCGTGAAGCACAAAACATTTCAATCCAATTTGATTCGATAGATCTAACGAACTTCCTTCTATGTCATCACTTTGCTTCACATATCGGTGTATCTCGAGATGTTCAACAGATAATGGAAGATCGATACTCACATGGTTGCATGTCATCACTAAGCAATTGTGTAGTTTCACATGTTTGAGTTTAGGTGGTAATAGCGGCAAAACTTCAGGTTTGATATCCGTGGACAGGAGGCAGAGATACTCCAAGTTGGGCAAGCCAGACAAAGCATGCAAATCGGGATCAAGGACTGCTTGGTGCAAAGACAAAGCCGTAAGTGACTCAAACAGGCCCTTGAATTTTTCAAGACTTACAGTTCCATCGAAGCATGCTATACTCAATCCGACCACTTTTGCTGTGAGAGTCTGGAGCTCGTTCACTTCATTTGTGCCGGACTCTGTTATCAACTTCAACCAAACCAGGTCGAATAGCAGTAGTATTCGAGGTTCGAGGTTTTTGTAAGTACGAAGCTCCAAATCAAGTACTCTAGGGTGATTCAAAGACAATTCATGGTAGTTCTCTTCGCAAAAGTCAATGAAATCCTGTAAATATGTGAATTCCAAAGTCCTAAAATTTTCTAAGCATCTGAAATTCTTCCTTGTAGGATGTTCAAATCCATTGCAGAAGTTTGAAGGTTCATGCCTCTTCGGCGCAGCATGAAAGTATTGGCTATCTTCGACTTTGATTGTATCATAATAGCGCTTGAAGCATTCTCCACCGATACCAGTAGCTTCAAAAAGGGCCGGTAAACACTGCTTGGGCAAGTAGTTGATGATCTTGGTCTTCAATTCACTGGGGAGCGGAATCATTGTACAAAATGGGGTGAACAAAATCGGTTGAGAGACGCGGCCGCTCCGCAACACAGCCGTATAAAAGTCAGGTGTCTCTGTAGTTCCTCAGTTGGTACAACTGGTCTCTATAGTGACTCTGCTTGACCCCTAATGATCAATGAGCACTCTGCGAAATCACACCAGAACTGTGGGAAATGACATCTTTCGATTTTAGACTTTTCGACCACCACCGCCTCGACTCTGACTTCTGTTTCGAACCTTAGCTAATGCCGTGTGGTGTTCATCCTCTTCAGTGCAATCACCACCAAGGACTATCTTAATAGCTTGGACCTGAATTCAATTGCCACGATGTCTAAACTTGATAAACTTTTGCATTCAAAAGAGTGCCACTAACAGCACGTTGACAACATCAAACATTTCTGACGTTGTAAGCAGTACGGTGTTCATTTCTTCACTAACTAGCAGTGGAAGCACTTCACTCATGTTATAGTCTTATTGACGTCATGTCAAACTCTAAATTTTCACTTCTCAAAAAATCTTATCACACGAAATGATCTTGGGACTTGTGAGCTTAAAAGTGGTGTTACTAGCGCTACTCTTGTGTGCCGCGAACGGACATGATATCGTGCTTGATAAAAGAAGAGGAGGTTTCAGTGGCGGTCGTGGCAGTGGAGGGAGAACTGGCGGATCTAGTGGATCTAGTGGTCTGAATGGTGGAAGCGGACTGAACAACGCCGGTAATGCTGGAGGAAGTGGGGGTAATGCAGGGGGCGGTATGAACAATGCTGGTAATGCTGGAGGTCGTGGTGGTAGTGGCGGTATGGCTGGTCCCCCAAGAGGTGCGCCCGTCCCTGGTTTCCCAGGTGCTCTTGCTGGAGGTTTGATTGGTGGAGCTGCTGGGTATCTTGTATTTGCACATCTTTACCCAAGAACCACTACAATTACTTCCGGAAGTGTAACTGAGACATCAACTTATGAGTCAACATCCCTGTACACCTCATACAGCGATTCCTCAACCACACTTGCCAGTGAAACAAGCTCGAGTGAAGCTGAGTCTTCTACAAGCTTGTCAAGCGTATCAAGCTCATCAAGCTCATCAAGCTCTACCTCATCTTCAACTTCCTCTGACGAAGCTTTCTACTCAAACCCCAGCTTACTTTGGCTTGTCGTATTAGCTAACTTGGTCTAGACAAAAGCATACTCCCGAAATTTGCAACCCAAAAGTAAGAAGTAAGGGGTATAGAGGAACAATTTTCCTGATCAGCAAAGTTGTAGTTTGCAAACTTCAGGCTGCAAGCTGAGGCAATCAAATCGCGTACTAACACCAGAAGTGATAAAATATGGCATGACGATGTCTCAACTAAAAGTAACAGATTTATTACATAAAAGAATCATAAATTATTATACAGAAATTTAAAGTCCAAACGAACGGCCATCAATGATGGACGAAGGCAGAAGTGCTAAAAAAAGTGTCATAAAAGGAAAACGAAAGGTATCAAAACGAAAGGTATCAATCAAAGAAAAATGTGGAAGAACGTTAAGAAAGCCAATAAGAAGGAAACTGGGGAAACAATGTAGGCTCCTCCTTCAACTGCTGTTGGGGCAATTGGTGATGATGTAGAAACAGATGCAATAGTGGATGGGTGCTCAGGTGTAGCTTGTGGGGTTTCAGGCTTTCCAGTAACAGTAGTTGGAACAACTACTTGCTCAGTACTGACAGTCTCGTGACAAACTTCGCCTTGGCAAACAGTGATTGTCACGATGCTGTGCTCAACTTTAGTGCTTGGCAAAGGTTGCAAAGTCTTGTAAGTGGTAGTAGCATCAGAATAGGTAATGAGTTTGCCTGTAACAACTTTCTCGGTGCAGACGTCATTTTCACAGATGGTTTTTGTGATTGTAGTCTTGGCCCCGTGATCCGTCTCTGGCAATGGACAATAAGTAACATAGGTTGTTGTAGCGTCTGAGTATGTACTCAAGCCAGTAGTAATTGGTTTAGCAGTACACTTGTTGTCCTTGCATGAAGTGATTGTAATAACAGTTGTAGATGGTCCATCACCGTCAGTAACAGTGACAGGCTTACCATCCTTATCAGTTGTGACCACAATTTCACATGATGTGGTAGAAACTGAACCATCTGAGTTGGTAGTAGTGTAAGTGGTAGTGTAGTCAGTGCAAACTGGACAGTCTCCGATGATGTCGGTAGTGGTGATAACGTTACCTTCAGAGTCGGTAGTGATGATAACTTCACCAGTACGAGTCTCAACTGAACCATCTGGGTTGGTGGTAGTGTAAGTGGTAGTGTAGTCAGTGCAAACTGGACAGTCTCCGATGATGTCAGTAGTGGTGATCACATTACCTTCAGAGTCGGTAGTGATGATAACTTCACCAGTACGGGTCTCAACTGAACCATCTGGGTTGGTAGTAGTGTAAGTGGTAGTGTAGTCAGTGCAAACTGGACAGTCTCCGATGATGTCGGTAGTGGTGATCACATTACCTTCAGAGTCGGTAGTGATGATAACTTCACCAGTACGGGTCTCAACTGAACCATCTGGGTTGGTAGTAGTGTAAGTGGTAGTGTAGTCAGTGCAAACTGGACAGTCTCCGATGATGTCGGTAGTGGTGATCACATTACCTTCAGAGTCGGTAGTGATGATAACTTCACCAGTACGGGTCTCAACTGAACCATCTGGGTTGGTGGTAGTGTAAGTGGTAGTGTAGTCAGTGCAAACTGGACAGTCTCCGATGATGTCGGTAGTGGTGATAACGTTACCTTCAGAGTCGGTAGTGATGATAACTTCACCAGTACGGGTCTCAACTGAACCATCTGGGTTGGTGGTAGTGTAAGTGGTAGTGTAGTCAGTGCAAACTGGACAGTCACCTGGGATACCAGTCTCGGTGGTCAAGTTACCTTCAGAGTCAGTAGTAACAATGACTTCTTCAGTACGAGTCTCAACTGAACCATCAGCGTTAGTAGTAGTGTAAGTGGTAGTGTAGTCAGTACATTCTGGACAGTCACCTGGAATACCAGTCTCGGTGGTCAAGTTACCTTCAGAGTCAGTAGTAACAATGACTTCTTCAGTACGAGTCTCAACTGAACCGTCTGCATTGGTAGTAGTGTAGGTGGTAGTGTAGTCAGTACATTCTGGACAGTCACCTGGAATACCAGTCTCGGTGGTCAAGTTACCTTCAGAGTCAGTAGTAACAATGACTTCTTCAGTACGAGTCTCAACTGAACCGTCTGCATTGGTAGTAGTGTAGGTGGTAGTGTAGTCAGTGCATTCTGGACAACCACCTGGAATACCAGTCTCAGTGGTCAAGTTACCTTCAGAGTCAGTAGTAACAATGATCTCTTCAGTACGAGGCTCAAGTGAACCATCTGGGTTGGTAATAGTGTAAGTGGTAGTGTAGTCAGTACATTCTGGACAATCACCTGGAATACCAGTCTCAGTGGTCAAGTTACCTTCAGAGTCAGTAGTAACAATGACTTCTTCGGTACGAGTCTCAACTGAACCGTCTGCATTGGTAGTAGTGTAGGTGGTAGTGTAGTCAGTACATTCTGGACAGTCACCTGGGATACCAGTCTCGGTGGTCAAGTTACCTTCAGAGTCAGTAGTAACAATGACTTCTTCAGTACGAGTCTCAACTGAACCATCAGCGTTAGTAGTAGTGTAAGTGGTAGTGTAGTCAGTACATTCTGGACAATCACCTGGGATACCAGTCTCAGTGGTCAAGTTACCTTCAGAGTCAGTAGTAACAATGACTTCTTCAGTACGAGTCTCAACTGAACCATCAGCGTTAGTAGTAGTGTAGGTGGTAGTGTAGTCAGTACATTCTGGACAGTCACCTGGGATACCAGTCTCGGTGGTCAAGTTACCTTCAGAGTCAGTAGTAACAATGACTTCTTCAGTACGAGTCTCAACTGAACCATCAGCGTTAGTAGTAGTGTAAGTGGTAGTGTAGTCAGTACATTCTGGACAGTCACCTGGAATACCAGTCTCGGTGGTCAAGTTACCTTCAGAGTCAGTAGTAACAATGACTTCTTCAGTACGAGTCTCAACTGAACCGTCTGCATTGGTAGTAGTGTAAGTGGTAGTGTAGTCAGTACATTCTGGACAATCACCTGGAATACCAGTCTCAGTGGTCAAGTTACCTTCAGAGTCAGTAGTAACAATGACTTCTTCAGTACGAGTCTCAACTGAACCATCAGCGTTAGTAGTAGTGTAAGTGGTAGTGTAGTCAGTGCATTCTGGACAGTCACCTGGGATACCAGTCTCGGTGGTCAAGTTACCTTCAGAGTCAGTAGTAACAATGACTTCTTCAGTACGAGTCTCAACTGAACCATCAGCGTTAGTAGTAGTGTAAGTGGTAGTGTAGTCAGTACATTCTGGACAGTCACCTGGGATACCAGTCTCGGTGGTCAAGTTACCTTCAGAGTCAGTAGTAACAATGACTTCTTCAGTACGAGTCTCAACTGAACCATCAGCGTTAGTAGTAGTGTAAGTGGTAGTGTAGTCAGTACATTCTGGACAGTCACCTGGGATACCAGTCTCGGTGGTCAAGTTACCTTCAGAGTCAGTAGTAACAATGACTTCTTCAGTACGAGTCTCAACTGAACCATCAGCGTTAGTAGTAGTGTAAGTGGTAGTGTAGTCAGTGCATTCTGGACAGTCACCTGGAATACCAGTCTCGGTGGTCAAGTTACCTTCAGAGTCAGTAGTAACAATGATCTCTTCAGTACGAGTCTCAACTGAACCATCAGCGTTAGTAGTAGTGTAAGTGGTAGTGTAGTCAGTACATTCTGGACACACAGTGTCAGTAGCACTAGATCCATCAGTAGCACTAGATCCATCGGTAGCACTAGATCCATCAGTAGCACTAGATCCATCGGTAGCACTAGATCCATCAGTAGCACTAGATCCATCAGTAGCACTAGATCCATCGGTAGCACTAGATCCATCGGTAGCACTAGATCCATCGGTAGCACTAGATCCATCGGTAGCACTAGATCCATCAGTAGCACTAGATCCATCAGTAGCACTAGATCCATCAGTAGCACTAGATCCATCAGTAGCACTAGATCCATCGGTAGCACTAGATCCATCGGTAGCACTAGATCCATCGGTAGCACTAGATCCATCGGTAGCACTAGATCCATCGGTAGCACTAGATCCATCGGTAGCACTAGATCCATCGGTAGCACTAGATCCATCGGTAGCACTAGATCCATCGGTAGCACTAGATCCATCGGTAGCACTAGATCCATCGGTAGCGCTAGATTCATCGGTGGAAGATGATTCCTCACTGGAAGATGATTCTTCAGATGACACAATATCAGTTACACCTGGAGCCTCAGGAAATGGTTCACAGACTAAACATTGAGAAGGTCTTGAAGTGTCAGGAACTGGACCATTGAATGTAATCGTGTTTGTGCCATCACCAACAATATTCGCAATGTCGTAACCAAGACCAATATTGAAAGTAGTAATTCTGATTCCCAAGACACCACCAGTTCTGACAGTTAAAACACCATTAAGGTATTCGAAACTTTGAACAGTGCTTGGGAATCTGAGTTTGTTACCGCCACCCAAACCGGTAACTGTGAAAACGGCATTATCATTACCAGCTAAAGTGGTCGCTCTGAGAATAGAAGTTGGTGCACTCATGTGGAAAAGTTGTTCTTGGTCAACTCCTCTGTTTGGAGAGAATTCCATAACCGAGTTAGCCCCAACATCAATACAACCAGCTCCTTGGATTGACGTACTTTGATCCCAACTAGCGTTAATAATACAAATTGTACCATCATTAGTAATGGAACCTCCACCACCAATTGCTCCGTTACCTAAAGTGACTGAGAATTCAGCATTCTCATCATAAGATAAGACAATCAAACCTTCATTGGTCCAATCTGGAGCAGTGATAGACATAACAGGTGCTAAGATAAATCTTGAACCATCAGCACCAAGTAAAAGTTGACCAGTGTTAATGAATCTTTGAGCATCGAAATCATAATTTGATCTGGTAACTGTGTCTGGTGCGTACACTGAGAAGAGGCCTCTGTTATCAATGGTATTATCACCATTACCTAAAAGACCAGGGCGTCTAATTTGAACCGATGGGCCAGAGAAGCCACTTCTTGTAGTGATATAGAATTCACCATTGTTGAGGAAGTCTCCAACAATATCAACATTTGGGGCGTCGATAACGGAATATTGAACTCCAGAAGTGACTTCAAGGTCATCAAGTCTTCCAAGATTACCACGAGCAACTCTACTACTATCGATAACTACTGCTTGCGCAATAGCTAACAAGGTAGCAAAAATGGAGGTGCTTGTGAACTTCATCTCCAATAAGTTCCTATGACAAATTTGTTGGATTCGTTCTTTGTTTTATACTACACTAAAGAACTAGCTATATTGATAAAGCTGAGTTTCCTAAATGGATGTATTTTTACGATAGTATAACATAGTTGTTATGGTCTATTTTTGGTTTACTAATCTAACCATCAATGTGTGAATTCGGGTACAAACGTCCCGTTCATATTTTACTGCAAAGATTTTGAGTATCGTTTGTTTTTTTGAAAAAACTTTTTGTCATATACGGTAAGCTCCAATCCACTTTCAGAATGTTGCGGAAATGAGGGTGAAATTCGTATATTGCCCATGTTTCTTGTGGGTTTAGTCATAGGTTTTGCATGAGATTTACCAAGGGTTCGATTTGAGAGCCCGTTGAACGTCTCTTACTAGACTACAATATCGAACAATACATGATCAAAATTATTTCGGCTATGAAATTGAAGCACTTGGCTACAGTTCAGTTCAGATAATTGTCAACACACTCATGCACAAGTTGAATCACTCTTTGCCCCAGGTGAAGTCTCCAGCTCGCACATGCCATTATAGGGAAATAAGGTTATGAGTGTTGGTTTGAGATGCTTCTTTAACTGGGCACCAGCGCTCATTATTATCGTCTCCCATTTACATGCTTATTTTTAGATGTATAGCTATCATAAGATTACTAACACATTGAGAGTTGCTCATACTAAGCGAGATGAAAATCCTCTTAACGAATGATCTTCATATCCCTTCTTAAACGCTTCCAATTAACTGCGGGTCGTGGGCAAAAAGACTCATAATCTCACACCGGGCTGGAAAGTTCCCATGCCGGCTTTCCGTCTATTGAGGCGAAGGTCTGAATTTTTCCAAATGAGTGATGAAAAATAATTGTTTATTTCCCGAAATGTCAGTCCTAAGCTCAGAAATAACATGCATTAACTTTTATTTTGCTGATAGATTATTTTGGTTTGGCATTGCTAGTGTTCGTAGTACATGAAGTAATCCATGAAATCTAAGAGTTTCGAAAGTACTTTTGCCAACAGAAATGGTAAAACATCATTGTTTATGCATGTTGCCCGTACTGGGGAAGTTGAGTCACCCGCCTCAGCATTAGATATTCACCCTTGGCCTTCGTATATTCAATCTCTCAACTACACGTTCGCTTCTCAAACTACAGTAATTGAAGAGTACAAGATGAAGGGTAGTTAGAGACAAATGCGTGAACAATTTCGATCATATATTGTTGGCCCAGGTAGTATTTCATGCTTGAATTTGTGATTGGTCAAATTACAATATCTTTCTCGTATTGTTAGACTCATTTCACTCTGACAAGCAAATGGGAAAGTACATAGATGCAGCAAAACACCACCCGCTAACACTTGCACAACCTCAAAAACAGCAAAAAAACAATTAAATTTTCTCAACTACCCAATTTTTTTTTTAATATTTCGGTAGATTCATGTTCGTAATGTCTGGTGGGAACTTTTAAGTCTGCTTTCTTTATTCGAGATTATTTCATTACCTGGCAACATTTCAATTTGTATAATTGGAGACTCTATAGTTTCAAGATTATCGAAGTTTGGTTTGTATACGACAAGGACTCAGAACCAAGTAGTTGGTCCATTCCAGTATTAGAAGTTAACAACCCCGTCTGATCGAACCTTAACTTTTGAGTTGCTAACCGGCCAACCTAAAACCCTTTTAGTAAATCTTTACTTTTTCGATAATAGCAACGATTGGAACTCGCGTCTTCAAATGTGTAAATCTCCATGGAATAATGAGGTCACTGAACAAACATAAGATTATGCATGGCGGCTGGTAAATTGGCGATTCGCTACTGTGAACGAGATTGAAGGCTAACACATCTGAGCTTTGTTGATTGCTATGAACTATTAGCTCTAAATTATGTGAGCTGTAGTTTTTTGTTTTAGGGCAATTGGTTTGTATTTATTCAAAAATATTCTATTGAGATTGTTTCGGAATTAACAGTGCAAACCTCCACCGTCAGCCAATGATTTACTGTTTTCGATTTCTTAACTTTTCAACGTCACAAATCACATCAAGGATCGGCGGTGATTCACTGGTGAGAGCTGTAAGCCACAAGAAAATACCCCTATTGCGGTTACTCGAATTGACTTCTCGGAAATCTAGGTCAAGTCTGCGGTTTGCTGTGCAAACTTGAACTCAAGCACGTGTAAAATGGATAACCACCATTTCAGTACAATCTCGAAATTGAAACTGATTGAATTGACTCTAATTATTTTTTCGTGATTTTTCTCCAAATACTAATTCATTGGCACTTTTCTAAAGACCATCTCCACATTAAGGTATTCTTGTACGACTTGTCGTCATCGAAGTGAGATATGAGCTGTCAGTAAAGCCCAACGATCTTGCAAGAAGTTTGTGGAGAATCATGGGTCGTCAATTCCATGCAGCGACCATGAAGAATGTGCAATTGGCATATCTTCCTTCGAAACTTTTTTCAGAGTAATTCAGTTCAAGGAAGCTCTTTGAATAGCCCATTAAATCCCGTCGTGATGCTTGTCAACGCCATTTTGATGTGAAGATTGGTTAGAAACTCAACGTCTCAAAGATCTTTACATCTGGTGACCTCTCTCTTTAACCATTGTGGTTCAGCGAGGCAATGGTGATCGATCTTTTTTCAGAGAACTCAAGCATCCCTTCCGAGAAACTATTGTTTATTCTCTTTGGCGAACAATCGAACAACGGTGGTTTTCTCGGACACAAGCGATGTAAACTCCACCTATAACAACAGTGGAAGTTCCAGTGGTTGACTTGTTCCTCACTGGAGGGCAAAGTTGCACACCCGCATGTCTTCTTCTCTTGGGATTCACAAAGAGTGTTAAATCTGACGTAATGCACTGACCTTCAGTCCAGTGAAGTAAATATTGAAACAATGGGTGCTTATGAGACCTATCAAATTATTTGAGGAATGACGCCTTTGTGGGTCGAAATCAAATAGTTTGCTCTGATCTTATTGCGGTTCATCGATCGTGAGAATCTCGATGGATGTGAAAAAACTGAACTCAACAGAAACAAGATAGATCATTCTGTTGAAAAGCGTCAATATTGCAGAATTCATTGTCTGGAAAACTGTTTTCTGAACGAAAGACTGTTCAAGCATAGATGAGTACTGTGTACCAGATTGTCAACTGAATCACAATAATGAAGAAAACATCATACAAAGAAGAAACCCCAAAACCGATGAGTTGGATTCTCAAGAGCATCACGATATCTTCTTGCAGTCAACTGAAACTCCATTGCATGCTTTTCAGAGCCAAAAGATCGTTAAAAAATAAAACTGGTATGACGATTTTCTGGTAACTAGCTGGTACGTAGTGTCTCAGAATCATATTTTTTCACCAATCCCAAGCTGCAAAGTTAGGAGTTTTCTCGTTTGATAATAGCGGCCTCTGTTGTACATAAACTCGGATCATACAGTATCAGCCTCTTTGGGAATGCATTAGGTTCAATAAAACTTGTTAAAAACATCAACCACTGAGATTGATGGTAACTTGAGCTACCAAGGGTAACAAAACCTCATCTTCTTCGTATCTTGATCTGGGCTCCCATCTAATTGTTTGTGTTTTTACATGGTTTGCATTCGAGTAGATCCTATCTTACATAGGAAGAAACCGATACTGCTTGTCACTCTCTTGGCTTGAATGGGTCAGCTTTTTGGACCCATACAACAGCTGTACTGTGTTGACGAGCGAAGGTGCAAAGGCTCGACATACTGGTCTGCTGGTATCATCGACTTGCCTTCCAGTGTACAGTTGTGGTGGGTTTGTTTGTCTTGGCGGTCTGATCAGGCAACATTCGATCACCTTTAACTCTTAAAAGAAAAAAAAACATCTGCAACCTATGATTCAATGTGCAGTTTTTTGATGAACCATTTCTTTCGTGCATAATAAATCGGTCTTTAAGATGTAGAATCTAATTATAGTCCAGTCGTCTAGCCAAACAAAGCACAACTCATGCCTAAATAATTTTTAAGACACTAAAAAATTTCACTTGCAGTTGTTCTCTACTGAACAAGAAAATAAAACTACTGATACAAAAAGCTTTTCTTCGTATATTCTCATCATGAGATCAATGACGGTACAGCAGGTTGAAGAGATGGTGGTTCCGTGTGATCTGGTTGTACTCACAATTATTACTGCTTTGGGCACAGAATGCTGTATGGTCTGGTTATGTAAGTATTTGACATTTCTCACGAAACCTACCAATCTTTTCCCACTCTTTGTTTTGTGTAACATATGTATTGCCAGGACGCTCAGTGGTTCGTTCAGCCCAATTGTCGTTTCCAGTCCCAGGTAGTAAGTTGACTCTGGATTTGGTAGTGTCTGAACACTATTACTAGTGTCGCGGTACTTGCAGCACCAATTCAATGAAAGACGTGCGCATTGTTGTTTGTGGAGACGACACCGTGGGAAAGTCAACACTCATTGCGTCGCTTGTTAAAGGAGAGTATGTGCCACATCTTCAAAACGTGCTTGCACCAATCACCATTTCGCAAGAAGATTACAGTGACAGCTTGATTGACTTAAATCCTGATGGTGCTACCGGCGCTGAGAGACGTATCTCACGCTACCTTCCTCATACGACTACCATAAATGACACATCTGCATCAGATACCACAAAGCTTGTGCGAGAGTTGAAGCGAGCTGATGTGATTTGCTTGGTGTACAGCGATCACTACACTTACGAGAGAATTTCTTTGCATTGGATGCCGTACTTCAGGTCTCTTGGAGTAAATTTGCCAATAGTAGTGGCAGCAAATAAAGCTGACTTGATCGAGACTTCAGATGTAGCCACTTCGGACTCTGAAGAGTTCATCCCACTTATTGGAGAGTTCAAAGAGATTGAAGCTTGCGTTCGAGTGAGCGCCAAACTAGGATCCAATGTCGTAGAGACTTTCTACATGTGTCAGCGAGCCGTTACCCATCCGATTTCACCTCTTTTCGACTCCAAAGAGGGCAATTTGAAGCCAGCAGCTGTGAGTGCTTTGAAAAGAGTGTTTTTCCTATGTGACCAAGATCAAGACGGTTACTTGAACTTCAACGAGTGGTCTGCATTACAGCTGCGTGTTTTCGACAGAAGATCCACGCCAGAACAATATCAATCAGTTCTTCACATGATAAGCAAAACGTTGATGGAGGATAATCCACAAGAAGGAATCCTGGAAGATGGGTTCATTCTCCTCAACAAGGCATACGCTCAGAAAGGTCGTCACGAGACTGTTTGGGGAATCTTGCGTACTTTCAATTACACAGACTCCCTCTCTCTCAACGACAAATTTTTATTCCCTCGTTTTGATGTCAACCCTGCATCCAGTGTGGAACTTCTGCCTACCGGCTACCGGTTCTTTGTGGATTTATTCGTCAAGTTTGACAAGGACAATGATGGGGGGCTAAACGATGAAGAGTTGGCGCAATTATTCTATCCGACGCCAGGAATTCCGAAACTTTGGGTGGAGGGACTGTTCCCCAATACTGTGGTTACGAATGAACTGGGCTATGTTACTTTGCAGGGCTGGCTTGCGCAATGGAATTTAACAACATTTCTTGATTATAAGACAACGCTACGGTACTTGGCGTATCTCGGCTTTGACCATAGCACTAAGGCGTTGACTGTTACCAAAGCTCGTAAAACACGGCAGAGAAATGGAAAATTTTACCGAGCCCCGGTCTACGATCGGAATGTGTTCAACTGTTACGTTCTTGGTGCACCAAAATCAGGAAAAACATCATTGCTCGAGTCGTTCTTGAGGGGTACGTACAGTGAAATGTACTCTCCCACACTTGCGCCCCGGATATGTGCGAAGGATATTGAGCTTCGTGGAGGAAAGCAGTGTTATTTAATTCTTGAGGAGTTAGGAGAGTTGGAGCCAGCTATACTTCTGAACCCGCTGCATCTCAGTCAATGTGACGTTATATGCTATACCTACGACTCATCTGACCCTAACTCGTTCCAGTATCTCATGGATTTGAGACAAAAATACGGCAAATATCTTGATGAAATTCCGTGCATATTTGTGGCTCTTAAAGCTGACCTCGACAAGCAGCAGCAAAGGAGTGATGTCCAGCCCGAGAACTTCACGAGAGATTTGTACCTTGATCTGCCTCTTCATATTTGTGCTGGTTGGACTGCGAGTTTGAACGAGCTATTCATTCAGCTAGTTGATGCAGCGACGACGCCCCGAATTGCTACACCAGGACTTGAACATGAGTCCCAAGAGCTCAGTGACAATCTCAAGCACATTATGATTGCAGGTGGTACAGTCACAATTATGACACTAGTTTCAATTTGGATCTGGGGCAATCACGTGAGATCTACATAAGCGATGAAAAATCAAACTCATCGCAAACTTTTTTATGAGTGAGTTCAAGCCCGTTACTGTGGATAAATCCATTCCTAATACGTTCGATTTAGGTAATTTAGCTACATTCGATCCTAATCCACTCGATAATGACAAATTGAAAGATGACAAGCAGAGGGAAAAATATTTAAGTGAAGTTACGAGAGATAATGTTCAACTCTTGATTAATCAAATATTATCATTGCCAGTGAAGACGACAACAGATACACATGGTTCATCTACAGGACAAGACAGTACCATGACATTGGTTCAACTTCCTGATCCCACGACGCTCCTCCCAAGAGAGAAATCCATTCCTAAGGACAAACCATTGACAAGATGGCAACAATTTGCCCTTAAGAAGGGTATCAAACCAAAAGCCAGAGATGGTAAGATGGTCTACGATGAGGATAAAGGTGAATGGGTGGCTAAATGGGGTTATAAAGGTAAGAACAAAGATATTGATAATCAATGGTTAGTTGAAGTTGATGATAAAGTTAAGAACACAGCCGATGAATTAATAGATCCACGTACTTTGGCTAGAGCTGAAAGGAAGAAACTTGTCAAGAAGAATCTTTTGCAACAAAAGAGGAACGCTAAGAATAATGTATAATATTTTAGGAATAAATTGATAAACCGAACCGAGTGTGCGAAACATAAATAAAATGTCTGAATTTAATGGAGAAGAGTATATTCCGACTATTGATGTACGTTTAATTCCGGTTTTTGCAACCAATGCTAACAAGATAGGCAATTCTCAGTGTCGTTGATCTCGAGAAGGTATCAGTTAAGAATATTAGAGGAGCATTACTGGAATTATTTTCAGTGGATTTATCATTAAACAAAGTAAGTTTTACCGCTAAATGACACATTGCATTACTAACTTCAGAAACTTATTAATGAGTTGATTTTGAATCGGTACTACAGGCATCAAGAACAAAAGAATCAACTGGAAGTCGAACGCAAAGCAGAAATCGAGCGTCAAGATGCCCTTTTAGCATTGAAACTACTGAAGACAGTTTCAAAAAGAGCAACTCGAAATTCGAATGATAAGCCAGCAAAGAAGAAAGCCAAGAAGGCTAAAAAACCTATAGATCCCAATGCTCCCCCAAAGCAGTCTGGTTTTAATAAAGAAATGGTGCTTTCACCGCAGTTGGCAGAATTCATGGGAATGAGTAAATGTTCAAGGCCGCAAATCGTCAAATCGTTGTGGAAATATATCAAGGAGAACTCATTGCAAGACCCAAAGGATGGTAGGGTTATACTCTGTGATGAAAACCTAGAAAGGCTATTCAAAAAAAGTACGTATAAATTTTTCGAAATGACTTTACTAACTCAAGAAACTCTCAATGCATTTGGCATGAACAAGGACTTGTCAGCACACGTCTTCAAAGATGAAGAGGTGGATAATGCAGTCAAGCAGGAACAACTTATAGAATCTCCGACTTCAGATGCTGATGAGAGCGAAGAGTAACCGGTTGTCACAGTTCTTAATGGTCATTCGGTTTGTACAATAATAGTGGTTTATTTCTACAGTGAATTAATTTTGATAGTATAGTAGACGTTTGTGAATAAATTTGTAGCAATTGAGGTTATAATTGGTTTGTTGTGCTTTGTTTGTGTTATTATGTTTATGGAGAGGGTGCATTACTAAACGATGATACATTCATTTCGAATTTACGTTTGTAAAGTATTACTTGCCGCAAATCTGTTATCGACAAGTATCTACTATTTTTTATATTTACTTCAGTGTAGGTTATGCAAAAAGTACAAGGTGGAAAAAGATGAATTCAAAATTCCAAAAAAATTAGAAAAACGTAAACAACGTCAAACAGCCATCAGAGCACTCAAATGACTTCCGTCGCCCAACGAACTCAATTCCTTACTTTTTTATGCAAGGCACTCAACACTTGACTATCTTGAACTGGTGATGTCATATGCACAACCACTGCGATTTCTAAACTACTCTCACAACATGTCCCGGACTCCCAAGTCACGCAAGCCAGTTCCGACGGCATTGCTGCGAGACCCACTAGTGCGTACGCGGAAGACTGCGCAAAATGACTTCACTGGCTCCAGATCGTCGTCTTTAGCGTCTGCTACGGTTGTTCAAGACACACACGATCTAAACGTCAACAAATTGTACGAGTCGGTGCTAAAACTCGTGATTTTGGAGTACGCCAACGAAGCCCGGTTCAAAACTGTGACAGAGCAACAGGTCCAAGCACCAAACCCCAAACCAACTATCAAGTCCAGACGACTGATGCTCGATGTTGGCACCATTCCTGATTCCAAACTTCCTACTTCAGTCTTCATGAGACTAGAGAACTCCCTCAATATTATGGCAATGCAGCGTGGTAGTACTGATGACCATTGCAGAAGGTCGCTCCTTCGATTCTACAGTGAGTTGTTGGACCCCGATTTCAAAAACGACTTGAAAAGGAACAACACCCCCGACTACTTGTTAATGAAGTTCGTAGCATGCGCCAACAAAGAAGTCTTGAAGCTCGGGGTGTCGCAAAATGACGTCAGCACTGTGGTGTTTCAACATGCTGAACTGTTTGTGCTGCTTTTGATTGATATCGTTAAAAAGGAGAAGAATGGGGATCAAATTATTGCCAAGTTGTACGAGCACAAAGACGCCATGAACCCGCAAAAGCCTCCAGTACCATCAAGTGTGGTGGACTCAAATCACATAAAGCCCTCGTACAAGCTCCAGGACTTCGACAAACTTTTCATAGACCAGTTCCAGAGTTTGTTCAAAGTAAGCGACTCGGAACTACAACGAGACATTAAGAGACTTAGTGACTTGGTGCTGGAAAAAGCACTTCACAGTGACATCAAACAAGTCTTATTTTACTTGGATAAAGATCTTGGCCAGTTCACTTCTAAGAGCTTCAATGACGAAAAGTCGTACGAGGAGTGGAAGCAAAGAGAGAGAGTGGCCTGTGAGTACTTGACTAATAAGTATCCAGTCCCTGCATCAGTGAGACTTCTCTCTTTGCCTCGTCTACCAGCTGGTGAAGACTACTATATTTTACCCTCACAAACAGCCACCCGATCGTACCTCGTGGAGCTCTACCGAATGGCTATTGAGCAGCAGAGAGGAAATGAGCCATTCATCACCAAGCAAGCGCAAAACCTCATTATTCTCTGCTGTCGCTTTTGGCGAATTGACTATCCGACGAAAGCAGTCTGCTTGTACACTGCAACACACTTATCAGGAATTCTACAGGACAACTTGTACCCTCAAGATAGCCTTGCTCCTGTGGATATAGACAAGACTATTGAGGTTCTCAACTTCACCAAGATGATCTTAGAAGACCAAGGCAAGCTCTCGTCAACTGACAAAAGCTACTGGGCAATTAGGGATCAAGAAGAGTGGACCAAAACCTTGACATACTCATATAACCAGACATTGTTTGGTATAAAGGAGGCATTGAACTTGTTGTTCAGCAAGATAGCCAAACCTAAATTTGGTCCATACCTCATGCTTCTAGGTGAGTACATTGAAGCTGATCCGCTTTTCTATGAAGTAGAAGCAAGCGGAGTTCCCAAGAAATGGGAAAAGAAACTCAGCAAAGCGCTCCTTAAAGTGGCGGAAACGAGATATGCTGAGTTGCTTCAGAACCTCCCCCGAGACGATACACTAAACATAAGTCACATTTTCAACATTTCCGAGGAATTGGTGAACGACATAAAGAATCTCCAGAAAAAGTACAAGAATCCGCTCTTGGGGTTCCTCCATGTTCCTCAAATGATAGCAGCAGTCCTCACTGCCATGTGGGGTGTTGATGCTAAGAACATTATGAAGCACATAGTGGCCTACTCTCACAAAAAACACCAGCCTATTCCATATGGAGACGCACTTGAAGCTTACAAGACACTTTATCAAGTAAGAGACATCTACAATCAGGTTTCCACAACTGGAGCCGCTTTCCAGTTCAACTTAGAGAAGTACTTCTATCCGTTTTTGAGTGACTGGGTAGATGAAAGCGGTGAAAAGCTTGCTGCTATTGTCGATGAAGCTATTTCAAACGATAGCTATGAACCTATTGACCTCAGCGATGACAAAAAGAAGTTTAGTACTTCTGTTTTGGATATATTCTCTCTTATTAAGAGTTATTTGCTGATTCTTGAGTCCCTCAGATGGTCCAATGAGTACCAGCTAGCTAAAGTCTACACTGCGCTTCTTAAAAGCATCTCTGACTGTGCTTTAAAATATAGTGCAGCCATGGTGGACAAGATAATCGCTGAGCTTCACGAAGAAGAAGACACTAAAAATCCAGAGTCGAAGCTAGAGAGAAGGAAAAGTGCCGGGTGGTTCGACGAGATGAAAAATGTTGTGAATAATATTCAAAGTGGTGGAAAGATCGAGACAGAAGAGCCCTATAATTTCCAGCCTCAGACGTGTGTTGCGTTGAACAACATATCAGCTATGATGAGACAATTAACTCTTCTTGAAGACATACTTGACCCTGAGATGATATCAAGCTCGGTCAAAGCCTTCGAGCCAACTCGTCAAAACTACTTCACCAGTCATATCTTCTCCTTGCGAATGGTAAGAGCCGAGAATCTTCTGTCCAGTGGAAACACAAGTTCCAAGATCAATCCGTACGTGACATTGATTGATAGCGCAGCCAGGAAAACAATTGGCAAAACTAGAGCCATCAGTCGATCGAGCAATCCTGAATGGGACGAAGAATTTGAGTTGACTATCCAACCGAACCAGTCATTGACATTATCGATTACTATATGGGACGAGAAAATGGGGACCCATTCGATTTGTGGACGTGCTGTACTCCAGCTTGATCCCCGACGCTTCAAGCACGATGGCATTCCACAAGAAATTCTTCTAGATCTCGACTCACAGGGTCGTCTACAAGTGGAAGTTGCAGTAGAAAGTGAAAGGACAGATGCCATCTTTGTGATGGGAAGAGCTCACAGAGCACTCAGGAGGGCTCGGGAGAGATGCATCAAGCTTATAGTTGAAAAATTCTCTCGATTTATCCATCTTTGTCTTTCGAGAAACAACTTGAAATCAGTTTGTGGAAGTTCTGGTAACATAAAACCATCTCAAGAACAGATGGACGAAGCTATGATGCCATTGTATGATTATTTGAATTCAAACTTACAGGTTTTGGCTGAATTTCTCACAAAAGACTTATTACTTGATGTCATGGTAGCTGCATGGCATGTTGTTCTCTCCACTGCTGACGAGCTTCTTCTTCCAAAGCTTGTTACTGCCAAGACGTTCAACTTATCCAATATGGGAGCCAAATTATCAGCCAGCAATAATGGTTGGCAATCAGCAGTATCGTCAGCAGTTGCTAATGTTGCAGAGTCAATGGGTATCAGTGGCTTTGGTAAGCAATTGACCAACATTGAGTTGGAGACAGTGTTCGGATGGCTCAACTTCTTGTGCTTTGACTTCTTCCATAATGACGGGAATGGGCCTCCAATCAAGGATTTGAAGAATGAGCACTACCAGTCACTTTTGCTTCTTCCAGTATACTACGATCATGACACAGACTACTTGAAGCACGAAGTGGAGCGATTATCGCCAGCTTTCGTCAAGAGTCTTCGAGACAGAAACAATTTCGATGCCCAAGACACACCACCATCGCCAGGAGGACGTAAGAGAAGTGTTAGCAGGGCGTCAACTATGGCCAGACGCAAGACGATTATTGCCAACGCTACCGCCAAAGCACGTGCTAGGGCAGCGAAGGAAGAGCAAGAAGCAAGATCAGACCCCATTGCTGCCCAAACCACTACTGAAGATATTATACTTAGGCTTCTCTTGATCAGAAATGAGAAGCCATTTGTGGCCAAAAGACTAGAACAAAGAGAGAAACTTGCAAACAGCATCGCAACTGAAAGGCTTGCACGGGCAGCCGCCGAAGGTCGGTTCCGAAATAACTAAATATCAAAAAGCCATTAACCACAAATACATTAATACAAAATTCTAACACTAAAATTACATTACACCGGTGGAACTGCAACGGCGTCAACCATTGATACATCCTCTTGATTCATAGTTTCATCCGTTGTAGTATCATTACCATCCTGTTGGATTGTAGTGTCGTTCAAATCCTGAGCAACTGTAACGTCAGCATCTTCCTTTTTATCATCGTTGTCTTGTTCCATTTTATCTTCTTCTTGCACTTCGGGCTCTTCTTCTAGTTCAGTTTTGTACCCAGTTACTCCCTTCTCCATTAAATTCTTCCAATTGGTCTGGTTGTCTTCGGGATTGGCTCCCTCAGCTAATGTCAGTTTCCACCCAATGTCACTATCTTCCACATGTTTCTTTAACAAGGCAATCTTGTCGTCACTCTTTCTGTCTTCTGGCTTCTCATAAACACTTTGTGCCGTAAACTGATCGTGCGTGTCAGCTTCAAAAAAGAGACGGTAAGAGTTTTCACAAATGGAAACTTTGAGTCCAGCGTCAACAAATCCGTGACACTGTTCTTCGTCAACATTCTCAATGAACTCACGTGAGAAGGGCATATTGATCTTGGCTGCTGGTACACCCTCTGTTGGATGTGACATAACATAACTAGTCACATAGTAGTTGTACTGTTCTTCAGCTGATTTATGGTCGTTGATAGTCAAGTCATCAAGACTAACAAATTGGATATTGACCGTGTTCTCTTGTTCTTTGAATGAAATCTTGAACATGTTCTCTTCACTGGTCATCAACCCTCTGACATTCATACGGTACAAAATTTGTTCCTGAGCGGAAGACACCTTGGCCTTTCTGTCAGTCTCAAACAAAACCATCATTTCAGCAGTCTTGCTGTCTGTAACCATAACATGCATGTGCTTGACCATAGCCTGGACAACCTTGTCTATAGTATAGACCTTGTAAGCTCTATTCTTATAGCCTTGACGCACGGCTTCTTCGAACCATTGATGCTCCAAATCGCCTTCAATGAGTCTTTCAGCGAGTCCAAGAACTTGCTTGTAGCAGTCTTTGCTTCCATCAATTTCAACATTAATGTCCTCTAATTGGTGACTAACCAAGTTCAAATCTTTGGCAAACTGAGGAATGGTACGACTTGAAATCTCCTTAGCAACTTCTTTATTCATGGCCTTCACTTCCTCCAATCTTTCATACAAGGTTCTTAAGTGACGGAAGAACACATATATCGTTGTGTTACAGAAAAGACTGAACACATCACGAGCTTCCAGTTTATCTTCGTTTTCACTTAAAGAGAATTTGCGTCCAGTCGTATCGATCCAGAAGTCATCTGGTTTAGCAATATCCTCCAAATTCACCTCAGGTTCCTCTGATTCACTTGAAGGTTGTGGTGACTCTTCGTGTCCATTCTTGGTTCTTATTTGCTTCTTCAAAACATCACGTAGAAGGTCATCGTCGTGTCTTGCACGTTTCTTAGATGACACGGATGGCTCATTGTTGTTGGAGTCCCCGGATGATTTGGAGGACTCACCGTTGTCAGTTGATGATCTTCTCTCCAAACTGTTCTCTATTTGCTCCATCGGTATACCGAAGAATAAAGACAAAAAGAACTTGAAAAACTGTGATAACTTCTCTCTGTCATTTGAGGAGTAGTTGGAGGATTTGTTGATAAAGGTGTTACTCAACTTTAAAATATCGTACAACACTTCAACATCAGTGAACTTGTAGTTCAATTGCTCTTGAGGCTTAGGCGTTAATGGGTACAATCTCTTGTTCTGTTGTTCGACTTTGACTGTACTAATCTCACTTACCAACTGTTTAGCAGTCAAAAGTTTCTTGTCAGCTTGCTTAAATGTCAAACCCAAGTGGTCCAATGATTTGAAAAAGACTTTCTGTTCCATTTCTCTCCAGACCTTGTTCCATTCTCTTTGAGCTCTCTTCCACTCTTCATCCTTCTGCTTTAATCTCTTCAACACAATAGGAACAGCGATAGCAGGATTCTCATGTAATGCATCAATGACTTCAAAACCTCTATCTTTGTCGTAAACTTTTCTGATAACTTTTTTGTAGATCGTGACCGACGTATGGCCCAAGCCTGGTGGTAACTTGAAATTTGCTTTTTGTTCTGGTGTCATATTGGCAATTCTATTGGCAATAGTTTCAAGAGTTTGAATGGTCCTCAAGTTAGCCTCCATATGATAATCATACTCTAATCTTTCTTCCTCAATTTTGAAAAGAATTTCCTCATATTGATTCTTCCTATGTGCGATGAATCCTGAATCTTCAGAAGCCCACGTTGGATGACCAACCCATTCGTCGTTCAAGACTTCCCAACACATCTCATCCCTTCCAGAGCAGGGCATGTAAGTCTCTGCTTTGGGTAATTGACGGTAAGATGGTCCATAAGCCTTACACAAAGAAAGCTCAAGGTGGTGTTTTTTGAACACAATAGACTCAATATGTTGAGGTTTGTCATCGTATCCAACGAACATCTTGAACCATTTCATTAAATCAGCGTTCAAATCACCGATGAAAGAGTCAACTCTCTCGACTAAAGTCTCCTTGTCAATAATATCTTGAGAATACAAGTTTAATAACTTTAAGAACTCATTGTAGCTTTGTTTGTTGCCAATTGCTTTCTTGACTTTATCGAAGAAACTTAATTCTTCCAGGAAGGAAGAATTCTTGGAGAAACTTGATGGTGCGATTGGTTCCGGAATACCGGGTACAAGAGTTGGGTTTGTGGTAGCAACAACCCCATTCTTGTAACTTTGAGACCCAGATTTGGGCTTTGGTTGGCCAACCCCTGAGCGTAATGATGAGTATTGTGCTTCTTCGTAACCACCCTCGTAGTAAGACCCGTCGATAGATTTTTTCTTTTTGGAGAAGTCGATCATTGAACCATTGACGCCTTCACCCAAAGAGTATTTGTTGAAATGGGTTGCGCCATTAGGGCTTAAACCGTTACCACTTGGGGGATGGAAGTTTCCAACAGGAGGTAGTTGAGAACCACCTTGGATTTCATTTTGTTCATTTTGAGCAGTAGTATCGGGCAAAAATTGCTTGAAATCATCCAACAAATCAGGAGAGTTGGCAAACAAAACAGTCACTTGCTCATACACCTCACCAATTGGTTTTTGTTCTCTTTGATACGTTTGCAATATCTCTAAGAATTGTTTGTAAGTGTCAGGTTGATTGGCGAATCTGGTTTTGATCTTGTTGACATAAGTGATAGCATGGTTCATTTGATCACTATTGCTATCAGACTCAGGTTCTTGTTGTGCAGTTTGTGGTTGTTGCTGCTGTTGAGCATCTTGTTCAGTCCAATGTTCATAAGTTGCAGCAATATTGGGACGAGTTGTCGTGCCAGTTGGTGTTGTGACTCTAATTGGATTGGGATCTGAAGGGTCAGAAGAACATTCAATCCTGTAACCTGGAGGTAAAAACGTGTTAAAACCTTGAATCAAGTTGGGATGACCTCTGAAAAGGGTCGAAACTCGGTCAATTACACCTGGCGTATCGATGGATTGGGACTTGAAGTCTTTCATAATATCCAAGAAGTTATTGTAAACGTCAGCTTGATTGTAGAATTGAATCTTGACTTGGTCAAGGTACGACAAAGCATCTTTGACGTTCAAAGGTCTGTAAACACTGGTGGAAGTTGACCTTGTTGGAGGACTTTGAAGGATGCCAGGCTGACCAGCTGGTTGAGTTGGTTGAGCTTGAGGTTGTGCTTGAGCAGCCTGTGCTTGAGCGTCACCCAATCCGATTGGCGGAGGTGGTAAGCTACCGGACGGTCTTCTGACATCACGATTTTCGTGAGACTAAAAAGTTAGTTGGGGTTCGACTGGTGTAGCTGCAGCCATCACTGTGAGTCTAAAAGAAGATAATATGGGGTTGACCCGAGAGATGGCTTGCATAAAAGGTTTTATGCTGGCTGGAAAATTTCGTGAAAAGGTATACGTACTTGTTCGGTATTGATTGAGGGGATCAGGAAACCGTGACTTGACTGGTTGTGACTGCCGTTACCCAAACTAGGCAACGATGGGAGTGGATAAAACTGTTGACCGCCTGGAAAGTTAGTAAAAAAACGGGAATTTCGAGATAATTATACGTACCTGCCTCGAGAGTAGCTGGAGGGGGTAACACTGGTGGATGGGGCCTGCTGTTATAGTTAGTAGATGAAAATATGAAGGTTTGTTATGTTGGCCATTGTGCACAAGTGGTCAAACACAGTTTTTCGCCCAGGAAAAATGGAGCAGATACGTACTTGAAAGTCAGACCCAACGGACGGTTCTGATTAGTCCAAGGATCCGGAGGATTGGACATATTTAAATTTGAAGTTGTTGATGGGGTACACACAAATGGAGTTGTTACCAAGGGTCAAATAAGCGATTTAAAAACTGGAAAAAAGGAGGACCCGTTGATTCAACCTGAAGAATTCACTTTTGGAAGTTTCAAACGAGCTGCTGTAAAATTGAATGTTTTCAATCAAATAATTGATTCTTGGTATTGAGGAAATGGATGTTAATCTTCACGAACATGTTACTGATTGGGGTGGTTAAGACGCGACCCTTTTTCATTTACCCGCAGTATCGTAGCAGGGTAAGTTTACTCCGAGTTGATGTGCGGGTAAGTTTTCGCGACCAAAAGTGTTTTCTTTGTAATGAACGCTCCAGATAGATTTGAGCTTTTCATACTTCCTGATGGGGTTGATAAGTAAGTAATGTTACTTTCGAGATATTGACGTCATAAGGACCAATATTGTCTTTTTCCCAGCTCAAATAGCGTGGATTTCGCCATTTTAGACCCAACACAACTAACACCAGAATCAAAATCACTCCTGATACCAAAGTGCCGAATGCTGCATTGGTCAAGATAGAAAGAGAAGATCACACACTTGCCAACTTGTTGAGGGCGCAGCTTTTAAAAGATGAGAGAGTCTTGTTTGCTGCTTATAAAGTTGAGCACCCTCTTTTCGCCAATTTCGTTTTAAGAATTCAGACAGAAGACGACTACACTCCAAGAGAAGCATTGAAAAACGCATGTACTAACTTGATAGGAGAATTGGATTTGATTAAAACCAAATTTAGGGACGAATGGGCATTGAAATCGTTGTTAAACAACAACGACGACGAAACAGACTTCTAATGACTATGACGACAACAATCAAGTTAATCTATTATTTATTGATCTATAATACAATATCAATGCTTGGTTACGTTTCATATGCTTTTTGTTTAATAGCTTCAGTAATGATGTCAATTTTCTCCATGCAGTTAGGAATGTGAACTGATGGGAAATTTCCTTGCTTTAATATTAAGATTAATGGATGAGTTTGAGTTATTCTGTTGGGTGAAATGTGCGTTATTGCTAACCCTTTCTTACTGATGCAAATTTTATGATGGTCTTTAAAATTAAATTGGAAGTTTCCGTTGGTCATTTCAAACATAATGAATTCTGATGTACGAGTGTATCTCCTCAAGAAAACAATCTCTTTTCTTTCTTCAATATCACTGACTTTGGACAAATTGCTGTTCATGTATTTAGCAAAGAAATCCACAATTTCCAATTGTCTCTTCAATTTGTTTGGTGGATTTAATAATGAATTTTCAATACATGTCCAGCCTTCATTCTTGTTCAATATCAATTCGAGGAATTTGTTATTGTTGTTGAGTTTTAAAATCGTATTCTCGTCGTTAAAGAGCACTCCAATATCATCATTGTTAAGCTGGTAACTGAACCCATACTTGTTGGAGTAGTCAACCCATTTACTGATCAAAGTAGGGTTTTCACAGCTAGGCAACTCATAGACATTCAATTTGTCGTCGACAGCCCTCTTCAACTTCTCAAGATGCATGTAAGTTTCGAAACAATCTTCATTTAATACTTTGATTGAGTTGGCAAACATCGAGCTGAACTGAATCTTCTTGAAGTTATTGTTCAAGAATTTAGGATCAACTTCCTTGTATTTGAGCTTTGTATCGTTTGGTGACAAGGACTTGGGCAACAAAGTCTTTGAATGTTCGCTTGTTAAGTCAGATTTCAAGATTTCAATAGGGTTCTTGGCCTTAGGAGTATTAATACCAGCTTTACTCTTAATGCAATCGAAGTTGGCCATGCTCATGCCTCTTGGAATCTCATCAATACCTTGTGGAGGTGCTGTCAAGCTTCTTGCAGTGATTTCGTTAGGGAAAGGTCCCTTGAACCAACTGTGCTCCAAGATCTCATTGATCTCTGGCCTCTCCAACGGGTTGATCTGCAACAAGCCAGTGATTAAGTGTTTGGCTTCTGCACTGATTGGCTTATCAATGGGGAAGTTATAGTCTGATTTCTTAATTCTGTCGTAAATGACTTGCACGTCTTTGGACTGGAAAGGGGGCTTGCCTACCAACAAGGCATACATCATGATACCAATAGCCCAAATATCGACTTCGAAACTGTGTCCGGTATTTTTACCACCCAAGACTTCAGGTGCAATATAATTTGGAGTACCACAGATGGTGTACTTTTTAGCATCGAGTGATGGCAACACCGAAGCCAAGCCAAAGTCACCTATCTTTAAGTTCATGTTGGGGTCAAAGAAAATGTTCCCAAGTTTCAAGTCTCTGTGGATAACTCTTCTAGAATGCAAGTACTTGATGGCACCAATGATTTGCACCATGAAGAATCTCACTTCTGGCTCAGTCAACCGTTTACGAGTCTTCAACAACTCCATCAACGACTGGTTAGGGCAGATTTCTAATAGGATATAGACATTAATGTCGTCTTCAAAACAGTCAACAAAATTGACGATATTTGGATGCTTCAAAGACTTGTGGATCTTGATCTCTGACAAGAGTTTGGTCTTTGTCTTTTCGTTCTTGATGGACGCTTTTGCTACAGTTTTTGCCGCATAGATTTGGCCATTTGAGTCCTTCATTTGGAAACACCTGGCAAAACCTCCCTCCCCCAAAAAGTTCCCTCTTCTGTAGTCTCTGCCGTTCCTTGTTCTGACTATCGATGGTGGAGTCTTACACAAAGCAGAGAGTTTTTCCTTCTTCTTTTTGGGTTTGTGTTCTTGTTGCTGGGGCTGGTCCTCGTAAAAATGGGTTGCCTTGGGCTTGATGGGTGTCAAGTTGTTTCTGACGTTTAACTGACCATTGTTCAATGGCTGTAATGGTTGAGCACGAACTGACATGATGATTCAACAGGTTTATTTGAGTACAAATGCAATAAATGAGGAATTGAATGTTTGTCACTGCCGTTGCAGTTTAAAAGTAAATTGGTGCCGAGTTTCTTGGTATATATAATTTACAAATGTTAAGTTTTTTATTCCATATTCATGGTATTTACATTTGAACTAAATTGGAACATCATAATATTTATGTCAACTTACTTGATCGGGCAAGTGAGTCACGTGACACACCACAACTGCTGAAGGTTGCACTGCCAGCAAGTGTGCTGTGGTGTCGTTGTGTCGATCATGGAACGACCTTGTGATCGTCCCGGGGCTGAGTGCGTGTTGGCGGCGACCTAAGTACTCGGGCCAATTTTGCAGGGCCTGATCCCGCACGGTGTGTTTGTTGCCCAATTTCTCAATTAGGTAACTATGGCCATTGTAGTGTGTTCTCTGGTGTCAAGATATTGGTTTTGCTCAAAAGGGGAACTGTGTTGATTGTAGATTCTACGTCTGTAACAGGAAACATTTTTCCTCGAAACCTGACTGCAAAACGGACGCTGCAAATGCCCACTGCAAAATGTCGTACCTTGCATTTTGCAACTTGTGCAGAAATGTCGGCCACCACTGGCTGGCAGTATCGTTGCCATGTTTGTTGCCAGTTTGGTCTAGCAGCAAGCACTGCTCTGTAGCATACTTGTAGGGCTGACTTGTTGTCTTGAGAGTGAGATATTGGTGTTTTGCCCTGAAAGTATTTTGTCTGGCTTGCTCAGCTCTTGCTGCCCTGGGTGTCGAGCAGTGATGCTGCTACCAATGAGGTCCTGTAGTCTGTTGGTAGGTGTCTGCTCCATTGGTATCTATTCTATTGGTTGTTCTGTGCTCTTCTGATTAGTCTTTACTCTCTGAGTTAGTCTTTACTCTTTGGCAGTGTCCTTGGGCGTCCAACCTGTAAAAGTTACCCTGGAATGTCACAGATCTCAATGACACCCACCATACTACCAAAGTATAAACTTATCGTACTCGTGTAGCCACCAGTAGTTACGTAGTGCCAGTAACGTGGTCTAAACTCAGCAGTCAGACTTTCAACCTCAATCACTCTGAGTTCGACCACTGGCTGTTGAGGCCTTAATTCACTTTTTACCTCCACGTTCGAAGCACTCACCACATAACCACGCCCTTCAGTTGGCTGTCACTACGCAGTTGGTTGCACCATTCAGTCCATGTCTCACTCCAGTCCATGTCTCACTCCAGTCCATTGTCCCACGACAAGAAATTTTGACACATTCTATAGCAACGCCCGTGTGTCCGCTGACACAACGTGCGTCGTGACACCCGTCACTCGGGCCGGCCCACCAGACTCAGCGCAGGAAACTGCTCACTGCTCGAAATGTCCGATATGTTCCCGAATTTTGCAGCCGAAGTTTATTTCTCGTAAATCCAACACCAGCAGCAAACATGGCCACAAAAGGCAGCAGAGACCCAAACCAGCTCACGTACACCGAGTCAGGCCAACAGAGCACAATGAACTCGGATACCTGCACCGACACTCCGATCAAGTACCCGGAATTTGACTTCTTCACGCTCAAAAACCGCCAAGGGTCAACTACAACTCAAACTCAACAGCACAATCTGACACATTCCTTGCAGCCGACTACCACTGAAATCTTGTTAAAACACACCTGCATATTGAACAAGATACCGGCAATTGAGTGCAGTACCACTTGGGCACAACGTCCCCCGGAGTTAGTGGAGCGACAAACACCCGTCATTTAGCCGAGAAGTACCGGCGTCCACGCCAGCAGTTGATTGGTCGGTTGTACGCGGCGCTACTACCGTACCATGTGCCAAAATGAAATTTGACATCTTCAGTGAAGCCGCACTACCGGACCGTTTCACCGGAGTAACTCACTCATATGACTAATCAAGTGTGGAGTGCTTAAATATCGTCTATGTCCACAGAGCAAGTCAACAAGCAGCAACTTGAACAGAGCAGTATGACTTCATCGGAGGGCGAGAGTTCAGGCGACAGCATTCATGGCGGAGATGTCGAAAAGAATTCCGATGAGCAACCAGAGTTGGTCTACGACAAAGGGTACGCCTGGGTTGTGGTATTTGCCACGTTCTTACTTAACTTCAGCACCTGGGGCATGAATTCCGGGTTTGCTATTTATTTTTCGTACTACTTGAACAACCACACTTTTGCTGGGGCCCTGAAAATTGACTATGCCGCTATTGGAGGCATAGCGTTTGGAGGAACGTTGATGTTTGCTCCTGTGATCAACTACGTGCAAGGCATCATCGGCACAAGGCCCACAATCATGGTGGGAAACTGTTTCCAGTTCACGTCGCTCATGCTAGCCAGCTTCTCCACAAAACTCTGGCAGTTGTACCTCACACAGGGCTTGATGCAGAGTGTGGGCTTGGCGTTTATCTCGTTGCCAGGGTTGACTATCATCCCGCAGTTCTTTAAAAAGAGAAGAGTCTTGGCCAGTGGTATGGCCACTGCTGGCTCTGGTGCTGGCGGGGTGGTGTTTAACCTTGCCATGCAAAAGGTGGTGCAAGCCAAGTCGGTTTTCTGGGCCCTTAGGACCCAGAGTATCATCTCCTTTGGCTTGGTCTGGTGCTCGGTGCTCATCTTCAGAACTAGAGCCAAACATCACCAAATCCAGTTCACCTATTTCGACAAAAAGGTGTTTTTCAACTTTGGCTTCGCCGCCGCCTTGGTGTACGTGGTGTTCTGCATGTTTGGCTACGTCATCGTGCTTTACACCTTGGCCAACTTCACCACGTCCCTCGGTTACACCGCTTATCAGGGCTCCATCGCCTCAGCCATGATTCAAGCAGGTTCTTTCTTTGGCAGACCCCTTGTGGGGGTCTTTGCAGACAAGTTCGGGGCTACAACACTTGCATTTTTCAGTTATTCCATTTCAGCACTCTTCTGTCTCGCCATGTGGATCCCAGCTCGTAATTTGGCAACTGTTTTGGTGTTCTGTTTCATTGTTGGTGGTACTATGGGCACAATTTGGGGCACCGTGGCTCCTATGTTGGCCAGATTGGTCGGCATCAAGAAGATGAACGTGGCCTTCAGTATGTTGTGGGTCCTCCTTGGGATTTCAGGTATAGTGTCTCCAGTTATAGGAGTGGCCATGGTCAAGAAAGGAGGTCTCGGACCCACTTCCTACGTCTACTGCAGCTTGTTTGCTGGTCTCTCATTCTTGGTGGCCTCTCTTGCATTACTACTACTCAGAGGTTACCTCCACGCCAGGGATAAGCTCCTCAGCCACGAGGAAGGCCCCAAAGATCACGATCTAAACGAAGCCCTCGACGTCAAAGTGCCATTCTCCCACGTCTTGAAGTCGTGCTTGGCATTCGGCAAAAACTTGCACATCTAATCTCATACATACTCGTTTGTTCTCGAAAGAACGACGTCATTAATATTATCTTCTTATCTCGCTGTAGACTTTCTCACTCTCGTGTAAGCTGGAACCACATTTTTTACAACTGCCACAAACACGTTGTTCTTTCGCCACCGCCATGCCGCCGCTTGTACCAACGACACTTTGTAAAGTACCAATACGACGTGTCTGTGGCCACACAAACTTAAAATGGCGCTGGCGCCAACCATCACACTCGTTACCTCGTCTGATTTTTCCTGGAAACATCCAATTTTGGCCGCAGATTGGTGCCCTACAACTCGCTAGTGCACGACACAAGTCCAGCGTCGCCAAAGTACGCCATTCGTCGTCGGTGGTGGCGTCTACACCCACCCATAAACCTGTGTTGGTACACGACCATCGCGACAAATTCAATCACAGAGCTTATGGAGATGACACGCTTTTGTTTATGAGTTCTTCAGAAGACGACGTGCCCCTTACCAGAAGACCCAATAAGCGTGTTCATCCCAAGGATGAAAGTGAAGATGACATCCCGTTATCCCAGATGCTGCCATCTCCGAAAAAACGGAAAGTTTCTGCTGCAAAGCCAAAGTCTGATCTGAAGAAGGACAAGAAGACGAAAAAAACCGTGAAGAAAGAGCCAAAAGATTCGTCAAACGGTCTGACTCCCTCACGCAAGTCCAGCAGTAAAGTTAAACGCGAAGAAAGTGTTTCAGAATCACAATCAGACGTGAAGAAGGAGGAAGAAGAAGATATCTACAAATGGTGGGAGGCGGGTGACACCGATGGGGAACAAAAGTGGGAGAGCTTAGAGCACAATGGTGTGATGTTTCCACCAGAGTACGAGCCTTTGCCCTCTCATGTCAAGCTCTTTTATGATGGGAAACCTGTTGATTTACCTCCAGCAGCAGAGGAAGTTGCGGGGTTCTTTGGTGCTTTGATAGAGACTGATCACGGCAAGAATCCTGTGTTCCAGAAGAATTTCTTTGAGGATTTCTTGCAAGTTTTGAAGGAATCAGGTGGTTGCAACGTCAAAATCACCCTGTTCGACAAGATGGACTTCTCTAAAATGTACCAACACTTCGAACTACTCAAAGAAGAGAGGAAAAATATGAGTCGTGACGAAAAGAAACGCATAAAGGAAGAAAAGGAGAAGGAAGAAGAGCCTTTCAAAACATGTTTATTGAATGGAAGAAAAGAGAAAGTTGGTAATTTCAGGGTTGAACCTCCTGGACTCTTCAGAGGAAGAGGTGCTCACCCAAAGACCGGTAAGTTGAAGAGAAGAGTCTACCCTGAAGATATAACTTTGAATTTGAGTGAAGGTGCTCCTGTTCCTACACCACCAGAAGGACACTCTTGGGGTGATGTCAAGCATGATAACACTGTTACTTGGTTAGCTATGTGGAGAGAAAACATTGCAGATTCCTTCAAGTACGTTCGTTTCGCTGCCAATTCGTCAGTCAAGGGCCAGTCAGATTACAAGAAGTTTGAAACCGCCAGAAACTTAAAGCACCACATAGATGATATCAGGAAGGATTACACCAAGCTCTTGAAGAGTGAGCTCATGCAAGAGAGACAGATGGCCACTGCCACGTATCTTATTGACATATTCGCATTGAGAGCTGGTGGTGAAAAGGGAGATGATGAAGCAGATACAGTGGGCTGTTGTTCTCTTAGATACGAGCATGTGACCCTCAAGCCGCCCAACAAAGTTATTTTCGACTTCTTGGGTAAAGACTCCATCAGGTTCTACCAGGAAGTGGAGGTAGACAAGCAAGTGTTCAAGAACTTGAGGATATTCAAGAAAGAGCCAAAACAGCCAGGAGATGATTTGTTTGACAGAATATCACCGCCCGTATTGAACAAGAAGTTTCAGGGATACATGAAAGGTCTTACTGCTAAAGTTTTCCGTACATACAATGCCAGTAAGACCATGCAAGACCAACTTGATCACATTACCAATGAGGGAACCATTGCCGAGAAGGTTGTCAAGTTCAATGCTGCCAACAGAACGGTTGCCATCTTGTGTAATCACCAGCGTACGGTGAGTAAGACGCACGGCAACTCGATTCAGAAGATCAACGATAAGATCAAGGAGTTGATGTGGCAGAAGATCAGGTTAAAGAAACAGATGTTGCAGCTTGAGCCCAAGTTGAAGAAGAAAGATCCCAAGTACTTCAACGAGATAGAGGATATCACCAAAGAAGAGCAAATGGAGGTGCACGAGAGGATCATAGAGCGGACCCGAGATCAGATTGAGAAGAAGTTCAAGCGTGACAACGAGAAGCTCCAAGCTGAGAAGCAGCCACTACTCACCGACAAGGATCTCAAGGAGAGAATGGAGAAGATTATTGAGCTCAAGAAAGAGTTTGGGCAGGAGTTGAAGACCGGGAAAGTCGAGATCAAAAAGAACACCACGGTGGAGAAATTGCAACAGCAAGTGGAGACCATGGAGACTCGTATCTTGACCACAAGTCTCCAGCTCAAGGATAAAGAAGACAACTCCGAGGTGTCGCTCGGAACGTCAAAAATGAACTATATTGATCCTCGACTCACGGTGGTGTTTTCCAAGCGATTCGGAGTGCCCATCGAGAAGTTGTTCACCAAGACGCTAAGAGAGAAGTTCAAGTGGGCCATGGAGTCCGTAGACGAGAACTGGAGGTTCTGACGACAGCTGAAGGTTCTTACGCGAATTGTAAATAAACAAACAACACGTAAACGCGTAAGTCATGCAAGTGAACAGTCCCTCGTAAATGTTATAAAGCCAGGCAAGATCCTAACCATAGCGATGACCATGACTACGTTGACCAGCACGCTCACGAGCGCTCTCCCCACCTCGCTCATCACAAGCATCCCCAAGCGAGACTTGGACTTGCCCAGTCTCCTGGAGCCGGCCACCACGTCGTACTCGCTTGCCATCGACGTCAACGACCTCCACAAGGTCCACAACCCGTACGTGCTCGAGCTGTCGTTGCCAGACAACTTGGTGTTCATCATCATTGGCGCCGTCATCCTCCTCACGGTCCTGCTGTTCTTCATGTACTGGACGGTGTCGGCGGTGGTGTCGTGGTTCACCGCCAAGCACCAGAGCGAGAAGCACCACTACAACCTCCCGCTCGCGTTTGACGCCAGCTCCAGCTCGGCGTCGTCCCTCATGGAGAAGAGCATGTTCACAGGCGACAACTCCAGCGTGCTCAGCATGAGCCAGTCGCTCGGCAGGTCCTACAGGAACAGCGCCTTGGACAACAAACGCATGTCGATGTTCATCAGCCCCACCAGCGAGATGCTCAACTACTCCACCACGTCATTCAGCGCCAGCACCAACGTGTCGCTCGTGCACCTAAACGACTCGCTCGACGACGAGCCTGCACGCAAAACATCAAGACCTCCCAGTCAGTACCTTGAAGATCTCCTTGACGCCAGCACGTTGGTGTCGGAAGAGCTGGTGTAATTATTGTTGTCCATCTCATTGGCTAATTCCTTGCCTGTATATAAAGCCTGATTGAGGGTCACAGTCGCAACCCCAGAACCCTCAACTCGACAATGATTGCTCATATGATACACAAAATCCCCCAACAATCAGCACCAATGGCTGCCAGAACCGTGATTGGCCGCTCAACTTCACGGTGGTTGAGTTTTTCTCGAGTCAATTGCGCTAAAGATGACGCTTCTACCATTGACTCCTATAAGCTCCCGTCACAAACGTCAATTAACGAGTGGGAGTTCAAGTACGACTTCATTCCCAAGACCAGCGAGCCCAAGATCCCACCGGTGAGCCCAGAAGCCATCAAACAGGACATTGCTCAGCAGAAAAGAGCTTCAGTTGAGAGAGAAATGATGACCAAAGAGACCGCCTCGTCCATCAAAGTTGAAGCCAACTCGGCACATGTGGTCCACGGCGGTGAGCCTGTGGGTGCTGAAGTGGAGTTCTTGCAAGACAGGGGCTCCAAGCCCATTTCAGTCAGCTCTCATGCTGCAAAGAACACTGCCAAATCTAACAAGCCTGCTAATAGAGACCAGTACGTGCAATCTTCCATCAACCCCAACGTCAACCAGGCCGACGTCCACAACTTGAGCGACAACGCCATCAACCACAAACAGGCCTCGGTGGAGCCTGGCAAAGTCGTTGACGATTTAGATCACGATCAGTTGCACCACGAGGGCCAGCCTACTGGCGACAAAAAGTCCAGTAATGCCGCATTAACCTTGGGAATCTTCGGCTTGGGTGCTGGCTCGTTATGGTGGTGGAACCTGTCAAAGAAATCCCCTTAGATTTAACATGCATTCGCTATTCAATAAATATTATTTACAGTGCCATCAGTAGTGACGTGAAGCTTCTTGACAGGCTTTCAATTGTTGCAAGTAGTAATCGCAGATTTGCATATTACCGTTGTTCTCTTCCAAACATCTGGTGAAGCTTCTGGCGTCGCCGTCACATTGTCTGGCTTGTTCCTGCACTTGCTGTTGTTGTTGAGGTTGTGCAACTTCTTGCGAGCTTCCTCCAAACATAGAAGTGATTCCTGCTCCTAATGTGTGTCCGATAGTGGAACCAACGGCCACACCGGCGGCGGTAGATGCCATTTGTGAAAAGAGTCCCGGCTGTTGTGGTTGAGCAGCTGCAGGATTGGAATATGATTGTTGTGGTGCAGGTGCACTGTGTTGTTGGGGGTATGCTGCAGTGTGTGCAGATCTGGTTTGAGTGCTTCTCACGGGGGCGCTTCTTCTTTGTCTAGCCATTGTTGGTGAAAAAGTGAGACTGACTCAGACTTATATATGATTTTGATTTGTCGTGTGTGCACCGTGATTAGGTAATACCGGGACAATTCGCCTTCGAGAACGTGCTAGCGGCGGCATGGTTGTATTTGCTTAGTCATGATTAGACACGGTTTTGTCTCACTATTGAGTGGAGTATGATTTGGCCCTGGTGTTGTGAAACGTGACCTTATGGCGCTGTATACTGTTATTGTGCTACTTGGTTTATTTTGAGTTTAGGAGTTGGAAATTTCAGACGAAATCACCGTGTCTATACTCTCAATGATACGTGTCACCCCAACGTCGAATTGAGCACCATGGAAGCCCAAACAGGCGTCATTATCAAGTCCTACGGTGTGGACACTGGACTCAATGCTTTTGAAGGCTTTCAGACTCCTCGATCCGAAGTTAAATGGAAATTAATTGTGACTGAAGGCCACATATATCTGCTCTCATACTCCAAGAGTCAACTCTTCAACTACACAGGTATACTTGGTTAAGATACAGATTGATGGTGTAACATTTTTCGTCTAAGTCAACGCTATTCTTGAGCTGTTGATTGAACTTTAAGTGAATTTTGCACCCGAATGAAAAATCAAGACTGCGACTTGGACTTGGGGCCTTGAACCAGTTTACTACTTCACCACGCCATTACGAGAACCTGTCAAAGGCATCCACAGGTTGAGTAGAGCACTGAGATGGGTTCCCAACTGTCAATTTTTTGTCAGCTTTCGAAACACCCCACCAAAGTCTCTCTACATGAAAATAGACTACTGTCATAAACTGCTGAATTTCGTTGGAAAATTGAACACAAGAGCCATCCAAACATATCTGACATACCAGAAGACATTGACAGTGGCCAACTCTGCCCGCTCAAAGCTTTCATGCGAGAGGTATTACGATCTAAAAATCACGTTTTAGTGTCTTCATCATTTTCTCTCCAGCAAAGATTTATCTTCCCTGTTAGTAGCACTCACAATAATTTAGACACTACTTCGAATGTTATCGATTACATTCGAATCATTCAGAAACCAATTCTGTGGCGATATCGCCAGAAATCACGTTTTCAGGCTTCGATTCAAAAACTCAAATTGCGAAACCTCAGCCTTCAAAGCTTGGTTATATGCAGGTACACAATTTATGGATTGAATATATTCAGTACTAGCACTCGACTATTGTCGTCAATGTTTTGGTATTCAACTACAAGGGCCTTTCACAGGCGTTTTTGAATTTTACGACCTTCAATGGCGGCCTCTTGGTGATTTCAAAACTAAATCACACCAACTACTGTAGGAGCGTTATGTTGGTGTAACAAGTGCCTCGTCTACGTGCGCTAGGACTCGTCCCCAGCTGAGGCTTACGCAGACTTTGGTCAAGTACAGGGAAGGACAGTTATCACCTGAAATTGAATGCACTTTCCTGCACATTATTTGTTTTGTCGTAATGAAATCGTAATGTGATTATTGCTAGAAGCTAATGACTCAATCAGATTTTTGTGGCTGTTGGCTTGTATCAATGAGTTGGGCTCATACTTCATATCATTGGGAGCAACAATTGTATGGAGACTTTCTTTGTCAAACTAACCAATCCATCAGAAATTGCTTATAAGCACGTCAAAATTGAGTTGTAAAGTACATTTTGCATTCAAAAAGTGCATTCGAGCTAATGCAAAATCGTGTTGAAAAATGCTACAATTCATAAAAAGTGGGAACTAAGAGTTGAAAATAGGACATTACTGTGAAATTATGAATTTGGAGTAACCTTTGTGTGGGGAGTCCTGGGAAACAAGTTGAACTCATGCCGTTAAACTTAAAATGACAGTTTTTTTATGTATGGGTGCACTTTTTCAGTGAATGAGTGTGTCACTTTTCTGGCATCGAGTCATCCTGGAAAATTGCAAAATGTGAGAGACAATTTTTGGTGTGTATGAGCTAAGATGACGTCTTGTAGTATAGTACTGTGCAACTCAGTAAACCACCAAGTACAAGTAGCTGGTTAGCGTTATCAAATCACACAATTGGCTCTTTCTGTGGTCGGGTAGTGTCAAAATGACAAAGTCGTGTGCCCCTCGGTGCTCCTGACCTTTTGCAACTTTTGATAAGTACAAACACAAACAAGGAAACTAACAACTCTTTTCCCACTTATTCGTTGATTAACCTGATTAAAAGTCAGTCCTTAATCGATCAAGTTTGTTAAAGTACAAGTTAAAGTCTTAAACCTCCCCAATAGTTAAAACGCCTATCCGAAAATGAATTTGAACAAGGGATGTTTGATCTTTTCCATGGTATACATATTAAGTCAGGCCACTCTTTTCCTTATTTTCATGAGAGACTACTTTCTGACATCTCCTCCTCTCCCGCTCACCTACCCGGATCGTGTGAGTTCCATTATCAACAACAAGATTGACCCATATGATGGTAGTCAGGGTAGACTTGTGTACAAGTTACCCAAGAACCCCATACCCCATTTCCAATTTGATGCTCCAGAGGAGTCTAATATCTTCACATTCTCCTCTTACAATTACTTGAAAAATCTCACTGAACTCATCGATGAAGCTGTTAAAAAAGGTTTGCGAGGTGACTTCATTGTGTTGTACTACAAGTTCCTTTCCTTTGTACAGAATTCAAATACGAAAAATGACAGAGATTCTTCTATGGTGCTGAGACTTACAGCATTTCTTGCTGAACATGGAAATACAAAGGTTTACTACAACAAGAACTTAAATGATTTGTTCTTGTTGACTTCTCATAGTGATGAAATTGCTGAGATTCTCAGACAACTGATGGGTACTGAGCCGAGAGAAATAGAAGAGAAAAAAAAAATTGTATGTCAAGGAATTCATTGGGCAAAAAGGGAGTCATGCCAGAAGTTGGACCAAATCTTGGAACTGGGCTACTTGGAAACTGAGCTTGGTGCTGAAGGAAGTTGCCATTATGAAGATTGTACTTATTCATGGAATGGTACATCTTCCATAAAAGGATTAGACCTAACACTCATAGGAGATTCTATCTCTGAACATTGTGCCGAAGAAAGTTGCGTCTCCAGTACCCACAAATTTTCTATCCTTGACTCATGTACTGATAAAGATTCATCTGAAGAGGTTGAAGAAAGTATTCTGAGTGATCGTGTTAGTCTGAGTGGTGGAGTTACTCTGGGTGGAAGCACCGAGAGTATTCTTTGGCTCAATCAGGGTGCCATTTGTATGAGTGGTGGAGTTACTCTGGGGGAAAGCACCGAGAGTATTCCTTGGCTCAATCAGGGTACCATTTGTATGAGTGGTGGAGTTACTCTGGGGGAAAGCACCGAGAGTACTTCTTGGTTCAGTCATAGTACTCGTTGGTTCAATAGTACTCTTTGGTTCAATAGTACTCTTTGGTTCAATAGTACTCTTTGGTTCAATAGTACTCGTTGGCTCACTCGTTGGTTCAATAGTACTCGTTGGTTCAATAGTACTCGTTGGTTCAATAGTACTCGTTGGTTCAATAGTACTCATTGAAGCAATAATAGTACCGATTGCTATTCAAGCAATGGGATCCTAGTGCTTCATTATTGGTGATGTCCCCTGAACTACAGATTTAGAAGTCTTTGGCCGTGTTGAATAAATTTTGCTTTGAGCGGATGTAGAACAGCTACAGTCAGAGAATAGCTATTGATGACCCAAGGAACAGACTATCCTTGTAACATCGAGAGCCAAAGAAAAACTGTTCTCGATCGAACGGTTGAATCTAAAAATTGCGTGCAAACTCTAGCAGTTGAGCCATGAGTCAGCATAACATAAGTTGTGTAACCTGATTCCACCAACCAACTCGAAAAAAGCAGGTATAATCAGACTGTGGGTCGGTCCAAAAAGGGTAATTGGAACAACTTTAATTTTAAAGAAGCATACAAACTCGACTCAGGTATAAAACCAGTCATGCCCCGAAGAATTCAATCAAATTACTTACTGTCTCAGAAATGTTCGCCAAACCATTCGCCTTACTTATGGCTTTGACAGCAGTGTTTGCTGGAAATTCAAGCTACGCCAATTCAATTGACGCAATTATATACAACCAAATTGATCCTAATGATGGAAGTAAAGGTACCGTGAGTTTCTACTCACAAGACTACTACTTGCCTGAATTTGATTTTTATGGCTTGAGTTGCTTTGAACTCACTTCCTATACCTCCTACAATTTTCAGAAAAATGTACTCAAACTCATGAAACAGGCAGCTTCGAAGCGAATGTATGGTGATTTCATTGTATTATTCCACGAATTGCTCTACTCTGGACAACACAGGACAACCAAGCTCGACAAGGATTCGAAAATGATTAAAGACATTGCCAAATTTATCACCAGGCATTTCAATAAGAAGTTCGGACCTCATAAACGATCTTTGATGGATGTCTTGCCCAAGAGGTCTTCTCGTGACTCAGTGTTGGAGGCTCTTGAGTTGGCTTTAGACTTGGTTCCTGTAAATTCAGCTTCTATAGCATACTGCCCGATAGAGAAGTCAGAACTTGAGGTCATCAAACCATCGTGTAACTTGTTGCGGAAGAAATTGACTGCTCATGGGGGTAGGTGTTTCTCTGAAAATGATCAAAAATGGGTTCAGTATGAGGAATGTGTTTTTTCGTGGTATGGCAAAGATGTGGGAATTCAAACTACTGTCCTTGAGAAAGGGAACAAATGTCAATTGAGAAAATCTTTTGCTGAAAAGGTAAGAGAGTTTGCTGCAGATCCATTAAAGAACACTGCAATGCTCCTCAAAACTCTTGTAAAAGCTGGATTAGCTGTTCTCCGGTTCGTTAAAAATTCTGTCCTAAATCTTCTTGCAGTCATTGGAAATCATTTGTTGGACGGTGTTCTGAGAATCATTGATATAACTTTCACCTCTATTGGAAAAGCTCGTTTCTCAGATTCAAACATGACCCATAAGGTTGAAGTATTTATCACGAGTTTTGCTCGAGACGCTGTGTGTTCCATCCTCAGAAGTCTCTCTTCAATCTTGAACGCCATACAGCGTTTAACAGACACTTTGATCTTCACGCTAGAATCATTGGAAGAAGAAAACTATTAGTGTTGCGAGCTGTATCACACTCAGGATACATTGGCTTATGTCGAGTTTATCGGAGGTCGTCTTACACGGATTCAGGACGTGTATCATTCTTTCATGTCTCGTGACTCAATGGTGCTGACAGATTTTACTTAACAGATATGAGGGTTTTGTAGCCACTTCATATTACTCGTACGGTTGTACTCGTTTGAACTCAATCATGACAAATGACTGAATACAAGGTGTGTGCTCCAAAAAATAGCAACATCGTGTGATTTATGAAGAAGAAATTGATTACTGATGAGGTTCGCTCATAGTGAATTATACCGCGCAAATTCTGTTGAAAAGTGCGAGTTGTATGAAGATACTGTTCTCACTTTGTTCTACGATTAGACAATAAGATGTTTGTATTTGAGTAGTATAAGTGTTCCTCGATAGACTTTAAGGGACAGATACTATAATTGTAGTGAACTTGTTAATATCAAATCCAATACTCTTCAAAAATCTTCCCTTCAATTGAGGGATCTTCCTGCCTTTATACCTCTACCGTTTACCTTGCAAGCTCCCATTCCTTTTCCTCTTAAGGATGTATTTCATCTCTTATCTTCATATCATTTGTTATCATTGTTCCCGCTATCAGATCCTTCGGATATTTTTCACTTTTTCATACAAGAAGGCCTGATTTCTCCTCTCTTGTCCTCATGGTGGGGTTCTTATCATATCAGTTATCTCTCTATGACGATAAGCTTATCCGATACTGGTTGATGAGTCTTCGTATGGGGTCAAAACGTATTTCCCTTTTTCTATTTTCTTCACACTCTTTTTTATTCGCATTCTCAGATCAACAAATTCTGGATACTAGGAGTTAATCTTTTAAGGATTTGTCGATACTTCTCTTGATCACACGTGGTTCAGGTCACTCGTAATAGGGCCCAACCCTATTATTTCTAGAACATTTATTTACTTCGGCCAATTGCAATAGGAAATGCTATTATAAACCTATGTTGTCGTGTAGATTACCGACGTTTGGGATTTGAGGTTACTTACGTAATTAGTAGTAAACTCTGGAAAGGTAAGATACACAGCAGTGTTCTTGCCAAGTGAAAGCTGTAATAATTGCCAGTGTAAGTGGCGGTTTGTGGGCGTTGATAATTGAATGTGTTTTATCCTCCGTGTTACGGTTATTCTCTTATAAATAATACACAGTTGTTTGGACGGTATATAAACTAAATAAGAAGAAAGTATGTAAAGACGTGAATAATCTCAACACAAGTGGGAAATGGCGACTTTATAGACCTCCTGAAATCTGCCGATCCCAGGCACATAGTGACCTATCTTTTGCAACCATTTCTGCAATGAGAATTATAGCAAATGATGCCATAAGCAACCGACATAAATCGGGATAGAAAATAGCGAATACAAGAACCGGTAGTGTGCTACACCATATTTCAGGGAGTGTAGTACTCAAATTTGGTATCTGGATTGGCCCGGTGCTCCTGATCTTTTTGCAACTTTCTATAAGCACAGACACAATCAAAAAAAATCAACAACTCTTTTACCACTTGTTCGTTGATTAACCTGATTAAAAGTCAGTCCTCAATCAATAAAGTATAAGTTAGAGTCTTACACTTCCCCAATAGTTAAAACGCCTACCCGAAATGAGTTCGACTGTAGAATATATCCTACCCTTGAAAAAAAGATACTTCATCTGTCTCATGTTAGTCATGGCGATAAATGTCTATTCTGTTCTCAAATGGATAGGATTTTTCCGCTGACTCCCGAATCACCATCTTCTCCACCACGCACCTACGGTGATGGTACTACTTTAAATTATGCAGAATTTCAACACAAGGAAACACAGATTGACCCCAATTAGCCAAATTTGGTTGCTTCGTCTCCATTAGAGGAGACTTCCTTGAGACTTCTGAAAAATAGGAAGGTGATGTGTCGAGATAGGAACCTAGCAAAAAGAAAGTCATGTGAGGCGTCGGCTGATACATTGCGTCAGAATGTGATGCAAGGGATGGGCAACCAAGAAAATGCCTAATATCATGACTGTGTTGTAGGATGGAGTATTGAGGGAGCCACCAGATTGGACTTAGTGCTCCTAATAAATGCTGGTTTTCGAATCTTGCACTTATGATACTTTGGCCTGCAGCAGCACAAATGTTGCCGCTTTGAATGAGGATGACCCTTCAGTTAACCGAAAAATCAGTCTTTGTTATGGAAGGATGTCGTGGTTAATGTTTAATTTGTGTCCCTTGAGCTGAAGATTCTGAGGTCTTTAGTAGTGTTAAATAAATTTTGCTTTGAGCGGATGTAGAAATAGCTTCAGTCAGAGATTAGCTGTTGATAATCCAAAGAATGAACTATCCTTCATCTGTTTATTTCGAATAGTGGAGCGTGCGTTTCTTAGACACTGAAGTTCAACTTAACCGTCGGGCCTTTGAGTCTGTCTCATATGGGTCTCGTGAATCGAGAGAGCTCACCAATTGGTAACTAGAGCAGCAATACTGGGATGTTGGTGCATCCTAAAAGGGCAATTGGAGCAGCTTGATGCTTGATGACGCACAATTAAACTCATATATAATAGAACACAAATGTTTTCAATAAAAATACATCAGGTCGTTCACAACTTTAGGTTCTTGTGAAAATAGAAAATGCTTTTGGCAATCTTCATCTTATTCGGTTCTTTGACAGCAGTGTTTGCTGGAAATTCAAGCTACGCCAATTCAATTGACGCAATTATATACAACCAAATTGATCCTAATGATGGAAGTAAAGGTACCGTGAGTTTCTACTCACAAGACTACTACTTGCCTGACTCGACAAGGATTCGAAAATGATTAAAGACATTGCCAAATTTATCACCAGGCATTTCAATAAGAAGTTCGGACCTCATAAACGATCTTTGATGGATGTCTTGCCCAAGAGGTCTTCTCGTGACTCAGTGTTGGAGGCTCTTGAGTTGGCTTTAGACTTGGTTCCTGTAAATTCAGCTTCTATAGCATACTCCCCGATAGAGAAGTCAGAACTTGAGGTCATCGAGCTATCGTGTATGTCTTTACGGAACTGGTTCACTGCTTATGGAGAAGGGTGGCTTAAAAAAGATGACCAAAGATGGTTTCAGTATGAGGAATGTGTTCTTTCGTGGTATGGCAACGATGTGGGAATTCAAACTACTATCCTTGAGAAAGGGAACAAATGTCAATTGAGAAAATCTTTTGTTGAAAAGGTAAAAGAGTTCGCTGCAGATCCATTAAAGAACACTGCAATATTCCTCGGTAATTTTGCCGACACTGTTGTTAGAGCTGAATTAGCTGTTCTCTGGTTCGTTAAAAATTCTGTCCTAAATCTTCTTGCAGTCATTGGAAATCATTTGTTGGACGGTTTTCTGAGAATCATCGATATAACTTTCACCTCTATTGGAAAAGCTCGTTTCTCAGATTCAAACATGACCCATAAGGTTGAAGTATTTATCACGAGTTTTGCTCGAGACGCTGTGTGTTCCATCCTCATAAGTTTCTCTTCAGTAATGAAAGTATTACATCGCTCATCAGACACTTTGATTCTCAGATTAGAGTCATGAAGAGAAGATTCTTATTAGATTAGTGTTGCAGGCTTCATCAAAGTCGAAACACATTGACTTATGTCGAGTCAATTGGAGGTCGTCTTACACAAATTCAGGAGGTGTGTCATTCCTCCATGTCTCATGACTCAATACCAGACATCTCACTAATGAAAGCAAGCAATGGTGCTTTGCAGTTTTACTTCAGCAGATATCCACAGTGGTTTTGATGTCACTCCATATTACTCGTACGATTGTACTCGTTTGAACTCAATAGTGACAAATGACTGAAGACAAGCTATGTGCTCCAGGGAATAAAACATCATGTGAGTTATTGAAGAAAGGATTGCATACTGATGAGGTTTGCTCATAGTTATGCAGTACCGTGTGTGATTATTTTGTGATAGGAGTCAAGAAATTGGAGGATAAGAAAGAAGAATCCCATGCAAAGATGCCTCACCCGTTGAAAGAGTGGATTGGTATGTCCTTAACTGTAACGAAAAGCCTGGTCTCCCCCCCCTCGGTCTATTCAGGTATCTTTTAGTCACGAACATGGTGGTGGATTCGAGATTCTTGTCATAATGGTGTCAAGAAGGTATTGACTCAGGTATCTTTGATTGGACATTGCAATCATTACCAAGCCATGGTGAAATAGGCAGGCACATCTGAACTACTCAAAAGCATATCCTACAACAATTGGCGAGAATTCACAACTGAGGAGAGCTCTGTTTATGGAATAATCAACAGAGGCCTACCAAAGCAAACCATGAGGACTCATCTCTGATCTGGCGATGCAAATCCAAGTCAAATACTCCAACGGATGTTGCAGCAATCGTCATAAATCAGGCTCACCTAGCGGATGGTTAACTGAGTACCGCACTCATCGAAGGGTTTACTTGAAAGATCAACGGGTATCTCTGTCATCAGTCTGAGACGCTTGATACTGCAAGTGGACAGGTATAGCAGACTGTTTTAAGTCGGGTAGTGTCATTTCGACAAAGTCGTGTGCCCTCGGTGCTCCTGATCTTTTTGCAACTTTCTATAAAGCACAGACACAATCAAAAAAAATCAACAACTCTTTTCCCACTTGTTCGTTGATTAACCTGATTAAAAGTCAGTCCTTAATCGATCAAGTTTGTTAAAGTACAAGTTAAAGTCTTAAACCTCCCCAACAGTTAAAACCGCCTATCCGAAAATGAATTTGACTATAAAGTATTCTGGACCCTTGAAAAAGAGGTATTTGATCTTTTTCATGGTTTTCATATTAAGTCAGGCCACTCTTTTCCTTATTATCATGAGAGGCTACTTTCTGACATCTCCTCCTCTCCCGCTCACCTACCCGGATCGTGTGAGTTCCATTATCAACAACAAGATTGACCCAGATGATGGTAGTCAGGGTAGACTTGTGTACAAGTTACCCAAGAACCCCATACCCCATTTCCAATTTGATGCTCCAGAGAAGTTTAATATCTTCACATTCTCCTCTTACAATTACTTGAAAAATCTCACTGAACTCATCGATGAAGCTGTAAAAAAAGGTTTGCGAGGTGACTTCATTGTGTTGTACTACAAGTTCCTTTCCTTTGTGGAAATTGACAGAGATTCTTCTATGGTGCTGAGACTTACAGCATTTCTTGCTGAACATGGAAATACAAAGATTTACCACAACAAGAACTTAATTTTTTTGTTCTTGCTGACTTCTCATAGTGATGAAATTGTTGAAAATCTCAAACAACTGATGGATACTGAGGCGAGAGAAATAGAAGAGAAAAAAAAAAATACATGTCAAGAAATTCCTCAGGCAGAAAGGGAGTCATGCCAGAAGTTAAGACAAATCTTGAAATTAGGCTACTTGGAAACTAAGCTTGGTGCTGAAGGAAGTTTCCGTTATGAAAATTGTACTTATTCATGGAATGGTACATCTTCCATAAGAGGATTAGACCTAATACTCATAGAAGCTTTAATCTCTGAAGATTTTGCCGAAGGTTGCGTCTCCAGTACCCACAAATTTTCTATCCTTGACTCATGTACTGATAAAGATTCATCTGAGGAGGTTGAAGAAAGTACTCTGAGTGGTGGTGTCAGTCTGAGTGGTGGAGTTACTCTGGGTGGAAGCACCGAGAGTACTTCTTGGCTCAATCAGGGTACCATTGGTATGAGTGGTGGTGTTACTCTGGGTGGAAGCACCGAGAGTACTTTTTGGTTCAGTCATAGTACTCGTTGGCTCAATAGTACTCGTTGAAGCAATGATAGTACCGATTGCTATTCAAGAAATGGGATCATAGGGCTTCATTATTGGTGATGTCCCCTGAACTACAGATTTAGAAGTCTTTAGTAGTGTTGATGTCCCTTGAGCCTAAGATTTAGAAGTCTTTGGCCGTGTTGAATAAATTTTGCTTTGAGCGGATGTAGAACAGCTACAGTCAGAGAATAGCTATTGATGACCCAAGGAACAGACTATCCTTGTAACATCGAGAGCCAAAGAAAAACTGTTCTCGATCGAACGGTTGAATCTAAAAATTGCGTGCAAACTCTAGCAGTTGAGCCATGAGTCAGCATAACATAAGTTGTGTAACCTGATTCCACCAACCAACTCGAAAAAAGCAGGTATAATCAGACTGTGGGTCGGTCCAAAAAGGGTAATTGGAACAACTTTAATTTTAAAGAAGCATACAAACTCGACTCAGGTATAAAACCAGTCATGCCCCGAAGAATTCAATCAAATTACTTACTGTCTCAGAAATGTTCGCCAAACCATTCGCCTTACTTATGGCTTTGACAGCAGTGTTTGCTGGAAATTCAAGCTACGCCAATTCAATTGACGCAATTATATACAACCAAATTGATCCTAATGATGGAAGTAAAGGTACCGTGAGTTTCTACTCACAAGACTACTACTTGCCTGAATTTGATTTTTATGGCTTGAGTTGCTTTGAACTCACTTCCTATACCTCCTACAATTTTCAGAAAAATGTACTCAAACTCATGAAACAGGCAGCTTCGAAGCGAATGTATGGTGATTTCATTGTATTATTCCACGAATTGCTCTACTCTGGACAACACAGGACAACCAAGCTCGACAAGGATTCGAAAATGATTAAAGACATTGCCAAATTTATCACCAGGCATTTCAATAAGAAGTTCGGACCTCATAAACGATCTTTGATGGATGTCTTGCCCAAGAGGTCTTCTCGTGACTCAGTGTTGGAGGCTCTTGAGTTGGCTTTAGACTTGGTTCCTGTAAATTCAGCTTCTATAGCATACTGCCCGATAGAGAAGTCAGAACTTGAGGTCATCAAACCATCGTGTAACTTGTTGCGGAAGAAATTGACTGCTCATGGGGGTAGGTGTTTCTCTGAAAATGATCAAAAATGGGTTCAGTATGAGGAATGTGTTTTTTCGTGGTATGGCAAAGATGTGGGAATTCAAACTACTGTCCTTGAGAAAGGGAACAAATGTCAATTGAGAAAATCTTTTGCTGAAAAGGTAAGAGAGTTTGCTGCAGATCCATTAAAGAACACTGCAATGCTCCTCAAAACTCTTGTAAAAGCTGGATTAGCTGTTCTCCGGTTCGTTAAAAATTCTGTCCTAAATCTTCTTGCAGTCATTGGAAATCATTTGTTGGACGGTGTTCTGAGAATCATTGATATAACTTTCACCTCTATTGGAAAAGCTCGTTTCTCAGATTCAAACATGACCCATAAGGTTGAAGTATTTATCACGAGTTTTGCTCGAGACGCTGTGTGTTCCATCCTCAGAAGTCTCTCTTCAATCTTGAACGCCATACAGCGTTTAACAGACACTTTGATCTTCACGCTAGAATCATTGGAAGAAGAATACTATTAGTGTTGCGAGTTTCATAAGAGCCAGTGTCAAGTCTATTGGACTTCAAGCAGGGTCAAGTTGAAAGACCTCATACTATTTTTCGTTTTTTTTACAATGATCTATTACTGGATTTTCGCGCCGCCTCACTGTTGGTTCTCAAGCGAGGTATTTCATCACCACACTACCTAATATAGATATATAATAGGCCAATTCCTATAGGAAGAGGCCGAAGTAAATAAATGCTTTAGATCCTAATAGAGGCGGGCTCTATTAGGAATGACCTGATCCACTTGGTATCAAGAGTTATGTTGACAAATCCTACTTGGATATATCGTAATTTGAAGATTATCTGCAGGTGCAAAATATGTTTCATGAACATGAAGCGATTTTTGGGCTGAACTTCAAGAGAGTGAAGAATCGACAATACTTATTGTGAATCATCATTAGGAGTCAAGTTGATGCTGAAAGTTTCTGAACATAAGCTAAACTAATGCCACCAAATGAAAGGTGCAAGTTGTAATGAATGGGTGCACTTGACTTGACATTGGCCTTAAGTGCAAATATGTACTGTGGAAATTGTTACAAAACCTTTGTATCCTTCTGAAAGTGTACTAAGACAGTAGTCATTGTAGCTTCCCTTCTGCAAACAATTTTGGACTGACATTGAGCCAGTCGGTCTCATGGTCTTGCAACGATCTCTTGGACTCAGGCTTCTGAAAGACCATTCTGGTTGAACAGTTGGTGAAAGAGAAGTCGAAGAAACTTTAATTTTACGATTTCGGGTCTGAAATACCTGAGCATTCCACTTTGAGCTTCTAGTGCCAGTTGAGGAATTACATTGAACATCTACAATTTGCAAAAATTAGCAACACAACAATCTGCAAAAATTAGTAACACAACAATTTGCAGTAACTATGAAAGTTGGATACACCAACAGCCAACTAATAGCAATCGTTAGATACCCGATACAATAGTGAGCAGTCACTGGTAATTCAGACTAAAGAAACTTCTGTTTGGCTGCAAAATTTTAGAAACTGAAACTTCGACACAACAATCTCTCCAGATCACAAAGGTTTCTCTCCCCATTCAATCTGCCTCACATCTATCGGCAGCATAGTAAATTTCCGTTCGACCCAAACAGATCTAATCGATAACCTGCACACGACCGGCATCAAATTCGAGCACATTACTTGACTGATTGCTAACTACGTCATCTCCAGTTGATCTTGCACACTTAGTTACCACTTGGGAGCAACTGATCTGAGACACTGAAGGGCCTGCTATGTTCAGAGCAATACGATTTGCTCACACGAGTTCTCAATCCTTTTATGAGATCCTTCAAGTGCCACGAAACTGCTCAACAAACGACATTAAGAGCCTGTTCAAGAAGCTCAGCAAGGAGTATCATCCTGATCTCCACCCCAACTTGAACGAAGAGGACAAAAAACAAATGAGTGACAAATTTATCTCGATTGTTAGTGCATATGAAACGCTTAAAGACAAGAAAAAAAGGCAGCAGTACGATTTTGAGTTGAGTGGGACCAACTCTGCTGGTAGCATGACCCGGTACAACCCTTCGAGTGAAGCCATGGGGTATTCCTACAATAACGTTAGAAACAAAGACTGGCAATCCCGATACGGAGAACCCAGGTCGGGACCACGCATGGACCGGACTCAGCATAAAGTGCACAACTTTGGTGGCTATGACGACACAAACACCACGTTCACAGGCAGGCATCAAAATTATGGTGACAGGCATTCAGTGCCCCACTTTGACTACAACGAGCACCTTCTCAAACACCTCAAATTCGAACAACGATTGATAAGTAGAAGACTCACACCAGAAGACAAAGAGGCAATTCTCAAACAAATCACCGAAAGTGGTGAAAATATAACGGAAGAACTAATCACAAAATATCTCATGAGACGAGTGAACTCAAAGTCCAGAGACCAAATATTCGACAGACTGAACTTCAAGTACCAGGATTCAAATTCGAGCCAGCACATTTACAGGAAACCCACAAACACGTACAACTACGAGCACGATGAGGCATCAGCATTCAGGACGTTTTTCTTCCTTGGTGGTGCTACAGGTTCACTCATTTTAGTGTACAAGATGCTCTTTAGTTAGCGGGACTAATTTAAATTATATTCATTTATGCTAACGGTCGACCTCTCCGAACACAAGGTCCATGGTACCAATAATGGCAACGGCATCTGCTAATAAGTTACCTCTTGAAATATGATCAAAGGCTGCTAAGTGAGCAAAACCTGGAGCTCTAATCTTACATCTATAAGGTCTTTCACTTCCGTCAGAAACAAGGTAAACTGCCATTTCTCCCTTTGGTGCTTCAATTGCTGTGTAAGTTTCACCAGCTGGTACAGCAAAACCTTTAGTAAATAATAAAAAGTGGTGAATCAATGCTTCCATATCTTCTTTCATGAGTGCACGAGGTGGTGGAGAAATATTGTAATCTTCAACCTTAACTGGTCCAACTGGCATATCATTGATACATTGTTCGACAATACGAAGTGATTGACGGAATTCTGCCATTCTGATCAAATAACGATCGTAACAGTCACCATTTTGTCCCACAGCAACATCAAAGTCAACTAAATCGTATGCATCATATGGTTGTGATTTTCTAATATCGAATGGGATACCTGAACCACGTAACATAACTCCTGATAATGAATAGTTTAAAGCATCTTCAGCGGTGACCACTCCAACATCTTGAGTACGAGCTTTCCAAATACGGTTGTCAGTAACCAACTCTTCGGTTTCATCAATTCTGTCACCGAATTGAGTAGCCCACATATAAATATCATCCAAGAGACCAGCAGGAAGATCTTGGGAAACACCACCAGGACGGAAGTAAGCGGCATGGAAACGAGCCCCTGAAACTCTTTCATAGTATTCCATAAGTTTTTCTCTTTCTTCGAAACCCCACAAGAAAGGTGTAAGACCACCAACATCCATAATATGCGACAAAACAGACATTAAATGATTCAAGATTCTTGTAAGTTCACCGAATAATGTACGAATGTATTTTCCTCTTAATGGCACTTCAACATTAAGCAATTTTTCAGTTGCAAGTGCAAATGATAATTCGTTGGTCATCATGGAAACATAATCTAAACGATCAAAGTATGGTAATGCTTGCATATAAGTTTTGGATTCTATTAATTTTTCAGTACCTCTATGCAATAAACCAACATGTGGATCAGCTCTGACGATTTCTTCTCCATGTAATTCTAAAATCAATCTTAACACTCCGTGAGCTGCAGGATGCTGAGGACCAAAATTGATAGTGAAATGTCTGACTTTAGTGTTTTGTTTCTCAACATTTTTGGGGTCGTCGTCTTTGCCCCAAGTCATATCTACTTCATCCATTACTTCAGAAAATGTCGTTTTGCCAAACGTACCCCATTCTGGAGTGTACCTGGTGTACCCTTTACCCAAAGCATTGGTGAACTGTTTTGGTTCGTTGCTAGGAGCTGCAAGAACACTCACAGTACTTGAGAAAGTCCTGCTGGCAATTTTAGCGTAGCGGAACTGTCTTAACATGTTTGAAATAGATTTTAGTTGATTGGTGCGAATTGTTGATGTGATGTCGCATGTCGTCGGTGTCGTTAGTTACCCGGGATAAAACTTTGGGTGCAAAATCAGGTAACGACACGTTTTCATGGGACAGCAGAACTGGCTTTGGCTGATGATATATATAAACTAAAAAAGGAGAAAAATGGAAAACGTGAGGAGTGCTCACGCATGTAGAAACAGCTGAAGCGAAAGCCTTTGAAATCTGAGATTCTCAAGCACATTGTTTCAGCCCTTCTAGTAAGAAGTCAAAAAATTCCATAAGCGATTGGTATAAGTAGGATAAAATTAGCAAATTGGACAAGCGGTAGTGTTCAACACCACTTCAATAGCCTCCACGAGGGGCCAAAATATCAACATTATAGTGAAATGAACTTGGCACTTGTATGTGGTCTTATGAGCACCCTCTCAATGAGTCGCCCAAACAAAATTTAGGCTCTCCTTCAATCAAAGGTCGATGTTTCTCTGTTTTATGATTGTGGGAGCTCTTTTTCTTAGAACTTTTTGAAGGTCCAAGATCGAACTGCGAGAGCAATTGATACACCTGTAACACTGCGTCATTTGAAGAAGTGAAGTTCAAGACTTCAAATAAATACTGCAGCTTAGGTCCAACTTTGGTATCCCAATATCTTCCAAGCAATAGTGCCATATCAAAGAACAAATCAGAAGTTTTGTCAAGCTGGGTATTGTTGAATTCTAGTATGGTGACAATAGATACATTCTGCATAACGTCCTTGAGACAGCCTGTTGGACAAATCAGACTCCTCGATCACCAGCAATTCAAATCGATAGAAACATGACTTCATCAACAAGACCCATGACGTCAATCTTTGAGATTCATCGTACTTGTAGTTTTTTCTAGGTCTAATCAAGAACTTGCCCAATTCAACGGTAACGTCTTTTGTGGCTCTTGTGGTGGTACCACTTTTTGTGTTACACATCATAAGTTATGCTTCATCCTTGAGCAAAAGTCAAGATTGTAAATCATTTTTGGCATTGGGTGCATATTATCCATCAAAGAGAAAAGCCCACTACAGCGTGATGTGTACTGGCCCCATGGTTATAATTTCCAGAAATCCCTTTGCGATTGACAATGTCACTTATTGCGTGTTGATAGTCTTTGTCTGCACTCTGGGCCAAGCACTAGACTGCTTGTTGAATTACAAAATTATATATGATCCTCTGGGGAAGAATTCGTGAGTTGAGGTTAAAAACGTAGAGAAAGTGTGTAATATTCACGTGTATATGTGAAGAGGCCTCCCTGTTCTTGCACATTTGATTTTGCCTTGTGTGAAATGATTAGACTTAGGGCCTATTGAGCTGAGTGTTATCCAAATCAACGCTAAAGTCAATTTTTCTGTTTCTTGTAGAGCACTGGATGGTCCGAAGAGTTAGTTGCAAGTTTCTTGAGCTACACTTTACTAAACGATGTGTTGTCAATTCTTGGTTGCGTTGCCACCCCGAAACAAATAAATTACTGCGTTGTGAAATGAACTAAAATCCCAAGTCTGGGTAGTACGACCTACTTTGCCCCGTTTAAGATGAACGGTAGTGAGAGTTGATTGTGTGAAGAGTCAGCAGTTAGCCGCCTCCTATCAACATGAACGAGTATGAATGTTTTTGTGGGGAATTCTATTCTCTACACAGCCCCTGAGTACTGCATCGACTGAACACGCTTCAAGACTTGTGCAAAACGTATTAGTTGCAAGATGCACAAAATTCTTGTGGTTGCTAAGATTTGCAACACCATCACAAAAGACGATTTTGGTCTGTGCACAGTGGCAAGACACGAGAACCAACGCGACCAGATCTTCAACAATTAGTAAGGAACGGCCAGACACAAACGCCGGAAATTCCTTTCTTTTACACTAAAGAGGTCTTAACTTGGAAGTCAAAGCCCCTTGACGTTTGGTAAGCACACTTGAAATTCGTTATCGCCGGCCATAGTGGTATTTTCCTAGTTAGTAGCTAAATAGAGCGTTATGACCGAGACATTGTTATCCCATTAATCAGCTTTGCAACTATAAAATGCACCAACACAACCCAAGAGAGACAGCAATGGTTCAACAAGTTCCAATTATAACCGCAGGATTCGGTACTATGAGTATGACGTGGACTCCCACTCCACCACCCAAGCAGCAATCGCTTCAATCCTTGAAGCATGTCTACGACACTTATGGTGTGCGTTTCTTCAATGGTGGCGAATTCTACCAGATGGCACCAACCTTCCTCAATTTGGAATTGTTGAGAGATTTCTGTCAATTGGTACAGGATCCCAACTTGGTAATCTCCATCAAGGGAGGCATTGATCTCAAGACAATGAAGCCTGATGGGTCCAAGGAGAATATTGATAAAAGTATTGAAAATGTCTCCAGTTTCTTCAGGGACTTGCCAGTTAGACCAAAAGTCATCTACCAATTATCGAGAGTTGACCCCCAAGTTCCTTACGAGAAGACCATTGGGTACATCTACGACAACGTCAAGCAAGGCAAGATTGACGGGATTTCAATGACTGAAGTCAGCGCTAAAACTATCCAGAAAGTTGTTGGTATCGCTCCAATCTCTGCTATTGAGGAAGAGTTTTCTTTGTTTGCGCCAGATATCGTTAAGAATGGAGTCTTGGCTGAAGCCTCCAAGCACCAGATTCCAATCATTGCCTACTCACCTTTGTGTAGAGGTCTTTTGACCGACTTTGCTGCGGAACACGAAGACTTTTTGGGCACCATTGACGAAAACGATATCAGAAAAAGACGCTGTGAAAAGTTCACACCAGAAATCTTCGAAAAGAACGCTGCGTTGTTGAAGAACTTGTACGAATTTGCTCATTCAAAGGGCGTATCGTTGGAGAACTTGGCCCTTGGCTACATTTCAAAAATTTCTGGGTCCAAAAACTACGAAGGTATTGAGTCTGTGACCAAAATCATATCCATTCCATCGGGGTCCACAATCGAGAGAATTGACAAGAACTTTGCTAATGTTATAGAACTAAGTGACAAGGATCTCGAGCAAATCGTTGACATTCTTCACAAGAATCCTGTCGTGGGCTTGAGATACAACAAGCAAGTAGAAGCAAGTGGACTTCTCAGTGCTTGATCAATATATATTACTATGCTTATGATGGATCTGTAAAGCTACTGTCAGTTCTTTTTCGGGCCAGTGTGGAGACTGAAGACCTCTCAAACAAGGAGGTACCTTATTGCCCATTTAGGATTTCTGTTTATGGCTGCTGAACATATAAACTCACAGAGCCCACCGCCTCCATTGATTGTACATACATGGGAGACAATGGTGATAAATCCTTCTCCACTTGCTTGACGGTCAAGGTCTCATAGAATCTCGTTTATGCTTGAGCTTTGACTTTACGACGTCCAAGTGTATTTAGGTCACCCCAAACTTGGAGAGGTCCACTGGAGCTATTTCAGGTACAGCCTACTACAAGCCGCCAATCCTCGAGATCTTCTTTGCTGAGAGCAGGCCATCACTCAAATTGGCAGAAAGTGGGTTGATTTTGCAGTGTCTTGTGGTTCATGACGACCCTGATATTATCGTCAACGTCACCAACGACGACGATGAATTGCGTGTCGACTACTACTTGCGCTACTCAGAGGGAACCTTGTAGTCGATCAACTTAACGATGTTGATCAGCTGTCAAAGAAATCGCTCCTTTGGGACTCAAGTTCATTGCCAAACTGGTCACTAAAGATTTAAATAATGGCTCTACATCCATGAGTGGAAATTGAACATGGAATACGTGGAGAGTATGCTCACCAAGGAAGTTACTGGCTACTTTGTTGGTAACTAAATCAGCGCTCCAGATGTTATTCTGTCTTTCCCTATTAACGAGATCTTTGACAAGGAGGCCGGGGTCCACAAATCACTGGAGAAAAGAGAAATCTCTTCAAGGCATACTTTCACGTGGAGCATAGAGTAACAGAATAGCTAATCATCCGTTGTACATCAAAGTCAAGATATGATGGATGAGCGAGTAAATGAGTTTATTGAGCAGCGGCCAAGAAATAGACCGTACTTTGAGAAAACTATAAAAGTCTATTAGTTAAATTATGGTTTGAAGTCCAATGGTAATCCCAAGGCTTCTCTCCGAGACTTGGACTCAGGATCAAAGTATGGAATCTCAGCCAATGAAGTAACACGAGTACTGGGTCTTGGTTCTGAACCTTCGTGGTCCCAAACAGCATAGTGTTGAGGGGCCCTGTTACACCAAAGGGCAGAAGCATCTAAATCAGGCTTAGACTTCCAGTTGAATCTAACTGAATGCCAAGAACGTCCGAATCAGTTTGAAGAAAGGCAATTCTATCTTGGAGCTGAAAAGCTAGTCAAACTTGGTCATTTAGAGGAAGTAAAAGTCGTAGTAAGGTTTCCGGATCCTTACAGTGTTATTTTGCCAACGATTAATTGGGGTGCGAAAAACCTTACACAAGGTGTTTTTGCTTTTAAACCATTGGTTTGGCTGGGACTATAAATGTTGGGCCAAAGGTTTACAACTAAACTTCAAATTATATTGAATTGTCTTCAAACTAATTGTAAATTTGATTCAAAAATCTTCAGAGCTTACAACAACGGATCTCTTGGTTCTTGCATCGATGAAGAATGCAGCAAAATGTGGTGAGCGATATGAATGGCAGATTTTCGTGAATCATCCAATCTTGAACGCCATTGCGCCCTTTAGTGTGGCCTCATGATGTAACACAAAGAAGTCGCCTTAGAAGCCCATATCCATCAATTGAAAAAGCCTTCTCATGAAGTTGTCACAAGAATCCGAGTTTGTCGTTAAATCGTTCTCTTCATCAAATTGGGGACCAGGGATGGGGTTTGGAGGCTTATTGTACACCAATTCGCCTTCAGTATTATCATTTGGATACACTCTGTTGTAAATGATATCTTCAACGGGACCAACGCAAGTCAATGAATCGCCTCAGAGTTAGTGCGTCTCTTACTAAACCATAAACAATGAATAACATTATAATTAAGGTCAATAGCTCGAGAATCAAAAGCAAAATGGGGTTCTCTTCCTCTTCCTCTCTGGTATTTTTTTCTCTGGCCTCTCTTTCTTTGAGCTCTTCTCTCTCTGGCCTCTTCTTTTGGGAGTGATCAGTCATCTGGTTGAGTTGAAGGTTGAAAAGTTCAATGTGAAGTTTTCGTGTAAATATGGTTTGCCTCGTGAACAGACAAGAGTTGCTAGTTGCTCTGGGAGTTCAAAATCCTACTTATCACAACAATTTATAGATCTCCAAATGGTTGGAAAAGTCTAGGCCATGAGTTGTGCAGGTGCTACTTTCCCATATTGAATGTGTTACATTGTAGATTACGAAGTGGAAGTATTGACCGATTGATTTGTTGGTTTAAGGCTACTATAAACTTGGGCTTACCCTTTCTGATGCGTTTCCCCACGTAAATGTACATTGATAATTATTTCTGGTAATCTCAAATAACACCATAGTTGAATGAACTCGATTGGTCAGAGATTCTTGATGACTGAAGATGAAATCTTTAGAATGATCAATTGTGTACAAGACTGACTTTATTTGTGTTCATCTTTTGTTTAGTTTGCTTGCTTAGTGTGTCAAAACTGACAAATTCGTGTTTTATGAGTTTCTGTAGCAATTACACTTTGGCTTCTTCCTTGGTGAGCGACTTTGAATTGCAGGTTTGAGTCTCATCAACTTGCACAAATGTTGACCAAATAGAAAGCTTCTTCAGGCCTTGAACTCATGCAACATCAAGTTGAGGGTTTATACAATCCTACATTCATGTGGCTCGTAGGATCAATCAAGAAACGTTACTTTGAATCAGACTAGAACTGTTCCTCGCTGTTTGACCAACGGTCACAAACAAATGTATGAGCCATCCAAATACCCTATAAGTCTGTTTCATATGATTCTTGTACTGCAATTCTCGGTCACAAGAAGCAACCCTTGAAGAAAATAGGTGGGTCCAAAAAGGGTAACTGGTGTGATTTCAAATATGAATAGCACAACTCAAGCTTCAAAACAAATTTATGGTGTTTTTATTGTCTTGTTCCATGAGTAAGTTTACTCTAGACAACACAGAGCAACCAATCTCGACAAATTCAGACATGATTTTAGATATTCTCAAATTCATTACTTAACATTCAGAAACAAGGTTTGAATTTCGAAAGCATAATTTCTGTAACCTGGGAAAATAACATGGCTTTACTGTCACGAGAAGTTATCACGAGCATTCCTCCAACTGATGGATACAAAAATAGCCAGAATAGGTGATTGTCTAGGATGAGAAAATCTGTAGTGATCCATGGAAGAGTGTCCATTCTAGCATGAACTACCGAGTAGCAGGTATGTATACCTAGTTCCATTCAATAACAGCCCCTTCTAATCAGCTAAACTAGCTACTTCTGTGAATGTTTTCAGGACTTCTGAAGTAGGTCCTATATGTTCGACTTAATCTTCATCAACACCCATGAATCCAGAACAGTAGAGTTTCACAACAACATCTATAAGAAAAACGCCTCCAGAGTCTCCTGAACCTAACTTTATGAAGATGCTTTTTGTACCCAGGCTGAAATCAGTATAAATATTTGTAGTTTGTGTAAAATCTAGCTTTCTAGAAATATCAACTCTTTTCTTGTTTGAAGTATGATGATATTACCTTCTCTTAGCTTCTTCAGAAGAAGAAAGTGGTGGTTTGTATATGCAGTTACAGCCATCACGCTTGTGATCGTAACCATTGTGGTAAAACCTTATCGACCTTTCTTAGGATTATTTAGTTGGTATGGTTGGCAACAGTGGTTCAAAATCTGGGGCTATTCTTATCATGTTGAATCCATTGTCTTGAACAGAATCAATCCCAATGATGGAAGTGTAGGTGAAGTGCAATTTAATGTACCCAAAATTGGCATACCTGATTTGAAGTTTCATGAGAGTGGTAAATTCAAGATCCAGTCTCTCAGTTCAAGTGCTTTCTTAAACGAACTAAAGGGACTCATTAAGCAGTCTGCTGCAGAAAAAATGTATGGTGATTTTATTGTGTTGTACCACGAATTCCTCTATTTTGGGCAACATAGAAGTACCAAGCTAGACGAAAGCTCTGATATGATTCTAGATATCGCAGAGTTCCTCATTGAGAATCGAAATGTCAAAGTGGGTCTGGATTTGCGGTCCTTGATCAATGCTCTAACTTCAACCACTTCAAGTGATTCGGTGAATAGAGTTTACAAATTGGCATCGAAAATTGAGCCTAGCCTCTCAAAGAAGAGTTTCACTGACGACATATGTGGGAATATTCATTTGTCAACCCAGAAGTCATGCGAAGCAATGATCAGAGGAGCGGTATGGGATCTAAGTTGGAGTGGTGATACCAAAGGAACTATCCAGTATGATGACTGCAGCATGACTTGGAATCTCACCAAGCCTGTTGAAGTACATCAGATAATCGAAAAGACTAAGGATTGTATCAAATGCAGCGGGGATGAAGTCTCCTGTTTCCACACCGAGTTATCTGCTGATAACCAGAAACCTAGTAATTCTTCCAGTATTAGTCCTGAAGAAGTCTCAATGCAACGGGGATATTGTTTGAGCGACAGGATTGCGGGATGTCATCTTTAGTGGTAACTTGATGTCCCACGTTGGAATTTAGAAGTCTTAAGCAGCGTTAAATAACATGAGTAGAGAAGATGTAGAAATAACTTCGATTGGAGAACAATTATAGGCCATCCCAAATATCCAAACTAATCCTTATCTGTAGATGTTCAACAGTGAAACATGAATTTTCTAGATGGACCATCGAAAGTTCAGCCGTTCAGGTCTATGAGCCAGTCTCGTCTGAGTCTCGTGACTTCGTGGCTTGAGTAACTCACCAACTTGGAAAAAAAGCAAGCTTCAAAATGTTTCTGGATCCAAAAGAGGAAACTGCAACACTTTGATGCTCAGAGAAGCATGAATTAATCTTGAATATTAAAGACGCCCATGACCCTCAGAAATGCAGTTTCATATTTCACAGCTCAGGAATGTTTATCAAACCATTAATTTTACTTGGTTCTTTGACACCTTGGTTCATCGGTGGTCCGAATTATTCAGATGCAGTAGATGCAATCATCCATAACAAATTTGATCCTAATGACGGCAGCAAAGGTACCATAAGCTTCTACTCAGACAGATACTATTTGCCTGATATTAGATTTTATGGCATAGGTTGTTTTGAACTCACGTCATATTCCTCCTATAATTTCTTGAAACTTGTTTATGAACTCTTGGGGGAAGCCACCACCAGACAAATGTATGGTGACTTCGTTGTTTTGCTCCACGAATTGCTCTTCTTCGGACAGCATAGACCCACCGAGCTCGATAAAGACTCAGAGATGATTATTGAAATTGCCAGATTCATCAAATTAGTGGATAGAAAGCTTAGGCCTGGCGATCAGTCATTTATGGATCTCTTGGTGAACACTTCTTCTAGCGACGCAGTGTTGCAGGTTTTGCAATTGGCATCAGAAGTTGATTGGAGCGCAATATTGAACCCCCATTTGGAAAGAAAAAGGTTGGCGCTAGAGCAAATCAAACCAACTTGTGAGCTTTTGAAGCAAAAATTGTATGCTAACGGGGCGGAATCTTTTGAAGTTGGGGAACAAAAATGGTACCAGTATGAAGAGTGTGCCCAATCAGTTCAAGGTTTGAGTCTATCAATTGAGGCTAATTACCTGGAGAAGAGGTCTTGTGCAAGAAGACTGTCAGTTGCTGAAAAGGTTATGGTTTATCTCTCTAACATGAAGCAAAAAGTCTGGTCTTTAGTATGTCAAGTTACCTATTCAGGCATGAAGAACGTACGAGAATCAATAATGACAACTATTTTCGGATCAAAATAATGAACCAAGGCAATTGCAGTGTTTGAGTAATGTGGGCAACAAATATGATGTCATGTCATCACTTTCAACTGGATATACGATTCCGAACTCAAACTCTTACTCTGTTTGCCCTAAAAATCGAGACAAAAGCCGAATTATTTTTTATCAAAGAGGAGAATACCTTGTTACTGGTATCGATCATCAGAATCCTGCAAGGCTTATGTGATCTCTCACATTGTGCTTCAGATTCAGCCATCAACCGCTACAAAAAAAAATCAAAGGTTTCATCATTTTAGTTGTGTACGACCAAGTTGCATATAGACAGGACCACCAATGGTACTCTCTTAAACTTACAGTAGCGCATAGCTAGTGGATGAAGTGAAACATGTGACTCAAGTCGAAAATTGGCCACTGATTACAGAATGTTATGTGTTGTAATGTGTAACCCAGAGCTCGTATTTTTTTTTTGCAACCATGATAAGTACAAAAGGGACCCCAAATAATTTACAACTCTTCCACCAGTAACTCCCTCATTGAACTGATTTTATTATAAAGTCAGATTTCAGTCGATTCAGTTAGTTAAAGCACAAGTTAAAGTCTTATTTGTTCAAAATGTTAATCAGAGTTCGTCTTAATACAGCTCTTGCCTGGAATATTCTCATTGGTGCAGTGAGTATTCTCATGATCCTCAAGGCATATGATGTTTTGCCTGAATTTCTGCTGCCTCCACCCTCTTCGCCTTCTTTACCTGATTTACCTCCATCTTCCTCACCCACAACTCCTTCACCTACAGAATCTCCTCCGAGCTACTCTGATCGCTTGAGGTCCATTGTTGACAGCAAAATTGACGTGAATGATGGTAGTATAGGTAACATGCTGTACACATTGCCTTCAAATTACAAACGATACTTTCGATTGGATGGGCCAGAGAAGTTTGAATTCTGTTCACTCTCCTCTGCCACTTTTCTTAAGCGTGTTACTGAGCTTATGGATGACGCTGCCTCGAAGGGTTTTTTTGGTGACTTCGTTGTATTGTACCACAAGTTGCTATACTTTGGACAACCAGAAAAAACCGATACCAGCACCGATTCTGCCATGATGTTGGATATCAAAGAGCTACTTGATAGATATAATGAAACCAAAGTGGGACCTATGGAATCTTCTTTGTACAAATTCTTGATTTCAACTTCCTCTTGTCTTGAAGTTAGAACGGTTTTAACACGGCTGATGAAGTTAAGCCCTCGAGATGTCGAAGAAAGAACCAGAGGAATGTGTCAGGATTTCCACCAAGCAAGCAGAAAATCATGTGAGGCATTGGCTCATATATTAAGAGAAAAACTCTTCCTTGTTTACAGAGCCCAATCACTTGTCCAATTTAAAGATTGTGTTATTTCATGGAGTGGCGATTCAACTATGGATGGACTTAGCATAGTCCTTGCAATTGATAATATTTTGGATGCTTGTCCTGGAGATGCCGTCTCCAGTACCAGCAAATTGGCTGTCAGTTTTGAGGAGCCATTCAAGCCATTATCTCCCGAATTTGAAGAGCACACATCTCACGAGTTTGAAGAGCTAGCTATGGGTGAAGGAGGCACTCTTTTTGGAAATTCTGAGGAGATTTCATAGTCCCATGTCAGTGTTGCTTATAATTGAAGTGGTGATATTCTGGAGCGTCATTATTGTTGCTATTTTTGCCTTGCTGGAGATTTAGAAATTTTTATTGTAGTGAATAGAGTGTGTGGAACAGATGTAGAAACAACTTTGATTGGTAAATAGTTATCAATAGTCCCCAAATGTTCAAACTATTCTTCATCTGTTGATGTCAAACTGTGGAACTTGAACTTGCGAGATGAACCATCGAAAGTTCACCCGTTAAGCTTATGAGCAACTATCATCAGATTCTCGTGACTCGATCAATTCACCAAGTCATACTACTTATAATAACCGTGGTAATTCTAGAGCAAATACATACTAACAGTCCGGACTGTTTGAAGGGGACGTATTTGTAAATGAAGCAAACTTTCCGAATGTTGGTGGATCCGAAAGAGGCAACTGGAACTTCAATTGAGCATAAAAAACACAGGTCAAGTATAAAAGAAGTTCATGATCCCCCTCAAATTCAGAATTTCATAGTTTGTAGCTAAAGTATGATTATCAGTCCCTTAATTTTATTTGCTCTTCTAAGTCAAGTGCTTGGTGGTTCTCCAAAATATGTTGATTTGATTGATGAACTCATTTATGATGGAATTGATCCTTTGGAATTTTGTGGAGACATCGTGAGCGTCAACACACCGGACTACTACTGTTATCATGAGATGGATTTTGGTGATCTTTTGTGTTGATTTCAGACCATACATGTCCCAGAAATACGCCAAATATGTCCTATCTCTCATGAAAGAAGCTGCTACAAGAAAGAGGTATGGCGATTTCGTTGTATTGTTTTATAAGTTGGCTTGCTCAGGACAACCAAGAGCAACCAATCTTGACAAAAATTCAGACATGATTATAGAGATTGCCAAATTTATAACTAGATATCTTGATACAGAGTTCTTCCCACGAAAAGAATCTTTGTTGGATCTTTTATCGAGAACTTCCTCAACTGATGCAGTATTGAAGGTTTTTGAGTTGGCGCTAAAGCTGGTTCCACCGTTACCTGCCAGAAAAAGTGTCGTTGAGATGGAAGAAGTGATACTAAAACTCTTAAAACCCACATGTTGGACGTTGAGGAGGCAACATTTTGCTAATTTGGCGGATGAGTATGCTAGAATCGAATATCAAGATGACGAAGTCAGGTATAGGGTTGAGCGAGAACCTCAAGCTCTTGCCTTGGATAGAAAAAAGAAACGTGAATTGAAACGTGCAGTTGATCTCGAAAGAGAAATCTCTCCTGATCCTATTACGAAAACTGAAGCATTTATCTTGAACCCTGTCAAAGCAATGGGTAGAATTATCTCAGATCAATTTCAAGCCATTCAAAGCTTTTCTCGGGATTTGTTTAAACAGTTATGGATTTAACTCCTCAAACTCTCTTGAAGGAGCTGACTCAAACATCATTTCATTATCATGAGATGCAAAGGCTTTGTGTTGTATTTTTAAAGGTTTTGCTCGGTGGTGGAACGGAGATATAACTCAAGTCTTCTCCAAAACACAACAAAACCGTCAAGAGTGTTAACTCTCTGGAAAAGGAGTCAGATCACATGATCATTGTGATGTGATCAATGAGTCTCATAAAATGTTCTGAGAGTCAAGGATAAATATGAGTGACACACTACCTATTCGAATATAGTTGCAATTTATGTCAGTTTCGGTAGATTTGGGCATATAGGCACTTTCTGGGTCAGCTGGGAAACAGCGTTGAGTAGTTAGGATCCAGTGAGGTCTGCATGTTTGAACGCATCGTTCAATTCCAACAACGTAGGATGGAGCTACTATACGTGGAAGTTCAAGGAAATTTAACAGATTAAGCTTTTTCTATGAGGATAGGTATAGTTCGTTCATCATCTCTATTTCAGGAGCTAAATATCAAATTATGTGTTAATAATAATTAAATAGTATTTCCTACGAATTTTATATTTATAGTGTAGAACACTTAACTTGTTTGGACTATCAAAATTAAATAATAATAAAATTATTTGTCAATGTCGATATTGTTGAAGAACAGGCAACTAGTTCAATGCTATTCCAAGTTTTTGTTTTTTGCACCCAAATGCAGATGATGAACTATTGTCCACACCAAACTTAATTAGTATTGAGTGAGCTTCCTGAACTTAATTTCGGACCACACAATTCAGCGAAACAAGAGTAAGGCTTGGTATAGTAAAAACCGTCTAGCACCAGTTTTAGTTCTCTTGAGTTTCGCAAGCCGGAGTGTGAATTGTGAGTTAATCTAGACTGTTCTTTGACTTCGGTTTGCTGAAGGTGATGAAAAGCGATTTCATCGTTCACGTTTTTGAGGTTTGCAAAGGGCAACCGTCAAACACCGCAAAAAGTCAGAGACGAGTCAGTTACCAACTCCTGCAGACATCGTGAAGCAGCCGGGTGGTACCCTCGTAGACATTGTGGTGACCGATCACGTTACCACGGTCACGCGAGCACAGACCAATTCCAGAATCAACGCGTTCGTTATTACGCGCGGGTGCAATGACCGCTTTACTGGCAATTACCAAATTCATCGCACCAGCTCAAGTGAAAATTTTAACCAACTCTTTTTTCTGAGAAATGTTCAAGAGAAAGCTCGATGACGACAATGAATCAAATAAGAAAAATGTTTCAGAGGAACTTCAGAAAATGTATATGAACCTGAATGAGTGGCCGGTTTATGGGCACCCCGACGGTGGTATAATAAAAATTACACCTTGGGGTTCCATTCGTCAGTTCGAGGTTAACGGTGAAACCGTTACGAAGTTCGAGGACATGGCTTTCCAGGACTACGATTTCCTGCCACAAACAAAATCGCTAACTCCAGCTCCATCAATGAACAATATGAATAATGCGCAACAGCAGGATGATGTGTGCATGGACCTACCAAGTACTCCATTATCCATTCAGCTCAGTCCCTCCGACGAAGTTGAAGGCTACGTGATGCAAGGCTATGAAAACCAATACTCAAAAGAACATGAAAACTACTTCGGTACTATTGAAGACGAAGATTCCATGTAATGTAAAATAGATGTCCATCAGGTATGGAATTAGATGATTTGAACATGTATAATAAAAATGAAGGGAACTGTCAAGAACTAGAATTGTCGTAGAATTGTTCAACTGCCGTGGAATTTTCACGGCTCCTACAGTGGTCGTTTCTCATTACATTCTAAACATCCACAACGCTAACTAAACCTTCCTTGTGGATCAAGAAGTCTCTACAGTGGCCAGGCCCAACCATAGACTTGGCTGACTTCTTTTTTATATTGCTTTCGCTGATGAATATGTCTCCATCGACCAAAGCGTCTTTGACGTATGCGTCAAAGTGTGAGAGCGTCAAGCTGAGCCCGTTCCACTTGTCGAACGAGTTCAACACCGGTAAGCAGCTCAGCATAAACCTTTTCTCATGCACGGGTATCAATTGTGAGTGGTTCACCACTGGGTATTTCTCGAGAAGCCCCACAAGTATGTCCTGGCACGAAGTGGACGTAGTTGATTTCCCACTGTCGCTTGAGGTATCACTGAAAACGTCACTGATGTTGTTGTCAGTGTACCTGCTGCTGCTCCAAGTACTGTACCTGGGGATTGTCTTGACGGTGCTGGGCCTTCTGGCGTCATAACTGGTAGCAAGGTCTTTGCCAGTGGAAAGGTGTCTGAACCACTGAACCATGGCGGAGAACGACCAGAACTGAAGTGCTAGCTGCTTGAGCTCAACACGAAGCCGCAAACAGTTGCGGTAGTTGAACCCCAGTGACAATGGCGACTGGCCCAAGTGCAATCTGTTGAGGGTGAACGAGTGCATGAGCTGGCAGCTGTGTGTTTTCACAAACTCCGAGAACTGGGCCCGCGTGTTCACGGGCTCGAGCAACATCTTGTTGTCCCTGACGTCGTCGTAGTGCTTGGGCAAAGCCTTGATACTTTTAGCGAGCTTGTACTCGTTGAGCGAGTCTTTTATGGATTTTTTTGGTTTTTGGCTCGTGTAAGCGTCTAAATCGTCTAAATCGTCGTCCTCGTCCATGTCAACGTGATTCAGGAGGAGTATGAGTCCCGTTATAAGCTTTTGTATGGGCTTTGACACGCCTAATTTGTAGATGTTGAGCTGCGTGGAGTTCAATTCTAGCAACACGGGCGTCCACGACGACCCCGGATTAGTGAGCTGGTATGGGCTGTGGAACTCGACTTTGAGGAGCGACACCCCAAACGCTTCGATGGTCGGAGCGTACTCCGGAAGGGTGTCGTTGGGGGGAGTATATGCCGGTATGTCCGAAGTGGTGAACATGAGTTGAAGTTGGTGGGAGGACTGCAGGATCAATAAATAAAAACTACCGAGTCGTGGTGTGTAAAAAAGTTGTTGTTGATGGGGGGGATCGTTTGTTTTTATAAGTGGGGCTGGCCCGCTGTTATCGGTCCGAGCAAGTCATGTTTTCTTGTGGCAACTACTTTAGGAATTAAGTACGACCGAAAAACTTTTCTTTATGACGTAACAAAAAGGTAGCGAATGAGCAAAAAAAATCTCCCGGGGGTGAGTCGAACACCCGATCTCAAGATAACAATTAAATTACAGTCTCGCGCCTTAGCCAGCTTGGCCACCGAGAGGATTTGTGATTGGATTTGCTGGTGCTATGTCATGACCTGTGACACAAGTGTATGGTCAGTGTTCGATGCTACCAGTTGTGCACGACAAACTGGATGATGATTTGTGTTGAATTGGTAGTACAATTACAAGTGAAGAGCTCGAGTGAGAGGCAAGCTGGAAAGATTGGTAGTGACGACTTGCCTTAGTGTCAGTTGGGCCTGTAGTCAGACAAATTGCTCCAGGTTGGGTAAAATGAGGGAAGGGTTGTGGTGTTTGGATGTCACTGTGGTGGTGAGTATGCTGTGTGTGTTAGTTGAGTTTGTAAGTGTTTCATTGTAGAGGAAGAAGACAAAATGTGGCTGATGTCATCGAGTTGCCCGAACTCCAAAAAGGCAACATTTTGCTGGAAAATTCTGAATCCCACACAATTCCATGTGACGAGTGGGCTGTGGACGACGAGCAGAAGACGAGGAGACGAGGACCAGACGAGGATCGAAGATAAGACGAAGATCAGACGAGGATCAGACAAAATCACACATCGTGGACCGAGGATCTGAGCTGCAATGTCTCAGAATGTCTCAGTTCCACTCAACTTCAGAGTGGGCTCACACACTTGAAACGGCCGTCAATGGCACTGAGCCGGAAGCGCCAAATGAAGCGCATGGAACTTTTGTTCAATGGCTTTGTATTATTCAACGGCTGCCAGGTATTTTTAGTCCACCGTTTCTTGCACTTGTGGCGAGATTCCGAGTTTATACCCAATTGAATAGGCGAGAACGGAACTTGGCAGACATGCACCGTCAACAGACCAACGCCAGAGCTTATACCCGAGTAACTGAAACTGGGCCATGGGCGTCTGGTGACACGACGTCGATGCTGACACTGAAACAACCTTCACTAGCCACTGCGGCTATGTGAAGCAACTTGAGACGCCCAGAACAATAAGGTTTTCAATGACAATGCAACGAATGTTCTTTGGAACAATAGAGTGAACAGGCCATTCCTCCAAAGAACACAAGTGAGACGGCTCCGTAGGTGAGACACTCATTTGTTAGCATTAGTAAACATTACTAACTTATCCAGATACCCGATTAACCTAATATTATTGAAGGAGAAAACCGTTGCCAAGGTTTGGAACAACTCGTAGGAGCCAGAAAATATTCGTACAACGATTCCCTAACCTGGGACTTATGATTGCTGTTTATACCACAGCAAGTGGCATTAAGTTGACGGGAGTCTCAGCTATATGCACGGTATTTGAAACATGCATCTCACCAGCGTTCACGAAAATATCTTGCATGCATCTGTTGATAACTCCATGGTGCATAAAATGGCCAACGTTCTTGGCTTTTTTTTCATTTTTTTTAGTATTCATTTTTTGTAACCATGTCGTGATGCATGTATGCCCATGCATGCGCTGGACGACATCAGGGCTTGTTGGTGTGTTAAGTTTCTGTATATTTTTCAACGGTTTGGCAACAACAGGAAGGACTGAACAACTTCCCGGTCAAATCCGATTTTTCTAGTTCTCGATGCAATCACACTCACATCACTGGAAAATGTCGTAGTTTTGTTGGGCTGTTGTTTATTTTTAGGTGCAATCACCACGACGCAAGCAAACAAGTGCACATAGAAATGGTGCAGGTTGCTCCCAGCTCAGTGCACCGATTTGGCCCTTCACTTTTGGCTCGTCTGCTTCGGTAGCGTGCTGACGATTGGCCAGCAAATCCACCGAAGATCACTGGCTGGCACAGCTGTGTGAAAAATTTCGTCAAAATGGTGATCTCATGCTTATGCAGCGTTGATTTCGTCCACAAACCTTCCACATATACGAAAATAATCCTAGACGACGTCACTTCTTACGGCTACAGGCTCATGGCAACTGGTTGCGTTGGTAGCAGAATTGGTTTGAATCGACGAACGACAGTGCAGTGGTTGTGAAGATTACTTGCGCCTCAAAGTTTACGAGAGTTGGACTTACTGCCAGCCTGAGCCAGGAGTAAATGTTTTTCGGCGTTTGCAATTGCCTGACTTTTGAGTGGACAGTGGTGATTAGTGTGCTCGTGCACCAGCGGAACTGACATGGAGCAAAGCGGTCAGAGCTCTGGAAAGTCAGCGGGCAAACCAGTGAGAACTGGACTCAGAGCTTGCGAATCAATGAGAACTGGAGTCAAAGATCATCAAAATGGTGCTAGAAAGTCAAACGTGCTAGAAAGACAAACGTGCTAGAAAGACAAACGTGCTAGAAAGACAAACGTGCTAGAAAGACAAACGTGCTAGAAAGACAAACGTGCTAGAAAGACAAACGTGCTAGAAAGACAAACGTGCTAGAAAGACAAACGTGCTAGAAAGTCCAATGTGCTAGAAAGTCAAATCTCCTTAAAAGTCGAATGTGCTAGAGCAGCCATAACCTAGCTCACCAGCACCTCCAGCACCTCACTAGACCATCACTACCACACAATCTCTGCTCACGCCCAGGTCCTCACTAGACCCTACAAGATGCCACCGGACTCACCTACTAACCATTACTCCCTGCAGCTTAGCGAGTGAAGTCTGGTGCCCCTGGCCAGCAAAATGTTGGGTGCAAAATGGCAGCCACTGAGCTGCACGTTGTGGGGCAGACGCTGTTGGGGTTCTACAGGTCACGTCTCGGTTGACTGTGGGGTCAGTAAAGTTAGCCGTTCATGGAACACACCTGAAATTCTACGCTTAGTCTTCGGGCTACACCCTCACGAAACCGACCCCACTCTGTAGCGCCTTTGATGGTGCTTGTTTAGCAATGTACGCCAAAAGCGTGTCTGTCTCATTCTCATAAAAGAGCCGCGACGAATCACAACCACAATCATGTCAGTACACAAGAAGCACACAAAGACTCAGTCAGCATACGTACGTAGGGAGGCGTCAATCTCCGTGGTACTAACATCAGGCGTTCGACAATACTGCCACCAACGTGGCCGCGTCGCAAATGCGTAACGCGTTGAACAATCTCGCAGACACCGTGGTGGACAAGGACCAACAGCGGAAGTTTGAGGCGGAAATGGACTCGTTCTTTGCGTTGTTTCGTCGTTACTTGACCGACAAGGTCTCGGGCAACACCTTGGACTGGGAAAAAATCAAGAGTCCAGGCCCTTCAGAAGTGGTTCAGTACGACAAGTTGCCCGATGTCACCAGCAACTTGGATAAATTAGCAGTTTTGAAACTCAATGGTGGTCTTGGTACGTCCATGGGGTGTGTGGGTCCCAAATCGGTCATCGAAGTCAGAGATGGTAACACTTTCCTCGATTTAACTGTCAGACAAATCGAGCACTTGAACCGGAAATATGATTGCGACGTGCCCCTCTTGTTGATGAACTCCTTCAACACTGATGCAGACACCGCCAAGATTATCAAAAAGTACCAGGGCCACAGAATTCGTGTTAGGACCTTCAACCAGTCCCGTTTCCCACGTATCCTGAAGGACTCCCTCTTGCCAGTTCCTCAAACTTACGATGACCACCTCGACGCATGGTACCCACCAGGTCACGGTGACTTGTTTGAGAGTCTTGTGTCGTCGGGTGAACTCGACTACTTGTTGGCTCAGGGCAAAGAGTACCTTTTCGTGTCAAACGGTGACAATTTGGGAGCAACCGTTGATCCTAAGATTCTTAACCACATGATCGAGTCCAACTCCGAGTTCATCATGGAATTGACCGACAAGACTCGTGCTGATGTCAAAGGTGGTACTTTAATCAACTACGACGGTCAAGTGCGTCTTTTAGAAATTGCTCAAGTGCCTAAAGAGCACGTTGAAGAGTTCAAGTCCATCAAGAAGTTCAAGAACTTCAACACCAACAACTTGTGGATCAACTTGAAAGCGATCAAGAAACTTGTTGAAGGTAACGGTATTCAGAGTGAGATTATTCCAAATCAGAAAACCATAGTACAAGGCCACAGTGAAATCAATGTGTTGCAATTAGAAACAGCTGTTGGTGCTTCTATCAGACACTTTGACAACGCTCATGGAGTTGTTGTGCCAAGATCGAGATTCTTACCGGTCAAGACGTGTTCGGACTTGTTGCTCGTCAAGTCAGACTTGTTCTACTTAGAGCACGGTTCATTGAAGTTAGATCCTGCAAGAGAAGGGTTCTCGAACCCATTGATCAAGTTAGGATCACATTTCAAGAAGGTCAGCGGGTTCCAGCAAAGAGTTCCACACATGCCCAAGATCTTGGAGTTGGACCACTTGACGATCACTGGTAACGTCAACTTGGGTAAAGGAGTGCAGCTCAAAGGAACTGTGATCATTGTCTGTAACGATGGACAGAAGATCGATATCCCCAACGGGGCAATTCTCGAGAATGTCGTGGTCACGGGCAGCTTGTCGATTTTGGAGCATTAAGTAGAATGAAAAATCGTACTATTATTCGCACTATGCTTGTACCACCCATCAACATTAACAAGTGGATTGCGGAGCAGGGAGATCTTCTCCAGCCGCCTGTCAACAACTACTGTTTGCACCGTGGCGGGTTTACCGTCATGATCGTTGGCGGCCCCAACGAGCGCACAGATTACCATGTCAACCAGACGCCAGAGTATTTCCACCAGCTCAAGGGCGCCATGTGCTTGAAAGTCGTGGACGACGGCGAGTTCAAGGACATCGTCATTGAGGAGGGCGACTCGTTCTTGCTCCCGGGAAACACCCCCCACAATCCCGTCAGATTCAAGGACACCATTGGTCTCGTGGTGGAGCAGGACAGACCGGAGGGCGTGAATGACAAGATCCGGTGGTACTGCTCGAACTGCAGGGACATCGTCCACGAGTTGGAGTTCTACTGCAGCGACTTGGGCACGCAGGTCAAGGACGCTATCGTTGCGTTCGATAAGGACGACAAGGCCAGGACTTGCGACAAGTGCGGCACCTACAACTACTCGAAGCCACAGAGCCAGTGAGCTGTGGAGTTTGTGATGGGGTTTGTGTTGGAGTTTATGTTGGAGTTGTGTCGGAGTTGTGTTGGACTTTGTAGTAATGAGACGACGTTTGGTGAAAGAGTCACGGTTTCCCTTTGTAGTTTAAGGTTCGATGGTTCGACGATATCACTGGCTCGACCACATCGCTACGGTATCTCTGTTTCTAACCGTTGGTTAGCACAACAAAATAATATCGGTGTTGCTACAAGTGAGTCTTACTCTCTTACTCTAATTTTATCTAATACTGGCAAAACCGGGCAGAAACTGGTTGGTATACCTCCAAAATCATTGGTACCACGGTTAGTCCTTGAGATTACGCTTGTACAACTTCTCTCCCTCCTCGAACACGAAATCAACAGCCTTCTCCACAGGCTCGTCGAAAATGTACGGCAACAATGGCACAATAGCGAGCCCAACACCCACAGGACCATACGTCTTCAATGTCTTGACACTGCTGTTCTTGAAGAAGTAAGAACTGTAGCGAACAGCCGAGTGAATAGTGAATGCTGGTAATCCCATCGACGCAATCGACTGGAAAATCCCTCTTTTGACAGCAACAAGTCTCCAGTCTTTGTCCACAAGACTGTCACTAGTGGCATCAAACGCTAAAGCAGCAGTTTGACTTGGTGGAGGGGCGGTTTGCCATGGCATAAGCCCTTCAATGTACCTTCCTTCACTCTTCATTTTAACTCTCCAGGAAAAGAGCCCCACGTCTCCAAGGATGTACGCCCACGACACTCCGTATCCGAGCGACACCAACACTGGGTGGGCAACTGGACGAAACGATTCTCCAATATCCGAGGTGTAAGCAACATACCGGTGAGACGCTTGAAGAATAGTTCTCAATCTCCTGGCGTAGGCGGCGTAACGAAGACTTGTTTGGTCGAGATCAGCTTCGTCGTGTTGTGCAGATTGCGTAGTTTGGTCAACTGTTGACATGGTTTCAGGAAGAAGTGTAGTTCCAGTTGGTGCGATAGTGGCGGTGGCACCAGTGCCTCTCGCACTAAATTGCTCCCACGATAACGCACAACTATCATATGACATCAGTGGCCATTAAAATCAGATTTACCGACACAAACTCCGGCAACCAGACACTCAGTGATGTTGCAGTGCCAGTGGACACAGCCACGTCGGCCAATGCCATCAAAAACTCCATAAGGTCCAAAGTCCCCTATTGTTCTAACCGCCGACTTCGTCTCATTTACAGCGGACGAGTGCTCAACGAGACCACCGACTTGAAGAAGGAGGTCATAGACCCCCGCAAGAGACAGTTGGGCCAGCAGGAGAGTGGTGACGATGTCGACAACGTCATATACATCCACTGTGTGGTGGGGGACGTGCTTTCAGCGGCAGACTTGGCTCACGAGGGCGAGCTAGACAACCAGCCGACGCCCAGCACCCAGCCCCAAGTTTCAGGATTCGATAGGTTGTTGCTGCAGGGGTTTTCTCAGCAGGATATCATTGACTTGAGAGCCCAGTTCAGTCGAATCTATGAACAAACACAAACTTCAGGAGCGTTCACTGATCTCGAAGAAGAAGAAGAGAGACAGCATCGTCTCACACAGCTTGAAGATCAGTGGATTGATCTGGTAATTAATCCTGGCCCCACTGGAGGTGATAATACAGCATCAGCTGACACTGCAGACGACCTGAACGTGCATGCAGCACCACCATCAACAGACCCAGAGAATCACTTCATGGAGGATATGTTACTTGGAACAGCTATCGGTGTATTCCTTGGTGCTATAAGTATAGTCATTGTGGCCATTGACAACACCATGTTCAACAAAAACCAGAAAGTCGCCATAGTTTTGGGTCTTGGGATCAACTGGTTCATCTCATTGTTTAGAGGACAATGGTGGACTTAATTACAGTAACTACAATTAATGAATGTATGACCTACCAGCCCTTAGAAATTCTTTTAGATCAGAAAAACTAAACTGAGCATTAAGATGGACAATTAATCTCGCCATTAACTTGACGCTTGCAGAATCGGTAGGAAATTGATAACACAAGCAACACGGTATAAGTTAAGGCTGCCGCACAAAGAGATGAGGAAATTTTTTCACTTTTATAGTGAGACAAGTCCGGGTAATGATGTGGAAGCTGGAGTCCAAGCCGGGTAACTCTTGATAACTCTCCAAAAGCTTAAGCTACAACTATTGTTGGATGGGTCCTTCAGACTCTCAAATGTTGGAGTCAACATCAACGGCAACAAGGTCACACGATGGAGTGAGGTTTCGGAAAAACCCTGTGGTTCAAGGGCTCCTAGAAAACGATTTGCCTCATTTGATGGTAATTTGCTCAACTGCTTTCGGTTCTGTCTGAATTTGAGCAAGTATGACCTTCTAGAAACTGCCACATGTAAAGAGGCTAATTGGCTCCTCGGAGTCCAACATTCAGCGAGCAATGGCGCCCTAACCATAGGTTTAACCGCCAAACCGGTGACAAAATATGGCTTCAGGAACAGAAATCTAAGAAAAGACCACACAGACCGCATGGCACTACATTACAGAGTACTGGTAGCAAGAGGTGTCAACTCACGTGGAGCAAGGATGATGTAGAGAGAGGTTTGATGTATACATCGCTCACAACCAGGAACAAGCCACGGTTCTGCGGACTGATACAGTGACAGTTGAAGCAGCGACTAGCGGGGAGTACTGGAGAGAATTGCAGGGGCTGAGAGAGTTTAGAAATGCTGAATTAGCAGCCAGTGAAGCCATTGTACCAGGGCTCATACAACATATAATCAAAGCTATTTGAGTCAACAGAGGCAAGTAGCACTGCCAGCGTCTTCTACGACGTGGAGGACGGTCACCGGAGCTATTGGAACACAAAAGTTACAAAATATTCCAGAATCAGGCCCACTCAACAATGGGACTCTGGTAAATTAGACAGAGTCAGAGCGGAGGTGGTAGTAAAATTAGGCGCGGACGGACGTAGCCAATACCGCGACGCCGGTAGTAATCGGGCACTAGGCACAAAATCGCACTCGAATCCCCGCTATGAGTCAACCAATAACACACTACCGTAGCGCGATAAATCGTTATCGCCAGATTCAACAATGTCAGACAAGCCATTACCGTTCATCTACCAATTCGCCTCAGGCGCCATTGCCGGAGTCTCTGAGATTCTCGTGATGTACCCGCTTGATGTTGTGAAGACCAGACAACAATTAGACTCTTCCAACGCTTACAAGGGTACGATCCAGAGTATCAAGAAAATTGTGGCCGAAGAAGGATTCTCCCGGTTGTACAAGGGTATCTCTGCGCCCATCTTGATGGAAGCTCCTAAGAGAGCCACCAAGTTTGCTGCTAACGACGAATGGGGAAAATTCTACAGGAAGCAATTTGGCGTAACTGAGATGTCACAGTCCTTGGCAGTTTTGACGGGTGCAACTGCTGGTGCAACTGAATCGTTTGTTGTGGTGCCATTCGAGCTTGTGAAAATTAAATTGCAAGATAGAACTTCTAAATTCAACGGTATGGGCGATGTGGTCAAGCACATTCTCAGGGAGAACGGTCCATTGGGTTTATATAAAGGTTTAGAGTCAACGTTGTGGAGACACATCTGGTGGAATGCCGGATACTTTGGTTGCATTCATCAAGTGAGATCTTTGATGCCAAAACCAAAGACCTCGACTGAAAAGACTTTGATAGATTTGACTTGTGGTACAATTGGTGGTACTTTTGGTACGATCTTGAACACTCCATTTGACGTTGTTAAATCGAGAATTCAAGCTGGATCTACCAAGTACATCTGGACCTACCCTTCATTGCTCACTGTGGCTAAAGAAGAAGGTTTTGCTGCTTTGTACAAAGGGTTCGTGCCAAAAGTATTGAGATTGGGTCCCGGTGGTGGTATCTTGCTCGTGGTGTTCACCACTTGCATGGACTTCTTCCGTACGGTCCACTATAAGTGATCATATAGCTTTAGACAAGAGTTCCATTATATCGTAGTCGAGTGGTGCAATTTTGAGGTCCACATTTTCAGCTTTAAATTGCTTGATAGTGTCGATGAGCTCTGGCGAGTCGATGTCTGCGTCAAGGAGACTGATCTTGCCCTGCTGCTCACCGTTAAGCGCAAAATTGTCTTGTAGAAACTTGAAGCACAACTCAACGTTGATGTAGTTGGTCTTAACGTGCACTTTGTCGAAGTTGAGGAGCATGAGGTAAACGAGCTCGCCCAGCACTTCTGTCGACAACAAGTAGTTGATAAGCTCGAGGATCTCGGTGTTGAGTTGGTCGCTGAGCGACTTCCGCTGAAGGAACACAAAGAGACCAATTACTGACTTCATCAAATCATGCCATTTGTACGAGTAATCGTCGTGCTTAGTGACGATAAGCTTGATGAGCCGTATGCAGTTGACAAAATTCTCTACGTTGAGCTTGTTGTTGAGGTTGAACCGAAGGAGAATCGTCAAGTTGTCGAGAATGTACGAAAGCGTAGACTTGAGTTGACCATCACCAACGGGAACGACCGGCGATCGTTGGTGACATAACTTCCACTTGAACTCGTTGATACTCGACTGCAGGATCCCCTCCGTGCACACAGCCTTTTCCAAGAATACTAGAGCAAGTTTGGTGGTCATGGTGGCCCTGGCAGACTTGTACTGGTACTGCAAGTTGTACGAGAGCAAACACAACCAATTTGCAAACGCCTCGTCGTTGACAAAGAACTTGGAGAAGTCTCTGTTGTCTAGAAATGGCAAGAGGTAGAGCGTCACATTCAAGAATTCAGCTGCTTCGTAGCACTCTGCCTCTTTATTCTTTAGTGCTTTGAATCTTCTCGCAAGAACGTCCTCAGTCTCCTCATCGCCGCCAAACTCCTCGATACTCCTGTCATTGATGTACTGGTTGCCCCAGTTGAAGGTGTTGAAAGTTATCCAGTTCAAAAACGACTCTCGTTTGATCTGGGACTCAAGCAAGTCTGGTGAGTAGTGGTAGAAGTTTTGGAGGTTGAACTTGAGAATGCTGGCAAACTGGTACGTGAGCTCAATGTACAGGGACTCGGTAAATTGGAGCCCAACTATGAACTTCTTGCAATTGGCCGTGGTGTGGTACAAGACGCCAATGATAGTCAACAATTTCAAGAGAGTTGGCAAAGACAACTTGATGTTTGCAGGGACAATGTCGTTGTCGTCCACAAGTCTCGGGTTAGTGAGCACCATGATCTCGTAGAAAGCTTCAAACTGGTCAACTGAAGCGAACACTACCAATAGTTTCTTTGAGAGATGCACCGGCAAGTTGGTGATGACTCGAAGCGACTCGTAAACCAAAGAGACAATTTCTTTCATGTTCATGAGCACCAAGGCGTCTGCTTGCTCGAGTTCCAAGTTGGGAAGGAGCTTTACCAAAAGCACATTTGTCGATTCCACGAGTTTGAGTAGCTGATTTGGGTCTAAATCGGTGAAAAATTGTTCAAATTCGGCCGTTGAAGTCTTGTGGCGGTTGCTTTTGTCGACAGCATTACCGAAAGCAGTGAACCAAGCCCGCAAAACCCTGAGGACGTTGACAGTAAGTTCTCTTTGCAAGTTCTCGTCGAGGGACTTGAATTTCGAGTTCAGAGGAATTTCAGTGCTCTGAACGCGGGCCATATTGGTAATATCATGTTCTTCCGGGGCAGAAGTATCACCACAACCGACCAAATCTTTCAAAAGATCAATTCCGAATTTAAGAATGGAATTCAAAATTCCGACTTTAATCGGGTCAATAGTCTCACAATTGACTTGTAATATTGCAGCAAGTGCATCATAATGTACAGGAGTAGAATAGATCCGGTCAAGTAACGGTTCTAAGTCGACACCGACTTTAAAAAGTTCGGAATAGATCCGAGTGGTATCTCCCATACTTACACCGCGATGTTTCGTAACTGCCATTGACTACTGCTTTAGGCAACTTGCTACTTGATAAAAACCAGCGGATTCCCGCCAATCTTCAATGACACCCGAATCCATCGAATTGGAATCTGCAGGCTCGTGGCAGTCGGATAACGAGTCCGAGTCTCTGGTTTTGTTCGACCACCTCAATGGGCTGAGCCACAAACAGGATTTCCATGATAGTCCCGACTTTCAACGGGTTTGGGACTCGTACAGGGGCATCGCAGGGATCCTGCGTCGTACTGTGTTGCTTTTGGGGGCGCTTCTTGCCTCAATCTGGGTGGTTTTAGTCGTCGTGTATGCAAATATGAAGGTCACCATAAACCCACTTCCAACGCGGTGGAAAGTTGGGGCCCACGTCATGCTTGGCGACACCAATGTCACGTTGAGCCCCTACTCGTCGGACCACGACAATTTGGGGCTCCATCATTTACGACTGGGCACGTTGTTCCCGAACTTGCACGAAGTGCGCTGGTTGCGTCAGAGACAGCATCCAGAGAAAGGTGAGGGGTTGTACTTGACGAGGGGCGCTAGGGGGAGCTTCGTGGTGAAACTGGCGGTCTCTGGAACCTCACAAACAATCATAGACACCGTTCAGTTCAAGTATAAGAACGATTTCTTCTACATTGAAGAGTTGATTCTCAACCCCGACTTGCCATTCGATGACCCCCACGTCTGGCACATTGTGGTGACAGACACGGTGGATGAGTGGAGACACTCGTCTTTTGCATTGTACTGGATGTATCGTCCTTCTACTAGCGAATTTGTGCCGTTGCAACCACACAAAGTGGACCTCCAGGAACTGTTACAGCCTCTGGAACTACTCAAACTCCATTTCGCCCAGTTTTCTCCTGAAGGAGACCGTGTGATTCTCGGCTTCAGTCACGATTTGTACATCTATGAATTGGAGTCTCGAGAAACAACCAGAATCACCAACGATGGATCCACCAGCATCCTCAATGGGAAGTGTGACTGGGTGTACGAGGAGGAGGTCACAGCCAACGACAAGTTCTTCTGGTTCTCCCCAAACCAGGAATCTTTGATGTTTGTTAAGACCAACGACTCAGAAGTGTTCGACTATGACTTGGACTATTACGTCAAACCAGACGACGAAGTCGGAATACCTGAAACATCAAAGAGAGATACAGTAAAGCAGTATCCCAGTAGAAGGAAGATAAAGTATCCGAAACCGGGAACCCCAAATCCCATAGTTTCTTTGCACAAATACGACTTCAACACCAAAACAACGGTTCCAGTAAGAATAGAGCTGGATCTCCTCAAGGACACGATTCTTTATGATGCAGGATTCATCGACAACGACAACTTCTTGCTCAAGCAAACTGACCGAACTAGCAAAGTTTACCTCAAAAGAATGTTTACCATATCAACACAAACAATGACAACAATTGAGCATTTCAACGCTACAGAAGTGTATGGTGGATGGATTGGAAAGACCAAATCTGTTACTGCGGCTCAAGGCGGCTACATTGACCGTAAAGTTGTCGACAAAAGAACACACCTCGCCTATTACCGTCACCCCACCGACACAGAGCCAATAATAATCACACAGAGCAAGGAGTGGGACATCAAGGACGATGCTCCTGTTGCTTTCAATGTAGAACGCAACTATGTGTATACGTTGGCAACGATTGGAGGAACAATGGGATCCAAGTTGATTGCAATCGACGTGGGCAAAAACACAATCAAAATACTCACGGATCTACAAGATGATGGCATGTACCTGTTCACGACCGATGAGAGTGGCAAGTATATGGAGTTCAAGTATATGGGGCCCAAGTATCCGTACCAGAAACTCATCGACATGACTGATGTTCACAACCAAGAAGATTTCGTAAAAGCTCTCGCAGACATCAGGGTTTTAAATGACCTTAAGGCCTTCAATGACAACACCAAGACAATCAACATACCCACAAGAATCTACAAGACCATCAAGTTGCGTTCTGTCAGCATCAATGTGATTGAAATTCTCCCTCCAAACTTCAATCCCGATCAAAACAAAAAGCACCCGATATTGGTGCACGCTTATGGGGGCCCAGGGTCTCAAACTGTGGAAAAAGGTTACAGTGTTGGGTTTGAAGACGTGGTTAGTGCCCAGCTAGATGCCGTGGTGCTAATAATAGATCCTAGAGGCACTGGCGGACAGGGGTGGGATTTTCAAAGTTATGCAAATAATATGATTGGGTTCTGGGAGCCAAGAGATATTATAAATGTTGTTAGCAGCTACATTGAGGATAACTCCAAGTTCTTGGATGTTGAGAAAGTTGCTATTTGGGGCTGGTCTTACGGAGGGTTCACAACTTTGAAGACTTTGGAGGTTGATCATGGCGAGGTTTTTAAGTTTGGAATGGCGGTTGCCCCGGTTACCAACTGGTTGTTTTACGACTCAATTTATACAGAACGTTACATGAACACGCCTGGAGTCAATCCAAATTATGAGAAAACTGCAGCAATAAGCAATTTTGAGTTTTTCAAAAGTGTGAAGCGGTTCCTTATGATCCACGGCACTGCTGACGACAACGTTCACTTACAGAATCTGCTCTGGTTGCTCGACAAGTTCAATGTCAACAATGTCGAGAACTACGATACGCATTTTTTCCCCGACAACGACCACAGCATTCACTACCACAACTCCAACACCATTGTGTTTGACAAGCTTTTCCACTGGCTCCGAGACGCTTTCAACGGGAGATTCAATGATTTTGAGTAAGTGAATGCAGTACACCAAGTAGGTAAAATCGTAGTGGCACGACTTGACCGCATCTCATCACGAAATTTTTCAGTCAGGACACAGCGATGGGAAAGACTAGTAAGACGACCAAGAAGTTTCAGAAGAAGCACTTGAAGCACACTTTGGACCACCGGAAAGATGTGAAGAAGCACAACCAGTTGGTGGCTTCCAGAAAGAAAAAAGCTTCGAAACCAGCTGAGGAACCTAAGAAAACCGCAGAGGTTTTCGATGATATGTCTGTAGACCAATTTTTCGAGGGAGGTTTCGAGGTTCCAAAGGAGAAAAAGAGCAAGCTGAAGGCCAAGAAGGTCGAGGTTGAAGAAGAGAGTTCCGACGAAGAAGATCCAGAGAATTTCGAGAGCGATATGAAGGGCCTCGCAGAGAAGGATCCTGAATTCTACAAGTACTTGCAAGAGAACGACAAGGGTTTGTTAGACTTTGAAGGTGTGAACCCATTGGACGCCATGAGTGAGGACGAAGATGAAGACGAAGACGAGGAGGAGGAGGAAGAAGCAGAACAGCCCAAACAAAAGGAACAATCCAAGCCTCAAAAGGAAGAACTCACTCTCGAACTAGTCAAGTCATGGGAGAAGCAGTTAAAGAAACCAAATCCTAAAACCATCAAGAATATTTGCATTGCATTTAAAGCGGCCATCAACGTGAACGATGACTCCAATGACTATAAGTACACCATCACTGATACGGAGGCATTCAATGAGTTGATGCTTTTGGCTTTGAAGAAAGTTCCTGAAGCCATTCAGCTGCTCATCAAGTACAAAGTCAGCGGGAACGGAGTCAGAACTATCCCCCAGAAGAATGACAACCTCAAAATAATCTCTGGGATTTTGAAAGCTCACGCTGGCTCGTTCATCACTGTTTTGAACGATATCAATAACACAGAAACCGCAGCACTTGTTTTGTTCTCTTTACAAGAAGTCTTCCCATACTATTTGAGTTACAGAAAGCTTCTTAAGGAGCTCTTAACTGCTGTAGTTAATGTCTGGTCTTCCACAGCAGAGACTGATATCCAAATCGCCACATTCGCTTTCTTAAACAACGTGTGCAAAGAATTTCCCAAGTCAATTTTAGAAACTGTTTTGAAACTCACTTACACTGTTTTCCTTAAGAACTGTCGTAAGACCAATGTCTACACCATGCCACAACTCAATTTCTGCAAGAACTCAGCAGCTGAACTTTATGGAATTGACGAAACATTATCATATCAAGTTGGATTTGAGTATGTCAGACAATTGGCTATCCACTTGAGAAACAGTATTAATGCCACTTCAAATGCTAAAGAAGGATTTAAGACGATATACAATTGGCAATTTTGTCACTCGCTTGATTTTTGGTCCAGGGTTCTAGCACAAAAGTGCAACCCTGAACAAGAATTACTTAATCACAAGAACAAAGAATCACCATTAAGACAGTTGATTTATCCATTAGTTCAAGTCACACTTGGTACTATTAGGCTCATACCTACTGCACAATTTTTCCCATTAAGGTTTTATTTAATTAGGTCTTTGATAAGGTTATCCCAATCCACGGGGGTTTTCATACCTATTTTCCCCCTTATTTCGGAACTTTTAACATCAACAGCAATCACCAAATCAACCAAGAAGTCATCATTAGCGGCTTTTGATTTCGAGCATAACATTAGAGTTAACCAAGCTTATTTGGGTACGAAGGTTTATCAAGAAGGGGTTTGTGAACAATTTGTGGAATTAAGTTATGAATTCTTCGTTTTATACTGTAAGAGTGTTGCATTCCCAGAATTAGCAACCCCAGCTATTATTAGTTTGAGAAGATTTATGAAGAAATCAACAAATGCTAAATTCAACAAGCAATTAGGGCAATTAGTTGAAAAATTGAATGATAATTCCAAGTTTATCAGTGGGAAGAGATCAAACGTTGAATTTGGACCTTCAAACAAGGCCGAAGCGCATTCGTTCTTAAAAAATTTCAAATGGGAAAATACACCATTGGGTCAATATGTTGCAGTACAAAGGCAAACGAAAGAACACAAAGCGCAACTCTTGAGACAAGCATTAGAAGAGGAAGAAAATACTAAGAAAGAAAGTGAATCGGACATTGAGATTTCCGAGAACGAAGTGTCAGACGAAGAGTGAGTTTTTACATTACCTTACGTAACTTGTGATACTCACGAATGTTTGTAACCCAGAGTAAGTGGTAGTTATTAATAGGAATGTGTTAATTACGACAGTATTAATAAGATTTATGTATTGATAATTGTGAAAGGCGTTATAAAATAGGAGTTAGGATGTGGATCAATTAGACGAGCTTGACTGATTTACATAATGATGGCTTCTTATTGGCGCACTCGCATGGAGATTAGATGCTGTGATTCAATCAGGGCTCAAATTTGGAAAAGACGACATTTTTGATTTGCCAAAGAACGACCCATCACACTTGAGTGCACAACGCTTGTGACGTACAGCCAACGAAAAACTACAATGTGGCATTTGTCAATCTTTACGTAATAATATTCACATAAAGTTTAGTTAACACCATGTCGGATTTTAGGCGATCCACCAACACCGAAAAACCACCCAAAGAGGCCTCCACAAAAAATCTATACCACGGATGCAGGTCGGAAACACATGTTCTTGATTATGGATATAAGGATTTTGAAATTCTGGTGGCATGAGATTCTGGAACAGTCACGCCTTTCTTTTTTCATTAGCGAAATAATATTTTAAAAATATCCATTACCGTTACGTAATTTTTCGGTCGTTCATGCATGGCGCAGAATAATTTACGTCGACTTTGAAACGTTCAAGTGACTGACAATTTGTTATTTACGAAGCTGAGGTGTGATCGTCATCCTCCGGGCGTTTAACGTCATCTTCATGAAAGAGTTCATCGTAATTGTAAGAGTTTGAAACTTCCATGACCACTGGCTGCTTTTACGGCACCTTTACGGCACCGTTACGGCGCCATTAGTGTATTAGAACCCTCAATAAAGCTAAGAGGAGAATCAACAGTACCAAAGTTACTTGCTTCCTACTACACACAACAAGGTTTCGTCAACTTTAATCTTAGTGGATAAATCAACCATATAGGGTTAAATTAGTCTTTGAAAACTTATGCTAACAATAGAAATTACGGAGAAAAGAAATACAAAACTTGTACAATCACCCAGTAATCCTGAAATCTGAGTTAACGTAGACGAATCCTCCGTCCGAGGTTCTACCAATTGTGGCATACACAAGAAAATGAGATTATTTTTGATTGCCTCACAAACAAGAGTTGAGAATCGTCGCCTGCCAGTATTTTATCACCGCTATGACAACAGATTATTTCTTATTTCTTATGTATTATGTATTATTAGTGAAGTAAGACTGTTGTAATAATTTGCTCATCAGTATGCCTCATTGAGGTAAATTGTGATACCGAAAAAATATTTGAGCCCGGGGACTAGGCACCTCGAACTACGAGCTGCTCAACCCGTCTTTAATTAGACTTGAAGTGATATTTTTTTTTCACCAAGATTTATGCAACTACGATGGTTGTGAAGTGTCGAGATAATTTTAGTAGTCAGGCAAACATGATCTAAACTTATCGAATATTCCTAACCAAGTCTTCCCCAATGCGTAAACATTGATCATTTCAGTTAAATTAGTAGCTGAAAATTTTCATTGGTATAAAATGTTTCAAGATCCCAAAGACTATGTTTGAACTTACGACTAGATGATCTACATTGGACTCTTAGTGCTCTCATTGTTGAGTATAATCAATGCACAAGAAGTCACAGGAATTTTCAATTCCTTCGACAATTTGGTTTATCAAGCTGCCGCAAGCTATCCTGTTATAACACCCCAGACTCCTAACTGGGTTGCTACTGTCGGTTGGCAAATCCAAGGTAGCAAGGTGAAAGCTGGCGATACTTTCACATTGACTTTGCCTTGTGTCTTTAAGTTCACTACCAGTGCTTCTACCGTGAATTTACAAGTCGGCTCCTCAGTTTATGCTACTTGTCAATTAAACGGTGGTGAACTCATTGTTCCATTTTCAACACTCAAATGTACTGCTTCTTCAAATGTCAAGCCCAGTACCGACGCCTCTGGTTCTGTTACTTTTCCCTTCACTTTTAATGTTGGTGGATCAGGTTTCGCACCAGATTTAGCAGATGCCAGTTGTTTTAAAGCTGGTGCAAACACCGTTGAGTTCAGAGATGGTGACAACAAATTAACTTTCCCAATGAGCTTCAATCCACAGGCTGCCACTGTGCTGAATTACCCAACTGCTGAGTTTTACGCTCAAAACAGAGTTTTACCACAACTCAACAAACAGCTTGTTTACCTCCTTGGTTACTCCTGTCCTAATGGAATTTCTAGTGGTACAATTGGTTTACAGTTTGAGGATAATGTCCAGTTTGACTGTAGTCAAATGCATGTGGGTATCACCAATGATATCAACGATTGGTTAGCACCAATTTCCGTCTCAAATGATTTCCAGAAAACTATTTCCTGCTCAGCTGCTGGTGTCACTGTGGACTACTCAAATGTTCCAGCCGGTTATAGAATTTTCATTGATGGTTTAGCCAGTCTTGCTCCTTCAAGTTACACCATCAGATACACTAACAATGCTCTCTGCAGAGGTTCACTCAGATCAAAGGATAACTCACACTCTTTGAAATGGGGTGGATATCAGAATTCTGATCCTGGTTCCAATGGTATTGAAGTTATTCTTACTACTAAAACCTGGACTGACTCCACCACTAGAATTACAACTTTACCTTTCAGGTCTTCTCCTGGTAACACGAAAACAATTGAAGTTGACGTCCCAATTCCAACTACCACCATTACCTCAACTTGGACCGGAACTGATACCTCTTCGACCACCAAGACTGCTACTCCTGGTCAAACTGCAACTGTTATCGTTGAGGTCCCAAAGCCAAGTACCACGGTCACTCAAACTTGGACAGGTTCAGGTTCTACAACTCGTACTGTTACTGGTTCTGTGACCAACACAATCATTGTGGATGTTCCTATTCCTACTGTCACAGTTACTTCTACTTGGACTGGTTTAGTTACTTCAACTGAAACCCGCACTGCTCCACCAGGTCAAACCGCTACTGTTATTGTTGATGTGCCAAAACCAAGCACCACCGTTACTCAAACTTGGACAGGTTCAGGTTCTACAACTCGTACTGTTACTGGTTCTGTGACCAACACAATCATTGTGGATGTTCCTATTCCTACTGTCACAGTTACCTCTACTTGGACTGGTTCAGTTACTTCAACTGAAACCCGCACTGCTCCACCAGGTCAAACCGCTACTGTTATTGTTGATGTGCCAAAACCAAGCACTACAATCACTGAAACATGGACAGGAAGTGCCAACACCACTCGTACAGTTACTGGATCTGTGACTGACACTGTCATCATTGACGTCCCAATTCCAACCACTACTATCACTCAAACCTGGACTGGTAAAGTTACCACTACCGAAACTGTTACCGTTCCACCAGGACAGACTGCTACTGTTATTGTGGAAGTCCCAAAATCTGAAACTACCCTCACACAAACCTGGACTGGTAGCGAAAATACTACTTACACTGTTACTGGATCAGAAACTGACACTGTCATCATTGACGTCCCAATTCCAACCACTACCATCACTCAAACCTGGACTGGTAAAGTTACCACTACCGAAACTGTTACCGTTCCACCAGGACAGACTGCTACTGTTATTGTTGAGGTTCCAAAGTCTGAGACTACCCTCACACAAACCTGGACTGGTAGCGAAAACACTACTCACACTGTTACTGGATCAGAAACTGACACTGTGATTATCGATGTCCCAATTCCAACCACCACCATTACCCAAACCTGGACTGGTAAAGTTACCACCACTGAAACCTTTACAGTCCCACCTGGTGAAACTGCCACCGTGATTGTGGAGGTTCCAAAATCTGAAACCACTATCACTGAGACTTGGACTGGTAGCGAGAACACCACTCGTACAGTTACTGGTTCTGAGACTGATACAGTTATCATTGACGTGCCAATTCCAACCACCACCATTACCCAAACCTGGACTGGTAAAGTTACTACTACTGAGACTTTCACCGTTCCACCCGGTGAAACTGCGACTGTTATTGTTGAAGTACCAAAATCTGAAACTACAATCACTCAAACGTGGATCGGCAGTGTTAATACCACATACACTGTTACCGGTACTGATACTGACACTGTTGTTATCGATGTTCCTATCCCTACCACCACCATCACTCAAACTTGGACTGGAAAGGTTACCACTACCCAAATAATCACTGCCCCTACTGGTGAGACTGCTACAGTGATCGTCGAGGTTCCAAAATCTGAAACCACCATCACTGAGACTTGGACTGGAAGTGAAAACACTACCTACACAGTTACCGGTGTGGACACCGATACTATAGTTATTGATGTCCCAATTCCAACTACCACCCTTACAACTACCTGGACTGGATCAGTTACTGTCTCAGAAACTTTCACTGCTACTCCTGGTGAAACTGCCACAGTTATTGTTGAGGTTCCAAAATCAACCACTACCATCACTGAAACTTGGACTGGTAGTGATAACACTACCACTACTATCTCTGGAACTGACACTGATACTGTTATTATTGATGTCCCAGTACCTACCGTTACCATCACCACCGATTGGACTCGCAGATACACAACCACTGAGACTTTCACTGCTCCACCAGGCGAAACTGCTACTGTTGTCATTGAAGTACCAAGAACTGAAACAACTATTGTTGAAACTTGGACTGGCAGCGACAACAGCACCCGTACCGTCCCTGGAACTAGTCTTGACACCGTCATAATTGACGTCCCAGTTCCTACAACCACCATCACCACTACCTGGACTGGATCGGAAACTGCCACTGAAACTTTTTCTGCTCCTCCTGGTGAGACTGCAACTGTGATTGTTGAGGTTCCGAAGTCAACTACAACTGTTACTGAGACTTGGACTGGAAGTGATAACACTACCTACACTGTCACTGGCCCAGAAACTAATACAGTTGTTGTTGATGTTCCAATCCCAACTACTACTATCACCACCACTTGGACTGGTAAAGTTACCACTTCAGAAACTTTCACAGCCACTCCTGGTGACACCGCTACTGTGATCGTTGAGGTTCCAAAATCTGAGACTACAATCACTCAAACTTGGATTGGCAGCGTCAACACTACTTATACTGTCACTGGTACTGAAACTGATACCGTTGTCATTGATGTTCCTATCCCTACCACCACTATCACTCAAACCTGGACTGGTAAAGTTACCACCACAGAGATTATCACTGCTCCACCTGGTGAAACTGCAACAGTAATTGTTGAGGTTCCAAGATCAGAAACTACCATCACCGAGACTTGGACTGGTAGCGAAAACACCACTTACACTGTTACTGGATCAGAAACTGACACTGTGATTATCGATGTCCCAATTCCAACCACCACCATTACTCAAACCTGGACTGGTAAAGTTACCACCACCGAAACTGTCACCGTTCCACCAGGACAGACTGCTACTGTTATTGTGGAGGTTCCAAAGTCTGAGACTACCCTCACACAAACCTGGACTGGTAGCGAAAACACTACTCACACTGTTACTGGATCAGAAACTGACACTGTGATTATCGATGTCCCAATTCCAACCACCACCATTACCCAAACCTGGACTGGTAAAGTTACCACCACTGAAACCTTTACAGTCCCACCTGGTGAAACTGCCACCGTGATTGTGGAGGTTCCAAAATCTGAAACCACTATCACTGAGACTTGGACTGGTAGCGAGAACACCACTCGTACAGTTACTGGTTCTGAGACTGATACAGTTATCATTGACGTGCCAATTCCAACCACCACCATTACCCAAACCTGGACTGGTAAAGTTACTACTACTGAGACTTTCACCGTTCCACCCGGTGAAACTGCTACTGTTATTGTGGAGGTTCCAAGATCAGAAACTACCATCACCGAGACTTGGACTGGTAGCGAAAATACTACTTACACTGTTACTGGATCAGAAACTGACACTGTCATTATTGATGTCCCAATTCCAACTACCACTATCACCACTTCTTGGGATGGTTCCGTGACTACCACTCAAACCGTCACGGTTCCTCCAGGACAAACAGCCACTGTTATTGTTGAAATTCCAGTTGAAAGATCATCATCTATTGAGTCAATTTCTTCTGCTGAATCAAGCTCTGCCGCTGAATCAAGTTCATCTATTGAGTCAGTTTCTTCTGCTGAATCAAGCTCTGTCGCTGAATCAAGTTCTTCTGCTGAATCAAGTTCTGCCGCTGAATCAAGCTCTGTCGCTGAATCAAGTTCTTCTGCTGAATCAAGTTCTGCCGCTGAATCAAGTTCTGCCGCTGAATCAAGTTCTGCCGCTGAATCAAGTTCTGCCGCTGAATCAAGTTCTGCCGCTGAATCAAGCTCTGCCGCTGAATCAAGTTCTTCTGCTGAATCAAGTTCTGCCGCTGAATCAAGCTCTGCCGCTGAATCAAGTTCTTCTGCTGAATCAAGCTCTGCCGTTGAGTCAAGCTCTGCCGTTGAGTCAAGCTCGAGTGAAACTGGTACCGGCTTTTCGACAATCGTCTTACCATCTGCTTCCTTTGATTCATCCTCATCCTCATCAACTGTTCATTATGGAAACTCGTCAGTTATTGTATCATCATCAACTGAACCACCAGTTACTCCTGATCCATTTACTCCTATTCAGTCAAACACTCAGTCATTGACATCGCTGGTTCCAACTTTCGATGGTGACGACAGCAGTTCATCAACTCCTGGTATTAACACTGAAAGTTCTTCTGCAGTCCACACTGAAAGTTCTTCTGCAGTCCACACTGAAAGTTCCTCTGCAGTCCACACTGAAAGTTCCTCTGCAGTCCACACTGAAAGTTCTTCTACAGTTAACACTGAAAGTTCTTCTACAGTTAACACTGAAAGTTCTTCTACTGTTAACACTGACATCAGTTCATCTACCATTAACACTGACATCAGTTCATCTACCATTAACACTGACATCAGTTCATCTACCATTAACACTGACATCAGTTCATCTGCTTCTAGTGCCAACACTGACAGTTCTTCTACAGTTAACACTGAAAGTTCCTCTGCAGTCCACACTGAAAGTTCTTCTGCAGTCCACACTGAAAGTTCTTCTACTGTTAACACTGACAGCACTTCTACTGTTGCACCAAGATCATCTGTCAGCTCAGGTGAACCAAGTCAAAACACTGGCATTCCAAGTATTAACACTGCTACTACATCTACTGTGGGTCCAAGATCATCAGGTATGACAGTGTCTAGTCAATCAACCAACACTCCAGGTGCCAATACCAATACCCCAAATACTGGCAACCCAAGCCAGCCAACTAATGTTCCAGGATCTAACACTCCAGGTGCTAACACCAATACCCAAAACACTGGCAACCCAAGCCAGCCAACAAATGTTCCAGGTGCCAACACTCAACAAGGTCCAGCTACTACGCTGACACCAGTAAATGGCAGAAATCCACCATTAGTTACAGTACCAACATTATCACAGGTACCTACTAGTCTTACTGGTTCAAGTTCCAGCAGTTCACCAATTGTTCCCGTCTACGAGGCTAGCGCATCATCGTCAAAAGTTTCATTTATCAGCATTTTAGCATTAATCCTCGGGGTTTTCGTTTTCTAATTTCATTTACCCGTTATTATTATTATTATCTTCTTTCAACGTGTCATTATTTCATTTTACAAGGTATTTATTCCAGTTTTTTATAGACAAAATGTATTCATAGGTTTATTTAAAGTAGGAATTTCATCTGCGTTTGAAATTAAGTATCCGGGCGTTATGCACTGTCGATCTTTTTCTATCAAAGGCTTAGTGAAAGCGATGTAATGGATGATCTTTATGTTCAGTACGTAGAATCTGTAGCCCGTAATTGTAAATGCATGGCGCCGTTGCAACATCAGAAATATGTTTCAATTTTGGAAGTCCAACTCTTGTGGACCACCGCCCACGAAGTAACTTTACCTCGCCTCTTCAGCCACTGTTTTATGGTTAGAATTACAGCCCTACATTCCAGAACACACTGAAACGAGTGTAATAGTATAATTGGGAGTAAACAAAGGTTAAGAACCTAAAAATACTTTTGCCCGTGATTTGATCATAATTGCGTCACCACCACCACAAACTGGCTTCAGGAACTTACAACAGACCCTCAGACCACTGTTTTGTAGGGTCTTTTGGAATTCTTCGATTTCTAGAAAATTTTCACTTACGTCAACGACATTGCATCTTCTTAAATTTTCTACTCAACAAATATTTGAGTAATGTTGATCGCTCTGTTTCAGCTCCTATTGAAACTCATTGCAGCCAGCCATCTCAGGTCACAAGTTTGACGAATAAACAGCAAATGAAGTGGAAACAATGATCATTTGGACTCACAACGTGACACTGGGACCGAAACCAATAGGGAACATCAATCGAAGAGCTCACGAGTCGAACAAAAGATGGCAAAGCATAGCAAGCTCAAGTTGGTGACCTCTATGTCGAGTTAGCTGTTGAATCTAACAGTGAAAAAAAGGTAATACTGAAAAAATCAGGATATTTGTTTCACCCTAGAACAGTGTTGATTAAATTGTTCCAATACCCGAGGAACGCTCGTCAAAGATAACGTTATACTTCAAACCTTGCAGTACATTTACGAAGGTCATGGTACACAATATGATAGATTTATTTATAGGACAAACTTAACGGCACTTACAGGTTGGAATTGGGAATGGAAACTTCGTCAAAATTAAGGTTTCGTAATTCAATGTGGTGAATTGTAATGAGAGAAACCAACAGCTACCACGACATGATGATGGAATGTGGTAATCGGGTGTTTCCCACGATAGAGCTTACAACATTTTCATGGGGACCCAATGGGGATTGTTTATGAGACGCTGCTATATTTTCATTAATTGGTGACAATATGCGTGGTTGTAAATTGTATCACCATTAACGAGTGATAATAATGCCAGTGGGTCGTAAATGTCTCGCTTGACTAAAGCGGTAACTTTGTCTAAAATTTTTTTGCGCTCGTCACACATTTCATGCATGGTCGCTGCAGTAAACCGCCTGAGGCCTTGTAGTTGTTTCAAGGACTAAAGGATCTGGGGTATCCAGTCTGGAAAATATATCACCAGTTCTTCCATTAGATATTTCTTTTCCCTCGATGCTCATCTCGACGTGAATCTCGACAAGCGAAGCAGTGCTTCTTGGCAATGCAGTGATTTGCAACGCGTCACATGCGTGCCATCACATGACGCACTGTCGGTGCATGCCAAATCTAATTGGCCCATCTTGTGATCTGCTAATGGCATTCTAGAATAGAGCAACTGCTTCCCTTGCAGTAGCAACAAACTAAGCGAGTTTAGAACCTTCCATCATCCAGTCGTACTAAATAGTAAGTGGAACAAACACAATGTCTTCTCGATGCAAAATAGAAGTAGTCATCACATGGTTCTAGAATGGTGATACCAAAATGGCCAGGATTTAACACCAAAGTTCCTTGGTACAGCCACAAACTTGGTGTTTCAGTCGGGAAGTCGTCAAGTGTCACACCAACTCTTTTGTTCTCTCGAAGAAGCCATTACACCAAGTCATACTCAAGCTGCTAACCCTTACGAGCATCGAGTGACACGGCACTAATCCACATCCCTGTAACGACAACACTAATACCTCCAATTAAGTCGGTGACGAAATATTCCATTTTCATTGGCTGTGTCGAATTTGAGTTCAAACAGCGCAGCATTTTCACCACTCGTCGTGGTAGCTTGCACTGCTGGAGCATGTGTTTCAGTTGACCAAGATATCGATATGAGTGGAAAGAAGTATCTAGAGGCTCCTACCCCTTTTCAATTTTGGCTTCCTGAGAAATTCTTTTCCTCTTGTCAGCATAGTACTCAATAGATATCCCAGAAAAACATGCTGTAATCAGAATTGAGAATGACAACCCAGCGCATTGGTCCCTTTTCGAAAGCAGTTTCTAAAATGTCGTTGATACAGGACGGCGAATGAAAACCCTCAAGAGCGACCAGGACAGGTAACTTGGGAGACAGCTGAAAACCAGTCTTCGCCAAGTCAGTGAGCTCCAACGTACAATAACATAGCTCCGAGAGTCTAAGAGAACAAATGTTGTCCACTCCAAACCAACATCTCTGCAGGTGGGCAGATGAAGGTCACAGCAATTTCCTAGAATTACTGAAGTATCTTCAAAATCTTGTTCTGCTATGGACATAAAGCAACCACGGTAGTGTCGACCTCGTTACACTCTCGTTTCGTGCAGTTAGGAGAACGTGAAGCACCATGAAGTGTCTGATAAATTTCAACAAACCCTCAATAAAGCCTCTGAAGTGATTCAAAATGCCAAAGCCGTTGCAGGACTTCTTGTCGACAGCTTCTACCGATTTGACAGGCCAAAGACGCAAGCAGTCTCAATAAGTGAAATCAAAGGCTTTCGAGCTTCCAAGGAAACATTGAATCATAACATTGATACACCACCCTCCTCTTATTGGCCAGCATACCAATCAAACACTGAACATAACTAATCCTGATTCAATTGATATTGGGATGCCACAGATTTTGGGGACTATCGTTTAGCACTAACACCCAGTAACAGGGGGCTGAGTAATTGGAATGGTTTGAAACTGCTTGAAAAAGGCTAGTTGGGAGCAAAGGTTCGAGCCAGAGCTAGAAGTATCGCAATTGAGGTTATAACCTGAAATGCTTAGGTAGATGTCGTTTCAGAGAGACAATAACCAGTTGCCATGACGAAAGAATTTACATGGCATTTCAAAGTATTGTCATAGCTATTGTGAGCACCTCACAAGTGTGATTGGCCAACTCAACTTACCTCCAGAAACAACAATAGGCAATAATTTTAAAACCAAATGTAGTATGTGTAAAAAGAAAATCAACCTCGGGAAAATCAACAACCAATTTAACACTGAAGGCTTTAGATCACTGAGATATCTATTCTAGGACAATACCTCGAGTTGGGTGCAGTCAATGGTCGCCGGTGAAGCATTAGCATGATAATCAAAGAATGTCGCTTATAGGTGATTGCATCATTATTACGGGGCTCGTAGTCCGAAAACTCGTACCTGTGGTACGCTCAGTGCTGAACATCAAGGCCAATCAGTTCGTACCCTGTTAATTCAGAATGTGTGTTTGTTGGTAGCCCTTTGAATCAGTCGTACGACTGGTGTCTTTGAAACCACAAATATTAACCACAAATGTGAGGCACAAACTATCATAACCACACCGTGCCTTACAGCTCCCTTACACCAACCACAATGCGATTTTCGTATAATGATGACGTCGACTCTCGGTTAGCATCAATTTATGAGATCATTGGCCCTGCTGAAATGCCACCCATGAAATGCCGCATTGAACAATAATCCCACCACCTCAATAGCCTTGGCGATTAGGCGACATTTCTACGAAGAGCCAACATTGCTTTGCTGGATGTGTCGATTGGCAGCCGGTGTTGCGAGTACAACCTTCTGGCAAACGAAATTTTTGCTGGTTCGTTCAAGTGGTATCAAGGGTGGAAGCAATAACGGAGCTCCGTTCATGGGTCAATGACTTGTTGCTTGAATCTTTGAAGGATGGTGATTATGCCTAATAGAGTCAGGTGGTAATTGTGTTGACGAGAAAGCAGATGCAACCTCATCTTGCAGTACCGTCCGTATCATTGAAGCGGTCCTTCAGATGGACACGTGAGGCACTCGTGAGAGTTGGCAACACCAAGCTCTGGATTAATATGATCTGCTAACTCACGCTCGTTCAAAGGAGCCTCCTATCACGAGAACAACGACAAGAGTGGTGGATTTATCACCAAGGATGAGAGCATTGGACGGAAAAGATCTCATTTTATCAGGAAGCCTACAACTGGTGTGGTGTAGCTGCAATCAGGTCTAGTATTGTGGCTCAAGTGCAGCTAGTGTAGCACCAACTAGTATTGAAGCTCAAGAGCAGCTGGTGTAGCACCAGCCTGTCATTGAGCTACGAGGAGTGAAGAGCACCAGAACAGAAGATCGTGCCAGTTTCTCAGAGTGTAAACTCACAGCCTCATGCTCAGCGAACCTTGTAGTCGATCTCAGGACCATCAAGGGCCAAAAGCGAAACTGCACAGCGACTAAAATCTAAAATGACTTCAATCCCAAGCTTGGAACACAGGCTCTGACACCAAGAATGCCCACAAACACGAATAAGAGTGGAAACACAAACAACACAACTCATGTGCTGTGCCAACTCGGTGACTGCAAATATGTCGCTGGTCTTAATGTCGTCTTAGCTATTGGTGTCATACACCCACGACTTGACTGCGACACGACCAAAGCCCACGAGAGCAGTCTCAAACGAAGTTACTGATTCGGATTGTAGTGGCATAACAAGACGTTATCGCTTACACCCAAACTGGCCAGTAGGGGACGTTTAATTTCTCAGTAAACCAATTACTCGTATTGGCAGGTGGGGGAGATAAACTAGTTTGTATCAAGTGCTCATGACCAGGATAGTTAGATAGCCCACAAGCCGCAGCGGTTTCCCAGTCATCTCTAACTCAGGCTTTAGCGAGATCTGCAGTTGATTGCCCACTTGTTGAATTAAGCTTGATCTGTCAAGTTCTCATTTAAATACAACAAATTCGGTTGCAAACGTCAATGGAATCTTCTTCAACTATTAGTGGGCCTGGTGTTCAAAGCAGATGGACAAAATTCAAAAAGACTATTGAAGTTCCAAAAGATGCTGACTCTTCTTATTATCATAACGATTCTTTAACCAATCGTGATTTGATTCCTATTCCTCCAAGCAGAAGAACTTGGTCTCCATTATTATTTTTCACTTATTGGGTGGTGGAAGCAGTCTCAATTTCCGGTTACACTACTGTGTCTTCTTTAGTGGGTATGGGGTTGAGTGTGCGCCAGTCTCTTGGTGCTGCTGTTTTGGCTGGTTGCATTTATGGCTGTATGGCTGTGGTTATGGGCTGGATAGGTTCCCATCACCACATTGGGTATCCGGTATACTCAAGAGTGACGTTTGGGATCCACGGTGCCAAATTTGCTATCATAATTCGTTGTATCACTGGAACCATCTGGTTCGGTGTTCAGAGTTACTATGGAGGACAAGCTGTAAGAGTGGTTATTGCTGCTATGAAGCCTTCGTTCGCTGATTGGAACACTTTTCCAAAAACTTCAGGGAACATTAGCTCTGCTGATTTTGTGGGGATGATCATCTACTTGATCATCATTATTCCATGCTTGTACATTCCACCAGAGAGACTCCATGGACTCTTCTTCGTTACCTTCGGTATGGTCACCATGTCAATTTTGGGAATGCTTATTTATTCAATGAAGGAGAACCACGGACCAGGAACCTTCTTCAGCCAGCCAGCCATCACCAACGGAGGAGAGCTCGGTTGGGCTTTCGTAAGAGGTGTTTTCTCTATAGTTGGAACCACAGGTACGGGTATCTTGGGACAATCTGACTGGACGAGATATGCAACCTCCAAAAACGCACCAGTGCTTGCTCAACTTCTTGGTGCACCCATCGCTCTCACTTTCAGTGGATCCATGGGTGCGTTGATCACCTCAGCCTCCTACGACTTGTTTGGTGAAACCATCTGGAACCCTTTGAACTTTTTGCTGGCCCTTCAAGCAAGGGAAAACAACTCTTCCAGAGCTCGTGCCGGTGTGGCGTTTGCAGGTCTTGGATTTGTGTCCCAGCAGATTGCCATCAACTTGTTACTCAACTCTGTTTCCACTGGTATGGACATGACAGGGTTGTTACCCAAGTACTTGAACATTCGTCGTGCTTCCTACATCACCATGGCCATTTCGCTTGCATGCTGTCCATGGTACTTACAGTCCAGTGCCAAGGTCGTTGTGATCTTCGGTTCGGGCTGGGGTTGTTTCTGCTCTTCGTTGACTGGAATCGTCATCGCCAAATATTTCATCATCAGTCGCCGTAAAGTGCTCATTGGAGACCTCTACAAAGGCAACAGCTCTTCTGTCTACTGGTACCAAAACGGTGTCGACTGGAGACCTTTCGCTGCCTGGATCCTCGGAACCGTGTTCTTGTTGCCTGGCTTAGATGCTGCTGCCAACAACAAAAAGGCTAATTTCTGGACTTACATCTTCAACGTGTCGTACCTTTGGGGGTTGGTGATCTCCATGACGGCCATGGTTGCTTTGCACTACATGTTCCCCAAAAAAGACAAGCCATTCACCGCCGACATGGACGACCTTTACACGCCCAACGGTGACCTCATCGACGACACCAGCAATGTCTCGTACCACGAGGAAATCCTGTCGTTGGAAAAACGTAATGTCGCAGTCAAGGTCGTGGAGGCTTCACCCTAGTTCATAGAGTCAACGTGTTATTATGTATCTCAACTAGTGTAGACGTCACTAACTCGTTTGTACTCAGTTTACGATTGTACCCAAAATTGTGCTTTACCCATTTTACGATTGTACTATAAATTGTGGTAGAAAAGATTATGTTTGTACCCAAGATTATGTTTGTACAAAGCCACAACACTCTACAACCATTTTCACAGTCTTGTATTACTATCTTCCCCTATGCCCACCAAGTCAAGATTGTCCCTTAATCTGGACATTTTGACACCGCACGCCTTGTGGTTCACGGTGGGCAAAAGTGGGCATTGAGTGGAAGTTGATTCCGAAAGCACGGAATTAATTCATAGATATAAGCGATGATATCCACAGTACAACTCCAACAAAAATGGCCACTCCTTCAGTGAAGCTCAACAATGGCGAGCAGATGCCCCTCTTCGGACTTGGAACTTGGCTCTCCGCTCCAAATGATGTTTATGAGGCTGTCAAAAGCGCCATCAAAACCGGATACCGCCATATTGACACCGCAACCATCTATGGTAATGAGGCTGAGGTCGGTAGGGGAATTGCTGATAGCGGAATTGATAGGAACCAAATCTTCTTGACCACCAAACTCTGGAATTCTATGCATGCACCCGAAGATGTGCCAATTGCCTTGGAAAAAAGTTTGAAAGACTTGCAAACCGATTACCTCGACTTATGGCTCATGCACTATCCTTGCGCCAACGACAGAAAGACCTTCGAGGAGGAACAAAAAAGTATCAAAGTGGACATTGACTTTGTCGAAACCTGGAAGGTGATGGAGGAAATGGTCAAAAAAGGTAAAGTCAAAAGCATTGGAATCTCAAACTTCTGCAAGTCAGAATTAGAGCACTTATTAGCCAACTGTGAGATCAAACCTCAAGTTCACCAAATGGAAATGCACCCATACTTGAAGCAAGAAGAATTCTTGCAATTCCACAAACAAGTAGACGTTCATGTCACTGCATACTCTGCATTTGGAAACCAAAATCCTTCTTACAACAGTAAGGAGCCAAAGATCATGGAGCACGAGAAAGTCGTTGAAATCAGCAAAAGAACTGGTGTCGCTCCTGGTAACCTTTTGATCGCGTGGGCCATTAAACGTGGTACTTCAGTTATACCAAAATCAGTGAACCCTGTGAGAATTGAACAGAACTTCTCTGGAAAAGACGTCCAGCTCAGTGATGATGACTTTGCAACTATTTCCAACCTTGGTTACAGTGTCCGTTATGGGGATTTTGGCCCTTATGTTGGTTACTGGTACTATAGAGACTTAGAATGTCCCGGTAAGAAGCCTTAATTATTCAAATAACATTCATTTATGGGTCAATAGGAATAAAATTACCCACTATGCAACTAGGGATATTGTAACGATCTCTTCTTATAGTGAAACTGAAGCAACAACTTTTTCTCTTTATTCCATCCTTAGTTCTTAAATTACAACTTGTAAGCACTGCTTTCTGTCCCTTATCAAAAGCAATAGCACCGTACTTCTCCCAGAAGTTCACTGCACTCTCTTCACTCATCAATTCATAAATTGCTAGTTTTCCATCTTTGAGGTCATCGGTTGTGACCCCCACTAGCGACGCAAACTCCTTGTTGCCACGATAGATCTCACCTGTACGTCTCCAGAGACATGCAGGGATAGCCATTGACGTGAAAACACGATCATAATCGAGCAACATTCTTTCGAAACTCTCTTCCACCAAAACCAAGTCCACATCCTTTAATGTTCTAGCTATTGCACGGAAAGCAGGACGGAATACCGATAATGGCTTGAGAATTCGCTGCCTGCTAGTGACGTTCATATAGTTATCCATGTAATTTTGGAGTCTAGCATAACCCTTGGCATAGTTGTAAGGTTGTAGTAAGCCAGCTTCCAATTTTGCTTTAATAACTTGCTTGAGTCTCTCTTCAGGCGAGATTTCAGTTGTTGGGTCGGCTGCTGTGAGGAAGAACTTATCTCTTGCTGAGTCAGAGATCACTGGTTGATGTCCATCTGGTCTTTTGGGGTTGGCGTTTGCAGGAGCAGGTGCTACTTCGAATGGTGTTTGCGCTTGCGCCTGTGCCTGGATTTGAGCCGGAGTTTGCTGTGGCTGGGGGTACTGATTGAACAGCACAACGTTTGGGTTAGGTGATAGGGCAAGCATGTTTGTTATCGAATCACTATTGCCATTATCGTTATTGAGACCGAAGTTCATCATATTATCGTTATTAGCATCATCGTTAAGAGCACCATTCACTAGCTCCGGGTCATCTATCATAGACAAAAAATCGTTAAGTGAACTAAATTCACTACCGGCATGCTCCGAGTAGAAAAACGGCTCCAGGTTGAACGGGAGTGTTTGTGACAACACAGACTTATTGAACCTTGATCCCAGCGTTTGTTGTGGAGCTGCTTGCGTTGTTAATGGACTTGCTTGTAGAGGAACGTTCTGTTGCGGTTCTGGTTTGACCTTCATGCTCTGCGCCTTCTTGCGTTGCCGTTGGTTCGATGGTTCATCATAGCACAAGTGGCCTATTCCTCGTTTGATACAACGCAGACACGGTCTAGCGTCATCACAAATCATATGGGACCGTCGACAGTACACGCAAGCAATTTCGACTTTTTTCTTCCGCCTCTTGACGGGCTTCTTTTCTTCGCTATCATGAGACCCGTGGTCGGATCCAAGGTCTTCGAGCACGCTATTTTCTTCACTCTTCACTGACATGGTGATGATTGTTGATGGTGTTGTGTGAGTGCGAATTTGTGGAGTCGATCCGGGAACGACCGGGCTTTTGTCAAGTCCGAAATAGCTTGGTACGCCGCTTTGTGCTATTATTGTGACTCACTGCTGCTCAATTCAGTTTCAGTGGGTTGCAGCTCTTCGTCTGCCGTGCTATCGTAAACGGTTTCTTGTCCAGCAAGAAGACTCGTGTTGGCATTGTCGATTGTGTGATTGCACAAGGGACAGCTGCGTTTGAAATTGATGAGCCAGTTGGAGAGACACGATTCGTGGAAAAAGTGTTTGCACTCCAACACCAAAACTCGGGACCGGAGCTGTTTGAACTTGTCAAGACAAATTGAGCACTTGAACAGCGGGAAAAAGTCTCTGTTAACGTAGAGAATGTCGAGATGACGAGCCTCCTGCTCGACATTGATGCCATTGATGGTGTAGTTGTGCAACTCCGAACGTGAAGACAGAGGCGACGATTTTGCGCTGGTGGAGCAGTCTGGCAGCAATTCGTCAATAGCTGCGTCCGTTTGGTGGGTCAAATTCAAGTACTTGTAGAAACTCTTTGTCTGGACCAAGTGGCTGCAGCAGTAGATGTACACAGGCAATTTTCTGACGATTTTCTTGCTTCTTTTGTTGTCTCTGAAGCGTCTGACGTGCTGCACCGTTTTTATAGACACGTAGAACACGAAAATGAGTAGCGGCGGCGACAAGAGCATCGAGATGACGATATTGAGCCAGCTCCCAAGCGATGCAGTCGTCATGGTGAGCACCAAGTCCTCGTGCTTGTGCTTCTCAAGAAGCAAGTACGACTCAAACGTCACGAAAATGACAGGCGTCGTCATGGACCCGTCCTGGTTGAACGTGCTGGAGTACATGGTGATGAGCCCCCGTCCAGGCTCGTCGTTGGCGACGATGACGCTCTTGGGGTTCAAGTCTGACTCGAGGATATTCTTGATCTTGGCCACAAACGTGCAATTGCCCCGCAAAACAACCAAGATTTTGTCGGCGTACTGCTGGAGGTCCGCCTCGAGCTTCGTGCATGCGTCAACGGGGAACAACTTGTAGTGGCCCTTCAAGGGCTCGGAAACTAGCGGGCTAAAAGACGCATACCGCCCCGTGATGTGCTTGGTTTTCACGCCGCCGTCCCGCGTCACGTTGAAGCTCACGTCGGCGTCGATCGGGAACACCTGATTGACCATATTGTTCAACGGGTAGTCGAGATCACTGGCGCTGGCGCCGTGCCACTGCGTTTTGAGCTCCCGAAGCGTGTTCTTCGCGAGGTACACCGCGTCCGCCACGGCCATGTGGCCGTCTGCGGTTCCGTAGTAGCCTAGTGCCATCACTAGTGCCACCACGAGCATCGTTGTACGTACAGTCATGGGGTTTGGTAAAGCTTAGTCAGCTTGCGATAAACCGTGCGATAAACTGTGGGTTGTGCGCCCGGGTAACTGCGTTTGAGAGCTGCTCCAGTCCAGTGAAATCGGTAGACGCACGCTATTTACCTGGCCGCCGTTTGCCTGTTTTTTCGGGTGTAAAAAATCACTGCTGGGGCCTCTCGTGTTGGCCACGGCCGTGCAGGCTTATCCTGTTTTTGACAAGGTCGTGGCAGCAAAACTGATTTTTTTAGGGCCGCTTTTCGTTTTGGCAGCACCTGGAAATTTGCAGTTTTTCAATCTGGTTAGATAACCAGATGACAAGGAAGCCGAATTTGTTTTTATTCGGAATTCAGCTATGATTGTTGGCACTATGTGTTCTAGATGACAGTGGCATCATTCTTTGTTAGCGCACCATGTATCTAAAATCTACGGTTCAAGAGTTAATGACAGGAAAGCCCACCACTACATGCATTACAGCTTCATGCATACGTTTATTAAAACACATTACCCAACTTGAGTCTTGGGGCGATGTTCATGGATATGAGCTCCTGGAAGAGCAATTTGGCAGCGTACGGAATCGTCATTTTTATGACGTGCTCCGAGCTCTTGCATGTGGTGCACCAGTTGTTGTAGCCCATGAGCCCACAGTTGTTGCAGATGTCGACTTCAAAGGCATCAGACGAGATCATAAGTCTCTCAAGCAACAACTGCGACGCTCCATATGCGATAACACAGTCTCTCTCCATTTCTCCCAATCTCAAACCACCATCTCTGGACCTACCTTCGGTTGGCTGTCTCGTCAACACGGCTCTTGGTCCCCTGGCTCTGGCGTGCATCTTGTCGAGCACCATATGCTTCAATTTCTGGTAGTAAATAGGGCCAAAAAAGATATACGCCTGGAGACACTCTCCAGTGATACCAGAGTACAACATGTCCTTACCCGAGTACGAGAATCCCTTGTCCACCAAGATCTGCGACATCTCTTCGAGCTTAGACCCTCCGAAACATGTTCCGTACTCCAAGGTCCCGTTCAACACTCCGGCTTTTCCACTAATCAACTCTATCATCTTACCGACCGTCATTCTCGAAGGGAAACCGTGTGGATTCATGATGATGTCGGGGGTCACACCGTTGTCGCTGAACGGCAAGTCTTCCTGCTGCACAATGATACCACAAACACCTTTCTGTCCGTGTCTGGACGAGAATTTGTCACCCAACTCAGGTCTTCTTGTCTGTCTCAAGAGAACCTTGATCAACGCCTGGTCATTGTCACTCACAGACATCATCACCTGGTCCACGTACGACGGTTCAGGACCTTTGTAGTACGCAGGCGTCTCTCTGTGGCTCTCAGCACTCTGCGGTGTGTCTGGTGATGCGCTGCCTGGGTTGTTTCCCAAGACAGATTCTCCAGCGTTCGTCGGTACACACTTGTTGACAAACACTTGGCCGCTCTCCACTCTCATGCCGACTTCTCCCAACCCGTCGGGGCCCAAAGCCTTGTGAGGGAAAATTGGCTCGTTGTTCTGGTCCACCCTCATACCACTCAAAATATCCTTGGTGTGGTTGGGGTACCTCTTCAACGTGACGGTGTTCTTTCTCAACACCTGGCACCTTCCAAAGCCTCTGTCAATAGAAGCCTTGTTGAGTACTAAAGCATCCTCAATATCGTAACCAGAGTAAGACATGACTGCCACTGTAGCGTTTTGACCGGCAGGAAGCTTATCGTAGTCGATCAACTCGATGGTCTTGGTCTTCACCATCGGCTGCTGTGGGTACACCATCAAGTAGAGCAACGTGTCAATTCTTCTGAACTGGTTGTAGGCAATAGCACCAATTGCTTGCTTACCCATCGCACATTGATAGGTGTTTCTGGGGGACTGGTTGTGGTGAGGGTAAGGAATCAACCCAGCGACGGCTCCCAACACAGTGAACACCTCAATCTCCAAATGGGTGATGTTCTGCTTACTTGGATCAATGAGGTCGCTCTCGTACAAGGCAATTAAAGAGTCGTTCTCTTCGTTGACGTCCAAGTACTCCACCAAACCGTGCTTCAAGAAATCGTCGAAGGCCCACTCGCCTGTTTTCAACTTCAACAAGTGCTTGGCTTTGACCTTGGACTTGTTGTTGGCGTCCACAATGATCAAAGGACGACAAATTCTACCACCATCGGTGGCAATATGAACAGCCGCTTGGTGAGTGTTGGTGTAGATGGAAATGAACGCTGACACTTTCCCAGTTCTTCTTAAATTCCTGAAATCACCCACAAACTTAGCAGGGAATCTTGTGGTACCAATCAAAGTACCGTTGACGTAAATACCAAAGTTTCCTTCAGAATGCAAAGTAGATGAGTCGATTTCCAAGATGTTCTCACAGCCCAACATGAAACACAATCTTTTAACTGGGTCTTCTTCGTCGTCGGTGGTGATATGGGTCATTAATGCTAAATTTTTAACCAAACCACAGGCTTCACCTTCAGGGGTATCAGAAGTACACAACATTCCGAATTGAGAAGGCTGCAAAGCTCTAGGTCCGGAGACTTTTCTGGATTTTTCAAACTGAGATGAGATTCTCGTCATCATACCCAATGCAGAGATATACGATAACCTTGAAAGAACGTGAGTGACACCTGCCCTTTCCATCTTGAAACGTTTCAAAGACCAGTTACCAGTGGAAATTGCTCTGTTCATCCCCATAGTGATGTTTGAAGAGTGAATATTAATGGAGAGCAAAGCGTCAAACTCAGAAGCTCGACTTGGTTTCTTCAATATCTTGTCGATGTTGGCTTTGAAGTCCGAGTTGAACTTCTTGAACAAATCTTCAAACAACAACGACATCAATTGGCCCGCTAACTCCAATCTTTTGTTACCCACGTAGTCTCTATCATCGACCATTTTAGGGTTATGCATAGTCATCAACACTCTTCTGGTCATCATGGCGATATAGAGGGCCTTCTCACGGAACTGGAGGTCCTCCACGGAGATATGGGCAATAATAGTGGTTGCAATGGCTTCAATACCTTCTTGGAGTTGAGACAATTTGGGGGCCCCAGCTCTTCTGATGGTTTTAACTCTTCTACCCACATAGTGTAATGCTTGTTGCTGGGTAAAGATCTCTAGTTTGGCAGCCTCCTCGAAGTTGACAGCAAACAAGTCCTGGTAGTTGGGGTCAGCTCCACACACCAACTGTAAAATTTCCAAGTCTGAGGTGACACCTGCTGCTTTCAAGATGATCACTATGGGAATGTCCTCCGAAATGGAGTTGTGCTTCAAGTAGATCTTTTCGTTCTTGGTGATGACGTACGTCTTGGACTTACGTTCGTGAGTGGACGAAGTGACAGATGCTTGAACGATATTTTTCTTTTCGTCAGCTTCCACGATGATTCTGTTCTTCGACAACTGTTCTTGCACCAAGATGACCTTCTCTGTTCCATTCACGATGAAGTATCCACCGGGATCCAATGGGCATTCGTCATAAACTGCCATTTGCGTGTCGTCGATGCCGTCCAAGAGACACTTGTTTGACCTTAACATGATGGGCATTCTTCCGATCTCCAAGTCACGATGCACGATGATCTTCCTTCCTCTTGTGTACTCGACGTCGACGTATATGGGCGCCGAATACGTCAAATCACGGAGTCTGCAGTCGTGGGGCACCAAGTTGACCTCTTTACCGGCGTTTTTACCGGCATTAGACCGCTGTCCCACACGGATATCGAGGTACTTGAGGTAGAACTCCGGGTCCACGTCACTGAGTACCAACTCATTGGCTTTGATGATCTTCTTCAAGTCGGTGTTGACGAAATAGTTGAACGAATCAAGATGCTGCTTCACGAGCCCTTTGACCTTCAAAAACGCCGGCAACAAGTTCCATTTGTCCTCGGCAGTGTTGATCTGGTCCGTGAGCTTCTTCCCTTTGTACACGTCTTGCAAAAGCGGCTGGAACGAGTCGTCGACCGCCGATGCTTTGCGCTTACTCATCACTTAAGTTGATTTTTTTCAGGCATCGCGAAGTTGAACCCATGGCGTCTAAGCTCACCGTCACCGAACATTTAGAGGGGCTCCCCACGACTATTCAGAGCCGTCTCTACGAGACCCCGGCCACGTGCTTGTCCATCTACCGGTTGCTCCCCCCAATCGCCAAATTCTACATCATGACGATGCTTTTCTACGAGAAACCGGTGGCCCTCAAAGATCTCGACAAGTGGTGCAAGCCTAGCGCTCGTACTTTGCAGTATGAGTCGCTCAATCGACTCCGGGCGCTCCATCTCATCGAGCACGACAAGTCGGGCCTGTACATCCAACTTCTCCCGGTGTTCAGGCGCAACTTCAGAGACTGCTTGACAGGATCACAAGCAGCAAACTCTTTTGGTAACCTCTGCACAGAACCAGATAGGTACAAAGTCGATATCAAGTTCTTGGACTCGTTTGCGTCGACCAAGTGGGAAACCATTTTGCATTTCATGGTGGGCACTGAGCTCTCCATCACCCCATCGAACTCTGTTCTCTCGCTTTTGAAGCTGGGTGGACTCATGGAAGGCTCTGGAAGCTCCTTGAGAATCACCAACACCGGGTTCCAGTTCTTGCTCCAAGAGAGCAACGCCCAGATCTGGACCTTGTTGCTCCAGTACTTGAATTTGACTCAAGAACTTAATATGGACCCTGTTGACGTGCTCAATTTCATCTTCATGCTTGGGTCGTTGGAGTTGGGCAAGAGCTACACCGTGTCGTCGTTGAGCGACACCCAAGTCAGCATGTTGGCTGATTTACGAGATTACGGTTTGGTGTACCAGCGCTCAGATAGCTCCACCAGGTTTTACCCTACTCGACTTGCCACCACGCTTACGTCCGACTCCACGTCGTTGAAGACGCCCTCCATGGCTATAGACAAGGCCAACACAGTCGACAGTGACGAGAGCTCCGTGAAAACTGACCAAGGGTCCATCATCATCGAGACCAACTTCAAGCTCTACTCCTACACGAACTCGCCGCTTGAAATCGCTATTCTCAACTTGTTTGTGCACATGAAGACGAGGTTCGCCAACATGGTGATCGGCCAAATCACCAGGGAGTCCATCCGAAGAGCTCTATACAACGGGATCACCTCCGAGCAGATCATCAAGTTCCTCGAGACTCACGCCCATCCACAAATGAAGCTCTTGGCCCAAGAGAGACTCGACAAGAAGATCGAGTTTGACGCCAGCAACAACTTGAACGGGGCAACCGCTCAAGAGGATCTGGGATACAAGCTCGAGGTTCTACCACCCAATGTGGTTGACCAGATCAAGTTGTGGCAGCTCGAATTGGACCGGATCCAGACTTTCGACGGCTACCTCTTCAAGCAGTTTGCCAACCAAAAGGAGTATGATGTTCTACGCAACTACGCTTCAGAGATTGGAGTGCTTGTGTGGTCCAGTGATGCTCAAAAGAAATTCTTTGTCACCACCAACGGTGTCAAGCAGGTGTCAGACTTCGCCAACAGGAAACTACAACGACAAAGGTGAACTGTTTCCACCAGAGACAAAGGGAACTATTTACATGTTCTATCTATTTACATTAACCAGAGCATGACTCACATGACTCTGGGTTTTGAATGTTACAGGCTTGGATCGTGTTGTCATAGATGTCGTACTCGAACCCAGGCGTCATCTCCTGGGACTCGGGTGTGGGGAGTCGTGATTTCTTGATGGGGTTCTTGAGGCTGATGGGGTGGTCAACCGCAACATACCTTTTACGCTTCAACGGACGTATTTCAGTGACTTCTCCATTGTCATTGGTGGCTTCAACGGTGAACTGGATGGCTTTGGATGCTGCTTGTGTTCGAAGATAGTAGAGGCCTGTCTTGAGGCCCTTCTCCCACGAATAAAACAAGCAACTGGTGAGTTTGCCAAAAGTCGGGTTCTTCAAGTGGATGTTCATGCTCTGCAGCTGGTCAATGAACTTGCCTCTATCGCTGGCCATGTCAATGATCACCTTCTGAGAGATCTCCCATACCGTCTTGTAAAGAGCTTTGATGTCGTTGGGTATACCTTCAATATGCTGGATTGACCCGTCAGCAACGATAATTTTGTCCTTGGTGCCCTTGTTCCAGAGCCCAAGCTCAATCAAGTCTTTGATCAAGTACTTGTTGACCACCTGATACTCCCCAGAAAGCACTCTTCGGGTATAAATGTTGGAAGTGAAAGGTTCAAAGCACTCATTGAACCCAAGAATTTGGGATGTTGAAGCCGTGGGCATGGGTGCTACCAATAGAGAGTTTCTAAGACCCTTTTGCACTACTCGCTGTTTGAGTTCGTCCCAGTCTGTGTACAATTCAGATGGTTTGTGGTCCCACAAATCGAATTGCAATTTGCCCTGAGACGCTGGTGACCCCTTGAACGATTGATATGGTCCATACTTTTCTGCCAACTCCACTGACGCTTCGACGGCGGCGTGGTAAATCGTTTCGAAGATCTGGATGTTTAGCACTTTGGCTTCTGGTGAGTCGAATGGTAGCCTCAACAACATAAAAGTGTCGGCTAAACCTTGCACACCAACAGCAATTGGTCTGTGTCTCATATTGGAAGTTTCTGCTGTCTTTACTGGATACTGAGTGGCATCTATGACTCGGTCTAAATTGACAGTCAAAACTTTGGTCACTTCATGCAACTTGACGAAATCAAATTCCATGGTGTTGTCTGACTCCTTCACATAAGTGGGAAGAGCAAGTGACCCAAGATTGCACACAGCAGTCTCTTCAGGAGACGAGTATTCCACCACCTCACAACAAAGATTCGAGGACTTGATGACTCCCAAGTTCTGTTGGTTGGACTTCTTATTGCAAGCATCTTTGAACAAGATATATGGCTGACCAGTTTCTGTTTGAGCTTCTAGTATTGCATGCCAAAGCTTTTGCGCTTTCACCACAGACATGGCTTTACCCTGCTGCTCATACTTTTCATACAATGCCTTGAAATCATCACCCACCACATCAGATAGTCCTGGACATCTGTCTGGAGACATAAGAGACCAATCGCCATCTGCTTTCACTCTTTCCATGAAGAGATCCGGCACCCAAAGGGCGTAGAAGAGATCACGGGCTCTCATTTCCTCCTTACCGTGGTTCTTACGCAAGTTCAACACATCAAACACATCAGCGTGCCATGGCTCGATGTAAATTGCGAAAGCACCGGGTCTCTTGTTACCTCCTTGGTCAACGTACCTGGCGGTGTTGTTGAACACCCGCAACATGGGCACAAGGCCATTGGACTTGCCGTTGGGTGTGATGTGGGTTCCAGCGCTTCGGATGTTGTGCACATGGAGCCCAATACCGCCAGACAGTTTGGATATTATAGCTGTTTGGTGCAACGTCTTGTAAATACCGTCGATGGAGTCGCTCTCCATGGCCAACAAGAAGCACGAGCTCAAAAAGTTGTAGTCTGTGCCGGCGTTGTACAACGTTGGCGAAGCGTGAATGAAGTATTTCTTCAGCATGTAGTGGTACGTTTGCACGGCGCTGTCGATGTCGTCGCCGTGGATTCCGAGCGACACCCGCAAGAACATGAACTGCGGCGTCTCGGCGATGTTGTCGTTGGCTTTCAAGAGGTACGATTTCTGTAGCGTCTTGATGCCAAAGTACGTGAGCTCCATGTCTCTTGAAGGGTGCACTGCCGAGTCTAGCACGTCAGCGTTAGCTCTTACCAAGTCGTGGACCTGTTTGCTGACCAAGGGGCTGGTTCTCTGTGTCTCCAAGTTGAAGTGGTGGTACAATTTGTCGATGTTGGCAGAGAATTTTAGTGGGATGGCCTTTTGGAGACGCACTGCTTCGACTCGTCCCGCCAAAATGGCGTGGTCGGTGTGCACCACCGTACGGGACGCAATGGTTTCGGCCACGATGTCGTAGAACTCGTCCACCAGGAGCTCTTCGGGGAGCGATGTCTCGACTTTTGCAACTATGACGTCAATGTCGACGTGGCGCTCGTTGAGGCCGTTTTTGAGTTTGGCAAGGAACTTGCGGAGCTTGGCATCCTCGAATGTCTCGCGTGTGCCGTCGCGTCTGACAAGATTGGGTTTTGTGCCGCTCATGGGTGAAGAGCTGCTGAGTAATGTCGCGATGAGAGATGCGATCGGTCACAAACCCTCACAAACTGATTAGGCACGCTTCCTGTTGTGATGGCGTAGTTGTACGGAGGTGTAACGGCGGTGAGTATGGCGGCTTGTAGCGTGCTGGCAGCAAGATGGTGTTGTTTCAGGGTGATGGCGTTGGTGTAGGGCGAGGGGCTCGGTAGGGCTACCACCACTTCGCACCACTGTACCACCACCTAGCACCACTGTACCACCACTTCGCACCACTGTACCACCACTTCGCACCACTGTACCACCACTTCGCACCACCGTACCACCACCTCGCACCACCTTCTCGCCCCGTCTCGCCTTACCCTAAAACCCTAGACTCCCGCGACTTCTACTCCACGCTACCTCTACTTACCCCAGGACTGCACCTCCTCTAACAATCCGCCAACCGTGCTACTAAACGCATCTGTGGCCCAACATTCTCATCATGACTGACCTGCTGCTGCTCCCGCACTGGGTGGTGACAGTGTCGTTCTGGTGCTCCATTGCGCTGACCATCATCATCGTGGCATCTATCCTACTACACCTATGCAACTACAGAAGACCGTACCAGCAGCGGCTCATGATCCGTATCCAGTGGATCGTGCCGTTGTTTGCGCTCTCGTGCTACTCGATGCTTACGAGGCCCCAGTCCCGACTAACGAAGTTCGTGCTCGAGCCGCTCCGTGAAGTGTACGAGGCCTTCGTCATCTACACGTTCTTCCTGTTGCTCATTGACATGCTTGGCGGCGAAAGAAGCATCATCGTCGCCACCAGCGGGCGGAAACCCGTCAGCCACCCGGGATTGCTCAAGTACGTGTTCCCCGATATAGACATCTCCGACTCATCGTCCTTCCTCATGTTGAAACGGGGCATTTTGCAGTACGTGTGGATCAAACCATTCATCTGTTTGGGCACCATCGTGTCCGAACTCGTGGGCGTGTACAACGTCAACAACATGGGCCCTACGTCATTCTTCTTGTGGCTCATGATCCTCTACAACATGACAGTCACCTTATCGTTGTACTGCCTTGCCATGTTCTGGAAGATCTTGTGGAACGACCTCAAACCGTACAACCCAATCGGGAAGTTCTTGTGTGTTAAGCTCATTATCTTTGCTTCCTACTGGCAAGGAGTGTTGCTCTCATTGCTAGCGTTCTTCAACGTGCTACCAAGTTCTGGCTCGGAGAACGACTCCAACGTTGGCGTCTCCATCCAAAATGCTTTGCTCTGTGGAGAACTCATTTTCTTTGCTCTAGGCCACTGGTTCTCGTTCTCGTACTGGCCGTACACCATGTCTCAAATGCCCTACGGAAGGCTTCAGTTCTGGTACGCCGTCAGAGACATGTTTGGCGTGAAAGACTTGATCCACGACTTCAAACTCACCCTCCACGGTGACTACTACAACGACTACAAGACCTTCGACTCCGTCAACGCTTCCATAGCGCACCCCATGTCAAAGTCTCGCATGAACAAGATCAACCAGGGCCTCAGGTACCAGCACGACGGCAAGCACAAGCACTGGCTACCATTGAACTCAGACACAAGGTCCATAGCAGAGAATGCTACTATTGGAGGTGAGTCTATCTATGCGCCCTCTGTGGGGGCATCTACACGTGCCATAGCTCCGTCGTCGCCTCGACTAGCCCCCAACGACACCGAACCTGAGCCTGTCTACTCCATAACCGACAGTCTCAACTGCGCTGAGTTCAACTACGACCTTGAAGGTCTTGACGAGGACGAGGCGCTCTACCAGTTGGCATCCAGCGTCATCAACAACTACAAGTTGGACCAGAGCGAGATCAAGAAGCTCCTCAATTACCCGATCGTCGAGAACGTCGTCGACAGCCACGCGTTCGGGTACAGAGTCAAGAAGCTCCGCCAGAGTCGTCTCTCGCTGTTGGAGCGTGGCAGGAGCTCAATGCGGTCAAACTACGGCAGTGTCTGAATGAGCAACGCAGTAACGCAGTAATGGTGTAACGATTATTTACATGGCTGGCTATGTACAGTTAGTCGACGATTTTAATGGAGTACAAAGCGTCAAGGTCTTCCTCTTGAAGCTTTGCTGCTTGTCTTTGTGATTCTCTTTGTTTCTGTTTCTCCTGTTGTTTTCTTCTCTTCATTTCTTTGGTGTCGTTAGTCGCCTCTTGCGCTTTCGGTTTGGGCGAGCAGTTGAACGTCATGACGCCGCCGACGTCGCCGTGAAGCTCAAACTTGGTCTCTGTGTCTTCTAGAATCTGTCTGACGGCTTCTAGAATCATATGGCGTCGTTTGACCTCGTAGTCATCGATGTCCTGGTCGAGAACTTCGTCTATATCGGTCGTGGCGTCGTCTAGATCTTCCATCGACATCTTGGCTCGGTTGTAGCTCATCTTGCGCCCACTTATATGCAACGAGAACTTCTCTCCTCTGGCAACTCGTTTCAAGATATCAGCTTTCTTCTGGTTCTTCAAGTCTCCAAGACTGATGTTCCACGAAAATGTCACAAGCTTGGCGGCACTTTTCTTCTTGTCTGCCCTCTCACGCTGCTCCACGGCCCTCATAGCCGTCAAACTGCCCTGCTGAAGTAGGCCCTGTTCGATTTGCTTTGCGAGCTCGTCATTGTGCTTCTTGAGCATTTCCTGGACCTGGACCCGCTTCACGAGCGGAACCTTGTCGTCGTTGATGATCTGGAGCCCCTGCTTCTCGAAGTTGGTGTCGTTAACAACTTCCACAAGATTTTTCATGATGGGTTTCCCGGTTTTCTCGTCTATACATCTCACTTTGAGCTGGGAGTTGATCAGCTTGATCCTCTCGAGGATCCCGATCAACGCCTCCTTGCATTTGGGGGTGCATGTGTCGAAGTTGAATCTCACGTTCCGCTTGGATTTGGGCTTCTTGTCTGGTTTCTTCTCGAACCTGGCCTGGAACCGATTACGAGTCGCCAGCTGTGCTTCTCGTGTGTATGCTCGTACGCATGACTGACTTGGCTGCCATAGCACGTGTGCCGGTCTTGCTCTCGTGATCAACCGAAACATTAAGTGATGAGTGAGACTGAGACTGCGATTGAGCCTGCCACTGAGATGTGTTGATTTTACTCCCATCGATGTGGCGCCGGCATCGCTGGTGGGGCGTGGTTATGGCGCAGTGTAGGCGGTGGTGTTAGCGAGGCGAGGGCGGTGCTTCCGTTTGATACGGTAAGCTTCTACAATTAAATTATTTGATTTGTGTTTTGTGTTTTTCACAGTTTGAAAATGCATGAATTAATCTATAAATATGTTTTATTGTGACGACCCAAAAACCTCTGTCTCACCACTTGGCCCCCAAGAGGATGGCGTTCGGGTCTGTAGGTTTCTCCACTTCCTTGAACCAAGTTCTGAGAACTCTAGCCTCACTGAGCTTGAACTCGTCAGCAAACTTCTCGCTCCACGACACCAAATCAGGCACCAACGTCTTGGTTATGCCTTCAGCACTCAAGTCAAGCGTGGGGATACTCCTATAGTTGAAAACCACTCGCTCGAGCCAGTCCTTCTCTGGTAGTTCTTCAGGATGACTTATTTGTCCTCCTCCATTTATACAGCCATTGGGACACGCCATAACCTCCACGAAATCACATTTGGATGCGTCTGCCACTTCTTCCTCTTCTGTCTTAGCACTGACACGTGCTCTTCTCCGTGCCACAAGCGGGTTGACCTTGGTGGTTTTCTGATTGGGTTTGAACTTCCTCACAAGGTTTTGGATGTTTCTGAATCCGTTGACAACAGCAGCACTTGCTAGTTTGGTATCATTGTACATCAACCTCATCTCATAGATATCTGCGTTCTTCCCGTTGATGGTCTTGATCAGGAATCCCTCTTCCGTATAGTTTGGATCTCTCATGACCAAGTCGTTCTTGAACATGTTGAGGTACGTGAATGCGTAACCACCAGACGTTGATCCAGAGTCACTAGCCCATGCGTACTCCACATATGGCCAGCCAGCAGGAGCAAATGCATTGTAAAGATGCGTGATATGCGTAGAAGAGTCTATTTGACTGGAGTTTTCTGGTATCAAGGTGTACTGAGGGTTTTGGTCCAATAGAGTAATGAGCTCTTTGGCTGTGAGCACGCAGTCAACGTCCTTGTCTTGAGACTCCTTTTCTGGCCTTGCGCTTTCGAGCTTCTTGTCGAAGCAAGGCATTATGCTGAGATGGTAGATGTCGTCGGTGGAAACATTGAGCTCCTTTGCCGTGAGGTATTTTAGCAAGCATCCAGTGATCTGCTGCGGTGACTTGACGTCAGAGAGTCGGTTCAACACGTAAGGGTGAGTCTTCTCGGCATAGAGCACCCAACCAGGGCACACAGACAGAAGTAGGGGCTCACCAGTGTTTCGTTTCTTATGTTCCATTATGTTTTGTGATTCACTGATAAGCGACAACTTGCGCCCTAAAGAGGTTCCCACCACTTTAGCAAACCCCATCTGGTTGACGAACAAGTTGATCAAGAGCCGGTCGATCTTGTCCACCAGCAAGTTGAGGGCTGTGGCGAGCGACGCTCTCGACTGATGAGACACACTGGCCACAAACGTTTTCTGTTTATTTTGAAGAGCCTTGACAAGCTCATCGTGTGAGTGCTGCGCCACAAGGATCTCCTCTGCTGAAGTGATGCATCCAGAGCATGCGAGACAATCTGCTAGCGAGATCTGTGCTGCTGTAAGGGGATTAACTTGTCCACTAGCCTTGGAAACCTCCAAACGGTCTCCGTTCTTATCGATTTGGATCTCCACCTCGTTACGGTGGTCGTCCTCAGCAACTGTGGGCTTGATACACGCCACGCCAGGCGTTATAAAATCGTTCAAGTCGTCAGCTCTAAGTATGGCACTCATCGAAATACTTAGTAATGATAAGATTAGATGACCGCGCACAATGTTCATTTAACTAGTCTCTGGTTCGCTCAAATCGTCGAGCTCGAACTGCGCTTCTTCGAGTCTGGAGAACCCCAGCAGGAGCTCGCCGTTCTCGTCGTACCCCACAAGATGGAGGAAGAACGTGAGAAGTAAAACCATCCATAAGTAGATCATAAACCCTGCTGCCATCACCGTAAGCACATAAGCAGCATGAGTAGCACCAAGATCATGCACCAAGATGAGTTGCTCTTCGTTGGCGGCCATGAAGAGGAGCCCCGAGAGCGTGAGGCAGAACGGCGGCAAGTGCTGAAACGAGATTATCTTCCCGTCCGATGGCTTGTCATGCAACACAAACAGAACTTCAATGATCCTGGTGGCCCCAGCGGCCATAAGCACCAACCCAAACATGGCATGGACCTTCGTGGAGATCTCCAAGTGCTGCACGTGCTGGGACATCGACCATCCTGTGAAGATAAGAAGGAGTGCTGGCACAAAAGTTCTCTGGTCTTTCCTGCTCAACCACATCCCTAAAAACCCACCACACGCCCACACAAGCCCCATAGAAGTGTGGTCGTAATCTCCCATGTTCCAAGGCTCTTTGCCCCATCTATGCTCGGTGAAGGTGTTGACTATGCCCCACAAGCACATGACACAGGAATCATAAAACTCTTGAGGACGACCAGTTCTGTTTCTGAACCACGGAATTACAAGCACCATAGTCAACACAAACCCATACGCTATGAATGACGACCCCATGATCCCGTGGGCAATACACTGCCCCGTGTGCTTACCGTAACAGAACCCAAAAAGTGCAACTGGCGCCATACTCACTCGTACCCAGCCGGTGAGAACAGCGATAAACGAAAGCCACTGATAAACCTTGACCACTTTCCCACTGTGCAGCTGTTTAGAGGCAACTTGCGGGTAGAACTTGTTGATGACCAAGTTCAGCCCATTGAGAAGACTGCCCACAAAAATCGTCGTTCCGAGAAGAATACTCAAAAACCACGATGTGCCTTTTGAAGTCCGATTCTCGTGATTGTCGACGTTGTCGGGAAAGTCAAGGAAAAGTGACTCAAAAACGCAGTACGCTGTCAGCACAAACTGCAACACCAAACTCCAATGAAGTCTCTGAGCCCATGCTAATGCTGAAGCTACAGATGGAAGAATCAAAAGAACCAATACTGTCAAGATCCAATGGAACGATTTCGACATGGCGTTCACCGGATGGAACTCTTTGGGCCCGTCCATGTCCATGTCCATATCTCGTGTGAACACCGACGACTCTGGGGCCTGTCCCAAGACGACACCGGCTACCAGGAGTAAAACAATACTGAGCTTCATTGAGAATTTATCAGGTGAGAACCGCATTAAGTAACTTTGTTGAACCGTCCCACAGAGAACGACTTGAACCAAAGAGTGTGAGATTCACAAGCACAATGTTCGTCCGTTCATTGGTTCACGTTGACTGGGGGGCATAGGAAGACATATCCTCTGGTCACATGCTGACTAATCAAAAGACAAACCGTCTATGTCACCGTTGACGGGATTTCAAGTTACGAAACCTGGAGAGAAGACAACGAAGTGTTCTGGGACAACACTGAGCTCGTTGTGGTGTCTCGCGGATCATGCTGTCTAGAGTTTATGTGGTTGGCTTCGGCGTGCCGAGGCACACCATGCTGTTAGTAAATTCTCCGATGCCGCCAGCCCACCAGACCATGCTACGCTACTACAATACCTGAAGAACTATCACTGCGGTGTGACCAGACTCAGGTAAAAGTGAGTCCACAATGGGAAATCAGAGCCACAGGAAATGAGAACCTCGCAGTGGAAACAAAGCTCTGCCTACTTTTTGCAAGACGCCCATGCACCAGGTCGCCCAGCGACCGAGAGTGTACGGGCAGAGACTATCTAAAACGTGTTTTGTGTTAGCGACAAAGTTTTATGCGGAGCGTTCGCTAGTCCACCACCAGGCCGCACCACGCCGTGTCAAACTCAAACCTCAAACTTGATTCACCATGCTTATTGTTATTGCGGCCTTGTTGGCACTTGTGGCTGCAAGAGACTATGATACTAGGCAGTACTTTGCGGTCCACCTCGATACGCTGGTATCGTCCAAGCCGCTTGGTGACTTCATAGCGAATCACCACTACCAGTTTGAAAATCAAGTGCCTGGTCTTGATGACTTCTATGTGTTCAGCATTGACCGTCAGGACCCACACGCCGACTTCATTGGCAACTACAACTCTGACAATAGACGTGTACTCAAAAGAGACGGCTTTGAGTCCCACTACAACGAGATGGTCCTGAACAAGCATCTCAAGTCCATCCACATGTTAGAGCCCAGACTTCTACAAAAAAGAATGCCCGTGCCCGTGGAAGTGCACCAAGAGATGGAGTCTGTGTTCGAGCGGGATTTTGTACCGGTGGACTCATCACAGCAACCCATTGCAGACCTCATGGAGAAGCTCGACATCAAAGATCCGATTTTCCCTCAGCAATGGCACTTGCTCAACACGCAGTATCCTGGAAACGATGTCAACGTTTCAGGATTGTGGAGCGAAGGAATAACCGGTAACGGGGTAGTGGTTTCAGTTATAGACGATGGTTTAGACTATGAGTCTGAAGATTTGAAAGACAATTTTAATGCTAAAGGGTCCTGGGACTTCAATGACAATACAGCGCTCCCCAAACCACGTTTGAGCAACGACTATCATGGGACCCGGTGTGCTGGAGAGATCGCTGCTGTAAAGAATGAAGCGTGTGGTCTTGGTGTTGCTTACGGTTCTCAGGTGTCTGGGGTAAGAATTTTATCAAAGGCCGTCTCTGCAGATACCGAAGCTGCTGCTATGATATATGGACTAGACGTCAATGATATTTATTCATGTTCGTGGGGACCTTCAGACGACGGTAGAACGTTAGCAGGACCTGAAAGAATAGTCAAACATGCTATAGTGAAAGGTGTCCAAGAAGGAAGACAAGGAAAAGGTGCTATTTACGTATTTGCTTCCGGAAATGGTGGCAGAATGCATGATTCATGCAACTTTGACGGCTACACCAACTCCATTTTCTCCATCACTGTTGGAGCTATTGATTTCAAGGGTCTTCATCCATCGTATGCAGAAGCATGTTCTGCAGTGATGGTTGTCACATACTCTTCTGGATCTCGTGAGCACATTCACACCACAGATTTCCATGGAAAATGCAGTGATAGCCATGGAGGCACATCAGCAGCTGCACCCCTTGCAGCAGGAATTTTTGCTTTAGTTTTACAGGCTAACCCTGACCTCACATGGAGAGATCTTCAATATGTGGCAGCCCTTAGTGCTACACCAGTCAATGATGGAGACGGGAACTACCAAGTGACTGCTATGAACAGAAAGTTCTCTCACAAGTATGGATATGGAAAGATAGACGCTTATAGAATGGTCAAGTTTGCTCAAACTTGGAAAAATGTCAAGCCACAAGCCTGGTATTATTCAGATGTCCAAACTGTCAATGCTAAGATTGAGCAACGCCCATCTGAAGATGGTACGAAGACTGACACTCCCGTCTTGAAGTCGAGTATCAAAGTTGAAGCTGAGGAATTGGCAGTGATGAACCTCGAGAAAGTAGAACATGTGAGGGTCACAGTCAACATCCAGAGTGCATTCAGAGGACAAGTTGGGGTGCGTTTGGTATCACCATTTGGTGTTGTCAGTGACTTGGCTACATTCAGACCAGGTGACAGAAGCAGTGGGGGCTTTGACAATTGGACGTTTACTTCAGTAGCCCATTGGGGCGAAGATCCCGTTGGGGAATGGAAGATTGAGGTGTTCAATTCGCCAGACGACTATGGAGCTCCCAACAATATCATTGAGTTCGTTGACTGGCAATTGAAACTTTTTGGACTTTCGGCTGATGCCAACAAGGCAGAGAAATTTGATCTTGACAAGGACTATGCTGCTGTCAGAAGGGACAGGATGAGTGAAGAGGAGCCAACAGAGTCATTGTCATCAGTTGATGAGGTCACCTCCAGTTCAGTAAGCGCAATAGCCGATATTTCAAGCGCTACCGAGGAAATTAGCGACGAGGCCACCATCACCAGCGACACTACCAGCGACACTACCAGTGGAGATGTGGAAGCTACAGGGGTCACTCCTACAGAGGAAAATGAGCCAGATGAAGGGAAGCTGAAGGTGAGCTCTGGCGGTAATGGAATTTACTTTATGGCGGTTGCGGTTGCGGGATTCGTGGTGCTCATGTTGATAATGAAATTCCACAAGACGCCAGGGTCATCGAGACGTCGTCGCAGAGACGACTACGAATTCGACATCATACCGGGAGAAGACTACAGTGACAGTGAAACGGAAACCACCGATCTGTTTGATCTTGGACGTCGCAATGACACTCGCAACGACGACCGACTCGATGGGGACGAGGACAGAGACCGTCTTTTCGATGAGATCAACGCACCATTGGCGTCGCTCGAAGACGACGAGATGTTCAAGATTGACGACGAGGACGAGACACCCAAGAAGAAAGTCGAGTTCGCATCGGAGCCCGCACATAAGTCCGATAATTGAGTTAATCAGCAAAATTGTTCCGGAACATAGATAGCCGACTTTGGACACAACGGGAAAAAGTCAAAAAGCATAAACGCCGACATGGAGTAGTTGGAGGTCAATGACAACAACGGTCGGCACCTCGAACGTTCAATTGAAAAAAAATTCCGCCAACATTTACAGCCGTGTGTGACTAGGCCTTAAAGTTGATTAGTAAAAACACCGGCAAAAATGACACAAAAATTCGTGAATGAGCGAGCGAGCGATTGACCCGAAATATATAAAGTTGAATTTGCCTTAATCGCAATTTAATCAATTGGTGCAATGTCTGATTCATTTGGTAATTATACTTCAATTGTTGTCTTTGGAGCTTCAGGTGATTTGGCCAAGAAGAAGACTTTCCCTGCTCTTTTTGGGTTGTTCAGAGAGGGCCATTTGCCCGACACCGTTAAAATTATTGGATATGCCCGTTCAAAGTTGAGCGACGAAGACTTCAAGTCAAGAATCTCTGCCAACTTGAAGTACGAGTCTCACCAGGAGCCAATCGTTGAGAAATTCTTGAAATTGTGCTCTTATATTGCTGGTCCATACGACCAACCTGAAGGTTACGATCAATTGAACAAAGCAATTGAGGAATATGAAGCTGAAAACAGCGCCAACTCTAAAAGGGAAAGACTCGTGTACTTGGCTCTCCCACCTTCTGTGTTTGCAACCGTTGGTTCCTTCTTGAAGAAGCAAGTTTACCCAAAGGATGGAAAATTCAGACTCATTGTTGAAAAGCCGTTCGGCCATGATTTGAAATCTTCAAACGAACTTCAGTTAGCTTTGGCTCCTTTGTTCACAGAAGAAGAATTATACAGAATCGACCACTACTTGGGCAAAGAAATGGTCAAAAACTTGTTGGTGTTGAGATTTGGTAATCAAATGTTGAGTGCTGGCTGGAATAACCAACACATCGCTAGTGTTCAAGTGTCATTCAAAGAAAGTTTCGGTACTGAAGGTCGTGGTGGTTACTTTGACTCAATTGGTATCGTCAGAGACGTTATGCAAAACCACTTGTTGCAAGTTTTAACCTTGTTGACCATGGACAGACCAACATCATTTGATCCTGAAGCTATAAGAGACGAAAAAGTCAAAGTTCTCAAAGCCATCCAACCATTCAACGTGGAAGACGTTTTACTTGGTCAGTATGGAAAGTCCGAGGACGGTTCAAAACCTGGTTACCTCGACGATGACACCGTCAAAAGTGATTCAAAATGTGTTACTTATGCTGCCATTGGAATGAAGATTAACAACGAAAGATGGGATGGTGTTCCAATTGTCTTAAGAGCTGGTAAAGCTTTAGATACCTCAAAAGTTGAAATAAGAATTCAATACAAACCAGTTGCCAGAGGTGTTTTCAAAGAAATCCAAAGAAATGAATTGGTTATCAGAATTCAACCCGATGAAGCAATTTACATGAAGATCAATGCTAAGATCCCTGGAATTTCTCATGAAACATCATTAACTGATTTGGACTTGAACTACAAAACCAGATACTCAAAAGATTTCTGGATTCCTGAAGCTTATGAAGCTTTAATTAGAGACTGTTTCTTAGGTAACCATTCTAACTTTGTTAGAGACGATGAGTTGGAAGTTAGTTGGGCTTTGTTCACCCCATTATTAGAACACATTGAATCTAGCAGTGGACCAACTCCAGAAATTTATCCATATGGATCAAAGGGACCAAAAGGATTGAGGGAGTTCTTGCAAAAACACGGTTACGAATTCTCTGATCCTGGTTCTTACCAATGGCCATTAACAACTCCTAATGTTAAAGGTAAGATCTAGTTTAAGTTACATATACGATGAACATGAACAATTGTAAATGGGTAATTGTAATTATATGGTTCTGGTTGAACAATTGTGATTGATTGTAACTGCGTTACTTTACACTCTACTAATCAAATACTTTTGATTATTGGTTTATCAGACATCCATGGATGGTCTATAAGCGGTCACCGACATACTAAGATGGGTTCTCGTGTATGCTACCGAGGAAACTGCGAATGTTAATGGTAAATTTCATCACTTAAACCAATAATTAAATAAATCTTTTTAGCAACTGCTTAATAATTTCAATAATGAATCAGAACTGTAAGTTACTGGCAAGTAAAAGGTTTTAATTCAATTGTTATCCAATAAAAATTATCACCAAATTATCACCCTTGTCGTCATAGTCGAATAGGACAGAGCAAGAAGATACTCAATTTCATCATTTCAATCATTACTCAAATTACTAAGCAATCACTAGAAAGAAAGTATTTGATTATTCTCAATTGTTTTTGCAAGTGGCTCATCGCGATTATTTATAGTGATTTGAAAATTTTGTTACCCGGTCTTAATGAATTTCCAGTGGATTCTGCACCAGCGCCATCGCGTAACTTTGACGTACACCACCGTGGATTTTTGGGGGACACAAGGTGCAAAAAAGAAGTTCCGATGCCGGGAGTCGAACCCGGGTCTGCTGTGTGAGAGACAACCGTGCTAGCCGTTACACTACATCGGATGAGATGGTGAAAGAAATGGTCCCTGGCGGGATCGAACCGCCGATCTTGGCGTTATTAGCACCACGCCTTAACCAACTGGGCCAAGGGACCGTTTTCTTGTGGGAGTTGATGGGCACATGACCATACCCTCACGAACACTGCTATCTCCTCCAACTCATCACAGAGTCATCGATATCCCCAGTCTTACTCACCCCGCCACTCTCACCACCAACAATCAGCAGCACGCCACAGGTCTTCGTGCTCGGCACAATTTCACATCTGTTGTCTTATCGCCAACAGTGGCATCTCATCGCACGAAAAAGCGCATGAAGGTTTTAGTTTCCTCCGACGAAACGGGCGCCGTCAAGGAAGTCGTGTGCTCAAGAGGCACAGACACGTCTCAGAAGGACGGGGTGAAGCCGCAATCAGTCACCAAAGTTTGTTTGGAGCCTGCACCATCGTTGAAAGCTCGTGTGAAGCACATGGCGGTCTACGACGACAACTTTTTAGTTACTGCTCGTTTGGACGGGACAGCTTGTATATACGACATGGACAAGAACTACGAGCTCGTCAAGAGCTTCGAGTTCGGCCACAGAAATCCCGTGGCTTTGATCTCCTACAACAAAGTTGACGTCATTCTCGTGGCCTTCGAGAACGGCACTGTTTGCATGTTTAGCATGGACCAGGACCCCGTGGAGATCAAGCTACCCACCAACAAACCTATTGCCGCGTTCGCAGAGTGTCTCGACGTCGAGGGAGTGTTTGCGTTTGGCGGTGAAGAGAACGATGTCAAAATCATCAAGATCGAGTCGTTCACTGAGCAACAAGACCCACAAGTGTTGTTCGAGGCAGAAAACGTTGAGAACGACTTCCTCGATATGCGTGTGCCCATAAGTATCACTGGCATACGGTTCTTGCAATCTGAAGAAGATGCTTATAAGTTCATTACCGTCACCAAGTACGGACAATTGCGGATCTATGACACCAAGGAGGCCAAGAGTCCTATCAGTGACTTCAAATTGTGTCAGAAAGCCATTTTGCTGGCGGTGTTGGCGGACGAAAACGAATCGTCAGTAGTGTTGACCGATAAACTGAACCTTGTGGCCAAATACTCCTTGACAGTGGTCGACAGCAATGCCGTCAAGATCAACTCTGCGTCTGCCGGTGAATTGAGAAGAGGAGCTGCCAAGTTGCTCGGGAAATTCTCTGAAGGCGGTAACACTGGTGCTGTGCATGCTCTTTACAATTTCAACAACAGTTTGTTGGCCACAGGAGGCTTGGACAGGTACTTGAGAGTGTTTGACATCCACACCAGAAAGTTGATTGCTAAAGTGTACGTTGGTACACAAATATCCACCTCTATCATCTTGGACGACCAGCAGGACGATGAACCGGTCGAGACTTCGACAAAAATCGTCAGGAAAAAGAGAAGCGTCAAAGCTGCTGAAGACGAAGGTGATGCTGACGATTTATGGGACCAATTGGAACTGGAACAAACCGAAAAGCCTTCTAACAAGAAGAAGTCTAGAAAGGCTTAGTGTAATATACATCATTGTGCACGCCGTTATTTTTTGGGGTCACCCTCTTGCACTTCTCGGTGGTTGGCTCTGTTGCTGGTGTTGATGACACTCATGCACTTCCACTCGTTCAAGTAGTTGCTCTTCCAGAGTCTGACTTTACCATCGTCTCCTGCACTACTGAGAATGGTTCCTGTGAGATTCCACTTGACCCTCCACACTTCTCCCTTATGGTCATTGAGTTTAGCCACCGTCTCGAACTTAAGCTCCTTGCTGGACGACTCTGTGGCCTTAAAAATACGAACGTATCCATCTTTACAACCTGTAGCGACCAAATGGAACCCTCTTCCCATTGAAGGGGCCCAGCTAACTGACCTTATGAGCCCATTGTGCTCTGGCAAGTTGCACACCTTCTGGTACTTTGCTGAGGGCTCCTCTTCTTCTTCAACTATTTCCTCGTCTTTCTTTGTGTCTGAGGAGTAGACAAAACCCTGATCCAACGCCACCACTATGAATTTCTCGGTCTTGGTAAACTTGGCAGGACACCACTCGATGCCGAAACTACTCTGGAGCGTCTTTGACGGGAGCTGTTGGTTCAATATGGCGATTTCAGTAGTGAGAGTCCAGTTGGTAAGGTCAGCTGGCTCGAGACTCTCGTAGATGCGAAACACCCCGTCACTTCCCACGCATCCAAGCTTCAACCCCAAGTGTGCTGGAGCGAAAACCACGTCGTAAATGGGGCCATAGGACTCAACGTTGAGGGTACACAACTTTAACCAGCGCCTGCCGGAGCCCGGGAGCTCGTCTGGCTGCTCTTGCCACACCTTGACGGTTCTGTCGTAGCTGCACGAGGCAAGGAGCTTGGTGCTGCAGAATTGCGGGTGGGCCCACGACACTTTCACCACCACCGAGTCGTGAGCTTTCCAGGAGTCGTTGAGGACCCACGAATTGGTGGCTGCGTCGAGATCAAACACCTTGATGTGCTGGTCGGACGACGACGTGGCAAGATGGCGCCCGTAGTAGTCGTACTGGACGTCGTGGATGAGCTCTTCGTGGCCAGTAATAAATGGTTTCATGGGTTCGTGCTAATTAGCGAGCGCGCGTCGTTGTATTTTACTACCATTACCACTACAAGCCAATGACTTCCTGGGCCAAATTGGCAATACTAGCGGGTGCTACGGCCACCATTACGCCCAACTCGCCCATACGCACGTCGTTTGCGTTTGCTGCCATCGGCTACGTCATAACGGCGTCCGTCATCCCGCGAGTGTCGCTGCTGTTTGTGAAAATTGGCCTCAAGGGCAAAGACCTCTCCAAGACCAACCAAAAGGAGATCCCAGAAAGTATGGGAGCTGTCGCCGCTATAAGTTACCTCTTTCTTATGTTTGGGTTGATCCCATTCGTGTTTTTCAAGTACTTGATTTCCTACTCAAACGTCTCTAATGAAGCCTACACTTCCCAGACGTACTTGGACCAGTACACGTCCGTGAACACCACGTTGTTCCCCCACAACAAGTTGTCACAGTACTTGAGCGCTATAAGCTGCTTACAAGCCACCATCTTGCTCGGCTTGTTCGACGATTTGTTCGATATCCGCTGGAGACACAAATTCTTCTTGCCAGCCATAGCGTCCTTGCCTCTTTTGATTGTCTATTACGTCGACTTTAGTGTCACCTCCATCGTGGTGCCGAAGTTTGTCACTCAGTGGCCTTACAGCGACCAGTTACTTACATTCATCAACTTCTTCATCAAATTGGGCAATCATCTCATTGCAAAACTCACTGGCTTGACCTTCAGCACTTTGACAACCGACTACTCCATTCCTGAAGATTCTCCCAAATTACTAGACTTGGGCATTTTCTATTATGGGTATATGTCGGCTGTGTCCATCTTTTGTCCCAACTCGATAAACATTTTGGCGGGTATCAACGGATTAGAAGTGGGCCAGTCCGTCGTGCTAGCCGTGATCTTCCTCGTCAACGATTTCTGCTACTTGTTATCACCAGACATCCCTCAAGCTGCCTATGACTCTCACTTGTTTTCTGTCATCTTCTTGGTACCGTTTTTGGGAGTATCTTTGGGTCTCTTGCAATTCAATTGGTTCCCAGCACGAGTTTTTGTGGGCGACACTTATTGCTACTTCAGTGGTATGGTATTTGCAATCGTTGGTATTCTCGGTCACTTTTCCAAAACTCTTTTGATCTTCTTGGTGCCCCAAATCATCAACTTCATTTACTCAGTGCCCCAGCTCTTTCATCTTGTACCATGTCCTAGACACAGACTTCCCAAGTTTGATCCAGAGCACAATGTCATGCACCCAAGTTTTGGCAAGCTTGAAAAACCAACAATGCTACTGAAAGCCATCTTGAGCGGACTCGAGGCTTTCAAGTTGATTGCATTGAAAAGAGATGACTCTGGAACTATAACTGAGTTCTCCAACATGACTATCATCAACTTGAACTTGGTGTTGTTCGGCCCCATGAGGGAAGACTCCTTGTGCTTGTTAATTCTTGGTGAACAATTTGTCCTTGGGATTTCCATGATCTTGGTCAGACACACTGTGGGTCCTTGGCTTTTTGGCTACGACAATCTCAACTGGAAGATCAAGTAGCTTGTACAATATTAATAGACATCCAATTAAGCTGGCGGAGGAGGGCGTTCCTTTGGAGGTGTAGGCCTGGGTGGAGGAGGAGGATGCACTTTGGCTGGAGGGGGTGGGTGCACTTTGGCTGGTGGTGGAGGATGCGCTTTGACTGGTGGTGGTGGAGGTTTTTTCACGATACCTGGAGGAGGTGCTTGAGTGACTGGAGCCACAGCCGCTGGAGGTGGAAGGGAAGAAGGAGGCACAACCGCTGGAGGTGTCTTCTGAGTCTGCCATGGTGGCACCACCTGTTGTTTCTTCCAGGGCGGTTCAATGACCTCATGTTGTTCGTATTTCGGTATGTCTTCCTCCAGGGGCTCGTTTGGCGTCTCTTCATAAGGAACACTTTCGTTCCTCAACTTACAGTCTCTAGCCAAATGGCCAATGTTCCCACAGATCTTACACACGATCTTGGAGATGTCAAAGGTAGGACGAGCAGCGTCTCTTGGAACAAACGGTTTCGTTTCACGCAATGTACCGTTCAAGATAGCCAATTCACGTAATTGCCCTCTTTTTAAGTCATTTTGTCCCATTGGCGCAGAGATGGCTCTTTCAATGATGGCATTAGCCAATTCAATAGCCTTAGCAATCTTCTGCAGCGAGTCTGCAGTGATAACCACATGCAAATCATCATCATTGGCGTTCAAATCTGTATTAGAAGCCACTCCAGCTGTAGATTTACCATCTTTAACTGAACCTTTACCACGAATAGCCAATTTTGCACCACTATCTGCTTCCAATTGGCGCAATGTGTTACCTCTAGGACCCAAAAGCTGCCCCACAAAGTTGATATCCGGGTAGTCTTTGACGGGGATGTATAATTTTTCGAAGGTTTTCACCGGTTTCTGGTAGTCGAGTGGAGGTTCGTAATTTTTTATGGAACGAGCTGCTACCTCCACGAGATTGTGACGCTCTTTGTCCAAAGCTTCACGCACCCTGATGCTTCTGGTGTTGGTTCTGTTACCACTAGCGTCATATTTTGGTGGGGGTGAAGGGTCTCTGAGCAAACCTTTGTGTTCGGCCAAGTTTCCCGAGGGAAGCAAGGAGAGAACGTCTCCCTGTTTCTTGATGGCTCTTCTGAACACGTCAGAGATCTCTTCTACCCGGAAATAGTTCTGATACGCCGTGATTTGCTCCGATGTGAGATGGCCCACGATGATTGTGTCGAGCTGCTTGCCATCAACGGTTTTGAAACGGGTGGGTTCGCCCGAAAAGTAGGTGGTTCCTGTTGCCAGCGACACGCTGGATGCCGACGTGTAGTTCGAGTAAGCAGCGTACGCGTCTCGCACGTCTCTGCGTCCTCGTCTTTCGTCTCTTCTGCTCATGATGAGGTGCGAATTTGACTGCAACTTTTGAGCGTCCCTGACACCGACACCGACACGTCATAATGTGGATGTCTGTCAACCACTTGTGCGTAGTGAAGCGAGTGGGGTTGATGTGGCTGGTCTCTCAACAGCGCTGGCTGAGGACGTTTGACAACACTGGTTCACGGAAACAGCTGCAGTAGCCTTAGGATCTTCCTCTGGTCAGCGGCAGTGTCTGGAAGTCGCTGCTGACTGTCTCTATCTCCAGAATTTAACGACGCTTAGCACTTCCCAGCCGGCTTTCCTGTGGACAACGACCTCTGACCGCCAGCCTCTTTCAGCCATGACGCTCTGCACATGGTCAGGCTTGTTCCTGGCACAGAACAAGATGTAGGCCACTCCAGACCCCGAGAGAATGCCGTCAAGGTTGTTCAACACTTCCCAAGTGACAATCATCCCGTCTTCTCCCCCACACAACGCCAAATCAAGCCACTCCGGGTCGTCTGGCGTGGCAGGAATCCCTGGCACACACTCAGCGGGCACGTAAGGCGGGTTGAACACGAGAACGTCGACGGTCTGAGGCACTAAAGCCGAAGTTAAGCTCATTTGTAGCACGTCTACCAGAGATAAATTGGGCAACGGGTGGTTGGACGCCGACGAGTTTTGGCCCACTGTCTCGAGGACTTGTCTACAAGCGTGTGGGTTGATATCCACGGCCATGACGACGCCACGCACAAGTTTAGATACAAAAGTGGTAACAATGCCTGAGCCAGCGCCAATTTCTAGCACAACGGGGGCATTTAAAGCCGCCAAAAACGCATGCTGGTTTTCCAAGCAGTCGAGCAAGAGGAACGAGTCTTCTGCCGGCTCGTAGACAGATTCGTGCAAGTGTTGTACCACGGGAGAGGGAATCATCACTGTGAGACTTTTGCGAAATTTCCATCACACTCACTGGCATGGAGATTAGAGTTAAAACATTGACGGGAAGAGACATCACCGTGGACGTCGAGCCCCTGGACAAGATCATCTTCATCAAGGAGAAGATGGAGGAGCAAGAAGGAATCCCCCCAGCGCAACAGCGTCTCATTTTCAACGGGACTCAGCTCAACGACGACAACACCGTCCAGCAGAGCGAGATCCAAGCAGGCATGACGTTGCACTTGGTGTTGACGTTGAGAGGTGGATGTCGTATTGTACAGGTATAATATACATGAGTTTGTTACTGGCTGCTGGCCCATTTCTGAGCGTTGGCCAAAAACTTGTTGAGCGCAGGCGCTGGCTTGTCCTCTGGGAACACGTAGTCGAGGGTCTCGCGGTGCACACCGTCGACAGTGACCACTTTCTTGACGATGGTGGGCATTTTGGCTTCGACTTTTTGCACCAGGGCCTCATCTCCGTTGACTTGTTCGTAGTTTTTCCACGCTTCAAGGACAACGAGTCTCTGTTCCGGCATCTTGGACGTCTTGAAGTGGATGTTGGCATCCTGGAACACTTGTCGGGTGTTGTTGCGCTGCTCGTCTTGAAGCTCGAACTCAAACTCTGTGGTGTCGCTCTCGTTGAACTCAGCGAGCTGCTGTTCTGTGGGGATCGATGACTCAAACAACGCAAGCCCGATCCACGCCTTGATATTACTCGGGTCTTCATCGATGAGCGCTCTGTAGAGCCCTCGAGCTTTCTCATACTCGAACTCGTCGGTGTAGAACTCGACAAACGATCTCCACAAGAGGTCGTACGGCGTCAACTTGTGTGTCACCAGCGGCACTTTGATCAACGTGAGCCCCAACTGGTACAACGACTCACACCGCTCAGTCTCGCTCAATCTCTGCTCGAATTCAATAAAGTCAAGCAAGATCCGGAGCCCATTCAAATTACTCTTGGTGAGACTTATCTCGAACCACCGCTCAAAGACCTTTCTGACTCGATCCCATTCGCCTAGCTTCTCTTCAAGGGCCACGTAGTACTTGAAGATCTTGTTCTTGGGCGTCGTGACTGTGCCAATGGCTCTTCCCAACAACTTCCTAGCCTTCGTGAGTCCCTCATCGACATCAGTCCTGATCTCGAACTCTGCCGCCATTATCCACACTTTGCTGAAGGTGAACTTCTTGTGAGGCACACACTTCAAGCACCGAGACCACACAGCTCGAGCAGCATCAATATCGTTGTTGGTGAGTTCCTCCCAAAGAGCATAACGGATCCAGAGAAAAATATACCGCCTCCACAAAAGCGTTTTCACTTGGTCGGTGGGCACGCTGTTGACCGCTCTCTCAAAGTACAGCCTTGTATTGTCTTGGTTCCCTTCAGGCACGAGTATATCGAGTAAGAGCCACCAAGAGTCGAAATCGTGTGGTTTTTGCTCCACGTTTCGAGTGTACTTGAGTTTCCTCTTAAACATCACATCTACCTCGCTAGAGTCGTTCAGCAGCATGTTCTTCTCTAGCTCTGCCATGTAGTTGAGGAGCTGGCTGTACTCAAAGTCAGGCAAACTAAATTTCTGTTTGTCGAGTGCCAATTTGAAAAGAGCCAATGCTCTTTCGGACTCTTTCTGTTGGAGCTCCCATTCTGCCCATCTGTTGATGATATCAGCTATTCCATCGAGCGTCTTAGCTTCCATGAGCTTGTCTACAGCCAACTCAAACACCTGTCTAGTGATTTGAATGTTCTGGGTCTGCTTGGGGACGGTCTTTGTCTCAAACACTATCCATTTTAGCCAGCTTGTGGGCTCAGGAAACGCTACGACGAACCGCTTGAAGATGTTCCTGACATTGTCGTATTCGTCGTAGCGCTTCTCGAAATTGATGTAATCTTCCCAGGCGCTTTTTGGCGGGTGCCAGCTGAGCCAGTTCTCGAACAAAGTTCTGACCTTGTTGTAGTTCTGCAAGAATTCTTCTGTCTGCACATACAAGTACCAGAACTTGCCCACGTGCGGGAGTGTGGCCACCGCCCTGTCGAGCAAATTCCTGGCGTGGTTGTAGTTCTTGTTTGAGAGCTCAAACTTGATGTAGTGAGTCCAAAACGGCACATGTTCGATGTTCACGTTGAGTGCCCGCTCGAAAATGGACCGAGCTCGCTTGAAGTCGTGGTTGAACTCGATCTCCCACCTGGCGTATCGAATCCACTGGCCAAAGTTCAACCTGTTCTGATTTAGGTGCTGTTCAAAGTCCTTACGCTTCTTTAACTGGAGTGATTTGAGCTCTTCGAGATCCTGGATCGACTGCTCGGGGTTCTCGAGGTGCGTCTTCTCATTGAGCGAGTCTTTGATGATCTGTTCACTGGTAATTTGGTTCATTAATCATGGATAGCGATGAGGTGCACGTTAATAGTGGAAGGTATGGGTGCGAAAAAAAATGCCTTCAGCCAGATTCGAACTGACGATCTCCTCATTACTAGTGAGGTGCCTTACCAACTTGGCCATAAAGGCGATTTCTGACTGACAAGAGTTGGGGGCGCCTGTGTGCAGCAGGCAACCGGACCAGCCCCCACAAAACCTCACGTGAGCCTCAATCAATATTAACACCATGTCTTCCTCCTTATCGGATCACAGCACCCACACGGAGTTGAGTCCGCTTGCACGGAGCCGTCAAAACACGTATTCAGGCACAGAGTATGTGCCTCCCAGCTCACGTGAGAGAACAAACGACGACGACGACACGTTCTCGAAATACTCCCAGCTGATTGCAGAGAGGATAGTGAAATTCAGCAAACGAAGGTTCTGGTGGTTTTGCGGGTTGGGCGTGGTGGCGGTGATTGTGCTCCAGCTCTCGTTTTTGCCTCGTACATCTCTCAGTCGGGACTATAGGAGATGGAACGGGTTGAAAATGACCAAAAACGACGTCAAACGAACTTTCTTGTGGCACAGTGGGTCAGGAAATGCTGAAAACATCGATGCTTTGCTTCAAAACTTCACAAACCTTAACGCACAGAACGCGTTTTCCCTTGTAAGTGAAGATAACTTGCAATTGACCAACTTCATAGAGTCAAAATTCAAGCTGTACGGTTTCAAAACTCACTTGCACACCGAAGAGTTCCCTGGGATGGGCAAGCCAAAGTCGTCATCCTTGTGGCTTGTGGATCCAGCGAAGAAGTCGGTGGTTTATAAGGCTGACCTCCAGGAACCAGGCTACAAAACGCCAGCGTTCTTCGGCTTCGGAGTCTCTGGTGATATAAGTGCCCCATTTGTGTTTGCCAACAACGGCTTGTGGCACGACTACGACACACTAGACCAGGCAAAGATCGACGTGTCCCAGAAAATTGTCATTGTAAAGTCAACGTCTGACTGTACGGTGACAGTGGCAGAAAAGATCCAGCTTGCTCAGTCAATGGGCGCTATTGGGTTTGTTCACTACTTCGACTACACCGATGTGATCTCCAATAACAAGGAGAACGAGCAGTACCTTCGGAAAGTCGTCAGAAGAGAGTCTGCTGGTCTTGACATGTTTGGCGAAATTTGGCGCTTGAAGAAACCTGCAATAGTTTGTGTGCCCACCAGCATCAAGGCTCTCGAGCCTATTTTGAACACATTGTCGGTCAAAACTAACAAACCTTTTTTCAAGTGGGAGTTCTACCCTGAGAATCCATCAAACGGTCTTGAACTCCAAATTGCAAGTGTTTCGGAGAAGGCCACATCAAGGAAGCTCACCAATGTGGTTGCCACGCTCAACGGGATCATCAAGGACGGTGCAATTATCATTGGTGCACCTAGAGACTCTTCAACCTCTTCCAACCCTTTGAGTAGTCAGGTTATTCTACTTGAAGTTATGAGACATTTCCAGACTCTTGTGAAAGCAGGCTGGAAACCCTTGAGAACAATCAAGTTCATATCATGGGACGGCACTCGTAGCGGTCTCGTGGGCTCTAAGCTTTACCTTGATGACGACGTGTTTGCTAATGATGTGCTTGCTTACATCAACATTGACTCAGACGCCATTCGAGGCAGCCAATTCAAAGTGGATGCCAACCCGCTCTTGAACCATGTACTCAAGAAAGTTGCCAAATCCATACCCATGCCTAAAGACTCGGTGCCCTACCGAACTTTAGCTAACGATAACGAAAATGACGACGAAGATGATGACGAAAGATTAACGACTTTATACCACTACTGGAGGAAACAAGACAACAACACAATCAACAACGATTTGGGGAGACCCATTGCCAACACGGATGCTTTGACGTTCCAGTACCATTTGAACACACCAGTCATCAATATGAAATTCGACAACGACCCCAAGAGAGACACGTCTGTTTACACCCCCAATTCTAACTACTTCTCGTACAGGTGGCTTATCAAGCACCAAATAGATGACCAGTTTACTTTGCACAGCCTGTTGATTCAGTACCTTGGGATGCTTGCTATATCAATCAGCGAGCACGAAGTTGTTTCGTTCAGAACCACCGACTACTTCAACAAAGTCCATGATGCCGTCGACAAGCTCGTGTCGACCAACGCAGACAAGATCCGGGAGTTGGCGTCCACTGAGGTGCCCAAGTACTACTTGAAGTCGAGTCTCGCGTACGACTTGAGCGGTGACGAGACGGTGACTTTTGGATTAGTGGTTCAAATGCTCCGGAAGTTGGTCAGCAGAACCACCAAGCTGGCAACGATATTTGACATCTACAACGGGTATGTCCAGGAAGGGTTGACGCAAGACTACCCGTGGTACCAGACGTACAAGAAACTCAAGTTGTGGGCCCAGTTCAAGTTGTCCAACTACAAGTTGTTACACTTGGAGAAGGACTTGTCACTCAAGGACACGGAGTTGACAGACCTCACAAGCAAGCCGTGGTACACCAATCTTGTGTTCTCGATGCCGCAAGTCACGAGTGAAGGCTTCGGGCACCCGATGTTCAACGAGCTTTACGAGGCCATCCACGACGGCAACGTCGAAGTGCTGGTCAAGTGGATCTCTGTCATCTACGACAAGCTCAAGGGCCTCGATCGCAAAATGGCGTAAGCTCGCTGGTTTTTTTGCAGCCATTTTGCAGCCAAGGTGCGACCAGTTTATGAGTGTTTCTTGTGTTGTTAGCGACGCCGACTTGCACTGTTTGTGGCTACTTGCGAGCGACAGCGGCCGGAGGCTTACGTGCAAGCCATTGAGCCGGCTGGCGCTTCAGCGGATGTCAATTGATGCCGTTTGCGCCAAATTGAACCAGTCACAAGTGCCACTTCGCGTGTGTTCACGTCTTCTTTATGGTGTTTGTGTCTTATATAGACACAAAGTCAACTACGTGTTGAACGACGTGGCAGGCGTGACCCACCGCTTGAAGCACGTGTCGATGGCGGCTCAATCGATGCCCGTTAACCGACAATATACAGAATTAGTTATGAATCAAGATCAAGTGTTGCTACAAGACGACAGCCTGTTCTGTCTCGCGCAAGACTTCGTGCCACGCGCAGACGTGTTGCACGCGAGCTGGGGCGACTGGCTGTCTGTGGAAGTGGGCAGACGAGAGGAAGAGCCTGCCGTTGAGTTTGGGTACGCCAACGTGGAAATGGCGCCAGACGACGTGGACTTCCAGCTCAACTGGGACCTCAACTTGCATGAGGCACTGGAGATTCTGGTGCTGGTGCCTTTGACGCCAATTGAAGAGATTTCCGACCCAATCGCCGGACAAAGCACTCCGCAACATGCAGTTGAGATGCCACTGGCGGGTCCAGCGGTGCCAGAACCACGTCCGCTACGACGCAAGCGGTTAATCAGTGACATGGACCTCACGGTGCCGCTCGAGAACTACGAGGTTTTTCAGAGAAACTACAAGCTAATCATGTCAATTGCCGGATTGAAGAAACGGAAGCCAGCGTCCATAATCGTGTCTGAGATCGAAACTGGGAGAGAAAGAGCCGCCAACCAGTCGCTGCTGAAACTGTTGTTGGAAATCGCTTTCGAAGACAGTCACGGAGACGAGAACCTCTTTGACGTTTCGTTCCCAGACATCGATTTGTCGATTTTGAGAGGAAGCAGCAGCAGCAGCAAACGCACCGAGACACCTGGACGCGAAGAAGCCGACAGCCATGACATCAGCCATGACGGTAGCGATACAGAGGTTGTGCTTACCAATGTGAATGCTAAATTCATGCGGTACTTGATGAACATCGACGCCGAGGTGCAAGACGGTCGAAAACAAATCAATTTCTGTCAAGTGTGTCCTGTCAATGCCCCCAAACAACTCGCAGTCAGCTGCTTTGCAAGCGTGCTTGAACTTGCTACCAAAGGGGTAATAGCCGTGGTACATGAGGCTGTAGAGCCCTGTCAGTTACGCCAGCCACACCACATCACCATTGTCTGTTGAGGAGTCACCGTTGTTGCCGGCGCTTGCATTTGCTACAATTGTTTACTGAGCATTCATTTGGATTAATACAACACAGAACAGAATTAATTTTACAATTACTTGGCAACGACACCATTTTCATCATCGTGCTTAGCGAATTCAGCTTCAGCTTCTTCAACATCACCATCAACGACCTCTTCTTCGTCGTATTCAGATTGGTGTAAAGATAAGGTTGGTTTGACAGCAGCAGAGTCTAAAGTCCAAGAAGCTAAAGCATTTTCAGCATCAATGATGATTTGCTTAGAAGCTTCGTAACCGTCATAAGCAGGTCTTGTTTCACCTGGAGTCACAGAGGAGTCATCTAACAATTCCAATAATGCTTTACCGTAACCAGCAATCAAAGCATATTTTTCAGCCAATTCTCTAGTGGCATCGAATTGGTAGTTGAAAGCAGCCTTCAATTGTTCTCTGGTCAAGTTAGATAATTGAGCTTCAGCAACTAAAGACTCAGCTTCAGCTCTGACTAATTCTTGTTCTAAAACAGGAATTTTTGGTGATTGTGGGTCCTTGTATTTCAAGTGAGCAATTTCGTCAGTGATTTTTTGCTTTCTGTCTCTTGAAGGTTGAACAGAAGCTTCAATGTCTCTGATGGTCTTAAGAGTGATTCTGTATTGATCGTACTTGTCAATGTATTGATCTTCAAGTTCACCAATTTCATAAATTAAGACTCCTAATTTGTCGGTGACATCAGAAACGTCGTCGTCATTTTCTTCACCCCAAGCTGATAATTGTCTAGCAACGTCCTTTCTTTCACGGGAAGTCAAGTCAATGGCTCTCATGACGTTTTTTTCCATCTTGATGTATTGACTCAATTTCCTCGATAACTCAGGACCAGTTGAACCAGCAATAGTTTTACGGAAAGTGGAAGCAATACCTCCCTTACCGAAAAATCTAGACTTGGTAGATGATGTTGGAGGAGGTGGGGATTGTAATTGAGAAGCTGTTGGTGCTTTGGATGATCTTAACGAGTAAGTTCTGTGCATGTTGGCAAAGCAGTTGGGATTTTTTTGGGGAATTTCATCCCCTTTATAAAAGGTGATTTTTCAAACTTGCTATTACCTAATCGGTGGAAAATATCAACCATTGTGCAGGTATCCAATGTTGCCGCACCTTTATTATTAGAATTAATGTCGTCCAGGATATGTCGGGTGTTGCTGGCTAAGTCGTTGACCCAAGGAATGGGTTACGGCCGGGCCGTGTCTGCTGAATTCATCCGGGTGAACGCATGAACGTCTGGATGAACTCGTTGTGTGGGTCTCGGAGTCGTTCACTCCGAGACTCCGTGGCTCTGCTTATCAGTTGCCGAGTGATGACATCGAGCTGTAGACATGGCAATCAAGTCAAACTTGCTGGATGATCAGCTGTCAAATTCGACTAAACTTTAGCCGTGAAAATGTCGGGACGCCTTCACGACAATCTTCAATGTCTCACTGTCACCGTCTAACATGGAACGGCGGTTACCGGGCTCCACTGCTGACTGGAGCAGCTGAAGGACCCCGATTTTGCAACCAGTTCGGAAAAGCAATTCAATGCCAATCATACGAGTTGTGTTTGACAGTATCACGACATTGCTTAGGAAAGGTGTGAGGTCAGCTAAACTCAATTTACATTGCTCAAACTCAAAATGTTAATGACGTCATACTTCAAGGGTTTTCGTTCTTTTAGCTTCACTCACATCAGACGTTTCTAAAGACCGTTTATGACCATCGAGCTTAATTCCATCGAGAATCCGGTAATAGTCTTCTTCCAATGATTGGTAAGCTGTCTGAAGCTTATCTAATCTCACAGGCTTTTCGAGACCCGTCAACACTTCTTTGTTCTTCTCGTAAAGCCTCTTCTTGATCAATAATCGTATTTGCTTTTTGTCCAAGTTGCCAAAGTGTTTCAAATTGTAGAGTAGGATCATTTCCAAGAGACGGTTGAACTGTCTCTTTTCGAGTTTCTGTTGACTCTTGAACTGGCTCGACCAGCTTGAGCTGATCTTGTCGAAGTCAATGGTTTTGGTGTCGACGACATCTTTGATTCTGTTCAAGTCGGACTTGTCTCTCAAATCATCGAAACTTTCGTTGGGGTCTTCCACCACGATCTCCACCACTGTTTTGTCTGCGAGCCATGCCTCGTATAACGCCGTGTAAAACTTTGTACCGGCTTTTTTGCCCTGATAGTTGGGTAAAATAACAAACTGAGAGATCTTCTTGCGGATTTCCACCACTCCTTCGTCAAACTTGGTGCTTCCAGGGTACTTCCAGTAATTGTAGGCGGTACAGAACCCCACCACGGATGGCTCATCACCACTGGTATCGTACATCACGTACACGTCCCATAACTCGTCTTTGCTGTCAATAAACGACCCAGCTTCAATGTACAAAAGCACCAAAATCTGGAGCCTCTTGTGGAGCTCCTCGCCTGCGGCCGACGACAAGTCAATCCTATAGATATCATAGGCGTCAACACTTGTGATTCTGGACCCAGGAATCGTGTACAGCTTCTTTTCGTTCTTGATAGCGTCCACCCACGCGCCTTCGTCTTTGAACACCGTTGAAGGCGGCAAAAACTTCATCATCGTGTCCTTCGGGTCGTCGATGTCGTCGCGGAGCTTCTTGTCATACTTGACGTTCAAGAACGGGTAGAAAGTGTAGTGGTCAAAGCACAAAAACACCACGAGGTTCTGGAACCCAAAGATTGACTCCGAATCCCCAAAGATCGGATACGTGAAAGTCGGCTGGAACGCGATGGCCGTGCCGTTGGGCTCGGTGACAAAGAGTTTGAGCGCCTCGTTGGACGAAACCGTCCATAATTCCGGCTTTAAAGCCGCTGTTAGATCAGACATTTGGTTGCAACAACGCGCCCAAACAGTTTTCATAATCTATATTGACCTGTACACGATATTTCTATTCTCTACCTACTCAATTACAACCACCAAGTCACCAGCGTCGACCATGTCACCGTTTTTGTGGAAGATCTTGACAACTTTTCCTGCTTTCGTTGCTGCGACCATCATCTCGGTTTTCATGGCTTCCACCACGATCAATCCGTCGCCTTCCTTGACGTCTTGACCCACTTCGACTAGTGGCTTCCAGAATCTGCCACTGTACTCTGAGTAGACCATCTCTGCGTTCTCACCGAACTTCTCTTCGGCGGCAGCCGCTGGCTTGTCGCTCTTGGCCAACTCAGCGTTGGAAATTTGGATGAGTCTGTTGAACTCCTCGAGCTTTTCACCACCTTGGTTCTTCTGGAACTGCTCGATGGACTCCGAGTTCTCTTGGATCCACTCCAAGTACTTGGTGTGGTCGAACACGGTGTCGACGATGTCGACTTTGAATTTTCCTGCGTTCATTTGTTCACTGAACTGGTCCACCTCGTCCTCACTCACTGGGTAGAACTCCACCTGGTCGAATGGCGACAACAACCATGGCTTGTCCATGGAGTGGTCTCCAAGCGTCAACTTGTCCCAAATAGGAACGGTTCTTCCCACCAACTGGTACCCACCAGGCGACTCCATGGTGTAGATACACATGTAGGAGCCTCCAATACCAACGGTTCCATTGGGAGTGAAGGTACGCGATGGGTTGTACTTGGTGCCGAGGAACCTGTGTCTGGGGTCCAAGGGCACGGCACAAGGTGCACCCAAGAACACATCACCCAAACCAAGCACCAAGAACCTGGCACTGTACAACATGCTCTTGACATCGCTTCTGTCGATGCCATTGATGGAAGCAATGAAGTCCACGTTGTTTGGAAGCCATGGCGCTTCGCTTCTGATGGTCTCCTGGTACCTCTTGACTGCATCCATGGTCTTCTTGTCCTCAAAAGCCATGGGCAACTTGATGATTCTCGATGGCACCTTCCACTTGTTGACGAAAATGATCTCCTTCTCAATGGAAATCAACGTCTTCAACAAGTTTTGCTGGGTGGTGCCCTCGTCAAATTCAATCAACACTGATCTGACACCTTGAGACATCTCAACGATACCAGGAGTCTTTCTCTCCTTGACTGTACGGATCAACTCGTGGATTCTGTAGCACAAGTTCAAGTCCATGATGTTCTCTCCGTACTCAATCAAGATGTATCTGTCACCAGCCTGTCTGTAAACCACTCTTGGGGCATTGTCTGACACTTTGATGGTTCCCAAGACCGGGTCGTCTGGTTGGCTGAGTGCTTTGCCTTCAAACGAAGGCACTGATCCTTGCAATGACTCAATGGCCTTGTTTTGTTGGTGCATTAAACCCTTAGCGTCTTCCCAAGATAATGGAACAAACTGAATGGAGTCTCCAGGCTTCACTTGTCCGATCTTCCACATTTCCGCTTCAGCAACGACGGCCTCGCAAACGAATCCACCCAAAGATGGACCGTCGCAAGTCAAAATGACCGGCTCGTCACCGGTGAAGTTGATAGCACCCAATGAGTAAACGTAATCATGTGCATTGGAAGGGTGCAAACCTGCTTCACCACCATCTTTTCTGGCCCACTTGGGCTTTGGTCCAATCAATCTGACTCCGAATCTGTTGGAGTTGTAGTGGACTTTCCAGTTGGAAGCGAAGAATTCTTCGACGGACTCTTTTTGGAAGAAGTCTGGTGACCCGTGTGGACCACAAGTGACACCGACCTTCCATGCCTTCTTGGAGTTGAAGTCGTAAGATGGGATCAACGATTGAGGAATGGAAGTAGGACTCGAAACTGGTGATGGAAGTGTGCAGCTTGGTAATTCTGGTTGACCCAAGAACAAAACGTCACCGAGTTTCAACACTCTACCGTTGTAACCACCCAAGTTACCCAAAGCAAACGTGGATCTTGAGCCCAAGTACTCGGTGACATCAATACCACCTCTGATGGCCAAGTATGCTCTGCAACCACTGGTCAATTTACCGATAGACAATTTGTCACCAGCGTTGATGTTGATTGGAGCCCACTGACTGACTTTGCTGCCGTTGACCTCGATCTCGACGTCACCACCAGTGACAGAAATGACAGTTTCGTGGTGGAACAAGATCTTAGGACCGTTCAAAGTGATTTCAATCCCGGGAGCAGCCTTGTGGTTACCAACGATTCTGTTGGCTAATCTGAAAGCATACTCATCCATGCATCCCGAAGGTGGGACACCAATATGCCAGTATCCTTTTCTACCTGGGTAGTCTTGAACAGTGGTGTAGGCACCTGGAGCTAAGATCTCAAAAGCAGTTGGCCTGTAAGGGAACGAGTCCAATATCTTGGTGTGCATTTTAGCATTTTCAAACATCTTGGAGTTGGCAATGGACCTCAAGTAGTCCACATTGGTGATGCAGCCATAGACCACGGTTTCATTCAAGGCTTGACGCAACTTCAATAATGCTTCATTTCTGTCTTTGCCATGAACAATGATTTTGGCCAAAGTAGGGTCGTACTCAGCTGACACAACAGTACCCTTTTCGACCCATCCGTCGATTCTGGCCCACTCAGGAAACTTGACTTCGGTTAATTGGCCAGGAGAAGGCATGAAGCCCTTGACAGGGTTTTCAGCGTATAATCTGGCTTCCATGGACCAACCAGAAACAGTGATTTCTTGTTTGGAGAAGTCAGGAGACATTCCACCAGCGATCAACAACATCCACTCGACCAAGTCCAATCCGGTGACCATCTCAGTGATTGGATGCTCCACTTGCAATCTTGCGTTGACCTCCAAGAAGTAGAACTCGTCTCTTCTTTCGTCATAGATGAATTCCACGGTACCAGCACACTTATAGTTCAACAAGGAAGCCAAAGACTCAGCAGACTTTCTCATTTTGTTTCTGGTGGCTTCTGGTAAGTTTGGAGCTGGAGTTTCTTCAATGACCTTTTGGTTTCTACGCTGCAAAGAACAGTCTCTTTCCCCCACAGCGATGGCTTGACCTTTACCGTCACCCAAGATCTGCACCTCGACGTGTCTTGAGTTCTCCACGAACCTCTCCAAGAAAACACCGTCGTCACCGAAGTAAGACTTACCCTGATGCTTCACAGTATCGAAGATTCTTTCGATATCCTTCTCAGAGTCACACTTCTGCAAACCAATACCACCACCACCAGCAGTGGACTTCACCATGATAGGGTACTCGATCTTTTTGGCGACTTCTCTGGCTTCTTGAGCATCTTTGATCAAGTCAGAACCTGGAACCAAAGGCACGCCAGCTTCTTTGGCGATTTCTCTAGCACTGTGCTTCAATCCCAACTTCCTGATGGCATCACCGGAAGGGCCAACAAACACAATACCTTCCTTCTCACATCTGTCGGAGAAGTCTGCGTTTTCTGACAAAAATCCATAACCTGGAATAATAGCTTCAGCTCCAGACTCTTTGGCGGCAGCAATGATCTTGTCGATGGAGATATACGAGTCAGCAGCACTCACACCGTGCAATGGCATGGCAATGTCGGCTTTCAACACATGTTCGGCGTATTTGTCCAAGTCTGAGTACACAGCGATGGACTTTATACCCAATTTCTTCAAAGTCTTGATGATTCTGACAGCGATTTCACCTCTGTTGGCCACCAAGACCGAGTTGAAAGGTTTCTTGACTTGTGACTTCTCGTGTTCGATGAACTTGGCCCAGCCACCGAACTCAGTGATGTCGGTGGCTCCTGGAGCGTTGTAACCATACTCTTCACAGATGAATGACTTGACAGTGGACCCGTTTTGCAACTCAATTGAGCCAATACCGAGAGGTGATGGAATCAACGACACAAAGGCCCCGAAATTCTCCACAGGAATGGAGTAAATTTCAACCACGATGTTGGAGCCACCAGTTTCCTCTTTAGAGAGTTTCCTCAAGCCTGGTTTCAAGATTGGACCGGACTTTGGAAGACAGTAAAGCTTATAGTTGCTTGCAGTCTTTGTTTGCTCGACAAACTTGGCGTTAGCTTGCTGCAATTGCCAGTGCAAGCCGAAACCTTTTAAGTGGGCGCCAACAACAGCGACATCCACGTTTGTGGCAGGATTTGGTGCAGGGATGTTGGGCAACAACTCGTCGGTGACACCAACTTCTTTGTCTTTCAAGCAGCCGACAAAACGCTGGTTTGTGGTCTTGTATTGAGTCAAGTACTTGTTGGCCAAGTCGAGAAGAGCAAAGTCGGCGAATTTTCTGGATAACAAGGTGATACCAAAGGGGAGACCGTCTTCTCTGAAGCCAGCAGGAATGGCAAGGGCAGATAAGTCGGCCAAATTAACAAAATTGGTGTAAGTACCTTGTCTGGAGTTGACAAGCACAGGTTCGTTTTGCACTTCCTCTATAGTTGGGGTCAAGGGAGCGGTGGGCAATATGATGACGTCGACCTCATCCATGACGGCGCTGATCTTCTGCACCAACTGCTGTCTCTTGTACTCAAAGAGGAAACAGTTTGCAGCTGTGTAGGACTCACCACCTTTAATGATCTTGGTGACTGTGGGGTCCAAGGAAGACTCTGGAGGGTTTGTGTCGAAGAAGTCCTTGGTAGCAACGTATCTCTCGGTCACCCAAGGTCCTTCGTACAACAATTTTGCTAATTGCAAGAAAGGGTCGATGTCAACGGGCGAAAAATCGAATTTCAAGTCCTGGAAAACGCCCACGGCCTTGTTGAACAACTTGGGGTTCTCTTGCTCACCGTACCACACCAAGTTGGTGGGGATACCGATTTTTGGCTTGTAAAAATACGTCAATGGGTTGACAGGTAACGGTCTTGAGTACTCATCGTGGGCCAAATCAGGCTTGGCCATTATATCCAAAGCGAGCTGGGCGTCTTGCAAGTTGAGGGCAAAGATGGAAGGGCAGTCCAACGACTTGCAAGCTGGCACCACTCCTCTGCAGGAGAAGATACCTTTGGTGGGCTTGAGACCGATCAAGTTGTTGAGAGCAGCAGGAACTCTACCTGAACCAGCAGTATCAGTTCCTAAAGCAATTGGAACGATACCTCTAGCCACCACGGAGGCCGAACCAGCGGACGAACCACCGACCACGAATTTTTCATTGAAAGTGTTTGGGGTGACGCCGTAGGGCGATCTGGTGCCGACCAAGCCCGTAGCGAACTGGTCCAAGTTTGTTTTACCAAGGACAATGGCACCAGCGTCTCGCAAGAGCTTGACGACGAAAGCGTCTTCCACAGGCTCGTACTCAAACGACGGACAGGCAGCCGTGGTCTTCATGTACTTGACGTCGATGTTGTCCTTGATGGCGATAGGCACACCGTAGAGCGGGAGGCTCAACTTGTTGGCGTTGGACTGCAAGAAGTCCCACTGGTGCTTCAAGTTATCGACAGTGGCTAACGAGATCCAAGCAGGATCTTGCGATGACTGCTGCAGGAGGAGCTCTTTCAAAAGGTTGAAAGACTCATCGGGAGTTGTGTTGAAGTGGAAGTTCTTCCAGTCAGCAGCTGACCATCCAATAAAAGACATTGGCGATCCAAGTGGGAATAAACTGTATTTAAATCAGTGCCAGTGGATATCACCGAAGGTAAGTGTGGGGCACAAATCTCTATCAATCAAGCAACTCATAGAGAGTGATCGCGCCAGGGCTTACTACCGTCATGCCGCCGTTGACCTACGTTTTTACGGCCCGGTTTCTTATCGTGCCAGTGGGTGAAAAATTTTTGCATTTTTCCTGGCAGCACAACTTGCACCGTTGACATCTCGACTCCGAGGCGTGGCATCTGATCTGCCCCGGGATCACTGGTGAAGTGGTGGTGGGTAACTTTGACAACTGGTGAAAATAGTTAACGCTCATTGGTGGAAGATATGGTATCTCCTGTTTGCGCGGGTGTACAATTTGAAACCTGGCTTATCCGGCGTTATCCATGGATTTGCCCGTTTGGGAAACGCCAGTGCGTACTGATTACACGGAAAAACCATGAGGTAAAACGGAACTTTGTTTGTGGTTCAAGCCTTGTGTTGGTTTTGTGGTAGCTTGTGGTTTTGTACTCATTTTGCTTTTGTGGTTTTTGATTTGTCAAAACTTTGAAATTTCAAAATCTGCAGTCAAATGAGTCTCGCTAACAATTTCCCAAAACTCGGTCTTGACCGGCTCCAAAGGCTACATCCTCCAAAAACTCACGTGTATCATATAAACCCATTACTCCTTCTTCTCTAAAGACTCTTCGTTGTTGCTCAAGTACCCATCGATGTTTCTGCCCTCGATGACTTCTTTGCTCCTGCTCATGGTCAACAACTGGGCGTTGACTTGGGACTGCACCGAGTGCAACTTCTCTGGGTTCGACTGCTGCCATTCCTTGACCTTGTGGCCTTGTCCCGATAAGTCCCAGTAGATTCCTCTGAAAGTCTGTTTGATTGGCTCCACGCTCTCCACAAGCGGTCCAATAATCACCACGTACGAACTGAAAAACAACCAGATGAACATCACAACAACCCATCCAGTGAAAAACTTCTTGGAAAAGATGTAGCGAGTTCCGTACAAGGGCATGGGCCACAAAATGATCAAACACAACGTAAGCGTGACACAAATGACAACAGCACGCTTGAAAGATTGGTGTAATCTGGCACTTTCCTCTTCGTACTTGTCCTTGTTGACAAGGGCAATTTCATGAGCAACCACCGATGTGTGAGACTTGAGTGCAGTGACGCCTTCTTCATTCCCGTCACCAATGCTTATTCTGCCACCTTTGTTCTCAGCTTCTAATAACTCTTCTTCTTCGTCAACTCTGGTGATCGACTTCAAGATGTTCCAGTCAAAGTTCTGTGGCTTGAACACATACGTCAAAATTGGAATGGTGATGAGTGGGGTCAACAATGCAACGACGTTACCTGTTAACATAGAATCATCTTCGAAAGTTGTGTCCACGTTAATCTCACCAAACTTTCCCTTGGTGCATCCCAACCACGAAGCAATGGCGCAAACTGTAGCAATTGGAGGAGTCCACGCTGCAGCTTTCCAGTTTTGTTTCCTGCTCAACAAAGTTAATGTGCTGGGTAAAACAGCACCACCAATAATGATACCCATCAATTCGTACAAGTACCCCATATTAATTCCAGCATAGTACAATCCAATAGCGAAGCCAGCCATAACGTAAGCAAAGCCAATCACTGATAAGTGAGACACCGTCATCAATTTTTTTCCAGAAGCATTGGGGTTGACGTAAGTTCTGTAGAAATCGTAGGTGATCACAGTGGAAACAGCAATCAACTCCGAAGACATTGCAGATGTCACTGCCATGAACACAACCAACAACGACAAAACAGCGCCTCCTTTTCCTAACAAGGCAGTGGCAGCATTAGGTAACACAAGACCTGCTTGAATTTGTTCAGGACTCAATGGGTTAGGGTAAGTTGGCCATGATGGAGTACCTTGCAAGCATAAGCCAGCCATTCCCATGGTCAAGGCAATGAAAGATGGGACAGCAAACCAAGCTAAACCTCCCAAAATGTAACCAGGCATGGCAGCACCAGGGTCAGCAGCGAACGCCTTGTTGAAGTAACCATTATCGAGGAAAACAGTACCGAAGTTACCCACAATATTGATAACAAAGAAAATACCACCAGACCTAGAGTGCATAGTCAAGTAACTGCCTCCAGCGTTACCCTCAACTGGGTTCGTTTCAGCCAATGCAGTAACAATTTCCCAGACTTTACCTGGAGAGCCCAATTTGTCACTGGTAGCCCAAGTGGTGAATGCAAATATGAAGATGATGACAATCATGACAATAGTGTGAGAGTAATCGGTTAAGAAAGTGGCTTTCAAACCTCCAAACAAAGTGTATAAAACCACACCCAATGGTAACAACAAGCAGCCAGCGACCACATGCATGCCGCAAATATCACTCATAACAGCAGAGCCACCAGTTAACAACATGGCTGTGACCAAGATGTTAGTGGCTAAACCCCAGAAGCAGAAAACCAAGTGAGTTGCAGTACCGTATCTTGCCTTAACAATTTCCAAATAAGTATGAGCACCTGGAGCTCTCTCTTTAGCCTTGATGGCTAAACAAGAGAACAATACAATTTGACAGGTAGCACCGGCTGCATAAAAGAAACTCCCACAGATCCCATTGTTGAATGTCTGCGTTGTAGAGGTCAATAAAGTTGCAGACCAAGTCCACGAACTCACCACACAAGCAGCAATCATATGTTTTTTCACACTTCTACCAGCGGTAGAAAACTCTTCAGCGGTTATGATTTCTCTGTTGTACCTCCTAAGCACGTAGGTGGTAAGAATCATACCAGCGGCGAACACGAATCCTAAACCCACAACCACTGCATAACCTGCACCTTGCGGTAATGGAATATGAAGCTCCGACATTTCAGCTATTGTCCTTAGAATGTCTTGATGGTTTAAACGACGGCATGGGCTGGCTTTATAGGATAGCAATTTTTTTTTCAGGTTCCTTATCGATTTTGATAAGTAAAAACAGCCAACTCAAAAAATACATCAAAGGCCCGAAAAAGGCCCGCAATTTGACTTTGGGGTTAAACTGAGCATATGCAACTCTCACTATAGGGCGTTTGAAACCACTTATCAGTAGCTTAATTGGGCCCGATAGTTTGTATACAGTCATAAATGCCGTAAGTCTTTACAATCTGGAAGTTTGCCATAGACGAATTTGATAAGAAGGGTTTTTCTGGAATGTTATCAAGTTATCTGAAATGTAGAAGGAACTATAGCCGGAACTATGTAACAATTCCGGTGCCATTAGTTGCAGGGGTTCCTCCGTCATGTGCTCCCCTTATATTATTGTCAATTGTCAATTGTTCAGTTCGTATTAATTGTTTGACTGTGTCAAGCAATTGCTGGTCTCGCGTGGCCTCTTGACTGAAATCGTAGTTTGAAATCTTGTTGATGAAGTAGAAAGTGCCCAGAATATCTCGGTCTATAACCACAAGGCCCTCACTAACAAGAATTTCCATTTCCTCGATTGTGATATCGTTCGACCAATGAAATGCGTCTGAGATTTCACTCACGGTATTGCCTCTGAAGTGGTCAAACTTCTCTTCTAGGTAGTTGTCCCGGTCGTCTTCGTGAAGCAACGACGTTTTGATTTTCATTTCTTTGAAGTCTTGCTCTTGCTGGCGAAGAAAATTCGTGATAATCGTCTTGTAGTCGTCGTTGAACTTGGGTTTGACCACTTTCAACCCAGACTTCTCGTACTTCTTGACCACAATGGGCAACCCCAAACTCTCAAAGAGCTCGAGAGATTTGTTGATGTCGCTGGACTTGACAAGTTCAGTTCCAAAACCTTGATTGTGAATTAAGTATCGATTGTAGTCTGCAAAAAGATCTTGCGTTGTAGCCATTGAGCTCTTGCTTGTGAGCTTGTATGCTAGCAAATACTCGCTCAAATGGCGAGCTAGTTCCTTGGGATACAACTCAGAGTTCTTCTTGATGTTGAGCACCGATATCTGCTTGGTGTAGTTGTGGAACTTGGGCTCAATGAGACTGTTGAACGAGTACGACAACTTGATGAGATCTTTGGCTTTGTACATGAGTTGTTCAAGATCTTCAAGTGACGTGGACAAAGTAAGTTCGTTCTGTTTTCTCGTTTGTTCACTTAAAAGCTCCAACTTATAGATCCCACTGCCAGCAATTTTGTCCTGTGGTTTCGACGTGTCGTTGATGTGAAGGGCATCCTTGTTGACGTTGCCTGTCTTGATGAGTTTATCCCACTTGAGCGCATCAAGCTGCTCTAGAAGAAGCTCATAAAACTTCGTCTCTCCACCCTTGGCAAACGAGAGCTTGACGTACTTCTGAGTAGACGAGTACGACTCTGCGCCTTCTAGCTTGATGTCCATCTCTATGGCTGATTGTGGGGTTCCAAGCTTCAGCTTGAGTTCTAAGGGCACCATCGACTTGAGCTCAGTGCCACACATCTCGCAGAACTTCATCGACGGGTGGTTGATGAACGTGCACTTCTGGCACTGGTCCTCTCGCTTGTCGACGACCACAGTGGTGGTCTTTTGGTCCAATAAGCTCTCGATGTACTTCTTCGTGGGAGGAATCCCGCAATTCACACACTTCGGGAGGTTGTGAAGGTCCAAGCTCGAGTCCAGCCGGTTGTTGAACGAGCAAATCTTGCATACCCAGTCGGTTGCCAGCGCTGCATCATCATTGTGGTCGGTTACAAACTCTTCTTTGAGGAAAAGCTTGACTTTGGGCGACGACCGGAAGAACCCATCGATTCGCTCGGCTCGAGCCACCGCCTTCAACTCCACTGCCACAGAGAGCGCAGTTGAGGCGTTGTCGACGTAAATGATCCGGTGGTTGGTGAGATAGAGTCGGCCTGATTGTCGGTTGGTGATTTTCACTTGGCCCTGGTACAACTTGACGTAGTCCCGGATGTAGAGAATGTTCTCGTCGTCGGAGAGCACCGGTCGGCTGCTCCTGTTGACGAGCACTGGCTTCCAAATCCCGAGTGCCAGCATTCGTAGGTGCAAACTGTGAGGTGCGGGAGGCAAGTAACTCACCTTAAAGAATGTCCACAGTGGGAAGGGCTTTGCGTGGTTTGGTGTTGACTACAGAAACTGGAGACATCTGTGCAAGTGCAGTGGTGGCGTGGGGCGAGCCGCATATTTATTGTCGGCCGTAAGTGTGGACTCGAATCTGAAAATGCCTGTAGACTCGGTGGAAGAGCTTCTTTTGCCGTTGAAACTAGCACATTGTGGCCATTGACGTATTGGCAGACGCTTTGATCGCTTTTCTGTCTTTTTTAGCTCGTAAAAAACGCCAAATCATTCATTGTTTCTGCCCACTAGTACCTGAATTATCTCTACAGTCATTCGACCTACGGAGCCCAAACTTCCCTCACGTCCCCACTGACCACCCAGCACCACGCTACCCCAGCATCCACACAATTGACGGGCAACACGCGCACCGTTTACTGACGGCGCCATCACAGATCAGCCGCGCTCCTCAAACTATGTCCTTCTTATTTAAGAGAAACCCCCGGACCCCACAAGAACTCGTACGGAGTCTCAATGAGCTGTTAGGGAAACTCAACAGCGTGGAAACCGGCAAGAAGCTGCAGGACGACTGCGCTCGGTATTTGAAACTGATGAAAACTGTTCTCCATGGAGACGAAGAGAACGAGCCAGTTCCTGACCAAATCCTGATGTTAGCTCAAGAGATCTATGCTACTGACTGCTTGTACTACTTGGTGGTGCACTTGAGACATCTTGATTTTGACAGTCGAAAGGACGTGGGCATAATCTTTTCAACGTTGTTACGACGAAAACTAAGCAACAAATCACCAACAGTTGATTACTTGATTCACAAGAAAGAAATAGTGGTGATGTTGATGAAGGGTCAAGAAATTGACGAGATTGGGCTCATTTGTGGCTCAATTTTGAGAGATTGCATTAAATTCGAGGAAATTAATCTGATCATCTTGCACCACAAGTATTTCTGGAACTACTTCAACTACGTGCAAAATGACATCTTTGAAATAGCAACTGATGCGTTTACAACCCTCCATGAATTGTTGACTGTGCATAAGAAACTAGTGTCTGAGTTTTTGGCCCATAACTATGAGGTTTTCACCAAGAGCATAAATCGTCTAATTCTGTCCAACAACTACGTGACGAAAAGACAAAGCGTGAGATTATTGTCGGAGTTAGTGTTGACAAGATCCAATCAGAGCTTTTTGACCCAATACTTCGACGATACCTCAAACTTGAAGCTCATTATGATGCTACTAAGTGATAAGCTGAAAAACTTGCAAATCGAAGCGTTCCATATATTCAAATTCTTCGTTGCTAAACCCAAGAAATCACAGAAGATCTTGGATATTCTTATCAAGAACAAGGAGAACTTCATTGAGTTCTTCGAAAAGTTTGACTTGTCGTCGGCGAACGACTCAAACTTAATTGATGAAAAGGATTACATTTTAAACGAGATAAAGAACTTGCCAGAAATTGAGAGAGTCCAGTGAAAAGTAGGGGCTACCCTGGCTCTCCTGTTATTGAGTCTTGCTACTCTATGTTGCTAATACTCGAGCTGTTGCTGTTTTTGGCATGCTACATTTTCCAACTACAATTGCATTATAGAACTAGTTAATGATGTTTTGCCAGTTCTTGAAGTTGTCAGAACCATATTGAATACCGTCCATCCAGGTCAAGATTTGCTTGGTCAATTCACCAGTTGTGCCATCCACAACAGGCACAGCAATGCTTTCACCTCTAAATTCAATGTTATTGATTGGTGAAACAATTGCAGCGGTACCTGAACCGAAAGCTTCAACTAATTTACCCTTTGAAGCAGCTTCTTTGACATCATGAATGGTGAATGGTCTCTCACTGACAATCCACTCATCCTTTGGCAATCTTTCTCTTGCTAATTCTAAGATAGAATCTCTAGTGACACCTTCTAAGATAGTTCCATCCAATGGAGCGGTCACTAATTCTTTTTTACCGTCATTAGTCTCGAAAACGAAGAACACATTCATAGTACCAACTTCAGTAACGTAACCTTCTTCTCCGAATAACCACAAGTTTTGTTGGTGACCTCTTGAGGCAGCTTCTCTTTGTGGCTTGATACATGGAGCGTAGTTAGCACCCAATTTTCTGTTACCACTTCCACCAGGCCATGCTCTAACGGCATCTTCAGTAGCTTCTAAAGAAACTGGTTTGAATCCGGTCTTGTAGTATGGACCCACAGGTGAAGCAATAACGAAGATAAGAGCTTTGTCTGGGGTAGCGACTCCCAAAGATGGAGTAGTACCAATCATAGTTGGTCTAAGGTATAAAGAGTAGCCTCTTCCTTCAGGGACCCAGTCCCTTTCGAGATCCACGAATTTGTGTATCAATTTAGTCAATTCTTCCTCATCAAAAGCAGGCAAGTCAATTCTAGCAGCCGATTTGTTCATTCTCTCCATGTTTTTGTTGATTCTGAAGGTTCTGATTTTACCCTCGCTGTCACGATAAGCTTTTAAACCTTCGAATAATTCGAAAGCATAGTGGAAAACAACTGCTGATGGGTCTAATGATAAGTTGTGGTAAGGATTTATGGTTGGCACTCCCCAGCCGTTTTCCTTGGTCCACTCAATCTCTAAAATGTGGTCGGTGAATGCTTTACCAAATTGTAATTGGTCATTTGTTAACTTCTCCTTTGGAGTTGTGGTCATGTTGATAACCAATTTTGAAGCGTCTAAAGACATGGCTCTGGTAAGAAATGTGTTAGGAACGAAACTGGTGATTCCCTGACTCGAAAAAGTAACTTGATGTAATCTGGCTAAACTGTTGGATGCCAAACGGGTAACTTTTCCACTGAAGAACATAAATCTTCTTGGTCGACTTATATAGATTTTTCGCAATTCGTGTGAGTCAGAAAATTCAAAGTCGGTTATCGAAGGAACTGCGACGATTCACCTGTCACTGGTGCGTCATTGCTGTCAATTGGTTAGTCGTGTTCTTGTGGGTGTGGTTTTGGTGAAACTGTAATTTGTAGGAGATTTCGTTCGGAAACCATAGACTTTTTGCCGATTTGGCATCTGAGGTTCCTTCGGTTATCAACTGCTCGGATCATGAGACTTTCTCAGGGCGTGGCTCCTGTCATGTTTCATCCGGGGACTCAACTCAAAACACCTGCTATTGTTGACTCATGTGTAATAGTCATCATGGCGAAGTTTCTTGTAGGGCTGTGATAGGAATTAGAACGCCGTTACCGGCATTCACTCTTGAGTATCAACAAACCGTAAGTTTTCCACCAAGAGCCCTCGTAACATGAGCCTGCCATTCAAGATGTACATCCCGTCCTGAAGGTCTTCTTCCCTGCTCGTAAACGACTGGGAGAAGATCATTTCGCCAGGCTGGATGTACACTCCATTGAGCCTGATGATTCGGAGCACCACATCACTGATAATGATTTGCTTGTTGCCCATGACCAGCTTATTCTGCTGGGAGATGTAATCTTTCGAGATCCTGGTGCCAAACGTATCGACCTTGTTAGCCACCAAGAACTCGAGCGTCATTCTGATGTTGTTCAAACTTGGGACCCAAAAGTCTCTACTTCCCACAATCCTGTCCATTTGCAGGAGTGTGATGTTGCCTCTGTCTCCCACAAAGAGCTCGAATGTTTCTGCAGTGCTGGCAAGTCGACACTGAGCATTAGCATTGGCTATGGAGAACAGATCAAAAAACTTGGGTGTCATTTCTATAATGTGCCCTTTGCTGGACCCCAAGTGTTGTGGTCTCTTCAAGAATGCCTTGTACTTGTAGTCGGTTTCGAATAGCGATTTCATGTCGTAGTAACCTGATCCCAGAAACGCCCTGTTCAGACTGAACGGGCTCACTTCACAGTGATCGAGCTTCGAGTCAAAGTAGTCGACCGTGGTGGCATTGGGCTTGCCTATGTACTGGTTATGGGGTCTTGAAATGTTTCTGTTGATGGTCTCTGTGAGTTTGACTCCGGAGTTGGCCCACGAATGCAAAATACGTTTCTTCAACGACTCAAGCATCAGATCTTTGAATTTGAGATCTTCAATCTTGGTCGACTTGTTGACTGTGGGCACGAGTCCCTTGTTGAACCACATGGGGTGTGCCTCGGTGGAGAATACCCAGTTCTTGTTGTCCATCATGCTGTTGTGTAAGAATAATTCGTCGTTGACGTCAAACAACAAGTATAAATATTTTAAGGTTTCACTCATGACAAAAGACTCCATTCTGTCCTGGAGTTTGCCTGTTCGTATGTCTTGAAACCCATGAAATCCACACCGGGAGAGGTACTTTGTCTCAAACAACTCCAATATCCTCTGTCCGATTTGGAGGTATAACGGATCTCTTGTGGCCCTGTACAAGTAATAAGTTGACTCTACGAATTCTGGCCGTAAAGGGTACCACTCGAGACCAATTTCGTAGTTTTCAGGCAAATGCCTTTCATCGTAGTCCTTGGGTACAAGGAAGTTCCATCTTTCAGGTATTGAATCGAAGCAGTCCCAGATCTTCAAGTACACAAGATGAGTCCTGACTGCATCTTTGACTTGACCAGCAAGAACCTGAAGTCCTGTCCAGAAAGCCCCCAACAGGTCCAACCAGAGGGAAGCATCCATGCCCTCCTCGGTGTCCACGTTAGCAAAGATGAGCGGGTCTTCAGGGTTGTTCGATCCTTTGGCCAGGTGAGTCATGAGCGACTGGTACGACTTCTTGAACACTTCCCACATATCGTCGTCGTCAAACATAATGGAGTACTTGACTGCATACTCGTAGAACGAGTCAACAGACGCACCTATTCCCGTGATGGAGTCCAACCATTCACTCTCGATGGGTGAGATGGTCATTGGGAGTAAGTCGAGATGAGAACGAGAAGACCAGAGTTTCCAGAACGTCTGGTGGGAGAAGTGCTCGAACTGTGGGTCGCCAGTGAGCCTTGATAGAAGCGTGAACTCTAGCACGGGGGACGTAGCTCCAGAGGTGCACGTCTCCATCTGCAATTTGTGGGGCACCGCAAGTGGGCCTTTCTTCAAATTAATCCGGGGTACAGGCACTTTGGTTGAAGTTTTGAACGCTGGAATGAGTCGTAAACCCAAGTCGTAGGCCATTTCCAACAAGAATCCGTCGTAAGATTGACAGATTTCGAGCAACCTGGCATATTTTGGGTTGACGTTGTGGTCTTTCACCACGTCAGTCAAGAGCAAATGGGTCGACAAAAGGCCACCTAGCAGTCTTATGGTGGCTTCGAACACTTGCACAATGGTGTCTTGGTCGAACAAGGTGTGTTTGTTGGCGTGCAAGTACAGAAGCGACGACTCGAAGCTGTCCCAGTCTTCCATGATGATGAGAGTGTCGAGATTGTCGAGGAGCGTGGACAGCACGTTGCCCATGGCGTCGTTACGGATGATGTCGTTGCGATTGTTGAAGTCTGGGCCGTACGGCACGCACGAGATCGGCTTGACCTCGTCGTAGGGGAACCCAAAGTTCATGTACGAAGTCCACGCATGGTTGAACATCTTCTTGGTGCTCGCCTGTAGGTGTCGTATGTGTGCAGGGGAGAAGCTGCTGTTGTCGGCATGGCTGTGTGCCTGGCAGAGCGTGAGGAGTAGCCCCCAAAAGAAAAAGAGCATCGTCCAGCAGTGAGAAGAGTCGAATTGTGCAATGATCTCACCAAAAATGCAATGGCTTGGCTGCAAACAAACCACAACTGTACAATGCAAATGACCACACGCTTTGATCACAAACACAAACACGCCACCGTGACCACAAACACAACTACACCAACATTCTACTATTCAATGCATTCTATAATTATCTGCCAAAAATTCTATTGACTTGAGTAAGCACCTTGGACACCCCAAACCAAAGCGTGATAAATATTAGTACAATGTTGACAAGGATGAGCACCATGCCATTCAACATGAAACGAGGGGCAAAAATCTTCCACACCATGAGGTGTCTCCTGAAGTGGGCTGTGAAAATGAAACTCGACAAGCTCACAAGCGTTTGATATGTAATCAATGACGTCAACACCGTTATGACTTGGGAAAGCGTGGTGACTGGCTTGTTGGTGGGTGGTATTCTCCAGAGAATAACCAATGGTATAGCCAAACACACGATTATAAACGACCCAAAAGTGTTGAGCAATATGTTGATGTGAGTAAATGGTATCATTATTGTCTCTGTCGTCATAAACCCAATATCCCATTGAATCGATGCAAGTGTAGCTTGATGACCAGTGCTAAAGAACGACTGGTACCCAAGAAGCCCAAAAAGAATGGGGCAAATAAGGTTTCTCCTGATATCGAGAATATCAAAAAGCTCAAGAAGACTCAAAATTTGGACGATCAATCCACTGATAACAAGAGCCCCCAATGGCTTGGACACAAGCATGATGGCGATAGTAAAGTTGATCACCAAAAGGAAGTATGAAGATCCATAAATGTTGCCGTACCCCAAAATTGTGGCTGTTGGTTTCATGTCAGCCTCTTCTTCTTCGTCTTCGTTCTCTAAGATCATCTCATTGTCTTGAGTGCCAGATTCTGGTTCAGGTGACCTCTGGGGCGATGTGGTGGTCAGATTAGCAGCACTGGGCTTGGAGAAATCGACCTTGACACATAATGGTCCTCTAGACCAACTATAGTTGGCCAACACAAGGCTGACAAACAACACAATTCTTGCAATAGCCAACTTGAAGGACTTGAGAAGATTTGAGGTTAAGAAGGTGTTGGTGTTCTTGAGTAAGTTGTTGGTATCAACATATTCGAAAGTCCAGTAAAACGCATTCATGAAGAGCAAAAACTTCATTCCTGTTCCAATCCACAAAGGTCCTGCTGAATGGTACGAGCTGGATAAATTGTAAAACGACTTTATGAATAATGGTAGGAAGAATGCAACCACATGTAAGAGTCCCACGGCCCACCAACTATTCGAGAACGTGGGTTTACATAACCCTCCTTGCTCTTCTCTGCATAGGTTCACCATCGAGATTAATCTTGATATCACCAAGAACGTCAATGCATGTGTAAGCCCAATAATTCTTTTTGGGGTTTCTATCTTTGCATTCAAAGCAAGGTAAAAAAATGCACTTGTTCCGAAAGTCAAGATAAAAAATGAAACCATTTTGTCCTCCCAGATGATGTATGAATTAGATGCAAAAATCAAGCAGTGAAGAACAATGAAAACTAGTCCCAAGAAAGACCAACCGTTGAAGTTGTAAACAAAAAAATCTATAATCTGGTGTACCAACCAGTCCACACTAAATCTGTCCATTATAGGAGCCCAGAATCCTATAACCATTCCAATTGCAACTCCGAAACTCAAGCAGCTCTTGAGGGTGAAATTCTCAGGCAGCAAAATGACAAAGACAGACGAGCTCAAAACTATTCCAAGTAAGGACATGGCAATGACAGAACCAATGAACTCGAATGACATGGTGGAAACCCTCACTGGAGGAATTGATCTCGAGTATGTGAGGACAAACGAGAAGGAAAAAAGTAATAATGCAATGCCAATGCCGATGAAAGGCAAATCAAATCTGGCCCACAAGCTCTTGCAGTGTTCCAATGAAAGGTACTGATAGTTCTTGGCATCTTCTAGAAGGCTTGGTGTGTGCTTGGCATCTTGATGGTTTTTGGTGTAGTTTTCCTCGAAAGAATGGAACATGGCGTTGAGAGCCTCGTTGCCTGCTAGCACCAGCGAGGTTTGTCTGAAATTGTTGATTTGTTTGAGGGTCTTGTGACAAGCGGTTAGTAGGGTTTGGTTATTGCCAAACAACTCATCAATAGGGAAACCCAAGTTGTTGTGGGGAACAGGCAACCCCATTAAAAGTGACATTGTAGGGACTAAATCTACTTGGTTCACTGCTCTATAATTTTTGCCTGCATTTGAAACGTCATAAGCAGACTCGTGTTTCCTGTTTATGTGGAAATCCTTGTTCTTGGAGTACACAAACAAGGTGCTCTCGAGTTCATCGAGAGAGTCTCCTCCATGGTTACCGGTGGAATCCATGCCGTGGTCACCCATTACCACCAAGAGAGTTTTGTCGTCCATGAGGCTAATGATTTTTTGGATCTCGCTCTGCATCTGGTGAAGTTTCTCCTTCATCGAATGGTGGTTGGGGCCATAACGATGGCCTATGTGGTCCACGCCCAAGAAATGGCCCACCAAAAGGTCCCACCGGGAGGTGTTTTGGGACTCGAGTAGCGGGTAGATGTGCTCTAGAACACCGTTGTCAACTGTGTGGATATCCCACACGTTCAATGAAGGGTATGGGAAGTTGAGATCAGGGTTGATATACTTGTCAAAGAGCGCTGTCCACGTATCGTCACCCATGAACGCTATAGATTTGTTCTGGTTGTATAATTGTAGCAACCAATTATCCTCGTCGATGGCATCACCAGCGAAGTTAGAGCCAGCGTCCAAGATCGTAGGAAGTGATCCTGTAGTCAACCCTTTAAGACGCTGAAGGGTCGTTGTGGGAGGATCTGCCATAAACTTCAAGAGCACCGCTTTGTCTGGCTGCGATTGCGTCAACTCGTGCAATAGTGGGAAGTTGTTGTGGTAGAACTTGTCTGAGTTTTCCACAGGGATGACGAAATCGAATCGAAGGGCGTCGATGATCAACAAAATGGTCTTGTCGACCGCTGGCGGCATGCAGCTGTCACCAGCACAGGACGCCACGTCTGGCGGCACGTCTCGTGATAGAAGAAACCCTCGACAGAAGAAGAATACTGAAATAAGCTGGAGGAAAAGGAAGAACACAAGAACAACAACGTAACCGAAAAAGGTGATTTTGAGTTTTTGATGACGAATTCGGGTTCTGGCTTCTTGCTGATGTTGCATTTGGGATTTAATGATCTTCCCGCGTGCCGAGTTAACAGCAGGAGACGTCAGTTCCATCGTAACCTTTTTAGTGAGAGCGGCACCAACTTGATTCAGAAACCCGGGTCCTCGCACGACTTTTGCTTTATCGTTATCGTGTCGATTAATGATACATATGGTACAGCTACTACTCTAGTGAGCGGTCAATGTGTGAGAGGAAGTCGTCGTCAAAGTCTTGTCCCGGCATGAGATTATCGTCTTGGGCGCCTTGAAAATTTATGAGGTCTCCCATATCTCCCATATCTTCTTTGAACAATCCCATGTCATCCATTAACGGTTGTTGTTGTGGTTGTGGTGGGGGTTGGTGTCCTGTGTGCTCGTTTTTCTGGTCGAATTGAAGAAACTCCATCCCGTTCCCATTGAAATATGGTGGCATCATATCCACATTTTCAGATCCATTGCCAGCATTTTGATCTTTGTTCATGTCCATCATGGTATTGATTGACCGTGGATTGTACCCTGCAGGTGCCCTGTCCACTTGTACTCCGAAAGTCTCGGGTTTTATTGATGTTTGCTTGTATGTTTGCATCAGGACGTAGTCTTTATGGCATTTTTCACGGTACTGTTTCAACACTGCATTGTACTCTGACTCAAGTTTGGTGAACCCTTCCTCCGAGTCCATGGCCTCCCACGCTTTCAGCAACTTGTCGAGCGACGCTTTCTGGAGCTCGTACCCGGTTGCTTTTTGCGGGTCGAGTCCCTCTGTAAAGCTTAGCGGTTTCTTCAACTGCTCACACTCTTTTTCGATCTGTTGCAACTGGAGCTTCATCATAGCGATGTCGCCGAAATACACTTCTTCTCCTTTGGATGACTCCTTCCATGCGTCGAAACTCTCTGCTGTCAACTCAGTTTCTGGCTTTGAGACCTCAGGAAACGATGTTGGCGGAGCGATCTTGGAGGCGTGGAAGAATTTGGACGTGACGTTTTCGAGGAGCTCTTGGTTGGTGATGAACCTTGCGAGAGCATCGTTGCGAAACAGTATCAAGTCTGCTTCGTCGTGGAGGTGGTTGGTGGGTTCTTCTCTCATGGGGGGTCGTGGATATTGCGGTTTTGGAGGCGACTGGTTGACTGGGTGTGGTGGGTGGTATGTGTGTGCAGAGACCATGCCGGGGCCTGGTGCATTAGGGAGCTTGTTGCGTCTTCTGGGACGTCCTGGTGGGGCCATAGTAAACAATTGGTGTAGTAGTCTGCAGCGCGAAACAACGATATTCGCACAAACAGTTGTCTGTAACTTCGCACGCCTACCGCGAGGATGGCCCTGAGGTGGTACCAGCTGGTGCTAAAGTTTCTCCGTAGTGAATTTTTTTCCTGAAAATGTCTGATTTCGTAGATTCTGCTGTCACAGTATTGACGTTTTGTAAAATTTACATCATCACAAAAGAAGTTTGTGGTGGCCGTTGCTTGGGTCTGTGCTGAGTGTTGTAGAGACACACTACACACTTCGTCAATACGATTGTTTATTAGCAATTAGTTAGTAGGTATGGTTATGGTTGGGTAGTGACGTGATGGAACTGATGAGAAACCTCAAGTACTGTTTTCCCATCGTCAGCTATCACGACTTGTAAGTGATCGCAGCTGTCAACCTGTTATGGTTCAGTCTGCCATTGGATATTGTCGCAAGTCAATGGGGGTGATACTGGGGCTGCGACTGGGTGAGTTAACATCACCATAAACCCATGAAGGTTCAATAATCATACACTTCTGAGATGTACATGCGTACAACATATAATACAACATCACAAGTCGAACCGGCCGTTAATGAATTCGTCGTCGTCAGCGTTATTATCAATGTCCATTTCATCGGCTTCCTCTTCATCTAGAAGCTCGTCAATCACGTCCTCATCAGGTGGCAAGTTTGGATTACCAGGAATAAATGAACCAGGACTCTTGAAAGTATTATGACGGTGGGATTTACCAAAATGGTCTTCCATAGCTGACTGGTCTACGTAAGTAAACCCTTTGAAATTTGCTTGAATTCCTGGTGATAAAGGAGTGGATGCCAATTCCAATTGTCTTCTCAACACTGAAGTAGACTCATTAGTAAATTCAGGATCAAAATTTGAAGTGTCAGTTTCTGAAGTCAAGTGCGGTTTGAAAGGTGGTGGGATTGACTTGGTCTTTAAGAGGTTCCAGTCAATGTCTTGGAAGAATGGGTGAGCTTTGAGTTCTCTTGCATCATTGACTGATCCCAATCTATGTTTTGGATTTCTGTTCAACAAGCCTTTGACGAATGATCTACCTTCAGCACTCAAAATTTCTTTAGGGAACCGGACTTTTCCGAAAGCAATGTTCTTGTACATCTGTTGGGTGTTCTCGGCGTAAAAAGGAGACCAGCCACAACACATTTCGAAGATTAAAACTCCTAATGACCAAAAGTCAACCATTTTTGTATAACCAGACTCATCCAACAAGACTTCAGGTGCTAGGTATTCAGTAGTACCACAGAAAGTGTTTGTTGTACCGTCATTGTTGAGGTTGGCCTTTGATAAACCGAAATCACAAAGAACTATATGTCCGTTGGCGTCAAGAAGAATATTTTCAGGTTTCAAGTCTCTGTAAACGATGTCATTATCATGCAAATGTTCTAAAGCAAGAACCAACTCGGCGATATAGAACTTTGCTCTGTCTTCAGGAAATCTTCCTTCCTTTTGCAAATGCCAAAACAACTCACCACCGGACATGTAGTCAGTGACCAAGTATAAATCTGTCAAAGTTTGGAAAGAAAATTTAAGTCCCACGATGAAAGGAGACTGAGCAGCTGACGTTCTTACAAGGATATTTCTTTCACCTAAAGTATGGGCGATTTCCTTCTTCTTGACGATAACTTTTTTACTCAAGATTTTCATAGCATAAATTCTATTATTGTCCTTCTTTCTAACTTGAAAAACTTGACCAAAAGTACCTTTACCCAACAATCTCAACATTTCGAAATCGTCTGGACCCCAGCGTTTCTTTGTGAGGTTTGAGTATTCCCATTTAATTTTAATGGAGCCGGAGACTCTTTCACCCACTACTCTGGCACTTAAGTCGTACCATTCGGATCTGTTATTGTGGTTCATCTTTGTGGATGGGGATATACGGACGTGGCCCAAGAACGAGTCATCAGTTGCAGCGTCGTAGACTGAAATGACTAATTCTGATTTGTCGCCTACCACATCAAAGATTGCCTCGTGATTCCACACGGGACTAGAGATGCCCACGTTGTAATCTCTCATGGTAAGATGCAGGGACGATTGTTTGGAGTAGAGAGCCGGTCTCAAGTCCTCGGGCTGGTTGCCCTTGGTGAAAGAGTCGGGAGCATTGGTCACCACTTCTGATGACTCAAAAGTGCACACCACATACGGTTGGGAATTAGTTGAATGGATGGTGAGGTTACGGGCTTCAAGGATCATTACCTTAAGCTTACCCTTTGGCTGCGGCTGGAAGTCGGACTGCTGGTCGATGGAATGGCCAGTCTCGTCAGTAGTGATTATAGTTGGCTGGACACCGGAGATTGTTTGATTGATTTTCTCGGATATGTCATGATTGTTATGCAAGGTTGTTCCGTAAGCAAGCGAGTTGTTGGAAATAGCCGTTGTGGGATTGGAAACCATTGGTTTTGGTAGATACTTGTGCAGTTTATCGTCTTCCTGGTCCTTTTTGTGAAAGTTACTGAACCCAAAAATCAGCTTAGCAAAATCTGCCATTGTCAATAAATAGTTAATTAATGTGGCAATTAATTTTGTGACTGATCAATTAATTAAGGGTACAATTTAAAGAAAGTCTAGCGGACGGTGTATGTCTATAAAAAGTAGAGTAGGGAAAATTTTATTAATGAGATTAAGGAGTGCGGCGGACCAACAATAGCTAACGGTGCGAGCGATAACGGGACAGTTGTGCCACCAGATTAATGCGATTGCGTCATTTGTGCGACTTGGTCAGTTAACTGCGTGGTAGCACTAGTGACTTCGAGCATGTGACCCGTTCCTCCTGTTTTTATTGGTTATGTGCCTTGATTTAAAATCAATGATTTAACTTTACAGTTTACGTTCTCAATTACAGTTTGAACTTCAGCTACACTGCAGGTTCGCGAACAATTTTCACCATGTTCAAGAGGTCGTTCCATCTGGTGCCACGCTTGGCTGAAAAATACTTCAAGGTCACCCGATACGCGAAGCCCGTTGATCACACCGTCTACAAGGCCGGAGATGTCGTTCACGGCATGAGAATACCTCAAGTATCGAGAAAGTACCCCGTCTACGGCTACGAAGCTCTCTTCTTCAAGAGGCAAAACCGTGGATTGTATGGAGGATTACAAAGAGGAAGCAGCAAGAGTTGCTCTGAGTCCGGAAACAAGAATTTACGAGCCCATTTGCCCAACATTGTCAGAACAAAGTTGTGGTCTGAAGTCCTCGGTAAAGTCATCCAAACACGCGTGTCGACCAAAGTGTTACGTACGATTGACAAGGAAGGTGGCTTGGACAAGTATCTTCTCAAGGACAAACCCGCCAGAGTCAAGACTTTGGGATTAAAGGGCTGGAGATTGAAATACGACATAATGAAAAAGCAGGAACTAGCAGAAAGATCTCAAGGTCACGATACTCCTGTGTACCACGTCGACAAGAAGGGCAGAAACATCACAGTAGGAAGGAACAAACTCCTCAAAGAGTTGTACCCTTTCGTCTACAATGACGGGTATGTTCCCCTCAAATTCAAGGCTTTCTTAGCTGGCCACACTTGGATGTCCACAGACGAGATCATCGACAAGTTGGAGTCTTACGGGTACGACTTTGCCAAGATTACCGTGTAAATAGTAATAGCATGTATAAAGAAGTCGGAGTAGAGACGAGTTTGCCCGTGTTTGCGGTCGCTACAAGTGGATGGATATGTTAGCGTTGTGTTGACGCCTGCAACGTGGTCAGTGGTCAGTGTTCGTTGCTGCTTGTTGCTGTTGTTAGTGGTGGTCGTAAACAGTCACGCGCGTCACATGACCCTTGCTCGCTATCTACCCTAAAGTGCCGGTCACATGACACGCTGAGTTTTCATCCTCTCATCAAAAAATTTTCTCAAACTTTTCAAGTACATATCATAATGGTTAAGTCAGGTATGTTAAACGTTGAGTCAAGCTCGTTGAAAGTTACATAAATGAAATCTCCAGGTCGTTCTTCAGTCTGTGAGTGAAATCCAGACCTCCTGAATCGCCCTGAAACTCATTCAATCAGACTCCCTCTGGTCTTCATTCCACATTTACTCTCGACCCATAAGCGTATCACATTGATTACCATAGTGTGTGTGATGCCACAAGTATCCACGCCAAACGAGCCTCTGTTCTGGCCATTTTACTAACAATTAGGTATCGCTTCTGGATTAAACAAAGGTCACAAGGTCACTCCAAAGGACGTCAAGCCAAAGATCTCCTACAGAAAAGGTGCTCTCTCCAAGAGAACCGCCTTTGTCAGATCCATTGTCAAGGAAGTCAGTGGTTTAGCCCCATACGAAAGAAGATTGATCGAATTGATCAGAAATGCTGGTGAAAAGAGAGCTAAGAAGTTGGCCAAGAAGAGATTGGGTACCCACAAGAGATCTTTAAAGAAGGTCGATGACATGAACAAGGTTATCGCTGAATCTAGAAGACACTAAACTAGATTTACTACTTATTTGTATAATTTCTTAGTCATCCCATGAAAGATTAATATTACGTAAATATTAGACTTGTTCAGTTGTAGTTGCTGGCTTGAACAGTGAAGTACTGTTTGAAGCAAGTAGGTGGGTTTTCGCAGCTAATTTATGTCCCGGTTAATCAAGCTAGCAGTTGCAAGACGACTTTACTCGACTCCACCCACACATTTCTCCAACCCCAATGTCATACCCACTGCGTACCAGGCCACACTGGAGAAACCACCCGTTGAAACGCACCACGAGGACCCTAAATACAGCAGTGCTGATTGGTCACTAAGAGAGATGACAACTTTGGTAGCAATGATGTCTCTTGGGTATATAGCACTTGACAGCTACATCAACAGAGTCAAGTTGGAGAAGCTCAACAGCGAGTCCAACGCAATCAATTTGAAAACTCTCCAGATCCAGCAGGCGAACTTCCACAATGCAAGGAAAAAGAGAGACTTGCAGATCTTACAGGAACGCAAGGACAACGACAAGACCAAGTTCAGGATGTTGCTTCATATTGCCCTACTCAGGAAACAATTGTTGGAAAAAGACATGGACCCAGTGGACATTGACCAGGCATTAAAGGAGTTTGAAAGAAACGTGAAAATCGACAACTCCATCAAAAACGTCACGGGACAGGTGTTGTGGTTGGAAGACGATTCTCGTATGTATACGTGACTGGATTCGAAGAGACTTTACTAACATTAGCGTTGAAACAGTATTTGCCTAACCCCCACGATTACGACAAGCGGAAGGACGACAAGTAGACAAAGAGAGACGATACAGAGAGTGTGGAACACAAAGAAAGTTAGATAGTTTAAGTCACTGCTACTCTACATGAAGCACTACTCGAGACGAACTGACACACTCATTCTGGTTCATTCAACAGCACTAGCGTCTTGAGTTTGAAGTGAAGCTAAATCCAGTGGTTTTTGCAACTACATATAAAATCTTACCCGGATTTATCTATATAAGCTCAAAAAAATCTTCTTTTTCTCTACAATGTCTTTTTTGTAGGCGCCCATTAGAGTCACGGTTTATTGGAATCCCACCAGTAATCTTGGACTATGTCCTCTTCGTGCTCGGGTTAGCCTTAGATCAATAGTTTAAATTGCCTCCTTGTCGTGTCAACTTTTTGGTTGCCTATGCGGTTCTAAACTTACAGTTATTTTGTAGTCGTCAGTATTCGTAACATATTTACAAGACTTAAGCACGACGAGTTTCGATGACTTTTGCATCAATTTGGCCAAGTTCTCTTTGTTTGAGCTTGAGTTGCAAGAGGTTCACCTTGGGGCAACATGTGGTTTGCTCAGGCCCATTCTCCTCGTAGTACTTCTTGCAGCAAAGGTACAATTCGTCAATGAGTTTTGTGCACTTTGACTCGTTATATTGGTTGGTCTGTAAGCAGTCTTGAATTCGACATGCTTGCGGTTTGCACGGTTCACTCATTCAGTCAAGAAAAACTAGTGGCTGTAAAATTCTCACTGAATTATTGATTTATCCAAATCTGTGTGGTAGTCATCTTCGTCAAATTCACTGGGTTCATAAATGACAAGCGGTACAAACTCCTTGTTCTTGGTTTTGTCAACCTTACGCTTGTAGATGTAGAAGCTAGCACATCCACTGAACACACAACAAAGAATTGAAATAATTCCCCACCGAGACAAATGCCACCTCAAACTTTCAATCTCTGATCTCATTGCACTATTGAGCTCAGTTGTGATCTTGTGGTTGGTTTCTTGGATTCTGAGCATTATCTTCTTACTTTGAAGGGTATTTTCTTGTTTCTGATCATTCACTGTCACCTGGTTGTTGTTCTTCATCATAAGAAGCCCGTTATTGAGCTCATCTGTAATAGAATTGAAGTCCCGTTCAAGAATGTTGATCAAATTAATAAGCTCGTTGATATGCGCTTCTCGTGACCTTGTAATGTCAACACGAAGTTCTTGCTGTGCACTTTGGTATAAATATCTCTCGTTGTCTAGTTCGTATTCTTGTGTGTACTTGGTGCTAAGTTTCAGGAGTTTGGAGTTCAACTGAACGATAAGCAAGTTGATTAGCTCGTTGGCCTGGTCTGCTGTAAATCCAGACTGGGTGAGCTCCTTGTACACTTCGTAGGTGTCGATGTACGGAACCATCTTCTCAAAAATTGTTGTCAAGTACTCATCCTCTTGGCTGGGCTCGGCCTCTTTAGTCTCCTTCCCTTCTGTCGGTTGTGCATCAGAATTAAGCTGAAGTATACTCTCTGTGATGTTTCCCACTTCAACTCGCTTGGTTGCCTCGCTGGTGACAGGTTTTGATGTTTCGGTTTCGGGTTTGCTGGTTGTTTTGGGGTTTTTGTCGCCATTAGAACTAGATATTGTTGAATCCTTGGTCTGTCTCAACATCTGGTAGCTGTGAAACAGACGGTGATACCTCATAAATGGCCGACATCGCCCGATCTTTATCGCATGTCTGAGCATTAATTCTGTTGCAGTTTCTCACTTTTTGGTGATAGGCGTAGAGACCCTTGATGAAGAACTTGAATTTAAATCTGCCATTGTTCATGTAAATGTGTGGCACTCCGAGACACCGTAGCCCTTGAATATTGACAGTCTGACGATCCATACCAGAATTGGGGACAAAAATTATGTCTGTTGGGGTCATGTTTGTGTAAGTACAAGCACCACTTTTTAAGTGAACTTCGAGAACTCTTTTGTTGGTATTCTCTGAGTCTTCTGACTCTTCCTCTGCTGTTTCGTGTACTATGACGGTTTCAGAGGTATGTGATGATTTCAAAACAATCTTGGGTATAAGTTTTTCGTAGATTTCTTTATCGTCACAAGATCCTAATTGGCTGTTGATCTCATTCTTAATGAAGTCACTGAACGTCTCCATGATTTCTTTTCGTCCCCATAAACATGATGTTCTCTCGTAGAGTGTCACAGTCGTCAAATTAGTGACGAACCCACACCAAACTACAAATTTACTCGCTTCACACATCAAGCGGATTCTCTCGCTTGCAAGAAACGTCTTCTGGTGGAGAAAGTACTCATTGCGAGCCACGAGAGCTTCAGACACCTGTTTCTGCGTCGGAACCACGAGTTTCTTGTCCCCGTCCAAAAACGGTTGTGGAATTGGTGCTGGAGGAGGAACATCATAGTCGTTGAGTTTCAAAACCAATGCTACCGACAGAGGTAAGTTGTCGCTGGGACAAAACTTGTACATGAGGTCGATTGCTTGTTGGTCTGGCTGCCAAAATTTGAAACTGAGTAAGTTGTAGACCAAAATGGTGGGATTGAAAATAGACCTCCACCCAACGAGCTGAAGAATAATGTACATGTCTTCTCTGGCGCCAATCAACCAGTCTTGTAGTGCAAGAAGCCGTTGGAGAAAACTGAGGAACACCAAGTACCAGATCCTAAGAATGTGAGCTTTTAACAAATCAATAGTGGCACCCTCAGTGGCAGAGTCGATGGTGTTTACCATGAAGTTGCCGCCAGTGACACCAAGACTGTTGACGTCGAAGAATCCTACATGTCCGAGTCCCATGGTGCGCCGTTTACTCTGATCTGACCACACGTTTGGTTCTTGGGGTGTTTGTGTTTGTTGTGACATGTCAGGAGACAAACCTGGGATTTGTGGGGTTTAAATACTTTTGGCAGTAGATCAACAGTGATGTATTGCATTCCGTAACAATTCCCTTTTCGGCTATTTTGCAACCATCATATAATCACACAATTTATCGCTACAAGTTAACGAAACGTGATTTTCACATTTACACTACAAGTTGAATTTTTGTTGTGTTCATTCTAATATGTGATCGTAACTCATTAAGCACTGGCCTCGGGTTGTGGCTCTTCTTCAATTACATTCCAACCCATTCTCTTGTTGAGCTTCTCGTACTTGAGCCTGTCCTTGTCGGTCACCGAAGGATGAATACTAGACAACGCTCTGTTGAAATCGTCCTTGGTCACCACAATATTGGTATCTTCAACATAGTCTCCAGCCTCGTAGAATCCCGATTTGTCTAGTTGTGAGAGCTCTTGGTTCTTGAAAAATTTCTTCTTCAACGCTATCACTCCAGCCTCCCTCACAAGCGACGACAAGTCTGCTCCAGAGAAGTTCCTGCACCTGTTGTCGTTTGCTATCTCTTTCATGTCCACAGACTCGTCAAGCGGTGTTTTGTTCATCTTGATGAGTGTGTTTAAGATTTCCAGCCTCTCATCAGCGCTAGGAAGCTCAATGAAAAGGGTCTTGTCCAACCTTCCGGGTCTTAACATTGCAGAGTCTATCATATCTGGCCTGTTGGTGGCACCAATGACGAAAATACCCTTTCTGTCGTTCAAACCGTCCAACTCGGTCAAAAGTGTGTTCACAACACGTGAACTCGACTCAGACAACGAAGTATCTCTTTTGGGCACGAGAGCATCGAGTTCATCAAAGAAAATGATGCACGGAACACTCGCACGGGCCCTTTGGAACACTTGTCTGATGGCTCTTTCAGATTCACCAACATACTTGTTGAGCAATTCTGGTCCCTTGATGGAAATGAAGTTGGCCCTCGATTCGTTGGCCACTGCTTTGGCCAAGAGAGTCTTACCGCAACCTGGTGGACCCCACATCAACACTCCTGCAGGCGCAGTAATACCAACTTTCTCAAAAAGCTCAGGCTTCTTGATTGGCTGCACAATGCACATGTGAAGTTCCATTCTAATGTGCCCCAAAGCACCAACGTTGTCCCATGTGACATCAGGAATGGTAGCAAATCCCTCTCTCTTGGCAGAAGGCTGTATGGACGGTAATGCACTCACGAAATCATTATAGTTGATGCACAATGGTTTCAACTGTTCCTCAGTCAATCTTTCTGGGTGTTTATCCAAAAACCTCTGGATAATGGAGAGCTTCTCCTTGTCAGACTTGCTCTCGAAGTTCTTGATCACAGGGTTGTTGGGGGCGAGTTGAGCTTGGTCAATTTCCATGTGGTCTGTGGTGCACTCTTCTTCTTGTTCACTGAGACTCTCAAATATTCTCTTAATAGCCATAATACCTGCTGCTGCAACCAAACTCTTCAAGTCAGCACCCACGTAACCAGGTGTCATTTTGGCCAAGTTTCTGAAATTGAACTCCTCCCCTGACTCGAGCTTCAAATTGGCAGTCATGGCTTTCAAGATTGAAACTCTCTGGTCTTCATCAGGGACGTTGAGGGATATTTCCTTTTCGAATCTTCCACCTCTTCTGAGTGCGGAGTCAAGAGAGTCTGGTCTGTTTGTAGCTCCAATGACCATGACAGGTTTACCATCAGTCTTCTCTAAAGTCAAATCGTCCATGAGTGTCAAGAGTTGTGCTACTATTCTTCTCTCCATTTCTCTTTGAGCACCGCCGTCCCTCTTGGGGGTTATAGCGTCGATCTCGTCTATGAATATGATGCAAGGCGCCACTAGCTTGGCTTCCTCGAAGATCTCTCTCAACTTCTTCTCAGACTCTCCAGACATCCCCGAAACAATTGAGGGTGCAGAGATATTGATGAATGGCACTTGAAGCTGGCCGGCAAGGGCATTGGCAATTGTGGTTTTCCCACATCCTGGAGGCCCATGTAATAAAACACCTCTGGGAGGCTCGATACCAGTATAGAGATAAAGCTCTGGGTGCAGTATAGGAAGTGTTATGAGTTCTGTAAGCTCGGTGGTGACTTTTTCCAACCCTCCTAAGCTGGACAATGTTATAGTTGGAGGAGTGTGGTCAATCTTGGCCTTGCTTTTCTTGACTGGCTTCGAGGTGCTGTCCTTGCGTTTACGTTTTTTGTCATCCGCTGAGTCGGAGTCCTGCTTCTTTGCCACGTTCCACTGTGACACTACTGACTTGTTGAGAGCGTTGGTGTCTTTAGCTTCAACGAGATTCGCTTCGTCGGTCTCGTCGTCGCTCACTGAGTTGGCCTCATCTCTTTCAGCAATAAGCTGAGCGAGCTCGCTCTTTTCTTCTTCCACAAACAGCTTCCACACATCCTCAATTGACTTCTCGAGACTGGCTTTCTTCATGCGGCGCAACTGGAAGTCCTTCTTCTGGGCATACTCAAAGATGTCGGCGAGTCTCAAGTCACGAGCAAGCGCCACATGCTCGTCCGAGTCTTTGTTCGACTCCGCCTGACTTCGATTGTGGGATGTCTGCTCTTCCACGAGGTTGAAGATGAGGTCATAAATCTTTTGATTTATATTCCCGGTGACGGTCTTCATTTTGGTTTTGCGATGAGCATCGAGTTGGTTATATGCTGTGTCACGTGATTTAGAGGGACCCGTCGTGGTTCTAGTTGAATGGGTTACTGAAGCTATTGGTTCACGTGGGACTGTGAACCTCTCGGTGGTCAATTTACAATTATGTGGTGCAACGGATAATTTTCAAAACCAATTAGACATTGGCAACAGCCTAAATTGGACTTTCAGTTCAAAGGAAGGAGTGAAACCCAAACAGGTCAATTACTAAAATAGAACAGTTCCACTTTACCTCTTAGTTTTATGGAATTGTGGCAGTGAAGTTGCAGGTTCGGCAAGACCAATTACCGAATAATATTTTTATGGTTGCTACTACCCTGACCACATGCAGCTAATTATTCTAGGGTAGTCATTGGCGAGGTGTAGTTGCTGGAGTTGCTGTGGTGGTGAATTGACCGGTGGAAGTGAGACAGAAAACGAACATCAACGTTCAACCGCCAAATGCCACACCAATAAGGACCAACAATCATGTGGCGATCTATCCCCTGATTGAGGTCACAAAATCATAAACCCCTGTGATTTGTGGCTGGTAAGCAATACCACTTTTGCCAATTTCCTATTTGGGAGCACTAGCAACTTTACAGCAGCAAACTCTAATTTCAATGGCAAATGTCTGCAAACAACCGGAGGTCACGTCATATGTGTTTATTGCCCCACAAGTATAAATAATGCAGTAAATCCCTTAGTTTAATCACAAAACTAATATACACTAATCATGTCTGACTTAGGAAGAAAGGATCTCTCTGATAAAGTAAACGAAGCCGTCAAGCCTGACAGCCAAAAAACCACTTTTGAATCTGCTAAAGAATCTGTCACCAACACTGCCGACAAAGCTGCTGCTGACATTACCCCAGACAACCAAAAGTCCTTTGGTCAAACCATCCAAGACTCAATCAAGCAAGGTCACGATGATGCCCAAAACGCCGTTTCCGGTACCGGAAGCTCCTTAGCTGAAGCTGCTCAACCATACATTGACTCCGCCAAGGAAACTGCTGCCAACGCTGCTGAATACGTCTCTGGTGTTCTTAGTGGTGCTACTGAAGGCGCCAAAAAGGGTGGTGAAGCCTCTAAGTAGACTAAATAGATTCGAATGTATTACGATCTGACTTCTGTATGCCTGCGTGTGCAATTGCGCATTCAATTGGAACTCAGTGAGCTCGCTGGCGCTGGCGACTAAAGCTGCGAAGCTGCGAAATTTCGCAACTTTGTATGCGATGAGTTCTGACGAGTCCCTAGAAAAACCACACCGGAAGATCACCAACGAGTCCGACAACGACTTCGACGACTTTGGGTCGGACGACGAAGACTTCCCACTTGTCAAAGTGCAAAAAAAGCAGTTTGATATTCTGCAGGACGAGATCAAAGACGAAGATGTGCCTGAAGAGCAAGACCACCGCGAGCCTGAAGGCGAGGTGGAGGACGGAGACATCACGAGGGTGAAGTCGCGTGTCAACAAGCTCAAGAAGTTGACGCCAGACCAATTGGCCAAGGAACAAAAGCGCATCAAGAGAACTGGAGTGTGCTACTTATCGAGCATCCCACCGTACATGAAGCCCGTGAAGCTCAGGTCAATCCTCTCAAGGTTTGGTGACATCGACAGGCTCTTCTTGAAGCCTGAGGACTCGGCAGTGCACAGGAAAAGAGTCAAGTACGGTGGGAACAAGAAGAAGAACTACACTGAAGGATGGGTGGAATTCCTCAACAAGAAGGACGCCAAACTCTGTGTGGCTACGTTGAACGGGAACAAGATTGGAGGAAAGAAGACCTCGTTCTACTACGACGACATCATCAACATCAAGTACTTGCCCAAGTTCAAGTGGTTCGACTTGACGCAGCAGATCGCCAAAGAGACCGAGCAGAGAGAAGCCAAGTTGGCCATGGAGGTGTCGCACCAGACTAAGTTGAACAAGACGTTCATCAACAACTTGGAGCAGTCGAAGATGGTCACCAACATCGAGAAGAAGAAGAAGAGAACTCCAACCGAGCTCAGAAGAAACTTCAAGCAGCATAAAGTCGCCAGCACACGAGCAGACGCCAGCGAAGACTTGAAGTCAAAGCCTAACGACAACTTGAACGACATTTTATCCAAAGTATTCTAGATCTAATTTAATGACAATATACAATACACCTAATATACAGTAGACCAGTGAAGGCTCACATGATCTTGCGGGCCTTGCGAGGCTTGTTGACGGCGTTGAACTTGATGAGGAATTCCACACGACGCTTCAAGTCTTCTCGCGTGCATCCAAGCTTCTCCATCACCACCTCGCTCTTGAGTATGTCCTGAATGCTCACCGTGTTAGAGAGAACGAGCTTGTTGAGCTTGCCCCATTTGCTCGTCGACCACTCCGCCTCTGCGGGTCCATCTCGCTTGTTCATGATGTGGCGAGCGTACCTGTCAGACAAACGATTGTAGTGTTTTCGTATGGGGGAGATGGTGGTGCCAACTCCGAAATTCAAAGGGTCGGGCTTCGTGGTCTCTGAGAGATCAGACTTAGTGGGCAAAAAAGTGTCGAGCTCGTTCAAAAGCTCTGCTGGCGTGTCGTCAGATGAAATGTCCGACTCGAGATCAATGTCGTTGACTTCCTCGTTGAATGAAAGTCCTTTGGCATCTCGCTGTCTGAGAGACTCTATGGTGGCATTTATACGATCCAAGATCTCAGACCTGGGAAGTTCAGGTTCAACATCCATGCGTGATGGAATCCCAACTTGGAGACTGCCCTTGTCGATGCCATTGGTTGATATCAGCTCGACTTCGACACTCGATGCCACGTTGTGGTTGTTGTCGTTTGTTTGACTGTATGCCTTTGACGGCACTGATCTCGGTATCCCTGCGTTCAGCTTGAACGACTTTTTCAGGATTTCGAACGACACTTCTTTGGGAGCAATTGGCGATAATGGAACATCAGATGATGCATTTGGTGCTGTAATTGCGTTATCATTGGGTCTGGGCGTCTTTTCTTTGAAACCTGGCGCACGATACTTCCTGGCGCTGTCACCAAACGTCACTGGTCGCACCTTTAAGCTCGACAGAGGTGACCGCACGTCTCTATCTGAAACACGCACGTGCCTTGATGGGCTGCCGGCCTCTGCAAAGCTCTTGAACGGCGTCACCGATTGGTGGCCTGGAGAAAACTTGTTATCGTCAGATATGAGCTTGCGAGAGCGAATGAGGGAGTCTTCGTCGTCGGGACGCGCAGGAGCCTGGCGAAGAGGCGTGCCCACCCGCTGCTTGAGCTTGCTGCGCTTGAGCAACGGCGAAGAGTCTCGTAGTGGGACCTTTGTCGTGGTTTCTTGAGCCTGGAACAGAGTGTGAGCAAACAGCTTAGGTGTGTTTATCGGGGTGTCGTCGAATTCGATGTCGTCGGAGAACGACGACGACGCTTTGCGCTTATTGCGCCCTGGAGGCGTCTGCTTGTCACGTTGACCAGCAAACGACATCAATGCTTGTGATGCTTGTGTAGCGTGGTGTTTGCGAGTGGTTCGTTTGGCGCGGAGTCGCGAGCTGGCGACGTTTGGCGCGTTCACGCCATTTGCATCAAGTCAGCGAAAACATCCTCAACGCATACCTGCAAGTTGGCTGCGTGCACGCTGTAGTAGCGCTCGTAGTTGAGGTAGCTGAGCGACTCGAAAAATGTTCTCAAGTTGGCAATAGACTGGATGGTCTTGACACCTTTAAGCAACGGTTCAGGCGCTGTTTCCACAGTGTGCAAGGCGACTGGTGCCTCCTTGATAAGCGTGAGATCGTACTCGGTGGCTATCCTGTCAATGAGCGCCGTGGAAGACCGCAATTTCTTGCCGGACTCGCTGTTGTTGCTGATGAACATCCACTCTTGAAGACTGAACCCGTCGTTGCGTAACAACAAGAGCTGGTCAAGAAGCTTGCACAGGTTCAAGATCAACTGGAGCTCTTCATGTGACAAGCCAGCGAGTTCCTTTATCGACTTGTCCAACACTGAGCCAAATACAGAAGCCAACTCTTGTGTAATGATGGGCCAACGTCTCAACAAGTGCATCTCGCCATACTGAGCGGTAAGAACCCGAAGAAGAACAGAGATCTGGCTTCTATATGTTGTAGGGTAGGATTCTCCAAGCACAAGGGCTTCAATTGAGTCAAACATATCGTTGGCTTGTGCTGGGAAGCTGTCGGGTTCCAGGATCAAAAGAATGTAAGCTACTCTTTTCACGCTGTACACTTTGTTCTCGATCTCTGCCTTTTCGTTGAAGGAGAAGAGATTGCTTGGTGTTGACTGAGTGGACCAGAATACTTTAGACGTCAAATCACTGAACTTCTCAAAGTCATTAGAAATCCATGTTTTGATGATATCTGCCCATTGCATGGCCTTTGCTGGCGTCATGCTGAAGAAGCTGTTGTCCATGAATGCGTCTTGAACTGTGGACTTCCAGGCTCGGTTAGGGCTGGCCTCTCCAACGATGCTCAATAATGGGAGTATCCTCAGTGGATACTCACTCACTTTCCTGCCCTTCATCTGTGGAGTTATCAAATTGAAGATCACCACGTTCACAATCCCCGACACTTTTTCAGGATCAGTGATGGTTCTCTTGAAGGCGACCAAAACATCCACAAGAGTATCTATGAGTTCTTCTTGGAGGTCCTGGGTGGGCTCGCTGTTGTCTTCACTCTCGCTCACGTCTTCCTTGTCCTTTTCTGTGTCGGAGCTGAACACTATCCTTTTACCTGTAGCTGCAGATGTCAACAACTTGGTGAAAGTGTCTGCCAAATCCTTTTTACGCTTCTTCTCATCCCCAATCTTGGAGCTATTGAGCTTCGAAGTTATCTGGTTGATGATCCTCAAGAAATCGGGTACAAGGGTTTTGAAGTGAGTCAGATGGGACACAACATCCTTGAAAAACTGCATGGTGGGCTGCCATATATCTGTGATTGTATCATTGTCAATAGACTTGAAGTAGACCACGAGAAACTTACTTATGTCTCTCTCATCGATGCTGACGTTCAAATGTGACTTTTTGGACTCTTCAAGAAGATTAGGATAAACTCTTGTTAAAATGGAATTGAAAATGTGAGGTAATGTGATCTGGGACCTTCCGCCATCTAAGACGGTCAAAAGCTTGATCAGAGTCTTGCATTCTTTGTCGATCTCTATCAAGTTTTCAATGACTTCTTGTCTTTCGAGCTCCATCAAAGATTCAAGAAGCTTTTTGGACCTGAATTTGAGTTTATTGGCCAAGTAAGTCATGGACTTCTCTGCAGCAACAAATTCCGTTGACTTGGTCTTGGAATCACTCCATTCCCATATTTTAAACCCTAATTTAATGGCGTCTTGGAAGGACAATAAAATAGAATAGAGCTTGTTCTGTTCGGTGGTACGAGTTGTAGGCGATTCAAGTTGGAAGACGCCTTGCATGACATTGCCGAAGAACCCTGATTCAGAAGCAGCGTTACTGCGGTCAGCCCTGTTCCTGATCCTTGATGTCAACAAGTAGCTGTGACTGATGGAGAGAAGATCCTCTAAACCAGACATGAGGATGTTGATGGACTTCTCGGTAGGCACGTGAGCTTCTGGCTGCTTATCGCCTGTGATTTGCACAAAGTATCCGTCAATCTTGTTGATCAATGCCGGGTTCAAGGTCAAGATGACACTGAACACTGACTGGTTGAAAAGGTACAAAGCTCTGGTAAGAAGGGAGACCCAACCTTCGAGAACAACAGGAGCACTAGCTCTCTCAATGCCCTGAGTGATGAACTTGACCAAGAAAGGTTCGTGCTCATCATCCTCCACATGCAACAAGTTGAGGTTGATTTTGGAGTCTTCAGAAATTTTCAACATATGGAAAATGGTCTTCAAGTACCTTGATTGGGCTAATTCAAGCTGGTACAGTGTGCTCAGTACTGAGTTGAGGTATGAGGAGTATTCTATCAATGCGTGAAATTTCTGACCGAAATCAGTTTCGTTTCCCGTAATCAAGTGAGTTATCAAAGCCAACGAATTGTTGACGCAATTGTAATAGTGCTGTAAGAGTGACTCGTCATTCAAAAGGTCTTCAGATAACTTGAGACTCAAGAACCTCTCCACTATGTAAAAAAGTAGAGATTTGTAAGTCGAGATATCCCACTCGTTGGTTCTGATGATTCTAAGTTTGGAGCTGTTATCCATAACCGCAAACTCGTTGTTGAAGGCCTCCTTCAAGCTCTTCACATTTGTCTCTATCACGTTGATGATCGTTTGCAAGTGGTAAGCGAATCTTGCGAGTTCATCATTACTGCTGAGGTGCTCAACTTCGAGTTGCATAAATTCAAACTCCAACAACGGGTTTGTGATCATCTTCAAAAGGCGGTTGGAGGACCCGCTCTTGATGACAGTTGCAATAAATTCACAAACAGCCAATCTGGCCAGGTTGTTTTGGTCTACGAGATCGTCCAACACAAGTTGCAATGGTCTTTCCAAAATCAAGTCTGATTCGTTGGAAGAGGCGTGTGACCAAAGAGCTGATAGACCCTGCACTCTCTCGCGATGAGAGGATTGGAGGAGCAAGGACGAAACAGCAGCTTCTATCTGGAAATTGCGGCTGTGCATCTCCAACTCAAACAAGCACTTCACCCCTTCAACCTGGTAGAAACTTGGATCCAGTGAAACTATTGATCTCCACAAATTGGTGCAAATGACTTTGATGATTCTGCTCGTCTCTGAAGGCGACGTAGACTTGAGAAAAATCTTGAAGAGCTTAGTGGCAGCGAATGCAACCAAGATATTCTGCTCCACAGCCTCATTTGAGCTATTGATGGTGCTTACCGGAAGCTCTAATAGCTTTTGGATGATGTCGTCGTCCTTTGAACTGACTTCTGTGGTTGGGAACAAGTAGAGAAAACTGCACAATAAGTTTCCAAGCTGATAGCCAACACCAGCGTTGGTCAAGTTCAGGAAGAAAAGATCCTTGAGCGATGCGTAGATGCTGGACGACACTTGGGTCCGACTATAAGGACCAGCAATGGACTCGTCGTCTTTCAATTCCTCGTAGTAGCTTTTGACTGTTGGTACCAATTTAGTCGAATCTATGAGGTCTAGACTCATATCAATAGGTTCTACACCATCTGATGGGAGCAAAGACACGAGGGTGGTTGCAGTGTTGATCCAAGTGTTGTCTATGTCCTTGTTTGACAGGAGCACCAAAAGCGCCAAAGGGATATGGTTGACCTTCATGTCCTCCTCCTCGAAGTCGAAATGCTGAAGGACAAACTCAGCGAGTTTCAAGTCGTTCTTGTTCAACAAACAGTCTATGATGTCACGCCAAATGTATGCAGTGTCGACTCCATTGAAGAAGGCCTGGGTAGAGATCAACAACAGATCAAACTCGGGGTCTTCGTTCAAAGAAGAAGCATAACAAGCTCTCAAGATGGGAGAGAAGAGCTTGGGGATAAGAAGATGACTGATCTCCCATTTGTCTATGACCAAATTGAGAGCGATCTTGACCGTTTCCACTTTTTTGGCAGTGGTGGTGGTCTCGCTTTGGATAATCTTCAACAAGCCAGTGGACAATAGTTCCAAACCATTTTTTTCCAAGTAATTGGACCTGGTGACAGCGTTTTCCGAAGCGATATCTGAGTCTGGGCCCAAAAGCCAGTTCCAAAGTCGTCTGTTGAGCGACATGTCTTTGTTTAGAGTGACTTTGGCCACAGCCATAATAAGCATTTCTTTGTCTTTGGGAGTTAGGTCTAGCACTGGACTGTTGAGCGGGAGATGCGACAACAACAAGTCGAAGAAGCCTCTGTGGACCATGATGTCGCCAACGGTGTTGAGAACAGTGGAGGTCCCAAGAGCCAGGGCCACGGCTCTGATGAGTAGGCCAGGCTCAGGATTGAGACATGCGGTGGCTTCGTCTGAGTACTTCAAGGCGCCAGACTCGTCCTTGAACGGTGTGAGCACCGGCAAACGCTTGTTGCACCAGGACAAAGCGCCCAAGCGCCTTTCCTGGTTGACGATGACGGCGAGGAAGAAGCATTTCCAGAAATGGGAGTCGTTGGCCAATTTCTTCTTGAGCACGTCCATGAGGGCAAATATATCGTTGTAGTTCTCCAGCTGTTCGTCCTCCAAGCCCGGGAGGAGACTCAAGATGAGGGCCTGGGTGAACGTTTGCAAGTTTTCCACTGAGGCATTGGCGAGGATGTGTTTCTGGTAGAGGGCGATGAGCTCGGAGCGGACCTGAATGGAGCCGAAGTTTAGTACGGGGAGCAAGCCTGGGAGCCACAAATGGAGCTGTGCGTTGAAGGAGTCGATGTCTAGAGCGGTGAACACCGAGTCGTAGACCTGGAGGGTTTTGGAGTGCACGCCGTTGGGGAGGCCCGTCAGAAGGCACAATTGCAACTTGTTGGCGATGGCGTGGGGGCACGGGAGCCACAGCACGGAGCGAGGTTGGTCTGGGAACAGCAAAGCTTTCTGCAAGCGAGAGAGAAACGCTATGTAGTCAGCCCAGCCGTCAATTGAGTCGAAGGACGCCAACGCTTTCTCGACTGTTTGCTGGTACCGTTTCAGCGCCGAGGTCTTGGGGTCTTTGCTCAACATTTTCAAGAGTCCGTTTGCGTCCATCAGTGAGGACACAGTTGAATTTAGTGAGTGTTTATTGCGCGTCTACGATTTTAGTGATAAACTTGAGCACGTCAGCGAGCTCCTCGTCGCTGGCGGAGTGCGCCATGCCCGGGTAGGTGTGGAACTGTAGGTTGAAGCCCAAGCTCTTGTAGAGCTCGGAGGTCTGGACGCCAAACTCGTAGTTGATCACCGGGTCTGCTGTGCCGTGGGCCTGGAAAACTGGGGTGGCCAAGTTGGCGGTTTGGGGCGTGATTTTGGCAGCCAACTGGTTTTTCACGGGGCAGAACGCCAGGAGCGCCACCACGCCACCGATCTTGGTGCTGAGAAGCGCGCCTGCAGCAAGGGAGAGCGCTGCTCCCTGGGAGAACCCGCCAATAATGATCTTGTCAGCAGGCACATCGAGGTCGACCTGCTCTTGCACCAATTGGGAGATGGTGTCGCACGACTTGAAGAACCCGTCGACGTCCTGCTTGGCGTTGGGGTTGCCGAACTCGAAGATGTCGAACCACAGCGGCATGGCGTACCCCCCGTTGGCGGTGACCGGCGAGGTGGGCGCGTGGGGGAACACGTAGTTGATGGCGTCGGCGTTTTTGACGGCGCCGCTCTGCTTGACGAGCTGGGGGAACCACAGCCACCCGTCGCCGGAGTCGCCCAACCCGTGGACGAAGATAATGGCGGCTTTTGCGGGCTTCAGCACCGCTGGAATCCTGATAGCTGGGATGGACATGGGAGTTTTGGCGCTGGCCACTACTTTTGATCAAATGAGTGTGAACCTGGTGGAGCTGTGGAGGGCAGTGCAGCGTGAACGGAGCGTGGCATGCAGAGCTCTAGAGGGCTGGTCAGGATCTTTGCTGAGTTAACCTGGTAGCTCGAGTCGGACGATTTGGCTGAATTTCGATTTTTCACCATTGGCTGTGGCAGTTTTTCACCACCGACTGTGGGGTTTTCACCACCGGCTGTTCGAAAGCCGCTCTGCTCACCGTTACTGGAACCCTTTGCAGGTGTGAAGTGAAGAGAGCGAAGGCTGGTCTCAGGGTGACTCACCAAGTCGAGCTCACTGGCGTCTACAGCGTCAAATAACGTATCTGTTGTCCATTAGTCTACTGAATGAGTCAATTCCATTCACACCCAACCGACAAAGACTATGTCGGTGTCGCCCAAGTAGTGGAAAGCTATGGTGTTTGGTTCTTGCTCTCCATACACTTGCCAGGGTCCTTTGTGCTCTTTGTTTCTCCAAGCAGCCATGGCAGCCAACTGCTTGCGAGTCGAGACGATTACGCCAGTAGCGTCCTTGGGGCGTTCGTAATACTCGCCACGGTCCTGGACGTTTTTGACGACAAAGGCGTCCAGCAAGTCCACCTCGTCCAACGACTGGGGGAAAGTGTTTCCAGTCCACCATTTGGCCACAATGCCAAGCTCTGAGTCTTGTTCTGGGATGCTTGGGCTGTCAGAGAGAATAAACATGAGTTTGGGGGATGTTGGTTTTGGCTTTTTTCCTTTTATGCATCAAGGTTTTCTGTTTGAAGCACCTGGCTAGAGATAAAGCCATTATCAGTGGACGAGAGCCAACAGGCCCGATAAGAACGTGATTGGCGTTTGTTTTGGTTGACACTGACAATTACTGGATTCGTCAACCCTATACAAAAGTTCAACAATAAGCGAGGATGGATTTCGACGTCAGACTTCGAGTTGCACGCCAGAGCCCCGTGTCTTCATACATGAGTCGAGTGTCAACTGAGTTGGCATGGCTGGCACGAGCTCGAGTTCATAACTCAGAGCGAAACCACACCAGCTTCCAAACCCATGGCTTTGATTCTTCAGTGTGGCCCTGATTGCCTTGTTTGTCGAGTTGATGCCTGATTTTCTTGGTATACTTTGACACTTGAGCTGTGAAACCTATTTTGTGCAGGGCATCAAATTCGATGGAGTATCTTCCAGGTGTTGAGAGGGCCTTCTCGGGTGTTGAGCCCCCTTGGTACAGTGGAGGTGTTTCCAGGTGCTTTTCAACCGTGCCAATGAGCCATCTGGGGGCACTTTGCACTAGGAGAGAGAGATTAGTTCGCCTCATGGTTGTACGGCACCAAACCCCATACCAATTGGGAGCAGTCCCTGGTTCCAGACACGAATGCCACTGCCTGCAGCCTTGGAATCTCCCCACAACTGGTTATGATACGGGGGACTGATGACTACAACGTGGTTCTGTCACTTGATGCATCGGTGGTGTCTCAAGTCCAGTGAGGTGAAGTCAGGTGGGCGGTTGACGAATGGAGGTTCAGCGACTGCATGTTTCAGGAAGAGCACGTCAAGACTGTAATGGCCATGCTTGTTATAGGTGGTTTGAAGCTAAGGTGATTGGCTTGAAAAGACCTCAAACTCAATGGGTTTTGTTGTTGTGTGGTGCTTCCATCCACCTCTTGAGATCTGGTCTAATTTCTCGTGGTGTATCACTCGCTGCTCCCTTGTCGTCTCTTAATGTCCTCAAGTCGTCTGAGCTCACTGGGCGGCTCCACAACCGCTCCACGTCACATGCTCTCCTACCAACCAGACTCTCCTACAGCTTCCACCTTTCTTGTGACATATGGTACATGATTCTAACTAAACAGCCAAGCGCTTGGGTTCTGGTGCATCGGTGTCTTCCGCTTTGCGCTTGTCGTTGGCCACACGGTCTGATGCAGCGATCTTGAGCACTCTGGTGTTCTGCTTCTCGCCGTCCACACGACGAAAGTACGGCTGGCACCTCCAGAATGGCACCACCCGGTACTGGCCACCCCAGGACTCGTCCTCGCCAACAGTCACCGTATCTTTGGCAGCGATGTCGTCGTCCTGGTAGATTTTTTCCACAATGGCCTCCACCTGCTTGACTATGGCGTCCCATTGGTCCAAGTCGGCGTGGACACTGGTTTTGCCAATGACAGGCCTGAGCTCCTTGTGGTGGTTCAAGAACTCGTGCAACATCTTGAAGAAATGAGCCTTCATGGCGTGTCTTGAGGCTTCTCCCGGTGTGGTCTTGACGATGTCGAAGTACTCACGAAGGAGCTTGTCGACTCGAGGAAACTGCTTGTCGATGTCGTCTGTCTTGGTCCAGAACACTCCAGGGTTGTAGAGGTTACCCTCAGCAGACATCACGGCGTCACAGGCGGTTTGGTCCTGGCACCGCTTCAAGTCGTTGGGGTAGATGATGTTCCCGTTGGCAAAGAACACCTGGTCGGCAGGCAAGTTGTCTCGAAGGTACTTGAGGATCTCCCAGTTGGCGAGACCCGTGAGCTGGCCCTTCATGTCCCTTGTTCTGCCGTGGATGGTGATGAACTGAGCGCCAGCACTGAGCACCATCTTGGCGTAGTTGAGCGACTTCTCCCAGTCGTCATAGACCCTTATTTTGGCGGTCACGGGCACTTTCAAGTTTTTGTGCAAGTTGTTGATGAGCTTGTACACCAAATCCCAGTCGTCCATGAGAAAAGCCCCATAGTTGCCTTTTCTGGCGATGCCCTGGGGACACCCAAGGTTCAAGTCGACGGCGTCACACTTGTCCTCGACGTGCTGGGCTGCCTGAAGCAAGAAATCCGGGTCGTTGGCACAAAATTGCACGATTAACGGTCTGTCAACGTCCTTGTCACCGTCCAAATCCGACCACATGCGTGCTCTGTACTTTTCGTCGGTGGCGAAGAGCTTGGCGTGGAACATGGGCGTGTAGCACAAATCTGCGCCGTACCGACGAGAGAGAATTCGCCACGCCAACTCCAGCTGGTCGACCATCGGCGCCACCACGGTCTTGGGACTGCCTATGGCTTCGTAGAGCTGGCGTCCCGTGAGTTTGGCACTGTTCATGAGAAACGGCGGTAAGAGTCGGCTAGAAAAAAACAGAAACAGTTTAGATTCAGTTTGCGATGAGATGCTACAGCTGAGAAATTTCGTCACCATTAAGCCTTTGAAATATAATTGGCTCTGTTCTTGAGCGACTCGGCGAACCCCATGGCGAGTGGCCAGATGGGGGCGTCGGCCAAGATCCGGACCCCGAGAAACAAGCACTTGTTGGAGAGTTTTATGAGCTTGATGGAGTTGATAATGAGCTTGGAGTTGGAGTTGTTCTCGATGAGCTTGCGAATAGCTTCGTAGTTCTCAAAGTCTTCGTGCTTGGAGTTCATGATGGAGCTGTTGACGTAGTTCATCGAGAGGCTCTTCTCGCAGCTCTTGAGAATCTTCTCGCAGTTGAGCCATAAGATCTTCTCTGTGATGCCAAACTTGGCGGCATCAGCCTCGCTTGTTTGCTCGATGAAGTAGAGAAACTGTGATATCAACAAGAGCGACACAAACACACAGGTTACAAAGAACACAGGTGTTCTTAACAGCGTCTTTTTGGCGTCATTAACCAAATTAATGTTGAAGTTCCAGAGCTTCATTATCTCGATGGAGAACTTAACAGACTCTTTGAGCCCTTCGAAATCAGTATCAAGGGCATTCAAGTAAACATTAAACTTGTCCCAATCTTTGAACACCACTTTCTCCATGATGGGGGACAAATTGATTGAAACTTTGATGTGGGCAAAATAATACAAGGGTAAAATCAATTTCAACTCGTTGCACTCTTTCAAAAGGTGCATGTTGTTATTATCAATGACAAGGACTCCTCCATTTCTCACGAAGTTCACTTCCCATACTTTTATCAAATCGTCTAGGTGGCTCCTGGAGTTCAATCTCCAGTTGATATAGTTAAAGTTTTTCACCTCGTTTATCTGGGACTGCCTGACAGAAGTAGCAGGATTCTTGTACTTGAGGAACTCCGTTTGGATCTTTTCGTGGACCACGATCAACATGCTCAACAAATTGTTCATGGATAATCCGCTGTTTATTTTATTGGTTTCCATTTGCGTTATCAAATCCTTCATTTGGGAGTTATTGGACAACGCCACCAAGTCAATTCGTTGACCGGGTGCATCCTTGTTGAGGATTTGGAACCACTGGCTCGGGTTTTCTGCCCTCCATAAATCTTCGTTCAAGCATTGAGTGCCTGAATTGATTGTAGAACCAAACAACGAGATGGGCATATCCAACAACGACGTTCTGAATATCTGCAACATGTAGAAAACGAAGATTGTTCTTATTCTGGACTGTGACATGATGAAGTAGTCGAAATTGTTCTGGATCAACGACGTGTTGTGTTCATCAACGCTCAAATCGATTGAGTTTGGTGGAATCAAGAAATTGTTGAGTGGCTTGTTGAAGTTCGTCGACTTGACAAGCCCCACCATTGACTTCATTTGTCTCGATGTGATGTCAATCATGTTTGGTTCATTCAAAAACATCGAAATGAAGATGTGGAGCACCAAACACTGATGCGCCATTAGAGGCACTTTCTTGAACTGTAAGTTGTCCAAGCTGACTTCCTTCTCGAAGAAGTTCTGGATGTGGAACTTCGAGAGGTTAAACAAAAGTAAAGTGTTTGAGTCGTGGTACGAGTACAATGCACCAATGGAGGCCATCGACAAAAGTAACGGTATGTTCTCGAAATTGTCCACCATGGGATTCTTCAACGAAGGAAGATGCACAAAGGGAAAGTACTTGTTGAACTCCTTCTCGTAGAGTTTGATGTAGCTGTTCAAATCTTCTAGAGGTGGAAACTGCAAGTTTGTCAAGTTGCTGATAAGAATGATTCTATTTCTGACTTCCTCTGTTATGAGCAACACCTCATGTTTCTCAATGTGCTCTTGTTGGAGCTCTTTAGGTTTTTCATGTCCTAAATCGATGGAGAAAGTGTGTGAGTTGAGGTCAAGGTGACTTAAAGGCTCGGCTTTCGGATGAAGGTCATTTTTCAAGTCGAAATGATGATCCAACGAGCTGGGTGATGGCTCTTGTTGTCCCTCATTCTGTCTGAGAAGGTCTAGTTGCCTGGACTTAAATAAATTAGTGATTTCATCAAGATGTTTTGGTGAGTTGGCTGGTGACGCCATATTAACGTTTAAAAAACTGAAATTGGACTCGTACGGAGTGTTGATGATCTCCTGGAGCCAGTCACCGTTTTCAGAGATACTTTCCGGGTTTAAAGGTGAAAAATTGTGCTGATTGCCGTTGCTCAAGTCGCTGGACTTGCGTTTTTTGATGGAGCGAGAGCTCAACTTGAACTCGTTGGGCGCCACGTGCTTGTCGAGGTCCGAGGTGTCGTTGGGAGGCAAGAGACCAAAGCCAAGTGGCGTGGTGCCTTTGATGTGGTGGGGGTGCAGCGGGTTGGAGAATTGAAGGTGTTCTTGCACCAGAGCCGGTCCGGATGCGGCCGACAGCACTGAGCCGTGGTGGTCTGCGGGTGTGTGGTGGTTGTTGGTTATCAGCGGGTAGTGCTGGGGCAAGCCGTTGAGGTCGAGGGAGTCCAAATGGTTCCAGTCGATGTCGAGGTTTAGGTCGAGATTCGAGGTGTACTGAGGCGTAGAAAACTCGACGTTGGTCGAGGTCTCGTCGATGACCGGAATTGAATCCTTTGGGAGGTACGACGACGACGAGGTGGCCGAGAAACTGGCGTGCCGGGGGAACAATTTTTTGTCTTTGAAGTCGTCGATGTCGAGGGGCAGCGAGTTGACGTGGCTGAGAAACGAGGTTCGAAACTGGGGGCCTGGTGGGCGTTTGCGCTTGAAAGAGACCGACTCGTTCAGTTTTGGTGGGCTTATAAGCTGAGCTGGCGAGTCAGAAACCCCTAAAGTGGCGGGAGCTGAGCCCAAGGGTAACGGGGCATTGGCGCTGGTGTTGTTTTGGAGCACGATGATGTTCTCGTTGGGGGTTGACCCGCCGGAAATCACATCTGAGTTGCGACGAGCTGCTAACGAGACGTGGAGTTTTTGTTGGTGTCGTAGCACGAGGTCACGTCTGGCGAAGCAACGGCCACAAACTGCGCACTGGAACGGCTTCTCGTTGGTGTGCAGCCGCTCGTGGCGCTTTAGGTGCTCGAGACGAGCGAAAGCTCTGGTGCAAATTGTACAAATATGCGGCCGTGGCTTGTCGGTTTTGATTTGCTGGGATTTTTTCGGTATGGGCTGCGTGGGGGTCACGTTGTCGATAGAAGGTCTGGCCGACATCAGTGATTTCCGGGACCCAGGCGTAGGTGCCATACTTTCCGAGGGTGATTCAAGGGATTGATGGGCATTCATGTAAAAGTTTGACCCCAGAATCTGCGAATAAATTTGTGCAGGAGATGTTAAAAAAGTTGGGGGATTGAATGGCTGTAAAAACTGAACCGAGTCGCGGTAAATCTCGGTCTACGGAAAAACTCCGAATTGCTAATTGATGCACTTACTCGTGACGACTGGTGCAACCGTTACGTTTGAACTGTTGATTACGGTTGTACTTGAACCGGAATTCTTAAGTCACATAAAGGCCGGCGGTATTACAAAGTTTACACTTCAGTTCGGAAATGAAATTGTCGGTGGTGAAAACAAATCACTACAGTTTTTGCGTGCTTGTTGTGACCAGTACAACTACACATTCCGAGAAACCGGAATAATAATTACCCCCGAATTCAATATTGATGTATTCGGTTTCAATGAAGATTTCGCTGGCGTAGTCAAACGTTGTGATGTCGTGGTATCTCACGGCGGTACAGGCTCAATCATTGACGTTTTACTGGAGAAGAAACCTCTAATTGCTGTCTACAATACCCGGTTAATGCACAATCACCAGAAGCAAATATGTGACCGGTTTGCAAAACTAAACTACTGCATTTCATTGAGTTCCGATTCACTACAACTGCTACATTGCTACATATCGAAACTCGTCAACGCAGAAATCAGTTTGCGGTCCCCCAATTCAAACCTGCAGAAAACTCTCCAGAACATCGTCTATCAATTACTTATGTAAGTGCTTATGTAGTCAAATACTAGCATCAGTATTCGCGATGTCCCTCCACGCCAATGTCGTACTCACGTCGAAGGAACCCCAGGCTCTTCACTAAAGACATTGAGCAGCTCCTTTACGCGCTCGGAGACGGCCCCTACTCGCTTGATTCCAGCGTGAATGCGCTCGAAGATTGTTTGGTCGAATATCTCACTGCGCTCTGCACGAACCTCTCTATATACGCCAAGTCCAAGAACAGAGCTCGAGTGAAGCTCGACGACTTTCCCTTCGTGCTCAGGAACGACCCGTACAAGTTGAGTCGGTTGGAGTACATCATCAACCAGAGCATAAAAATCGAGAATTCCCGGAAATTGTTCGACGACAACGACAGGAGATTGGCCAATTTCGGTGACAGCGACGAAGAAGAAGAGGAAGACAAACCAAAGGACAAGAAGGAGAAGAAGAAGAAGAAAAAGAAAGATAATTAATGTACATGACTCACGACATCCTAAACTATGTAGTTACTAATCGTAGTTCTCTAGAGCTCTGCCTCGCACGTACTTTTCGTTCTTGACTTGTTCGTTGATTGTTTCGAGCAACGAATGGAGCTTGAAGGCCAATTCTGCCACGTGGAACAGCACGTAGGAGCAGGGGAAAACGTACAAGCTGCGGTAGTTAAAGGTGTGGAACGTCATGTCGTACCACACAAACGCTCCGCCCAGCACAAGCACCAAGACGATCCCGATCAACAACCGCAGCACCCCTGCAATATCCAATGCCTTGGTCCAGGGGAGTCTGTGGATATCTCCAGTCCGCAAAATTCTGCTGATCGACGTCACCAATTGGTAGAGAGACTCAATGGACACCGCAGCGTGAAGAACCAACGACGTCCTCGTGACCAAGAACGCATCTGCTCTAGTGGGCGTTGGCTCTCCAGAAGCAACGCGGAGCGGGATGTCAATAACGAGCTTGTGGACAATTATCACCCAGATGGTGTTCAACGCCAAAAGAACCATTATGAGAACGGGCCCCGTCAACGCCCTCACTCCATTCTCATCTCCTTGTGGCTCTCTGTTGTTGTTTGCAGGCTCTTCTTGCACTTCGTTCGCTCCAGCGTTATCTCTTCTTCCCATGAAGTTCCACAAACCACCTAATCCTTGGTTCTCTGCTTCACGGTTTGGCTCATGGGACTGACTCTTGTGGTAGTACTCGAGCAATGCAATCTCCACAATCAACCCCATGGCCACAGACCCAATGTCAAGGAGTTTCCAGTTGTAGCTATTGCTATCTGCTTGCATGCTTTGGAGAATATTTGAATAGCCTCTATTCATCCCAAACATGTGCTGGTTGAAGCTGGCCACGATGACAAACGCCTTGATGAATGGTCTTCCCAAAAACGCTGCCGCTAATACGCAAGTGAGTATGAGCAAAATTGCAAACACCCACAACAACGTTATCAACTGGAAGCACTTCATTTTCCAGTTGGGTGGTCTGTAAACAACGACATAGTGGTTTTCGGCGCTGAGCTCTTCGTCGTCGCTCAACTCTTCGTTATCATACTCTTGCACTGGTGGTATATCCTCCAATAACTGGTCGTCTTTAGTGACTGCCACAAATAGTTGCTTGGAAAACAGTCTGGATACGGTGTCGATATCTGGCACTCTGATGTAGCCACCATCAGGAACAAAATAGCAGTCAATCTGGTTGTTGGTGTCGAATAAACTGAGTGCTTCTCTGTGAGTGACAGGATTGGTGAAATCTGGCCATTGTGAGCTGAAGATGCTTGCCCAAGTCGACCTCCAAAGAATGTAACCTCTTTCCTGTGGTACTGGTTTGCCCAAAATGAAATGAGAAAGTCTGACTTTATGGCAGGCAAGCTCGAAAGCCCATTTCCAGTACACATGAAGATAATGGCTCAACACATTCTTGCATAACATGGCGAAAGCACACGCCATTATCACATACCCAATGTGGTGGTACTCAAAGATAGTACATGGCAAGATTATGTTTCCCGACTCATTTCCACTAACGAAGAACCGCAAGCTCCAAGTTACACCACCTATACCGAAAATAATGAAGCAGGTATACACTTGGGCACTCAAGTAAATTCTGGATAACTGCAAACGGAATGGCTTGATCAAAGCATCATGGATCAATCTTGCGTTGGGGTCGTCTGGAGATCTTATGAAATACAAAACTCCCGGTCTTAAAATTTGTCCTCTGACCATTCCAATAAACAAGGCAAAGAAGAGCATGTACAACGTGCCAAACATCCAGTAAACACCAGCTCTCACAAAGTCGATACTGAGCCCTTTGACACTTGATGTGAAAGTGACAACAAAAAGATCGTCTTCGATGAACGTATGGGACAACAATGGTGCCATACACATGTCCAACAACCAACCACAGTATACTGGGAACAAGAAGATTTCGATAGCAAAAATTGCAAACACTTTGAGTGTCAATGTAGCTTCGAACAAGACCTTGTAGACGCTTCTTGCGCTTCCCATGATTGGTTTCCTTCCTGATGCCAAGTTACGCATTATTTGGCGGACAACAAGGAAGATCAAACTGTAGCCTATAGTCAATATGATTGTTCTTTCTGTCAGCGAGAGTTGACGTGGAACTGGAGACATGTCAAATAAGTTTTCAACGGTGTTCTGTACAGGTAGGATGAGTGTTTGCTGGATGTTGAAAACAATTAGTTTGAGTGTTGGATGCTCCTCCTTTAGATTCAACAAGTATTGAACGGTTGTTGATCCCATTAATTTGTCTGATGTGAGCAGCTGGAAGAATTTTTGAACAGCTGGTAGTTTCATGTTTCTTTGCGCTTTCAACAGCACCAACCAGAAAAGGTTACGCCCAGCAAACGACACTAGGAACAAGAATACGTCTCCCAACAGATGTGGCAACCAGTAGTTCAAGAACAAACTCAAGAATATCACGGTGTCACAGATGCACATGAGAAACAATGGAGTAGATAAGTTCAAGTTCAATCCCAAAGCTTCAAAGATATCACCATCTTGTTCCTGCTGAAGCCTCTCAGCGAATTCCCGGTCGCCCTCGGGATCTATATCGTCTTCGTCATCGCTTTCGTCTTCCAGCTCCTCTTCTTCCTGATCGTTTTGTTGGTGATTGTTTTGTATGTCTCTGTGGCCATTCTCAAGAGGTTCTGTTTGTGTGGCATTGACCGCTTCACCATCATGTTGTAGTGGGGCTGGTTCTTCAGGAGGCTCCTGTGGCTCTCCCTCTAATGTGCCATTCAACGAGAAGTCTGGTTGCCCCCACATTTCACCTATCTGGTCCCGCTGGTCTGGTGGTAACAAGAGGTGGTCAGGGAAAGGTGGTTCAGCTGGTGATGGTGGTTGGTTTGTGTCATTAAGGTGTTCTTGGCTAGCGAGGATTTCGTCCACCGCAGCGTTTTCTGTTTCGTTGAGTTCGTTGGCATCAGCAGCGTGGAAAGCTCTTCTCAAGAGATCCAAGCGGGCGTTTCTTGTTTCAGCTAATGGTGCCTCACCTGTAGGCGGTGCAGCATTGAGCAACTGATGACTGGCATCGATCTCCTGCAAAGCAGCATTTTCTCTATCGTTGAGCTCACCGTCTTCCAAGTCGTTTATAGCTCTGGCCAACATCTCTAAGCGGGTGATATTTTCGCCTGTTTGTATACGAGCAATGTTGGAGTCATCTTGCAAGTCATTGAGCACATCTTGGAGCATATCAACCAATTTGGCCCTTGGCTCTACGCCGATTTTTTTGATGAGCAATTTGCCGTAACTTTCGTCTCTTACGACCCATTCGTGTTCCACAAACAACGCCAAGTGCACCACCACGTACACTATGATGTAGCGAATGCCGGAGAAGTACGTGTTGTTGAGGAAGCGTCCGATCTGGAAGAGCTGCACTTTGAACTTGTCGCCACTGACTTGTGGTTGAGCGTCACCAAAGAGCAAGCTTTCGATGATGCCGTTGCTGTTGGGCGGTAGTGCACCGTCGATGGCCCAGGTGAACATTCTGCTGGCGAATTTCCAGAACACGGGCACCTGGATCACCAAGCATATGAGGTAGAGCAAGATTGACGCCAAGCGAACGGCGTTTTTCGCCACAAGCACCTGAAGTTTGGCTAGCACTAGCGACGCAGGGATCGTTGAGGGCATATTGGGGTCATAAATCGTCTTGAATTGGTATTCAGTGTTGCATATATCGCAATTTTTGGTGGATTTGGAGGTGTGCTTGAGCCACTCAAGCAAACAGTCCTGATGGATGTACTTGATGGATCCACGACACTTGCACGGGTGGTAAAGAGGCTGAGACGTCGTGGCCTCGCCCCTACATATTCGACAAAGGTGCTGATCAGTCATAAGCTGAAGTAAAATGAAACTCGCACTGGAAAACTACTGGAAATTTATAGTGATAAACTTGATATGTTTGTGTTAATAAACCGGTTAAGCAACGACTTGTGCATCATTCTTTGGAGTTTCGTCGATTTCCACGGCAGCTTCTGGAACCACTTGCTCCACTTGCTCGGGTTGTTCTGGTTGAGCTTCTGGATCGGGTTTATCGCTCTTGGGCTCTTGTTGAGGTGGTGGAGCGGCCTTTTTAGGTGCAGCCACGTTAGGTGTGGCTTCTGCTCCCTTAGACTCTTCACCAATACTTGGAGCGGGAACCTCCTTGGCCTTTTCAGCAAAATCGTCCTTGGGCTGGTTTTTGTACTCACCTAAAGTCTCAAAGAAACTGTTGCACTCGTAATCCCAGCCCTTGAGAGCCTTGGAACGGTTGCATTGAGCTTTGGTCCATGGCAGAGCAGAGATAAGGGGGCTGTAGGTGGTGTAGAACAACAATGCAAGCACTGAAACTGCAGCTGCAGTGAGGTAAACACCTTGTCTGATGACAACAGACTTTCTGCCCCAGTAGGAAATCAAAACCTCAGTGAACTGTCCAATAGCCAACACTCCAAAGTAGAGGGCTGGTAAGTAATGGTGCAAGAACAACTGTCTACCCATGATGTAGAATGGGATATAGTGCAAAGCCCAACCCATGAAGTACGAGAAGGCGTGCATGTTGAAACTGAAAACGTTCTTGTCAGTAGCAACTTGTGCTCCACTTTGCCATCTCAACACTTGGGAACCAGCGTAAACAGCGAAAGTGATAATGGCAAGAGTGGAGAGCCACCAGGTGACAGCGTTACCGAGAAGGTACACTTGTCTGTGGTCTTTGGCCCAGTAGTTGATACCTCTCAACAACAAAGGCCATTCGGCTGGGTTACTTTGCCATGGGTGGTGAGCAGTCAATCCTTTGTTGATCTTCCACATCTTAGCGTGCAACTCAATGAACTTGCTGAAGAAGCCCAACTTTGGGTAGCTGGTGATTTCAGCTTCAGATTCAGGAATTCTGGTGTTTTCAGCAGATTCAATGTAAAAGTAACTCAAAGGTCTGAACCCTTGGCCAGCGGCAGTCACCTCCGACTGGGCGAAACCCCATTCTGGCAACTTGACCATACCAGCAAACAAGTAGTTACCAGTCATAGCATGTCTCAATCTAAAGATGGTAGTGATGGCTCTGACGTTTTTTCTGCTTTCGTCGTCCTTGGTGGCTCTCTTGACGATTTCCACGACCCAGTCGTCGTTGGCGTCACCTCCAAAGCCCTCGTACCCGTAACAGGACACTTCTTTTTGCCAGTCTCTTTCACTTACTGGAGGTTTCTCGTCGTGCGAGTGTAATCTCTTGCCAGTGTTGATGTGTTTGAGTCTGATCTTGGTGCGGTCAGCGATTGGAACAAAAGTGTCTGGGATGGACTCGTTGTAAGGCTCAATTAACCAGTTGTTGTTGGCGTCCAAGTGTGGGTACAAAGTAATTTGCTGTTGTTTCGAACCAGTTGGGTACATGTGGGTGTGCGAGTGGAGGTAGCCGCCCTGGGAGTTCAAGTGACGGATGGACACCACGGAGCCGAAGCCCACTTTAGCCTCAGTAGACTGTGGGATCTTGTTGCCGTTGAGAGTTGACCTGAAAGCTGGAGTCATGGCTGACGACTCTTCGCTGTCGTTGACGAGCAACTGGAAGTGCACTGCGAAGAACAAGAGGTACAACACAATGGGGACCCCCAATAAGGCACCAGCTCTGGCGGCAGTGTGTTTCCACACGGTGCAGGCAGACAACTTCAAATCACCAATGAGGAACCACAAGTGGAGCACGCAGCCCACACCTGCCCAAGCCACGGTGAACAAGCCGACCCACTTGGAAGATAACGCGAGACCAAGGCCAATTCCACACGCGAGCAAACTCTTGTACCAGGTGTAGGAGAAGGGCTGCTGGATCTCGAATTTTTTGAAAGCGTAAACGGCAGCAGCAATGAAGAACATCAAGGGAGAGTCCAACAAAATGTACTTGGAGATAGTGACGTTGAGGTTCTCGATCAAAAGGAGGAACGTGGTGAACAAGCACACGAGTGGCCTGCACCCAGAAGAGCGAAGCGTCAAGTAGCAAAGAATTGTGGTGCCCAAGCCCAAAATGGTTGGGAACAATCTCATGAAAACGAAAGGAACGGTCGAGGGGTAGATGTCACCGATGTTGTTGAAGCCAAATTCACCGTTGAACCCGCCTAAAACTCCCACTGCTCCGAAAAGCATCTTGGCCAATGGTGGGTGGACGTCCATGAAGAACTTGCCGTTGATGTAGTGTTTGGCAAACTTCCCGAAATGCACCTCGTCGAACACCACCGAGTTTGGATAATCCAACGAGTTGAACCGAACGTAACTGGACAAAATCACAATAAGTCCAATGTAGAAATAATCAAGTTTTCCGAGGGCAATCGATACCTTGGACAAAGCAACCGTATCGTAGAATGGTCTAACTGGCCCCGGAACCACCACAACATCCGGAACCGAAGTTTCATCCTCAATTTTCGACCCTTTCTTCACTTTAGCCATAATGAACAAGTGTCGCGTTGTGAAAAATCTACACGGTTTATCAAAACTGCATAATGCCAAAATCGGGCAGTGGGCCACGACCGGTTTCTTATTAAGGCGATTCGATTTAAGGGTTTACTCATGTACGGGTACAGACTTAAATGGTACGGTTTAAATTAATTTACGAGGTTTCAAACTAACAAAAGGACAAAACCGGCCACCTCGGTTTATGTAACTGGGAGTTTTGATAATTGGTCGAAATCAGTTCAATTAGTTCACGATGGTAACTTGTTTACCGGATATCTAAAGATACCTGAAAAGGATAAAGTCGTTTTCAAATTTGTGGTGGATGACGTGTGGCTCACTAGCGACGCTTACCAAGTAGAGACCGATGACAACGGCATCGAAAATAATTTCGTGGGCCCCGAAGAATTATCGGTTTTCGAAGAGTTCGATAAAGATTCGGTGGTTGATCCTGAACTGAAACCGGTTGATTCCGGTGATTTGCAACCTCCAGGCAACTCATCCGGCCGGGATTCATCCAAGGGGCAAACCGACCGGGATTCACCTCAATTGGCGCTGGTCTTAACCTCGTCACTGTCTTTTGCAGCCGTTTCAATCCCCTCGGAACCCAAAATCGATAAACTGCAATTTGTTGCGGTTAACGCTCTGGATTCTACCCTCGATAAACATCAAGAATCGACCCCCGTTGCTGCAACGGCAACTCCAACAGCGTCCCAAATTATTAAACCTCCTGGTGCTTACCCGGAATCTCCCCCCGAAACTCCCAAATCGTCTCATGCAAGAGATAAACGTGAAGGTCTAGTTTCGAGGCTCAAGAGCCTCTTCAGATAGTTCTGACCGGTAATAGGCTCTTTCCACCGAGGTTAATGGGAGTGACGACTTTTTTGCACTCCATTACACGGTCGAAAATCCAATTCAGTTCTTTAATGGTCTTCAACTCAGATTACGGTGTATGGGTAATTGGTGATTTCAGTTCTTCTAATGGTTTTTGTATTGTCCTTATATAGGTATTTACTTTTTGCCTTTCTTTTTCTTCTTCTTGGGCTTTTTGTCCAGAGAAACTTCCTCTTGAGCCTCTTTAACTTCTTCAACTGCTGCTGCCACCGGTACAGTCTCCTCGAATTTAACGTTACTCATTATACTTGCCAAGCCAGGCTGGTGTCCTTCGGTCTTTTGTCTTTTGGAGTCCGAAGTCTCTTCTGTCGTTGACGGTCTCTTGACGACACTCACGCCCCTAGGGCCAAGATACGTCAATAATCTGCTGAGTTCCTTGGCTTTGTACGTCTTGTACTTTATGACTTTACCGGATTTGGCTTCAAAAGCTTTCACCTTGACGAAATTCGAGGCTCCTTTTCCGGTTTTTCCAGATTTCTTCTCTTCATTCCCGTAGGTTATCGATATGGTGGTCGTGGTGGGGTAAGCACTCACGAGACTGAGCGAGTCGCTGATAAATGCGTCCACAGTCATGGTGAAAAATAGACCGCTACTGCGAATTGGTGTATGTGTCATGTGACACTAAAGTGGTTGCAAGAATTTGCAACAAAAGTTGGTCAATGGCAGCAAAAAGTTGGCATTGGTCACGATGGTTGGTGTTGATCACAAGAGAGTCCGCTTTGGTTGCTGTTTTGTAGATTTTCGAATTTGTGTTCAGATTTGATCACAAACCCGAGTCAGTTGACATAGTTGAAGGTACACCACAAGCCATGCAATGTGCAGGGTGGAAGCATCTCATGGTCTTCTTATCGTGTGGGTGTCTTCCAACAGATTCCTTAGGGAAAGTTGAGTTCAGTAGCTGAGGCTTCTCTGTTCAACGATTTCTTCGAGTATCGAAACAGATCAAGGGATTCGTGTTCGTCGAAGCAAGTGATAACGCTTACTTGTGAGTGTCTTTTTTGTTTACGTATCAAGAATGTTGTTACTCGTTTGCAACACATTTTGCAACCAAGAACTAAACAATACGAAAGAACTTAAATTCCTAGACTTGCAAACTCGTGCCGATTCCGTCATACTTTCGATGACGTTCTGGAAATGATCAGTAACATGAAGCACAAGTGTTTTCTTTGTGTTCATTTTTTCTATTAAATTTTTTCCTAAGCGTAAAGTCTGCACAAGTTACACTTTCGAAACAAAGAAAAAACGACAAACACAAACCACTCCGCTAAACATCGTCTGCACACGTCTACGAACGTTTAATACCCAATGCATTCTATAACCTATTAAAATGGGACGTCGTAACCCATCATCATGCTGCCTATCAAGAACAAGTTCAACAAAGTGATAAAAGTCCAGATCAAAATGGCAAGAAACGAAGTGATAGGACCATTGCTCAAGTCCTTGTAGCCCTTGACACTGTAGAAATCATCATCACTTTCTTGTGTCAATGTACGAGCGTCAAAACTTGGGTCGCTTGTGGAAGGGAGGTCTGTGTTGGTGTCTCCAATTAATCTCTGATTTTCTTCCACAGTCTGATGCTCCTCGTCGTCATCCCAGCCCCCAGCACATGGATGGGACTTGCGCAAGTCCTGGAGCTTGATGGCTGGCTGCGAGCTCTTGAATCTTTGAACGTCCAAGCGAGATGGCTCGCCAAGCGTCGATGTGGCGGTGATGGGTTCCTCGTAGGCAATGTCGTCGTCGCCCAGTCGGTGGAATATGGGCACCTTCATGATATCCTTGGAGCACGTGAACCAAATCAATGGGGCAGTGACAAATGGTAGCAACAACGATAGTATAACTTGACTGAAGTTCAACACGTTGGACAAGCCCTCCCGGCCTGTCACAGACACCACAATGAAACAAGGAATGATAGCCAACGATCTGGTCACGAGTCTTCTGGCCAAAGGAGAAAGAGTCCACGATAAGAAACCTTCCAGGACCATTTGTCCCGCTAATGTACAGACAATACCGGCACTCTGGCCCGAGAATAACAATGCTAATGCAAACACAATGCCTGCGGTCTTGGATAAGTGTTCAGACAACAATTTGTAGATAGTGAACAAATCAGCGTTAGCGTAGTCGTGTTCGTCGTCACTATCGGACTCGTTGCCATCGTCGTCTCGTATGGAGAGCGTCTGTGAGCGGTCGTGGCTCAATGTGGCACCGGCCACGATCAAGATGGCGGCGTTGACAAACAATGCCACTGTGAACAGCGAAATGACCAACTCCACAAGTGTGTACAGCATTGTATCGTTGATGGCGTGGATGGAAGGTCTGTAGGCCTCGTCTTCGTCGTCTTGGTCATCGCTCTTGGACGCTTCCTCCAAGGGAGACGACTGTTCTGAGGCCATAACGTTTCTGTGTGGATGATAGTGACCGTTTTTGACGTCAAAGTCCTTGAGCCGTGACTGGACCAAGCCAGACCCCAAGTACAAGGAGTGGGGCATGACGGTGGCGCCCAAAATGGCCAAACTCAAGAACAAGCCGTTGCCAGCTTCTCTGTCGCTCATGTCCACGACTTTGTCGTTGGGTAAGAACCCTTTGAGCACCTCAATGACAGAAAAGTCGATGGAAGAGTCGTGAGACACCTGGTACAACTCGATGGCGAAGCAGATCACGGTGGCAGCCACCAAGACCGACACGAACGACTCGAAGATTCGAATGAACAAGAGCGGGCCCTTGGGCCTGTAGGCCATCAACACAATGAAAACGTCGACAATGGTGATGACCACGCCGACAATGAGCGGGAGATCAAACAAGATGTTGAGGGCGATGGCGGTTCCCACGACTTCGGCCAAGTCTGTCGCTATTATAGCGATTTCTGCCATGATGTACACCAAAATGTTGAGTCTGTGGGGCAAGTGCACTTTGCAATTGGTAGCGAGGTCCAAGCCAGTGACACACCCCAAGCGGGCAGAGAGCGTCTGGAGGAATATCGCCAAACAGTTGGAGAGCAAGATGGAAAAGAGCAATTTGTACTTGAAAGCTGAACCAGCAGCGACAGCGGTCGAGTAGTTACCGGGGTCCATGTAAGCCACAGACACCATGAGGCCTGGGCCTATGAACCGGAGGTATTTCTTGACCACTCGAGCGACGTTGTGAAGCAGAGACGTTACCATCTGGGGTAGCTGAGCGATACCGGGGTTGTAGCTTTGGAGGGAACCGAGGAAATTTCGTTTCGAACACGGAAAACTGATGACTGGTCTATGCAGACGAAAGAATAAGTTGTGTGTATGGGAGCTCAGCAGTCGATGAGCAGTTCAGTAACGTAGTGCAACGGTGAAAAGGAACAGTACAGTGAAAGTTTTTTGAGGTCAACGCGTAAATTTCCGGGTGCAACTAACTTTTTCCATTTGTACACAAATATTGAGTACAAATTCAAATTATTGTCTCAGAATGCTGCTCGTGCCAGCAGAACCAACTGGAGCACGTCGTAGGATATCGCGGGAGTCGGACCCTAGCCAGTTGTAGCGGTCTGTGTCTGCTTTTTCGTGCTCGGCCAAAAGGATTAACATCTTTTTGCACCCATTGTTGCTTGACGTCGTTGACGTTACGTTGACAGGTATAGATCGCTGGCGGCGTGGCTCTCGTGGCGGTGTAGTGCGTGGACGAGCGATGGTCCGGGATGAGACGTTTGTGCTTTGACCACGACATCGTCAGCGCCACGCCAGCGCCCCAGCCAGACGGTGCCACGCCAGCACCAGCCAGACCGCCTAGCAGGCCGTGCCAGGCCCACGGCGCTACCACGGCAGTGGTGGTGCGACATTGGTCGCGGAAGTGTTGCGTCCGTTTGTCGCGCTATCGGTCTTTTACTACCGTTATTCTTCATGTACAAGTCAATTAACAGAACCACCGTGGCAGCAGCACGGCGGATGGCACAGCTCCACACCTCTGCCGTGCTCCGAGCCGCGTCTGTGTTCAACATGCCGGCAATGTCGCCCACCATGACGGAAGGTGGAGTGGTGTCGTGGAAACTCAAGCCTGGCGAGTCGTTCGCCGCTGGTGATGTGTTGCTCGAGGTGGAGACAGACAAGGCCACGATCGACGTGGAGGCACAGGACGACGGGATCATGTGGGAGATTCTTGTGCAGGAGGGTGCTAAGGAAGTGCCAGTGGGCAAACCTATTGCGCTCTTAGCAGAGCCTGGTGACGATTTGAGCTCGTTAGAGAAGCCGCAACTCGATGAGCCAGTGCAACTGAAGCCCCAAGCGGCGCAACCACCGTCGCTGGAGCCAAAAAAAGACGCTAAGGCTGAGCCACAGGCCGCACCAGCGTCGAAGTCTTCTTCTGCATTGGTGACCAAAGCAGACAGCAGCCAAAAGCTCCTTCCATCGGTGGAGATGTTGTTGCACAGGCACGGGATCAGCGAGTCCGATGCTTACGAGAAGATCCAGGCGTCTGGGCCCCATGGCAGAATATTGAAGGGAGATGTGTTAGCATACTTGGGAGAGATTGACAGCGGAGCTGTCAGCAAAGTGGCCGAGTTTTTCAGCAGCAGGAGCCACCTTGACTTGCTGAACATCCAGCTCGCCGAGCCCAAGGCCAAGAAGGAAGAGACAGGTGAGGCCAAGGCGCCAGAGAAGCCCAAGCCAAGCAGTCAAGTCAGAATTACAGTTGTGTGTGAGTTGGGAGAGGACGTGTCGCACGAGAAGTTCAAGTACGCCTTCAACCGTGCGGTGGAGACTTCAGTGAAGCAGACATACGGTACCAAGTTCCCCGAGTACACTCGCGGACCCAGCACCAGCAAGAGTTTAGCGGGAGACGAGATCTTTGAGGAGTTGTTGGTGCCATCGGTGCAGACCAAGAGGTTCGAGATCAGCGACATCGTGTACGACTTTGGCAGCGAGAGAGCCGCAGGGCACGATGTGTTTGACGAGTTACTAGGCCACGCACCAGCACCAGCATCAGCTAGAGGCAACGGTGGACACAGCGGCAGCATAAAGGTGGACATCGTGGCCCAGCTCGACTTGAAAGTGTGGGACTCGCAGGAGTTCGTCGCCAGGTTCAAGAGCCACCTCGCGCAACAAGTGCCCAGCAACCACATCACCATAGAGTAAGTACAGTACGAGTGTATAGTGTACGAAGTTACAGTACCACTACCACTAAAAAATAATGAAAAATTAAATTTATTTAATTAAATTCACATTAAATATTCACAAATTTAACACTAATTTTATGACATTTTTAACTATAAGCATTTCATGGTTTATTAATTTACTGCACAAACTTAATTTACCGAGATCGTATGAAAATAAATGGCAATAAAAAAAAGCGAGCCTTTTAATTTTATAAATTTTTTTTTTGTCCTTTGTTGTTTTAAATGTACAATCCATATTCGAATTTTTCGAATAATGACAGATCAAAGGACCTGAAATTTTATAATAGGCTGTTTAATAATAATTCGACTTCCCGAGTCGTGGTGCCCTCATTAAATCTTGCAAATACCAATGTTTACCAGCAACAGTATCAGCAGCCCAACTCTTCTCTGCTGCAGCAGTCAACGTCTCCGTCACATCAGCACCTATCCTACCAGAATCCACTGCTGCACCAGCAGCTCCAAAACATCTTTGATTCAGGAGTCCATTACTATCAGCAGTTCCAACAACCGCAACTGCTGACTCAGAACCAGTTCAAGATGTCTCAGTTCAACCACCAGCTATCACTGTACCCCAACATCCTGCAAATGATGCACCAGCAGGTCCCACAGCTGCTGAAACGCCTGTACGCCCAGCAGCAACAACAGCAGCAACAATTATCGCAACAACAACAACAATACTCTCAACAGCAATTGCAACAGCAACAACAACAGCATTTGCAACAGCAGCAATTGTCCCAACAGCAATTGTCCCAACAGTACTACCAACAATTGCAACAACAGCAATACTTCCAGCAGTTTCAAGCGCAGTCGCAAGACCAAACAGTCCAAAACCAGAACCACCTGCAAGCGAATCACACGCCACACATCTCACAGCTGCAACTCAACCAAAGACAAGTCGTCCATGGTCAATTGCTGCACTCAGATGATCTCAGCAATCTGCCAGAGCTTCAACTGCATCGCTTACAACAACAGCATTTGCTTCATCACCAGTTGGACTCCAACCAAGTGCAAAATGACCATTCGCATCAGCTGCCTGAGTTGCACTCTCCAGACTCTCGCAGGAGACAATCAAAGAAGAAAGACCTGCCAAATGTGCAAGTTGAACACTCTGGGCTCCCCACTGATGTCCAACCCACAGGTTTCCAGTACGAAGACACCGACCAAACTCACGTGTTCACTGAAGATTTGAAACCAGATGGAGTGCAGCCCGTGAAAAGAAAGAGAGGACGGCCAAGAAAGGTCATTCTTGACCCCTCAACCAACGAATATATTGACAGTAACCACCCCAACTTCAAGCAGCTCAACAAACTCATCAAGCAGACCAACTCGCCAACTTCACTCAGCGACTTCTTGGGCGAGCACAGCACGTCGCATGGAAACGGGAAGTTTTCCACTAACATTCGCCAGCTCGACGAGCTTGAAATGCAACAGCTCCTCCAAAAGAAGGACAAAAGAGGCAGACCCAGAAAGTTCCCCATAGAGGAAACAGGCATCACCGTCAAGGGTATCAGAGTAGGAGGCATTTCCAAGTACAAGAAGAAGAATAAACCTGCCAATGGCAATGCCAACACAGCAAAGAGACCAAGAGGAAGACCAAGAAAACTCGTCATGGGCGAGTCAGCCGACTTTTAGTGTTGTTTAAATAGTCTATCAGTTTGTACTATAATATATTTACGATTATTTTCTCTTTGGTTTCTTCTTCTTTTTATGTTTCTTGTTTTTAGGTTTGGGCCTTGAACTCTGTTCGACTTCCGGGGTGGTTTCTTTGTCTTCAACCTCGGTTTCAGCTCCACCATACAATGAATTACCACCCGACAAGAGAGGCGTGGTGTCTGTGCCAACGTCTGCAGTCACGTTCTGCTCGTAGAGTCTCTCTCGGAAGTCCATCACCTCTTCAGGTTCGTGAGTGATTATTGATGAACTGTTGTGCTCTTTCACTTCTTCCGACAGCTCGTTCTTCTCGTTCAACTTGTTGTGTACCTGTGACGACGTGCCCTCGGAGTAAACGTCTTTGACAGACCTGCCAAAAAAGTCAAGCTCCTCTTCAGGGTACCGCGGTGGTAGCTCTTCGCCCTTGTCCAAGAGCTTGTCACCGGAAATCTGGCTCTCAGCGCCATACTGGGGAAGTGCAGTGAGCCCTCTGTCACCAGCAATCTTTTTGTAGTCACTAGTGGATACGAAACCGTACTTTCTCACATTAGCTTCAATCCACACGAACCCCAACTGACCCAAGTTGACACTGAACTTGGCGTTGGAGGAGAAACACCCTACTGCAGGATACAAATCCACAAACACGCCTTTCATGACGTCCATGAGCTTCCTCCCATTGCGGGTTATGAAGATGGTGCCTGACAAAACGTGATACCCAAACCCTACCACGTCACTTTGAGCCAATGGTGGCAACACCAATGCGTTGTGTACGCTGCGATCGCCCTGATGCTGCTGCAACGGGGTCGGGAACGGCTTGTTGATCTTCAAGTTGCCGGTGGATTCGTATGCGATGGAGAAGTTGTTGTACCCCGGAAGCCTGAAAGTCGGGTATGGCTTTGTCACGAGCCCAATGGCGAAGTGGGCGTTGGGTGACGCGGCGTCGAACTCAAAGATCTTGGTCTCGAAGTAGATGGTGTCGGAATAGCTGCGGTTCTTCACGGGTAAACTGTAATTGAGAATCGAGGTAACGGTGGAGTAGGGAAGGTCGTTGTTGTGGAAGTTGATCTCTGTCTTGTCAGCCACAATGAACCGAGGGTGGAGTGCCTCGTCCTGCTGGAACTCGAATGCAGCAATTCCTCTGTCCTTCACTATAGCATCGTCCTCCAGCGCGTAGGACTTTCCTCTTGTGTGATGGAAAAAAGGCGGGTTGGCCGCCGTGAACTCCTGGCCCAAGCGGTACGCCCTCTGTTCCTCGGGCAGCAAGTGGTCGAAGTCGTACTCGTGGCTCAAGAGCAAGAGGCTCTCGTCGTCGTTGAGGAACTCGTGAGGCAAATCGTGCGACGCGATGAGGTCCAGCCCCACGAATTTGAGGTCGCGTCTGCCGTTGGCCACGTAGAGCCGGAACACCAACAAGAGCACGCACACCGCCACCACGCTCAGCAGCGCCACGAAAACAATTACAAAAACGTCTGAGTCTGTGAGTGTCATGAGCAGGGAGTGCGAATTGACCGGAATTGTGCCACACCGATTTAATTTGCACTGCCGCTGCGTGGCACCAGAAGCCATCCACGCTGGACGTGACGTGGTGGCGCGGGACCCTGGGGCACGCCGGGCACGCTGGGTCTTTAAGGCTGGTGTTTCAGGGTGCATGCACGCTGACGTCATTGGGTACCTGACGGTTGGACCCCGTACTGGTGCCCCAGACCACTGCACCTTGTAGCGGTGTCCAGCAGCGTGATGCCCGTGCAGTGATGTATCGCTACGATGGCTGCAAAATCATGAGTTCCGGTCAATTGACTGCAAGTAACACTAAATTACTACAATAACTTTATTTCCCTAATAGTCAAATCCGGTTCAGTGGTTGTAAATTTTTTAATATTTTTTCATCTTTTATAATAAACTTTGGTTAATTTTCTATAGTACAAACTCTATCTGGATGCGGTTTTGCTGTTGTTCAAAAGAGACCGTGCGCCGTCTCTCACCATGGGACTGTAGTGCTTATCGAGCAAGACCGTTTCCCACAACGTGGCGGCTTCTGCGTTACTTCTCTGGAGTTCCACTTCCTTGTTGGCCCACTCAGTGCCCAAGATGTAGTTGCCCTCTCCCGAGATGCGCTCCTCCGTGTTCCACAAGCCCTTGATGGCCTCGCCGTGGCGTCCCACGAGTTTGCCCACGAACTTGAGCGACGCCAACGCCGTTTTGTCTGGCGTGTGCAACATCGTCATGTAGAGTCTCTTGGTGAAGGTCACTGCGCGTGGCACCGTGCCGTTCCGGGACCTGAAGAAGATCGAGTCGAGTGCATTGAGAAGAAGCTCACTCTTGGTGGAAACATTGACCGACGGCCTCTCGAGGTGGTCGCTCTCCGACAACGGGTCGAGCAACCTCAACGACTTGTGGCTGAACTCGAGCTCGCAGTCAAGTGAAAGGTCTGCAAGTATCACGTACAATGCCGAGATGAACTTGGACAAGTCTATGCTCATGGGGAGTTTGCCCACCGACATGTGCGTTATGGTGAGCGAAAACGACGTGACAATGCAGAGGAGAATGGTTCTGATCTGGAGCCCGTCGTAGAGTCCACCCTCGTCCTCGTCTTGTTCTTCGTTCTGTAGCGAGTGTCCGTCGATTATCTCAAACATAACTTCTCGCAACACTTCAAGGAAGTCTCCAAGCAAGTCAAAGTTGGCCATTCTGCCAAACCGTGACAACCCCTCGAGAACAGGAGCAATCAACAACGTGGCGTCGCTTTGCTTGGACTGTGACAAATTAATTGACTGTGAACCAGCACGTAAGATCTCCAAGTACAACTTGAGCAACATCTGCAAGATCTTGGATTGATACTTTTCCCTTTCCTCTTGTGTGACTGTTTGCTGGGCTTTCATCAACTCTTCCTCGATTTCCTTCATCTCTTTTCTGGCTTTCCTCTGCTTTTTACTCAAATGAACTCTGTCCTTCTTCTTGAGCTTTTCTTTAGTCTCGCCTCTGTCTTGGTTGGCGTCGTAGTCGTTGAGCACCGACAAGCTCAAGAAGATGTTGATCACCGACTCGTCCACCCGGAAGTTCTTGTCTCTGATGGACTTGGTGAGAATTTGCATTATGTCGAACGAGAGCTCCCCGTGCTCTTTGTCGTCTGTGAGCAACGACTCCAACACTCTTATGCACTTCTCGAAGATCTCATGGTCCTCTGCGTTCTTGGGTCTTCTGTTCAACCTACGAATCACTATGCTCAAGAGGTCGTCTCTGTAATTGAAGGACTTCAACGAAGACATGCACATCTCGCAGCAGGCCCTGCTAGCCAACTGACCAAGAGTTATCTGGTCCTCCGTGATCTTCTTGTTGTTCTCAGAGTTCAGCCTCGACACCTTGGCGAGTTTGCCCAAGTGTTCAAGGAACTGCTTGTAGTTGTAGATCAACGACTGTTCGAAACCTCTCAAACGAGCCACTTCCCTGCTGACTTTCTCTCTTTTTTCGGCGTCCGTCAACGCCCTGATCCTGTATCCTGGTGCCAAGCTCTTGAACACTGGAATCAATGCCATAATCGCCAACTGGCTGACCACAATGTTCTTGGACATCGACATCTTTCTGAGCCTCGTCAAACACGAGATGTTTTCCTCTGGGTCTTCTATGAGCTTGGACGCCAAGCTGGCGATCTCCTCTTTGAGCTTGACCAACGCTTCCCGAGGCGACAACTTGGGATCGAGGTGTTCTTCCTCCTGGGGCTCTTGAGGTTTCTCCGGCTCGGGCTCTGGTTCCGGCTCTTTTTGCTCCTCTGGCTCCTGCACCTTCTCCCTTTGTGTCCTCTCGATACGACCGTCCATTCGCTTGATGGGAAGCCCTTCTTCGACTTGTTTTGTGATGGTTCTGGGCTTGAGCTCGTAGTTTTGCTCCTCGTTTTCCCAGTCTGGCACGCCTGAATCCGAGTCCACGTCTCCACCAAACACCCCGGTGGCTAACTGCGCGTCGGCGTCGGTCCTGGCCTTTTTCCTTCTCTCCTCAGCAGCTTTGTTCTTCCGTTTGGCCATGGTGGTGAAAAATGAGATGAGTGTAGTGCGGCGTGCGATGACTTGGTGCGCGGTACCACCACTGGGCCTAAATTACCGCCCCGAATACCGCGACCGCTATTGGCCGGCTCAATGTGGCTGCCGAATGACAGCTGGATAGTTCCCTACGAGGCTTACAACCTTGCTTAGTCGGAACCCGGAAATCGTCTCATCATTTCCGATTCCGACTTATCCTGCCCGTCGCACCATTTTTGCAGTCAACCACATCAAACGATATGGGTCGTGTCTGCCCTTATATGAACGATCGTTTACCAGGGATTATTTATTTCCTCACTACCTTCGCTTCATCATGTCGTTTAACACTACACTGCCGCAGTCCGGTTTAGTGGAGCCGCTCTTACGTGGTGCCCAAGAGTACCTTTCCGGTCTCAGCTACTTGCAGATGGCCATCACCGCTTTGGTGGTCATTTTGACTTACGACCAGATCTCCTACAAGATGAAAAAGGGAACCATTGTTGGGCCCAAGTACAAAGTGTGGCCGGTTATTGGTCCCTTCCTCGAGTCTCTCGACCCAAAGTTCGAGGAGTACGTTGCCAAATGGAATTCCGGTGCTCTCTCTTGTGTTTCCATCTTCCACAAGTTCGTCGTTATCGCTTCCGACAGGGACTTGGCCAGAAAAATCTTTAGTTCTCCCAACTTCGTCAAGCCTTGTGTTGTGGACGTTGCCGTGAAGATCTTGCGTCCTTCAAACTGGGTGTTCCTTGATGGTAAGCCTCACACTGACTACAAGAGAAGCTTGAAACCTTTGTTTACTCAAAAAGCGCTCGAAGGTTACATTCAAATCCAGGAGAAGTACATGGATCGCTACTTGGAGAGATACTTTGATTACGATGGACCACGTGAATTCTTCGCCGAGTTCAGAGAGTTGATGTGTGCTATTTCGTTGAGAACTTTCTGTGGTGAGTACATCACTGAAGAGCAAGTTAAGCTCATTGCTGACAATTACTACAAAGTCACCGCTGCCATGGAACTTGTGAACTTCCCCATTATTATCCCATACACCAAGACCTGGCACGGTAAGAGACTCGCCAACGAAACCATGCTTATCTTGGAAGACTGTGCCAGAAGAGCAAAGGAAGATATCGAGAACGGCAAGCAACCTCAATGTATTATGGAAGAATGGATTTTTGCCATGAAGGAGGCAAGAGAGAACAAGTCTGCTGACCCAGATGCCAAATTGTTAGTGAGAGAATTCACCAACAAGGAAATTTCTGAAGTTCTTTTCTCCTTCTTGTTCGCTTCACAAGATGCTTCCTCTTCTTTGGCTTGTTGGTTATTCCAGATTGTTGCTGATAGACCTGACGTGGCTAAGAAAATTAGAGAAGAACAATTAGCTGTCAGAAATAACGACCCTAACGTCAAGTTAGACTTGGACTTGATCAACTCCATGTCATACACTTTGAATGTTGTCAAAGAGACTTTGAGATATAGACCTCCTGTCATTATGGTCCCATACGTTGTCAAGCAAGCTTTCCCAGTTACTAAGGACTACACTGCTCCAAAGGGAGCTATGCTTATCCCATCAGTGTACCCAGCTTTACACGATCCAGAAGTGTACCCTGAACCGGACACCTTCGACCCTCACAGATGGGAGAACGCTTCAGGAGACATGGAAAAGAGAAACTGGTTGGTTTTCGGTACTGGACCTCATGTCTGTTTGGGTAAAACTTACGTCATGATGTTGTTCACAGGAATGTTGGGTAAGTTCTTGATGAATGCCGACCTCATTCACCACAAAACTCCTCGTTCAGAAGACATCAAGGTTTTCGCTACGTTGTTCCCAATGGACAACTTGATCTTGGAGTGGAAACCAAGAGACCCATTGCAAGTTTGATTACTATTTATACCATCATTGTTCAATAAACACAAGTATGAGCTACAATCACTAACGTTAAAGAATGTAATGTCTATGTAACACGACTAGGCATCGTAAGTGGAAGCGGAAACGTTACCACCTTTACCAGTCCAGTTAACGTGGATCCAGTCACCCTTTAAGAGTTCGTTCTCCTTACCTGGTAACACTTTGAAAGTGTGGGCACCGAAGTAGTCTCTTTGAGCTTGTAACAAGTTGGCTGGTAAAGTTTCTGATCTGTAACCATCGTAGAAGGATAAAGCAGTTGAGAATGCTGGAATTGGAATACCAAATTCAACAGCTTTACCAACAGTGGCTCTCCATCCAGATTGAGCTTTGGTGATAGCGTCATTGAAGAATGGGTTGAACAACAAGTTTTGTAAGTCTGGGTCTTCTCTGTAAGCCTTGGTGATTTCAGCTAAGAAAACGGATCTGATGATACAACCACCTCTCCACATTAAAGCAATAGCTGGGTTGTTTAATTTCCAACCGTAGTCCTTGGCAGCTTGGTTGATCAACATGAAACCTTGAGCGTAAGAAATAATCTTAGAAGCGTATAAGGCTTGTTCCAAGTCGTCAACGAATTTTTGCTTGTCGGTAACAGCAGAGTCTGGGATTTCTGGACCGACTAATTTCTTAGAAGCGACGACTCTTTCAGACTTCAAAGCAGATAAACATCTGGCGAAAACAGCTTCACCAATTAAGGTGACTGGCATACCAAGATCTAAAGCGTTAATGGCAGTCCATTTACCGGTACCCTTTTGACCAGCAGAGTCCAAGATTTTTTCCAACAATGGGGTGTTGTCAGTTGGGTCGTTGTAGTACAAGATATCTCTGGTAATTTCGACTAAGAAAGAGTCCAAGACACCGTTGTTCCACTTGGCGAAAACATCACCCATTTCCTTGTTAGTGAATTTACCAACTCTCTTCATTAAGTCGTAGGCTTCACAAATCAATTGCATGTCACCGTATTCGATACCATTGTGGACCATTTTGACGTAATGACCAGCACCGGCATCACCAACCCAGTCACAACATGGTTCACCGTCAGATTTGGCAGAAATGGATTGGAAAATTTCCTTGATGTGAGGCCAAGCGTCTGGGTGACCACCAGGCATCAAAGAAGGACCATATCTAGCACCTTCTTCACCACCAGAAACACCAGAACCGACGAAAAGAATTTCCTTCTTCTTCAATTCTTCGAAACGACGGTTGGAGTCTGGGAAGTGAGAGTTACCACCATCGATGATGATGTCACCCTTTTCCATGAATGGCAACAATTGGTCAATAAAGGAGTCGACAGCTTGACCGGCCTTGACCAAAAGAATGACTCTTCTTGGTCTCTTCAAGTTCTTGCACAATTCTTCAACGGAGTGGGCACCGATGATGGACTTACCCTTGGCTTCGTTGTTCAAGAAGTCGTCAACTTTTGAAACGGTTCTGTTGTAGGCAACAACGGTGAATCCGTGGTCAGCAGCGTTGAGAATAAGGTTCTGACCCATGACGGCCAAACCAATTAATCCGATATCACCTCTTGCAAAGTTAGTAAAGTGGCCCTTGAGAAGAGCCATTCGTTTCATTGGCGATTTGTGGGGAACGGCTCTTAATATACATTATTGCATCCGCGGCATACGTACTTTGGAGAAGACATAGTTGTTGCTCAAAGTGCGGATCGGACAGTTTATATAATAGTGGGGCTGTTTTTGTGTCACCAAGGTGGGTGGTTCGTGGGGGTTATTTTAGCGCTTTTTTGGGGTGAAACGGCGGTTTTGACAGCCCGCATGTGTCACTGGCGATCCTACACACCCGGCACTCCTCTCACATCGTCAATTGGCCGTGGCAGCTGGCGTCTGCGTTTACCGGCAACCTGTTTTAGGCCTATTGCGGAACTTTCTTGACCGACGCACAGGCGAAAATTCATTTGTAATAATTGGGCTCAACACAAACTACGCACGCAATCGTTGGGCTTTGCGCGTGAGCGCGTGAGCACGCAAGGCTTGTGTCGGAGTTGTCGTGGGCGAGGTCCGGACGTTCCTGCTGACAACACTTCTCATAAAATTTGATCCCCCACGTTTTGAATTTTTTTCACTGTTTGTATGGCGTGGGGGATCACACCCAGCGTAGCACTTTCTCTATATCTCTAGCACCATCGCCGCTCTGTGCTCCTGCTGTTCATGCTTCACGTCGTGGTGCTGTTGGCGTACGCCCCGCTGCCGGAATTGGCCTACTTTTTATGCATCATACCTTGGTCACCACCACACACGCCATGGTGTCCACAGTGTGGCAGGGCGCCTGAGTGCCCAGACTTGTAGTCGACTGTGGTCTCTCCATGGTCAACAATCGCTGAAGCGACCAAGACAATCAGCAACCGTTCCCTCATGTCACGTGTAATTGTTTGATCTGAAAATTTTCATATATAGACTATGGAACATCCACTGGCCCCACAAGATGATCCCTGCTCCCCACGGTGGTGAATTAAACGACTTGGTCATTAGAGACCAACCAATTAGAGACTCCTTGTTGTCGGAAATCTCCAGCAACGGTTACCCTGTTTACTCGTTATCTGACAGGCAGCTTTGCGATTTGGAGTTGATCTTGAATGGTGGTTTTTCACCATTGGAAGGTTTCTTGAATGAGGACGACTACAACTCCGTGGTCAACGACATGAGATTGACGTCCAAGAAGAACGCTGACGGCAAAGGATTGTTGTGGCCCATGCCAATCACTCTTGACGTTGCTGAAGAGTTGGCCGGCTCATTGAAAATTGGCGACAAATTGGTGTTAAGAGACCCAAGAGACGACAACTTGTTGGCCTTGTTGACCATTGAGTCCATCTATAAGCCTGACAAACAACACGAGGCCACCAAGGTGTTCAGAGGTGACCCAGAGCACCCAGCTGTCAAATATTTATTCGAAACCGCCAAAGATGTGTACATTGGTGGTAGCATCCAAGGGTTAGACTACCCAAAGCATTACGACTATGCCGACTTCAGAAAGAACCCAACCCAATTGAGAAAAGAGTTTGAGTCTTTGGGCTGGGCTGACCAGAACATTGTCGCTTTCCAGACCAGAAACCCAATGCACAGAGCTCACAGAGAATTGACCGTGAGAGCTGCCAAAGACATTGGAGAGAAGGGTCGTATTCTCATTCATCCTGTTGTTGGTTTGACCAAGCCAGGTGACATCGACCACCACACCAGAGTCAAAGTGTACAAGCAAATCTTGAAGAAATACCCCGAAAACCTTGCCACTTTGTCATTGTTACCATTGGCCATGAGAATGGGTGGTGACAGAGAAGCTTTGTGGCATGCCTTGATTCGTCAAAACTATGGAGTTGATCATTTTATTGTGGGAAGAGACCATGCTGGACCTGGAAAGAACTCCCAAGGTGTTGACTTCTATGGACCATACGATGCTCAAGATTTATTAAAGACCGTGGAAGATGAATTGCCAATCACCATTGTTCCATTCAGAATGGTCACTTACTTGCCTGATGAAGATAGGTATGCACCAATTGACACAATTGACTTGAAAAACACCAAGACTGCCAATATCTCCGGTACTGAGTTAAGACAAAGATTGAGAGACGGCACTGAAATCCCAGAGTGGTTCTCTTACCCTGAAGTTGTCAGAATCTTGAGATCAACCAACCCACCAAGATCTAGACAAGGTTTTGTCGTTGCTATCAACGGTAAAGGTTCTAGTCCTGCCAACTACTTGTCATTTGCTTTGCAATCGGTGTTGAATGAGTTGAACGCTGACAGAAGAATCACCAAGTTGACTGATCACGATGACGCTTTCCTCATCAATGAGTTGGTGAGAGCTGGTTCTGGTGTTATTGTTTTGACCGATAACATTGCCCCAATTGTTGATGCTGTTGGCAAGAGCAACTCCTTGATCGTCAACATCGACCAAGCTTCTGAAGAAGACAATGTTTTCAACTTGTCGTCGGCTGACAACTATGATTTAGGAGTTATCGTCAACAAGATTGTCGACTACTTAAAGGCTCAAGGCTTCTTAGAAACTTTATAGACTAATCTACTACTCGATGAATGTTGTAGATGGACAAGTTCCTTGACTGTGTTTGCAAAACTGTTGGTGTTGTTGCAAATCACCTGTCGAGCCACTGGAATTTTTGTGGTTCCTTTGCAATTGGATGCCGCCTACTGTCTTGTGAATTCTGTTTAGATCCCGTGTGATGTGACATTGATTTGCTGGCGAGGATTGACGCTGAGTGGAGTCTAACCCAGAGAGCTGACTTCAAGTGGACGTCAATTTTAACACTTTGCATTTGTAAAGCCATCGGTAAACACAGAGAGACCAAATTATCTTGTGACTTATATTAGCTGCCTGTCATTGACTCGAGTGTGGTGTGTCGTTCTTTGTACCCCCTGTCACGTGTGCCATTACACCATTCACTCGAATTGGTAGCTACAGTCAAAGACCCATCAACAATCGCACACCTAACGAACCACAAATGTGACAACAACGACAAGTGTTGCTTATTGTTTTAACTCCACTACAGCTGCTTTCCTGCTCCAGACTCATGATACAGAACATGAAGTAACAACCAAATTTACAATACTTAACAGGTAATGATCATAGGTTCAGCGTTCTCCCGTCACTTTGAACTGCAATCCCGGTCATACGTATGATAGATGACTTCTTCTTCAGTCTGTCGTCTATCGCCTAGACTGCTTCGCATCAAGATGGTCAGCTAATATCGATGCTTGTTCTTCGTTCATGGCTGTTCAGCAAAGAATCTTTCACACAGCTTTAGATGCTATTTGATTTCCTCGATCCATGCAAGTCCATTGGAGACCTCATATCAGTCTGTTGAACACCTTTTGTTGCACCAGAACACCAATAGCTCAAGCTCTCCCCACTCTACTGTTTCCACCTGCGCCAATGGCTTTCAGGCTGAACCACACTTTTCAGTGATTGTCTCCTTGCTCTAGCAATAAAATGAGTGCCAAATGATAGTATTGAAGCTTTTATGCTGATAGTTGATGGTATACTGATTTACTGACCTCCACCCATCTATGACTATTCCTTGCAAGACTCAAACTGTCGTTTTTTGTTATCTTCTGACCTGTGCAACGACAAGATCGTTGAAACAACGTCATTAGAGTATTACCTACCATGCTACCTGACTAACTACTTATCTGGTAGTACCGGCACTCTCAAGGTTTAATCACTTCTTTGGTGATTGATTCTGCCTCTAACTGGGAAGAGCCCTTGAACTACTATGAAAGCTGTTCTTCATTGGTGTTAGATGTTTAACCACTTATCCAAAAACCACTTTACCTCGAACAATGTTACGGGACTCTCTGGGAAACGGTGAAGGTAGAGCATCTCATATATTGTCTATCAGAGATTTATCTGTCAGTGAAGTTGGAAGCATTCATCAACCAAACTCACAAACAAAAGACAAGCATATTGCCATTCTTTGATTAATGGTGCTAGAAACTTGGTTCTCTCTGCCATGCTAAACTCAATGGATGAAAGTGTCAAACAATTTGGACGCTAACACTAACACGGTTTCTGCAAGAGTGTTGGCAACCATCTCTCCCATTAGGATTATTTGGATTACTCCATGAAAACTGTTGGCTTGATGTTAGTCATTGTTGCTAGATGTTTGACCAATTTACCTTCACCAATGTTACAGAACTCAGATACAGACATAGGTGAAAGGTTCACCGACTTCAAAAATGCATACCCAATGTTTCTCTCATAACTCTTGGGCTCCACTCATCTCTCGATGCCCGTGATTGACACTGCCAAGTTTTGAGTGGTACACTGATGGATACTCCAAGCTACCGATGAGCCTCTTACTTTTTTTATGCGTGCCAGAGAAACATGTCCAACATAATGTAAGAGTGCCTCGTCAAGCTCAAGAGATTTCGAGAACGTCACAGCTCTTCCGATATTACACTTTGATGCTATCACGTATCTCCGGGCATTTCATTGATCGTTGCAACATATAAGTATGTTTTGGCACCCTTGTGCACAAATTGCAAGAAACTGCATGCTTCAGTTGGCACTAGTCATGCTTGTCTCTGGTACTATTCTGTGGCACTAACGATGATACCTTCGAGATTATGGCTGGCATGCCTCAAACGTTCAAATATTCTTCCAACATGTTCTACAATATGCGGTGACACTCTCCAACGATGCTTAGTCCAAAATGTTACGATGACTGATGGTGCAAGAGAGAGTTGCAATAGAAGCACAAAAAAGGAGGTCGTGATTGATTCAGGAGTTCAACAAAGTCCAATCAATCCGTTGGGGTGATTGAGAGTGGCACAGTCACTCTTCAATAGAGATTTTCAAAACACTTCACAATTGGCGGCCTAGCTGATTGAGTTTATCGTCACTTGTTCTTCAGTGTGTCAATTGGGGTATGGACCAAGAGGTAATCGAATGCTGCATAGTTGCTCCAAACGCCTTTAATTTGTCCCGTTTCAAGTTTAATGACTCCTCGGTGTGCTTTCCAAGTCATAAGCCTGGTGGAATTTAGGACATCCAAGTTAGAAGCCTAAAGGGCACTATAGAATCCACGCATACTGTAACGCTTCCACAGAACCACACATGAATTGTGACCAGTGGTGGACATCATATCGAGTTTTTGAGGCCTATCTACCCTTCCCAAAACCACAGTTAACCCTGAAGACTTGAAGCACTGGAACGAACTCGATGGAACCCGTAGCACGGGTTGGACAATTGAAAGCAATCGAGCTCAATTGAAATTGACAAGAGACACTTCCAAGATGTTTGGTAGGAGCGAATCTACAATGCCAGGGATTCATTGAGCTGATGTCGGTTGCATTCCAGATCAAAATATTCTCGTGGTAACTGGGTTACACAAATATGTCAGTGTACTCTTATCGTGATAAATCGTCATTCGTGATGACTGGACTTTCTGTTAGACGTATAGCGGCGGTAAGCGCTCTCGGAGTCTTTGTACGGTCTGCTAGTGGAGATCTTTTTTTACTCACTGAGCGCCATGGTGCTAGCCACAGCGTTTGCATTGCCCAACCTTTGGAAGGATCAAAGAGAAAGGATAAGGTTTGTACATTGTATTGTGTTCTCACAGAGGTATGGGTATCTTTGGTTTGTTGCTTCGTTCAACTGTCATCAGGAGTTGCACAGCTGGCGGCAGAGTGTGCTTAAGTTTGCAAGTTTCACCCCGGTTTCTGCTTCTCACTTGAGAGAAGAATCAAACACTTTAGGGCATAATAAAGGCCTCACAGACAATGAGCTTGAGCTGGTGTTGCCAGTACGATAGATGGCTCCACATATAATATCTATGACCACTGATCCAGTTTTTTTTCGCTGCAGTTGGAGGTGTTGAAAGTACATCAAGGGCCACGGATTTGGTAGCAGTTCAATCTTGGACAGAGTATGTAAAACGTTTGGTCAGATCACCGCAATTCTGTCACATCGTACATCTGTTTCCTTGCAAAAACAGAGACTTTGAAATGTCAAATCAACGCATGGGATCTCGCTAACATGACTTCAATCATTCCCCAAGCGATGTGGGACAACAACCCACTAGCATATGGGTCCTTCGTTTTTTTCCTCCACCTCCACTGGAGGTGTGTGAAAAATTTATACGTGAGGCATGTTGGACAACTGATGAGCCTCTTCCAACGTGGGACCCACTTCTAGATACAAGATCGAGAACTGCAACAAACCCAACGAATGTCGAAGACAGCAAGCGCCTTTCGTGGCTCCATGAAAGCTTCAGTCACACGTTGAGTGAACCGAAACTCAGCTTATCACTAACACTGCTAGTCTTCAAGCTAGTGGTGAGATGTGTTCTTGCATGGAGGTTCTTTCTTGTTTGACTGGAAAGAAAAACACTAGGTTCTCGATCATCTTGTTGCTTGGATGTCATATCAACATAGCGTGTGCAACGTGGTGAAAGAATTTTATCCAAAATAAAACTTGTGCCGAGTCAACCCTCTAGGGTTTCCACTTGAGTATTGTTGTAAATGTTCTCAAATATAAGAACTCATTGTGTTTGTCTTTCGTCAATACTTGTGTATGTTCAGAAGCAATTGTGACAAGTGAGATCGCTTGAATATCCATCTTTCAAATGAGGAGAACCCTTGTTGAGTTTAGGTTTGTTGGATACTTCTTCACCTACTGATGCTGTCGAACTCTATGGGGGATTATTTAGTGAACAAACTCAGTCGCTGTGTTTGGTGGAAAATTAAGAGTCTCTCGTTTTTGACTCATTGTGCATTGGTTCAAGAAAAGCCCCTCATTTTTCTGGTTTAAACGAGCTTGGGTGCTGATAAACTTTCAATCGTTAAACACTTGACCAGCCCGAAAATTTTTCACCTGATACATGAGGCAAAGACAGTATGCTATGATACTCGAACTCAACTGTCAAAGCTTGAGTTTAATGTAATGAAGAAAAAGCGATTGTAAGTCCAGACCTTCTTGCGTAATTGTGATGCCCAAGAAAAGATTCAACAACGTGCATTGAAATACAACAGCTCTTGTAACAACCGAATCAAATTGACATCACTACTAATTTTACATGATACATGGTAATGCGTAAGGCTTGAAAACGTGGTTCAAAGGGCTTGCGGTTGCACATAGTATTCTATCAATTAGGATTTGTTAGCATCGAAGCTATCTGACGACATTCTAATCTATTAAAACTAAATTTATTACTGAATTCATCATCATCTATCATTTAGATATGTATTTCATTATAGCCCCCCCTCCAATAGTATGGGTCGAAGTTTAATGCAATCCGATATATTTTGTAGTCACAGCAAGAAGAAAATACCTGTTTTATCAAATCCAAGAAATAAGATTACTTGAAAACATATTAACCATGAATTTCAATGAAGAATGATCCCAATATCAGAACGAGGGGTTTGACATGTAAGAATCTTAGCATTTCTTAGCATTTCAATTCCTCTCGATTGATCCTCGGTAAGTTAGAGAGCACTGGCACCAGACATTACAGTATTTAGAATTCTGTTGACTTTTATTACAATCTACATTCTCCGAGTTCCTGTTATAATTACTGTAGATTACTAGTTTTGATCATGATCATGAGCAACATGTCAATGTGATTGTTGTAATCTTTTGTGTTGTATCTATTCGCCATTAACATGCTGTACCAAAGCTCACCGTTTAATCCCTAAGTTTTGACGGAAAAGGAGAACAAAAAAACAGTTTTGGAAACATGAGTAGTATTGTTAGTTCCTTGGGTTTTGAGTTGATCCATGAGGAATGTCTTTTCCAGAGGTGCCGATAGAGCGGTTACCAGTCGGTATCCTTGAGGCTTGGGAGTCATTGTGATTATTTAATTTATGGTATCTACTAGCACACATTCCCCAAATGAGCCAAACAATTCTGGAATACGCAAATGAAGCTTAGATCCGATTTCTAATGCCTCTGGACTTACTTCAACATCTGTCAGCTTCAAATCGTGATCGTGAGCTAACGGACCTAAACTCTTTTCTAACATTTGTTTCAGTTCACAGGCCAAGACCTTAATTCTACAGTTTCTGGCTTTTTGAGACTTCACTCGTTGCATCTGTGGTTTATTTACCAAGTTTCACTTTATATTCTGGCTACGATATTCGTGTATCCAGACTTTTTGACATTGTGTAGTGTTAATTAAGTATGACTTATGGGTTTTCTCGAAGATACTAGCTCCGTTTTGGTTATCAAGCGGTTACAAGTGTGAGTGAAAAAGAAACTTTAGTATTTTGTCTCTCCATTTCAAGAACATTGAATTGTGTTTATGAGGTTTTTCGATGTGGGATATCAGAGGTTTTAATGAATGGTTCCAAAATAGAAATAAGGTTCTTCAATGATCATATTCCAAGAGAATATAATTGTATTGTCGGAGAATTACATCCCTGAAATCTGCGGGTTCAAAGAGGAGAGCAATTAACCGCAAAGTGGCAGTAGGTAAACACTGAAGCCTCTTCGATATGAGATTGAAAATAATGCTCTATATCTACCCTACCGAAAACCTGACCACCATATCTCACGAGCAATGATTGCGCATTGATTTGATTAGTTTCTTTAGCTCAAGTGACCAGGTTGATTGTTGTTTGAACAAAATATCTGATCATATTCAAAGCATTCATGATGGGCATTCACGTCGAAGCTCGCTCCTGCTGATTGTCAAATGTTCCAAGTTATTCAATTACTGTGTTTCATCTCATTCTAGCTTACAATAATCAGAAGTTAGTGATGGGCCACTCTCGACAAGCTTCAGTTTATACAAACATTTTCACTCTGGACTTTCGAACCTCTTTAATATATTGATAGATAGTGTAGTTGGTGTTGACTAAATAAACCAGAGATTTAAATGCACCACTAAAATTTACTAGGCCCCGATGATTTTCAGACTTTATAACGGATGTAAGTTCAAGCCTAACCAAGAAACCCTTCTCAGATTCCATCGAAGAATCATACGAAGTCCAGATTAAGTCTTTCTCAAGTAGTTGGAATAAGATCCTATCAGAAATTTTTCTGATCGTGACTTTTGCAAAAGATGAGTATAATTTTTTTTGGAATTGTCGAATATTAAATTTGCAAAATGTATAGTCTACTTACGAATGATCAAAGGTCGTATATAGTAATAAAAGTTAGAAATAGACAGTGTAGTTAAAATTTGTATTCATGGATAAATTTTGAGTACCTTCAGTTTCTTGAGGAAAAAAGAAGAAAAAAACCGAAAAAATGCTCTAAATAATGCTGCTTGGTTCCAGCATCTTTCAAGCATCTAGCCATGCACAATAAAAGGATCATAAACAGATTCTTTCGAGAGTTTTACATCGATGTTCCCTCCAATGGTGTTACAATGTCAGCCGATCATGTATGTAGAGAGATGCGTGTAACGTTTGACCTCTAGTTAAAAGGTGAAGCTCAAGCTAGTTGCTTTTAGAAGCCATTCACCAAAAACAGATGATCAAAACAAGAGATACATATTGCACTCATTAAATATGCCCCTTTTTTCGAATCAAACATGTGATGGATATTAAATTGTGATCGTCAAAATCGTTCTCGTGTTCCTTGGATTTGGAGACCTTGAAAATAAAATCAACTTCGATAATGTTTGGAGAAGAATAGAAGCCATGTGATCGAATATCGAGAATCCTAGAGGTTTGATGGAGTCGAGAAACTTACTAATAATGTTGAATATCAGCCAAATTTTGTTGACAATCAAAGACAACCAACAAAAGTGACTGAAAGGAATGTCTTGAAAGGTCTGAGTAACTGTGAAAGTGTAACCGGACATTGGGTATGTTCAGAACAATTGGCTCTCGGGTATGTGCAAACTCAAGGAACAGAAGATGCGTTCAAGAACAAAGTGGGAAGCAGATTGAAAATTAACTACAAGTCATTTATTGAGTGGAAATATTGTGAATAAACTTCATGAATAGACGTCGAATACAATGCAACAAACAACTAACACCTTGTACAAAAATATTTAATTATTGAAGGGTAACCTGACCTGTCGTGTAGATTACCGACGTTTGGGATTTGAGGTTACTTACGTAATTAGTAGTAAACTCTGGAAAGGTAAGATACACAGCAGTGATCTTGCCAAGTGAAAGCTGTAATAGATGCCAGTGTAAGTGGCGACTTGTGGGCGTTGATAATTGAGTGTGTTTTATCCTCCGTGTTACGGTTATTCTCTTATAAATAATACACAGTTAGTTAGACGGTATATAAACTAAATAAGAAGAAAGTATGTAAAGACGTGAATAATTCCAACACAAGTGGGAAATGGCGACTTTATAGACCTCCTGGAATCCGCCGATCCCAGACATGTAGTGACCTATCTTTTGCAACCATTTCTGCAATGAGAATTATAACAAATGATGCCATAAGCAATAGACATAATTGGGATAGAAAATAGCGAATATAAGAACCGGTAGTGTACTACACCACATGACGTTGGTTGTGCGAGACACAAAAGTGACTAATCGCGCCACCAAGAAAAAGAATGGCCTGACAACAGGAATGGCCTGACAACGCCACAGCCACGCGAAGGTTCGGGAAGTTCTGAGAGACCCGAAACCTTCCATTGTAGACCATAGTTTGTGTATAAATAGGTGCGCATTCTCCTCCAAAGTAGATAACTGATTATTTCAATACTTGCTGTCAAACTCAATGCAACAACCGAAATCCTTTCCATATTGGAGCACTGCGGAGAATACAGTCCAACAACTTACCCTTGAACTGCTTCGTGACACGGCTCATCTTTTGAAACAAAAGATGGGTCTGGAACTGTTCAAAACCATTGCTGAGATTTGCCACCGTGTAAAAACGGTTCCATTAGCTATGTTTAAGAACAGTGCTGATGCATTTAGCTTTTTTCTAGTGTTCTTGGGCTGTCCGGAACATGTAGGAGATGCTATTATCAAATATTTTGTTTATTGCCGAGATGAACTCCCTTCTTGGAGGTTACTCCGAGACGTTCCGATGAACTCCGCCGAAAACTCCCCTTTTCTTGCGTCGGACACGTCTGGTCGAACTTCGAATAATCGTATCAAGAAATGTGCTAGGTGTCAAGGATTTGGACATTTTTCAACAGTTTGCCCAAGTGATGCATGCTATCGTGCCTCTGGAGACAAAGATCCAAAGAAACTGCAACGATATCCCGCTGTTCCAGTTAAGTTATTTTACGATTTGACCAACAAGTATCGTGGTGTCTCCAAGAATGTGCTGCAGTAATGACTTGTAATTTGTAAAATCCATTCTGTAATCCCAGGTCTCAAACTAAACACGAAATATATTCAACAATGTTCAAAAGTAAAGGGAAAACTATGTAGTTATGTAGTTGTAGAAACAAAAGAAACTCTAGAAGAGCCAAAGCCAGCAATCCTGGTTGAAATACACCGGATTGATGACGTGATTAATTTAGTGATGAGCTGTTATAAGTATGGACAAAGTGGAAAATAGCCAGCACACCAATTTGTCATCATCCAACAAGCCCAATGCAGCTTCCAAGTTGTATGAGGTCAAATATGCACCTGATGGTCTTAATACTACTGATCCTACCCGTTCTGCTACCACTGTGCTCCATGCTTCTCCAACTTTGAATCTTCATCAATAATTGGGCCACGTTGGTCCCGAGATTGAAGCAAAAGTCAGATCCCAGGTGCCCCTACTTGAGATTTTTGCGAGGCATCGTAACGCCCCCTGCTGTTTGTCTCACGTCAAGCAGCTCGAATTAACCAAATTTGAATCAGATAATGGTGGGAAATTTCTCTCAGTCTTTCCAATTGCTTTACTTCTCGCAGAATTCACATTCCCCGCCTCTTCCCTGCGACAGTCATAAAAATGAAATGGCTCATACAACAACCGAACGGACCACATGACTAGCGGTACCAATGAGTACCAGTCTCTACAAGGAATGGACATGGACTCGAACCGTGGATCATCTATCAATGAAGGCACATCTTGGAAAATGTGAATATCCAAATACGTTCAAAGAAGAAATGGCTAACCTGATACCAAACTATGGCTAGAAGCTACGAATAGTGGAATAGCTGCTCACGATGCAAATGGCATTTGGGCCATGGCTTCTCTCCCAACAAAGAGAAGAGCTATTGGTTGCAGATGGGTATTTACTATTAAAGATGGAAGAAAATACAAAGCAAGACTAGTTGCTTTGGGCTACAGGCAAAAGCATGGTATTGACTATGAAGAAACCTTCAGCCCAGTCATCAGATATGACTCGGTGAAGCTCTTGTTTGCTTATTCTGCCATATACTACCACCAAGTCCACCAGATGGATGTTTCAACTGCTTTTCTCAATGGGAATCTCGAAGAGGAGATTTATATGCTACAGCCATCAGGCTTTCAAGATAACAACTCTGACCAGGTGTGCAGGCTCAACAGATCAATCTATGGTCTCAAACAAGCTCCATTATGCTGGAATAAGGAGATCAAGAAATTCTTCTTATCTATTGGTTTCTCCGAATTAAAATCAGCTAATGGATTATTCGTTGGGAATAACGTTATTGTTGGGCTCTATGTTGATGATATTCTTATATCCGGTCAGAATCTTGCAGATATTAAGAAAATTGAGGACTTAATCTCCAAGAAATACAGAGTTAAGGACTTGGGTATTGCTAAAAAGTTCCTAGGTATTAATATTGAACAATCTCAAAGCGGAATTGCCCTTCATCTTAAGGATTATATTGAAAAGATACTCATTGAATATCAAATGACTGATGCTAATCCAGTAAGAATTCCAGCTCAGCCAAACTTGCAGTTTGACAACACACAACCATGCTCAGAGATTACCAAGTATAGATCTATTGTCGGCAAGCTTCTATTTGCTTCTAACACCATAAGATTAGACATTGCTTACATTGTGAACAGACTTACGAGAAACTTGAATAATCCTACTATTTCCCATTTTGCAGCAACCAAAAGAGTTCTCAGATATCTTAAGGGAACCCAATCACTTTGTTTAAGGTATACCAGAAATCCTGCTCTCGAAGCTTATTGTGATAGTGATTGGGGATCTGAACCTGAAGACCGTAAGTCAATTCTGGCTTATGTTTTCTTATATGGGGGGAGTCCAATCTCATGGTGCAGCCGCAAATAACAAAGTACCGCACTTTCAACTGCTGAAGCTGAGATAATGAGTACTACTGAATCTATCAAAGAATATTTATGGCTCAGAAAGATCTTTGAAGAACTCAATATTACTATAGAAGAACCATTTCCAATTCTTGAAGACAATGAGTCATGTATTGCCTTCTCGAACCAGGATAAACGACATAGTAGCGCCAGTAAGCTCTCAAATGCAACTTGCAGAAATTCTAACAAAATTCTTAGCTGAACCACGATTCGAGAAGATAATTCATCTTTCAGGTCTAGTAGTGTGCCGTTTAGGAAGACTGTTGGATGAAGAAAATTGGTGTGTTGGCTAGATCCCAATTCGTCCATTAAAAAACAGCAGCTCATCACTGAATTAATCCAGGATATTTCAACCAGCATTGCTGGCTTTGGCTGTTCTAGAGTTCCTCTTGTTTCTACAACAATATAAATACATGGTTTTCCCTTTACGTCCCAACATTATTGAATATATTTTGTGTTTAAGTTTTTGAGACCTGGGATTACAAAATGGATTCTACAAATTTCAACACTTCAGCAGTCGAAACTCAAATAATCGACTCAAGAAATGTGCTAGGCGTCAAGGATTTGGTCATCTCTCAGCTGTTTGCCCCAGTGATGCATGCTATCGTACCACTGGAGACAAAGATTTGAAGAAACTGCAACAATATCCTGCGGTTCCCGTTAAATTGTTTTACGAGGTGATCAACAAGTATCGTGGTGTCTCCAAACATGGTGGCTCTTCTGGAAAGCGTGCGTTTAACGTCATGGCTGGAGAGGAGAATCAGGATGCTGGCACCTCGGGTACTGCTTTCTTCACCAAAGAACAAATGAAGATACTTATCTGAATATCGTTTTTGATACTGGAGCTACTGTTCATCTTACTCCAAACAAACACTGGCTATATGATTATAAGCCAAAGAGATCCACTGTGAAGACTATTTCGGACCCTGCCGATGTTTTTGGCTCAGGTACTCTTAGACTTCAATTGGAAAATGGATTTCTTGAAATTACCAATGTTTTATATGTGCCATCTGCTCCGATTACCTTGTGCTCGGTGAAGGCTCTATTATTAGGTCACACTGACTTACTGAATAGCAGGCTTTCATTCGATGTTACTTCGGTGTATCTTGACAATATTAAAGTTGGATTTAGCCCATGTTCTGAACTCTACTACTGTTTATTACCACCTGTGTGTGTTCATCAGAATAAGGCGTATGCTACTAGCCTTCATTCTATTGTCCATTCTTCGTCTGAGAACGAGAATCGCCTCATGAAGAGGCCTCGTTCCAAATATTTTACCAAATTTTCTGGTGTGTGCCCAGATTGTACCAAGGCTACTATGACTCAGTCAATGCCTAAAACATCTACCACTGATCATCTGGCTGTTGAAAAGCCTCTTGAATTGAACCATGCTGATGTAGCTGGACCATTCCCTGAAGGTCTTGCGTCTGAACGCTACCTTCTTGTTATTGTTGATGATTATACTCATTTTGCTCTGGTATTTCCCATGAGAGCCAAGTCTGAAACCACTTCCTTCATTCAGAAGTACGTCCAGGCTGCTGAAGCTCATTTTGCTTCATCTAACCACAAGGTTATGGCTTTCAGAACTGATAATGGGGGAGAATTTACAAGTAATATTTTACTTAAATTCTTTCAAGAAAAAGGAATTAAACCTCAGTACACTGTTCCTGGTAATTCACACCAGAACGGTACAGCTGAACGGATGATTAGAACCGTCCGTGACAAGGCCAAGACCTTCCTTTTTCAAGCGTCACTTCCAACTGAGTTTTGGAGTGAAGCTTCCAATTTTGCCACTTATGTTATCAACTGTCTCCCTTCTAGGGTTATTAATTATGAACTTCCCTACGAACGGTGGCATGGGAAACTACCATTGTTTACAAATCTCCATCCCTTTGGATGTCAGGCTTTTGCTCATGTTCCTCCTTCGAAACAAATTTCCAAATTGAGTGCTCGTGCAGTTGAGTGCATATTCCTCAGTCTAAGCGACTATAGACATGCATATCGCTTGTATTGTCTCCCTGATCGTACCTGCATCGACTCGAATAATGTGAAATTCGATGATCTGAAATTTCCATACAAAGATTTTGATAACACTACCACTTCCACTGCTACTTCAACATCAAGTGTGGTACATCAGGCTCCTTATTATGCACCTCCTAAGGGTGTGTCTGCTCCACTTCCCACTCAATCCCTGTTTGAACCAGAATCCACTACTACTGAAACTGAAAATGAAAATGAAAATGAAATACTTTCAGAACTGCCAGAATCCCCTTCTAATGAGCTATCATCGTTTGAAGGAGGAGGAGGAGTGTCAGAAGGTGTCATTCAAACTGATAATACCTCTGAACCGGGTTCTACAACAGGAGGAGGAGACGATATGGAGCTAGACGACATGGCTGACGACTGGTTCATGGCTAATGCTCCAATATCATCTGAACTGGAGAAACTGCCTGTACCAAAGTTTGTCTGGGATCTCAAGTCTGATCCTGACTTTGATATACCTCCATCACCTGAACCTGACAATATCAGCAAAGATCCAAACTATGATCCAACAGCTTATCTAGTGAATGGCCATCTGACGCTTCCTCAATCATACAAAGAAGCTATGGACAAAACTGATGCTAGTCTCTGGCGAGAAGCAATGGAAAAAGAGATGGCCTCACAAGTTGCCAATGAAACTTGGGTCTTGACTGATTTGCCACCAGGTAAGAAGCCTATCAATGTGAGATGGGTCTACACTATTAAAGATGGAACAAAATATAAAGCCAGGCTCGTTGCCAAAGGCTTTACTCAAAAGGAAGGAATTGATTATGGTGATATCTTTGCGCCTGTGATCAGGTATGACTCTGTGAAGATATTACTTAGCCACGCGGCTGTGAACGGGTGGAAGGTGCATCAAATGGATGTTACCACTGCTTTCTTGAATGCTAAACTTCAGGAGGAGCTCTATGTGAGACAACCTGAAGGTTTTGTTGATTTGAAACACAAAGACAAAGTGTGTAAATTGCAGAAATCACTATATGGACTCAAGCAAGCACCTTTGTGTTGGAACAATACTATAAAAGCATTTTTATTGAAAAATGGATTCACTCAGCTGAGATCTGAGGAATGTATCTATGTGAAATCTGGTTTGTTGCTAGCACTCTATGTTGATGATATCCTCATTTCAAGCAAAGACCCAAAGTTAATCCAAGAAGTGAAAAATTGTCTTAAACAAGAATACAAAATGAAAGATCTAGGATTGGCCCAAAAGTTCCTAGGTATGAATATAATCCAAGAAGAAGATCAAATCACCATCACCCTTGCTGACTATACTAACAAGATATTACAGGAATTTGAAATGCAAGACTGCAAGGCTATACAAACGCCAATGCCTGCAAATTTCAAAGAGGATCGTACATCTAGACCTTTTGCCAATGTGACTAGATATAGATCTCTTACAGGTAAGCTATTATTTGCAACAATGGTGGTGAGATTTGATATTGCTTTTGCGGTGAATATGATGACTAGGTACTTTAATGAACCCACTGAACAGATGTTTAGTATTGGAAAAAAGGTTCTAAGGTATCTTCTGGGTACAAAAGACTTTGGGCTTGTCTACAAAAGAAATGATAGGGTATTTGTTGGATATAGTGATGCAGATTGGGCACAAACCAGAGGTATGAAATCAACCAGTGGTTACATGGTGATCCATGGCGGCTCTCCTGTGAACTGGAGGGCCAAGAAACAAACCACAGTTGCTACCAGCACTGGAGAAGCTGAATTCACTGCTGTATTTGATTTATCTAAAGAAGTGCTATGGATAGCACAAGTGTTTGAAGATATTGGTATACCTGTGAAGTATCCAATAACATTGAAATGTGATAACGTCGCTGCTCGTCAATGGTCAGAGCATGCCAGGGACCATCAGAAGACTAAGCATATCGACATAAGGGTCGGATTTGTGAGAGATTATGTTAAGAAAGGCAATATCAAAGTTGAGTATATAGATACTAACCTACAGTTAGCAGATCTTCTCACAAAGAGTCTTCCTGATGAGAAGTTCCGAAAATTGAGAGAGTTGACTGTGAAAGGTCAGCTTAAGGAGGAGTGTTGAAGGGTAACCTGACCTTGGTTGTGCGAGACACAAAAGTGACTGATCGCACCACCAACAAAAGGAATGACCTAACAACGCCACCACCACTGGAAGGCTCCGGAAGTCCTGAGAGACCCAAGAACTTCCATTGTAGAATACTGTAGAACATAGTTTGTGTATAAATAGGTGTGCGATCTCCTCCAAAGTATATAACTAATTATTTCAATATATGCTGTCAGATTCAATGCAACAACCAACACCCTTTCCATTCATGGACACTGTTGAGAAGACAGTTCAACAGGGCTAGTTTACAAAAGAAATGATAGGGTATTTGTTGGATATAGTGATGCAGATTGGGCACAAGCCAGAGGTATGAAATCAACCAGTGGTTACATGGTGATCCATGGCGGCTCCCCTGTGAACTGGAGGGCCAAGAAACAAACCACGGTTGCTACCAGCACTGGAGAAGCTGAATTCACTGCTGTATTTGATTTATCTAAAGAAGTGCTATGGATAGCACAAGTGTTTGAAGATATTGGTATACCTGTGAAGTTACAAAGTGGAGTATATAGATACTAACTTATAGCTAGCAGACCTCCTCACCAAAAGTCGTCCTGATGAGAATTTTCGAAAATTGAGAGAGTTGACTGTGAGAGGATTGTTGAAGGGTAACCTGGCCTTAGCTATAGTTTTTGAACAACTGGCTTTCGCACATGTGTAACTTATGAGCAAAATGTCTATGTAGAACGAAGTTAGAGGCAGGTCAAAGATTAGCTAGCTGATTCAATTTATATTGTCAATCTCAATGCAATCAACAACATCTTTCCTATTTATGGCCACTGTTCAGAACCCAGTTCAAGAACACTATCAATAACTGAAGCAAGTTTTGATTGATTAGAAATCCATTTATTTTGAGTTGAGCTGTGGGTCTGACATCTACCATTGAGTGTCCAATTTCTATGGTGTACCATCTTTCACCTGTCATTTTGGTGAGAGGGAAGATGAGCTCTCTCCAAATATAAAAGGCATCATGTGAATGGTGCTCTTAGCTTGGCTAGTGACTCTAAATCTATTAGAAGTATTGACTAATGGAATTAGTCGTGTTTGACTTGAGGCTTATTTTAGTTGAATAAGTGAACTGATTGATAAAATCAAGTCCACCCCTACTGTATATTGTGCTTCAGCCATATCTTAGCTCCCCCTATTTATACTTCGCTTTAATGTCAGATCGAAATCTGGCACCGCTCTGAAACATTCTGTAAAATACTGAAACATTGTCCTTTGTTACATATTGATAATCATTGCTGGTAATTTTAATGTCTCAACTAACAAAATCCACAATAGCCGTTTGTTGCAAGTGATCCTTGGTCTGTATTGGTGAAAACTGTTGCTTTTTTCAGAGGAAGAAACTGGTTAAGCGATAATCCCAGACTTTTATGGCGTTTCACTGAATGAAACTGGGTATAGTTGATTTCGGAATCATTTTAAGTAAGGCACAGTTCTAGGTCTATGTTAGGATCATATATCTAGCAGCACATCGATCGTATAGTGACAATTAGTCATTTCATGGGTGATTATTACTCTTGACTTCCCGAAGAGTAATCCAGATTTGCAAATAGAACACACTATTGTTTCCTGATCTAAAAATGGAAAGAGTCTCGTTGGTATGTCCATCTCTTTGAAACGAGATAGGATGAGCTACTACAGAGAGAAAATCCGTTTTAGAGTCCTGGAATGCAGCTCAAAAAGTGTTGAAGGTTTCAAATTTGACTCCACAAAAGTTTTCGAATATTTGAGTTTTGCGTCTGAGGATTCCCCTGCATGAATAAACATTCAAAAAGGAAAATCTTGGTCCCATCTTTGTTACTTGCCAAGATAGTTTCCGAGATAAAGCCGTTACCCTCTATTATATCTATGATCGAAGCTGGGTGTGGATAGAGATCAAATTCGTTACCATGAGAGGTTCAACAATATAGTTGATTTATTTGCAAGCTTCCCTCATTTGACAGTCATTAATTCGCTTGCGGTCTATTTGTGTACTTATTGATGTCTTTCATTTATCATTTTTGCGAAATATGCATTTGAGGAATGTTTTGCAGTATCGGTTTTTATCTCTCACTGAGGGACGACATGAATTTTGGATATATGCTCCAATCAATCATCGATACCCAGCATGCCCCTCGATCTTTTGAAAATCATAAATACTTAATAGTCGATTCTAGAAATGTCTTTAGCCATTTGAGGTTATCCATGTAATTAAAAGGTAAGTGGTAACCTTACTCGAGATACTATCAATAAGGTACGCTCGCGTTTTCTTATGCATGGTTCATAGCAGTCTTACTCGTCAGTATGAAGTTAGGAACATCGAATAGTGTTGCAATAAGAGTTGACAGCTCAGTCGTGAACATAAAAGCTGTTCATGAAACAACTGTGAGTTGAAACGACAATGAGGGAACGACTATGGAAGAGAGGGCTATGAGAGAAACACCTATCTACAAATACCCTCAAAGTCCCCACACACCATTTTGAGTGCCTAAAAACCCTCTAAACGTATCAGCTTTTTTGTATTGGGTACAACACTTAGTGCAATGATTCATTTGGTGATCCAGGATTTCAGTTTTGCGATCGAGTCGTTGGAAATATGTTCCAATAGCTCAAGAAAATTTCATACCACTTTCTCTATGGCAAAGTTGTATCCAACTTTTGCAAATTAATGCAAGATTTCATTATCATTCTTTTATTATCTCAGAACGAAACCACCGAATTGTTGATCAAGTTTTGCTCAAATACTGTTCCATGGTAAATTTTCCTTGAGAATAAGTCGCCAGGATGACTCTCACTTGCGTTTCATAAAGCGAAGATCGAGATACCCACCATACGGAAACTCTTGAGAAATAACACGACTTTAGTATCTATAGGCTAAATACATATTACGAGGGTCTAGCTAAATCGGTGAACTTCACCTTATGTCATTTGAGATGTTATTGGCTTTGACTTTTATTCTATGTGTATTCCCAATTGATGAGGCATCAAGAAAAGCAGCCCATAAAGACAAACAACCAATGCTGATGATGTGGAGTAGATTAAAACATGATTTTCTCGTGCATTTTGCACTGCATTCATTTGTGGCGGTGAAAACAGCACGAAAAATTCCAAGTGGTAATATATACCCGCAAAAGCTTATATCAGAGCAGTCATACCATGCTTGACTAATTGTATGAGTCAGTTTGACGAAGGCTATTTGAATTGAGCACGTGAACAGACTGTAACATCAAAGCTCTTGTTGTTGTGTGTGTATTTCCATCTTGTCAGTGATATCTGTGGTTATCCAGAGCTTTTACTAGCTTCATTTTTAAAGTGAAAACAAGTCAGAATTGTTCGATAGTGATATATTGATATCAGTTGAGGGATTAGAATTTAGTAGAAAAATTACAAACTTTCCCAAGAAAGTCTAAAGATACTAGGGGGTCTCTCAAGAAGTAGCAGCGGTGTAGCAATCGAATTGTGGAACATCGAGGTTAGAGTAGACTCAAAGCCGCGCGAAGAGTTGCCATGGTCGTATCCTCAATCATTGTTATACCAATTTGCAGTGTGTATCCGTGAAACAAAGTACTATTAGATACATGTTGGAAAGTCATACTTCATCAAACATGTTTTCTCGAATTTGCTTAAGAGTCATATTCATCAGTTGTAGTCTGTTCATTGTTCTACTTTTTGATTACAGAGCTTGCTGTATTAGTTATTGAAGGGTTGCTTCCTGAGCGACCTTAAGTCTTTTTTTTTGATCGTGTAGAACTCCAAACGAGAGTTATGAATCCCCTCACCAAAGGGTCGAAAAGCAAAACCATGTTTTACATCAAGTAGAACAATTTTGAAATCTTGAATACCAAGGAGAAGGGTAGGGGTTCGGGAAACATAATTGAGTTGAGATTCCTCAATGGAATGAAGCAATTTCCTTGAAAATGTAGCTAGTACATCACTTGGGTCAACCTCGTCAGTAAAAGTATGAGCAGTGGACGCAGGAACAGAAAATGAAAAACCAATAATTGTTGGGTGAATGAAGAAGAACGACCATGGCCTGATACAAAATCTATTCTATGACAGAAATGAGGGAATTCTTGAACTTGATGGATCAACGAGATTTTGGAGGAAGATTAGGAAACACATCCTTCCGCTGCCAGAAAGAGATTATTCGCTAAGTGATAAGCTCTTAGGTGCCTACGTAATTTTACCAGTAGGCGAGGTTAGAGTAGCAATAGTGATGAATATAATAAGTAAAATTGAGACAGCCAGAAGATACAAGATCTTTAATCTTTTATGTCCTTTGAGACCTTGAGCAACCAGTACCAGAAATGTAACTTCCGCCTTATGGCGATCAGATGAATGAAGCGTTCCATTTAACGCTACCAGTTTTTCGTAAAGCGACTAGAGAAACTCAGCCATGTAATTAATAACAGAAACTCAAGAAAGTGACCGTTATCCTTCAAAACCATCAGGAATGTTGTTGTAAAACACCTAAGATGCCGATATGTAGTCTGCTTCTCTTCTTATATCAACTTTGGTTCACTCACCTGAAATTTACTCTTAGCCAATGATAGCTTTCTGTAAATTGGGAGAATCACCTTTCTCAGGATGCTTGATCATGAAGTTAAATTGGAAGCCTCAGTTCTACCGGTCAAAAGGATCAAGAAATACGTGGATTGCTTAGTTGCATCGAGTACCCTAAAAAAATACTGACACGGGAAGAATGTCTACCCAATCGGTAAAGTGCTAGGAACGTCCAATTAAGACTAAGAAGGCCACGAAGGTAAGGCAGAGGCTCAAGTAAACCTCGGATGAATCGATTGTGAGTTAAACTTCTTAGAGTCGTGGTGCTCTAACAGACCCATATAAAAAAAGAAGAATGATTCGCCCCATTTATAATCAGCCAGAGGTTTGATTATAACGGTTGACTATCAACAACAACAATTATGGAAGATCTAAACAGATAAGAATCGTTTATTGCATCATTGTACACAAACCACGTTTGTGAACAGTGGGTTGAAACCATATGAGTACTTTCAACACCGTATTGATCAAAAAAGGCCCCAATCATGAATCGAAACATATGGTATCCCGATTACAGCCTTGGAAGAACAATTTGTTAAGTCGAATTGTCAGAATAATGATTTCACGACTGCAATGACCATATTATCGAAAATATCAGCAATAACATGAACACAAGTGGGTTGGTGCTTCTCCTTCGAGAGAAAAAGTCTCTCGAGTGACAATAGCGAGTTCCCTTTCATTTTAATCGAACTCATATCTGAGGTGATCAGGAACAGCTGGAATACTGGTACTCCAAGTTAAGTTCGACTCTGCGTCGTCAAAGTGGAAATGCTTCTCATGGGAGTGGAAGTCTCTTCGGTCTCGAGTTCCAGCGTGAACGAAGAACGACCTAAGTGACTGCTTAGTGTTGATTCATGGGACACCAAATTTGTTCGAGTCACCAATTCTCTCCAACAGTGAAAAAGACAAGCACCCATGTTCAATTTCTTCTTAACCCAAAAGGACATAACATAACTTTGTTCCAATGCTTTCACATTTGCCAAGTTATAACCTCATCTTACGAATCGCTTGTTGAAGCATTGTACCAGTGTTAAATTACCACCACAACAGCACCTTGATGAAGAAAAAGAATTGTACTGGATGCACCGAATGATAAATAATCAGTTGTAGGTCCTGTGTCTCCTACTATCACATAAGGCACCAATGATTTAGACACGTCAACAAGAATGCAATTCTTTGCAACTCGATTACCAGGAGTAGCCTTGTTGAATTGGAATTGGCAATAATGATAGCGTCAGAACGTGATCAGTCGACTTGTATTTCTGCCACAACAATCTTAGACAGCACGATTTGAGGCTAACAAATGCACCGTTGCATTGCAAGTTGTGATTATCTCAAGAGCCATAAGTGATGTGGATGGACAGATTAATGTAATGATTTCAAAGGAAACAACAAGAACCAGGCAAGGATTGGCGACAGTACTTACTGATCTTATTGAAACGGCAACTGCAAAATAAAACACCAGGAGGGTTAACAACATCAGCAATCTCCTAAGACTAATGGACAAGAGCACCCGGAGTGATAATTCAGTATAAGAGAGGCTTTTTACTCAACAAGAGTGAGTCAATATTGTATGCAAGCTCCAAGTATGACGTTAGTTGGCCTTGAAGTGCAGACTTGCGGTTCTTATGAATCTAACCACTTTTAAGAGACAATTCCAAGCCAGCATTCAGGAAGACAGAATTGTTCACAGCTTTGCACCATCACTGTGTGTAGTCCAAAACAATAGTAAGAGTTGATCATGGAACTTTGACGACATAGGAGATCTCGACAATTCTCTACCCATCACAAAGCAACGAAGTCGTGGGAGGAATGAGATCCAATTCGAATAAGGGGAATCACGATACTGGGGGACAGCAAGAGTAGAAGCTCCTGTTTTGGATCTTTTATATGCAAACTTTGTATCCATTCCCATATTGTAGCTACCGGCAAAGGAGCTTTTTATGTGGAATTGTCGTCTTCATCAGTCCAGGATTTTTTGGAAGACCAGTCTAGCGCTTTGTGATTTGACCTTATTTCCTTAGCTTTGACACCATTTCCTTATTGGTTGTGTAGCAGTATCTTTATGTTGTAGATAGTATGGAAAAAGAGAACATCTCTGGAGAAGAGCAGAATCTTGCTATGAATCACTAATTGATTCAATTGAAAACTGAAAATGTGATACCAGTTTGGTTGAATCTTTCTCAAGACCAACCATTGTGCAACTCGAGATGACAAGTCTCCATTTGGGCTGTTGGTGTCAAGTACTGAGGCGATTGAACAAGAGGCTCGAGGTTGCTGATTGTGATCTCCACATCATCCACAAAGGTGATGGTTCTCAAAGATCTGATAGGGACCGATGTTTGAACCACCCACTTGACACTTTACCGACGAATGTTTGGGTCTTAAATTGGCATCTTTCTGCCCTGATTAATGAAGTCTGCCACAAAAAACAGCTGCTCATCATTAGCCATAGCTCTGGATATTTGCTATTCATCCTGTGTCACCGACTTATAGTTCTTTTGGGTGCTTCATGCATTAGAAGTTACAACAACATCATTCGTACCACTTTTATTGATGACTTGGAAACAAGACAGCCGAGTCAGACCAGGTAATTCGCATCTGTGGATAGGATTGTGAGATCTTGCTGGGTTTCAGCAGCAAGATGTCATTACTCAAAGCACATCATAATTAATTTTTTGTAGAATGATCTTGTACTAAAGCTTTCATGATATCAGACACAACAGCACAACAAGTGGATGCTAACATTGGTTATCCACTAACTCTCACCTGTCCACCCATGCACATTCTGGTGCCTTTGAGGAATTGGCAAACACTCTCATTCATAATCAAATGCCCATATGAGCGGAGGGACACCAATGAGATCTAGTAAGAGCTTCTATCTACGTGACACATGTTCTTTTGTTCATCATCATTGGGTGGTGACTCTCACGTTTGAGGTGTGACTCCAGTTCAACTTTCGTGAGCTGTGATGGTGGTTCTGCTAGTCTATCTGACAAGAGAAGCTAATGGAATTAGCCGCTTGTTGCCGTGATTGGACACGAATAGGCACAGGAATAAGTAGCTCAAGTACTAAAGTCCCACTAGCATGTGGCTCATGCAAGAGGCATCGTTCTTTGCAAAATCTTCAGTGAAATCGAGCACATTGAACAAGAACGCCAAAGAATCAAGGTTTAAGTGCCGAAGGGCTAAAACAAACTCACGTGCTAGTTCCTGAAAGGGTAGGAATGTCCTAAAAGGTAAGTGGGTTTGGTCGTTGAATTTTTACCACATGATCTGAAGATCTTACCTTACACGAAAAGATTCATTAACCACTGAAATAGGAGCCACGAGTTACTCAAGAAAGATCCTTGATGTCCTTTATCTCCTTTGATGCGTAAGTCACCAACTGAACAACTTACATGTTGGACTAGTTGAAGGTTCTTCGATCTGAGAACAGTGTCACTCAGTAACACACACTTTGCAGAGAAGTATTTGTTCTGGGGTGCAAGAAGAGTGAAATTAACGGGGTTGGACGTGCTTAGTGTGTGAATAACGTGGAGAGAAGTGTTCGAGGTGGTCAGAGAGGGATACTAGACCAGAACATCTCACAGCTGTCGAGCAGGAGGTATCTGAGTACTTCCTTATGATGAATGGAAGCATTGGATCACCTCAGATGTACAGGAGTGTTGACAGAGTCTCTGGCCATAGTCCTTGCAGACACCGTGGCTCTGAGGCACCAAAAAAAAAACCCAACAGCAGCAGATTGCACGGTAGACCTTGGAAATTGAGTATACTTTGGGCAATGGAAGACACTGAAACTGGTCTTCGTCGGAAATTGAGGACTCGGGCTTCGTGGGCAAGTCTAGAGTGGATATCGTGAGTAGGAGACACAGAAACTGGTAGAAAAATGGCATCAGGACACGAGCCACGAGCACTTCAGCAACCACAAACCAAGAAAGAAGGACAGAAGAACCCAATGGACCCGTGACTCACCTTTAGTGCTGGGACGCCATGAGAACCAGCATAGCAGTATAGCAGAAAGACACAAATCAGCAAATGAAACAGCGACAGCAGGACCCAACTACCAAAGCAACACCAACACGTTAAGATCCACAAATATAAACACGCCAGCAGCATATGAAGCCAATTGACAACAACCAGAAAATTCATACTTGGGCAGCCTTCGTGAGGCATATTACCCAAACAGGCAATCGAGCATCGCCATAAAATTTTTATTTTTCTTGTTTGGTCGCGGCCAGGGCCAGGCTAAATATAAATTCATAACAGTTTGCTCTTGGTATCTTTCTGACAAAAGTTTGCGGGAGTTTTTGGATTCACAGTTAGCGACAGCAAGTTTCAGCGATGCTTAGAACCCAGTTACTTGTACTCTTTTCGTTATTTGCTACTTTCGTGGTTTCCGACATTGCTATCGCTGAGCCACGGCCAGGTCAAACCTTCTCTGGTGCCGACGGTGACATCGAGATAAAGATATCTTGGGGTGACGACACCGACGATACTGACTCGGACTTTTCATTGACAAAATTAAAGACCTACGTGGTGTCTTTGTGTACCGGAAGCGACGTGGTGCAATGTTTCAGCACTATACAAAAGGCCACACCAATGGGTAAAGACAGATCATACACTGCCAAGATCCCAAACACGCTCTGCGCCAATGGTTACTACTTCTTCCAATTGTACACCACTTTTCCTGAAGATTCTCATACCATTCACTATACCAACAGATTCAGATTAACAGATATGAAGGGTAACATGGCCACTTTGGCCACTCCATTGACTGTCCCCATCACTGTGACTGGTGACTCTCCTGGGGCTATCACAGAATACAACGGCGGTGGTAAACCAATTGATACCAAATCTTTCACCGTCTTCTACACCTCCCAAACAGGTGTCACAAGGTACGCTCCAATGCAAACACAGCCAGGAACAGCCGAAATCACCAAAACAGCATGGAGCGCCAAGTACCCTACCAGTGCAGTGACGTTTTTCTCTACCAAGATGAAATCTCCCTTACAAAAGTCCACCATCACACCAGGTTGGGACTACACGATATCAAGTGTGCACAACTGGGCTGCTATTGCCCCTTACCCCACGGTGGCATACCCTGCAAAGGAGAGAGTAACAAGTGCATCCTTGAGGGGTGCAAACAAGAAGAGAAGGTGGTTGGATTAGAATCGATACTTTGGTATCTAGTTTGTATATTTACATTAACAATGACAGCATGATTGGCGAATGTAGAAGCACCGGCTCTGTGTCAGTGGGGCAATCTCGACGTCTGAATTGACCGATTGGGTGCAAGCGACACTTGGACCCAAACAAGTGATTCGAGGGCTAGGGCCACAGAGACCGGAACTCAAAACAATATGTCGTACCTTCTAACATGTACACTCTATACACTCTGTAAACTCTGTAAACTCTGTAAAATCTATGCTTCGTCTGCTCCACATTGGGCACGATTAGCCGAAGGGTCTATGTTGTTATCGCCATCTAATGCCGCAATTCCGTGTTTGACAGTTTAAATTCCACAGTTAATCCGCAATTACCATCAGTTCATTCCTTCACCATGAGAGGTTTAACAACGGAGTCTAATTCGCCAAGCAAAAGCCTCAAGCTTGGCTTAGTCGTTGCAATTGTTTTGTCGGTGGCATTTTTCACGTCATCGTGGCCTGAAAAACTTCGGTTTGCCCTTTCACTGTCAAAAGTGAAGCCTTCATGCCCACTTCAGGAGGTAAAGAGACCGCAAAGCTTCTACAAGGACAATTCCACCGTGCTCACCATCTTGAGGGACGAAACATTCAGAAATCAGTCCGCTCAAAAGTTGTCTGGAGCCGTGCAAGTCGACACCCAAATTAAGGATAACCAACCTGACGTTCCAGAAGCGCCAGGAGTTTGGAAGAAGTTTGCAAAGTTCCATAAGTACCTCGAGGAAACATTCCCCACCGTTTACGACAAGTTGGAAGTAACCCAGGTCAACACTTACGGCTTGGTCCTCTACTGGAAAGGTACCGATGCCTCGTTGAAACCAGTGATGTTCACAGCCCATCAAGATACAGTACCAGTGCAAGAAGCATCACTCGGAGACTGGACTTATCCTCCATTCGAAGGACACTACGATGGAGAAAAACTCTACGGTCGTGGTTCCTCTGACTGCAAGAACACTCTCATTGGGATCTTGGAGGGTTTGGAGTTGCTCATCCAGAAGGGCTTTGAGCCCAAGAGAAGCATCTTGGCCGCCTTTGGTTTCGACGAAGAAGCATCAGGTATCATAAGTGCCTCTGCTTTGGGTAAGTACCTCTTGGACAGATTTGGAAGCGACTCTATCTACGCCATTATCGATGAGGGCCCAGGTCTCTTGAAGGACCCAATCACAGGAACAATCGTAGCTTCTCCTGGCACGGGAGAGAAAGGCTATGCTGACATTCTTGTGGAGTTGAAGACACCTGGAGGCCATTCCTCGATCCCACCAGACCACACTTCGATTGGTCTTGTGTCTGAGTTAGTCTACATCATCGAGAGAGACCAGTACAGCCCATTGCTCACGGAAAAGAACCCAATACTCGGGTACTTGACCTGCGTTGCAGAGAACTTTGGGGACAAAATGCCCTCTGGCACTAAAAAAGCCATTTTGAGGGCTAAACACGATAAGTATGCCAACTCCAAGGTTTTAGAGTTCTTGAACAATAACATCATCACCAAATACTTGGTCAAGACTTCTCAAGCGGTCGATATTATCAAAGGAGGAGAGAAAGCCAATGCTTTACCTGAAGACGTTACCGTTCTTGTCAACCATAGAATTGCAATCGAGTCCAACGTGGCAGAAGTGTCTCACCATTTCACTAACAGAGTGGTGGACTTGGCCAAACAGTACAACATTCAGGTGGTAGCTTTTGGTGAAGTTGTATATGAAGGTGACGCAAAGAACGGCCAGTTCGTCTTAAGCTACGCCAGCAAGACTTTGGAAGTTGCCCCAGTCACCCCTCACAACGACACAGTATGGGCGTATTTGGCTGGAGTCACAAGACACATCTTTGAAGACATCGTGTGGCCAGACCTCGACTACCCCATCATCACAGTTCCAAGTATCATGACCGGAAACACCGACACCAGACACTACTGGAACTTGACAAGGAACATCTTCAGATACAACCCATCGTTCACTGCCGACATCAAAGAATCTCACGTTCACAGCGTGGACGAGGTCGTTGACTTCGACGCCCATCTCCAGCAGATTGCGTTCTATTACGAGTACATCCAAGCTGTGGACTCTGCAGACGCCAACAACTAGTGCAATTAGCTTGTAAATTTGTATTGTAATTGAAGCCATATGTACAAGGTTATGATAATGTCGAATAATTCTTATCGGAGCTGAACCCAAGGTACGCCGATAGTCTGTCCCATTGGCCCTTCTTGTGAAGCATGGCAAGCACCAACACTGCTGGTAACTGCCATACTGAGCACCAGAAAAGTTTACGTGCTTGGACACTGGCCAATGCTATACCTTCAGCGGTTGGACCATTGGGGTTATTGTGGTTCTTGTTCTGCTGCCTCCAGAACTGATATGCCAATAGAGTCAACCAACCGTTGAACACAGCAGAGTCAAATTGGAAGAACCAGTCGGTCACCCCAAAGTAACTCAACCCAAAGCACAAGGGGAACATCAAGAGTGAGTAGCGCAAGGATACTCGAGCATTGAGTTTGGGGTTTTCAGCAGCGGTCATGACGTACCCAGCACTTTTGTACTGCTGGGCTATATTATGAGACAAAGCATTGAAATGAGGGAACTGCCACGCATAGAGCAAGCCAGCCAAACACCAACCTCCTGGGTGCGAGAGCGAAGAGGAAGCAGCCCATCCCATCAAGGGAGGAATTGCTCCTACGAGAGCTCCAATCCATGTATTTATAATGGATTTTCTCTTCAACGAGGTGTAGATCCACGAATAAAGGACGATATTGAGTAGCCCCAATCCTGACACGATGGGGTTGACACCAAAGTAGAGCACGGTGCAGCCCAATGCACCAGATATACCGGCAAAAGTGAATGCTTGATTGGGGGTGACTATGCCTCTAACCACTGGTCTGTTGGCGGTTCTTTGCATGAGTCTGTCGAGTTCTGGCTCTCTTCCCATGTTGATGGCGTTAGCTGCACCCGAGCAAAGGGCTGTGCCCACACTGAGAAAGAGTAAATGAGGTATTGACACTGCTGCTGGCGATAAAGCATAGGAACAGATGGAACTAAGCGTGACGAGAATCGTCAAGTTTGGCTTGGTGAGCTTGATGTAAGGCCTCAGCAACGCTCTGAGATTGGATATAGATACGGAAGATGATGGTTGCTGTTGTTGCTTTGGAGCAGATTTAACGGTCTTTGGAGTTACTTTAAACGGGAGATGATTGGCTTGAACCAGTTTGGCCTCCGGCTCCTGGCACGTTAAGACCTTTGTAGCAACATCCTGAAGTAACGAGTCCTTCTCAGCTTTTGGGATTGCTGATTTGGTTGAAAATTTTGGGCCATTTATGAAATTTCTATAGGTGAAAGTCAAAACTTGATTGGAGAAAAAAGTCTGATCAACCACGAGATTCTTCTTGGTGTTCTGGAAGAAAAAGTTGAAGTTCGAAACGTTGTTGAGCCGATTCAAATTCCACACTCGTAGCGACATTTGATCGTGAGATGAGGAAGTTAGCCAATGTTCAATCTGATAATATTGGTGGTAGAGACACGTTGCTGAAAAAGCTGGATATGAACAAAAGTTGTGAGCTATTCATAGTGGTGGTGATGGCGTAGTGCAACTCGGTAACACCTGTAGGAGATCTCCACCAGAGTGTATGTCTTTTTGGCGTCTTTCCAGTGGACTGGGTCGGACTTATCGTCACTTGTTGCCATTTGTTCTTTGAAGTCAGACTCCATTCTACACAGTTCGTTAGCTTGTATATTACTTGACTTCTTCTACTTCGACAGGTTCGGGCTTCTTCTCGTTAAGTCTCTTGTTGTCCAACTTGTTCTCGATCAAATCATGGAATGCAATGATAGCTCTTACGAGAGTACTGATATAGACCATCATGAGTTCATCGTTAGTCTTGATGGTGAAGGCAGTAGCAAGAGGATTGGATGACTGACTTGGTGCTTGAGAGTCCGTGGCGGCTACTGCTGTGCTCTCTGCTAAATTGGGAAGAAGGTTAAACACATTTTGAAGTTTACCCAAGATTGTGTGGTTGATTGGGAGCTGTTTCTGGTAAACTTTATCCAAGTAAACGGCGATTTCCCTTAATTTTTGGTGCAATCCAAGGAGGGATTGATAACTTTTAGTTACTTTAAGACTCAATGTACCAGCAGCTTGATCTCTTATGTCTCTTAACAAATGTTCCACACCTATTTCTTCAGCTTCCTCAGCTTCAATGAGCGATGGTACGTGAACAAATGTTCTTTCTGCAGCAGAACCATCATTCTTTATATCATCAACTGCATAATATGCATCGGTAGGTATACCAACTTCACGAGGCTGCACGTCCACAATCAATAACAATGGGTTGGCAGTGTACTTTTTGAACACATCGTTGATCTTTAAGTCTGATGGTTTAAGCTTAGGACCCGAATGGTACCAGCCAATGAGTTTCTCTTTAGCGTTGATCTTCTTGTACATCTCCCCCATACTCTCGATGAAGTTGTGGTCCAAGAACCATACTGACGGGTTCTTATCGTCTTCTTCAAACGGAATAGCATAACAGTTGGTGGCTCTGATGGTGTTGGAGCTGTTGTCTCCCAACAAAACACCCACCACACGCTTCTTGGAGTCCTTGGCAACACGATGGTAGTGGTCCACCACCGATAACAACACCAATGGCGATACTGTGACGGTTTTATTTGAAAATTGTTCCGACATTGTGAGTTGGAGTTGGAGGCAAATAAAATGCGAATTTACTGAACGAGCCCCAAACAGCACGCCTTTGTAGTTGGTGAATCACACCTCTGTTTGAGCTCAAACTAGGCCTGTATCGTAGCAGGGACTAGCAGATGACACTGTGATTTTTCTGGGTCAGAAAAGCTCAATTTGGTCGTACTTTGTATTTGTACTCCAAGGTATTGCCGGCTATAAGTGGACCACACGAGCAATAAATGCCCCTAGAAAGCGTCAGACGTTCTTCCAGGACTTCTCACACAACACTACTGCTTAGAATCGACACAGCTTTGCATAGCGTCAGTTAGATGCTGGTTTAAGTCCCAAAATGCTGTAAGATACCACGGAAATCGGCTGCAAAACAGCCACACGTCCTTCTACACTCTGGAACAGCTCAGTACAATTACGAATGCCGCTGTTCGCAGTGACTTCTCGTGCTAAACATATACTCAGTTCGATCCCGATGGCTACAGTCTCATTTTTTCAAATCAAACTTAACCTCATTAGTCAGTGGCACCAGATAAGCCAGTGCCGCATTAAACCATCCACCATCGCAATAAACACTACTTGAAGGTACAGATACTCGGTGATGTTTGGACAAGTGGTTATTGGACCTCCAGGCAGTGGGAAATCGACTTTCTGCTACGGGATGTACCAGTTCATGGGAGCTATAGGGCGTAAAGCATGCGTTGTGAACTTGGATCCTGCCAACGAGACAATGTCATACCCTGTGGCACTTGATGTGAGAGATTACCTTACTGTGAATGACATCATGGATGATCTTGGGCTAGGACCCAACGGTGCTCTACTTTACGCTATGGAGCACATGCAACAAGAATCGATTGATTCTTTCATACAAGAAGTCAGTAAGTTGGCTCAGCAACAGAATTATCTCATTTTCGACTGCCCTGGTCAAGTTGAGCTTTTTACTCATCATAATTCACTTCACGATATCTTTGCCAGACTCAGGAAACTCGATATAAGGCTTTGCTGTGTCAATCTAGTGGACTCTATTTATGTTACAAGTCCACTGCAATACATCTCCGTGCTTCTTTTGTGTCTTCGATCGATGCTAAATATGGATATGCCCCACGTCAATGTGCTCTCTAAGATCGACAGACTCTCCCAATACGGGAAGTTGCCCATGAGACTCGACTACTACACGGAAGCACATGATTTGTCCTACTTACAGGAACATTTAGAAGCAGAGTTCAAGAATTCACCGTTGAGCAGAAACTACATCAGGTTGACCGAAGCTATTGGAGAGCTCATTGAGGATTTTGGCCTCGTGTCGTTTGAGGTACTATCGGTTGAGAACAAGAAGAGTATGATTCATCTTCTTAGTGTTATTGATAAGGCCAATGGGTACAGTTTTGGAACTAATGAGATTGGTGGTGACAGCATCTGGAGTGAAGCCACGCGAGCTGGAGGGGTTGAAGAGATTGACATCCATGAAAGGTGGATTGACTACAAGCAGATGTACGATGAAGAGGAACAGAAGCAGTATGAAGAAGTTACTAAAGGTCTTGAGGAACAGAAAGAGTTGACAGAAGACGAGAAGTGGGAACTCGAACTTCAAGAGTGGGAGAGAAAGAGAGGTGCTGATGCCATGAAGCGATGAGGAAGCGAAGTAGCAGCATAACTATAGCACAGAGTGCTGCCTCTTGAACATCACTAGCATCATTACCACCTCGCTCTAATCACTACCACCACTATCGTCACCCCCAATTCACTATCATCACGGCACTTAAACTGGTAGTACCACTGAGAGCACTCTATTAGACTACAAGTGTCAGCCATCACCGCTCACCACCACTACTCTACCAGTGTCACTTAACTACATGTATATTAATTAACTAACGCTCTAGCCTCCGTCAAATCTTCTTCCCCCGTGTAGCTACCAATGAATGCCTTCAAGTCAGCCTTGAACGACGCGATCTTCTGAGTCAATTCTGGCACCATACGCTTACTCTCGTTCAACACCTCGATTTGTTTGTTGATTTCGTACTTGTCTGCGTCTTGCTGTTGCATAGAACTGACGTGCTGCTCTTGCTGTTCCACCTCGGCCTTGTACAAGGTTTCCTCCTTGATCAATCGCTTGAGGGCATTGACCTTGATTTGAAGTTGTGTAGGTGCCATCGTCGCGGTATGGAATTTGCGCGGTCCTCTCTACGCCCAGGGTGAGCTCGCCCTGTTCTCGCGGTACACGACGCACCCAGGTGTCACTGGCGCTGGCTCCATTTGAATCGAAAAAGGCGGGTCCTGCCAAGCTTATATTGAACCAAACGTGCTGCACTGAGTCAAGCACCGATTAGCCTCTTACAGTAAGATGTTCCTCGCGATAAGGACTCAGTAAATTGGCTTACTTATGCCTATCTTCACCAAACAGCAACCCTAGCGACACTGACTGCGTTTTATACGTGTATTTAGCACAATGCTGATGTGACTTTACTATTGAAGTTGGTTCTGCGCTGTGGTGACTACAGAGAAGCACATTTAATAAATCTATTGGGCGATGGATGTCTACGATTATGTACAGATCAACTGACACACCAAGATCAGAACACCCAGTTCAAGATCCTCTTGATCAAAGAAGGCTTGAACTCTTCACCATTGACCTTTAAGGCAGCGTAGAATTCGTATTCGTGCTGTTCAATTTCTTCCAAACCAGTAATCAAATCAGCGTCTTGAGGTTTAACCATCTTAGTCTTCTTGAAGAGCTTCCAGAACACCACAAGACCTAAGTTGACGAACACCATAAGATAGTTGACAAGGAAGGAGGAAACATCGAACCTTCCTGGCAAGAAATTTTCGTAACCAAGAATGAACACCAAGATTATGAAGCAGCATAAACTAAAGCACACCCCATATGGTTGGAACCAAGCTTTGTAAGGGAAACTCTTTCTGTCCAAGCCTTGGGCTTTGACGGCTCGGTAGAACCCGAGGTATGTGATTCCCATGTACACATAGTTCAAGTTTTGAGAACCAGTACAAATGGTAGCGAGGTAACTCAAGACTTTTGCAGAGCCAGGCCCAAGTTGCATCAACGAAAGGAAAGCAAAACCAACTGCAACGGCAATACAGAAAAGCGGAACTCCGGATGAGTTACAGTAAGAGAAGAACTTTGGTGCAAAACCTCTCATGGATAAAGAGTACAAAACTCTTGAAGAACAAAACACATAAGAGTTACCAGCTGAGAAAGCACTGGTGATAATGATAGCATTAATGAAATGAGGGAACCCTTTGATACCCATGTTGTTCATAGCAACCACATAAGGAGAAGCAGCAGCATTACCACCCACAGAGTTGTACTTGATGAATGTGGGATTATTGTAAGCAACAAGGATACCAACAGAAAGAGCACCACCAATATAGAAGATAACCAAACGGTATAACACTGTTTTGAAAGCAATAGGCATAGCTTTTCTAGGATTCTTAGCTTCTGCTGCTGCCATCGACATGTACTCTGGGCCAACAATACAGAAAGAAGATTGAATCCAACAAGCGATCAAACCTTGGAATCTTCCCACACTTCCTGTACCGATCCACTCAGCCATTGGACCGCCTTTAGCTTTCCAATTCCTGAAACCAAAAGCATCGTGTTGTGGATTACCACCCACCATGGTGATGAAAGTGAAGAACAATAACATAATCAACAAAATCAACTTACCAAGAGACAACCAAAATTCAGCTTCACCATAAAGTCTGACAGCAAAAATGTTGATAAGCACATACAAGAGAATTTGCAAACACAAAGTGATAGCAGGAGAGTAGTCTTCTCTCCAGTAGTGGATCATACCGTTAACAGCAACAATTTCGAATGGGATATACAAAGATTCCATGAGGTAAAAGTTCCAACCAGCAGTGAATTCCAAAGCTTCGTCAACTGTTCTTCCTGCCATAGTAACGAAAGGTGAGGCAATAGGCAAGTAACTGACCATTTCACCCACGGCAATAGTTAACAACAAAATGACCATAGTTTGGAAACAATAAGCAAGCAACAAAGAGAGTGGACCACCTTTGATCAAAGCACCACCAATTGAAATGAAAATTGCAGTACCAATGGCACCACCAATTGCAATAAGCTGAATATGCCTGTTCTCTAACTTTCTGTGGATATGATGGTGGGAATTAATTGCAAAGAACCCTTCTTTCTTCTCATGCATGGAGTTCTCCTCATAAGAAGCTTCCTGTGAGAAGACCAAGTCTTCTTGTTTGGTGATGGAGCCAATTTTCTCTTCAGCAGCCATTGCAATAAAATTGTTCAGCGGAAGGTGGCCGATTTTAAACAATTCCAGCTACCACAACTTGACCTAAACGGGAAAACTAATGCACAAGAAATCACAATGACATATCTAAGAATTCTGCTTATTAAGTCAGTCCAATTGCGAATTCAATAGTTGTAGGGATTTTTTACTGCATTGAGCTAATTGGTTTAGGTCGAGATAAGATTAGGGTTTTTTTGACCAGGCAAACAATCAAGAACAACCTCCGAAACAAGCACATCGTTCAAGATTCATATCGTGGATTCTACACGAATCTTCCCATTGATCCTCTGACCCTGGGACTCATCACTCAACGGTGCCCCGGTTTATTCCCCATTAGCTCAAAAATTCCGAGCTGGTTCCCACAATTAGTCACTTCGGGTTTGCCTATCAGTTCGAAACAGGAAACAAATTCCGTATTTCGATACAGCCTTATCGATTGTCAACAATGCTACCGCGCAATAAGCCTTGTCGTATCGCTTGTCTGCACTGGTAATTCAACGCCCAGTCTTATCAGGACAGCCACCTTTTTTTTTTATCTTTGGCACCCGTAACCGGGCAGGTGTTGATCCAGAGGAAGCTTGGAGAGACCACGTGAGCACTGCCCTTGTTGGTGTGATGTCTTATCTACGAGTCGTAGATTGACATCAAGAGATTCAAATGACGCTTCCTGAAGCCATGGCACCAACTCCTCCGAAGGTCCCTTGCCTCTGGATAGAACCAGTCTCAGTTTCTCCATTAAGACTATCACGTCCGCTAGGTACACCTCAACTCGGCCATTTTTGTGCCTGGTGTCATGACTATACAACTACTCGCTAGCTAAAGAGGTTCCCTCTTTCGCTGAGTGTTTCGATGGTCTGAGCACACGTCAGAGACCAGTTTCAAGCTAGCAGCTTTTCTCACCGTCATTCCCACTGGCACTGTAAAGATCTCCAGACAGCTGTTGAAACTCGGAAGCTTTCTCTAGTTTCCACATGAAGGCCCAGTCACCTTTCAGACCCTCGAAAGCTGAACGAACCGGGTACCTGACCGCCTCCACTGACATCACAGTCACGCCAGTTCCCCGCTCAGAAGAACCGGCCTGTAGACATCCAGGCCAAACCTATACCCTGTAAACCTGGAAATGCTCAGAATTATCTGAACAAAGCCAGGCCGCCAGCTATAAACCTATTTTGAATGAAACTAGTACCAAAATCGAGACCTGAAAGCCTCGAGTGTTGAACTGGCTCTCTTGCAGTTCGAAACAGACCTGCTCATCTAATGAGAGCCACGAGAAACATGCTAGGAATTTCATGCAAGGAATTTGAGCACCACAGACCATCAATGGTTCCAGAAAGATCACATCTTGGCGCCATAGTTCATCCCAGATCAAACCAGGAAAGTTAAAGTTGGCGAGGCAGCCAGAAGCAACCCAGCCCCCTCCCAAAATCAATGGGAAAGAGCCACCCTATCAGCCTACACCTACTACTGAGGCAACACCTCCCAGCTGGGACCCTTAGCTCAATCGAAGGTCCACCAGCTCATAGCAGCACTAGCTTCGGACCACAGTTCAGTTCAACCCACAGTAAACTTGAACGATGCAGGCCCTGTTTTACAGCTATGAACGACTGAAAAGTAGCCAATAGTCTCGTCCCCTCATTGAGCTGTACCTCTCCATCTCACACCATAACACCTGGACCTCAACCCTCAACTTTTGCTCTTCAGTTAGCCTCATTATCAGTCTTGAAGGCAGCTGAACTAGTGACAACACACTCTTGGCAGCTGATACTTTTCAGAGTTCTCTGAGCAGCTCAACATCACGGCTAAGGCTCCCAGAAATCGAGAGGAGCAAGGCCACCTGACTGCCCACCAACATAACAGCTAGCTCTCCCTGACTCGCCTCAGAGCTAACGAAGACGAACCAGGTCCTACTATACACCTATAAAGAATTGAAGAGGAGCTAACAGTGTTGCTACCCTTTCAAGCTGATCTCTTCCAGCTTGGCTCAGATGAAGTGAGCCTTAACTCTGGCCACCCTGCTTATCACCACAACCGAAGGCTACTGAACCAACCACACCTGAGACTTGACAGCCTGGACCTCTCATTACCAAATCAAAAGGAACAGGCTGCCCAGTGATATCACAGCTTTGAAAGTCTGGTCTCTCTCTGCGTGAACGAGGACAACCAGACACCACACCTTCAATAGCACAGTCTTGGTAGCCCAGCTCCTCCTAGTTAAACCTAGGAAGAGCCAGGCCACCTGACTGCGGAGCAACATAACAGTCCTGGTCACTCCAGTCCGAATGACCAAAACGAGCCAGGCCCTAGCTATACATCTATAAACAGAACACTTGACACCAAAAGAGCTGACAGTCTTTTCCCACATCTAGCTGATCACTTCCAGCTCATTATTCACCCAATCTTTGGTCCACAAACTTTGGTCTTACCACTCCAGCCAGCCTCATCATCAACCACCAGGCAAAAGGCTGCTAGACCACCAACATTGAGGGTTAGACAACCTGGTTCTCTCAGCATAAAGTGAGAAGAACCAGGCTGCCCACCAACATCCTGGCTTTGGTAGCCTTGTCCCTCTTAGGTTTCACCAGAAAGAAACAGGCCACCTGTCCCACCAACCTCACGGCCAGAGTTCCTCGACTCACCCTTAACTATCTAGGATGAGCGAGGCTGCCCAACTATACACCTATAAACTATGGGAAAGAAACAATGAGCTTTCAATCTTGCTCCCACATTGAGCTGACTGCCTTTAAGCTCAAACCATCACACCACAACATTGAGCTTCACCCCTTGTTTGGACTTTCCAGCTCAATCAGCCTAACCATCAGAGAAGAAGGCGGTAGGACCACCAACGTCTGGGTCCAGAAACCTGGTCCCATCAGAGTTTAGTAAGAACCAGGCTGCCCAGTAGCATCCCATCCTTGGTAACCTGGTCCTCCTGGTTGTACACCAAGAAGTACCAGGCCCAGTAACCTAACATCACAGTCTTGGTAGCCCAGCCCCTCCCAGTTAATCTTGGGAGAGCCAGGCCACCTGACTGTCACCATCACAGTCCAAGGTACCCAGTTCACTCCAGTCCAAACGAACCAGAATGTGCCAGGCACAGCTATACACCTATAACATATTGACAAAGCTTGAAAGTCTTCTCCCTTTAGCTGATTCCCTCACAGCTTGGACCACAACACCATAATACCTTCCCTCACCTCAATAACATCTGGCCCTCAACACCAAACCTTTCCAGCTCCACCAGCCTATCACCAGAACAGAAGGCTGGTGGACTAGCAGCACCACATCCTCGGTAGCCTGGTCCCTCTCAAAGTTCATTGAGAAGAACCAGGCCCAGCAACACATCACAGTCTCAGCAGCCCAGTCCCTCCCAGTTGATCTAGGAAGAGCCAGACCACTGACTGCGGAGCAACATCACAGCCTCAGCAGCCCAGCTCCTCCTAGTTCAATCTAAGAAGAGCCAGGCCACCTGAATCCCACCAACTTCACGGCTGGGGCTCCCTGACTCACCCTAGAATAAACTAGGATGAGCCAGGTTGCCCAATTATACACCTATACACTAGTAACAAGGGTGTAGCTCTTTGCTAGCCATTATGCCAGCTGCTATCTTTTGTTTAATTTGTTCGTGGTTCCTTTACTGGGTCTAACTCCAAGCTAACTATGTCAACTTGGTGCAGCCTATTGCTGTCTTGTCCTTTCCAGTGTGATAAAGTCCAACCTGAGTAGATTTTTGGTAGCTTTTTGTTGGCCATTATGCCAACTGCTATCTTGATTTTACTTTGTCATGTTTCCAGCACCTTTACAAGGTGATAAAGTTATAACTTGAGCAGCTTTTTGTTGACCATTGTGTCAACTGCTATCTTTTTTGTTGTTGTTCCTTTGCTGGTTTTAATCCACAGAGAGCAAGGCTCCAACGTGGTGCAGCTTATTGCTGTCTTAACTTTTCCCAGACTGTGATAAAATAACATGGCAGCTTTTTGCTGGGTGTGACACCAGCTGCTGTTTAATTTTCAAGATTCCTTACCTGGCTTTCCGTCGATAAGGGTCTGTGCTGTTGGTCCAGCTATGACCTCTTTCTGTGGTGAGCTTATCGCTATCTTAACTTTTCCAGGTTCCTAACATTTACACCGACCTCCTCCACTTTGTTGTGGCTTTTTGCTGAGCTTTTGTGCCAGCTGCCATCTTTTGTTTCCTTTTTACTTCCGTCCTGGTGTGACCGTCGATAAGGGCCTATACTGGCAACCCAGTTATGACCTCTTTCTGTGGTGGACTATTGCCTTTTTTTCTTGTTTCCAGGACTATTACACTTTACTTTGCCTCCTCCTCCCTTCACAAACCTCCAACCCCAGACCTGCGTCCACACCACTCCTCCAACTCCACCTTGAGGCCTCCCCCATCGCCACCTCAAGGCTTCATAAGCACCCACTACCTCCGAGGTCTCCACAACCACCACCCCGAGGCATTCTACTACACCCTGGAGTCTCCACAACCACCACTCCAAGGCCTCTGAAGCACCCTCGACCTCGAGATCTCACCTCCACCATCTCAAGGCCCCAAAAAAACTCTACCCTGAAGTCTCCCCCATCACCACTTCAGGGCCCACTACCTCCTCCACCTCAAGGTCTCCCCCATCACCACCTTGAGGCGCTCACCTCAGCCTCGAGACGTCCACTCCCCAGTCTCAAGGCCCACAAAACTCCACCCTGAAGTCTCCCCCATCACCACTTCAGGGCCCACTACCTCCTCCACCTCAAGGTCTCCCCCATCACCACCTTGAGGCACTCAACTAACTCCGATGATGACTACCGTCCGAAGACAGTACCCACCATCTCTCCCGGTGTAGCTTTACTGGATTCGAACCAGCTGCTATCTTAATTTTTTTGTTGCTTCCGGCCTTGGACCTGGGTTTCCAGACCAACGACCACTCCGAGTAAACTCAGAGCTCCGTCAGCTGGTTGTAGCCAATGCTATCTTCGCGTCCAAGGAAATACAATATAACAAGCACAAGTTACTTGATTTACCCCCAAACCAAGAACCAGGCCAAGCCTCCTCCTCCTACTCCATCCACCACTCGTCTGAGAATCCGACCCTCGTGAGTACAAGGGGAGCAGCGTCCACCAGTGCCAACACTTCTGCTTGTGCTTTCTGGAACCACAATCACCTCATCGACCATGTGGCTGAGACACGCTGGGACGTCATCTGACTGTCGGTTCTTAAGCTCAACCAGCCACTGGATTCTATGATCGGGCCTAATCGACAGAATCAGCTTCGGTTGCACTCAGGACACGAGCACTCAGAGGAGCCAGCAGCATGCTGCATGAAAGCTAAGCGACCTTAGAGAAACTATAGTGATTGACCTCTGGCAGCAATTGCCCCACAGCTGCCGGGATCCTGTGGTCAACCATCCACTGAGTTCTATGATCGGGCCAAATCGACAGAACCAGCTTCAGTTGAGCACAAGAGCACGAGCAACTGCAGGGTGGTAGCAGCTTTTGAGGACAACCCATAGTTTTGGGTCTCTTGAAAGGTCACAAACCGTTGAATATTCGACGCCAACATAGTTGGGTTGACGTTCGAACACAACTCCATCTTGTGGCATTGTTGTCCAGCAAAATGATGAGGAAGTGTTTCCTCGAGTTTCGGCAGCTTTCTTGGTCATTGTATTCGGTGAGGTGGTACCAGGGCAGCAGTAGTGTGACACTGGTGGTTTGATATGAAGTCTTGCGCTGACTTTGTTTCTTTGCATCCATTGCTCGTCTTCCGAGTCTTAGCATTGGTTCAATTCCCTTGTTCATCGACTCTTGTTGCACCTTCCTGTCTTCTCTTGTTGTGGAGAATTGGCGACAGAGAAGCAAGATTCATTTCGAGAGGAAGTTTGGGAAACGTAAGACCCTGGTGGTAGAAGAGCAAGCGTCAGGACCAGAACTTTCACTTGGGTTCTGTGGGCTTGTTGCTGAGAACATGTGTCGTTAACAGCTGCCCTAGCAAAATCAGTGAACAAGAAATTCATATCTCAAAACCCATCCAAAGAAAACCCCGAAATGTCATAGTCGCCTTCTTTCAAACCGAAGCAAAACTCTTCATAACAAAGACTGGATGACAGGGTCTCAAGGAATGCTTGGAAGTCAAAGATCGAAGGACTCCTCTTCAACTTAGGGGTGCAAGAAGTCTCAGGATAGAGAACTTTTTGCAAGTCAAAGTGGGCAGGACTCCTTCTTAATGGTCTCAGACAACAAACCTTGATATCATCACAGTCAGTTGAGCTCCGGTCCTGGTCAAGTTCAGCAGTGACCTCCAATGCATCATAAGCAACAGTTGGTGCATCAATAAGGGCGAGGGTTTCCGGGGAAATTTCAATGATAATGGTGGTGGCTTCGTGACCAATCAAGGAAGAAACTTCTTCCAGAACAATTTTGGTCACTTCAGCATCTTCACAAGTAGGCTCAAACAAACCGATCAAAGAAGAGTTGACTGTGTTTGGAGCACAATCGTCTTCAGTTTCAATTTCGGTAGTGGTGTCAATGAGCTGCTCATGTTCGGTTTCCAACAATGAAGCTTTTTTTGCACCCCTTTTCTTAGCTGGCTTCAAAGCGTCTCCCATACGCTTGAAGCGGGCGACACTTGCTTTGGACTTCATTTTCATACGAGCACGAAGTCCGTTGTCGCTTGGGTGCAAAAACCTCTTGAAAGGATTCTTCAGAGTGGAAGGGTTCTGTTCACGTTGTTCCATTGCAGATTCAGGGTCAGACGAGGATGAAGTTCTTGCAGCCGTTTCAATAGCGTCGGCGGAAGCGCAAGAGTCATCGGCGTCAATTGGGTTCAAAACTTCGAGAGAAGAATTGTAGCCTCCAGGACCTCTGTTGAAGTCCATAGACTCGTCTAATTGGGCATCAGTGGCTTCTTCATTTTCTGCAGCAACCAATTCAATAGCTTCGGTTGCAGGTGGAACATTGGTGTTGGTGGTTGATCTAAACTGGGCCATCATTTCTTCAAATTTTGCATCAAAGAACTCCAAGGCAGACTCACAGTCTGTTGGCCTGAAGAACTTGCGGCAATGAGTGGCTTCTGAAGACTCAATTTCAATTGCTTGAGCTTCGATTTTTTCAGGTTCAGATTCAGTTGGTTGAACAGGGTTAGTTTCAGTGGTAGTGATGACAGTGATAGTGGACGAAATGGGTTCTTGAGCAGCTGGCACTGAACCCCAGTTAGGCGACTCCAAAATTTCGCCAAAGGGCTCAGCCAACTCGTTGAAAGCGTCGAGGGCTTCACACATGATTTCGTCACAAAGTTGGGAGATTGGGATGGTGGTGATTGTGGCAGCGCCACGAACAGATTCGACAGGAGCTTCAACGACAGGAGTACGCTCGAAGCTGGCGAAGAATCTGTCCCACTCAGACCAGTGAGCGTGTCTTAAGTGGACAATGAAAGGTTGCAACGACTGGGTTGAGAAAGGTTTGAGATGGTCTGGGAGAAGGGAAGTCTCCATGAAGCTGCTACATCTTTTACAGCCATTGACCACTGCCTGAGTCTTGAGATTAAACTCATCAAACCTGTCAACTCCAAGTGCATTCTTCATCTGAAGCAAACGCAGCAAAATCACCACGTCTGGTTCAGGAAAGAGCTTGTCACGCTTGGTGAAGCGGGAGAACTGGGCGCCTAAGCGGCACGACAAACTGTTAACGGCGTTCTGGGTTCTTAGGAGAGAAAGAGAACACATTAAAAGTGGTTTTTGTAAACTGAGTTTACACTTATATCAATGGTGTACACAAATGGACACCAATGAGGAAACTACATTAGCAGACGCTACAGGTCTCCAACATTCATAGGACAACTATAATTGATGGGTGTTGATGTTTATGGGGTCTGATTCGGCTCTATGGATTTGGCTGCAAAACTTCCCCTATTGCTGAACATCGAAATGGAAATTCCGTAGATATGATGCCAAAACCGGGTACATAATCGGGAGATTCACGACCCAGGTATTCTGTGACACAAAGCTTGCAAAAGGCATGGTGACTCCAGCGATGAAGAGTCAGATATTGCTTCCTTGCACCAGTGCAGTCCTCCGTAAGAACTACCAGTGCTCATAAAAATCCAGCTCCTATGGTCTTCCTGGTAACCCTGTCTGCTGTTTGTTTCTCTTTTGTTGCAGCCAGGTCGCAATTGAGCGGAACAGGAAATCGAGGGGTCCAACGATCATGGGGGGTGGATGCAAGCCATGCAGGTGATGATACTGGGCTTGCGTTCAAGGTTGCAAACGATCTGCGAAGTGGTAATCAGGTTACGAACCACTACATCTGGATGATTGACTCGCTTGTATCAGATGCAAAAGATGGGATGAGTGTCTCACGACTTTGCTTGTATCAACCTGCTGATCTGTTCTACGCAGTGGAGTGTCATTGTCTTTGAACGAACATGGTTTTACTCTAGTACACCACCAGGTGTGCCTAGTGGCTTTTGGATTCCAGGCCACCTCAGTGAACTTGAACCCATAGCTCTCTCTACGCAAGAACAAACGACTGTAAATGTAAATTAGTGTATTAATCTATTCGACAGATAAGACTCTGTCTTCTATGTCATCATCATTCTCTTTCTCAAGCAAATACTTAGCATAAGCTGCAGGTTTAGCAGTGACTGACTTGTCGATATCGAACAACAGTGCCACTTCAGTAGCTGCTGCTCCATTGTACTCTTTTGGTAAGTTTGCGGTGTTGTACCATTGAGACAAATTACCATGATTCATTGGTCTGAATTTTTCCATGGTCTCTTTACTGATGATCCCGAGTGACGTGATCAATGAGAACATCCAACTCATGATTGTGGGTATGTTGATGAAAAATTTGGTTGTGAGAAGCTCAGGGTAATTGTCACCAAAGATGGAGATAATCTCTTTAGTAGCAGCTTTCATGTCCTTGTCAATACGGAACATTGAAACCCCTTTGTAATCATGCACCTGTACAGTTTTGTGGTTGTTTGCGTCGGTCATATCAATCAACAGTAATGATTTTTCCATTAAGCCAACTCTCCATCTCAAGAATTGAGTTCCTGGTTTCAGCGAGTGGCCATCACCGAAAGACTCAAACAACTTCTTGGGAGTCTTCATGTTACCGTACAAGTTCCATGTGGCTACACTGAAGTTTGGGAGTTTTTCAGAAGGGAACACAGTAATGACACCCAACTTGTTCAATTCAGTCTCGTATTTTTCGTTGAAAGCAGCTGACAATGGATCGAATTCTGCCCTCCAGTTCAAGGTGCCCACTAGTTTAGTAATTGTGACATCAGCATCGTAATTGTTTGCGATCAAGAACTTCAAGAGAATTTCATTTCTCACGATCTCGTCCACATACTCTTTACCAGCGACATTGATTCTGTAGCCAAAGATTTCATCATAATTTCCCTTGACTTTCGACAAGATGTCAGGAATGGCATCGATGACTTTCTGCAATTTAGCTTCTTGATCTTTGGTAAGCTCAATGGTCTTTACGAGTGGCATAGTTATCTAAAAAATCAGATGGCCCGAATCGCATATTTTATTTAAACGTTCGCCACGACATTTCTTCCTAAAGCAGTATGCTCATTACTGTATATGGGTACATTTATTTCGGAAATAGTTTTTTGTGCTCTTTTTGCCATACTACACCGATAACTACGAGATGGACATCAACAAAATTCACGATGTGATGTCGTGGATTGCGTGTAGAAGACTTTGGGATCAAGCTGGTCTTATCTGCAGTCCCTGTCCTTGATTTCTTAGTGCAAATCGCTGAGAAACGCCCTGGTGTTGGTCGTCAATCGTTTCAGTGGAAGTACTGGCACTAATATTTTTTGTTCTCTCAGTAGTTGATTTGTAATATGCTAGCGCTCGGCTGATTGGTGGACCGGGAATTTTTAGTCTTTAGTGTTGCCAACTCACAAACTTAGCTGGACCGCCTGCCAGCCGACTGACCAAAATCCTACAATCGTAGAACGTGCTGTCTGTGTAAGCACAGAACTGGTTGAGCTGACAATGTCTCCATAGCTCAAATCTAGCTCAGTAGCGAAAGAGCGTTCCACCACTTACAACTTTCCTCTAAACTCAAAAGTTTAACTCTCAAAGCTACACCACGTCAAGCTTCGATCAGATAACTGATTCCATCCGTGGTCTCTCTTGGATATCAAGAGCTCCAGTCAACTATACGTGTAGCCTATTAAGATCACGGTATTAGAGACTACCTTTTTGGGTAATTATTTTGCAATCAAAAGAATTAACCCTTAATGTAAAATTCATGAAAAACAAATATAGTAAAATAATACGTTCCCACGTCGATAGTTGTAACAGGCTATCTCTATGACTCTCAACTATGAATTTCCATCGAAATTGTCTCATCAAGTGACAATTGTGTTTGATAAACCTCATTAACCTAATGTCAACTTTCACTCACTCAATGACTCAAATCTTACAATGGATCTACACACCAACCGGAACTAGGACAAACATGCTTGAACTACTAATGGATGGCGCTCGATTAGCTTCTACAGGTTTTTTTTTTTAGAGACATAAAACATCGATAAAAACAACATAATCACCATAAAACCTCACCTAGTCAGCTTTAGAGCCTCCACGCCCTAAGCTAGCATCAAAATTGTACCTTGTACAGATATACCCTGTACTGTATCTTCCTAGACAGAATCTAGCTTCTAAATTTCCTGGCTCCACACCAGGATAACACAACACCAATTATTGCTCCAAATAATTGAGTTCATGCCACTGTGATCAGCTTTGAGTTTGGTCCACCGACAACTCCTGATCCTCTATTCACCGCGTTAACCTATTTGTCAACTGTTTTCACTCCAGTTATTGTGTCTCCTTCAAGAACTGAATGTGTACCCGAGATACTCAAAAGTCGATAAAACTTCAGAGCTTGGATGATCTCTTATTCTGTGGAGGCGTTTCCCACTTTCTTACCTACAACTCATAGTAATGAGCACAGATGCTCAATGACTAGAGTTGAGCTTTAACAACACCGAACTTCTTTTTCTTGCCAACACCAAATGCTCTTGGTGCTGGTGTTGAGTTCTCTATGGTCCAGTAAGGACCCTATTTTACCACTGAATCATTGAATCAATAGTGGAGTAGTAGTGGTGTTTTGGTGTGCGTTCATGCACTTTTAAACAGCTTTACCATCCCCTAAAACAGCTTTTGTTAACTTCTGTTTCTGTGACTGCACAATCGTATCTTCATAATTAGACATTTCCTCTCACCAGAACAACACATGCTTGTTCATTCGAGTAATTCAACTGACATGCTTCTCTCTGATGTTCTCTTGCCTTCTTTTGACTCCTTCAAAGGCTTTAACTGAAGATTTGTACCACCTACAGTTTCGACTAATGACTTGGCCCGAGTCACTAGGCGAAACAGTAAATAGCAAAATCAGTCAATCAAAGTGACTTTGGGAATAGGAGTGTTGTAAGCTTTGATCAATGCTTTAAAAGCATCGAGTACAACTCGGGAATGATATAGACCCTCTTTCTCAAGGAGATCAGTGAAGGCACCAGCAGCACCCACAGGAACATCAAGATGATGATAATGACCTTCCTGGTGATCTCTGAATAAGAATAGTCTACATTCCCTTTTCGGCATTGGCTCACTATCATCTGGCAATTCTTCTTCTTTTTCAGGACTAGGGCTGGGGACCCCAGTGACAGAAGGATCATTGATAATAGCGATAACTTCTTCAGTTGTGAACAAATCAGACTTCATCATGTTTTCATAGAGCCATTTAGTATTGGCTTTATGCTTCTCTTCTTGTATAAGAAGCTCTGCAGTTTTTGGCAGAATATAGTCAGTGCCACAAGATGTTTTTAGATCTTGAGGTTTCTTAGTCCCAATGTCTTTATTGGAGAAAACACACTTGTCGATTACAGTTTGCAACGACTTGGTCTTTTTTCTCTCTTCCTCTTCTTCAAAAGATACAATGTCATCGTATAATCCAGGTAAATCTGGATCACATCTCGGGTCGAAAAGTTCGACTTGGTCCACCCATCGTTCAATGAATGGACCATTGATCGGTAGATCATTAACCATTGCAAGGTTTCTCGATGTTAATTGAGGTTCGAACTTGACTTTAACACCAGCAGGAGTTGGCGTAAAAATGTATTCACCAAGTTGAAAAGGCACAACTTTTGGTAATTGGTAGTCCTCAGAGTAAACTTTGCATTTAAGATCTTCAATAGTAATTCCAAAATCTTGACACTGTTTCAAAAGTTCAAGATACACTTTGGGACAAAAAATAAGTTTTTTTGCACCCAAATGGCAGAAAAATTTAACTACCAGATTACCACTTAAATAGTTGACGATTCCGAAACTTTTAACAGCTCTGACGTTGGCTTTGATAGTGCCAAGGACATCTTGCTGTTTTGGGTGGAGGACCCTCTCAAAAGCAGATTTTTTAGGCTCCGCTTTTGGAACTTCAATTGATAAACATGAGAAATGATCATAAATTGGAGTGGGGATCTGGTCAAAAACCAGGTCTGCTTTGGAGCTAGCAGTAGTAGTAGTGGAAGCTTTGTGGAGACTAAGTTTCCAGAATTTTTTTGACTTTTTATCTGCGTCAACTACTTCAACTGGAGTGGAGATGGTCGAAGAAGAGGCACAGATTTTAGGTACGGAGTGAGAAACAACTTCTGGTGGAGCAGAAGTTGACTTTTCCGTACAGGGGGCTGGAAGGGACGAAGAAATCATCACTTCAGGTGTCACAAGCTGGTTCTGTTCGAGGGTTGGCTCGAGATCAGAATCAGACTGACACAGGACTCCAGACTTCCGGGAGCGGAAGTGGGAGCGGATTCGATGGCTGAGTCTTCTAAGTGAACACTTGGTTCGGAAAGAAGAGTGAGTCATCGTTGAGAGTTTTCAAATGTGCTTTGTACTTTAATATATATACATGAGTACAAACAAAATCTATAAAGTTTTGAAATTAACATCAGTTGTCTCAGACCAAATAAAATGAGCTGCAAAGCTCACAGTAAGTTTATATGATCGTGGGCATGCTAAGACAATGACTTGGGACCGTAAGTGCTTCTGGTAACCGAAATTTTGGAATGTATGATCAGAATCTGCAGGCCTAGACCCCAATTGGGCGATCTATGTACCCAAAATTGAAGATAGTGCTTTGTGGCCAATGAAAGTACAAATGGATTCAATTTGGTCAAGTATTCTGCTTATTCAGCAGACTCCAGAAGCAAATTTTGATGGATACCTGCAAAAAAGACTGTAGATTCTGAATTCTCTAGGTAGTGTGGTCATAGTGGGTATCTTCAGCTTCCTATCATCATCAATTATTGGAGCCAGGGACGATCTTGAATGTAAGAATATCATTCTTACCCACTGATACCACATCTTCTTCACCAACTTTGACATTACCCACAGTCTCTATGGCGGCGATAGTAACATCACCCATAACTTTACGGGCCACAGAGATGACAGGTGTGCCTTTCTTGACCAACAAACAGTTTCTGAAAACTTCTGATCCAGAAGCGCCAGTAAACGAATTGATGTTTCTCACCGTGTAAACTGGAATGAGGTCAAGTAAGTCGGCTGCAGACTGAAGAAGCTGGATCACACCTGTGGATCCGAACCTCAACAACACTAAATCTCTTATATTCTCAATTCTGTTTCTCAACTTGTCGTCCAAAGGTTTAAGGCCAGCATCTGGCAAATCATCCGCTGTGTCTATGAACTCAGTTCCTGACTCGTACTTGATATAGTTCTGAGATGCTAACTTCCTCAAGAGGATCTCGGTGATTGACGACGTCAACACACATTTCAGCTGTGGATACTTGAGAATGATCTTGCTGACGTTTTTGTCAGCGTCTGGATGGTCCATTTTGTTCAATGCGAGCACTGTAGGGAACTTCACCTTCATGAATGCTTTGACTACTGTCTCAAGCATTTGGTCGTCCCAGTCTTGAAGTGGTGGTAAGTTGGGGACTAAATCTAAGGCTTCTCCAATGAGCTTTTTTGTGGCAGAATAACCACCCAATTGTTGTCTTAGCGTTTCGAGAGTTGTTGACTTAGTAGCTACATGGCGTCTGACCACTGACAGCCATCTCTCGTTCAAATTGCCCAAGATCCATCTGAAAATTTCATCTTGCAACCATTCGATATCTTGGAGAGGGTCATAACCTCTTGTAGCTTTGCCCTCGGCGTCAGTTGTACCACTCACATCGACAATATGGATCAAACAGTCCGCTTCAGTGAGATCTCCAAGAAACTTATTACCTAAACCACGCCCCAAATGAGCGTTAGGAACGAGACCAGCGACGTCAAGCAAAGTTATGGGCACTCCTCTCTTCCCGTTATTACAGTAACCATAAGTGGGCTTACATTTGTCAGAAACTCCAAATCGTTTACAAGCGCAGTCCACTTCAAGGTACCCAGTTGCCTTATTTGGGTCGATGGTTGTGAAAGGGAAAGCGCCAATTTTAGCATTTGCATCTGTCAAGGCGTTGAGTGTGGTGGACTTACCCAGTGACGGTTTTCCAACGAGTCCAATAACGATATCTTTGCCCATGGCGGTATAAAAAGTGCGATGGCCGCGATGCGGTATAAAGTTTGCCAGAGCTGGTGGTACACCGCGGTGAGTTTTTCCCTGCTCGTGTGGCACTCATATATACGGTGTTTGAGATCCCTCCAATTCGCAAAACACTAAACTCAACACCTCACTATGAATATTTCAGGAGTGTTTTCCAATATCTTCAATGGCTTGGGTGCTGACTTCAAGAAGAAGAATTTCTCCTTGTATGGACAATGGATTTCGCTTATATCGATAATTGTGTGTCTTGCATTAGGAATTGCCAACATATTCCACGCTTCCGTCGTCATTGTGTTCTCAATTATATGTATTGTTCAAGGATTGATAGTTGTGTTTGTGGAGATCCCATTCTTGCTTAAGATTTGTCCGTTGACAGACACTTTCACCAACTTTATTCGTAATTTTGATGAGAATTGGCCTCGTTGTGGATTTTATTTACTCATGTCCGTCATTCAATGGCTCAGTTTACTTGTTCAAACAACAAGTTTGATTGTTGTGGCCATTTTGTTTGCTCTTTCATCTGCTTGTTACGCTTTAGCCGCCATTAAAAAGCAAGAATACCTCAAAACTTCCCTCAGTGTCACAGGAAATGACTCTATCGATGGTCAAGTAGGTGACCATATTGTCAGAAACGTCTTATAGTTGATTTATTTGTTTTAGCACCCTGTAGATTCGCTGTAGCTCATCGCAGGCCCATCGCACTATTTTTCATCACTATGTCTTCAGTCAACACTGAATCCACACCGCCTGCGCCCGCCGCAGCAGCCACCGAGACAACGCAAGCCACGCCACAACCCAAACAGCACGAGTCGTCGTCTCGGCCTGACGTATCGGCACTTTCATTCGACCAAGTCAACAACAACGCCGATGAGTTGATTGAACTTCGAGGAGAAGGACGGTATTTCGGGGTGACGGACCCAGCATCGGGTAAGACCATCAACTCCAAGCTGAGTTTGGGGCCGCTATGTGCCAACTGCCACAAAAGAGGCCATATTCGTGCCAATTGTAAAACAGTTGTGTGTCACAAATGTGGAGTTGTGGGTGATCACTACGAGACCCAATGTCCCACCACCATGGTGTGTGCACGTTGTGGAGGTAAAGGTCACATGGCTGTAAACTGTACAAACAAGGCAAAGAAAAGACAATACTGTAAAAATTGTGACAGATTCAGTCATAACGACGACCAGTGTCCTCAAATATGGCGCTCTTACATCACAAACTCACAGACACACCAGAAATCACTACCCAACATGGCGTGTTACAATTGTGGATCGAACGACCATTATGGAGACGAGTGCAAAGAACAAAGAACTTCAAGAGTACCCAACGTGGCAGGCTCAGCGTTCACCGGTAACAATTTACCCCAGCTGTTGCGTAAGATGTACTTTGACAAGATTCATCGTAAACTTATACCGAAGAAACCATCTTTTCCACCAGCCAACAACTATAACCGCAACAATTACGGCAGAAACAACTACAACGAAGGCCCAAGGTCGCAGAATTTTGGTAGAAACAACAACTACAATAGCAACTACGACAACTACAACAAGTATAACAATCAGGACAAGAAGAAGCCAGTGGCATCAAGATCTGGAGTTTTAAAACCAAAAAATAAGAAGCCTAAAAAGTCCAAATTGTCCAACAGCAACGCCGTGCCCACGAGAACGGGATACCTCGACACCAGGAACTTCAAGAAACCAAATTTCAACAATTTGTACTGAGTTACCGTGCCGTAGAACGGCTTCAATTCTCACTAAAATTCTCCTCAGCTCACGCACTGAATGTCATTATGGATCAGCTCCAATTGTGGTTCCACTACCCGGACTCCAAAAGCAAAGAGTACACGGAGATACGGCAGATGACCACCAACTGGTACGGCCAGTTGACTTCTGTGGTGCTATTACTGTTTTTAGTGATAATTGCCTTGTCAAACTTGCTCGTTAAGAATGGCTTCAACCTCCACAGCAAGTACCAGTTTCTACGGTGGGTCAACACTCGATTGAACGCATACACCGACGACGATCATCCCCATAGCTGGAAAAATCGGCTCGTTGCTGGTGTCAAATCAGCCTGCTTTTCCATCTACTATCACATTTCCAGTATCTTGCAAGTGACCGTTTGGCTCATGGTGTTCGGTGGACTCTCATTGAGCGACCTCTACGGGGGTGACTTGATCTTCTTAGCCAAAAGATTGGGCAGAATAGCCTCCAATTGTCTACCAACCATCTTCTTTTTATCACTAAGACCCAGTCCACTTCCCAACACCCTTTATTTATCGTTGATCCCAACCCACAAGTGGATCAGTCGTATAGTGATTATCCAGGCAGCCGTCCACACCGCCTTGTATTGTGGTTTTTTTCAGAAGAATCACACATGGTTCAAGGCATGGAAGCTTGAAAACCTTTATGGCTGGGTTGCCATGCTTGGGTTTTTAGTCATTATTGTTACCTCGTTGTCCAAGTTCAGGAACAAGTACTATAAGTTGTTTTTCTTCCAGCATTATGTGTGGTCGTGGATCATTGTCGTATGTCTTCAGCTCCATGTAAGACCCATCAAGCTCACACCGTACACCTGGATGAATTTAATTATTTTGTGTGGCCAAATAGGATACAGACTCTATCTAACTACCGTCAGTGATCGAGGGGAAGTGAAAGTGGTTGATGTGTCACCAAACTTGCAATTAGTGGAGCTTCCTGGCAAACTTATTGCTAAGAAAGCTCTCAACCCAGGCGCTCATATAAGACTCACCAACTTCCATCCGCTGTGGATTGTTCGAGTCTTCAAACAGTTGATCCCCAACTATCACCCCTATACATTAGCGTCGCTACCATCTGATACCAACCAAAAGCTCATCATTAGAAGAGGGGCCTTCAAGTTCAACAGCAACAAACGGTACACCATCTATGGTTCATTTGATCCTCATCTCTTGTTCATCAGGAATGACGAGAGCAGCTTCAGGATCAGTAAGCTCAAGTTCCACGACACCAAGCGAGTGCTCATTGTTGTTGGAGGTTCAGCCATTTCGTTTGCATTGCCTATTCTCAGAATCATGAATTATCATGGGATCCCCATCAAAATTGTGTGGGTGATCAGGGATTTCAGAGACATAGCAGTGCTTCGATATTTTGATGGGTATATCCACGGTGACGATTTCGAGATCTTCGTTACTGGCAACGAGCCATCAAGTGGCCGGGGTTATGGTGCAGCTGCAATCAGTGATATTGAGAGCGGGTTCTTGGAGGATGATGGCGTCCTGCGGAACCAAGTGGAAGATGAAGACGTCGATATTGCTGTGGCTGAAGACATATCTAGTGAAGAGGATGACGAAGAGGATTGCTACCGAACTGACCAATCACAGTCTACAGAGATGCTGCAAGACGACGACGGCAGTTCGAGCGATTCGCTTGAGTTCAATGATCGTGACTACTTGTTGCAGCAGCTTTCTCCTATTCACTCACAGAAGACCAATGCCTCCACGAGCACCAACGAAGCGTTTATTCCTCGTGTGCAATCAATGAACGAGCTCAGCAGGATCTACGTCGACCACTACAATGACACGGTGCAGCGTCTCAATATCAGCAACAAGATTTACCGAGGTCGGCCTAAATTGAACCACCGGTACTACAACTGGTGTCTCCACGAAGGGTTCACGCAATGCAGTGGCCCCGTGGAGATTGGGTCCAACTTGGTGTGCTGCAAGGATCTCCCTAGGAACAATGTGACAGAGGCAGACGCTCTGAAAGTGTGGGTGATTTCTGCGGGTCCTTTAGCGCTTGTCAAGAACGTCAAGGTGTGGGCGATGGAGAACGGACTCAAATTCCACGAAGAAGCGTTCTATGGGTAAAGACGCCCGTCACTCATGCATTACGTCTACCACAATCACAATCACATCATAGGCAAACCAATATCACGTTACTCTAATTACACTACCTCTTACCGTTCATATACACACTTCTTCTCAACTCTTCTTCCACCGCCAATTGTTTGCTGATCATGTGTCTCTCCTTGTCGCTGTCAAAGACCATTCCCGCCACGCCAAGCGAGAACACATACCCAAACTTGACAGGGGTCAGGAAGAACTTGCGGTTGACTCCGTGGTTATGCTTATACATGAAATAGTAGCCCGTGACCACACCCATCAAAGCTCCTTTCAAGAAACCCGTGGCCCCCGCCACCATCAATTGTTGCTTGAGCTCCTCGACCTTCTCCTGCTTGGCCTGGTACGAAAGCATCGCTCGTGCGACTTCACTCCATCCACTTATCGGTGTGGTTTAACACGTGATCATTCCCGTTGCCGAACTTTATGAAGTTAATGGAGTCTACTGCAGGGAACACGTTGGTCTTGGAGAGTGACACTACCCGGAGACGAGGGAAGATCTTTCCTCTTAGTAAATTTTGATCAATAAGCGACACTAGCGTGTTCTCCACGATTGAGTCGTCCACCGTAGCGATAAAGTCAAACTGACACAACACTAGTCCTGCTTTCAAGTAGTCGTAGTCGAGTTTCAGCGGCTTTCCAAGTGCAATCCAGATCTTCTTGAAGAGATTGCGGACTATCAACACCAACCCTTTAGATTCGAACGCTAGAAACAAACTAGCACCTCGAAGAAACTCCTGGTGACGCTTTAATGTTGAGTTGTAGTTGCGGTAGTCCCCCAATTGGATGTACTTGAAAAGAGTCTCGTAGACCTCTAAAAACTCCGGTGTAGATCCCGTGAAATACATTTGCTTGACAAATCCAAAGTTCGGGAGCTTGCCTATGAGTATGCTGGTGGGGATGAGGTACTTGAGGATCAATGTTATGCTGTTGTTGTTGGTTAAAACCGGGGAATTGATCAAACACCACTGGAAATGCTGGAAAGCATCAACAAACTGGTTCTTGATCAAGTAAAACTTCGCTAGATAAAACCGATACGGTATAAGCTCCGTAGTGCTGAACTTCAATGTGCTCAAGTTGTTCAAATTGGAGAACACGTTTTGGCAAAGGAGAGGATTGGAAATCTTGAAGTACACTTTGCACAAATTGGTTCCAATGAACAACAAAATCGACAGCTTGGCCTGTCCTGTGTCTGAAGCACCCGACACTTGTGATCTTATGTGGTTGAAAATTTTCAAAAGCACAGACGCCAAATACGAGAGTCTAGGCTTCCGACAATTCTCCTTGTAGTAGAGCTGGACGTCTAGTGAGTTGGCCATGGGCAATATGATGTTGATGGTGCGTCTTATGGTGCTCACAAGCACCCATCCTTTGTTGTTGGTGAATGCTACAGACAAAGCATCGAGAAAGTCGGTATACAAGTCGAAAGATTCGAGCTGAGACCACGGATTGAGCTGGTTGCTAAAGCGAATGTACACCGCAACCACCTCGTTGAATGCCAACCAGTCTCCGTCGTATAAGTTCAACTTTTCGACGATGGAGCTAATGTCATCAGGCACTTTCAGCAGATTTATGGTGACAATTTGCCGGTTTTGACCGGGGTCAAGCTCAAACAACTTTTTGTATGCACCCACTTGCTGCTTGAGCGGTAAACGCGAAGTTTGCGCCACTTGCTGCAAAAACTGATTCATGTATTGTCACTGAACTGAACAGTTGAAGTCGCACCAAAACTGACACCTTTTTTGGCTGAAGATTCCACCAACTCTCGAGCTTTACGCTTTTCCTTGTACGCCAAATCACTTAAAAGTGCCCCTACTGGAACAAAAATGTCACAAAATGAGTATTTGTCGAAAATCGTCGTTCGCTTGCTCCCGCCTACCTTGTCAGAGGCTGATTTCCTAGAACAGCTCGGTTTATCTGACTCAGATTCGAGTAAAATCAATGATTTGTACTACAAAAAGGGTAAGGTTCCTTCCAATCCATACGAGCTTCCTGAATTCAGTCGCTGCTACTTCAGTTTGAAGAATAAAAAAGACTCAAGTATTATAGTGTCTCATGTTCACGGCAAAGTGTTCACTGATCCTGAGACAAACGACTCCAACGTTGCTCAAGTTCAGAATAGGCTCATTCAGCTCCCTTATGTGGCTTATGAACTGGACAAAAAACACACAACTATCGAACTGGACCCGTTGTTTGTCACCTACAAGCAGATGTTTGACTGCCATATTGAAGATCAGTTCTCGATCTTGGGAGTCAAACAAGCTGAGAAGAAAGCCAAGGCCCAAGAGAAGAAAGCAAAGAAGAAACAGGCTGCCGCAAAGGAGAGTAAACTGACAGAAAAGAAACCAAAGAATGTCGATACTAAACCGAAAAAGGAGCAATCTAAGCTGACTAAAGAGGGCAAGAAGGACAAGAAAGAAAAGAAGGACAAAGATGGCAAGAAGTCAGCTAAAAAGGACACCCAGGGAAAGAAAGATAGCAAGAATGCCCCAGCTAAGAAGGAAGGTACACCCAAACGGGAAAGCACACCAAAGAAAGAAGGCACACCGAAGAAGGAGGGAGCGCCAAAGAAGGATGCTACAAAAGCCAAGAGTGATTCTGACAAGGGTGCAGCTTCTAAGTCAAAGAAGAAATCTTCTAAAAAGACATCGTCACAACAAACTCCAGCACCGCCAGCTCCAGTCATACCACCAGCATAATTGAGGGCTGCTGGCCTGTTTACGCTGCACGAGCTGCTCAAATGTCGGCTCTTGACAGTTTTGGAGTTGGAGAAGCTACCAACCTCGCCCTTCGTCACCCACAAGCACCCACGATTTCGAGAACATGCTCTTCCAGACACCTGACATTGGCATGCTGACATCATTGGCACTGAAACCGACTGTTTTCGTTGTTCAAACCGCACACTTCTGTTTTCGCATCCGCATCATTATCATGATGAGGTTCATTAGATTCAACAGCATCAAGGCGTCGTTCGAGAACCGACTGTTCGACGCCCTTGACTCAGCGTCACTCAGCAGTATGCAGGCGATCCTTGACATCCTTGCCAGCGCTTCAGGTGAAGCAACAGTCATTCCCCACGACTTGTCGTTCAACAACAAGCCGTCAACTATTTTTGGAAGAGACTTCTTAGAGTACAAACTCATCCGTCTCCTCAACGATAGACACATCATACACCGAGAGCCCAAAATTTGGTCGGGAGTTACTCACAAGTACGCCGAGTTCATTGACGAGATTACAAGAGACTACATGAAAAACACCGCTAGTCGGTTTTATAATGACAAGTTGAACATTTTCCAGAGCATTGCACAGGCGTACGTTCACGATGATCGGTTATGTAGTCGAGATATGGACTCGGATCTCCAAAAATTCGTTCCTTTCCCAGTTCATGTGCCAGTGTACAATATGCCATTGGTACGACTGCAACCGGCAACTCTGGTGGCCACTGATAATAAATTCATGCTTCGTAAAGCCATACGAAACAAAAAGAAAGAACTCAATGTTCTCTGCTATGTGCTAAACCTCGAAGGGTTTGTGAAAAAATTCATTCAAAGACACCAAAGACGGAAACATTTACCCGTTTTACCCTACCCAATGATCGATGCCCTTATACGAGCACAAAGTCTCGAGGGGGAAAAGTTGTTCACCCTTCTAGCCAAAAAAATCATCTACAAGAATCCAAACCTCAACACCAAATTTATCAGAGACAAGTTTTTGTCCAACAACAATAACATAAAGATAGTTGCAGCATGGCAATCAAGGATATTGAGTCGTTTCGATGATAATGAAATGTACCGTAAAGCGTTTCAAGGACTTCATGTCAAAGACCAACAGAAACCTCAGCTACTCACCACCCTTTTCAACCAGTTTTTAGCATTGACTTTCCGTCAAGACAGGTTGTATGTGGAAGGGTGGCTTCTTGAGCTCATGAGTTTCTATGAAGAACACCAGTTTGATGAAACCTTTTTGAAAATTGATGCATTGGAGTATCTTGATCTGTTAGTGCAAAAAGATTTCTTCAAGATCAAGAGTGTACGAGAATTGTTCCACTCTAAAAAAGGCTGGAGTCAGCTACCGCCAGAAAGAAGGCCCGTGACCGAACCAGAAAACACTGAATCACAGGGGGTGAGCGATTAATACCGCCCACGGTAACTCTATATCAATGCATGATGCCGTGATGACGTTTCCCGTGGACGTCGAGTTCAGCAAGACGGAGCTGGAAGTCTGTTTCTGTGAGATTGACAAAACTGATGATACCATCATCGACTATCCCCAAAACGACTGATCTTCCAGTGCCGTGTTTGAGTCTAACGTCTCGCAACTTGTCATACGGTAAGTCTCTAGGTGGGAGGCCGTCGAAGTTGACTTGTGTGAAGAGATGGTGGATGTCGTGTAGTTTTGGGAACTCTTGAGTCACACAGACATGGAAATCAGGCTTCACAAGTCGCTTCTTGCTGAAATTTGGTCGAGGTTTCCACACGTTGTAGTGAATAGCGAAGGACAGTTCAGAAGCAACACAGTCACCGGTTTTGTATGATGGAATGAAATTGAGTGTGGTGAGGATATCGGTGTAGGAGAAGTAGTGATGGTGCTTGTAATCTTGGAGTCCTGGCTTAGGGCGAAGCACCAGCATCAACGAAAACGACCATGATGACACTGGTAGCGGTTGGGGTACCACACGCTCGTAGTCTCGTACCAAGTAGCCAAGTCTCTTCAAATGTGAGAACACCTGGTACTTGCGAAGGTCTAGCGACGTCATGGTCGCGTAGAACGACTCTAGCGACATCTGGGCCATGTCGTTGTAGGAGAAGCTGTTGATGAAGCCCGTGACGTACTGGTTGAACTTGTCGTTGCACAAGAACACCACCATCGAGCCTCGTTCAAGCAAGTACAAGCACTCGATTTTGTTTAACCACACCACCTGCTTGTCGTTGAAGCGAGTGTTTAGTCCCAAGTCCTTGAAGTAGTTCCCCTTCATCTGGACCACCACGGTGGACTGGTGCTCGGGCATCCACACCCCGTAGACCACCAGCTTTTTGAGGGCTTTGATCTGCTGGCCCAACACTGAGTACATAACCTCGAGCGACTGGGCCATTTTGGACTGCTGGTCGTCGGTGCCATCAGGCTCAAAGTCCTTGTCACCCGTCTTTGGGAGCTCGCGACGAAGAAACCTAAAGTCGTGGACTTCATCGGTCTCGTCTACCGCTATAGCGAAGTCTTCCTCCATTGCGAATTTTTTTCAATTGTTTGCAGCCATCACAATGGAAGTGTCGTTTGATCAAATGGTATGTGGACCTTGCAGGGTCGTTTGACTAACTCCAGGCCGAGTCGGTGTTCCAAGATCTCCTCTATAATGTCATAAGGCAAAACACCATCAACAAGCTTGCCAATTTTGCCTCGTACCAGCAAGTCACTGGCGTGCGAGCAGCCAAAGTTCTAGTGCCGCCCCACACCGCCAGCACCGATATCTACCACCAAGATCGTCACAAATTGAAGACGCTGGACTCAGCAAAATACTTCCAGTGTGAAAATTGCGGTCGTAATATCTCCGGTGGCCGGTTTGCCCAGCACATCAACAAGTGCTTAGAAAGAAAGCGGCGATAAACTTGCGGGGTCTCCCACTATTTAACCGACTCAATCCCCGGTTAAAATCATGAGTCTCTTCCTGTTCAACGACGTTCTTCACAAGGAACTGATTATCTCCAATCTCCCATTACACAACGTCAATGAAGCGGTGCCTGTGGGCCCCGTTTGGCGTAATAAATTATCGCCCAACCGCCTCATCGAGAACTTGCACCCTGAACTCAACACCTACAACGAGATCTTTAAGAATGCCGTCAAACTCTTCAGCGACCGCCCTTGCTTGGGCTATCGCCAATTCGACCATAAATCCCGTCGCAGCGACCCATTTTTCACCTCCATCTCCTACGCAGACGTCAACAGACTCCGCATGAGCTACGGCTCGGGAATCTTACACGTTCTCCGCAACAATCCCTTCAAGAAAACCACCCAGCACAGCAAAATCGACTCCCATCACGATGCTTGGTCCAAGTTCTCACTTGACAATTGGTCGTTTGTTCTTACAATTTACGCCAGCAACAGACACGAATGGATCCTCACAGACTTGGCTTGTGTGGCCTTCTCCATCACTAACACTGCTTTGTACGACACATTGGGTCTGTCTTCCAGCCAGTACATTTTGAACGTCACCAAAAGTCCCATTGTGGTTTGCTCGGGCGATAAGCTTGACGTTTTACTCCAAATGAAAGCCAATGGGGACGTTCCCGAATTGATCTGTGTCATATCCATGGATCCAATCACCCACGGCCAAGTCAACGAGTTTTATCACCATGAAATTGAGTTGTTCTTCATTCAAGATGTCATCGCTTTGGGCGAAAAATACCCCAGAAATGAAATGCCTCCGAGTGCCCACACTATCTACACCATCTCATTTACAAGTGGAACGACTTCGAACCCCAAGGGCGTTGTTCTCCTCCACCAACAGGCGGTCTGCGGCAATACTTTCTTAGCTACCGTCTGTGAGCAAGTTCCCGAGGGTAAAGCGTTTGTGTTCCTACCACTAACCCACATTTATGAGCGGGAAACAAGTGCATTTGCTCTCTCCACCGGATATTTTCTTGGTTTCCCAAAGCTTAATAGAACCGCTGATGCTCTAGCCGATTTAGTCGATGACTTGTCAATTTTCAAACCCCACTACGTCTCGCTTGTACCCCGGATACTCAACAAAATTGAGTCCAACATCAAGGCTCATGTCGCCAAGCTTGACAACTTCAAATTGCACCAGATCATTCAGTACAAGCAGGCCAACCAATCAGTGGTCGATGATTACAAAAGTAAAGACCTTTTGGACAACTATGGTGCCTATGCCAACTTGAGATCAATGTTTGGCTTCGACAACATGAAGTGGGTCAACACTGCGAGTGCTCCCATCAATCCCAACACCATCAAGTACTTGAAGAGTGCACTCAATATTGGTGTTAGGCAGATGTACGGCTTGACCGAAACTTTTGGAGCCATGGCTACCAGCGTTGACTATGACAGCAAGCCTGGATCATGTGGGGTCATTGGCATATGTGGTGAGATCAAATTGAGAGCCACAATGGAGTACAACGGGATTGAGAAGGGTGAGTTGCTCATGAGAGGCCCTAACATCTTTGTTCGGTATTTCCAAAACGACAAAGCTACAGCCGAAGCATTTGACGAAGACGGGTGGTTTCGAACGGGGGATGTTGCTCAACTTGGGCCCAAAGGTGAGATCACTATCATTGACAGAGTCAAGAACTTCTTCAAACTCAGCCAAGGTGAATACGTTTCCCCCGAGAAACTCGAAAACAAGTATATGACCAGCAACCCATTGATAACCCAGTTGTTTATCCACGGAGATTCTACACAATCTTACCTTGTTGCAGTTGTTGGGCTCGCCGAGGGAGTTACTTTACCGACATCGAGGACTGAAAGGCTTAAGTTTCTCCGTGAGTTGAACAAAAATGTCAAGGGACTCAATCAGTTTGAGCTTGTCAAAAACATTCACGTGGACGTGGACCCTTTACGAGATGTTTTGACTCCAACGTTCAAGTTGAAGAGACAAGTAGCTACGCAAAAGTTTCGGGCAATTTTAGACCAGCTTTACCACGAGGGACCCCTCACAGCGTACGACCATAAGTTGTGAGGAGGCCGGCTTCGTTAGTAGATTTGGTCGCTGAAGTCCGAGGCAGTTTCAAGCTGACTCAGTGTCGTGTGGTGCTCGATGAAATTCACATAAAAATTTCATCACTCAGCTCCACAGATGCCTCCACCACCAATTATTCTTAATGCACAGGCGGTGTCTGGTATTACCGGGTCGATTTCTATAGCATGCTGGATCATAGTGTTTGCACCCCAAATATATGAGAACTTTGTGCGTAAGAGCAGCGAGGGGCTTTCGCTACTTTTCGTGATTCTTTGGCTTGCCGGCGATGTTTTCAACGTCTTAGGGTCGGCGTTGCAGGGGGTTTTACCGACGATGATCATCTTAGCCATCTACTACACGTTGGCAGACATCGTGTTGTTGTGGCAGTGTTTGATTTACGGGCTGGGAGAAACCGATTTGGTGCATTTGTCCCCAGCCAACCCATTTGATGGTGACCTTTTGGAGCAAGCATTAAGTCGAGACAACGACGAAGACGAGGTTGAGTTTGAAGAGAGTCCGTGGAAAGCTGGCTTGTTCAAGGGACTCATGGTTTTACTCGTGTTCTTGTCTGGTTTGATCGGGTGGTACATCCTGTACGTCAAGAACTACTATAAGTACAAACACCCGGAAGCTCCACACTTGGTTTACGACCCATTAGCCCAGTTTTTCGGGTGGCTCTGCGCCGTGTTGTACCTCGGGTCTCGTGTCCCCCAGATTTTGCTCAACTACAAGCGGAAAAGCTGTGACGGTATCAGTTTCATGTTCTTCCTTTTCGCATGTCTTGGAAATTTGACCTACGTCATATCAATTCTTTGTATCGACGTTTCATGGTACTACCTTTGGGTCAACTCGTCGTGGCTAGCCGGTTCGCTCGGTACGTTGTTCCTTGACTTCACAATTTTTGTGCAGTTCTTCATCTACAACGAGCAGACTATCAAAACAGGCGACAATTACGGCGCGATTAATCAGTAGCCGCGCCCACAAAATACTCAATTTAAGTAACATAAAATGGATGGCAAACGGCGTAAAAGAACAAGTTTGGTGTGTGACAACTGTAGGAAACGCAAAATCAGATGTGACAAATCACTTCCCTGTTCACAGTGCGTGAAAAGTAATCAAGATTGTGTTTTCAATGGTGAAGCTTTATCTAATTTCAACAAAGGTCCCATTCCTGCTTACGTGAAAAGTGCTAAAAATCCTATAGAGCTCGACCAACCACGCAAATCAAGAAAACCCAATGATAGTCGGAGTTCGGAATTGGAACTCCTCAAGGAACGGCTAAAACAGTTGGAAGATTCTATTTCAAATGCCGCTCAAAAAGTGGATTCTAATCCTCCTACTTCTGGACCGTACACAACTTTCTTCACTCCCAACCCACCACAATCACACTCGTCACCACCGCCTCCCCCAAACCATCCTTTACATCCCAATCCCAATAGCCACTTATGCACCAATCCCTCCAACCCTTATTATGCAGTGATCCCACCTGCTGCTTCACCGGTGCTGGGGAACCCAGTCCAATTAGCACCTCTCCAATGGGACCGAACAGCAGATGACGGAAGCCGCTCAAACTCAAGATCAGACTACCAATCAGAGAAATTCACTCCAGGCTCAACCACCCTGGTCTCATCAGCTACCTCCGAGGTGAACTCTCTTAATGGAATGAATCCATACTGCTCACCAGAGGATACCATAAACTTCTACGAGGGATACTCCTCTGTTCACGTCAAAGAAAGGTTCAGGCGATTGGCATTTGGTCCCTTTGCTTGGTCTTCTATCATGAAAAAAGACGCAGGTCTAAAACTTCTTTGGGACTACACCAGCAGAAAGAAAGAGCAAAGTGCTAAAACCGCCTTGATCTTCACAGAGAAACCAAACGAGTTAACTCAAGAAGCTACATCTGTGCTTTCTGCTCGAATCAGTGATAATTATGAAACTGGTGACGTGCTTTTCAAGAGAAGAGCTCTCCAACCTGATGGTATGTCAGATATTATTCCTTACAACGAACTCAAGAAACAAGCAGAAAAGAACGTGGAGGAACAAGCTAATAGTACCGCTTTACCTCTCGGTTTAATCTACACGAATGGCAAAATGGCGAGAGAGTTGCGACTCATTGATAAACTTCGAGTGTTTATGCCCAATAGGAAAGTAATTTGGATGCTTATCGACCGGTTCTTCATCCATGTTTACCCATTTATGCCGTTCTTGGACGAAACTTGCTTCAGATCTGAGCTCAGAAGTATCATTGGACCTGAAGAATACATTCCTGATAAAGTGGTTAGCATCCGTATTGAGAGACGACTAGACCTCGCCCAAATTGGGATTCTATTTGTCGTCTTGAGGCTATCCTACTTGGCTCTCTTCTCCAACAGTACTGAGATTAATGAGCAGAGACTCAATTCAAAAGATACAAACTTAGAAAGCATAAAGTACAAGTACTTGTTATCCAATCCCATTTCCATCAATATCATCGATATAGCTCAAGAGTGCTTGGATGAATTTGATTTGTACAGACAACCAGCATTAACAGTTTTACAATTGGCTTTGTACCTTCGTTTGTACCATTCATATGCCCCTGAAGATGGTGATGGTGCAGATGGCGGTGATAGTCAAATTACGTGTGGAGTTCTAGTTAGAATGGCTACTTCAATGGGGTTCAATCGTGATCCTGATTCGTTTCCGGAGTTGGATAACGAACAAGCCTTGAATCACTTGGGTAGGAAAATATGGCATTTCTTGATCACATTCGACATGCATCTAAGTTACTCCTTGGGCAGTCCTTTGCTAATTGATCCTTCGTCGTATGATACCAAAGTTCCATTTGTAAGGGATGGTAACGAAAGTATAATGGATAAAGAGTTGGATAGATTCATCACCAGGACTTACTATGCAATATTTCAACCACCTCAAGGATTCAGAGAGATCTTAGCGACGATCTTGAACGTCAAGGGGAAAATTTTGATGTCTGAGTTGTGTAAGATGCTAACAGATTTTGAGTTGGTAATTACGGAGAAATACGGCACTCTTGCAAATTGTGTTCACCCGAATGAGCTGGACCCATTCAAGTTCTATTTTATGAAAGTTATCAAGACAAAGGTTTATTTGGCCTTGAAAGCTTTTTTTGTGGTGGTGTATTTTTACTTTTACCAACACTACGAACCTAAGAACGTCAATCTTTCATTCTTTTACATCAAAAAGGTACTCTTGATTTGTGTTGGAGATATAATGCCTCATTTCTTTGAGCTCATCAACAATGTGTTTAGCAGTTTGGTCTTGAATCCAACATTTGAAGCGTTTGTCCATAAAGCAAATCAGATAATGATCGCTATGATTGTGAGAGCTAATTTCTGTATCTACAACATGAAGACTATGCCTGAACATGATAGGAAGTGTGTGAGTGACCCCAAGTACTTGCATTATTACCGATCATTGTGCAGACTTTCATCAGCTTTGACCAGATGCCTAGAGGTTTCAATTGCTGTGATATCTAAGATCAGTAACCGATACTATTATGCATGGAGAATCACCAAGGGACATACTTACTTGTTGAGAGCCATCACCAAAAAGGAATTCTATGAGGAGAACTACAGCCATGCTGGTGGTTTGACCACTCCATTATACTCGATCGATCAGATTGAAGACTTAGTAGCAATATGTGAACAGACTTTAGCCAAGCTAGGCAGGGAAGATAAGAAGAGTTACTTCACACTTGAGATTGCTGAGGGAGACAAAACACCAGAAGAGAAAACTGCACAGCACACTTTTGGTACTACGCCCGGAAGGAAGCCATCAACGCCAACTACTAGCGTAACTGATTCCACCCCATACAAAACCACTAAGATACCTCAAACTACACAAGATACTTTCAACCTTGATTTTGTGGATAATGCTGAGATTGATAAAGTTTGGCTCCAAGTTTTGAGTTTGAAGCAAGGTATGACTAACGAGCAAGGTGAAACCCCTAATAACGGCGTAACCAATGATTCTGTTACTTCAAGTAATGGGATGCTGTGGTCACCAGGTGTCAAGAGTCCTGGACCTGACCTCCGCAAGCAGATTTTTTCACGTCGTGGATCTACTATGGCAGCAGGTAATGGGACTCCTAATACTTATCCATTCAACCAAGCTACAGAGGACGGATTTGATATCTTTAGTGAAGTTATTCCACTTGATCAAATTTTCAGTGATGTGTGAGGATGCGACTGAAAAAAAATCAGAAATGGAGTTGACACCTGAAGATCGTAAACGGAGACTTGAGGAGAAGCAAGAGAACGAAGAGAAAAGAGCCAAGCTTGGATTACTGAAAAACCAATATAAGAAGTTATTAAAGCAACAACAATGGGAAGAAACCAAGGAACAATATAGAGAAATCAAAAGAGAGAAGAGGAAGAAAGCCCGTCAGAACAAGAATAAGAATGAATTTGATGATTATCACCGACAAAAGAGGGAGAAACCCCAAAACCAAATCGACACAGATGTACGAGTTATAGTTGATTGTGAATTTGACGAGCTCATGAACGATAAAGAGATTGTTTCGATGTCCAACCAAATCACCAGAATGTATAGTGCGAGACGTCACTGCAAGTATGCGATGGAGTTGGTGGTTAGTTCATTTAACAAGAGGCTTAAGCAAAGATTTGACAAGTCTGTGAGTCAATACAAGCTCTGGAAAAATATTGAATTCAAAGAGAACGATAAGCTTGAGGAGTTGATTCAAGATAAGGAGAATGTGGTTTACCTCACTGCCGACACTGATGAAGTGATTGAAGAGTTGCAACCTGGAACCACGTATATAATTGGTGGGATTGTGGACAAGAATAGACACAAGAAGCTTTGTGTCAACAAGGCTAAAGAGATGGGACTCAAAGTTGGCAAATTGCCCATTGACCAGTACATCCAGTTGAATGGCAGACAAGTTTTGGCTACGTCGCATGTGTATGAGATCATGTGTCAGTGGTTCGAGCAGGACAAGGACTGGGGAAAAGCGTTTGAGGAGGTGATGCCACAGAGGAAGGTGAAGGACGTGACCACGGAGAGCGCTAAGGAAGGCAGTGATACGACAGAGAGTGTTAAGGAAGGCGATGCAATGACAGAAAGCACTAAGGAAACTGAAGAAGAAGTCGGGGATGGTGACGACGAGGCTAACACAAAGGCTGAGACCGCTGAGACGCAGACGTGAGCCGTCCAGGGCCACGATGGAGGCACCACAATGAAGCAGCGTGTCACACGAGATCTTTAGGCCACAAGACAATTACGAGGCGCAGCAGACTTTGTTTTTGTTCTACCACGATACACCACTACTTCACCACGACGCCACCACGACGCCACCACGAAACGCCATGAGAGTAAGTAGCATACGCAGTGAATGCTGAAGTCGCACTAGCAAATCGCGAATTAGCACCGTGTAGCCACTCGGTCGCACAGGCAATGGTAAGGAGTGAGTAACCGTGTACTGGCAAATTCCGTTTGTTGATTTTTGCCCTTCCATTTTAACTCCCTTTTTATTTCAATAATATAATTGTTTAAGTAAGTTTAAAAACCCGATCAAGCGAGATCATCTAGTGATGTTGAATGATATGGGAAGATTTGTTGATGTACGGAGTTTATTGACAATTTTTTCCAGGAGAATTCCAGCAATTCTAGTGATATTGAGCACAATACTAACAGCAGATGGTTCCTCCTCCAACAGATATTAGAAGAAAATTAGTCATCGTTGGTGACGGTGCATGTGGTAAAACATGTTTATTAATTGTATTCTCTAAAGGTACGTTCCCTGAAGTTTATGTTCCAACGGTTTTCGAAAACTATGTTGCAGATGTTGAAGTTGATGGCAGAAGAGTTGAATTAGCATTATGGGATACTGCAGGTCAAGAAGATTATGATAGATTAAGACCATTGTCATACCCTGATTCTAATGTTATTTTAATTTGTTTCTCGATTGATTCACCAGATTCATTGGATAACGTTTTGGAGAAATGGATAAGTGAAGTTTTGCATTTTTGCCAGGGGGTGCCAATTATTTTAGTTGGTTGCAAAGCTGATTTAAGAAATGATTCTCGTACTATTGAAAGTTTAAGACAGCAACAACAACAACCTGTTAGCTCAAGTGAAGGTGAATCTGTTGCACAAAAAATCGGTGCTGCTTCTTATTTAGAATGTTCTGCAAGAACTGGTGAAGGTGTCAGAGAAGTTTTCGAAGCTGCTACAAGAGCTTCTTTAAGAACTAAAGAGAAGAGAGAATCTGGTAAGAAGAAGAAGTGTACTATTTTATAGTTAGCAATGGTTTGAAGTAATGGAGAAGTGTAGAGTTGTGCCACCATAACGGTCGTAGTGGCAACAGTTGAAGAGCCCCGCTGTCACCATCTGACTTGTGACAGTTGACACAGTTGTGTTTTTCACACTACTTTTGACATCATCATCGCGACCAATGAAATACCATTTAAATAATGTTAAGAACTCAGTCAATACTTAAACGGTCGATCAGATTCAAATCGGTTACGGGATTAACGAAACAGGAATTGCAGACAAACGTAAATGTCAAGCAAGCTCCAAATAGGGAAGCAAAATGGTCAAATTCTCAAGAAGCAAGAATAGACGCCGTTTCTCGTCACCCTTTTAGGTTCGTTCAAAAGGACTTGGAGCAGCAGCCAAGACCGTACTCTGCCATGGAACTCATCGCACAGCAGCCCATCAGATACTTGAGTCACGACGAGGGTAACATCGCCGTGTGTGACGGTAACAAGGGCTCGACCTTGCAGGGACACCCCAAGGTTTTCATCAACTTGGACAAGCCTGAACCGGCCACTTGTGGCTACTGCGGGTTGAGGTATGCACAGGAGCATCATAGAGAGACTATTGAAGGTAAACATCAGCATTAATATAAAGTGTAAATTACACAGATCGTAGAGAAGGTGATTAGCAAGTGGAATGGGAGTCCAGGGAAGTAAAAGGAAGCATCAAGTCGATTAGTCCTGTGGGACGAGGTGCTGGAAGTGACACAGGATCAATGAAGTCTCGATTCATGGTCTAGCGGTGGACTGCACATTGAACCTTTAACTGGAAGTGTCGTAGATACGATTTTTCCGTTTAGAAAAGAGTCAGAAAGCCGTCAGCACAGAAGCCCACGCAACAGCTGTGTACCACGTCACTGTCTCCGTCGCTGTCGCCCAACTCGTGTCGCTTTCGGCGCTGCCATCGCACTGACCCTTGTCTTGATTAGATAATCAGTCTGGGGAAGAGTCACCGTTATCTTTCCTGTTTGCCGAATATTTATCACAACACTAATGGCAGCAATAGCGGACGTTGCCAACGATCTCGCCATTGGCGTCGGCTACGGGCTCTACTATTCCCGTAAACACTTGTTCTCCTCGTACTTGCTTGTCCCCTGTGGAATCATTCTGATTTTCGTGGTGCTTTACGGCTTCAACCAGCTCATTGTGCACGTTTTCAAGATCAAATTCCCAGCTTCAGTGTTGGGCATGTTGATAAACCTCGTGTTTCTTTGCACGCTCAGCTACTTGTCCAGATTCAACAAAATTTTCCACACTATTTTGACCAACTACTTGAAGCTCGTGCAGCCATCAATGAACTTCTCTCTCAAATGGATCAATGTGTTCTTCATCCCGTCCTTCATCATCTTGCCATTGAGCAAGCCCATCACCATCATCGAGGTCTTGAAGATCGCTGCTGTCTTTGTCGTTGGCTGGTTGGCGCTACTTGCAACTGATGTGTACCTTATAATGGGGTTGAAATGGGTGTTCCAGGTGGGCAAAACCAAGTCTGACGTCGAACTCGACGACTTGTCGGCTAGTGATACCGATAACGGCTCTTTTGGCCTGAATCACGACTCTTCAACTGAGTCTCTAAGAGAAATCTCTCACATAGACGTCAGAAACATCCAGTCTGAGCCTGATAAATTGTCTAAACCTGACTCTGCATACTTGAAAGATGGCGCTCAGTCTTCACCCCCAAGCTTGTTCTCTCCCATCACCACCACTGAAGCTCTGGTGGAATTCCAGGACCAGATCTCGGTTCCGTCAGAAGAGTATCCACACTTCAACGAGCGAACTCAGGCAATTGTGCTCTTTGTGTCCAACTACATCGACTGGGTGCTCTATGGGTTGCTTCTCGTAGCTTCAATTCCATTGTACTTTGTCAGATCTTACCATTTGTTTCTCCCGTTCCATTTGAGTTTGACAATTTTGGCATACTATACGGCGCTTTTAATCCCATTGAGATGGCCTGTGTCAAAGAAGTTTGCCCACCCCATCCTCGTACTGACGTTCATCATCTTGCTTGTGTGTTTCTTGTGCTCTTTGATCTACTGGCTGGGCAAACCTGTTGGATTCCTCAATGATTTGAGGTACTACAAAACAGGTAAGAACTACTTGAACTTGTTCACAGGGAAATTGGTGTATGACAACGGTGAAGTCAATGACTCCAACCCCATCACCCGCTACCCTGAGTGGCCAGGGTGTGGAGATTTTCTCAGCTCATTGATGGACGTTTCAATTGTTGCATTGAGCTTGCCAATGTTCACTCACAGAATGGACTTCATAAACAATTTCTGGTTCCTTATGATCCCCATACTCGTGTCAATTGCCTTGACATACTTCATATACCCGTTGGTGTGCTACAACATTGGCATTTCCTCGGCCAGGTCAATTGGGTTCATCGGCAGGTCCGTCACTCTAGCACTTGGAACACCATTGATCGATTCGCTCGAAGGTTCTGTTTCGTTGATGGCAGTTTGCACCATTTTATCGGGGATCCTCGGTGTGCTCGTCGGAGATACATTGTTCAGGCTTCTCAAGGTGGCCACAAGCGATTTCGTCACTAGAGGTGTCAGTCTTGGGATCAATTGTGGTGCTATTGCTACTGCACATCTTTTAACTACAGATCCTCGTGCTGCATCCATGAGCTCATTGAGCTTCAGCGTGTTCGGCACCGTCATGATCATATTCTCCAGTATCGGCGCTATACGACAAGTCATTCAGGGCATCGTTAACTTGTGATGGACGCGTCGCTGCAATTTGAGAAATTCTCATTTCGAGTCAACCGGTCCAACAATGATTTCTCCCGACTCCAAAGTGATGATCCTCCCGCAGGGCGACTTCAAGGTCGTCAAGCTCCCGCATGGTGACGGCGAGGCCAGTTTCCTCGTCGCTGACAACAAACTCTACGAGCTAAAGACGTTGGCTGGCGAGCCTAAATCATTCATCTTCGAAGGTGATCCTGGCTACATACGACAATCGAGCGAGTTGATCGTGTCGTCGCCGTTCAGCTTGGTTTACTTGTTACTATCAAATATGTACACCAACAAAAACTTCATCACCATCGAAGACATCATCGACACCCACGCATGGATGTCGCAACTTCCACAAGCAATAATAGAAGAACAACTAGAACGAGTGTGTGATATGATCACCGAGAACGACGAACAGTTCTTCAAAATCTCACAGGAAAAGACTAAACTGTTGCTCAACGACAAAATAGCAAAGTTGAAAAACCACTTGCAAAAATCCCCGTTGGTCAACCAAATCAAAATAGACTTGTACACCACATCAGAAGATGAAATTACCGATGAGATCTTGGATTTGGCCCTTACAAAAGTAGCTTGTGAAATGATTCAAAGTTACCTAACTATTCCACTTCTGAGTATTGTTGAGCATGATTTTACAGTCCTCGACGACCACATGAAGAAGGTGCAGCGACAATTAATGGTTCAGGAACAAGTAAAAGACACAGGTGTCAAGAACGTCGTTAAGAAGGTCGTCAAGACTAAAACAAAGAAAGTTGCAGTGGGTAAAGGTGCGTTGGACTCATTCTTCAAGAAGAAAGCTTAGCCCACAAAATTATTTACAGGACCCCACTGTCACTCTACTTCTTTGATTCTGGAGTCTTGGTGGCCATGTTCTCATAAATTTTCATTCCACTAGCAACCCAGTTGCTAATATCACTCATATTAGTAGGTAAAATAAGAGTGTTGGTTTCCTTTGCCAACTTACCAAATTCTTTAATGTAGTCCTGAGCAACCGTCAAACTTACTGCCTTTTCACCCGCTTTGTTTTCTTCGATTGCCTTTGCAATTTTCTCGAGTGACTTTGCAACTGCTTCAGATTTTAAGATAAGTGCTTCAGACTCACCAATAGAGTTGTTGATTTTCTCTTGCTGCAAGGCCTCGGAGTGTAAGATGAGAGATTGCTTCTCACCCTCAGCAATGTTGATCTTGGATTGCCTGATACCTTCAGATTCCAAGATTTCTGCTCTCTTGGATCTTTCAGCACTAACTTGTCTGTGCATAGCTTCCAAAACATTGGAAGGAGGGTGAATGTCTCTGATTTCGTAACGTAAACATTGAACACCCCAATGTTCATTTGCCGCTTCATTAATAGCTTTATTGATGTTTGTGTTCAATAATTGTCTCTCCTTGAGCACAGCGTCCAACGTCATGGAACCAATTTCTGATCTCATAGTGGTTTGCGCCAACTGAGAAATAGCAAACTTGAAGTCTTCCACACCATAACTGGCCTTGAAAGGGTCAGTAACTTTGATGTACAAGATACCGTCTAATTCCAATGAAACATTGTCGGCAGTGATGGCGTTTTGTGAGGGGATTTCGATGGCAGATTCCTTCAATGATTGCACGTATGTGATCTTATCAAGCACAGGAAGGAGAAATGCTACACCTGGCTGCAAGATTCGATGGAATTTCCCCATTCGTTCCACAATCCATGCTGTTTGCTGGGGTACAAACCGAACAATTGTGTTTGCAGGAAGCCTTTCTTTCTGGAAAAAGTTGAGAGTTGACACATTGTTAGCAATACCCCTGTATGCAAGAAGACTTGGGCTAGTTCTGGCAACTAACGAAGTTTTGGTGACTGCCTTAAACATTGCCACTGGTAAGTTATCGAAAAATTTTCGCGCTATTGATTGGCACCTTATGAAGACTTCAGAAGTATCGCTAAATCAACAGAACTTCGTTCTTGAAGGACTTAAAAATGGTATTCGTTTGGATGGACGTGGTCTTGAGGATGTGAGGACGCCGAAAGTCGAATTTTTCGAAGAAAACGGTTATGTGGAAGTAGCATGGGGCCAAACAAAAATTGCAGCCAAAGTATCTTGTGAGATAGTAAAACCATTTGACGACAGACCCAACGAGGGGATCTTTGTCATCAATAATGAAGTGTCGTCGATGGCGTCACCAAAGTTCGAAAACGATAGGAATAGCAATGACGAAGTAATAGTGAATCGAATCCTCGAGAAATCCATCAAGCGTTCTAACGCTCTAGACTTGGAGAGTTTGTGTATCATCAACGGGCAGAAAGTTTGGCAGATTAAAGTGGACTTGAACATGTTGAATTTCGATGGTAATATAATAGACTCAGCGTGTTTTGCCATAATGTTAGCGCTTCTCAACTTCAGGCTTCCAAGTTATGAGATCGATAACCACGAAGTCAAGTTGTACAACTTGTCAGAGAAACCCAGTGTCAGCTTGAGTATTTTGCATATCCCCATTTGTTTGAGTGTTGTATTCTTCAACCCGCTCCCAGTGGAAGAGAACTTGAAAGGTGATGGTAACGAAGAGATCCCGATTTTTGATGCCACAGAGCTCGAAGAAACAGTCAGTCAGAGTCTTTTGGTGGTCACCATCAATTCCAACAAAGAGCTAATCCAAATGCTGAAAGTTGGAGGACTCCCAGTGGACTCGGTTGAGCTCATAAATATCACCAATAGGTGCTACGACAAAGCGGTGCATTTGACGTCGATGATCAAGAAACTCGTACAGGACAACAACGACAAGGTGTACAAGAGCCAGAACTTGTCGTTGTTAGAAGTTGGTGCTTCTAGAGTAGTAGAGTAGTGGTCAATTACATCAAAGCTACATTAAAACTACCTTTAATTATCACATTATGCATTAGTCTATAATCATCATTCGTTACTTGATCAAACAGTTTCAGTTTTGAAAGAAGGGAGATTGGAGTCTTTTCTTCTTCTTTTAGTAGTTGACCATTTAAAGGTGAAATATTTACAAAATTTCAGTTTAATGGAAGACCGATTAACAAGCAATGAATAAATCCAGTATTCGAAGCCAAAGAAAAGCAAGGCAATCATAAACCCTCCCAAAACGGCAAGGACAATATGATCAGCCAAAGATTTTATGAATTTTGCATCGTCTAAATGCCATGATGAACCTGGTGAAATAGCAAAGAATGAGTAATTGTGAGTTTTGTAATCTTGTGGCATAAGAATACGAACTTTACCAGCTTCCGGTACCCCCCAACGTTTGTACTGTTTCCAAATAACTGATAAAAACAATGGACCCGTCGAGTACATGATTGTAATGTAAGGAACCAACCAATTTTTTTGATAACGTTTTAAATTATCGATTGTTTTCAAGAAGAACGGGTGATTTGGGACTGCGCCCATGACGTCGTTGGAGATTCCTGTTGGGATCGTTTTTCTAACAAATGCAGGAACTGTGAGTAATGGATCAAGACGTCTCTTGCATCCATCATCTAAGTCAATGTAAACTCCACCATAGTGGACCAAAGCAAAGTATCTAATAGCATCAGCCCGTTGAATAGGATACTTGTAATTGTCCCAAGTACGTAAGAACCACGAATATTCTTGGGCGATGAAATCCCTGGCCATTTCATCAGTCCACAAGATATACTGGTAATCGTGGTGCAAATTTATACAAGCTTGTTGACCGTCCTTCCAGATTTCAGGGATTTCCTCTGTCTTGTACGTTTGGTGAATGATCTTGGGAATTATCAACGGCCTCGTAAGCTTATTATTGGCGGGGTTGAGCTCAACATCAAGCAAAGCATCAGGAAATGAATCATCGTTGAGCAAGGTTATGAGATCAAACAAGTAGTACACAAGGTACACTATAATAATAACATGAGCCCCTAGAAGATACTTGAGTTCTTTTCTCATACTGCGTTGCACCTGCTGTTGTTGACCTTATATAAGTTGCGATGCCCCTATTTCCCCGATTATGTAAGTGGGCACAGTGATGTCGTGCGTCGTGCCGAGGCTGTGAGGGAGTGACACTAACAAGTGCTGTCGCTCGTGGGTTGGGGTGGTGGTGACTCGAACTGCCGGGCTGATCAACAATTGCCTCGCTACTCAGAGTCAATCTTGATCGTCGTTTGTTGTGACAAGACATATGCACCGCGTCCCGCTGTTGTTGTGGTGTTGTGGTTCCTGCAGGTAAGACGAAAAATAGCGTTTTTGTTTGTTGAGATGTTTCCTGCAGGTAACGAAAAGGTAAAATAACGGGCTATCGCCATAAAATATCGCTATTGTTGCAATTGCAACTGGTTGCGCTGTGAGTTTTTTTACGGGTTGAGACGGTGACGGGTTGAGACGGTGACGGGTTGAGACGGTGACGGGTTGAGACGGCGCACTTGCAGTTGAATGACGGTAGTGGCTCCGTGTGGACGCACAGTTGTGTCAGCTTGGTGGCACGTCGCACTGACTCTGGCGCTGGTCTACTGAGTGGACCGGCCGTACCACCACGCTCGGCCGTATGTGTGCGTAGCGCCCGTAGTATTTTTTACCACGTTGGCTCCACCCCGAATCGCGTGCTGGCCCTACTCATGCACGATCCACGCTGTAGTCGGGACCAACTATCCTGTTTGTGCTACTGTCATTGTACAAACAAATTCGTCGCGCAACTTGTCACCTCGTCTTCACAACAAAGCGCAACAACGTTCGGTGCACAATAGATCCGGTCACACGCTTGCCCTTGTAACCCGAGCATGAACAAGAAATTCAACAGAGTCGTCAAGAGCAAAACAAAGCTCAAGGTCAAGAATGACGCATCGAGTCTTCTCATCTATCTCCTTTACGTTGATTACATCAACTCGTTGGTGTCCCTGTCATTGGAAAATGGCCACATCGACGTCAACAAAATGAAGCAAGTAAACGAAACCCTCCTTAAACAGTACAGAGGCTAGCGATGTTGCTCTTGCTGTTATGTGTCATGAAGTAAGCCTTGATTCCGTCTTCTTTCCAGCACAGAGGGGTCATTCCCGCTGCAGTCCCCTACCACCAAATAGAGTTCCATGGTAGCTCGATATGGAACTCGGATGCCCAGCAATGTTGTCGGATTGCGCTTGTGTCAACAATTGACGTGTGCCACAAAAGAAATTAAAATTCCGTATCATCATTGGTGGATATTCGCTGATAGGCTTCCTTATCAGGTTGATTGTGTGGTGACGGTATCACATCGCACATGCAACCGGAACCCTATAAAATTTCCAATAATGGAATCTGCCAATTAACTCTCTTAAAGTTGCTGATTTACACAAAATATTTCCTCTATTGAGATGTTTCCGGTGACCGGTTAATACCTTATCATCAAAGTTCCATAAATCCACTACAGATAGCCTTATCAGCAGAATTGATGCCACACATCCCGGATCCATTTAAATATTTGCCCGAATCTCGTGTTTGAAAGGGTCTTTCAATGTCAGAAAAGAATATAATTACTGTCACAAGCAACACTATCAGAGTGTTAACTTCAGCAGATGAGGCTCAACATGAAAAACTACTCATTAATGACCGGATCATCGAACTTGACGGTGACGAAATCTTGAAACGAGGTTTCGTCGATGACAATGACTTCGAACTCACCCCAGAAATGGACAAGAAAGTTCTCTGGAAAATTGATTTGTTCTTGTTACCGTTGATGTGTCTCGTTTACGCTTTTCAATTCATGGACAAATTGTCCAATTCTTATGCCTCCATCCTAGGCTTGAGGGAGGATCTTCACATGACTGGTAGCATGTATAGTTGGACTGGTTCCGCTTTTTACATCGGATACTTGGTGTTCGAGTTCCCTGCAACATGGCTTCTCCAAAAGTTCCCTGTTGGAAAAACTGTGGGTGTTTTGATCATGATATGGGGCATGATATTAGCATTGCATTCAGTTCCACAATACGCTGGTTTTGTGGCTTTGAGAACCATTCTTGGAGCTCTCGAAAGTGGTGTTACACCTGCTTTCACCATCATCACTGCTCAATACTACAGAGCAGACGAGACTTTCCTCAGATGTACTGCTTGGTTTGCGTGTAATGGTATCGGAACAATTTTAGGTTCCGGTGCTATCGCTTACAATTTGGCGGTGAGAGCTGACCAGTATTCTATCGAAGCATGGAAACTCATCTTCATAATCTGTGGCTGTTGTACAGTCTTCATTGGTATCATTGTGTTCTTGCACATACCAGGCACACCACTTGATGCATACTGGCTCAGTGACTTGGACAAGAGAGCAATTGTCCAACGAATCAAAACCAATCAACAGGGTTTTGGAAGCAGACACTTCAAGAAAGACCAATTCATAGAAGCCATGACTGATTACAAGACATGGTTGTTGTTCATGTTTGCATTGATTGGCAATATTTCCAACGGAGGAACCACCAATTTTGGTTCTATCTTAATGAAGGGAGATCTTGGGTTCTCCACCACAGACTCTTTGCTCTACCAGATGATTGGAGGAGCCGTTGAAGTTGGTGGGTGTATCCTCTTGGCATACGGTTCTCAGTTTTACAAGAGTAGAATGTTGTGGGCTCTGATCGGGCAGGCTATTATGGTCATAGCAACTTTTATGTTAGCGTTTTGTAAGGAACCCAAGGCCAGATTCGCTGGATACAACATGCTTACATTGAGTGCACTTGCGTTTGTATGTTTGTTATCGTGTATCGCTTCCAATGTCGCTGGACACACCAAGAAATTTGCTGTGAATGCAGTGTACTTGATTGGGTACTGTGTGGGAAATTTGATCGGCCCACAGACTTTCAGAGAGAGTGACGCACCCAACTATCCCAAGGCCAAAGCTACCATGGCAGCCACCACATTGGTGCTGTTTGTCATTCTTTTGTCAATTTGGTTGGCTTACTACTTGGAGAACAAAGCAAGAGATCGTAGAGAGATTGTGCATATTGATAACCTTGAGTTTGCAGACTTGACCGACAAGCAAAATCCCAACTTTCGGTATTCATATTGACCGAGTGCTGTCATGTCACCGTGATATCTTGGCTTCATTTTGACAGGTAAGTTGCCACAACTCAGAGGAACGTTGCCAATACAAGCCGAAACGACTACCGTGGAATGTAGACCACCAAAGTGTAGTTCTACACCATGTAAAAGTTTTCAGCCCACACACTCACGAGAGATGGAGGGAAGTGGCATCCGATGTCAAAATGAAATTCCATTGCCCACTACCGCATTGGGCGAAAATGCCGTTATCTTCTGAGAAAAGTGCCTTTCCATTGGCTAAAGTGAGATGAAAACCGCATTTATTACACGAGGGCTCTTAATGGGTATGCGGCTAAAGGCCGACGTTAATTTCCTAAACCATCCCAATAGATAAGAGTCAAGTTTCATTTAACTTGACCATCAAGTTCTATTAACAATATGTCTTTAGATCACAAGGATAGCAAAGAAGAACCAGAGCAAATTAGAGTTCTCAAATCGTCAGATGAAGCTGAGGAAAAGCAGTTAATCATTAACGGCCAAGTTGTCAACCTCGATGGAGATTTGGTGTTGAAAAAAGGTTTAGTTGATGATGATGAATTTGTGCTTACAGAGGAAGTCGATAGGAGGGTTCTTTGGAAAATTGACTTGATTCTTTTGCCTGTTATGTGCTTGGTGTACACTTTCCAGTTCATGGATAAGTTGTCTAACTCCTACGCTTCCATCTTGGGTCTTCGTGAAGACCTTCACATGAAGGGAACCATGTACAGTTGGACTGGATCTGCTTTTTATCTTGGTTATTTGGTTTTTGAGTTTCCTGCTACTTGGATGTTGCAGAAGTTTCCTGTTGGTAAAACCGTTGGTGTGATGATTGTGCTTTGGGGGACTATCCTTTGTCTTCACTCCGTGGCCAATTATGCTGGTTTCATTGCTTTGAGAGTCATTTTGGGATGTCTTGAAAGTACTGTTACTCCTGCTTTCACCATCATTACTGCTCAATACTACAAAGCCGATGAAACATTCCTTAGAATCACCATTTGGTTTGCTTGTAATGGTGTGGGTACTCTCTTGGGATCAGGGGCTATTGCATATAACATTGCTACTCATGCTGGTAGTTACTCTATTGAAGCATGGAAGCTCGTGTTCATTGTTTGTGGATGTTGTACCATCTTTATTGGTTTCATTGTTTTCTTCCACATTCCCGCCACTCCAGCAGAAGCATACTGGTTGACTGACTTCGATAAAAAAGTCGTTGTTGAGAGAATTAGAAGTAATCAACAAGGTTTCGGAAGCAGACACTTCAAGAAGGAACAATTCAAAGAAGCTTTCACTGACTACAAGACTTGGTTGTTGTTTGGGTACGCCTTGATTTCTAACATTCCTAATGGTGGAACTGCCAGTTTTGGTTCAATCCTTATGCACGGAGACTTGGGCTTCTCTACTACTGACTCTTTATTGTACCAGATGATTCAAGGTGCAGTTGAAATTGGAGGATGTATTCTTTTAGCCTTATTCAACAAGTTTGTGAAGAGTAGAATGTTCTTCGGAACTTTTGGATCTTGTTTGGCCATTATTGCTGCTTTCATGTTGGCATTCTGTGAGCTGCCAAAGGCTAGATTTGCTGGGTTCAATCTTCTTAACATTAACCCTATTGCATTCATCTGTTTGCTCTCATGTATTGCTTCCAATGTCACTGGTCACACCAAGAAGTTTGCTGTACATGCCATCTACTTGGTTGGTTACTGTGTGGGTAACTTGATTGGACCACAAACTTTCAGAGAATCGGACGCTCCAAACTACCCTAAGGCTAAAACTGTCATTGCCTCGTGTTTCTGTGTGTCTACATTGTTCTTGGTGGCACTTTGGGTCTCCTACGTGATGGAGAACAGAGCCAGAGACAAGAAGGGTGAAAAAGTCGAAATCGAGAACATCGAGTTCGCTGACTTGACCGACAAACAGAACCCTAACTTCAGATACTCGTACTAGATTTGACCCTAACTTCAGGTGCTGGTACTAGACTTTATAGATTATATTTGAATTGTATTTACATGGAATTGATTGCAGAATTAGGATGTTTGAGCGTTTCAATCATCTCGATGGCCTTTTGTGGGTCTCGCTTATTGAAGACAAAGAGCCCTTGAAGTGACGCCGTAGACACGTTCTTGAGTCCTAGCTCCTTGTACTTGTTCATGAAGATCTCGCAGTTCTTGTCGTCGTTTTCGTAGAACTTGAGGAACATCTTGCGGACCTGGTATTCTGATGCGTTGTCTATGAGCACTTTCATATCGATTCTACCGGGTCTGAGTAACGCCTTGTCGAGTTTCTCTGGATGGTTGGTGGTCATGAACGTCAAGCACTCTTCAGCGCTGGCTACACCGTCTAAGGCATTGAGAAGACCTGAGAATGTCACCCCAGCAGAGTAGCCTTTCTCCTGTGACTGCTCACGTTGGTTGAACGCTGCGTCGACATCTTCAAGAAGCAAGATGGATCGATTGGGTATGTGGTTCATCAAGTGGTTGAGCCTGTCGTCAGTCAAATTGGCCTCACTCAAGTTCAACAAACAGATATTGTAGTCTAACTCCCCAGCGATTGCTTGAATAAATGACGTTTTCCCGCTACCTGGTGGCCCATAGAGCAAGTACCCCCTACGGTAAGGGATACCTCTGTCGTGGTACCAAGACCCCAGGGAGAGAAAGTCCTTGACGTCGTTCAATATCATGGTGTCTATGCCTTTGTCTAATATAACGGAACCAAATAATCTCTTGTGACGAGGCTGACCAAATGGCCTCCACTCAGGACCCCACGATGTGTAGATGACGGTTTTACCTTCACGAGCCTTCAATGCAAATCTCTTAGCTTCGTCAAGCATGTCGGCGAAAAGGTGTCTGTCGCTGTACAATGTAGTGAGTCTGACAGTTTCAAACGGAGTTCCCGAAGTCATGTCGAGGAGTTTACCTGATCTCTCTCTGTTGACGAGCATGAAGGCGCCTTTATACCTCAACAAGTGCTTACCAGGGCCCGGTACAAGTGAAAATTTCGTGGTAACTGCACCGTTATCGTGCTGGAGAAAGTTGGTCTCCACCGAGAGATGACGTGATGAGCGTGTCTTGTGCTGAGACATCCACTCAAGGAACCAGAGGTACGATTTATCCTTTGATGGGATTTCTAGATCCACAAGCATCTGACGGTACAAGAACAGCGACAGTTTAACGATTCCCAGACGAGCTAACGCGAGAGCTGAGCCAAGAACCATGAGGCCACCACCAGCAGCAAAGTACGGGTTGTTGGCGGTGACTTCGTGCCATGCCAGTTGGGCCCATTCGGGTACTGAAGAAGAATCCATGGTGCGAGCGAGCTTGAACTGAGACGCACCACCAGCGGGACTGAAGTGTTTCCAGAAGCGACCTTAAAGAGACCTACTTGCGTCATTGTGGTGTTTTCAGACTTCAATGCGGTAACGGGTTTATCGTGTTGTGCTTGTTTAGAGTCCAGACGATGTGATTTCAAGGGTCTGAAAATTTGGGTTTTACCGTGACTCACAATCACACAAGTTGTATAACAAAACTGTAGAAGCCAACCGAACAACGTAGTCCCGATTCCAGCCTTTCTAATACCGGTTTTGTGCTTTCTTTGTGTTTGTATCTGATATCACCACAAATCTAGCATTGAGTGGCAGTCAAAACGCTCTGAACTCTCCCAAATAAGACTAATGGCGTGTCAAGTGTCTTCCAAAGCTACACAAATCCTGTTTCCGTGAACAAATCTAGTTTTTGGCTCTACTTGAGGGCGTTTGAAGTTCCCCAGTCAAACTCATTTCCCGATCCCTGGTCCCTCAGAACTGTAATAGACACCAAACTCACACAGGTGATACAGCTCTGCAGCTTACATCTACTGACAAGCTTGCCGATCATAGCAACCTTCCACTGAGGAGATACCTATACATTTTCCTGAGGACTCTTTTGCCGATTAACACCATCAAATCTTACTCTTTGGCTCCCTAATTTCCCCCAACCACATCTCCTGTCCTATTCTACACACTAGCAGCTTCTTGGGCGTCTCTGGCGCCTGCTCTTTGTGGCAGCTCTTCACTCATCTAAATGCGCACGCTCTGTTTGATCGCACCATGGAAAGACCCTCTAATCCTTTCGCCAAGGGCGATTACACACCCACCACTTCGCATCAATACACTGAAGTGGGACCGCAACAGGTTGATGGTCACGTCTACAAGACACTCAATAGAATTGTTGACGATATCCGCTACTCAATTGCTGCTCCTGGCATATTGTGCCAACGACCAGCGCAATACTCACACCAGTTGGCAGCCATCGCTCGCAAACGTCGTCCTGAACTTCTTGTTCTCAACAACGCCCTCGACTACTGCCCCAACAAAACTCTGGTGCTCCTCAACGACGACAACCAGAACCAAAAACTCACTACTCTTAGAGGCTTAGTTTATGATGACCAGTTGAATCACTTCCGCCTCCAGATCCTACAAAACGGCGCATGCTTCACTGCTCCTTCCACTGCCAAACACGAGTTCTACGTAGTGCCACCTTCAGTGATTTCAGAAGATGATTTAGCGGTGTTTGAAGATTCGGCCGGCGCCATCGAAGACACTTTCTTCTTATCTCTGCTGGCTATCGTTCGTGTTACACTTTTCCCATCGGAGTTCGACTTCTTAGACCTGTTGCTCGACAAACAAGCTGTCATTGATCGTTATGCTGCTCATGCAGACTCTTCAATTAGTGATTTCGTGCCTACTCCTGTTCATTGCTTGAAAAAACTCTTGAATGTGCTCAAGGGCCCAATCTTGCTTGAGCCTGACGTTCCAGTCAAAACAATCGACTTGAAATCCACATCTTTGGCAGCACTCATTGACCCACAACTTCTCACATCAAAACTCGGATTCACCTTGGAAAATGATCATTTGATCCCACCAAACTTGAACGCCAACCCCGCAACAAAAGAATCCTTCATAAGGAAATGCTTGGAATTAATCTACGTTGCCAAATCCCTAGAAGGTGACACCGAATTCGCTTCTTTCTCTTTTAGCGACAACGGTTCTCTCATCTATAACGCCTTTAACGAATATGACAAACATATATGCATTACGTTCGGTTTATTTCACAATTCAAACGAACTTCCATACTTTGTGGACTTGAGTGCCACGACGTTCTTCCAAGATGAATTGCTTATCAAATGTTTTGAGCTCACAGTCAAATCAGACCCTGCAAATGTCATGGTCTATGTCGACGACTTGAAAGCAATCATGGACTTCAAATCCAGCTCTGGCTCAAACCTCAAATTGAAGACTTACATCAAAAACAACAGATTGTTGGGCTACTCGGACTACGTTACAGCGTTGAAGAATTTGAACGTCGATGTATCAGGTTCAAGGGAACAGTTGCTCAATTATGACCAGGATGTGATCATATCCATCTATGAGAATGACGTAAAGAGTGACTTCAAGAACTACGGTTTCTTTAACATGAACTTACAACATGTGGCTTCTGCTTTGAATTCTACGTTGATCTCAGATTATTTGGCCAATGAAATATTGCCTGCAAATCTCGCTATAAACGAGCTTGGGGTGGAGGAGATCACTGAGGATGAGGTGGTCCTCACTGCTTACGAGTTCAAGCTTGACGACATTCTTCAAGCCAATAACTTCAACGAGCATGCTGATGAAGTTCAAATCCTTCACAAAGCTCTCTTATCATTGGCTATCAATCGTAAGAGTTATATCTTGATGAACTACATTGAAAAGAAATTGAAAAAGTTGGTTCTGAACTTCAATTCAACGTTAACGCTCCACGAAAGTCTTGAAATTCTTGGTGTTGAAGAAAGTGCCAACGACTTTGAGGTTATTACCAATTTCCAGAACAAATTACTTGAGTCTGATATTAGAAAACTTAGACAAGCATTAAGATCTTTGAACACCTACAAAAACTCCAAAATATTGCATAATTTCTTGATTAACGGAAAAATTGATCCATCTTTATTGCCCGTGGAGAACTGGCCAGCTGGTTTGGACAACATAGGTAATACTTGTTACTTAAACTCGTTATTGCAATACTACTTCTCTATCAAACCTTTGAGAGAGATGGTGTTGAATTTCGACGAGAACGAGGGTTTGGAGAATGAGGTGACCAGGAAAATTGGAGGAAGGAAAGTGGAAGCAGCTGAAATTAAGAGGTCAAGTCAATTCGTCTTCCATCTTCAAAAGTTGTTTGACGAAATGATACATACCAACAGAAGATGTGTTGAACCAAGTAAGAATCTTGCGTTCCTCTCATTTCTTCCTTCATCACAGCCCGTGAACTTCCTCTCCATAGAACCAGGTGCCAAAGAAAGTCCAATCTTGATAGACTCAGACAGCGAGACACCTAGTGATGACATAACTCCTGAAAATGGTATTGTGTTGCTGGGAATCACCAGCGACACCGCCATGGAAGTATCTTCACCGGCACAGAATCCATTCGATGATAATTTGATGGAGTTAGATTCCAGTGATGAGACAGCAAAGGCATGTAAGAGAACAAGAATCGTTACTGAGCCCGTCCACATTGAGAGAGTTGAATCAGAGACCAATCCAGAAGCACCTTCGAAGATCTTGCCCATAAATGCAGAGGAAATGGAAAGTACAATCGAGATAGGAAGGCAGCAAGACGTCACTGAGTGTATTGAGAACGTCAATTTTCAAATTGAAACTGCACTTCGTCCTGAAAAGTTAGATGCAGATGGTGAACAAGTTGATCTCATTAAGCATTTGTTCTATGGGAGAACAAAGCAAACGATCACTCCTATTGACTCCAAAAGTCAACCTAGAATATCATTCGAAAGATTCTCATCTTTGATCATCAACATCAGTGATCATCCCAAAGATATTTACGATGCTCTAGACAACTACTTCAATGAGGATGTAGTGAATTTGGAAGAGGGGGAAGTCAAGAAGACTTTGACCATCAGTCAACTTCCACAGATCCTACAATTTCAAGTACAAAGGGTCTTATTTGATAGAGAGAGGTTGATGGCTTACAAGTCGATTGAGCCAATTCCATTCGACCACAAATTGTATGTTGACAGATACCTTGACACTGAAGATAAAGAGATGCTCAAAAAGAGGGAACAAGTCTTCAAGTGGAAGTCAGAGATTCGTACACTTAGAGCCCAGAAGGAGGAGATCTTGCAGACCAACAAGGAAACTAAGATGAATATTTTAGATTCACTTGTCACCACCAAGAAGTATTTGGAGTCAGTGCAATCCAATGAGGCCCTTGGGATCACACAAGAAGTCCTTGAATACTTGGAGACCAAGATATCCAGCTTAAGGGACAAAGTAGTGTCTATCGATGAGACTATTGCTAGCCTCTCTGACAGCATCTCCAGACAGTTTGTGGACTACAAATCGGTTGGGTACTCGATATTTGCTATCTTTATCCATCGTGGAGAGGCTTCTTACGGTCACTACTGGATTTACATCAAGGACCCCCACAACAAGGGTATCTTCAGGAAGTATAATGACGAGATGGTGACGGAGGTGCCCGAATCTGAAGTGTTCAACTTCATGAAAGGTAACACTGCCACTCCTTACTTCATTGTCTACGTCAAGGAAGACCTTGAGCACGACTACGTCGAGCCCCTCAATCGTCAAGTATTGAATTCATAAGCTGGTACGCTTTGGCGCTACCATCCTACGATATAGTTGCGGTGCGAAAGTGTAGATGAACTCGAACTGCGACTCAACTGATGAAGTTAAGTTTGATTTTGTGTGGGTTGTTTGCTACGACTGCATTGAGTCACGAGTCAAAGGTTCGTGTTGACTCAGTCAAACAGCTTCATGAAACTTTCAACGTCATCAAGAAACAAACACCACTAAATGACGTTTTTGAAGTCCGGTCCCCTGATTGTCCCCCGTGCTTCAACTGCAATTTGCCCAACTTTGAGTGCACCCAGTTCTCCCAGTGCAATCCATTCACCGGGATGTGTGAGTGCAGAGACGGCTATGGTGGTTACGACTGCTCAGAGCCCTTGTGTGGGGCGTTATCAGATGGCAATAAGCACCGTCCTGTGCGAAATGGAACCCTGTGTGAGTGCAAACCTGGTTGGGGTGGTATAAACTGCAACATGTGTACTGAAGACTCTGTGTGTGATCCTTTCATGCCTGAGGGGCTCAAGGGAACTTGCTATAAGTCCGGTATGCTTGTCAAGACAAATCACCAAATGTGTGACGTTACCAATCAGAAGATCATTGCTATTCTCAAAGGTCAGATACCTCAAGCCACTTTCAGCTGTAACGCCACTGCTGAAACCTGCAATTTCCAATTTTGGATCGACCAGGTTGAATCTTTCTACTGTGACTTGTCTCAGTGTGATTTCAAGTACGACTTGAACAGCAACACCACCCGCTATAACTGTGATAAGATCTCATGTAAATGCTTGCCAGATCGAATGCTCTGTGGTCAAGCGGGCTCAATTGACATCTCTGACTTCTTGACTGAAACAATCAAGGGCCCTGGTGACTTCACCTGCGACGTCAACAAGAAGAACTGCAGATTCTCTGAGCCCAGCATGAATGACTTGATCTCGTCCGTGTTTGGTGATCCTTATATCACGTTACACTGCCAGTCAGGTGAATGTATTCACAAGAGTGAGATTCCTGGCTACAATTCACCGGACCACAATAGACTCAGTTGGCAGAATCTTGCCTTGATCATTGTGGTTGGTGTTATTTGCTTGGGCTTAATAAGCGGATCCATCTATAATATCAGCAATAGTGCTTTGTTCAAGGGAAGCAACTTCGAATCCTATGAGCCTTTAGAAGGTGAGTTGAATGTCCTCAACGAGAACTTTACTCCCGCTACTCTCAGTTTCGATAAAATCAGCTACACTTTGAAAAATGGACCAAAGGTTCTCAATGAAGTGAGCGGTTTGGTTAACCCAAAGGAATGTTTGGCGATTATGGGCGGGTCAGGTGCTGGTAAAACCACTCTTCTCGATATTTTGGCTGGTAAAAATAAAGATGGTGAAACATCTGGTGCAATCTACGTCAATGGTAACAAGTTATCCAGTCATGATTTTAAAAAAGTTGTTGGATTTGTTGATCAAGAAGACCACCTCATTCCTACACTCACCGTCTATGAAACAGTTTTAAACAGTGCCTTGTTGAGATTGCCTAGAACTATGACATTTAGAGCTAAAGAAACTAGAGTAATTGAGGTTCTCAATGAATTAAGAATCTTGAACATCAAAGATAGAGTTATTGGTTCTGACTTCAAAAGAGGTATCTCAGGAGGAGAAAAGAGAAGGGTTTCCATTGCATGTGAAATGGTGACATCACCTTCAATTTTGTTTTTAGACGAACCAACTTCTGGTTTAGATGCTTACAACGCTAGAAATGTCATTGAATGCTTGGTCAAGTTGGCTAGGGACTTTGAAAGAACTATTGTTTTTACTATCCATCAGCCCAGAAGCAACATTGTCTCGTTGTTTGACAAGTTAGTGTTGTTGAGTGAGGGTGATCTCATTTACTCAGGGGAAATGATCCTGTGCAATGACTTCTTCAGCAAGCATGGCTACAAAATCCCATTGGGCTACAATATTGCCGATTATTTGATTGACATCACAGTGGACCACAAAAAGATTGTAAAGGTGAACAAGGCTACAGGTGCCGATTTGGAACTTCAAAATGAAGATCAAGACCAAGACATTCACCAGAGATTCCTCAACACCACAGGAACTCAGGAGTTCACCAGTACCAACGAATGGGAACACTATGCTGTTCACAGAGATGAGTATAACAATTATCAAAAGGTTGCAAGCGGTAACAATGAAGAGCAGTTGATTCAAATCCAGAACAAGTTACCACAGGTATTCAAAGAATCGGTTCTTGCTGCAGAATTAGAAACTAGTATTAAAGAATTACATGAGAATCCTACTAAGTTTGAGATAGCTGAACAGTACAAGAAGGCTACGTTCTTTACTCAGGTATCGATTTTGTCATCAAGAACTTTTAAAAATCTCTACAGGAATCCAAAATTATTATTAAGTCACTACTTGTTGTCTTTGGTAATGGGCATCTTCTGTGGATACATTTATTATGATTTGAAGAAAGACATAGGAGGTTTCCAGAACAGACTTGGATTATTCTTCTTCGTTTTGGCATTGTTTGGTTTTTCAGCGTTGACAGTCCTCCACTCCTTCTCCTCTGAGAGGATTATCTTTATCAGAGAAAGGTCCAATAATTACTACCACCCATTCAGTTATTACTTGACCAAGATCATTTGTGATATTATTCCCTTGAGAGTTTTACCACCAGTGATCTTGATCAGTATTGCATATCCATTGATTGGCTTAACCATGGAACACAATGCGTTCTTAAAAGCGATTTTAGTGTTGGTCTTGTTCAATGTTGCGGTGTCAACAGAACTCTTGATTGTTGGTATCATGATCAGAGACCCTGGTACTTCTACAATGGTTGGAGTGTTGATTCTTTTATTCTCCATCTTATTTGCTGGTTTGTTTATTAATAGCAAAGAGCTCACATCTCAAATCAAGTGGCTCGAGTGGGTTTCACTCTTCCACTATGCATATGAAGCCCTTTCAATCAATGAAGTAAAAGATTTAATCTTGAAGGAGAAGAAGTATGGACTTTCAATTGAAGTGCCTGGTGCTGTCATTTTGAGTTCTTTCGGATTTGAAGTGGCTCATTTCTGGCAGGATACAATATCATTGGTTGCATGGTTAGGTGTATTTCTCGTGTTGGGCTATATTTTCCTTCACCAATTTGCTGTTGAAAAGCGCTAGAGCAAGAGGAGGACGATGAATTGATTTTGGATCTACTACAAGTTGACGTTGATCGTCAACCTTAAGATATTCTTGAGAGGAAGACTCGTGTGGGACCATTTTTTTTTGCTGTACTTCATTCTATTTTGCTATAGCTATAAATGTTGCAGACCTGAAGTTGAAGTTGGAGATTCGGACAAGTCTGAGTCTATGCCCACGCTGGTCATACTCTGAGGAGACTGGAGTAATTGTTGCAGTTTTGGCGGCACTAAAGGTGCGATTGGAGGAAGTCTGGGGTGATTTGTCCTTGAAGTGGTGTAAAAAGACTTATCAGGAAACACTAATTTGAACTGATTATTGTTGCGTTTATGAAGCGACAATTTGTGATTTGAAGGCGTCTTCACGACAAATACTTCTTTGTTAGGATTACGAGACCCCAAAAGAAGGTGAATCACAAATGGCTGGCAGATGTAACGAGCAAATTGGTCAAAATTTTGTGAAGGCTCACAATTCAAAGGAACATAGTCAAACCCATAAGCAGCAGATTCTACCTGATTCACGTAATTGTCTAGAGCACAAAAGTCCGAAGCTGAAAGGTCAAGCAAATTGATATTCATAGGCGATTTGTGATTTCGCAGCCACAAACTAAAACTAACTAGAACTCGAACTCAAATAATAAAAGTGTATTAAACAACCATAAATCATTATGAAGCTATTAATTATTCGGATATGAAAGTTGCCTCATTAAATCCAATACCCTTTTCAGTTACATCATCAAAACTGATCTCCATAGGATTACAAAATTGATAAATATATGGTTTAGCACCTGCGACTCCGCTAACAATATTCTTGACAAATTGGGGAATCTCTGCCATAACATCAACTCTTTCCACGAGAGTTTTCAATTCACCTTTGACTTCGTAGTGTTTACCCTCGCCATCATGATTGAAAACAATAGATCTTGGTACAGGCCAACCGACCTCGTCCACTTGTGAGTGTTGGTGCACAACTTCGTTGTTAATGGATGTCAAAAGGATTTTATCCTTTGATGTGACAATACCCACATTAACTTTAGTGCATGCATAAGATTTTGGCGTTGTGAATTCCATTTGCACAGCGGAGTAGTTTTCTGATTGAAAGTTTAAGAAGTTCCATGATTTGGCGGCATGGTGTGGTTTCATTCCTTGCAATGCCATAACAAACATGGTGTAACCGTCGATCTCGTAAACATCGGTCTTGGTCTTGACAGTTCCCACCACCGAGCAACGTGGCCAGAAAACATGTCTAAGGGATCCCCATGGATTCTCAAGGTCATCACCGTAGTAAGTGGTACCATCTCTACCAAATATAACACCAGGAACCAACCTTTGCATCTTGAATTCGACTTCAGAATCTTCACAAATGGTTGATTTCAACAACACTTCAGTGTTGTCTTCTGAAAATTCAATACTGAGTCCATTTGCATAAAAATTCGATCCTTCAATTCTAAAATCATCTAATTTAGTTGATGTCCAAATATTGTTCTCTTGGTGAGCAACATTGAAGAATCTGAATGTGAATTGAGCAGTGGTATGAACCCCCATTATGTTTGAGTGGATAACTTGAGCAAACCCAACATACCCAGTTTTCAAGCAACTAAAGTAAAATGTTTGAGTCTCAACATTTGTGTAGTTGGGTGACAACCAATTGAAATCAGCAACCAGAGTTTCTCTTGACACGGGGGTTTCAGCATTGATTTGCTGTATGACAGGGTGAATTGCTTCTGGGCCATATTCAGGCTCAGCAGTTCCAGCAACTGCAGATAATCCTGATTGAACCCACTTCAACATGATAAAATTTTTTGCTATCAATTTGTGAGAACTTAGTAAGGGTGGTGGGCACACGTCTTGATTATTCAGTAAGAGGTTTCTGCATAGTTTGGGTGCTCCCAGTGTTGTTTTGTGTATCAGCAGTGTTTACACAAGAGCTCTAGCGTGTCAGAAAGTTCCGCCCCCAAATTTGGTTGTCACGTTGAACCACAATCGGTCTTAGTGGGTTTCCGTTTTCGTCTCATTACCTGACCTTATCCACTACCGATCCCTTCACTCTTTTCACCCTTGACTGATGAAACGTGCAAAGATTCTGACATTGGAACCGTTTTCTGCAGATCCCGTGCTGGTGTCATTCAAACTCAACCGAGAGGTCATCGGCAAGTTCCGTCAGTTGCATGCTAAGCAACTTGTGCCAAAACTTATAGTGAAAAATGGTGTATACGTCATTAAGATCGATGATTCAACTGAGTTCCCGTGTCTGGTAGTTCCTGAATACTCCAACCTAGACGTTTATCGGGGGTCAGGCCAGGGGAACTACGTTTTTGATGGCCGGATCAAGACGAAATTAACTGTCATCACTGACCCACGTCAAGCTCAACTGGTAACGAAAGCCACATCCATAGATACCACCAGCAAACCTCCCGAAAAACCACTTAGATTGCCCACAAGTGGTTCAGTTTCTACGCCAGCATCTCCACTTAATTTTGATCCTTACTTAACGCATAAAACCGATACTACAGGTGAAATTTTGATTAAATTTCTATCGTTTATGGCACTTGGTCCTACCACAGAAGCGAATCTTCTGAAACATACTAGCATTTCTCCCTCACAGTTGAAAGAACTCACCACAAAGTACTGTCAACGCTACGACCCTAATGACGCATTCACCATTGACGATGTTTTCCCCAACCAAGTTCGCCTGGTAGACACGCAGCATCTCATTCTCAAGGACAAAGCATACAAGGATATTCGCCCTTGGGACTGGAAATATTACTCCGACCAAGAACGAAGTCTCATCATTGACAATGTGCACAAGGCATTGACCCGCTTAGGGTTCTCCGAAACGCATCCACTACGCAGAAAGATAGTTGAACCCTCCACTACGGTCTCTCCCAAGAAGCCCAGCCTTGGAGGCGGACTCCTCGTGTCTAAGAAAGCGTCGCCTTTCAAGAAATCACAGACTGACTCACCCAGACTCGTGCCTTCAGAGAAGGTTCCTGTTGAGAAGGGGGAAAAGGCCACTGGCTCGCCGCTTCGCAAAGAGGAAACCAAGAAGAGGAACCTAAGCTCCTCCTCTTCGGGATCTGATGATGAGAAGAGACTCAAAAAGGAAAAAGAGCCATATACATCCCCGTCCTCTGTCAACGACGATTACGATGAAGATATACCATTAGACCGAAGACAGAACACTATTCATAATCTACAGATCAAATTCCGGCTCAAGTACAAAGAGTACGAGAAGCTTTATAATTCCATGAAGACATCACGACTCACTGGTGGCTCAATTAGGAAACCACTCACAAAATTGTTTGAGCTACACCAGCAACTTTCAGAAATGAAGAAGAAAATAATAAAGTTGTTTGACGACTACAAAACCAAACTGGAAATAATGAACCTCTCAAAGCACAAGAAACCTGCTTTGCCCAAAACTGCATCGGCTCCCGCCAAGATAAAGAAACCATTAAACTTAAATTTAAATTATTAGGAGCTTAGTAAGCGCCGCAATTCATTTCAACTAACTAGCCTTAATGATAGGAATACTTATATCGATTTTAGTTTTGGCTATTGAGTCACGTAAGAGGAAGAAAGCTAAACGAGCTGCTCCAACGCCGTCGCCAACTCGTAATCGTCGCCATCGTCGTCGGTCAAGTCGTCCAGTAAACAATCAGCCTCCTCCCCCATATGTGGACCCGCCGCCAGCGTATACTGTTTAATGAATAATGTCTATATGTTCCATGTAAAGCTGACTGAAGTGTGCAGTTTAACATTCACTACTCGCTTTGCTTTCAGCGGCTGCAAAAAAGTGGTTTGCGATTGATGAACCACGCCTCACTACACCCTGGTGCCTCGGCTCGTCCCGCTAAGTTTTCACTTTGCTATTTATTAGTAGACTTACTCATCATCATCCTTCAAGTCATCACCACTCAAAGTGAATGGCTCAGGCAATGGAGCTTCAGTAATATTTAATTGTCTAACCGTTTTAATGAACTCTGCTTTATCTTCTGGCTTGCTATCATGTAACACAATGATACCACTGCTACCTTTCAACTTTCTCACGGGCTCAAACCTTTGATCTTTGATGAAAGATATGTAGTTCGCTTGTGCTGGTAACACTCTTGACATGTTCTCAATCTTGTATGGAGTTTTACTGTAGCGTATGCTTGCAGGTTCATCTTTCTTTTCTTCGACCTTTGACTTGTCTTCTTCTTTATCTGTCTCCTTGTCGTCGGCCTTTTCATCAGCTTCTTTCTTTTCATCAACTTCCATCTTGTCTTCTTCACCATCTTTATCATCCTTCTTATTCTTTCTTGCTCTTGCTTTAGCTCTCACCGTGGTGGATAAAACTGCAGTAGCAATTTTATCGGCTTGCTTCTCTTTATTCTCTTCTATCTTTGGTGGATATTGGAAGATGTCTGCCTTAGTATGACAATTGAGTTCAAATTTAGGTACTTTCAAATCTTGCCCTCTAACACCAATTATAGCAGTAGGTGTAAATGATAACGATAAGAAATGTGCTAATGGGAACCAATACCAAGATTGAACAAATAATGATAATCCAACAACAGCTTTCATGTTCAAAGTATTTGATTGTGAATTCTCCAAGTTAATCGTCACATTACGTCCTCCAGCATCTATTATACCTTGGGCTAAAGTAGCACCAAATTTGGCCAAAGCATCTTCATGCTTATTCTTGATGGTATCAGCATATAATTTGGTGAAATCCTTGACTTTCGGATACAGGAATTCGTTTTGTTGAACCAAAATCATACTCGTAGCAACCAATGCACCTTGTCTAACAAAATCTACTGGATCTTTGGTCAAAGTCTCCAAAACTTCAATGGCAGCAGGCAATGCTCTACCAGCACATGAGATACCCAAAGCCATGGCAGTACCATAACGAACATGTGGATTGTGTGATTGTGATAACAATTCAACAATTTGTGGAGTAGAAGTATAGTCTCTGATCAACAAGAATCCCAATGATAAAACAGATGCTCTTCTAACATCGTCGGATGGATCTGAAACTGCATAATGCAATAATTTTTTGATAGCTTTATTATTACCAGTGCCAGCATAAGCCAAAGCAATGGTAAAAGCACCACCATATCTCAAAACGGCAGATTCAGAAGCCATCAATTTCTCAATAGTGTCATCAGCGTGAGCTTCTCTACCGTAATTGAGTAAAGCAATACCAATTGCCAACCCACGAATGATAGTCTCATGTTGGGTTTCTTCTGCATAAGTCAACATGTCATGAATAGCTGTTTCATTTCCTGAGCCCAACATGACTAAACCCATAGCTAAACCAGCAGCTTGGCCTGAAATAGCAGAATCAGAGTATAAAACCACTTTCAATGCTTCATACAACGATTCATTGTTAGAAGCCATTCCGGCTACACCAGCACCAAGACAGGCACCATGCAACATGACATCTGTGTCATTGTTACCAGCAGAATTACCATTTTCATCTAAGAACTTCTTCAAGTAGTCAATGGTTTCTCTACCATGACCAGCGAAGATTAAACCAAGAGCGAACAAAGAACCACCTTTAGAATGTGGGGTACCTGATGAGCTAGGTAAGTATGGCTTTAAGATATTTCTACCTTGTGACAAATTTCCCTTGTGAATGACACCAAGGGCAGCAGTAGCTGAGAATTTTGACCAGTTAGAGGCTTTGCCTAACCATTCCAAATTCTTTCTGAAGAAGGAATCATCAGTAGTACCAGCGTGAATAAATCCGTTGGCGAAAGTGACAGCAGAGTGGAAGATAGAGTTTCTTCCCTCGAGCAAGTTCTTAGTTTTGTTTAAGATGGTGATATCTGTGTTGTTATTTTTGTGCAAGAAAGTGATGTCCAAGTCACAAGTGGGAACACCTGATAAGATGTACAACAATCTAGCTCTGGTTGGTTCTTCATTATCGTAGTCGTCATCCGCTTGCAATGTGTTCAAGGTACTTTCAAGTAATTCTTGAGAAGCAGAGCTTACTAAATCGAAAGCTCCTTGGTAAGCAATCAAAGTTTCACCCTTTGCAACGAGGTCTTTGAACAATTGAGTAGCGATAGTCGAATCATTCAATTGCACGATGATTTTGAAAATTGTGAAGAAATCTTGATTAGTCTTCAAGGATAAGAGAAGATCAATAAGGGAACGTAAAACTTTTGATCTAAATGAAACGTTATTTATAACGCTGTTGGAACAAACCAACACATAATTGATGAGGGTAAGGGCACTCTCTGGGTCTTGAGCAATTTGTTCTTTCAATATTCTTTCCACTATATCGAGACGGTAGGATTCGAGCGAAATTCCAAGGGCTAATCTGAGATCACCCGAATTGATACATTTTGATAACATTTTTTCAAAGATGTCCACTAATCGTGAGTCAATTTGTACTGATGAGTCCTCGTATTTCCTTTGTGACAACAGAGTGTACGAGTTGATACACTTGGACACGATTATTTCGATATATTGAGACTGTTCTTCAACATTGAAGGCATCACCAGCGTACAACGAGTACTTCACAGAGGCGTCGAAGTCGCCCAAGTTGTAGTACACTTTAGAAATGATCAAAGCGGCTAAGGATCTGTTGGCGAAGGATTCATCTTCATAGAGGTCTTCCAATTCGGTGAGGTTGTTGGCGATATCTGCCCAAAGCTGGTGCACCACTTCGTTCAAGGACGTGAGAGCATATTCTTTGAGGTCTGCATCCTTTTCATGCAATAACGCAAGATATGGAGCAGCAGAAACAAGGGCCATAGTGTTGAAGAAGTATTGCCACTGATCGCGAAGTGGATATGAGGACACGACTTTATGGTAGCACGTGAACAAATGGTTTTTGCAGTTGACCGTTTGAATAGAAGGACGTACTAAGTGTTTTGATAGAAGTTGTGTTCTTGTTGGTGAAGTGAATGTATTTGCACCACTTTTCTGTATTGGTGTCCAAAATTCATTTTTCCTTATTCAACTCTGCGTTTTTCTTCAGTTGCAAAAACCACAAAAACCATAATAATTAATCACTTTATTTCATACAATTCTATAACATATTAACTAGTATAACAAACGAGTTGCGATTTTGTAAGGGGTTTGTTCTAATTGTTCATACAATGACTTGATGTCACTGGAGTCAACATCAGCAATATCAGCCATTAAGTAAGCAACATCACCTCTTGAGTCAGAGAACTGTTTCTCGATATTGTGGTTTGACAAAATGTTGTTGACAGTCTTTAAAACACCAGGCACGTTCTGGTGAATGTATAAGACTCTGACAGTGTTTTGTTGGTCCAAGTCCAAAGCCCTCAAAGTAACTTCTGGGAAATTAACTGCACCACTTGATGAACCTTCATTAATGTACTTTATTAAAGCAGAACCGACTTCAACACCAATAGCTGATTGGGCTTCTTCAGTTGAACCACCAATGTGTGGAGTTAAGATCACATTTCTCAATGAGCATAATTCGCTAGCCCAGTTGTTCAAGTCATTACTGAATAATCCTTCACCATTCTTGGCTGGTTCGTGTGGGTAGACATCGAGAGCTGCACCAGCGATTTTACCAGCTTTCATGGCTTGTACCAAAGCAGGAATATCAACAACAGTACCTCTTGAAGCATTGATAACATAAGCACCATCTTTCATAGCAGCAAATTGTGGAGCAGAAAGCAAGTTCTTAGTTTCAGCGGTTTCTGGAACGTGTAAAGTAACAAAGTCAGCTCTTGATAATAATTCATCCAAAGTGTCAACTTGTTTGGAGTTACCTAAGGCCATAATCATAGTGACATCATAATAGATAACATTCATACCCATTGATTCTGCTAGCACAGATAATTGAGAACCAATATGACCATAACCAACAATACCTAAAGTTTTACCTCTGATTTCCCAACATTTGGCGCTGACCTTGTTCCAAGTACCAGTGTGCATCTCAATTGATCTGTCACCAAGTTGTCTTGCCAAAGTAATTACTTCGGCGATAACGAGTTCAGCAACTGATCTAGAGTTTGAGAATGGGGAGTTGAAAACAGCAACACCCAATTTGGCTGCTGACTCCAAGTCTACTTGGTTGGTACCAATACAGAAACAACCAATGACCACCAAGTTTTTGGCGTGCTTTAAGATTTTTTCAGTCAACTTGGTCTTTGATCTGATACCAATAGCATGAACGTCTTTGATCTTTTCAATCAACTCATCTTCAGGTAATGAGGTTTTGTAGAATTCAACCTGGTAACCCTGAATTTTGAATAAATCAATTGCAGTTTGGTTGACATTCTCTAATAAAAGGATTTTGATATCACCAGTTGAGAATGGTTTCAAAGCTTTTGCTGGTTTTTGTGGAACATATTGACTTAAGAATGATTGAGTTGGTGATGTTGAGACTGCATTTGGTGAGCCAGAGATACTCATAGCTCTTTGGAATGTTTGAGCGATATTTTGAGGAGAAGCCATTGCGTTAATTTGCAATTATCGAAGAGTCATATAAATGTGAAAAATGTTAATAAGTCACGTGAGCCAACATCATCAGATTTCCAGCTTCTGTGTGTCTAGCCCACGAGTATGGGCACTTCAACTCTGACCACATTGTGCTCATCTCCTTTGTACTTGACCGCCAATTGCAAACAGTAAGCCCTACCGATCAAGCACGATTGGAAACTTGGAATAATCGTGAGGTTATTTTTGTTGTTGATCTCTAGCGGTATGTTAATGTGCTTCCTCCATACTCCGTCTTGCAGTCTGTTCCAGTCATTGGAGAAAAGTTCAGGATGAGTGTGTGAAGTGATGCTCTTGAAAAAATCTTTTATGGTGTCTCTTTTGACCCCAAGCGTCTTCATGGACTTCAAGTGTAAAAATGCATTCTTGGAGATTGACACTTGATTCTCCTTCAAGAAGTTGATATAGTTGGCCATCTGATCCTTTATCAACTGGAGGTTGACTTTGATTAGCTCACTGGCGTTGTCTGTATTCAGTCCCTGTGGAGAATTGTAGAAGAAATCGTACTCTAAGCGGCAAGCCAAGGGGTAGTCTGATCTGAATGTCCACCCGATCACAAGTGTATCGATGCTACTGATTTGTGGCGGTTCATCTCCTTCAAACTCAAGCGTCGCCGTTACAGAATGGACTTCTTTCTCAACGTCTCGCTTGTACAAATCGTTGATGTGGTCACTGGAAATACTGTTCACTGGCGCCAATTCGTTCTCCTCATAATCGTCCATCACGTTGTACTTCATGAGGAGTCGAGGTGATGTGTATGGAAGAGGCTTACTAGGAATGCTAGCATAGATCTTCAGAGTACCAAGATCAACCACTGATGCCAATAGTTTCTTCTTCTTCTTGCCACGGATTTTCACAGGTTCCTTGCACCCTAGCATACACTTCTCCTCGTATGAAGTATGTCTGCTTCTTGGTTCGTGGATCTCGTGCCTTTTCTCGAAGTTGTGGAACTGCTCTTGCGTGACTCGTTGGTTGTCGACAATGAGATTCTTATGCTTGATCTCTTCGTCAGTGAGCTCTTCTCTAGTAAGTCTATTGTCTATTTCTTGTTCCACCATGTAATTCAAATCATTGAGAGTCTTCCAAGTGTTGAGTTGGGTTGCGTTCTGGTACAACTTTCGACTAATTCCTAGAGTGTTGAAGGTTTCTCTTCCGAAAAGTATATCCTGCTCACTATCGTGCTTGAGCATACTTTGAATATTAGGAATGTACCGTAAGAAGTACTGCTTCGAAGAGCTAATGACATATTCTTGCTCATCAGCCTTATTGATGTCATCGGGATTGAAGGGTGCTTGATGACTGGTATTCAACTTGTCGATGAACTTAGCTTCAATAGCGTAACTGACACTCATGTTGTCGAAACTTGAGTCCCGAAGCATCAAAGGAGTACCTCTCACAGGAAGACACCCATAACCGAGAGCCTTGTTGACCTCAATAGTATCCGCTTGGTTATTGAAACTGGTCTTGTCTATTCCAAGTGAAGGTGGGGGGAGCAAATGAGACCTGACCCCAAAAGAGCAGGCGTTATCCAACAATTTACTAGGGAACTTGAACGTAAAGAACTTCTTGTACTTCTTGCGGGGCTCGAGGATTCTCTCATTCGGGAGTCCCAACATGGTTCCGTCGTTCTGGTCTTGACTGAATGCCTCGTACTCAATACCTGCACTATTGGGAACATGAGAGTAGCCATAAGAAGCATTGAAGTCGTACATCTTCAAGAACTTTTTCATCAAGATCTTGCTGAACTTGTTCTTTTGGAACTCAAAAGAGTCTAAACGTCTCTCTGCTGCTTTCACAGTCCCTTCTAAACTGACGGTGAACAACCCAAACTCAACTGGTTTGTCGGAAGTGTTGGTGATGATGACGTACCCGTTGACCAAATCACCGTCACAGTACTCTTTGAGTCTTGCTTCCAGCTCGTTCGCTGCATGGGGCACAGGCACTTTCTTTGTAACGTTAATTTGGATGTCAATTGGTGAATTGTTCAATTGGGGAAGTCTGTCGATGTTATCCAACACAGTGTGCCCGTAAGTATCGTGAGCTTGCAGAATGTTATTGGAGTTGTGCATTTCATAGTTTCTTTGCTGTCTGATCCCATCGTTGTTCTCGTCGTCAGAGAAGACGTAATCCTCTTCTTCTTCGTCTTCTTCAGGCTCTTGCTCTTCTTGGTCGTTGAGAAGCTCATCGATATGCAAATTCTGTGTGGCAGACACCACGGGAGTCAATGACGGCGACAAGGGCGGTGTAGGAGACGAATTGGTGGTATCGCCATAATCAGGAGGCTTCACAACCAAATTTTCACTGAACTGGTTATCGTCCCGTTTCAAAATCGCCTGGAACATCTGAAACGACGGGAGCACATCGAAGTACTCGGTGTGAACCGCTGACGTAGAAGCACTAAGTGCCACAACGGGGGTAGTCGGAAGATCTAAGCTGTCAATGTGGGCTTGAAGCTCTGGTGCTGGACGATAAGGGACATTTTTCTTCTTCTGGTCCAGTGTACGAAGGAGACTGCTGCTGCTCTGACGAGAGATCGGTGGTGGTGTAGGGCGACGGTAAGTTTCTTCGTAGGTGGGTGGTTTGGCATCAAAACTATTTTCGATGGGGGCTCGAGAAGGCGATTTCAATGCACCAGCACTACCACTACCACCAGAAGCAGTTATGTGGGTGCCAGTGCCGCTCTGAGCACCATTGTGGTCGCTTCCATTGGCGTTACTGTCCGATTTCCTGGAAAGAAACCTCATTGCGTGCGAGCGGTTATACACGGAAACAACAATCTACTAGGGCCCAAAACTTACAAAGACTACAGTCGAAAACTTCAAGGTAATGAAATGTCTATTTTAAGCTGAAATTAGTACAAGTTCGAGACTCTCAGGAACCACGGCCGGTCAAGGCCAAAGATTATCATCAAAGTTAAAGCTTAACGGGCTTTAACACAGTAGACCGTCGTGAATTGTGGTGAAATCATCATTAACTGAGTCAAAGGAATGTAACATACCTGTATAGAAGTATTGATAGATCACTTTCACTATCAGAACCGAAATTATCTTCTTGAACTCAGATATATGCTTGTCTTTTCGTTATTCATCTTTTAACAAAAATGACTTACAAATACGCTAGATGTTAGAAACTAATACCAAATAATAAATTGATATCAGAAAGGCATGAATGGTATTAAAAATTGGTTGTCATCAATGGGAAACCCGTCGGACTCGTCATCTAGGTGTTCATCTTATATCAATGGATTGGGTACATACTCTTTACAATTTTAAAATAGTCTTAAAGTTAGTAACTCCTTTGATATTTCACTGAATAATCAGTTTTTGTAGGTTTCTGAGGCCTACTTATATGCGTTGTCACTCATAAATTATTCAGTGCCCAGTGCAATAATTCCTCATACTTCAGTTAAGTGTGGAATTAAACTTACCTGGAAAGTTAGTAGATGTTTACAAGTAAAATCTGTAAATCAGTGATTGCAAACGTTATCCATCAAGAATCAGCCAGTAATTCCAGCTTTAGTTTTTTCCATCATCATTTAATACAGTAAAATGTAATCTAAACATACTATTTCAACTATTGTTAGTAGAATTCTTGATAAAATTTATCGTCTATTCAGAAAGCCATGCATAATAATGTTGTGATCATTCCAGAAGGTCACAAACTCTAGTTTGATTGATTATTTGGATCATCCTTAAGACTCAGAAGAAAACATACTTTTTGTTACAAACTATGAGGAAAAATTTTCCACTTATATAGTGGATGTCATATCCGGGTAACACAAGTAAAGGGTCCGGGTAATTCAAACGAAACCTTCAAGTGATTTGTATTAACTAAACTATTTCTGGGGTGGTGGTGGTGGCATCATCATTGGCATCATCATTGGGAATGGCATACCTGGATAGAAACCAAATGGCGGCATTACTCCTGGCATTGTTGGCATATCTGTCTTTTGTCTCTTTGCATCATCTCCTTCTTGTCCATCACCTTCTCGCTTGAGATTCAAGGGGTCTTGGATTCCAAGCTCTTCTGTCTTTTGATCCACGTATTTCTTCAACTCCTCATCGAGGCTCTCATTGGTGACAAGACTATCTATGAAAACGTCCTCTTTGTTACAGTTGGGACAATGAAAATCATTGTCAATGAGTAATTGCTCCAAGTCACCTTTGTTGTAGTTGAAGTTGGTCATTTTCTTTAGGCTACTCTTGTCTTGACAACACGGCGTCATTACTATTGGAGAAACAAGAAGCTTCTTTGTTGGATGAACCAATGGGTCTAAGAACTCAGTCTTGTCATCTTTTTCCACACTTTCTATGATCTTATTCTCGAATTCCCTTCTGGCTTTCATAGCTGCGTTTTGTTGCTTTTCTTGGTACGTATTCCATGTTTTAGAATCTGCCATCGCTAAAACATACTCTCCGGTATCAGTAATCATATACTTATTTCCCTGTTCGTCGAACACTTCACCGTTTTCATTGGAGGTGAACTTCTTGTCATCGCTTTCAGCAACTTCCCTTGAAACAGTTTTCAAATACGATCTGGGAATACCGGTGGTCTTTCTTAACTTTTTACTTTCGTAGTTAGGGTCCGTTATAGTAGGACAATTTTTGATCCAATGGTCTTTTCCTCCACATCTGTAACACATGTAGCCCGGAGGTGGCAAGTCTTCAGGATTAGTTGGGCCTGTAGGCTTTGAGTAAATCATCTTATGCTGGGCCAATTCTTCTTGAGTCTGGGCCCAGGCATTCAGTTGGTTGTCGAACATCATCTTTATTCTTTCTTCTTCGGTCATAGAATCATCTGGAGCAGCTGCTACTGCCTCAACAGGTGCAGCAGTTGCATTAGCGGCAGCCAAAGTTCTCCTATTAATACGAGGCTTACCACTTATGTACCGAGATGCATTACCGAACTTGGACCCTCTTAAGGCAGCAGGCGTTCGTCTAGCAAACACAAACAGTGAACGAGGTATGACGTCTTGATCCTGATCGTACTCTAGGTCAGGTTGTTCACCATGATAGAGTTTTATGTCGAAGTCCATTCCGTCCCCCAACTGATTTTGAATGATGATCTCATGCTTGAGATCAAATACGTTGATTCCTGTTCCATCGAAGTGGATGGTCAGCTGATTCTTCTGGTGGAAGAACTTGTAGAAGATAGTGGAGGACATAAAGAAGTTTCGCGCTGGCGATGGTACTAAAATAGCGGAATCAATACTACCAGTTGCAGAAACTCACAGACAACTCAAATGAATTCGTACTCTTGTGCCTCCATTCCAGGATACAAAGGTCACTTGGGTACTCAGATTATCAGGCTACCGCTCAAGTACCCAGAGCCCAAAAATGTCGCTTTGAAATCACCTGTCGATGAGTTTCATCAAAACACCGCCGTCAGTGGTCATATAATTGATCTCAGTATCAATAAACCATCATTCATCGACTTAGTAACATGTGAGCTCCTCAATGATCTCAGGACCATCACGTTATCTCCTCTCAATTTGGACTCTGCTCTCAATATCAAGTTCCAAAATTTATGCATCCGTTTACCACACAAAATTGTCTCAAAGGACTGCTTATCTGTCAACTGGTTCACCAACAACAATGGGGATACTTCGATAGTTGTGGATCTCATCGATGAAAAGTTTTTGTTCATCACTTTAGTGTTTGTTCTTGAAGATTTTGTTGTCAACGACACCAACAAACTCAGCTTGCATAATTTTAGCAATTGGGGTAACATCTCGGTCCCATACTCTTTTGAATTGAGATCTTCGCCTTTCTTGCTCAGAAGTCTCGATCAGAACAACTACCTTGTGTCGTTAAAAGATGGAGGTTTGCTCCACTTCAACAGACCTAGTCCATTGCTCGATTTCAACATCTATAATTTCACCGAATCATCGCAGCCATTGTCATTGAACATCTTCTCGGGAATTTTCAGGAACTCAAGGCTGAATAACGATGCTATTTCTGAAAACTCGGTGGTCGATTTGCTTGTTTTAGGAGATAAAGTCGTTACTCTTTCGGTGGCTAGAACCATAAAGTTATGGGACTTCAACACTCACACCGAGGTTTCGACTCCTGTGCAGCTCACTGGTGTTTCTAGTCTTACAGGTATTCCTGCTCGTTACTTGTTCAAGATCTCATACAACGATAAGGACTACATCATCTTTCATACTAGCACTTCATTCCAAGCAGACCAGGGGATCAAATTCAATATCTGGGAACTCTCAAACAATTCCTTTGTTGAATCAAGAGACTTTAATATCGAGTTGCCAGTTTCCGATTCTGAGTACAGCAACAAGATTTGGTTCATCCAGGACTTCCATGCCCAAATCGAAGAAAATGGTTTGAAGACTCACATCTTATGGAAATCTAACACGTCAACCATTCTCATTAGCTATTTGTTGGATCTCAACGACTTCTCAATCTTGTCTATTGAAAGATCCTACAACTTCCAAGACGAGGAGAATTTCCTTGAAGTTCACGACAAGGATTACTATTCGAATCAAATCTTGAAATCAGGATCATACGACCAGCTTATTCTCAAAACCTCAATCAATACGTTAAGAGAAAACTTGAAGTTACCCAGAGTCGAAGATGAGCTTTTCATCCACGAGACTATTCAAAAGTTGAATGAGGCAAACCCAGAAAACAACTCGTGGTTCATCCTTCATTCTCTATGCGAGGAGTACCGGAAAGCAAGTCAAGAGTCTTTGGCTTTGACTATCTCCAAAGACAATAGAGCGATTACAATACAGGCAAACGGAATTGGACTCTACAGGGAGTTGAGTTGTTTCGAGGAGTTTGACATTGACACACAGGACAAGTTCAATATCAAGTTAACTGAAATCAGTGACGCGTTATCGATCAAGACCTTTAATGAAGTTTACCAATTTGTTAGTGGCCTCCACAACCTTGAGTCGAATGATTTGACCCACATCGCAGAGAAGATTCTCAAATCCAAGCTCACACCTTCCGATATTGCAGAGGTGGTCCATGTTCTAGAAAGCTATCCAAACATAATGGAGAAAATAAATCTCTTAATAAATGGAGAGAAATTGGAAGTATTCATCCCCAATACCCAAAACTTGAGTGTTGCTAACAAGAACTATATTATAGTGTCCTTCAAGTCAATTATTCAAGTACACAAAAGATTATTGATCAAATTGATTGTGTTATTCTCAAGCTTCGAAGAAAATATGCAAATAGTGGAACTCTCCAATATGATCGTCAAACGTTTAAGGGATTATCAACTTCTTGAGATAATCTTCAATTCAAACAGAAGTTACGAAGAATCAATCCTCTGGCTAGACAACTTTAACGTTGGAAACATCAACGAGAAATTCAGTCGACTTAACACCTTGATTAACGAAGAAGATTACCTTGTCAGCGTGATTATTGAGCTAATCAATCTTAAGGAAGACCCATCAATATTCAAGAATTTTGTCGATAAGATCGATTTTGATCAAAACAGATTCTTAATTGGATTGATTTATCTCTCCAATAAAGATTTGTCACATGTTGACTTCTTGACCTACGAGAACTTCAAGTTGTTCAAAGAGAAGAACAACGTGACATTGAAATCTATCGAGTCTAATTCTACCATGAAGTCATTTGTATCTTCAATGGAGCAGGACGATTCAGAAGCGACATACTACCATAATCTTTCTCAGGTTTTCGAGAGAGATGCTAGTGACACCCAAAACGAGCAGTTGAAGAACCAATATTTGAATCATGCCATTGAATTTGAACTCAAAACAATCGGCTTGATTGAAGATGCTAGTTTGATTGAGGAGTACTACATCAATATCTTCAATTTGTCATTATCGTCCATTAATCTCGATAAACTACTTGTATGCTTGAATGAATTGAGTGGGAACCCAAACTTCAACTTCTTGGTCAAGAAGCTACTCAACAAATTGTTTGAAGTGGACCAGATCCCAAAGATCTTTGAATTTGAGTTTTTCCTTGAAAACTACAAACTCATTGATTTGTTCTTGATTGAAATAGCGTCTAGTGAACCACTTTCAGTGGCCATCAAAGTGCACCAAGTACTTTACTCTTGGAGACTATTCAATGATTTGGAAACTTGTCAAGTTTTGGACAAGAGAGGGTCGGCTGAATCACTTTATATGTTCATCACTCGTTTTGAGAATGATGCCCAGGCAAAAGATTTGGACACCCTCAGCAACATCAAAGAGATGTACTTAAAAATATTAGAGTTTTACTTGATCATTTTGAACTGCTTGAAAAGTTTTGAAGCAGATGATGAGAAGTGGATCATAAAGTATGGGGAAACCAATTCAATTTTGACCTTGAAGGACATTCAAAGCGAGTACATGAGTTATTTGAAGAAGTTGAATAGCCTTTAACCTAAATTGGCTCCGGTGTTACCACTTCCTTTAGGATTAGCATCCTTCCAGTCATCCCATTCTCTTTTCCTGAGTTCCTCTTCCTCATCGTCAGTGTCGCGTTCTTCAGGTTGTGGTTCCTCGGGTTTCAACATCTTACCATTATTCAACTCATAGTCAAGGTACTCCTCAACAGTCATAGATGGGAGTTCTTGACCAGTACCAAAAAGTTTAGATTTGAGTTCTTGACGGGTGAATGTGAACGGCTGTAACACCTTACCGTTGCTTATGATATCATTGATTTTCTGATTTCGAGGTACCGTTTCGAGTTTTGTGGTGTATGAGTCGACCTTAGACTTTGAATGAATCCTGTTATCAACTTGTTGAGCCGAGTCTTTGGGCCTGTTCGACAATACTTGAAGTTCCATGTTCAATAGCTGGAGACTATTCAAGCATTTTATAGCATAGAGATTAATTTCATCAATGTACAATTGTCGTTTTATGTCTTCGTCAGTTGACAGTGAGACACTTTCTAGATTGGCAGCCAACTTCTTTTCTGCTTTGTATGCTTCGATCTTTTCAGCTCTTGAGAGCTGGTAGCCTTGGTCATGTTGCTTTCTCTGAGTATCGCTAAGAAGACCAAACTGTTCTACTGTGTCTAGGAAATCGTTGTAATAGTTTTTAGCCAACTTGAGATTCTTTTCTTTGAAATCCAACAGCGGCTTTTCTTCGGTGGGGGCTTGGTCATGCAAGTAATTGAGGTACAATTGGGCCAAGTAGTAGTCCATATTGATGAATGGCAAGTAGTTGACATTGATTTCCTCCAAGGTCTCGTTGTCACTGTACAAATCCAACAGAACGACTATTCGATTTAGGGTCAAAAATTCTTGGATCAAGTCCCAAAGTTGGCACTGGTATTGAAAAGAGTTTGGAAGTGCACTGGTTTCCTCCAATGACTTATAAGTGGTCACAAGCGCACGATATTTTTGATTAACGCTTGAGTCTTGCTCCATTTTAGTGACAAAATTCGCACAGTCGCATTATCTTCTCAAGTGTTCATTACTAAGTATGAGCTCTACCGGGTACTACGAATTATACAGAAGGTCGACTATTGGGTCGACGTTGGCAGAGGCTCTAGACCATTTGATCATGGACCAGAAGATCGAACCCCAACTTGCCAACAGGATCTTGAATAATTTTGATAGAATAGTTTCTGACCTCTTGAAGGCTGAACTGAATCTCGTTAAGTCCAAGCTTACGTTCAAGGGATCGCTTAGTACTTACAGGTTTTGTGATGACGTGTGGACATTTGTTATCAAAGATGTGTTGATTAAACTTACCGACACAAACAACAACGAGTTAAACGATGAAATTCTTGTGGACAAGTTCAAAATCGTTGCTTGCAACTCAAAGAAAGCGGGTGAATTGTAAAATAGGGTTCTATAGTCTAATAAAAGCTACTGATGGTAAAAATTGATGACAGCGTACTTCCCTGAAGCCGTCCAACCTTTACCGTCACTGTCTATGAGTTCTTGTTCTTTGCCTGGGGGTAAAGAAACCACTACGTCTGCCTTGCAAGTTCTCAAAGTGACAACTGGTAAGTTCAAATTGGCCAATTGTTTGATTGCCTCTTTGAAGGGGGTAGTCTTTGGCCATTGTAAGTCACCTGTCAATTTTCTGTAGTTCAAGTCACCTTTGAAGATTAACAAGTTAGACTTCAACAAGTCACGGTACAAATCTTCATACAAGTCCAAGTACCAGTACTCGTAGTGCAAAGTCCAAAAGGCATGGTCTTTAACAACAATTGTACCGTCAGCGATCAATTGCTTGACTGTTGCAACAAAACTATCGACGTGCTCGTTGCCGAACTTGGACAACTCTTTGAACAACTCATCAAAGTCCTTGTTCATGACGTCACTGACGAACCACGGGATCTTCTTGGTGTGGAAGACAACATGGTTGGCTATTTTCATGTCGAGCAAGAAAAGTGCCATGGTCAAGTCACTGAAAAGCTCGAATCCCGAGTTGTCGAGGATAATGTCGATTCTTCCTGGTGGTTTCAGGTTCAAGTATTCAAAAATCTTGGTTGTGTCGTTAGCCAAAATGTATTTTTCATTCTCTTTTCTGACTTGTTCGCCCTGGATCGATTTCATGTCCTCCAAAGTGACGTTTCCAGCCAACAACGACAAGTCAGTGGCATTGCCCCAGAGCGAGATATCGATGAATTCCTTGAACAAAATTAATTTTTCATCTCTATCGGTGACAGTTGACAGTTTGTATTCGGGCAATTTCTTGCACAACTCGACGATTCCTGCTTCTGACGACACGAGGGTGGACTGTTTCAACGAATTGAAGATATCGTAGTGCGATTGGCCATTTTCCACAAAGAAGGTGTTGAGCTTCTGGTACAAGTAGCACTCAAGGAAGAGCCAAGGCCCGTTTTTCCAGGTGATGGTGTCATGAGCACCAAGAAACTTATTGTAGTGACTCAAGTCTTCATTGGTGTTGACCTGAGACTGTGTAAAAGGTTCGACGACGCTGTCATTACTAATTTGATCGATCAACCGAGAGATTTCCAGTTTAATTCGGTCCGCAGTAGGGGGCAAATCGTCTATGCACCCACTAAGAATCTTCGGCCATCTTACTCGGACGGTATCGAAGGCAAAAGACTCGGAATCCGAAGTGTAAGAAGGTGCTGGCATTGATTAGTGAGACGGGATATTGCCGGATTTGGTAAGTTTTCGGATTTTTCTGAGGTGTGACCGATTCTACCACAAATGTCAAGTGAAATATGGAAACTAAAGTGGATTTTGGAACCTTTTTTAGCAAGCCGCTTTTAGTAAGCAATGCTGCATTTCACTATATATAAAGGGTGAAAAGTTTTAGATTAATCATAAACAAACTCAAAACAAAATGACAAAAGCTTTAATTGCAATCACTTCTTACAATGGCGATTTTTACGCTGATGGTGCTAAAACCGGTCTCTTCATCGTTGAAGCTCTTCACCCATACAATGTTTTCAAGAAAAACGGTGTTGAAGTGACTTTTGTTAGTGAAACTGGTACTTTTGGTGCTGATGAACACTCTTTAGCCCCAGACTTCTTAAACGGTCAAGACAAAATTGACTGGGAAGACAAAAACTCCGACTTCAACAAGCTCTTGGCTGACATCAAGAAACCAAGTGAGATCAATGCTGATGACTACGACATTTTCTTTGCTTCTGCTGGTCACGGTACCTTATTCGATTACCCAACTGCTAAAGGTTTAGTGTCAATTGCTGAATCCATCTACAAGAAGAATGGTGTGGTTGCTGCTGTGTGTCACGGACCAGCTATCTTCTCCAGCATGAAGAACCCAAGCACTGGTGAACCAATCATCAAGGGTAAGAAAGTTACTGGTTTCACTGACATTGGTGAAGAAATGTTACAAGTTGACTCAATCATGGCTGACATGAAACTCGAATCCGTTCAAGTTATGTCTGTTAGATTAGGTGCTGACTACATTGCTCCAGAAGGTCCATGGGATGACTTCAGTATTGCTGATGGTAGAATTGTTACCGGTGTCAACCCAGCCTCAGCTGGCTCAACTGCTGAAAAGGCAATTGCTGCTTTAAACTAATGTTAATAGTTCGAATGAATTCATGATACAGTGAGAGAGTGTAGCCTCACAGAGAGAAGGTAGCCAAGTTACAGTTCGAGAATGTAGCCTAGGTAGTGTCAGCAGTGATAGCAATTGACGCAACATTGTTCTAGAAGAAAAGTTATGGGGTATTTTCTGCAAAATTTATTTTGTTCTCTTGATCGATTCAATGTCAATTGCAGGTCTAGCGACAAAACAACCGAGTGTTGGCGCATTACAAACTACTAGGCCTACAACCACAAGGAGGGCACTGAACTGGCGCTTGACACTCTTGCTGTCACAGTCCAGTCAGTTCTGTACTAACTGCCAGCACATTGTCCCTCACACAAATACAAATACATTGATCTACATATTATACACTAACCACTGTTTTTTTTAGCATACTCAGCTTTCTCCTTTTCATATCTTTTCTTATCAGCGTCTGCTTTTGAAATATAAGGAGCCTTTTCTTCAGCAGTCAAGGCTTGCCATTTTTCACCTAACAATCTACCAATATCACCAAACGAAGCTGATGGATTTTCAGACCTGATTGAACCTCTGCTCTCGTTTGCGAAAAACATGTAAGCACTCAAGGATCTCTTTGGGGCATCAGGGTCCTTCTTCTTTCTAGAAGCTTTCTTTCTTTCGGCCATTTTAGCTGCTGTTAGTAATTTGGATCCTGTGTATAGTATCTATCGAACCAGCAACGACAACCACCCATCAGCAAAACCACAGCTGACGCCAGCCACTGCTGTTGTGTTTTTTGTGTTGACGCGGTGGTGCGCACTGGTGAAAAACACTTTTCGCAACCACAACAGCCACCCAGCCATTTCAAAACAAGGGGGTAAACACCAATAAACAACAACAACAAAGCCAATTAACTTCGTGTTTGGTACTGCAGTGGAATAGGGCGTGCTGACTAAACTAAGAATTTTTTTTTGGTACAAAATACATACATTCTGCCACTTTGATTAATGTCACTAATAAAAAACACTAGTAACTATTGGAAAATAGGAGGAAAAGTAGTTGTTAATGTATATGAGTTAGGGACGAGATTTACGCGCGTGCTCACTATTTTGCGAAGGCGGGACCTGGTTTACCCGCGCCTTTAACTATGAGTATGTTTAGGCATGATTGCTCCCTCAAGTGGAGACGTCCATTTCCCGTTTGGGACCAGTAATCAATAGTGGCTGGCCGCCCTCAAGCTTTATTGTTATCTACCGGATAATGCTGAATCCTCATTACAATGTATTACGTAACGCATACTATCATTATATACAATCATTGGTACCATCTGTACTGATTAGAATCTTGATATCCACCAAATTGTGGGTACTGTTGATACGCAGCATATTGTGGCATCATTGGTCTACCAGGAGCTTGACTTGGTGTTTGCAATTGCTGTGGTGGTTGATTTGCATTATTTGATTCTTCACCTTGTGGGTATGGGTATCTGCCATACTGTCCACTTTGGTTTTGATTTTGGTTTTGACTTGGAGTGCCTTGGTTTGGGGCTTGGTAGTTGGTGGTAGCATTACTGACATTTGGACTGCTGAACCCGTTTTGACTAATTCCCTGGTTGTAGTATGGTTGACTGTAGTAGTAGTTGTAGTATCCAGGATATCCAAATGGTGGCATACCTCCTGCTGGTGGTTGTTGTTGACTGCCACTCGATCCATTTTGTGCACTGTTGCTTCCTTGACTCACCGATTGTGGTTGTTGGTTCTGAATTTGTGGTTGTTGGCCTGGGTACTGGTACTGTGGAATTTGTTGATTTAATGAAACTGGTGATTGATTCGTTTCAGTTTGTCCAGCTGAACCTTGACCTTGCGCTTGTGGAGCTTGTCCTCCTTGTAATCTTTGAGCTTGTGCTGCTGCTAATTGTTGAGCAGCTAATAATTGAGCATTGTAATTACTGTAATCAACTGGGTACCCTCCATATTGACCTGGTTGAGTTTGTTGAGGATATTGTTGAGTTTGCTGTTGAGCAGGATATTGACTATAGTAGTCAAATGGTTGCTGTTGTTGTTGTGGCTGCTGCTTTTGATTGAAGTTTTGATAATATTGATTAGCATCATTGTTATTGTTGTTAAATCTTTGATCATTAGCTTGTGGTGCAGATGATGGTTGCTGTTGACCAACTTGTTGACCAGTAGTGGCACTAGCCGTACCTTGTGATTGAGGTTGAGATTGACTTTGATTGTACAAGTAATTAACATCTTCCTTCTCAGCTGGTGCATTCTCTTCGATTGATAATGATCCAAAAGTAACTCCAACATTGTTTAAGTTGTTAGAAGCAGTTGGTAAAATAACTGCAGGTTCGTCAACTTGCTCTTGAACGACAGGTTCTTCAGTAATTGGTGGATTAACTGGTTGTTGAGATTGTACTGGGACTTCTGCAACTGGGGCTGGAGCAGATTCTTCCACAGGAGCTGGAGCAGGAACTGCAGCTGGAAGCTCTTCTTCTTGTTGTGGTTGTTCTTTTGGCTTTTCGGATTGTTCCTTTTTAACTGGTTTCTTTGCAATCTTTGGTTTTGGAGTTACCATTGAAGCCCATGAAGTTGGGGCAGGTGGAGCATTAGCAGCCGCACTAGTAGCAGCGGCAACAGCTTCTGATTTAGGCTCTTCTTCTACTACTGGTTTTGATTGAGGTTCTTGCTTTTGTTCCTTCTTTTCCTTCTTCTTTACAATTGGTTTCTTCTTTTGACCTTGACCCAGTAATGCAGCTGCCCATGAACCACTACCATTATTTACAATAGGGGGTTCAGATATTTCAGTTGTATCTATTTCTTGCTTTTCCACAGGCTCTTTCTTTGGTGGTTGCTTCTTAACTGGTTTCTTTGTGACAGGTTTTTTGGGAGCAACTTTCTTCTTTATTATAGTTTGTTCTTTTATTGGCTCTGATTCAACTATTTTGTGTTTTGGTTCTTTCTTAATTGGTTCCCATTTGGATGCTTTACCATTAACTATTAAGTCGATAACAATTTCGACATCGTTGTGATGTTCACTAAGTAAACCTGTCAAATCCTCTGCTGTCCAATCAGGAAACATCTCCTGAAGGTTTTTCACTTCATTGGCTACACCGCTAACGGTTCCTGTATTCCGTTTCAGCTGATTCTTGTGCTTACGGTTCGTTGACATGAGTGTAAAATAAATGGAATTCTATTTCAACGTCGAAAAATTTAACTCGAAAATGGCATTCCCACGACTTTTGTCCTTACACCAATTTACCTGACCTTCAGCAGTCTAACACCTCAACTAGTAAACTGTGTTGTGGTACTCTCTTTGTACCAGAAACTGTAGCACACACAACCTCGCTTATTGTCGACAGGAAAAGATCATAAATGACCAGTTTGAGTTCAGGCCCTGTTTGCTTGAAATCAGGGTACGAATTTATCTCTAGCAACTTTACGCTAAGATCATCATTAACGAGGAAATCAACTCCAAAGATCTCTGTAGAATTATCGAGTGGCTGGAAGTTGATTTTGTCAACGGAAACTGCCGCTAAAAATGTTTGGTTCATTATTTCACAAATCTTGCTGAACACTTGCTGTTTCTGGAATTTATTAACACCTTCAAGCTCCCAAAATGGTACAACTAACGGCTCTTCGTCCTGGAGACATGTGTTGGTCAAGTGCCCATTCATTTTTATCCCATCTTCGTCAACTACCGAGAAGGGCTCTCCAGCAAACAACGTCAAAATATTCTTGTACACGAAAACATGTAGATTCCCAGTAGCAACCACGTAAACTCTCAAATGGAACTTGCGGTTGTCGTATTCAGAAAGCAAAAGTGGATTCTCTTGGTATTCTTGTATAACGAATTCTCTAAGTTGAGACGTGATAATGCCATTGTTCTCTTCGGCATCTTCCTCGTCTTCCTCTTCCCCTTCTTCAAACGAGTTGAACACCTCTTGGAGCTGATCAATGGTTTTGAACAACCGTATACCTTGACCTTTATCACTCATACTGGGCTTCAAAATCCACAATTTATCACTGTTCTCCACGTCGTCTCTTAATTCGTAGCAGTCATCCAAGGCGTCATCCAAGAACTCAGCATAGTCCAACTCGAGCAAGTAGGTCGGTGGGAAGCTGGTGTTGAGCACCAGCTTGGGGTGCTTCACGCAGAAGTGGTGAATCAAATTGCTCAAGTAGTTTTTTCTGATCAATGCTTTCCTGTAGATATACGTTGGAATGAAATAGTTCTTGGGGTACTGCTGCACCAAGTCGAGATCTATGTCTTCGTACTCAGCGTAGTGGAACACTTTGATGTCAGCGATGCGTGAAAGAATCCCGCTGTCGTCGGTTACAGTAAAGTTTTGTGACTCAAATGCCTTCACTATAGGCTCGTAGATGTAGGAGGACTTGGGAATGCTGATGAGGAGATACTTGGGCTTGTCTTGTATAACAGCATGCTCATCCAATTTGAGCTCCCCAAAGAAAGGCTCAATCTCTTTAAATTTGGTTTTCAACGGTGTTACACTGATGTTGTTATTGATCAAAATTCTGTTGTCAGTGTGGTCGAAATTAGTCAATCCATCCTTGTACACAGAGGTGAAATTTGGGTTCCACATGAAGTTGTTGTCATCAATCTGCTCGTAAATCGAGTGCTGCCATTTGTTCTCGTAGATTGGAGCGTAAAACACTTTGGTTGACCCCAACTTCAAGTTTTCGTTGAGTGGGACGTTGACCGTGAACAAGTCGATGTCGTCGTTGGCCTGGAGCTCCTCGTACAACTTTTCAATGACTCGAACTGCAAGTCTGCTTGCTTCCTTGATTTGTTCGAATGGGTGGTCTTTCTGGCTGTAAGAGTAACTAAGAGCCACAGCCTTTTTACCATGAAGTGTAGCTTCCATTGCAGCTCCCACAGTTCCAGACGTCAAGATGTACAAGTTACTTGAGTTCTTACCGAAGTTTGGGCCTGAAACCACAAGATCCACGTCTTTAAACAAATGATTCAAGCCAATATCAGTGCACGCAGCTGGCGTTGAGTCGATCAAGTTCCATTCCTGGTAGCCTGCCATGTCCTGCTTGGTGTCAAAGGGCCCCTCGAAAGCATTCACGTTATCGTTGGGAGTTTCAGTGGAGTCTTTGGTGTACAAGTAAGTTCTTGTGAGGGCTTTACCAGCGAAATGAGCTTTACCAATCCACAGTCTCTGCACGTTTGGAATAGCGATAGACAATTTCCAATCGGTAGCCCGCTTGAGCTCGTCCACAAAGTACTTGAAGTAAGGACAAGAAACGTCGTCCAATGGACCATCGTCGTTTGTGAGTAAGATGTGCATTTGTCGCAGTTCGATTTGGAAAAAAATTAAATGTCACTCTTCTTTGGCGGTACCAACCAGTTCGCTAGTGTTGACCCTGAGAAGATCAAGCTTGCTAGTATCCAGTTCACGGCGACATCAAGAACGTTCAATAAGATTCTTGATACCTGCAGTCGAAAATGTTTAGCCCACGAATACGGTGAGTCCGACCTCAACACTGGAGAAGCAAATTGCATCGACAGGTGCGTAACGAAATATGTCACTGTTAACCGGTTAGTAGGGACAGAACTCCAGTACGCTAGTCAGTTCAATATCAACAAGATGCCAGAATACGTTAAAGTGCAGTCAATAATACGGAAATGTACATAGATTAAGAAATAAATACTATACTTAGATTTGATTCTTGGTGTGGAAGATTTCGAGAGCTTCAGTGATTCTGGCAGACATGGTCTTTTCACCTTCTCTAACCCAGACTCTTGGGTCGAAGTATTTCTTGTTTGGCTTGTCTTCACCTTCTGGGTTACCGACTTGGGTCATCAAGTAGTCCTTCTTGTTGAGAACGTAATCTCTGATACCTTTAAGGTATGCGTATTGACAGTCAGTGTCCAAGTTGACCTTGACAACACCGTGGGTGATGGCAGTGTCGAATTCTTCTTGACTTGAACCGGAACCACCGTGGAAAACAAGGAAAAGTGGCTTATCGCTCTTTGATCCAGATTGTTCTTTAGCGTATTTTTGGTGTTCACCCAAGATAGATGGTTTCAATTGAACGTTACCTGGCTTGTAAACACCGTGAACGTTACCGAAAGCAGCAGCAATGGAGAAGTTTGGTGAGATTGGTGCTAAAGCTTCGTGAACTTTGTAGACGGTTTCTGGTAAAGTGTACAATTGATCCTTTTGCACGTGTTCGTTGTTAACACCATCTTCTTCACCACCGGTGATACCGATTTCCATTTCAAGCCATTGGCCTATCTTGGCCATTCTCTCGAAGTATTTGACACAAGTACCAATGTTTTCTTCATCTGTTTCCTCAGATAAATCAAGCATGTGGGAAGAGAAAAGTGGTTGACCGGTCTTTTGGAAGAATTCTTCGTCGGCCTTCAACATACCATCGAACCATGGTAAAAGTTTCTTAGCACAGTGATCAGTGTGTAAAACAACTGGGATGCCATAAGCTGGAGCAACAGCTCTAATGTAGTGGGCAGCAGCAATTGAACCTTGAATTGAGGCACTTTGGTCCTTGTTGTCAACACCTTTACCAGCAAAGTAAGCAGCACCACCTTGAGATGTTTGAAGGATAATTGGTGATTTGTTGTCTCTGGCAGCTTCTAATGCTGCAACAACAGTTGATGATGATGTAACATTGATAGCAGGAATGGCAAATCCCTTTTCTTGTGCATACAAGAATAATTGACGAACGTCGTCGCCATAAATAACTCCACTCTTAGTTTTAAGAACGTCTAACACTGACATGATAATTGATTTTTTCTGAGGATCTCTCTTACCTTATATATGTCGACCACATTTAGATGCAGGACCGAGAAATCATGTTGCTAATTTTTCACAAACGCCACTTGCTATGCCATTTCATCAGGTGTTATGTAACGGACTGTACAAATTGATTTCTGTTACTATTTTAAACGAATAAAATTGGTGTTAACGTCATATGGTGACATTTCAAGGATCAGTGAAGTCCGAGACTCCCTGGCTTATACACAGGATTGAAAATTCTAAAGGTTTACTGCAACATCACGAGATGACTACATACTAATTTAGTTGGATCTTGTTGTTGTTAGCTTCAATGTTGATATAATTGAAACCTGGGGTATCATTAGCTAATTGTGTAAACCCGGGACAAAACGGGCTCAGTCAGTTTCATGGATTCCATTAGCCCGTAAAACCTAGTTTTCAACTCACGTGCCATTTGACTCTCGTCAGGTGATTCGTAGACCCTTTAATGGCCTGTCATGTGTAGTGGAGTGTATGGCCACAAGTAGACAGTGTACTGATTCAGTCCCGCGTAGTCGCACCACAATAGCTCCAGTTGTAGGAATGGAGTTAGCAGTGGCGGTGTTAAGTTTACCCGAAAGTGGGAGCGCCCCACCATTGGTTGTAAGTTTCCGGACTCCACTTGGCCGTAACACCAATGGCTGCAAAAAAGGTTGCAAAAAGGTTGCAAAAGTGGTTGCAAAACAACCTGGTATTGAGTTTATGGCCATTGACATGACTGAGTAACGATACAGCCCTGGACATGGAATTCAATGTGATGATGTTCAATAGAAGTGACACATTGTCACAGAGTCACCAGTCTAAAGAAACCAGGCACATGTCCAAAATTCCCAAACTGTTGTCTGAATACGGTTGCAAAAGCAACCACTGGTGATCATTTCCTCGAGAAATTTCTCAAATACTTGAAAGACGTAGAGACAAGAAGCTCGTTCTTTGACATCTGCTTCACATCTCGAAACTGACCAACCTTTTGCTCTTAGTACCATCAAGCACAGTACTAGTGCACTTATCGCTGACGCTTATCTCCAAGAAAATGTCTGGCTGCAATTTTGCAACCATAGTGCGAGTCCCACACGACATCTCATTATGGACCCAATTCTCACCACCAATGGCGTACTGTACTACCACTACGATCCACACTCGCACCATGAGTTCCAGCAGATAGCCAAGATCATTGCTGACCACCTCAGTGAACCGTACTCTATATTTGTTTACTGGTATTTCCTCCACAAATGGCCCCAGTACTGTTTTCTAGTTAAGAAAGACCAACAGCTCGTGGGGGTGATCATATCTCGTATTGACGTGCACAGGGACGTTAGAGTAAGGGGGTACATCGGGATGCTCGTGATCCACCCCGACTACAGAAACTTGAAAATAGCTACAAACCTCGTACGACTCACACTCGACCAGATGATCAAAGTCGACAAGGTGGACGAGATTTCGCTCGAAACCGAAACCAATAACATTGGCGCTTTGAAGTTGTATGAAGGTTTGGGATTCCTCAAGGTGAAACGGTTGTATCGGTACTACCTCAACAGTAGCGATGCATTTAGGTTGATTCTACCGGTGACAGAGCGTTCATTGAAACGGATCCCCTTCTTGAACCCCATCGGGCCTCTTGCAGTATAGTATATATTAAATTAATTTATCTAATCATCTTCATCGAATTTTGGTGCTAAGTAGAATCTCAAGTAACCGCCAGCGTCTAATTTGTATTCAAACAATGCTGGGGTTTTGTCTGCCAACTTAATGGTGATCGTAGAAGATAAGGACGTAGCCTTGATGATGTCGCTCAAGTATTTCAAACCGAAAGTCAAGTCAACTGGGTTCTCCAAGTTCACAGTAATACTTTCTTCAGGGTGATCCATGTCGTTGTATGGTTTTAAAACGGTGCTTCCACTTCCAGATTCACCTTCACTGGCGAACTTCACTGAGTCTTTTGTGACGATGATGTTCATGGACTCCGACAAACTCTTCAAGTCTTTGACGATCTTTGCGAATTCAGAAGATGCCATAGTGACCACCGAGTCGTAGTCCATTTCGTCGATGTTTAAGAACTCACTGTCGATGTCCATCAACTTCAATGAGTACTCACTGACTCTTTCCTTCTTCTTGTCTTCAAAAATGGTCATCACACTGTCAGGCTTGTCTTCAGCCAACAACGTCAAGTAGTCTTCGTTGTTACCACATTTGATGATCTTGCTGAAAGACTCAAGGTCAATTCCTAACGTGATATCCCTGTCACATCTGTACTCGGTGAAAGCACTTTGCCCCACGAGCAAAGAAACCAACAAAACTCTCGAATCGTCGACGGCTTGCACAGTAAGTCCGTGCTCTGTACAATTGAAGTTACATAACTTCACGCAGTCCTTGATAGAATCCACGATTTTCTTTAAGAGTGACGCCTCGTCAAATTTACCTTCAAGCATGTTAGTGATAATTGAAAAAACGACGCGTCTGTGACTTGATGAACATTTTGCGTGTCGCACCCGTGAAAAAAGGCTAAACTAGGCCAAAATTGTTAAAACTGCTGGTACTCTACCGCGACTACGGTGGTGGGCACACCATTTATTGTCTAGCTCTAACCAGTAGCTAACACTAGCACCAGCTAACTGCTCTTCTTGTCGTACATCTCTTTACCCCATTTGTACAAGTCCTGCTTGAGACGGTCCGCTCTCACCACATCGTTTCTCAACTTACTCAAGTTCTTGATGTACTCTTGCTGCCTCTGAATACTCACCTGCAAGTAGTTGATGAGATCTTCTTCAACAGAGTTCAACTCGGGCGTCTTGTCCTCCCCGTCCATCACTCTGCGCTGCTTCATCTCATACTTACGAAGAGTGTCAGGCAATTGGAAAAATGGATCGGTTATTTCGTCATTATCGTCTTCGTTACTGCCGTTTCTGGTGATACGTTTCGGTATTCCTTGGTCGTCTACCGGCTCCTCTTTCTTCTCTGGCTCGTCACTGCGAAGCCCATGGTCATACTCAGGAAGTCCAAGGTTCTCCTCGAGCAAGTAGTACCAGTCTTCTCCATTAAGCACCTGTAGTAATTTGTTTAACCAATTGAGGGTGTTTTGCTCCACGTAAATCAATTCAATCAACTCACTGGCCAACAGCGACAACACTTTCAGCTTGTAAGTTCTCAGAATGGCAGGGTGACTAACAATCTCTGAAGGATGAGCGAGTCCCAGAAGAAGCTCGCCAATTTGAAGTCCCGCAAGGGGGTCGTCACTGTCGCTGTCATCATCCAGCTCAGAATCATCACTCAAGGGCGTTTCTCCTTGTGAAGCTTGGAAGTCTCGCCATTTACGCTTGTTCCGATTGACGGTCTTGTCGATATGCTTGTTGGAGGCCACGAGATAATTAGTTCCGTCATACTCCACAATCTTAGACCGAAGCCCAGAGTCGCTGTCGTCGAATTCTGGGTCGAGTTTGCGGCCTCTGTTGGACGAAAGCACATCAGCGTTTGGCTGGAGGGGCATCTGCCGCGTTAAAATGGCCTGTTTGAATTTGTTGATAACTTCAAGACTCTTGGCGTCAAGCATGGCTTCTTGTAAGTGTTTGTGGTGGTCTGGTCAATTTTTGTGATGTTTAAATCTCTAGTTTGAGTGCTAGCAGAGTGTTGATTGCAAAAGATTATGGTACTAAAGTTTTTTTTATGCGCCTATCGCACCGCGAACTCTCACTACTGTCACCACCATCTCCCTTTGTGACCACCAAAACCACTTTGTTCAACGAGCGGCTTGAACTTTAGTGATTTATTCATACATCCCAGAAAACTCCAATTGTCAAGTTTCAGCTTTGGAATTCACTGGGTGTCGCCGTTATTGTGCTAAACCATGTTTGCCGCTACAAAGCCTGACGACACATCGCCAGGTATCCCGCTCCAACAACCAGATACTGCCATGACTACACGAGAAACTCGAGATTCGGTGTTTTTGACGGTGTACAATGCCCACAATGGCCACACCACAAGAATTTCAAAGCCCATACGGTACCACACGCTAAACGACTTCAAGCAGTTCGTGTTGGAGACGTTCACTCATTACATCATTGAATCACAAGACAACATATTCCTACTTACGTCGTTTGGCATCAAGCTCAACTTCAATATTATCAATGAGCTCAGTGAGGTTTACGTTTTCGATAAAAGACTATTCACAGAATCTGTGGTTGCTGAATCACTTGCTACGCAATACTTGGACCTCAACGATGACGAGTATAACGATTTGGCTCGTCACAAGCTCAAAGTACCTGAGTTGGGCCCTTCCATCAACATCAAGCAGATGACTTCTGACCTCAAACAATTCCACAGTTCTGCTAAAGCAATGCACCTCCACATTCTGAAACTGAGTGACTTAAGCCAAACATACTTGAGACAGATCAATGTCATATTCAAGGCTTTGAACGTGATTTTCCAGTTCATTAATAATTTCATCAACGATATTGAAAAGGACTTCAACAACTATTTCAATTATGTCAAGCTCCTCAACTTCAAAAGTTTACACAAGAACTGGTCGCAGTACTACAAGACATTGGAAAAGTTACCCACAATCAAGATCGGTAAACTCAACTTAACGCTAGCCAAACTACTCAATACTGAAAAACTTGCAGCCAAAGCTAAATTTGTGGAATCGCAGTTTCCTGCTGTCTTGAACAGATTCAACGACTTGGTGGCTGAGATAAATAGCATCAACGCTGACAAGGTGAAAGTGGATAAGCTCATAGAATATGAACGAAACGAGTCAATCGAAAAGTTCAAGAAAAGACCGGCTGATATCACTACATTGGACAGTCTAATGGCTACAATAACCAACGACTTCAACGAAATATCCTCATCTAATGATTCACGACTTATCCAACGGATTTACGAAGATAGCAAGGGCTATCTAAACAAACTTACGAAACATAATGATACCATGAACTCTTTCCTAATAACCACCCACAAATTTCGCCAATCATTGGCCCATACCAACTTGAAAATATTCAGCTCCATTGCCCAGTTCCAGATGAAAATCGTCAATGTCAAAAATGAGTTGAAGGCTTTGTCTTCGTCCGAGTCGAGCTCCACTGAGGGTTCAGTCACGTTTGACACAATCGATCAAATTAAGAAAGCAGAAGATTACCTATCCTTGACCATTGACTTACCTTTACTCTTTGGTTTGTTAATGATCGAGAAGAGGAGACAGTTCGAATGGTATGACTTTTACAGTAAAGGTATAGTGGGAAACATCACTGAACAATTAGTAACGATTATCGATCACGAGAAGCTCTTCCAAAAGCTCTGGCTCAAGAAATTTGGGAACTTTTCATTGCTCATAAATAACCGGGAGCTGACCCAGATTCTTAAACCATTTATTCCAAATCTAGACGTTACTTTAGTCCACAGTCATGACACTCAAATCATTTTTGACGTTTTGGAAGACGTACAAGTTGAGCGTAATGATGTTTCGAATTACATAACCGTGGTTGCTGCATTTGAGCAAAACCACTTGGACAAAAACAACAAGTTCTCCTCGTTATTGAATAAGAATTTCAAGGATTTGGTCAAGTCAACTGGGAATTTGGAGAGTGTCACCAAATTAATCTCATCACTTTCGAGTTTCACATCGCCCAATAGTGATATGAGTGCATCCAAGATCAACAACTTGGAAGAATTCGACAATAATTTAGTGAAGGGCCTCAAATCGAGAATCAAGAAGTTGGAGAATTTACTTCACCAACAGCAATTCAAGAACCTTGCTAATTGGCCAGTGACCAGAGAGAGCTCCAATAACTCCAATTTGATATCACCATCCCGAGTCTCTCCACCTCCACTCCCTTCTCATGCTATTTCCAAGAGAGAAACTAAGTCCAAGTCATCGCCTGTGGTCCCCAAATCCAATCCAACTACTCTCTTAACCAAAAGGACACCGAGCTCTCCAAACTCAAACTCTGTGCTTGATGCGTCCATCACAATTGACAAACACCTTGACAATATTAGGCTCAGAAAGGAGAACAAGGAGCTTCTTGAAGAGAACAACTTGCTCAAGCTGCAACAACATGAATACAGTGAAAGATTGAAAGCACTTGAGAGAGAAATCGAGGCCATGAGAGAGGGACAAGCTGCATTGTTGAAAGAGCATGAAGCACAATTGAAGAGCAAGGCTCAGGAAACAGAGGACAAAGTTTCAAGTGCCAGACTCGATTTCGAACAGAGAATCAGAGAAAGGGAGGAATTCTTCCAAGAGAAGCTTGACCTCAAACAGAAAGAAGTGGAAGTTTCGAAAAACTCATCATTGCAAGAGATGAGAGCTTTGAAGGACGAGGAAATTCATGAATTGAAGGGTAAATTGCACGCCAAGGAACAAACCTCCATCGATCTCGAACACAAGTCGTTCAAACTCTCTAACGAAATCAAGGATCTCGAAACTAAAGTCGTTGAGTTGAGTGAAAAAGTAGAGAACTTGACTATCATGAAAGATGATCTTATATCCAACATGAGCTCTAAGGAGATTGAGTTCACCGCAGACAGAAACAATTTTGAACACGAAATCAAGGAATTGCAAGAAAGTCTTGAAACAGTGACAGAAGATTACGAGAACTTGATGGAGTTGACTGCCAATCACGAGAAGAATGCTGTCGTAATCAAAGACTTGAACAGAGTGGTGACAGGTCTCACTCAACATGTCAAGCTTTTGGTCAATTTGCATTACAATACATTTATTGAGTTTTGCCTTATACTTGAAGCCGTTGGTTTGTTGTTAGTCAAAGAGTACAATGAACACACACATTCGGAGGAATTCAAGATCACCAGAGTTAAGGGCTTGAGGTCATCAAAGAGAAATGGAGATGACCCTGATATGTCAATCATATCAATTCACGACAAGCCGTCAACAAAGATAGTCAACGATATCTCACTTGACTGGGTCAACGAATTGAAGGTCGGTGGTGAGGACAATCTTGTGCAGTCTCTCTCGACGGAGCACAGCACCAAAGAACTCGAAGACGTGGAAGAGGAAGTGAACAAAGCCAGTGGCTTGATCAAGATGTATCACGACAATTTTGAGACTCAAAAGAGACTCGACAAATTTATCGAAGATATTACATTCACTACCAACGAAATGAACGAGAGATTCTTCCTCACAGCTATATCTAAACGATTCAGAGACGTCGAAGGCTTTGCGAAGAAGTTGACCAAGGAGAATAAGGGAAAAAGCCAGGAACTAATGAAACTACAGAACAGATTGAAGAACAAAATCTCCATGAACTCGTTTCAACCCGGCGACTTGGTGTTGTTTCTTCCTACCAGAATCGACAAGGCTACGGACGTCAAGTTTGAGATTCAGCCTTGGGCTGCCTTCAATATTGGTGCGCCACACCATTTCTTGAAGGCAGAGGGAGTGAATCTCGAAGGCAAGGAGTGGCTTGTATCACGAATCTCTCGTATCGAAGAGTACAAAGTGACAGAGGATACAGTTAACGATACCACACGAAATCCATACCAGCTAAGTGTTGGAGTTACTTGGTATATCATTGACGCTAAAGAGGAGGTTATGTAAGTTACTCCGGTACATTGTTGAACAAATATGACACACTCTCACCGTTGTGGAGTCTTCTTATGGCCTCAGCGAGGGTTGAACTAATATCAATGACTGAGATCTTTGGACATTGAGCGATTTTATCTCCGAGAGGTAATGAGTTAGTGCATACGATTCTGTCAAGTCTGGACTTGTTCAACTTTTCAATAGCGTTACCAGAGAAGATTCCATGAGTGATCATAGCCACCACTCTCTTACTTCCATTATCAAGTAAAACATCTGCTGCTTTGGAGAGGGTGCCACAAGTGTCTGCCATATCATCGATCAAAACACATACTTTATTGGAAACGTCACCCACGAGAACCATTTTAGACACTTCATTAGCCTTTTGACGTTCTTTATGGATTAATGCAAAATTGACGTCGAGTTTATCAGCCAAAGAAGCCACTCTTTTGGCTCCTCCAGCATCCGGGGAGACTATTATGAGCTCTTCCTTCTTAAAGTTGTCTTTGATATAACGCAACGTGCTTGGTTCAGCATACAAATTATCCACGGGAATCCTGAAGAAGCCTTGAATTTGGGATGCATGCAAGTCTAAAGTGATGACGTGATTGCAACCAGCAGTTGTGAGCAAGTTGGCTATCAATTTTGCAGTTATGGGAGCTCGGCTTTTGTCCTTTTTATCTTGTCTTGCATAAGGGAAATTAGGAATCACTGCTGTTATCCTTTTTGCACTTGCAATCCTACAAGCGTTGATGATGGTGAGGAGTTCCATTAGGAAGTCGTTGATTTGAAGCTCACCACATCCAGTTTGAATGATATACACATCCTCATTTCTGACTGACTCACCAATTGCTACGGCAGTTTCCTTGTTTGTGTATTGGAAAGCCCCAATTTTGGCCAACTTGAGTCCAAGTTTCTTGGCTATGGTTTCAGCAAGTACCGGGTGAGAGTTCCCGGTTATCAACTTAATAACGTTATCCAGAGGCATTGAGTTAAGGTGAAAAGTTTTGGACCATCGCACATTTTTGAGAACGTGACTTACAATAAATGATGGGGGACATGCTATTAGTTTAGGGCATTATTTAACCCTACAAGTTCACCAACTAAATTCAAGTACTCATGAAGGAAGTAATTCAACATCCACCAACTGGAGAAATTTGAATCGTTGTTGAAAAAAATCAATTTTAAAAAATCATTTGAGGTAGCGTCAAAGAAATTGATTAAGATTCGGATAGGGTAAGCATTATTGAATAATGAATCCACTAAATTCAACAAGTTAATTAAATTTGTGTAATCTGTTTGGTTGAATACTGATTGATCATCAGAGATCCTATGATTGTTCAAATAAGTGAATAAATCAGTTAGAAAAAAGTTCTTAAAGTTATTCACTTCATTATTGATGAATTGGGCATTGAAAACATTGGCCGTCAGACTAAAATTGTAACTGACTAACGACTGGATTAAATTGTTTGTGAAAAAATCAAGATTAGCTTCGAATAATTGTTCAATATCTTTACCAAGTGACGAATTTAAATTAGTCTTGAGAAGGCTCAATAAAGAATCATTAAGGTTAAGTAATCTCTTGAGTAATAAGAGAAAAACTTTGAATGCATTGGTTGATGGTTGTGGGAAAGCTCTTATGGCGTCCGCATTGTCTATAAGTTCTTGAATGTTCCTTTTTAATGATTTCAAATTATCAAAATCTTCAAACAAAATAAGGTATGGGTATAGTTCTAGTAAAATAATCAAATACAACCTGAGATCAATTTTTTCCAAATTGAATAAACTTAATGGATCAACTAGATTGGTGTTATATTCATAAACCATATCAGTTTGTTGTTGTAGGAAAATATTCCTGATAATTGATGGTAAGTCAAATGAAAGATTGAGTTGGCTCAAAATGACAAATTTAACGGAGTTTATCCAATTTGACTGGACTGAATTGAATGATTTAGGGAATGTAATATCATTTGTTATGAATGAATATCTTGGGGGCATAATTTGGTCTTCTAAACCAAGGGTTTCATCTTCTTGTTTGATCTTTCTTCTTGGTGATCTTTCTCGTTTAACCAGAACTAGCCTTTCAAATTTGGCCTTTGTAGATGACTCGAAGTACTCAGTCAACTCACTTAATTCGTATTTATCACAAAGGGCTTGAATTTCGTCGGTGACAATACTTTCATTCCACACAACTCCAAGATAATTATACTTGGATTCACCTCGACTTCCTAACCGCTTTATGAGCATATCTGGGTAGACCACCTTGATGAGTTTCCCAAGCTTTGATTGTCCAAGGATCAATTTATGATGCTCATTGGAAGCAGCGTCCGAGGAAGGATATTTAACAAGTAGTCTCTGACAAATGATAAAATATGTTTTGTACAAGGACAATCTGGGGATATTGTTGTTTTTACTGATTTGGATATCTTCAGACGTTTCCTGAGGTAACTGAATGAGCATATCTGACAAGATCTTTATTGCAAGGAAAGTTCTCAAGAGTTCATGATAGTTGATGTTTGTCAATTTATTCTCCTTGTTTTTGAGTTCTGGGAAGTATGACACAAGTTCGTCTGGGTTCTTAAAGATATCAAGAATCCTATTGTACAAGTCCAAAGAATTAAAGAGAGAATTTTGGGCAGATACCGAAGATTTATCAATTTTTTCAGCTGTATCGGTGAGGATGCCCAATTGATTGTTGTAAAGAAGATTATAGAAATCATCTAGTGGTGGCTGGTGACTGACTTTATGTAGGAGACTCAATAAATAATTGTTAACGGATGAGCTGTCAATTTTGACGAGACTTGTAATGAGATCGTTTAGGAGCGGCGGTTTTTGAGGCTGCTGACCGAGAGGTCGAGGGTTTGCTTGCGGTTGTGGAGGCGGCGGCAATGGGGGTGGGTAGGAATTGAGCGGCTGCTGCAATTGAGGCATGGGTTGAGGCATTCCCAGTTGGGACAACGGCATTTCGTTCAAGTTGAACAAGTTGAAGTGGGAGGAGATCGACAAGTTAGGCTTGTGCTTCTGGCGGGGGAATGAGTAGTCCTGTTGGTACTGGTAATTGTTGTAATCGATGTTTTGGTTGTTGTGATAGACGGGGGCTTGGTAGGGAAAAGATTGAGATTGATAGTAGGGATAGTTCTCATCGTAGAGCTGGTCCACAGGAGAGTGTTGCGGCAGCTGGTTGATTGATTGAGGGAATTGATGCAGAGATTTCTGAGGTTGTTTTGAACGAATCGGCAGAATTAGAGGTGTAACTGGCTGTGATTGCTTCGATGGCGAGTCAGGAATGAAGTAGCCAACATTCAGTAGTGACGACTTTTGTCGCTTATGAGACTTGAAGCTTTTCGACATACCATTGAAAGAAGATCAGTTTTAAATTAGACGATGCAACACGAAAACAATAGAATTATGTTTGTTTAGATTTGTGTATGGCACAATGTGAGATTTAAATTTAATTTTTGAGCGAGTGGCTTGTTGCCAGGTAAACTACAGTTTACATAATTTGATTTACAATTTAACTAATGGTCACTTGTGACACACAAGAATTCATTCTCACTGTTTATTTTGCAACCAATTTAGATTAAGTTTGGTCGATGCGACATCGTCAATTAGTGCGATGGTTGGCGCGACATCTCACCCAATCATAATTTTGGTTTGGCGGTAGTGGAGGTCAACACTTTCTTCATCTCGTTGGCACTCTCTTCGATGTAGTACTTGAAATACTTGGATTCTAATCCATTTCCCCGCTTACACGAAATGTGAACGTGGATCCATTCACTGTTGATCAAATAAGCACATCCAAACCCATCGTCAATCACTTGTGACCATCCCCACGATTGGAAATTCTCTGATGGCACTTGCGATGAGGAAATATACCACGTTTGTGAGTATGCAAACACTGGGTCTTGGAAAATCGCTGGTACTTCTTCTCCTGGTTGAAGCATCTGCTTTAATCCCAAAAAGTGTCTGTCGACTCCTTTACCATCGGCCGCCTCGACCAAGTACTTGACATGCTGTTTGCATGCTGCTTGGAAACTGGCAATCTTCTCTTCAGCCGTAGCATTGACATCGGTCCATGTCTCAACAAATTTCTTGGACTCGTTAGAAACGGTTCTACCAGTTTCTGTTCTACCCTTCAAGTATTTTCTGGTGGCAGCTGACTCATAAGTTGGCCTGACCTTACCAGTGTACTTGTAGTAGGCCAATTGCATCATCATTTGCACGTATGCGTCAGGTGACACTTTGAATTGTTTGATCAAGTTCTTACCGTAACCGTAGTACTGAACAATTTCCTCGTCGTGAGCTTTGATAGTAGCGTTGAACTTGTCAATGGCAGCTGCAACATCGGCTCTAGTAACAGGGTTGACATCCCATCTCAACAATGAAGGCGCAAGACCCTCAGAAAGAACAATCTCTGCCCCATTGGAGATCTCTTCTAAAAGAGCATTAGGATCTTCCTTGTCAATGCTCTGTAAAACGTAATTGTTCATTTGCACTGTAGGGGTGGCATCCATTCTGGAGTGTTCACCCAAGAAACCAGAGTTACCATTGGCGCTGACGAAGAATTCTAATGGCTTGTCAAAGAAACGATTCTCACCGTCTCCATGCCAACAGTTTCTAGACTTCTCTTCGATGGTGATTGGTGAGTTATTGTCAAGACAAACGATGAATGACGAAGCATGGATCGTGTCCAATGATAATTTATTGATTGGCGACTTGACCAAGTTTGTGTAAGTGTTCAACCACTCGTCTCTGTTCAAAGAAGTCAAGGCTCCAATTCCAACTCCTTTTGGTTGCTTGAGAGAATCATTGAGAATGTGTTGGAATTGACTGTACAATTGAGCTTTGGTCAATGGTTGTCCGTTCACGTGGTGGGGAACTTTGTAGAAATTGTTGTTGCTAATGACAACAAAGTATTGATGCTCAGCGCCTTCGTATTTCACGGTTATATCAGACCCCGGAGCAGGAACTCTGGAGTTGTTGAACATATAGTGGAAAGCGTTCATACAGTAGGGGTTACCCTTGATAATTTCCGGTTCTAAAGTTTCGTCTTGCACTGAAAGCATAAACTGAATGGTGTAGTACGACAACAAAGTTGACTTCAAGAGCTGGCTTTTTCCAATGGCGTTGTTGACGTCCTTGTGGGAGAAGAAGTACGACACATATGGAACCACGGGGTCTCTATAAGACATGTACGCATAATCGTCCCAAAATTCTGCCAACCAATTGTCCTTGGACTGGGCAAAAGACTCTAATCTTGTCTGCAACTCAGGGCCTTTACCTTGAACAAAATCCTGAACGAGCTTGGACGATTGCTTGAGCTGCTCTGGTGACAAAAAAGGCTCAATAGTTTTGAGATACTTGGCCGAAGTTTCCTCTAAAGTTGGCACTGGGAGTTTGGGCAACTCCTTCTGGTACTTGAACAAATCACCCTTTAGAGCTGTCATGTGGAACTGATTGGTAAAGATTTTAGTTTTAGTGTTTGACATTTTAGCCAATCTGAACATTGCAATAACGGGACGAGAATTGTTGGCACTTAAATAGTTTTTGTGGGGGTGCAAAAGACCGAGGGCGAAGGGAACTTTTTTAGCGTGTGAATAACCGGAGTAATGTGAGTGGAGCCCGCGATAAATATTTTCATGCCTGACACCGGGTGGTACCTCATTTGTTTGAGTTTCCTTTTATGGTATGGGTGCATGGTACTGGCGGCGTACCTTGGATTTACTGAAATCTGGCAAAATTATTTCAAAAAGAAAAAGCTCCACTGCCAAAATTTTGAGCCTGTAACCATTTTAAGGCCCATCAAAGGTTTAGATCCCGAGTTGTTTACGTGTCTCGAGAGTTCGTTCAAACAGAACTATCCCATCGAGAAACTCGAGATCATCTTCTGCATCGACGATCATTACGATCCTTCAATTCCGGTTATTGAGTCTCTCATCGCCAAGTACCCAAACATCGATGCCAAAATTCTTGTGTCTCCCACCGCAAACGGTGCATCCACCGAACACTTTGGTCCCAACCCGAAGGTCAACAACTTGTCCAAGGGCTTCATGGCTGCCAAACATGATATCATCTGGATCATGGACTCCAACGTTTGGGCTTCTGCTAACATCTTGATGAATTCCATCAAGTCTCTCAATGAAAACTTGGTCAACGGATGCACGCCCTCGCTGGACTCCAGAAAAGTCAAGTTGGTGCATCACGTTCCCTTGGCTCTTGCATTGCATGACGAATCCACGAGCTTCTCGAAGAAACTCGGCATCAAGCTAGATGAGATGTTCCTTTTTTCTTCCCATCTGAAGTTCTACGTCAGCCTCAACAAATTGTCAGTTGCACCCTGTGTCAACGGCAAATCCAACATTTATAGACGCAGTGACTTGGACGCTGCAGTGGCCAGAATACCTCTTGAGAACAACCCGTTCTTCTGCGATCCACTCATCAAAAAATCAGCTCTCGACAAGACTAGTCGTGGCCAGTCGCTCCAATTCTTCAGCAAGTACATTGGGGAGGATAACATGATAGCGATATCGCTCTGGGAATTCTTGTTCAGCCGAACCAGTCTTACCTCAGATGTGGTGGTGCAGCCATTAACGTCCAACGACGGCATAAAGGATTTCATGAACAGACGAGTGAGGTGGCTCCGTGTGAGGAAGTTCATGGTCTACATGGCCACGCTCATCGAGCCCACTACGGAGTCGATTGTGTGTGGAATTTATGGAACTTTTGGTGTTAGTACGGTGTTTTTGGGCCAAACTTTCAGCTGGACGTTCTTTGCATTACACTTGTTTGTGTGGTACATCACCGACTGGGTGCAGTACAACATTCTCTTCAACAACATCGCCTACGACACCGACGACAAGCCTCAGTGGATTGTGCACAATACTAAACACAAAAACTGGGCCTCATGGACGATTATCTGGGTTCTACGGGAGTTGCTTGCCTTGCCTATTTGGGTCATGGCGATGTGTGGGCACCAGATCGACTGGCGTGGCCACCCATTCAAAATCAACAAAGATCTAACGGCTGCAGAATTGTGATCTCTTGTATATACGTGTTAAAATAGAATGCTGGGTCGGCCCAGTACCGCGCCCGCCGTCAGATCTGGCTACGGCACGATATTTTTAGCGCGTGCCCCGTCGTACCTCACTAGCATCAACACAGTGCGATACAACGACAACAACCCGATTAAATGTCGACGTCAGTTCTCCACGACTCGGTGGTCGACCCGGCCATGCTACAGAAATGTAAAAAATGCATGTTGCCCATCATTGAGGGCCATGCCTACGAGTTAGGCGATGATAGATGGCATATAAATTGTTTCAAGTGCTCAAAGTGTTCGAGCTCACTTGGTTGCAACTCCAACTTCCTCATCTTGGGGAACGGGAACTTGATCTGCTCAAATTGCTCCTATAATTGCAAACAATGTGGTAAAAAAATCGATGATTTGGCCATCCTCACGGGGGACCAGGCTTACTGTTCAAATTGTTTCAAATGTCGGTCTTGTAAGCAAAAGATCGAAGACTTACGCTATGCCAGAACTTCCAAGGGACTCTTCTGTATGAGCTGTCACGAAAAACTTATGGCTAAAAAACGCAAGTACGACTTGAAGAAGAAACAGTTGCTTCAAAAACAGAGCGACCGCCAACTGGACAAACTGGAAAGGCCCGAGAAACTGTCAAGATACTCCGGTCACAAGAGCACCTCCTCAAGGACACCAACACAGCTCCAACAAAAGTCCCAGGACTACAACAACTCACAGGAGAAGCTCTCTGCGCAAAGGTCAACAGATCACTTCGTATCAGAAGAGAGTCTTGTGTCAGAAAAGTACCACCCCCTTTTCAACCACCAAAAGATGTCTTCTTCCAGTCCCTCGTTGGGAACAAGAGAGGTTTCTAATGATTCTACCGACTTTAACTTCACTACAAGGCCTGCAACCGACCAGCCATTAGATATCACATTCGAGGATGAAACACCCTTGAATCAGCACTCTACGCAGCAAAACAGCTCGATTTCAAGGTCAGACTTCTATGACTTGTACAATAGATCATCATCCACTACACCCAAGCTTGAATCTGATGAGGCTAGACGCTCCAAGTTTGATTTCTCCTCTTCAAAGGATAAACTCTTACCGCTGCCTCCAGATCCTAATAGTGTGAGCACTCCTGACTCTCAGGCTACAGCGACGGGCGTCCCCTCGATTCTTCAAGACAAGAGCGACAAGGATAGTATCATGAACAACTCGAATGCTAACATCTCTCGAGAATTCTCCATAGAGGAGATAAATGACAGTGATGACGAGTTGATCAACCGTAAGAAATTGTCAACTAGGGCTCAAACACCTCCGTTGTCTTCAGTTGCTCAGATTTCACCAGAAACACCAATCGTGGCTCAAGTCCTTCAACCGGCCCCTGACTTGAGAGCACCCCCAAGGACGCAGTCACCAGGTCCGATGTCGACCACTTTCCAAGGTAAAAATGTCTTGATTCTTTCTCCAGGACAAGACGAAAGCGTCCCGCTCAGATCGCCTGACTCTTTGGATAAACACGCCTTACATGTTGAACGTGAACCCTTGAGTAAATCTGCTTGTTCGAGCCCCATGGCCAAGGCGAATAGACACGCAAGGATTCTTGAAGCTGACAATATTAACGATGATGACATAATTGATGATGATCTTGATGAAACTCTAGAGAAGAAAGAATTCTCCACGCCCCAGAAATCAACTCCTCGCAGGAGCAATGTCACCTCACCACCACCCAGATTCCCCTTGCCTACCGTTCCTACGCCCAAACAAACAACCAGAACTCCTCAGTCTATCGGCAGAGAAAGCTACAACAGTGAAGACATGCATGGTTTAGGTCTTGAGGGTATTGAATATTATGATTACGATGAACTCACAAGAAGAGCAGGCAGACTCGCTCCATCGCCTGCTAGATCCACGAGACTTACAAGTGCAGTGACACCAGCGGTCACTAATTTGGAAGAGGAATCGGAAGACCAGTCACCATTGCCCAAAGACCAAGGCCTCTCAAGAAAACAAAGTCTTATAAGGACGCCCATTCTAGCAATGAGACACAAAAGGTCGACCAGTGGGGGCAGCAACAACGGTATGAGCCGATTGAATATCTTCAAATCTAAGGAAGAGCGTCAAGCATCAACCCATTCCAGAAACGTGAGTGAAGGGTCTATCAAGAGTAATGGGAGTGCGTTCGTTACACCACCACTACCCTTCAACAACCATAACAGATCCTCTTCAGATACCCAGTACTCACAAAAAACGTTCGACATGATGAACTCGATTACTGACCACGATCCCAAGAGTCTAAGGTTAGAAGTTTACCAACTTGAGGCCAGGAAGACAGTCCTCATGAACGAGGTGAAGAAAATGAGCAACGAGAAGACCAAATTGACGGACGAATTGGCTCAGCTTCAGCTGAAGATCAAGGATGAAACTGAGAGATACGAAGAGCTAGTCAGGCAGAGCGAAAACCTTAAATTGAAAACACCATTGGGAGTCGATACTCCTTCGAGAGAAGTGCAGGGCAATGATGAAATCATCCCACAAACGATCCACCATTCCAGCTCTTCTTCTGTGATAAGCAACGCGTTGAACTCAACTATCGTGTCAAGTTCGGCAAATAGTGCTGCCACGGAATTGGAGGAGATTGTGGAAACTCAAAAGGCCACGAGACTTAAATTTTGGAAAAGAGCCAAGCTAGGATTCAACCAACAACCCAATCTAATCAGCACCAACATGGCTGGTAAAGGAGAAGAGGAAGAATCAAAAAGACCATTTGGGTTGATGTCACGTTCGAAGTCTACCAATATTATTGATACTTTCTTGAATGGTGGAAGTAACGAAGATGAAGCTCCGTTATTTGAGTCTTCAATCCAGAAACGATGCAAGTATGAAAACGAAACGATACCGATGATCGTAAGCCGATGCATCAAAGAGGTGGAGACACGAGGGTTGGATATGGAAGGTATTTATAGAATTTCGGGAGGTAATCTGGCCATTATCTCGATTGAACAAGCATTTGCTAGCCTTGACCCTAAAACTAAGGATGACAAACAAATGGCCAAGCTCAATGAGATGCTTGACGGTGATATAAATGCCGTGACATCAGCACTCAAGCGATATTTGAGGAAGATACCTGACCCCTTGATCCCCTTCACCAGCTACAATGACTTCATCAAGCTCAACTCCATTGCTAACGAGGACAAGCGAGCTTCTGAGTTCAAAGTCAAGATTATTGAAAAATTGCCAGTGTCTAATCGAGAAGTGCTACACACGCTTTGCAAGCACTTGGAGTTGATTAACTCGTACTCACATGTCAACCGCATGAACTATCGAAACCTTTCGGTTGTGTTCGCCCCTACAATTGCACGAGACGAGACAGGAGAACGAGAGATGGTGGATATGGGTCATAGAAATGATGTTACCGAGTTCCTTTTCATGAATTACATTAAGATATTCTAGTGAGTGCCTGCTGATCATGGTAGGCTCCAGTCAATGAAGATCCAAGCTTCCCAAAACAATCCAGTCACTGACCTCGCCATGAAGCAAGACCAATTTTAAGACTCCACCGCTCCAACCAAGACCGTTTTCCTCGTCATCAATGTTCAAGTAGTCTTGGACGCGAGTTTTGATAGTTCTCCATAAGGCATTGTCAATGGGATAGAGGTCCGAGTATGCTAGTGAGAGATGTGGGTCGAATTCCTCGATCCATTGCGCTGCTTCCACGGCAGCTTCGCGTCGTAACTGCTCCATATCCACACTTTGGTCTCCTGTCAGTGCCTGGTGGATCTTCTGTGGTAATATGACAAATAGTTCCCTAATTATACGGGCAAACAGTAAAAGGTTAGCGTCTCTTTCGACCTGAAAGTAGAGTTTTTTAGTGAACTTTCTTTGGGAGTTGAGGCGGCCCAAAGCGATCCAGTCGTGGTCCTTGACCAGCATCACTGCAGCAGAGCACGCAGATAAAACCCGATCCACGTCGTCGTGCGGGTTCGTCAAATCTATGGCGATGTTGGTGGTAATTGTGACATGAGGCTCGAAACGAGGCGGGTGGCCCGGGAAAAGGGTTGCCACTGATCCCATTAGCGTCACTAGCTTGTCGTAGAGGGAAGTGCTCTTGCGTGGACATAGCCATAGAGCTACACCAGAACTTGTTGACGACATTGTGCGATAGCGAACGACAAACGGAGTTGCAAAAATACAACCAATGCAAAACTATTCCAGAGAATGGTTGCAAATTTTTGCAGTCAACTACAACGAATGATCTACTTTGTCTATTAAGTTGTGTAGAAGATAATTAGTACTTCGACGCAAGAACGTCAACGCCCTTGATGGCCGAATCGCTCACAAACCACAGCACTTCGTCACACTTGTCATTGACCAACTTGGATGGCAATTGAGAGGCAGGGTCGTTGAAGATTTCCTTAAGAATTGGTGCTTTACCAGCTCCTTCTGCAACAAAAGCTACGAGCGACGCCGCTTGAAGAACTGGAAAGGTGATTGTGATTCTTCTTGGTGGAGGTTTAGGTGAGTCCCAGATATTGACAACACTCTTGTTGGTTTCGGCCAAAAGTCGGTGGCCTGGGAAAAGGGAACATGTGTGGCCGTCAGGTCCACACCCAAGCAACACCAAATCGAATTTGTCGTTTGGAGGAAGCGATTGAGCATATTCTTGGGCAATTCTCTCATCTTTAGCAACATCGGCGTCTTCGAATTGTCCGTCTTTACCAGTCAAAAGTGACTCATTAATGGTGAAAATTTGTGGCTTGCTGTCTTGCAAGTAGTTCACCACTGAGCTGATGAACAATCCATAGTTGGAATCTTCGTGATCTGTTGGCACTAACCTCTCGTCACTGAAGTATACCTGCCATTTGTCCCACTTGACTTGCGGACTGACTGCTGCATCGTCCACCAAGGCTTGCTTCATGAATTTGCCAAGCGAACCTCCAGAAATGGCAATTCTGAATTTATCTGAATGTTTCAATGCATCATTTTGGGCTGCAATAATGTACTGGCCCAAACCTGATGACAATTCATTTGCCTCGGGGTAAGAATAGATTTTAGGAGTCATGTCGTCCGGTGAAAATTAGCAACAAACCATCAAAACCCAAATTTTTCGCACCGAGCGCTTAATCCATTTGTAAGCACTTAATCGAGATAATGTGCATACTCCGCATTGTCTTTGAGCTTGGAATTGAGGAATTTCTCAAGCTTGGTAGCATTCTTATAGTAGGTCGTTGTTTCGGCGTTGTAAGAACGACAATTGTTGAAAATAAGCCGACAGTCATAAAGGAATTGGTCGAATGATTCGTATTTGTCGTTCTCGAGTTTCAGTTCCATGGTTTCAAAGTCCATGGGCTCCTTGATCACATCATAGTAGTCACCCACTTCTTCTTTGTTGACAGCAGTGCTAAATGGCCAGGCTGAAGGGTGATTTGTCAACTCTCCCAAGAGACTGACCATGAAATTATGATGTGGCCCACGTTTGGGCTTTTGGGCTAACTTATCCATTTCTTCCAGCCACCCAGCTTCAAGAAGTCCAGGGATTTCTTCAGGGTTGACACTGGCAGCTTTGTCATTTTTGAAAATCTGTAGTCCTGGTCTCACGACATCTGACTTGGACCTCAACGAGATCTTCTTCTCTATGGCAGCTCTTTGAAGCAAGAGGATCTTTCCCAGATCAAGATACCGTAGTACTGAAGGGAGCATGGCACACTGCATCAACGTACCACCTTCATAATCCTTGATGTACCCCATCCACACCAGCTTGTCTAGAGTGATCTCTTTAGTGAACCCCTGTTTCTTAAAATATCCAATGGCGTAGTTGTCGGCATACGTTAGGAAGTACTTGATGGGGGACGTGGCACGAACATAGTCCTTGAGATGGTTCATGAGATGAGCACCATACCCTCTAACTTGTTCAGTAGAGGAAATGGCACAAAACACGATTTCAGCAAACTCTCGATTGTTGAACGGACGGTATGTGATTCCACCAACTACTGTGAGTGGTTTTCGTACTACTGCCATCAGTAAATGCGATCTGTCGTAAACCAACCTGGCGATGTACTCACGAGGCATTTTGGGCAATTGCTTCTGAAAAATATTCTTCAATCCCGTAAGAACCATGAGATTCTCGCGTGTGTCGTCGTTGTTGACCACACGGAACTCAATTTTGCCCTCTTTCTCTTCGATCACCGAGGGACGCTCTTTGAAAGTGTAAGTGACCCCGTCAAAATTGAATGTGGAGATCCGCTTGCGCTCTTCTTCTGCCTCGTCTTCGTCATCATCATCAGCAGCATCTTGGATTTCCTCTTGTTCGGCAGCTTCGTCGGCGCTTTCAGGTGTTTCCGGTTTATCGTCTGATTCTGGAGTGTTTTCGGAGGGATTTTCGACGTCATCATCCGCCAGCGGCTCTGTCTTGACTTTCTTGGCTTTACTAGCCGCATTATCAGGCCTTGACGCCGTGTTCCGTTTGCGATCAACCATACGTAAATCGCGCACCAGTTCACAAGCTTGTTGTGAGAACTGACCTTGTTCACGTGACGCAAATATTTATCATCAAGTGCATCTCATCACAAAAAATCATTATGTCACAATACACTACTTTGACGCCAGACAACTCTGGGGCTGTTGCCACCGTGTTATGTTGCAACTGTGGAGTTCCTATGGATGGTTCGACCGGAATGGTCATGTGCCACGACTGTATCAAGTTAACGGTCGATATTACGGAAGGCATACCAAGAGAGGCAAATGTGTCGTTTTGTCGTAATTGTGAAAGGTTCTTGCAACCACCAGGTCAATGGGTTCGTGCACAACTTGAATCTCGTGAGTTGTTGGCGCTCTGTTTGCGTAGACTCAAAGGTTTAAATAAAGTTCGTCTCGTGGACGCTTCATTCATCTGGACTGAACCTCATTCCCGTCGTATCAGAGTCAAGTTAACCGTTCAAGGTGAAGCTATGACCAACACCATCGTGCAGCAGACGTTTGAGGTGGAGTATGTGGTTATTGCCATGCAGTGTGCTGACTGTGCTAAGTCTTATACCGCCAATACCTGGAGAGCTACAGTTCAAATAAGACAGAAAGTGCCGCATAAGAGAACTTTCTTATACTTGGAACAGTTGATCTTGAAGCACAATGCTCATGTTGATACCGTCAGTATTCGGGAGTCGAGTGAAGGACTTGATTTTTTCTACTCTCAAAGAAACCATGCTAACAAAATGTTAGATTTCCTCTCTGCTGTGGTGCCAATTAAGCTGAAAAAGGCTGAAGAGCTTGTCACTCAAGATATTCATTCCAATTCCAACACATACAAGTTTGCATTTTCCATTGAAATCGCTCCCATCTGTCGTGATGACTTGGTAGTATTGCCCAAGAAATTAGCTGCATCGCTTGGTAACATTGCCAGACTCGTTTTGTGTTCCAAGATCAGTAACTCGCTTCATTTCATCGACCCAAATACTTTGCAAACTGCTGATATCCAAGCTCAAATCTACTGGAGAGCACCTTTCCCATCATTGAGCAATGTCCAGGAATTGATAGAGTTCATCATATTAGACGTGGAGCCTACCGGAGTCGTAAAAGGAAAGAACGTTCTTGCAGATGTCACCGTTTGTCGTGCAAGTGACATGGGAGTCAACGACCAACAATACTATGTTCGTTCTCACTTAGGAGCCATTTTACACCCTGGTGACTCTTGTCTTGGGTACTACCTCGCCAACTCCAACTTTAACTCCGACCTCTGGGACAGTTTGGACACCGATAACACCCCAGAAGTGGTGCTTGTCAAGAAATACTACCCAAGAAAGAGCAAGAAGTCCAAGAACAGACAATGGAAATTGAAGAGAATGGCACGTGAGCACGCCGACATCGAGGCCAACGAGGAGTCAAGACAAGCACGTCAAGAACAAGAACGTGCAGAGAGAGACTACGAGTTGTTCCTTCAAGAATTAGAAGAAGACGAAGAGATGAGACAAGCGATCAATTTGTATAAATCCAGCGCCCCTGCCAAGCACGTGGACGAGAGTGAGATGGAAGACGAAGAGGATATGCCGGAAATCGCTTTGGATGAACTTTTAGATGAACTTGATGACATGAACTTGGGAGACTAGAGTCGCACTAATATATGGAACTACCTTCTTTTAAAGTCGTAATACTTGGGGACACCAGCGTAGGCAAGACGTCACTCGCACACCGCTTTGCCACTGACGTGTTCGACGCCAACACCACCAACACCATCGGGGCGGCGTTCATCACTAAGGACCACGCCCACAATGGCAGGGCCGTGAAATTCGAAATCTGGGACACTGCCGGTCAGGAACGGTACCGACTGCTCACGCCAATGTACTACCGCCATGCTAGGGCTGCACTCGTGTGCTTCGACCTCACAAACATCGACGAAAGTCTACAGCGAGCTCACTACTGGATGCAACAGTTGCAGTACGATAATGATATTCGCATTTTGCTCATCGGCACCAAAGCCGATCTAGTGCTGGCACCGGACTTGCTGCCGGTTCACGAAGTCGCTGGCTCGGCAACAATCCATTTGACAAGTGCAAAAACTGGCGATGGCGTGCACGAGATCTTCGACGATATCGTGGACGCCGTGGACGACCAATTTTTCAAGGACTTCGAGGAGCTGAAGCTGCAGGAACAACCCAAAGTGTTCTTGGGAAGACCATCGCCCGCTAAGAATTGCTGCTGAGCAATAAAGACAATTAAGAACTCTTCACGTTACATGTATTATAATTCCAAACCCTTTTGCGTCCAGTAGTCTCTCTTGAGTTGCTTGTCTACAGCTGGCTTCTGCTTCTTGACAGGTGGCTGGTCGTCGTCATCCTCACTGTCGTCTTTTATATCGATGAAATCAGACACTTTCTTCTTGGGCTCGTCTGGTTTTTGCTCAGGCTCCTTTTTCTCTTGGAAAGTCTCGTCTTCACTTTCAACTGTCATATCTGAGAAGTAGTACTTGTCGTTACCCTCTGCCCCATCGCTCTCCTCAACGTCTGAGGAATGCTTGATCAACGCACTGTTCTGCACTTTATCTCTGTCATCGTTGAAGTCTCTCTCTTTGCCCTTGTACTTGATGATATCTCCCAATATCAGCTGCCCGATCCTGCCTTTGTATGTGGCCCCATTGAGCTGGTAGCATTTGTCGGTTAATAACTGGTAAGCACCGCCAAACCCTTTCTTGATATCTCTCAAATTGTACGACGACCTCGTGATGTTGTTCAATGGATCTGATGGATCTTGCACAACGATGGAGAATGGATTTTTCCCGCCTGCTAGCTCCCGACACTCAACCTTCTTACGGTAAATCGGTCTCTCAGTTTCTGGGTCTATGGCTATCACCACATTGTCATAAGACAAATTTCTTCCGTACAACTCGAAAAACTCAATCAACAACGCCCCAAGGTTGTCCATGATTGACATGTTCCCTGTGGACACTTGGGGGTGGAGTTGGAGGAAATGGTAACACAAGATAATTGTGGCATATCCTCCCAAACCACCAACATGCACGTTGTTTAGCCTTCTGCTCCTAAGAAATTGCTTAACCACAAGCACTAATTCTCGAAGTCCAGGTGTGGATTCCAACCATTTTCGTATCCTTCTCGCTGCCTCAAGTCCGTTGGTTCTCTCAAAGGAGATATCTATATGCAAATTGGACAGAGGATCCACAAACTTAATGATGGGGACTTTGGCTCCTGCAATAACTTCGATGTTCTTTGCGAGCTTTTTACTTCTTAAATGTGATGATAGTTGGTACAACCTCGATCTTTGCTCGTAGTCTCCAGTCTTGGATATCACCACTACGTCAATATCGGACCCTGGAAGGTACAAATCAGTAGCACTTGATCCAAAAACGTGAGTTTCAGTAGTGGGCCAGAAATCTTTTATCGTGTGTTTTAGAAGCCTTATCACTTGATTCCTAACGACAATCTCCTCTTTAGAAGGCGAAATGTAGTTAACAAAATCCAACATCTCCATCGTGAGCCAGTCAGCGATCTCTTTTTGTTTAGAATGATCATGTGCTTTCACCCATGGGTACTGAGATACAGGCGTATGGGTTTGAACGAGATTCTCGTCGTTACTTATGACTCCATCGTCGGAGAACTCTCCCTCAGATTGGTCTCTGTCGTCTTCAGAAGAGCTGAAGCCAAATTCTATAAAGTCTTGGTTCTCCAGTAACTCATTTGAAGGCCTTTTTTCAGCTTCCTGCTCCTCTGTGCGATCCCCATCAGCACCATTTAGTTGGTCATCAACATTGTCATCAGATTCTATCAAAATTTCACTGCTGTCGCTCTTGACTTCAGTCTGTGAGTCTGTGTCCACCAAAACAATGTCTGAGTGCTTATTGGAATCGTGACTTTCATCTGAATTGTTGCCGTCAGAAAGTTCTTCGTATTGGTTCTTGCCGGCAACAAGTTGTCCTGAGCGCTTCTTGCGATTCGATAGGTTCTTCCGCGTCTTGATACCGGGACTATCTCTCTTCCTCTTCATGCTCATCTGGTGAAAATTTCGCGATGGTCTACTTATGTAGACGAAGGAGGAACTCAAGCATTTGTGTGTGGATCAACGTCGACTCTTGACTCGTGAGGTTGTTCATGTCATCTTGGGTGAACTGGCAAAGTGCTTCACGTAAGATTTCAACTTTTGTTAGTGGTGATGGTGATGGAATTTCTGGAGTTTCGTCCCTTGAATCCTCCACTTGGTCGAGGTAAGTGTACATAGACTCGACATTCTCTTCTGTAGGAGCTTCATCCACGGAGCTGGCTACTTCAATTTCGTTTTTGGGCGATGTTTTGACTCTTTTGGCGGAATTCTCTTCAGCATCAACCACTCGTTTTCTTCCAACATCGACCTCTGTAGTTGACGCAAGGTCAGTAGCTGACCGTAGCTCCTCAACTTCGCTGTTGAAGCTGGCATCTTGCACACCAGCATCATCATTTGTACCAGGGGAAAATGTGTTGTCTTCGTCTGAGTCGTCTGACAGTCTGGGTGCATCAACAGTGGCCTCAACATCGAGGTTTGCAGTCACTGCTGGTTCAGTGACTGTGACAGGCGACTTCAGGATTGAGGGCTGGCTCTTTAAAACGATCTTGTTGGACCACTCTTTCCTGGTTAGCGGGAGGTTGGCTCTCTCTTTATCGTAGATGCTTCTTATATCGATATCATGATGCAAACACGTAACTAGAAACTCGTCTAGTAACAGGTAGTTCTTGGCCTCTTGTAGTCTCTCCAAGTAACTCTTCCAGATCCTTCTGAACTCAAACTTGAAGTAACCAACCAAATGACTGAATCTTCTCATCATGTATTTCCTGAGGTTGTACAATTCCAACTCGAACTTCTGGTCAAGCAAGAACTGGATCATGTCGACGAAAGTCTCATCCTTCTCACACCTGAGTAGAATCAAATTCAACGTGAACTGTGTCAATGCTTTCATTGGTGCATCGTGCACTAGAACAACAAAGAACTTGAAAATAGGCAACGACCATTTCTGAATGGCACTAACATTCAATGCTCTTTCAAGTTCTGGTTCCTTCAACAACACAAGACTCTGTATAACTGCTTTGGCAATTAGTTTATAGTTATCGTCGATTCTCTCGAAAATAAAACCAACGAGTTGAAGCTCCTCGTCCACTGAAACATTGACTTTGCACTTGTGCAAGCTGTTGATAACAAGCTCCTGTAGCTGTTCGTTTTTCATGCCTTCGTTGAACTTGAGTAGCTCTGCCAAAAATGGAAGAAGGTCTTTGGGCTCAAGAGCAACAATGATCTGGTCTGTAAGCTTCATGAAGTTGTCGTTGGTGAAGGAAGACTTGCAGTACGTTAGAAGCGTGTTGAAAACCTGTGTGGAGTTCTGGACGTCCAACATACCACAGAGGTTTATCGATCCAAAACACTCAATGAGGGTAACAACCATCTTGTAGAGAAGTCCTGGCTCTAACTCTTGGTTCCTGACTATGCTGTAGATTAAAGGCTCGACTTCTTTGGCAACAGGCAAGCCTCTGGAGCTAGCCAATGGTTTAATGTTCCTAATATACAATGCCACAGTGTTGAACTTGAGACCTGGTCTGAACCTTTCAGATTGAGTTACTAACTTGATGGCTGGAATGATTCTTCGATAGTTAAAGTAAAGCCACTTGGTGTTGAAGGAATTTATCTCGTCTATGGTGGCTCCTTCGTTGGCCAAACACCTGACACTGTTGAAATTCTTCTCATTGACTGCAAAGTTCTTCTTGAGTAGATTGTTGAGTAGCTTGAGTCCAAAAAAGCTCAATTGTTTCAGGCTCTTGGGACTGAAGTACACTTTTGTGAAGATGGGCTCGACTAAATGGTCCCAGTAAACATTAAGATTCCTGTTGTTGTGCAAAGTCAGCTTGTTGGTCAACATGTAGAGCATATTCATCACACATGCATCGATCAGATCCGCTATGCTTTCGTCAGATAAATCAACCATGAGAAGAGGTTTGTATAGCAATTGGAACTTTTCCTCGACGGTCTGGGGAACCACTGTTGGCGTGGTGGGAGAGTCAACTTCAAGAGAGTCAAGATCATCATAGCACAAATTGTAAACAACTCCTCTCCAGCTGGAAATTGCAATTATTTTCCCTTCCTGGTCTTTTGACGTCAAGCAAGCCTTGTGAATATTGAGCCATTTAGGAAACCGGTTCCAGTTGTTGAACCCTTCTTTTTTGTCACAGCATAAAAGTGATAATGCTACCCACATGTCCATGGCAACTTTGTACTTGTGCATGGATATCAAGGCTTCAATGCTTGAAGCCACCAAGTCAAAATTGGTAGATTTGAAGTCGATGGTTGCAAAGCTATCCAATTCAAGAGAGCCAGTGAAAGACTTTGACTCTGAACTTATGGTACTTTCCAAGTATTGTCTAGTCATGGTTGATATGTCTTTATTTTTCAAGAATGCCCTCGCAACCTCCAAAAGGGTTGTTATACCGGTTCCGATGACTTTGACATACACTGGAGAAGATGTGTCACATAAATTAAATATAAGCATTTCGAACCAATGCTTAAAGTTGACAGCCATCATATTGGGGAAATTCAGTATTAGATTTTTCAACGCTTGAAGCGACTCGATAACTAAAGAAGAACTCAAAAACATCTTCATGTTAAGAAGAGCAAATAGCATCTCCTCAGCCACATCTTTTCCATTAATAGTGTTGAAAATCAATCTCTTCTTCTTGACACTGAACTTGCAATCTTTTATCATGCTAACATAGGGTATTATAAGGGTCTTGGTGATTGTGGGTTTGACTATGGATTCAGCTGCATGACTGTAGAACCATCTGGCATCTTCCACGGCAATGTAATTATTCAAATATGTGTCTACCATGAATCCATTCACGAGTTTGAGACCTTGACTTAGTACTCTCGTGCTGAAAGGGTCAGTTTTGTTTGTGCTTGAGACGTCTTGGTTCTCTTTGTTTTCTTCTGTGTATGCAATGCCTGGTTCTTTCATGTTGATGTCTCTTTGGACGTATTTCACCAAAGTCGACACCAAATTCTTCTCTGGGGTGGATGAAATGTTGAATTTGGAAGGTGATCCTTTGCGAGGGGCCCCTACTAGTATAGGAGCGATGAACTCTGTCTTGTTGATTCTCAAGTTGTGATTTAACGTGGCATACACCTCAAACTTCTTTGGGAAGTCTTTATCACTCAAAACAGCCACACAACCATTGATCAACTGCTCGAGGTGTGAGTGTTCTGAATCCAATTGGACTATGGTGCCACTAGACCAGAAGTCATGGGTATCTGGCTTGAAGTTCTCGTCGTAGACCTGTTTCAGAGGAGATCTATAGGGAGCCAATTCACGAGGCTTCAAAATCGATTTCACTGGTGTTTGAAGTCCAGAAAAGTCTGGAGTGCTGGGCACATCGCTAGTCAAGTCATCTGAGAATGCAACAAACTTTCGTTTTCGAATGGGGGAAGAGCTCAATTGTTCTTGAGCGTCCTTTTTCTTTATGGGTGACGAATTGAGGTCGATATCAACACCTCCTTCGGGGGTGATGAACTCGTCTGTGGCTTCAGGTCGTAACTCTTGATTTAGTGCAGCGGGTTTGTCCACTAACGTGCTTTGTATGACTTGTGTATCGCTAGTTGACGGTGGTGGAAGAACTTCTTTTGGCTGTGGGAGCTCAGCAGGAGCAGCTGGAACTTCCAGATTTTCAGGGGTGGGTGTAACAGACTTGCTCTTCTTGCTCTTGGAAGACGTAGACTTTTTGGGACTCGGGCTCTTCGTTTTAGTCTTCTTTTTTGTGGTTTTGGCTCGTCTCTTTGGACTCTTTTTCGGGGCTGTTGGTGTCATTGATTACAAACGCAAACACTTCTAGTTGAGTCACACAGATTATGCTTTTGTTCTAGATTATAGGCTATTATACAGGTGTTAAGAGATGAGCTCCACTAAAAGGAGCTTACGCGTTTTCGCTATCGCGATCCGATGGGACGTCCAGTTTGAGTCTTTTTGGCGCAGGCTCGTCAGTTTCGAGCGACGCGTCTCTGTGCGCCGGCGGTGGGCCCAGCACTACAGGAGTTTCTTCATTCTGTGATTTCTGAGTGAGATTCTCGTCTTGTGGGAGCACCAGGTCGTCGAGAAGCTGATCAAATTTGAGCCATTGCTTGTTTCTGACCAACCGAAGCAGACGCCACTTCATGAGCATTTGCATCCCGTCAGTGTCCATACTGTCTTCTGGGACAGTTAAGGTTTCGCTGTCATAGTGCTTGATGTCTATGTTGACAAGTCCTGTCTTTGTCCTCATCTTACGTGACAATTGTGGTGTAGCATACACGTTGAAGTACCGCTTCTCCTTGAGTGGATTGATGGTCTTGAGTTTTTCAGCGGCTGCGTCGAGTGTTGCTTGTTCTAAGACTTTATCTGAGAAGAGTGGCTTGTTGGTCTTCGGATCTTTACCATAGATGAGCCATGCGTACCAGAATTGCTCCGTCAACACCAAGTGCTGAATTGAGAACATGAATTGAGGTTGGTGGGTGTTGTAAAACTTGAACAATTCTCTCTTGATCCACGAGAATACTCGTGACGCCGTGTCGGGAGTCACCTCGTCAACTATATGTTTGGTTCCACTGGGTATCCCAGAGTTCTTGTAGAGATCTCGCCTGTTGCCAGCGGTGAGTTCGTAGTAGAGGTTACTCACGATGAACATCATTGTAAGGTAGTATCGCCTTATGGTGGGCAGATCAAACATGTCGTAATGCAAATTCTGGTCATCTTGTCTCTCAGCATTGAGAACACTGGGATCGTTGTTGAACACACTTATCCAGTAATGCTCTGGTGTGTACAATTTCTTAGAGTACTTCTCCTTGATGTAAGACTCTTCGAATTCAGGTTTAGGTTTATCCTTGAACCTGGAGTCTGCTTTCAGCGTTCTTTGTTGGTAAGGTCTTTCCAACTCCATGATCTGATCGAAAATTCTGTTGAACACCTGACTGACTTTGTTGAGACCAGTTCTGCCTTGCTTGAGGTACAAGTAGGGGTTATTGAACACTCTGTGACACTCAAGTATATCAGCAATGAAGTCATCACGAGATGAACGGGACACTTCGGCGGGTACGCTTCTGTTGGCAGTCGTGAAGAACTTATTGAGACCGGTATTGTCCTCTAGATTGAGTAGACTATTCACAAACAGCCTCACCCGGGCGTCAAGGGTATCGTTAAATGTATCTTTCTTGTATGAGTTGAAAGTTTTGCCGTTAGTCTTGACGTAGAATTTGTCAGTGATGGGGTTACAGATCTCCAAAATAGAAATACGATCGCCCACCACCGCTTTGTTGAACACCTTGGCTTGGAGTATCGGCAAACGAGACTCAAAATAGTCCCAGAATGTATGCAAAGCGTCATTAACAGAAAGAAGAACGGTGACAATTCGGGAGAGGAGTCCGTAAAGACATTTCTTTAAGTCGGGTGTCTCTGTGACTACCAAGAACACGACGAAATCGACAAGAGTGCACAAAGAGTTGAAAATCAGAGTGTCTGAGCTTTTGGATGGGTACACGTCGACCAAGTCCTCTAGAAACTGGGAAAGAACGTTATCAACGGCACGAGAAACGATGAAATCTTTGGTTTTACCGTCAATTTGCTGGTTGAACTCCGAGACCTGCTTTGCCAAAGCGTCTGTGTCTTCATTAGCATCGGCTGGAGGTTCCACTTTATAGTCGAAAGTAAGACTGTCCAAGTACTGTTTGATCTGATGATACTTGCCTTCGAAGGCCTCAAATTGCACCGGGATTTTCACAGCAGGTTCTTTGAGCGTCGTGCTGACATCTTGCGTAATCTCAGCGACAAACTCCTCGCACGTGGCGATCTGGTCTTGCAATTGTGACATGTAAAGGTGCAAACAAGATGAGAAATTCGTGGTGTTTATTTACAGGATTAATCGATACAATTAGAGATCAAACTTTTTTGACCGTTGTTTCTTCTTATCGGAGTTACGCTTCTTATGGAAGAGCCGTTTCTCTTTACTTTCCTCTTTGAGCTCTTCCCACTTTTTTTTATCTTCATCTGACACTTCTGTAGCGAAGAAGACGTTTTGTTTGATTTCATGGACCAATTTGCGGAAACATTCTTCCGTGTTGACGTCTCTGTTACGAGAAGAGTCACTTTGAACGAGCAAGCCGCCGTTTTTGGTTTCGTAGCGGATTTTAGTGGTGGAAATCTGACTTCGTATGGGCTTGGGGATCCAGTAGCAGAACTGTGGGTTGAGCCAGCGGTCTGGACTCATGGAAACAGTGGCTTTGGATGAGGTCTTGTTGACTTTCTGGCCTCCGGCGCCAGAGGCTCGACTGTACGAGATTTCGAACTCTTTTGTGGGGACTTTGTCGTGGGAGAAGTCAGCGAGCCACTGTTTAGCGGCCGAGATGTCGCTGTCAGTGAACGAGGAGGAGTAGCAGCGTAGTGGGGCAGTGAGACGTGGTGGCAAGAGGGGCGAGGAAGCCACACGCAAGAGTCGTAGCATCGCAGGTGGTGAGACGAGGTGATGAGCGAGAGAAAGATTAGAGACGTCAACATACACGTCAACAGAGACAGGGACTAAGACGTTGATTAAATGTCAGACAACACTTTGGTAGCGTCCGAGACATTGACGCTTGTGTTATCAGGCTCGATGAACGTTTTAACTACTTTACCATGGTCGACCAAGAGAGCGTATCTCTTTGATCTGTGATTTCCAAAGAACTTTGAGGCGTCAAAAGTGACGTCTAAAGCGGAAGAGAAGCTTCCATCGGGGTCAGCAACGAATTTGACCCCGTCGGTGGAGAAGTTCTCGTCAAAGTGCTTCTTCCAGGCGTCAACCACGAAAGCATCGTTGACAGCAACAACGTAAATGGACTGGATTCCCTTGGAAGCAAACTTATCGAGGTTGTTCAAGTACCCAGGGATGTGGGTGTTGGTACAACCGCCAGAGAATGCGCCAGGCACTCCTATAATAAGACTCTTTTTATCACCCAATTGACCAGCTAAATCGATAGGATTTTGGGGAGATTCATAGTACACTGGCACTGAAGGGATCTTGTCGCCCACTTTGGCTCTCAAGATGGCGCTAGTAACAAAATTTCTCTGGAGTCCCCTGAACATGAAGTCGCAAGTTTTGTTTGCTTTCTCCAAATGGCCAAACCCAAAAAGACACCACAAGAATCTTTGAGCCACAAAAAGGCGCTCGACCTTTACAAGAACGCCTTGAACCACAACGTCATCAGTCGATACGATCCCGGCATCAAGCAACTATTGTACAGTACCAGTCATTGTGTGATCTACAAGTTCGACGACAGCAGCGAAGAATGGAAAAAGACTGAGTTTCAAGGTGCGCTTGCGTTCTACCTACGGGAGTTTGTTGTTCCACCACCACACACGGCGTCGTACGAAGATTTACAGCGACTTTTCTGCTACGGTTTGATCTTGTTGAACAGAACTAACCCAGACTGTTTTTCCTTGGGGCTCTTACCCAACCATATAATACGTCATTACTTCCCTAGGGGAGTCAACAACACGGGGATCCTCAAGATGGACGTGGAGTTGAACGATAATTTGATCATTGTCAAGAACCTTTTGGGTGACATTTACGGGTTGTGGATTTTCAACGAGACCGACAGAATGAAATTGTTCAAATTGTTGGAGTTCTGCTTGAACAGCGAGGAGAGGTAGTGGCGATGCTGCAGTGGTGACTGCAATGAAGATGCTGCAGTGGTGAAAACAGAGGATGTGCACATCAAGCGCATTGGTAGTCGCTCTGACCCAATGATTCTGGCTCAGGACTATAAAGATCCCACCACAGGCATACCACAGTTCCACGACTCATGAGCTCGACTAGAGTTTTATTTACGGTTCAGCATAACCTACAACGATGAGTCCACACAACATTGACCTCACTCTCAAATCTCACCACCGTGAGACTCACTCTTCACCCAACTCTCAACTCAAACACCACTAATACACAAGTAATACACAACTTATGAAGAACTACCTCCGAAACCTACCCTTACCAACACCACCAGCAACTTTCAGTCTCGTAGCCTAGTCCAAACGTCCAATTCCTCGCATCTCACTGCTCTACTGGCCTGCGACTTTTAGTGGAGGAGGTCGCGAAACTTAAACATACTATTTTCAACCAACCACTTCCAACCCCAACGACATGAGTGACTTGGCAATGGCGAACGGGCCGCATACGATGACACGTTCAAGTAACGGGAACGCCTCGAAAATGTCGCAACAGCAGATGTTACAATTGAAGCAGCAGCAGCAACAGCAGCAGTTGCAACAACAACTTCGACTCAAAGCCAACGCAAAGACAGCAGAGTTTGCTACCACGACCGAGGAGATCCTCAAGAAGTACGCCAAGTACCCTCCCAGTCTCACTTTCCACATCTACGAAAACCACTACAAGTTCAACAACAATCAAGAGAGTAATGTGATACCCAAGGACAGTCCAATGATCAAGGACTTCTTCAAACACATCTTGAAGGAGGAAATCCCCGTGGAGATGAGCGAGCTAATCAAGGATTTTGCCATAAAGTCCTACGATGGTTGTATTATACTCCAAGTCTACGACCACAGAAACATCGTCCCTTTGCCTACACCTGAACCAGCACCTAAAAGTGAAGCTGGTGGGCCCACTGACAAGCCTGAAGACAAAAGACCCGCCAGCAAACCGAAAACTTATAGAACTCTTCTCAAACCAACTCCATTATCATTGTACCACGATTTGTTGTACCACACCGATTCAGCCCTCACAAAGTTTACTGACCCGCTAGCGTTACAGATGGAACTGGAAATCTTGACGCTAACGAATAGAAAACTCGATCTCTCGGTGCCATTAAATCCTTACCTTCAAGATGACATCTACAAGCCCGAGGAAGAGTACCCAAAGAAAGTGTGGGACGACAAAACGCAAGACTACAAGATGGAATTCATTCATAGAGAAGGTAAAATTAGACCTGAAAAGAAACTACACCAGGAGGAACTCGTGCTTCACAAACTGTCGGAGTACGAAGAACTCATGTTCTTGTTATCCAACAAGTACAAGAAGACTGATGATTTGGACAGGAAATTGGTGGTGGTTGGAAACACATCACTGATCGCATCAGCAACACAATCCAGTGTTAATGGTACAACTCCTGCTACGCCATCTAAATCTAAAGAGGGCACAATGGCACCTGAATTGAAGAATAAAAACATCGATAAAGTCATGAGTGCTTCCAACGGTGCAGGCAACATGTCCAACACCGGTCAATTCATGAGGTTGCGGTTCATTGAAGAGATTCGGAAACGTAAAGAAGCTCAAAAGGCTCAAAAAGATGCAACTGTTGCTCTTCAAGCTGGCAGTGGTGTCAACACTATCAACCAGAACAATTCAATTTCTGGACCGAGTCCTGAGAAAGTATTTAACGCTAAACCCACTCCAAATTCTAGACCAGTTTCTGCTATACCTGATAATGCCCCTAATGCTCAGCAACAACAGATGCTCATGAAAGCACAAGCTTTGAGAGCACAACAACTCCAGAATCAACAATTGAGACAACAACAGCAAGGACAACCTGTGCTCCTGCAGCAACAAGCACAACAGTTGGCACAGCAGGCGAAAAGACAGAAAGTGTCACCACAGATTCAACAGCCAATGCAAAACTCTCCCCGGTTCAACAATGCTATGACGCCTCAGGTAGGGGGTTCATCACAGCCTGGTTCAAGTATGGGGACTCCAGTAATGGGGAGAAGTGCACCAAATGCTAGAATGCAACAGATCCAGCAACAACAAGTACCCATGGGCAACCAGATGATGCAGAATACTCCAATGGCTCAACCAGCAGCTCAGCAAACTCATCCAACACCTCTGCAGGCGACGCAACCTAATGCGTACAGACAAGCCATGCAGCAGCAGCAACAACAGATATTCCACAGCACACTCACTCCACAAGAGCAGCAGGCGTTCCGACAGCTTCAAACGAGGATGAATACGTTGGCGGTCATGGGTAACTCTGGAGTTGCACCTAACCGTACACAATTGACTCCACAACAGCAACAACAAGCCATTCAACAAGCCAAAGCTATGCAGCAGCAGTTGATACAAAAGTTCCCGCTTTACTTCCAGCGGTTGCGCCAATTTCAACTACTTCAGCAGCAGCGTCAGAAACAAATGCAGCAGCAGCAGCAACAACAACAACCACAGCCGCCGCAGCAAATGCCCTACGACATGAATTCACTGCCTACAATGCAACTGCCGATGAATGGGCAGTTCATGGATATGAAGACGCCGATGTACCGTAAGAAATAACGTTAATTCTTCCAAACCCAATCGTAAACACATTAGTCGTAGTGACGACTACCGTAGAATCCCAACACCACGATAGTGGCCACTACATAGAGCGAGCCTTTCAAGGCCTCTTTAGCGAGCGTCTTGTACCAAGGCGTTGGTGGAGGAATAGCTTCAAACGCTGATAGGAGATCGGCTTCAAAGTCTGAGAGGTCTTCGCTGTAGTCTGACAACTCATAGTCCAGTAAATCAGACTCTCTGAAGAATTTCCAGCGATGGCGTGGAGACTGCAATTCGTTACTGTGATTACACAGAACATCCCAGCACGATGCCACAGTATCTTCACCTTGGTAATCCTCATCTTCTTCTTCTTCTTCTTCATCTTGATACTTGTCATGGTACTCGTCGCCTTGGTCTTCGTCATATTCCTCTTCGTCTTGTTCTTCCTCATCCTGCTCTTCGTCTTGTTCTTCCTCGTACTGCTCTTCTTCGTCACTGCCTTCGCTCCAGCTATCAGGAAAAATGGTCACGTCGGGCTCCGACTCGTTGGCGCCGTACTCGAAGACTTCAGGCTCGCCGTCCAGCTCATCAACTTTGTCATCATCCTGGTCATCTACCGCAGCAATTGTAATAGCATCTTCTGCTTCCTTGTAGAGATGATGTTGCTCTTCAAGTGGCTGGAGCAGCACCACCATTTTATCGTCCTGGGACTCAGTTTTCAAAGTGAAGCGAAGCATCACCGCAGGATTGCCGAACTTCTCAAGAGGAATTTGCAAGCCCTCGTTGCCGCATATAACGTTGTAGATAGAGCGGGCGCTCTTCACCACAATGAAACCCACTTCGTCGCCACTGGACAAAGTCACAGGGGTGTGTGGGGGCAACACATGATTGTTGACCAACGTTCCAAAGCTGGAATCTGTGTCTGCGAGGGTGAGACCCGAAGGCGTCAACTCGAATTCGGCGTGATTTTTGGAGAGTTGATTGTGCAAGAAGTAGAAATTTGACTGTGATGCTGTTCTAGTGGCATCACGTGGAGAAGCTCTCCTAACAGCAGCTTTTTCACCTACTTTAAGTGTCACTTGACGAGAAGAAATCATACTGATAAGATAAGGGATTTCGCGGTGCGGTAGGTCGCACTTCAACACCTCATCGCGGCGTAGCGCGAGTGGACTGACACTTACGCGCCGCGGTATTCACCTTACCGCCATCTTTACTACGCGAAATGTTTTGATCTCGCAGCTACTTGTTATGTTTTGTCCCAAGTGTAAAAGAGAAGCTGAGATCTCAGACAACCTCGCAAACTCAGGCAGTCTTGCTTGTATGCGATGCGGTACTGTGTTGAATGAGAACCACATTGTTTCTGAAGTGTCGTTCGGAGAAACCGCTTCTGGTGGTGCTATGGTGCAAGGTGCCATGGTGGGAGCTGATCAAAGTCGTGCTGCACTCCCAGGAAGACAGAACGCTCTAGACTCCAGAGAGCAGACGTTGCTTACAGGCCGTAGAAACATCAGAGACCTCGCCGCTGCCCTTAGAATTCCTGATTACATTGCCGATGCCGCTGGAGGCTGGTTCAAATTAGCCTTGAGTCAGAACTTCGTGCAGGGAAGAAGGTCTCAGAACGTCACAGCTGCGTGCTTATACGTGGCGTGCAGAAAGGAAAAGACCTACCACATGTTAATTGATTTCAGCTCGAAGCTTCAAATATCAGTCTTCTCTTTGGGTGCCACGTTTTTGAAAATGGTGAAAGCTTTGCATATAGTGAATCTCCCATTAGCGGATCCTTCGTTGTTCATCTCACATTTCGCCGAGAAATTGAACTTCGACAAGGAAAGAGAGAATGGAAAGATTAAAGTGATAAGAGATGCTGTCAAATTGGCTCAGAGAATGTCTGATGACTGGATTCACGAGGGAAGAAGACCAGCAGGTATCGCTGGTGCTTGTGTGCTTATTGCATCTCGTATGAACAATTTCAGACGAGACCATGCTGAGATTGTTAGAGTGGCTCACGTAGCAGAGGATACTTTACAGAAAAGGTTGAATGAATTCAAGAAGACCAAGAGCGGTAACTTGAGTGTCAAGGGGTTCCGAGAGTCCGATAAAGTCGAGTCGTCCAACCCTCCCTCATTCGAGAAGAACCGTCAATTGGAGAAGAAGATTCAAGAACAATTAAAGCAAAAGACTAAGAGTTTACAAAATTACATGAAAATGGCCAGAGACTTAGAGAAAAAGAAGAGAGTACAATCTGCCAGCCAAAAGAAAACATCCACTAGTCGTTTGGCGGATCTTGACGATGACGACGATGACGAAGAAGATGTCGTTGAGGCAGGCCAAAAGGCCAAGAAGCTCACACAAATTAAAGGACTCATAGAGGGAGAACAGAAGCAAATCGAGTTGCTCAAGCAGAAACTTGCTGACGAAGGGTTTGAGTCACTCAATATTGCTCATGAGGATACTGAAGAAGTCAAAACCAACAAATACCTCAAATCCATGTTGGCAGATAGCGACATCACACAAGATGAGTTGAATATCTATATGCAGCGGATCATGAGCCAGCAAAAGAACACCATTGCTAGCACCTTGTACACTAATCCCTCCAATGATACTCAAAGCAACTGGGTTGAGTTGAACAAACCACGAAACTTGGTGAAGAATTTGCCCAAGACCAACGAGATGTTGAGCAAAGTCTCATCTAGTGTGACGCTTGATGACAACGACTTGAGTACATTGGAGGAAAACTCATACTTGGCGACTCCAGAGATGGTCAAGATGAAAGAACAGATTTGGGTGACTAATAATAGAGACTACCTCATTGAACAAGAGAAGAAAAGAATCAAACAAGAAACAGATGAGCTCACTGGTAACACTAGTGGAAGAAAGAAGAGGCGAACCAAGACTCCAAAGACAGAAATTACTGATGACGTAGCTAACATGGGAGTGGGAGAGGCTATACAGAGTATTGGAATTGATGAAAACACCGGAGAATCTCTCACAGCTGCCGAAAGCGCTAGAAGAATGCTTGCCACCAAGCACATGTCCAAGAAACTCAATTATGACACGTTGAACGGTTTGTTCACTGGCTAGCACTGTGTGGTTTTTTATGCAGGATAGCTCATCCCTATCAAAAAAATGCGATGGCCATGAAAAATCATTATTATGGGTAAAAAGAGAAGAGCCGCTATATTGCCTACAAACATTATTCTCCTTCAGAATGTGGTACGTAGGGATCCACAGTCGTACAAGGATGAATTTTTGCAACAATATTCCCATTATGAGTCCTTGAGGGATATCTTTTTGACTAATCCTACTGGAACTGATCACCAAGAGTTTAGCGATTTGATTGGTTTCGTGTCTGCTGTGTGTAACTGCTACCCCAAAGAAACAACCAAGTTCCCTGGTGAACTTAAGGATTTGTTATTGAGTAATCACAAGGATTTATCGCCTGAATTGAGAGAAAAGATCATCCAGTGTTTGACTATGTTGAGAAACAAAGACGTCATTAGCGCTGAGATGTTGATTCAAACCATTTTCCCCCTTTTAACATCATATGGAAGTTCCTCTATTGCTGGTCAACACGCCAAAGCTTTAAGAAGACAAATTTACTCCACGTTGATTTCACTTTTGAAGTCTGTGAATACTGGAGCCAAACACCAGAAGATTAACCGTTCAACTCAAGCTCTTTTGTTCAATTTGCTTGAACAAAGGGACGCCCAGGGTTTATGGGCTACCAAACTCACCAGAGAATTATGGAGAAGAGGTATTTGGGATGATTCCCGTACCGTCGAAATCATGACTAAAGCTGCATTACACCCTGAAGCTAAAGTTTCAGTCTCAGGAGTCAAGTTTTTCTTGGGTGCTGATAAGGAAAGAGAAGAAGCATTTGAAGAGAACTCCAGTGATGATGAAGATATCGATATGGGTTCTTTGAGACACAAAATGAACATCAACAAGAAGACCAGTAAAAGAGGTAAGAAATTGGTGATGGCTGTTAAGACTATGAAGAAGAAGAATGCCAATAAGAACAACTTAGCATTCTTGAATTTTTCTGCTATGCATTTGTTACGTGACCCCCAATCATTTGCTGAACAGCTTTACATGAACCACTTGAACAACAACAAGAACTTGAACAAATTCAATTTAGAGCAGAAAATCTTGTTTATGAACTTGATCTCTAGGTTGATTGGTACCCACAAATTGACGGTACTTGGAATGTACTCATTCTTCATGAAATATTTGACACCAAAACAGACTAATGTCACGCAAATCATGGCAGCAGCAGCCCAGTCTTGTCATGATCTTGTGCCGCCAGAATCTATATCTGTTATGGTGAGAAAAATTGCTGATGAGTTTGTAAGTGATGGTGTGTCTGCTGAAGTTGCATCTGCTGGTTTGAACACGATAAGAGAAATACTATCAAGAGCTCCATTGGCTATTGATGCCACATTGTTACAAGATTTGACGGAGTATAAAGGAAGTAAGTCCAAGGCAGTTATGATGGCTGCCAGATCATTGATTGGATTGTACAGAGAAGTTGCCCCTGAGATGTTGCATAAGAAGGATAGAGGTAAGACCGCAAGTATGGGCTTGCAATCTGGAGAGAAGGCTGGATTGCCAGAATTTGGTGTTGAGAAGTCAACTACTGGAATCCCTGGTCTTGAATTATTGGCCAAATGGCAAGAGGAGCAAGGAATTGCTGCTGATGAAGACAAGCCTGAAGATTGGGATGTCCCTGAAAAGAAGGATCAAGAAGACAGTGATAGTGAAGGTGAATGGGTCACCATCGAATCCGACAAAGAGTACAATGTCAGTGACTCAGAGGATGAAGAAGATAAGAAGGATGTCAATGATGATGAAGATTCTGACTTAGAGTTATCATCAGATGAAGAAGACAATTCTGAAGTTCCTCGTAAGAAACAGAAGACAAATGCTAACGATGAGTTGACTAAATTGATGACCTCCAAGATTTTAACGCCGGCTGATTTCGCCAAGTTAGACGAGCTCAAACTCCAAGCTGGTGTTGAGAAACAGATGGGAATCAAGAACGAAGATGAAGTTGATTTCGAAGCGTTGGTTGGTCCTGTCAAGTACAAGATGTTGAAGGAAGAGCGTCTCGCCAAGATTAAAGAAGGAAGAGAAGGTAGAGAGAAGTTCGGGTCTAGAAGGGGTAAAAGAGAAGGTAATCATTCTACTACTAATAAGGAGAAGGCTAGAAAGAAGAACTTCGTTATGATGATTCATAAAAAAGCTGTTCAAGGTAAGCAGAAATTGTCATTGCGTGACAGACAAAAGGTTTTGCAAGCCCACATAACGAAGCAAAAGAAGAAAGGGCATTAATGAATGTCAATACTAACGTTCCAGACGTTCTTCTCTGGTCTTGTAGTCTTCGAGCAATTTGAGAAGACATGCCATGCTCGTGAATACTATACCATCAGTGGTGATTGAAAAAGCCAGTTCTGGGTTCTCAGTCCGTGCCATGGGGATAGTTAAGGTTGCATTCATTTGAAGACTGCCGAGCCCCAGCAAGTTATTAAGTGGTAGGAACTCCATGTACCCAATTTTCTTTGTTGCCACGAACTTGGGGTACTCAAAATTGGTGTCGTCTAACTTTCTAAGGAGGAACGTTTTGAGGAAGCCGCCAATGAGTGGGTTCTTTTTGTCTATTTCATTTTTAGAATTGATGTCGTCCACTAAAGACGCCTGATGGGGGTCAAGCTCGTACAATGTCCAACTGTAGTCGTTGACTCTAATTGAGAAGTAGTAAGTGAATCTTAACCACCGGTATCGCTTACCTTTGTACAAGAAATCGGCGAATGGGTACCTAATGTGCCTGAAAAGGTAAACAGTGTCGTCCAACTCCGGAAACTTCAACTCATACCGAATGTATGTAGCGTGATACTTGACCGACACGATACATGCTGTCAATTGTGGGGCTTTGACGTCGAAAACTCGGCCCAATGGCGGTGGTAGACACTGATTCACTGTGAGAACTTTGCCTGTGTATCGCTTGATGTACTTTGCGTCATTCCAGAACAACGGAATCCCCACGCCCTGAGCTTGAAGCTCACGTATGTGCTGCGATTCATCGTTGGCCTTTGTGTCTTTGAAGACTCGGAACTTTTCGAGCGAATCTTGGGAAATAAACACACGCTGATCGAGTCCTACCGTCTTGTTGCATATCGGGAGCGTGTAAAGGATCTCGTTCTGTAGTAGCCAAAACGGGATCTCTCGAGGGTCTGACATAATTCGGGATTTATCGCACAAGTGGCTGGCGAAAACCTCGAATCTTGGTCATTGTGCAGGAGTCAAACTTTTTCATGGTCCATGAACGAGGCTTAGTCGAATTTGTGGGTTCATTGCCTGTGACGAGTGGGATCGCCAGGCGAGCTCAAATGTTCAGCTCAGAGTTTGTATGGACAAGTGTAGGGCCAAGCATTTATATCGGAATGTGCAGAAACGAGTTCCAGGGATCGTGACCGAGGCTGTAGAGGTGTGAATGGTAGGAATATGGCAGTATCAGTGGTGTAACGTTGTTTGTGCTAGAAGTTATCTTCTGGAGTCTGATAAGTGCATTTTGTTTCAGATTTTTACAAACATGTATTTTTCACAAAAAGCATCTACTTGCACAATATCCCCAAATTTATATTAACGGAGAGTACAAACATACAATGCAAAGTTTTTATTAGAGATCCTGGCTTAAGAGCTAACAACTAATTTTTTAACGAAAAAAAGGGAACCAAAGGGAAGAAAATCAAACTGTTAGCGAAAGATATGTTTGCTTAGAACAAGGCTGCTAAAACGGCCAATAATGACACAAAAGAAGACACCAAAACGTTGGAACCTGAGCCCTCGACTGGAGCAAGAGTTGCAGCTGATGGGGCATTAATGGTGCCACTAGTTTGACCATTGTTACCTGGCTTGTTTCCATTGGAGTCGACTGAAGGCTTGTTACCATTGGAGTTGCCTGAGTGTTTGTTACCATTAGAGTCACCTGAAGGTTTGTTGGACTGCGCACCTGGAGTAGAGCCTGCTGGACTAGATGGTGGTACGCAAACTACCACTACTGCTGGGTTGGTTCCAGAAGCACCTTGAGTCTTGGTAATGGTCTCAGTGAGGGTATCAATAGTCGAGGTAACAGTAGCGTGTTTACCAGAAGGTGGCACACAGACCACTTCCACTACATAAGTAGCTCCAGCTGGTCCAGTAGTTGTCATAATCTTTGTCACAGTCTCAGTGAGTGTGCTGATGGTAGATGTTACACAAGGTGGAACGTGAACGACTTTTGATGCTGGGTTCGTACCTCTTGCTGGGAAGGTCTCAGTGAATGGAGCAGTAATAGTGGTGTCAGTGGTGGTTGAAACATCAGTCTTTGCTGGCTCATGAACTAATTCAGTTGCAGGATTGGAGCCACTAGCTGGAATGGTTTCAGTGAATGGAACAGTAATAGTGGTGTCAGTAGTAGAGATGGTCACAGTTGGTACCCCTGGAACGTGAACGACTTTTGATGCTGGGTTCGTACCTCTTGCTGGGAAGGTCTCAGTGAATGGAACAGTAATAGTGGTGTCAGTGGTGGTTGAAACATCAGTCTTTGCTGGCTCATGAACTAATTCAGTTGCAGGATTGGAGCCACTAGCTGGAATGGTCTCAGTGAATGGAACAGTAATAGTGGTGTCAGTGGTGGTTGAAACATCAGTCTTTGCTGGCTCATGAACTAATTCAGTTGCAGGATTGGAGCCACTAGCTGGAATGGTCTCAGTGAATGGAACAGTAATAGTGGTGTCAGTGGTGGTTGAAACATCAGTCTTTGCTGGCTCATGAACTAATTCAGTTGCAGGATTGGAGCCACTAGCTGGAATGGTCTCAGTGAATGGAACAGTAATAGTGGTGTCAGTAGTAGAGATGGTCACAGTTGGTACCCCTGGAACGTGAACGACTTTTGATGCTGGGTTCGTACCTCTTGCTGGGAAGGTCTCAGTGAATGGAACAGTAATAGTGGTGTCAGTGGTGGTTGAAACATCAGTCTTTGCTGGCTCATGAACTAATTCAGTTGCAGGATTGGAGCCACTAGCTGGAATGGTCTCAGTGAATGGAACAGTAATAGTGGTGTCAGTAGTAGAGATGGTCACAGTTGGTACCCCTGGAACGTGAACGACTTTTGATGCTGGGTTCGTACCTCTTGCTGGGAAGGTCTCAGTGAATGGAACAGTAATAGTGGTGTCAGTGGTGGTTGAAACATCAGTCTTTGCTGGCTCATGAACTAATTCAGTTGCAGGATTGGAGCCACTAGCTGGAATGGTCTCAGTGAATGGAACAGTAATAGTGGTGTCAGTGGTGGTTGAAACATCAGTCTTTGCTGGCTCATGAACTAATTCAGTTGCAGGATTGGAGCCACTAGCTGGAATGGTCTCAGTGAATGGAACAGTAATAGTGGTGTCAGTGGTGGTTGAAACATCAGTCTTTGCTGGCTCATGAACTAATTCAGTTGCAGGATTGGAGCCACTAGCTGGAATGGTCTCAGTGAATGGAACAGTAATAGTGGTGTCAGTAGTAGAGATGGTCACAGTTGGTACCCCTGGAACGTGAACGACTTTTGATGCTGGGTTCGTACCTCTTGCTGGGAAGGTCTCAGTGAATGGAACAGTAATAGTGGTGTCAGTGGTGGTTGAAACATCAGTCTTTGCTGGCTCATGAACTAATTCAGTTGCTGGGTTAGAGCCACTAGCTGAGAAAGTTTCAGTGAATGGAACGCTAATAGTGGAGTCAGTTGTAGTTGAAACGACAGTCTTAGGTTCTGGGGTGTGCACGATCTCAGTAGCTGGATTAGAGCCACTAGCTGGGATAGTTTCAGTAAATGGAACAGAAATGGTAGATTCAGTGGTGGTTAAGCTGACGGTGCTTGCTTCTGGAACGTGAACGACTTCTGATGCTGGGTTAGAGCCACTAGCTGGGAAAGTTTCAGTGTATGGAACACTAATAGTGGAGTCAGTTGTAGTAGAGCTAACTGTTGTTGCTGGTTCATGTACTAATTCAGTTGCAGGATTAGATCCACTAGCTGGAATAGTTTCAGTAAATGGAGCAGTAATAGTTGTGTCAGTTTTGGTTGAACTAATGGTTGTTGGTGGTGGGTTGTGCACAATCTCAGTAGCTGGGTTGGAACCGCTTGGGAGAATTGTTTCGGTGAAAGGAACACTGATAGTGGTGTCAGTAGTGGTTAAGCTGACGGTGCTTGCTGGTGGGTTGTGAACAATCTCAGAAGCTGGGTTGGAACCGCTTGCTGAAAAAGTTTCTGTGTATGGGACACTTATGGTTGAGTCAGTTTCAGTAGAGGTAATTGTTGTTGGTGGTGGGTTGTGCACAAGCTCAGTGGCTGGGTTAGAGCCACTAGCAGAAATAGTTTCAGTGAATGGAACAGAGATGGTAGTGTCAATGGTGGTTGAACTGACAGTTGTTGGTGGTGGGTTGTGAACAATCTCAGAAGCTGGGTTGGAACCGCTTGCTAAAATAGTTTCAGTAAATGGAACAGTGACTGTTGATTCAGTGACTGTTGTTGTGATGGTTGGTGGAGGTGGAAGATGAACCACTTCTGATGGAACATTAGTTCCACTTGCGGGAAACTCTGCAGTGAATGGAACAGAGATGGTGGTATCAGTAGTGGTATAAGTTTGTGGAACACAGAATCCTTTCTCAGGGTCAGGAATAGCTTTGTCAGGCAAATTGTACACAGTATCCCAAATACGGGTCACTTCACCCCCTGGAGGTTTGTAAGCGATATTAAATATGTAGGTGTGGTAGATATCAGTGAAGAGCATTCTCATAGGATAGTACTTGCCAGCTTCCAAAGTTACTGGGAAATTTTTTGCCTGTGATTCCGTTAAGTCACCTTTCATACCACCAGGTGCGATGAAGTCACCAGTTCTTTTGTTAGTACAACAATCAAAGGCATCTTCACCGATCCACCAAACCAAGTTGTCATCAACATGAACAATAATAAATTCGTAGACACCAGAAGTCTCAGCATAAAAGTAACCCTTAATCTGCATACCGAAAGACCAAGTGTCAACTTGGGTTCCATAAACGTCACGGTATTGTGGGGCTACTAAGTTATCTCCAAGCGTAACGTCGAAGTACATGTCGGTGACTCCTTTAGCAGAGGAGGCAGGTGCGAGGTTTTGCAAATCCTCAGGTTGCTTGAGTTCTCCACCGACAGTTGGTGGGGCGTAGAAGTCCACATTGAAACCTTGGGTCAAGCCGTCTTTAACAAGTATACAGTCAGCTTCAACTGAATTGAGCCAAGCAGCGATTCCCACAAGAAGCAGGAAACACCTTTTGCTAACAAACATTTATGACTTAAGACTCTGAATCTTAGTCTTCTTATACTTCTAAATGATTCCAACATTCTGGTGGTCATTTCATAAATGAACTGGGTTTGGAGTGTTAGGTCAGATGGAATTTGGTGTTAGTTCGACCTAACAAAGTAGTTCTGAAGCTTCCCAGCTGGAATCTTCAATACTGAGTTCCGATGAAGCGACCTATACGGTGATATAAAGCAAATGTCTCAGACCAACATTCTCGTAGGTAATTGTTTGCAACACAAAGATCTGTTTTTCCTTTGAGCTCATTGTGCACATTTGAAGTTCCTATAGTGAAGTGGTGTCCTAAAAATGACACAATGGTTGAACAAAACTGTAATTGAGCTCATCTCCATCGCTGGCGGCCGATGTATTGTTTAATAAAACAATGAATGTCAATTTTGTAGAATTTATATTTTTGGAAATTGTTGTCTCAAATTCCCATAATAGGATGATTAATTGGTTGCAGTCATACTCAAAATCAGGAAATAGAATGTCAATACTCAGTGGTCTGTTCAACGAATACCGCATTCAACCTCAAAAGAACTTACGGAACGTTATTATTGTTTTCATTGTTCAATAAATTTATTGTTGATTAGACAGACCAGTCATGTTTCGACTTGGACTCGAACACCAAAACTACCAGATTTTACAAGATGCTTATGATAAAGCAGTCACTGACTCCATCTTCTGACAACCATTTGAGAGAGACGGTCGAAAGTTTCTGTCAGAGGACAAAAGAGGTCAAAGATGAAGAACCACCAGATTCTATTGTCTGCTTCCTGACGATTACGTGGCCTCTACTCCAATCAATTTTGCACAGGTATCTTGAGAACTATGCGTTACAGTGTCAAACCAGACAATAGGGCCTGTTGTGGTTGTTCCGTTGATAAAATTATCATTACCTTTCCAGGCTCAATTGAAAAATCTAGTCTGAACTTTTGTAACTCCTTTCATTAGCTGGACCCTCGTCCAAAATGTGACGGTCTCTAATCAATTAGGAAAGCTGGTTCGAGTGCAATGAACGTATTGTTCGCCAACCATATCACGGTGAAGACAGTTCACGTTCCAGAGATAATATTCATTGCCTGAGATACCCAACTCGGAGTACCTTCTCATGGTCCAAGATTGATGAAATGTACCAGTTTCTGACAAAATTAGCCATTGGAGTTTTCAAATGTTGGTGACAGGAGTTGGAATCGTACTTCAACTAGCTCACCAGAACCCACTAAACAAGACAATGGGGCAGAATTTTAGTGCAGACATTGGATTGTCGTTCACAGGTCGTTCTGGCGCCTGTGACAGAAGCATATTCTATCGTTACTAAAATTGTACTTTATCAACTGACAATGCTACAATAACACAATGGTCATCCGACAGTTCTCGAGTTTAACAAGCCTGGGCTGTTATTTTGACTTGTTCTCGACCACCTTTGTTACAACAATGACGGAAGTTCACAAAGAGCCTTACTTGGTAACTTTGTCTTTGATTTGCGTTTATTGTCTTCTGAAATACTTGGAGATGTGGATTTTTATGAGTTTTGTTGGATATGAGAAAGAATGATTCTATTCTAAGACATCAAGTCACTACTCAAAGTGGTAAAGCCGGATATTCCTGTAGGTGTTGCGTCGACGTGAATTATCGAAGACTAAACATTTGATATGTTGAACAATTAGAAGTCGAAGAATGGATTTCTTGAACACAGAAACGATAACAGTCAGTTTTATTTCTGCTGTTTTTGGTGGCTGGAATTTGTTGTCATTCTTGTAAATCCAGAGCTTTGACAATGTGGATTCCTTGAAACAACGAGTCGCCATGAGCTCACATCAGCAGGTCATATCTGTGGAAGACCCAATTAGGCTACCATCGTAATTTTTCCACCTTGAGCTCTTGAAGCTTACGTTGTACGATGAGACCGCCTTGGAGTAATTGTTCATGAAAGTTTCTCTAGTCAACAAAATAAAGAATGTCTGGTGACAATGAACTCAGGCAATAGAGACTGAAGGATCCTCAAAAGTTGCCATTCTATTTCTCATCCGTCTAATGACCCTGTCATTGGCCACACAAGACTTCACCGCTCCATGAGTGAACATGAAAGCAGTTGAAGTCCACTGAATTGACTCCGTTTGAGACCTAAGTTGGGACCAAGATTCCATGGTTAGTTGCTCGTAAATGCTATTGATATAATTGTCGAATGCCATAATAACATCATTCCAGTAATCTGAAGGAACTTGGAAGCTGGCATCCAAAAGCAATGCCATATTGTTCATATAAACTTTATGCATAGTCAACTCCTTTGCGTCCAACCTTTTGAGTTTCCTTCTGATCTTTACGAGCTCTGTTGGTGCAAATTCCCGAATCCCGGTGTGCCTCTCTGAAGCTCCCATAGAAGAAAGCTTGCTCCAGCTGTAACAAAAATATTCTTCAATTTTAGCAAAATTCTTTTCCTTGTCCCTGGGGCTCATGCTTAAGACCACTTCAAGTGTTTCAAGCGTCTCAGTCTTGCATGCAAGATGCCTTTTGCACCAAGCAACACACTCTCGTTGGAAACTTAAGATCAAGTCTTCACGTTGCTTGTAAACTCCCTCGATGTCCTTAATGTCTTCAAACTCCAACACCCTGAATCCTAATCGGGGATACGCCAACTCAACAAACTCAATGAAAGCACTTAGACCTTCGTGTCCACAAGCATCACTGAGTCTGCGGGTTTGCATCTCGCAAACGGTGGTGTGACAACACACAGAAATATCCACCCATGGGTGAACAACACATGTTTCGTCTTTGTTGAGCTGCACGAGGATTTCAGGGTAGCTTGGCTTGGGGAACAGAAGCTCGCACCGCAAGAGTGAGTCCAAGTCGTACTTGAAAGGACTGGGGAGCGCAGTGTATGGGATCCTGCCCATGTTGACAGGTAAGAGTGCAGTATCAGGAGGCTCTTGGTACCTCACGAACGAGTCGACATGTCTGTCAATCATGCATCTCCATCTGTCTAGAATACTAGTATGCTGGACTAGCGTCACTTCTGAATTTCCCGATTCTGTTGATTCCAAGTCGAGAGTGCTGTCGTCAGAACTGTCCGCTTTGTGCTGCTTATTTGGTGATCCAAAGACTTCACTATCAATCGAGCCCCGTGATATGGACCGGTTAAGACTGTCCCTGGCCTTTGAGATGTTGCAAAATGCAGTGAATACTTGCAAGTTGGTTGCAATCACCTTCACATTGGAACTGGAAAAATGGTCGACAAATTTTTGAAACACCGAAAGAGTCGTGGAGGGCTTCACAAGTGTCAATGTTGATTCCGAATCAGTGCTAATGCTTCCAAACTTCAGGGGGTCAGTGGGCGCCAGTGTATGGTCGCCTAATTGGGCAATGGCCCTGTTAGGAAGTTTTTCGCAGCCTACTACCCTTGACATCGTATCGCCCGTTGTGGCTCCTGTGCACTTCCACAAACCGTAACGGTACATGGTGGTGTTGTCGTGGTGACATTTGGTGGGAATTAGTTCAAACTTTTGTCCTTTTTTGTGGAATGTCCTGAAGAGCTGGCAGAATTTTTGACTTCTATTGTCAGCGAACTTTAGCCTGATGTGGTGTCTATGGCCTTTCTTAGCACGTGAGAGAAAAAAGCGTTCTTTGGAGAGTCCTGTGTGCTGATCGAGATAGTAGATAGTCCTTGGGGTGTTGATTTCGGGCGTCGTTGTGAACTTGAGTGAATCTCCAGAGCAGAAAGAAGAGCTGGAACTGACAGATTCTGTTTCTGAGACATCACTGGTGAGCGCTTGTGCCACAAAGAGCTGAAAATTGTCGATGAAACTATCAAGATACTCTGGAGAACTGTGCTGTGAATGGTCTCCATTAAACATGTGCACGAGTCTGTGTATGGATTTATCGAGGTGGAAGTACTCGTCAAGTAGCTTGCTGTGTTTCATTTGCCTCACACGAGCACAGCATAAGGTGCAGTTCTCCAAATGAGCTACCAAGTCATAGTACAATTTGAGAGTCTGGAAGTAGTGAAATCGCTGGAGAACGGAAATATCGTAGCCACAAAAGGACTGAACTGGTGGTTTCCAGCCTTGAAACCCAGTTAAGGTTCGCCATACGCTGGAATCTCGTGGTGACATTTCTAAGTGGAACTGAGTTTGTGCAGACTGATAAAATTCACGTTCACAAACACAGTGAAAAGTGTGCACTTCAGATGGAACCTTGCTGCGCTGATAAAGATAAATGGGACAGGCATAACATTCGTGACTTCATGACGGTCGGCATTGCAAGAATGGAGGACAAGTGAAAAATGAATGTGCTACCAATGGGATGTTGCTGGTGACAGGCGAGTGTACGCTCGAGTGACCAAGATCGTCTAGACTAACGCCTTAGGCTGTGTGGAACCGCAGATTCTGGTTGACCAGGGTCCTGGTGTTGCATAGACAACGACTTTTTTATGCTAATCACTGATCTGACCACATCATCATCAGGCGGCTGCTACCAGGGGTGGCCCCTCTACGAGTCATACACTAAACATACATTGAAAACAATAACATAATACAGAAATATTGAAGCTAAATTCATCACTTTTTGGATTTTTTCTTCTTTTCCTTTTCCTTTTCAGACTTGTGTTTTCTCTTTTTGTCCTTTTTCTTGGATTCCACAGGAATCACGATCTTCTCGTCTTCAGAGGATGACGAGCTGGAAGAGGAAGAAGAGGAAGAAGAGTCAGAAGATTCAGAATCACTGGCAACAGCTGGTGCGACTGGTGTAGCTGGCTCAATCTTTGGCTGAGAAGGTAAAGTTGGCTTGAGTGGACTTCCTTCCAACTTTGACTTGTTGTAGGCCTCCTTTTGTATGTTGTACTCCTTTAATTGGTCCTGGTACTTCTTTTGCCATTTGCTTTTCTCTTCATCGGTGATTTTGGCCCAACGTTCCTTGACAAATTCATTCATTTCGATGGCAGACAATGGCGGTAAACCCTTGGCCTTTCTGTCCTCTCTGATGGCGTCTCTGATATGGAAAGAGTAAGCGAAATAAATCGTCAATGGCTTCTTTGGAGCGTTTGGGTCCTTTTCAGGTTTCTTCTTTTTTTCGGTTTTTTTGGCAACTGGAGCCTTGACAGGAGCCATAGGCTTGGTTGAATCACCCAAGAATGCAACGGCGTTGGTAACTTCGGGAATTAAAGTCGAAATTCCCGTTGCTAAATTATGTAAATACTCGCCAGTTGCATCATCAACAACAGCCAGTTGAAAATGGGATAAAGTTGAAGCAGCAGCATCTTGAGCAGTTCTCGAGAGTTCAAATAATGAGGCCACTAAGGCGTCTCTACCAGCTTTAAAGTCAGACATGTATCAATTTTGGTTGCAAAAACTGGAACTATACGTCTAGTGGTAGTAGGTTTAGTACGATATGGTGGTACGGGTGAACAGAAAATTTTGCACGAATTTTGGGCGAGGGGTGGTTCGCGAAATGAGCAAAAAATTCGCCATTTTTTCGTGCTTCGGTTTGTTTACCGCGACTTCCTCCCTAATGAAGTACGCTCTAACGTGTCCCGGTCAAGGTTATGTCGTAAGCAACTTGTTGAAAACTTACAAGCCTTACGAAAAATATATCAAGCACTTGCTTGAAGAGGCAGACGATGCAGTCGGCTTCAAAATCTCTGATCGGCTTTGGAACTCCGATGAAAATTGGCTTTTGTCAACAGCAAATGCCCAGCCCGCTATTGTTACCGCGACAGTGGCAATAACTGAAATTTTACGTCGCCACTACGACATTAATCTTGCCGGTAACGCGCACTGCATTCTTGGTCACTCGCTCGGTGAGTACACCGCGTGGGCACTCGCAGGTAAAATGTCGTTCCACTCAGTAGTGAAATTAGTGCACCTACGCGGTACGCTTTTGCAGCAGTTGGACCTAGCAGATTACACCATGGTGGCTCTACTTTTCAAGCCACAGAATTTCACTCAAGTGCTCCACACTTGCACCGAGGCTGGCATTGTGGCCAACATCAACACTCGCCAACAAATAGTGGTTTCAGGCCCCAAGTCAGTGGTGAACCACATAGTGCAGCGACTTAGTGACAGTCGCACGGTGCTAAAGGCAGCACCGCTCGCAGTAACAATTCCGTTCCATCACGCGGCATTACGGTCTATCGAGCCCCAGCTCCAACAGTTTGTTGGCCAGTGCAAACTCGCCCACACCGTCACTCCCGTCATCAGCAACCTCACTGGCGCACCCACGACGTCTGTGCTTGACACCATAGCCGCCAACAGCCGCCCCGTGCAGTGGGTCAAAAGCATGGAGTACGTCGTGCCCAGAGTTACGCGCGTGGTAACACTCGGACCAGGTGCGATTCTTCACGCCTTAAACGGTAAGTTTACCCTGTCAGTGCGCGCCGATACCGATAATGTCGACCAATTGACTTCGGAACTTTCCACGTGATCTGACTCGTAGGTATAAGAGTCTGACTCGAATAAATTTTCACTAATGGTGCAACTTATCGACGGTAAAGCGATCGCCGCTTCAATTCGTGATCACATCCACCAAGAGATCAATGAAATCCAATCACTGCATCCAGACTTCAAGCCCAGCTTGACTATCATCCAAGTGGGCGACCGTCCTGACTCCACCACGTACGTCAAGATGAAATTAAAAGCCGCTCAAGAGGCCAACATCGACTGTCACATCCTCAAATTGGACGAGACTGTCACTGAGTTCGAGCTCTTGCTGAAGATCCACAAGTTGAACGGTGACACTTCAGTGGACGGTATTTTGGTCCAGTTACCGGTACCGGCCCATCTCAACGAGACCAAAATTACTAGCGCCGTGTTAGCAGAGAAGGACGTCGATGGATTCGGGCCTCACAACGTGGGCGAGCTCGGCAAGAAGGGCGGAAACCCTTACTTCCTTCCATGTACTCCAAAGGGTATCATGAAATTGTTGACTGAGTCTGGCGTCACCGTTGCTGGCGCCAACGCCGTGGTCTTGGGCAGATCAGACATCGTGGGTAAACCCATGGCCAACATGTTGACCCAGGCCAACGCTTCTGTCACTGTGTTGCACTCTCAAACCCCATTGGAGTCGCTTCAGCTCTACTTGTCCAACGCCGACATCGTGGTCGCCGCTATTGGCCAGCCAGCTTTTGTCCAGGGTGCCTGGTTGAAACAGGGCGCCGTGGTTATCGACGTGGGCACCAACTTCGTCCCAGACCAGTCCAAGAAGTCAGGCCACAGAATGGTGGGTGACTGTGACTTTGAATCTTGTCAAGCAAAAGCCAGTTTGATCACTCCTGTTCCAGGTGGAGTGGGTCCAATGACCGTGGCTTCTTTGTTAGACAACGTCGTTGTTGCTGCAAAGAAACACTTTGAGAAGAACAACCAAACTCCAAAATTCACTAACCCTCTCAAGTTGAACTTGCTCAAACCCGTGCCTAGTGATTTCGAGATCTCCAGAGCTCAAGAACCAAAACACATCACCGATGTGGCCTTTGAGTCAGGAATCCTCGAGTCTGAATTGGAACCTTTTGGATCTTACAAGGCTAAAGTGTCTCTCGATTTGCTCAAAAGATTGAACAACAAAGTCAACGGTAAATACGTCTTGGTCACCGGTATCACCCCAACACCTTTGGGTGAAGGTAAATCCACCACCACTGTGGGTTTGGCTCAAGCTCTTGGTGCTCACTTGAACAAGAACGTCTTCGCCAACGTTCGTCAACCAAGTATGGGTCCAACTTTTGGTATCAAAGGTGGAGCTGCTGGTGGTGGTTACTCCCAAGTCATTCCTATGGATGAGTTCAACATGCACGTTACCGGTGATATCCACGCTATTACTATGGCTAACAACTTGTTGGCTGCTGCTATCGACACCAGAATGTTCCATGAAAGCACCCAAAAGGACGGTCCTTTGTACAAAAGATTGGTGCCTGCCAAGAAAGGTGTCAGAACTTTCCCTAAGTGCATGTTAAAGAGATTAGAGAAGTTGGGTATCAACAAAACCGACCCTAACGAATTGACCCCAGAGGAAATCTCCAGATTCGCTAGATTAGACATCGACCCTGAAACCATCACCTGGAGAAGAGTTGTTGACTGTAACGATAGATTCTTGAGAGGAATCACTGTTGGTGAAGCTCCAACTGAAAAGGGTATGACCAGAAAAACTGGTTTCGATATCACTGTTGCTTCTGAATGTATGGCTATCTTAGCTTTGGCCAACTCCTTGGAAGACATGAGAGAAAGATTGGGTAACATGGTTGTTGCTTCTTCTAAAGCTGGTGAACCAATTACTTGTGAAGATATTGGATGTGCAGGCGCTTTAACTGCTTTGCTTAAGGATGCTATCAAACCAAATATCATGCAAACTTTAGAAGGTACTCCAGTGTTTGTTCACGCTGGTCCTTTCGCCAACATTTCCATTGGTGCTTCTTCCATCTTGGCCGATAAGATGGCCTTGAAGTTGGCTGGTACTTCAACTGACTTGACTCCTGAACAAAGAAAGGAACAAGAAGGTTACGTTGTTACCGAAGCTGGTTTCGATTTCACTATGGGTGGTGAAAGATTCATGAACATTAAGTGCAGATCATCTGGCTTAGCCCCAGACTGTATTGTTATTGTTGCAACTGTTAGAGCTTTGAAAGTTCACGGTGGAGGTCCAGAAGTTAAGGCTGGTGCACCTTTGGCTCCGGAATACACTCAAGAGAACGTTGAGTTGTTGCAAGCAGGATGTGCTAACTTGGGTAAACACATTCAAAATGCTAGATCTTACGGTTTACCAGTTGTGGTTGCTATCAACAAGATGCTGTCTGACAGTGACAAAGAGCATGAAATCATCAAGCAAGAGGCCCTCAAATATGGTGCAGTTGATGCTATTGTATCCAATCACTGGGAAGAAGGTGGTAAAGGAGCTGTTGACTTGGCTCAAGGAATTATCGAAGCCTGTAACTCTCCAGACAAGAACTTCAAGTTCTTGTACGACACTGCACCTTCTGTTGAAGAGAAGATCACCACTATCGCCAAAGAGATGTACGGAGCTGGTGAAGTCGAATTCTTGCCTGAAGCTCAGAAGAAGATCGACCTTTACACCAAACAAGGCTTTGGTAACTTACCAATCTGTATTGCAAAGACCCAATACTCATTGTCTCATGATGCTGCTTTGAAAGGTGTCCCAACAGGTTTCAAGTTCCCTATCAGAGATGTCAGAGCCTCGATTGGTGCTGGTTACTTGTACGCCCTTGCCGCTGAAATCCAAACCATTCCTGGTTTACCTACACACTGTGGATTCATGAACGTTGAAGTCAACGAGAATGGAGAAATCGACGGTTTGTTTTAAGCTCTGATAAGATCATACGCTCAACCTTATGATTAATGAAACAAGTTCAACCTATAGATAATATACTGCTGGAGTAATTGGTAAGTGTAAGCGATTCCCACTGGCGTCACGGCGTTAGACAGGTATTTGTATAAGTTTTGGGTACAAAGTCACAAACACGTCTTTTAAAGTCGGGGGTTTTGGCAGAAATCCGTGTGAAAACAGGCCAAGACGTTTGCGGAGCTATTGGCTGCTAACTTGGCCAACAAATATAGCTACATCGCAGCTACAAACACCTGCAAGCTGGAGGACCCGCTGGTCGGATTGATTGCCCAAAAGTTCGTGCGCGCTCAAAGATCGTGCTGGCTATCACTACTTCTTTAGCTTAATCACGTCGCTCTTGCTCGTTGCGGCTCAACTGTTACTTACCACACGCAAGGACTGTTTGCTAACGTACTTGTGTTGAACAGGCGTCTTTTTCCCGGTTTTCAAACGTCGGTTTCAACTTCAACGAATCTGAAACGGCCACCAACATGACAACTACACAAACACGTTTGGAGAACACATCGGTGATTCCTCCTGCGGTCAAGCAGCTGGAACTGGCGTCGTCGTCGCCCAAGACTCGGTCTCCAGCCGTGTCGATTTCAACACCTGCCGCCAGACGCCTGGCTCTGCTCTCTGGTGGACCAACCACCTCCAGAAGGGACGATCCCATGGCTGGTGCAGCGCCAGCGTCTGCTTCTGCTTCAGTGTCAAGACAAAATTCTGCATCACAACAACAACCTGCTGGGCCTGGCGCCGGCTCGTCAACCGCATCCCCAGTTTTGTCACCTCCAACCCCACCAGCCACAGCGCCTGCCAGAAGACCTTCGTTCGGTCTCAACTTCTTCAACTCCATCACCAACTCCATAAGAACCCACTCTAGTTCACAAGTCAACAACATTCAGCCCCACGCCGACACTCTGGGTTCATCAAGTGCAGCTTTGCAGGCACAGCCAGACCTTCAACCCACGATGCCCGACTCCAAGACTTTCATGGCCAACAGCCCCACCATCGCTAATTTCAACAACTATAATATCAACAGCATCGTCAACGACCCTGAACCTGAGCCAACTCATAGCCATAACCTCAGGGACTTGGAAAGTCCCATGGAAGATGTCCCACAAAACCAGTTCGATACCACTGTGGTTCCTGCGGATGAAGAACCATCAACGTCTTCTGCCAAAGTAGAAGAAACAGAAGCGTCTCTGGGTGGTAAAGACAAAGATGGATTCTATTCTGTGAGACTTACACCGCTCATAGACCACTCATCGACCAATTCTGGATTGTACTTTGCCCCAGTCATCCGTAAGGCCAAGCCAGACAACCTGATAACTATTGGAAGGTACACTGAAAAGAACAAGGCAGCAGCACATGCGCCTCAAGGTTCTTCTGCGCCTATAGTTTTCAAATCCAAAGTGGTTTCGAGAACGCACGCTTTGTTCCAGTGTAACGAAGAGGGCCAGTGGTTCATAAAAGACTCGAAATCTTCGTCTGGAACATTTTTGAACCACGTACGATTATCTCCTGCATCGCAAGAGTCTTCTTTGATGCCTCTTTTAGATGGAGATATTGTCCAACTTGGTATGGACTACAGAGGAGGCACCGAAGAAGTGTATCGGTGTGTTAAGATGAGATGCGAGTTCAACAAAAGTTGGCAGAGGAAAGTCAACCAATTCAACCTAGAAATACATCAAAAACTCAAGAATTTAGCCATCAACAACTCTGGTCCAGTTCCTCAAGTGCCTAATCCTATCAACAATGCTTTGAAAGACGATTTATCAGAGTGTGCTATATGTTTGTTGAAGCTTGAACCTTGTCAAGCGTTGTTCATAAGTCCATGTTCCCATTCGTGGCATTATAAGTGCATTAGACCCATAATTATCAAGAGCTATCCTCAGTTCTACTGCCCCAATTGTCGGTCAATGTGCGATCTAGAGACTGATATTGAAGATGACGAATAATGTACATATGCTATAGGTAAGGCACAACTGCTAAGCCGCCGTGGTGGCTCGTAGATGATGGCAAGGTATTGCCATAGAGGGCATATGCCGATACTGCAACGTAACAGCGGAGAGACTGTTCCAGAAGCAAGCAAGTAAGCTGAACCTTGAAGACTCAACAACCATCATCGTGATCAATAAAGTGGCCTGACTCATGCTGGAGTCAGGAAGGTTGTCAGTAGTGGCACTTTGGTGCTGGACAACGAGAAGCTTGGAGAATCTGTAGTTGGTTCAGTGAGTCATCAATAGTGTCTTGTAGAGGAAGTGTCACTGTTGGTGAAAGAGAGACTCCAGCACTGAGGTCTGGCGGTAGTGGGTGATGTGCTGAGCAGTTCTTGAAACTCCAGTGGTGGTAGGCAACGTTAAGCTGCTCCTGCACTAGATAACAGCCGTCGTGGGTATTGGGGAGCCTTGAGTGAATTCAATATGTGTGGTGTGCTTCTTGGATTCTGTCGACGTGACATTAGTATTGACAGAACAAGCTGAACGTTTATAGAAAGAAGGGAAGTAAGTGGAAGACGTTAGAAACTAGAGAGACAGACTCTAGCTACTAGACACACAGACAACAACAACTAGACACACAGACACCAGCAACTGACTTGCAGTAAAGCATCAGAAACCGCCTATAGGTGCTTGGAAGCCAGAAGAGGAGAGACTGTATTGCTACAGAGATCCAACAAAGCTGAAAATTTGAACACTGAACAACCCAAAAACACCACCGCCGAAAACACGTGAACACAGACTCAACCAACAGACACCAACCCAGAACACGAGCCAACTTCAAGGTCAAGTGTGTCAGATTCAAGGCGTTTCGATGCCTTGAAGAAAAGAATCGAGTATGACAAAGCTTAGCTTAATCTGACAGCACCAAGGCTTATCAGTGGCCAGCAGTACAACAAAGGCTCATCTTCCTTCACAGTCATGCCACTATTGTCATGCACAGAATGTTGTCGGGCCAGCGGTGAGACAGACTCGCCAAACCTGAAGTGAAACTTGGCAGCACTGCAAGCTGCAAACCAGAACACAGCGTCATTACGACGCTCTGACGAGTTGGGCAATTTTTTCGGGAATGCAGTGGTGTCTTTTCGTATTGGTCTTGTGGGGTTGAGCTCTTCAGAGAACAAGCAGTTTGGTGTTCAAGTGGTGAAATCTGGATTAGATTTGGAGACGAGGACACCAGAAGATGCAATTTGGCATTCAAATTCATGACCCTCGAGGAGACTCTTGTTGAGTGACCGGAGAGGTTGCAAACGAGGAAGTGGTCAGCGCTAGCAATTGAAAATCGACATTCCGGAACAACTCAACGAATGTGAAACCTTATTGCAGATTCATGAAAAACATCGCTCATAATTGGGTTTGGGGCTGCTTTATCGAGCCACTTATTTACCCCCCATTGGCTCCCATGGCTGCCCGGAAAAAGGGTTGCGGCCAACACCCCGATAAAAATTCCGGCACCACCAAAAGTTGATCCGGAAAATCTGGGGTAATCCGAGATTGAGGGCGAGATTTTCCAGAGGACATGAGCCGTGTCTTGGCTCCTGGAAATGGGGTTTTTTGTGGAGAACCATCGTACCAAGACAATTACTTCATTTGCCAGCCGGTGTATTTAAACCTTCGAGCCCGTCAGTGTTGAACAGCAATGAGTGAATTCGTTGAAGACGTCGAAAAGCCTGAAAAATCCCAAGTGGTCATGGCGAAAGTGGAAACCAGTTCGTTGAGCGATGAGGTCGACGAGTTCGTGGCCAAGTTCTTGGATATGGGAGAAGCTGCCAGAGGAAGAGAAGAGGAAGACAAGCGAATGTCGCTCATGGAAGGTATCAAGACGTTTCCCAAAGCGGCCCTCTGGTCGATTGCGTTGTCGTCCGCTTTGGTGATGGAAGGGTTCGACAAAAACTTGTTGAGTAGTTTGTTCGCTATGCCTGCGTTCCAAAAGAGGTACGGTGTGCTTGTCAGCGGAGAAGACCCTAACGACCCCAACGCCCGTTACGAATTGAAGTCCAACATCCAAACAACCTTGAACATGGTGGTGCAAGTTGGTGAGCTTATTGGGTTGTTAATTGCAGGTTACTTGGCCGATAGGTTTGGTTACAGAGTCACGTTGATCTATGCCTTGTGTCTTGTGGCTGCTTTCATTTTCATTGTGTTCTTCGCCCAAAATATCGGCATGCTTATTGCTGGTGAGTTGTTGTTGGGTTTTCCATGGGGTGCTTTCCAGACTTTAACCGTCAGTTATGCCTCAGAAGTGTGTCCCTTAGTGTTGAGAATCTATTTGACTACTTATGTCAATGTTTGTTGGGTTTTCGGCCAGTTGATTTCCTCTGGTGTGTTGAGAGCTATGGTTGGTAACGACACCGACTTGGCTTACAGACTCCCTTTTGCCTTGCAATGGATCTGGCCTCTCCCTATTGGTATTGCTGTTTTCCTTGCCCCTGAGTCACCCTGGTGGTTGCTCAAAAAGGGCAAGAGTAAGCAGGCAAGAAAGTCCATCGTCAGACTCATTTCCAAAAACAAGTTTGTGCAGAACAAAGACGCTTTAGTTGACGCCATCCACAACCAGATTGCCTTGACCTTGAAACAGGAAGCCTTGAAGAGTAAGAGTGGAACTAGCGACTCGTATCTTGACTGCTTTAAAGGCACAGATTTTAGAAGAACCAGAATTACTTGCATGACATGGTTGATTCAAAACATTACTGGTTCAGCATTGATGGGTTACTCCACCTACTTCTACTTGCAAGCAGGCTTGTCGGTTGATATGTCATTTACTTTCTCCATTATCCAGTACTGTTTGGGTATCATTGGTACTTTTGGTTCGTGGTTCGTGTCCCAAAAAATGGGTAGATTCTCCATCTATTTCACCGGTTTATTGATTAACTTCTGCATTTTGATTGTTGTGGGCAGTCTCGGAGCCACAAGTGCACCAGGAGCTTCTTGGGGTATTGGTTCATTACTTTTAGCATTCACTTTCGTGTACGATATCTCTGTGGGACCCTTGTGTTACTGTATCGTTGCCGAAATGCCATCTTCCAAGTTGAGAACAAAGACCATTATCCTTGCAAGAGGTCTCTACAATCTTGCCGGACTTGTTATCGCTATAGTGTCACCTTATATGTTGAATCCTACTGCATGGAATTGGGGTGCTAAAACTGGATTCTTTTGGGCAGGTTTGGCTGCTGTCAGTATCGTTTGGTGTTACTTTGAGTTGCCAGAGACCAAGGGCAAGACTTTTGCCGAGTTGGACGTGTTGTTCGAGAGGAAAACTAAGGCCAGAGCCTTCAAGAGTGCTACTGTCGATTCTCTTGACACCGAAGAACTTTTCAACAACATGGACAAAGACGGAGTCAAGAACCTCGTGGAACAAGAAACAGAAGCTAAGCAAGTATGAGATGTTAATTAATACATAAATCATGAGTCATCTAGACGTCGTCGTCCGAATTGGGATGGTGGAACTCCGACTTGACGGTTCTGAAGGTCGACTCCTCCCTGTAGAGATCGAAGTTGACTAGTTCTGCTGCAACAAGCACCATTGCTCTTGCCAAGATCAGCAAAGCGACAAACGCTGCCTTGTCAGGGCAAAAGAAACGAAATTCGTAGTTCATGTATGTGACGTAAAGCATGTACCCGAAATACGCCAAAGCCCAGCAACACCCGAACAAGAGCATGATCAGCCTTCTGATGAAAGAGGGAGTTCCGAACTCCGTCAGGGTCTTGAACATCGACACCACGCAAAAAACCAACACAAATAAATAAGTGGCTGCATGAATGGAGTACGCTGCCCATGTGACGCTTCTGATGTCCAAGTTCCGCCTGGAAGACAAAAAGCATCCTGGGATACTCATGACGGTGGCTGCAAAAGATAATAAAGGCCAAATGTAATACGAGGTGAAAACTCGGTTTTCATAGTACATAACCCGGTGGAAAACACTGAAGAAGCCACAAAACACAAACAAATTGGCAATGGCACTGAAGAAGTTGCCAATGTTGACTAAACCGGTCAAGTCTTGAGTGATACTAAGCAACTTTAATATTCCTGCAAGTACCATGAACGCTGACGCAATGACCAGGAACGCATGGTTCAACTGAAGTTTTGCTCGATTACCGGTAGTCAGCACCACGATGCCCCAAACGATGTTGAACACTCCAATGGCAGCATAAATTCCGATCTGGGCCCAAAAGTATCGCTTTAATTCCGAATTATCAGGACAATCGGCCATATTGACCGGTGAACATTTGGCACTAAATAGAATTTACATCCGGTGACGTCATGTGAGATACGAGATTTTGGCAATTTCGACTGATACCAGTCCAATTAATGATTGAACGGAATTGACCGAATGTCAGTCATGCATAAACCGACTGACGCGTGGCCTAATTGACTCATAGTCATGCTCAGTGTTATCTTATCTTTATTCATACTATCGTTACAAATTGCCCCGTGGGGATCAGAAATCGTCACTGTCACGGAAAACCATCTCCTGGTGCAAAAGTTGGAAACTTATAACTTCACAGCACATGAGCGTTAGCGCCCTCGTAACAAAAACCATGAAGATCGTTCCAAGATACTCAACACAAAACCGACCAGCTTGATGTGCGGCTGCCACATAAATTTGATAAATTCCGTACCCCATCATGCACGTGCACCCAAACATGAAACAAAAAATTCGTGATGTGGAAGTTTGATCCGACAATTCTTCCCTCAGCAATTGTGATAGGAGCATGCAACTTTTGAGTATGGCCAACCCGTAACTGGCAACCACAAACGAGAATGCCATGATGAAGAGAACCTGGCCCCCAAAATAATTGGTGTAGTACACGAAAACACTCACAATCGACAACACCAACGTCAACACCCCGAAAAAAGGGATGACAAGCGTCCATAACTGGGACATCTCTCCGGAGTAGATCAACCGGTGAAGGACGTTGAAAACGGCGCAAATTGTAGCCATAACCGACAAATAGTCGAAAATTTGACCAGTTTGAAACATTCGAACCTTGTGTCCGCCTCTAGCGAACACCAACTTGAGCACCCCCGACACCACCATCAACACGCCAGCGAGAATGGTGTATTTGTGGGACCTTTTGAACGGAGAGTTCCCACCACCGAGAACACTCATGCACAACACCACAATTCCGACCACCGTCACCACAGCGAAGATCGCTATCTGAGCATAGAGAGTTTGGAGCCATTGATCTTGTGTACACCGAAGCATGAGTTCAGTGGGACACCTCGTCCTTTATATAGTGGCTCACGATACGAGAAACGTTTTCGCCCTATGACGCAATGGCATCAGGCAAGTTGAACCGGCTGGTGAACCACCGGCGTCACGCTCAACGTGGACATTGAGTCATGAGCTTCGGCGTCGTCCGTGCTTGTAGTCACTGCGTCACTTGTAGACAGCGTCTGCTGGACGGCTCGCGTTGGTGATGCCCATGTTGGAGTAGCCCAGCGTGTACAGGCTCTCCGAGTAGGGCGACTGGGAGTAGGCAAAGCCCTTCTTGTCGTGCTTGACGGTGTCCTCCTCCTGTTTGGGGCTGTTGTTCTCGAGACTGCGCTGGGACCCAGGCGAGTGGTACTGGTACTGGTTGTACTGGTTGGGGTGGAACAGGTTGAACTGGTGCTGGAGCTGGAGCTCGAGCTGGTGGAGCTGCTCAGACGACGGCGACTGCGTCTGTGGCAACGTCTGGAAATGGTTCTTGGAGTAGAATTCGGTGTTGGCGCTGGCATTAGCGTTGGCGCTGGGGTTTGCGTTGGGCTCCTGGAGCTGGCTGGCGTCGAACTGCGCCGCTGAGGCGGGCGACATGCCGAACACCATCGTCATTTGCGTGAAGGGCGAGGCGTTGTTGGTGGGCGAGAAGGTGCTTGGTGGAAGGTTGGGCAACTGGAGGTGTGACTCGAAGTACTTCAAGTCGAGCTGGGAGCTGCTGTTGGAGAGCGACACGCCAGGCGGAGTCTTGACGGGTTCTGGCTTCTCAGCGGTGGTGGGCTCATTGGACTCGCGGGAGCTGATGGACTCACCGTCAGCGTTGACCTCACGGATGTAGCTGGCAGACGGCGCGGTGTAGATCGACTTCTTGTTGACAATGGCTTCGATCTTGAGGTACAACTCCTGCGAGATGGTGATTTCGGACTTCAACTTCGACACGAGCCCAAAGATCAGTGTTAAGAGGTTGTAGGCGGTGAACGTCTCCAGCTTGTTGATGATGCTCTCGTTGACAGAGTCGGCCACGGCGTTGGCGAGCTCGAGCAACTTGACGCACACGCCAGGCCCGTTGGACTCGAAAGCAAACACTGGCAAGTCTTCAGTGCCAATTAAGAAATCTTTAGCGATTAGAATGGGGAACTGCGCCGTCAAGCACAACTCGCTGTCGTTGGTGGCCTTTTTGATCAAGAGTCCATTCTGTGACGAGATGTGCCACGCAAGGGCTCTCATCCAGTGCTTCGAGAGCAAAATATTGAGTTTTTGGGTGTCGGAAGACGCATTGCTGGGCTGGATCTTGGCCAACTCTACCTGCACGTTGACGATCCAGTTGCGAGTTGGCTTCCCTGTGCTCTGAAACAAATCGGAGAACGAGTCCAAATTGGAAGGGGTTTTCTTCGAGAAGTTGATGAGATTGTCGAAGAACTTTTTGTCTGGGATGGAGAAGATCTTCACCAACTCGATGAAACCTGTGAGGAGCCCGGAGTACTCTTCGTCTTCCAACAGCGGGAGCGGAATGGAAGGCTCGAGACACACAGGAACGTTGTCTTCGATGCACATGAATCTTTCGGTCACCAAAAGCATGAAGTAGATCTTCCTCAAGCGATGCACCTCAGCTGCAGGCTTGTTGATATAAGTACGGGGATCATGTAGCCCCAACAACTGGGCAATGGAGATCGCCTCTTTCATGTACAAAATAGAAGCGTTGGAGCCGCCTTTCAAGTTGACGTAGTAAATGTAGAGGAAAAACAGGATCAACAAGTTATCATAGGTGGGCTCCAAACGGTATTCGAACAATCCACGAGCTCTGATTGCTTCTTGTGCATATTGTTCGGCTTCCATGTTGGAGGGAACCCCCACGATTGGATTTCTAGCGCTTAGAAACGCAAGCTGGCGGGTGATAGCAGCACAAACGGCACAACAAAGCGAGTAGTTAGTAGCGTTTTCTCTATTTAGTGCCAGGTCGGGTGACGGATTCAACTGCACAATTCGAGATACTAAATGGGCCACAGAAAGCACCGGCCAAATCCCATAAAACCAAGTTTGGTAGATCTGCAAGCACGGAAGTAGTTTGTCGAGGGTTAAAATCTGGTTATAGTTTCCTAAAGTGCTGATTTTAGCGTTCCCCATCAGAAGATTGTTGATCGAATCTCTTGTTTTCCGGTGAAGATGTTTGGGACCGCATTTCTTACGAAGTCGGTTGTCGGTACATGGCACATTATGCTCACGACACCGGAAACATGGTTTCTTTTGATCACATCGGACTTTTCGTAGAGCACAACCATCACAAGGTCGAGAGTATTTGGCTCTCACCGATCTCGTTGCTTTTTTCTTTGGTTTTTCGGGGACAGGTGACTCCTTATTGGTCGGAGGTTGTGATGATTCGGTCCCCTCGGTGCCTTCGACCTCGGTTTCACCGTCCCATTCTTTCATTTCAGGCGGTATAGTTGTCATAAGGTGCGTGGATCGGGTTTATTGCCTGGCACGCATTTTTGTGTGGGGAGCACAAACGGCGCCACTATTTGAGTCACCGTTATGTTTTCGGTTTTAGACGCAAAATCCTTAATCCATGTTGAACTGACACCCTCGGAATCAAAGCCAACTTCTACCACTAATGACAAATCAAATGCGTTACCTCCGGTCAAAGTTAAAGGTTTTATATCGGGGACAAATTTTCGCTCCAGGAACGGCTGCCTAAACTGCAAAAGGATCAAGAAAAAATGTGATGAAATGGCTCCCTGTTGCACATCATGCGTCAATAAGGGCGTGACATGCATTTATCCTACGCCCAAGAACGAGTATTCGGTGAAAAAGCGTCGACTTAAACCAAATCAGGCAACACCACCGAAAATAGAGCAAATCGACGACGAAATCCTTAATCACGAGTTCCCGGAACCGTTAGATATTGTTCCTATAGATCCGGAAGCAAGCTTTGCCAATATTCCAATTTCACCCTCGAATGTATTCAACCTTTACTTGGATGAATCAGGGCTCCGACTCTTCCAGTACTTCAAGAACGAAGTCACCCAGACGCTCTGCATCGACCCCGGCAACTCCAACTATATCTTCGACACGTTCGTGACCATTAGTTTCACCGAGGAAAGTGTATCACACGCTTTGGCGGCCTGGGGCGGTGTATTTTTCACTGAAGAGGGCAGACATGACGCTGAAGTGCAGTACCACTACAACAAATCGCTTTCACTTGTTCGGAATCTCAAGACTGATAACCGAATGGACAGGTTTGCCAAGTTCACAGTGTACTTGGTGATCATGGGACTCGAAGTTTGTTCGGGAAGTGTTAGCGAATGGTACTCTGCTTTCTTGGAGTGCTGCGCTATCTTCGAGCAGATGGGCACCGTCGAGCAAGTGTTGGTGGAGTGCAACCACTCGAACGAGATGAAGTGGTTGGTGTCGAATTTCGAGTACCACGACATCGTCAACAGCAACACTTTGCTCACAGGCACCATGAAGTCTATTGACGAATACAGCTACGTCACCTACTACAACTACGGCGTGGATCCGTTCCAGGGGTGTATCCAGTCGGTGTTTCTCACGTTGGGCGAGATCATGAACGAAAAAGTTCGTCTCGATACCTTGAAAGCGCTGCTCAACCTCATGGTGGTCGACGATAACGTGAAGTACTTCCATGAAGTCAACGAGACATTCCATCGCCTCTTCAAAAAGATCGAGAACTGCAAGCCTGTGGAGTCGGAGCTCATCCCCCTCGATTCGTCCGAAATAAGAAAACACCTTAACCTCTTCAAGCTCTACAAGATCATCGCCAAGCTCGTGGTGTTGTTGCACATCAAGAGGCTCCAACCGTCAGCCATCGACCTCCAGTTCTACTACTACAAATCCATCAACCTCATCGAGCAGCTCGTGCACGCCCAGTTCCACTCTGCCCTCACATTCTCCATATTTATCACTGGACTCATCGCCATAGGAGAGAACAGGGCCGTGTTCAAGCAGCTCTTGGACGATGTCATCAGGGATTACCCTGCTGGCAACATTAGACGGTGCAGGGAGCTTTTGCACGAAATTTGGGCCCGCAACGAAGAAGGTGAAAAGTACATCGACTGGATCGAGGTGTGTGTGGAAAAAGACTGGAAACTTTGTATGTGTTGATTTACATTGAAGTCTAGAAAACGAATCCTCAGTTCTTGTTGTACAAAGGTTGAGCAAAGAAGGCTGCCAATTTGTCTCTCCAGTTCTTTGGCTCGCCAACCTCCTCATAGTACTGCTTGTTGGGGTTTTTGGTTGGCTCGTCGATGTTTTCAACGGCGTTCTGGGTGTCACCCAAGTAGAAGTTGGTCTGGAAGCAGGCAGCAATAAGTGCAATGAAAGAGATACCCAAAGCTGGCACGAAAAGGTAGTAAGTTGTTTCACCATAAGCAGAGATTGCAGCCTGTCTGACTTCTGAGTTGAAGGGCAATTTTCTCAAGGTACGCAAGTTGGAGTAGTAGGTGTGGACCTGTTCATCAGAAACGTAATCTGGCATCTTTGCTCTCAAGTTGACAGGCATCTTGGAAGTCCAGATAGCACCAGCCACAGCAGCACCAATACCACCACCGATCTTGGACCACAATTGTTGTAAAGCAATGACGGTGGTCAAGTCCTGATGAGGAATAGACGCTTGGGAAGCAACTCTCGATCCAATAACTGAAAAGGAACCACCAATACCGATCAAAAGTTGCACCCAGACCAAAGAAGCCGTGTTGGCTTGAGCACCTTTGTTACGAACCAAGAGTCCCATACCAAGACTCTTGATGCAAAGCCCGACGATTTGGAGCACTTTGTATCTATGGGTGACTCTCTGAATGATACCAGCAACAAGACCGAAAACACACAAACTCAAGAGCAAGGTGTTGTTGAAGTAGGTCCAGTTACGATTGGACCAGTCCTTGACAATCCACACGTACGACGAGAAATAAGTCTGTCTAAGTGAATTGACAAACTGAGCAATGAAAGTAATGATAACTGCACAAATAAATGTTCTGTTCAAGACAAGCCTTCTAGGCATAGAAGGGAATGGGGCCCAGTAATACTCGTATACACCATAGAAGATCAAGAGTAAACCACCAACGATCATCATAGCGATCATACTTGGATTTCTCCAACCATCTTTAGCACCCTCAGCCAAAGAAAAAGGCAACAAGAGCAACGACCAGCCGAAACCCAACAAAATGAGACCAAAAGCATCGACTTCAATCAAGGAGCTCTTCATCAACAGCAACCATTTCCTTCTGTCAGTGATGACATTGTTACGCTTTTCGTATTTCGAAGAAGCAACATTTGCAGTGCCCATTTTCTGGGCCTTGTGGTCGTAGTACATCATGATGACGATGGCAGGAGCAAGCACCACCGGCATGATGATAGCAAACATCCCGTAACCCCAACGCCAGTTGTGGGCAAGAATAGCCTCGACGATCAAACCGGCAAACCAAGTGTTGATGATGAAAGGCGACGACAACATGGAACTCAAGAAGCCTCTCCACTTCAAGGGAGTCAAGTCACCGACGATGACGTCGTTCAAGAAGTCCAAGCCTGCACCACCCACGGCGATGAAGACGTCACCAACAACAAAGGCAGAGATGTTTTGCGAGGCAGCAACGATGATGTACCCGAGCACGTACAACACGAGCACCACGATGTAAGTGACAGGTCTGGAGGTCAAGTCAGAGATCTTTCCCAAGATAGGCTTCATCACCGCAGAAATAATGGAGGTAGCAGTGCCGAGTGTGGCTATCATGGCGTGCTTGTTGAAACTGGAAGTGGCAGCAGGCGCATAGTTCCACGTTGTGGACGTGTCAAGAGCATACGCCCAGGCACACACCAAGATCGAAACGCCAAAAACCCACTTCATCGTTCTGCCATGTTTGGCGTCGTACATCGACAGCTTGACGTTTTCGATCCGAACAACGCCTCGTGACTTGTAGGTGTCAGGATCCAAACGCTGGTCGTCTTGACGGCCTTCTGGAACATCTTTGACAGACTCCAGCGAAGCCTGACTGGGGCTGTTTTCGAACAGAGACTGTTTTTCGAGTTCGGCTGCAAATTTCTCGGAATTATTCATTGCAGAGAAAGCGATGGGCGAACCTTTTATAAGCCGGCGCCAAGCACACGAGCCAATTCATACTGCTACTGATTGGATAATCTGATAAAATTCGTACGGCATAAATCGTACCAAGAATAAAATATGACATGAAAATAAACTCGGCTTTGGCACCTTTTGCGTAGTTTTTGCGCAAATCCACTGGTCAATCCCAATTAGGAAGGGGAGCCTCAGCCTCCAGGTACCGCTGGCGTTTTTTTGGGACGGTAGGGACACGTCAGAAAAAATCTCAAAAGTACAGGTTAGCCGTATACAGCCCTGCACGACTCGCACTGAGTTACTATGTTTACCAGTGGTAAGCGCAAATCAAAATCCACTTCGTGCGCTTTGTGTCGAAGGCGCAAGATCAAGTGTGATCGCAGCCACCCCTGCAGTTCTTGCGTGCGGTTAAACCAAGTGTGCCAGTACGAGAACGAGCCGCTGCCGCGCCATCGTGACCTCGAAGTGGCAGGCCAACTCGAGGCGCTAAAGAAGAAGCTTGAGTTGCTCGAGAAGTCGCTACAGCAGCCGCCGGACGCCTTGCCGTTCGTGGACCCTGCATTGTCGTCGCAGTCGCTTCGTAGCGCCCCCCAAACGGCCCCACACCCTTATCAGTACACCCAGACCAACTACGCCGCCGTCGACAAGTGGAAGTCGCTCGTGTCACAAGATGACAGCTTGTTTCTCGACGACGACAGCGACGACGAGTTTTGTATCTACGACCAGTACGACACCGTTTACCAGACGGAAAACGAGAGACGCTTCTTCGGGCCCTTCACGTGGGCTGCGTTTCTCCTGGGCGACATGTTCACCCACCGAGTCAATCTGTTGTGGCGCAAGAAGGTCACCACGTCCAAAGCGCACATCTTGACCACAGAAATCTTGACGTCCAACTCCGAAAGAGAGAAATACTTCTACAAACGGTTCCAGTGGATCGCAGGAAACTCAGACTCGTCTGCTGTCAAGCAGGAGTCGCTCAAGGACATGAAGTCCAAGTTCAACAAGACCCACAAAAACGTGGGGATCAGCTTCCACGAAGCAGACTTGGACAGCGACCTCCAGCTCGTTAACAAGATAAAGCTTCTTCTACCGACTCAGAGAACTATCTGGCTCCACTTGGAGCGATACTTCAGGGTATTGTACCCTGTTTTTCCGTTTCTCGACGAGACCTCGTTCCGCTCTGTCATCACCAGAATCCTCAAGGGCGAGTTCATGGTGGACGAACGCGTAGCGTACCTCAACGTCATCACAAAGCTAGACTTTGCCTACTTGGGGATGCTCCTCATCATCTTGAGGCTCTCGTACTCGTCTCTATTCACAAACATCAACGATCTAAACAAGTCTATGGCCACCTCCAGCGGGGTCGACGAAACAACTCGCTACTTGATGAACAGCAACATATCGTTCGAATGCATCACCATGGCGGAGGTGTGTATAAATCAGTTCAACCTTCTCAAGTCTGTCAACTTGACACTTATTCAGTTGGTCTTGTTCTACAAGGCATACTACTTTTATGGGCCTGAGCTTGGCGATCTCCCGGACGACAACGGCGGCGCCGCCATGAACGCTATTCTCATGGACATGGCCTACTCTATTGGCCTTCACAGAGATCCAAGCAACTACGCCAACTACAAAGAGCGTGACGCTAATTTGTCTCGTAAGCTCTGGTTCCATATTTGTGGCTTTGATTTCGAAGAAGCCATGGCACTGGGTGACCCACCAAACTTATCCAAGTACCATTCTGACGTGAAAGAGCCTGATATCTTGGTGGAACCTGCACACTCCAACAACAGCGACATCAGCATAGAGAGACTAGCCCACATAACGTTGTTCAGGTGCGGTGAGGTGTTTCAAATGATGAACGTATTCCACAACCTGGTTTTGAAGATCAACGGGAAGTTCAGCATCAAAAGCGTCAACAGGATCTGCAATGAGGTCAACAAGCTTTTGACAGCACCAGATCCGTCGTATGACTTGTTCATCAAGAGCATAGATCCAAACCTTGGCAACTTCTACCTCAAGATGTTCGAGTTGAAAAACTGGTACGAGCTAGTGTACTCGTTCATGGGGATCAACTACCACTACTTCACGTATTTGTCCAAGCAAGGCAAGTACGAAAAATCCATGAGGTGTTTGACCAAGATCTTTTACCTCGTATTTGACAAGACGATGCCGTTGCTCGTGGAGTTCTTTTCCACGCACGAGAGAAACATGCAGGGGCTCTCTGACTTGGTGACCACGCCCAGTGTGCAAGTGTTGGTGATAAGGACCAGGCTATTCACGTTCATGGTACTTGCGCGGGTCAAACTCTTCAAGCAGAAGTTCCCATTGCTCAACCAGTGCTTGACAGAGTTTGAAAAGTTGCTCATGAAAGTGCAGGTGGTGTACCAGAACATGAACCTCTTACTTTCCAGCAAGTACTACTACAGTTGGAAGACGTCCAAGTTCAACAAGTACGTGTACGACATGATGAACCAGATGGACTACCTGGAGGTTTACCAGGGGTACGATTTTTCCCACTCGTACGGGTTCACTGAGGCCAACGTGAGCAAGCTCAGCGGGATCCTTCAGCATGCACTCGACCAGATCGACCACACGATGTTCACCAGCGACTACGTGAGCGCCAACCCCACCGACAACGACGAGTTGTGGACGGTGGTGCGGTCGCTCAACAAAGAAGCGAAAAATTTCGACTTTGATTTCAAATTCCCTGAAGCCCAAGACCTTCTTGCCCAGTTTCTTGAGTCTTAGGCCACGAATAACGACCTTGTATATAACCAGCGCTGGCAGTGGCTGCCAATGCGCTAATGGCTGCAAAAATCGCGGAGATGCGGCGAAAAACGCGGATATAATAAATGTATATAAACCATCGCTTTCCCCCCACACACTGAATGGGTCGTCACAAGAACACCAAAGTGTGTGTGTTCTGCAAACGCCGCAAAATCAAGTGTGACAAGGGCCACCCGTGCCTGTCGTGCGTCAAGTATCGTAACCCCAATTGTGAGTACTTTGAGGCCCCGTCGCCTCCCAAGCCATCAAAGCCCGAGCCTTCGCTGTCTGACCTCATGAAGGAGCTCCGGACCCTCACTGACCGTGTAGCAGAGCTCGAGCGCGGTTACACGGTTCTGGAGTCGCCGTCGCTGCAAGACGACGACTCCGACGATGAAATCGTGTTCTCGACCCAGTACGACGCCCTCTTTGACAACGAGCCGGCGTACCGCCGCTACTACGGGCCGTTCTCGTGGTACTCGTCGTTCAAAGTCGACCCAGTGCTCAATAATTTGTGGATGTTTGTTCAGATGAACTTCACCAAGAACAAGGCCACGCCGCCATCGCTGCTGAAACCACCAGAAACCATTGAGAATAACGAAACCAAGCAGTACTTCAGTAGTAAAATGCGTGCAAGTGAAGGTCTTGACCACGTGAAAAGCGTCAGTGGCCTGGTGTCCAGCTCAGGCCAGCCAATGGCTCTCAGGCTCAACTCGCTAGCAATGGAGCGTTCGTCGTCCGTGACTCCCACAGACCTTGTTAAATCGATTCTAGCGGTGCTCCCCACGCAAAAGTGTGTGTGGCTCCTTATCAAGCGGTTCTTTGAAGAGCCCTACGTTCTCATCAGTGTAGTGGATGAGGACCAATTCAGAGCTAAAATGGAAAAATTATTGGGCAAAGAGGCCTACAATGATGTCAAGATCGAAACTTTGAACATTGAGCAAAAACTCGACCTTGTGCATCTTGGGACTTTGCTCCTAGTGTTGAAAATTGCCCATACCTCATTGCTCTCCAACATAAATCAGGTCAACATCGATAATATGAGCTCCGAAGAAGACTCACAGGAAGCGCAAGACTTGAAGTACATGCTCAACCAGCCCATCGGTATGGAGGCTATAAATGTTTCAGAATTCTGCTTGAATCAATTCAGTTTCTTGAGCACTGTCAATTTAAGCATACTACAGTTGGGCATATTGATCTCGTTTTACAGAGTGTACGGACCAGAGTTGGGTGAAGGTGCTGACAACTCCGAGTCTGCCGTGTTGAACTCCATTTTGATGCAGATCGCTTACGCTGCTGGCCTTCACAGGGAATCTACTCGTTTAAATCTCAAGAGAGCACACCCCAAGTGTGAAAACCTTTCTCGTAAGATGTGGTTCCATTTGGTGCTATTGGACCATCTCACATCTGCTGTTAATGGTGATCCCAACAACAGCTCGAAATACTCTTTCGATGTGGAGTCACCGACATTCAGTGAAGATGGCACCAACTCCAATTGTCGAAACTTTGAACTCGAAAAAATTGCTTGCAGTGGGCTCTCTGATTTCAACAAGCGAATGGCCCAACCCAAAGAGTGGTTGAACAAGTTGATCTCCTTGAATCGGCCTCTCAAGATCAAAGAGGTGGAACGGGATCTCACTGAAATTTATGATTTCGCTGTGGACGGACACCCAATGTTTGAGCTTCTTTTTGAAGAAAACAGCTCAATATCGAAGTACTACTACAAGACTTTCAAATTGAAATTCTTTTTCCAGGCCACGTCGTTTTCGTTGACTATATCATTTCACATTTGCATGTACTACTTCAAAAAGGGTAAGTACGAGAGAGCATTTGAAACCGCTTTCAATTGCTTAGAGCTTATTATGAAGGAGTTGCTCCCAATTTTCACTGAATTATTGACCAATACCAACAGGAAACTTGGTAGTGTGGCTGATTGGATTCTAAACCCATCACTCCAGGCCATTATCAACAAGGCATTGATTATCAATTTGGCCTTGTTGCTTCGTGTGAGGTTGAACCTTATCAAGAACAACTCTTTGGACGCCCCTTTGAGGAGCAAGTTCGAGAGATTAGGCGAATTGCTCAATAGGTCGTCTGATTTGTTCTTGCGTTTCATTGCTAGTCTTTCTAACAGGTACTATTATGCATGGAGGGTGACAAAGATTCACGGATATTTATTCAGCTGCTGCAACTCCTCAGAGCTTGGAAATCTCTATAAGAATATGCCCTTTACTGATGGGTTGGGATTGAATGAGCCCATGGTCGATAAACTCTGTGATCTCCTCGAGAAATCTTTGACCCAAGTCGAGATCACTAAATCACTCAACCTGTTTAACGACATTCTCAAAGTCAACACTGAAGATAGCGATAATATTTGGCTCCAAGTGCTTGCTCTCAGACGTTCACAAAGAAACAGAGAAAGGGCTGGAGGCTTCAGTGGTAAAGTACCACAACCGCCATCGCTTGATCAAGGTATGTATGGGCTAAACTTTCCTAGTCCCAACACACCAGGATTATTCTCTTTTAATCCTACAAGTGGCCTGGAATCACACATAACGTCACCGCTGATGCAAGGTGGCCAGGCGGATTTCGAGTTTGACCAGCTCTTTGAATTTGATGCCATCGATGGCTTCAACGCAATGGACGAGATCTTCAAAGATACCATGGGGTCGAGAAGTGCATTCTGATGTTAAGAATCTTACGATAGAAGCCTGATTCGGGTGCAGTCCATGAGAGCTACTGAACCTACGCAGAGGCATATGAGGAAAATGTGGTACACTGGTGTACACTGATGTAACGATGTAAATGCATTTATTTTAATTATGACCTGGTTACTTTATTTTGCAGCAGCCAAACAAGATGTTACCGATGAATGTGGCAGTGGAAGACAAACAACCTTCTCCCGTGGAAGGACAGCATGTATCGAAAGTTCCAAAGCAGGTGCAGAAGTCAAGGCAGAATTCAACACACTCGTTGGTTTCTCTTTCATAGCCTGAACCTGCTTCACTATATGTCATACTAGATCTATTGTCATACTGTTCTTTGGGCACATCACGAGGACCTTCAAGCATTTGTGGACTAGCATGGGGCTGTTCGTTTATGACGTCGTCGGAGGACCCTTCCGCATGATTGCTACTCAAGATTTGTTCGGGTTTTTCGATTTGTGAAGAAGCTTTTGAAGATTCTGCTGACATTTTGAGCAAATGCTAACGAGTGAACGCCAGTTTGGGCAGTTTAAGAAGATGTGAGGTGAACAAAAGCAAATTCAAAATTAGATCGATGAGGCAATGACGTTTAAGGTTATGTGCGACGAGCCAGTGAAATTCTCCAGTATTGCAAATGTCGTTGTTGCTCAACCCAAATTCGTTTGGCAACAGGGTTACCGAAATTGGCCACTATTTCCATTCGCTGTGATGCTGATGATGCACCATCTATTTTCAGCAAGTCTGCGGAATTTCACCATCACGAAATAGTGACGCGATATGCCACGCGTCAAGTCCACCGATGACAAGCTCGATACGCTATGTGAACAGTATGCTGACGTCGACAGAGATTCCCTTCTTGAGCTTCTCTTGTCTTGTGACGGCTCGATGATCCAAACGCGGGCTTTGCTCGATGAGTCACTAGGACGCAAGGCTTCCAAACACTCGCTTTATCAGTCGTCAATCACGTCCATGTTCACTGCCAGCAAGAAGCACAAGCCAGATCCGGTCAGGTTGCCCAATGACAAAACAAAAGTGATCACTTTGAACGATGAAAATCACGTCAAAGAGTTGCTTCATCCATACGTGTCGATCCACAAGAACTTTCTCTCTTTGAAAGAGGCCAACACCGTGTTGCATTACTTGATGGACCACACTGAATACTTCACGCCCAAGAGATTTTACCTTTTCGACAACTATTGTCTTTCCAATCATTCCCTGGGCTTTCTCTACTTGCCCACGGGAGACGAGCTTTTAGACGAGAATTCTTCGTATTACGACGGTGCTAAACACGAGAAGCTTGCATTCAGTCCTGACGTGCACGAAGTTTCCAAGAAAATAAGCAGCTTCGTCAACAAAACCATAGTCCCCAATTACCCCAGACTACCGTTCCAGCCCAAGGAGGACTTTGTTGCTAACGCATGCGTGGTGAACTTCTACCCGAAGCTTTCCCACAACCTTGACTGGCATAGTGACAGGCTACAGCAGATGGGTCCGCACAATTTCGTGGTGTCGTTGTCGCTAGGAGGCACGAGAGAATTCCGACTTCGACGTCACTCTGATCCTCGAACGATCTACTCCATCCCACTCCCGCACAACAGTCTTCTCATCATGCATCCCGGGTGCCAGGAGTTGTTCAAGCACTGCGTCAATCCTATGAAGAAAGCATTAGAGCTTAACCCCATTTGCGGGCTGACCCGATTCAACCTCACGTTTCGGCATTTTCCTCCCCGTTTCATCAGACACATTCCCAAGTGTAAGTGCAACATCCCCATGGTGCTCAGGAGAGCTTTCAAAAAGGACACCAAGATGAACATCGGTAAGTACCACTGGACTTGCGAAAACGCATACCAGAACCAGGACTGCAAGGTTTTTCACTGGGCAGACTTCTCGAAGCCCGAGAAGAACTTCATAGCTGTTGACGAGAAGCACGCCAGCTGCTGGCAGAAACAATAACGAATATATGAATTTTGCAAATTGCACATGGTAGGAAGGAATGGTGTGAGCCATTTGTGGTTGTAGAACTAGGTTGACCCAAGTACTGGGAAAGTGTTGGGATTGCATTTTATGGATTTGTGTAAATTTTGAATCACAAACACGTTACCTTGTTTAACTTAACTGTATTTGTGTTAAGTTACGGAACACAAACACGTAAGATTTCACTTACAGGAAAAAAATAGTGGGTAATGTATGTCGCTTATATACAGTGAACCAAACTGTTCGGTTGGACCACCTATAATCGTTTCAAACTAGAAGCTTGATACCTATGGCTATGACTGTCCACTGCCTATTTCTTGACGTAACAAGGCAACTTGTCCGAGTGGTTAAGGAGAAAGATTAGAAATCTTTTGGGCTTTGCCCGCGCAGGTTCGAATCCTGCAGTTGTCGCCATTTTTTTTTTGCAGCCATCCATCCATTACCCTACAAAGGCAGTTTGAGCTGTAGGAGAGATGATCAGTCGACGCAGACTGTGGACTGAATGCTTCCGATGAAAATAATTTTTTTTAGCTTCTTTAACAAGAGCATCAGAGCCAATGAGCCTCCAGAAGAACTCATGAACGAGTGATTTGGGGACATGCTCACTGACGTCAGAATTCAACAATGTGGTTGATATGCCTGGACTTCAACGTTGGAGTTTGTAGTTTTGACAGGTTCTATTACCAGAAACAGCTCACAAGACCAGCTGCAGCACGACTGCAGCACGACTGCAACCCGACTGCAGCACGGCTGTGACACAAATGTACACAAAACATCCTGGTCAGCGTGTTGCCCAAGAACAGACTTCAGTGTCCTCCACCCCAGGCCAATGGGGGTACAGAGCACTCTGCGACTACTCCCACTACAATCAAATGAGCCACAACTTCATGTGACGCACAGTTTGGAGTTGGAACCACCACCATCGTGGGGTACAATCAACCTTTAATGAGTTTGGACCACCAATGCTGACTAGTGACCCACGCAAAACAAAACTTTCACGAAATGGCAACTTGTCCGAGCGGTTAAGGAGAAAGACTTGAAATCTTTTGGGCTATGCCCGCGCAGGTTCGAGTCCTGCAGTTGTCGTTTTCTTTTTTATTCCTACTTACTCCAACCTATTAACGAAGTCGTCGATGCTTGGTAGCTCTGTTTCCAAGTCTCCCGACTGCCGCACATGCGACTGTCCTCTTGTCTGTTTGACTGGGAATTTTTCGTTCGTAGGAAGCACCAAGTAGTTGAGCGAGTTGGAGCGATTGTTGCCGATGAAGCCCGAGTCGTTGAAGTCGTACTTGAAGTCGGACTCTTCCAAGTTGTCAGACTTCACTGTGTCATTTGGGCTTATTTCTTCAGAGAGCAAATCGTCAGAATAGCTGAACTGGTCTTCGTTATCGTCGTGGTTGGCTCTTACTTCCTTCTTCCTACGACCTCTTCTCTGGGGCCGCGTCTCTGCCAACTGCTGCTCGTACTGCCTGTACTTTGCCAAGTAGATCTTCAAGGTCTCCGAATAGTTCTCGAACCCCAAAGTGTATAAAGCCCAAAGAATATCTTCACCATTTAGCGTTTTACGCTTCTCGATTATGCACCTGTCGGCCGCCTGGCTGGTGATGAACGAGATGAACTCACTGACACACTCCTGGATGCATACTTTTGACTCCTTGGAGAGTTTGGCTTGCAGTGGGAGAGCGCTTTTCATCACTCTGCCAACTTTCGTTAGTAAACTTTGAAAATCGGGAAAAACTGAAACTCACCGTTTGCAATCGGTAGGAACCGATCTTGTTCTTTGATTTCGTAATCTTCGTTGGTCCAGTTAGCGTCAATGGGTTTGTTCATTGCAAATTGGTTTATGCGAGATCGGAGAGATAAAAAACCAACTACTTTGGGACTTAAAAAATCCTGTATATTTATTTGACTGCAAATAGTTGGGCCAGCGTTGTGACACATGAGACTAACCTGGTGGTAATTGAGAGGCGTCAACGACGTCGCCGGCATCAACAACTTCGAGGTCGTCCTTGGACTCCAATGGAGTTCTGGGCAATGCCATCATACCAGATCTTGCTAATTCTAAGATACCAAATGGGTGCAACAACTGAACGAACGAGCTGATTCTGCTTGGCTTGGCGCTCAACTCAACGATGACGTTTCTGTCGGAGATGTCAACTACTTTCCCACCGAACTTCTCAGTGATGGTGGAAATGTGGTCCAAGTGAATATGTTTCTGTCTCAAGGCTTCAGATGGAGCTAAGTTGTTTGGGTGGTACGCAGACTCGTGGGCCTCGAGGTCTGGAATTGCTGAACCGTCTGCACTGAAGGCTTTGTGACTAGCAATCAATTCCTGGAAGTATTCGGGCCCTAAAAGAGAAACTCTTGCCAAAAGTAATTCTCTCTTGATGATTTCAGCATTTGAGTAGTCTAAAACGGCGTAAACTGGCACCAAATCTTCGATCTGTCTTCTGGCTTGCTCAATGACAGCGTCTTGTCCTTGCAAGACAATTGTCATACGACTCAAGTCTTTAACTTCAGTGTTGCAAACAACTAACGAGTCGATATTGAAGCCTCTGGCCGCCAAAGTTCCCGAAACCGACGACAAAACACCAGGCTCGTTCTGCACCAAGCAGTTCAACACGTGCTGCTTCCTTGGAGCCTTCGATGGCATGGGAGTTTCGTATAAAATCGACGACACTGCTGCATCAGCCGACCAATTTGGGGTATCGATCGTTGGCAATGGCGGTCTTTTTTGGTTCCGGTGTAAGGTCTTGTATGCAAGGGCAGAGGTCGAGCTCGAGGTCTTTGCTCTGGCGAAAACTCGTGGTACTAGACCAGCTGGACGTAAAGACATTAGTGAAAAAGATGATTCATCGATGTGAGAATTGCGACATTTACGGCCAGCCGGAACCGGCCAATACCAGTTAGTCGTTTGCAAAGCATCGTGCTCCACGTTTGTTGCTGTCCACACACACCCCCACACGTAGCGAGTGGTGCCAAAATATGTCAACATCGGCACGCTGTCAACGTAGCAACTGCAAGCGATGGTCCCCAAACCAGAATTTTACTATACGTCGTTCGCTGAACTCCACCACGAGCACGGCGTGGACACTGACACCACACTGCACGTCGCGTTCAGGCTCGCCCCATTATTAGTGTAGGCCACTTGCCTCAATGAGAATTTGCAACCACCTCCTTTAGGCAATGACTGCAGACAACTCGTTTTGCAGCCAACACAACTCAGTGGCTCTCAGCACCTGCAAAACTACAACGCAATGAGCAGATCATACATTCGTAAACTAAACTCAATTTGGCTCATATAAGAGCGGAAATCGCCAACATCACCACGGGAAGTACCGGATTTCGAGCACCAGCAGCAGCACCAGCAGCTGCCAGCGACAGCGATAGACTTACACTGGTGCTCATTATGACGTGGGTAGCGCTTGGATTTATGATTGCAGAAGAACTTTGGGACTCGTTGGGCGTTGGATTGTTTCCACCGTGACTGGTATCACCGTCACCACGCATCAATCTCACCACCAATCGGTCAAGGAAAGCAGCTTGGGCGCTGGTGAGCGCCAGGGAAGCAAGTAAAACTGTTGAAAACCTCATTGGTGCTAAACAGGAATTCTTTGCCTATTTATACACAGTTGACACATCTGTGGTTTGCTCATCGGCAATGGGGCCAGATCAAAGTTTGCCACCCTATGAGTCTCGTATCTTGAACAATGGGGAGTATTTGCGTTATCCCCGTATGAGTCACCAAAAAAAAAATCAGCCTGTCCTTTGCAAGGGCTCCTTACCCATGTCAAACAACTCGCCGAGCTACGGCTGTTGACTTCCCCATATCACTGACACGACGTTTAGCTCCCGCAGTACCGTAGTTTTATTGCTAGACCTGGTTGATGTGGTTGATGTGGTTGATGTGGTTGATTGTGTTGAATTGCAGCTTCTTGAATTTCCCGAAGACACCACTAGCTCCACCTGCATACCACTCAACAACAAAATAAACAATTGATGCCCGAGATACAAATCCTTTATTAGTAATTGCCAGACCTCTAAGACAACCACTGCCTTTTCATGTAGCAAACCAAGTAGAACGATACAGCAACAGATACAGCATAAAGCTCCTGAAGCTCAACCAACAAGCGAAGCATCCTCTTCAGACATGATGCAGTCGAAGAGTCTCGTCTGTCATCCTGTTAAGAGGAACTTTTCTTCTATAACCGAAACATGCAAAGCTGGCCCGAGCCAAATGTGTCAGTCTATAATTAGTCACATTGAATCCCATATGTGACGCTCTATCCTATCTCTATGTCGATTCAAACCAGCTGATCACACATTTCAAGGATATTGTCCTTGACGAAGCCCGAAGTACCCATCAGGAGCCGAATCCACCGAGAGCCAACTAAGGTCTCCATGGTATCCTTCCTTACCCTTCCTGAAAACCTCGTTGCCCCACCAGGAAACTTCTAAAGAGTCATACTTGACCGTGAAAAAAATTAATAATGCACTGAAGGCAACACCAGCCGATAATGCACTGGTTAGAATATAATTGTACCTCTCCCACCAGAGGATGTAGTTGTTCTTGATATAGTACATGAACAAATACGAGAAATACAACCCACCAGTATAGTATGATAAGTTGTAAGGAGCATACAACAAGAAACCACCTATTATGATTGTTGGGTTGAAGTACCGGGTGAGTTTGGGTGGTCCATAGTACTTGAACAAGATACAAGGAACAATCAACAAGAATCCTAGACCAAAGCACCACTTGAGAACGGGATAAACTCCACTGAAAACTTTTGCAGGTCCAATCACACCATACTGAATGCTTGAGTAGAAGAAAGTATTAGCTCCAGGACACACAAGCTTGTTCTTCTGATCCCGCTCACAGATTCCCTCAACATTATCCAACTGCCAGTTAGCAATACAAAGTGCAACTGCTATACTGAGGAAGGTAGACAAAATTTGGCCCTTGAAAATGGCTTTAGGCGGGATTTTCGAATAGTGAGCTAGTTTCTGATCCGTGATATAGTTTCCCGCTTGATGGTCGATATTAGTTCCGTAACTCTTGAGGGTGATTAATGCCAAACCTGAATTTGGAATGGCGTATCCAACAATTAATTCCACCAACACATTGAGACCGAAAAAAAAACCAGTCACGGACGCAATAGCAGTGATGGGAATGAGGAACACGAAGTTGATAGCGATAGTGAAGAAGATCCCCCAAATCGGCGTTTCAGTGGGATAAAGCAAGATGCACACGATAGCAAAGAAAGTGCTTAGAACCAATATAATACTGAACCACCAATCAGGTACTTCTTCGTAGCTCGACATCATACGACAATGTGGATCCTTGATGTACCTGCCATACACACTGGTTGATTTAAAGGTGAAAGAGTCACGAATAGACTCTCCAACGTTCTTGAAGCTGGCCTTCATAGACTCCCACTCGCTGACCACATGATAGCAAATAGCGAATGGGTACAATGCAAAATAAGCACCATAGACTACCAAGTTGGCTGCGGAAAAGTAAGGTGGCCCCACTTTGGAGTACTTATCATGGTCGAAATGGTTGTTGTCGTTCAAAATGTCGTGAACGTTGTACACTTCAGCTTTGTTATTGAAGAGTTCGTTTGTGTTGATGGGGAGATATCCTGTCCATTTATTGTTCGTGTAGTAGACAGTCAAGATGACAGCAAATGCAAGAATTGATCCAATGTACTGATTAACATATGTGAAGAACGGAACAGTCAAACAGCCAGCAGCATCTATGATATTCCAGTCAAAGGAAGGCCAAGGGTTGAAGCCCAAACCAATTCTGGACCCTGTGATATTGGCTAAGTGCAACAGATTAGGCGAGAACCAAGTAGGCCAATTGAAAGTCGACAATGCCTTGAAGAAGAACGATGGAATCCAATTGTAGCAGAAACTGGCCACGAATGCCACAAAGAAAAACGAATAACGAGATATTCTCCAGCCGTAGATGGGCAGTGCCTCTTCATGATCGAACAAGGCTCTGTTTAATGCAATGGTGGGAAGCACAGTTGGCCAGATAGCTTTTACTGGGTAGATGCAGACTTTCCTCATGATCCCAGCGAAACCAAAGCCCAAAAACTGTGTGGATACGGTGAGTAGAACCTGGTACAATAGAGACACCCATTTAAGCCCGTAGAACTTGTCTAGTTTCATGACAAAAATATTGTACACCGCATAAGGAGTTCCACTGGAGCACGAGTAGATAATCAGGCTGAGCATCATTTCCTTGTAGGTCCATGGTCCTGAGTTCAAGTCGACAGTGTAGCCCAACACTGACACAGTCTTGTGGGGCACAGTTGCAGCCCACAATTTTCCAGATGGTAGAAGGAGCAACTGAATGGTGTGGGAGCCCAAAGAGATGGACGGGAGCCTGTGGATGAAGAAGTTGTTCACAACAGAGCCAATAAAGGTCCAGAAAAGGCCAATGACATACACTCTGAAAGTGTCAACTGGTACTGAAGGATCATCAAAAGGGTCCGTAATGGCCCGGATTTCGGGATAAGGCGAGTGATATGCAATCAATGCCGCCTCCAAACGCACCTGGAGGTTCCAGTCGAGGATATTCAAGTAAGTTTTGTTTTTCAACCGCCGAAACTCGTCGTTTTGCTGCTTTTGGTCGTTCCAATCGGGCAACTCTGTGCCTTCTGTGTGAGCAAGGAGCCGTTCAAGCAAGTGGTAGTCGTCGAGCAAGAAGTTGACGTCGCCTTTGTGCTCGGCAACGGTATCTCTCAAGATCAGTACGGCGTCTGCTACGTCCAAGTGAGCAATTTTTTGCACCATAAAGTCGGTGGAGGGCGAGAGGTCTACGTCGATAGCGCCACCAGACCAGTAAGTATCATCAGAAATGATTCCTAGTCGTAGTAGAACCAAGCGAAGCTGCAGCGGTGTTAGTTGCATGTGCGCATTAATTTGTACAAACTCTCGCTAACTTTAACGACCACTTTACACGAGCGGCCTGAGAATCTTCACCACGTCGTCTGCCGCGGTGCTGGACTCGATCGGGGCGGCTACTCCGTCCACACTGACACTGGGCGTGACGTGAACCCCGACTGTGCGGTGGTACTTTGTGAAATACTTCAAGTCGTCAGTGACGCCGTTACCACTATTGTGGTAGTCTTGAGGCCCAGTAGCAGGACGCACTGTGAGCTGGTTGAGCACCTCGTCGCGCGAGAATGGCAACGTCACTTCCTTCGACACCACCTCGAAAATTTGGCCGTAGACGTCGTTCCGTGCAAGTGTGACGTTGGCGTTGTCGTAGAAATGTTCTTTGTTGTTGAAAATCGCTTTTGAAACATTCCAGAAAACTTCGTTGGGCCGCTCAATGGCCTTGTCACGAAGAACTTTGGCCACCAGCAACGCAAACTCATTCAAGAAAACCGAATTGGGGTGCCAGGGTTGCACAACATTGTAGTAAACAAATTGAAATTTGCCAGGGAACGTTTGCTCGACTTTGTCGATAATGGTGGACTTGAAATTGAGGAAAAGTTTGGCAGAAAATGGGCAATTGTAGTCAAGGTAGAGGTTGATCACATGTGGTGCACTCTTGAAGTGATCAAAGCTAAAGTATGCGTGAGTGGGAGCGTATTTGGGGTGAACCATTGTTAGGAAAAGTGTGTGTTCTTGAGACTGCCTTAACTTGCGTGGTCGTGCCATTTATCACTCCACAGTTTTCACAGTTAATTGTCTCGTCATGGCTGCAACGACTCGTAGTCAGTACTGTTGCCATGCATAGTAGCATGGCAGTCTTCCAGCTCCTCACCATGACCAAAAATCATAACTTAACTTATCACTTGGACTGTGAGGCTAGTAGAGAGCTTATTTCATTTTCTGACAAGCTCAGAAGATCCAGAGACATTTGTGTCTTGTACTTTGAACGTTTAGCTTTCCTGGGTGGAAGTTGCCTGGTCTTTGACTGAGATGTCTCGGACTTTTCTGAAGATTTTCTCTGAGTTGACGTAACAAATTCATCTGTTGTATTGTTCTGCACTTTAGTGGGAGTACCATTGGCAGATTCCACTTGTGAGGATATGAATGACTTGTCAGTTTGAACTGAGGCGGAAACTAGAGGTGACAGTTGGCCACTAGGGGCCTCTGGACCTGGAGTTCCATCAAGTCTCAACAATCTCAGTTGCTGTGGGTCCTTGACTGCACCAAGAAGGTCTTTGAATGTGAGTGGCCTTGACTGTGAGCCTTCCACACTCTTCTTCAGTGGATATTGTCTATCGAATGCCGGACTGTTGGTCAACTTTTCTCCCATATACTCGACAGAGTCAGCTCTCTGTCGAGACTGTTTAGGAGTTTGAGGCTTGTCCACTGAGACTGACGAGTGCACGCTAGCACCACTTACGTCCGCGTTAGCTGATTTATCTTGACTGGCTGGCTGAGTTTGACTGCTATTTTTCAACTGTAGGTGGTTAGCAGGCTCAATTGAACCGTCACGAGAGTCTTTGGTGGGCTCCGCTTCTTGGACGTCTTCATCATCGAATAAACTAGGAGATAGTAGCGGCTCAGCCCTTGCAGCGCTATTTTCAGCTTCGCTAGAAAGATCAGTTCTAGCTCGCTTCGACTTATTGGAATTCCTAGTGTGTCTAGTACGTTTGGCAGGCCGAGGGGTGGCATTGTCAACGCTCTCGTCGGAGGTGTCGACATCAATCAAACTCTGCAAGACGGGGTCGTTATCGTCAGAGGGTTCTGAGTCTGAAGGATCAGGTATGTTGGACACTGGCTTAGCAGCTACGCGAGGCGAGTCCAGATCATCGTCATCTGACAGCGAAGGGTGCACTCTTACAGACCTGAGCTTGCGCTGAGGGGTGACGACGAGAGTTCTGGAGTAGTTGTCGACGTCCTGGAGGTGGTTTTTCAAAGCTTTGTCCTTATTTTTCTTCCTGCTGGCGTAAATGCTCCGTTCCAGCGGCTTCAGCGCGGACACTGGGGGTGGTGCTTCGTGCACAGGCTCAGGGGGAGTTGTGGGTAGCACCAGTTCCATTGTGTCAGTGACAGTCGAGTTGTAGTAGTAGCTGTTGAGCGTCTCATCAACCACAACAGAAGCACCCGAGTTCTTCCTCTTTGAGCCAACCCCGTGATCAGCAACCGTAGCAGCAGCAGCAGGTTGGCGGGAAGGGGAATACACCTCGATTACCTCGATATCGTCCAATCCAGGATCAGGTTTGATGCCAACATCAACAGACGCGGGTAAACGAGAAGATTTCCCGCTGGAACCAGAGAAAAACGGCGAGTCAACCACTTTCAGCTTCTTCTTCTTCTTCTTCTTCCGTTTCTTCTTGGGCTTCTCCGGCTCGGGCATGACATAGTTCCAAAATCGCTCTAAAAGCCCCATCTCTAAAGCGCGTTTATTATGCTAAAATACAGAGTTTACATTTATCATAGAGCACGTCGTGAAACTTTGTGTCGTCATCGACCTCGAACCCTTTGATTTGGAGCTTGTGGGTCGTAGAGAAGTCGTACCCCACCACATTGTACTCTTCAGCGAACTCGTCGAGGTCGTTTTTCAAGAAGAGTTGGATGTCGTCAGGACTGAACTGCGACGTTTCATTGAGGTTAAGACGCTTGTGGAGCTTCAGTTTGAGGTCTTGGAGTCGTAAATTCGTCGGCAAGAGCAAAACAAAAATGTCGTCTTGATAGTAGAACTTGACCTTGACCTTGTGCGATGATGGCTTGGGCGCTTCCCCAATAATGTTGCCTGAGGACTGCGATAACGGTCTGGAATTCACGTTGGACTCTGAAGACGGCGGCGTGATTGACGTACGTTGAGGCTGTGACGTGTGGAGATTAGAATACTGCGACATTCTATCTTGCTGGTAGAAAGACTTCTGACTGATTGGCTTTGAAGCCCTCCGCACAGACTCCACCACTTCCTTGTCGAACCCGTTGTCCAACACTTCAAAGAGCCTCAACACCTCTTCCGAACGGGAGATGTATGGCGGTAATGCTATCAAATTCCTCAAATAGTAGTCCAACTTCTCTCTCCTGAGCTTGGAGATCGAGTCATTGACGTTGATAAGTGGCCCAGGGATCGAGGGGATGATTCTCTTGGAGTTCTCGATCTTGCCTGCCTCGTAGGGGTAGAGCTCAAGCAAGTTCACCTGCAAGTCGTAGAAATCTTGGTAGTACCGGTACAAATACCTCACTTTTCCGTTGCTTAACTTGGCTATTATGAGGTACTGGTACCTACCGTGGTCCAACTGGTACGAATCCACCGATGCTTCAATAATGGTGGTGTTGGTGGAACTTAATGACGATCTGTTGGATGTAGTATCTTTCTGGAAGTACTGCGTATGCGATGACACGGCGGGGGCCAGGTTCAGGATGGAGCCCAATGGGATTGAAGACGCTTGGTACTTTGCAGTTTGGTGTTTCCACTGGTCGACTGACGGGATTTTAAAAGTTTCAATGAGCTTGACGATATCCAGTTCGTCAACGCTGCGATGGGGGTTGACCAAGTCAATAATTTTGACGTACAGCACTGGCACGAGTCCTGGCCCGCCTAATCGGTTGATGGGTTTGGCAATGAACCACTCGTAATCGTGATGAGCGCAGATGATGAGATTTTCACCGGCCACCACATCAAGCTCGTAGCTTCTTTCGGCGTGAAAGTCGTAGAGGGTGACGGCGTAAAGAGTTTGCGATGAACTGCGCTTGACAGGAGGAGCCAGCTCCAAAGTTGGAGGAGGTGGCTGCTGATTTTCCACACTCTTAGGGCGCAGCCGGCTGAATGTTTCGAAGTAGCTGGTGGGCACCATACCGCGCTGGTTGGTCATGGGGTTTGTAGCTTCGTACCACCCCGAAGCTTCAGCCTGTGGATCAGCATCATGCAAAACGTGGAAGAAATCGCCTTTCGAGAACGCAAGCTCATCGGGACCTTGAGGCGTATAATCGTAAAGAGCTTTGATGACGATGCGGGGTGTTTGGAGGACGTTTTCTTCATCTAGAGTTGACGTTGATGTGACTCTGGAGATCACATGCTTGGTGTCAGAGCTCAGTCTCTTGTTTCTCCTAAACGATTTGATCATTTTTTGAGTTTTGAAGTGGGAATTTCACTAAAGAAGAGGTCTCGTTGAGGAGAATTCACCAAGATAAGTTGTTGATGCAAGTTTGAAAAAAGCAGCCAAATGACGTTCAATTGTAAAGGAAATCCAATTGGTTCCTTGAGATTTTAATTTCCTTTCCTCTTTAGGTGCAAGATTTTCACACGACTCCTGCAACGCGTTTTTAACGACTGAGCTACATTTAAGCAGGGCTACTGTGCTTTGAAAGTTGCAAATGCCAAATGTCTGCACCGTCGTCTGTCGCCGTCTTGTGTCAATATGTAGGTGTCAAATTCCGGGCCAAGTCTTCCTCCTCATCACATGCCCCTCCACTAAACCCCTGCCATTGTTCAACTAGTTTTTGCTATTGTGCATCTCCATTGTTCATGCACTGCTTGACCAACAACGGTTTCATTGAGGAATTCCACCTTCTGCTTGACCTTGTTACTGGCCCCACATACCTGGACAGACGACCGACGGGGGGATAGGGCGGAAGGAGGTGTTGCTCAAGGAGGCACTGTAGCTACTCGCCCATGTTGTGCTTCAGCGCCTCGCAGTCTCCTTGTAGCGTAGCCAAGTCTGAGCTGGTACGACATTGATGGTGCAGCACTGTTCTACTTCAGCCTCTGTTTGATGCTGTCGTCAGTGGGACCTGACGGGGTCTTTTCTGCCTTGAAACGGTTCAATGACGCTACCATGGTGTCTGGGCCATGGCCCCTAAGCCTTCTCAGAGTGTCGTGCTTGAACGTAGTCTTCATTTTACCAACACAGTTGGCTTTCTACTCACGTCTTATGGATTTAGCTCTTTTGTCAGGTGTTTGGGAAAGTTAGCTCTGACTGGCCTTTTATTCATTTCTCTTGCGATTAGCTTCGACACTTTCTGCCCTGTGGCATGAGCACGCCTGTGTGTTGTGCCTAGCTCGGCTCTCACTACCAAATCTGGCTCTTCTACCTCAAAAGTGGCATCATCACCACCAACAGAAGGATTAGAAATTCCTTGACAAGCCACTATCTCATTATTCTCGCTCCCACTGCACAGAAGATGCATACCTGGTGCTCGAGGGTAGCCTAACCAAAGTCCACTAGGCAAGATCTTTGGAATGAACTAAAACAATTTAAATTCTTCACTACCACTCAGTTTTATGTGCCTTCTGCAAACACAAATAAACAGCTTCCGCCAACAAGTATTGACTCTAGGTGCAGACGCAGTAACTGAATGGTGAGTTCCAGCTGCAGATCCAACAGGTAACAGGCGTACCACAAAAAAGTAAAGACAGCTGATGGCTCCTACCACCTGAATCGAAGCAAGACCAACTCGAGCTTCTCTGCCATTCATGCTGACTTCCTGAAGAAGGGCTCATTTGTCACACAGCCAAGTTGAATCAACGTCTTAAGCATTCACTCAAAGTGAAGATTGCAGCTTCTGACAGTTCTATCACTTCGATTGGAAAACTACTCAAAGCTAACTAGAACCATCAAATTATTGCACCAATGTACCAGAGCCACTACACGGAATGCATCCTTTAAAACTTCAAAGAGAGTTACAATTGACCAATGTCATTGAGTCTCAGGCACTTGCAATCGTCAAAAAAGCACCAGTCAAAAAAGCACTAGTCCAAAAAGCACTAGTCAAAACAGCACTGTCGGCTGTTACCCTCTATATTGGCGCATTACGGCTCTAGTTTTCCAAGCCATGTAATATCAACCGGTTCTCCAACACTTCGATGACTACATAGACGTTAATCTTGATTTTATTGGTGGCTGCAACTATTTGTATGCATGCAACTTGGACGTCACTAAACCTCGAATTAAGTACCACAATCGCCGACAGGTTCAAACAGCAGACGTCAAAGCAACAGCTGAACAAGAAACCACTCGAGATCTGCTTCATGCAGTAGTAGTGGTACACAGCATAAGAGAGCCTTATCAGCCGCATCTAGTGACAGCACTTTAGATCACGCTCAACACCAGGTTTTCAAAAAGAGTTGACAAATCAGTCAGCCTGCGGATGTTAATTCGTTGAACACATCATGAAGAGCTGTGTCCGTCCTCCAAACTGACAATAATCAACCTTTTGATAACTGTACGTGCACCAACCACACCAACTACCATTTTCATAACCAGGGCTTAATGCAGAATTAGTCCTTGCTTCCTTATAACTGACCCCCGTACTTCACGTTCGGTAGCCCTGTCTCAAAACAAGCACTTCACCAACTGCCAACCTACTAAAAAACTGTTAGCACCTTCAGTAGTCAAACTTGTCACTGTCGCTAATACAACTTTTAGCCAGGAGATGTTCCAAGTACTCTCCCCAGAGTTGGTCATGTTTCAACGTTTCGTAATCTCCAATAAGAATAAGTCCGCATCTTGCTCTTGTAAGTGCAACATTCAATCTTCTAGCGTCGTTCAAGAACCCAATTTTGTGTTCAGCGTTACTACGCACGCATGACATGATGATGAAGTCTTTCTCCCTTCCTTGGAAAGCATCGATGGATGCTATCATGATGTCAGAAACAGAGTGGATAGTTACAGGCTTTGAGTCGTACTCAATGTCATCTCTATCTTCAACCACCTGGATCTCGAGCTTCTCAGGATTGATAACGTCATTTTCAGTCAATGTCCGTGATATCAAGTCTCTCTGACCACTGTATGGCGTAATAATACCGATTTCTTTCTTGGAAACATTCTTAGTAAGGAACAAGTCTGTCACGGCTTCGATAATATTACCGATCTCTCCCCTGTTGACGTAAGTGTACCCACTATCTTCTCTCACTCTTACTCTGATCCTATCTTCAGGCTTTTGGCCCTTGGTGTCCCAGAAAATCACCGGCTTCTTGATGCCGGCAACAGCACGAGCTTCAGCACTGATACCATCCTTCAACAACCCATCATAGAACTTGTTTCTCGGGAAGTCACTAATCATAGGATGCATACGGTACTGAGTGTCCAACATGTGTGGCTTCTTGTAAGTTCCATTGAGCAAGACCCTCTCGAACAAACTCAACGACAAAGCAGGCACCTGCGTGAAACTACTCAACTGCTTTTGGTCTCCAACAAACACGAATTTCTCCACCCCTGGCATCGACAATGGAATCAATGTCGTGGCTTCAGATGACTGGGTTGCCTCGTCCATGATAACCACTGGAAACTTGGGCATAGACTTCAACTGGTTACCACCAGCGACGACACTTGTAGTGAAAATCACTCTTGCCTGAGGAATAATCAAGTCTGAGAACAGAATCCAAGTGTTCAAAAACTTCTTGTATTGAGTCACACTGATCTCGTTGGATCTTGGTCCTTTGAGCTTGCGGTGAACCTCTTTCATGTTCTCAGGCAACATGTCATATACCTTCTTGTGCAAACATATTGAATGCAACTTATGGTCTGCTTTATAGTCAGATTCTTTCTCCATGGACACAATTCTGAGCAACTGCAACTTGTGAGTCTCCATCAACTTCTCTGCAATGTTGTCTACTGCGATATTGGACGCAGCAACCACCAAGATTGGGTACGTGTTCAAATTGTTCAACAACTGGAGAATAATCTCGTAGATAGTCGACGTTTTACCAGTACCTGGAGGACCTTGCAACACAGTGATAGAGTTGTTGAGAACCGACTGAAGAGCCACTTTCTGTGAGTCATTGAACTTCGACTCATCAGAAAACTTGATGTAGTTGTTGAATTGAATTTGCTTGATAGGATCATGACCCAAGATCATCTTCTTGAACTTAGGATTCTCGATATTGTACATTGCCCAAAGACTTCGACTGATGGGAATAGATGCCGGTAAGATGGACAATCTTTTGACATTCACACTCTTAGGGAGGGATTGATAGTTCCAAGGGTAAAGCTGGATAATAAGCTCTTGGATATCAATTTTCAGTCTTTTGATAAACTTTCTTCTTGTCTCAGATAACACAATTCGACCATACCAAGGGACTTCACCATCTAGAAGCAAGTACATTGACTGGTTGAGCGCAAAGAGCGTCTTCTTGAATTTAAGGTTCTTTTTGTTATTGAGTTTGCTCAAAAACTGCTCGTTCAACTCTATCTCTACCTTGAACTGCATGTTTGTTTTATCTTGGTCTTGGTACCACGACAAAAACATATCCTCCGGTTGTATAATTAAGCCACCACCGGAACGGAAACTGATCCTGTCCTCGAGGAATAAGTTGTAACTTATTTCCCTGAAATATTCTTCCATGGATTCGTATGTGAGTTTGGGCTCTTTGGAAGGTACATACTGGGTGATACCCTTTGGCAACTCGAGTTTAGGAGCTTCAGGAACTGGAGTACCCTCCAGTGATTGTATTCCAGAGTTATTGGCGCTGGGAGTCGACAGAGGTTGCTTTTTAGAGTCCTTCCCGTTGGCTTTTGGTGATCCTTTGTTCTTTGGAGGCTCTTTGGTTTTAGATTTAGAAGTATCTGTCTTAGAATTACTCTTTGGGTCTTTCTTTGATCCTTTGGCTTCTTTGGAATTTCTAGTGGTGTCCTTTTTGTTGACTCTTGCAATATCTTTTGAAGGTGTAGGGTTTTTCGAAACTTTCTTTGCTTGCTCAGAAGGCCCAGACACCCCTTTTGTTGGTTCCTTGTTTCCAGCTCTGGTAGAAGTGGAGACTGGATGACTTGTCTTGGTTTCAGAAGGAGTTGTCTTTTTCAGGGAAGTGTCTTTTTGGGCTTGACTAGTTCTTGCGCTTCTTGCGCCTTTTGTTGCAGTCTTGGATGGAGCCTTATCAGAGTTCTTGGAGCCCCCGTTGACAGGAGATATCGATTTTGGTGGTTTCGGGGCACCTGAAGGTTTTGGGGAGCTCCTAGCGCTCTTATCGTTTCTTTGAGGGCCAGTTGCCTTACTTGGCTTGCCTCTTTCACGCTTACCACTGTCGTGCTTCCCTTTGTCCTTTGAATTGTTGCCAGTCCCCGGTTTGGGTGAGCTTCTAGCGTCAGACTGACCCACGGCAGAGATGGTTTGACCAGATTTCAAAGCCTTGGTTTCCTCCAACTTATTAAAGTAGTGGTCTCTTCTCTTTTGAGCTTCCTCTTCTTTCTTTTCACTCAATGGCTTCTTTCTTGCGGGTGCACGCTTGCCACGCTTCCCGCCTCTTCCCCTGATGCTCTTACGAAGCGATTTTCCCGTTGGCACAAATTGGGTGATGCCTAAAAGCTCAGATAAGAAAGTGTCGTCGTCTTCTCCAGTGATTTTGGCTGCTGGAAACTTCGCCTTGAAGTCCACCAAACACCTGCGACACAAAACATGCTTGTCAGACCCATTTCTGGCCACACTAAGCTTGGTGTCACTATCACAGTTTTCACACGTAGTGTCTCTGAACTGATAGTACTGAGAGAGCTTCTTCAACAACGAGCCGTTTTCCAACGAGTACTGCACCGCAGGCTTCTCTTCCTTGGCCAAACACGCCACACACAAGAGCGCCATATCGTTGAGCCCAAACCTGAGCACTCGGGCCTGGTGGATGTTGGAGTCTGCACACTCTTCACACTCCACGATTTCGTCTTCGTCGAGGTCACGCACGGTTTTGTGCCGCGTGCTGCGCAAATGCTTCGACATTTCGTCGCCGTCAAGCGACGTGTCACACGTTGTGCAAAGGAACATGTTGCGATGATTTTTCGTTTGGCAGTTAACGGTTTTGGGGTGGTTTGCAGCGAGAAAATAAGACACCATTTTGGATTGGACAGTCATCAGCGATATGGCACCGTAGATGGCACCAATAACGTAAAATCAAGCGTTTTCACGGTGGAACAAGTAAACTTACCCGGCCTCATCACCAAAGTTACCCTGACGCTCGCCTTTACTGAAGTTTCCATATCACTCAGTAACGCTTCGTATCCACAAACACTTCTTCAGCAGGTTCTACCTAAACAGCACTCCGCAACCCCCAATAGTCACAAACACTTCACACATGGCCACGAAAATCGACCCCTCCACGTTTCTCAGTAACATCATCGGTTCACAAGTCAACGTTAAATTGCACAACGGCGTCTGCTACGCCGGTAAACTCCAGTCCATCGACGGATTCATGAACGTGGTCTTAGAAGCCGCCGAAGAACACCTCGACGGTGTGGCTAACGGGGCCAAATACAATGATGTATTTATCAGAGGCAACAACGGTACGTCAACCTCAAATTCCCTTTCTTTTACTAACCGCAGTCTTGTACCTTAGCGAAAACTGATCCAACTCCCTGTGTAGTAATATATGTCAATCTGTACCAATCCAAACGTAGGCCTATGTTCCAAACCTGCATATTGACCAAAGGTTCTCACCCGTTTTGTGTAACTTTGATTTCCACGAATGAAAATCGTTAGTGCGAATTTTCAAAACCGAAACTATCGCCATGTCATTCATCCTCAGAAGACAGTTGTCAACCTTGATCCCTCCAAAGATCGCTTCTGCTAAGGTATGTTGATCCGAGACACACTCATGGGAGAAATCCCCGTTCAATTCCGCTGAAATTGGCCTCAGAAACTGTCGACAAATTTTGCGAATCTCAACAACGAGATTTGTCAACGACGTTGCGCCCGCCGGCTCCGTGTTCACTCACAGGACCTTATAGGCACGTCTGCCTTGTGTCAGGTCGACTTCCAGCGGTCAATTGTGGGACTAGCAAGGCTACATGCCCATTTTTTCATCCTTTACTAACATGCAGAACATTGGCTCCAACCCTAACGCTAAGAGAATGCAAGAGGTTGTGTCCTTCTACAAGCTGTTACCAACTGGACCAGCACCAGCACCAAAAAAGCCAACTACTCCATGGGGTAAGTACAAGGCCGCATACTTTGATGGTGACAATGCTTCTGGTAAACCATTAGTCCACTTAGCTATTGCTGTTGTCATCTTAGGATACACCTGGGAATACCAAAGTCACTTGAAGCACCACAAGCATTAAGTAGAAATAAATGACTAGAGAACTGACGTAGCTCCAAGAAAGCCACAGCACTCCTGGGCAAGACGAGCTCGTTCTGTAACGAGCGCCGTGACGTATATGGTCGTAGTGATCAGATCGTTGTGCTGTAGCGGTGTGTGGCTGTTGCTTGAACGATTACGTCGCTAGAACTCGATGAACTAGCTTGTTCAAACCGGTTTTCATCGACAAAGTCAAACTAAACCGCCTGGGGACATCGAATACACACATACAAGCACACAGAGACTACGCTACCAGCTGTTCCGTTGTTAGAGGCTGGCCTTAGAGCCAACTGTTACTCTGGAAGCTGAAGAAAATCGCTGTTCGAACAGAAAAAACTAGCATCAGCACACAAACACTGCCACATTCATCGCCACAAACACAAATAAGTACATGCAGCCACAAGCAGCACAACTCACTGCCATAAGCTGAAAGGACAGTTTGCAACCAGGCACACACGACCGCGAAACTGTCGCAATTAAGGATTCAACAAGTGAACACTTTTACACTAAACCGGATTGAAAATAATTACGACTTTCAAAGTAATTGAAGGAATTGACCGGGACTCATAACAAAAGACAGTGAAAAGAAGTCAACTTTGTCCGCGCAATCATCAATCATAATCGATCTTTAAAAGCCTGACTAGATGGATAATCCGGTTGAATTTCATTCCATTGATAGTCGAATTGAACCTTCAGATCCGAGGGTAAATCCGGTCAATTCACCAGCTACACCACGAATGTTACGTCGAATAAGCGATAATTTCAGGAACATTCCACGTGAAGGTGGATCGCCAACTCTGCCAATGGCCCACATGACCAATACTTCAAGTGATCCTGCCAGAGCAGCGGTTTCAACAACGGGTAAAACACCGCGTGTCCCCACCACACCCTCGAACAATGTACCCCCGGTCTCACCCTCGAATTTAATCAATCCCATGAATCCTCAAGTCATTTCCATCCCCAATCAACAAGGTATGGATGAATTGTTGCCACCAGCATCAATAGAACCAACCACCCCATCACGTGGGAAGTCTCCACCACGTGCGGCCCCTCAATCCAATGCTGCAAACACTAATCCGTCAAAGCAATCACCCCAAACTCAACAACCATTCCATCGTAAATCTATTGGAGACTGGGATTTCGTCAAAACAATCGGCGCAGGGTCAATGGGGAAAGTCAAGTTGGCCCAGCATCACACCACAGGAGAAATTTGTGCTGTCAAGATTGTTCCGAGAGCTGCTAAACTCTACCAACGAGCTCATGCACACGATCCACCATCAAAGAAACCTGAAGAAGCTCTTCAACGTCAACGAGAATTTTCTAAGGAAGTCGCTAGAGATAAAAGAACAACAAGAGAAGGAGCTTTGGGGAGACTTTTATTTCACCCATTCATCTGCAGGCTCTACGAAATTGTCCCCATGACCAATCATTTTTACATGCTCTTTGAGTACATCGAAGGTGGTCAGATGTTAGACTACATCGTTGCTCATGGCTCTTTAAAAGAAAAACATGCCCGGAAATTTGCTAGAGGTATTGCATCAGCTTTAGACTATTGTCATAGAAACAATATTGTTCACAGAGACTTGAAAATTGAGAATATAATGATCAACCAGAAGGGTGACGTCAAGATAATCGATTTTGGTTTGTCGAATCTTTACTCTCCGAAAAGTTTATTGAAAACGTATTGTGGTTCATTGTACTTTGCTGCTCCTGAACTTCTCTCTGCAAAACCATACGTGGGGCCTGAAGTCGATGTGTGGTCATTTGGTGTGGTGTTGTACGTGCTCGTTTGTGGTAAAGTTCCTTTTGACGATCAGAGTGTTTCAGTGTTGCATGAAAAAATCAAGAAAGCAAATGTCGAATATCCTGCTTTCTTAAGTAAAGAGTGTGTTTCGTTACTTTCAAGAATGTTGGAAGTGGACCCTGTGAAAAGAGCTAAACTCTATGAAGTAATCAACCATCCTTGGATGAACAAAGGCTACGAGTATGGCATTTCATCTCATATTCCAAAAAGGGTCCCTCTCACTCTTCCACTAGACCCTGAAATTATCAAATCGATTTCCACCTACGACCTTGGAACACCACAAGCAATCTTTGATGAACTCAACGAGATAGTAGGAAGCGTCGATTACCAGGTATGTTCCGAAAACTGGTACAAAATTATGGAGCAAGGTAGAGAGTATGGTTCCGCTTCCAATGCTCATCTCCTTCCAGACCCAACTGGGGGATTTCATCCTCTAGTTTCAATCTATTATTTGGTACAAGAAATGAGAAGACGTAAAAAGGCTAAGGAAGAACAAGTCAGAGCCCAGTTAGATCAAGTCGAACAACGCAAGCGTCAAGAAACATCAGAAATTCGTGTTGCCGAAACGGTACCAATGCAACAGGGACAAGTGTCACCACCAAAGATCCAAGGCCAACAGTTCTTGAACTCACCATTGCACCCATCACTGGAACAGGCAAGCCAAAACACAACTCCAAAATTGGAGCAACAACAAGAACCATCGTTGGCTTTCCCACAACAAGCGCACACATCCATGTCACCATCGACTTTACACAAGAATCACGGGCCTAGTGTTGAACCATCTGCACAAGCTTATAATAGTCCTATACCAATCCAGCAACCTCAGAGTCCTAGAAACTCGTTACAGCATGAATCATCTCCTCATGAGCCAGCAAAGTCGGGCATAAACTCTATTTTCAGAAGATTATCAACTAAGAAATCCAGAAACAGCATGAACACTTCTCCAACAAGAGCAACCTCACCATCTGGCAACTCTACAAGGATGGGATCTGACAGAGAGGCCTCACCATCAAAGGTTGACCCAATGGTTCGTCGTGGTGTCAGTATGAAGGTGACCGCCAAGGAAAGATCTGACTCGAGGGACTCCAGAATTAATGTTGTTGAAAATACACCACCGCTCAAGCCTAAAGAGAACAGGAAACTGCACAGCAGGTCATCATCCACAAATACTGCTGGGTCTGGTAGTGCTGCTAACTCCAACAAGTTTCATGGCTTTGTGCCTGTGGAGTATCTCCCACCATTGCCTAATATTGACACCGAAACGAACAAACTCTTACCACCCAAAGCATCAGAAGCTACCACGGTGTCTGGTAGAAAGTTGCATCCCACTGCCAGATCGAAGTCTGTGGGACACACCAGAAAGGCTTCACATAATTACCGCCAAAGAGGATTCACGGGACATCCACCATTACCCAATGCAATGGGCGCTCAAAACAGTGATGAAATGGTTGGGAAAGGGAAAGACGGCGTTGGAGCTTACAATGGATTCTTTGATGACATTGACTTGGATGATGTTGACTACCAAGAAGTACCTCAGTTGACCGAGGAACAAATTATCAACCAGTACCACCACGCTAAGCCCAACACCATGTTGTCGATCGAGTACCCAAAGACTTTATTCTTGAAGGGATTCTTCAGTGTGCAAACCACATCCACGAAAGCTTTACCGGTTATTCGTTACAACATCATCAATGTCTTAAGCACGCTCGGCGTCAAGTTCCAAGAAGTCAAGGGGGGATTCGTCTGTGCTCATGTTCCTTCGGTGCAAACGAAAAGCGTGGATACTCTAGGCAACAGTGCTGTGGACGCTAAACTGGGAGACCGAGACGAAGAGGATGAGCTTTACGGGGATGCATTTACCACCACGTCAGCGGACCAAACCAGAACACCTGAACCTGAATCTCGTGGGCCAAGCAGACAGCCATCATTGCATTTGACCACTCCCAAGAGTCATCATCGCCAATCCAGTTCTATCAGCAGTGTTGGCAGTGGAGGAGGTCACAGACGTAAGTTTTCCATTGGCAATTCACTTTTAGGTTACAGAAAGAAGAATGGATCTCAAACTCAAGTCGTTATGCCTCCAAATACTCCAGCGACTGCCAGAATTAATAAGCTGTTGTATGGAGAGAATTTTGACGACGACTACGACAATGAAATGCGCAATTTTGCTGAAGACGACTCTGTGGACTCTGTGGGTAATATCATGATTACTGGAGGTAGTGACATGTTGTCATCAAGAATCGAGCACAAGTCTCTGTCAAAGGGCAAACAGCTGCCATTGAGATTCGAGATTCATGTGGTCAAATTCCCTCTCGTTGGGTTGTACGGTGTGCAGTTCAAGAAGTTGCTGGGAAACACCTGGAATTACAAAACTTTGGCTACTCAAATTTTGAGCGAGTTAAAATTATAAGTATTAATACACAGTTGCCTACCGACGTGATGGTGGGCTACCTGAAGGCTTTGGAGGCATGTAGCCAGGCACCATATTGGGTGGTACTTGTTCCATTTGACCAGCCATTCCTGGCGGCATTTGCTGCGGTACTGGAGCCATTTGTCCTGGCATCATTTGCTGAGGCATGTAGCCGTTCATAGGCACGAATCCCATGGGTGAACCAACGAATCCCGGTGGTTGTTGAGCGTACCCCTGCTGTGGGTATCCCGGTGGCATAAACTGTACTGGCTGAAGCGGCATTCCTTGTTGCTGGATGTAGGGATTTTGTGGTGATTGGCGCTGGAGAGGATGAACCCGTGGTTGTTGTGCCATGTGTGGTGACACTCTTTGACCTGGTTGAAGCTGTGGTGACACTCCTGGAGCACCTTGTGGAGCTTGAGGTGTTCCTCTTTGTCCTGGCTGCATTGGAGGAGAGACTTTTTGGTGTTGAGGTGACGGTCTCTGTCCCTGTTGGAGCTGTGGTGACGGTCTCTGTCCCTGTTGGAGCTGTGGTGACGGCCTTTGTCCTTGTGAGAGTTGTGGTGAAGGTCTTTGGCCTTGCTGCATTTGTGGTGATGCTCTTGGTCCCTGTTGCATTTGTGGTGAAGCTCTTGGTCCCTGCTGCATTTGTGATGGCATGATCTGGCCTTGAAGTGGCTGGTTGGGTTGCTGTGGAAAAGAAACTCTGTGCTGTGGCATCTGTTGCTGCATTTGAAGGGGCATTTGTTGTGGTAAATGCTGAGCCTGATGCATTGGAAGGTGTGGGACTGGATGAGGCTGCATTGTCTGCATTGTCTGCATCTGATGAGGTTGTGGTGCACGAGGGGATTGTGATTGAGACTGCAGCTTTGTAACAACTTGAGGTGAAAGCTGGAACTGGTTCACTTGGGGTGAATTCGGCTTGGACACCTTGGGAGACTGTTTTTTACGAGGCTTCTGGTCTGGTGACAGAGAAATTCGTGGTGTAAGTATTGACCTATCAGTTGCAGATGAACTGAACTGAGATACCGGTACCAAATGTTCAGTTTGAGGTGTATAAGCAATGGTTGGTTGATCTTGCGGAGGTGGGAATCTTGGAGCAGTTTCCTCTGTTGGCGCTACAGGCGCTTCTATTTGCTCTATGCTTGGAGTAACACTAGCAGTTGCTTCCTTGGTGGAGTTTGCATCGCTGGTTGGTTCTGGGCTTGCACTGGCTCTTGGTGTCGCTCTAGACGATGTCAGAACCAGTTGAGGTTCAGGTGTTTGCAGGAGTCTGATATCATTATTCATCTTTCTCAACTTAAGTCTATCTTCCCTGGACAAACGGCCCGAGTTGACATGAAGGGGTTTGCGAATTCTCCTGCCAGATAATGCTTCTTCAAGTTGGTGTTTTCTTCTGGTATCATGTTGTTGTACTTCAGCACGTTTCTCCTTCTCTTTTTGTTCGAGTCTTGAAGACTTCTTTCTGGTAGCAAGTAGATTGATTAACTGGTACTCTTTCCTCTTATTCTGGATGATTTTCCGCTTTTTGATTTCAACGTTGAGTAAGTTTTCCTGAAAATACGGATCTCTAAGGTAAGAAAGTGGTGATTTCTTTGGTAGTTTCTTAATATAGTCATTAATCTCATATAATTCCCAGGCAACCGTTTCAAATTCCACTAAAGAAACATCAAATTTCCCTTTAAAGAAAGCATCTGGATTTTCTGGACTATCTTTACGCTTTTTTGGCACCGCAAGTGAAGGGTAGGTGATAGTTTTCTTGTAGAGTTTTGTCTCGTTGAAAACAAGAACCAATTCTTCAACTTTATTTTTGGAGGTAGTCGATTTAAGAGTCGTGAGTTGCAAAGCCACATCATTTTTATCAACAAAAGTTCTAAACTGGGCCAAAGAGGAAATGTAATTGAGTATGACATAAAGGATTTGTACTTTATCAATAATTGATAAATTATCAAAGATTATTTGGGAGTCCACGGACCCCAAAACCGATTCTTCGCCGAACCAAGCTTTGTAAAAGTCTTCGAATGAGTTCTTAGAATGAGACACGTAGGTGACGAGATGAGATTTCAATTTATTTATGAATAGCACAGACTCGTCAACAGGGGGAGGCGAAACCATATCGAGTAATTCCATCTCGAAAAGTTCAACGTCAAAGTACTCTGAATTGAGTTTGAGTAAATCTTTGTAATTACAAAGCCAATTCATGACGTAAACGTATTCGAAAGTGTTTCTTGCTTGATAAAGGAGGTGAGATTTTGGGAGTTGATTCACCGATAAGGTTGTAGGGGACAATTTCAGTAACTGACTGATGAGGTCATCATCACCAATCACCAAAGAGAATGCTGGATGGTCCATAACAACAGGGAGTGATGGGATTAGAAGAGTGCGTAACAAATCTGATTGTTAAGCGAGCGCGTAGTAAAATTTAAGGGCGATGCGGTGGCAGATTTGACTTGACGCGAGACGAGCAATCTCGCCTTGACTTAACAACTGTTCACAAAAATAACACCTCAGCTACAAGTACAATAGTAAAATTGTGGGTTCTATATTACATAAGTTAAATCATTAGTCATTATTCGTTCAGTTACTAGAGACCCTCGTTAAGTAGGATTTTCAATTTTTCGTTCTTGTGCTTGATTTTGCAGATTTCGTTTGAGATTTTCATCAATGCGTTATGCTTTGACAAATTTGGTAGCCCGTCTTTTGTGAATTGCCGCCTTTTGCTCTTCTTATTTGCTGGAGGTTGCTTTGAGTAAGCTTCAAAATCAGTTATTAACCGTAAACATCTCTCGTAGGCCAATTTGCAGAGCTGCCTTCTCTTTTGTTCAGAGTGGGAATGGTTCAACCGTTTTTGTTCCAGTGAAAGTAATGGCTTGGTCGACAGTCGTTTCCGTTTGCGGTCGATCTTTTCGTCGATGCTTGGTGGTCGTGAATTGGGCGTCGGGAGCTGCTCGGGACGAAGCGTTGTGAGTGGTGGGTGTGAAAATGCTTGTGTTAGGTCCTGCTTGAGAGTCTGGTTGCTGGATGGTGATACAGTGGTGTCAGGCGACTCAGACTCGACTTTAACGACCGGTTTAGGCTTGAAACTGAAATTGTAATTGTACAACTCGAGTGGGTTGCTGGTGGGATTTGCTAGATTATCAAGAAACTTCTCCAAAGCATTCGACTCTGTGTTTGAGAAGAATTTGTCAAAGTCGTCGTCGCTCTCTTCGTCACTCTCGTCAAACAACTGTGGATGAACTTGCAGTGAGTTCGACTGGCCCAAAATCTGTGATCTGTGGAAATCGAAAACTTCGTTGCTGGGCTGGTAAAACTGCTGATTCAACAGTTGAGCTTTCTGTAGGTTCTCAATAGCACTGACTGCTTGCTCTTGCTGAAGATTATTGTACATCGAGTACGCTTGTTCGAAATTCATTTCGGTGGAAACCATGTCCAAAGAGAAATGATTTAAATTTTCAAGTTCCTCAACGTTCATTATGATCAATTTGAGTTTTCAACTTGTTATATAACAAACACACGTATGGGGTAGCTAGTGGAATACTGGAGATTTTATTTATATGAGTAAAATTAATTCCGATGTAAACTGCAAAAAAACTTCGCGATTAAGTAGCTTTTGCCTTACCTTGTTTAGGAATTTTCGTTACTGGGAAACCTGTAAAAGAACTTTGCCATTACCACTTTAGGATTTAAGCCTATGTCATAGCAATAATCTTGTAGTTGATCAGTCTTTGATGGCGAGGGGTTGCACCAGCTCACGCATCACCTCGCCTGGGTACACTTCTGCCTAATGTGTGGCTGATCATTGCTGAAAAAATTACACATTTTAGTGCTACCACAGCCTAAACGGCACCAGGGTCTCAACACAAGTCCAATTGACTCTTATCAAACTCTAAGTGATTTTGTGTTACAGTCATCCATTGGCAAATTTTAATTGTTTTGCAGGTTAGACCGGATTTTGATGTGGAGACTCCGTCGTTATTCCCGGTTTTTTATTCCCTTAATCCTTGTCACTACCTCAATAGGATTTGAGATTACTTCGTCGACCACAACGGTTTCCCCACACCACTACCCTTTTTCCTCGGACTCTTTCCTGGTGTACTAGTGCCCTGTCACCTGGCTCGACCCCACCATCAGTCGCAATTTTTCCGTCATACCCATCTGGACTGGGCTTAGATGGGCACCAATGACGCACTAGTTTAGCTTTAAGGTTAGTACTGCTGCCGACCTGAAACGAGTTTGCTGCCGCCAAGGTAGCCGAGTAGCAGTAGTCACCAAAAACTGTAGTGCAGCTGTGGATCGTACAAGCACCGGCTCGCTAGAGGCTGCTCGCTTGGCCTCACTTGGTCTCACTTGTTCCTCTTGTTTCTCTTGTTTCTCTCGTTCTCTTGTTTCTCTTATTCCTCTTATTCTACAGTCAGCCTCAGTGCACTTGTCTTGGCCAGTCGTCCTGTTACCGTGGTCAAGTACGTTTGCAAACCCGCTTTGTTCCACTTCGAGATACCTTCTGCAAGTCGGTGCCCATTTCCCTGTGTGGTACATCCCGCAACCCCATCTCCTCCACGCCTCGTCTACAACCCTCATATCACTATGTATTCATTAAGCATTAAAATTTCAAAAATAGCGGCTCAGTCACTTGGATCTTGCACTTGTCCTTGACCACTTGGTCCACAGTGTTTGCTTCACTCGTAACTTTTTCCTTTTCTTCCTTCGACAATAGGTGCGGGTACGTTCTGTCATTGGAGTTGCTGGCTATACTGTAGTTCAGCGCCGACAATGGGACAGCTGCTGGGTTTTGACTCAAAAATGTGCTAACGTCTATAAGGTTGTCTGAGAGTTCATTGACTATATTGTTCAACTCCTGTTGTCTTTGCTGCTTCTTCAACAATTCTTCTTGGATGTGCTCATCGGAGTAAAACTCTTGATTGCGCAAGAGCGATGACCTCTCGTTGAACTCGTCGTCGTCGTCACGAGACCCAAAACAAGATAAGCACAAACCCATTACACAAACTCACCGCGCAATGGGTGTAAATAGATATGTGGTAAGGACACGTAGATTTGGGTGAGTTGTAGTGGATGCCTGGCTGACGGTGACACGATGAGGAAGCCGTGGCTTGCGTAAAGTGTTGTTTTATCACAAAATTGTGTGTGTCACAAAATTGCGGTCTATCAAACTCGAGCACTCGATGCCTGGGCATTCAATTGGAGCCTGCACTCTGACTAGTCGCTAGACCTGCACATTTCTCTTTTCTGTATAACCCACCATCGTCTAGGGGTTGCAAAACAGCAACCTAATCAGTCAATGGCTGCAAAACAGTACCCTAAACAATCAATGGTTGCAAAACAGTCCCTAATCAATCAATGGTTGCAAAAAATCGCCCTACCTCCTAAATTTGCAACTCCAAGTGCCACTGCAGCCAAACCAACGACTCGATGCAGAACGCTCTTCCGAAACAAGACCCTCTCTCCCAAACATAAAAATGACAACTCCTTATCAGTCATGCACATTTCGCAAAAAACCGCTAAATGTCCAAAGCCCTTTGTCTCTACGCTTTTGAAGTGCTCCAAGCGGAATTGACCAAACGAACCCCGAGACCACTCTCTGCGTTCCTCGACATCACAGGGGAATCACTCAGCCAGTTCCCTCAATCGGCCCCGCTATTCGTAACGTGGGACAAAAATGATGATCTCAGAGGGTGCATTGGTACGTTCGTGGACCAACCCATAGAAACAGGAATAAAGAGGTTCTCGCTTACTGCTGCCCTTGACGACTCCAGGTTCCCGCCAGTGTCGCTCAAAGAATTGCCAATGATGTCGTGCTCTGTTACCCTACTCCACAATTTCACCCCCATCACCAACCCGCTTGACTGGGTCGTGGGCAAGCACGGGTTGAAGATCGATTATGGCCACTACTATTCAGGAACGTTTCTCCCCAGCGTCGCCCCGGAGCAGGAGTGGGACCACGAGACAACTTTGTACCATTTGCTAAGGAAAGCTGGCATCCAGGGCCCGAAAAAACTGCAGGTTGTGGACTTCTACACTAAGCACATCGACGACGGCTCTTTGGCAATGGAATCGTACGAAGGCCTGAAGTTCACAGTCCACTACAACGAGTTTATTAATTTATGATTACGCAATTCTATACAATTAGTCTATACATGAAAGTAACGAGCCAAGCCGTAGATGGTGAAGCCACTCAACACGGGGACAGTAAAGTTGTCGTCAATACCAAACAAATTGACGAGCTCACTTGCACTGGCAATAAAGCCACAAGCAGTAACGAAAGGAATGTAGTCTAAGGTTGACGTCTGTGGAGTCCACAAGATATCAGTTGGTTCATTCAAATAGGCATACTCAGGAATCAAGTACGAGTACACTAACATAGCACTTAAAGTTCCAACGACGAAACTTGCAAAAGCTCCAGCAAAAGATTTATCTTTACCAATCTTGAAAGTATACTTGCCAAAGAGTCTACCAAAAGTCGATGCAGCAGTATCTGCCCAACTCAACAACAACACACTCAACAAAGAGATATCCTTGGGCAAAAAAGTGAAAACCAATGATAATCCTGCCAAATAGTAAAGTATCCCATTATACTCATTGACTTCGTTGTCTCTGATAACCCACCACATGGCACCCACAATCTTCTTGTTGATGCTGGGATTGTGGAACCTGACAAAGTCGTTAAGGAACAATACAACGAATATAGACATAAGCGGCAAAATCAACTGCTTCTCATTGGCGCCTTTAGTATACAACCAAATGGTGAAAAAGCCAATACTGGAGTGGAAAACTTTACGAGGGATCTCGTGCTTGCTGATAAACCGACGCAAGCTGCCGTGCTGCTCCACAGTCTTCACCACGTACTTTTCTTCGACCTCGATTTCGACCTCGGTGTCGTCATCTTCTGACAAAAATGTCGTCTCGTTGTGGATGTACGTCTCGTCCTCGTCCTCGATGTACGACAGCTCCAAATGAGAGCTCAAAATGGTCTTTCTTACCGACCTCGGCGTGGCCTGCAATTTTGTCCGCGTTGTGATCGGCGTTAACTCAAGCTCTTCTGTCATGATAGATTCAACTGAAGTAAACAATTCGCAATTCTTGATCTGGCTCATATTAACCACGTGCACGACCTTTTGTTTATTGAAGGTTTGGGTGCAAAATCAAATGATAAGTATTGCCCACACTGCCACCACGAACAAAGTGTTGGCGGAAGTGATGTGTGCCGCAGATCGGAAAAACTGGAACGGGAAGAATTTTTTTCGAGGTTTTGGAGTGAATGAGTCGAATTCATCGGCATTCTGTCGGAACAACTCGAGCATTCTTGTACGATTCTCATGAAATAGTGATTGTGGTAATGCTGAATGCGTCATCGGTGTCAAACTAGTCGTGGAGTTGATTCCAGTGGGTGGTTGAGTAGCCACTTTTGGTGTTGCTGATGGCCTTTTCATGGCCTCCACCTTCGTGGGAACCCCGCCAGCCACGATGGCTCTAAGTTCACTGTAGAGTCGCTGCAAGTACTCGTCAGAGCTCTCTTCAGGTTTCTGATTGAAGTGGAACGACGGCTCGGGGCCAGTAGAATTGGCCTTTTTAGGTCTAACTTCAGCAGTAGTGGACACTTCTACAGTGTTCCAGTCGATCTCAGAATTATCATCATGAACTTGAGGGTGATCTAAGTCTGGATAGTGTTCTAGATCTTCCAAGAGTTCAATCCGGTGAGAAGGTTTCTTACCGCTAAGCAAGTCCTTGACATTCAGATTTCTCGACCCTGATCCGCTGTCAGCAGACTCGAGGGAAACAGGTAGGATACTCACGAGGGCAGACGGCTCAGCAGGAGGAGATGTCTCAGCAGCATAAGATGGCACAGCGGTAACAGAAATCAGAGCTGTGTTTGAAGTTACCTCGCCCACAGTAAAGATAAGATCCAGCACGATTTTCTCTAGCCGTTCCAAGTTCTCCATCCAGCTGTTCTGAGTTGTTGCCTCAACGGTCACCACCGTACTTTGAGTGGCTGTTTGGACTTCTGTAACAGTCTCGGTGACAACAATGGTCACAGCTCTTGGGCTCACTTCAGGACCAGGCACATCATTAACGACACCACCAGTCCCAGAAGCCCCCAGCACAATCACTACGTGCCTACACACCAAGCAGTGTACAACAAGAAGGAAGAAGTTCATCATTGTAAAAGTACTGAAGGTACAAATGGGATTTTTCGCAGCCATTAGCACAGAGGTTCGAGTTTGGCTAGCGTTGCTCTAGCGATGTCCATGTAGATCTCGCTCACCTGTGAGTCGGGATCGGACACCACAATGGGCTTCCCGATGTCAGACTGGTGTGCTATACGCTCGTTAAGCGGCACAGACCCCAAAACGTCGATATTCATATCTGTAGCTTTTTTCAACGCCCCATCCTCTCCAAAAATGTGAGACTCGTGGCTGCATTTGGGGCACAAGTAGAAGCTCATGTTCTGCACTAGTCCAAGAATGGGGATGTTGACCTTTTGGAACATCGAAATGCCTTTTACAGCGTCAATCAACGCAATATCTTGAGGGGTGCTAACAATGACAGCACCGTCGACTTTGAGCTGCTGACTGATGGTCAATTGCGTGTCGCCTGTTCCTGGCGGCATGTCGATGACCAAGTAGTCCAACAGAGTCCACTCCACCTCATACAACAACTGCTGGAGCGCTTTCATCACCATAAGCCCACGCCATACTACTGGGTTTTCGGGAGCAATCAAGTAGCCCATCGACATAGACTGCACCCCATAGTTGGCGAGCGGGATTAGTTTGCCCTCGTCAGACATTCGTGGCTCACCGTCAAGGTTCAATAGCTTGGGAACAGAGGGCCCAAAAAGGTCGGCGTCAAGAAGTCCAACTTTCTTGCCGAGTTTGTGCAATGCAAGCGCCAAGTTCACCGACACCGTTGACTTACCGACCCCACCTTTGCCGGATGCGACAAGAAGGATCCGTTTGACTCCCGGGATCTTCTGTTTCACTGGGAGTCCACGAGACATTCGAGGAACAGCAGGTTCCCCAGGCTTTTTCGGTACTCGAGGAAGCCCCAAGGGGTTCTCGTGGCAGCGAATTGCAGCTACAGTGAATTCACGTCTCCAGAGTAAGCGGGAAGGACTTGTGCAACCGATTCTGTTGAAAGACCTCATCGCCATTTCAATCGCATTTCTGATGACATGGCTGGGAATGAAAAGTCCGAGTCTACCGGCTTTATGGAAACGGTACACGGCCAATTTGTCGGTTAACAAGACGCAGGCGCTGCTACCTACGATCTATGCGCTTTCCACTCCACGAGCTCGTGCTGCCATCGCAGTAGTTCGAGTATCAGGCACACAGTCTGGCTACATATACCGCCAGCTCACGGGTTCCAACAGGCTGCCCATGCACAGAGTGCTGAGTGTGCGGCAACTTAGACTGCCTACCAGCGGCGTGCTTCTCGACGAGGCGCTCACGCTCTTTTTCAAGGGCCCCAAGTCCTACACTGGGGAAGACCTCTTGGAGCTACACTTACACGGAGGAGTGGCGATAATGACAGGGGTGCTCAATGCCATCAAGGAGCTTCACCGTCCCGAGCAGGGTATCCACATACGTTACGCTGAGAACGGGGAGTTCTCCCGGAGAGCGTTTGTCAACGGTCGGTTCGACTTGACAGAGCTCGAAGGCGTGAGGGAGATGATAGACGCAGAAACAGAAACCCAGAGAGTGTCTGCGCTCTCCTCAATGCAGGGACACAATAAGCGGCTCTTCATGGAGTGGAGGCAGCTGATCTTAAATAATATTGCATTGTTAACTACCGTGATAGACTTTGGAGAGGACCACGACATTGACGAGGTGGCTGAGCTCTTTGACACTGTCGGTGGCAGTGTCCAGGAGTTGAGACTGGACGTGGAAGCGTATCTCAGGAGAGTGCAAAGGTCACAAATTCTTCTTGACGGTATCAAGCTCACTCTTTTGGGTCCACCCAACGCAGGGAAGTCGTCGTTGCTCAACAGTCTTGCGAACAAAGAAGCTGCCATTGTGAGCAGCATAGCTGGTACAACAAGAGACGCTATCGACATCCCCTTGGACATTAATGGGTACAAAGTGGTGGTAGGAGACACCGCAGGCATAAGAGAAACTACCAGCGACGACGTCATTGAGGCGGAAGGCATACGAAGAGCCAAAGACAAGTCTCTTCAAAGCGACATAGCACTTGTGGTGCTCCCGTTGGACGACATCGATGCGTTCAGCGACGTTTTCGTTGACCACCTCAAACAATTGCAGACCACCAACGTTAAAGTGGTGGGGGTGCTCAATAAGCACGACCTTGCGGCTGCTACTCCTGAGGTCATTGCCACGGTCTCGCAGCGGCTCTCGCTAAACAAGGAAGACCTCCATGTCATTTCGTGCAAGACCACTGAAGGGCTCCAAGAGCTTACTCAGCTGCTCACGTCCCTTTTTAGAGATGCCAGTGTGTCCGACCCCATCACCATATCGTCACGGGCCCACGACATCCTCGTCAACGACGTGGTGTACGGGATAGACCAGTTCAACTACTGGCGAGAGAGCGACGACATCGTGCTAGCCACCGAAAGCTTGAAACAAGCCGTGATCGGGATCGGGAAGATCACTGGCGACGCTATAGGCGTAGAAGAGATCTTGGGCGTGGTGTTCTCGAGCTTTTGTATTGGCAAGTAAAATACATTTGTTTATTATACAACTCGATTATTCGTTACAAACGATGAAGAAATTGTACTTCTCAACCTCCCACGAGCGCTTGAGCTGTTGAAGTTGATGACGAGTGTGCCTTCCACCGGCATCCTCGTTTTCGGGTTCCTTTTTCTCGGTTTTCTTGATTAATTTGCTGACGTTGGGTGCAACTTTACACTCAAACGTCACGATATTGAGACCATGGCTCAACTTGATGTCATACTGGAAGCTGACACCGTCTTCATCAGAAGACTGCGTCACTTCATCGTCATTAACAAAAAGTCTGCACATGTATGCTTCGTCAGATCCCAGCTTGGAGTACCCTTGTCCAGTCATGTACTCCTGCTGCTTCACTTGCTGCAAATAGTCATGGAGCCAGAACTTGAATGATACATATGGTACTGCCTCGGCTGGGAGACTTATAGTGTATGACTGGGAACAGTAACCATTGGAGGGAAATTTATACTCGAAGAAAGCTGAAATGGTCTCAGGATGATGTGTTGGGAACAATGCTTTCCGTATTTGCTGAGCATTTGAAAGAGGCGCAACTTTGTTACCTGAACTCTCAGGAATATTGGTAGCTAGATGTGACACTGCATTCAAAGGAGAGAAAACACTGGCATATGTTATGAAAACGTCCTTGGTAGACCCTAAAGTATCGGTCTTGCCCATAACATTGGATTCCAAAGTATGCGTGACTGGTCTTTCAGCTTTGGTATCATCCTCCAGATTATCCTCTCCTTGATCTTCATCAACAGCCATTTCATCATCTTCCTCATCTTTATTCAGCGGCTCCTCATCTCCTGACTCCTCCTCCACATCTACTTTTCTCTTCTTTCTTTTAGATCCCTCGTCTTCGTTAGCTTTGAGCTTCAATGTCAACTTGGGTTCTTTCTTTGGAGGTTTAACTTTAAGCTTGAGAGTAGGGCCATGCTCAGGCAATCCCGCTTTGAGCTCAGTATACTTTGTCTCAAAATAGTTCTGCAACACCAAGGAGTCCTGGTGAATTAATGAAGATGGGTCATTGTAGGTCTGGGCGTTACTGAATATGAGCATTGTGGCATCGAAGAACTTTTGCAAATTATCAGCTAGCGAGTCCTTTGAGTTGAAGAGTTTCTTGGAAGCTATGTCTTCCAACACCTTATTGAAAGAAGTAGGAGTCTTGATCATTTTGAAGTAATCAGGATACTCTTTTTTGTCTACCACCTCGAGGAAAGGACCACTTATAACACCAAGTTCAGCAAATTCATGATCTATAACGTCTTGTAGCAAATCTTGACACATTTGTGGTAAGGAAACAGCACTTAGTTTCTCTTCTTGTTCGAACTGAACCGCTTGATCTTTGACAAAATCATAGATCTTAGTTGCGTCTGCCACGATCCACGAAGATGGATCGTTATAGCTTGCTGCATTGTCGAGCAAGAGCTTGAAGTCACCAACAAACTCGTCGACACTAGAGGTTGAGTACTTGCTCTTTGAGGCTTTCTTCAGGATATCGGTGATACAAATTGGTTCCTTGATAATGGAGTAGTAATCAGGATAAAGTTTTTTGGAGGGAAGTTTGACAAAAGGCTCAACAAGAGCGAGGTTGGTGTTCTCGTCTTTGAGCTCATTTACGAGTTTGATAGTGGAAGTGTAAAATTGTTTGTAATCATCAGCAGACCGAGTACTTTTGCTGGGTTTTTTGGCGTTTGAGCCCGTTGATTTCTTCTTTGGTACCATTGACGTTATCTGGTTTGGTATGGTGGCGGTTTGGTCAACGGATCTATTGCAAAGTTAACGGGTTTAGCGAGTTGTTTCCACAAAAGTATCAACAAAAGTGTGCGCGCTAAAACAACCGTTTTTCTCAACTGATACTTGATAAGATAGTGGGCAAAGAGTGACTTAATGTACCGCAAATCAAGTGTTACCATCTTGTATGGCTCTGATACTGGTAACTCTCAAGACTATGCCCATTTTTTGCTGAGAAGATTGCGATATTTGCTGTTGAGGCCGACTTTAGCTGCTCTTGATGAGTACCCACTCAAGAATTTGGTGACTGACACGTCGTTTTTGATCATAATATGCTCCACTGTGGGCCAGGGTGAGCTCCCAAGAAACGCAAAGAAATTCATGAAGTTTTTGCTCAAGAAGAAGCTCCCACATGACCTCTTAAATCACATCTATCTTACGACGTTCGGCTTGGGCGATTCCTCGTACCCCAAGTTCAACTACGGGATCAAGAAATTACATACCCGACTCGTGCAGTTGGGCTGCAAAGAGTTGAGTCCTCGTTGTGAAGCTGACGAACAGTCAAGTGAAGGTTTAGATGGCTTTTATGCTGAATGGGAACGAACTTTGATGGAGAAGTTGAGAGTGCATTTCCCTAACTTGGTGGCACATGATGACTCGCTTGTTTTGATGCCTGAAAATCCGTTGGTTGTCAGCAAAAATGAGCCAGACGTTCCTCAAGTTGATGCCAAAGCTGTTTCAGTTTCTAGAGTAGGCATGGGATTGAAGTACGGCACAATCACTCACATTGACAGAGTGACAGCACAAGACCACTTCCAAGACGTTAGACATGTGGTTTTAGAGAGTGAAGGTCTCGCTTACGTCCCTGGTGACACTATTGGTCTCTTCCCATCAAACGACCCGCAAGATATACAAGCTTTACTCGAGCTGCAGCCTCATTGGTTGGCTGTAGCAGACAAGCCATTGAGCTTGAAAGGACTACTCCCTCTAATTGAAGGAGGGCTCATCGAGTCGTCTCAATTGACACTTCGTAATTTATTTTTGCATCACCTTGACGTCATGTCGATACCCACCAGAACATTTTTCTTTTCCATATGGCACTTCATTGACGCGCTGACGGAAGACGGGGCTCGGGAGAAGGAGAAGGTCCAGGATTTCTGCAAGTTCGAGAACAGTGAAGAGTTGTACAATTATGCCAACAGGCCCAGACGGTCAATTTTAGAGATGATCCTTGAGTTCCAGAACAATTTGACTATCCCGTTAGAACAGGTATTCGACTTGTTCCCCAAGATCAAGCCTAGACTTTTCTCAATTGCATCGAGGCCCACTCCCACTTCGGTGGAGTTGGTCATAGCCATTGTCGAGTACAAGACGATCATCAGGCGTGTCAGGAAAGGACTCTGCACTTCATGGCTCCGCCGTATGGACATAGGAGACCAGATTGTGTTCTCTGTACATAAACAGGGCCTCGACTTCAGCCCCAATGAGACCAAGCCTCCAATTCTAATGATTGCAGCAGGCACAGGAATCGCCCCAATGAAGTCACTCATAGAGAGCATGGCCAATGACCCTGAGAGGCCACTTTACTTGTTCTACGGGTTCCGAACAGAGGATAAGGACTATCTATTTGGGCCTCTATGGGACCATGTGCTGAACTTGCGAGTTTTCCCCTGCGTTTCACGCTCCAAGACCCAGAAAAAACAGTATGTGCAGAACGGGGTGTTCGAGCACCGCCGGCTCGTGGCACAGCTCATTCTTGATCAGCAAGCGATCATTTATTTGTGTGGATCGAGTGGGTCCATGCCTCGTCAAGTCAGAGACACGATTGTTGAAGCTCTAAGCGAGAGACTCGACCGCCCAGACGAGTACCTCAAGACAATGGAAGACACGGGGAGATATATACAAGAGACATGGTAGGCACACAATCGGTAGAAATGCACGGTAAGCACTTCGTAACTTTGTTCTCACGCTGAAAAATTCATATTGGTGATGATTGTTCTTCCTCGTGCAGTGCGGGCGTGGCTGCGTGCCTCGATTTGCAGGCCTGTGGCGTCGTTCCTCGTGGCCCACAGACCGTTGTCTTCCAAGCGGTACCCCGATACCATTGAAATTGACGGAAAACAGTATCACACCGACGAGTGGACCAACATCCCTCCGTTCATTTTAGAGCTTACAAAGCGGAAACTTCACCAGAACCCCGACCATCCCATCGGAATTCTCCGTGACTTAATCCAGACCAACTTCCAGAACTTGGGCTACACTTTCTACAACGATTTCAAGCCCGTGGTGACCACTTACCAGAATTTCGACGTTTTGGGCTTCCCCCAAGACCACCCGGGCCGCTCAAAGTCAGACACGTACTACGTGAACAAGGACCACTTGCTTAGAACCCACACGTCGGCACACGAGGCCGAGTGTTTCGAGCTTTCTCAGACGCCAGGGTACTTCATCACCGCCGACGTCTACAGAAGAGACGAAATCGACAGAACGCACTACCCGGCGTTCCACCAGGTGGAAGGTGCCCGGATCTGGTCCAAGACCAACCCGAACTTGATCGAGGATTTGAAGAAAGACATCGCTGCCATTCCCCAGACCAACATCATAGTGGACGACCCATTCCGGGACCACCCGTGCCACGACCAGAACCCCAGACAGCCCTACATGACCGAGGAACAGACCCGTCTCATGGCGGTGCACATGAAGAAGACGATCGAGTATATCGTCAATGTGGTGTTTGAAGCGGCCAGAAAGTCGGCACAAATGGCTGGATCTACCGAGCAGTACTTGAACGAGCCGCTCAAGGTCCGCTGGGTCGAGGCGTACTTCCCCTGGACCAGTCCCTCGTGGGAAATTGAGGTGTGGTGGAAAGGTGAGTGGCTTGAGTGCTGTGGCTCGGGTATTGTGCAGCAACAGGTTCTCTTGAACGCTGGCTTGGGCGAAGACAAACTCGGCTGGGCGTTTGGAATCGGTCTCGACAGAATCGCCATGCTCTTGTTTGGAATCCCAGACATCAGGCTCTTCTGGTCTTTGGACGAGAGATTCGCCAAACAGTTCAGCAGAGGCCACATCGCCACGTTCGAGCCCTACTCCAAGTACCCAGGAATCAAGCGTGATGTGTCGTTCTGGCTCCCGCTCGACTCTACGCTTCATGTCAATGATGTGATGGAGACGGTGAGGACCCACGGCAGTGATTTGGTGGAGAGTGTGGTTCTAATTGACGAATTCGTGCACCCCAAGACCGGCAGAGGCTCTCAGTGCTACAGAGTCAACTATCAGTCCATGGACAGGAACTTGACCAACACTGAGATCAACGAGATCCACGACAAGGTCGAGAAGGAGCTCATCAAGTACTTCAACATCGAGATCCGATAGTCCGGTCTCATCTTGTACATAGGAAGTAGCAATAGAAGACTCTAGAGTGGGTGACGGTGTCGTCAGTGTTGTTGGTGGTGGGTGTCGTTTGATGTCGTGGCGAGTGTCTAGATGTCGCACACTCAGTTGTGCGACTGAAAATTTCATCAACACAATGTTCTCCATTTTCAGGGCCGCCACAACACGCACTGCTGTGGCCAGTTCTGCGCTGGTGCTCATGGGCGCCGTTCAGAGACCCACGGGATTAGCGGGTGCTGTTTTTCCTGGAGCAAAAACCGTTTTCTCCGCCAGATTCAAGCACGAGTACGCCCCAAGGTACAAGCAAATAAGAAAAGCATTCAAAGGAAGGATAAGCGTGAGAACAGGAGGGTCTGTGAAAGGATGTTCCATCGAGTACGGCGACTACGGGCTTCGTCTCAAGTCCAACGGAGTCCGTATGACTGCCAACCAGCTCAAAGAAGCAGACAACGTCATCAAGAGGGAAATCAGACCGTCAGGCGGTCAGCTCATCACCAGATTCACTTGCAACACTCCCGTGTGTGTAAAGGGTAACCAGACCAGAATGGGTAAAGGTAAAGGTGGGTTTGATCACTGGGCCTGCAGAGTCAGAACCGGGAAAGTTCTTTTCGAAATCAAGGGGAACGTCCACGAGAGAGTTGCTAAAGATGCATTGCGTAAAGCTTCGGAGAAATTGCCTGGATTGTTCGAGATTGTCACCAAAGAGTCAAAGCTCAGAGTCAGTCCCACTGCCACCATCCACAAGCCAGAGCCCGTTGACTACGTGAAAAAGATGAACAAGGCTCCTACCCCCAAATGGGCCAACATCATGGCATCCAAGGACGACATCTATAAATTATACAGGGGCCGTTAAACCTGTTAGGCTAGACATGTACATAGAAATCGCACCAAGTGTCGCTAACTCACCACCAAGTTTCACTAAATTTTGTGCGAGGTCTCGGTATGTCAAGAGACACGCTGAAGCTCGTAAATAGCGCTGCTACCGTGGCATCACGGCTCGTAGAAAGCGACACCGAAGTGCTGACAGTGGACTTGAATCTCCTTGAGAATCTCAACACCAACCAGTCGCTCAATTACATCAAGCTCGAAGAGAACTTGAACCATGCTGCTGCCAACACCGCCAAATTGGGCCAAATGGGTACGTCAATGGGCCACCACGCATTCTACTAACGACAGACGAAGAGTACAAGCGGTACGAGCAGTTGATCGACTCCATTGACGAGAGCTCGCTCAAGTTGGATGCTTTAGTCAAGGAACTAGACGCTTGGTCGAAGCAGCTCGAGAAGCAGGTAGACCTGAAGTGAGTGTGGTAATATCAGTGGCGCCACAAGTTGTGCTCTTATCGGGCTGGAACACCGTGGCCGAACTGCACCAGAGATTGGCCCATTTACACGAGACGAGATTGTGCCACACGATCGACAAACGTTTTGTGTTGATAGCGACTTGCATGTGGTGGTCAATCTGTGGATGTTTACATCGTTGCGTGTATGTGTTGATTAGCGTGTTTGTGTCCTTTGATTTAGTTATATATTGATCAAGTCCAATTGTGAAACTTCACTTCACCAACATTATGCTATTGTCCAACATTGTGCTAGTTACTTCCACCGTTGCTTCTTGTCACGCGGCATATTACTCCAATGATACTGACAAGTACATCAACCTTCTTGTGGAGTCGCCAAATAAGGACCTTTTGGACTCAGTTTTCGCTTTCAGTGGGTTCCTCGACTATTTCAGCACCAACAAGCTCAAGAACTTGATTCTGGAAAGTCCAAGGCGTTCCAAGAAACGTCCAAGCAAACCAAAGAAGACTCAGGGTGAAGAGGAGGAGGGAGAGGAAGAAGAAGAGGAAGAAGAGGAAGAAGAAGAGGAAGAAGAAGAAGAGGACGAGGAGGATTCTGATAGCGACTCTGACTCTGACTCTGAGGAATGCAGCGAAAGCGACTCCGACTCTGACTCCGACTCCGACTGCGACGATGACGACGAAGATAAGGATGAAGAGTTTGGATACTATCAGCTTGACAAGTCCCAAAAACCCAAGTTCTCTCCAATGAGTAAAGGTATGGCTAAAGATGAGATCAGCAGAATCTACCAGAAACACCCTAACGTCACCCTTGAGGCTGTAAGACAGATGCTCTATCAAATTGGAGTTCCTGACACTGAAGCCAGCAAGATTTGTGACGCTTGGAATGAGTTCTATGCCACTTTTGCTCCACTCAAGAAATCTTTGCAAAAGCAACTCAAGCTTCAATCGTTGGACAATGGAGCTAAGCTGAAGCCCCAGCCTGCCGTGCACGACGAGACTAAGTCTTCGTTGCTGTCAAGTTTCAAGTTCATCTCGACAAAACCAAAGGAAAAGAAGCATCATTCCAGCAAGATTGGGAAGAATGCCACCGTCCCGGTTGTTGTTCCCAGAGTCAATGTTAGTCACCCCATCGATGTCTTACCCATGGACTTCACCAGTTCTGGTGTTTACAACGGGTTGCAATATGCAGTTGTTGTTGTTTGTATTTTAGTTTTAGCAGCGTAATTAAGATTGTTTGTGCTCCAAGCGAAAACCACAGATGCAACTCACTTTAATCGCCATCACCAACTGGCTAGCCTATACTATGGCACGGAACCTAAGTGTTGACTCCACAGACTCCACTCAGTTCGACTTGTCACGGATCTTGAATTACATCGACAGCACCAAGTTGCTTGTTGAGAAAGTTATCGATACCACTGGGAGCAGAATTGAAGGGTCCAGCACCACCAACAACATCAGTGCGGTAAGTGCCGGTCTCCATATTGGTGCTGGGATGTATTTGGATGTCACAAAGAAGAAGCCAGTTGAGAAACTCGTGCAAGAAGACGAAGCTGACGAAGACGACGATGACGAAATTGAAATTGACGACGATAGCTGCTCAGAGGAAGACGACGAGCGCAAGAAGAAGTTCTGGTTCTGGCCATTCAGTCTTGCTCAGCCTCTTAAGAATCAAACTAAGGTGTTCATTGCACCACCCATTATGGCGTCGCATGCACTCAACCAATCTGATGGCTTGTTGCATTACCAGAAACAACAGCATGGAGTCGACAAGGAGCTGTACAATGCTTCCAACACCACGTATCATCCACAGGAAGTCTCCTTCCCCGAAGAGGATATGGCAATCAAGAGAATGCCAGCAATAGCCGGATCATTCTTGTGTGGTTTAGTTTTGAGTACTTTGCTTTAAATATTGGCGATTACTCTTGTAGAGCTCTGAGTCTTTCCCTCATTTCATCCAACGCTTCGTGGTCTTCCTCCTCCAACTGCTCAGGCTCCGGCTCCGGCTCGAATTGCGTGGTTGGGACCTCGTGTTCGATCTTTTGAAGCTTATCTTGAGTTAAGCTCTCGATGATCTTATTGATTTCCTGCTGCGATTCGTCTTCGAGTTCTTCGTCCTCGATGTCGAGGTCGACCATGTCGTCCATCATTTCGTTTATAATGCCTGCCTTCATCAATTCTTTTTGGAGTTCTTGCATTGTTCCCGTGATTACGCCCAAATGGACCAACGAATTGACGTCCTTCATGACGACCGTCGACAGCTGGAGCGACTTGGTGAGCTTGTTCATCGACCACTGTTCGTTGACAGTCATGTTGATCAGTTCGACTCTTGCTTTCGACAAGTGAAGTTTGTTGTACTGCTTATTGATATTTTGAAGCTCCCTGGCGTAGAGTTTCGCCGACTTCAAGTCATTATCCTTGACAGCCTTCTTGATGAGCGACTCTGTCTTCTTCTTGAGCGGCGTAAGCTGGTTCATGCTTCTGTCAATTTCACGTTTGTTCTTTCTGAGGAGCTGGTTTATCTTTCTCATCTGGCGGTTAGTAGCGCAATTGGTTCCAAACTTGACGTACTTGTTCCTTGGGGTCCGGACCCCATATAGCTTTCTTTATGTAGTCCATTTGTGATAGCGGGAGTGTGGGTGTAAAAGGACGAAGTTAGTGGGAGGTTTTAGCGGTTCCGCACTAAATTGGCCCAGCCCCAACATGGTAAGACACAGTCCTAACCCGATCCAGAAACTTTTATTGGTGCTTATGGCGCTCTTTGTGCCTCCCTTACCGGTGTTTTTGTTGAGCGGTCCGAATTACACCATTTGGACCCAAGAATTCTTTGTGACGTTGCTCCTCACCGTTTTGGGCCACGTCCCTGGGGTTTTGTTTGCGGTCTTCTACATTATAGTGGCCTATCCGCAACAGTTGGCGACGGACACGAGGCAACAGGAGTACGCTCCCCTTGCAGAGGACACTGAGCCCCAATTTAGAGACGAAGAAGACCGTGCAGGCCACCTGACGCAACTGGAAGCTGAAGCCCCTCCAGACTACAACGATGTGGTGCCTCAGCTGGCTCAGCTGACTCAGGCAGTAGACAAGTCCGACAACAAGGTCCAACGGTAGGTAGATTATTATGTATGTTTAAGTGAAGGTTTGAATGAAAGTTACGGTTGACGTTAGTCAAGACACACCATGGCCTTAGCCACGAACCCTTCGAGGTGGAAGATACTCTTTTGTCCCAAACTTAGTCTCTCGTCGAAGGTCGACCCAATAGCCACGAGCTCCTGCACCAATGACGGGTTGGGCACCTGCTCAATCATGTTAAAGAGAAGCGTCTTGAGAATTATCCTAGCAGGAATACAGTGTGCTAGCAATTCGTACAAGATGGTTCTCATCTTAGCCAAGTTGCTGACGGTTCGGGTGTTGACCACGGACTTGGACATGTTCTTAATGATGACTTCCCAGTCAAGGTCCACGAGATTGCTGCTTGGGTTTATCACTTCGCTTTGCATGCTGACAGTTTCAAAACAAAGTAATGCCCTACGCAAGTTCCTATCAGACGTCTGGGCTACTCTCTGGAAGAACTGTGATTTTTGCTGCTCGTTGGTGAATTTCAAGCCCTCTTTGTCGGCCACTTCCAGTAAAACTCCAGCGATCTCATCCGTTGTAGGTGCTGGGACCCTCACAAGTAATGTACGAGACTTTATAGGGGCAATGATGTTGGAAGTGGTGTTGGAGATCATAATAAGTCTGATGTTAGCCGAATACTTCTCCATGGTTCTTCTCAAGGCTGCTTGTGCGTCTCTTGTAAGGGAGTCTGCTTCGTTTATAATGACCACTTTGAACCTATGCTTTCCGGCGGTCTTGCTGTTGGTGAAGTCCACTTGTTCTGTGGACGCCACGTCCTTCAACAAGTCCTGAATCACCACTCTATCGTTGTTGCCCATATCACTGGGTGTGATTTCCAAGTGGTAGGGAGAACTCAACACGTTGAATTCGAGTTTTCTATTGGACGACGTGGTGAACGTCTTGATATCGATCTTCAATTTCTCTACTTGGGGGCCGTAGAGCTCGTGGAGCGTAGCGTAAACTCGAGTTTTTTTACCACTACCGCTGGGTCCATACACCAACAAATGGGGGAAGTCGCCCGTGGACGCCAACGCACGTAAGCTGTTGGTGATGCCATCGTGATACGAGAGTTTCTCGAGCCTGCGTGGTCTGTACTTATCAACCCAGAGAGACATACGCGTTACCTTTCGCGACTTCGATTTGTGACTTTTGCAATTGTCTGAGCCAGAAAGAAACCGTCGACAACCGCATCGACGCGTGTGAATTGAGCTCCAGGACTGTGAGATTGTGGTCAGATGTAGACAAGCTGCTGGTCAGCGAAATATTGCGGAGTTTCCCCGTTGACTGACCGTCTAAATGTAATATACCGCCAACGTCAGTAGCAAAAAGCGACCAAAACAAGCTGAGTTCAGGTAAAAGTCGGTGGTCGCTACAGCCACGCGTCGCACGAGCCACCCCTCGTTCAATCTACACCCATTGACAAATTGCTTCTATTAATCATACATGTCATACCGCTCCCCTAGTGGGAGCTCAGCTTAACTGATAAGCTCTGGTCTGAGCTAAGCCTTGGGCTTGGTTCTGATAAAGTGAGTGGAGCACTCGTACCCGGCGGGGTTCTTGGCCAAGTACTTTTGGTGGTAGTCTTCGGCATCGTACCAAATATTGATTGGCTCAACTCTGGTGACAATTTGGTTGTTGGGGTAGTACTCCTTTTGGATTCTTTGTCTAACTTCCTCCACGACTTTCAAGTCTGCTGCGTCATGGTACATGACCACGGACCTGTACTGGGTTCCAACATCCATACCTTGAGCGTTGACGGTGGTGGGATCGTGCATTCTGAAGAAAATGTCAAGAATGTCGCCCACACTCAACTTGGAAGGCTCGTACGAAATTTGCACGGCTTCTGCAAAGTCAGTGGACCCAGAGCAAACTGTCTTATAATCCACGGCACCCACGTCCGGTTTTCCATTGGCGTATCCGACTTTAATATCAACGAGTCCTTTGTCGGCGAACTGCTTGCGGAATACTTTCTCAACACCCCAGAAACAGCCTGCAGCAAGTGTTATGAGTCTGGTGGTGGGGGTTGTGATTAAAGTGGGGGATACAATCGAAGAAACCATTTTGTTATTTTTCCTATTGCTGAGTTCTATCTATGACTACGATAATGATTTCAAATATTTTGACGAGCTTGCACGTGATTGATGGGTAACGGTCGGCGTTCGAAATCAGGTCCGATCAGCCTTTCCTTTTGAACCCAAAAATCGACTTACGTCTCTCCTTCTCCGGCTGCGTGTTACTGGCATTGCTCAGTGAAATCCCAAGACTTGAAACTGAGCCTTGTCTTGAATTCGTTGGGGATTGTTCTGTTTGCACTTTCAGTTCTCGTCTCTTGAGGCCTCCGACCCACGACTTCTTGTCCTTGAGTGGCGGTGGTATATGGTTCTCTTGCGTTGTGGCACTGCTATTGTTGTTGCTGGTGCTAAAAGAAGTTTGAGAGGGTGTAGACGAATTATCGAGCTTGAAATTCTTTTTGAAGAGCCCTTTCTTCACAGGATTGTGGGCGTCCAATGGTGGTGTAGCTGGCACATGGTGGTTTCCATCGATCGACGGCGTCTTGGACTTTTCCTTGACAATTTCGTAAATTCCATTGGTCCTGTTAGAAGACACAGACGACGGCTTTCGAGCTGACGGTATGGACGTGGTATCGTTAGAATCTTGGCGAGTGTTGAATGAGGACGCAAGACCGTACTCTTCACCATGGTAGATATTGTTGACGTTGAAACCAAAGTCTATGGGGTTCTCTTCATCAATATCCACAGTCTCACATCTCTGATAGAACAAGATGTAAGCGCTAGCCAAACCAGGGCCATCACCAAAGAACCTCATTACGTAAGAATCGTCCACCATTTCCACAGTCTCGTCGTCAAAGAGTAGCCAAACCTGGGCTTTGATCTTGCACAACGATACATAGTGGCCATGCATGGGGCCTCCACCAATATGTACTACGAGTGCATAGAGCTCGTAAAGGTTGAAGTCGTTGCCATGTGGGGCATTGTTTTTGTCCTTGGTGGTGTTGAATAATCTCAACTTGAACGGGTACGATATTGAGTCGAATAACTTGACCATTCTATCGAGACTGTCATCGTACTTGAACCGCTTGAAGTTGATGACCAAGATTTCAGGAAGTGATTTGACCTTGATGGTTTTGGTAGCTTCTTGCAAGGACGAGCAAGTGTTGCAGTAAAACTTGTTCTGGTGAGTCAAGACTTCTGAGCGTGAGAAGTTGTTCAATGAGTAACTCAAAGAGTTGGGACCACTGTTGTTGGGGATATCGATTGACAAATCCAAGAATGACTCTTCTGTTGATGTCACGGTCTCGCAGGACAAGCATTTGGTTTCGTTGGTGATGAGGCCCTGGAAAAGTCTATTGCACCAATTGTTTTCGGGACCAACTTCGTGGTCCAAACATTCTATTATCTCGTTGATCAAGTAGTTGAAGAACTCGTGGGCATCGTGGTGCATGTTGTTCTGTCTGAACAAGAAGTTCTTCTCTTTGAGCTTGTTGATGAAGTGGGTGGGCGACACCACTCCTGTGAGCGATTTGTTTTCGACCATACACTCGAACATATCCTTTAAGGCATACAACAATGCCAGATCGTCGTTTTGCTCTGAGGGAAGTTGAAGAGAGTGGTCGAGGTTAACAATGGGGCCATTTATGAGGGCAGACCTCTTCCTCTGGTCTGACGTTGGGTGGGGGTTGAACGGGTTGATGGGGTTCTGGAGGAAGGTCTCTGGGTATGGGATTCCCACTATGATGTAACTGGATTGAGTGGATATGAAGCCCTCGTCTTTGAGGTCTTGTGTGTGTGAAGTACCGTTTTCAAGCAACATGGACGAAGACTGACTGCTATCGTTTTTGATGGAGATCGACTCTGTTGTTTGTGAAGGTCTGGTCACCATGAACTGAATGTTTTTGAAGTCAGCATCTTTAATTATCCGGAGTCGTTGGTTTAAAGGTAAAAAATCACAGTCTTTTGCATCCACAATGAAACTCTTTTTGTTAGGGATATCGTTCTCAGAGTAAACTTGGTGCCCATTGGACGCTGTGGAACTGAGCTTAAAGCCAAATATTGAGCCCTTCTTGGTGGGCTTGGGTTTATCGTCGGAACTTTTGTCAGGCTGAGGGTTTTTTTGCTGCTCTTTCGTACGCTTGTTGACCAACATCTCATATTTGTTGGTGAAGTTGTGCGTCTTGACACCATACTGGCTTGTTTTCCTGTCGTGATCAGTGAGTTTGTGAGAAATGAGCAGAACTCGGAATTTTTCACTCGAGTACAAGCATTGGAGGATGGAATTGCAGTAGCAGGTATTCCCGAAATTCTCCATGCCAAAGATCTTGTTGGAACCGTCTCCATACGGCAATTTGGCCGTAAGTTCGCTGGTGGAAACTGACATTGTTGGGTTGTTCCGTTCAGTGAGTATGAGGAGTTTCGTTGTACCCGCAATCATGTGGGTGAAATCACGTGGGGAGCCGGAGTGGTTACCAAACCGGATCAATGCTAAGACTTTTGTATGACATGGAACAGTTTCCACCGATTGTCGCTTTGGCGGATTAATCAGTGCAGGTGTTCGTGCACCAATGGAATGAGGTGTTCACCTGGCTTGGGATTCACTCCAGAACAAGTTCTGTCCAGGTTTCCATGTTGGACGTCAAATTTATCCGATAGCGGTTGACACCTCAACGGATCTGTCATTGGCGCTGGTCTTCGTTGGTTACAAGGCCTGTCACAATAGCGATTTGCTTGGTTTTGGGCATTTAGTCGTTTCGCAAATTCTGTCAGCTGGACGTACGGCTATGGCGAGACGACAGAGGAGATGCGTTAGTTGCAGGCAACTAAAGATCGGCTGCAGCATGCACAGACCGTCGTGTGAATACTGTGTGGCCTTGGGCAAAACTTGCGTCTACGTGGAGTCTCCAGGTCCAGAACTGTCGTTGTCAGTGGTACAAGCGGCGTTAAACTCGCCAACGGCTCAGCTCAACATTTCCCAGTTCGAGTACAAGCTTCTACACTACTTTCGAGACTACGGGATTAAAGACGAGGGCTACGTGGATCTCAACAACTTAAGTCCATTGGATAATCTCTGGAGGAACGAGATAACGACGCTCTGGGGGTCAAGAACCGTCAGGAGGTCTATTTACTTGTTGAGCAGCACCTACCTCTGGAACGGGTGCCGCTTGAACCCCATGATGGTGGAGGGGTCTGGTGGTGATATTTCATTGGCTAGAGCATACATGCAAGGAAGACTGACGTTCTACTTTCAGTTGGCAATGAGTGATTTGATTCTGTGTTTGCAACAGAACAACGAGCGCTTCTCGAACAACACGTACGACGCAGCACAGCTAGTGGTGTCTTCCATCTTGCTTTACTGTTTCTTGATTCTCCAGCCATTTGGATTCATCAAGATGATCTCGTTCGAGCCCAACACCACCGACTTGGTGAGGTTTTGCCGGTCGTTGCGAGAGCCAATGCTACGGTGTATGCCATTGCTTCAGAATACAGGCTTCTCTGTGTTCTTCAAGAGCACAGACTTCATTGATAAGCACAACTTGACAACAGACCACCCGCTACTCCAGCAGATAGTGAATCAATTCTGGGACCTTGATCCCACCGCCTACACAGACTTGGAGTACGGAGCCATCAAGGATGCAGTGGGAGAGTACATTGAGGCGCTTCACGGTGCCATGAACGACAGTGATACTCGAAAGTATGGCAGCTGGATACTTATCGTGCAAAATTCATACTACGACATGCTAATCAACAGAGACTACTTCTGCATGAAGCTCTTATACTACTACTGTGCTGTGGCGGTGCAGTACCTGCTTCGGCTCAGTTTTAGGACCAGTTGTCTCTTTGAGTATACCAAAGACTTTCGCAAGTACAGCCTAGGGTTGGGATCGTGGAACAAAAGAGACGAGCAGTTCCACCAGCGGATGCTCCTGGTGCTTGTGGACGAAGTCAACAAAGTCAAGCAGTTTGGAGTGGAGTTTTAGCGAGATCTGTGTGGCTGCGAAAACTGATACGGGCCTAAATCAGCACCAGCTCGCGAAGTGATTTTTTCCAACTCATCTCAGAATGAAATTCTTGACCACCAACTTCGTGCGGTGTGCAGTCAAGAGCTGTGGTTCTTCCGACAAGGCGTTCCCCTTGAGGTACAGTGAATGTGAGCTTGCGTCCAACGAGACTGAATACAATCCGGATTTCATAGTGCACATGCTTGAGAAATTGAACTGGGACGCCGTTGTGCAAGTGGCCAAGGACCTCGGCAACAACTCGTTGCCAGCACAGAAGCCAGAGAATCTTGATCCTATCATGGAAGACGATCAAGCCATTTTGACAGATTTGCACACCCTCCTCATGAACACGGTGATAGTGGAAGGGAAAATGACCTGCGAAAATTGCAACCACGTGTACCACATCAAGAACTCCATCCCCAACTTCCTTCTCCCACCGCATTTGGCTAATTAGACTGTAATATAGAAAGTTTACCGAAAGTTCACTTTAAGTTACTGTAAAGAATCGACCTGCACAAACAATCACGTAGCGCACAAATCGATTCCAACGACTTGCTTTTCACTAATGATCAACGTCGACGGGAGCCACGCGCTCAAGTCTCCCGAAATACGTCATGAAGATCAAAAGCGTTCACGGCTGATCTCGTTGTCTCGGTTTTTGCACCAGTTTTCCGGTCATGACGACGAAGAAAACGGTGGGAAACTCAAAAACTTCTTCAAAAAAACGCCTGTCAACACGCTGTCAAATCTTGACACGTCTCCATCGCCAGCATTGAATGCTTCCAGTCCCGGTCAATCAGCACCGAAAAAAGCCAACTTGGCACGTCAAATAATTCGTCTCCGGAGCCTGTGTCGGCCGCAAGATCTAGACAAGGCTCGCAAAACTACTCCGGGTCGTTTTTGGCTCCTCCTGTCATCGTGGAGTCGGCGGCTGCTGGCCACGAAAGTGGGCTCAAAAAAGAAGCTCCCCAAAGCATGATGAAAAGATTCAACAGGTCCCGCTCAAGGTCTAACGCGAGACTTACCGAGACCCTCATGCACGAGGACGTTCAGGTCCAGTTGAGACACAACGAGAGCGTTTTGTCTGTAAACCACGTGAAGATCCCCTCGAAGTTAAACGACTCTCCTTCGCTAGCACCTTATGACGAACGTCCTCCACAAGAACCCAAAAAGGAGTCCAAGTATGATCAATTGGAACCTCCCTCCATTTCTGCTGGCCCAGGATCACCTTTCCAGAAGACCTTGAGACGAGTGGCCTCTGCTCCCCTTGTAAACAGGCTCTTAGACCCCAAACTCACACCCAAAGCAAAGCATGTTGAGGAAGAGTTCGACCTCAACAAACATATTGGTGAAATCACCATCAAAACAAGGCCTAGAGCCAATACGCAAGGAAGACTCTACTCAAAATCGTCTCTCAAAACTATGGACGTTCAAGTTAACGCTACTTGTTTTGAGAAAATCAAGTTGCTTGGTAAAGGTGACGTGGGAAAAGTGTACTTGGTGAAAGAGAAAGCTACCAATAAGCTCTATGCCATGAAGGTGTTGAACAAAAAGGAAATGATCGAAAGAAACAAAATCAAAAGAGCTTTGGCAGAACAGGAAATTCTTGCTGCCAGCAACCATCCTTTCATCGTGACACTTTATCATTCATTCCAGTCTGAAGATTATCTCTACCTTTGTATGGAGTATTGTATGGGAGGCGAGTTCTTTAGGGCTCTACAAACAAGGGAATCGAAATCAATTAGCGAGAACGACGCTAGATTTTATGCTGCCGAAGTCACAGCGGCATTAGAATATTTGCATTTGATGGGATTTATCTACAGAGACTTGAAACCCGAAAACATCCTTTTGCATCAGTCGGGTCACATCATGTTGAGTGACTTTGACTTGTCGAAACAATCGACTCAAAAACACAATCCCTCGATGAACGACTTGGTCATTGACACTAAAAGTTGTATTGAAGGGTTTAGAACCAATTCATTTGTGGGCACTGAGGAGTATATAGCTCCTGAAGTCATTAGGGGCAAAGGTCATACTTCTGCGGTTGACTGGTGGACTCTTGGAATTTTCATCTATGAGATGTTGTATGGTACAACGCCCTTCAAGGGAAGTGACAGGAAAAAGACGTTCTCCAATATCTTGAAGCGAGACGTCAAGTTTCACGACAATAAGCAGTCGGTGTCTTCCAATTGCAAGAGTCTCATCAAGAAACTATTGATCAAGGACGAAAATAAGAGACTTGGGTGCAAAAATGGAGCGTCCGATATTCGAAATCACAGTTTCTTCAAGAATACTCAATGGGCATTGCTTCGTAATCAGAAGCCGCCAATGATTCCTGTTTTGAACAAGTCCAACAACAACAAGATAAAGAAGATTGAAGCAGAATTCGAGAAGAACAAGGCAAATGGAACGAGCACTACAAGAATGTCATTGAGTCAGAACGATTCCAATGATCCATTTGCAAGCTTCAGCTCTGTTACTCTCCACTATAATGAAGATAATGATCAAGTTTACGACGTTGACACATCAGTTTACTCGAGTGTTGCATACACCATGACAGAAAGCGACTCCAAAAAGGGGTTTTTGAGATAGGTATGTTAATAAACGTAGTGTCAGTGTAATGTGAGTGTGTAAGGGTACTCTGTCAAATATCTCTGTCAAAGATGACACTCTGTCCATTATCTCTGTCAAACCCTGCCAAACCCTGCCAAGTGTGTCAACCCGCCACGTCAACCCTGCCAAGCTCCTAATACATTCTATTTATTGACATAACTTTTCGTAACCTAACAAGTAACTAAATCTATAATGGAAAGTTTGACTGGCTCACATTGACCACCAATACTTTCGTCGTATAAGTTGTAGAAGTCACCACTCTTACATTGGTAGAACAAGTCGTTGGCACCGATAGCCAAGTTACCATCTTTAGTAATGGACCAGCCAACAGCGTAAATGGAACCAGCTTGTGGTGGAGGACCGTCAAATTGGAACTGTCTGTTGGCGACAATGGCACCAATTCTGCCCTTGCTGTCGGTCAAAACACCGCCTTTCAAGGTCATGGACAAGGCGTTCTCGGTGGCACAAGACTGGGCGAATTTGGAGGCAGGTTTGGCGGCGCCAGTGGCTTGAACTTGGCCATCACCGATTTGGGAAACACCAGCGGTCTGGTGTTGGATTTGGCCGTCGTTGATTTGCTGCACTGGGGTGCCAGTAGCGGTGGTTTGATGCTGGATTTGGCCATCGCCGATCTGCTGCACTGGGGCAGCGGTGACGGTGGTCTGGTGTTGGATTTGGCCATCACCGATTTGTTGCACTGGTGCTTTGGTGACAGTAGTTTGATGCTGGATTTGACCGTCGCCGATCTGCTGGATAGGAGCCACAGGAGCGGCAGCAGTGGTCTGGTGCTGGATCTGGCCATCGCCAATCTGTTGCACGGGAGCCTTGGTGGTGGTGGGTTTGGGCTTGGACAACGTCAAAGTTGGCTGTGCCTGAATTTGGCCGTCGCCGATTTGGGCCACGTCTCTTTTGCCCTTGGCAGAAGCGGAAGCAGTGGCGCTGGCGCTCGAAACGGTATCGATGTGGATACCAAATCTCTGGGTGTAGTCAGTGGTAGCGCCAGAAGGGCTTGGCTTGTCAGGTGTCAAAGTGGACCAGTTTTCACTTGGCACGTAAGCTGCCAAAGCTTGGGATGCTAAAAGGGCAAGAACTAATTTCGAGAACATGCTAAGACTTTTGAATCAGTTTTGCTGGTTGTGGGAAACTTGGGATTTAAATATTTCCTGGAAAAATCAATAAATGGCTTGACGTCGCCAATTAGAAAATCAAACTATAATTAGATGGCTGGTTTGGCGTTGAAACTCCAAACAAAAAGTTTTAAATAGCAACAGGAACGGGAAGGGGTCGACCAAAATGGGCTGAATGAAAACAACTGTCATTACAGTTCTATTTATGGAAATGGCTGGCTGCAATTATTCCACTTTAGGAAATGCGACACAGTTCCGAAGGATGTCAGCGCGTTGCGGCGGATCAACTGGAACGGGTATAGTGGAGGGTTATGATTATATAAGCCGGTAAGAAGTTGTCGCACGCTTATATAAGCTAAAGACCGTTCGACCACTCGACGCATTCTTACCTAATCTCCACGTCAGCAACGGCCACGCCGTTTCCTTACTCTGTCCTTACGTAAACAAGACCCTCCACTCGTCACGTGCCTGTTGGTCTCGCTTATTAAGCTTGCGACAAAATAGGATTAAAGTTACATAATAATCTAACCCAGATCATGACACCCTGGGCAAGGGTCAAAGTCTAATACCGATAATCTCAGTTAATCGAAGATAATCCCATTAAAGTTATGACAGAACAGTTTGATCAGCAATAATAGTTGGCGAAATGCATTGTCATCGGCTATTATGCATTTATTGTCAAAATACAATGCAGTAAATGCAATAAGCAGTGAATATTAAATCATCACTATTAATTAAAGCAATAACCACCAACACTAAAGTGTGACATCAAGGGTTTATGAGAAGCCGCCTGTAAAATTTACACATTGGCCCCAAACCCCGACAATCAATGTGGAAGCAACAATGAAGAACAATGATTGCACGCAATGCATATTTTTACTTCAACGCTGTAGTGGATTTGGTGGCATGTGGACTAAAGTATTTTTTAGGTAATTAACTACAAGAGAAATTAAATGTGATAATAGTAATAGTTGTAATAATTAACCAAGGTGGTAAAATATAAATTACACATAAATTGACGACGTACTGAGGGTAAATTATGTGGCACTTGTTAACCAGCATATAATTGCGTTGGCCCAAGTACCCTCACAAACGGGGAGGGTCTGGACTGGGCCGGATTATTTGATTGGCTGATCAGGGAAGATGCATTTTTTTTACGAACGTTCGTATAAAATATACTTTAATTGTGGAAAATAAAAATAGGGTTTGGTTATGTGTTATTACTCCAATTAGTGTTAACCAATTTAATTTTTTATTTTTATTTTTTGCTGCGATTAGGTATATGATATTTATTGCCAGGGTCGCTGTCTCAAGAAATCCCATCATTTTTGTTTTGCATTCAATCAAGTATGATGATAAAATGAATAATCTCATTGTTAACGATTCATCCGATACTTCAAATTTGCTGCTGCGTAATCAGCAGATGATCCAACTGCACCTTCTAGAACAAGATGATCTACCACAACCAGTGATACCCACCAACTGGCAACCCAAAGAGGTCAACTATTCTTTCGACTACTACCAGCAGTCGCAGCTCCTGGCCCCACAGCAACTTTCTTACTACCAGCTGCCGCAGCTGTCACTCCTGCAACTCGTACCAAAGCGCTCTCAAACCCCACAGAACTTGCAGTCATTGCAGTCAAACGTGCAGTCAACAGCAAGTTTATTGCAGTCAAATTTGCAGTCAAATTTGCAACCCACAAATCCCCTGCAGTCAAATTCCTTGCTACCGTTGCAGTTTGACCCTCCTCTGCAATTCAGCACTCGGCCATTGCCGCAAAAACTTCAACTGCCACATATGCCACAACAGATCCAACAACAAACGTCACCAATTTTACAGCCAAATTATTATCCCACATCTGGGCCAAGTTCCTCGGCTAATCTTTACTCTTACCCAACGTACTCAAACTTCGAGCAGCTCCCGGCCATTAATTACAGTGCTCCATACCACTACGACTATGATCAACAGCCCGATCAACACCTGTCACAATTCGACCCTCCAAAACGCAAAAGAAAACACACGGCAACCGTTTACAACATGACCCCTCAAACGGCAGCTCGCAACAGGTGCCCCATTTGCCAAAAGCAATTCAAGAGACCGTCGCTGCTCCAAGTTCACATTTACTCCCACACTGGCGAAAAGCTTTTCAAGTGTCCCTGGGAAGAATGTGGTAAATTATTTTCCGTGAAAAGCAACATGAATCGTCACTATAAACTTCACCAGCGTGATCTGATGAAGCGTAACAGTGCCTGATCCCGCTGCTGTCAGTACTCGCTTGGCGACGTGCTAATCTGCCATCTGTTCGCTATCAATCTGCCAACTATCGCTACCCAAACTGTCACCTGCTCGCTACTCAAACTGTCAACCTGCACCGATGCCTACGAATTGGGCGAAACGCTATTTGGGTCATCCCACTATGCTGCCTCCCGCTTACGAATCCTCTGTACTATATACCGCCCGGTAATAATTGCTAATGTATTAATTACCACTGTCACCTCTGCCCAGTAAAATTGGTTCGAGCACTCTCAGCCATCAAAAGTCGCGAGCCCATCCAATTACATCCTCGACATTATGGCTCATCATGCTAAGTACTTAAGGCACGCACCTGTTGCAGCTCCTCATATCGATCCTCGCTTAAAGTGGACTGCCAAGTTGCTCGGGGCAACCATGTGGTTCTATATCTTCTATCGTGTCAAACAAGACGGTCCTGTCATTTTCGGTATGAAACTCCCTTTCGAACACCACCACTAAATAGCATTAATACACTGTCATTGTGAGTCTGTCTTTGTGGCGCTTGTGCCACGCTCATTGTTAAATTTGTACTCTGTTGAGTTGTGTTGCGTTGAGTTGAGTTGCGTTTACTTGTTTGGGGTCCTGCTTGCACTCCTGCTCATACTCATCGCTTGCACTCCTGCTCATACTCATCGCTTGCACTCCTGCTTGCACTCATCGCTTGTACACTCTCTTGATCCCACTCCCCCGATTTCCTCGGCCTCTTATACCTCTCATTCGTCCACGTCCTCGTCCCCTGCCTCGACGACAGTCAAACTCTCCTTCCTCTTCTTCGTCTCCGTGCTCCTCAAACACTTCCTCTTCCACATCGTCCTCGATCTGCTCCACCTGGTTGAAATCGAACCCGTAGCTGAACGCAGTCTCCAAGCTAATCCTGTCTCCCGCCTGCCGGAGTATCAAGAGGTTCTTCAGCCCCTGGATCTTGAAGTCACAGAGATTCAAGTGCCAGAGGTTGTAGAAGTTTTCAAAATAAAGCTCGTTGATCTTGTTTAGCTGTTGCTTGTTCACGCTCTGCGTGGTTTCCTTCAACGTCAACGGAACAATTTTGGTGGAATTCAAGATAGGGATCTTATCATAAAGCGCCAATCCCAACTCAATCGAATTGTAAAGTTCTGGCTCGTCTTTGGCAACATCACTTAACTCACTTTTCACAATACTGAAAAACTCACCAAACTTGATTCTAAACCTGGAAAACTTCAACTTGAAGTTCTCGATCGAGTTGAGGAAACTCATCTCGTTGCCAATGATCGGGAACTTGAAGTGTAACCCTTGGCTTATGGTGAAATTGGCATTAGTAGCCATTGCCAAATACTCTAGAAATGGACTCCGTATCACAGGATTGTATGCCATAAAGATGTTGATGGTGGTGCCGTTGTTTTGGTTCAGCAAGTAGAACTCACTCACTTGTGTTAGCGTGATCCACAACTCCCCCATGGTTCCACACACTTCGTGGGTGTCAAAGTCACCGCTGTTGAACAAATTCAAAAACTTGTACTTCCCACCGAGACCATAGATCTTGATGTTCTTATTTCCACCTGTATCCACTACGAAACTCGAGTTGTACGTGACAAGGTGAAGGTTGTCGATGGCTAAAGTGCCATTTTGCACTTTTTTCACAATTGCCGGATCATCAAGTGGCCCGTAGATCGTATAAACAGGACACTTAAGTTTCTTGAGTCCCGTGACAAAGTCATCGAACCCACTGACCAACGGCTGGCAATTGAGCATTTTTTGTCTTACCGATTCCACCACCTCAGGCGTTGGAACCGAATTAATTACGCTTAAATCATTGATTTCCTCAACCAATTCCTCGTCAATAACCGACAGGAACGCTGCCAACTGCTTTAAGTACCCAAAATCGCTTGTCTCTATTGTTTCCCTGTCCCAAAATCCGAAATTCCCCGTATGTAAGATAATTAAGCCATTTTTATCGCCATTTTCACCCCCTGTTTTTGTGTCGCTGGTCCCATATTCCTCAGCTATGCTGTTGAGCTCCTCAATGTTCCCCTGGACATCGGCCACAGCCACTATACGCCTGTTCCCCACCGTTTGATCACCAATAATTGTCATAAGGGTTCGCGAATTTTGCAGTGGTTACACTATATATTCTTCCTAAGCCTCGTGTACTTGATTGGCGATTGTCACGATTCCAGCTGTCACTTGCCACACACCGTCATCTACCAACTCAGTGGTGATTTTCCGGGATTTTTAGGACGAAAATAACAATTCCTAAAATCATTTTACGCTAACCGCATTAACTTGATCTGCCCACTTGCGTAACGTTCGCTTTACACGCCTGATTGGCTTCTGATTCTGTCATTCCCATTTAAACCGTCAAAATTCATTGACACTTCTGTCACTGCTTCTCCGGTTCCTCCACCATGTCCGACCCATCTCAGCGACTCAGAAAGGCTATCATTGACGGGAACCTTCCCGTGACCAAGAGGCTCCTTTACCGGTTCCCAGAGCTCTGGCTCAATGTCGACACCTCCAACGGCTGGAACAACCTCGACTACTCTGCATACCACGGAAACTACTTAATCTGCTTCCATCTCATTTCATTCATCAACCAATTCCACTCAAAGGACAAGGATTTGGACAGCATTCTACAGAACCACGGCGACATGCTCACTTTCGATAAGGAACTGCCGTTGCATTTGGCAATCATCCACCACCACCTCCAAACATTGCATTACTTACTTCAAGAGTTCCCTGGGCACTTCTGGCTCAACCATAAAGGTGGGAAACTTGAGCAAACGCCATTACACTACTGTGCCGTGCACGGATTCACTGAAGGTTTGACGTTGCTCATGGAATACGGCGCAACTTACGATTTGCTCGATAAAGATGGCAACAATGTGCTTCACCTTGCGTTCCAGCACGGCAGCACCGAGTGCATCACTACATTCGTGGAACTTGTATACAATTCTTCGAGAGACAAGTCCTCCAACATCAAGCGAGTGAAGCTGCTCGAGAACGCTAAGAATAATCATGGCTGGCTTCCCATTGAGCTAAGCCTAAATTTCAACCTTACCGACACCTACAAGAGCTTCAAGAAGAAACTATTCAACAAGGATCTTTCCAGCTCGTCAAGTCAACTGGACTTGAGCTCCTTTGTGGCTCAAGGCCCTCCAGACTCAGGAATGAGTCGCATCTCCACCAACATCGATGAGAATAAGGTGCTTGCTAGCCCTATAATACCCATCAACGAACTTCCAGCGGCACAACAGTCACCGCAGCGGCCTGCTACAAGACGCACACATTCTCAGTCGTTACCTTCGTCTATTCCCCCAGATAACAAAGGGCTACGTATCAGAAGCAACACTACTGCCATTGAACTTCAGCCTCCACCGCCTTTGACGCCTGTTTCTCCCACCATGAGGAAGACGCCGTCGTTGAAGTCGCTCACTATCTCGCCGTCGGTGAGAGTGGGCTATGAAGTCGACCCAGCTGACGGCGATAACTCATCGTCAACCTCGTCAACCATGTCGTCTTACTCGCCTATGAAACTTGCGATCAGTCGCCGACCCTCGTCTGTGCAAAGCATCACACTCGAAGACGACCTTCAGAAGCAACAGCTCGCATCAACAGCCATGTCGTCCCCGTCTTCAATCGCTGCAAAAATAGCGTTCAACAGCTCAAGATCAAATTTGTCCAGGAAAAGCTCAACTGACATCGCCTCACAAATATCCAACTCGCCCATCAAACCTCTGTTCCCCAACAAAAGCAACTCCTACGTCAGTGTCCCACTAGCTTCGATATCAGCCTCCAAGGATAACAGCAGCTCTGCAAGCTTAGGGTCTACGGGAAGTGTCTCCACCAAGAAAAATCCAGTACGGTCCATAAGTTTCAGTCGAATTAGATAACGCGGTATGTCCAGGAAACAGCATGCCATCAGCAAGTTTTTCCGACCACTGGACCGCAATACGACGGTTCCCGTGAAGGAGATTGAGACCCTCAAGAAGTTTGCTGCGGGTTCGGCCTCCAGCGACACCAAACCACCGATAAAGACTGAGCCGCCAACAAGGAAGCGACCAGTTGCACCAAACACCAGCGAATCCAAGTCTGGCAAGCTGACCAGTGCATCAAGGAAACTCACTCCATTGGAAAAACAGCTCATTGAGCTCAAATCTGGCCATCCTGATAAAATTCTAGCGGTTCAAGTGGGCTATAAGTACAAGTTTTATGGAGACGACGCTGCCACAGTATCCAAGATCTTGAACATCATGCATATACCTCATGCTGAGGCCCGTTTCAGCTACTGCTCGATCCCAGACAACCGTCTTCACATCCATTTGAAGAGATTGCTCGAGCATGGGCTCAAGGTGGGAGTGGTCAAGCAAACAGAAACCACAGTTGCCAAACAAGTGGAGTCGGCCAAGGGTCTTTTCGATCGCCAGCTTACGGGCGTGTACACGAAGGCCACGTACTTGAACGAAGAGTGTGAAAAGGACGAAATCAACGAAATTGGCGAGTATATCTTAGCTGCATACGACACCAAACACCAAACTGCAATAGTGGCTGTGCATCCGATGAGTGGTGAAATCGTGGTTGATTGCTTTCAAGACACAGTGCTCAGAGAGGAGATCGAGACCCGCTTGGCGTATCTAAAACCGAATGAAGTCATTCAAATTGGCTCAAAACTCAACAGGATTGTCAGTACAGTCAATAACAAGTGTCAAATAATTGAAAAAAGTCCCACAAGTGATGAAGAAGTGATTACATGTTTAGAGTCTTCTTTCCCTCCCGCCCTTTTCGACTTTTACAAGTTGAACTTCAAGCCTGAAATTCTCCAATGCATTGAAAAGCTCGTCAAGTACCTCAGGCAATTCCACCTAGAAAACATTTTCACCATAACTTCCAAAATCATTCATTTCAAAGATGCCAAGTCACATATGATTCTCTCGGCTAACGTCATGAAAAGTCTTGAAATATTTGAAAATTCAACCGATGGTTCGTCAAAGGGGACATTATTCTGGTTCATGAACCACACTTCCACCAAAATGGGGGAGAGACTCTTTCGTAAATGGGTCTCAAAGCCCTTGATAGACAGCTCGGCAATTCAAGATCGCCATAATGCAGTTGAAGATCTCACCAAAGGGTTCAACCACTGTGTTGATTCCTTGAAGACCTTGTTAAGAAAATCTTCCTTGGATTTAGAGAAAATGTTGATGAAAATTCATTATTCTTGTGATGTTGAAGGGTCTATCAGCAAAGTCAGTCGCAAAGACGTTTACTTAATGCTTCGGTTCTTTGGGGAAGTTATGACTTTTGCCCAAAATTTCAAGAATGACATCACAACCATGGGAAAGAGCTTCGGGTCTTCATATTTGACGGGAATTTTCCAGGACCTTCTTGAGTTCAGCAAGCTGATAGATGTAGAGAAGGATTATTTGAGGTTAATTTCGTCTTCTTATGCATTAAACGAGTCAAATCTTCAGGAGCAAAAGATAAATTATTTCAATCTTAATGTGCATAACTGGGAAATACTATCCAGTTGTTTTGAAGCCATCGAAGAGGTGAAGGATGAACTCGAGATAGAATTAAAGAACATCCGGAAGATATTAAATAGGCCGGCCCTCCTTTTGGTGAAGAATATGAATAATGACAATCTAATTGAAGTCAGAAACACTATTAAAGATCAAGTACCAGTGGACTGGATCAAAATCAGCTCGACCAAGAGCGTCACACGGTTCAGGAGTCCAGAACTCGAGCGACTCAACAAGCAGTTGCTCTATAATCATGAAAGACTTGTTAAAAACTCAGATATTGTGTTCAAGCAATTCTTGAACAAGATTAACGACAACTTCGAATTATTTAGTGGGATTACCACTAGTATAGCCCGCTTCGACTGTTTGCTATCTTTAGCAGCGGCCAGTATTGGTGGAACCAAGCCGGTAATTGTTGCTGAAAAGAAAATCAAGTTAAAGAACTTCAGAAACCCTGTGGTGGAAAATTTGATCAATGACAGTTATGTCACCAATGACGTGGAGTTGAGTGAGACTAAGAATCGGGTAAGCATAATCACCGGGCCCAACATGGGAGGTAAATCTACGTTCATCAGGTCTATTGGGATACTCAGCATCATGAATCAAGCGGGATGTTTTTTGCCGAGTGAAGCGGCAGAGATGAGTGTTTTCAGTTCAATTCTCATACGAATGGGATCAAGTGATGATATTTTGAGAGGCAAGTCGACGTTCATGATTGAGATGCTCGAATGTGAAAATATAATCAAGAGCTTTGACACAAATTCTCTTATTCTACTCGATGAAGTTGGCAGAGGTACAGGCACCGAAGACGGGCTATCAATTGCCTATGGCATTCTCCGATATTTATGCGAGAGTGCCTTAAAACCGATCATTTTATTCATAACTCATTTCCCTTCATTAGGAGCTCTTGCCAACAATTACAACGATCTAGGAAACTTTCATATGGGCTACCAGCAAGACGATGAAAATATTACATTTCTTTACAAGCTTGTTGAAGGGATAATCACCAATCTGTATGGTTTGAACGTTGCACGGTTAGCAGGCATCCCCAATAAAATTATTTGTGATGCAAGAACCGAGTCTCAACGGCTCAAAAGGGAAATTGAGTTAAAACAAGTTGCCCGTAATTTAACATATATTAAAAAACAATCACTTGATATTTTATTTCAAGCAATTTAACTGGTGCTCCCCAACTGCAAGAAATCAATACAAACCTTATTAAATCTTGTCGGGTTATCCAAATATATGTGGTGTCCTGCATTGTCGATCGTCGTAAAATCGTGCATATCCGGAAAAACTTCCTGAAGCTGACTGCAAATATTTTCACCGCCTTTGAAGTTCATCCAGTCTTTTTCTCCGTACAACCACATCGTTTGGATTTTCTTGTCGGTTAGAAATTCCACAACGCCTCTGTCACATAAAGGTAATTTCGCAAGAATCTCGTGGTTGATTAATTTGGTTATGGCCAACTCGCCAGAACCCTGAAACTGATTAAAAATAGAAAACGAATAATTGTGTAACTTGTAGATTAAGTTTTCATTGGCTCCTACTTCATTCAGTTTAAGGTTTTTGAATCGCTGGAATGTCCAGTAACTCAAAATTTTCGAGTAAAATGGCCCTGAAAATTGCAACAATTGGAATGGACTTATTTTCCATTCCCATAATTTTTTCAATATCACGTTTTTGGGGAACTTGGGTCTGCCCAATTTGATCCACACCTTGACCAACTCTTCGTTATCTGTGACCTCATTGGTTTGTCTTTGCCGTGTTATGAGTTCTCTAAGTGGGTCTCCACCTTTGTGGTGATTGAACTGCAATTCTTTTTCATTGATCAAACTTACATAGCTTGATTCTGTCCCCATTGGACTAACAACCATGAATTTTTCCACCAAGTCGCTGTCTGTCTTCATCAAGTAGCAGCACATCAAGTACGCCCCCATGGAGTGGGCAATAATGTCGAATTTTTTTATCATCCTCTTCTGTCTCCACGACTCGATCTTGTCTATAAACCAGCTCTCCACCGCGAGCACCTGCTCGATCTGCTTGAGCTTGTCCTGGTGGTTGACTAGCAACTCGGGTGGAAACTTCGATCGAGAGCTGTTCCCGAATCCTGGCAAGTCAATCACATGTATCCTCAAACCTGGCGTCGTCTTGACAATTTGCTCCAAGTTCTTCACAAAGTAACCCAGCGCAGCCATGTACCCATGCACCACCACCAAGTCGCGGCGTCCTGCGCCAGCTTGCGTGTTGTTCTCGAGGTAGAATTCGTGGATGAAATCATCGTCGATTTGGGTGTCGATAAATTGCCCATAAATCTTGCCGTAGCTGTCAGTGATGGTCTCTCCTGGAGGCACAAGGGTCACGTCGTCACTGAAGATCGCCCGGTACAATTCATACTCGATTTGTCGGACCTTCACCATCGCACTTTGGTACACCTCAGTCTTATCTGTTGGTCTCGTCAAGCTGGAAGCGAACCACCAATCCTTAAACGACTCTAAAATGCTGATACTGTTGGCGCTGCTGGTCTTGCCGTTCGCCGGGCCGCTCCTCGAGCCATCGCTGGCGTCGCCCATCGATTTAATTGCGTCCTTCACAAGTGATCTCATGTCGCGATAAGATAACGGTTGCTGCCGCTCGCTCAATATGGTTGCAATTATTACTCATGTCCCGTCTACTTTGTAAACTTCTGTATCATAATTATTTATCTCGTAACTCGTTCGCTGTGTGCCAGTGTCCAACTCGTCGCTACCGTTCACGCTACCGCCGGTTGCCGTTGGATGCCCTTCAGGACTGGCTAGTGGCCCTCTTATCGGTGACCGAATAGGGCGGAGGCGTCTCTGTCTGCTCTATGGCGCCATACGTGGGGTTGCTGACGGCGCTTGGCTGGTGCTGGATCAAAGGCTGTGGCGAACTTCCTCTATCATGACGGTGTTCGTGATGATGTTCGTGGTGGTGGTTCTGGGCCTCTAAATCGTTGCGATAAATGTAGTAGATCTTCGACTCATGACGTGTAGTGTACGGAGGGTACTTGGCGATGATGTACCACGAATGGATCAACCCAGGAAGGTAGCCAAGGAAACACAAAAGCACATTAATTAATGAATCTGCTGAACAGAACCCTCTCCTTATCCACACAGGTAAGGGCGGGAAAAGAACAGAAATTATAATAAGACAAATGTCTGATAAACACTCACAGCAGCCAACACACATTGATAAAGGTGGTCACAGTTTGCGACTTATATGATAAGTGGATCTGTGACGTGTGTGAACCAAACCATGATGTCCGGTAAACCGGTCGGTTTTGTCCGTAGTTTTCACTACATTAGTCAAGTAGAATGACTTACATTCAACATTTACTAACCCTCGGATCTCCCATCGACGACATTTGACTCATCACATTTACTCAGTCTTTTGCAACCGTTCTGCTGCATTTCGCACAACGGCAAATGTCACTCTCCTTCACCGTCTCGTACAATTCTATAGCTAAAAAAGTGTCTGTGGACAAGAGTGCTACTGTTTCGGCTCTTGTGTCTGAAGCATCAAAGAAGCACCAGCTCAACGGGTCCTTTGAACTCTGGTACAACAATAAAAAAGTTGATTCGTCTTCGCCATTGCGGTTTACTAACTTAATCAACAACTGCAAAGTCACTCTCAAACGATCTGTCTCTACCAATGCTAACATCAGGTGCAAGATCATCCATCCCAATGGCACGCAATTAGCAACATTCACCACCAGCTCAACTTTAAAAGATCTAATCGCAACTGTCAACTTACTGGGACCTTTAGTGATCAACATTGCCAACGAACAAATCATGTACACCGACAACGAAAACACAAAGTTGATCGATGTGGGTGCTGTTGACAGCACTGTGATTCGTATCAGTACGTACGACGAGAAAAAGAGGCAGTTGAAGGATAACGAAGAGGCATTGTCTCGTCAAAGAGAGCGTGAGCGGTTAGAACGTAAGAAAATCGAATTAAGAAGACTCAAAGAAGAGGAAGAGTTGAAGAAGGGTCAAGTTATACTGTCTAATAGTGAGGCTATGGACGTTGATACCTCAAAGCCACAACCGAGTGCAGAAAGTTCAAAGAAATATGTTTCCCCACCAGCACAGGACGGCGCATCAAATCACCCGACCCAGCAGGTACACAATCATGTAGCTCCTTCGGTGAGCCCGAGTGCAGCATCTACAAGAGCTGCTGAGACATTTGAAGCGCCTGTCACTCAGTCAGTGCAGTTCAAGGCTGAAAAGGCTGAGCCAATTGAAGTTTACAGACCTGGTCCAGTCAACATGTATGAGAATCCCGAAGAAGACTACAATCTCACGGTAGATGACTTCAAGAAGTATCAAGACCTCATCAGACTGCAAGCGCAAACATCTCGCAAGCCTGTTCAAAAAGCTGCTCCCTCAGAATACACTATTAGGATCAAATTCCCCGACAGGAACATGCTACAAGTGATACTCAACCCCGACAACAAGTTTGGAGAGCTAATCCGCAAGATCGATGATAATGTCCTTGACAAATTCAAATCGGAGTTTAACTTGAAAATGGGATACCCGCCCTTCAGTCCACTACCATTAGGGTTTGCAAACAACGGTAGGCAGCTCAAAGAGTTCAAAGAGTTCAATAGTCTGCAAGTAATGCTCATTTGGGAGCCATTGGACAAATCAAAGGGACCATTTTTGAGCAGTTCAAAGTACAAAGAGTTCCACGACTTACCAGAGATCAAATTAGAAGAACAAAGAAGCCAATTACCTGATGACAAACCAATCGCCAAGAAACTCAGCAAAACTGGTATACCTAAATGGCTCAAAACGAACAAAACAAAGTAAGGCAGCTGTCACCTCGTCATGTGACGCCAACGGCGGAAACTAATCTCTGATGTTGCCCAAACGGGAAGGTCTACCAAACCAAATGTTCGTAATTGGTTTTGTGAAACAACAAATTTAACCGGAATTTTAAGCGCCTGAACCGGCTTCCAATTTAATGAACCAGTTTAGTCAATTGAATCATAGCGAAAACAATTGCTCAATTGGAAGGGATTAATCAGAAGCTAACTCCGTTTCATGATTACGAAAAAACTCAAAATTGGGGTAAAATTCCCACTACAATTGTGAGTCATTATCACAAAAAACCCTAATCAGGTAAGAGGAATTTTGGCGGTTAAGACACGTCAAGAAAAATTTTCACTTGCTCGCGAAATATAAAAAGACGTTGAAATCCCTCTCAAAAGATAACTACAACAACTACTACAAACAAAATTTTGCTTCGGCTTTGCGTATTTTTCCAGATATCAATATTGAGAACATTAAAGATGTCTGCCTAAATTTACCCTTAAGGTTTGTTAAAGATAAATAATATTATTAAGTAATAATTATTATTAAAAGTTATAAAAAGTTGTTGTGATTAAAGATGATACTATCGTAAAGATGAGAGTACCTTAACATTTCCAGTTTAGAGTTTCTAACTACACCCAAGAGAATTAAAAAATCAATCATTTTACCAAAAATGTCCACTAGTGTTAATGCAATGAATACTGATTCATTCTTTGAGTCAAACAAAATTTACCAGAAGAACGATCATGTTAAGTTAGAGAATAACTTACTTGATGATTCTGCTGAATACAATTTCCATACCGATGTCCTCGATTCAGTTTTCTCCACTGATAACTTGGACGAGAGGTCAATCGATCATACTCCTATGTTTGACGAATTAGACTTAGTCTTAGACGGTACTAACGTCAACTCTAAAGACGATTGGATCAGTCTCTTTGAGGCTGAAGACGAACTTGACAGCAACCAAGTTGTCAAGGATGAAGATTTATTATCGGTAATTGAACCAATTCCTGTAATGTCTGAGACTTCGTCAGTAAGTAACAATCAATTACTTACTCCAAACCCATCGTCAACATTGTCAACTCCTTTATTGGACAATCCAAGAAAGAGAAAAGTTGATCACTTGGGAGTTATAAAATATTCAAAGAAACAAAGAAGTCAGCCACTTGAACCTGTCAAGGTTACATCAAGTGATCCTGTGTTACTCAAAAGAGCAAAGAACACTGAAGCTGCTAGGCGATCAAGAGCAAGAAAAATGGAGAGAATGAAGCAGTTGGAAGACAAAGTCGAGGAGTTGATGACTGAAAAATCTTGTCTCAGTGATGAAGTCACCAGGTTGAAGCAGTTGTTGGACGCTAACAGTATTGAGTACTAATATGAATATGTTTATTTTAATTTATGTCTAAGAATATTATTGCAGTGTAGCCGTTGTGGAGAGAACTTCAGCCGTTTGTGTCTAGGCATTAACTCAGTTGTGCACATATTAGTAAAGTCTTTTGTGTATTAGTTGAGCTGCTTATGCATTTGTCAAGCTGCTCATGTATAATGCAGTAAAGCCGTTTATTTATCATGTATCTAATCATAGGTCGGGCCCTGTCAGGTCCCTATTCCTTTGCGTAACTCACCTCCAAGTCCTCACCAAATTCTTCCAATCCTTTTAGAGAGGCCATAGCCTTTTTCGCTGCGTCCCGCGACTCAAACTCCACAAATGCCAATTTCCTTACTCCAATGACCCGCACTTTGTCCACCCCGCTGAACTTGTCAAAAAATGCTTGTAGTTTGTGTTGATCGATGGTTGCCAAATTTTGCAACAACAAAATTCGAGTAGGTTTCAGGTGTTTTATCTTAATTTTAATGTTTCTTACTTTTCCAGACTCTTCACGTGCCCTTGCCACTCTCATGGGTTTGCCAAACAACGGCGTATTGTTGTATTTGGCAATGATATCGTCTATATCGCCTTCTATCTGCACAAAAGCCTGGCCCTTAAGAGCCAATGTCTTGCGCACGTGCACTGTACATTTGTAGTCGGAGAAAAGTTGTTCAAGTTCACGGCGTAGCGTGTTGACTGAAGGCTTCTCGTTGAGATTGTTGATGTAAATGGTAGCCATGAGAAATTGGTTTCGCTGCACGCCTTTCTTTTCCTCATTGACCAATCACCGTACACACTTTTTCGCTTATGCTCGGTCACATGACGAGGGTCTTGACCTCATTGGGATAAAAGACCTGCGAACCGCAAATTCAACTAATGTCAGTTGTAGCTATCAAAAATACTATAGGCAAATTATTTCAGTCCAACGAAACAGATTCCCTCTTGCATAACGAAAACGAATATGGATCAACTGATAGAGGTCAACAAATAGCCGATGAAGAAATTTCTCATGGTTTTGAAGAGGATGAGGCTCATGGATTCTTTAATAAGTTTGATCCAAGGGTGATGAGTGACATGATTATCGGATTAAGTGATGGCTTAACCGTCCCATTTGCATTGACCGCCGGATTATCGTCTTTAGGTGACTCTAGATTGGTTATAACTGGTGGAATGGCTGAATTGGTCTCGGGAGCAATTTCTATGGGTTTAGGGGGTTATTTAGCAGCAAAATCAGAGAACGAATATTATCATGCACAAGTCAAGAAAGAGAAGGCCAACTTCTTCAAGAAGCCAGAATTGGTCAACCAGGAAGCAGCAGAAATAATGTTTGAATTGGGAGCATCAGAGGCCACTATTGGCTCTTTTCTCAAAGACTTAGATTCACAGCCTAAAAACTTAATTGATTTCACAATTAGGTTCGGTAAAGGTCTAGAACAACCAAGTGAAGGTAGAGAGTTTACATCAGCTTTAACAATTGGTTTGGCATATTTCCTTGGTGGTTTCGTACCATTAGTCCCATATTTTTTTTGCTCAGTTGTGAAAACTGGACTCTTGGTTTCAGTTATTGTGATGATTGTAACATTATTCATATTTGGTTTCGTGAAAACTTCAATTTCCCTTGGTGAAGATTGTGGGAACCATAAAAAACTCTCTGAAGGTCTTCAAATGGTAGCAATTGGTGCCGTAGCAGCAGGTGCTGCTTGGACTTTAGTCTACTTTATTGATAATTGATGACCCCTTTGTATATTAGATCAGTGGTTTAGCTACTTAATAGAGATGTAATAGCATAGTCAATGTATGTGACAGGTATGTTTTAGGGGGCTGCCATCTCACCATCCTCGCACCATCCTCGCACCACTCTCGCACCACCCTCGCACGACGTCTCCCTAAATTCACGCTCCCACGCACCTACACACTACTTTTCCTCTAGTTTCGCACAAATCTAACTTTTTATCAGTGGCAATGTCTACAAGAGCAGCTGACTTTGTATCCAAAATCGCCATCCCCGTTGGTGTGGCCATTACTCTCGCTCAGGGCGCTATCTACGACGTGGAAGGTGGAAAAAGAGCCGTCATTTTCGACCGTATGAGTGGTGTCAAGCAAGGAGTGGTGGGTGAAGGAACTCATTTCCTTATTCCATGGCTTCAAAAGGCCATCATTTACGATGTCAGAACCAGACCTAAGACCATCGCCACTACCACCGGTTCCAAAGATTTGCAAAATGTCTCTTTGACCTTGAGAGTCTTGCACCGTCCTGAAGTTATGAACTTACCAAAGATCTACCAGAGTTTAGGTTTAGACTACGACGAAAGAGTTTTGCCAGCCATTGGTAACGAAATCTTGAAGAGTATTGTCGCCCAATTCGACGCCGCTGAATTAATCACCCAAAGAGAAGTTGTATCTGCCAGAATCAGACAAGAATTGCTGAGAAGAGCCGGTGAATTTAACATCAAATTGGAAGACGTCTCCATCACCCACATGACTTTTGGTAAAGAGTTCACCAAAGCGGTTGAACAAAAGCAAATTGCTCAACAAGACGCTGAAAGAGCTAAATATTTAGTTGAAAAGGCCGAGCAAGAACGTAAAGCTGCTGTTATTAGAGCTGAAGGTGAAGCTGAATCCGCAGAAACTGTCTCCAAGGCTTTGAGCAAAGCTGGTGATGGTTTGTTGATGATCAGAAGATTGGAAGCATCTAAAGAAATTGCAACTCTTTTGGCTCACTCTCCTAATGTTTCTTACTTGCCCTCCGGTGGTGAGAACTCCGCTGCCAACTTGTTGTTGAACATCAACAAGAACTAACTTGTATATACCATTTAACTATTTACATCACTGACGTCCACCAACTCCTCGTACACTCCTGGCGTGGTACACTTGCCTGCTTGGATCAAGCTCTCTATGTCTCTGACCTCCTTGACACATAAGCTGGTCAAGTTCACGGTATCCTTTGAGGTTTTGCCCACCACCACGTCGTCTTCTACTCTTACCCCAATTCCCTGGAAGTGTTTGGGCCACCGGTCGTCCTTGGGCACGTACACTCCTGGCTCGATGGTGATGACGTTGCCAGGCACGAGTTTCTTGAACTTGGACGCCGTGGGAACGTCATGGAGGTCGAGCCCCAAGTGGTGTCCTATGTAATGGGGGTACAAGTGTCTTGTAACGTCACTCTTGGAGATGTTGTGGAGTCCAGGAAGCCTCTTCAAGTTCTGGTGGAGCTTCGTCACGCTGAACTCGTGTATGTCGTTCAACGACATCTCATTGTCGGCAGCACACCTGTCAATGCATGCTTTGTTGACGCTCAACACGATCTCGTAGATATCCCTCTGGGGTTCAGAGAACCCTTTGGGTGAATTGGGCCATGCTCGTGATATGTCGGCGCAGTAGCCACCAAGCTTGCCACCGGCGTCGACGAAAACCAACTCCTCGTCGTAGAGCAAGCCGTCGTTTCTAGTGTAATGAATGATCAAAGCGTTCTCTCCACTAGCCACCACGGGGATGTACGCCTGTTTGTCGCAGCCACCACGAATGAACTGGTAGTCGAGGTACGACGCCAACGTCTTCTCCGACTGAAGTGGACTGTCGCTGCCCACAAGGGCAATGGCCTTGTTAATGGCACGAGAAGAGATTCTGCCAGCTTTATGCATCACTGCGATCTCTGCTGGCGACTTAACCTCTCTATGTGTCGATACAATCGGCGTCAACCCTAACACCTTGTTGCCATGGGTCTTGAGGAGCCCCTCAATGGAGTCCTCGTGCTCGTTGGTGACGCTGGCACCAAAAAAATTAGAAAAGTCTGTTGACCCAGTGCCACTCTTTCTGTCCATGTACACAACCAGACACCTGCTCAAAATCTTTGAGAGGTAGCCTCTCATCTGCTTGATGTCAGCCACTTCATCGGCGTTGAAAAAATCATAGCATCCCTGGAGTCCAGACCTTTCACCCTCCCATTTCTCGGAGAATTCATTCTTCTCGGGCACCAACATGTGGAGCACTGTGTCTTCATCGTCTCCCTTATCGTCCACTTTCTCTATAACCGCCACAGAGTTGGGCTCGAGCCATCCTGTTAAGTAGAACAAGTTGTTGTCCTGCTGAAAATCATAAAAAACGCTTCCTGAGCTGAATTGGACGCTGTTACCGACAAGAATAGCCGCAGAACCCTTCACCATCTGCAGCGAAAACCGTGCTCGTCTGTGGTAGTACTCTAAGGCCAGAATTCCGGTGGTGAGGTCCCCATTGCGAACCAAATGCGGTCTTGTCTCATGCACCGGCTGTCCCAACTTGTACGGGATGACAGGAGACGGCCTCGTGTGAAGTCTGGCCAAGGCACGAGTGGCGTGCCATCCACGAGCCCGTATTTTGCAACCCACTAAATTAAACATTTAGGTGAATGAAAAATGCGACTGGTGATGATTAGTGCTGACGAGTACCGAGGGTTTTGTATGGACCACACCCTCACAAACACCAAATGGCCGAAGGAGGTCACTCTGGGTGTAGACAAGCTCACGTGGTTCAAACAGCAAGTCGAACCGCTCGATCCTGAAGATTTTACCGAACCGAAACAGAGTGGACTTAAATCTGCCAAAAAGCACCGGAAAGCAAAGGAAAAGAACCCCAAAAAAGACGCTGAAGATGTCCATGACACGTCGGAGGACTCAGAGGCTAAGGACGCTGACGATCTGCTGGACCATCTGCACGTTCACGTTGAAGAAGCTCTACGCAAAACTGCAAACCTCCCGAAAAAGCTTAAAAGATCCCACAAGAAAGCTGAAAAACATCACAAAAGAACTCGTGCTAGTCAAAGACTCCTTGGAGAATCTGTCTACAAAACTTCTAGCGACCTCAAAACTTTGTACAATAAACTTCACACTCCTCAAGAGACAAAACTAGTGCAATACCACTCAATTGCTTTCTACTCCACCGACTTGACCCAAATTCTTCCTGGTGAATGGATCAACGATAACATCATCTCCATAGTGTACGAGTACATCATTCAAAACTTGAAAGATCGGTATCCTCCCAGCGAAATCATGTTGGTGTTTCCGTCCATCATACAGCTCGTCATGTATATGCCCAATTTCGATGAAGTGATCTCCAAGAAAGACTTGAGCTCGAAATTCGTGTTCATACCTGTCAACGATACTCATGAGGGTGATCATTGGCTCTTGTTTGTGTTCTCGGGGCTTGAAAGCAAGCTTTACGTTTTTGATTCCATGATCTCTGACGTCTCGAGACTCACTGACAAATTTGTGGACGTGCTTCATAAAACAGGGGCTGTCAAAGGTAAAATACAGGTGGAAACAATCAAGTGTCATCAGCAATCAAACTACGACGACTGTGGAGTGTATGTGATAATGATAACTGCTTTCTTGATCAACATGTTGGTCACTGGAGACATCAACTTCGACATCAGCAACATAGAATTTGATGCTGTGAAAGGACGTCTTGATATCATGAAGTTGATAAACTCAATCATCGAAGCATCACATACCCCCGATAATGACCCGGACAATAGTTGCATATAGAACCAGCATTAGCATAAGCAATCACACGAACTTCTTGACAAGGCTAGACCTGAGGATCAACGAGTACAGTTTCTTAGCCAATTGTTTATTCAACTCGTCAAGATCCTGCGGCAAGTCGTCTCTCTCTATTCCAGTGTTGTAGAAGACCCCATCATCGTATCCTATGCCGACCTTGTTCAACCCCAAGCTGCCAATGAGCATCAAGTAGGAGTTGACACCATGCTCGTTTCCTATCAACAGGAACATTTGCTGGGAGGAGATCTTAGACGTGTAGCTCATGATACTCAAGAACTTCTTGTACTTGATCATCAAGTTCATGTAACTGCAAAAAGTCTGGACTCCCTCGGAGGGCAACACGTACAGCACATGATTCAAGGAGTCGATGGGGAACTCCATACTGTAATCGCCTCTTTTCAAGCCCTGAATGTACCCAAACAACGCTGTATCTTCCACTTCGTCATATATGGACTCTTCAATGTCTAGCTTTGTGAAGGGATTTGTCAAGATCATGTGCATTAGCTGCACAGATGTGTATTCTTGAGCGAACCCCAAATGTTTCACCAGGCTAATGTCAAAAGTAGCACTGGTCAACCTCCATGACTTGAAGTTATTGAAATGGTTCAACAACAAGGCACACTCAATCAACTCGCTCTTATTGCTTTTGGCATTGACAGTAATTCTCTTGAAGGTATTGTCCAAATGGTCGTTTATCGTGGCCCTTGTCTGCTCCAGTTTGTCGGACTTGGAGAGTTCGCCGAACCACACTTTGTAGGTATCACAGATGTAGCTGTAGCAGAGCAATTCGACCAAGAAGTGAGTGTCGAGAGTCAATAGCCTCGTCAAGAGCCGACTCAATCTGTTGAACTGGAGTGTAATGAAGTAGAGCGGGACAACTCGCTGGAATTCCTTCAAGTCAAAGGGTTTCTCTTCGTTGTGGCAATCGATTGCCGTCTCGTAAGCATCTATTCTATCGCTGGAAGTGTCCGCCACCTGTGGGCCATACTGCTTCACCAAGTGGTAGTACTCGTTGGCTGCTCCGTACTTGTGGAAAATCGGTACTATGCATTGTCCTACTTGTCTGGTGACATCTTCAGGTGCAGGTACATCGGGCGGTGACAGCTGCGAGAGCTGTGAGCAGAGTTTGGCCACCTGAAGGTAATCGAGAGACATTTGTGCGACCACAATTGGAATTCGAGTAAATATGTATTAATGCAGGACTACAAAAGGCCAGCTTGCTGTAGTCGTGGTGAGCCAAGATGCATGTGGGGCATCACTGTCTTGTTTCTGTGAGTGCTGTCACAATGTGATCATGCTGGTGGAGTAACTGGTGCAAATGTCGTACAATACACACACGATCCCCCAGCTGAATGGGATCCACGTGCTCATGGTCAAGGATCCGGCGTTGTAGATGGCTCCTATCAACAACCCCACCACTGAGCCGCTTACAAACCCAAGGAGAGCGCCGTTGGCCACAAACCCAGTGACCACCAACAAGCAGCTGACAAATGCATTGGACGTGGCCGCTCGTGATCTGTAGGTGTTGAGAAAGACATGGCCAGCGGCAAGAAGCCCCGAGATGAGGTAAACTCCCACGAAGAAGATCACCGACCAAATCATGGTGAACCGCCACACGTCTCTCAGGTGGTAAAGGATGGCAGCCGAGTATTCAGAGCTTGTAGGACCCAAGGGCCAGTACAACAGGGGGAAAGTGGGGGTAATGTACCCAATGGGCACGTTCAAGGACGATATGAACACTCGCATCGCGGTAAAGTTACCGAGAGATAGTAGTAAAATTGTCGCGGTGGAAAATCGCACTATCTCAACATCAGTGGCAATGAGTAGAAGATACGATTCCAGAACCACTATTTTCTCACCAGAAGGTCGTTTGTACCAGGTGGAATATGCACAAGAAGCTATCAGTAACGCAGGTACAGCCATTGGGATTTTAACGTCTGAAGGTGTGGTTTTAGCGTGTGAGAAGAAATTCACCTCTAAATTATTGGACAACGACGGGCTGGCTGAGAAGTTATACATCATAAATGATCAGATGATAGCCGCCGTGGCAGGAATGACGTCTGATGCATCGATCTTGGTCAACAATGCTCGTTTATACGGACAAACGTACTTGAAAACATACAACGAATCAATTCCTTGTGAAATGCTCATAAAGAGAATCTGTGATGTCAAGCAAGGTTACACGCAGCACGGAGGATTGCGTCCCTTTGGTGTGAGTTTCCTTTATGCCGGTTACGATGATAGATATAATTTCCAATTGTTTACTTCTAACCCTTCTGGTAACTATAGTGGATGGAAAGCGACAAGTATTGGAGCCAATAATTCAGCAGCTCAAACTTTACTCAAGAAAGATTACAGAGACGACTTGACCTTGAAGGAAGGATGTGAACTTGCTATCAAGATTTTGTCAAAGACCATGGATTCGTCGAATTTGAACAGCGACAAGCTTGAATTCGCCACGCTTTCATTGAGCAAGACAAACGAGGGCAAAGTGTTACACAAGATCTGGAGTGACGCTGACATCGACGAGTTGGTCAAAGAATCCGGTGTCTTGGATAAAAAGGATGACGAGTAGATTAAATAAACGAGATAATTGAATGGTGTAGGGATGTCAGCGAGCGTGATAGTTGAGTCACTGGGTGCAAAGACGTCACAATTGATCGCAAAGACGTCACAATCCATACAACCACACTGGCAATCGCATTTTCTTAAGCAGCAATGGACTTGTTTTCGTCGAAATCGGGGATCTTGTACCAAATAAACCACCACAATATCATCAACCAGGCCGTCCAGCAGAAGCTCAACCAGGACCGTGATATCCCGTTTCGTAGAAGGAAATTACTCACTTTAGGGCTCGATGAAGTCGATGAGAATCACCAAATTTGCTTAAAATACAGTCAAGTATCGAATTATCTCATCTATCAGAACTTCATTCTCGACAAGAACCTCAAGTACTGGAACAAGATCAACTTTTCGTATGTGTATCGGATTTTCTACGGGTTTCAGATCCTCCCATTCAGAGTTTACGATGCGTTGCAGCAATATAGGAAAACCGGGGAATTTGTGTGGGAGAGTCCGCTCAAGTTGATCAACAAGGAGATCAAGCAGAACATCAAGGCCATAAAGAAAGAGTTCACCTCCAATTGCGAGAAGTTAGGGCTTCTTATTGCCGATATGAACGAGCCTCAAGAGGCCACTTTGAATCAAGTTTACCAGGGCAACTTACAAGTGGTAGAGATGCAGCCAAGCTGGTGGGAGCGCAATTGGATTGGCGTTGGGCTACTCTTGTTTTTCGGCCCCATTTACTCGATTCAGCTCGTGAAAAATAGAAACCAGTACTTTGACTGGATCAACGAGAACCTCGTGGGGCTTGTCAGGGGCTTCTACAAGAACTGGATAGTGGCGCCCGTGCAGCTGATGGTCAATACGATCAAGCTGGACAACAACATCATCAGCTCGAAGGAGTCGTTGAACTCGGACTTAAAGTCACTCGAAAGAATGGTGACTGACTACTTAGTTGGGGATGCCAATGTGGACTACGAGGAGATCCAGAAACAGATCGAAGTGGGGGACTTGACATTGATGATGCAGAAATACGAGCAAGAGATTAAGAGTCCGTTCAAGAACTTGGTTCGTGGGGATCTTGTACGAGGGCTTCTCATCCAGCTACAAAAGACGAAAGTGGATGGGGACATGGCGATAAGTGGCATCGACAAGTTGATCAAGAGCCAGCAGCTATTATTAGCACTTGTGTCGCTCAGTCCCACGGTGCTTATTCTCTACCAGTTGTACAAGTACGTCACCAAGACCAACTACGTGGTCAATGGCAAGGACGTGAAGATCAGTTGTGTGCAGAGCCTCAACTCGTTGAACCGGTTGCTCGGGGAAGACTACGCCAGCAACGGCAACTTGCTCATCAACGTCATCAACTTGAAGATTGAGTCGAAAATGGTGTTGAAGCCCGAAATATTCGAACTCCTCGAAGCAGATCTCAACAATTTGGTGGAGTATCGTGACAGCAAACTTGTGAGCAAAATTTATGGTTTTTACTTACCACATTTTCAGACACTCTAACGTCCGGGCCAAAAAATAACTTGAGTCAAATTTAATCATAGTGATTTTGTAATCATGGGATTTTGCGGGGGTGGGCAGGCACAAAGTTTTTTCAGGCGGTGGGTCTGGCGTTTGGTCGGTGGCCCATTGTGTACAGGCACATCACATCGGCCAACGAGCGAGTTGCCAAGGTGTCGCTGGCAATGGTCCATTGCTCCGAAACTTTTCATCGTCTTGACCAAATGACACAAAACCCCACCCCTCTCAACAGTGAATATATAATTCTCATGATCCCTGCTGAGACGCATCAAAAACATGTCCCAATACGGCTCAAAGACCCCAAGCGGGAACGCTAGACTATTTAACTGTTTGAAGTGTGAAAGAGCATTTACTAGGGAAGAGCATTTGACAAGGCACATTTTGCTGACCCACAACAAGCTCAAGCCTTTCATATGTGGCATCTGCTCCAGGCCGTTTTCACGCAGGGACTTGCTCCTCAGGCACGCTAAGAACTTGCACGAAGGGTCGGAGCAGAGCATCAGCAGAATTCGGAAGAAGAAAGACCAGAAGGATTTCGAAACCGAACAGAAACGATTGAAGATGTCAGTCAACATGTTGGTCAACCTGGTTTGATCCCCGTTAGTGACAAAATTAAACTAAACTATTAAACTAAACTGGAAGGTTCATGAATTACGATATTTATTGGAAGTGCAAATAAAATAAAATGTTTACATACTCGGTTCCTCGTAGTTCGTGGTACATTGTAATTGGCGATGCTCACTACTACTTCAACGCCGACACAAAGCAAAGCTGCTGGTGCCTCGCGGACACCGGCCTCGATCCACGACTGATAAACTACCACCAGGTGGGCCTTCTCGCTGCCAAAGCTCGTGGCTTGCGACTTGAAGCGGGGGTTGACCAAACGGTGGGGGCCGATACTGTGGAGGAAAGTACTGTGGAAAAAGCGCTGCCCCCTGTCGAGGACGCACCCTTGGACCTCATCCAGAGCGTGGTCGATGAAGTCAACGAGTCTAGCCAGCCTGGCTTGTCGCTTGGCTACTCGAGCGATGACTCTGAGTCGGGAGACGACAACGACGACGCTGACTCCAGCTCGCTAGATCTCAGTGTCGACTCAACAGACCACCGCCAGGAATTCGTCCAGTTCCTCAATCAACACAAGAACAAAATCAGCATCTACAACCCGTACTTTCTAGTGGAAGAGAATCTCATCACCGAACTAGCACAACTTCCTGCGTATTTCCATCTTACCCCAAGGGAAAGAGAGTCAGTGTACCACGAATGGACCCAAATGGTAGACTCCACAATGGCCAAGTACCCCTCTCCTACTCAGCGATTTCTCCATTTTCTCTGTCAGAACAAAGACGCCGTGAAAAATCTGGTGTTTGGCGACATCAAGTCCCAAATTGAGCCGCTTGACTTGACAGAATCTCAGTTACAGCACATTTTCACAAAGTACAAAACCCTCTTGCTGCTGCAGTCCGCTTTCGAGAGGTCGTACAAGAAGGCTAACCCCCAGGACAAGTCCAACTTGAAAAAAAAGAAACTAAGCGAGTTCCTTTTATCTAATCAGTACCAACCTCAAAATCATGACGTCTATGGGGAAACAGATTTTGAAAAATGGACCAACTTGTGCAACCAGTTGCTGCTTCCCCCGCAACTCGTAGAACACGAAATCAACTTCTTGGTGGCTGACACAAAAAGGCTCGAATGCTATTTGGGCGTAATGAATAACGAATAAACTGACACTGTTCCGCATCTGTCAATTTTGTAGTCTTGTGCCTACATTTAGGCCCGACCCCGCTATTTGCAGGCCCATTACCGCGAGCATTTACCGCGGTGACATTTTTCAATGAGAGTAGTGGTAACCGGCGTGGGATGCCTCAGTCCGTTGGGCATTGGCGTCCAAAAGACGTGGTCCGGGATCATCAAGGGACACAGTGGTATTGTTTCCACTAAGACCTTGGACGACTACTCCAAGAACTGGAAAGACATTCCTTGTAAGGTCATCGGGAAGGTGCCCGACTACAATGCAGCCGACCACTTTGCATCAAGCGAGGCCAGAAGACTCGCTCTTTTCTCTCAGTATGGCATTGTGGCTGCTGAAGAGGCTCTCAAAGACTCAGCCCTCGACTTACTGTCCTTAGATAAAAGAACCGTGGGTGTAACTGTTGGTTCAGGTATAGGCTCATTTCACGATGCATATGAGAACTCTGTCAACTTCCACACTGGGGGCTACCGAAAGGTGCAGCCTCTCTTCATCCCCAAGCTCTTGACCAACATGGCTGCAGGAAATATCTCCATCAAGTACGGACTTCGTGGTCCCAACCACGCAGTAGCTACAGCTTGTGCTACTGGGTTGCACGCCATAGGCGATGGGTACAACTTCATACGAAATGGGTACGCCAAAGTGATGATTAGCGGCAGTGCTGAGTCCTCAATCCATCCCCTAGCGTTAGCGGGTTTCGCTAGGGCCCGGTCGGTAGTGACAGATTTCAATGATACCCCAGAACAGGCATCCAGACCGTTTGACAAAGACCGCAATGGGTTTGTTCTCAGTGAAGGTGCTGGGATCGTGATACTTGAGGAATTGGAGCACGCCTTGGCTCGTGGAGTCAAGCCACAAGATATTTACGGTGAAGTCGTGGGCTATGGGTTATCGAGTGATGGACACCATATAACAGCACCTCCCGAAAATGGAGAAGGTGCACGCTACTCAATGGAAATGGCTATATCACAAGCAGGTATTGGGCCGTCTGATATTGGCTACGTCAATGCACATGCCACTTCGACTGTTATTGGAGACAAAGCAGAGACCAATGCACTTTCTGGGATTTTTTCAGGCCACCAAAATTTGAGTGTTTCTTCTACTAAGTCGTCAATTGGGCATTTGCTTGGTGCAGCTGGTAGTGTGGAGTCAATCATCGCCCTTCAAGCGTTGAAGCACAACACGCTACCACCCACACTCAACTTGCAAGACTCTTCGGACTTTGACGATTACGGATTCGACTACGTGCCACAAACTTCCAAGCCTAAAGATCTCAACTACGTACTCAACAACTCGTTTGGGTTTGGCGGCGTCAACAGCTCCATTATCTTCAAGCAGTTCCTGTAAATAACAACGTTGTAGTTTGAATCAGTTTGCAGTCGCGACCCGTAGCACCAAAATCAATTTCCAAGTTATTCAAATTTCTCTCACTCGCCATGGACGTAATTGAAGAGCAGAAAGAGGCAGTACCAAATGGCGAAGCTCCAGTGTTGGAGCCTGCAAAGAAGAGAAAGAAAACGCCTTCCAAGAAATTAAGTGCTGAAGCCCTTCAAAGACGTAAAGAGGGAAGGCTTAAGGCTGCAGCTACGTTAGCACAAAACTTGAAGAAGTTTGGTATCAGCAGAATGGATGATCAGAATGGATTCAAACTCACCAACATCAAGCCTGTTCCATTGCTCAATCAAAAGAATTATTTCACAGACTACTTGAAGAAAGATGAGCAAGTTGGGTTCATCAGAAACTGGAGAACGGAGAAAATGCTACAACAAAAGATCAGGAAGTTGAAAAATGGCGTAACCACCAAAAAGGAAGAAGACGGTGGAATCAAAAACTTCGACGACTTCAACTTGAATGACATTGAAGAAGAAATGAGAAAGCAAAAGACTGAGATCGAAGTAGACGATGACGATGATGATGATGACAATGACAACGACAATGAAAATGACAACGAAAATGGCGAAGCCACTGCAGAAAAAGTTAGAAAAGGTACGGATATCATAGTGATACATCCTGGGTCTTCTAACATCAGAATGGGAAGAGCTATTGATGCCTTCCCTTTGACTGTGCCAACAGTTGTTGCCATTCCTTGTGATCCACAACCACCATACCCTTTGAATCCTGATAGAAAGATCCCTGAGGACTTGGAAGCTGAAGACGAACAAGACTTGTTTGACGACAATTTCAATGAGATCAAAGGACAGATGACAAAGGATTTCAAGGCAAGAATGAGATACTACAAAAGAAGAGTGCTCCCAAACTCCAGAGAAACTGCTTCCAACTACAATAAGCGGCAATATCCAGAGAAGATCCCTGATCATAATGACCCTAACAAGACAGATTGGATTAACTTGGACGAATACAAACCTGTTCCAAAGTGTTTTGTGGGAGAAGATGCATTAAAGCTTCCTATATGCGACAAGTTCAACAAGTGGAGGTTAAGACACCCAATAGTTAATGGGAAGTTCAATGAATCAACAGAAGACTACTCCTCTGTGCAAGAAATTCTTGGTGATGTTGCTAATATTGTGTTGGATGGGTTGAAAAGATTGGAAGCAGGTGCAGCATCTGAGTTGAGGTGTCTTTTGATCATTCAAGATTTGTACGATAAGATGTACGTTGAGACATGGTTAGAATTATTGTTCAAGCTAGTTGGATTCTCAAAAATTGGTATAATTCAAGAGAGTGTTCTGGCCACATTTGGTGCAGGTACGTCATCAGCATGTGTTGTGGATGTTGGAAGTCAAACCACCACTGTTTCATGTGTTGATGAAGGGTTGGTGATCAATGACTCTAGAATTAAATTGAATTTTGGAGGTGATAATATAACCGAAGTGTTCATCAAGTTCCTTTTGCAGCAGAAGTTCCCATATAAATCTATTAATTTGAACTACAACTATGATTTCCAACTAGCTCAAACATTGAAGCATAATTTCATTACTTTCCAAGACGCTGATATAGCGGTTCAGAACTACAATTTCTACAAGAGAAAGCCGTTTGAGACTACTGAGAAGTATGATTTCAAAGTGTTTGATGAAGTGATGTTAGCCCCACTCGGATTGTTTTATCCTGAAATATTCAAGATGAAGGATACACCCAAGAGGAAGTTTTTCCAGCCTTCACTTGACCAGTACACATTCAAATCGAATAATCCATACTCCAAGTCACAGGAGAACATCGTCAATAACACTCAGCTCACCAACATGGTGGATGAAGATCTTGTAACTCGTTTGAGTGAAGAGAAGATTGGATTGAAAACGGCTAATCCATTTGCCAAAGCCAAATCCACCAGTGAAGACTTGAATGAGATCCCTGTGACATTCCCACTCGAAAGGGCCATTATAGAGTCGATTACGTGTGCAGGGCTAGCAACAGATTTCGACAAGTCCAAGAAGTTCTACGATAATTTATTGGTCGTTGGAGGAGGTATAGCAAAGATTGCAGGGTATGATTTGCTACTTTCAGACCGGATAAATATCTGGCGTCCTAAATTTCTATCAACGACGACGTTGGACAGTGTGCTTGACTACATCGCCAGAGAGCAGAAGAAGGTGGACGATAAGAGGAAGCAATTGACCAAAGAGATCACTCAAGGCAAAGACGATGTTGAGCTCACAGACGAGCAGGTTGCGGAGCTTGATGAGCAGTGCAAATTGACGCTTGATCTCGAGCATTTGGACGCCATAAGTGACAAGGGCCAGCTTATACCCGTCAACGTTCTACCACCACCCAGAGAATTTGATCCAGAGATGCTTACGTGGAAGGGAGGAAGTGTGTACAGCAGACTCAAAGTTATGGAGGAAATGTGGATGCTGTCGGACGACTGGGCACTTTTAGAGAATAGGTGTCTTTACTACAAGACGTTGTTTAATTATTAGCCTAAAAAGTACCAATTATTAGCCCAATACACACTTGCAACCACCACCAGTAGTCGCGTCAATGTTGTCCGTGGTACCCCGGGAAATCAAAAAAAGTCGTGTACTCTAAATACAACCTCGGCGCACGCACGGTGGGAAACGACCCGAAACATCATGTACAGACAAGCAGCTCGTTCACTCTCCAGCTCCGCTCCTCGTGCCAGTTATGCTGACACCATCAAGAATCTTAAAGTCACTGCTGACACTAAGGTTATTTACCAAGGTTTTACCGGAAGACAGGCTACTTTCCACGCTGAACAAGCTATAGCTTATGGTACAAAAGTTGTTGGTGGTACTAATCCTAAGAAAGCTGGTACTACTCACTTGGGCCAACCAGTTTTTGCTACTGTTAAGGATGCTATCAAAGAGACTGGTGCCAATGCTACTGGTATTTTTGTTCCTCCACCAATTGCTGCTAAAGCAATTGAAGAAGCCATTGAAGCCGAAATTGAATTAGCCGTGGCCATCACTGAAGGTATTCCACAACGTGATATGGTTCGTGTTGCTCAAATCCTCAAAACTCAGTCAAAAACCAGACTTGTGGGTCCAAACTGTCCTGGTTTAATTGCTCCTGATCAATGTAAAATTGGTATCATGCCTTCTCATATCCATAAAAGGGGTAGAGTTGGTATCATTTCAAGATCTGGTACTTTAACCTACGAAGCTGTTGCTCAAACCACTCAGGTCGGTTTGGGTCAATCTTTAGTTATTGGTATGGGAGGTGACCCATTCCCAGGTACTAACTACATTGATGCTCTTACTTTATTCTTGAATGATCCAGAAACTGAAGGTATCATTCTTATTGGTGAAATCGGTGGTACCGCTGAAGAAGATGCTTCTGAGTTCTTGAAGCAATACAATTTAACAAGAGACCAACCAAAACCTGTTGTTTCATTTATTGCTGGTGTTTCCGCTCCTCCAGGTAGAAGAATGGGTCACGCTGGTGCCATCGTCTCTGGTGGTAAAGGTGATGCTAAGTCAAAGATTGCTGCTTTAGAGTCCGCTGGCGTGGTTGTTGAAAAATCTCCTGCTAGATTAGGTAACTCCCTCTTGGCCGAATTCAAAAACAAAGGTTTATTGTAATTACTTAGTCGTTAGAATAAACATCTAGATCCTTAAACTTTGACGGGTGCTCCGCTAATATTTAAACATTCACATCCTTGAGCGTTGATCCAGTCAACTCCACAAAACGAGTTATTGAGCACTTCGAGTGTCTCAATGGTTGTAGGAAGCTTTAAACAACCTCCTGTTATCCCGTTACCGTTTAAATTGAGCCTTTCGAGCGTCGTAGTGCTCAAGTCCAAGTCGATCTCGCCGTTGGAGTGGTTGTCGGAAAGATTCAAGTCTTTTATCAGTTCGACGCTCTTTTGGTTTTGCAAATCGCTCAAATTAACGCTGTTGAGTCTCATGTTGAGCGTGCTGAGGTTGCTGAGCTCGGGTAATCGGGTGTACTTGTTGTTGATCAATGATAACCTCCTCAAATTTTGTGGGAACTCGACTGAGTTGTCTGTTAGGCCAAATCCATGTAGCGACAACTCCACCAAATCTGGTGGTAGCTTCAAGCAGCCTTTGAACTCCTGGTCGTTGCTGCCGTTGCATATTTGTAGTTCTTTCAAGCTTGTTGGAAGCGGCAGTAGACCATTTAAATCATCGCTTGATCTAATGTACAAATCAAGGTGCTCAAGCTTGTCGCTGTAGTCAATAGTGAACTTCTCACTACACACATTCATTCTGAGTCCTCGAAGTGTTGGTGGGCATTGGAGGTGACTGACAAAACTGCCAATCAAATTCAAGTAGACTAAATTCTCTGGGAGCTCAACGCTATCCAAATTGTTGTAGCTTAGTGTCAAGTCGTGAAGCGCTGTGAATTTCTTCAATGATAAGCAACGAAGTATGATGTTGGCTATCTTCAAGGAAGTCAAGTTGGGAGGAAGATGGAAACTCTCAAGCCCGGCTATGAAACCTAATTCTAATTTTTTTAGTGAATTAGCAGTTCTTAGACTATTGAGGTTGGAGCTGCATAAATTGTTCAACTTGAGCGTTTTCAACGATTGACCGTACTTCAAAGCCGCTAAATTTGTGCAAAAGAGTCTTTGTAGCTCTAGGGTTTCCACGTCAGGTAACTCAATTGTTTCAGCAGGGGCTCTTGTACTGCCAGCGGTTTCACCAAAGTTGATTTTAAGCTCACTCAAAGACTTGGGGTATGACGATGCACTTATAAGTGTTTTGCATTGATGACTGGCCCGTATGCAAAAGTCTAAGTCGACCTTGTCGAGCACCTCCAAGGGACTCATGTCAAATTCAGAGAACTTGAAGTCCAGACAGATTATCGACAATCGTCTCAACGATGTTGGGAGCAAGTCAATACTGAAATCCACGTCGTCTGAAGTGACAATGTGAAGCTGTTCGATCTTTGTGTGGCTCACATCAAAAAGACTAGCAACTGTTAGCTCAGTGAGATTCCTGCAATGGTATGAGAAGCTAGTGCCGAGCCAATGTAATGTCTTGAGATTGGGAAAATGATCCAATGGTGGCATTGGATGTGTTATCTGAGTCATATCTTTGCGGAGCATTAGCTTATCGATCTTGTCAACATCTGCTGGCGACACATGATGATAAAAGTCAGACACTCCAACCGAACGAGTTCTATCGAGGACGTCTGATGAAGTTTGACTGAACGACACGTAGTCCATCAAAGACTCGAACATTATAGAGCGAGGCAGAAAGTATGGGTGGACATCCAAAAAGTTTTTAAAGTGTGTCACGCTGTTAAACTGTTTTGTTGTGCCCTCATCACCGCCACAGCAGTTCCAAGTAGCAAACTGGCCGCATCCAGAGCACCTATGAGCATTACAGCGAATGACCGCTTCCTTGTAGAGCTTATTGAAACAGTAGTGGCCTATTTCTGTATCACTCGCTAACTCTTCCCACACGTATCTTGGTAGTAAATCAACTATGGCAGTTTGAATGTCAAACTCTAAACTATTGAAAGGCTTCATAACTCAAACTTAGCTGATTCCCTGTTTAAATAGTAGCGGCTGCTAAATATTGACAGATTTGGAATGTTCCTTGGATCCGAAAATGTATGGCTGAAGAAGCAACAGGTCTTGAACTAAAAAAATCGCCAACTCAAGAGTAGATCTGAACTTAAGCTGTCCAGGGGTTATCATGTGACTAGTATAGTGGTTGTGGTACCAAAATGTAGTAGTGGTGATCTTTAGTGGTTATCGTTATCGTGCAAGAACTAAACGGTTATGAGTCGCTTATGTAAAATAACCCGTCAATCTCCATAAAGCCGACAACTAACCGCTGGTATTGACGTATCTCAGTCCAAACTGGTAATAGCGATGAGTCACCAAGGAGTTCATTGCGTGATTTGAAACTTCGGTCATGGCACTTGTAGTTGTGGTGCTATTTTTGTAAACATGCCTCTCAAATAATGGCTGCAAAATTTTTTAGTAAGAGACACTTACTGACTCACACAACGAATTGTCAATCCAGTCAATTTTCTTGAACCGGTTCATGAACAAATCAAGAATGTCCATCGTGGGTGGAAGTTTGAGACGTCCTCCCGTGATACCACTGCCTCTCATGTTCAAGTACTTGAGTTTAGTGTTGGATAAATCGAGGTCAAGCGTATCTTCGCCCAAGTTTTCTGCCAAAACCAACGATCGCAAAGACTCAGGTACTTCAATCCGGTTGAAGTCAACTTGATTACACGACAAGTCTAGTGTGACAAGTTTGGGTAATTTTGGTATCTGACTAAACATGTTCTCCGATAGCAAAAGTTTCCTGATCAGTGTGGGTAACACTATAGAGTTCTCATCGAGATGGGTGCCAATAGACTCGAGAATTTCGAGGTTCGTCAACGACTCAAGATTGAGTATAATCGGTTTGGTAGGCATTGAAAAGGGGTCATTATCGATTCGTAACAGTCGTAAAGTTATGGGTAAATTTTTGAGCCGACATAAAGCGTCCACGTTGTTGAGGTAGACCACTAACTTCTGTAGATTCTTGTTGTAGGTAATAAACTGGTCAATATCAAGGTTCACTTCTAAATATTCCAACATTTTGGGGCACGCAATGTCCTTGATGAAACCTCCTCTTACCACAAAGTAGCGAAGATTCTGGGGTAATTGCATTATTGGGATATTGCAACTCTGTAGAGTGAGTTTCCTCAAGTTCTTGAGATCTGAAATGATGAGAGAAGGAAATTCAAACCTCAAAAGAGATAACTCTTCTAGACTAGCCGGAAATGAAAGGTTATCAAGCGTGAGTGAGACCAATTTAAGTGATAGACTGTGCAAATTGGGAAGACTGGGGAGTTTTATGTTGCCATACATAATATGGAACAATTCAAGCCGTCTTAAAGATCTGGGGAATTGTATCCTTCCCACTTCTGATGCAAGGAATTTTCGTAATGAAAGCGACTTGATGTTGGGAATCGTTACAGGGCTTATAGTTGTTTCATCACCCAAGGTCATGCGAGGGCCAGAGTTTTCTATTGATAGTTCTTTGAGGCTTTTTGGAACATCCACATCATGAAGTAAAGCCTTAGGTAATTGTGCAACTGAGATCGACGCTCTGAATCTTAAGCAAGACAAATGTTTAAATTGTTCAAGCGAGAAGTCTGGTGGAAACTCGATTTTGTCTACTCTTAAAGTCAACGATTCTAGAGTCTTTGGTAGTTTTGACACTTCGAGCCTCACCTGTCTTTCTGAAGTGACAGTTAAAGATTTTAAATGCATGTTGGTAAAGTCACTTAGCCGATTTATATCCAAGATTTCAAGGTCTTTAAGACTGAGGAAAGCTTCGTTCTCTAACACTGAGCATTGGAGCTCCTTGAGATTGGTGAGTTTGCCCAAGAATTTGCTTAGTTCCTCATTTTGTCTTACTTGGTACCCCAAGAAGAGCATGTTTATGTTTGGTTGTTTCGGTATCTCAATCGTCAGTAGTTGGTTGGCAGTAACAAAAATGTCACTGACCTTGATCTTCTTGAACTGTGACATAACTCGAGGAAATTTGTGGTAGAATTTACTAAATTCTTTAAAATTAGCAAAATATACACTTGTAGGAACAAAGAGTGGATTTGCTGTAATGAATTTCTCAAATCTTTGGATGTTCATGTATCGTCCATGTGTGGACTTGTGACCAAAGCGGTAGTAGCTATCGCTCGCCAAACCTTCATTGTGCTCAATCTCAATAGGTGGTGTGGTATTGTTATAGTTAGGCGTGATATTAAGATGCTGGTAGTACTTGTTGCAGCAATAAACCCCCACAAATGATTGGTCAATGAGTTGGTACTGCAAATAGTCAGGCAACTCGTCAATAATCCTGAAAATAACTTCAACCGGTAGACAATCCATGTTCTATGGGGTAAGATAAGAAGCAACTAAATAGTATTGATCCAGGAACGACTACCCGATAAGCCACCACATTTGCCAAAGCCTAGTTCAGCTTCGACAAGTGACGTATACATCTTGTGCACACAAACATTTTGGTTCCTGCTGTTGTTGCTTGGATTTCGTTTTTGGTGTTGATGCTGGGGCCATTTTGGTGTCGAGTTTTGCACCCATTTTTCGGAGCACGTTTCCATGATTCTTGAAATGGCTGACTCAAAGTTACTGAAGGAGCTCAATACCCTGGTTCTGAAACTGTCATGTAGCCTATGATTTCTCGGTCAAAGTACTCGAATTAGACCTCCACAGGACAGTGAAATCAAGGACTCTGTTACAAGCGAGTATGGTCCAACCCACTCTTTCAGTTGTCAGAAATGCCTGGTTAGCTCAATCGGTAGAGCATTTGACTCTTAATCATCAATTGAAAAGTAATCAAAAGGTTGCGGGTTCGAGCCCCGCATCGGGCTTCTTTTTTTGAACATTCTTATCTTTTTATTCAACAGTTTTCAACTTCCTTCAATCCACTAGACCAACATTCTGCACTCCACAAACACGAAACTCTAACTTCAAATCAACTTGATGTATTTTTTCCAAAAAAATAATTGCTGCAAATTTTACTCTACTAATACATTAAAACCAAATGCTCATTATAAATCAATACTTGATTCAAAATAGATTCAAAAATCGATTGCATACATCACCAACAAACTCAATACCACCGAACTTGATAAACAGTGAAGTACTAGTACTAAGGTGTTCAGATTCGATCTGATTTGACCGAGGTTTGATACTTCATTCCCACAAATCTCACAATACCTGCCGGTACCTCACGCTACATGACCACAGTCCTAAACACCAAACATTGACCCACCGACACACCTACTCATTCACCCAAGCCTGTGAAAAGACACTATCCATTGATGAAAAATGAGGACTGCATATAACCTTTTCCCATATTGACTATTGTTCAGTTTCTCACATGGTCGCAGGTAACTTCTCCAATCGAACTCATGGATTATTACGGTATTCCTCGAGGATTCATCCGAGGAGAGGCATTCAAGAGACTTGCAGTGCTTTCGGTTGAAAATGCTACTGTTGATCTGGCTGAAGACCCTTTTGTCCAGTTCTTAAAAGCCACTCCAGATAGTAATTTATCCTCTGTAGCGATCAACTCCAAAGAGTTCGAGATCTTGTTGGCATTATGTGAATCAACAAAGTGTGATATGAGGTTTCCAACGCAAGCTGACCTTTTGTTGTCTAAAATTAAGTTATATTTGATGGAGCTTCCCTCTCAGAAATTCACTTACACTATCAATGCTAAGTATCCTGGTTCATCACCATGGTTCGTTTTGGCAGAGAAATTGTCAATTGCTGCACTCAACCTAGCTTTCAAGTTTGATGGTATGTTGTACGATGAAGTCGTCGATTTGTTTAAACAGTTCAACTCGAAATTTTTCAGCAACAAAAATTTGGGCTTCTCCAATTACTTCACTTTGTTAGGGGTAGTCGAAGGTTTGAACACCCAACCAGAATTCCTCATTCAATCAGCCAACTCATTCAAAATCTTCACTACTTTAGACACTTGCATTGACAACTTTGACTTCTTGAATGAGATCGAACAGTATACTACCAATGTTTTCAGAAACCATTCGCCAGAATATTCGTTTTTACTTGATCGTGAAGACTTACACGAGTTCTCCCCTGTGTATTTCATCGAACATTTGAGTAGATTAATGTGCTCCATCATTAATGCTATTCTCCAAAATTCTGATAAACGGTTATTAGAATTCTTGTTAGCAAAAGTTGCTAAGCAGCACGATGAGGATTCTTCTGTTTTATTGGACACAACGGTTAAAGACTTGGACATCAGTGAACTCCATATGTCATTTATCAAAAGGTTAACATACTTAGCTCTCCAAAAAATGGATTTCTTAGACAGAGGCGAACTGTTCCTTGTGTACTCGACTTACAACCGATTAAGAGCTGGTTACTTGGCAAAGTCTCATAACATCCAAATCATTGGCTGTGGTATGTTCACCGACAATTTGGATATTGCTACTACTAGAGCTTTATTCAAAAAGTGTTTGTCAGTTTATGATGTCATGTTGGACAGTAATTTGGGTCCTTCTGTCATGCAATTAGGCTCTTTGTTAGTCTTCAAAGAACAGAAAGTCAGCTCTTCTTTAACAAGAGCTTTCACCTCGTTGATCGCTAATCCAAGACTTCTGTCTACTCACTGCGATGAGACTTCTGCAAGTGTCAGCTTAGCTAGTAAGGTCATGTCACAAGATGCCGTGGTAACCACTATCTATGCTTTGACTAATCTTTTGTTTGTTAGTAACGATGGCTTGCAACTCCAAGCTAGAACTGCTTTACGAAAAACCACTACTTTGAGCAGAAATGACGATTTGACTGGCTCACTCAGACTTCCTTCAGGTAATGACTCGGGAAATTTTTCTATGAACGGCTCTTTTGCCAATGGAGGTGAAAACTCAAGAGCTCTTCCGTCTGCTGATTATGATGAGAATGATTATTCCACTGTTTGTGCCAATGTTATCACTGCAATAACTCACATCATTGAGGCTTGTGATGACGAGAGTGTTAGTACCTTGGCTGTCACAATCTTATCACAGAAAACAACTAGATTAGACTCCATCAATGGTTCAATGCTATTAAAAGGTTTAACTTCATGTGCTCCATACTTGCCAGAAAGAGAATTTGTTATCTTGAACAAATTGTTGAACAAACTTGCAATGGATGCCTATGAAGCCAACAAGGAAGAATTGTTAGAATCCTTGATACAAGCGAAGATAGATTTGTCTCATTCTATTCACAGAACCCATCCTTTATTCAACGTTTACTTGAGTGAGACTTTGCAAGCTATTCTCAGCAAAGGTGATGTCCAAGTCTTAGAACATCACAGATCTCACAACGAGATTAGTGAAATTGGTGACCAAATTGCTGTCTACTTGAGGCCTTTGGCGGAACTCTTACCTGATGTTTACAGCGACGAGGAACCTTTGTCTCTCAATGATACAAAATTGATTAACTTGTTCAGAAACATTTGGTTCAACCTTGTTGTCCATGGCTACACTCCTAACTCGAAAAACACGACAAGGTATGCCAAAGAGTTGGAAAGGATCGCATACAACACTCCACCATTGGCTTCTGAGTTATCTTGGGATCGTACAGAAACCTCTCTTGAATTGAATACTGTATTGAGAAGAGGTTCTTCGAATCACAACGTGAAGGAGCATAAATCGATCTTGGGAGAGATCTTTGAAGTCCATAGAACACTTTCATATCCGAAGTTAATGTTCTTGTCTGCCACAGTGTTGGTAGAAACATTCAGGGTCAAGACAGGTAATTGTTCCACCATTTTGTTATACTACTCTGATCCCTCCATGAGAACCAGTGGCGTTGACAAATACATTGGCTACTTGTCGTTCAAGATTGTCAAGGACTACATCAATTTGATCAACATCGGAGCAAACAAGCAATTCAGTGCTACTAATATCGCTGGACAATTAACTACTATGTTAGCATTGTGTTGTCATAGACTCGAAGATTTGCAAGATGCAGCAATTCAATGCTGTGATCTCTTGATCAACAAGGTTCCTTCGTCTTTGTGCCACAATACATCGTTATTTGCGTTGTTTGATTTGTTGACATTGTTGTTCAACAGTGTGTTGGACGCCGACGTCAATCAGTATGAACCTACCACAAGCTATAGAGCAAAGAGAACCGGTATCTACTTGACCCTCTCTGATGACTACAATTGGAGAGATCAGACTTTCAAACGTTTCAATGAGAAGGCTACCCACTGGACTAGATTGATCTTGATCAAAAGTAACATTGATGTCACCACTTTGATTCAACTGTACGTTTCAGAAATAGATAGGTTCCTGTCAGCTCGACAAATTGACTATGGTGTATCGTTTGCTTTGCAAAAGGCTGGAAGTATCTTTTCTAATGAGAAAGAATTAACCAGTATCTCAAGACTACCATACAAAGATTTGAATGTTCTTCCGTCATTTGTATCTGAATTGTCATGGAGATCCAATTTCATTTCTGAGTTGTTGGACAAAACCCCATTACATACCAGGGAAGACACCGACAAGGCTTTCAATGAAATTAGAATGAAAGTCTCTGATTTGCGGAGGAAATTAAACGACAAAGAAACTTCTGTCACCACTGAAACTGTCATTTCACTTCTCAGTGATATTGCTGGTATTGCCTTGATAAGTGATCAGAATGCAGCCGAGTTGATGAGATACTTGGTCGAGTTCCCATTCAGAATATTCGAAAGCAAAGTAATGACCTCAGCAATAGGAATCTGGTTTACTGTGATGAAGGACAGACCACAAATATCTGGTTTGCTCTTATCGGAGATAGCCAAACATTGGGAAACCAGTATCGAGTTAAAGAAAGGATTATTCTCTAGAGACTATGATTTGACGCCAGTTGATTTTGATAGAATGCAGTACTCACCTAGTGATTTCAAATCTGTGAGTAAAGTTTCACAGGTGGTGATCAAGAGTTTGCAACCTCATCTACTGATAATTGAAATCTTTGCATCCAGCTTCGAAGCTATGTTGAATCAGAGTGACCACTTGCTCAAGATCTTCACAAGATTTGTCGAAGTGGGTTTGAAAAATTTGGACATTGCCAGCTACCACCCGTTTGCCAGGGGTCCTCGATTCGAACTTATCAGGTTAGCGTTCGAAGTCTTGAACTATCACACCAGATTGGGTACTAGAAGTGAATTGTATTTGACTGAGTTGATCTTAGACGCCTCTTTAACGTGGTTCAGAGAGGAAGCTAAGTTCCCTTATGGCTCCAACCTCTTAAAGACGAAATCAGACTTGATTCTATTGAAGGAAGTTGCAGCTTTGGTGTCACGTACCAGTTCGTTCAAGCAAGAAGGAATAGAAAACAAGAAAGTCATTCTCATGTACTTTTTGGATGATGAAGTGTCCAGGATTACTGTATGGTTGGACAGCTTAGATCCTTCTGAAACTAGAGGATCTTTTATCTCTAGCCACATTGGAGGTCACCACATCACAAATGCTTACACAATTGACCCAATTCTCGCTGTCAACTTAGCGTTGAGATACAAGGTCAAAAACTTGGACGAAATATTACAGAAATTATTGCTGACAAACCCACTCCCAGCTATCAACTATCCTCACGCCGTTCAGTATTTGATCGGAATCAATGCTGGAACTCAGTTGCCAAGTCACCACCTTCTATTTTGGGAACCTTTATCACCCATTGATGCTATACAGCTCTTCTTGCCTCCATTTGGTAACAATCCTAACATATTGCAGTACACAATGAGGTCATTGGAGCACCACGATGTCAATTTGACTTTTTTCTACGTTCCTCAAATCGTACAGTCGTTAAGATTTGATGCTAAGGGTTACGTGGAGAGATTTATCATTGAAACAGCCAAAGTTTCACAATTGTTCGCCCATCAGATTATCTGGAACATGTTGGCTAATAGCTACAAGGATGATGATGGCACTGAGCCAGATGCCTTGAAGCCTACTTTGGACAGGATCCAGAATACTATGCTCAAAGCCTTGACTGAGAAAGACTTGAAGTTCTATGAGAAGGAGTTTGAATTTTTCAATGTGGTGACAGACATTTCAGGAAAATTGAAGCCTTACATCAAGAAAAGCAAAGCAGAGAAGAAGGCTAAAATTGATGAAGAGATGGCTAAAATTGAGGTTAAATCTGGCGTTTACTTACCAAGTAACCCCGATGGAACGGTTATTGACATCAACAGGAAATCTGGTAAGCCGTTACAGAGTCATGCTAAAGCCCCATTCATGGCGACATTCAAGATCAAGAAAGAAATTGAAGATGTGGATGAGAACGGAAACAAAGTGATGTTACCACTTGAGAAATGGCAGAGTGCTATTTTCAAGGTTGGAGATGACTGTAGACAAGATGTTCTAGCTTTGCAGTTGATCAGTGTTTTCAGGACTATTTGGTCTAATGCTGGGTTAGATTTGTTTGTGTACCCATACCGAGTGACAGCCACAGCACCAGGATGTGGTGTTATTGATGTTTTACCCAACTCCACCTCGAGAGACATGTTAGGAAGAGAAGCAGTTAATGGGTTGTACGAGTACTTCACCACGAAATTCGGCCCAGAGAACTCGATTGAGTTTCAGCAGGCCAGGAACAATTTGATCAAGTCATTAGCTGCATACTCTATTATCTCCTACTTATTGCAGTTCAAGGATCGTCACAATGGTAACATCATGTACGATGACCAAGGACACGTCCTACACATCGACTTTGGTTTCTGTTTCGATATTGTGCCTGGAGGAGTGAAATTTGAGGTGGCTCCATTCAAGTTGACCCATGAGATGGTTATGGTGCTTGGAGGCAGCAAAGACACACAAGCGTTCAGGTGGTTTGAAGAACTTTGCGTCAAGGGGTACCTCGCTTGCAGACCCTACATGGAAACTATAGTGAGGTGTGTCAACCCAATGTTGGAGAGCGGGTTGCCATGCTTCAAAGAAAACACTATAAAAAAATTACGTTCACGGTTTGTTCCCAATAAGAGTGAAAAGGAAGCCTGTAACCACATGCGTGGACTTGTCAAGAAAGCCATGGAATCATTCTACACCAAGGGGTACGACGAGTTCCAGCGTCTCACCAATGGTATCCCATACTAATTAGGTCAGTTTACAATGACGTAGTTAGAGTCTAAAAATAGTACACAGCCTTATTCGCAGTAAACACGCACCACGTATTTAGTGACTACTCCAAGACATCGCACAAACCTTGGCTACAAAGTGCGGGTTTGATTTGAAAATTCCTGTTCCCTTACACCATCGCAATGAGACTCCTTTTGCTCTTGTTGGCGTTATTGCGATTCACACTCGCTCAGAGATTAATCAAGTCATCGTCCTTGCTCACATGTATGGACAACTCCGCTTTCACGGCAACGCATTTTGACGTGGTTTTCTTTGAGAATGGAACTGCCTTTGTGGATATTTCTGCTTTATCAACCATCAACGCTAACGTTAGTGCTCATGTCGAGTTGGTGGCTTATGGTTTGAGTGCATTCAGAACAAACATCTCCTTTTGTGATATGAATTATCCTAGTGTTTGTCCCTTCTCTCCAGGTCATTTGGAGATCGTAAAACAAAAATTTGATGTCCCCAAGGAGTACACCTCACAGATCCCTGGTATCGCTTTCACAGTGCCAGACATAGACGCTAGAGTCAGAGTTATCTTGTATGACACGAATAAAGGGTCCGATTTAGCGTGTGTGGAAGCCATTTTATCAAATGGTAAAACTGTTCAAACAAAATACGCTGCTTGGCCTATCGCTGCGGTGTCAGGTTTGGGTGTTATTACGTCTGGTGTTATCTCAGTCATTGGTCACTCAAATACAGCTGCTCATATCGCTTCCAACTCCATGTCGTTGTTCGTGTACTTCCAATCCTTGGCTATCACTGCCATGTTGGCTGTGGCCAGAGTCCCTCCAATAGCAGCTGCTTGGGCTCAAAATTTCCAGTGGTCTCTTGGTATTATAAGGCTAGGCTTCATCCAAGATATTGCTAACTGGTACGTGCAAGCTACCGGTGGTACATCAACTGATATTGTTGGTCCAAACAATTTGTCCATTTCTGTGCAAAAGACAAAACGTTCCTTACAAGAATACTTGCAAAATAGTTTCGAAAAGACTCAAAAGGCCAACCATTTATCCTTATTCAAAAGAGCTCTCACAGTTTCAACGGATGATTTCTCTCAGAGTGTAAGTAAGAATCCTTTGTACACCACCAACGAAAAGGATGATAACTTAAACTCCAAGATCTTGATTTTGAGAGGTATTCAGCGTGTGGCATATTTAGCAGGTATTGAAATTACCAGTCTTTTCTTGACTGGTATCATATTCCTCTTATTCTTTGCTTTTGTCGTTATCGTTTGTTTGACATTATTCAAAGCTATCATCGAAATTTGCATTCGTTCCAATATTATGAATGAAGGGAAGTTCAATGAATACAGACAACAATGGTCAAGTATCATTAAAGGTACCCTTTACAGATTATTCTTATTATCTTTGCCCCAAATTTCTGTCTTATGCCTTTGGGAATTGACAAGCAGAGATTCGGCTGGTACCGTGGTTGTTGCAGTCTTCATTCTAATTATTCTGTTGGTTTTGTTGATTCAAGCCGCTGTTAGGGTGTTTTTAATGGGAAGAAGATCAGTTTCTCAGTACAAGAATCCTGCCTATTTACTTTTTGGTGATGGTGTCTTCTTGAACAAGTTTGGTTTTCTTTACGTCCAATACAGGGCCACCCACTATTACTATATTCTTATAACAATGACTTATGTCTTCCTCAAATCCTTGTTTGTTGCTGTGTTACAAGATCATGGAAAAGTTCAAGCTGTCCTTGTGTTTGCTGTTGAGTTGATCTATTTGATTGTGGTTTGTGTGTTCAGACCATACATGGATAAAAGAACAAATGCCTTCAACATTGTTATCAGTGTTATAAATTTCATCAACTCAATTTTCTTCTTGTTCTTCTCTTACATTTTCAAACAACCACAGATTGTGGGTTCAGTCATGGGGATTGTTTACTTTGTGGTGAATGCTGTTTTTGCTGCTTTCTTGTTGATCTTCACAATCGTAACATGTGTGTTGGCATTATTGTACAAGAACCCCGATACAAGATACCAACCTATGAAGGATGACAGAGTGTCGTTCATCCCAAGATACGATGCTAAGAATGGAAAAGCTCAAGATCGTAGCGATGACGATGAGCTCGAATTAATGGCGTTAGGAGCTACAGCAATGAAGGGTCACGAACATGGCGGAAAACCCAATGCTTTTGATGATGAATCATCAGTTTTCGATGAAGATTCTTCTGGATTTGCTAGTCAAGGAAAGAGCCACCAAAACACTTTCAATTCGAACTCATTTAATCAAGACAATAAGAGGGATTCATTTTATGATGCTGAACCCACACAACCAACGTCAACGATTGTCGGAAATCCTGCTGCTTTCAATAATTTCCAGGGAACAGGTTACCAATCAAACAATAACAGCTCAACAAGCTTCAATAATCCCTACAACAGAGGACCTTCTGGAAATGGGAATGGGTTCACGAATAACAACAACAACAGAGTTAACTTTATATAAAGAGGCCTGAAGTGCAATAAATGATATGATTACTTTTCTTTATTCAAGCAGAATTTAGGCTTGCCGAATATTGAGTGACGAAACACGTTGAACCATGTGATCTGCTCACAGTCTTCGTCAGTGCTGAAGATGGAGTAGCGCTTCTGTGGATTCATAAATTTGATCTGAGCATAATCTCTTGATCTAGGTGATTCCGGTGATGGAGGAAACTCAAGAAGACTAATTGGGATTTCCAACACATTTGGATTGGACTTCTTGTGATCCACTGACTGACCTTTGATTTTATTATGTACTTTGAGTTTGGCTTTCCTGTTGAAATCACTGATCTGGCCCTTCTTTGTCTCGAGTTTGTCGTTCAACTCGTAGATCTTGTTGTCTAGGTGCTTACCAAATCGCTCAATGATAGGCTTATGCCTTGTTGCAAGCTCATAAGTGATATCATTGAGCTTGTCTGCGTACTGAGAGCTTTCTTCATGGTCCTCCTTAATGGCTTTAACTTCAACTTGATCCCTCTTAGCGACACCGTTCAACGTTACAGTTCCGTCGAAATCAAAGAACGCAGGAAACAATTGCAATGTCTCGTCATGAAGACTGACACAGTAACTTTCCTGCATTTCGTTTGGATTGGTTGTGCAAAAAATCGAGTTCACTAGATCACGGTACCTGTTCTCTTGAATCCACTGGTACGCAAACTTGTCAAAGAACGAAGAAATGAGACCTGGCTTGTCCTCAGCTAGGTAATCTTTGGTATTCATAATCAGAATCTCAGACCCAGAATCCACTTGAGCGCTATCAGTGAACACAAAAATCATCAAAGGCTCGCCTTGGGTGACCGTGTGTCTGAAAAGTGGTGAAGCGGCTGTTGAGTCCAAGGTATTCGTAAAGACCTCGTGGTTAGGTAGAGCCAAAAAGTAATCTTTGAGAGTCAAGTAGCTTGGCAAGGAGAAGGGCAACCCTTCTGTCACAAACCTCAATAGGGAAGAGTCGGTGTCATGGATACTGTACAACAGCTGGCTTGTGTTGAATAAGAATAAGTTTCTGACACCTCGTGGAATGGTGATACTCTGACCATTTATGTCCAACAGGATACCATTTGCAGTTCCGTTAACCCCCAACTCAAGAAGATTTGTCCTGGTGATCATTTCAGAAGGCACTAGGAACGCCTGGTTGATCAGATCAAGTGCATCATAGAGCTGTGTTTGTGGTGAAATGATAGACACCAACTCTTTGTCGATTTTGTGCTTGAGAGTGGCCCATTTTCCAGTCATGAGTTCCGTGAAGGGATTTCCTAATGCTAAACACAGCACTAAAACGATATTTAATGCTAATTGGAAGAGAAGTATTGGGCTCATGATGTGATGTTCACAAAAGTTACAAATTTCGCAGCCATTAAATCTATTCCTAAACAGTGTACACAAGTATTTTGTTCTTGCCTCTTAGGTCCATTTTGTCGTTGACTTCGTACATGTCACCTTTATCATTGAGGAAATACTCTTTGAGTGGTTTCCCGCTCTGGGGGTCAATTAGATCATTTTCACTTTTAGAGTTGAACTCGGAGTGGACCCCTTCATTACTGTAGTCAAAGTTGATGTCCTGCAACAAGTTCATCTTAGAAATATAAAGGGTAGTCAAGAACATAACCAAGTCACACAACCAAAGGAAAGCAGATATTATTATGAAGCCGCTGTTTGCGTTTCTGAGTTGACATATAGATTTGGCTTCACAGTTTCCATGGGGAATCACATAACTTATGGTTATGATGAATGATACCATTGATAAGATGAAGGCTGCTACACAATAGAAGCTGCCGTTTCTCTTCTCAAAATTGACAATGGTTGACATGAAGAGGATCGATATGATCATGGAGATAGAAGAGTCTGCAATAAAGTATCGATAAATGCCCTTATCGATCTTGTGGTCTCGAGTGAGTAATACACTGGACATAGTAACGATTATTATACCCACCATCAACTCAAAGAGGTAAATCAAGAAGTTTGCCGTTATCACCACGTCATGCTTGTATGTGTAATCGCCAACTTTTATGTCTTCAGTTCTCAACTTAAACAATGGTTTATGCATTACCCTTTTCATGAGTTGGTTCTCGAGTTTCTTTTGCTTGGAGCCGAGACTCTCTTGGTCTCCCGGATTGTAGATTGTGTTCTCACTCCAGTTGCTGTTTCGGTAGTAGTCCTTTGTTTCCGTTATTGGAGGTAGATCTTTATTTTTGTAGACATTTGAGAAAGGGTCTTCATGTCCTGGTATACTTGGTAGTGTCAATGTTGGCTTATGATGGTATGGAAGCACGTCTCCGTAGTCACCTCTGATTGACTGGGGGTATGGAGTAAAATCTTCTTTATTCTTTTCTTCCTCTAATGGTAGCGATAACGCTGACGGTTTCATGTAATACTGATAAATATCACCATAATCATAGTGTCTTGAAGTATTTATAGATGCTTCTGCGATCTGCAAGAGACTCTTTCTTGGTTTCTCTGGAGTTCTAGGCTCAACGAACGGTGATGGGAAGTCTGAGTCGTCAGAGTACACACTATCGCTGTAATTGTCTTTAACTTTGGCTTTGAGAGTTGGGTTCTCGTACTCGAAACGTGATAAGTCACTGACGATTCTTACGTCGTCCTTACCGTAAGGATGGAATGTCAGCATAGTGTTAAATGTTGGATTGCAAGAGTTACTGGTTAAACAGTGTTGCAAGCATCAAGTTACTGGCTTAGCCCAAAATGGTAAAATGTAAATACAGCCAATTTAGCTGCCAGCAGCCAATGCAACCTCATATCCAAAAATCGTGTTGCATTGGAAATTAGCAAGTAGCGCAAAAGAAACTCGGTTATGGCACCTTTGCGTCAGGTGACTTGGAAAACTCGGAGTCAAGTCCGGATGTGACAAAGGATAATAACTACACTTCCGTGCGGGCAGTATTTTACAGTTTAACCTGAAAGCACCAACGTGGTAGTGAACAGATCAAGTGACCAATCAAGTGACCAAAACAGAATTGTAGTGTTTAGCCCGGAGTAAAAACACCGTACATATAACCCCGCTCATTTAAGCAGTTCATAACGACAACGAATAAACTGTTGTAGATGGAAGTTTGAAACGAACCCGGTGGAAAGCCCCGGACTTTTAGGAGCAACTAACCAATCATAAAACGCGCATTGCGACATTAGTTACCCACCGCAATTGCCGCGACACACGACATCCATCCATCTTCTGTCAGCACTTTAGTTTTAGTTTTAGTGTATCTTCATTTGTCATAATTAATATCAATATGTTGTCAAGAAGTTTTAAACAGAATGCTCGTCGTTTGGCTCTTGTTATGCCCAAACCAATGATTTCATCAACTAGTTCCAGATTATTATCAACTAGATCAACTGTCTCCACAAAATCTTCATTAATGGCTCGTCCATTAGCTTTGAATTTCCAGAGATTTGCCAGTCAAACTGTTAAAGTTCCCGACATGGCTGAATCCATCACTGAAGGAACCCTTTCAGCTTTCAACAAAGAAGTTGGAGATTTCGTCAATCAAGATGAAACTGTTGCTACTATTGAAACTGATAAGATTGATGTTGAAGTTAACGCTCCAGTCAGCGGTACAATTACCGAATTCTTAGTTAGCGTTGAAGACACCGTTGAAGTCGGACAAGATTTATTCAAGATTGAAGAAGGTGAAGCCCCAGCCGGTGGTGCAAAGGAAACTCCAAAGGAGGAACCAAAGAAGGAAGAACCAAAGAAGGAAGAATCTAAGAAGGAGGAACCAAAGAAGGAACAACCAAAGAAGGAAGAGCCAAAGAAGGAGCAACCAAAGAAAGAATCTTCTGCTCCAAAGAAAGAATCAAGTGAAACTGCCACTTTCACTAACTTTTCAAGAAACGAAGAAAGAGTGAAGATGAACAGAATGCGTTTAAGAATCGCCGAAAGATTAAAAGAATCACAAAATACCGCTGCTTCTTTGACTACATTTAATGAAGTAGATATGACAGGTTTAATGGAGATGAGAAAACTCTACAAAGATGAATTCTTAGAGAAGACAGGAATTAAATTTGGTTTTATGGGAGCATTCGCTAAAGCCTCAACTCTTGCCATGAAAGATATTCCAGCTGTTAATGCTGCTATTGAAAACAACGATACATTAGTTTTCAGAGATTACACCGATATTTCAGTTGCAGTTGCTACACCAAAGGGATTAGTTACCCCAGTGATCAGAAATGCTGAATCATTATCAATTTTAGGAATTGAACAAGAGATTTCCAGTCTTGGTAAGAAAGCCAGAGACGGTAAATTAACATTAGAAGACATGGCAGGTGGTACATTTACAATTTCTAATGGAGGAGTTTTCGGATCATTATACGGAACCCCAATCATCAACTTACCACAAACTGCAGTTTTGGGATTACATGGAGTTAAACAAAGACCAGTCACCGTCAACGGAGAGATCAAATCAAGACCAATGATGTACTTAGCATTAACTTATGACCACAGAGTTTTAGATGGACGTGAAGCTGTTACATTTTTGAAAACTGTTAAAGAATTGATTGAAGATCCAAGAAAGATGTTATTGTTGCAATGATCAACATGTCTAAGATATTTATTAAATAGTAGTTTAGATTTTTAAGAGCATAAATCAATTAACATGTCAATTCGTCTAGTGAGGTTTATTTATTGATTGTCCCAAAAGGGACCACCAGATAAAGCAAATATTTACATTTGGCTCAATGAGGCAATGATTTAATGTGACATTTCCCACTAGTTAGAACTGCATTTATCTCTTAATCGCCTAAACAGCAATTACATTATCATATTCATATCCAGATTCATCATAATGAATACCTTCACTGACTGGGTTGTGCCCAAACTGGAGCCACTCGATGAATATTTAGAGTACGATAATGAAATTGATGATTTATTCAATGAGACTCTACTTGGGCTTCAAGATCTTGATGTTCCCACCGGGTTCAATGGTCTAAATCAACCACAGCCGGCCCACACTTCCACAAACTCTTTCTCCTTCAAAGATCATGCAAAGAAACACAGTAGGAAAATTAGTGGTTCTGCTATTTTTGGCTTCGATAACCACACCAGACAACTATCGATTGACTTCAACAATAATCTTTACAAAGCTGACAAAGAAGACAAGTCCATCTCCCCCACTCAGCTACTAAGACTACAGAACAATCAGTCTCAACTGCGGTACCAGCCCCCCAGTCTAAGAAGCAGCCCTTCAAGACAACCAGATCAGCCTGATGATCTCATCGTGACCAATAAAACTCCAAAATCGTATAAGTTTCCCCCATCGCCATCACCGCCAAAGAAGATCGACCCACCAGCTACAACCTACACCGCTAAATATCTACAGGAACTAGGAAGAATAAATAGCGGCTCCAAACAGGAACAGTATACTGATGACATTGAACCCATCCTATCACAGTCTCCCCCCACCGCAGTGCAGTCAACGCCTTCCACAAAAAACCATACCCTACCGCATGAAATACCTGACTATGACTTAAACAGAAGGTACGTTCCAATACCGGTGCAACAACCGTCATCTTACGAGAAGAAAACCGACCTTCATAAACCTTCACGCAATACGTATCTTCCTCCACCGTCACCGCCGACGCTAACCAACGCACTGGAAGAACAGTCATCGCCAGAACCTCACTCATATAATTCGACATCTCCATCAAACTTGCATTCATCTCCAGTGCACCACCACCAACCTTTGTTCTACAACCCCCAGTTTTATTCTGATGATCAAAACTTGTACAGCGACAACAACATCCAATACTCATCTCCATTCAATCATACATTGAGTTCTTCACCTACGAAAAGTTTGTACAGTCCCCAAAGAAATGCCCCAACTCACGATGACTCAATTGATGCAAATGCTACTATAACGCAGTTGACTCCACTCAAAAGCATGAATCCTCCAGTAACACCACTTAGGAATAACGTGGTGCTAGAATGGAGTCCTGTGGTATCTCCAACAAATAAATCTTCTTCAAAAGATGTGAGACAAGCTTTGAAAAGTCCTCCAAGAAGAAGAGTGAAGAAAACTTCTTTATTACCACCTGGTGAACTCGACCGTTACTGGACTGGTCCAGATGAACAAAAATTCTTTACTTGTCACTACAAATCCTGTGGTAAAAAATTCACTAGAAGATACAATGTCAGATCCCATATTCAAACACATTTGAGTGATAGACCTTTTGGCTGTGCGTACTGTCCGAAAAGATTCGTACGCCAACACGATCTCAATCGTCATGTAAAGGGACATCTTGAAGCAAGACATTGCCGGTGCGATTGTGGTAAAGAGTTTACAAGGCTTGATGCAATGAAGAAGCATAAACTTCGAAACGTTTGTTCAAGCGGTGTAAGTCCGCCACAAGAGGATGATAATATTAACGATCATGACACGAGCTTGACCAATGAAATTTTGGCAACTTTGAAACAAGAGAATGAGAACGATTTAGTTCAATAGCTTAATTAACGAATTAAATGATAATATAAATTATTTCATGTTGCAAGCGTTTCTGCTTCTTCTTTATGAGTCTTCAAATGCTGATTGAGATTGTCGGACCTACTGAACTTTTTGTGGCATATAGGACAATCATATGGCTTTTCGAAAGTGTGTAACGACCTGAAATGCCTCTTTAAGTGTTCTTGTCTTTTGAATCTTCTTGAACAATAGTTACACAAGAAGATCTTTGACAGATCTGTTAAATCAGCTTCCTTGTTCTCTTTACGTCCTCTTGTTCTTGATTTGGAGTTAATTATAGCCGTTGGGAAAATCTTTGTATCTTCAGGTAGATTCAAAGTCTTGAGATCTACTTCAACTTCGATTCCTTCCGTCAATTTGACGCCATTCTTAGACTTTGCGTCTGCCTTGCGAGTGGTCTTTCTCTTCATAAGCTTAGACCCAAGAATCCTCTTCGATGCTGTCGAAAGGGTGAGTGCTGTACCTTCTTCAGTGTAAGGTTCAGACTGACCAGATGTACCAGATTCTCCAGATAGTGAGTAATCCAAGGATTTGCTCAGGATGTCGTCAGTCGATAGAATCTCATCGAGTTCAGGCTCAACTTTGATCTTTGGCCTGGATTTGAAAGACGCAGTTTTAACCATTCTCTTTCTTTTACCAACGTTTTCAAATAACGCAGCATAGTCTGGCTCATGCTGTGAGGTATTTGACGTTGAAGAATCGAGATTGTTGTTGAGATTAGTGTTACTTGTTCTCACAGTGTTAGCTGAAGATGGAGTCCTGCTCATAGAATTGGCATTCGTTGAAAATATGCCGGAGTCAGGATACTCTTCTTCATTCATGAGACTATTGTTACCACCACTATTCTTGCTGGAGTCATAGCTAACAAATTCGTCTTCGAGTTCTTGTTTGACGGGGGGCTTGAATCTTGTGAACAAGCTTCTTTTTGTCTTCTTGACCTTCTCACTGGGTAAGGGATCCAACACATCGAGTTCTGGTTCTTCTTTTGTAGGACTCATCATCAAGAAATCAGCGGATGATTCTTGAATTTCATAGTCTCCAGGATTCAACCTACTTACATCGATATTTTGTGGTTGGATATCTTGAGAACTAGGCTGTGATTTGAATATGCTTCTGATTAGGTGCCTTTGAGGTCTAGGAGTTTCTTGAATAGGATTAAATAATGTCATATTAGGAGTTTGAGATGCAGGTGATGGAGGTCCCGATATTGGTGAGTGTCGTTTATCACTCATGAAGGGAATGTAGCTCGAGATGGAATCAGTAAAGCTCGAGTACCTCCCACTTATGGGACCTCTGGCAATTGGACCTGAGTTTTGGGAGTCAATTGAGTTTCTGTTTTTAGGGTATACATCGACCAGGTTGCGATGACTGCTTGATAAATCTATAGAGTTTCTTGGAAGGTACTGGTGTGCCGAAAAAAATGAAGGCTGTGTGGAATGAAGTGAAGATAATGACGTTGTTGTTGTTAAAGGTGAGAGCTCATTAGTAGGCCCATGATGCTGAAATAAGTTTGGATTAGAATTGGCATGACCAGGTTGGGATGTTTGGAGATAGTCCACTAGCTCGTTCTCGTTCAACAAATTGGAGTAAATAGAGCTATCGTCGAATTGATGTCCCAGGCCAATATTTGAATTTGGAGTTAAATTATCGGTTAATGGAGACCGCTTGAACATGTCGAATCTTGGTTCTTCTTCCTTGACCGTTACGTTGTTCCCAGATTGTGGTACATCATTATTTGGAGGTTCCTGTGGGGCAAAAGTATCGTGAAATATATCCAGCTCAATAGTGAATTGGGGACTTTCATCCAAATCCATGTTATCCGGACTCTTGAATGCACCAGGCATCGTTGTCGGTACTGTATTGAATAGATCATTGACATTTATGTTGTCTAATGTGGAGTCATCATCACGAGACTTCTTATCGTCTTCAGCTGCCATGATAAAATTATATCGCAGGTTGTTATCTTTATTATCATAGTTATCACCATATGAGTACTCCAATGAGAAACCCATTTCTTGGTCAAAATTGTCGCTGTTCATTTCCCATATACTTATCAAATTTTTTTGTGGTTGAGATTAACTGATACTAAAAATGGATCGGCTGCGAAACCTCAGCCTGGTTGTTACCTATATAATCTTTATAATACATTAGTCATTCTGGTCATTAGAAGGTATCCTTTGTCGGATTTGAGTCTCATAGATACTCCTTAAGGACTCTTCATCGATGTTTTCAAGATCAGGATTGGTTACTTTCAAAGTACTCCTTCTTTTTGAACTCACTAATACTTGAACATCTCTGTCTATATCGACAGAAGAGTCGGTATCTGATACCTCATCCATCTCTACTTCTTCTTGACCTTGGAACGGGTTCTCGGGCTGGTAATTTTCGATTTCAGCTTCGTAATCAATCTCCTCATTCATGAACTGACTCGATATCCTGCGGTCTGGCGATGGTAAGTTATTGAAACTAAGCGATTTCCTCAATTTGAGCATCGACTTATTGAGCTTGTCTATGGTTTTTGTGGGTGATGGCGTCGTAGGATATGGCGACAATGACGTCTCATCGTTAAGAGTGTCTTGAGACACAAGGTTGTGGTGTCCTATTTTCTTCTTACTGTCGAAATCTTGCCTCTTTTTGACCCAAGAATCGATAGAGTTGACGTCTATCGTTGAGTTCGAGTCATTGTATAGGAGTGTGTGACGCAACTCGTCTGAATGTTTCTTCAGTTTTTCCTTTTCGAGTCTGTCGAAATAGTTCTCGTACTGATGGTTCATATCATTGAGTTCTTTCTCCTTTTGCTGCTTCTTTCTCTTCTTCATTACCAAATACCCAGCTCCTATTATCAAGAGAAGTGCACTCACAGGTAAGACTGTTCCTAAGATAGCTTTCTTCTGAATAATCTTTGCTGCATCAGCGTTAGTTGACTGTGAAACCGTTTGGATATTATTCTTGATTTCACTCACAGGCTTGAAGTCATCCCCAATATTGTACAACCTCAAAGTGTACGAGTTGTCCCTTTTGTTCTTGTTGGTAGGACTAATACTTATAAGGTTACTGAAAATGGCTGCAAAACCCAATGCACCAGTGTCAACATTTGATGAGTTGACCTTGGAGTAAGTCCAGTCGTTGGTGCTAGTATTAAGAAGAACCACTGGGGGTCTGCTGGCGTTTCGTCTGCTGTTCCACCCACAACAACCACTTGATTTACTTTGTAGGTATTTTCAAGAGTTTCTGGAGTGTTGGCGTCAATTGGAGTGAAAACTGGTAAAGCAACAGCACCTACTCTTGACTGAACATCACTCACAGCATGTGGGTTGACGGTTTTGAATGACCAGCCACTCTGAAAGTTCCAAGTGGCTAACTGATACATATTGAGCCAGCCCAATTCACTTTCACCACCAATCAACAATTGAGTTTGAGGGTCAGGAGCTAAGATGTTGGCAGCACCAAAGAAGGAGTGAGGCTTGGTGGAGGTGGTGATGTTGCTAAACTGGCATGCTGTACCATTGAACGAAATGAGTCTATTTGAGATAAACCCATTGGCACACTTACCACCATACAAGTAGACTTGATCCGAGACAGGAGACGTCAAGTAAGACGCTTGCTGCAAAAACAGACTGTCGTCTATCAAGGAAGCATCACAGTTCACTTCGTTCCAAGTGTCTTGATCTTTGAGGTACAGGTACAATTTTAGGTTACCATAACCACAGGCTGTTTTAGCACCATCACCAGCCATAGCGAATAAATTGCTCTTGATGAGAAACAAGTCTGAGTCGACTGGCGGATCCAGCACAGCGTTAATTGTTTGACCATCGGCGTAATTGAACAGTTTGGATTTTGAATCTAGTCCAGTAATCAGGAAGTTGAGAGTAACTAGTTGGCCATTATCTAAGTGAACATAAATTAGCTGATCCTCAAAGGAATATAACGTGTTGGAAGCCCCAGCTAATGCCACAAGGGACCATAATACAAGAAGAAGAATCATCAAGTTGTTGATGTGATTCTTCTGCTTTGTTAAAACAATTTATTTTTGTTTGGGCCCAATTGGGTAAGATATCCCAATATGGTAGTTGATGAGATTGTACTCAGGATGATGACTTACACCGATGTCAATTCTCTTGGTTGACAGCACTACAATGTCTAACATAAATGTTGAACATAAGAGTTTAACACAAAATTGTCATTATGCAATTTATTATTCTAAATTATACAAGAACTTACTTTCTTCTGAAGGAGCAGCCTTCAGTCAATTTGGCCTTACCACCAGTTGGGGTACATAACACAGTGGAACAAGAGTCACAAGTGACAGCAGTTTGAGCATGAGAGAACACAGTGGTGATAGTCAAACATCCTTGACATTTAACATCCATGAAGTAAGATCTTGGAGCTTGAACCAAGGTCTTGTGCTTGTTCTTTTGCAATTCAGATGCTGGGTTAGGGTTTAATAAATCTTGAACTAAAACCTGATTGTTAGTAATTGTAATCGTGGAAACACATATTGAAGTGTGAATGAGGCTCTCTTAGGTTGGTGTGGCAACAATTAATGTCAAGGAAATGGGTTCAAACTCTCTTGTCAAGTAAACTGAGGTCTATCTACACCACTGGGTGTAGTTTGAAGTATTTCTGCCAATTTAAATTTCAGCTGATGACGGTCTTGCGCTTGCCCTCGACCTCAAACACTGGGAAATCAACCTGAAGGTCCTGGGGTTTCGATAACTTGCTCGTACAAACCACCCTAGTCTACCATATCTGCCACATCCACAGACAACATCGTATTAAGTCTCAACATACCATCTTGAGTAGCGAATATTGAAGCGAAAACTAGTTTCAAAATTTTTCAGTGAGGCGAAAACCAAAGTTTGGATGCAGGATAAAATATCCACGTGAGGTACGTGACTGTTTTTTCCCCACTACGCAAATTTACGTCTTTCGAGCCAGGAGTTTCGGAGATACATGATAAGCATCGACAAAGATCATCAACAAGGTTAATTCAGGTTTACAATGCCTCTGTGCCGATTCAAGGGGGGCCTTAAGTCTAGTGTCTTTAACCGAAAATCTTGCTTTTGGCACAATGGGAGTCTGTGCGTGCTACGCTGATCACGAGTTCGAGTTTTCATACATTCGTTATACAGTAGTCTTTAAGTAAGCCCAGTAATTAGCCCTGATAGGGTCGTATTTCTGCGACAACAAGTCATAGATCTTGAGTGACGTTTGGTTCTTGTAGATCTTCGCCAATAATTCTAAAGCAAATGATGATCTGATCAAATCAATTTCATCTTCAGCGTCGTCCTGGATCAGCTTCAAGTTGACAAACTCGTTACAAAATTCTTCGAGATTGGACACGTCGAGTTTGAACTTATTGTATATTCCCAACAAGTAGTTCCACGTTGACTCATTCTGTGGGGAGAGGTGAATTTTGGCCTTGACAAATGCTATCTCTTCATCGACCACCGAAGGTGCAGTGGTTTGTCTGCCAAATTTCAAAAAGAACCGATGACACCACGCCGAGTTGTTTCTGACGTCAAGCTCAATACAGTTATCAATAAACTCCAACTCTCTTTCGTTGTCAAATAAGTCAAATCTCTCGACGAGCCATTTACGGTAAGTCCATACATGATGGTTCTTGAAATCCTCCTGCAACATGGCAAACAAAATGGGAAACTCCCTAATGGGGTCAAACTTCTTTCCCTGTGTATCATCCTTCATTATCTCTTCAATAATCAACTGGCGGTAGTTCCATATTTGGTAATTCTTTTCGTTCTCAAGGGCCACTGTCTCACACCAGTCCAACTCCTTGAACAAATCCACTTTCAATCCTCGTATGATGTTCAACCTGTAACACCAAATCGTATAATGAGAAGCTAACAATCCAATTCCCAACTCTGTAATGGCCAAAGCACGTTCACTGATCTCGTTCTTCTTCAAGAGAGCTAAAAGAATCGACATCGTCGACTTGAACTCATCATCATAAAGAATCTGACACAACTGAGGCAGCTCCTCGTTAAGAACCACCGGCTCAATGTCGTCGTAATTAAATGACATGTTCAATTGAGGAAAAGCTGCAAATTTATAGTGAGGTGAGATTTAATGCAGTTTCAGCTACTTTCCATTTGTGGGACCACCAATGAAGACGCTGATAATTTCGCGTCAAACTACTCAACACTCTCAATACACCGTATCACTGTGGCGAAGGTTCTTCTCACCATCATCCCTTGGATCTTCTGACTTTGACACTGTTTGTTCAACCTTAGTAGGTGCTTCATTAGTTTACATTTTCTTATCGTGGCTCCTCGGTGACTCAAAAATCCCTTTACTAGTGTCAGTCTACATCACTGCCAATATGACAACGAAATTGAACTTGGTGCGTGGTTGGTTATCTCGTTTGCTGGAGCCGAAACTTCCCAGTGCCTCTCAAACTGGTGATAAATTTCTAGCCTTGAGTGAAACTGCTAGAACTGAAATATTGACATCTATCAAAGCTCTACAAGGTTACAGTTCTCACTGCAGAAGAGCTAACGCAAGAAGAAGAAAATTGTTCAAGCTCATGTCCTGGAGACAACAGAAACTTGCAGAAGACGTGGGTTACTTGAAAAAATTGGATACGATCGATAAATTATCCGGGAAGAATAACAACTTTGTTACAAAAGTCATCGATACAATGATAAGTCATTATGGAATTCATTATAAGCATTTTGATGCCCTCAAATCCCAGCTGCAGGGCTCCTCATACAGAGTAATTGAAGCATTGGGACATTTCCCCAGAGACTGGGCTGCAGATGTACCAGAAATAAGCCCCATCATCAACTACATTAAGAAACAATTGAAGTCAATAATACCAGACCTGCAAAAGGAAAAGACAGTGCTAGTATTACCTGGCTCTGGTTTAGGTAGAATAGCTCATGAATTAGCTCTTGATAATTATGCTGCTGTGCATGCAATAGAGTTCAGTGGGCTAATGCACCTATGCAACCAATTCTTGTATTTGAGCAAGGATCAACCCGAGATTTACCCTTACGTGCATACATGCTCTAACTTTAGCGACGTATCGGCTCATACCAGATCTGTTTCACTCAAAAAAGTTGAGCAACCGTCTAACTTGACACTTCATCTCAATGACTTCCGTTTCTTTGATATTCCTGAAGTCGAAAAGTACGAAAATGTTGTGGTAGTTTCTGCATTCTTCATCGATACTGCTGAAAACCTTATCGACTACCTTGACTCCATTAATAGTCTAACCACTCCCTCCAAGAAGAACACCATAAAGAACGGATTCTGGATCAACATCGGACCCTTGAAGTACGGCAGTGCTCCACAAGTTGAGTTGAATGATGAAGAATTGACTCAAGTCAGATCAAAAATCGGTTGGATCGATGTAGACAAGGTTAACACTTTGAAGAAACCACTTCAAGCTGGAGAGTCGGGCTTGTACAAGTACGTCACTGACACTGATAGTTTTTGGCAAGGGTTCTACGGATTAACAGGCTGGTGTTCTAAAAGAAAAGAGAATATTTGATTCTATGCATTCTAGTGTACATTAATTTTTGGTTATGTCAGACCCTTTGTTGATTTGTAATTTCTTATCCAGACCACCACTGATGATTCCAATTTCTCTGTCCCAGCAGACGTCAAAAACCTTTGTGTCTTTCTCGTCTCTGGTTATAGTGTAAAGAGGTTTTTCCGATCTGATATCCCATATTTTAACCAAACCATCGTGAGAAGCTGATGCAAACATATTATCATTAGTTGGACAAGCAGACAAGCCCACCACGAAGTTAGTGTGACCCACAAGCTTTGCACTAGTTTGTTCAGTGTTAGTGGAAGATGATCTTGGGTCGTGTAAATTTATGTGTCTTGCTGAAGAACCTGTAACCAACAAATTGGCCTTAGGAAGTTGTAATAATGACAACAATGCAAATCCAGTGCTTCTGGTATCCACACAGCGGGCAGTAACAAGGTCCCATGTTTTGATAGTGTGATCTTGAGACACAGAGTACCCCACAGTGGAATCATTGAAGTCAAAGCAAACGTCTTCCACAGGTTGCTTGTGACCTTGCAACAAAGACAATGGAGATCTACGTCTTGTTGAAGGGTCTTGAAGAGCCATTTTTCTTCTCTTCTTTGAGGATGTTGAAGTAGCATTTTCATCATGTTCCATTGGCTGAATTGTGTTCATTTCTTTATAGTTGGTGGACCAGAATCCGATTTCATTGTCATAACCAGCAGAAAGAATTCTATTGATTTTTGCATCCACTGCCAAAGACACCACTGGTGCTTTATGTCCCTCAAGAATGGCTAAAGTTTTACCTTCTTCGGGATCATCTTCTTCATCGAGAGAAGCATCTGCTGACGCTTTCCATAATCTGATTTGTCTGTCGTTACCACTTGAAACAACTCTTGTGGGTGATATCCATTTGACATCACGAATTGAACCTTGATGACCAGAGAACTGTTTTTCCACAACTCCTGATGTGTTGTAGACTCTTACTATACCATCGTAACTACCTGATAAGATCTTAGCTTGGATAGCAGCAGAATTTATAGACTTGTTAATAGAATCAATCGATGAGATCCAATCATTATTGTTAAAAGACGCCAAAAATGATGGAGGTAAAACGGCTCTAGTGTACTCTAAAGTCAAAAAAGTTTCTGAAGATAAACCGTTCTTGGTCAAGTAATCTTCAATGGAAGTTCTAAGTAAAACGCCATCGATGAGGAAGTCGAAGGGAATTGGTTTAGCATCAGGATTCTCGTTTGCTAATAAATGGTTAACAATCTCTGATAACCCATATCTCTTAAGTGATATAGGTACGTATAAAGGGGACTCGGACACTTGAGCATCGTCGTCTTTGGTGACAAACTTGATCTTAACTTGACTTTTGTCTGACATAATAGTGAAAAATTGAGTTTGAAAAATTCAGCGATGAGCATCAACCTTCTTATCAACTGCAACTTTATCTTTCTATTAAACAGCTCATAAACCCATCACAGGTAACGAGGCTCTTCTAGCTAACTTGCCTATGATAGAAGCTGTAGTTAATCCTAAGAAAGTCGTATCTTTTATAGCTTGTACTGGTGATGTTTGACTTTGAGTTGAAGTAAGACCAGGGAACAACCTCAGTGATCTTATTTGCACGATTGTTTGAGATTTCTCGAATTCATCGGACTCAGGGCCAAAAGTGCCATGTCTTAGAAAGTGGCAGACTGCTCGTTTGAACCTTCTCCATCTTCTGTGCCTTGTTACACGAGGAGGAGGTAGTGATCTCATGAGTGTTAAGAAGTCACAACGGTCACCAAACTTCAACGAATAACGGTGCTGGTCACTAGTTCTTGAGTTACAAACGTTGGACTAGTTAGTGTTTACAAACATCAAGTTTACAAACATCAAATTGGCCACAAACCATTCAAATGAGTCAAAAGCCAATAAAGTGTCGTTTACAAAGGCCACAGTAACAATACACATACTGGACATCCCAGTATATCCAAGAACTAAATAAGTCGACACATGTGCGTGTCTCATCTACAAGTATTTAAGCGCCTGAGAGTAACCATTGAGCTGACTCTTTTTATTATCGCATCTCATCGATTTTTTTTAATCACTTTAGTCATGAGCTTAGAAGACGTCCCTATTGAAGTTTCAAAGGTTTTCGACACCATTTTGGTGTTAGATTTCGGTTCTCAATATTCACATTTAATTACTCGTCGTTTAAGAGAATTTAATGTGTACGCTGAAATGTTACCTTGTACTCAAAAAATTTCAGAGTTATCTTGGAAACCAAAGGGTATAATTTTATCTGGAGGTCCATACTCAGTTTATGCTGAAGGTTCTCCTCATGTTGACCATGATATCTTCAAATTAGATGTTCCAATCTTGGGTATTTGTTATGGTATGCAAGAATTAGCTTGGATCAATGGTAAAGGAGTCGCTAGAGGTGATAAAAGGGAATATGGTCCTGCAACTTTAAATGTTCAAGACAAAGATTGTGCTTTATTCAAGGACATTGACCACTCTCAAGTTTGGATGTCCCATGGTGACAAGTTACATGCTTTGCCAACTGGTTACAAAATTGTCGCTACCTCTGACAACTCTCCATACGCTGCCATCGCTCACGAAAAAGACCTGATCTTTGGTATCCAATTCCACCCTGAAGTTACCCACACTGTTCAAGGTAAGATCTTATTAAAGAACTTTGCTGTGGACATTTGTAAGGCCAACACCAACTGGAGTATGGAAAACTTTGTTGACACTGAAATCGCAAGAATTAGAAAATTAGTTGGTCCAAGTGCTGAAGTCATTGGTGCTGTTTCTGGTGGTGTTGACTCCACTGTCGGTGCTAAGATCATGAAAGAAGCTATTGGTGATCGTTTCCACGCTATTTATGTTGATAACGGTTTAATGAGATTAAATGAAACTGAACAAGTTTACAAGACCTTGACTGAAGGTTTAGGTATTAACTTGACCGTTGTTGATGCCACTGATAAATTCTTGGACAGATTAAAAGGTGTTACTGACCCAGAAAAGAAGAGAAAGATCATTGGTAACACTTTTATTCATGTCTTCGAAGACGAAGCTGCTAAAATCAAGCCAGCTTCTGGTAAAGAAATTGAGTACTTGTTGCAAGGAACTTTGTACCCTGATGTCATTGAATCTATTTCATTCAAGGGACCTTCCCAAACCATCAAGACTCACCACAATGTTGGTGGATTGTTAGAAGACATGAAATTGAAATTGATTGAACCATTGAGAGAACTTTTCAAAGATGAAGTTCGTCACTTGGGTGAACTTTTGGGAGTTCCACATGATTTGGTTTGGAGACACCCATTCCCAGGTCCAGGTTTAGCTATTAGAGTTTTAGGTGAAGTCACCAGAGAACAATTAAAGATTGCCAGAGAAGCTGATGCAATTTTCATTGAAGAAATCAAGAAGGCCGGTATCTACAAAGAGATTTCACAAGCCTTTGCTGCTTTGTTACCAGTTAAATCTGTTGGTGTTATGGGAGACCAAAGAACTTACGAACAAGTTATCGCTTTGAGAGCCATTGAAACCGTTGATTTTATGACTGCTGACTGGTACGTCTTCGAAGCTTCTTTCTTAAAGAAAACCGCTTCTAGAATCGTTAACGAGGTTGATGGTGTTGCTCGTGTTACTTACGACATCACTTCAAAACCTCCAGCTACTGTCGAATGGGAATAGACTCTAGATTGTAATATAGAGAGACATAGTCTCAATCGTTGTTTATTATGTCGTGTACTTGTTGTCGTATAACTGTTGACATTAGGATGTCGTTATCATGGCTCAAACTGGTTAGAAATTGTTCTTTTTTGGGGTAAGTATCGCTCATCGCTAGTGGTTTCCCTCGCTCTGTGTATGATTTGGCCCAATCCTTGAACTGAAACACCTGCTGGTCTTCAGAATCAAGAGTCTTGTATATGGCTTCCTTCATAGCCCAACTACCAGCTAAAAAACGAGCACCTAGATCTGGGTTTTGACTATACAACATGTCAAATCGTGGCACCTCACTGGGGTGAAGTATTCGACTACATAACCTAAGACGGTTGGTCTTTGCTAACAACCCCACAAATCGACTTATGCTTGTAACATCCACGCCAACAGCGATGGTGTTGGTGATTCTCATGATTGCGAAATATTTTCATCTGAGTCATTAGTCGTCTTTGTACACTTGTACCCACAATTCTCACTTGATCTCCCAGCACCACGTAAAATGGCATCTGCAGTTCCTGGACCTGTTCCTTTACCTGACTCGAAGCATGATCTCTCAACTTATTGGGGCAGAGTGAAACACTGTGCTGAAATTTCAGACCCCACTATGCTTCTTAACACCACAAAAGATATTGAAACAGCAAAATCAATGATCTGGGACTATAAGAACGGAGTAAGATCTGAAATGACCCCAGAACTTTGGAGAGCTAAAAAAATTTTGGATTCAGCCACTCATCCTGACACTGGAGAAACGGTGTTTCTTCCATTCAGAATGAGTTCGTGTGTCTTGTCGAATTTAGTGGTTACAGCAGGTATGTTAACTCCTAACTTGGGTACCGCTGGTACATTGTTTTGGCAAATAGCTAATCAGTCATTAAATGTGGCTATCAACACTGCAAATGCCAATAAATCTCATCCATTGACAACTCAACAGATCGTCACCAATTATGCTCTTGCTGTTACTGCTTCATGTTCTGTAGCATTGGGTCTAAACTCTATAGTTCCAAGATTGAAGTCTGTTTCTCCTGGAACAAAATTAATTCTTGGTCGTTTAGTACCTTTCGCTGCTGTTGTGTCCGCTGGTATTGTTAATGTTGGACTCATGCGTAGTGAAGAGATCAAGAAGGGTATCACTGTCTTTGACAAAGACGGTAATGATGTTGGTACTTCAAAGACTGCTGCCATGTATGCCGTTGGTGAAACTGCTGCTAGTAGAGTTATAAATGCAACTCCAATTATGGTTATCCCACCATTGATCCTAGTTAGATTGCAAAGAACAAACTTTCTCAAAGGTAAGCCAAAAGCTGTGGAAATTCTCACTAACATTGGTCTCATCTTTGCAACATCATTGGTAGCATTACCATTTGCATTAGCAGTTTTCCCTCAGAGAAGAACCATGCCTGTAGAAAAACTAGAATCAAAGTTTCACAACTTAAAAGATGCTAAAGGTGAACAAATCACCAGCTTGGAATTCAACAGAGGAATTTAGTTCTTGTATATATTCAACAACATAATCACCAAAATTTCCATCCGCTGACTTTTGAGATATGAAGCACATCCTCGATCTCACTTCTGTTCTTATATGTAGTGAATCTCTCCCAGGAGAAGAGAGACTGGTCAGCTTCGAGGAGAACACCCACGCCTTTTCCACCTAAAGAAGTTTCATAAGTTTCGAAACCCTCATCTTCAAATGCCTTGAGCGTGTCATTTAATTTGGCTTCATCGACGTCCTCGTTGACTAAAGTAATGGCACAGCCTCCGCCACCAGCACCGGTCAATTTAGTGGCACCCACACCGTTGTTGTCGGCGATTATCTTGATTTTTTCAAGTTTGGGGTGAGACACACCAAGTGACACCAATAAACCGTGATTAATGTTGATCAAATCCTTGAGCTCCGATTTACTATGTGTGTCAAGTTCAGGTTTCATCATCAACTGGTGTGCAGTTGTAGCGATATGGCCCATGGCATCGAGAATACCTTCACTGATGACAGGATAGTTCGTGTTCAACAAAGCGACATTACTGACCACCTGAGCGGTGCTTCGAGGCTGCTTTGTGTTGGTCAAGAGCAACCGCAATGGGGGAAGGTTTCTCATGGTAGTACGCACTGAGGGAGTCGATGGAGCCGACTTTCTCTGGAACATTACCGCACCTCCAAGTGTAGCGACGGCATTGTCAATTCCTGATGGGTTCCCATGGAACGTTTTCTCACCCATAAGTGACCATTTGTCGATGAAGTCCAAGTCTGCCACATGAGGTGATGATTTTTGGTCAATAGTGTATTGAGGTTTTGACAATTGTTCACCTAACAAGCCCAAGCCAGTAGCCAAACATACCGACGTGGACGCCGATGATCCCAAGCCCGCACCAATTGGCACCGTTGAACGCACACAGAAGTTGTGTCCAGGAGTATCCTTTGAGCATAAATGCAAATACAAGTAGAGAAAAGACAAACACGCCGTGTAGTGAAGAGTTGAGTCAACACCAGTCAAATTGTCTTCAAGCAAGTCGACGATTTCAGGAACGAGCTCTTCGGTCACTTGTGGCTTGCCCTGAAGTCTTGTAATGAACTGCTCGGATTTTTCCCACGGTAATTCACTGCGTTTACACGTAAACGAGAGATTGATATCTGGAAAATTCAATCGTATAACGTCAGGGTCTTCGCTTGGAGTTACTAACAAGTAAGCTCGTAAACTTAGAGCAGCAGCAATGGCTGGCTTGCCATACACTGCAGAGTGTTCTCCAAAAAGGATTACTTTACCTGGTGCACTTACAATGAAAGACATAAAGATAAAAATGCGTTACAGTGAATTTTTACTTCAAATTGAAAAATCTTTGAGCGCCAGAATATCGTCGATAACACTCTTGACAAATTGCTCGAATCCAGCACCACCACTGTCGATGAGTCTTTGCTCTTCAACAGACGAAGCAACAATTCTGGACGTTAAAAACTTGGGATGTTTGAGCAAGTTGTTGATGTAGTCAGTGAAGTCCTCTCTCTTATTTTCAGTATCGAGCCCAGGTAATATTGGCATATCAATTACACTGCCATCATCCTTGACTTCAGAGTGGATATGTGACTTGAAATCATATGCTTTGAACATTTGGTAAAGTAGCAAGAGCTGTCCAGTCTCATTAATTGTAGCAGTAGTTATCCTGATTGATGAAGAGTCTCGAGACCAGCTCTCAATACAATATTCAATTTGCTTGCCAAACGACCCCAAACACACTGAAAGATCAGACATAATACTCGACCCAAATTGTGAAAGCGTTGATATAAAAATTGGCAACAAGCCATTAGCCCAAATCCGATGGAATTGAGGCGATGATATAATGTTGACATGTCCGTTTCTTATCGTGTTAGAGATTGAACTGCCCTGAATAACAGTAAACAATCCATTATTAATGAACATTTTGGCGATAGCATCGAACTTCATTAGTTCTTGAATGAACATCAAACTGAACTGTGCAAAAATGAAATCTCCCTCCACTTCGATTAAATGAGAGAATGAATAAAGATTAAGGAGATTTCTGACGGTTTGATTCTCTTCCACGATCTGACTTATCTCATACTCAATGTTGGAAGTAGCTTTTATGCTGCAAAAGATCTTAACAATCGACAAAATAAGAAGCAAGTCCTCAGTTTTCTCATTCATTTTGACAGAGACATGGTTTTTCTCTGTACGTGAGAGGTAGACATCGTTCTGAATCTCTACCAATAGAACTTTGGTGGCTTTGTTGATAATCAAATCAAATAATGCTCTGAAGATGCTAAAGTGTTCAACAAAAATCACAGTATCATCTTTCACAATTGACAAACAACAATGTATGATTTTCAACAATGGCTTATAGGATCCAGTTCCCTTAGTTATGCTGTGAATGAAGTCCATGCTTTTTGAGGATAAGATTTCTGATGATGCTTTGAGCAACTCAAATGCCTTGGATATCGAGAACTTTCCTTGGTTCAGGGTAAAGATCGTATAAACAATGAAGAAACTGAGTTCAATCCTGGCATTGTAGATCTCAGACAGAAACCCTGGTTGGATACCTTCTTTTGTATTAGTTTTGATGAGGTGAATGCAAAGATCCATGTATTTTTCATCGAACTTCTCTGGATGCTTCTTACCTAATGCAGTCAATAATGCACCCAAAGACATAGCAACATCCATTTGTGCGCCGACGAGCTGTATGTTCAGGGCAGACTCAATTATGCGATCCCTCATGGCTGGCCAATGTTCGTTCTCTCCAAACATTGTTCCCATTACACCTAAATTATAGATGGTGTTAATTCCGTACCTGTTACGTTTGATCAAAGAACACCTAAAGTCTGAGATATCGTAGGGAGGGAAAATTCGGGCGAAATCGTCCAGAAGACTCAGATGCAACTCTTTGTTGTATGATAAAGCTGAGAAATACCCTTGAATAAGAACCACAAACTCACTGGAGGATAAAAGATTGCATATTTTCTTGGTGAACTCGTTGCTGGTAGACGAAAATAAACACAACGCCAACACCTCAGCAATTTTGGAAATGAGTTTCAACTTGTAGCAAGTCATGGTATTAGTGGATTCGTCATTTTCAATTTTCACTGGGACCTTGATCTTCTTGATAAGCTCATCTAAGAACTCCAAGTCTTTGGTGGAGATACGAGTTAAACTCCATGAATTGACAACCAAGGACATGGAGTCAACAAGATGCAAGGCCACGGAATCTGGAAGATTGTCTAGATTGCTCAAATTTTTCTTCAAGACTTTTATAAGAGTTTGTTCTGACTCTTGCTTCTTGCCATTAGTGATATTGTCGACGATATCACGAACTCCCAAGAGCATCACTGCTAAACCTTCTTGGTCACCACTCATCACGGCACAAATGAAATCATATACACTGACTTTAACGGGATAGTTATCGAAATCATTCTCTAAATCAGTCACCATAGAATTGAGAAGGATTTGAGTGTTGTCGCTACCCAAATGTGACAACAAGGATGGCCTAGCTTCATGAGACCATTTACCATTGGTGAGAGCTGACATCAAATCAAGAACATCCCTTCTTAAGAGTGGGTAGGTTGCGTAAGTCTTCACAAGAACTGGTAGTCTGTTAAACAAGGCTGCTTCAAATAATGCTGGCTTGTAGTCCAAAGAAGTCCTTATTGAGATAACTAACTCTGCAAAAGAGAGTGCACATCTGATCCAACTCAACGTTATGAATCCAGTAGTGTCTTTGATCTCATAAGAGTCGATACCTTGGCCCAAAGAGTCGATAATAGACAAAATAGGGTAGCCAGCTCTGCATGTATCCGCTTCAGCTACCAAGAAAACATCAGCAATCTTTTTAGCAGATGTATCGAACACTTTAATAGCATTTTGGTGTTGAAATCCATACACAATGGCTAAAATTCTGGAGAATGTGTCAAGGATGCAGATACCCAATTTCATCTTTTCACTAGATTTATTGAACCAGCAGTGAACAAACGTTTCAAAGACTTTCAAAAGATGGTCAATGCACTGAGAGAATACCTTCTCATGTAGGTGTGAATTTGAGTCTTTAGAAGACAAACAGTCATGTGCAAGAACCTCGGTGAGCTTGATAAATGTGAAAGTAAAACTGTAATCCCCATTAATCATTTCAATGGCATTGAATATACTGGAAACGAATCCTTCATTTCCACCCTTCGAAAGAAGTGCTGACTTTGATAAGTATGACCAAATTCTATGTGGTGCAAGAGGGACTAAGTAACATAACAAATCAATTGCCGACTGAGACACTTTGGTGACCCTAGAGTGAAGCCCTTGCTCTAATATCCTCAATACAATATCCACAATGTCAGAATCGTCTGTGTATGCCGATAGGTTGTCCAAAATTCTGCCACCTTCTTTAGTATCAATGTTTTTAATGGCGACATTGATAGTACTGAAAATGTCACAGATTGAATCGATTTTAGTGGTGTCTGATGGGTCGAAAACATGTGAAAGATTCAGAAGAATTCTTCCAAGGAAAGCAAACCCATTATAATTGTACAAAAAGGTAACGATAACATCTGTTTCACTCGAGGAAGGAAGAATTTTACCCTTTGTCCCCACTGATAAGAGTAACGCTAAATTCCTCTGCTCATAAGGTAAGAATATTTCCAATGTGTCAGTTAGTTTGATCAATTCTGTATCGTTATCATCAATGACAGCTATCTTATCAAGCTGGGATTTTGGTAATTGCACCATGTATGACTTCATGTCTTTCAACTCAGTAAGAGCAAAAGACGAGTTGATTGATATTAATCTCAAAAACGGACTTGTTTGAAGGGGAAATTTAGCCCTGGCAACAATTATTGTGTTGGTTGTGGAATCATTGTCGAAGAAAGATTCTTTGACTTGGTTGGGACAATTTTTTAAGACCAGAGTAATTGTTGAAGCAATAGACGGAGTCAAAGTTACCAATGGCATGGCCGCTTGAATGACAGTAGAAAGCACAGCACCATAAAGGTCATCAAATGCTAGAAGTTCGTTCACAATGCTGATCTCATCAAACACATTCAACTCTGCACATCTCTGGTTCAACAGTTTGATAGCAGCATCCACATTTTCAGAGGTTAAAATCTTGCAGAACTCCTTGTTGTTGGGCTCATGAGCCAATTCCTCAAGAATATATGATTTTCTCAAGAGAATTATTGACCATGAGTACATGACTATGGAGTTGATATTGTTTACATCGCAAATGCTTTCATTAATGCGTTTGAATGTTTCACCATCGTTCATGTACGACACCATGTCTTGAGCACCAAAGTTAGAGTCCAAGTCCAACAAGCATACAGATACAATGGTGCATAATGAGTGGAAAGGAGCAAAGGCCTCTCTCTCGTAGATAAATGGTCCCAATGTTAATCCGAAATTAGTAGAATGCATGAAATTGAACCAACAAGACACTAATTGTGGTGAGATTTCTGGTTTCTGAACGTTGATCTCGATGAGAAGTTTAAGGCATCCAGTAACGAACAGGATTGTCTCATTGTAAATCAAGTTATCGAAAGACTCAGAGAAACCAGTTTTATATGATTGAGTAGCCAAACTTTTGGTGTATTTCTCGAGACATTTGATTAGCCCTAATGGGTACTCTTGCAGTAGAAAAAGATCCTTGCCTATATTCTGGACAGTCAACCCCAAATTTGGGTTCGTTTTGTGGGCAACGAGTGCTAAGTTGCACTGCAAAATTTCTCTTCTTTCTCTCAAAATTCTGCTACCGTATAACAAGAATCTTTGTTCTTCTAGAGTCTTCTCACGGTCATCGGACAATTTTGTTTTGAAGTTATCACCTGCGAGTTTCTCGGGTACTCGTTGACACACCTGAGAAACAACTCTTAAAGTTTCTTTAGAATCCAATCCCAAGAGTTTACTCAATTTGTTGGCATCCTCCACGTTTGTAGGTGTTATGTTCGTGTATAGTATACGTAAATCAAGATCCTTCGAAGGTTTTAACTGTTGGTGAGAGGCAGCAAAAGGGTCAGGATTGAAAAATAGCTTGCGATGAAGAAGCAAGAATTCATTAAGAGCATCAGTCATCGATGATTCATTGTGACTATTGAGAAACAGCAAGGCGCTGCTCAATGTCCAATACTGCGTGGGGCATGCCACGAGATCACTGGATGTCATCGATGGTAAACAGAAGCGAACGAGATGCGAACTTTTTATTTACTGTAGTTAGTGCTACTTCAAGAAATAACTGCGATCAACGTGAGGTGGGATTGGCGAGTCTGGCTCTGTAGCTGATAAGTTGAGCGCAAATTCCTTCACGTACTCGGGACTGTCTAAAATGGAGGTGTTGGTGACACAAGGAAGTTTATCTGACTTTGGTACCTTCTTGTAAATAAGTTGTTGCCATGAGTGATGATTCTGTGCAATCAAGTCTAAAGTCTCACTGACCCCCTTGTACTGCTCGTTGTAAGCAAACTCATTGGCGCCTTTTCCCTCAGGAATCTTGTAATTCCTGAACCATTCTCTGGTGGCAGCCAAGTAGCCTGGAAAGTGAGTTTCAACGTCATCTAAATTATTGACTTGTGCTGCGAGTTCATCTTGCACGTTGATGACAATAACTTTCCAGTCCAATTCACCATCATCGATCATCGCTAGTGACCCGATGATCTTCACTTTGACTACACTTCCAGTGTCTAAAACATGTGACCCAATCTCACACACATCGAGTGGATCATTGTCTCCAAACAACTTCAATTCGCCGTGGTCATATGTGATGTCTTCCCATGTTTGTGGAAATGCTCCGTAGTTGTGAATGTACCCTTTGTGTGGAAACAAGTTGTTTATGAACCTGACGTTGCCCTTTTTTATATCTTGTTTGATAGGATTACCTGGTTCCTGTGTACTGATTTCGAACTTGGCGTTACTCCACCGAGGTACCTCAACAATCATATTGGCAGTTGCATTGTTGGCATCAAGTTCAAGCGGGATATCGTGAAAATAAGATACAATCTTACCATTTTCCACTGCATATCGTTTGAACGAACTTGAAAACTTTGATCCAGCATCGATAGAAGTCCCTGTCAATTGTCGCGTGGCTGTCAAGTGATTAGACGTGAGTGCTAGCCTATGAAGTCCTGTCGCTGTCGACATGGGCCTTGAAAGAATAAGCTTCACACGGGGAAACATCCGAGGAACTAAGGTAAAATCTCAATTTCACGCTACAGTGGAGAACTAACCCAAGGGCTTCTAGACCATCGCTGAATTGTAAATTACTGTCCGCATCGTTGTTGCACAGAACTTCTACGTCATATTTGCCCAGAACGTTTGCAACCTGTCAGAGCTTTGTGAAAGAAACAGAGAAAAATTTTGTATTGTACATTTCAACTATAAGCTTGGTGGAGGGCCCAAGAAAACCACTTTACCCTTCTCATTGAACGTGGCGTTGTCGTCTGACATATTGATGATACCCTCAGCATTCTTGATCTCTTGACGTGATAAGCCCATAGGATCTTTGGGTATCCATATAGTCCCAAGTCTAGCAGAAACATCTGGTAGATCGTAAGCGTGTTTGTCATCTTCATATGGTTGTTCCACATTGTAAACAGCTGGAAGCAAAGACTTGATGTGTCTGTAATTCAAGAAAACATCGGGTCTAAAAAATTTCACGATTGGATTGGTTGATTCCAATTTCTTGAAGTCTCTGTCAGCAAGCAACGGAACGAATGAATTGTTGTTATCATTCAATTCGAGATCCTGATCTTCAAGTTCTCTCTTGACTTGTTCATTAACTTCTTTGTCATCTTCAATACTCTGATGAAGTTTCTCATTGTGGTGCTTCTTATCCAAGACCTTACTTTGGTAATCGGTTTGGCCAGTAAATGACGGAGTCTCAGAAACACCGTCTAATGGTTTCATAATATCAAGTGGAACATTCTTGAGTAATTTATCGAAGGCTGCATTCATGTTGACGTGACAGAACACTGTAAATGCTAAACCGATGGCTTGTAAAACAATTGGTCCCCAACCTTTACCAACCACGAATAATCCCAACAAACAGATTTGACCCAAGTAAACACCAACGAATGTTTGAAAAATGGCTCTAGGGTAATGAAGTCCTCTATTATCTGGACCTTCAATATTCACATACGCCAAATTGTAACTGAAAGCAATGAACACAAGCAAGAAAGCAAATGCACCAAACGCTAAAATCAATGGAGAGATAATAGCGTATGCTAATGTAATACAGGCTAAGGAAGTATAGATTGGGAAAGTTGTTCCCCAAGCAAGAGCACCTAAACCTGTCCATCTATTCCACTTCTTTCTGACTGTTCCATCTAAGATGTACCCAAGAATGTAAAACAAAAACAAACCAACGACCTGGAACAAGGTACCACCAGCTATGGATAAACCTTGCAATGCAATGTATGAAATGAAGAAATTGGAGGCCAATGGTAAGTTAGTTGCTAAAAGGCTCATAGCTGAAGTTGGGTCATTGATGATTTTGGTGACAGTAGATGTTGCTGAAGATGCAATGGTGATGATCAAGAAAGTGTGAACGATTTGGAAACCAAAGTAAGCATTTTGAGTAAACATTTCGACTTCCTGAGCAGAAACAGCTCCGTAAATCTTAGCCATGGCTCTGATGAACATTGGCAAGACCATCATCAAAATGGATAACAAAATGGTTGGCAACAAACCAGTAACAAGACCTAATAATTGATCAGGTAAATTCAAAATCCATCTCAACCAAGGAAGTTTGTCAGTCAAATAAGTGATGTTGGAAATAACACCGACAAAAGCCACAGGAATAGCCCAGAAGATGATTAAAGCGAAAATAGCTGCCATTGCAATGGCTCTTCTGGTGACAGATTCCCACCAAAACATACGAAGGTTGGTCCACAAAACATCACTCACTTCAATACCAGTTGCAACAGCTTGCATTCTTGAAGGGTTGTGGTGAACAGTTGACTGGAAGGCCAATTGAGCGGTGTACTGATCATCGAACTCAACAAAGATGGAGTTCTTTGGAGGAGCTGATTTATGTCTTTTCTGAAATTTTCTAACTTCAGCTTCGAGTTCTGGAAGTTTTTCAAGGCAGTACCTAATGGTATCAACTTTTTGGGAGAAGAACCCATCGGGTTTAAACTTTGGTCTTTTCTTTTCGGGAACATAAGCACTAATTTCATCAGCAGGTTCAATTGTGATGTTCTTCTTATCAGCTTTCGCTTTGGCCTTATAGGCCTTTTTAAGCAAGTTGTTTTCAGCAATTTCTAATCTGTTGGCCATTGCATCCCTTTGTCTTACAAGATGAGATAATTTTCTTGAGCTTCTGGCAACATAGATTCTTTTCACGCCATTGAAGATCTTGAAGAACTGCTTCTCGTCAAGTAAACTGTCAGGGACATTTTGGAACAAGACCACTCTTGAAGATAACTTTTGGGCATACCTTGGGGTGGACAAAGCAGCACATCTTAAGGAATTGTACAAGAACAATTCTCTATAAAGCATGTACACCACAGTTCCATAGAAGATCCAACCCACAAACACATGGGCATAGTACCTTTTAGGATTTGTGACGTTGGATATGGATAATTGATCTAATCCGTCCTTTCCAGCACCATTGGTTGCATTGACAGGAAGCAAAATAGCGTATAATGACAAGGATACTAAGAAGATAGTACCAAAAACAAGCAAGTATCTAAGGAAAAAGTAACCGTCTAAACCACAGTGTTGAATAATGAAAGAATGAGGTTTAGTTAACAAGACATAAATCCAAGAGAATGGGTCTTTATTCAATTCTTCAGGTCTCTTCTCTTCGGGCACAATGTCAAGAGATGCTTTCGGAGAATAAATTCTTTTGAACTTGATTCTAAGAATAATGAAACAAGTAACGAATATTCCACATAGTAACAAGTTAGCAACTAAAGTGGAAACCACAGCTGAAGTTGAAGTGTTTGGTGGAGCTCCAGTTTCTGCCATTTTTCTCAGGGATAAAAGAAAACTCCAATTTGTCTGTACAGCCTCGCAAGTGTCTTTTCGATTGTTGTTATAAGATCAGATTTCATGACGAAACTGAATTTTCAGTATGCTTGATTATGTCAGCGATGGATCCTAGCAACGACACCAAAATTGACGTGCGTTCTTCGGGAAACTGGCTGGTTCCATCTACGCTGTTTACGGCTGTTAAAACGCGGTCTTCTACTTGTTTGTGGACTTCTACGGCCTTGAGAGGAAGAGTTGTTCTCAAATGTCACCTCGCTTAATTGCTTTTTCCAAACGTTCTTTGCATGCAGGGAAGTGCCAACACTGGTTACCAGGCACAAGGCTGAAATTTGGTTGTCACGTAGCGTCAGCTTCTCTATGAGTTGACGTCCTTGACCTGTTCGATGGTGCATGCTGGTCATTGGCTACAACGGTTGCCCAAATTAGTGATGAACTTTATCTCCCAAATCGTACCTGAAATTTATGATGTCAGCACGAGATGCCATTTCCGAACAGCAGAAATGCCATTTCCCTTGGCCAATGGTCGTTTGTCGAGGAGTGTCTGTCATTGAGCGTGTGTGCATTGAATAGTGGGCAACTGGGTGGCTGTTCGTTCGGTAGCTGGACAGTTCGAGAGCTCTTGTGCATTGTCCGGTCGATGAAAAGATCTTGTCATGCGGCTTTCCTTGAGTTGCAACTCAGAGGAACAAGAGTTCGAGGCTTCTGTTGGAGCGAGGCTTGAGTGAAGTGGTTCACGAGGACTGTATCATGTGAGACAACTATCTGAGTACCATCCCTGAGTTACGTGTAAACGACTTTCACACACTTGCACCATTTTACGGTTTATTCAGCACTGCTAGCTTTTCATTTAAGGTGATAAGAAGCAAGTACCTTCATGGACAAGGAAGGCTGACACTTTAGTGTTTTACGGCATTGTGGCCGAGTGGTTAAGGCGATGCACTCGAATCTTATATACTCGGGTTATGCATTGGGATTTCCCGCGCAGGTTCGAATCCTGCTGATGTCGTTATTTTTTTTAAATGGCAAAGATAAAATCATCAAAAAGAGGTGGTAAAGCTCCTGAAGGTTACGATAAGATTGAGCCAACGCTCAATAAACTACTTGAGAAATTAAAGGACGCACAAGCTAAAAGTACTTTGCCCAACGACAACAAAAGATCATTATGGAAAATCATTCAAATCAACCATCAAATATCTCGCTACATTTACACGATGCACTATGAGAGACATCTCATAGATGACAAACTTTACAAGTGGCTCTTGCGACAGAAGTACTGCAACGCTGATCTCATCGCTAAATGGAAGAAACAAGGGTACGAAAATTTGTGCTGTCTCAACTGTATTGTCACCGACACCAAGAACTACAAGACCACGTGCATATGTCGAGTACCGCATGCAACATTGGAACTGAAGGGTAAAGAAAAAACTGAATGTGTTACTTGTGGTTGTAAGGGATGTGCTTCAACTGATTAGTACGGTACATTCAGTACAATACATTAATATACACTATCTTAACTTAATTTACATATAATACACCATTGTCATCATTATCATAAAATCATTAGCAATCATTCGTCAGGTTCTGTCGTTGAACTATCAGATCTGCTGTGTAAATTATCAAAAACACTAGCAGATGAATTTGTCTTCTCAGCTTTCTTGAGCTCATTGAAGAGATTTCTTGATTGTTTCCTCTTACTGTTGGCAGGCAGCTCAAAAGCTCGTAATATCATGTCGTCGTCATCATATGAATGCATAGCTGGTTGCGACGTGATTAGTGGTGAGTAATAGAAATCATCCAAATACGAAGGTGAGTTCCATAGTTTTCTCTGACTGGTGTTAGCTTGTGGGGTCTTAAGAGTCCTTATTGGCGTCTTAAGCCCAGATTTTGGTGTCTTGATGATATTTAATTGGTGTGTTGTCTTCATAACTTGTGGGAATGGCAGAAGATTATTTTGCGATGGTGTATAGTGTAAGTTAGGGACATGGTGATTGATAGCCCCAGCTCGATACACTTTCCCAGGAGTCAACGGTTCTAATAATGGCCCCGTCTCATTGGGCCTTATTGGTGATAACTCAAAATTTGAATTGCATGAGAATGACGAAGTGAACGTCAAGTTCTTACCTGCAAGTAATGGTTTGTTCGAAGATTCGGTAGCGAGCAAACTTGGAGTATTATAGTAGTTATCGTTACTAACACCATCATGTGAAGAGCCCTGATAAACAAAATTCAGACTCTTAATTGGAGCCTCAAGTCTTGAAGGTGGATTATACGAATTCCATTGGTTAAATGGGGCACCTAAATTAGGTATAGAACTCAAATTACCCTTCTGGGTGCTGGCAGATAGTAATCTCGATTTCTTGATTGGGGGTTGAAGTAACAGGTCGTCATCATCATCGTCATCATATTGATTTTGGTCATAATTAGGAGAAGATGGGATGGAATTAGCAGTATGTGGCTTCACAGATGAATAAATTTGATCCATGATTTCATGGTACGAAGACTTTTTACTATTTCTTGATTTAAGAAACTGGTCTTCACAACCACGCTCAATACACCAAAAATGACCTTTACCATCCTTAGACTTTTCACCTTTGATGAAAGCCTTGTTAAGTGATAAATTATGACGAATAGAATTCTGCCAACCAACATCTTCCCTTTTATAATACCTAAAAGTGTCGGAGATCCAGGAATAAATCAGAGATAATGTTAACTTCTTATCAGGATGAGACAAGATCGACATACCTATCAAAGTCGCGTAGGAATAGGGAGGTTTCTCGTTTGACAGGATGTCAAATTTTTTATCCTTCTTCTTCTTCTTTCTTTTCCTATCGTAATCAACAGGATCAGAAAATTTCGTTGGGGAATCCTGTAAATGGTTTTGAGGTGATGAGAAAGCTGGTGATAATAGTACTGAACGATGATTAAGTGAATGTGGTCTCACGGTATCATGTTTAAGGATGGGAGAACCGAAATCGATATTTTTCTTGATAGCAGCACCCAGTTCAGGTGGCGTTGTTATCTTTTGACGAGGGGGCATAGGCGTGGCGCCGTTGGCAGCTAGCTCCAGTAAGGGATTCCTTACAAGTTCAGAAGACATACCGGGTCACGTTCCAGAATTTGGTGCGACTAGGCAATATATATACTATTGTTTTCATAACGCGAAAAAGCGCGTTTGAAATTCGCCAAATGCGGATTAAGGGTTTCAGTGGGTACAACTGTTCAATGATAGATGCACAGATACTAATGACAAACCGCGATAGTATTGAATTAAATTAATTAATCTGTAAAATACAATGGAGATACTCATCATGTGCGATTACTATTTTACAGATTGAACACGTTGTTATATGACCTGGCTTTGAATCGTGTTGTTTACATTTATAAAACTTTTCATTAGTATAATCCATGATTGCTGTGGACATTGCCACATATCGTATCATGTGACACTTTTGATTTTTGTTCATCGTGTTTGTGTTTATAATTGTGTTCATCATTTTGTTTGTATTGATGATCGTTACCGATTACTGTGTAATATTGTAACTAGGAATGGTCTCGTGATCATCATCATGGTGAGGATTTGATTTTCACTTTTCTCATTTTTCACTATGGACGACACTATCAAATCACTCGTCCGGTTTGTGGCAAGAGGGTTCTACGATAAACCCTTTGTGCTTGTATTAGATGCCGTACTCATTCACTATGTGCTTTCCGAAGATGATTTGATGTATTTACTTGGAATCCAGAGGAAAGAATTGAGAGCTCTTTGTAATAAACTAGTCGATGATAGACTTATGGCAACTCACGTACGTAAAGAAGATAACCCACTGCAAAGAGCTCAAACGAGAAACTATTATTATATTCATACAACGCAAGCAATTGATTCTATTAAATGGAAAGTTCATGCCATAGCTAAACAAATTAAAGAAGAAATGTCTCATTACGGTAACCCTCAAGGTTATTTGTGTCCACGATGTAATAAGAAGTTCAGTCAACTTGATGCCATTTCACTTTTGAGTGATGATAAATCTCATTTTAGTTGTGATAATTGTGGATTTGATTTAGTTGAGGATGATTCCAGTCAACAAGCCTCTCAAAGACAAGCAACCCTCGAAAAACTAATGTTACAGATTGATCCTATCATTGCGTTCTTGAAGAAAATCGACGATTCAACCGTTCAAGATAATACATTCGAAGATGCTTTACTCAAAGCAGTTCCAGCACAAACTTCATCTTTTGCCAGTTACAATATGTCAAAAACTCCGAAGAGAGCCAATGTTTCATCATCTCTACGCAATGCTCATTCCAAATCACAAGCTACTTTACATGTTTCAATTTCTGCTAATGATGAGAACGAAGAGAAAGAGCAAAAAGAGAAAGAAGAGAGAAGACAAAAAGCTCAACAAAATGCATTGCCTTCATGGCACTCTGCATCTACTGTTGTTGAACAAGATTCCACACCAGAAGCAGAACTTCCTACTGTTAAAGAAGAAACTCAAGACGTCAAACTCGAACCTGAAGATGTTAAGACAACTACTGAACTTAAAGACAGAGAGACTCAAGATGTTTTAGCCGCTTATTATGCAGAATTAGCTGAAAGGGAAGCTCAAGAAGATGAAGATGACGATGATGATGATGATCTTGATGATTTTGAAGATATTGCATAATTGTGGTTCCGGGTGATGGTTTTCTGTATTGTCGTTAAATGTCGTTTCCCCAGATCGCAGTGAAAAATTTGTCCGATAACGGTATGAGTCAAGACAAGGTAAGTAAAATAAATCTAATGAATGCTACTAACGATAGAAAGTTGATCCTTTCAAGTCATTTATAGCTGGTGGAACTGCTGGTGCAGTTGAGGGAGTAATCACTTACCCATTCGAGTTTGCTAAAACCAGACTTCAACTCATTGATAAATCTTCAAAAGCTTCAAGAAACCCACTTGTTTTAATCTACACAATTGGTAAAACTCAAGGTGTGGGTTCATTGTATACTGGATGTCCAGCATTTGTGGTGGGTAATACTGTTAAAGCCTCAGTAAGATTTTTAGGTTTTGACTATATAAAGTCGCTCTTAGCAGACAGAGATGGTAAACTTTCAGGACCGAGAGGAGTACTTGCTGGTTTAGGAGCAGGGTTACTCGAATCTGTTGTGGCAGTGACTCCATTTGAAGCTATAAAGACAGCATTAATTGATGACAAACAATCAGCAACTCCAAAATACCAAAATGGTTTAGTAAGAGGAAGTTACAATTTATGTAAAGATATGGGTTTCAAAGGTATTTACGCAGGAGTTTTACCGGTATCATTACGTCAAGCAGCCAATCAAGCAGTACGTTTGGGTTCATATAATTCTATTAAGTCCATGATTCAACAAGCTTCAGGAACACCTTCTAATCAACCTTTGAGTTCTGCTGCTACTTTCGCTGTGGGTTCCTTTGCAGGTATAGTAACGGTATATGCCACAATGCCGATTGATACCGTTAAAACCAGAATGCAAGCATTGGGTGCTGATAAAAAATACAGCTCAACTGTTAACTGTTTCAGTACTATTTTCAAAGAAGAAGGACTCTTGACGTTTTGGAAAGGTGCTACTCCTCGTTTGGGTAGATTGGTCTTGAGTGGTGGTATAGTGTTCACCATTTATGAAAAGATGTTAGTGTTACTCAAATAGTTATTGCACAACATTGTCATTGTTTTCACTCTCTTCACTTTCATTTTGAGTAGACTCAGTTGTAGTGGTCGTCGTGGCAGGTGCCGCAGCACTTGGTGGATGCAAAATTACTCTCTCCATTTGCTTGACTCTAAAGTAGTCATAGCATGCCTTTACAATCATTAGGAGTCCAAAAGCTATTATACCATATGCAAAATATGGGGCTTTAGCAACATCATCTGGTGATTCTGGTTCCTGTATCAGATCCACATCAAACCCTAGTACGGACCCTTCAAGTGTCACAGACTTGTCTATGTCGAAATCATTGGGGTTATTAGGTTTCAATCTGGTAGGGAGGCGGTTTGATCTGCCGAAATTAGCTGGAACCAAGTTGTAACCGTAAAAGATAAACGTTATACCAAGACCAGCTCTAGAACCATGTTTAGCGGCATGAGATGTGTGTAGCAAGTAGCAAAGTAAGAACCCAACAAATTGGAAAGCTACTGTAACTAAGATATTCCAAACGAAGTTTGCAATGTTTCCAACTGGTAAACCCTCGACGAATACTTCATCTTCATAGATAGGGGCAATCACTGAACTTTCCCAATACTCTGGTGTAGCATCTGCAGCTGCTTCCTCATAGGTTGGTGGATTGGTTTCATCAACTGTCACAGAATTAGCATCAGGCTTGGCCATTAAATTTCTGAACACACCATCTGTTCCTTGACCAATAAATCTTCCTGGAACATTCAGTTGCATTCTTCCTGTAGTTAATCCATTGTTCAATCGGTCATAAGTGTCTCTGAACGGTACCAATCTATTCATCACATTCATTATTCGTTGTCTCGTAGTCAACCTCGACGGTCCAGCCTGTCTTTCAAGATCATTTGGTCCTGCTATATGAGTTTGTGAGGACCCTTCTGATTGTATAGCTTCATGAATACTTCTATCGATTTGTCCCGCTGAAGTCTCTTCGTGATTCTCTTCAAGTCTTGAGTCGTTGACGTCTGAGTCATTCCTTTCAAATGTGTCGAACAAGACTTCACTACTGCTATTCATCGACCCGGGATCCTCTGCATCGAGCTGTTGTTAGTATGAATTAGTGATAGGATGCACTAGTATTAGGGGAGAAGCAAGAAACAGTCGAAAGCCTTGTGACCATCCTTGTTGCCACCAATACAAGATGGTTTCGCTTGTTATGGCGTTGATATGATTATCTCGCTGGATGGCGTAAGGGTGACATCCAAGTTTCGGGAATCTCATACGATGTTCAAGACCTTCTCCTCATAGTGCACAGTCGTTGTGGCTGCTGGTTTGGAGTTGCCACAAGGATACGTCGCTGTCATACCTCTGAATACTTCATTGTAGTAAGGAAGATATCTAATCAAGATTTATGGGGCGCGGTAAATGTCGTGCCATCTGGCGCCAATCCCACCGCGAGACTTACAGCGAACCCTCACTAATTTACATTACAAATACCATTAGCATTACGTGTAATCATATCTAAGCCGATTTCTGTTTCTTTTGTCTAACAAGTTTCTTCACATTTTTAAGGACTTTTAATTGTTTGAAATGGAAAGAAATTCCTGCTTGAACGATCCATAAGGGAAAATACATTGAGAAAAAGTACAACAACAATGCAGCTCTACCTTTGTAAAGATTGAACCCCGGATCCCAATATGCATCGATCTTCTTGACGATGCCTTTCGCATAGGTTTCAGGACTTTCGTTAACATTTCTTGACATCATCGCTGTTGCTATGTAGCTCTCTTGCATTCCAGGTACATTGTAGTACTTCGTATTTGCAGTATTGGATTCAGCTAAAGCGGGATCACATATAGCAGTGTCAACACCACCAGTGATTACACTGTGAACTCTAACACCATAAGGCTTCATCTCCATGTGTAAAGTTTTGGCATAAGCATTGATTGCTGCTTTGGTAGCACTGTAAGCGCTAATCCATGATAAAGGTACAATTCCAGCTACTGATGAGGTAAACAAGATAGTCCCTTTAGCGTTGATGACAAACTGTGCTAAATGCTTAGTCATGTTGATGTGCCCTAAAACATTGATTTGAAAAATTCTGTTCAACTGATCTTCAGGAATTTCAATTGCAGGTTGCCCAATGGCTATACCTGCGTTATTGTACAAAACATTAAGCTGCCCTCCTGTCTCATTTTTGATGAGTTCAGCAGCACTCTTGATATCATCAATTTTGGAGATATCACAAGCAAAAGGATGAGCTCCATACTTGTCCTTCAATGGAGTCATCTTCTCGACCTCAGATTGTGGAGCGCACCCAAAAACTTTATAGCCCTTCTTAGACAACTCTTCTGACAAAGCATACCCAATCCCTGATGAGGCACCTGTAATTAAGGCGTACTTTTGCCCTTTAGGTCCCATTTGGAGTACCCGAGGATTTGGACCCCTTTTGTACTTCGATATGAAACAAACTTCATATGAAGATTCTCACTCGCGGGGCACTAACTTTCAATCAGATACACTGCACAAAATTTCCCATTTAGGTTCACAGTCATGGTCTAGTCTTAATCCTGACAAAGAATCTACCCAGCATTCTATCATGATTATAGACAACACGTTGCACTCTTGGAATTTGTGGTCTGTTTTCTGGATTAGCAATTTGTGTTCTGTGAACAATCACTTCATTATAGTTATGGATGTTTGGAACGAAAAGATCAATTCCACCAGGTAAAACACTCGATGGTTGTGGGGTACGGAAAGTTTTAGGTATATCTGTAAGGTCAGGTAACACTGGTCCTCCTCTTCCACTATGAACAACTCTTCTTGAGCCCCTGCCTGATCCCACTTCCTCGGTGGCATTATGTCTTCTTTTCCTTCTTGCTTCACGTTCAATCTCTTTGTCTAGCCTTTCAAGTTCAACTTGTGTCAATTTGATGAGTGTGGGTGTGTAGTCAAGGACATTTCCTGGATTCCTTAAAATTGAATAATAATCATCCATCAAAGCGCCAAAGTTATTGCTATAGTCTTGGGATGTGAGTCTGAGTGATGGTAAAATGTGGGTTCTAATTTCATCTTCAGTCACAGCAGAGCCATCAAAACTATAACCCACCAAGAACAACGATTTATGAAACATCAATGTTTGCTCTCTGATACTGTGTGCTATAGCAGTAGCAAACTCTCCTGGTAATTGCATCTCATCACAGAAAACACTGGCAAATTCCTCTGGATCGTTGTCTTCGAAGTTCAATATATCCCACTCAAATTGATCCGTCAATTGAGTATTGTTAATAGTGATATCAATTTTTATAGGCACACGCAATTCACCCATCAGCTTTTCTGGCTTTTGATGATAGTCCTTTAATTGATCTTTTACTGTGGCAAGGACTGTTCTCACATGATGAGGTGAAATTATCTTGTAATCCTCGAGGAGGGTAGTGACAAATGCCTCAAGCGAAACTTCATCTTCATTCAAATCCCACAAAAACGTATCTCTCAACTTGAACCTGTCCCTTTCAGAATCGAATTCAAGTCTCACTGGCACCAACGATCTGTTAGGGTTGCTTTTTAAGCGCTTTAAGAGTTTATTGTTGAGTTGTCTTTCGGTGTAAATTGATTCTGGAGCCTTCGTGAACCTTTTACGTTGTGGTGGTAGCACAAGTTGCGTAGCAGTATTGGTAACACCATTACCATAACCTTGGTACCCTTCTCCCCAGATACTATTATTAAATTGGCCTTTGGCAGAGAGAGCTATAGCATTCATACGCAATTGTTTAATCTCGTTGTAAGATCTCACATCCTTCAAGAGACTCTCAGTAGTTTTCTTGTTGGCTTCATTTTGACGGGCATTTCTGGAGACAAACCTGCTTTCATTAGCGACTATATTTTCGTAAACTTTCAATTCAGTGGGTACAGGTTTGTCTTCTTCTTCGAGTTTCTTGGACCACTCATTGGCAGAAGACATATGAGTCATGGGTATCCTACTCATGATCTCGTGGGGGATCCCGTTGGATGTTTTAGGTTCTGGTTTAACTGGGGGTGCAGGAGGCATCACCACGGGTCCTGGTCTTTGTGGTATCGTGCCTTGAGGTCCCACCATAGGTACTGGAGGTACTTGTTGAGGAACGCCAGGAGGCACAGGCCCGCCCATTTGACCTTGGAGCATTTGTTGACGTTGGAGGTAAGACCTCATCATTTTTTGGAATTGTGGTTGAGTCCTGAGATGTTGAAGTTGTTGTGGGGTTAGGTTGGCAAGCTGTGGTGGTAGCATGGGCGCTCCACGTCCAGGCTGTCCATAAGGTGCACCATTACCTGGTGGCTGGTTGAAACTCATAGTTAACTGGGACTAATGTCGCGAAAACAAACGATTTTCTGAAATGCTGATTTCCAAAAATGCACGAAATTTAGTACTGCATTAACACTGAATTAATCTTATTACCATTAAAATACACACTACTTCTACCCTCTACTTCATAAACTCAAAAATTGACGCCATATTGACGTACCTTCTGCCACAATTTGAGAGGTATTTTTGAACCACGTCACGAGATGTTGCAAAAGCATCTCTATTCTGTTCAGCTAAAGCCTCAATTTGACCTTGTGCTAGAGGTTGATTAGCTTCTGATGTCAATGGTCTTAAATGCCTCTTACGTGCTTTATCAACATCAAATAATGACTCAAAGTAAAGTAACTGGTTATACAATGCTTTGTCACTGTATTTGTATCTCATAATCCCTTTGCATCCATAACCTTTACCTGCACTTCCAATACACCTCTTACCATAAACTGATATTTGTCTCGTGACAATTCCACATGCACTATCGTCACATTCTACCCACCCACTGTAGTAAACAGCAATATGACGACGTATTGCTGACTCGAGCTGTGCATTGAGCTTCAATGGAGTAAATGTATACTTACAGTTGGTACAAGTTACTCCATTGAATGTCACACTGTAATGAGGCGATGCTTGAATACCTCCAAATCTGAATTGTGCTCCACATTTGCACTTGAGTGATAAATAACTAGCAAGTCTGAACCTGTCGGAGTCACTAATGCTACTCTCTAATGGAGCTATGTCACCTCCAAATTCACTATTACGAGCTTTCAACACGTACCTTCCAGAATCAATACCCAAAGAAGTTGCCACTCTCATCATGTCAATACCTTCAATCAATTGAAGAAGTCTCTCCACCGGAGCAAAAATTTGTTTCTCCAAGTAATAAAGTGGATCTGGACGATAGCCCAGGGTCTTCACCACAACCTCTTGAAATGCTCTGGCACGTTCAGCTACTGATGCTTTATCATTTCCATCTTGTGCAGCTGTTATGACATAAGTGATAACTGTACCAGCTTTCACAACTTTACCTTGTTCACGCATACGCATGGCCACTTGAACTTGTGGCATACTATTACCATTGGCATATTGTGTTGGGTCCTTGGAAATACGATTATTGATCTTATACTTCTCCATTCCGAACTCATTGTTCTTGACTTTGCTTGTGACATCTTCTAGATGATCATAAACTTCGCCAAGTGCCTGCTCGATATCTTCAGCCAGTAAAATCTTGTTCAAGATGAACGTCGAAACATCTTTGGATAACTGACAGTATTCACGACGTCTCATATCGAGACCTTTGACCTCCAATTTCAGGAGTTCATGACCTTGCTTGTCGAAGGATACATCCATGGCGGCATACTTTTTCTTAGCATGAAGAAGAATTCTCTTGTAAACATTGTCAATGTCAATCTCCAAGAGTCTGTATCTTTCATTAACCTTCAATTTGAATTCATTACCAATTTTTATAGCTTCACTGTATTCAGAGGCACCGGTATCAATCATAACCGAATCAGTGTCACCATAAATGACTCTTAAACCAACGGACTCTGCCAATTGTCTTGTGTCCATCAAGATTTCTCTACCTTTGTTAGTGACCAACATAGCCAATGGTTTAGCGTAGAAACGAGAGTTCACATAACCCAAACAACCATACATAGAATTGGCAGTCAATTTTAATGCCTGTTGCTTGATGTCAAATTGAGCTTTCTCTGATGGTGTATTTTTAGGATCCTTCATCAATTTCTTCACCTCTCTACGACGGGAGACGAGGGTGTTGAGCAACTTAGGTAAAACACCTGGAGTTGAATCTTTATCTGGCATTGATGGGAGATCGTGATCTTCATCATGTGTAATGTTATAATTATCTCTTTCAACCGTAGTAAAACAAATGTTGAACTCTTGAATGATACTTGGATACAAAGAGTTGAAGTCCATTACTAACACATAGTTTCTGTGAAGCCCCTTTTCTGGTTCAAAAACCAAACCACCTTGATACTTGGGTTTCTTATTTGAAGTGACAGTGGTACCATCCTCATCGGTATTCTCAACCAGCAAGTGTGTGTTATCATTCTTGTGTTTGTTTTGTTTATCGGGAACAATAAAGTTGTTACGAGAGAATTCATGCAACAAAATATACTCGTTTCTTCCAGCCCGAGTCCCGCCAAGTGTGTGTGACCATGCATTACCCGCCAAATTGGTTAACTGTTTCGATAAGGAGAGAATTTGGATCGCAAATGCAATTTCTGCTGTGATGAGACAATTCATAGCATTGTCTTTGAGAGCCATGATAAGATGTGCAGCTTCTTCAGCATAACGTGGTTGATTGTAATTGACTTCCAAGAAGTTGTGCTTCTTATGACAAACAACATCATACATCTCATTCAAGTCCCATGACTGACACTTCATTGTAAGCGATTGACCAAGCTCGTTGGCTATATCACAAAGTAAGCGCCCCTGGAAAACTTCACGAATTTGCAAAGTGTTGTTGAAGCCTCCAGTGTTTCTTCCGAACCTGTCTGGCCAAGTCTTACGGTTTCTTCTTCCGAATGCAGACCAGTTTGTGACTTTCAAGTCAAACATACGGTGCACTAAGACATCTAGAGAAATATTCTCAAGTCTGTGACCAATAAATACATCAGGATCCTGATTTTTGATTAATGCAGCCAAACAATTCAATAATGATTTTTCATTGGGGAAGGTTCTCAAATTCAAGTTTTGTTTCTGTGCTAATTGAGCTACTCCAGGTGGTAAACCCAGCGATGCGAGAGGTCTGACTAGTGTGACAGTCTCATTTGGTTGAAGGTTACCATCAATTGGAGCATCCTGTGGTAAGTTTCTGTAAGTTGCAATCGTAACAGAAACAATTTCCTGTTTGTTATTCTTCAAAACAGTTTGACATGCAATGGATGTAGTTGTTAAGTCTGGTGGTGGAATGTTGCTTGTGACGAGGGCAACGTTGTTTGGAGAGTCAACAGCCACTTCTACCAGACAATGTGAAGAATTTTGAATTGCACTAAAGTTACCACCCGAGATCTCCAACCAACAAGGACCCATGATATTCTTTTGCATGACGAAGGATTCGAAAATATTCGTTGCACCTCCAAAAACAGTGCTAAATGTTTCACCTTCCAAATCGCTGGGTATAACAGACGAGCGAAGTTTTGTCTTGAATGGAAGTAGAATCTTCAAGTATTCTGCTTCTTTGGGGATTCCAGGAGTTTCAAATGCATATTTCATGGTTTGTGGCCTAGCCTTGATGCTTGAGAGACCATACCTATCTAATAGAAGTGGTACTATCTCTTCGTGAACATCCATAGGACTAATGGCATCAGTTGTGTCTTCTTCTCCATCAACTTTCCGGTATTTTCTTGGTAGGAAGAATAATTCTCTGCATAGGCCGTTGATTTGAACAATGCCTGACACCATTTTACCCTCTGCTGTGGCGACCTTCCCAAAGAGAAGGAGAGTATTGTCAACCTCACAATAGTCAAGCCAAAACATTTTGAAAGAGCTTCCCTGGTCACCAAACACTTCATTTTGATCTAATTTCTCTGAGTAGGAAACATCACTGGATAAAATAGTTGAACGATCAGCCAATGCTGAGGTTTTGATGGCAGTGAGAGTTGTCGCTTGTGCTCTAGCGGCAGCTGCACGTGGTCTTCTCGAAACCACAATATCATCGTCTGACTCTTCTTCATCACTTGATGCTGACTTGATTTTGATGGGGGATGAAGGTTGGGCTATGACTTCAGGAGCTGGATCCAGGGTTGGAACAGTCAAGTCTGAAGGAATTTGAGCCACATCCAGATCGATTGGAGGCTCCTCTGAAGTATCGCGTTTCACTTTCGATTCACGAGGAGCAGTTGAAAAGCTGAATTGAGTTTTACGTTGTGACTTTTGTTTCTTGACTGGTTTGAATATACTCATAGTTGGCTTTGAGGAACCAAAGTCATTAAGAATATCATCAATGTTAGCATCGATTTTTTTAACTGGGGCAGGTAATTCAGTTTTTGGTTTGAAGTAGCTAGCGATTTTTCCTACTTTAATTGGTTTCTTATGCTTTTTATGTGGCCTTTGCTCTTCTTCGTCTGAGTAGTATTGAGGACGTGTGCTATCATCCCACTCATCTGCACCGTTATCCACATAACCTTCTCCATCATCATCCACAATGAAATCATCATTCATCATTTGGTCCCTTTTATGTTTACGATAAGTATCTTCATCAACTTCATCATAAATATTTGCGTCATTGGTGGTGAGGGCTGTCACATTACCACCTTGACGGGCCTGTCGAAGTTGAAGTAACTTATCTCTCTTTGAGGACTTCATGATAAAGGTGAAGATTAGACGCGATCGCGTTTGACTTCATAAAGCGTGTTTGTCGTGGCTCAACACCAAAAAAATTGCACATTACTTTGTACCACACAAGCTACGCGTAGAATAGCTGGCATGTACAACGTTTGTGGGGGTCTTTTAGGTCCACGTGTAGACGAATGAAGCTGTGTAATACCTCTTTTTGATTTTGAGTATATTGTTTCAACAATAAATTCGATTGATTGTTTCTATTATGATCATTACGGACATCCGTCGGTTGTCACTAGGCCCAACGCTTCAGCTTTAGGTGGCAACCTACAACGTAACAATCAGCAGTAATTATTTATTGAGTGGTTGGTTTTCTATTATTGAGAATTAATTTCTGTATTTGTAATTGCTGCAAAAAATGCAATTTGAGCGAAATCCAAAAATAATGTCTTTTACTGTTTGGAGGAATCCTTCAATTTCCATGCCTATCATGACGTGGAGGAAGTATCTATGATAGTTCAACTTGTTTGCCTGGTCATTGACTGGCGATTGACCTGTTTGCCGACCTACTTTTTCGTCGTGAAACTCTTTTTCAACAACCTTCGTAAATCAGTATTTAGAAGACATTGAAGCAGATGACCAAGTTGTTCACTTCTTGATACTCAATATGCCCTAAGCATATGCAAGTAATATCATGACGTCATTAGATATTCAGCATTCTTTCTTAACGGTTGCAGTTACTGAAATGTTAACTGTAAAAGATACCCCTTTTGATAATAAAAGGTACCATTTAAGTACTGCCAAGCTCGATAGAAACTACTGGTCAGTCGAAAATAGCTAAATTTAATTTCAAACTCAATTCCAAAGCAACAGGTGGAAAACAGTGAAATCACCGTTCAATCCCAAAAGTAACACGCCGGCCGTTGAAGTTACAATCATTAACTTGACCTTATCTTAGTTTCCCTAGCCTCATCTCTTTCCAATTCAATGGTCTCTTGGATTAAGCAATAGAGTTTTTGGATAGTCATTGATTGGTACCTGGCCAAATTAATTTCAAACAACTAAGCCATAACTTAGAACCAGGGCACTTTCCCAGCATTGCATTATTAGTAATAGCATGCCATAGCACAGTTGCACTTTTTATTTCATGTTTCATGGTTCCAGAATTGTTGAACACACTCTCTATGTAACAAAAACCTTCAGAACCGAGATCGCCATACCAACAACGTTGGGGCTTTCATAACCATGAGAAACCATTATTCACTGTTTCAAAACATACTTTTGGGCGTAGGTCTGAAAACCCAATTTTCATTTTGGAATGGAACCTCGGATTTGACCAGAATCATTAAGGTTTTACAAAATTTGTTCTTGCAAAACATTTACTCAATTGTAGGTAGTTACCCTGAAACCAACTCCAAGTAAACTATACGAATATAGGAGATCCCCAGTCCCATAGATCTCTTTGATTTTTCTTCTGACTTGATCGAATAACTGTGCTGGAGCGCTTGCTCAATGACAAATATTGGGTTCTGACGGCTAATTTGAAGATGCATGGACACTCAATTCGACCTCTTTGGTTCTGAGCTAATTTCGTTGCGTCACAGTTTTTAGGTTTATGTAGCTCAATTTGGAATTCATTTTTTCAAAGAAGTGGTATTGCTTCGTTTCACGAAACCCTGACTAAAGCTGCTAAAATTTATTTCGTTGGCAATGGAACCCGGATCGCAATCAAGTTGGGCCACAACCACTCACAATCATGATTGAGTAAGTCAAGTATAAATACTAACACAATCCATGCTCAATATCAATCATGATGTTGAATATTTTGCAGCTCTTGTTGTTGATTGTTTCATTTGCTAACGCTGACCTTCTTGCTGACGCATACATTGATCCTAGCGTATTAACACCACCTTCGCAAGATGATTTTTATAAGGCTCCTGCTGGTTTCGAGAGTCAACCAATTGGTGCTTTGCTAAAACACAGAACTCCACCTGGTCCTATCAGAAGTCTAGTGTTTGAAGTTAACATTAAGAATGCATGGCAGATCATGCTTAGGTCTGAAGATAATTTTGGTAAGCCTAATGTTATTGTGACAACATTATTCGAACCATTTAACGCTGATCCATCAAAATTAATCTCTTATCAACTTGCTGAGGACTCTGATGCTGGAAAATGTGCTCCTTCGTTTACTTTCATTAATGGGCTTGGATTCGAGAACACAGGTAATGCTCTCGAAATGCTCCTGATTCAAACTGCTTTGGATATGGGTTATTATGTTGTTTCAGCGGATTATGAAGGTTCTAATAGTGCTTTTGCAATTGGTCTTCTCGAAGGAAAAGCAGTTCTTGACTCTGTTCGAAGTGTTTTACAATCTAAGAATATCACTGGCTTGAATGAAGATGCTGATGTTGTGTTTTGGGGCTACTCTGGTGGTTCATTAGCTACTAGTTGGGCTGCAGCTTTACAACCCACATATGCTCCAGAGTTGAAGCCTCGTTTGAAAGGGGCTGCTTTTGGTGGTTGGGTTGCAAATATGAGTGCTTCAATAGAGTTAGTTGAAGGTACAGTTAATGCTGGGATCATTGCTACAACAGCTGGTGGCTTAATGAATGGTTATCCTGAGCTTGCAAAAGTTTTCAAAGACGAGTTCATAATTCCTTCCAAATGGGAAGAGTTTTCTTTTGTTTTTGACAACAGTTTTGACGCTGTTCTTGCCAACTTTGCTGGTAAAAACTTATTGGATGGTCCATCAAAACTCTTCAAGAATGGAGTGGATACTTTCAGAGACCCAAGAGTCAAGAAGATTCTTGACATGAATACTCTCGGTGCTGATGCTGCACCATATATGCCAGAGATTCCATTATTTGTTTATCACGGCGCAAGAGATGACATCATTCCAATCTCAGAGAGCCAAAGAGTTTACGATAAATGGTGTTCACAAGGGATAAAATCAATGGAGTTTGCTGAAGCTACCAGTACCAATCACGGTAAGGAATTCTTGGAAGGTCAAGGTGCCGCAATCGCATGGACTAAAAAAGCATTTGCTGACAAAGATATTGTTGATGGATGTCAGAAAACAGTTCGTTACACCAATTCTGTTTATCCAGGTGCTTACGCTGCTTACCATCAAAAGTTCAATGCTCTTGTTAAGAACTTACTTGGATACCAAATCGGACCAATTGGCGATGGAGCTGGTAACAAGGCTGCTGAAATTCTTAAAAGAATGCCAGAGAACATTCAGAATTTTTTCGAAACGCCTTTACCTTTTTAGTATGTTGTTTCGTACCACTTGAAGTTACAATTTGTTGATTCTGTAGAAAAACCATGAGCCTGGATCAGTTTGAGTGATTGATCAGTAACAGTATCAACAATGCACTAATCGAGACTCTAGATTGTTGCTTGTTCACCTTCGTTTATGGCAACTGGATGAAAGGGTGCTTGTGTAGGTGCTTGATCCCCCCAATTATTGCCCAATTATTGCTCAATTGTATCACTAGCCTACGGAAACTTCAGTAATCCAACAGAACGGAGCGACCACAGAAGCAAGTTCACAGAAGCAAGACAAGTCAACAGTGCGATTAAATCAACACAAGCGGAGTTTTGTTTATCTTATCGCGACGACACTGTGTCGCACCAAAACATGTCGTTTGCTAACATTGACTTGGAAGCACAAACACCACAAAAGTCATCAAATTCCACAAATGAACTCGATAAGATAATCAATAATAGTTCACAACAGCTCCAAAACTTTGGTAGTCTCATCAGTCAATTCGATAATCAACGCAAACTTTTGGGAGTAAGGCGAGATACAAATGGACTCAGACAACAATTAGACCAGGAGTTCAACAAACTCAATGATCTCAACAGCAGCATCAAGGTGCTTGTTGACAATATTTCATCAATAGTCAACCGAAATTCTGAAGGTAAAACCAAGATGGACATAACCAATAGACAAATAGTCATTAAAGAGAGACTAGTTAACGAGTATAATGAACTTCACAGGAGATACACCAAAAGCGTGAAGCAGTACATAGACAAAAAGAAAACCCTTCCGGTACTTGCAGACGAGAAGACACCTTTACTCGACAAGCATGATGAATCAGCACAATCACACCTCCAAATACAGTCACAATCACAGCCACAGCAACAGCAGCAGGTGGTGGACCCAGATCTTATCGACGACACGGACTTGCAGTATCATACGCTCCTCACAGAGGAAAGAAACCGGGAGATAACAAGAGCCACTGAAGGGATACTCGAGGTCAATGCAATCTTCAAAAACCTAGGAGAGTTGGTGCACCAACAGGGAGAACAGCTAGATACAGTAGAAGATAACATTGAACAGCTCAACAGTAATGCTCATCAAGCGTCTAGGGAGTTGACTAAAGCTCACGAGTATCAGAAGCGAAAAGGTAAATGGAGTTGTATATTTTTGGTAGCCCTTTGTATATTCGTGCTAGTGGTGGTTTTAGCAGTGGTGAGTTAGACCTTTGAAGAACCGTTCATTCAGTCTAATGACTGAATCAATTCAAAGTCTAACTCAACATCTGAAGAATCTGGGGTAGTTGCCACCGAGTCGTAATCGGTTGAATCTAAGGGTTTCCCGTCGTTTGCATCGTAAAATTCATTATCGTCAATATTGTTAGTGAACTTGATCTTTTGTCTTTCCTTGGCTAGTTTTTCTCTGCAGTAAAGGGCGCCTTGCAGGAGCCAATGTTCAGTCGTTTCAAGGATTTTTTCTCTATTACTGATTAAAGCAATACTTGCACCTAAAACAGCACCAGCAGTTAAAGCAGCTTTCACTGATAACGGGACTTTAGTTAGTAAAAAAAAAAGGTGTCCTCGAACTTACTCATAAATGGCATTGCTATTTTTTAGATCCTTATCGAGATTCTTATCGCAATACTGGGGATTGAAAATCCTAACATTTATGAATTTATGTAACAACCTATAAACCATAACCTAACCATAATTACATAAACATAAAATACATTAACCTTGTATTAAATTCCTTAGCTTTCAAGCTACCTTCCCATTATCCATTAATTTTTTATAAGTATTTGTCGTAGTGTTCATCATTTAACCAACCGACTTTTTCAAATGCAGCGAATAATCTTGATGCTTTATTAACATCGATTCTGCAAGCTTTCTGGGCATCAGTTCTTCTAAATTGCATACCATTTCTTAATCTGTTAACTTTTTCAAAGAATAATCTTCTCTTTGAGTCAAGATAAACATTACAAGGCAATCTTAAGATTGAAGCTAAAGTAACTTCAGCTGGATGCAATTTTGAAATATTTGGATCAGTTTTTAAATCCATTGGTTGACCTTTCCAATCAATTTTTAAACATTTATTATTGTTTGGTAAAGTGTCAGTTGATGGTGAATAATCTGGTATATTCTCATCAATAAAGTTTTGTTGTTGCACAACAACATTTGAGTTTGGTTTCTTCCTCTTTGGTGATGGAGTAGAATTTGAGTTATTTGAACTGTCTAAATCCAAGCTTGGACTATCTCTATGAGACCTTCTGGTTCTAACTTTATCGTCATTTGAATCACTGTTGTATCTTGATTCATTGAGAGTAATCGAGAGATTATTTGTGTTGTACCTTCTCTTTTTGATATACTTCTCATTGTGAATTTGTTGTCTCTCACTTATAGTTGAGTACTCTTTTAAGAAGCTGAAATGATTTGATTTATAATTTTTCAAACTTGACCATGGTTTAACGGTGAGTTCATAGTTATTGTAGTTCTCTAATTTATATGGTTTGTTATTATCCAAATAACTTTTTTCCTTGGGTAAACTAATTGAAATTTCTTGCTTCTGATAAGGCGATAAAGGTGGGGATAATAATTTGTTTGAATTGGTATTCAAACTTGAACTTGAACTGGATTCAATGAATGGTTCAGGTGTTAAATTTTTATGATTCTGTTGATTTAAAATTTTTTCTTTTGCATCAATTTGATTATTTGGGGTTAAACATCCCGATAAATCTCTTGCACTAATTGATCTTGAAAGTGGGTGATACATTATTGACATTTTACTAGCAATTGATCTCACAATTGATAACAATTGATAGCTAAAGTTTGATAATAAAAATTTTTGCATTCTTTGGGGAACTCATCATGTTTTATAAAAAAAAAAAGAAATAGGAAATTCTTCATCAGGTGAAATTTCTTTTTGCAGATGCTTCAATTTCATTACTGCCTGAATGGGATAACAGTACTATGCTTACATCTACAACAATCATTGAACCTACTAATTGAGTCAATTGCCAAAATTAATCATTTCGATAAAAAATCAGCGATTGCAATTGAGCTCATTGAGATGAATTATTTACTCACTTGACTATTGGCTGCACTCTAATTTCTTTTTGGTCCGCTTACTTTCTTTTTACCCTCGCTTACTGCAGACAATACCAATGGTAATCGCTCGTACATCAAGTATGGGGAACTTCTTCATTGCTACTGCCCCAATTGTGTTTACATTTGAGTACCTCATTTTACCTAAAATTCATGCACCCTCGATTAATCACTAGATTCAGTCATTTTTATGCGTAGTCATTTACGTGATCCGTTCATGCTCACCTAATTGGCTTATCTTTTTTCCGCCTTATCTTTTTGTGCTACGGCTGAACTGGTCATTTTTTTGCAACGGTCATCAATTACTTAATCTGTTGTTCTGCCTACAAATGTTTTCATTTGAATTGGCAATTGATCAATCAAAGTTTTTGACTGTAGTGTCACATGACCTTAGTATCTTTGTCCATCACTAAATTTTCTCACCTCATCGATGCTTGACTTCACGAACAAATTGGTGTTGGCGCCAATGGTGAGGAGTGGAGAGCTCCCAACTCGTCTACTTGCTTTGAAGTATGGATGTGATATCGTTTGGACTCCCGAAATCGTAGATAAAAAAATTCTTACTTGCACCAGAATCGAACACCCCAACACAACCGATTTCGTTGATCCTAATGGAAAAGTGATTTTTTCAACTTTCAAGAAACTCGAAAATGGTAAATTGATCTTCCAAATGGGATCTGCAAACCCTGAATTAGCCGTCAAAGCAGGTCTTAAGGTTATTAATGATGTTGATGGTATAGATTTGAATTGTGGCTGCCCAAAAAACTTCTCAATTCACGCTGGTATGGGTGCTGAATTACTCAAAAATCCCACTTTGCTCTGCTCTATTCTCGAAAACCTCGTGGAAAATGTTGGTAAACCACACAACAAATCAATTAGTTGTAAAATAAGACTCTTGGGTAAAGATGACTCCACAGAAACCCTATCTTTGATTGAGAAAATCTGTCAAACAGGTATAAGAAATCTTACTCTACACTGCAGAACAAGAGAAATGAGAAACAGAGAAGCCCCATTACACGACTTTATCGATGAAATAATCAAAATCACCAAAAAGTACGGTATAAGTTTCATTATCAATGGTAACATTATGAACAGATTGGAGTTTCTCAAATTGCAGAAACTCTATGGTGATGATATAAGTTGCATGATTGCTGAAAGTGCCGAATCCAACCCATCGTGTTTTTCTCTTAACCCCCAGCCCTGGAATAAAGTTGTGAAGGAGTTTTTAAGTATTTGTTGCAAAGTTAATAATTTACCACCAAATTCCAAGTACATAGTACTCAACCAGATTCCATCACGGTCCAAATACTACCAAATGTTTGCCAAGTTGAAAACCAATGAGGACCTACTCAAACTCGCTCAGGAAATTGATGGTGAAGATCACAAGTTCATGAACACAATTAAATTTAAACAACTCCAAAAGGACAAGATGTACACTATCGAAGAGTATAATACTTGGAAGGAAGAAGTCCTTGCAGAATTGGATGTGAAGGACCCAAAAGAAACTCAAATTGATGTGGACTCAATTTTGGACCAAAGCAGAAAGCATTCTCGTGAAGAAGAGAAAGAAAATGAAGCAGTTCCTACAACCAAGAAGACTAAAGTTTAATGCATTATAGATTAATAGACCATAACAATATTACAATAACATAATAACAATATCCCAATAATACTACAACCAATAAACGGGTTTGCATCTGCATTTCTATACACAAGAAGTCATTATCATTACATCACTGCAACAATCTTTTAAATCCACACCAAGCTCCTGCAGCACCAGTCATTAAAGCAGCCGATATAGCCATTGGTCTTACTCCTGCACTACTCTTAAATAAAGCACCAGCTAAAGCACCAGATGCAAGAGAATTCAAATCGTCATGTTTACCTCTAATTGCATCAATTGATGAGTCAATTAAATTATAAGCAAGAGCCAAAACACCAGCAGAATTACCCAAATAAGGACCTCTTTTAGTGATGTGATTTAAAATTGTGTTTAATTGTAATCTACCTGATGCATTTGGTGGAAGATTTTTAACACCTTCTTGGAATCCATAAGCTCCACCAACACCTAAACCAAGTAAGTAAACTGCACCAGTACCATAACATAAATCATCAGACCAATTTCTTGATGGGATAATACCTTGTGCACCTTCAACAGTTGTAAGTTGTTCTTCTTCTAAATCTAAAAATTCAACACCTTTATCAAGACCAGCCAAAGGATGTAATTTTTGGGATTCTAAAACTCCAGGACTCTGAAGAAATTTTGAAACATCTGTAACTTGTTCAGGATCAAATCCTAACGTTGATTTGAGATCTTTTTTACTATCCAGACTACCGAAGAGCCAGTTCATTATTTAAAATTTGAGTTTTATTGAGTTCCTGAGCTAAAATTGTTCTAAAACCACAGATATTGATTGATTAATTAAGTGTGACAAGTTTTTGATTATTTACAAAGTCAACACTATTTATTCACTCAAATTAGTTGTAACAAGTTAATTGGTTCCTTTAGCTGTTTCACTGAAGACTAACGAAAAATTTTTGTGCGAACTTACCCGGAGGTTTTTCCAAAGGGTTACCCGCAGTCAGTTGCAGCCATCCATTTTGGGAACATCAACTACGCTAAAATTCATTTATGCTGATCAACATATCATTTGAAAAACTATAAAAGGAGATGGCAGCTCCCAATCCAAGTTCACAAAAATGGCTAGAAAACTTAAAGAACCCCTTGAACTTGAAATTAATTGGTTTGGCGAAGACAAAGAAGACGAAATTGATGTAATTCTTGAAAAAGCATTTGACGAAATTAGAAAAAAGTATGGTTTCAGGTCTATCAAATGTGATGGGTTGTTTATTGAACATTTTGATACTTATGAGCCAATTATAGACAAACAAAAATTCGAAAAGGATCTCACTGAAAAATGGAGACAATTACGTACCATGAGAATCAGTAAAGAAATCGCCCGTCAGAAGCTAAAACCTTCACATATTCATCCTGGTTTACCACTTTATCATCCACCTTCCAAAGATGCTGCTTTTTACATTCTACTTAGCAGCACGGCCGCTCCTAAAAGACCAGAATTCCCAGATTGTCTCACCAATACTGCTTTAGCAAATTACGTTCATAAACTCTACATGTATGAGTCGTACCTCTATAACAGGATTTATGGGAAAGACTTCTAGTGATACAAATAGTTAATCTAATAAACATAATGCTACAAGTTCTCGCTATGCTCCACCATTGGCTTCTCTAAACTTTCCTCAGAGTTCACTAAACCGCTCTCGTCATCATGAACGTCCGAATGACTGTAAGGCAATTCACGAGCGATCTTGACGACCTCCCATGGTTTTGAGATCGGAGTTTGGGAGAAAATCACATCCATCTCTTCTAATGATCTTCCCTTAGTCTCAGGGTAAAGAAAGTAAAGCACAGGAATCATCAAGAAATTTATAACAGCAAAAATCGTGTAGGTGTAAGCACCAATGTTATTGAAAGCTGGTGGAGTAATCATGACAATCAAGAAATTTGAAATCCAATTACAAGCAGTGGAGATTGCTGAAGAGGGAGCTCTAATTTCGATCGAAGTCAATTCTGGAGGTAACAACCACATCTCTGCTAAAAATGCCAATGCAAAGAAAGTGTTGAAAATGAAAAGGAAAACTGCTGCTGCAATTGCTGCTTGTGAATTGTGTCCACCATCAAGGTTAGCATAATAGGTGCTAATAGTTAATACAATCATCGATACACATTGCCCCGTAGCACCAACAATGAGAAGTGGCCTTCTGCCCCATCTGTCAATAAACAAGACTGGGACAAGCGATGCAAGGAAGTATTCAGTACCATTGCAAGCAGCCAAAATCCTTGAGTTCAATGGTGACAAACCAATGTAGGTCTCAAAAATAGTTCCAGCGTAGTAAGTAATTAAGTTGATACCAGATATTTGTTGCATCCATTGTGCAGCACCTGCAAGACATAATCTGTGGAAATGTCTTTTCTTCCCTTGAGTCATAAGAATAGAAAATTTGAATTCACCTCCCGTAAGTTTTTGTTCCATGTCGATAGCCGATTGAATTTCATTAAGTTGTTCCTGGACTATTTGATTGTTAGCAGGTAGAGCTTCCAAAGCAGAGAATACTTTTCTAGCCTCAATAACCTGACCCTTACGCATCAACCACCTGGGGGATTCTGGAAGCTGCAAAACAAAAGGCATAATGACAAGTGGAAATATACACTGGAAAGCAATAGGGAATCTCCAGGACACCGAGCCAAACTTCTCAGTAAAGTAAAAGGCAAAGTCAATCCAGTAACTCAAGGCAATACCAGCAGTAATCAAAGCACCATGGATACAGATTAATTTCCCTCTATTCTTAGCTTTAGAAATTTCTGACTGCCATACTGGAACTGTTGATGTAATAAATCCATTACCCAAACCACTGACAACTCTACCAACGATCAAGTGAGATGTCGAAAAAGCAGTTGCTTGTAAGATACCTCCAATCAACATGATAAGTGCACCAGCAAACACCAATTTCCTCCTTCCAAATAAATCACCAAGGTAAATAGTAGATAATGCACTAGCCATGCAACCAAGTTCATAAATAGCCACTACAAATCCCTGATAAGTAGCCTTGGAGCTGGTACTCGATTGACTCTTGTCAACAGCTATTTCAGGGAAGGTATCATTGAACGTTGGAAGAGTCAACAATGAACCCATAACACCTTGATCATAACCAAAAAGTAGAAAACCAACACCACACATAAATGCTACCATCAAGTGAAGTTTCTCTCCCTTCATATTAAGGTAGTCGTACACAGTTTCATCATCATTACCCTCTAATGCTGCCTGTAATGGAAGCAGTAACTCATCATTGTTTTTGCCCTCTACCAGAGAGGTCAGCGTCGATTCTAAATTTGACATTATGGGTAGGAGAGGAACTGACGATGTTTTTATAACGCAATTCCAAAACAAACTTTGGTAATGTGGAGTTCAATTACATCATAGGCAATTAACAATGTCTAACAAAAGTATAAATAAAATACTGTATCAAGTAAAGCCGCTAAAAGCTTCTTCTGGCAATTGACTTTGATCCCACTTTTCACTCCACAAAATATGTCAAAATCAGGCTAGTCGAGTGTTTGAAACCGCAGAAGGAAATATTGAGTCAGAACAACCAACCACAATTGAGAGCTTCAGCTATGAGGAGTCACTGCGTTGATTGTAGTCCAGTCATTTGACTGTAATGCTTCTCATTATGGAAAAATAATAAAGAAGCAATTCCCAAAGCGGAATTTATAGCAATTGACTACTCTTGGCTAAATGTCAATTTCCAGTCAAAGTCTGGCACAAAGATTGCTTCACTTGGCCCAATGAGTGCACCATTTGAGTTTCGGTGTTAATTCGTCTTCTAAACTTCGATACCATTCACATTGCCCCACTCATGTGTAGGTGGCTTGACATATTTCGCTTTTACCCCGGATTATGCAAGAGCTACATCAGCACCACGTGAGTGTAGCGCTACAACAACACGCAAGTTACGTAAGTCACATAACGCCGGTTCTGTTGGCGACTAGAATACGAGGGAGAGCGAGGAATGACAGTGTCCTTAAAGGTTCCACTGCCTGCATTATACAAAAGCCATTACAAGTGAAGCTCACCATCTCTAGACCAATGCTGTGAACGAGCTTATTGCCGATTGGCTCTAGCCGACATCTTGTTGCCGTGCTGCAGCACACGAACTCGGCGCCAAAGTTGTGATTGCTCTCAACAAAAATAGACACGACTCATAACTCATCGGAATGTAAATAAAGCGCCACGGGTCCGAAGCACGCAATTGGCTGTCAGAAATCGGCTACCGGATCGAAGCACAGCGGTGAAGTGGTTGAGGTCAATGGGTGCAAAAAGATCGGCGTCGTTTGCAGATTTGGGACTCAGACGAGAATTACATAATACCCACTCTCATTGGCCAGTCACTGTAGACCTGTTTTCAAGCTTGACATTGTACGTGTCTGTCACTAGAATACGTCGACGTCACCGTTGAACACCGGACACGCCTCGACGATAACCGTTCGCCAAGTTTTCATTCACCAGACGTGAGTAGATCAGTTGTCGACACGACCACACCCAACCAAACTTCTTAGATACCACAGTTACACTTACTAGAGTGGACAAACCAAATTGAAGGACAAAAAAAGATTGCAGCACGAGAGTTTCGCGTATGGTCTCCCACTACACTACTCGGTCTCGCTCTTAGCAGCTTAACTACAGTTGATCGGACGGGAAACGGTGCTTTCTGCTAGATATGGCCGCAACCGAAATACACTGTTTTTCAAGGCTCTATGTGTTGGAAATTGTAGAAACCTGACCGAAACTCCACTTAATTTGACGGCAAAAACAGCTAACTGCCAATTAGACCGTTGACATCATCAGTGCCTGTTCACAGCTAGCAGGATCGAAAATACAACAATATTTTAGTAGATAACTTAAAGAAGTGTCTCGACCATTACGTCAACGCTGTCGCAGCCAAAAACTTTGGCCCAAACATTGATTTTTGTTGGGTTTATGTGCAGGTTAAAGACCACCAAATAAACTGCGAATCAAGCCCATCATTTAAACAACTAGTTTTCTCAAAAAGTCAAACTAAGAAAGTATGTATTAGGAGACTTTGTACAGGGTGCAGAATTGGTTGTGGAATTTAGTTTGGTCATCTTCATTGAATCAATGGTGTTATTTATGGATTAAAGTATTCAAATTGTGAATTTTTCACTATTTTAACAGCTTTATAGTTGAATTTCGTGGATTTCTTTATGGAAACAACTACAATTTCGAACCAAACTCGAAATGGATATTATCCAGCACTCAACGAAACCCATCGACACGTCTCAGCTCATTTGGCCGAGTTCAATCGATTGAGTTAACGGCGTTATCAGTTAAAGTCGCACATTGAATTTCGCATCTTTATTCTTCACCATCACTTGTGGCATAATTGCCAACTGTTGATGGGATTTTATACTAACTATAGCTTGTTCAGATATACTCGATTATTTCGTATCAGCAGAATTCATATTCGAAACATGTCTGAAGTTTCAGGAACTGATTATAAGAGACTTCATTCTGCATTACCATCGCATTTTGTGGGGCTTAATACGGTGGAAATTGCAGAACCAGGTAAAGTTACTGACTTTGTGAAGAATGCTCAAGGTCATACAGTTATTTCCAGAGTTTTAATTGCAAATAATGGTATTGCTGCTGTTAAAGAAATCAGAAGTGTAAGAAAGTGGGCTTACGAAACTTTTGGTGATGAAAGGGCAATTCAATTTACTGTAATGGCAACTCCTGAAGATTTAGAAGCAAATGCTGAATATATCAGAATGGCTGATCAATTTGTTGAAGTTCCAGGTGGAACAAATAATAATAATTATGCAAATGTTGAATTAATTGTGGAAATAGCTGAACGTACAAATGTTCATGCAGTTTGGGCTGGTTGGGGTCATGCTTCTGAAAACCCAGATTTACCAGAAATGCTTGCTGCTTCACCAAAAAAAATCGTATTTATTGGTCCCCCAGGAAATGCAATGAGATCCTTGGGTGATAAAATTTCATCAACTATTGTGGCTCAACATGCTAAAGTTCCTTGTATCCCTTGGTCTGGTACAGGTGTTGATGAAGTTCAAGTTGATACTGAATCAAATTTAGTATCTGTGTCTGATGCTGTTTACCAAAAAGGTTGTTGTAACTCTCCAGAAGATGGTTTAATTAAAGCTAAAGAAATTGGTTTCCCAGTTATGATTAAAGCTTCTGAAGGTGGTGGTGGTAAAGGTATCAGAAAAGTTGATAACGAAGCTGATTTTGTCGCTCTTTACAAACAAGCCGCTAATGAAATTCCTGGTTCACCTATATTCATTATGAAATTAGCTGGTGATGCAAGACATTTAGAGGTCCAATTATTAGCTGATCAATATGGTACTAATATCTCTCTTTTCGGTAGAGATTGTTCCGTCCAAAGAAGACATCAAAAAATTATCGAAGAGGCTCCAGTTACCATTGCTAGAAAGGAAACTTTCCACGAGATGGAAAATGCTGCTGTGAGACTTGGTAAATTAGTGGGTTACGTTTCAGCGGGTACTGTTGAATATTTATACTCTCATTCTGAAGATAAATTCTACTTCTTAGAGTTGAATCCAAGATTGCAAGTCGAACATCCAACAACTGAAATGGTTACTGGTGTGAATTTACCAGCTGCCCAATTACAAATTGCTATGGGTATTCCAATGCACCGTATAAGAGATATCAGAAGTTTATATGGTGTCGACCCTCATACTTCTACTGAAATTGATTTCGAATTCAAGAGTGATAACTCACTTGTTAGTCAAAGAAGACCAGTTCCAAAGGGTCATACAACTGCTTGTCGTATTACTTCTGAAGATCCTGGTGAGGGTTTCAAACCTTCCGGTGGTTCATTACATGAATTGAATTTCCGTTCTTCCTCAAATGTCTGGGGTTACTTCTCTGTTGGTAACCAATCCTCCATTCATTCCTTCTCTGACTCTCAATTCGGTCACATTTTTGCCTTTGGTGAAAACCGTCAAGCTTCCAGAAAACATATGGTTGTTGCCTTGAAGGAATTATCCATTCGTGGTGATTTCAGAACTACCGTGGAATACCTTATCAAGTTATTGGAAACTCCTGATTTCGAAGATAATACTATTACTACCGGTTGGTTAGATGAATTGATCACCAAGAAATTGACTGCCGAAAGACCCGACCCAATTATTGCAGTTGTTTGTGGTGCAGTCACTAAAGCACATATTCAAAGTGAAGAAGACAAAAACGAGTTCCTTGCTTCATTGGAAAAAGGTCAAGTCTCCAACAAAAATTTGTTGAGGACTATTTTCCCAGTTGATTTCATCTACGAAGGTCACCGTTATAAATTCACCGCCACCAAGTCTTCTAAAGACTCTTATACCTTATTCTTGAACGGTTCAAGAGTTGTGGTTGGTGTTCGTCCACTTTCAGATGGTGGTATATTATGTGCTCTTGGTGGTAGATCACACTCTGTTTACTGGAAAGAAGAGGCTAGTGCAACAAGATTATCGGTTGATGGTAAAACTTGTTTGTTAGAAGTTGAGAATGATCCAACTCAATTACGTACTCCATCTCCAGGTAAATTGGTCAAATACTTGGTTGAATCTGGTGAGCATGTTAATGCTGGTCAAGCTTATGCTGAAGTTGAAGTCATGAAAATGTGTATGCCATTGATCGCTCAAGAGAATGGTGTCGTTCAATTGATCAAACAACCCGGATCTACTGTTAATGCCGGTGATATCTTGGCTATTTTGGCTTTGGATGACCCTTCAAAGGTTAAACACGCTTTACCATACGAGGGAACCTTACCAGACTTAGGTGAACCAATTGTTCAAGGTACTAAGACTATCCACAAGTTCTTGCAATACTCTTCAGTCTTGAACAACATCTTGGGTGGTTTTGATAATCAAGTCATCATGAATTCAACTTTAAAGAATGTTATCAATGTCTTGAGAGACAAGGATTTACCATATTCTGAGTGGAACTTGTTCATCTCTGCGTTACACTCGAGATTACCAAGTAAATTGGATGAAGCTTTGAACTCTTTGGTCGAAAGAGCCAAATCCAGAAACGCTGATTTCCCAGCTCGTCAAATCCTCAAATTAATTCAAAAAGCTTTGTTGGATCCTGAGACTGATGCTTCTTTAACTGATATCGTTCAACCATTAGTTGACGTTGCTACTCGTTACAACAACGGATTGACTGAGTACGAATACGAATTCTTTGCTCAATTAATCAGACAATACTATGACGTCGAGAAATGTTTCAGTGGCCACAACACTCATGAAGATGATGTCATCTTACAACTTAGAGATGAAAACAAGTCAGACTTGAGTAAAGTTATTGATGTTCTCTTATCTCATTCCAGAGTTAGTGCAAAGAATAACTTGATCTTGGCCATTCTCGATCAATATCAACCTATTCTTGCATCATCTGCAACCAGTTGTGCTTGCATTAGAGAAATTCTTAAGGAAGTCGTTGAACTTGACACCAAAGGTACTAACAAGGTCACTTTGAAAGCCCGTGAAATCTTGATTCAATCTTCGTTACCTTCCATTCAAGAACGTTCTGACCAATTGGAACACATTCTTAGGTCTTCTGTTCTCCAAACTTCTTATGGTGAAGTTTATGCCAAGCATCGTGAACCAAGATTAGACATTATTCAAGATGTTGTTGACTCCAAGCACACAGTGTTTGATGTGTTGCCACAATTCTTGGCTAATCAAGACGAATGGGTCGCTACTGCTGCCGCTGAAGTTTACGTTCGTCGTTCTTACAGAGCCTACTCCCTTGGTCCAATCACCCATGAATTTTATGACAAGCTTCCTGTCGTTCATTGGCAATTCAGCTTACCAAGTTTGTCTACCTCTCAATTCAACGCTACTCAGAAGGATGAACCTGGAAGCAAGATGAATAGAGCTGCTTCAGTCTCTGATTTATCATTCGTTGTGGACAAGGACCAACAAACACAATTACGTAACGGTGTCCTAGTTCCATGCAGACACTTGGATGATATTGATGAGATGCTTGGTGCTGCTTTGGATAAATTACAAGCTCCAGGTATTATGATAAACATGTCTAAAGGTGCAATTGATTCCAAAGCCAACTATATCAATGTTGTCAATGTAGCCGTTCTCAACATGGATGGCTACAATTCTGAAGAAGAAGCTTTAGAAAAAATCAACGAAGTTCTCGAAGAATTCAGGGATGAGTTACGTGGCGCTTCTGTTCGTCGTATCACTTTTGTCTTTGCTAACCAAATTGGTTCATACCCTAGATACTACACTTACAGTGCACCAGAGTATGTTGAAAACAAGGTTATTCGTCATATTGAACCTGCTTTGGCTTTCCAACTTGAATTAGGACGTCTCAACAACTTCGACATCAAGCCTATCTTCACTGACAACAGAAACATCCATGTCTATGAAGCTGTTGGTAAGAATGCTCCTTCTGATAAGAGGTTTTTCACTCGTGGTATTATTCGTACTGGTATTATTCGTGAAGATATCTCCATCAGTGAATATTTGATTTCTGAATCTAACAGATTGATGTCTGATATTTTGGATGCTCTTGAGATTATTGACACCTCAAACTCAGATCTTAATCATATTTTCATCAACTTTTCAGCTGTGTTCAATGTTTTACCTGAGGAAGTTGAAGCTGCTTTTGGTTCCTTCTTGGAGAGATTTGGAAGAAGATTATGGAGATTGCGTGTCACTGGTGCTGAAATCCGTATTGCATGTACTGACCCAACTACTGGTAACTCCTTCCCATTGAGAGCTATCATTAACAATGTCTCTGGTTACGTTGTCAAGTCTGAATTATACATGGAAGTCAAGAACACTAAGGACGAATGGGTTTTCAAATCCATTGGTCAACCAGGCTCCATGCATTTGAGACCTATTTCAACTCCTTACCCAGTCAAGGAATCATTACAACCTAAGCGTTATAAGGCTCATAACATGGGAACTACCTATGTTTATGATTTCCCAGAGCTCTTCCGCCAAGCTACTTTAGCACAATGGAAGAAGTTCAAGCAAGCCAAGATCCCTAAAGATTTGTTCACTTCTTTAGAATTGATTGAAGATGAAAATGGAGCTTTGACCGCTGTTGACAGAGACCCTGGTGCCAACAAGATTGGTATGGTTGGTTTCAAGGTTACTGCTAAGACTCCAGAGTATCCTCGTGGAAGACAATTCATCATTGTTGCCAACGATATTACTCACAAGATTGGTTCTTTTGGCCCAGAAGAAGACAACTATTTTAACAAATGTACTGAATTGGCTCGTGAATTAGGTATTCCAAGGATTTACTTGAGTGCCAATTCTGGTGCTAGAATCGGAATTGCTGAAGAATTAGTCCCATTGTTCAAAGTTGCTTGGAACGATGAGACTGATCCAGAAAAAGGATTCTCATACTTGTACTTGACTGCTGAAGACAAAGCTACTCTTGACAGCAGTGGTAAGTCTGATACTGTGGTCACTGAAAGATTCGTTGAAAATGGTGTTGAGAAATATGTCATCAAATCTATTGTTGGTGCTGAAGACGGTTTGGGTGTTGAATGTCTTAAGGGTTCAGGTTTGATTGCCGGTGCAACTTCCAGAGCTTACAAGGATATCTTCACCATCACCTTAGTCACCTGTAGATCTGTTGGTATTGGTGCTTACCTTGTTAGGTTAGGTCAAAGAGCCATTCAAATTGAAGGTCAACCAATCATTTTAACTGGTGCCCCTGCTATCAACAAATTATTGGGTAGAGAAGTTTACTCATCCAACTTACAATTGGGTGGTACACAAATCATGTACAACAATGGTGTGAGTCACTTGACTGCTTCTGATGATTATGCTGGTGTTGTCAAGATCATGGACTGGATGAGTTACATTCCAGCCAAACGTGGAATGCCAGTTCCAATTATGGAGTTGGAAGACCCATGGGATCGTGACGTGGAGTATTATCCACCAAAATCTGAACCATACGATGTCCGTTGGATGATCGAAGGTCGTGAACTCGATAATGGTGACTTCGAAACTGGTTTATTTGACAAAGACTCCTTCCAAGAAACTTTGTCTGGATGGGCTAAAGGTGTTGTTGTTGGACGTGCTCGTCTTGGTGGTATCCCAATTGGTGTTATTGGTGTTGAGACTCGTACCGTTGATAACTTGATTCCAGCTGATCCAGCCAACCCAGATTCCACTGAATTCAAAGTCCAAGAAGCAGGTCAAGTTTGGTATCCAAACTCCGCTTTCAAGACGGCTCAAGCTATCAACGATTTCAACAATGGTGAGAACTTACCGCTTATGATTTTGGCTAACTGGAGAGGTTTCTCTGGTGGTCAAAGAGATATGTACAATGAAGTTCTCAAATATGGTTCTTTCATTGTCGATGCTTTAGTTGATTTCAAACAACCAATTTTCACTTACATTCCACCAAATGGTGAGTTAAGAGGTGGTTCATGGGTTGTTGTTGATCCAACCATTAACGAAGACATGATGGAAATGTATGCTGATGTTAACTCCCGTGCTGGTGTTCTTGAACCTGAAGGTATGGTTGGTATCAAGTACAGACGTGACAAATTATTGAGTACCATGGAACGTCTTGATGCCAAATATGGTGAACTCAAGAAACAATTGAAGGGAACAGCTACAGGCTCTGAAGAGCACGCAAAGATTTCCTCACAAATTGCAAAGAGAGAAAAACAATTACTCCCAATTTATGCCCAAATATCAGTTCAATTTGCTGATTTGCACGATAGATCTGGTCGTATGTTGGCCAAGGGAGTTATTAGAGCTGAAATTGAATGGAGAGAAGCTAGAAGATTCTTCTTCTGGAGATTACGTCGTCGTCTCAATGAAGAATATGTTCTTAAATTGATTAAAGAACAACTTGACACCTCTAGCAAATTGGAGAGAGTTTCTCGTATCAAGAGTTGGATGCCAACAGTTGATTACGATGATGATGAAGCGGTCAGTTCTTGGATTGAAGATAACCACTCCAAGTTAAAGACCAAGATTGATGAATTAAAGAAAGAAAAAGCTTTCAATAGCGTTAGATCTTTATTAAACCAAGATAAAGAAAACGCATTGAAAGCTGTTAAAGATTTCATTTCCACACTTGATGAATCTCAAAGATCTGAACTTAACAAAGCTTTTAAGTAATAAAGCCAGCGATGGTTTCCCACACACCACTCTTTTAATGCCCCACACTAGGAGAGTTTATCGCAACTCATGTTAATAGACATTCACGTTTGTATTTAGTCAATACCACAATTATGAAATTTTTAGTAGTCTTTGTTTGGCTTTTGGCGGTTTGTGTAGCCACCAACTACTTCATTACTCTCAAAGACAATGAGCTGTTTGATAAGTTCTATGCTAACGATCTCAAGTATCCTCAGCACCTAAGAGTTCGAGACAGAATCAAGAATACCTTTTCCATCAGTTCATTTAGAGGCTTCACGGGAGATTTCACATCAGCAATGATAGAAAGACTAAAGAAGTGTCCCTATGTGTCAGAGATTACTCAAGATATAAGTATTGAATCTTTACGTATCCAAAGACAGTACGATAGTCCACGTCATTTAGCCCGTATTTCTCAACGCAAGAGACTCAAAGATGAATTGATCTATATTTATGATCTGGACTTCACCGGCAGAGGCGTGAATGCTTACGTTTTAGACTCAGGTGTGAATGTTGGGCATCCCGAATTTGAGGGAAGGGCTTTTCAAGGCAGAGATTTCACTAATGAAGGCTTGGGTGATTCCAATGGGCATGGAACTCATGTGGCTGGAATTATAGGTTCTAGGACTTACGGCGTTGCCAAGGATGTCACTATTATCGATGTGAAGTCTTTGGCACAAGATGGGACTGGAAGCTTAAGCACAATTATTGCCGCCCTAGAATTTGCTGTTAATCATAAGAACAAGTTGAAGGTACCAGGAGTTGCCAATTTATCCTTAGGTGCTGCCAAAAACCACGTATTGAACCAGGCAATTGACGCTTCAGTGGATGCTGGGTTGGTGGTGGTGGTTGCTTCAGGAAACAGCAACATAAATGCTTGCAGAACCAGTCCTGGGAGCTCAAAAAGGGCCATCACTGTTGGTAGTATTGACGATGCTACTGATGGGTTGGCCTCATTTTCGAATTGGGGAGAGTGTGTGGATATCTTCGCTCCAGGAACATTCGTTAAAAGTGTCGATTACTTGAATCCTTCAACACCACGAGAACTCTCAGGTACTTCGATGTCTGCTCCAGTAGTGACTGGTATCGCCGCTAAATTATTGGGCCAAGGAGTGGACCCATTAACCGTCAAAGATACTATTATAGAGATGGCTACCGCCAATAAGATGAAAAACTTGTCGTTCTTCTGGAAGAGGAAAACCCCTAACCGTATTGCATACAGTGGAACCAGCTACGAGCAAGATTTCTACGACTCTGAAGATTCAGTTTCTGAAATTGACTCTGAGTAATGGCTGCAAAAAATTTACTAATTAGTATAAAAAGGGGTTTTTGTGATTACAAAACTAAAATGTTTTCTGGAGGCAAATATTCTCTTAAGAGTGAGTAGTAAAATCGTAACAAGTAGTTACTAATGTAGATGATGATGGTCCACAAATGGCATTCAGTGGGTTTAAAACTCCAAGGATTCACCCTGATAGAATTAAACAATTTGAAAATCATGACCACAGTGCATCACTTTCGAACGTGTGGGGTTCTCCAGTCAGTAATTTTGATCCATATCCTGCCTGGAATAATCCATTCATCAGTGAAGAGCTATCCAAAGAAAGAATTGAGCAAATATTTCTTCATTTGATGGATGTGTTTGGGTTTCAGTACGACAACGCTAAAAACATGTATGATTACTTGTTGCGGATGTTGGATAGTAGAGCGTCAAGAATGGGAACCGTTAGGGCTTTGAGGTCTGTACACGGTGACTACATTGGCGGAGTGAATGCCAATTTTCGTAAGTGGTATTTTGCAGTAGGCTTAGATCTTGAGGATAACAATGATAATGTGAAGTATACATTAGAAGAAGCTGAGCTGAGTTGGGCAAACAATATGAATTCCTTAACCTACACTGACCTCGTTGTTCAACTATCATTGTACTTAATGTGCTGGGGAGAAGCTAACAATATCAGATTCATGCCTGAATGCTTATGTTTCATTTTCAAGTGCTGCAATGACTACTACTATTCCTTAGAGCCCCAACAAACAATGGAGGCAAATAAACCTTTCTTAGATCATGTCATTACTCCGTTGTACGTGTTTTATCAACTGCAACTTTGCCATGTGACTGACGGCATCTCATACCACAACGACAAAGACCACACTAAAGTTATTGGTTACGATGATATGAACCAATTGTTCTGGTACTACAAGGGTTTGAAGAAACTTGTCCTTATAAATAAGATGAAACTCATGAATTTAGCACCAGGAGAGAGATATCTTTATTTGAATCAGGTAATGTGGAGTAAGAGCTTCTCGAAAACTTTTAAAGAGTCTCGTTCATGGTCTCATGTGTTCACAAACTATAGTAGGATCTGGATCATTCATGTTTGTGTGTTTTGGTTGTACTCAAGTTTCAACTCACCTAGCCTATACATGGTCAACTACAAACCGCTCATTGATAACCAGCCAACTGCCCAAGCTCGATTGCATGTAATGTCTTTAGCAGGTTCCATTGCTTGTTTTATTAGCTTCTTCTCTGTGGTATGGGAGCTGAGATTCGTACCAAGACTGTTTGCAGGTGCAGAACCAGTCTTCAAAAGACTAACGATACTTTTGCTTTTATTAATTATTGTCACAACACCATCAGTGCATTATCTTATGGGATCGTTGAATGATATCTCCACATCAGGCTTAACACTTGCATCAGTCCAATTTGTGGTTTCAATTTTTATCATACTTTACCTATCGTTTACCCCATCTGGTAAGCTTTTTGGATACACCACCAATCGAAGATTTCTACCCAACAAAGAGTTCACTCTGAATTTTTATGAGTTGCGTGGATCTGAGAGAATATCATCATATGGTTTGTGGTTCTTTGTTTTCCTCTTCAAATTCATTGAATCTTATTTCTACTTGACTTTATCATTACGAGACCCGATTAGAGAGCTCAGCTCTATGAGAATGACAAGATGTGCTGGAACTGAATGGATTGGGAACACATTGTGTTATCACCACTCTTTGATTGTATTAGCTCTTGTTCTAATCACTGATTTAGTTCTATTCTTCCTTGACACATACTTGTGGTACATTGTGTGTAATTCGTTGTTTTCAGTCATCAGGTCGTTTTACATCGGAGTGTCGATTTGGACACCATGGAGAAATGTATTCTCAAGATTACCCAAACGAATCTTCTCCAAGATCATATGTGCATCATCTGATACCACTAATGCAAACCATTTGGTGTCCCAGATCTGGAACTCTGTCATCATTTCGATGTATAGAGAGCATTTGATCTCATTAGAACATGTGCAGAAGCTAATCTATAGGCGAATTGAAGTTGCAGGTGGAGAAAGAGAAGGATCCTTCATTCTCAAAGAGCCACTGTTCTTTGTGAGTCAAGATTACATCGGCTCAACATTTCATCATCAATCTGAAGCGGAGAGAAGAATCACGTTCTTTGCTCAATCTTTGGCAACACCAATGCAAGATAAGGGTCCAATGGAATGTATGCCATCCTTTTCTGTACTCATTCCTCATTATGGTGAGAAGATAACATTATCATTGAGAGAGATAATACGTGAAGAGGACGAGTACTCACATATCACTATGCTTGAATATTTGAAAAAGCTACATGCCTTGGAATGGAAGTGCTTCGTGAAGGATAATAAAATGCTTGCAGAAGAGTTTGACTCTGAGTCCACCAGTCTCGATTCACTAACTAACGAAAAAGACGGTGATTTTCCTTATCATTCTGTCGGGTTTAAAGTGGCAACCCCAGAATACGTACTCAGAACACGAATTTGGGCATCTTTGCGTACCCAAACTTTGTATAGAACTGTCTCTGGGTTCATGAATTATTCGAGAGCTATCAAGCTTATGTTTGATGTTGAGAACCGTTCAGAAGATTTCGAAGATGACCAGGAGAAACTTCAGTTTGCAACTGCTATGGCCTCAAGAAAATTCACAATGGTTGTCTCTATGCAAAGATTGAAACACTTTAATGCAGAGGAACAAGAAAATGTCGACTTTCTTTTAAGAGCATATCCCGAATTGCAACTCGCCTATTTGGATGAGAAGACCGACCAACACGGAAACCAAGAGTTTTACTCAGTTCTTATCGATGGGTATTGCCCTATTCTCGAAAATGGGGAAAGAGTCCCCAAGTATCGAATAAAATTGTCAGGTGATCCTATCCTTGGTGACGGAAAGTCTGATAACCAGAATAACTCTTTGATATTCACTAGAGGAGAGTATATCCAGCTAATTGATGCCAATCAAGATAATTATTTGGAAGAATGTTTGAAGATCAGAAATGTTTTGGCTGAATTTGAAGAATTCTCTCCACCAGTTGATCCTTATTCCAATGAAAACAAGCCGACTTCTTACTCTAACCCAGTTGCAATTATTGGAACCAGAGAGTATATCTTCAGTGAAAATATCGGCGTGCTTGGAGATATTGCGGCTGGTAAAGAACAAACATTTGGAACTTTGTACGCTAGAACAATGGCACACATAGGTGGAAAGCTTCATTATGGTCATCCAGACTTTTTGAATAGTATTTTCATGACAACAAGAGGAGGAGTCAGCAAGGCCCAGAAGGGATTGCATTTGAACGAGGACGTCTATGCTGGAATGAATGCTGTTTGCAGAGGAGGCCGTATCAAACACTGTGAGTACATCCAATGTGGTAAAGGAAGAGATTTAGGGTTTGGATCGATCTTGAATTTCATAACAAAGATTGGAGCTGGTATGGGAGAACAGATGCTTTCGAGAGAGCATTTCTATTTCAGTACTAAACTACCTTTGGATAGGTTTCTCTCTTATTATTATGCTCATCCAGGATTTCATTTGAACAACGTTTTCATCATGCTATCGATCAAGTTGTTTCTACTTGTGGCAGTCAACATAGCTGCCGTCACTAACGAAAGCGTAATTTGTGAGTACAACAGATTCACCCCAATAACCGACCCACGAAAACCAACTGGTTGTTTCAACTTAATTCCAGTCATCAATTGGTTGGAAAGATCAATTACGTCCATCTTGGTCGTGTTTGGAATCTCTTTCTTACCTTTGTTCTTGCAAGAAGTTATGGAGAGGGGGTTTTACAAGTCTTTGAGCCGTTTGACAAAACATTTTCTATCATTTTCACCATTGTTCGAAGTCTTTGCTTGCCAAGTTTATTCATATTCTTTGGTCAATGATATATTGGTTGGGGGAGCAAGATATATCGCAACAGGAAGAGGTTTTGCAACAGTCAGAATACCGTTCTCCACTTTATACTCAAGATTTGCACCAACAAGTTTGTATTTTGCATCCTTATCATTCCTTTTGATATTCTATGCATCGATAACATTGTGGTCACCCCCTTTGCTTTACTTTTGGGCAACAGTGTTTGGGCTTTTATTATGCCCATTTCTATTCAATCCAAACCAATTGAATTTCAATGAGTTCTTCATTGATTACAAGAACTACTTGAAATGGTTATCACATGGAAACAGTAACATTAAGAATAATTCGTGGATAGGATTCACAAGGGTAACGAGAAGCAAAACTGTTGGGGCTAAAGGAGCACTGCAAACAAACACAGAGTTCCAGAGATATCTGAACAAAATCAAACCATCAAGATGGAACGTGTTCAAGATCCAGTCACTCTTGGAGCTTCTAAGCATATTCTTTATTGCAGTGGCTTACTTGTTTTGTAATGCTTTGAACGATACAAGATCGGCTGCCCCAACTCCAGCTATCTCAAGGATGCTTATAGTTACCATCGGTCCAATTGCAATTGATGTGGTGATAGTTTTGGTATTTTTTATCGTTTCCTTGATTGTCGGACCACTATTCACATTTTGTTGCGTTAGCTGGCCAAGTTTTATGTCAATTATTGCTCATTCATGTGCAATGGTCAACCATTTCTTCTTTTTTGAGTTGTTATGGATTCTCCAGAATTGGGACTTCTCTAGAACCATGCTTGGTTTGGCATTGAGTGTTAGCATACAGAGGTGGGTTCTCAAAAGTATAACAACAATACTCATTTCAAGGGAATATAGGCACGATAAGACCAATAGGGCGTGGTGGTCAGGTAAGTGGCTCAGTTCAAGCTTAGGAGTTCATGTTCTTACTCAGCCATTCAGAGAATTCGTTTGCAAGACAGCTGAAATGAGTTACTTTGTGGCTGATGTGACCATTGGGCATCTTATACTTTTTGCACAGTTCCCTTTGTTGTTTATACCATACATTGAGAAATGGCACACTCTTTTGCTCTTCTGGCTTATGCCCTCAGCTCAGTTGAGACCTCCTTTCATGTCAAAGAGGACAAGGAGAAAAGTAAGGTTTGCTGTTTATGGGAACTTTGTTATTTTTGTCCTCATGATGTTGTTGTTCAGCTCGTTGTTTGTTGTTCCATTGGTTTTGACTAAGATTTACGACATTGACATCGAGGATTACTTGCCTGATTATGTCGAGAGCTTGATACAGCCACAGCCAACTAATATAGCTAAGAAAGGTCTTCTCAAAGGATTAGTTGATCATTCATAGTTGAAGATGATGAGTTATGTGAGTAGATTCTGAAACTTCTCTTTGGCGGAGACATTCAGGAGAATCTTCTCGATGTCTGTTTGGTCGACAAAAGTCAATGAGATATCGTAACGCTTCAATTGTTTCATGGCCACTAAACCATTATGGATCTTTTCTTCCCAGTCCGGCACTGAGTGAGTAGAGGATACATTGGCTGCCGCTTCGATGTAAAAGCTGAGAAATTCAGGATCTAGGCCGAAACTGAAAGTATCCTGGATAACAGAAGGAGATAGTTGTATCACATACTTGTAGGCGTTTGCCTTTTTGGCTGGGTCAACAGTTTTCAATGAAGTGAGTGGAATAGATCCGGACCTTTCGTTGAAGGTAGACGGCGGCTTAGCAGCAGATGACTTCTTGGACTTCTCGGCAAACAAAGCTTCAATTTCTTGTGCAGCTTCTGAACTCACCTGCGTCAGCTGTTGTTCAGACTTCACCGTTGGTTTTTGAACTTCAGTTTTTAACAAGGCCTCGTACATAGGAGGAAGGTGTTGCACTTTTTCCACATCAATGGCTGTGATATGCAGGGAAGAGGGAGCTTGTTCCAGCGGTGTCTTGTCTGCGAGCAAAAGTTCACATTTCATGAGCTCTTCCTGAGCCGCTTTATTATTGGAGTCCTTCTCCAACACTTTTTCAAAATAGCCAGCACCTTCCACTATTTGGCCAAGACCCACGAGTGCCAAACCTTTCCTATAAAGGAGTTTGAGTGTAGTTTTGTTATCAGGGGACAATTTTAATCCCAGATCACAGTCTCTCACGGCCCGTGTGTAATCTTGGAGCTTTATGAAGCAAATGGCTCTATTTGAAAAAAGAATGGGATTTCTTCCATCGAGACCAATGGCGTCCCGGTATATTTTGGCTGCTTTCTTGTACTGTTTTGCGGTAAATGCCTCGTTGCCTAGGGCTTTAAGTTGTTGAGAGTCCATAATGAGATTGAGATTTTTCACTATGGCAGTTCAAGATCTACTAGATGAGATAAGTGCTATTGACGCTATTTTCCCTGACTGTGGCTATAAGCTTGGACCTCAGATCCACGGGTTCCGTGTACCACAGCATGAAGACATTCAAGTGGAATTGGCGTTCCCTGAAGCTTATCCAGATGAGAGTCCCAGTTTACTCCAGGTGATAAGCAAAGACTCCAAGTTTAGCGATACGAGATACCTTGAGAAAGCGTTTTCTGGTAAGCTAGCGGAGTCCTACGCTGGTGAGGTGTGTATGTACGAGTTTTTGAGCTCGTTGGAGGAGATGCTAAACGAATTGAATGAAGAAAGAGAGAAAGAAGAGCAGAATAAAGAGCAGAAACGAGAGCCAATCAAAATAGTCAAGCCCGTTGTACCAGAGAAGGAGGTGATACGACATGAAGACCCCTTGAAGGGATGGACTGTCTCTGATCCTATAGTGGACAGAGGGTCAACATTTATTGGGTATTGTAGAAAGGTGAAATCAGTGGAGGAGGCACAAGAGTACTTGTCGATTTTAGTGACAGAGAAGAAAATCTCTAAAGCTGCCCATAACATGGTAGCATGGCGTATCAAGGGTCAGAATGGCGTTCAATATCAAGATTGCGATGATGATGGAGAAACAGCAGCGGGAGGAAGAATGCTACACCTTTTAACGGTATGTTTTATAACCTTTACTTTATACAGATTTACTAACTTCAGATGATGGATGTATGGGACCTAATAGTGGTGGTTAGCAGGTGGTTTGGAGGAACCAAGCTAGGAAGTGACCGGTTTAAACATATTAATAGTGCTAGTAGAGATGCAGTTACCAAAGCTGGATTCATTGATCCACCAAAGAAGAAGCATTGATTTGAATTCATTCATTAGTCATTAAATGTGACAGTAACCAGCTGTCTACTTCTTCGAAGACTTCTTTCTCTTCTTTTTCGGTGTTTTATTTTCTTCGAGTTTCCTCTTGCCATTCTGAGCATTCTTGAACACCGATTCCAAGAACCGCTGTGCTGCGGACGCTGAGCTGACTTCATTGCTGTTGTTGGTAGAGCCAGCCAGCGTGATATCGGTGGCCTTTGAGTTCTCGCTGGCCTTAGCAATTTCTTCAGGGGACTTATCCTTGGGCTTGACTGAGCGTGGCCTCTTTATGAACCCATTGCTAGTGAGACCCTCTGATTTCTGAGGTTTTTCGTCTTGCTCTGGTGAGTCTATAGCGTCCTTTTCCACTTGAGCACCCCAAGTTCTTTTGATTGTCGGCACTGATTCTTCGTCCAGGTCAAAAGTGTTGATACTAGCAAACCCAACAGACTGGACTTGTTGTTTACTGCGAGCAAGTAGCTTGGCATAATTAGTGGAGGTCCATTCACTTGAATCCTTGACTTTAGTGGTTGGTTCTTCTTCTTGCTTCTTCAGTGAGCTCTTTTGCATGAACTTCATGTTCATGACTCGTGAAGAGAGTGAACTCATCTTGTTACCGGTTTCCAAATTCTCAATGCACAAAAGCGATCCCGCGATGAGGTTCCAATGAGTTTCAGTTTTCTCATCGCGGTCTCATTGAAACTTTTCAGATGAAATCAGATTTTAGATTCTCTAACCTTTTGGGTACGGTTTATCGCCTGGGAAATGTCATTTTCACCGAAGATGGGAATAAATTACTCAGTCCAGTTGGGAATCGAGTTTCTGTATTTGATTTAGTGCAAAATAAACTGTTCACATTTGCTTACGAGCATCGCAAAGATGTGGTCCAAATCGCTCTCAATAAGCAAGGAACTTTGTTGCTTTCTATTGATGAAGATGGAAGAGCCATACTTGTTAACTTCGTGGCTCGTACAGTACTTCACCACTTCAACTTTAGAGATAAAGTCAACGACTTAAAGTTTAGTCCTTGTGGGAAATATTTTGCAGTAGCGTGTGGGAGGTTCATACAAGTTTGGAAGACTCCTGATTACACAGAAGACAGGCAGTTTGCTCCATTTGTTCGTCACAGAATCTATTCTGGTCACTACAACGATGTAACCACTATTACTTGGTCAAACGACTCTAGGTTCTTCATCTCAACTTCCAAAGACATGACTTCAAAATTATACTCATTACACAGTGAAGACAGCAGCATTGCTACCACCCTCGCAGGCCACAGGGATTACGTGGTGGGTGCGTTCTTCAACGAAACTCAAGAAATACTATACACCATAAGTAAAGATGGTGCTCTTTTCAAATGGGAGTACACTGAAAAACCAACTGAAGAGTCTGAAGATGAGAGCGAATCTGACGAAGAAGATGAGTCCACCCCAGTGAAAGAGAACTGGAGAATCACAGCTAAAAACTTTTTTTATGCAGATTCTAGAATCAAATGTGCAACTTTCCACCCCAAATCAAACTTACTCATCGTTGGGTTCTCCAATGGTGAGTTCAGAATATATGAACTTCCAGACTTCAACCTTGTGCAGCAACTCAGCATGGGTCAACACCCCATTAATACCATCTCCATAAATAAATCAGGAGAATGGCTTGCATTTGGTTCAGCTAAACTTGGTCAATTGTTAGTTTACGAATGGCAGTCTGAATCATACATCTTACGTCAACAAGGTCATTTTGACTCTATCAACTGCATATGCTACTCTACAGATGGATCTCGTATAGTAACAGGATCTGATGATGGTAAAATCAAAATATGGGATACAAGATCTGGTTTCTGTTTAATGACATTCACAGAACATACATCAGCAATCACTGGCTTGCAGTTTGGTAAGAAGGGCACCGTGGTTTTCTCTTCATCTCTTGATGGTACTGTCAGGGCATATGATCTCATAAGATATAGAAACTTCAGAACATTCACTGCTACGGAAAGAATTCAATTCAATTGTTTAGCAGTTGACCCAAGTGGAGAAGTGGTAGTTGCAGGATCACAAGATAGTTTCGATGTGTTTGTATGGTCTGTACAAACAGGTCAGTTATTGGATAACTTGAGTGGTCATGAAGGTCCAGTATCGTGTTTAGCATTTGGCCTCGAAAACTCTATTTTAGCTTCTGCTTCATGGGATAAAACAGTCAGGATCTGGAACATCTTCAGTAGATCACAAACTGTTGAACCACTCGAAGTCAGTAGTGATGTTTTGAGTCTTAGCATGAGACCAGATTCAAAAGAGTTGAGCATCTGTACACTCGACGGTCACATAACAATTTTTGATGTTGAAGATGCCAAACAGTTGCATTTAATAGATGGGAAGAGAGACATACTCAAAGGCCGTTATCTTGAAGATCGGTTTGAGTCTCAAAATTCTGCCAGATCCAAGTATTTCACCACTATTGATTATTCATTTGATGGTAAATTCATAATTGCAGCTGGTAACAACAATTCCATTTGTGTGTATGACATTGAGAATGAAGTGCTCTTGAAGAGGTTCACGGTATCACAGAACATGAAGTTGAACGGTACACTCGAGAAATTGAACAGTAAAAATTTGAAAGATGGTGGATCTCTTGATCTTATTGATTTAGATGGTGATCACAGTGACTTGGAAGATAGGCTCGACTCATCATTACCTGGATCAAGAAAGGGAGACCCAAGTTTGAGAAGCACCAGGCCCGAAATAAGAGTTAGTTCAATCAAGTTCAGTCCAACGATATCTTCGTTTGCAGCTGGTTCTACCGAAGGGTTGTTAGTTTACTCTGTGGACAACGAGATGATGTTTGATCCGTTTGAGTTGGACATGGACATCACACCACAAGCTATCATGGAGACTCTTGAGGAGAAGGAGTTCCTCAAAGCACTCATAATGAGTTTCAGATTGAATGAAAAGAAGTTGATCAACTTGGTTTATGAATCTGTTCCCGTCAAGGATATCAAATTAATCAGTAAGGATATCCCAACTGTATACTTGAACCGCATGCTAGAGTTTATTGGTGTCAAGTCTATGGATTCAATTCATCTTGAATTCAATTTAATGTGGATCAGAAATCTTTTACAATATCATGGACAATTTGTTCAAGCCCACAGGGGAGAATTTTTGAACACCATGAAGCTTTTGACGAGATTCTTGACGAAACAGCCTAAGGAGATCGTTAAAGTTGCAATGAAAAATGGTGCAGCAGCAGAGTACGTTACTGATGTAGTGGGACTCAAAGGTGAAGAAGAGACAGAAAGTGATGGTGAAGAAGAGAGACAAAGTGATGGTGAAGAAGAGAGACAAAGTGATGGTGAAGAAGACAAAGACGACGAAGACAACATGGTCATTGACGAATCTGACGAAGGAGAATGGATCACGCCAAAGACAAATCACGATGTTTTTGCGTCAGATGACGAGTAAATACAGGACAACTCATAAAAATGGTCAGAAAAGTACCGGGCTACACACTTTGAGTCAATACAAGTACAATATAGAACGCACCCATCAATTATTAATAAACTAAAAATAGTAGTTTGAGCCAATTATAAAACCGAAATATCGGTATTAAGCAAAATTGGAATCACCAGATGTCTCAGACTTAAAATTTTTCCCCCATGGGAATAATGCCGCTGGTGCTGGTTTAGGCCCCTCTTTAGTGCGAACAATACGAATGATTCGCCCCGCGCACTCCGTCCCCATATTTCCTCCCTCAGATTTAAACGGATTATTTCCTCAGTTGCTACAATGCCTCGTGATATTCAAAATCACCTTCTATTTGAAGTAGCTACGGAAGTGGCTCACAAGGTTGGGGGAATCTATTCGGTTCTTAAATCCAAAGCCCCAATTACTGTAGCCGAATACAGAGAAAGATACACCCTTATAGGCCCATTAAATTACCAAAGTGCCCAAATTGAGGTCGAGGAGTTGCCCGTCAAGGACCCCAAAATAATGACAACTCTTGACTCTATGAGTGAAAGAGGTATTCGTTGGTTGTATGGACGTTGGTTAATTGAAGGTGCCCCAAGAGTTTTGCTTTTTGATATTGGTTCTGCCGCTCCAATGCTTAATGAGTGGAAAACTGATTTATGGCAAGTCGCTGGAATCCCAACTCCTGATCACGACCAGGAAACCAATGATGCTATTTTACTTGGTTACTTAGTAGCTTGGTTCTTGGGGGAATTGGTCTATCACGATAGAGAAAGAGCTGTCATTTTACATTGTCATGAATGGTTAGCAGGTATTGCTTTACCATTATGCAGAAAGAGGAGATTAGATCTTGCAACTGTTTTCACTACTCATGCAACGTTATTAGGAAGATATTTGTGTGCTGGTTCAACTGATTTTTACAATAATTTGGCCAATTTTGATGTTGATGCTGAAGCTGGTAAAAGAGGTATCTATCATAGATACTGTATCGAAAGACTGGCTGCTCACACCGCAGATGTTTTCACCACTGTTTCTCATATTACTGCATTTGAAGCTGAGCATTTATTGAAGAGGAAGCCTGATGGTGTTCTTCCAAATGGGTTGAATGTCGTCAAGTTTCAGGCCGTTCATGAATTTCAAAATTTACATGCTGTTAAGAAGGATAAAATCCATGAGTTTGTCAAAGGTCACTTCTATGGTAACTACGATTTTGACCTTGATAATACTCTTTACTTCTTTATTGCTGGTAGATACGAATTCAGAAATAAAGGTTGTGATTTCTTCATTGAGAGTTTGGCTCGTTTGAACCATCGTCTCAAGGAAAGTGGCTCAAAAGTCACTGTGGTTGCATTTATAATTATGCCTGGTAAAACTCAATCTTACACTGTTGAAACCTTAAAGGGACAAGCTGTTATCAAGCAATTAGAATCAACAATTGAAGAAGTTCAAAAGAAAGTTGGTGAAAGGTTATTCGAGCATTGTGCTAGATTTCCAAACACTCATAACACGTCAAATACTGGGGGTAATGAAGTACCATCCATTGATGAATTGATTAAACCAGCTGATAGGGTCTTATTGAAAAGACGTATATTTGCATTGAAGCGTGATGGTCTCCCACCAATTGTTACTCACAATATGATTGATGATTCAACTGATCCGGTTTTGAATCAAATTAGAAGGGTACAATTGTTCAACAAACCCGAGGACAGAGTCAAGATTATTTTCCATCCTGAATTCTTGAATGCTAACAATCCAATCTTATCATTAGACTATGATGAATTTGTTCGTGGGTGTCATTTAGGTGTTTTCCCCTCTTATTACGAACCATGGGGTTATACACCAGCGGAATGTACAGTTATGGGAGTTCCATCTATTACAACAAATTTATCAGGATTTGGATGTTACATGGAAGATTTAATTGAGAACACTAGTGACTATGGAATTTATATTGTGGACAGAAGACAAAAATCTGTTGATGATTCAATCAATCAATTAACCGAACAGATGTTTGATTTCACTCAAAAGACTAGAAGACAAAGAATCAATCAAAGAAATAGAACTGAAAGGTTAAGTGATTTATTAGATTGGAAGAGAATGGGACTTGAATACATTAAGGCCAGACAACTTTGTTTGAAGAGGGCATACCCTGACAAATTCAAGAATGGTATTAACCCATTCCATCAAGGTAATGCAGGACTTAAACTTACTAGACCATTATCTGTACCAGGTTCACCAAGAGGTAAATACGGTCTTATGACCCCTGGAGATTTAGGATCTTTACAAGATGCTCAACAAGGCCTTACAAGTGAAGATTATATTAGTTTCAAATTAGGGGCTGATGGGAACGCTGAAGATGAAGAAGAAGAACATTATCCCTTAACTTTGAGAGGTTCTTCAGTACCACCAGAAGAAGAGTAAATGCATACATAATAATAAAGTCGCGATGAAAGTTTAGTAGTTTAAGTTTTTTCAACAAATGGTATGGCAACAACTTAACCCTTACAGTTTTACTAACAATAGTTACCGTTATATATTTTAACAGCAGCCAAGACACAACCCGTTTTGGTTGAATTAAAGAATGGTGAAACATTAAATGGATTATTAACGAATTGCGACTCATGGATGAATTTGACATTAAGTGATGTAATTCAAACGTCCCCAGATGGGAAGTCATTTGTCAAGATGCCTCAGATTTATATTAGAGGTGTTCATATAAAGTACTTGAGGTTACCTGAAGAAGTATGTATTAATTTTTTAGGGGGTTTAACTAACAGCAGTCCATGGACCATGCGAAAGAACAGAGTATGCTCAGTATGGATTCTAGAAATAAGAATAATCAAAGGAGAAGAGGTAATTTCAGAGGGGGAAGAAGAGATAACAGAGATTCTAGAGATTCAAGAGACTCAAGAGACTCAAGGGATCACAGAGACTCAAGAGATTCTAGGGATCATAGAGACAGAGACCATAACAACAGACGTCGTCCAAGACAACAAGTTTGATCTTGTAGTTAGTTCATGTATATTAATGTCATCGAAAAATCTTATTGTACAATTAAATTACGTACAAGTACAAATGTAGACTAACTAGAATTCAAAATTAATGAACACTCGATACCCAATAATAAGATTTGGGGTATTTCGGGGAATGTATGACACAAGACGTAGTAATTGTTGTTGCACCAAGTGTCGTGTCACCCCATTCGCTTCATGTTGCTACTGTAGAAGTCTCGTTTATATTCTGTCTCCCTTGAGAAAATCAGTTTTCCCTCCACAAGAGTACGACCCCTTGGATAGTATACTAGACCAAATTCAATCACTAAAGGTGTCTGATGGACCAGCATCAGCTCGGACAGAAATAATAGCTAGAGTTAGACGTATTTTTGGTTCTTAGGAAACATGAACAGTCCAACTCCGTAAATCATCACGATAGTTTGCTTCATTGACTAATCCATGAACACATCTTACTTCATAATCCTCATCGTCGTGTTCAAGCTCCTCCTGCAACTTCTTTCTCCATTTTTCTCCGTCATCATCAAAAATATGACTGATGCACACTTCAGGACTGAAATCCAATAGATTATGAAGATTAGGTTCCCATGTTGACTCAAGAATCTTCTTATAGAGATTGTTCACTATAGGATCCACCATAGGTTTAGCTTCTTCTGCTGCCTCAGGATTGACTGAAGTAAGTTGAGTTTGTGATGAAGGACTATTGAAGTGAGGCTTCCTCTTACTCTTTTTAGACTTTTTACTGGTTTCCTCGTCTTTAGAAGATATTGAGTGGCCATTGGAATTGGTTCTAGCATGCGACAGTACTGGACTCTTCTCTCTTTTGGTACTTTCACCACCAATTACGTCATTCAAACCACCGAAAATATTCTTCCTCTCGAACTCTGGCACTTTGTAGTTACCGCCGACTGTTCCAGAACCGTTGTTATTTAAATTGGACGCTCTAGATTTTTGAGATTTGGTATCAAGGTGCAAATCGCTGGGTTTATCAGATATCTGAAGCTGGGTATGGAAATTAGTATCAGATGAGAGCTCTGACAAGTGGATTGTCACTGAAAGAATGGAATTGACTTTGGAGTCTTTCAACAAGTATTTAGAGGTCAATGGTTCTGAGAAGTTCAAGTATTCTGCAAGATTTATATCAAGTTTCCCTAATTGAAGCTTGTTTTGGGATGAATTGTCCTTCGTCTTCTCACTGACATAGAATACTCTCATTGTGAGGTATTTGTTCTCTATCAAGTTATCTTTCCTCTTCAAACCGAATTTCATGTTGCACTCAAGGCGATAGTTGAAACTGCACTTGAAGTTATGAATTTTCTTCGACGACGTGGTGACAGAAACATTTCCAGAAGATCCGCCAACGGTAGCAGACCTTGCTAATGCACCAGTTTTGGAATCTATACTGTCATCACTAGGTTTGAGTTTGCTGAGACCCAAGCTCCAGGATTTTCTGCTGTTGTGAATTTGAAGTTCAATAAAACAGTTTCCAGAAACTTGTGGGATGTTCAGAAGCTCATTGATACACAACTCAAGATGAAATTTGGGTTTGCGGTTCATCATCCTTGAAGAGCTAGTGTCTAAATTGACTAAAGTCTCCATCGTGCGATAAAATTAGACAACACACGTCGTGTCAAATGAACACTTCAGCTGACAGAGATGTGCCAACGCAAATGTTCCAAGGTCTCAATCTACTGGGTGTCAACTCACTGCAATTCCGTTACATAAGTCAGTTTTTATCCCGAGTTCTAAATGTTTCTCAAGACCTAATTCTTGACCCTTCAAAGAGCCCTGTCTTATCACAAACCGACACAGAAATTCTTCCTGATATTTCATTGCCCAATGACTTGTGGCTTCGAGACTGCATCGCAATCAATGATGGGAAAATCAAAGCCTCGATGTTGACAGAGGTCAATTCCATGTTGAAAAAGGAAATACGTCATCTCGACGAGACTCTAGAAGGGTCTACTCTAGTTTACTATCAGAAATTATTCACTGCCTACAAGTTCTATGAGATTCCCGAACAGCCAGCTCGAAAGCCTCTGCTCCAAGAAACGTCATTGAAGGAGGAAGAAGAAGACGAAGAAGAGCCTCTGTCCCCCACACTCAATAGAACTGTGTCTAGTCAGTCATCAGTATCTAGTATCACTAAGGGCCATCCACCACTGTCGAGGCGAAGCTCTCGGGATGCTATGTCTCGAAGACTCTCGTCATTTGTTGGGTTTCACGACTCGAACCCTAATCATGGAGTCCACCACACCATTGACGATGATCCTAAGAAGCCACACAACTCCATATTGTCAAAGAGCAGGATCTATACTAAAATCAAGAAGCATAGAGAACTGTCTGGCTCGCTCATATCGAGCAACTCTGGGGGTCCATACTCGAACAGGAATAGTGTAACTACTACATCAACAACCAGCTCCAAGGGGAAAGCCTCGATCATACCAGAGATAGAGAGGACGCCACTGTTTGCTAATATCTCGCTGCAGCAGAAACAAGACAATCAAAAGACTAAGTATGAGTACTACATTCAGATACGAAGTTTACTTCTTCACGTTGACAGACTTCAGCATATACTACAAGCTAATCCAGGGCAATCCAAAGCATACAAGCTCATTGATTTTGTCAAGCGATCCGTTTTCAAATTCGTGGTGCTTGATATCATGAACATGGTGTTAACGTATGGTGATATTGAAGCCTACAGATTGTACAATAACTAATATTCATATTCATTACTTGCAAGTGCTCAACATTTGCAGAATCACTGTGAGTAACTGTTCATTTTCACAAGCAGCGGCTACTCTTTCTTTATCGTTGAGTTGCTTATTGACTTGATTTTCTGACTGATGAGTTCCCTCTTTGATTAAGATATTGATTCTGAATCGTGGAGGAAGACACCGCTCGAGCCTTACTCGTATTCCCAAACCAATGAGTGTAGCAAGAGAGCAATGAGTGATAGTGGGAGTGATTTTGATGAGTACTTCAGATAATCCATTTTTGGGGCCGTTGGTAACGGTGATGTCAGGTAAGTTCACGACCGCAAGTTGTGCAAGGGTGAGTGGATGTTCTGGATCAGATATGGTCGCTATCAAGTCAAAAATCTCTTGAGCATCGATCTCTTCGTCGTCATCAGATACCAAATCTGGTAACTCAGTCTCGGTGACTTGTTGCGCTGGAGGTGTCACGAGAGAAAGTGTGGCTAATTCAAGCTGACTTGTCTTTGATTCGAACTCCACCACTCGTGTTGGCAAGTCTGCCACATCAATAATCGTGGGGTTGGCGTTGATGACGTCTCCCATTTGTAATATAGATTCGCACTTACGACATTTGTCGTTATGGATAACTACCGTGATATCTACTTCCAGCAATTGGCACCGTTGATTGCGTTCAAAGGTGTAGGTACCGAAGATCTGGCATCAGTGTCGTCACAAATTTTGTCTCAGCTCAATACCGTCAATATTGCCGGTCTGGTGTGGGACAACTGTATACTCAAAAACCGTCTTCTGAATCAAAAGTACTTGGTGACTCAAGTCAAACAAGACAACTACATAGACGAGCTCTGTGTACCAAAGGATCCAGAGATCCACTCGCAAAATTCGCCATTCAATGTCGATCTGGAGCTATTCCCTAATGGTATTCTTGGTCCTCAATGGCTCACCAAGTACCTTGAAAGAAAACCATTTGCCTACGTTGGTGTGTTTGAGTTGTCGGGGTCTGATGACGCCTTGGTGGACGAATTGAACCGAATACGAACAAAGTTAGCTGGTCTTGGAATCAGATTTGTGGCTATAATAGTGGGCCCAGTGGAAGATTCGAGTGACAGAGTACAAAACATAAGACAAGCAACCGGACTTAATAAACTTGCCAGTCTCTTATGTGTCAATACAAATTCTTCGCTGGTGCAGAAGGATATTGAAGTACTCACCGTTGGTCTTCTCTCGAGTCTCAAATCCTCTTCCACTGAGTTCTACACTGCAATAGAGTCAAAGATCAAACAGCGCAATAGGAAATATTACTCTATACCGTCATCTTCGTACATTGATACGACGATAGAGCTCGCTCCCAAGCATTTGGAAACAAGAAACTTCCTCAAGCTAGGGATCATAGCACAATATGCCAATCCTCATAATTTGGAACCTTGCCTCAAGCCATTGGAAACAGCATATCAAAATTTGGTTGATATTCTACAAGATAATTACTTTGAATTTGATAAAGACAAGATATGGGATCATGACTTGAGGTTTTACCAACAATTGAGAGTGTTGATTGACATGGCTGCTTTCCATATTGTTAGAGGCTATTTGTCTCTCGAAGAGCCCTTGACTGCTCTCAAGAAACATGCTGCTCATGTGCTAAATGTCACAGCAGCTACCAAAAATAAACTCAACATATCTGAGTGGGTATCTGTGCAATACGAGTGGCTTGCAAATCTACTCCTTTTGGTACCCAACTCCATTCTTACGGTTGAAAACGCAAGCAGTTACAAGAAGAAATCAAAAGCAAGTATTACAGCAAGTTTCCTTGGTGGCATTCGTTTCCGAGAAGAAGAGGGTTCACTTGATATCCTCACAAATCCAGGCTTCGTCTTTATGAAAGCCGAGTCGTATCTCAAGACCACCACTTTCACTACACCTGCTCAACTCGACTTTCTCCGTAATTTGAACACCACTGAAAAAGTATCTGAGAAGAGAGTTGAACTCCTTTTGAAAGCTTCTGACAGTTGTACTCCATCAGATTCAGCAGAACTTGAGGTTTACTCAAGCATTTTGGGATACATTCATTATCAATTAGGTGAGGAGTACCTCAAGCAAGATAGTGATGACTCTTTAAGCAAGGCAATCGACTATTTCGACTCTTCCTTGCGTCGCCTCCCAACTGACTGGACATTTATAAGTGTTGCTATCTGTATGAAATTGATGGAATGCTACAAAAAAACCAAGAAGCCCTCTGACATGCTTCGATGTGCTGTGTTGATAGCAACTCTTGATAATGCCAAAACATTAATCAAACAAGATATCAAGCTTGATTTAAACGAGATTGAGCAAAAGTCGATAGACGTTGGTTCCAATGTTTCGGCATTGTTTGATGTCGGTCTTGTTTTCTTCAACGAAAGTATGAAGTCAAGCTCCAGAATGGAGTCTTATGTTCATGACAATCTTATTACTCAGTTGAGCATCAAGCCCAAATTCTCAGCGGAAACTCTTCAGATGCTTTTCACTCTGGATGTGAAGATAGCACTAGAGATACAGAAACTCACAGTACAGTATGAGAGGCTCGATAAGAAAGATGGAGAGTCTTGTGCTTTGAGTAGTGCTACCATTGTACATGCAGCGGATCAAGAAGAAAAGCAACTAATTGAAGTATGTGAACCCGTGGAGGCTCAAGCAAACTTAAGGTTCAATGGTCATCAACTCAGATGTATTGAAATTACTCATGAAATCAAGAAAGCTGGGGTTTATCATGTGAAGGGTGTTGAATTGGAAGCAAGAATCATTTTTAACTCAAAGAGTAAAGAGTTTGTTGTTCTCGACAAGCAGGAGCTTCACAATGACTTTTTGATGAGACAGAGACACTCTATTTATCAATGGTATCATAAAATGGTGAATGAAAAACTCGTTAAAATACCATTACAGCTTGATGGTCTTCGCCAGACCTCGATCAGGGTTCTTCCCATCAAGCCACAGGTAGTGGTTCACTTGAAGAACCAAAATGTCACAACGATTGTCTTGGGTGAAAAGGTCATACTCAAGTTCGAAGTCCATGTGGGTAATATCCACAAGCTCAATTACAGCAGTATGTTGCTCTCACCTCGAGTCAATGTCACTTGTAATGAGGATGACAGCTCAACAGAGTTGATTGACAGTCAAGTCAACTGGAAAGGGCTAAAAGATGATGAAGCACTCGAACTACTGGAAGTCAGAGAACCTATCGAGGCAGAATTAGATATCAGCATAAAAAGTGCTTCATTGCACACACAAGAGATGATCAAGAAGTCAGATAAGACTTTTAGAGTCATTGTTGACTTGAAGACTATTGTGAGTGAACGAACGGAAGAAGTGGAAGAGGAAGTGGCCGTTTATGATACTGCCAACTACATTCTTCCCGTCATTAACGAAGCATTTGATTTCAAGTTTGCAGTTACACCACAATTCAGGAAAGAATCAATCGACATGCCATGTCCATTTACGTTACAAAAGGACCACGAAGGAGGTACCCTACCCATTGTGACAAGAGTTTGGTCTGGCAATTTGAGTCTTACTTCGGAAACAGACTATGATATCAAACTGCTCAATTTCAGCATAAACTCCAAGAACCCGGATATTTTAGTGGAAACAATCGATACAAATGATATGTTCAGCCAGCAGTTCACTACCAGGAGCAAGAACGGAGTGGCACATCGAAATGTATTGATACAGGCATCGGTAGGTGTTGAGTGGTGCAGAAAAGACAGTATGCATATCAATCAGTTTGAATCCAGCGTCTGGGAGATTCAATTACCATTAGCTGATCCAAGAGTTTTGCAAACGATAGAAGACGTTGATTACGACAAAAAATCATGTAAATTGGTTTACGTTATTGAAAATCCGACACCCAGAACGTTCAGTTTCTCTACGAGGTTGGCGGATGATAACGAACGGTTCATTTGGAGCTTTGAAGATGATAGAAATATCTTACCATTAGCTCAAAGTCGGATACCTGTTTTACCCTTTAGTCAATTCGTCATGGAATACTACGGTAATTTCAGTGCAACAACAGAGGCAGTGGTTCAATTACCACAGTTCAAGGTCCATGATATTCAATACAAAGTGTTGTTGCCAATATTACCTGTTTCAAAAGATATAATCGTAAAAGATAAAGGGGTACTCTACTGGGATTTGAAAGCAAGCAATACATTCAAAAGTTGAAAAAGCTAAGCTAAGTTAAGACGAGCTACTTAATTGACACCAAGTAATTCGACGTCGAAGAGCAAAGTGGCGTTTGGAGGAATTGTACCTGGGAAACCTCTTGGACCATAAGCTTCATTACCAGGGATGGTTAATTTTGCTCTGGTACCAACAGATAATTTTGGAATTCCAGTATCCCAACCAACGATAACTTGACCAACACCAATAGTACATTGGAAAGGAGAACCTCTGTCACGAGATGAATCGAATTTCTTACCATTTTCTAAAGTACCAGTGTAGTGGATGGTAACTAAATCACCTGGCTTTGGGAAGGTCTTACCATCACCTTCTTGTAAGATTTCGATTTGAGTGGTTTGAGGAGCAGACATTCTAACAGAACAATTGAAGTTTCTTGTGAAGTTCTTTAAGTAATTAGCTGAACGAATTCGGCACACTGAGAGCATCGACGGATTTATTGGTTCCAGACACACAAAAACTTTGTGTGTCTCCTGATCAAATTTTGTGTAATGTCGATTCAGCAATTGGTATCACAGTTTGAGTTTGTTAAAGTCTTGAAGAGTGATCCTCAAACTAAGCAATTGGTTCTATTAGGTCGCATTGATGATAATGATGCTTTGATTTCACTTGAAAAATCCCATTTCATTGTGGATTCAGATGGTGTCTCATTGACTCAATTGATAAAGGAGGTCCAGTTGATCAACAATAACGATGTTTACTACTGGTCAGGTGCATTGACCAACAATTCGCTTCCTGCTAATCCCTCAGCCAAAGTTAACGTTATTTATCCCGCTACAGAGACTCATATTAAGAAGTACAGTGAGCAGAAACTTCATTACATCACCGAAACTCCTCAAGTATACCAAGAAATTGTCGTACCGTACATTGAGTCCATGAAAGGTGACAGAATCAAATGGGTCTACAATATTTTGTTTGAAGGAAAAGAGAGTGAAACTGTGGTTTACCATGACAAAGACCCACACTCAGGATTTGTGCTTTTGCCTGATATGAAATGGGACAGGGTCAATATTGATGCGTTGTATTTGTGTTGCATTGTCAACCGAAAGGACATTTCTTCGGTCAGAGATATTTCTGGGGACCACTACGAATTCCTCTACAATTTGAAGCAAACAGTCTTGAAAGTTACCAGTGAGAAGTTCAGTATTGCTCAAGATTCATTGAGGGTATTTATTCACTACCAGCCCTCATACTATCATTTCCACGTGCATGTGGTTAATGTGGCCCATCCTGGTCTTGGTGATGGTATAAATGTCGGTAAAGCCATACTATTGGATGATGTGCTTGAAAACATTAGACTCAGGTCTGACTACTACCAGATCAGGAACCTCAGTTACGTGATCGGTGAAAACCATGGTTTATGGAACATTGAGGCATTCAGAGCTGCAGTTAATCAATAATTGAATTCACTGCTGCTAGATTTGACTGCCATTCTAGCCATACGCAACATTTTCTGTTTGGGGTCCAACTTCTTTCTTTTACGACCTTCGTCATGTTCTCCCGCAGCCCTTCCTAACTTCTTAGGGTTGTCTCTCAATCCAAAAGCTTTAGCCAAGTGTCCTAAATGCAATGTCTTAACATTAAAGAAATTCCTTTCTGATGATAAATGTGTAGCATAAGCTCTGATGTGAGAGGTGAATGCTAAACATGCTTTGTCATACATAGCTTTGTCTTCAAGTAACCACCTTTCAACGTTCAAATGCCAAGTTGTAGCGTGAATATCCCATTTAGTAGTCTTCTTACCTTCGATGACCTCACCATAGCTCTGCTTGAGGAACTCTTCGAACCCTTCAACTCTTAAAGAACCCTTAGCATGCACCACAGAAAGTTTATCGTCCTTGTAACCTTCTTCAATTCCTGGAAGAAGGAACATGCATGCTATACCTCCATTACCCACACGAGCAGTTCTACCAATTCTATGAAGATGGTCCTCGATTGTGAATGGTGGATCGTACTCAATGACTTCGGAAATTTTTGGCAAATCCAAACCTCTAGATGCCACATCAGTACAGAAAAGAATATTATTGCTTGTAGAATCCTTGATGAACATCGATAAAGTGGATGTTCTCTCTTGTTGTGACATGGAACCATGTAACTTGTACACCACTGTATTATCTCCAAGTAGAGGGGATGACATTACAGGATATGTAGTGTCTTCTGAAGGTACTGCTTTAGTGAGTTCAGTTTTACCGGTTTCTTCATTTTTGGTTCTACTCAAACCTTTACCATTTCTTGTGAACACATCAAAGTGGTAGTTAACAGAATCTGAACATGAGAAGAAAACCATTGTTCTCTTGGCTTCGGTCTCTTTGAGCATAGCATTGAGTGTTACTAGTCTCAACTTTGGTGGAACAACCACCACTTTCTGCACTAATTGATCAGGTGCAGACATTCCCTTGGACAGAGTAAGATGAGAGTCCTCGTCGAATTCCACTGTTCCATCAACGACCTTCTTGGTGTCAACACTGATCATTTCTGGGTTATCAAGCAACAAACTACCCAATTTCTCGACATTATTTTGCATTGTGGCAGAACAAAGAACATTCAATCTTCTGGTAGGTAAGCCCTGCCACTTATGAGCGGTTTCTTGAATCTTACTCGTGCTTGAAATGTGATCAGTAATCTTGGTGATAGTCTCCTCAAACCCTAATTCAATCAAACGATCACCTTCATCCAATATAAGGTACCTCAACTGACTCAAATCTAATGCTTCTGTGTTCTCGATATGATCAGCCAATCTACCAGGAGTTCCTACCAAGATATTCACACCCTTTCTTATACGAGCCTTCTCTGATTTCTTCTTCTCACCACCAATTACGATACCCGGAACTATATGGTGATGACACCTGGTCAAAGTTTCAAGAACACCATAGATTTGTGTAGCAAGTTCACGTGTTGGTGCCAAAATCACGGCAAAGATTCCTGAGTCTCTCGTGATCTTGAATTTGCTCTCTTGCATGAGCTTGTGGAAAATTGGAAGCACAAAAGCTAACGTTTTACCTGAACCTGTTTGTGCTTTTACAAAGATATCACTCTTTGCCAAGAGAAGACTCGGTATAGCTGACCTTTGGACTTTTGTAGGGGTCTTGAATCTTAAGGTATCTTTCAAATGAGTCGAAAGAGTTTCATTTAATCCTAACTCTTCGAACGTCATTGCATCCTTGATTGGTGCGTTAGAAGGGATGTATGTTTTCTGGTCTTCTTCTTTAGTTTGCGTCAACTTACTTTCTTGATTGGATGTGAAAAGAGAAGAAACATATGAGTTATCTTTACCACCAAATTCACCTCTAGCTTCAGCAAACTTTCCTTTTTGTGATACTTGGGGATGACTGGTTCTCTCTCCTCTTGTCACTTGCTGATCCTCTCTTTCTGGCCTCTTTTTAATCTCTATGCTGTTAACACCAGTTTGATTTCTATTAGTTTTAGAAGTTCTACCTCTTCCCTGGAGCGCCAAATTCATCTTACGACGATCCTTCCAGCGGCCACCAGTTGCTTTAGTAACATGCTTGACGCCTTCGTCTGGCACAGCGAAATTCAACAATAAACCATCGTCCTCCATAATTAGTTTGATGCGATGAGATGGAGATGGAGATGAGGTTACACGACTGTATATTATATGAAATTGGTTAATTGATCTATGTATTGATCCATGGATTGCTTCGTTGTCAAGACGACATCACTATGGTTAACGACTAATTCGCTGATATCAGCTTCGTTTTCCCATTCGAGTAGTTTCCAGTGTTCCAGCTCGAATCGTCTCACATGTCTTAAAGTATCACCAAGAGCAGAATTTGCAAGTGGATCACCTCCTGGCCCTTTAGCCTTAGCTGAAGATTGTAGTATATGCACGTTACTTTGTTTGGGGGCTTGTTCACTGAAATCTTGTTTCTTTTGCATCATTTTTTGGTTATCAGAATCATCTAAATATTTGAAAGATGGCCGTAATTGTGATGTTGAATCTATAGGTAACAACACTATTCTCTTCCCCAGGTCATCTTTGATCAATTTTGCGGCGTAAATTCCTCCATTAGTCTTGTTGAAGACACCCACATGATCATGATATGTGACATTAGTTCCCCAATCTTCTTGCTTGGATTCGTCGTAAAATCGACTGGTGTCTAGCGGCACTCGTACCAGTATGAAATTTGTTTCTGGTTTGATTGAAGCAGAAATATGTTGTACAGCAGCAGGTGAATTACTGTTTTTACCAGAATATTGAAGTAGTTGAAGAGCACTTTTCAAGTCTTCATTGATCACTAGAGGTATAGATTCCACGATCTCGTCTTCTGGCGCCACTTCTGTATCACTTACTGAGCTATCAGATACTATATCTTCATCCACAAAGAGTTCAGCCATTTTAATAGACCTTGATGAGGTGCGAATCGATTTGATTAACTTGTTGAATGACAGATTTTGATATCACCGAAGTTTATCTCAAGTTTCTTGAGGAGGATAAGGATATGACGATGCCCATTGCGGCCATCGAGTCATTGGTGACTATGCTCAGAATCAAACAACCTTCAACTTCATCTGAATTAATCAACTTGGTGAAAAGTAATATTGAAAAATTGAAATCTTCAATTTCTAATGCCATTTCATTGTCTGCTGGTTGTGATTTGTTCATGAGATTCGTGTTGAGAAACATCAACTTGTACTCTGATTGGGAATCTTGTAGATTGAATTTAGTGGAAAATGGTGAACTTTTCGTTTCAAGAGCTAAAGAATCTCGTTCAAAACTGGCTAGTTTTGGTTTACCATTCATCAAAGACGATGATATAATATTGGTGCACTCATACTCTAGAGTGGTGCATCAATTATTGGTGAGAGCCAAAAAGGAAAAACTCATTAGATTCAGAGTTATAGTGACAGAGGCAAGGCCTACAGGTAAAGGGTACCGCATGGCTGAAATTTTGAGAGAACAAGGAATCCCAGTGGAAGTCATAGTTGATTCTGCTGTGGGGTACGTTATTCACAAAGTTGATAAGATTCTTGTTGGAGCAGAAGGTGTTGCAGAATCTGGAGGTATCATAAACCATATTGGATCTTACCAAATAGGGTGTTTGGCAAAGACTAATAATAAGCCATTTTATGTGGTTACTGAGTCACACAAATTCGTCAGATTGTTCCCATTGGCACCAAACGATTTACCCAATCAAATTCACAAGGTGATTCTGAATGAGACTCACGATGCTAATACATTACTTACTACACAGGAAATTGATTTCACTCCTCATGAGTATATCACTGCATTGATCACAGATTTGGGGGTCTTAACTCCTTCTGCGGTCTCAGAAGAATTAATTAAAATTTGGTACGATTAGTTGTCATATAACATTACATAAACTCAGTCATTAGCGATAGCCTTGAGTTTCCTCTCGAGGTCTTTAGCATCGAAGTAGTCATTATCATTTTGTCGGGCAACCTCAACACACTTGACACCCTTAGCTTCAATCAGTGCAACATCCACAGGAATTTGACAGTCTTTCATATAAAGAATGTGTGTGACAAACCTATTCCATGCAACATTAGTGGACCCGTTTCTCTTGAACGAGTATGTGGCCAGCTCTGTGATGGCCCTTATGAAATCTATGGCTTCCATACCAAAAGTCTCTCTATCTTGGCTCCCATTAAGAAGCAAGACCCTCTTTTTAGCAGAACCATTTGCAGCAATAGCTTTGCCTACACCTTTCAAAACCACAATAGGTAAAATACTTGTCATGAGTGACCCAATGGAGTAAATGACCATGTCTGCATTGGTGATAGTAGATGTCACTTTGTGGTGGGCAGCAGGCCTGATTTCCTCGCCGTAAGGCGAAACATAGAAGATTCTCTCGATGGGAGAGAGAAGAGGCTCAATGTTTTCCGACTTGCTGAAATGCAATTGACTTTTTTTGAGTTCAGGGTGTGTGTACTGAGGGACATTACCTGCTTCTTCGTCATCTGAAGTATCTGAGAAATCGGATATTTCTGCCAATTTGTTATTTACAGTTGTGACATTAATTGGAGACAGGACTTCAACACGAGGCGAAGTGAAGTAGTCAGGAGTGAATGATTCTGTTGGAGTTGGTGGTCTTGTAGTGTTGATAGGTGGAGGGTAATTATCCACTTTAGGGTCTTCAGCTGATGGGTGAGATATTTGGGACTGGCCAGTGATAATCAAGCCATTCTTTAAAAGAGCACTGATGTGATACGTGAAATTTGTGTTAATGCAAGGGAGCACCTCGATGTTACGATCAATACCTGTCAAACGAGCGAAAAGTTCAATGGCAGAATCAAGAGATCCGATAAAAAGTCTTGCACCAGTCAAGAACAAATTACCCACATTTGCCAATTCATAGCGAAATTGTTTCTTGGTAGTATGAGCAGCCAGCTGATGTTTGGATCTTTTCAAGAGTTCCACGTCCACGTGAATACAGAAAGCTCGAAATATCTCCCTTAAAGATGGTTCAATATCACGCCACAAAGGATGAGAACCATCGACTATATCGTTCCATTGATCTTTAGCTTCACGAGGATTCGCCAGTAATCTGAAGCTCAACATGTTCTTTAGACCTTCTTGATCAGCAGGAATCAATCTCGTTAATCTTGACCTAATGTCACCTATTGCAGGCCCACCAATAACACGTATGAGTTCAGAAGTTGATCCACCATTATCAGAAATTGGCAACACATACAGTAGTTTAGGTGAGACACTCAGTAGCACAGACACGAGTTCATTGGTTGCTGTACCCCCACTAAGTACTACAACTTTAGGTACCATTTGCGGTCAAAACAACTACAGGTGTCAGAATTGGGACGTGATTTTCCTGCATAAATCCCGCAGTCCCAAATGTTAGGTTAATGTTAGGTAAATGTGGTACCAGGTTCACAGTTTATTTCATACCGGAAATGCTGCGAAAAGAAAACCTCTTCGATAAATTTTTCAAAAATTCTCACTACTGCAACATGGCTAGCAAAGAAGTTTTAGTTTTAAGAGGTACTTTAGAAGGACACAATGGTTGGGTTACTTCCCTTGCCACCACCCAAGCTCACCCAGACTTATTATTGTCTGGTTCTAGAGACAAAACTTTAATCACTTGGAAATTAACCGGTGGTGAAGACAACCAATACGGTATTCCAAAGAAATCTTTCAAAGGTCACTCTCACATTGTTCAAGATGTTACTATCTCTGCTGATGGTGCTTACGCTTTATCTGCTTCTTGGGATAAAACCTTGAGATTGTGGGACTTAGAATCTGGTGAATGTACCAAAAGATTCGTTGGCCATGAAGGTGATGTCTTATCTGTCTCTATCGCTAAGAACTTGAGACAAATTGTCTCTGCTTCTCGTGATAAGACTGTTAAAGTTTGGAACACCATTGGTGAATGTATGCAAACTTTCAAGGGTCACGGTGACTGGGTTTCCGCTGTCGCTTTCTCTCCAAAGGAAGAAACTTCAACTGTTATCTCTGCTTCTTGGGATAAAACTATCAAGGTATGTAAAATCATCTTTTCAACGATATGATGTTCAAATATTTGCTACTTCAGACGTTGCTCGCCAGCTTCGAATGAGACATCAAATCTACACCAAGATCTCTGATCGTTGAAAATTTTTCAAAAAAACTTTACTAACATTTTAGTCTTGGGACTTATCCAGTTACGACTTAAACGCTGACTTCATTGGTCACACCGGTTACATCTCATGTATCACTATCTCCCCAGATGGATCATTATGTGCTTCTGCTGGTAAAGATGGTGTTATCATCTTATGGGACTTAAACTCAAACAGATCCTTGTACACTTTGAATGCTTCTGCTGAAGTTCACGCTTTAGCTTTCTCTCCAAACAGATACTGGGTTGCTGCTGCCACTTCTACTGGTATCAAGATCTTCAACTTGCAAGAAAGAACCTTGTTAGATGAATTAAAACCAGAATTCGCTATTGGTGCTAAGGCTAAAGACCCAGAACCAATCTCTTTAGCTTGGTCTGCTGACGGTCAAAACTTGTTCGCTGGTTACACTGACAACCTTATTAGAGTGTGGCAAGTCATGACTTCTTCCGCTTAATTGTATAGTTAATATTACATTAAAATAGTCTATTCAAATAAGTAAACTTTTCCACTGGCACTTCCTCCAACACACCAATTCTCACTAGGATGCATAGTGCATACTGCAGGTACAGCTCCAACACTGGGTCCTGTTAAATGGGCAAGAATTTGACCCTTCTGATCATAAATATCAAAACCTCTGTTCATGTTTGCAATTACAAATTTTTCAACACCGTCCTTAGGTGCCAACTGCCACCTGCTCTTGAGTATAGATACCCACCTTCCTGTTTGACAGTTATGCTTTATTTTAGTGAATGGTTGGAGATTCATGGCTACCTCTCCCTCTTTATAATTATCCTTCTCTGATCCCGGTATCTTAAATGTTTTGCTCCACTCTGTCACTGGACTCTCGCCTTCAGCTCCGTTAAGATCAAACACACAGATTCTGTCATCATACCCATTGCAAACCAACCGGTTATCTGCATTCCAATCCACACTCGAAACTGATAATCGTGAACTGTATGCACCATACATATGTGGACCTGATTGAGGGCTGAATTCCGACCACGCTGCGTTCTTTTGGCTTACGCTTCGTAAATCCCATATCCTCAAGCTTCTATCTAATGAGGCTGTGGCTATTTGATATGATTTATTGGGATTTATTGTAAACCCTCCAATCTTTTTATCATGCAACCTCAATAATTGACTCTTTTTGGTGGACCCAAATTTCGTTCTCATGTCGTGCTGGTAGAAATTACCAGAGAGTGTAGTCATGTAAAGGATATTAGGGTTATCATTGCACGTGTTGATATCTGAGACACCCAATGGATGATCACCCAGTTCGTAAGGATCACTCAAATATGCTACTTCAGTTGAAGTTAATTTGTTCAAGTCCATCTCTCGTACTGAACCATCGTAAGAACACGATAAGAATTTGGATGGGTTATTTGACGGGGTAAGTATCTTGGCAACATTTCTGCCATGTGGCTTAAGTATGGATATCACAGGTTCTTCTTTCCCTTTCGATGCATCGACTGCCCATACTCCCACATTACCATTCGTATCACCAGCGGTAACAACTCTGTCCGTGGTGGATGGGTGAAAATGGATTGCGGTCATACGGTGATGGCATAACTTGATATCTAGTGGATCAAACTCTTCGTACAAATGAAGCTTGTCGAATTGTTCCCTTGTGTGTTTCAACGCATCATCATCGTACTCCAACTGTGATGACCTTATGAACTCGAAGAAGTCACCTGCTGAAAACTTATCTCCTAAATCACTGAGCAACTCAAGGACCTTATTGTCCAAGTCAATATCCGCAGCCTCACCTTCGTCCTTAACTTCAATGATCTCGTTATCTTCTTCTTTCACTGTCTCGGTTTTGAATACTTTATCTTCAAATTTTAGCTTCCCCAGACGTGGATCAGTGACAAGATCAATCAACTGAAAATTACCATACAAACGAGTTTGCTTCAATTTTTCGATCTCTCTCTTTCGCTTGGCTTTTTCCTCTTCTTCCTGTTGAAGTTTCCTGAATTCCTCGCTATCTTCCATTTTGACACCAGCAATTCTTCTTGATCTTCTTGATGGTTCAGGCGTTTCTTGTTTCACTTTGGGTGCTGCTTTACGACGCTTGGCAGCGGGCTTTTTATCGGGGATCTCCCTTTTGATAGAATTGGAGATCTCATCAAGGTTGAGTTGCCGCAACAACTCTTTGTTCCTTTGAATATTCTCCTGACGCTGTTTTTCAAAACTCGATATCTTAGCCATACGCGTCTTGAGATTTTGTGAGCCTAAATTTTTTCAACCTCTGATTTGTGTATGTGGTAGCTTCGACTCATCGATTCAATTGATAACTGCTTATGCTTAAATGTTTTGTGAAGTTGATTCTGCACTCAACTGGATGCTTGGAGTCTCAAGACATCGGCACAAAGGTAAAGACTACCGCAAACCACTACTTTTCTCTTGTCTCCAGATTCCCTGAGCTCACGAACTTTGTTCAAACTTGATGCAAAAGTACTTTCCTCCGTCTCTATCACGTTCTCAAAGAATTGAGCACCTTCTTCCATTATTTTGGCTGCGGGATATGCTTTGACCCAAGGCATTCCTTCAGGTGATGTAAATGTACACGGTATGAGCGTATCAATGTCACGGTTAGTTATGTGCTTGAACAAGTTAGACACAGACTTACCTTTAGACATGGCCACCACAAAAATAAAACCTTCATTGCCCTCCCTGAATGACTCAAGATACTTGCCAAGTTCCTTGGCTGCACTTTCATTATGTGCACCATCAATGAGGAGTTCTATGTCTCTCAAAATTACCTTCTGGAGTCTACCAGGCCAATTGACATTCTTCACACCCTGTTCAATGGCTGCGGTGGTAATACGAGTGCTATGAAGGCGATTCAAAGTATCAATTATGTGTGTGGCGACACTCAAGTTCTGTTTCTGGTAGCCTCCTTGTAAGGGTGACAAATCTCTCAATTGTTGATCTCTGGTGGAAGAACCATCAACAACTAGAAGTTCACAATTCAATTCGTGAGCCTTTCTGTTGATGACCTCCAAAGCTCCTGGATAGTTGGTTCCGTCCACAATACACGGTATCCCTTCTTTCAAGATCCCGGCCTTTTCACTAGCGATTTCCGGCAATGTGTCACCCAAGAAGTTCTCATGGTCTATACCGATCTTTGTAATACCACAAACCACCACTCCTCCTTTGTTGGCGGTTGGTGGTTCAAGAACGTTTGTGGCATCGAGTCTTCCACCAAGACCAACTTCTATGACAGCGAATTCGACCTTTTCCAACTCAAAAATCTTGAATGCTGTCACTGTCAAAATTTCAAATTCGGTGCATCCCAAATTATTGATTTTGTTTTGCTGTTGCACCATCGACAGGACTTTTTCAAACTTGCTTAGTGGGTATGTCTTGTTATTTATGGATATGCAATCGTTATAGTAAACCATGTGTGGAGAAGTGAATCTCCCATTATGAATTCTGGCTTCTGTGAGAATCAGCGAGATATATGCCACTGTCGAACCTTTACCATTGGTCCCAGCTACATGGATCGACTTGTAGCAACTCGTATGTGGATTACCAAGGACATTCAATAGCTTACTTATTCTGGTAAGCGCTAAGTTGATTCCCATTATAGGTAGATATTTTAGCGGGAAAAAATGAAAAAGTTCCGAACTATCATCGACTCATAATTGGCCGGCTACCAACGATGTCACAGTTGATCAACTGGATTGAAGAATATGATGTACTTTCCATCTTGAAACTTGGGATCATTTTATTGGTTCCAATCTTGGTTTTCAACAGGTTCAAATCAAAATCTAAAACACAACCACAGAAATCATCATTCTATGGTAAAAAAAATGGCAAGTATGAGCCACCCAAAATCCGTTCCGTAGATCCAGACTTCAAGTGGGATGAAGCACAGTATTATAAGGGATACCCTTTCAAAAATGCCGAATACAAATTGACAATGGGAATTAAGAAATTGGACCCTCAAGACTGGCTCTTGATTGAACCCTCATACAAAAAATCACTCGAGACCAAAAGAATGATTGTTACCAATACCCACCCTGATTATCCACCAGATAAGGATCTAGCAGGGTCAACAGTTTTTGTCACTCAAGAGGTGATCCCCGTGATAAAGGAATTTTACAATATGGTGGTCAATTATATGTGTGATAAATACCCAATGTGTGTGGTCAGAGAAGGTACTACTGTGCTTAATAAAGTGACTGGTGAGCGTATTCCTGCAAAATTTGATGAAGATATGAGTCCACGAGAATATTTGATTCACCTCACCAAAATCATTGAAGAAGACTTCCTCTTTTTAATGCCTGATAAAAGTATTCATGATTCTGAGGTTGTTTTAAAAGGTGGAGTTTTTGCATTTGCAGCTGGTTTTAATCCTACAATTAAATTCAATAGACCATTGACCGATATTCATGCGCCAATTCCAGGGTATGAAGAGAAAATGAAATTATCAATGAACAGATTCTTTAGCAGGATTGAGAAGGGCCAGTTTGTTCTTAGAAACAATTTCTCTGTTCAAACACATCGCAAGTACTATGTGGATGATCAGAACAAAGGTCACAATGACAGTTACTTGAAAAAGCTGTACAAGGAAGAAGATTTAGACTTTGAAAAAGACGTTCATTACAGAAGCGAACGTCAAGTATTAACGAGACTTCCTGAAACTGGAGCCATTGTTTTCACTATCAGGACTTATTTGCACCCATTGAGTGAATTCCGTAAAGAAGGTAAAGAAGTATGTGAAAGATTCATTGGAGCAATTGATGGGTTCCCCGAAGAGATTTTCAACTACAAGGCTGCAGGTGAATGGAGTGAGGCAGTGAAAAGTTATTTGCTGAAGTACGATGAATGTTGAGTATTTTTACAATAAATAGATTAGAAACAAATTTGGTGCGACAACGATATGAGTTCCTCTTCGAATGGGTTCATTCAAGAGAGGCTTGATTCACTTCATGATATAGACTGCAAGATAGTTTCGTTACTTGATAGCTTATCGACTCTCTTTGATACTTACAGTACACCCACCAATGATAAACAGTCACTGAAAACTATTGTGGCAGATCAGACGAAGCAAATTTATCAAACTATAAGTGATGTAGCGATCAACTTGCGTAAGGAAATCAAGATTATGGACGACAATATTGGGGTATATGATAGAAATGATGACAAGGTAATGATTCTACCAATTCAGGTTGACCAAAAGAATACTTTGTTAGGTAAAAGAAGGCTCAAGGAAGAACTAGGAGAATTGGAAAAACTCACTAATGAAGACGTTCATATGGTTGATGAATAATGTAGTAATAATAATAATTATAATAATGACATAATATACACTAGAGTTCCTCAAGGTACCCTTGTTGAATTAACCTTTCAACGTCTGATTTTCTAACATAAAATTGAGAGTCTTTGATTAAATTGAAAACACCATATTCTGTTTGAACTTCACCTCCATCTTTCAAAACCCTGACATCTATGAACAAATTTTTTGGTGGTTCCAAATCTCCACTCAAATCTATATCAGCAAAATTTGATTTATAGTCAACTAAAAGTTCTTGATACTTTTTGAAATACTCTTGCTCGGAGTGACTCAAGTTATCAAGAGCAAGTTGTGTAGTATAATTGGCAGAATAAACTCCACTAGAATTGAGATTGTTATTCACCTGTCGTACTGCTGAGTTAGAATCTATTGATGGGTCGATATTCAACCATGCAAATTCATTTATTTTATTAGCTCTCAATCTTTCGTACGCCAACAAACATCTCTTGTTCCTCCTCATTGTGAGATTAGCCACAAACATCTGGCAATGTCTTATTTTTATATCATCTTCTGCTAGATCTTCTTGGCTATCCATTCTCTCTTGCTCAAGCAAAAAGTCAACATCTTTGGCGAGATCGTTGATTTCCTGTACAACTTCCTTGACTAACTCGGCTTGATAAAGAGGTATTCCCGGCAAATTAGCCGCTCTTCTTGCGTCTAGAATGAGCTTATTGGCGGTGTCTCCATACATTGACGCGATTGAGAATTTAATTCTGTGATACTTTATAAGAACTACACTATTTTGGCTTCATAGTCTGCATGCTTCTACTTCTCAAATGACTCAAAGTCAACAAGGAGATCATCAGAAAGAAGCAGAAGCAAGTGTTGTGAAAATTCAGAGTTTACTGAATTTTTTCAATGTTTCGTAATTTTTACTATTTTACTTAATTTAATGCTGCAAAAAAACAAAAAAGTTCTACTTGTTTATTTGTGCTATTTGAAGTACCCTCATTATTATCTGAAGTAACCTCATTATTTTGAGTTGAAACCTCAAGTTACATATCCAAGACAATTCCTGTTAATTTATAAAAGTATTGCCCACAAGAGTGGATATCTTAGGTTATCAAGCACAATCACAGTACAAACTGTGAACAAAATTGGATTTTAGATTTTGCTCGTATGGCGCAGTGGTAGCGCAGCAGATTGCAAATCTGTTGGTCCTTAGTTCAATCCTGAGTGCGAGCTCTCTTTTTGCACCCATTATATTTGTATTTATGTTACTAATTACATAAGTGTTGTTCTGCCACCAATGTCGTTGCTAGCACTACCATCGGGCATATTTCCATCTCTGCCTGAAACAAATTGTCTGTAAATCCCTTCCAATTTGGTTTTCTCTTTGACTGAAATCGATGGCTTTGTCTCCTCTAATGAAGCTAAGAAATCCGCTTGGGTGATCTCCACAACCAGCTTTCCTTCATGATGGGAATCAACTGTTTCTTTAGGCTCATTTTCCTGATCTTGGAAGAGTTTCTCAATTTGCTGCAAGACTTTAACTCTATCAGCCGGTCTCATTTTACCATTATTGAGATCATTAGATTCAACCTTGAAGAAATCAAGTGTTCTCTTGTCATTTGCTTGCTTACCAGAAGCTGCTAATTCTTCGTCATGTGAAAGCTTGACATGCACCGCTTTCAAGTATGCATTGTATGCTAAACCTTGCATATCAGCACCACTAAATCCCCCTGTCCTTTCAGCAATCAACTTGAGATCAACGTCATCACCTAGATCCATCTTGGTGGTTATACTGTGCAAAATATCAAGTCTGTCTTCGTAACTAGGCATATCACATATGACACTCTTATCCAATCTTCCTGGACGTAATAATGCTGAATCAATAAGATCTGGCCTACTAGTAGCCGCAAGGACATACACACCATCAAGACCTTCTGCACCATCCATTTGTGTCAACATCTGATTAACAACTCTATCGGTCACACCAGTGGAATCATGCCCTCTTTTAGGTGCAATGGAGTCAAATTCATCGAAGAATAAGATACATGGCTTTGCAGATTGTGCCCTTTCAAAAAGCTCTCTCACAGATTGTTCCGACGCTCCAATATACTTGTTCAAGATTTCAGGACCTTTGATTGAAATAAAATTAAGCCCACATTGTCCAGCCACTGCACTTGCCAACAAAGTTTTACCACATCCAGGATATCCATAGAGTAAAATACCTGATCTGAGTCTTAAAGGACAATTGGCAAAAATTGGTGCATATTTGGTTGGCCATTCTAGCGTTTCGAGAAGAATACTTTTAGCTTCCTTCAATCCACCTATATCTGTCCAGTTGACCGAAGATTTTTGTAGTTTGACACCACGAAGATTGGAGGGAGTGTATCCTTTGAGGGCTTTGTCGAGATCTTCTTTGGTGGCCACAACTTCATCACCCAAATCAGCTTCAACACTATTAAATAGAGACTCATGATAAACCCTGTCACAAAGAGTCTTGAGGTCATTGGGCAAATAACCTTCTGTTTCTGAAACCATGTCCATAATGTCAAAGCTAATCTTACAACCTAGATTATCTGTGAGGTACTGGCTCAAAAACTTGGCTCTAGTTCCTTTATCTGGAGGTGAAAGTGTGTGAAAGTTCTCAATCAAATGTGACAGGAACAAGAAACCATTGGCAGCTTCCTTGGATGATGAAGAGCAGATCAAAGAGAAGTTGCTGTTTGCTTGTGAATGAAGCTTTTGCACCTTTGAAACTAGCAATTCAGTTAGATTTTTTGCAGTTGATGAATCCCCATGTTCAACTTCTGCACTGAATATTTTCTCCATGTTATCTAGGATCAAAACAGATGGCTTGTACCATGCACATTCTTGAATCCACTTCATAATATGATTAGTCGCCAACAGGTTGAAGTTCTCGTTCATGATTGATTCACAAGCAACATACTTAGCATGAAATCCGAAATCTTGGGTAAGTGTCTGGGCTAACGTCTTCAATGCTAGAGTTTTACCACTTCCTGAATTTCCATGAAGTAGTACACCGGAGTTTTTATCCATGATCACAGCGTCAAGAGTATCTTCAAATACTTTCTCAAGACCAATGGGGGTTTCCAATTCTTCGTTTATCATAGAACTTTCAATGAAGCTGGCACCTCTCAACAATTCTTCACCTACTTCTATTTTTATAGATTTATCGGTTCCACTAGCATTTCTTAGCCAAGCGTTGGTATCATCGTTTCTCTTGAATTTAAGAAGACCACCATTTGGTAGAACCGCTGGAATGATTGGAATCTTCATGAAGTTGGTGATACAACAGTCTTGAAAGCCTCCCTCAGTATCGAAAAGGATGGTTTTCAAAGCTTTTATAAGTTGATTATTTTTTTCTTTCTTATCGCTGGAATTGATATTCACTTGGTTATTCTTTTTTGTTTGGGTAATGTAAGGATGAATAATGAATGTTGATGGTTCTTTGATTACAGGCTTTATTGAAGGTTTGAGAGACACAATGCTTCCAATCTGACCTTCAACAGAGAGAGCCACTGCCAACTTACGAGACAATCCCACAGTGTTGTTGGGCGACCTGGGGTAGTTGACTAGTTTTGCAATCAAGCGCTTGTTCTCTTGGATTGGTGCTTTGTCTTTATCTTTATTCTCTGTGTCTTTTTCATTTGTTTTTGGAGCTTTATTTTGTTTGGCACCAGGACCAGGAATGACAGACACCGCCACATACTCTGGTCTATTTAAGACAGGTATGACTTCCGCTGAATTGACATAGATCTCGTATGCTTCTGGTTTGGCATGATCTGGAAGTCGAGAGTACAACTTGTGGGGTAATGAAATAGCTCTTTTCAACACTGAAGGAAGATTTGTGTAGTCATCACTGGGTCTTCCACTTCTAGATGATTTAGCCGACTTTACCGAGCCTGCAGCCTTCTTCACTCTTGGCTTAGGAGCAATAGCGACTTCACATTCTGGGGACAACTTTGCAAAATTGTGAGTGGTGGTGCCAATATCAGTAACAACGAGTTTAGCAGAAGTCGTCTGGGAAGGATAAACTACCAAGATTTGGTTTAGAGATACACAACGGGATTGCGAGAGTAACTTATCCTCCAAAGTCTGAGCATGTAATTCCACTAACTCCCAATCTGATGAAGTCAATGGTTCAAGGTTAACTTGTCTGGTTTCATAATTGTTAACTTTCAAGTTCAATGTGACTGTTTCATTCTCCGAAATTCTCAATGATTGAGCAAGAACCAGGTCAACTTCAACAGAGTTAATAGAGGAAGAGTTCCAACCTGACCAACCCACATAACTTTTCGAGCCTTTATGAACAATTTCCACAATTACATCTTGAACTTTGATGTTAGCGTTTGCAAGAAGGTTTCCCAATCGACTTGGTAGATTGACCAAGTTGGTATGTAGAGGCACCACAACGATGTTGGCCTTGTGATTCTCCATGGTGGTGAAAAATGGTTCTCCAGATTTTGCGAGCCGAGGTGATAAATATGCAGGTGATTTTGTTTTGAAGTGATAAGGTGACAACAGAGGAAAAAGTTGGATGAACCTTTGGTGACAGTAACAGACGAGTGGCATATGCATCCAGTATCGAAACTGCAAAGGTGAGGATGCAATGAGCCATGATCGGTGAGCGGACTCTCTAAAATGATCTGGAGGTGCAAACTGATTGACCGCCTGATGCGTCCTTTGGCTCCCATCTCTGGGTATGCACCATACAAGATACGGGAACAACACAATCTGTCAGTCTAAAAATTGGGATAAAAACTTTCCATGTTATTTTTTTTTTGCAGCCGGTGGTGGAAACACAAAGCTGCTCAACTGCATACTAAACAACAACCATTGGTCCATTGCAATTGTTTATAACTATTTACACTACTTCTCTGCTTCTTGAACAGCTTTCCATTTATCTAAGCGATCATCGTTCTTTTGACTTTCATCCCACTTTCTTGCATTCTTTTCAGCGTTAACCTTTCTAGCCTTTTCCATTGTTTCAAATGATTTCCTTCTAAGGGATCTGCATTGTTCCCATCCAATGACATTACCCAAGAAAAATCCTAGCACACCCCAGTTCAAGGATCTACTAGGATTTTTGTGTATCACAAAGGTCACACCACCAAGTACAGCCATTGCTTGGAAACCAGTTAACATAGCTTCACGGAAACATGGCATCCCAACGTACCTTTCAATTGTAAAATCAGATAATTTGATTTGACTGAAAACATCTGTAACTTTTGGGGGTTCAGGTGTTGGAGAATCTTCGAATTTGGGAGGTAGATCTTCTAAGAATTGTTGCTTTGGTTCTTCTTTAGCTTCAGTTACCGGTGAAAGCTTTATAGGCGAGCCACCAAACCATCCCATCGTTCCACGTGATAGTTGAGTTGGATTAAAGGTATTGATGCGACAACCTTTCGACACGACCAATGCAAGATTTAATCCTTGATCCTCAATTGAAGTACTGGGTTCTTATCCCAATATCCTTGGTCATGGTTATCATTGGATTGGTGCGTTCAAATATTACTACTTTATTAAAACCGAGCGTCAAACTTGAACCATACAAAGAGGCAAGAGAAAAGTATGTACCACAACTCTAAGTTCCCAACATTACTAACTCCAGACACTTTCTCAAAAGAGCATTGAATTTCAAAGAGGGTAACTCCGTATTGTCAGAAGCAGAATTCACTGCTAGGCAAGAGTACTTTGTTGAAACTCTCAAATCTGATAAGTTTTACGCTACCAAAATAACCGCCAAAGAAGGTCCAACCAATCCATTGACTGACCCTAAATCAAATGAAGCCATAATGAACATGGCAAAGGGTAATATTATGAATTACATTCCTCAAACACTCATTATGGCATGGGTTAACTATTTCTTTGGAGGTTTCGTTATCATGAAACTTCCATTCCCATTAACTAATGGGTTTAAAAGTATGTTACAAACAGGTGTGGTGACACCAGACTTGAATGTTAGCTACGTTTCATCCATATCATGGTACTTTGTCAATTTGTTTGGGTTGAGACCAGTTTACTCTTTACTTATGAGTTCACAAGCTGCCAACGATCTTATTCAACAACAAAGTCAGCAAGGTATGCCTAATATTGGAGCTCCTGGTGGGCCCAAAGTCGATAAGATATTTGCAGCTGAAGCAGAAAATATCCAAATCTTGAATCACGAGTCGATCTTTGACGGAATAGTTGACAGGGTTCTTGCAGACTTAGAGTAATGGTACTCTGTTATCGTTTGGAGTTCCAGGTGTACATGATGTACAAAGTCTACATTTGGGACTCGTTGATTGGTGTTTACAGAGGCTCTCATCGGCACCTACTTACTGAGCCATAGGCCGAGGCTGACATTTGAGCCATCTAGCATAGTCACTTTGTTCCAGCACTACAGTTAGACTAAAGGCCTGTGACAGGTGATCGCACCTTCCTACATAAGTCATCCTAATCTTACAAATCATCTCTTCGCACAAATATAAATCAATGGCACCAGCAACGATTGTATGCATAGGAATGGCAGGAAGTGGTAAAACCACTTTCATGCAAAGACTTAACGCTCATCTCCATTCCAAGAAAACTCCACCTTATGTTATAAACTTAGACCCTGCTGTTTTAAAAATTCCCTATGGAGCTAATATTGATATTAGAGACTCAGTGAAATACAAGAAAGTAATGGAAGAATACAATTTAGGACCAAATGGTGCTATTGTCACATCGCTCAACTTGTTTGCTACAAAGATAGACCAAGTAATCAAACTCGTGGAGAAGAGATCAGAATCGGTTGAAAATGTTATAGTTGATACTCCAGGACAAATTGAATGTTTTGTTTGGAGTGCCAGTGGTGCAATTATAACAGAAGCTTTTGCATCAACCTTCCCAACGGTTGTGGCTTATATTGTCGACACACCAAGAAATACTTCACCTACAACTTTTATGTCAAATATGTTGTATGCTTGTTCCATCTTGTACAAGACTAAATTACCAATGATCGTGGTATTCAACAAAACTGATGTGCAAGATTCTAAATTTGCAGAAGACTGGATGAAAGATTTTGAAAATTTCCAAATTGCATTGAATGAAGATCAAAAATTGAATGGTGAAGATGGTACTTCTTCTGGTTACATGTCCTCATTAGTAAATTCTATGTCTCTAATGTTAGAGGAATTTTATTCTACATTAGATGTGGTGGGTGTGAGTTCATATACTGGTAACGGATTCGACGATTTCTTGAAAGCTGTTGACTCAAAGGTTGACGAGTACAATGAATTCTACAAAGCTGAAAGAGAAAGAATCTTAAAGAAAAAGGAAGACGATGAAAAGAAAAGACAGGCCAAGTCTATGAGTGATCTCATGAAAGATTTGAATATCAAAGACAAAGACAAATCAAAGGACACTGATGTTTTATCTGATTACGAGCAAGAAGAGGAAGAAGAAGATGAATACCAAGGTGAACTTCCAAGAGACGATGAAGATCCAGAAAGAGAGTACACTTTCCCAGAAGACAGAAATAATGAAATCGACGATGCCGACCTTCAGGCTCGTTATCAAGAAGCGTTCAATCAAACAGCGAAACCCGTTTCTTCAAAGACAGCAGAGAATATCGCTCAGTACATAAGAAGGTAATAATGTATCATAATATTGGCGTTAATTCGTACGTTTCCACAGATTCAATACCTCGTCTATATCATAGGGCTTGTTGTATTGATCTTTGAAGATAAGATGCGGCTTGTGCTTCGCAAGATGAAGTATAGTTTTGCCGAACTCTGAGTTGCACCATGCAAACCACGACCTTGTGAAGCTCTTGCCTTTTATAGAGTTGATGTGGATACTCTCATGCATCAACCCTAGATCAGCAGTGTTCTTCATCACAAGATCCATGTTGTGTAATATTTCGTCGTCATTATCTGTAGTTCTTATTCTCATGAGTAGTGACATGGGCCATGCATTCTCGATACCGATATGGGGCCCACCTATTCCTTCGAAAACACGGCCTTTGAGATAATAAGGATTACCCTGCTGAGAAAGCACCATCTTTCGAGTGTTTTGGTACACTGGGTCATTCACATCGAGGAATCCTAGATCCGGTATTGAGAGAAGAGAAGGAATATTGGCATCGTCCATGAAAACTGACGACCCGTACCCATCAACTTCATAAGCATAAACTTCACCCCATTGCTTGTGTTTGACTCTACCATGCTCCTTCAATCCTCTGGAAATCTCTCGAATAAAGTAATCTGTATGTTCGAGTGTCCATTCTTTGAACTGAATGTCCACCTCATCAGTCAAGACGTTCTTCCTGAGTCTTTTGAGCTCTGTCAACATATGAATATTAGCAGGGATAAAGAATTGAAGTATGTTGGCATCATCAGAAGGACGGAAAGCTGACCTTACAAGACCAGTACCGTGGTTAAGAGGGTTACCAGCACCTCCCAAGGGTAAAGTTTCTGTACCAATATTAGTCCAACGTTGGAATGCATAGTGAACCCTTCTGCCAGCTTCAAAAGATGACGGGAACGATTCATGCTTCATGGTTTGAAGTAATCTTCTGTAAGCTCTGAGCCACAACGGGTTGACGAATGATTTGTCACCTGAGTGAATGTAATACTCGTTAGATAATGTCAAGAATGAAGCTAATGAGTCCAATTCGTATTTGCATTCGAACACGAGTCGGGGGTCTGGTGGAGGATATACTGCATCTTTTGAAGCTCCTGTTCCTGGAGCAAGGCCAGACATAGGTGGAGCATGGAAAGCATTACAGTATGGGTTAGTTTGCACGTAAAATGCTTGATTAAAGATTGCACCTTTAATCATTGTCTTTAATTTTTCGTCATGTTTGATAAACGGTTGGTAAACCGACAACTGTCTTGCAGCGTCTCGTAGCCATTCTGCATGAATATCTCCAGTGACCACAAAGGATGCTGGTAAGCCTTCATACAGGTTCTCTGCATGCCACAACACAGTAGTATCAAGAGTGTTGGGCAAACAATTCTCCATGAGTCTTGCCAAATCTGGATCCTTTAGTTTCATCTTCAAGTCATCAATGATATGCTCCACAGCAGGGGACACAAAAGTACGACATTTGGGTGCTGGACGCATGTACGGGAGCTTCAATTTACCAACAGAGTAAGGCTCGTGTGGCAGGTTGGAGTAGTCAACATAGTTGGGACATACAATTGTGTCTCTGTCAAGTTTCGTTAAAAAATCATCGTCATCATAGTGTCCCGAGAAAGTCAGTTCAGTTGTAATTGGACCAGTATTTCGCCTCACAATGACCCAATAAACCACAAGAACAAATACAAACCCCAAGTAAATTTTGAGTCTCGATAACATTGTCCAGTACTTTATGTGCGAATGTATATTTACAAGACATAGATGCAATTATGATGACAGCCTTGGTGGACTTTGGTGAGACCTAGCTCACCCACAGATTGGAAGAGAACATCAATATTACTGGGAGTCTGTGATGCTAAACGAAGGAGATCTTCGTAGGAAGTACCTTTTGCTTCGGATACTGATTTTTCGTGTAAGAATTTGGCAATGTGAGCATTAGCGGTGTCAAACCGCACAGCAAACACTTGAAAGTCTGATGAAACAGACTCAAGGACCCGGAAAAGTTGATTATGATCCAGATCAAGTATGGGGTCTTCAATCGTAAGCATGTAAAGGTTATTGAATGCAATGTCGTAAGGGAAACAGTCATTTAATGAGTCGAGTTCTATCTGTTCTTTCAAATAGTCCATGGGGTACTGTTCGAAGATGATGCGAGGATCATCATTAAACGGGCGGTCGTCTTTTCTGACCACTTTAGTGTCCTTATTTTTGAATAGCTCTTGACTCAACTTATCTGAGATTTTCGTATACTTTGACCAGTCCAAGCTTTTCACATTGAATTGTTTTGCTGGCGTATAAAGATTCTTGTAATCCAATTGGGATTTGATTGCCAATTCAAGAACATCAATATTGATTAGTTCAGCAAAATGATAATTTCTTCTACTGGTGGACTCCCATTTAAGATTGTTGATTTTCTGTGTGAGTTGACTATGAGGAAAATTGACCTGGGAGATACTTGGATCCAGGAGTAACAAGTTTCGTTGCTTGAGAAATAGCACCACTGGTGTTGTAGCAAGAAGTCGATGATAGTATTGAAACATATTTTTATAATTAACAGTATTCGGTAGCGTTTTCAAAGGAGAATATGATGATGCAAGACCCTTGATGATCAGTGCTTGGAAATCAGTATAATTTCGTATAGTATGATTAGTATTAGGAGGTATTCGATTGAAAGTGGATGATTCTTTTAGGTATTCTGGCTTGAAAAGGTCTTCAGTTGATAGATTTTCAAGAGGACCAAGGTCTAGAGGTTCATTGAACAATGGTTTCAAAGCTTCACGCATTATCTCCGGGAAATCATACCCACTCAAACCAATTTGATGATTGTTTGTGAACAATTTTGACTTCATGAATCTTTGATGTTGAGGACTCAGTTTGAGTAAGTAACGTCTAATATGAGGATCCAGTACTCCTGAGTTCATAAGACATGCCTTTGAGTATAACAGAACAAAGTTCCGTACATACTGAGGCAATCTGGATATGGTTATATGAGACATGCCATAGAGATAATCGCGATGAGATTCAATGAGTGATATTGAAGATTTATTTGCTGAACCTGAAGGGTTTCGTCCTCCACCTCCAGAGCATCACTTTGCTGACTACACCAGAGTAGTAAACAAAGACCCTAAGAATATCAAACTTAGATTGGTAGGAACATCACCATTGTGGGGCCATCTTTTATGGAATGCTGGTATATTCACCGCCAATTATATTGATGAGCATCCTGAACTTTGCAACAATAAGAGAGTGCTCGAGCTTGGAGCTGCAGCAGGTCTTCCTAGCATAATATGTGGGCTTAACGGCGCGTCAAGAGTCATATGTACTGATTACCCAGACGCTGATTTACTCAGCAACATTCAGTACAACGTTGATCACTGTGAAGGGTTAAAAAAAGGTGATGTTGAAGTGAAAGGGTTCATTTGGGGTCACGAAAAGACCTATATCTACGGAGAAGACCATAAGGACATCAAGGAAGAAGATAAATTCGATTTGCTTATTCTTCTGGATTTGGTATTCAACCACACAGAACATCACAAATTATTATCGGATTGCAGAGAGTTATTGAAGAAAGATGGTAGAGCATTGGTTGTATTTTCGCCTCATAGACCTTGGTTATTAGAGAAAGATCTTGAGTTCTTTGAAACTGCTAAAGAGTACCAATTTGAGCCAGAGAAAATTGACTTGGTTAATTGGAAACCAATGTTTGAAGAAGATGAAGAAACCATTGATATTAGACTGAGAGTTTACTCATTTTTCTTAGTACCAAAGTGGTAATAACAAATGGCAACTTAAACGACTTGAGTAAATATTCATTACATATTCTTTATTTACTATGTAACATTCGATTACTTAGAAGCTGGAGATGGGTTCATCTTTCTCTTACCGTTAGTCAAAGTAACGTTAATGAATCTTCTAGTGTACAATAAACGCTTGTAAGCTCTACCTTTTGGTTGTTTTGGCTTTTCTTGCTTTTCAACTTTTGGAGTTTGAGATTTAACTTTACCAGCACGAGCTAAGGATCCGTGTTGTTTACCCTATTGTTAGTATAAAGATGATGGATTGGGGAGGAGAACTGAGGTAGTGATGACGATATTTTAAGTGTTGATGATGATTTCGTTGTAGGATGGCGGGGACATCTTGCCTCTTAAAATGGTCGGATAGTTCGATATATCATGATCTTTCAATATAGCATCCCATAGAGTTCATTCCGTTGGTTACAACGACGTGGTTTCGTTGTTTACAAGACACATACCATTTTGACTAATTATCTATGATAAAAATTTTAAGGAATTTTTCTCACACTATGGGAGGCCAGTGCACGCAAAAAGAGTCGTGTACAATAACCGATAATTGATCATTAGTGCGAGGGCTATAGCCCTGATATTCATTAACGTAACTAAAACGACTTTAGTATAACTGATAAAGTACAAATTGCCACAATCATTATTGCAATTATTAATAAGATTAATGACAACCTCGTAGCTGGGAAAAGATCATGTATAAGGAAATGTTGCACTTGAAAGAATCTTGTTACCCCAAACAAGAGAGTGATTATTCCTAATGCCACGAATGTTAGACCTAAATGACGACCAAATGAGCTATAATCTTTATTAGGATCCAAAGCTTGAAGTAAGAAAAGTTTATCAATGACATTAATAGACGAACCAGAGTCCAATTTGAACAATTGAGTTATACCAACGCCGATTGTTACAAAGGATAATGACGTCCTTAACCAAGCAAGGAACGTTCTCTCGTTTGCCAACTTACAGTTAGTAAATCACCAAAGGGTTTTGCATGTACATACATGATCTCTAGCAACAGCTCCTTTGTTCTCGAGCGTGACAGATCCTTTGAACACTTCGAATGCAGTAAACGCAGGAGGTGCTTCACTCATTACTACCAAGAAATTCCCTTCAGTCGAGTATGATGTATGCGAGTGTGGCTCACCACCCTAGAGTTCACGTGCGGAAACATGCCTAGATAAATCTGAGTCTTGACCTACTTGAAACTACAATTGCTATAAGCCTAGCCCACTTCCAAGACTGTTGCTTGGTTTTCCGGTTGGCGCAGGAGACGTGTAGTATTAATAATTTGGCGTCGGCTAAAATGATACCACTACGTAAACAAAAAGACGAAAGAGAAAGGGTTCTCAACCCATATTGACAGGTGTTTCAGAATTGTTTCCAACGTTTTATGCGTTTATGACACGTCGAGTTTAACACACGTGTTCCAGCCTCCAACTCCCAACTCCCACTTAAACGTGATGGAGGCATTACAGACCACAGCCAGTGTTCCAATTTGCAGCCCTGATTTAAAAGTCATTCCAGGTTTTTCTTGGTTGTAGCACTGGATGACTACCAGGTGATGAGCTATTTATTAACGAATAACTTATACAGTATGCAATGCCAAGTGAGTGATGTCTTATGATCAAGACTTATGAGGCGAAGTGTGGTTACACAAGAATGACTGCTGCAACCAAACACAACATGGAGATGACGATGTAGTTAACGGAGTTTAGTGACTGTGCTTTGAAGCCAGCTACCTGATTTCTGGAAGCCCCTCCTTTGCTAATTGTTGTGCTGGAATAGTGTCTAACTTTACCGACATTCCCACTATCAGCTATTGATCCCATACCGATACCTCCAGACAATGGCTGTTGAATGTCTGTATACATTGAAGGGAAACTTTGGGAGTAGAGTATCTGAGTTGTCACTGTTATCCCATCGGAATTGGTTGTAGTGACCCAAACAGTTGTGCCAGGTACTTTAGTCTTTGAACTTGAACTTGATAACGATGAACTGGAATCTGAGCTTGCAGCCCAAACAAAATTGAACAACAACAACAATTGAATTATGAACTTCATGCTGCAAACTGAAATCAATTTCTCGAAGCACCGGCTGGCATTTATATGTTTCTATTCTTAAACTGAAAAATCAAAAATCCTGCACAAAACCCAAAAAATCAAGAGTCTCTAAAAAAAGGTTCACAATGGCTCATAATGATTTGAAACTTTAATCAGCAAACCGCAACTCTTACCAACCATTACTAACGACATCGGACCGGGTGTGATCTAACCGATAAAATAACAATATGAATATCGCGTTTAAAGTATGACATAACTTCGTTACAACTTTGTTCTACCTTAGGTAAAACTGATACTTCAAATGGAAATTAGGTTTCAAATAAAGTAATCCACAACTGGTTTCTTGGAGGGCACAGTTGTTATGTCATGAGTCACAGCCTCAAACACTTTGTACTCCCGATTCAAATTGTCGTCGATTGATAGTACCAGGGCTATATTGCCACATCTATAGCAGTAATTTGGGGCACTCCAGACCGTCACTAAACCTTTATCAAACATTTCTTTATAACCTTCCATTACAAGTTGATGAGCTCTTGCAATTAGTGAAATATCATTTTTCTGCAAGAAGCTTTTGACTTCATTATACCCAAAGAGAAATCCTGCTCCTCTTGGTGATATTGACCATCCCGGTACATCTTCAGGATCTGACCAGAGCAAGTCACACATGGCCCCTTCATGTGGTACTTCTTGCTTCCTATTAATGACTTTGATTTGATCAATAGTATCGATCATTGGACTTAGTCCTCCATGAACACAAAAAACTCCTCCTTTCCCTCCAATAATTGCTCCAAGTGACAAATAATCAAAAACTTCACAACAGTGTCTCCAAACATTAACACTGCCGTACTTCCTCAAACACTCATCATAAAACCCATAAACCGTAGTAATCTGCCGCGTCTCATGGTTCCCTCTTATGAGCGTTATACGATCAGGGTATCGTACTTTAAGAGCCATTAGCAATAGAAAACTTTCAAGAGAATAAAAACCTCTATCGACAAAATCTCCAAGAAATAAGTACTGCGTACCGGGACATTCTCCACCGGTCTTGAATAGCGTGAGCAAGTCATGAAGTTGTCCGTGTATATCTCCACATATTGTGACTGGAGTGTCAACATGTTGAATGTTACCCTCTTCAAGTAGAATATCAATGACTTTCTGACATATTTCTTCTACGTCCGATTCAGGTATATGCTTGCACTCTTTGATGTTCTGTATGGTTCTATTGTTAGTTTGACTATTGAAATGATCAACTTACTCGTCTATATTAAGCATTCAGTTCATACGCGATTTTCACTATCATTTATTACTCACATTACAAACTCTATTTTACAAATCATTAAATCCGTTATTAATTCCTTCTCGTGGGTAACGTGTACTTCATGAAAGCTCTTTGTAATTGTTTCCTTACAGTAACTTTTTGTGCCCCCACAAAACTATCAATACTGACCTTGATAGAACGGTTTAAATCATTTTGACTCACAAAATCACTCAATCTCATCTTTGCAAATGCTTCAGCAATTCTTAAAATACTTTCCAAATGACGAACAGTAATCGGAAATGATTCAGTTGCAAGTGATTCCCTTCTTAAATCGGCGTAAACCTTTGAAACTTTATCCATATCCATTTGATGAAGTTTGGGCTGAACTTTTATCCTAGCATAATTGATATACTTGGATAACAATTCTTGACTTATTGGAGAAATTTCACTCTCTTTTTGCTTATTGATCTCAGCTCTCCTGTTTCTAACAGCCCTTGGTCTGCTTGGTGTTTCATCGGCCATTTCCTCATCCTCTGCCACTTCAATATCATCATCAACATTAGGATGTGATCTGATATGGGAATCAAGTACGAATCCTGCAAGTCTCTCATCCAGCTCCTCATTAACCAAGTCTCTGACAACACATAAAATATCAAATCTCGATAAAATTGGTTCAGTTAAATCGACATTCTGTGATAATGTTAATGTGGAATTATATCTTCCACCATTAGGATTAGCTGCTGCTATAATTGCACATCTAGCTTGTAAGGTAGTAACGATACCTGCTTTAGAAACAGAAATAGACTGTTGTTCCATAGCTTCATGAATAGAAGTTCTATCTTGATCATTCATCTTATCGAACTCATCAATTAAACAAGTACCTTTATCAGCCAAAACTAAAGCACCACCTTCTAATGTCCATTCTCTTGTAATTGGATCCTTTCTCACAGACGCAGTTAAACCAACTGCGGAAGCTCCTTGACCTGTTGCAAACACAGCCCTATTAGCAACTTTTTCAACATATTTTAAAATCTGAGACTTGGCAGTACCCGGGTCACCAAGTAATAATACATTGATGTCACCTCTAATAGAATGCTTACCATTGATATCTTTAGGAACACCTCCAAATAAGGAACATGCAATAGCAGTCTTGATATCTTTGTGTCCATAAATAGATGGAGCCATAGATGAAATGATCTTGTCAATAACACCTCTTTCTTGTGATAGTTTTCTAAACTCTCTTTCTTCTTCTTCAGTCCATAAACTAGAATCTTGAGTACTGGCTTCTTTCCTTTTGATTGAATTTGCCTCAATTACTGTTGCAAAAACTGGGAAACCATTTTTAATGTTCAATTGACCATCAAAGTTATTTCTGTAAACACCAGTAACATCCACTTCCTCACCAGGCTTAGCGGAGTCTACCAAGTCACTAAGCAATATAACTTCCCGGTGTCTTGGTAATCTACCAGCGGGCACAGAACCAGGGGATTCTTGGAGGGTGATTTTTTGATAGTTTCTGTACAAAGTCTTGTCACTATTAATTCTGAATGGACCTTTAGCATGACAATTTGTACAGAAGGATATCTTAACTTCCGTTGATGCATCTTGAATAAATGGACCTAAGATTGTACCACACTTGAGACAGTCGAATTTTACATATTTCAATTGTGGGAAGACACCAGTTCTTCTTGTAACCACACCTGAAACTTTAACCAATTGATTCAAATTATTTTCTCTCAAGTCCCTCATGGAAATTAAGTTTGGAAAATTGGTAACACGAACATGAATCTCTTGGTGAATTTGGGAATAATTAGGGTAATGCAATTCAGTAGCTTCCATGGCGACGATATCAAAAATTTTTAATACTTCGTTTGGAGAAGTAGCAAGAAACAAGGCAAGAATTGCTTTGGAATCAGCCAAATGATCGTAACTGACCTCAAGAGATTCAGAGTTGACTTCACCCAATGTTCTGATTCTAGCACCATAAACAGATCTACCCTTATCGTCGGTGTATTCCAACAAGAATGATTTCAATTCACGAGCTATTGATCTTGACACTGCTGGTTGTAAGATCCATTCAGTGATACTGGCGGCCTTGATATCACTTAAGCTTTCCAAAGATAATTCCTCATTGAACGGGTCAATCTCTTCGAGGACCATGTCACCTTCATCTTGTTGGTCATATTCTCTTCTTCTACGTCTTTGCACAGGTAAACCATATTGATCGAGTTCAGTTTCTTCTTCTTCATCCAAAAACGCTTGGCTTCTGCCTCTATTGGTGTTGTTGAACAATTGATCACGACGATTTAATTGTTGATCGATTCTTCTTCTGGTTGCCGCATCCAATTCTTCGTATTCCTCATCATCAATGTTACCATCACCCAAATCATAACGATCTTGAGCCTCATTGATTCTGTAATCACCTTCCAAATTATCCATTAAATCTTCACCTTCTTCGTCAGAACCATCTAAATCTTGCACATCGCCTAGGATTTCTTCTTCTTCAGCTTCAAAAGGCACAGAAGGGGACGATGCTAGAACAGGAGAAGAATTGATTGGAGTGGAAGGACCAGAGTCGGCTTCATCTTCATCATTTTGTCTCTTTCTACGGGTAGGACTCAGCACTGGAGAAGACATGGTGAGAAAAGCTGTTAAATTTTGAAGAGGTGTGAGACGCGTTTTAATTATGGTTCCTATTTGGGATAAATTGACGTCCATTTTAGTCGTGTCCATTTTAGGCATTCCTAACAAACATTACATTTAAATTTGTAATGGGTCCAAAGCATATCACGATATGCAACTACTTAAACAGACATCAGGAAGTGAGAGATGATCTGATAACTCAATGAATTTCCTCTTTTTTCTCCAAATTGCTCTAGTGATTTGTGCCAGTATTGGTCGTGATGACTATGGATTTCAGTTCGATGAAGAGTTTACTCACAGGACCTACGAAAACTTTGACCAGCTCATTCAGTCGGGGATTCTCAAGCATCGTAAGATCCTACCATACACGATTTTCCACATAGAAGAAACAAATACAAATTTACAAATGGCAAGAGACAAACATCAAGCATGGAAAACAATTTCAATTGCAAAACCCAAAAGCATTTTATTTGTAGAGACAGAAACTGGTCCAGGCTATTCTTCCATTTACGAAAGGTTCCCATTGACGAAATGTTTTTCAGCAGAGTTGGCTTCAGGCCCAATTGCATTATCCAAATCTATTTCTTGGAGCAAAGGATTTGAAATTGAGCTGAATTTTGAGACTTCATTTGACTTAGCATCACTCATCAATCCTGGTACTCCTGTTCCTTCAAGTTACAAAGTGGGGTTGACTTTACTGAAATCTACAAGTTCTGCAAATTCTATAAAATGTTCTGCCTCTCCTGGAAAAAGAGCTCAAATGTTTGGCTCGGCAAGATTTGTTTACTACCCCGAGGCACAGGCCAGACTTCTCAAGTACCTGTACAAGAAGAAAATGTTCTCAACAAAGGAGGACTGGAGGCCAGTGTACTCTTCTCCCAAATACAAGGAATACGGTTTAATCAGTTACGATCAAGATAGAGGCGCTGAAGTTGCGTGTGTGGATGAAGAGGAATTACTCGAGTGTAAGAGCGAGCTCTTTATTCGTCCTGACGACCCCAACTTTGACATTGGTGAGGGATTACAATTATCTGTCAATCGCACTAGCTCTAGCACCAGCCATTCGCCTAATGCGGACCAAATTAGTGAGAACGCGTTCCATCATTTTGGGAACAACACTCAATCAATTTAGCCACCTCATTCAATAGTTTAATCAAATCTGCATAATCTAATAGTAGACAATGGACTCAGACTTGGCATCATCACAAACGACTATAACTGCCGTGGATTACATTCGTGAACAGGATGATCTAGAGAAACAAGCACGAGAATTAATGCCTTACGAACCCAATGAATGCACTTACACCAAAGGAGTGCTTCGTCAACCAGTGTTCGCATGCTTAACGTGCTCTCGTGCCAATAATGATACCCCAATTGGCGTGTGCTATTCCTGTTCTATTCAGTGCCACTCACTGCATGATATTGTTGAGCTCTTCACTAAGAGGAACTTTGTGTGTGACTGTGGAACCACCAGAATGGAGCACTCAGTTGATGGTGCTTGCAAACTCCGTACCGGTGCAACCCAACCACATTCTGTGCACTCATCACCTCAAAAATTCAGACCACATAAACTGCACGATTTCCGCCCAGATGACATACCAGCTGGTAACTCATACAATCAGAACTACAAGGGACTCTTCTGCTCCTGTAAAAAACCATACAATCCACTCGAAGAGACTGGAAATATGATCCAGTGCTATTTTGGGTTCGCCTGTGGTGAGGATTGGTTTCACGATAAGTGTATTCTAGGATACACATCTGATGCTTTAAGCCCCAAAAAAGTGAAGGCGGAAGGCGTCAATATCCTCGATCAGTTGCCTGAAGCTGGTGACGAAGCAGCAAATAATGTTTCTTTCACAGAAGCCGACACATCGCTGGCGCAAATTGAAGTTCCACACTTCCCTCCACTCGACGATTTCGACGTCTTTATCTGCTGGCAGTGCGTGGAGAAGTTTCCCAAAGTCTTTGAACAATTAGAGAAGTATGATGACGTGGTCTTGACCACAATACCTCACTTCTCAGACGTCAAGTCTGTGGAAGAGTGGGAGGACAAATTAGCTGCATACACACTGGGAGAACCAAGTGCAAAACGAGTGAAGACAGAAACACAGGATAAGATGCATATTCCCAAATCCTTCTTCTTAAAGCCGAATTTCAAGGAAAAGTTGAAAGAATTACAACAAAAACTAGAAAAAGATACACCTTTGTCAACATTTTTACTCAATAATGACTACTTGTACCTTTCAGACCCAATTTATGAACCAACACAAGACGCAGAAGCTGCATCATCCACAGGGACACTTCTTGATCTAGGAACTGAGGCCCTTCATTCGCTCCCAAGGGATAAAGCCATCGAGGGTATTCAAGCTTATGATAAAATCAGATCAAAACTAAGAGACTTTTTCAAACCTTTCGCCGAGCAAGGCAAAGTTGTTACAGAAGAAGAGGTAAGGAACTTCTTTAGCGATATTAATCACAAGAAAGAATCATAATGACTTTTATTTACAAACTAATTACAGGTCACTGAAAATTAATCTTTTGATCTTCTTTTACTTTTCTTCTTGTCCAATTTGGCGAATTCTTCTTTCCAGATATTATTGCCTTCTTCGGTTGAAACACCCGGGAAGATCTTGTCAAAAACTTGCTGGTACCATTCAACAGGAATGAAAGTAATACCCTCCTTAACTTCATCAGGAATTTCTTCTAATTCGTTTTCAATATCCTTAGGGAAAATGATAGTGTCACATCCATACCTCTTAGCACCTAAGGTCTTTTCTCTTAATCCACCAACTGGGAGAACTCTACCAGTAACGGTAATTTCACCTGTCATAGCAATGTTTGGTGGGAGTGACTTGTTGAGAGCCAAAGAAATCAATGAAGATGTGAATGCAATACCTGCAGATGGACCATCTTTTGGAATGGCTCCATCAGGGCAATGAACGTGGACATCAGCTTGCTCAAAAAATCTGTTTTCAGGGTATTGCTTGCTCATGTACAGCTTGACAAAAGCATAAGCAATAGAAGCAGACTCCTTCATAACATCCTTCAAGCTACCAGTGACGTGCATACCAGGATGTCCAGAACCAGAGCTGATTGGATGAGTCAAAATAGACTCAATGTACAATGCGTCACCATTACCGGATGAACTGTAAGAAAGACCAGTTGCAACACCTGGTGGTGGAACATCATAAACACGGTCTCTAGTGTAGACTTCTGGACCAACATAGTCTTTCAAGTTGGCAGGAGTAATCTCCAATTTGATGTGTGAGGGGACCTTGAGCTTCTCGACAGGTTCTTCTTTAGGTTCACTAGGTGGAACTGTAGATTGCTTTTCACCAATTGGGATAGGCTCCTCCACGATCTCACTGGCAGCACCACTTGCTTGCAACGTTTCTGCTGAAGCTGTGACTCCAGAAGCGGCGCTAGCCTCAGTAGGAGTAGATGTAGCAGTTGGCTGAGAGGGAGTAACTTTTTCAGGGGTGGACTCAATAGTGATTGTTTCCTTCTCCTCTTCCACTACTGGCTTTTTCTCACTCTCTTCTTCCTCTAACTGTTCCACAATCTTTAATGATGATTTACTAAAGATTCTTGTGATAAGCTTTTTGACATTTCTGAGACCGCTTTCACGACAATATTTCTCCACAAGTCTCATTATAGTCTCTGGTGGTATCACCACTTGGCCATCTTCCAAACCAGCTTTTCTAGCAGCATCTGGGATCAAATGTCTCTTAGCAATTTCCACTTTTTCATTATTGGTGTAGCCAGGGACATTAATGATCTCCATACGATCTCTCAATGGTGCTGGAATATTACCTAAGTAATTTGCAGTGCAGACAAACAAAACTTTGGATAAATCCACTTTAACATCGATATAGTTATCGACGAAAGCGTTGTTTTGTTCTGGGTCCAAGATTTCAAGGAACGCAGAAGCAGCACCACCTCCACGACTCAAATCTAATTTGTCGATCTCATCAATGAGCATGAGAGGGTTAGAGGTCTTAGCTTGCTTCAAAGCAAAAATTATACGACCTGGAATAGAGCCGACATATGTTCTTCTGTGACCTTTGACTTCATGAACATCCTGAATACCACCCATAGCAATTCTGACGTATTTACGATCTAATGCTTGTGCAATAGATTTGGCGATAGAAGTTTTACCAGTACCTGGTGGACCAGCAAGACATAAGATCTTACCATCGACTTTTCCTGAGACTTTGCCCATGGAGATAAATTCTAAAATTCTCTCCTTTACATCTTTCAACCCATAATGATCATGCTCCAAGACTTTTCTGGCCTCTTTGATATTGAAACGATCTTTGGAGTAAACTCCCCATGGAATAGATGTCAACCAGTCCAAATATCTCTCGGTGACACCTAATTCGCTCGAGTGTTCATGTTGAGATTCCATTTTGGCCTTTTCAGCATTGTATGCTTCTAAAGCTTCTTCTGTCATCTTCAAATGTTTGAGTCTTTCGTCGAATTTGGCAGTCTTTTTATCTTCAGATTCAGTGAGGCCAGCTCTCTTTTGCAACTCTTTGATGAATTCCTTAATGAAAGCTTTGGTTTGATATTCATCAGCCTTGGTAGTCAAGTTTTTGATTGTATGCTCTTTTATAGAACAAGCTTTCAATTCAACTTTCAAGAGGGCAAGGACCTTATTTAATCTTTCTTCCACATCTAATTCTTCTAAAACTTCTTGAATTTTCTTAGGATCACTAGCAATTGTAGATCCAATCATATCAGCAAATTTTGAGGGATCTTTGATGTATTTTGTAGCACCTTCAAATACTGATTTTTGGCTTGGGTTTTTAGAAACAAGTTTTTGATACAACGACAAAACTGATTTAACCAAAGATTGAATATTGGAGTCTGTGTCATCATAAGGCTTATCAACGATATGACGAGCGGTAGCGACAGAAATTTTGAAGTCTTTCAAGTAAGAGGTTGGACTGTTGGCCAAATCTATTGAGTGGTTCTTGTCATGAGTGAGAGCAACGTCTTCCAACTGAACTCTGCAATGAGGATATGCGATTATTTGAAGAAAACCATCTGCACGGTCAACATAACTGACCACTTGACACAATGAACCCACATCATAGACCATATCTTTGCTGGAGATATGATCAGTATCGAGACTACCATCTTTAGCATGAAAGAGAAGGAAGTAAGGTTGCCTCTTCTCACTCACACTATCCTTGAGGGCAAGCTTGACATCTTCATCGTATACGTGAAGGCCAAAAGTTGTTGATGGAAGTGGTGGACGAGACATCATGGGGATGGCAAGAAGTGGCGCGTACAAGCCATTTGGACCAGGATTAGGCTTATCCAAGTCTGAGCTCTTAGGACCGTCGTCACCGTTATTACCTCCAGCACCACCTGCGGAATTCAGGGTGTCAGAGATAGTTTCCCTTACCACACTCAGTTTGATATCCTTTTCTATCTCTTGCTTCTTATCTATTTCCTCATCTTTTGGCTTCTCATCTTTAGGAGTTTCATCTTTTGGCTTCTCTTCAGGCTCTTCCAGTTCTTCGGGTTTTGTAGGTTCCTCCTTCGGCACATCTTTTGCATCAAATCTTAAACCGTTGTCCAACTGAATAAGATAAGGTTCGTATGACTGAGGTGCGTATGGTAAAAAAGTACTTCTTATGGATGGCCTAGACATGCTAGTAGCAAATCTAACCCCAAGAGTCTTTGCAACACTGTAGACATTGTTACGTACTACTCTTGTCCTAAGCATATTGTGTTGACTAATTAGTAATTGTAAAGCGATCGGACATGCGACTTAATTTTGTGTGGCCAGTGTCACGTGAACCAAATTGTTTGACAGGTTTGGCTTAAATTGTCATGTCTATTTTACATATTTAATTTATTTTGAACACTCTTCCTTTCTTTTTGTCGAATGACTGATTCACTTCAGGTTGTGATTGACTGAATGAATCATCTTGTTCAAAATTTTGGTCCTTGTAGTAACTCAATGAGTTACTATCGTTGTTATTATCATTATCATTATCCAAATTCAAAGTCTTCTTAGCATGATCTTTGAGTCCCCCAAGGTTGAGCTTTCTGCCTTTCCTTTTAGTACTGGTCATTGTAGAATTTGCACTGGCGAAAACATCGGATTCTGATTCGCCTGTAGCATCAATAGCAGTAGAATTAGCATCCGGTAAATCGTCATTATCGTGAACCTTAGTCGAATTAGCTTCTGGATTCTCTTCCAGCTTGTTAAAGGATGTGGTTAATACTTGATCTAATGACACTTCTTTATCCTTGTCTCTATGATCAAATAAATCCCCCACTGGTGCCCTTTTTGTTGGTGTGAATTCTGGGGAAGGTGATTTGTCTGAAACATCGAAATTCTCCACGAACGACATTCGTGACGGTGTCTTTGTGGGCGATGTCTTTGAAGCTATAGCTTTATTGAGTTGTAAACTGGGCGTACTTGCCTGTACTGGTGTTTTGGGTCCATTATTTTTTGATTTGTTTATCATGTTGGCAAACGTCTTGGCTGTTGTGTAAGATCCTCGAGGAGGATTGAGTTTCTTTCTCTGCTGAATGGGTGATAAAATCGATGATTTGGATCCAGATGCAAATATCGATTTTTGAAGTGAGTTGGCAGTGGGTGATAGAAAATTGGTAGACAGCTTGTTTGTCATCATTCGACTGATATATGGTGAAGTTTTGAACAGGATACTCAGATTTGGTGCAGTCAGACGTAAAGTTGGTGCCGTTAGTGGACGCAGTGTTGATTGCTTCTTTAGTTTTTGAACTTCATCCTTCAATCTTTCAATACGTGACTCATTCAACTTATCTTTGGTATTCCAGTCTTGCTTGAGCTTCGAAATAGTGACTTCGTATCCATGACATTTACGTCTAAGCTCTTCAATATCTTCTGACTGAGCTAACCTCTCCGGTTCTTTATGACTCATAGTGATTACTCTTAGTATAGCAAGTCGTATAAGTTGTTTTCTATTGTCATCTTCATGAGCTAGCCGCTCAATTTCTCTCACAAGACTCATTTCAATCTTTTGATATCTCGAAACACAAACACGTACACAATCAAAAACTTTTTTTTACCGCGAGTATGAGTGGGCCATCAAGAGGCCCATTATTGGGACCTGCACCGGGTCTCAAAAGGAGGATGGGTGAATCCTTCAATGAGAAGGATGACGTGAAACGTCATGCTCTTAATTACACCGACTCAGAACCAACAATGATCGATAGTGAAGAAGAACTTGAAATTTTGAATCAAATCGCTGCTAAAAAATTGAATAATACTACAACGAGACCATTTGCACATCCAAAAACCACACATATTGATACGGGAACTCATGAAAGAGATCACGAAGATATCGAGCTACTTCCTAGCAGTCCACCTATCCAATTGAGCTCTGAGTTAGATGACCGATACTCGGTCCCAATTTCTCCCAGTCAACACCACAGTGACCATATCATTGATGCGTCTCCCAAGAAAGCCAAATACATTCCTAGCTTTCAATTGCTGCAGAAATTGGACTCGGAAACCGATTTCGGGATCGATAAGTTCAATAGGTTTGTTCCCTCACAACAATGTTATTCTACCGATGATATCAAACCTAGTGACGACCACGATAAACATATTCAATTAGCCGCAAGAGACATAGTACTTGATGCCTTTGAGAACATGAGGACCAGCGTCAACTTGGAGGGAATGGGACTCAAAAGTGTTCCTCACGAGATCAAAGACTTGAATAACTTGGTCATTTTTGGTGACGACTATGGCGCAACTCAAGTTTCATATCAACTTTACTTGACAAATAACATGATCAGAGTGTTGCCACCGGCACTCTTCAAATTCACAAAGTTGAATGTACTTGTGTTGAGACAGAACAAAATCGATAGAATTCCTGCTCTAATCAAAAAACTAGTCAACTTGACTGATTTATCTTTGGGTACAAACAGACTCAGTTATCTACCTGCTGAGATCCTACAACTCCCATCTCTTGTCAATTTTAGGGCTGGACCCAATCCATACATGGCTGTTCCTGATGATGCAATTTCGCCAACGTTTGAGTCTTACGATCCAGTGAAGACTCTCAAGTACATTGGCAGAATCCAATACTTAAAGAACCCAAACACTTTAGTCCGCTCTTTGAGGACAATTGCTTTGGACGCAATAGCCAAATACGATGTCTCGTATCAGGAGACTAGAGATTGGAAGAGGAATACCCCAAAGATATTTCATGACTTGATTATATCTGCTATATCACAAGGTAACTACAAAGAAACTTGTGACCAGTGTGATACGATTGTGGTTGAGCCATTTGCCGAGGTAATCGAGTGGTGGGACATCCTAAAGAATAAAGAAATCCCCTTTAAAAGACCCTTCTGTTGTGGAATGTGTGTTGAGAAATGGAAATTGACAGTACACTATGACGATTTAATATAAGCATGACTACTCGAGAGGTTCGACGTAGTTGGAGGGAAATATACCAGATCTAGTTTCAGTTTTACCATACCACCAATTACCAGATTTATCAGCCACTTCGATAACATCACCTTCTTCTAGAGTTAAGTCACCCTTCTGCTGAGCTTGAAAGGGGTACATCACTTTGAAGTATTTTGCATTGTATTTGGGAGGGTCAGGTATCAAATTTTGATAATAGTTGTCTCTAAAACACAGAATTGACAACTGCTCAATTTTCTCTGAAGCTTCCTGAACGATTTTTACTTGCTCCCCAATGACTTCAAACAACCGGTGATCATTGACACTGAATTTGAATACCAGTTGAACTTTTGAAAGTTGCAATTGTGCTTGATAGTAAATCAGAAGCTGGGTGAAGAACAACAAATGAACAAAGGGTTCCACATATAACTGAAAGAGTTTTAATAAGTAAGTAAGCTCCATTTTGAAACTAGAATTTATGGTTTCATATTGCGTTCTTTTGGCTTCGAGTTTCCTTTCAAGTTCAAAGCGAGTTTGAGTCTCGTGATTGTTCAACTCATGAGTCTGTGATTTTAAGTGCAATGAGTCAAGATGGTTGAAAACATAATCATATTCATCAAGAGCCTTTTGCCTTTGCAACGAATGCTTCATGACTTTGACTATAATTTCCTGACCCTTTATGGAATACTTTTTGAACGTTGTTGAAATTGACTTGAGTTCACAATCTTTCACGTTAAGTACCAAGTCATCAATGATTGCACAAAATGCTTCAGCATTTTCCCAGTACTTGTACTCCTTCTTGAAAGCCGTTTTATCTTTTGGAGTTTTGAAGATATGCGTATCAATGCTTTCCTTCAAAGCTTGACGTGCCTCTGGGTCAAAGCTATTGTAAGGATCAATTAGTTCCTTAAGCAACAACGCTATGCACTTGGACAGCTCAAAACAACAATTGAACGCATGATCCATCTCATCTATTTTCTGAGATAACGATCTTAATCTTTGTGATATATACTTGAGGTTTTGAAGTCTCTCATCAACTTCTTCGTCAACCGTATAAGAACCAAGTTTGGTTTTCCTTCTGAACTTTTGACCAAGGATTTTGAGGTCATGAATCTCTGGTACACATTCTTTCCAATGAGTCAGTCGCTTAAATTCGTCAAGTATCTTCATTGACGTTTGTGACTTGTGATTTCGCAGCCATCAGTTTTTATGGGTGGCCGTGATGTGAGCCCGGCCATGCAGATATTGGTCCTGGAGATGAGCCTCGACTGCTATCATCGAACTGTTCTATCCTTGAGGTATCTGATGTGTAAATGGTTGTGAGCTGTTCGAATAATTTCATCTTGATTTCATGAGGTAAAGGCTCTTCGTTGATACTCTTTTTAGTCCTTTCAGCTTTATCGTCTATCATCTCCTGGAGACTCCTGATTAGCTTGAGACCAAAGTATCTATCCACTGGAGGGTTACCCTCGAGTATCTTTTTGAGAGAAACAACTGTGATCAAGTCACCAATCACTTTTTTGAAGAAAGCTTCATCTTTGATATGAGCGCCCTTTTGAGGACTAAGTAGCATCATTGAAGCATAATATAACATAATATGAATGTGAACCGGCACATACTTGAGATTACCTGCAATATCTTTATCGTTGAGTACGAGATTAAGCACTGTCAGTGCTGCGTTTAGAGCGATTGTGGCGTTGATTGTCTTGTAGTCTTGAGTGAGTTCTCCAAACTTGATAAATTCGTCCTCCTCATCTGAGGATTCTTCCCAATCTTGCTCTTGAGAAGTGTTATCCGAGGACTTTTCCTCCGGCCCAAACATTTTATCACTCAGAGAATCTTCATCTAACTCACTCAAACTTGGGAGACCACTATCGTTTGGATGAGTTATTCGCAACTTCCTCATGGCGGTGGAATTGATATGCATCTTTGCAAAGTTGTAGTAGATAAGCGTTGATTTGGAAGACCAAACTCCAGCTTTATGAGTAGGCGATAAAAGAACAGTCCATGATACCATCCATTTATCGAGCTCTAAATTGCTCTTGGACGGTATTCCAAAGGAGGCAGGCGCAAGCAAATCCCAGGCGTCCCCTTTGAAAGCGGAGCTTATAGCTTGGTTGTATTCGACCTGAGAAACAAGCCTCAAATCTGTAAGTTTGTGATTGAACTCTGGCTTAGCTTGTATTGCTCCCTCTTCGTTCTTTGCTCTTCTTTCAGTTGCAATTTCTTTAGATTCAAGCTGTTTGATCTTTTTTGAGCCATTGATCAGCTTTTCATTTAAGAGAAGTGCCTTGCTGTGTCGAAGGGTATACTCTTCAGAGTTCACCAAAGGCTGTCTGTTGAATGTCAAACTCTGTTGACCATCCAATATGTAAATCAAATACCAAAGCTTGAGTCTATCTTTTTGAGATAATGTGCCCTCTTTTGAGGCTGGTACAGGTTTGTCTAACCCTATTTCTTTTGCAATTTGAAGTGCTATACCAGTAAACATTTGCGAGTCAGATAACCAAAAACTGCAACAAACCAATGCTAAAATAGTGTTAAATCCTTCAACTTCTGTCTTTGGGCGACCTTTATAAACCAATTCACCACAAAGTGTATGCAAATGTTCCTGGAGAGATGCCTGTTTCAGCGAAAGAGTAGTTGAAGGGTGATGCATGGCTGCTATTGTACAGATAGTGCAAACAAGTATCGGTGAAGATATCCACACGGTGTCCACACTAATTTTTGAAATTTCGAACCCAAACAATTGCTGGGTTATATTAGCATCAAAAAAAGAGAAGAGTTCCCTCGCTTCTTCAAGAGTTATTATATGATTCCTAAAGTCATCTGGCGGAGCGAGTCGTGGTCTTTTGTACAGTTGTTCTTCATTTTCACTAAACCACCTTTTATTTGAAAGCTGCTCCACATGTTCCTGCTGAAGACGATGGTTCTCCATTATAAATCGTTGATTTGTCTTGAGAATATCCACAAGATCATTAAGCTTATTATCGAAGGTGTTCATTCTGGATTCCATGGAGTTTTTCCACACCCCATTATCAGGATCACTTCCTGTAGTTGCTGGTCTTGGGGCAAGAGGATCTGTTTTGAGGTTTAAACTGGTGATAGGAAGCTGAGGCAAACCCACAGGTCTCTGAAGGGAGTTCTGAGAGGCATATATGGGATTTAGCGGCGGTAGTAACATGTCGTTGTCTCTGTGAAGGTCTTTAGCGAGAGCAGGAAGAGTTAAATTTGGTAGTTTTGGTACAAAAGTGCATCCTGAAGCCTTGCCCAACTTCACACATCTTTCACACGGTAAGGATTCGGTATAAATACATCGTACTTTTGATTTTTTGCAATTTGAGCACGGTTTAGTTCTTTTCTCTCGTGCCATCAATAGTGAGCAAAGCAGCGCGGTTCCCCATATTTCACATTCATTGTAATTACTCAACAGAATGTCGATGAAACCAAAGATTAAGGCATTCTTTGCTACAAACAGGAAATACTTAGTTGTTGGTTCTTCTAACGATCCACTGAAATTTGGTTTCAAAATTACATCGTGGTATATTGCTCATGGACTACCCGTAGTACCAATCAATCCCAAAGCCACGGAAATTTTAGGACAAGAAGTTATTCTGTCAGTGTCACAATGTATCGAAGCGGTTGGTAGCAAAGACTTGGGACAACACAAGTTATCACAGGCTGATGGACTCAGCATTCTGTTCTTGACACCGCCTCATATCACAACAGCGACCTTGAAAGAGATTGGATCCACCGGTGGATACAAAGATATAATCAAAGGCTTATGGTTCCAGCCCGGTAGCTATGATCAAGAAGTGTTAGATACAGCTGAAACAATTGGACTTTTTGACAAGGTCATTTACCAAGACGAGTGTATTCTTGTTCGTGGTGAAGAAGGTTTGTATAGTGCTAATTTATAGCTCTGAATTGACTTAGTCAAGCATTCTTTTGAAATATTTTCCCCAGGTTTCATCATCCACCAGCACCCTGTGATCAACGTCAATATTGTATGGGAATGGTGAGCTCTCAAGTGATGTTATGGGTGGTATGTGCTCCTTATGAGTATCAACTATATCAACAAGAGTATTTAGACTAGATTCAAAACTGTCAATGGATAGTTTGACATTACTACTGGTAGATTCATTGGCAGTCTCAATAATAGGTAAGCATTTAACGTGAATTATCCATGATTCCCAGAGTTTGAGATCTTCGTCTTCAGACTTTTGTCCAAACCATCCAGTCTTTTTACTCTTCTTTTTGCGATCTAAGAATTGAATTATAACTTGTCCAACCTTAGCTTCTGTCAAATGGTCAAAGTCATTCTTGATCAATTGATCGATCTTGGTGTCGATGAGTGTATCTAATTCTGGCATATTGGACGCTATAGGGTAAGGAATGTCAAAGAACTGTTGTGTGTCTGGTGCAATAGGACCAAATAGTCTGTTAAAAAAAATTGACCATATAATCCCTGTGGTTAGTCAACGTCTATAATGACAATGTTTGTTGTTGAAGCTACTTACCTTTAAGTGATTCTCTAACTACTGAACGTTCAGCTACTAAATTTAAACTGAATTCCATTGTGTATCAGAAAGTCAGAATGAGATTTGAGAGTTTAGTATATACAGCATTTTATAAAGATAGTGCGTTGGTGTGCAGCTAGTGGGAATGATTATGGTTATGGTCATGACTATGAGTGTGATCTGAAACATGACTGTGACCGTGAAGATGTGTATGACCATGACTGTGACCGTTATTATGAGGTTTGCCCGATGCAAGTTCCTGAAGAATTCTATCTACTTGAGGTAACGCTTCCCAGAAAAGCTCCTCAACCTCAGGCTTCTTGAATTTAGCTAACACATAGTCAGCTACATACTTATTAGGGGGCTTGCCCACACCAACACCAATTTTAGTGTAAATTGGCCCAACTTTTGCATCAAGTGATCTGAGCCCATTATGACCTCTGGCACTAGTACCAACATTTCTCACTTTAACTTTTCCCAATGGTAGTTGGATTTCATCATGAATAATGACTAAATGTGGCTCACGAGCTTCACTTGCGTTGGCAGTCAAAAATTTATTCCAAACTTCTTTTATAGGTTCACCTTGAACATTCATAAGTGTTTGGTTTGACTTGAATAAAAATACATTATCAAGACTTTCAGTGGTTGACATGCTGTATTCTCCCTTTTTCAAGTTTCTATGTGATTGGAATGGACCAAACTGTTTCCAAAATGACTCAACAAGTTGATTTAACACATAGTGACCTACACTATGCCTCGTTCCATCGTAATCAGGCTCAGGATTCCCTATCGATGCAACCATAAGAAATGGTTTCCTTCCTGCTACACTGGAATGGTTTCTATGCAACGAGACTCCACGCAAGCATGGTCCAACTTCAAGTTTAGCCAAAGTCTTAAGGCAAGTTCTCATTGGCAGATTTTCAGTGAGAATTGAATCATTTGATCTGTTCCCGATTAAATCACCCGAGTTATTTCTTCATTGGAACTTGCTTGTCGTGGTATTCAACCCAGTCTTCGAAGTCCTACTTGGTTAGTAAACGATTTGTGCGTAACGACATACTTCCTTGATCTCATTGATGCCTTTAACAAGAGGCTGCAACTCTTCAATGTAACTTTTCCATATTGACTGATACACCAGTTCTAACAGTTCCCAATCGAACTCCTCAGAGACTTTGGTGCTTTGGTTGGAACGGATCTCATCAATTTCTTCTTTAAGCCTTTGCCTAAAAATCTTCAAGCTATCAGTCATGATCCCAAGCTTGAAATCAACATTGTTCTCCTTAAAAATAGCAGGAAAATCATCAAGTTTATCGCTGTGGGCGGACTCTGATACTTGAACTACACTCTGCTTACTGTTTGTGGCTTTTCTTACACAAGGCGAACTAGTTGGTGGCTCTAGCTTTCTCGTTGGCGTCGAACCGAGTGCTGCCATCACTGAACCAAGCTTACTTTGAGAGCTCAGCTGTGTTTGCGTGTTTTCGTTGGTTGGGATTCTCTCTGATTCCATAAGAAGAGTTGTGATTGTTCGAGTTTGCACTCGATCGAGAAGTTTTTTTGCAACCAATGTCACCAGAAGTATTGTACTACATAGAAACGAATTTGCACTTAAACGTGTATGGTATTCACATGAGGACATAATCAAGCATTTGTTGAAGCTTCTCTGGCCAAATCAGGCAAGTTTTTATGAGAGCTTTGATAACGCAAACGTTGAGCATTGGACACTTTCTTTAACTCTTTTAACCTTTCTCTTAACACTTCAACATCTCTCAAGTTCTTTTCAAGCTGGAGTCTTTCTTCTTCAATTGCAAGCCTCTTCTCAGCATCCAATGGACCGAAAAAATAACCTCCTTTACCATCAAATTTGAGTAAATGAGTATGAAAATGCCATAAGGCTGGCCTATGAGCAACTGACAATAAAGAAATTCCTAATTCCTGTGCATGTTTGTACATGAACTGCTCCATAGTTGGGGACACAGCCGAAGTACATTCATCCAAAACAGCAAATTTGGGTTGATGATAGTATAATTTAGCCATTGCTAATCTTTGCTGTGCTCCAACAGAAAGTTCTTCTGACCAATTCCTTTCTTCATCCCATGGTTTGTCTCCCATAAGTAAATCATCAAGTTTCAAAAGCTTGAAGATATCTTCAAGATCCTTGTCAGTTTTACCATGCTCATTGTTAAGAAACTGTTCGTATGAGTGTGGGTAGATGACCTGCTCTCGAAGATTACCCTTGCACAAGTATGCTCTTTGAGGTAAGTAAAACATGTTCCCAGGTGAAGGAATGGTAATATGTCCACTATTACATGGCCATAAACCTCCCAACATTCTGAAAAGTGATGATTTACCTGATCCATTAGGCCCTGCTATTAAAAGATGCTGTCCATGCTTGATGGAGAATGTCAAACTTTCAATTAAGGTCACGTCAGCTGGGGTAATTAAACGAACGTTGTCGAAAGTCACTTCATCTCCATAAGATGCATTAGAATCAGTTGACTTTGCCAATTGTTTCTTTCTTTTAATTTCAGTCAAAGCATCTTGGAAGTCACTGACTCTTGTTGCATGTCCAATAACTTGTAAGATGAACTTTCTGGAATAGATCAATCTGTCCAAAGAATCAGAAGCACTCAACAAAAGTCTTCTGTTTGTGATAAACTCTGCGGATGCTGAAGGATCAGGTGGATGTCCAAGGTACTTATTGATGAAAACCGGAGCAGAACAAAGAACCAAACCAGCTGCACCCCAGAAATATTTAACGATGAAAGTTTGAGCTATTTCGTGCACCGCTTTCTTCCAGTATTCCATTTTCAAGAATTTTTCAAGCTGATAGTAACAGTAATCAAGATAATCAAGTTCACGATCATATCCTCTTAAAAACGCTATTTCTTCATTGTTGGTGACAACCTTAGAATGAGCAGATCTGAGTTGACCTTCGAGGTTGGCTCTCTCAGAAGCTAACTTGGCAAATGGCGGGGAGAAGAATCTTAAGATAGTTGTGGAAAAGTGAGCAATAAGACCCAAAGCAAGAGTGCCTTCACCTGATCCCACACCACTTTTTGAAAGCTCACGAGCGCACAACACCAAGTCCAATGTTGGTTTCAAGATTTGACCAGGTAAAGATGAAAGAGCACCGGCTAACCGAGAAACATCGGTTGAAATTCTTTGATCAGGGTCTTTAATTTTTGAATCTGATAATTGAATCAAAGAGTAATAATTTGTGTCCAAGTTGTCGGGCAAATAATCATCCATGATACTATTGGTGATGTTAATTCTTAAACGTTTTCTCAAGTTCTTTCTGGTCCACGCAAGCAAAGAATTGACCACAGAAGCAGGGATTCCCAAGAACATCCAGAAGGCCAAAAGCTGACCAAACTTCTTAAGACGTCTTGAGACAAGAGCTCCAACTAATTTACCGTCAAGGGACGCCACTTTGATTGTTAAATAAGCTCTCACAACCAACAAAACTAGATGACTTCCAAGGTAACTTATGGCAGAGTCAGAAAGTTTGGGGATAGCTGATAGTAAGAGCTTACGAGCAGCTGCCTTTGATATCTTTGGAGCTTTAGTTTTACCGATGGATTCTTCATTCTTTGAAGGTTTTGACAGGGTTGAAGTGGCACCAGTGAAAGCGGCTGTGAATAAGATGATGTATGAAGCATTTAGAAAGAGCGACCGATTGCTCTTATAGATGTTAAACACTGACAGCAGCAATGAATGAGGTCCGGATGTCATATCGAACTCCGATCAAGCGTGGTAAAGGTTTGAACGTAAACACTGATAACTGCGGGAGGAAAATGTGGAGTACCGAGGACCAATTTTGTGACAGTTGCGAAAACCAAGCTTACAACTGGCGACGCAAAGCCGAGTAAATTGAACGAAAGAGTAGCGATCATTAAGGTGAACCGTTGTATCACTAGATATGAGTGCCAGTAGCTGTTGCACTGAATTCGGTAGAGATTTTCAGCTTAAATCGGGCCAATATCAGAGTTCACCGAAGTCGTGGAGGTCCTTGTTAGTTGGAAGCCTTCCCTGGCGTTGGTTTGAGCCACTACTGAGCCTGTTGTAGCAACTCATCGAATTGGTCTTGAGATCCTGCCAATTTTGTCTCCAACTCACCAATTCGTTCGTGGTAAATGGCATTGGCTAGTTGTGTGGTGTCAGTGCATCCCTGATACTGCTCCAACAAGTTGTTATACAAAGTGACGACCTCTTCTTTAGTAAGTGGGCGGTTTACGTCTAAACCTTCGAGACGTGAAAGCTGAGTGCTCTTGTGGTGGAACCATTTATCGCTGATATCTTCAAGATCTGCCTCTTCCACTGACACAGGAGCGATGAGATTATCTGTATGGAGGAGCTGAAGAAGCAAGAGTAAGTCCCGCTTGCTGTAGGTGGCAGGTGAAGTGACGTCTGATGTCATTGACTGAAAAATAATGTGCGAGATGCAACTTCAAAACACCAAACAGTTTTAGTAAAACTCTGCCTCCATTGAGCAATTGAACTACAAGAACAAGAAGGCCTTCTTGTCAACATCCAACTGGTGAGCACTTCTAACTTCTTCTCGGGACAAACGATAAAAAAAACTACTACTTCGTTACTACCTCCACGACTGGATAACAACACCCTGAAACTGATACTACGCTAGTAATTGCACTGCACATGAGTCCACTGCTCAAGTAAACAGTGTCGAAGCCGTTCCAGATATTTCAGATCCTCACCAAAAAGTTCTTGTCGTGCTTCTTTCAAATTGTCAATAGAACCTCATGAGTCGACAGCCTTCTGGCGTGTCAAGCAACCTCTCGCCAAACTTCGAGGATAGGTTCGCCAAGATCGACCTTAAGAATCCACGTCTCAAAAAGTTCACAGGTAGCCCCAATAGCCCAAGTTATCTTACCACACCAAAAGTGCCCATACTTTCCACCTCAGCAAGAGCTGAATCTCGTGTCATCAATAATCGCTCAGCATCTGTTTCCAACTTACACGGAGCACTCAATGTGTCTAAAACTCCAAGTAGAGTTTTGGACCACGGGTCAATGCTGACCACCAAAAAATCAAAAAGAACTCCGTCATCGTTAGACCCAAAAAATATGTCATACATGAAAGAAACTACATCATCCATGAACAAAGTGTCCAATCCCTTTCAGGGCTCTCATCAATTAACCTCAATCCCCAAAACTCGAAGAGTTTTCTCTTCGAGACCAACAGATATCACCAACTTGGAACTCCCAAAGGCTCGTAGTCGATCACCATTATCTCCCTCCAAACGTCATGTTTCTCATCCTTCAACAAATTCTGCCAAAGTTGACGTCTACACCAGGCTATACAATGACTCCAAGAACAAAACCTCAAAGCCATTGAATCAGAGAGCAAGACTCTTCAGCAACACACTGCATGCAAACAAAGTACAAAATCTATCACAACTATACAGGATACTCCACGAGGAAGATCCAAGCATGTTCGAAGGAGTTGAGCAAGACAGTAAATTTGTCTGCAATGTTCCCATACCACAAAATAAAGACAATGCTTTGAAAATGCCAGAAAATGATTTAGAGGTCTACGAAAAAGGCGAGTTGTCCAGAATCAAAGACATATACTACATCCCAGAATCACAGTGGCACAGCATAGACATTAGAAACTATAGTAACAATTATGGATTCGACGATAAGTCTGGCAATTATGTGGTGCTACCACTGGATCACATCAACTTTCGCTATGAAATCCACTCTGTGTTGGGTAATGGGTCCTTCGGTAATGTGGTTAAATGTTCTGACAGGAAATACAGAGATGTCAATACTGGTAGGGATAAAATGGTTGCCATTAAGATCATCAAGAACGACCTCAATTGGTCACTTCAAGCAGTTTACGAAATCAAGATGCTTAAACATTTGAACAAGATAAATGACGCAGTTGCATCTTCCGACCAGTCGGGGGGAGCATCTTCTGACCATGTGTTAAAGTACTACGACCATTTTCATTTCAGAGGACACATGTGCATAGTGACCGAACCTTTGTCCATCAACTTGTACACCTTACTTGAGATGACCAAGTTTAGAGGACTACTGGTACCATTAATCAAGAAATTTGCTCAGCAAATACTAAGTGGAGTCGACTACATTCATCAGAATAACGTTCTACATTGTGACATCAAGCCGGAGAACATCATGATACAAGTCCCATCAAATTACAATACAGCGAATCCAGTGGATGACTCGTGTTTGATGGTGAAAATAGTTGATTTTGGTTCTTCATGCTTTACAAACGAGATATCTTTCACATACATCCAGTCACGGTTTTATAGAGCACCTGAAGTTATTTTAGGAGCAAAATACGATAAGATGATCGATATTTGGTCAGTGGGATGTGTTCTAAGTGAGATATTCACTGGGGATCCATTACTTCCTGGTAGGAATGAACTTGAACAAATTGGGATCATTATTGAATTGTTTGGTGCACCAAATAGTTCCATTATCACACAACAACGTCATCATTTACTCAAGTCGTTACGAGAGCAAAAGGCTTGCACCAAAGTAATCGACACTGCACAAGGAATCAATGGACTTCGAGGGAAGTTAGCAGACGAGAAATCAATAAAGAGGACACTTTTGTACACTTTATTCGATTTAGAGGGTAAACTAAACATGCAATTCTTGAACATGAGATTGCAAGCATCAGCAAATGCATTACCAGGAGTAAGAAAGCACTACAAAATTGGGTCAAAAAGTCTCGAGGTGAGACTTAAAGCACGAGCATCAAATGAGGAGAATGTTCAAGGGTTTGTTAAATTTTTAGATAGAATCTTCAAGTGGGATCCATCAAAAAGAGCTACGGCTTCGGAACTACTTCAAGATCCGTTTATAGGTTAAAAAAAAGTGCATTTTTCATTGATTGCAAAAATTAAAAAAAAAAAATGCGAATTCTGTGGATCGAACACAGGACCTTCAGATTACTGAGACTGAAGTCGACTTCAGTCTGACGCTCTCCCAACTGAGCTAAATCCGCTAATTGTGACTTACTAATTTGAGAAAGACACCTAGTTCGGGGCACCCAAGCAATCACGTATCTTTAATCAATTACACTATCTCAATCAACAACAATTGTGTATCTAGTGACAGCTGAGAAGTTCTGGCGAAAGGGGACGAAAATCAACTCTTGCTAAATTCATATGCAAAAAGCTCCCCACAAATCGCACTGAAATCATGAGCGAGTCTTCAGGAATGAGTTCAGTACTGAAGGGAAAAGCCGCTAGGTTACTTGAACGTGCCTATAAGTCAGCCAGTGATATTGCTGACAAAAATCAGGGCAGAAACAGGGGCATTGCTGCAGGTACAGCTGCAGCGTTTCTCTCGATGGGTCTTGATAAGCTTAATGGCGAGGGAGAATTAGACCATCAATACTCTGAAGAAGAATTAGATGCTATTAAGGAGTTAGCTGGCCTGGCTTCTGATCAGCAAAAACAGAACAGTCACTTTATGGACAGACTACTTGAGAAGATGTTGAAACATACTTTAGTAGACTCTGAGGAAGCAGAGGTACTACAAGAAAGGATTCACGATACAGATAGAAAGAACAAAGCTCCTTTGTCAATTAGGATATTGGCATCAAACTTCAAGAAACTCAGTTCAAAAATGACAGGGTTTTTTGCTGTACAATATGGCCTAGTTCACATTCTCACATGGAAGAAACCCACGAAAACCATCTGCTGTCTTTGCTTGTACACATGGGTGTGTCTTTGGCCCCATTTAATATTGGCATATCCATTATTATTTCTTCTTTTTGGAGTACTCGTGCCGGGATATATTCACAGACATCCCATGGCATCGTCAGAATTAATTAAAACTAAGAAACGTGGCCAGTCACTATGGGAGTTTCTTTCATCGTCATCAGATACTAGCATAGTTGACGATCTCTTGAGTGAGGAGTTTATGCAAAGGATGGAGGATAATACCAATCTTCTAAGGCCCACAAGCTCAAGATCGTCAGAATCTTCTAGTACAGCATATGGAGCAACATCATCTGCATTGAATGGAGAAACAGTGGATCCTGAAGTTAAAGAGAAAAAAGAGAAACGAAAGAATATCAAGTCCCAAATGAACTTATTGATGAACATGAGAGATCTACAAAACCTCACAACTGATGTGTTGAAAGGCATGGACGAGGGAGAAAAGTTTTGGTTTGATACTGCAGGATTCAAGGATGAGAAATTGTCTACATTGATTGTTTATGGAGTTCTCATTGCTACTATCGGCATCACATTTGTGGGTCAATTTATTCCCTGGAGACTCATTTTCATTCAAACTGGATGGACAATAATTGGAATTGGTCATCCTGGAACAAAGAAGTTCTTGACTTCATTCCTGAGCAAGAAGAAAAAGGTAGCCAAAGAACCAAAGCCCAAGAGAGAAGGTAACATTGATCGACCAGACATTATTGTAGATGACACACCGGAGATGCGTAAGGTGGAAATCTTTGAGCTACATTCCAGGAGTCCAGGCACGAATCAATGGACCTTTCATTGCTACACCAACACATTGTTTCTGCTCAGTGACCATTTAAGACAAAGTGGACAAAGGCCAACTGGAGTTGACCACCTTTCCAAGATCTCACCGCCAGAAGATTGGCGCTTCGATAAGATTTACGCCAACAAATGGATCATCGACACCAAGCCTCAGGAGTTTCTTCAGTTAAGGCTTTTCAACAAGGATATTTTTGTGGTTCGAGCCAAAGAGACTGAAGGGTGGATTTATGACGATGAATGGCAGGTACCTGACTCATCTATGACCTTCAGACGAAGAAGATTATGGAGAGAAACTTTTAGGTATGGCAGAGAGCCTCGCAAGCCAACTACTTGAGTAGCATAGACAATATTTATTTCGCAGCCAGTGAAGAAAAAAAGTTAGTAACGTTTATGAATTCGCTTGCATCACGGGTCAGGACCTTTGATGCGTTCCCGAAGGTCGACTCACAACACACAGTACGATCATCAAGAGGTGGCTTGAGTACATTGGTCACATATACGTTTGTGCTTTTCATTACGTGGCTTGAAATTGGTGGATTCTTGGGTGGATACATAGACCATCAGTTTACTGTGGATGATCTTGTACGTCGAGATTTAGAAATCAATCTCGATATGTTGGTCAACATGCCATGTGAGTATATACATACCAATGTGGTTGATATTACGAATGATCGGTATTTAGCTGGAGAAACTCTTAATTTTCAAGGTTCACTTTTTTTCACACCAGAACAGTACAGCATCAACAACGAGAACAATCGCCATGTATCACCAGAGCTCGACATGGTAATGAGGGAGAATGTAAGAGCGGCCTTTCAAGTTGAAGGCATGAGGGTTCAAGAAGATGCGCCTGCTTGTCATATTTTTGGAAGTATACCTGTTAACCATGTTAGTGGAGAATTACATATAACAGCCAAAGGTCTTGGGTACCGGGATTCTAAGTCTACTCCCTTGGACAAAGTCAATTTCTCACATGTGATAGCCGAGTTCTCTTATGGCGAGTTTTACCCATTAATTGACAACCCATTAGACTTTACTGGTAAAACTACAAATGAGAATATGCAATCATACAAGTATTACACCAAAGTTGTGCCAACGTCATACCGCAAATTGGGGATTGATGTAGACACCAATCAGTATGCCGTTACTGAACAACATTCAGTTGTTGAAGTTGACAAGAAAGGTTTACCAGTATCACCGCCAGGAATCTTTTTCAAGTATCAAATTGAACCAATTAAATTGGTTATCACTGAAAAGAGACTACCATTTATTCAATTCGTTGCAAAATTAGCAACTATCCTAGGAGGTTTAATGATTTTTGCTGGTTATATGTTCAGACTTTATGAGAAGGTACTTACAGTTTTGTTTGGCAGAAAATTCGCAACAAACACCACTGAAAAATTAAAAGGTGGTTTACTCGAATAGATATCGATCATTACTTAAATTGGTAAGTAGATGCGGAATCTATTTTATATCAATTCTTTTAATGGTTGGTCCCAATGGGGCTAAAAATGACTCAAAGTCAATCATAAAGCGGTCACGTAAAGGCTGTCATACATGTAAGAAGCTTAAGATTAAGTGTGATGAATTAAAACCTCGTTGTTCCTATTGTCTTAAGAATAATATGGATTGTGACTACTCTTTGAAGTTAACCTGGGGTGGCAGACCTTACAAAGATTTGAAGAAACGAAAGAGTAACTTCCCTGTCACTTCTTCCAACACAAAGAAACCAAATAATGTTAAGTTTGTCGATAATGTGAAACCCGTCAATGTGAAAACTGAAAATGATTCACCATCAATAAATGTCGCTGCTTCGCCTACTTTCACCACTCCAAATGGCATATCCTTGTTATCATATGATAACTCCCCAATAGACTGGACTCCCCCATCTTTCACCAAAACTGAGAAACTATCGCCAATTGCAATGCAGCACTCGGTATCTTTACCACTACTCGAAAGGAAACCATCTCATGCAGAAAATGATCTGATCCCCATGTCAATAAGCAATTCGTACCATGATTCTGCTCCCACAAGAAAGAACAAACCTTTGGAATCACCTCTCTCAATGTTGGCTAACATCACTGATTTGTCTCAAGGTGTTGATGGATTATCTCATTCTTTGGAAAAAACATCTGATGTAAACCATCTTGACCTGCAAAGTTCAGAGATTCTAAATAACTTTCTAACTTCAATGGGAGAAAAAAGAAGTCAACAGAATATCCCATGGTCTAATCTTCAAGCTCTCACTAATTCTGAAATACCTGAAATTGATGATAAAGATTTCCTAAGTGATTACTCCACCGATTTGGCAAAAATCGAAGCTTACTCTCCAACACTCAAGTCAAATTTTTTCAATGACTTTCAGACAATCTTATCGTATAACAGGAGGCTTGAAGACTCAAAGTTTCTGGATTCACATGATGATGAGATGTCTTCTTTACCTTTGGATTACGACAGTAGTCCACAATCTCTTGCAACACCAGAAAATCCCACTTACTACTTTGAGTCCATACCCCCACTGTTGATTCCATTACCAGAAATTCTCAAACAAGTTCCTCATTACCGTGAACTCATGCATTTTTGGCTCAACGTTGCTGCAAACAATCTTGTACCTGCACCTGCTCATATCTATAAAGAAAATCCTTTCAAAGTTTTACTCCCTCAAATGGCTATGGAGTACCCTTCAGTTCTCACGACTTTACTTGCATTTGCAGCCACTTGGATGGCTACTTTAACCGGGAAAGCACAACCCATAGAAATTCTCAATCAGCTCGTTGCTAGATCTTGCAAATCATTAGTGCAAATGCTTAAAGATAAAGAATTAGCAACTTCTGATGGTGCATTAGCCACAGTACTTCTTTTCTCTTGTTACGAGTCTATTGTCACTCACGATTTTGATAGACATAGAGCTCACACAATAGGAGCTAGACAAATTATAATGGCTAGGAAAGCTAAACAAAAATTGAAAGATGTTCCTGATAGTTCAACATCGCCAGAATCAACCTCACTGACCAGTAGCTTGAGGTCTATCATGGGTACAGAAGGAGACATAACATTTTTCTTAATGAGATGGTTTGTTTACATCGACGTGATAGGAGCATTATCAGCTACTAAGAAAGCAACAGAGTATTTGGCGCATCAGGAAGATTTGGCCACCTATGAAGCTGCTGAATCTGTAAATGCCCTCAATGCTGCAGATGAAGCTGGTAATGATCCCAAAAGGGATATTGACCATATTTTAGGTTTTGATGTGAAGTTGTTACCATTGTTCACCGAAATTGTCATTTTAATCAGGAAAACCAACAGGTACTTGGCACAACCTGATGTTGACAGCGGAAGCCTCCCAATTTCAATCATTACACGAGCCATTGAGCTCAAGGAGAAGCTCATCAAAGCGTACGAGGTAGGTGAAGCACGACGTCAAGAGAGACTTGACGAAATGCAAACAGATCATACAGGTGACATTTCAACTTCAAAGCAAAGACGTTACAGGAAGTTCATCAAACAAGATGCTGTTATGAGATCAACCAACAAGTTATTCAGTGATATGGGATTACTAAACCTTTACAGAAGAGTACTCAAGATTCCAAGGCAATCATCATTAATTCAAGAATTAGCACGAGGAATGGGAGAAATTCATGAGAATCTGATTGAGTCGAAATCTTCAGCAGAAATCTGTACAATTTTTTGCAGCTTTTGTGCTGCTAGTGAAACCCTTGATGAACATTATCAGGATTTCTATTATGATCGATTTACGAAGTTAACAGAACTCGGAAATGTCAGTGCTATTAAAAGTTTACAAATCATGCAAAGATGTTGGAAAACTGGAGAAGATTGGTTTGAAGCCGCTTATGCTCTTGACATTGATCTCACACTTTTATAAATAAAATAGACGCGCTATAAAAATTTAACTTGAATTTTATAGATCATACTCATGACTCCGTTGCGTGAACATATAAGTACCAAACCAGCGGACTTTGAGGATCTTGTATCATTAATTGCCAAGAGTCATCAAGCTCCTGGTGATAGTGAAATTCAAGAACATGTTTTAAAAGGGTCTCTAAATTATTTGAAAGAAAATGGTGAAGATGCTCATTGGTTCTGTGATCCATTTCTTTACCCAATCTCTATACATACGCTAATCTTATTCTCTTTCCCCAATAACAGCTTGATAGAATGGATAATGCCTTTGATGGCAAATTGCTTGCGCCAATGTAACGAGTGTGTATGTGGATTTGTTGAAGGTAGACATCTGTTGTTTCAAGAATTTGCGGTTGAAAGAAGGATCCCCGTACAACAAGTTAAACAAGTCATTGAAGTTATAGTTGATTGGCAAACTTCAATTATAGAAGATACTATTGAAGAATGGGCTAATAAAATTGATAATGGTGTTCAAGAATTACCCCCAAGTATTTCTGACCTTGTCATTAACATATTACTTGATCCTGAAATGATGAGGCAAGATGAAAATATAAGGAATAACTCATTCAAGTTGTTGAAATTTTACTCCACTCATAATGTCATATCGAAAGATTACAGTGTGAAAGTGCTACCAGGTTTGATCTATTTGCTGTTTTCAGGTGAAGAAGATCTTGAAGCCTGGGCTAGACTCGTAATGAAAAATTTATCCAATCAAGTTGAGTTATCTGATAAGACTCATGCTCTAGACCATGAATTTTCCATTCATTTGTACACAATTCAAAATGAAAAATACTACTCAGATGCTTTGTGTGCCAAATTCTGGGAAAATTGCTTTCTTGTTATTGAGTCTGTCAAACTTGAAAGCTCACTTGATAACTTGAATACGCCTCATGATATTTCAGTCATGTCAGAATTTGACAATATCTGCTATTTCCCTTTAATCAGGGTTCTCCTCAATCATTTGAGAGCCCACATAGACAAACCTCTTGCCTATGCTCTCAAGGTCTTTTCGAGCCTCTTGTCAAGGTATGGTACTACATTTTGGACATTTTCCACACCATTTACATTCTCCAATGCCATCGACCTAATTATCGGCAATAAGGCTTTCCTGAAATTATGCTTAGAAGCTGATGGGCTTGAAATATCCAACACATTGTTTCAATCTTTCTTAACCACTTTGAATGAGCCAGGAAGATGCACATTCATAGTCAAAATCACAGACTTTTTGTTCAACTTGGAAAAAACTCTTGACCACAATCAGTTTCAAACTAAGGTCTTGGCTCGTGGAAGTATCTGCAAGCTTTTTCTATTGGCATTTGATCTGAGATCTTTGGATTTGAAGAATAAGTCTTTGGACATGTACATCCTCTCCAGACGTGATGTGAGGGCAATAATAGATAAACACTCTGAAGCTATAATATCCTGGTTGCAACCTTCTGGATCTACTGAATCTCATTCATACTCTCAGGATTTAATTCAATTGGTCAAATTGGCTTTTCTATTTGATTCCCTGATGTTGGCCTTCAACAGTTTGCAACTTCAAAATAATGTCAAACCAAAAAGCTTTGATACCCTGCCACATCTTTGGCTTCAACTATCCAAGCATAAAGCATTCAACCAAGAATTGGTAGAGAAGCTCTTCGAAAGTTTTGTCTTTATAGGATCTTGTGTGTTTTTCGTTCCACAGAAGGGTTCAGATAATGATTTGGCACAATCCCGCTCCAAGCACAATGAGCAAGTCAAGCTGATTTCTGATCCAATTGGTGAAGTGATTGAAAGGATCAGTACACTTGACAATATAGATTTTGACAAAATGTTTTCAAAACCTGAAGTCCTGCAAGGTTTTTTCTCTTGTCTCTTCTCCAGTTTGGTCAGTCAACAGGCATTGAATGTTGTTTATCAAACATATGATGTTGTTGGAAGATATGAGGGCTTACAGATTCTATTGAGATCACATCTCAAAACCTCCTTACAATCGCTTAATCTTGGGTTGAAGAATTTGAGTGAACTTGCTGCTTTTGAACCTTCACCAAGAGCGATAAGACTTACTATGGATATCGTAAAGGCTTTTACTGATCCAATTGATGGTGTTGCAATGGAAATTCTGGACGCAAAGCAAGAAGTGGAAGAATTTTGGGTTGATGTGTGGCTGTTTCTCGTCATGGTCTATAAGAAGACTCTTCACTGGGCAACTTTGTATCATTTGAATGACTTGATCGAGTTTACTCGTGATATTTTGGACTTAAGTCATTTACTTCTCGATTCCTTCAGACTTTTAGTGGACTATATCGGCGACGAAGACGGCTCAACATCTAGAAAATTGCTCAAGGTTTTCGTTGATGCCTTCTACTTTGTCATTGTCTGGTTGAGACTCGGTGACGTCTCGTTATTGAATTCATGTGTGGACTTGGTGTTCAAAGGTTTCGATTTAGCTCATTCATACAAAGTTGACATCGACCCTTCATTCCTCACCTTGTTTGTCAAGTATGGTGCCAAAGCCAAGAAGTTTAACAATAAATTGAGTCCTCTTCAGAGAAAGGAAATCATCTCAAAAGCTAGGGAATTCGATAATGCTTTGGTAGAAACCGTTCTCACTGAGGTGAGTACACCTCCAGTTGATTCTAATGCCTCTTCCAGAATGAAGCAAGATCCAAAGCAACAGACGCTCACTAGATTCGGTGTAACGACCAGTACTCCACCAGTGGCACCACCTCCACCAGTAAAGGAGTTCAAGTCAAATGCTTTGGAGAACATCAGGAAACAACTTCAAGAGAAGAGAGCTCCAGTGAAGCCTCTCGCACCTCCAGCTCAAGCTCGTCCAGCCGGATTCAACAGGAAGCCGGTTGCTGTCGGAAGATCGTTGAATCAATTAAGAAAGCGATCGGCTGAGAGTGATAGCTCTGATGACGAGAATGAATCTGATGTTGACACTTCTGATCTTTTCTTTGAAAAGAAGAAAAAGGCCAAAGTTGTGGAAATTGATATTAACGGTAAGCCTATTGTCAGGGCTACTCAGAAGAAACCTTTGATCAACAGGGAACGTCAAGAAGAAGAAAGAATGCGTCTCAGATTGAACGTTAGTATGAATGGTCTCTACCAAAAGATCTTGAAATGGAATTACAACTCTGTTAAGCCTACACCTGATGGAGATGCTAATGTGCAAATCACAAAAGATAAGTATGAAAGTTCAAGAGATTACATCAACACTATGGAACCTTTGCTCATGTTGGAATGTTGGGAATCTATTCAGCAGTCTAAAGCAATGGGTGATGATTTGCCTTTTGAGTTGTTTGTTGGTAGAAGATTATCATGTGATGGATTCTTCGAACTCAATTGTACCATCAGCAAATCCATTCTTAACACTATCAAATTGGGAGACTCAGATTTGATTGTGTTGACTTATGTTGACAAAGAAAATCATTGGAGTAAGAAACAAATGAGAGACCATATGGTGCAACCCAACACTCTCACTTGTTTGGCAAAAGTCATGAGTATGAAATCAGCAAATGCAGAGTCTATGGATTTGACTTTACGTGTGTCGCCTCAAGGTGGGATGTTAGGCTTCTTAACACCAAAATCTGTGTTATTTGGGATGAAGGTAATTCAAATGATTACTGTTGAAAGAGAATACTCATCTTTGAAAGGTTTTCAATACTACGATTTGTGTGATGATATCTTGATGGCCAAACCAGGTAAAGACACAACTAAAGATGTTGTTGATAGCACTGTTGGGGATATCATGAAAGCATACAGCGCAAATAAATCTCAAGCTACTGCTATTGCTTCCACCGCCGAAGGCGATGGATTCTCTTTGATTCAAGGTCCCCCAGGTACAGGTAAGACCAAAACTATTCTCGGTATCATTGGCTATAATTTGAAGGCCATTAAGGAAGCAACTTCAGTGAACAAAGCTTCTGAGATTAGGTTGAATGAAGAATCTAGAATATTAGTATGTGCACCTAGTAATGCCGCTGTGGATGAATTGGTCTTGAGAATTAGGAATGGAGTTAAGAACTCTAAAGGTGAAACGATTATTCCAAAAGTTGTTCGTCTTGGAAGAAGTGACGCTGCCAATGCAGCAGTGAAAGATTTGACATTAGAAGAGTTGGTTGAAAGTCAAGCTGGTGCTAAAATGCAACAAAATGGCCCAGATCAGTCTTTGAGAGAGAAACAGTCCCTTCTTACCCAAAAGCGGAATGAGCTCACTGCCCAAAGAAGGGCTCCAGATATTGATGCTCAAACTCTTGAAAAGATTGAAAATCAACTTAGAGAATTGAACAAGCAAAGGCATGCTCTCTCTCAACAGTTGGATCAAGAGAGAGAGAAAGCTTCCATCGCTTATAGAACGAGAGAAATTGAAAGGCGTCAACTTCAACAAAAAATCTTAAGTGAAGCCCAAATCATTTGTTCCACCTTGTCTGCTTCAGCTCACGACTTCTTGTCAAGTATGGCATTGACTTTTAAGAAGGTGATTATTGATGAAGCATGTCAGTGTGTGGAGTTGTCAGCTCTTATTCCTCTCAGATATGGTTGCAGACAATGTATTATGGTTGGTGACCCAAACCAACTTCCACCTACAATCTTGTCAACGATCAATCAGAAAACCAATTACGAACAGAGTTTGTTCGTCAGAATCCAAAAGCAAAATCCAGATTCGGTTCATTTATTAGATGTGCAATACCGTATGCATCCTGATATTTCAAAATTTCCAAGCAAGGAGTTTTACCAAGGTAGATTGAAAGATGGTAATGATATGGCGATCCAGACCTCAAGACCATGGCACTCATTCTTTCCATTATCTCCATATAGGGTCTTTGATATTGCTAGTAGACATACTCAAAGTCACAAGACTATGTCATATTTCAACACCACGGAAGCAAGAGTGGCTTGGGAGTTAGTACTAGCAGTGAAATCATTTATACCCGTCGAGGACTTCAGGGGGAAAATTGGTTTGATTTCACCTTATAAAGAACAGGTCAGAACTCTCAAAGATATCTTTGTCAAAGAATTCGGGTCTGGAATCTTGAAAGATGTTGATTTCAATACTGTTGATGGCTATCAAGGCCAGGAAAAGGAGATAATCATTATGTCCTGTGTCAGAGCCAGTGAAAGTGGTGGGGTAGGTTTCTTGGGAGACATCAGAAGAATGAACGTTGGTTTGACTCGTGCCAAAACTAGTTTGTGGGTGTTAGGTAATGTCGAGTCATTGTCTAGAAACAAAAGATGGGGACATTTGCTACAGGATGCTAAAGAGAGAAATTTGATCACCAGGGCTTATCCATCATTCTTAGACACTATTGGAAAACAGATTGGTGAGACACCGAAAGTTGTCACAGGAGGAACTAGAGAACAATCCAGTACCCCAAGTCTTCAGAAAGTGTCATCGAAGCCTAAAGAAGCAAATTCTGTGACACCAAAAAACGACAGATCTGATGTACCAGTTCTGGCAACTGATTCCAATTCTCGATCCAAGCCGACATCTGCACCTCCTACAGGTGAAGCTAACGATACTTTGAAACCTTCAAGAGAACCATACCATGGTCCTCTGAATGACGGTAAACCTCACACAACTGGGATGGCAAGTGGAAGTAACTCAAGGCCCCCGATCCAAAACCCCAGTCGCTCAGGAGCATTTTTACCACCAAAGAATCCCTTGAAATCAGTGAATGGGTCGAGTCAGAGACCACAAAGTGATTCAAACAAGTATAGTGCATCCTTTGTGAAAAAGCCCAAGAACAAAAAACATAAAATTTACATCCACCACAATGGGCCTACTCAATCTGGCCAAACAGGACAATCTGGCCAAACAGGACAATCTGGCCAAACAGGACAATCTGGCCAAACAGGACAATCTGGACACAACCAGAACAACAATCCTTCAAGAAACCCACAAGCAGGCTCCTCGAACCAACTGAATCAGCAGGTAAACAGCAGTTACGAACAATCCAATCCAAATTCTCATCCTCAGCTCACAAAATCGGGAACACTCCCACCCCGTCGCAAGAAAAGCTCCGGCATCTTCATTCCCAGGCGGAAATAAACTAGTTAATTGCATCTCGTCATTTGTATAATAGAGTACCTCATGGTACAGCATCAATAAACGTTAAATTATTCACTTTTGACAAACTTGTTGGTCTTAGTATTGATCCTTGCTGGTTTATGATTAGACTGAACTGGTGCTTCGATAATTCTGTGTTCAATGGCATCCGACCTTACATTAAACAAGTAGTCAGTTCTTGAGTCTTTGTCAAATGTAGGTAATTTCTGTGGAATTGAAACTTCGACTTTCTCATCTATAGGTATACCATGAGTCCGCAATTCCTCACGAAGTGTCTCTATTTCTATGCTGTAGTCTCGAGGCAATAGCTCCAATCCTCTGATCATTGATTCGATTTCATTATTCATCATTTTGAGTAGATGTCCAGAATTAGTTGGATCGTTGATTCCATGAGTCGCTATGATATCAATCAAACTTTTGATTGATGAAACTATGATGCTACCAACTTTCTCTGGGTTCGGTGAATCAGAAAGAGTAGACTCCAATTGTGCTTCATGTGACCTTATTGATTCTGCTGCATCACCCCAGATTGTTTGGAATGAATGGAACGATTCCATCAGCTTGCCTGCCGTTCTTGATAAGTCTGTAAGAGCCTCAGCTTTACTCTCTAGGAACTCCAAAATCGGATCGATATCGATTTTCTGCTGAATTGTATTCCTTTCGTCGTCTATTACAATCAGCTTATATGGTTTATTTTCGGGCTCAGCATGACTTCTGATGATATTGAAAAGGGTATTAAAACCGCTCTTGATCCTTTCAGATTGGTTTTGTCCTGTGAGGAACCCTTTTTCATATGCATCCTTAGGCTTCTGAGTTTGGTGAGTGGTGGTTGTCGTGAATATGTCTGGTTGATAAGGCTCCATTCCTATTGGTTTTGGTACTTTCAGATCGATTACTGGTGTAGGTCCAATTTTTGGGGAATTGTGATGGCTTGTTGTTGCGTTCGACAGTAGGTACTTCCTCTCATAATTGTCCTGAAATCCAACTTTCACTGGAACATGATCGATCAAAGTGCTAGCTTTGACTTCTGATAGCCCGTTTTGTCTTAGTGTATCGAGTATAGCCAACTTCCCTCTATTTTCAAGCTCATGAAACAACTCAACGTACTTTGAAGTCTTGCTCTCTAGTACTGAAGAAGTTTTATCTATTTCCTCTTGCAATACCCTCTTTTTCAGTTGGAGCGTGGCTAGTCTTTGTTCCAATTGTGATATTTCTGAATCATATTGGTCATTTTCATCAATTAACAAGGAGAGTTTCTTGCCAGCATCGCTTTTATCACTTTTTATATCTCTTATTTTCAGGAGGATTTTTGATCTTTTTGCATCCCATTTTCTAAGATTGCTGCACATTGTTGTATCACGAACAGCATCTTTAGAATACAATTCATTTAAAGAGTATTGATTTTCAGCCAATTGATGCAATACAGTAGCCAAAGATGTTCTTATATCGTTGAGGTGGTCAGATCCATGGTTTAAAGCCAGTCGATGAGTTTCGATTGTAGTTGTTAGACTGCTCATGAGGGATTCGAACTCGTGTTGAACATGGTGAAGAACAGAGTTATCGTGACCCCTATTAAGCAGAAAACTCAAGTTCTTGAGAATTGAGTCATTGATATCAGAGTCTGATCCTTTTATAGTGCTTAGTGACTCTCCACTTGATTCAAAGACATCCTTTGTGTTTGCGGGTTTGTATAGAATTGAATCATCAGTTGGATCAGGCTTGGATGGAGACTGAGATAAGAATTCAGTTGGATCAAGGTCGAGTTCCTCCTCTGATTCTGTGATTTCAGGGCGATTTATAGTTGATGATAGCGAGATTGACTCAAATGTCTTAAATGACATTAGTGCGATAAGGCTACAAACTGAATTACATTAATGTAAAATATATTACCACCAATACGAATTCCTTATATTATATTCAAAGTCAACAGTGAAGCAACACTTTTTGAATCAACTGCATTTTTGAATTCTTCGAATTTTAATTTCCCATCACCATCTTTGTCTGCTTCCATCATTGTTTTATCAACAATTTGCTGCAAGTCTTCATCTGGTAAGTTTTTACCAACCATCATCTTCATGACAATGAACAATTCACCATTCCCTATATACCCATCACGATCAATATCATAAATCCTGAAAGCAAATTTTAGTTTATCAGCTTTAGATGTTTTGCCGCTGAACGCTGAAAGTCCTGAAATAAATTCCTGAAAATCAATTGTACCACTACCATCTTCATCAAATACATCCATGAGTCTTGACGCCAATGGATTTGATGATATTCCTGGTATGGCTAAGAATTCGTCTTTATCAATTGTGCCAGATCCATCATTATCAAGTTTCATGAATCTTTTACGTAACCTATCGATCTCCTCTTTATCGAAGCTCGTCCCCTCCATGAGGGAGTCGAGGAGCTTAGAGGAAGAAGGTCCCATTTTCGCGTTAGTTTACTCAGTGACCCAACTCAATCCAGAGACTAATGAAAACATATTAGTATGGGCACGACAACATCAGTTAACTAGTCCATTCGTTCTGGCTACATGCTGTAGAAATGTCGGTGGAAGAGTCGTTGGTGTCTACAAAAGTCGTAAAATCTAACATAAGTAAATTGATCATAACTTAGAAGCGAGTCCTGGGGCTAAGTGTGCACCACCGTCCAATGGGACAACAATTCCATTAATGTAATTTGACTCTTTGGCACTCAAGAATAAAACGAGAGCTTGGATATCTTCCTTTGTGCCTAGCCTTTGTCTAGGATTTGACTCTGTCAACATATCACCAGCAGCAGCAATAACTCCTTGAGACATTTTGGAAGGAATAAAGCCTGGGGCAAGCGAATTAACAGTAATATTTTTAGGTCCTAGTTGGATCGCTAAAGTCTTTCCCATATGAGAAACACCTGCCTTTGAAGCTGTGTAACCGTAAACACCTGCAGCATCCATTGAAATGATTGAAGCCACTGATGACATGATAAGAACTCTTGCAGGATCTTCAGGCGTACCAGCAGCTTCTAATAATGGAGCGAAAAGTTGGATACACTGGAAAACTCCAACGATGTTCAAGTTCAACACTTTACGCAAGGCAGACACTGGATGATCTTCTAATGGTGCTCCCCAAGTTGCACCAGCATTTGCTAATAAGATATCAACTTTCTCCACGTGCTTCTTAGCTTCATCAAAGAACCTCAAAGTATCCTTCTCATCGCCAAGATCAGCAGCAATGGCAATAACTTTGACATTTTTACCATTATCTTTGGCTAATTTGTCCAAGTAAGCTTTGGCATCTTCACAAGCAGAAGCTTTTCTTGATGTAATGATAACAGTTGATGCACCATTCAACACATATGTTTCAGCACAATACAATCCTAATCCTCTTGTACCTCCAGTGACAACAGCCACTTTACCATTGACATTAAAATCAACCATTGTGGAAACAGCACAGGACACTTTACTTATACAAAACTCCTCCCCACAATTTAAGCACATTTATCCGAGGCACTCAAAAACAGGGCTCACTTACATGACCTTTTACTTAGTTCTTTATAATACATAATGTACAATTTCATTTCTCATTACTTGCCCTGTAGCTCAAACACTAATTGCATACCTGGAACTTTCGGATTTGCCATTACAAATTGATTATCACCAATTTTTCTAATTCCTTTACCCACAAGAACTTGAATTAATCGATTAGTCCCCTTGACAAAATCACTTATTGACCAGATTTCAATAACTTCTTCACAAACTAGGAACAAATTGTTGTTCTGGAAAAATGTAGACTTTGCTCTGAAATTAAATCTAAGCATCAGAAACCTTGATAATTTGCCATTCTTATTGATGAAAACCGCACAATCATTGTAAACAAGTAAGAATTCAGTATTATTAGTTAACTTGAACATGCCCATAGGTTTGACACTTGTGGAGAAGATTACTCTCTTTATAGCCTCAACTTCTGTTGCGTGTTGTGTTGGCCCAATCGTTGGTTTACGACTGAATGCGTCAATTTTCTTGTTTAAGTTTTCTGCAAATGGAATTTCTGGTATAGACCTTGGTAATAATTTATCCAATTCAAGTACCTCTATGCCTTTGCTTGTGTGCACTGCAAATGAACTGTTGAAAATGGATAACCCAAAACATTCAGCTTGAACATAAAACCTCTTAACCATTCTGAATGAACTGAAAATACCATCATTGTCGGTCTCTGGTATACAAACTTTGAAGTTGGTGGCACTTGAGTTACTTTTCTTTTTAGCATAAAAAAGCATTGAGATCCCCCTATGCTTGCCAATCTCATATAAACTCACTGAATCACTGGAAAGGATCACACTACTGATGGCATCTCTCTGTCCATAATAGTACCCAATCAATACATTCAATGGGAAGTATCTCAATGTACCCCCACTCAACATCAACACTAGATTGATTCCACTCAACACAGATATTTTTACTGTATCGTTAATAGCCATAACCCTCTTCCACTCATGTGTCATATCTGTACAATACACTCCGGTTGCCAAACCCACAAAAACAAAATCTGAATTATTGAATTTAAACTTGGCTGATGACAAAACTGAACTGAAGATAACATGCTGGCTGGCATTATAGAAATTGTAAATGTCACCTTTGTATCCCAATTCTGTGAGTTTAGTGAGTGCATCACTAGCGATCTCATCAATGGGGTCATGTTTTGCACAAACTTGTAGTTTGGTCAATCTATTGGAAATCTCATAGCCGAAGCAAGTATTTGAAATCAATTTTATCGAATAAGGTTCGAGTTTCGATAATCTTAAACAGAGATTGGATCGTGCCTTCAATATGCTATCAACCCAAACTGATCTTTCCCTTTCACTCTTGATTGAGAAGGTGTATGCATTACTTTTTCCATGACCAGCGAACCGAATCTTGAAGGGGTAGGTTGATGGATCTTCTTCGGGATTTCCAGATCCAGGTGTCTGTTGTGGCAGTTGAGTAAGATTCTTCGTGATGTTGTTTAATTCAATGGTAGGGGTTTCTTTCTCTTTGACTTCCACTAGAAGGAACTCAATAGGTATAGGCTTTTCTATCACTTTATAATTGAAAATCACGCCTTTCGTACTCTTCACTTTCTCTGTGATAAACAAGTAATTATCCAACAAAATCACATGGTTCACCGAAGAGTTGATTTTCAAATCACCTTTCCTGGTTAAGTCACCTCTATGGAAGAACTTTCTGTTTTTGGAACCTAGATTGATATTAGGGGAAGCGATGCTGCTCTTCCATGTTAACTGTTGTTGGATCTTCTTCAATGAATGGATGTTATCAGCATGAACCTTCATTTCATTGACTTTAGCTCCTGTCTTTTTGATTGCATCAATGGCTTTTGTCAATGAAATGTACTCGGTGTCATGTTCGTCGAATAATTTTCTAATGTCACCCAATTGTAATGGAACCTGTTGATAACGGGAATTGAATACACTCAACAACAAAAGGTGGCCATTTACTTTCAACTCTTTGACACGGGGCATATTTCCAACATTCACATCAACCCATTGCTTGATCGATGGAATTCTCAATAATTCTTCAAGCAATGGAACATTAGCCATGTACTTGAGGAGAGAGGGTTTGACGGTCAGGGCCCAATTAAAGTATATGGTACACATATCTGTGATGTCTTTGATAAATTTACCATTGGATATTAAAACTTTTAACAAAGGCTCAAATAAGCTTTTCTTGTGGATCTGAAGCAACTCCTTAGCAGGTTCCATGAGATCTTGCTGAAGATTGCTTAGTGACAGCATATCCAGGCCCTGAACAGCACGGCAGGCTCTCACAAACTCTGGCCCTACAATATCCACAAAACATTGAGCTCTTTGAATGAAAGTCTGTTCATATCTCAAGAGATCAAATAAAAGTGATTGTCTTTTGGCCATTGAGCTATCGAGTTTTTTCAACTCATCAGCTGTAAGTTTCCAATGGGACGCCCAATCATGTCCCAAAACGATATCATTAACATTGGTATGTTTGAAATGATTCTCGTAGTCTATAATTCTATTAAGAAAACACCTTGATGATAAGCAACGTTTCTTGGATATTCCAGACGATTTTTCATCCATATTATGTTCTTTGTCGTTGCTGAAGCACTTCGTTAATTCCACCAACACACCACTCACTGATGAAAAATCATAAAGCAAAACACCAGGACTGGCTTTGGAAGGTCTACCTTTGGATAGTAGGTCACCTGGAACTGGTAAAGCTTTGTCACCTTCTTCATTGGGTGTAGTTCCATAATCATAAGAAATAGCTCCCATTTGTAATAAACTGTCTAGAATTTGATCGACATTCAGGCCAATAGTGTCAAGAGGAATATCACGCTTATGGTACACAAGTAGCTTGATGAGAGCTTTTTTAAACTCTTTCTTCAGAATGAAAGAATCATGAAGCCACGTACGTAATTGTAAGCACCATTGAAAAATGCTGCTAAGCGACCAAACGCATTCCAATGCCAAAAAATGGCGAGATGCTAATGAGGAAGAGCTAAACGGTAGACGAGGTAAATCAAGTGGTACAGGAGGTAATTCGTCTTTCTTCCTTATAGATGCACTCATACGTTTCAGTAAGTCGATATCATTTTCACGTTTAATGAATGATATAGCAGAATTAAGAGCGATTCGCTTGGTGGGAGATCCAGATCCCTCGGTGACAGTTGACGTTAATGGAACTTCTGGTAGCATTGAATAATCGAAAACATTGGAACCGTCTCTGTCTTCGTCAAATTCGTATTCGTTATAATAGTTGTCATAGTAGTCGTCTTCCGGTTCATCTGACGCCAGTATCTGAGGCGTATAAACTTGAGTATTGATGTATGGAGGTAATGCTTTTTTGGATGGTGTTGGTGGGAATTCGATGTCGCTATCTTCATCGTCGTAGATTTCAGTTGAGTCATTTTCGAAAGTGCCGTAAACGAGAGACGGACTTCTACCGTATAGTTTCTTGGGAGAAGGAGACCTTGAAGGTTGAAGCTCTGGAGTTAAGCCTATGGAACGAGCTCGAGTTGGTGATACACTAGAAAACAGATTATCTGGAGTTGTTAGATATGTTGGTGATGACTCAAATAATGATGACTTATGGTCTGATAGCGTTGGTATCGTTGTTGGTGTATGAGCGTAAATCGGTGTCTGCTCCAGGTCTGACTGGGACTCGAAGAAAGGCTGGATCGGATCGGATACAGGATATGGAGCCGAACTATTAGAATTATTGAATTCAATGTCATCAGTATAATCCATTAATTCCTTAGGACCCATTGGTCTTGGTCCGTCTAATGATACTATAGTATCATACTCTATAGGGTCGTAGAAAGGGGATGGGATTGAAGAAACTGAAGCCATTGAAGGTCGTGGGGGAATTGGTGGAGGAACCCGTCGACTGGACAGTTGATCTAGTTCTAACATCGGTGGCGGTTTCCGGCGTAGAGATTTGCCAGAACGTGGCAGGTGTTCTTGCATGTTGTAAACAGACTAAGCAATGGTTCAGATCGCGCGACAAAACGGTAGTAGGTAGTACGCGCTAGAACTAATTTACTACCATGTATTCAGAGCCAGTTCAAAAATTGGTCCGAGATGGGTCCAAGTTCATGGGAGAGAAACAGTATGAGAAAGCTGTCGAAGCCTTGGGAGAAGCTTGCGGTTTGTATCAAGAAGAAACTGGTGAAATGGATGCTGATTTATTTTTGTTGTATGGTAAAGCACTCTACGAAAGTGGTGTAAGCAATTCAGATATTTTAGGTGACAAAGGGTTGCTGAATGATAAGGATAATACTAAAGATGATGGGGACGAGGATTCTAATTTCCAATTCAATGATTTAGCAGCTGAAGCTGATGATCTGGAAGATGATGAAGGACCTGAGCAAGCGGAGGAAGAAGATGAGGAAGAAGAAGAAGATCAACCACAAGAGGAGGATAACGATGATCCCCAGCAGGAAGAGGATGAGCCAGAAAAATCTGATCTTGAGTTATCGTGGGATATACTCGAAGTGGCTAGAGGGCTCTTTGAAGAAAAACTCACAACGCTAAAAGAGTATAAAAAAGACTTGGTGGTACCATACCTCAAAAGCGATAAAGAAGAGAGTGACAATGTTTACGTGCAGACCTTGCACAAGTTATCTCAAGTGTTTGATTTACTAGGTGAAGTGTCTCTTGAATCTGAACATTTCACTCAAGCTGCAAGTGATTTGGAAAAATGTTTGGAGCTCAGGCTACAATTGTATGACAAGGATTACTCTTCACTTGTTGGTGAGTCCCACTTCAAGTTGTCATTAGCACTCGAGTTTTGTCTTGAAGACCCTACAGCCAAAGATAAGGCTAGAAGTCATATTAAGAGTGCTATAAAGATTCTTGAGAATGATACACAAAGGAACCCTGACAAAGCCAAAGATAACGAGGAAATCATTCAAAGTCTCAAGGACAGATATGACGAGATAGAGAATGGGGTAGAAGATGCTATAAATCAACAGAAGGAACAAATGCTTCAAGGGATTTTGGGGACCCCATCTGGAACAGAGCTTTTGGGAGCACTTACTGGTGCCGTTTCAGGTTCAAGTTCTGCTCCAGTGAATGATTTAACGTCAATGGTCAAGAAAAGAAAGCCCAAATCTGATGGTAAATCAGTGAAAAAAGCTAAAAAATAGCCTGTAAAACATTGTACATTATTTTCTGTCATACTTGGTCATGATTGACTGTAAAATCTGTTGTATTTCCTGTCACTGCAATTGACAGTATGGTCAAAGTCGTGTAAAATCTGATCTCATAATTATGTCTTCTACTGAACCCACTGCCATTAAAAAGACGAAGCAGAAGTCGAGAAGAAGAAAGAAGAGAAGAACAGAGGACTTCTCTTCCGACTCATCATCCAGTTCAAGTGATTCAGAGAATGAGAACGAAAAAGTTACAGAAGAAGCTCAAGGTGAGACACGCGATGACCATCGCGATGCCATAGAAGTCACTAAGAAGTCTCAAGAGAAACTTTCCTTGAGTACTCGTAAAGCATTGAAAGCTGTTGATTGGAAGACTCCACAAAAGACTCAAAAGGTCAAAAAACAGAGTGAAATTACTGAAACTCAAGAAAAGATCACAGCTGAGAGGGCGGACCTTGATAAAAACTACTTGCAAATGATGACTGTTCAGTTCAGTAACGATCTAGATGAACTCAGAAAGAGACCAGACTTCAATGAGCAATCGTTGATGTTGTTGGCAAAGACTTTGCAATCAAGTAGTAATTTATTTGATACTGACGAGTTGAGACATTTAGTGAAACAGTGAGTTGTGCTCTTCCATTTGGTGACACCAGAGAGTTCTTGAAGAGACTATCTTAGAAATTCCAGGAAATCTAACACGTAAGGAACTAGGGGAATAACAACTTCCAATTGGCACGCAGAAACAATCAGAGACCCATGAATTCAATTGAATAATAATAGTGTCATGCATATGGTCCTAATTGACCTGTTCTGGGGCTTTATAATCAACCAAACAGCAGTTATATACTTGGAATACAGGTGACGTACAATTTGAACTGTCGACTATAAATTCAAAGAGTTACAGTTTAATCAGTAAACCAATATTATATACTCATGGATCATATTGTACGCCCAGAAAGTTCAAACAAGAAATGCCTGGTTAGCTCAATCGGTAGAGCATTTGACTCTTAATCATCAATTGAAAAGTAATCAAAAGGTTGCGGGTTCGAGCCCCGCATCGGGCTTCTTTTTTTCTATTCTCAACCCAAATCCTCAAATTCGATTTGGGCAGATCCCTGGAAATGAAAAAGCACTACAAGAAACCGTTAAAACCTGTATTAATATGACCATTTAAATTTTTGAGTGTAATAATATAAAGTGAGGGCTGATAATGCTAATAAGAATAATAATAGTAAAGTTAAATTGTGCCAAAATGATTTTGAATCATCACTAGCTTTTTTAGTGTAATCATCAAGTGAGTTTTTTGATTGGGTAACTAGATTTGGATAAAATTTATGTTCTGATGGATCTAAGTCACCAATAAAGTAAGGAGATAACATTGATAAAGCAAATGATGAATGTCCAACATCTTCAAAAGCTTCAGTTGCATCAACACCTCCACAATCTATCATAACTTCTGCACCTCCAGGGTGCTTATCAACAAAATCCGTAATATCATAAACTTTATTATAGATTATCATCCAAAGATCATCTGGTGCATCATGTAATCGAACTTGAGAGGACTTGAGAAATTGAGGTCGTATTTTATTCCCCATTATACTCTAGTCATCAAGTTGGTTCGTTAAAATGCAAAGAAAAAAGGTTGAGATTTTACTATTGAATTCGTTGCGAAAATGTTTATTTTGCTACCATTTTTTACTACCAATTTATCGCTAAAGTTTGCGCGAATTCTTCAACATGTCAGCATTACCGTCTCTGAAGAAAACCCACTCAGAGAGGCATAAACAAATTTTAAAGCAATTACTTAGAGAAGACGCAAACAAAACATGTGTTGATTGTAAAACTGCTGCTCATCCTCGGTGGGCCTCTTGGAATTTAGGTTGTTTTATTTGCATTAGGTGTTCAGGTATTCACAGATCAATGGGTGTTCATATTTCAAAAGTTAAATCAGTCGATTTGGATGCATGGACCGATCCTCAAGTTGAACTGATGGTCAAGTGGGGTAATGCAAAATGTAATAGTTATTGGGAAGCAAAATTACCACAAGGTTACATTCCAGATCCACTGAAAATTGAAAACTTCATCAGAACGAAATATGATTTAAAGAAATGGGTAGCTTCACCAAATTTACCTGATCCTATGACTTTAAGTGGGAGCTCAACCCAATCAGTGAAAGTGACTCCTTCATCAACTACTAGTGAGATAAAACATAATAGTTCCCACTCACATCACCATAAGGCACATTCAAGTAGCAAGGTTTCACACAATCTTTTAGATGAAGATTTTGGTTCATTCAACTCTGCTAAACCTGCGGTGCCAGAGAAACCCAAACCTACACCAAATCTCACTAAAGTGCCAATTCAATCATCACCTTCTGGTTTATCTTCATCTCAATCCACTGGTGGAAGCAAGAATGAACGTCCAGATTTAAAGAAATCAATCTTGTCATTATACAGTTCCCCATCATCGTCGTCATCAAGTTTCATACAACCTCAACAACAGTATCAACAACCTCAATTTCAGTCTCAACAATTCCCTTCCCAAACTTCTACGAGTTCATTAACTAATTCATTGAATGGGCTCAATTTTGGAACCAACTCAGCACCTGCTATCAATTCTAATTACAATAATAAAGCAGGAGCCAATAGTACTACAAGTTTCAATAGCAATTCAACTAGTACACCATCAGTTAATTCTACTACACCAGCAACAAATTGGGCAAACAATTGGTCGGATGCTCCTAGAACTAACAATAGTAATTTTGCTGATACATTTGATGATAATTTATTCAAGAACGTTTGGAAATAGCATCAATCGACAATAGATTCTAATGACCACCTGTAGTTGGTAAACCGACATAAACCTTGAATGAATCATAGATAAGCCATTGACAACCAGTTAATGTACCGATCATTAATATTCTAACTGGTAGCCCATTCCAAACCCCAGCAAAACCAATTCTATTATAAATTCTTCCTAATGCTTGACCAACAGATTCAGTTTCTTTCTTTTCAGAATTGATTTTTGACACCATTACATCTGCAGGATGAGAAACCACTGCACAAAGAACACCTGCAATATAACCACCCAAGAATGAAACTCCTGTTTGTTGAATTGGAGTGTATGAGGAAGCAGGTTTACCCAAATACTGGTAAATCAACTCCACGGTTTTTTCAAAACTTGCAAACTTACACATAGTGTAAGGAATTTGTCTAAACCATAATGGCACTAAGCCTTTGTATAATCCGGCAATTCCTTCAGTAGCTGTAATTTTTTTCCAACCATCAACCACATTTGTAGCATAAGGAGGAATTGTTGTTTGAGTTTTAACTTTAATTGTCTCGAAAGGACACAATGCCAAATCAGCAAGGAATTCGGCTGATGCTGAAGCTGCTAAGAAAACTCCTGTCTTATATCTATTGGCATATTCTGGGCCAATCAAATCAGAGTATGATTTCTTGAAATATTCATAAAATCCATACTTACCAGCACCTTGCAACGAATAACCAATGAATGTTGCACCAATACCTGTAAAGATTGAATCCCCTCTTGTCTTTAGAATAGTTTTCCATCCTTCTATATTGGATTTGTAGAGGTGACCATCGACTTGTCTCCGGCATTTAACTAAATCTAAGGGAGTTACAGCTGAATGCGTTGGACCACATGCTATAATTCCTCCTAAAGTGCAAGCAGCATAGTATTTTCCAGAAAAAAGTTGAATTGAATCGGAACTCATTGCATTTATTTCGGGATAGTCCCACTTTTAAAAGGGTTATCAGTTGCTACCGAATAAACCGAATTGCCCAATTCAGTAAACACTATTTTTGACAGCTGCGAGAGCAGCATTACTTGGGAGGTACGTCATTGCGGCTACTTTGCGATTGCAAACAATACTTAATACATACATTTTGCAAAAAAAACATTTCAACTATTTTTAAACTAAACTGAGTAGATTGTGTCTTAATTTTTTAGAGAGTGATCACCGAATTTCCAGGAATTGGCTTTATTTCCCATTCGAACTCTGTTACTGACATTGACACATTACCGATTCCGTCAAACCTAGTCCATTCGCCTCGTCTTAGATCAATTTGAGTAATGATTTCGCCCGATTGAGACGATACACAACAAAACTGATCATCTAGTTGGTAGTCTGTGACTATAGCACCGTGCAGATGGACGTCTAGTAAAGGAATAAATTCCCGTGTGCTGTGATTTAGGGAGAACTGGGTTCTCTTGATGATGAAAAAAACGGGATTGTTGCATTCATGACACTTGCTCAGGTAATTCACTACTCGTCTGAAGCCTTCCACCATTTGTCGATCGACTTGAGTTATACGAACAGCTCTGGGATGCTTGAACGAGCACCTTGAGCACTCATATTGTATACAATAATCGTGAGGGTAATCCTCGGTATCAAGTGGTTGAAGTTCAGTACAGCTCTCAAGTTGAGCTCTAAATCTTATCAGGTAAACTCTCATTGTTGAGTCCAAATACTAACGTTTCACGGTATTTATATTTTGCAGCTATATGACAGATCGGCAGTAAATGGTCGGCCGTCCCAAATAGGCAACAAGACCGAATTAGTCACTATAGAAGTATTAACTCCTATCTATGGACCAGCTAACATCCACTATGCTTACTTCAGCACCAGCATTATCATCATAGTCATACCACTCATTTTCTTCTAGATCCACTTCATTGAATTTTGTTGGTGAGTCGACTGCCACACATTTGAATGTTCCCTGCGCAATGAACAGTTTGAATTCGACACCTCTTGCATCAATAGTTAATAAGGGAACTGGTTTACCGTTGTTTTCAATATTATAAGTCTTGTCAGTTCTTGCGATTGACGCTGAATGCTCTTTCTTACACATTTTACACCTGAAAACAAAACTGGCTTCACCTCGTGAACCTGAAATTTCGTGATGTTCAAACGTATTTATTGTGACTGGTTTTTCGTGAACTTCTCTACACTTTGTGCATTCTATTGTGAAAGTAAACTCAAAGGGGTTTTGTGGCTCATTGAGAGGTTCAAGTTCTGTAACCCCTTCTAATTCTGCTCTTAAGTTGAGATAAAAATTGACCATAGTGAGATTTGATGCGTAAAGGTTTTTTTCATTATCTCGCTGTGTTTTGTAGACTTTTTTAATATAAAAAGGTCATTATCTACACCCACTCAATGAAAACCAAACTAACACGGATATTGATGTAATCGTAAACCAATTAAGTACAGTGACTTGAATCACAAAAATATCGACCTGCACACGACGTCTACCATGACATTGCGACAATCTGATTTGTAAATTTATTAATACTGACGTATTTACATTGTGAATAGTAAGATCGACTAAAAGGGAAGAGGATCTGGTTTAACAGATCACAATGTCGAACGTACGAGATGAAGTGCGATCCGACGAGTCTCATTTACATAAGAAAGTGAATGATTTTAGTGACATCGTTCAAGGAGAAGACCTTGAGTTCCGGAACTCAACGGGTTCAAATTTTCCAGTTCAGCATCGTTTTGAAGCTTTAGGCCGATTTTCACCAATTGGACTACTCAACGCTTGTTCATCAAATCAATTAGTTATGATGGCGGGAGCTGCTTCCGGTTTTTTAGCAGGTATTGTTGTTTGTCCATTGGATGTGGTTAAAACGCGAGCTCAGTTCCAAGGTCAAACTAATGAAAAGGCAATTAAGGGTATTGCTTCAGTGGTGAAGAATATTTTGAAACATGAAGGAATAAGTGGATTTTATAGAGGTTTAGTACCAATAACTATTGGTTACTTACCAACATGGACGATTTATTTTGCAGTTTATGAAAGGACTAAAACCATGTATCCATACTTATTCAAGAAATATTTCAATAATGAAACTCCTTCAATTACTCATTTTGCTTCAGCAATAACAGCAGGTATGGCATCGTCAATCGCCGTTAATCCTATTTGGGTGGTTAAAACAAGATTAATGATTCAAACCACTAAAGGTCACATTGGAAGTATTCATGATCCTTCTTCCAATCATAGAACATTTTACAAAAGTACATTTGATGCATTCAAGACAATGTATCGAGAAGAAGGTATCAAAGTGTTTTATAGTGGCCTTGTACCTTCACTATTTGGCTTAATTCATGTTGGAATTCATTTCCCAGTTTATGAAAAATTAAAATCTTTATTGCATTGTAAAATTGATCCACAGGATAAAGATTCATCAAATGACCATATACTTTTACGACTTATTTTGGCATCAACAGTTTCAAAAATGACAGCTAGTACTGTTACATATCCTCATGAAATTTTAAGAACAAGACTACAAGTTCAACCACAAGACAAACAAAAAGAGTCTTCACTTAAAAAACTTATTCAATCAATTTACCGTCAAGAAGGTTTAAGGGGGTTCTATTCAGGTTACGTCGTAAATTTGTTACGTACTGTTCCTGCGAGTGCTGTTACCCTTGTTAGTTTTGAATATTTCAAAACTTATTTACTAGAGATAACTGGTAAAGCCTAACCAACTTTGACAAATGATCTATAATTACTATCATGACTCCTACGGTATTTGTTACCAATTATTTATTCATTCATGTAATGTGTATAGAAAATAGATCGTTACGCACAACTTTTTATCTCACTGATAATGAAATTGGGCTTGTTCGTGGCATGTTTGGCGATGGCTCTGGCAGCGTCGCCTGACACTACAAAACCCAAAGCTGATGATCCTCTACCACCGCATCTAAACTTGGAAACTTTCGATAAATCTGTGGGGCAACAATTGACGTTTGTGGAATTCTTCTCTCCAATGTGTTCTCATTGTAAAGCACTTGCCCCTAAATGGGAAGCAACTTATCATACGTACAAACAAGAGATGGAGAAACTAAACATCCAAATGAGACAAGTGGATTGTATTGCTAGTGGTGATTTATGTTCAAGAGAAGAAGTATTATCATACCCCAATTTAAGAGTTTATGCACCTGTAATTGATATCAACACCAAAAAACAAACTGGAAAATCCAAATTCGTTACATCCTATCCCAATGCATTACCAAGAACTCCTGCCAACTTTATGAAATACATGAGGACTGCTGTAGCTGAGTTCTCAGATGGAACTATTGATCTTCCCAGTGCTTCAAAGTCATTGTCCTTGGACAGACTCTTGAATCTAACTGCAGGTTTGAATGAAGACCCTGAACTTGTGATCTTTTTCCCCGGCACCAACGAAGAGTGGGACTCAACCGAGGAAACTGGCAAAAATGCTTTTAGCAAAAGCTGCTACGAGTGCAACACCAATAAGAAAACTTGGGATACCTTATCAAATCATATTTTAAGTAAAGTTGCTACCAACCATTTTGGCTGCATTGATAACCCTGAAATCTGCCAAAAGTTCGGATTCAAAAAATTGACCAAACCAGGATCAGCTTCTCCTAGAATTGTGATGTTCCTTCCAAAAGCTACAGGTATCATTAGAATCGATTATGAAGGTATGTATGATTTCGAGAAGATCAAAGAGTTTGCCCTGAGGCTATTTGAAAACCACCATTACTCCACGCTATCTCCTTTGGCATTATCTGATGTAATGGATATTAGAAAGGTTTTACCACTCCAGCCATTGAAATTAGGTTATCCATTGGTGAATAAAGTCTCAATTGTGTTTTTCTACGACCAAGCAACTGTTACTGAAGAAGATAGAGCCATTTTACCACATATTCTTGAGTACATCACCAAATCTCCTCTCAATTTGTATCTTTACACAGCCAAAAGTCCCAAATATGAAGAAGTAATCAATTCTCAAGCTGATAGTATGATTGACTTCATCAACCACAATAATCCACAACCCGTGATTTTTAATAAGTCTTTATACTTGGCTACCACATTGACATCAAAACCAACAATTCTCATATTTAAAGACAATTCTTTGATCACTCCAGTTTATCAGAGCTTTTCGCCTGAAGATATCAGGAGTAAGGAAAAAGTCATCGAGTTTATTGAAAAAAATATGTACCCATTGTACCAAGAACTTACTCCATCGATGTACAACACATACTTTGATAAACATGCCAGCGTTAGTGACGGGAAAGTGGTTGTTTCATTCATTGACACTAATGATGAGAAACTGAGAGATTTTGCTTACCATAATTTGTCATTAGCAGCTCATCAATACCACCATTACAAGCAAGATTACTTCTTCGATAAAGTGCTCCAGGAAAGAAAGTTGAAACAAGATAAAGTAAAGGCCTTGAAGGATCAAAATGCAGACAGTGTCAAAGTTATCAACGCTTTAAGGAAAGAGGTTCCTCATTTATACGACACAAACCAAGTGATTTTCACATTCGTGAACCTAGCAAAGTACCCCCAGTTTGCAGAAAACAAAGGATGGAATATTGATGGTCAAGTTTTTGAAGCCGGTGATTCGCTTATCGTCTCCAAGAACAGTAAATTTTACTGGAACCAAGATGTAACTGGAAAGAGGTTGAAGAATGACCCTAACGAACTCACACGTACATTGTTACATTTACTTGACCCCAAGACCATTGGAATGGACAGCAAGCTAGTTAATATCAGAAGGAAATTAACAGGTAGCCCTTACCCTTCGTCATTAAGATTCATGGATGTGGTTCACCAGAGAGGATTCATTGGGTACGTCTTCGTCTTGGTGGCATTGTACACTATAATTGTGGTTATAAAAAGACTTACCACCAAATCCTCCGAGTCTCGTGGGATCATTGGTGTCATGGACAAAGATGACTAAGTATGTAACTTAGTTAACCCATTAATTTGTGCTTCTTTGCACATTAGTTCAATAGACTTTTTATGAGCGTTACTTATGTTCTTTATGGTGAAATTATCACCAGGGCGGCCACTGACTTCACTGAAAGGTGGCACAATGGTTTTTGGTGGTACAATTGACCCTTGTTTGACTACGCAACAGTCATAAATGACAGATAGTTCACCTAAATGACAATCTGGTTCAATCAACACTCTATTCCCTATAACAGCCAGACTAACTATCAGATTTTCACCAATGATGACATAAGATCCCATTTTAACTGGACTGAATATCCCGTCTTTCTGTGACAAAACTGGTGGCATCACTTTTGCATTTGTGTCCAAATAACAATACTTACCAATTGAGACGGCAGTTGACTGATCTTCTGGCAATTGAACGTCACCTTTTAGTAGTACGTTGTCACCAATAGTAGAGTGTCCCTTAATGAGTACATGCTCTGCTCCGAATAGTTGAGACTGTCGTGAGATGCGATTACCAGTGTTTGTTTCGATCCAGTCCATGAAGAATTGCGAGCGAATTGCTGCAAAATAGAATTGGCGATAATTCACTGAGAAGATGTTTAGAGTTCAGGGTGGAATAATCAAACAGTCACCGTGGAGTAGATACAGTCGAACATGAACATGGATCAGTTGATCATGAGACAAGCAAACTTACAATTTCAGATTGTTCACTGAATCGCTGACATCAACACATTACAATCATCTTATATGCACGTTACCAGAGGTGTCACATACGATACATAACCTTTCGTCTCTGGGAGTTTCCAGCCACCAGCCTCGTTTACCTCGTGGACACTACATGCACTCCAAATTATCGGAGTACCGATTTGACAATAACTCTGTGGACATTTACGTGATGGGTGTGAAAAACTGTCAACACCTTCACATCATGACAACTACACGTCACCGAGACCTTTTACTGCCACAATAGAGAAATATTGATCACAAACACGTCATAAATTTATTTGTAGTGTCTAGACACGACTAAACACGAATCGTTCAATTGATTATTTCACTTTGTCTTTACTCGCCAACTATGACTTTATTTAGACTTGACTGTGGTTACCAAAACTACGACTGGGGTAAAGTAGGATCAAACTCTGCTGTTGCCCAATTCGCTGCTTCATCAAATCCCAACACCAAAATAGATGAGTCCAAACCTTACGCTGAATTATGGATGGGAACTCACCCATCAGTACCTTCAAAGGCAGTAGATGCTGGTGAAATTTCGGGTAAGACATTACGTGACTTGGTGAGTGCCGATCCAAAGACTCTTTTACATCAAAGTATCATCGACAAGTTCGGAAGCGATCAAGAGATTCCATTCTTGTTCAAAGTGTTATCCATTGAGAAGGTGTTATCAATTCAAGCTCACCCAGACAAAGCTTTAGGAGCTCAGTTACATGCTGCTGACCCTAAAAACTACCCAGACGACAACCATAAACCAGAAATGGCCATTGCTGTTACATCTTTCGAAGGGTTCTGTGGATTCAAGCCATTGGACCAAATTGCTGTCACTTTGAAAACGGTACCTGAATTACATGAAATTATTGGGGACGAAATAAGCAACGAGTTTATCAGTGATATAAAACCAGATGCTGCTCTCGGATCTGATGACGACAAGGCTAATCGTTTATTAATTCAAAAGGTTTTCGGAAAATTGATGAACACTGATGACCAAACCATTGCTGAGAAAGCTGCCTCTCTCGTGAGAAGAGCTGAGCAAGAACCAAAAGTGTTCTCTGACATCTCTGCTTCATTACCAGACTTGATCTTACGTTTAAACAAACAATTTCCAAATGATATCGGTTTATTCTGTGGATGTCTCCTTTTGAATCACTGTCGCTTGAACCCAGGTGAAGCAATGTTCTTGCAGGCTAAAGACCCTCATGCTTACATCAATGGAGATATAATAGAGTGTATGGCTGCTTCTGATAACGTTGTTAGAGCGGGTTTCACTCCTAAGTTCAAGGATGTCAAGAACTTGGTTGCAATGTTGACGTATTCCTACGATTCGGTTGAGAAACAGAAAATGCCATTATTACCATTCGATAGAGCCCATGGTGATGGAAAGAGCGTGTTGTATGATCCACCAATTGCTGAATTCTCTGTGTTGCAAACCTTGTTTGATAAACCAGGGGTCCAAGCATTTGACAAATTCAACGGGCCATCCATTATAATTTGTACTGACGGCTCGGGTTCAATCAGAGTTAAAGGTCAAGAGTCTTTACCTGTTGAGACGGGTTATGTCTACTTTATTGGCCCTGACACTGAAGTGGAGTTAGAAACCAAAAACTCCCAATTCACTACGTACAGAGCTTTCGTGGAGGCATAAGTGTTGCGATACTCGAATAATATACAGTGGGCTAGTTAACTTTTCTCTCCAATTTGTAGTTTGACTTGGACCAACTGACAAGTGAACATTGAATCAATTGAGCCTGGAGTGGCTGGGCAATTGGGTAAGATAATTTTATATGTTTGCAGCTTATTTACGCTAACTCTGGCAGGAGTCCAAGTGACACATGAAATGTATTTGTACAAAGAATAGAAAATTTGTTAGTGAGTGCCGGGGAGTTCACTCAAGTAACAAGAGCACCACGGAATTGAAGTAGTTCTGTAGGTATTGCAGTAGCTAAATGGAAAATATTTTCTCTGGAAGCAAAAAATCTCCGCTAAGTTTCAGTGGAGTGAACGAAGGTACTCGCTACTTCTTGTCCACTGTTTCGTCTTTTTCAGTATCCTTCTTGATGAAGTTGTGGTAGATTCCCGAGCTAAAGCCATGACCGCTCATGCAATTGATAGTGAAATCAAAAGCGAGGAAAAGTGTAGGAAGAAACACTGGGCTTGCTAAAAATCTCTCAGCTAAAATATCAAACCTTGACATTGTGAGCGGAAAATAGAAAAGGCCAAGCAAAGTAAAGACAACTTTCAGTTAGTGAGTGGCGAGGCAAGGATTGGGTGGAGAGACCATGGTTTGGAACGATGTGCTATTGATGGTTGGACGAAGAGCCTCTCAAAATCCGCCTAAAGTTTCCTCATCTAGGAGATACGAACAAAGGTAGTTTTTCTCTCGTAGTCACCACTACCAAAAGCGTCACACACCATGTCCATTCACAACGACTATACTGCAATTCTATCGTTCCCTCCATTGAAATCAACACCAGAACTGAGTTTCACGTAAGTTCCATCTCGGAAAATTAGACCTAATTTCAGCTGGAAAATTCGCAAGCTGATTTTATTATTTAGCACCATGGCATTTGCGTTGAACACCAACCCAAGATCCAAACGTGATGTCAATTTCAGGCCAGCCTTCGTTGATCTTAAACACCATCGAGGTCTATCACATGTAGATACTTTCGAGTTTATTTGAGATTGAATGAGGACTTCCTGGGCTCAAACGAAGAGCCCAGAAAACGAGTTGACGTGCCACGATTTTCCGAAGCCTCCTTTTCATTGGACTTCAACCTGACCATAATAATATCGTAAAATGATCTCGTAGTTGGACATAACATTTTCTTCAGACAAATTCCCATTGCCTGAAATGTGCCCAATCTATTCAACTCCGTAAGAGCTATGAGAGCATAATCATGCTATCACGGTGTCGGCAGCTTCCGTCAAGGAACCTGAATCGCAGGATTTAGGCACCTGGTACCATTTAACTGAGATTCATGGAAGGTGCGGCTCAAATTTTGGCTAAAGTTGACGATTAAAAAGAACCAAAGACTGGTCATTTCTTGAACTGTTAAAAGTTGACTTCTGTGAACTCAAGAATAAGCGACCAAATGTTGGCAACAAAGCTCGCTCCGTATTATCATCTTTTTCCTACGATCTTCTTTACCCTTGACTTCACCATCAATAGTTTGACTGGGCAGGGGTTTAGCACCAAGGTCTACGAAAGTCTTGCCCGCAGATACAACAAGAGGATTGTGTGATCAGTGGCAAAAATTCAATCAGTGACCTCTCAAAGGCTACAACCCAATGCTGCATGCTTGATAAGAAGAAACTGCACAGTATCAATGAACTGGGTATTGACATAGACGTGTTTATATAAAAATGCATCTGGAAAGTTTCTTCTGTAGCCCTTCTCTTGAAGTCCTAATATCGCTTGGCATCATTCAAGTAGTGTACAAGTTGATGTTGTTGATTCAAATTCAACGATGGGGAGTGGATGGCGAATGATACAATAGTAGTGGCTTTCATATCAGAAAACAAACACTAAACCGAATCAGGCGACGAGGCAGTACGTACCAACTCGTCTCTTCTCTACTGCAGCCAGATTTAGACTGATCATTCGAGAAGCAGTAGCCGACGATTGGAGTACCCTTGTGATAACTCCGGTGACACAAAGGGTCCTAATCGATTAACTGAGCAAATAGGCAGTTTCACACAAAAGAATGTGCCATTAGTCTTCTAGAGATCTACAGGAAACAACGCATAGCCCGCACTCTCTCCTAGCCCATTTACCCCGGGACCAACTGCGCTGTCGCTCGCGGTGGTGGTAAAAAAATAAAGTATCGCACAACCACACACTTGTTACTTTAACGAACCAATTGAAGCAAAGAATGAGCGAAACAGTCCCTGAATCAGAAGAAACACAACAGCAACCAGTCGAGGAACCTGTTAATGATGACGAAAAGAAATCAGAAAAGCTTGCCATACAAGAAGAAATGGACTCCAGATCTATCTATGTTGGCAACTTAGAGTTCAATTCCACTCCGGAGCAATTGGAAAACTTCTTCAATGTCGCTGGAGTGATCGAAAGAGTAACGATTCTCTTTGACAAACACACTAGAGCTCCAAAAGGGTATGCTTATATTGAATTCGATACTGTCGACGCGGCTAAGAAAGCAATTGAGGATTTGAACTCAGAAGAATTCAGAGGCAGGAAGCTAAAAGTGACAAATAAGAGAACTAATCTCCCAAGGGCTTCAAGGAACGGGTTCAGAGGCCGTGGAAGAGGTAGAGGATTTAGGGGCAGAGGTCGTGGTAGAGGCAGAGGTAGAGGTGATAGCAGACCTCAAGGTAGTGTGAACGATGCACCAGCTGTTGAGCAGTCTTCTAGTGTCGATCCACCACCAGTCACTGAACAAGCTTCAGAAGTTTAGGTTTAGTCATAGCGGCAGTAGTTAGTGAGAATGAATAACTTTTAACCGCTAAATTTTTAGCGGTGAAGGCCATGTGAATTACATCAGCCGATAGCCACAGACTCATTCATACCCATACCGAGCCATTGACACTCAAGGACGCTGGGGAAAGGAAGTGTCGTCTTGCCAATGTTTCCTTCAAAAATATTGACCTAACATATCGTCTTATCACTTTCTCCCTTCTTGTCATCAAACGTATTGCCAGCCACACCACTCGAGGTCGAGAACCACTAGTAGTTCTTTGATATGACATCTTGAAAGTTTCGGTTTTAACACGCACCGCATGTAGATATGATGCTCATCGCAAAAAGATAAATCGTTGGTAGAATCAAAATGGTTTCAGTTAGGAAGAGAAAGATGGCCCGTTCTTCGGTCAGTAAGAACACCAGAAGACTTAAGGATAAACAGAGAAACATCAAGATATACTCTAATCCTATCATAGAAGCTAACTGGGACAAATCCTTGACGTTACAGCAGAATTATAAGAAGCTAGGATTAAGAGCTAAGCTTGGAAGTATGGCTGGAGGTACAGAGCAGGAAGTAGTGAAGCTTGGTGACAAGAAGAAAACAGAAATCCCTCAAATTAGTCCTGAAGATATCGAAAATACTGAAGATCCAGCAAAAATTCCTGAGGGACAAGCCAGAATTGTGAGAGATGCCGATGGTAAAGTTGAGAAAGTCATATACGGAACAATGAAGGTTGTACCTAAAGAAGCAGAGCCGGAAACCAAGAGTGAAGTTATTGCTCAACTTGAAGAATTAGCCAAGAAGAATGCAAGCATAGTGAAAGAAAGAAAACAGTCAGATAGAGAGAATGAATGGTTGCAAAAACTTTACGAAAAACATGGTGACGATTACCAAAAGATGATGTGGGACAAGAAACTCAATATTTATCAACAAAGTGCAGGTGATTTGAAAAGGAGAATCAATAAATGGAAAAAGAATCATGTCAGTGTATAATAGAATATAAGTTAGCATTTTATTCAGAACCGAGGCGGGAGATCTTTATCCAAAACCTTACCTATAATGTCTTCCATAATCGGTTTGAGTTCACTCTCCTCATACATGTCTATTAGTTGATTGTCATCAGATTGTTGTTCAATCATTTCCACGAACCTTGGTGCTATGGGAATATTACCAAGGAACGTCAAGTCAAGTGCATCGCTTAATGCCTGTCCTCCTCCGCTCAGGAAAATGTTAGTACACTCAGAACAGTAGGGACATATAAATCCACTCATGTTCTCTATTATGCCCAAGATGTCAAGCTCTATTTTCTTGCAGAAGTTGATTTCCTTCCGCACGTCAGCTGTAGCAACTTGTTGTGGTGTTGTAACTATGAGTGCTCCATCAATAGGCGCAGCCCATCGTAATTCTTCAGCGATAGCTATATGCTCATCAGAAGTTCCTGGAGGTGTATCTATAATCAAGTAGTCCAAAGGATTCTGCATATCTCCTCCATTCCACACCACATCCTTAAGAAACTGTCGAATCATCGCTGTCTTTTTGGGACCTCGCCATACTACTGAATTACCTCTATCTCCTATTAGAAATCCAAGTGACATTAATGATAAATTACCTCTTTTGTCGTCTTTCTTGGGGTGATAAACCTCAACAGGCACCCAGCCCATTGTCAGTTGAAGTACCTGCTTCTTTTCTACCCCAAACATCCGTGGAAGCGAAGGTCCTGTTAGATCAATATCTAATACTCCCACATTGTATCCTTTATTTACCAACGTTAAAGCTGTTTGTGTTGTTACAGACAGTTTCCCCACACCACCTTTACCCAGAAGCACAAGGATAATGTGGCGAACGTTATCAAGCGACCGGGGTACAGTCTGATCACTCATGACAAAAAGGCTGACGATTCGCACTGGTCAAGAATGGCGTCTCGATACTCTAATGTTGGTGATATGAGAACACAGCTCTTCTCTGCTCCGTCAAGAGATACAACGCCTTCTAGAACGAGCTCACCATATGATAAGACGCCGAGCGCTTCAGCAAAACATAATGAATCTTTTTTGCTGCTGTTGGAATCACAAAATAACGATGAAATGGACTCAATGGGTGAAAGGATTGCTATGATCAAGAACCTCAGTGTGAGAATGGGGACAGAGATCAATAAGTCCATCAAACTCAACGATAATATTCAGGATAATATGGAAAGAGGGAAGATAACTTTAAAGAACACTTACAACAGAATGGTAGTTATGAGTGAAAAGGCAGGCATAAGTTGTAAAACATGGTTTATTGTATTTGGCATTGTATTTCTCTTCTTCTTCTATGTATGGATCACTTAATGTATAGCATTTATGGAGTCCGGCTCCTAATCGTCATCAATAAGATTTCTGAGTTTTGAGAGAGACTTGATCTCAGGTTTATGAACTTCGTGAATACCATCCCACCTTCTTATCTCGTTCCCTTCATACTCAGAGTTACCCGACTCCAGATCAGTGATATCAAGAGGTAGAATAATACCACTAGCTATAGTGTTGTCAATACTAGCAACTTTCTTGGTGTTCAAGCTAAGTATAGTGTTGCTCTTAGTGTAACCGAGCTCAACCTTCCTACATGACTTTCTTTGCACACTTCTGGCAACGGGGACCGTGTTACTGGATATCTTGAGGATGGATCCTTTTGGTTTGAGCCTATGGTGAGATGGCTGGTGCTTAGGTGTGGGTGAAATGTCTCTGAAATAAGACCCTTTTGATTTTTGTGGCTTTTGTGACCTTTTCTTGTTTTTCAAGTTGTGCTGTAGTGTTCGGTAGTAGTGGCCAGCACCTCCAGTGATTTCTGTCCCTGAGTCACTGCTGTCATCAGACAGGTGTGATGATACTACATCAGCATCTAGTTCATCTTCTGAATCAGTGTTCAACCCTGAGCTAAGGTTATCACTTTCTATATCTGAATGCTGTACTTCTCTTAGCAACTCTTGAGCGGAACTATTGCACTCACAACCCTCGTTCTGTTCCTTCTTGAAAGTCTCTGATGTTATAGGTGCACCATTGATACGTAGTTTCTTGAAATGTGAAGTTTGAAGGTTTTGAGTAACAATAGCTGGTGACTTAGCTGATGAGGACGTGCTTTCGTCCATGGATTTGATACTAGGGTTGGTATACAAAAGTGATATAGGGTTCTCTGAAGTGTGGTAAGATGAACTCAATGAGTTGTCGAATTCTGGTGAGTTGAACAAGTCCATATTATCAAAATGGCTATCATCATCTGGAGCGAAGAATACATCCATGCTATTGTACTTTTCAAGTTGTAGTTTCCGATACTTCGTGAGGGTATTAGCCATAAAGTCCTCGAAGTCCTGGGGATTGATTTCTTCATGAATTGGCTCAAATACGTGCTTTGAAGGAGAATGCTCCTGCAATGATTGAACCTTGGCTGGCGTGGTAGAGGCTGATTGAACCTTTGTGGGCGTGCTTGGGGCCATCTGCCCTTTTTGCTTGTTGTCACCTCTGTCAAGTGAGGGCCCGCTAGTTGGAGTGATGACCGTTGGGTCTGTGGCAACAGGTGTGTTTCTTTTCTTGCCAGCAAGAAAAGATTGAACTAGTGGGAAACCACTCAAATGATCGTGGCCCAGTTTCTTATTCACAATTTCATCAATTCTTGCAAGTTTACGAATGATGTCTTTGGTTTGAAGGGAAACTTTTTCCGTCAAGTCCACCAATGCTAACACTTCCTCATCAACAGTATTGTTCCGTTCTATGGCTTCATCCGCCACTGACATGTTGTTCCCGTTATGGAGTAGCTTGGTCAATTTTTTGTTTTCTTGGTGTATTAACTTCTCTAGAGAACTTGCAGTTTTAGCCACGTCAATGTTCTTGAACTGGAGTTTCTGTTCAATCGACAACTTGTTTCGGATTTCCTTCTTCAAATCTGCTCTGTAATTAGCAGAAACTTGGACTATTGAGTCTACAACCTGCTGAGATTCCTCTGGTAGCTCATGTCGTAGAATGTAGTCCAATTGGAATTTTTCAATCAGCGGTAGCGGTAGCACTTCATTGTGGAAATGGGGTTGGTACTTGAGCTTCAGTTTGTCCATGCTTGGTGTTGTACGGAAATACACCAGCAATCGTTTTGTTAGATCAGTGTGCGATTCTCGAGTCTAACACCAACTAGTATAGAGTTTTAATAGATTGTGTTCATTTGAGTTGAAGTCCATACAATCTTCGAGTGTCACAAGGTTTTATTGTATTTGGCGTCTTGTTTGTGTTTATCTATCGTGATTTCTGTTGATAATGCTCACCTTGTTTGATTGGACCAACTTGGTAGGACTAGTTTTTGGAGGATGCTGTTCCAATGTGGTGTTGTTAGAGTCCTTACTAACACACAATCAGCGTATTGGTATGGCAATCACGTTTCTTCAGTTCTTGGTCATCTCAGTTTTAAGTTACAGTGGTAACACAAGTTCTTCTTCTAAATGGTGGAAACTTTATTTGAAGCCACCTACGATCCCCTTGACCAAATGGTTGCTTCAGGTATGTATGTTCTTTGTGACAAGCTTATTGAATAACTTGGTGCTCAATTACAAACTTCCAATTCCGCTTCACATAGTATTGAGATCAAGTGGCACAGTCATTTCGATTATAGTGGGCTATGTGTTTGCTGGTAAAACATACAGTGCTACTCAAGTGATATCGTGCCTGGTAATAGCAGCGGGATCAATTCTAGCGGCAATGCCTCAAGACAATCTGGCTGAGCTTTCGTTAGACCGAGATTTCATCATTAGTGTCACGATGATGATAACTGCAGCAGTCATATCTGCTTTCATGGGTCTCTACAATGAAAAACTATACATGAAGTATGGCAATGCCTGGAAAGAAGGTCTTTTCTACTCTCATTTCCTTGGAATTCCATTTTTCTTGTTGGTGTTCACTCAACTTAAAGCAGAACTTTCAGCCTTGTTGAGTAGACTGAGAGTTACACTTGCTGGCAACTTGTTTACTCAATATTTATGTATCAAAGGTGTCAACAAAATGGCTGGGACTGCCTCATCACTAACGGTAAACGTGGTGCTCCTTCTACGCAAATTTACAAGCCTTCTCATAAGTGTTGTGTGGTTCGACAATAGTCTCTCGTCGACCCAAATCCTTGGTGTTCTGTTGGTGTTTGCAGGCGCTGCTTTGTACAGTTTAGGGAACAGAACCAGCATGCCTAAGGTAAAAAGCGATTGAGACAATCTGCATCAATGTATATTACACTATTCGTACAATGACTTATTACGAGTAACCTCATTTGAATCTCCAAAGGGATCACTGGACACGGTGTTATTGGTATCCATGCGTTTGAGGTTTTTGTGGGGTGCTGATAAGCCTGCTGGTTTCGCAGGTCTAGGAGGTGGTGGAGACTTGGCTCCTGATCTGGAGCTAGACCCTTGACCAATGTCTAGATCTCTGATTCTATTGTCTAGCGATTGCTCTTCCAGCTCATCATCGTCTGATTCAGTGTAGTAACTTTCGCCTGAGCTCTCATCGTCGTAGTTTGGTGCTGGATTGGCTTCAGTATAGCCTGCTAAGAAGTCAAACTTTTTGAAAACTTCAACGAGCTGCTCATTGGCTGAAATCAATGAGCCAAGGAACTCTGTGTCCATAGCTATCACTTCAGGAGTCTTTTGTGACTCGTCACCTGCTCCCACAAACTGTAAATACTTCAACACCTTTCTCCTGATAGACTTACATTTGTCAAAAACCTTGGTGACAGCTTCATTATCTAGAGGAGAATCACCAGGAGGCAACGTAATCAACAAGTTGTTCAAATTTGTAGTGTAAGTGTGACATTCAGCGATTGTCAGCCTGATCTTTGGAGCTTCAACCTTGTAGTTGATTTGAGGAATGCTGTATTCTTCATCAGCATATACAACTCCCTTTTTCCTTCTGGACTTCTGCTTGTTTTTATCCTTGGACGATTCATCAGCTCTCTGTCTCAAAGGTTTTTTGCTTCTTCTTATCTTACCAGTGGATCTTTGCATAGCTGGACTTGAAGGTGATGGACTACGCACAGCGTCCTCTTCATCAAAGACATTTCTTGTGTCTTCTGGATCATCTTCTACTCGGGCTGTAGGGCGGGATCTCGTTCTCTTGTGAGGAAGGTTCTTCCACAAACCAGCAAGGTATTCGTATCCGTCCAAGTCTTTGAGTTCTGATTTCCAGCCAATTGCCATTCCTTGGACCCTTTGTTGTACCTCACGTGGGTAGGGACTACTATCGCCAGTTCTACCACTACCAGTAATAATTCCTTTCAACACATCAACTAATTTTGTATCTCTGGCGATGACAGGACCAATTTTTGCACCAGAGTTCATCACAAGTAACTCCAAGATTTGTAATGCTCTTAATCTTTCTTCAGTTGAGTCACCATACTTGATACGTTTTCTAATAGCTCGGGCAGCTTCAGAAGCTCCTGTTGATTTTTGAATCTTTATCAAATGAATTAAATCTGAGATGTATAATTCAATGGTACTGTCTATCTCATCATTCTGATGTGGTTTCGAGAGCTGATCCACTTTTATAGTAATTGAAGTGTACAGGTGATCTGAGAATATCGCCATACCTGATCGACTAATTTATGGGGGGAAGTAGTGCGATTTGTATTCAGATTCAAACAACTATATGAGTTTCACTAACTTAATACCATGCAGAGAGGTCAAATGTTTCTGAAGCCCGAGAGTATTTCTCGTGTTGTACAGATTCTGATTTTTTTGGTGGCTTTATGTGTTTTTTTGATCTATGAAGCTCTGCAAATGGAATTGTTTTTGAATAACCAATCTACAGAACTTCCACCTGCTGTTGTTGAAGTTTTGGATAGTAAAGTTAACGATGAAGCACTAATATTGGACTCCGGAATCCAAAAAAGAGCTGGTGGGAGGCAAAATGCCGTCTTGGTGCTTGTAGTGGGTGACCAAACAACTGAAGAAGTTTTAACCACAATTAGATCCTACGAATTCAAATTCAATTCACGTTTTCACTACGACTGGCTCATTGTTATACCCACTGCAGAATATCCAAACTTGTACCCTCAAGTTGCAGCTGCAGCTTCTAGTAGAGTCACATTCGTTGACATCTCCAGTTACCCCAACTCGATTGTGCCCAAAAAGTGGGACTCGCTGCTTATGACAACGACAAACAACATCATCAGGTCTCGAAAGCAAATGGGGTACTTTCTCAATCATAACAACAAACATGTAACAAGGTTTGTTGCTGGTCATTTTCATCATTTGGAAGAGTTGAATGAGATTCAATACTACTGGAGAATCCCTGCAGGCTCAACGCTTGGCTGTGAGGTCAACTATGACATATTTGAGTTCATGAAGCGTGAAGGTATCAAGTATGGCTGGCTGCTCATGAGAAGAGACCATGAAAGTTCAACCGCTTCGTTAATGGAAAGTACCGTCAAATACTTAAAGACTCTGGAAGTCAATTTGACAGACATTTCGAAGCGGCTATCCTTTTTCGCTGATGAGAAAAATGGAGCCACTTGTTCTTTCAATGCAGATTTTGAGTTGGTAGATGTCTCAATGTTCAACTCTGAGGCATATCAAGAGTACATCAAATTCTTAGGTTCACAAGAGGGTGTGCTGCATGACAATTGGAGAGAGTCTACTATCAAAACCATGGCCACTACATTGTTCCTAGGACCCAGTCAAATCCATTTCTTTGACGATTTGGCAGTAAACCATCCACAGTCAGGACTTTCCAATTGTCCCGTGAACAAGCAGGTCTACTTGGAGAACAATTGTGAATGTGGAGGTGAGACTGTGATCAAGTACAACGAGCAAGTGAAGCATAATCTGGGTTCTTACCAATGTGTTGAGTCGTGGTTACAACTGAATGAGTTGTCAAAACCGCAAAGTATGCAAACCTCCTAGACATAACCTCTAACATGTCATCAAGTTCAATTAAAGAAGCTATTGGTGTCTTGGTCAAGTTAAAATTCGCAGCCGTACCTATAAGGCTGATAAGAACGCAAAAATGAGTGAAATGACAAGGCGGTCTTAATCTTCATCGGCCACCTCAGAAATATTCTACACTGATATTGATGGATCTATCTAAATGTGAATCTCTAGCTTAGTGGATCAACTGTTATCAAAATTCCTAATTGGGACATACCGCAATCACAATCATCAGCGAATTTGTGCCTGATCTAGTGAGATGAATTTGGTGCTTATTGGATTGATTGTGACGTTGGGATGGATAACAGGGATGATCAACCCTTTCGGGGTGAACTCCGTCAAACAAGGTTTACGAGAGACTTTTGGTGATTTAAGTACAAGCCCTACAGGTGTTGAGGTTCTGATTGAGTATCCACAATTGATATCATATCAAGTGAATGGTTTGAGGTACAAGTCTCTCAATCACATGTATCCAGAAAGCTCGCCTTTTGTTCAGGAGTATCTCAAGTACATAATCAATGAGCCTTCTGTTGATGCCAATGAGGAAGATGCTTACAGGATAACAGTTTATCATGAGAAATTATCTTCACACCAACAAAAGGTATTGAAAACCAATGCTGAGAGTGGATTTGCTGCTGCATTGAAGCAGCTCATTGGTTGGTGATTTTGTTTTCGGGTTGCTAGCTTTTAATAAATGTTATCAAACATGTTGTAGGCCGCATAGTGAAGGCAGAACAATAGTCAACTTGTAACTACACAGTCCGCTGGATCCACACGCTTCAATTCGATATCGGCCCAATGTGAATTTAGATCCAAGTGGGCAATCAATGAGGCACCCTTGCACTACAACTTGTTCAAAGGTCAAAATTGTCAGAGGTCAAGTCTAATTTTGCACCCAAGCTCACGAGCCTTAGAAGAAGGCTAACGTTCTCAAGAGTTTCTACAGATGTCACTGACAGCTCTCTGTCCCGCCAAGACTACATGTCCCAACACCAAATCCCGCATTATACTGGGCCACATCTTGGTGCTAGGTTAGCTAGTCATCCTCGCACTGAAAATTTTTTATCGCTATGTCTGACCAACAAAACCCAGATAAGCTTGCACAAGATTTGCAAAACACCTCAATTGGTGGAGGTCAACAGAGACAACAAAATCAGCAATACGGAAGTTACAATCCAAACGCTGCTTCAACTTTTGTTCCTGGTCAAAGTTATCAAGGGTATCAAGGGTACCAACAACAAGGTCAATATGGTGGACAATACAATCAATACGATAACCAATACAACAACCAATACAATAACCAATATGGTAATAACCAATACGGTAACCAGTACGGCAACCAATACGATCAAAACCAAGGTTACTACAACCAATATAGTGGATACCAAGGTTACAGTGCTCCACAACCTCAGGGAATGTCATTAGCTGATTTCCAAAAGCAACAAGCTGCTTCCTCTACTACTGCTGCTGCCAAGCCAAAGAAAACCTTGAAGTTAGCTGGCTCAAGCACCATCAAATTAGCCAATGCTAAAGCTGCTCCAAAGAAGGAGGAGCCAAAGAAAGAAGAGCCAAAGAAGGAGGAGCCAAAAGAAGTTAAGCCTACTCCTGTCGCTCCTGCTGCTGCTCCTGTTGCCAAACCAGCTGAGAAGAAAGAGTCTAAACCCGCTTCTGCTGCTTCTTCAAAAGCTGCCACGCCTGCACCAGTCGCAACTCCAACTTCTGTCCAATCTGATGCTGTTGCTCAACAACAAGAAGAAGAAGTCGATGAAGAGCTTGTCAAGGAAATGTTTGGTGGTAAAGACCATCTCTCTATCATGTTTATGGGTCACGTCGATGCTGGTAAATCAACCATGGGTGGTAATTTGTTATACTTAACCGACGCGGTCGACAAACGTACTGTGGAAAAGTACGAAAGAGAAGCTAAAGACGCTGGTAGACAAGGTTGGTATTTATCATGGATTATGGATACCAATAAAGAAGAAAGAAGTGATGGTAAAACCATCGAAGTTGGTAGAGCTTACTTCGAAACTGAAAAGAGAAGATACACCATCTTAGATGCTCCAGGCCACAAAATGTACGTTTCTGAAATGATTGGTGGTGCTTCACAAGCTGATGTTGGTATCCTTGTTATTTCAGCAAGAAAAGGTGAGTACGAAACTGGTTTCGAAAAAGGTGGTCAAACTAGAGAACATGCTATTTTAGCCAAGAATCAAGGTGTTAACAAGATTATTGTTGTTGTCAACAAGATGGACGACCCAACTGTGGAATGGGCTGAAGATCGTTACAAAGATTGTACTACCAAAGTGAGTATGTTCTTGAAAGGTATTGGATACGCCAAAGAAGATGTTACTTTCATGCCTGTTTCTGGTTACACTGGTGCTGGTTTGAAGGACAGGGTCAATCCTAAAGATTGTCCATGGTACACGGGACCATCATTATTGGAGTGCTTGGACGACTTGCCAATTGCTCACAGAAAGATTAATGGTCCATTCATGTTACCAATTTCTGGTAAGATGAAGGATATGGGTACTGTTGTTGAAGGTAAAATTGAAAGTGGACACATCAAGAAGGGAGGAAACTTATTATTGATGCCCAATAAAGTTAAAGTTGAAGTGACGGCAATCTATAATGAGACTGAACAAGAATGCGATCAAGCATTCTGTGGTGAACAAGTTAGATTGAAAGTTAAAGGTGTTGAGGAAGAAGATTTAGCTCCAGGTTATGTTTTGACATCCGTTGACAAGCCAGTTAACACAATTACAAGATTTGAAGCTCAAGTCGCTATTGTTGAGTTGAAATCAATTTTATCTAATGGTTTTTCATGTGTCATGCACGTTCACACAGCTATTGAAGAAGTGAAGTTCATTGAATTGAAACATAAATTGGAGAAAGGAACTAACAGAAAGTCAAAGAAACCTCCTGCTTTCGCTAAAAAAGGTATGAAGATTATTGCAGTTTTGGAAACTACTGAACCATTCTGTGCTGAGACTTTTGCTAACTACCCTCAATTAGGTAGATTCACTTTGAGAGATCAAGGTACTACCATTGCTATTGGTAAAATCACCAAATTATTGTAATGAGTGGGAACTCGTTGTGTGCATTAATCATTAGGTAAACTTATCCACTAAGTGTTCAAATACATTAATAAGGTTTTCTATGCCATCAAGTAGGTTATCATCGGGTTCATCACTTTGAACAAATTTAGCGTGAGCGAAGTCTATAAGATTCAAGCTGGAAAGAGTGAAAATACCGTCTTTAAGCTCGTCATCCTCGTCATCTATGGGGTCTAGCTGGTGAATTAGTGGATCATACTCTTCAAAATTTTCAAGGTCGTTCTCAACAACGTTTAGAACGTCCTCGTCTTGTTCTATAATGAAGAGGAGTGACCCCGATATAATCCTAATATTGTAGTTTAGTATGCAGTTGTAAAGAAGCTGAAAACGCCTATGGAAGTTAACTAAAACTCTGTAGAGTAGTTCTCCTCTAAGGTTGTGAGTGAAGAATAATTCAATTGCCTGACCCACATTCTCCTTGGTCAACAGCCTGCCAAACCATTTGTTGAACACTTTATAATCCGAATCCGTGACAACGTTTTCTTGAGCTCCCGGAAATGGCGTAAGATCTGGCTCTTTATCGGGGCTATAAAGTTTCATGCCACATATTCTGAACCCATTAGATGATGAAGTTGTGTCTTCTGAGACTTTGGCTAAACGTTGTGCCTTCTCGGGACTGGCATTCTCATCATGGAGCACAGAGCCTAGTTTGATATCCAACAAACTCGGTTTTTTGTAGAAGTAATACAAATTAGACAAAACTATATATCTTTTGTCTGTTTGTTCTACGGGTAAATCTGAAGCTTTGAGTTGTACTTTTTCCAAAGCATCCGAGATATCAGTTGAGTTATCAATCTGGCTCTCTGTTAGAGTCCCAAAATACTGAGGAATCCAGTCAGAGAGTAAGTTACCCACAGGTAAATCATCATCATCTTTTAATTTTAGATCATTTTCGATTAGTTGCTCATAAAATTGAATTTCTTGGTCTACTGCCGGTTTAGCAAATATCCCATTGAACTCAAGAGTGCCTTCATGACCTGCAACTTGATGTGTTGATTGTTCCATTAACAAGCCTCAATTAGGAATGGAGGCGCGAAATCGCGATAATTAAACGATACATTTTTGAGTACAGAAGCCACCATGAGCAACCCGTATAGTCATGAGATGTCTAACTTTGGGTCCGGAAAAGATGAGTTTGTATCATTCATGAATGAAGTTCAAGATCTCAACAATCAGTTGGATCAATATTCCAATATGATTACAATTATCTCCAATAAACAAAGGAATTTGTTACAAGAAGTTAACTTTGATGGTGATGAACAAGACTATAATACTAGACAAGTCGATACATTAGTTCAAGAAGCTCACTCATTACAAGAAGACATTAAGAGAAGAATCAAATCAGCTCAAGTTTCAGCTGTTCAGTCAAACGACTCAAGAAGAATTGATCAAATTGAAAACTGTCGCCATAGATTCTTGGAGTTAATCCAAGAGTACAGACTTATTGAAAGTCAAAACCGTGAACAAACAAGAGTTCAAGCTGAACGTCAATACAGAATTATTCAACCTGATGCAACTGAGGCAGAAATTAGAGCTGTTGTTGAAGATGGTAGTGACAGTCAACAATACTTTCAACAAGCATTAATGCAAAGTAACAGAAGAGGAGAAGCTCGTACTGTTCTCAACGAAGTTCAAACTAGACATAGGGAATTATTAAAATTGGAAAAGACTATGGCAGAATTAACTCAATTGTTCCATGATATGGAAGAATTAGTTATTGAGCAAGATCAAGCAATTCAACAAATTGATGATCAGGTTGCAACCGCTCAACATGATATTGAACAAGGTGTTGGACACACTGATAAAGCAGTTATATCAGCTAAAAAGGCAAGAAAGAAGAGAATTTGGTGTACAGTAATCATTGCCATCATTATTATTATCATCATTGCTGCAGTGGTGGGTTCTGTTTGTGGTTCAGGTTCATGTAAGTAACCAAAAGTACTAGAGTAATTGTTTTGTCAAATTTGTTTATTGTTTAATAGACAAGATTATCTTGATTGGTATTACAGTAGAATTGTGAACGTGTCAAGTGTCAAGACAGATGTGTCAGCAGATGTGTCAGCAGTTGTGCCAACTACCATGACGGCTCTACGTAGAATGATCCAGTTCCGTGATTATGCATCGGATAAATTGAAACAACGGTATGCAGTCACGAAATCGATACTGAGATCAATTATGCAGGCGCGGCGCGTAACAGTTAATTAATTGGAAATTAGGGTGACTTCTTCCCAAGGTGTCAAATGAGCGGAATTACATTTCCGTATAGAGAAACCATCAAACTGACATGTAAACCGTCACAGTACTTAACTTACAAACAGAGCACAATGTCAGAAATCTGTCATTAGGTCGAAAATCTACACACTGTGATCGGGTTCAAGGATCACCAGTTAAATGTAATTTTCCAGAGTCACACGAACAGAGGCACTTTTCATTTATCGCCGTAATGATTGGCAGATTGAAATGCCATGTCGTTCAGACAAACGCGACATTGCAAATCCATTTAGCAGGGGTCGTGACTCCGTAGGAGTCTCCGCGGTATAACTTAGTCTTGTATAGTGTGGTTAAACTGGGGTAAAGTCCCTGAGCGATCTGGTAGCGAAGCCAAGCAACTGATAAGTAACGACCAGGAGTTGACGAAGTTCGTCAAACGCCTTTTCCCGAGTTATGCTCTTATCAGAGGGGATTACATACAGGGCATCAAGTTTAAAGATGTTTTGTAAAATAGTATTGGTGTACGGATGTTTTTGATTGTGATAGTAGTTGTAGTCTTAGCGCTGTTATCGATTACAAACTGCAATAACGTCAATGCCATGCGCCTGATAAGCTTCATCAGACTTGTGAACGGTTTTAGGCGTAACTACTTAGAGGAGCCGCGGTCAATTGAAGTGGTGATTGAAGATTTGCAAGTGGTAGTAAAATAATTTAGTCGTCAAGATCGACATAGTGTAGCCCGAAGGTATTCCACCGGAAACAACCAGGTAAAGTCCGGTTTAATAGTGAGTTGAGATAACGGTCCTGATAAAAAGGGTTCTCGGATACAGATTCTTCAACAGAATCAATGTCGCTAAAGGCGTAATTTCTTTTTCATGCAGATAACGCTACTCAATCAGGCGCTAAAAATTTTCATTATTTATTGAGAGCCATTCCTGGTTTAAATCATTCGTCAAGCGATTCTCAAGATCAACTAAGGAACACTCGACAGTAAATCAACAAGATGGATCGTGATTTTGAAAAAGGTTCAGTCGACTTGAAAAAAAGTTCAGTTAACTCATTTGAAGATAATTCAGTTGAAGAGACTAGTGGTGATGTTACTAATGCTAAGTTAGGTTTCTTCAACAGAGTAGCATCTAAATTAAATGCTGAAACCAAAGGTATTGAGTTGGTCACAGATGAAGAAAAAGTTGGTGACTCCTTATGGGATGCTGCTTCTATGTGGTTGTCTGCAAATTTTGTTATAGCGACTTTCGCCTTGGGATGTTTAGGTATAACTGTGTTTGCCTTGAACTTCTGGCAATCAGTGTTGACTATCATTTTTTTCAATATGTTGGGAGTTGTTTCAGTGGCTTTCTTCTCCATTTTTGGTCCAAGATTAGGTCTTAGACAAATTCCAGTGTCAAGATTCTTAGTTGGTAACATCACAATGAGGATTTTTGCTTTCATCAATTGTGTGGCATGTGTTGGTTGGGGTGCTGTTAACATTATGAGTTCAGCTCAATTACTTAATATTGTTAATAACCAACGTTGTCCTCCATGGGCCGCATGTCTTATTTTGGTTGTTTGTACCATTCTTGTCAGTTTCTTTGGTTACCGTGTTATCCATCTTTACGAAAGATGGGCTTGGGTACCAAATTTCGTGTGTTTCTTTGCAATTATCGCTAGAATGACAATGGCTGATACTTTCACAGTTGGTGAATGGAAAGGTGGTGCAACTGTTGCTGGTAATGTCTTGAGTTTTGGTGGTGCTGTCTTTGGTTTTGCCACTGGTTGGACTTGTTACGCTTCAGATTATACTGTTTACCAAAAGAGAGATGTTAACTTTTACAAGATTTTCTTCTCTGTTTTCTTTGGTTTATGGACTCCATTATGTTTCACCATGATTTTAGGTGCTGCCTGTGCTACTGGTACTTTAACAAACTCTGAATGGGAATCAATGTACCAAGAATACTCCGTTGGTGGATTAGTGTACTCTATTTTAGTCACTAATTCTTTACACGGTTTTGGTCAATTCTTATGTGTTTTGTTAGCCCTTTCAACTGTGGCCAATAACATTCCTAATATGTACTCTGTTGCAATGAGTGCTCAAGCTTTCTGGTCTCCATTCCGTAAAGTTCCAAGAGTTGTTTGGACTCTTGCTGGTAACTTCGTTACTTTGGCTGTTTGTATCCCAGGATACTACCATTTCGAATCAGTTTTCCACAACTTCATGAACTTGATTGGTTACTACTTGGCTATTTACCAAGCGATTGCTTACTCTGAACACTTCATCTACAGAAAGGGTGACTTCAGAAGTTACGACTACGAGAATTTCGCTGACCCTAAATCACACCCTCTTGGTCTTGCAGGAACTTTTGCATTCTGTTGTGGTGTTGCTGGTGCTGTGGTTGGTATGTGCCAGAGTTGGTACATTGGTCCACTCGCAGCAAAGATTGGTAAGTTTGGTGGTGAAATCGGTTTCGAATTAGCTTTCGGATTCGCTTTTATCGCTTATAATCTTACTAGACCTATAGAGAAGAAGTATATCGGTCGTTAAGTCGGAAATTCCGCTGGTTATTGGGAGTTAATAGAAATGAAATATATTGCGCATCGTTTGATCTGTGCTGTGATTGTCAACAATGACAAAAGTAAAAATTGAACACTTGCTTGCAATTGTTGTGTTTGTACTCATTTTTGGGATATTGCTGATGGGCTTATCTCCCGTTACTGCTCGCTTGTTGGTTTATGGTAAGAACTTACGCAATTATCCTCCTCCACAATCACCAATTGAAAAAGTATTCCTGTTTCTCGTGGCCCTAACAGTGCCAAAATCATACTTCTTGCATTACTACATCTTCTTTTTGGTGGCACTCCTAATCCAAGAGTCAGTGTTGCTCAATTTCACTTATCAGTTCTACAACCCATTGAACCAATGGGTAACTACTTTCTACGATAAATGGTGCTTTCACGAGCAATTGTCCCCAATCACTTATAGATACCTCACTGTGGTGTCACTACTTCTTTTCTGCCAGGCAGTCAAGAGATTGTATGAGGATTTGTTCATTTGTAAGTTCTCTAACGCAACCATGAACGTTCTTCATTACATTTTTGGACTCTCATTCTACGGAATTGTTGTGGCCATCAACTTTGTGGCACGTCTCCCATACTATGTCCATACAAGTGCAGCCTCTTATCACTTCTCTTGGTCAAGTTTAACTGTCACAGACTGGTTGGTCATATGTGTGCACCTTATGGCACAAATTGACCAGTTTCAAAATCACGTTCACCTCGCAGGATTGGTCAAATACTCTATCCCCAGCTTTAGGTTGTTCCAGTACGTGACTTCACCTCATTACTTGGATGAAATTATCATTTACACCTCCCAATTATACTTTTACTGCCAGTGCGAGGGTATTCATTGGACCAAAGGTGATTTCTTCCTCGTATGGGTCCTCGTGCTAGCTAATCTTTCAGTTAGTGCTCATCTGTCTCACAATTTCTATAAGCAAAAGTTCAAAGAGGAATTTGCAACGCCTAAAAGGTTAATTCCATTTATTTGGTAATTGTGTCAAAACCGCTTTTTCATTTTGTTTACAAGCCCCATTCTTTCACAATTTGAATTAGTTCATGGTCAAGATCCAAAGCCCTGTAACAGTGGATCTAGAACCAACGGAATCTAGCATTGTGCTTGGTTGTCCTGGTGTACCTCGTTCGGTGCCTCGAATAGAGACAAAACTTCAAATCCGATCAGTTGATGGGAAGCCTTTCACTTTAAGATCAGTTGGTCTAGAATTAAGAACCATCCAACGCGTTAGTATCCCATCAACTATTGGAGCTAGTGAATCAGAACATGAGTACATCATTTACCTGGAGCCAAACTTATTCAATCCCAGTTTTGGAAACTTCACTGAGAATTTACTCGGCCTCGATATCCCAGTCTTGATTTACCTACCCAAAGACATTGTGCTGAGTGGTTATAACAGTAATTGGAATGCTTCTACTATACATAATCTTTATGTCAAACTTTCAACTGGAGAATCCGTGGAAACTGAATTGAGTTTTGTGGAAACTTTTCCCATCCCAATCAAACTTTATGATGCTTTGCCCATCTACAGACAATTTACGGAGTCAATCAATGAGAGTGTCGTATCTAATGATCAACAATTGGTGGCAGAGTATCATCTCAGAGAATCATGTATTGGTCCTAACGATGATCTAAATTTACATTTGAAAGTTCTGACCAACCCCAACAACTATAGATTGAAGAAAAAGCTTAAGATAAAGACGCTTGTTTTTCAGATCAAGGAGATACTTGAGTGTCATGAAGGTGGTCTCCCTCCATACAAAGATCTCAAGATCCATGAAGAAATAATAGACTGTAAAGACATGAATTTGACTTCCGCAGGTCTTGATTTCAAAGTTAATGTGAAACTACCTTTCAACAATGATTTCCTAACCACTTACAACAACAGTGATCTCATAAACGAGAAATATAAATTCTTTGACGATGGTAAAGGGCTCCCATTTACCATAAACAATAAAGGAACAATAAAGCAGCATTCATTTTCCCTCATTGAAGGGATTCCAATGACACATTATCAAAAGTTCACGGCACTTGGAAGATTGTTTTCCATACGGTACGAGGTGTTATTCAAGTTTAAAGTGATTCACGGTAAGGACTTTGATCTTACGATCCCCATAATTATAAGTCCGTACAACAAAGCATCGAGTCAGTACCTCTTAGAGTGGATTATCAAGCAGTGTAAATTTGCTAATGCTAAATTTGGCAAAGATTTGATTGACAGGTTGACATCTACTTTCAACTATGGTGAGATCAACTATCTATTGAAAAGCTACAAGCAACCACCTCGAGTTTATCGTTATACGAGACAAGATTGGGTACGACTTGGGTTTGATCCTGAGTCGTTTGGCTCGTCAACTTCTTCTATAGGGTATATTGATTAATGACTAATGATAACTATAACATGAGTAGGAAGCAACATATTATTTGTGACCAGTTGTGATTGTGTAATCGAATACTACATGATTGCGTTTCAAGTAGAGTACAAAGATGAAGGTCAGAAACAGACTTCTGTCACATTGAGACCAGTTTGAAATATATTTTGGTTAGGAGATGTTGATTAGTTGTGAATTTTGCAAAAATCACTATTTTACCTACGCCATTCCTTGATATCAATTCCAACAGAACAATTGAACAGGACACAACAACACAGAGCCAACTTACCAAGTTCAGTCTGCAGCAATTCTTGATCTCGTCTATTGAGCCACAATCGTTATCTCGCACAAGATCGCTATGGTAGAACCACCAAGTTATGCGCCAACAGCGACATCGAGCTTCACTTTAGGAGACACAAACTACCACGAAGAGGTCACAAGAAGCTCACTCAGTCAACTGTCTACCGACAAAGATGTGCTCAACTCTCTAGCGGAAATCTACTCCATCATCACTGTGTTGGAAATGGTGGAGAATTCATTCATCAAAGACTACATAACCAACAAAGAGAAGTATACATCCACTACACTCCGACTCATTAGCCAGTATCAGATCATCATCAAGGGATTCAAGGACGATCTGACCAAATATGAAAGTTGCGCTAAATACGTTCCTGGTGTCACCAAGCAGTTCGACAATTTTCTTTTGGTGTTCCCAACACACTTCAAGATGAGTTGCCCACTAGGTATCAAGCGTCTTGAAGCAGGAATACCCGTAACTATCGAACATGCCAATTCTAGTACCCTGAACATCGATGATCTTAATGCTGGAACCCCATCACAGAATGCCAGATTGATCGCCGAAGCAACTGGTAACTTCATTACGTGTATGGATGCTTTGAAGTTGAATTTCAAAACTAAGGCTCAACTACATCCTCTACTTTCCGAGTTAATTATAAATTTGAATGAACTTATAGAAGAGAATCCAAGGTTCGATTTTGCTGGTAAATCTAAACTTATCAACTGGTTGATAAAGTTGAATAACTTGGACTCAAATGAATTACAATCTGAAGAGATTGAAACTTTCTTGGAAGACTTGACCGAAGCTTACAAGAACTTTTATCTGACACTTGACTAAATAATTGATTCAATTTGTTCTGCGTAATTCAAAACATTTGTGATGATTTTGTTAGAAGTATCAAACTGCATATCATCAGATTCTTGTTCGTTAGTGAAGAAGACTTTACCATCTTTGAATTCCCAATGAATGTCTAAATCATTCTTTAAGATATCTTCAAAATTTGCATCAGATTCTTCTTGTGGGAAGTACAATAAGTTTTTGCAATTACTTATTGGTATTGACAGATATGTCTTTTCTAAAGATCTAGCAATTTCGAACCTCAAGGCATTGATTAATGTAGGTACGAAAATTTCATATTCAGAACAAGGCAAACTGTTTTTGTTGTTGAGTAAATTCCAGATCTTTATGTAATTACCTTCCATTAAGTGTTTCTCCAAAGTTATAGGGAACTGTAAGTACTCGTCTTTTTCTAAATCATATTGGTCGAAGTAAGTCCAGTTTTCGAGCTCTATATGGAATTGAGAGATGAGTCCCTGACTGAGTAAGTATAACAAGTACAATGAAATTATCTTAGTGCTATTAGAGTTCAATTCTTTTTTTGAATGGATTTTTTTGTTGTCGTAAAATGGTTTGAGTAACGAGAAGTAGTTTTCAAAACTAGCATAGTCATTAGAAGCCAAGCTACTCAATGATCCTATTTCTAAGATCTTTTGGGCTATTTTCAAATCATCAATTTGGTCCTTAGTTGAGGTGTTTGATGCTAAAGGCACAAGTAAATTGTTTTTGATTAACTCGAGCTTGATTGGAACGAGTATCTTCTGACACTTGTCGAAGTCTTGCGACTCGTATGACAGGTACAATTCTGCTGTAAGCTGTTGAAGAGACATATATTGTTGCCACTAAAACAGCGCGCTAAGGTTGATGCGACATACGACATGTCGTGGAACTGTCCCCAACCAACATCTACCAACAAAGAGCAAAATTGACCCTACATGACTTTGAGAATCGTTGGAGTTCGATGAATTAGTGGCTAAGGTTCATGTCAAGTTCTACAAAGGAGACGACATCTTTACTGAAATCACAAATCAGCGACATTATTGGCACCCAATTGTAACGAGACCGCCCCAAAAAGAAACAGGCACCCAATCGGGAATGACCAATATCATCGGTAACGATTTCCTACCGATAATGCAAAGCTGTAATAACGCCGTAGTAACCGACCATTACTCTTCAAAAAATAAACCCGAAATTTTGAGTCATCCATAGTGACTGAAAACCGTTTGTATTTATTTTTGCAATCTCCAGTTTTTCATTGACTCATTGAAAATTTTCAAAAACATTTCTCACTTCTTTTAATACTTTAGTCAAATATGTGTGGTATATACGCAGCTTATAGACAACCAGAAGTTGAACAATTTAAAGCTAAAGCTTTACAAAACTCTAAAAGAATTAGACATCGTGGTCCAGACTGGTCTGGTAACACCATTCAAAATGATACTATATTGTGTCATGAAAGATTAGCTATTGTTGGTCTTGACAGTGGTGCTCAACCTATTACTTCTCCTGATGACAACTACTTCTTAGCTGTTAATGGTGAAATTTACAACCATATCAAATTAAGATCTGAATTCCCAGATTACAAATTCAAATCTTTGAGTGACTGTGAACCAATTATTCCATTATACCAAAAATATGATATCGATGCTCCAAAACATTTAGACGGTATGTTCGCTTGGGTTTTATATGACAAAAAGCAAGATCGTATTGTTGCTGCAAGAGATCCTATTGGTATCACAACTTTATACATGGGTAAATCATCAAAATCACCAAAGACTCGTTACTTCGCCTCTGAATTGAAATGTTTAACTGATGAATGTGATGAAATTCTTGCATTCCCTCCAGGTCATATTTATGATTCAAACACCGATAAATTAGAACGTTATTTCCAACCATCTTGGTGGGACGAATCAAAGGTTCCAGAAAAACACGTCGACTACAAGGAAGTCAGATCAACTTTAGAAATGGCTGTTAGAAAGAGACTTATGGCGGAAGTTCCTTACGGTGTTTTATTATCTGGTGGTTTAGACTCTTCTTTGATCGCTTCTATCGCTGCAAGAGAAACTGAAAAGGCCACCTCAAACCAAGATGCCAACAAAGAATTATCTGGTGTTGATGCTTCCGGTTCTTTACACACTTCTGGATGGAACAAACTTCACTCTTTCGCTATTGGTTTACCAGGTGCTCCAGATTTAATCGCTGCTGAAAAGGTAGCCCACTTCATTGGAACCATTCACCACTCTCATACTTTCACTTTACAAGACGGTTTAGATGCTTTGGATGATGTAATCTCTCATTTGGAAACTTATGATGTTACCACTATCAGAGCTTCTACTCCAATGTACTTGTTATCCAGAAAGATCAAGGCTCAAGGTGTTAAAATGGTTCTCTCTGGTGAAGGTTCAGATGAAATCTTCGGTGGTTACTTATACTTTGCCAATGCTCCATCTGCTAGAGAATTCCACGAAGAATGTGTTAAGAGAGTTAAGAACTTGCATTACGCTGATTGCTTGAGAGCTAACAAATCTACTATGGCTTGGGGTTTGGAAGCTAGAGTTCCATTCTTAGACAAACAATTCTTGGAAGTTTGCATGAACATCAACCCAGAAGACAAATTAATCAAACCTGCTGAAGGTAAAATCGAAAAGTACGCTTTGAGAAAGGCTTTCGACACTTCTGATGAACCAGATGTGAAACCATACTTGCCTGATGAAATCTTATGGAGACAAAAAGAACAATTCTCTGATGGTGTGGGTTACTCCTGGATTGATGGATTGAAGGACGCTGCTGAAGCTGCTGTTTCTGACGAAGAATTCGCCAACCCTAAACCAGAATGGGGCTCAGACATTCCAACAACTAAAGAAGCTTACTGGTACAGATGTAAATTCGATAAGATCTTTGGTTCAACTTCTGCTGCTGCTTCTACCGTCATGAGATGGGTGCCTAAAGCTGAATGGGGTTGTCACGCTGACCCATCAGGTAGATACGCTACTATTCACGAACAAAAGGTCGATGAAGTTAAGTAATTATAGACATTAGTGTATTTTTATTATTATTAGATTGTATGAGTTTCAGCTGCTTTATTATGGTGGCTCCGTAATCAAGCTAACCATTTACCAACTTTTTCTTGATCTCTTTCAAGCCATGAAGAATTGGTTTTGACATTGTCTAATGCTTGATGAAGACTTCTATCAAATCCTTGAATGGTTTTAGTCTTGAAAAAATTGCTAATCTCGTTGTATTTGGCCACAGTGTTGAATTTAGAGAGTGTTAAACGAACAAACCTCTCGATGACAACAGCATTCTTTGACATGAAACCGTAGAAATGGTCGTAGTTGTCCTTGAAATAGTTCCAGAAGGAATCTTTAGTCTTGGTATTTTGTGCTAAGCTTTGTCCCAAAAAGTGACTGTCCATGGCTGGCACCACTGAAGTGTCTGCCAAGTATCCAAGCAAAGTGTCCAACAATTCCAAGTTCTGGATGTTTCCGAGTGCCTTCAATGCGTTCTCCCTTGAGTCTAAGGAGCTTGGGTTCTTAACTTCGTTCACAATGAGGTCAAAATCTTCTCTCAGAAGGTCAGGCAAAGAACTAATGGCAGTAAAAACAAACAAGACCAATGATGGATGAATAGACTTTCCGGATTTCCATGCTAAGAATTGGTTTTTGGCAAAGTCAACAAACTCAGGAATCAAGAGTGAACCTGCTTTATTGAAAATCTCTACCATCAAATTAACTCTCAAGAAATTGGAAGAGTCTATTTCGCCGTTATTAGCTTTCAATTCTTCCAAAAGTTTGAGTGAAATGTTCTTATAGATCTTAACAAGGAAGTCATTGACACCTTGTTCCAATTTCTCATCACCACAGAAAACAGTTTGGAACTTGGAGAGAATATTGCCGAGATCTAACCAAACAGTGTAATCATCACCAAGATCGTCGACCACACTGGTGAGAACATCCAACAAAGTGACAGTGCTGGTCCATTCATGGCCAGAGATGGCGATTGCTGCAATGTCTGCAATCAAACCCACTTTGTCTTTAGCAGTAAGTTGATCAAAATGAGGGAGAATGTTATTCTTAAGGATCTCTGGTGAGTAGTTGACACGATACACACCTTTTGTATCCTTGTTCAACTTGAAGAATTCACCACTGTATGGGAAATTTTCTATAATGACTTTTTTTGATGTGAATGAGTCGATTGCAATGCCTGTAGCAATATCGGAGTCTTTTGACCCCGTAGATATGTTAAGAGGCACCCACCAAACAGTTTGATCATCAGATTCAACCACATCACCAGAATTCAAAAATCTGGATTGACTCAAAACCAAGTCTTTTCCCTTGAGTTCCACATTGATGACTGGGAATCCAATTTTTGCAGTCCAGTTTTCCATCATCTTATTTACAGGCTTACCAGAAACTTTTGCAATACTGTTCCACAAGTCGGTGGTGGTAGCGTTGTCAAATTGAAATTGTTTCAAATAATGACTCACACCTTTCAAGAACACCTCTGTGCCCAAGTAGTTAGACAACATCAAAATGAGAGAAGCACCTTTCTGGTATGAGATAGCATCAAACAATTGATCAACATCCATAGCATCAACAACAGGAACATGAATAGGATGAGAGTTTCTCAAACCATCCAAGTTAAGAGCTAGTTGTAAAGAGTCAGACACGAATGAAGTGAATTTATCCCATTCTGGTTTGAGATGATCAACCGCTAAGAAACCAACCCAAGTAGCAAAACCTTCATTCAACCACAATTCATCCCACCATTTCATGGTGACCAAGTCTCCGAACCATTGATGAGCCATTTCGTGAGCCACCACGTAGCAAACTTTACTTTTATAGGAAGGATCTGATTTTTCTTCATCGAACAAGAGTGCAGTTGTTCTATAACTGACCAACCCCCAGTTCTCCATACCATTGTTGACGTAAGAATGCACAGCGATCAAATCGAGCTTAGGCAATGGGAACTTTATGTCGAAGATCTCTGAAAAGTAGTCTATAATAGTTGGAGTGATTGACAAGGCAAATGAAGCATCTTTGATGTAGTCTTTTGTTGTGTAGATTCTAATTGGCAAAGGTTTATCATCAACGTATTTACCCTTTGTGAAAGTTTCAACATACTGGAAATCTCCCAAAGCATAAGCCACCAAGTAAACTGACATTTTTGGCGATTTCTGGAAGTAGACCCTCTTAAGTTCACCCATTTGTTCCACATGATCTTCGGGCATGTTGGAGAGCACAGACCAGTCATTACGAGCAGTAATATCAATGGTGAAAGTGGATTTAATACCTGGTTCATCGAAACAAGGAAAAGCTCTTCTGGCATCAATAGCCTCAAATTGAGTGCTCAACATGGTTTTAGTTTTGCCATCTTCAGTGTAGTTTGACTTGTAAAAACCAGCCATATTCGTTTGAATAATACCGGCGAACTTGATGGTTACTTTAACAAGTTCACCAGCACTGAGGGTACGGTTAACTTTGGCTACAAAGAAATGTTTTGACTCAAACTCGGTGTAGTCAACGAGTTCCACTAATTGATCAGCTTCAAATTTGAAAGATTTTTGATCGATGATCAAGTCTCTATAGTTCAAGTGTAACTCGTTAGTGTTTTCCTTGACCGAGAGGTGAATGGTAACAGCACCTTTAAAAGTGTCGTGATCTAAATCTATGTCATACACTGACACATCGTAGTGATCAGGAAACAATGAAGCAGGAAGTGCTTCATAATAAGGCTGAGACATGATTTTCGAAAACCTCGAGACTGCGATGAGCAACTACGACATTTGTTGGAGTGCAGTTTTGGTGAAACTGAATTTGATAAGAATTATGCAGGAGATAAATCGCTAGCAAATGGTGGAGTCGATAAGTAGAATTGGTAAAAATTCAAAAAGTAAAGCAGTTCCGAGTCACGAGTTCTATTATCAAACAGAGTAATTGACTCCAGGTGTTTTATTACTGCATTAGGTTTTTTGTCCCACGTATTGTCACGAACCCTTGCTACCCCAAAAGTGGTGAAATGAGTGAAAGTTTCTTTTACTTCACTACCGCCTCACACATACCCAGAGTTCCAAGCGTGAATACCACTTACTTTTGTTCGCTTATCTACTGTAGTAAATTGCAATTCGTTTACTCGATTGAGTCAGATTTACCTTTGGAATCTGAGCTTATTTCACGAAGTAGTAAAAATTTCTTTATGACGTAGTGCTTTTTTTCAAAACCAAACCTTCTTGGCCCAACTGGTCTGGTTCTTATAAAAGGAACGTGATCGCTAAAAACATTTTTCAGAGGTCGAAACCAAATGTCTGTTGATAAGAAGACTGAAGTGGAATTAAAACAGGATGATTTATTCATAACTAGAGAATCATCTTCTGGTGTTGCACCAGCTACAAAGAAGAAAGGTTTCTTCACAGTCAGTGCTGAAAATAAAGTTCATAGAAAGTTGGAGAACAGGCATATCCAACTTATTGCAATTGGTGGTGCTATTGGTACAGCTATTTTCATTTCAATCGGTGGAGCTTTAATTAAAGGTGGGCCATTATCTTTATTACTCGCTTATCTTTTTCAAACTTGTATTATCTTAACTCTAACCACTGCAGTTGGTGAAATGGTCAGTTACTTACCTGTAGCTTCACCTTTCATTACTATGGCAGGTAGAACCGTCGATGAGGCGATGGAATTTGCTGCTGGCTGGAATTTTTACCTCATGGAATCATTATATATCCCATTCGAAATCGTGGCTGTTAATGGTATGATTCATTATTGGAGAGATGATTACTCTCCTGCTATCACTTTGGTTATTCAAATTGTCATGTATGTGCTTATCAATATCTTCGCTGTTAGACTTTATGGTGAGGCTGAATTTTGGTTGTCTCTTGGTAAATTAATCTTGTTGATTATGTTATTGTTCTATACTTTCATCACTATGGTGGGTGGTAATCCACAACATGATGCGTTTGGTTTCAGAAATTGGAAAGCTGTTGGAGGTCCTATGGCTGAGTATCTCAGTACAGGAAATCTGGGTAGATTTCAAGGCTTATTAGCTGCTTGGATTCAATCTGCTTTCACTATTGTGGGTCCAGAATACATGTCCATGGTGGCTGCTGAAGCCAAAAATCCTAGAAGATCAATGCCAGTTGCTTTTAAAACAGTTTTGTATCGTTTAGTCACTTTCTACATTGGAGGTGCCATTTCTGTTGGTATTCTTGTGGCTTACAATGACCCAACTTTCATTAGGTATAATGCTGTGGGTGGTAATGCAGCAGCTTCCCCTTATGTGATTTCAATGCAAAATTTGGGAATTAAAGGTCTTCCTCATTTTGTTAATGCTATCATTATTACCAGTGCATTCTCAGCTGGTAACTCTTATGTGTTTTGTTCTTCAAGAGTGTTGTACTCTTTATCATTGAGAGGTTTTGCTCCAAAATTCTTTTCATACTGTAACTCGTCAGGTGTTCCAGTTTTTTGTATTGCTTTAGCAGTATGTTTTTCAATGCTTTCTTTGATGCAATTAGGTCATGGTTCAGCTACAGCTCTTGGTTACATCACTAGTATTTGTACTGGATCTCAAGTATTGAATTATGTGTACATGGGAATAACTTACATTGGATTTTTCAGAGCTGTGAATGCTCAAGGTATAGATAGGAGAAGTTTCACTTACAGATCATGGTTTCAACCTTACGGAGTTTACTTCAGTTTGTTCTTTTTGATAATTTTAGTGGGTATTCTTGGTTATCTGAACTTTTTACCAGGTAATTTTGAAATTTCGTCTTTCCTTACCAATTATCTTATGGTGTTTATCAATGTTTTCCTTGTGTTCTTCTGGAAAATTTTGAAGAAAACAAAGAGAGTTAAACCCCAAGAAGCTGATTTAGTCACTGGTTTGGAGGAGATTGAACAACACGAATATGAATATTATGCAAACTTGAAAGTTGATGGCCAAGATTATAAGCCTTCACTTATGAGCAGAATTTTAAACTGGGTTTTTTAGGGTCTGGGTGTCTATAGGAAAATAAAGAAATTTGACGATTATGATTGTTGATTCACTATTGTATGATTATCTGGATTCCCGTTAGGATCAATTGCCGGCGGTTAACTGTCACCAGAGTCAATCCGACTCTGCGATGACTGTTATCTTATCTTATCTCAACCTAACAGCCATGAGTTAGTAACTCTGATCCATGAACTTCTTCTCTATTACCATATGTAGCGATTCACAACCGCGAGGCAATAGGAATGGAATCATCATGTAGATTCCAAAGACACTTAAATACCATTTGAGCCAGTTATTGTGTGCTATTTGATTGTATCTGTGAGCAGATGACTTGCTGAGGTACTGTTGTAGATATCGGCCTCAGAAGATAAATAAAAAACAGTAGTGGTTGATTGAAAAATCCGTTGGTTTCAAGTGTCAGGATGACCCAATGTTCAACATTTGGTAGATTGAACATGGTAAAGGTTTAGATTAACCTAAACAAGTTAGCCAAAGCTTAGCGGTCAAGACTAATGAGGAAATCAAATGTGGCAATGCATTTGAAGTTCTTGGGCCTGTGCCTTACAGTTTTAGGTAGTGATATTTACAAAACCACTTCCAGAAAGAGTTGCAGCTTCGATGTGAGACGAACAATTATCATTTTTGGGGATTGAGAGCCTGTAGCTTTGGGGCTACCAGGTTGTGATTGTGATTGTGATTGTGATTGTCAGCGTTTTCCATTCCAGTCTGGGGAGGACCAGTTTTTCGGTTTACGCGGACGACGTCAAATGATCCCCTGAAACTTTAACAAGCTAAGATTTTTATGCTCACAAAGTCAATGAATTTGAGGTCTCTTTTCACAATTTTGGCCTTTTTTGCCAATTATACATTGAGTGCTGGACTTTTGGATCTTTATAATATTGTACTTGACCTAGAAAGACCAACAGCCTGTTTTCCTCTCGTCGCTAACGATAAGAATACAAGTTTTATTCGTTTAGCTCCTCACGGTGATTCGCAAACTCCTGCTCTAATCATTAACGCTAAGGGAGTTTTGGATAATAAGTTACCAATTCTAGAAGGGTACAATGGTCGTAGCATAAAAGTGGAGGACAGCAAGTTTGTGTTGAAGGAAGAAGAAGATGTCATTTTCAATGGCTTGCTCCAAAAAGACTCAAAAATTCCAGTCTATTCAACTGATGTGTATTGTGTTTACGTGAATACCGATTCCAAGCTGTTCAATGATATCACTGTGGTTGGTCGTAACCACTACGGGTACTTAGAATTCCAAGAGAATGCCATTTATGGCCAGAGTAAGTATTCCTGGGTTTTACTCTTTGCTGTTACTTTGTTCTTATTTTTTAAGTTGGTAAATCAGGCTGGATCTGATTTTTCAAGTTTGAACTCAATTTCAGTGGTTTCCAAGGGTTCTATTTTCTTTGTGTTATTGCCAACTTTGGCAAGTTATACTTTTGTTATTATTACGTGCTTTGTGGCTAACAGAGTTGCCCCAGTTGGATGGTTCACCAAATTGTTCTTGGGATCTCTACATGTCCTCAACTCCTGTGTTACACCAATCATATCAACTGCAACACTTTTATTCTGTATGGGTGAGGGTGTCATATATTACCATAAACCCACGGTAACATTTCGCCAACTTCCCTCAAGGAGTATGAAGATTGCTGGTGTACTCTTTGTATCAAATGTGGTGTCTCAAGTTCTCTTCCAGTTATCATTGTTTTTCTACAGTCCAAAGGTCTATTCGCCAATATCACTGTATGGCGACGATGGAATCGTACAATCTCTCCTAGGAATAATTAGTGGGGCTATGACCACTGCCACTATGGCCCTTTGCATCTACTACTTCTTTCAAACTAGAAAAACTATTAAGGTTAATCCTCCATTTGGTTCTGAAGTGGCAGACTCTGAACAGAAAAATGCTGCAATTTTATCAGCATTCAACCGATCAATGTTGGTGATCTTTGTTATCCCAATTTTATTTGGAATTCTTTTCGGGTCCTTGAGTGTTTACAAAGTATTCAAAGCTGCCGATGAAAAAAGCAATCCATTCAATTATGTTACAGATCCTACTTACATTCCATTAATTCTGTCCAAATTGCAATTGGAACTTATTGGAGTTTTGAAAATGGGCATTTTGGTTCTGATCTTGATGAATTTGGCCATCATCACTACTGTTTACTTTATCTGGATCAAAAGTAATTATGGAATAGTAGTTGACTTGCAAGATGTCAATGAAGAAGTAGGACTCGGACGCTACGATATCGAAAGCGAAGACGACAATGTGGTACTCTAAGCGTTTCAATTGTACATTATCAATGTCTAGAGTTCTTCTTGAACTTTTTACGGTTGTGTTTCTTGAACAGACGTTCACTTAATCCGTTGTTGAAACTTTTGTCAACTAAACCAATTTCTTTGGCTAAAGCGGTACCTGGTTCCACGCCGAATTTCTCAATTCTGGCCAAATCTTTCTTAGCAGCTTCAGCTGAAGTTTCATCACCAAACTTCTCAGCTCTACGTATTTTTTTAGTTAATAAATCAACTGCTAATTGCTTTCTCTCTTCGGGACTCAAAGTTTTAGGTTTCTCTGGTTCAGGTTCTGATTGTTTCGTTTCTTCAGCAGCTGGTTCTCCAACTTCAGCCGGTTTATCTTCTGTTACTTCCTTAGATTCAGATTCTGGTACTGGTTCTTGTTCAGGTTTTGGTTCATCTTCTTGAGCAGGAGCTTCATTATCAACTAATCTTTGGACTAAGTCTGCCTTCTTCCCGTCAACAGGAAGTCCTCTCTCTTTCAAGATCTCCTTCAATTGCGCAACTGTTTGTGAAGAGTATTCAGACATGTTGTTGACTTCGCGCAATTGTGTCGCGATTACTTCAATACTTTATCTTATGTGCAGATTAAGTAGCCCCCAACTTGTAGCTCGACTTAGGTGCCTAGTTTTATAGTTAGGACGAGAATAGTTGTGACCATTGCCACATTCATAGCGAGAAGCACGAGAACTGCTACTCTTGTTGCTGGGAAAAAGTCACGTGTGAGCATTGATTGGATGTGGAAGTACCTCCAAGCCCCGAAAAGGAACAGAAGTAGTCCAACAAGCATACAAAGAACCCCAATTGGTCGACCAAGCTGAACCAAAAATGGCAAGTCTTCAGCAGCCGTCAGAATTGGGTATTTCTCACCATTTACTACAACATGATTGGCTCTAGTTGCAAAATGGAGAAATTGGGTAAACGTCACTGCAAGTGTTATGAAAATCCCACCAGTTCGTATCCATGCTAAAAACGTTCGTTCGTTAGCCATCTAAGTTAGTATTGTTGATTCAATTGCAATTGTACGTACGTGATCACGAGCTACCGACCCCGTGTTCTCAAGCATTGCCGTACTGTAATTATACCACTTGTCCTTGGGGATTGTTGGAGGTGGACGCTCAGTAGAAGCTCGGCTAGACATTGTGTCAAGTTCTATACTTGTGTTCTCGGGGACTATCAGCCGGGTCCGGCTTCGTACCACAGAAGTTGGGCTAGTCATTTCTCGCGATTCGTATATTACAATTAAAACTCCATGTCATCATCGTCATCAATAAAGAAAAGGGTGTCACCATCATCCATGATCTGCCACACATTAATACTTTGGTATTCGTAGATACAATCCATGAATTGTTCAATAGTGTAACCCTTTGCGATGATCTTTGTTCGCAATTCGGGAATTGAAAGAGATTTGGAGAACGTAGTACCATCTCCCAAAGCAGTAGACCTGATGATCTGGTAGATCTTTGTTGTGGCACTATCGTCTTCTCTGAGCCTTTCTTCGTCAGCATTCAAAGAAGATTTTGAAACTTCCATTAACCTCAATGCTTCGTCAACATCTTCATTTGTAACGGTGTTATCGAATCTGATTCTGGCCAAAGCCTGTGACATTCTCAAAATACCCAATAAAGTTCTAGGGGTAATGTGTGAAAACTTCCTAATGGACCCTTCATTTCTATGGGACTCTTTTCTCATTTTGATGTATGATTGCACAACGTAATCACCAACTTCCTTGGGCACAACAGGTCTGTATGTTCTTGCAATGGAGATGTATTGTCTGATAGTAGCAGAATCAATTGGTTCAAAATCCATTGCTGGTTGCTTGTTGTGCATATGAACATAGGCAACGTGATTGGCTAATTGTTCATCATTCTCTCTGGATGGTTGATCCAAAATCAAAAACATGATATCAAATCTCGAGAATAAGGCAGCTGGTAAATTGATATTCTCATGTGGTGATAATTTGGTGTTGTATCTTCCATACAAAGGATTAGCAGCTGCTAAAATTGAAGTTCTAGCATTCAAAGTGGTGTTTATACCAGCTTTGGAAATAGAAATAGTTTGTTGTTCCATGACTTCATGAATGGCAGTCCTATCACTTTCATCCATCTTGTCGAACTCATCAATGCAACAAATACCGTTATCTGCTAAAACCAAAGCACCACCTTCCAAGACCATTTCATCTGTAATTGGATCCCTCATAACTGCGGCAGTCAAACCAACACCAGAAGAACCTCTACCTGTTGTGTAAACTGATCTTGGTGCAATCTTACCAATAGCTTTTAACAATTGAGATTTGGCAACACCAGGGTCTCCCATCAAACACACATTTATATCACCTCTAATTTTCAAACCATCACCAACTTCTTTCGTGACACCTCCACATAACAATAACAACAAAATTTTCTTGACATCTAAGTGTCCATAAATTTCTGGAGCGATAGATTTGGCTAGTTTATTGTAAACACCATCTTCAGCATTCAATGCTCTAATTTTTTGGTCAATCTCAGTTGTGATCTCCAAAGTTTCATATTGCTTCTTATGTTGGTAGATGTGTTGGACCTCCAAGTAGGTTTCAGTTAACAAACCTGCTTTTAAAGCTCTGAAACCAGTGTATGGAGATGGCATGAAAATACCAGTGATATCAGCAACATCACCTGGATTTAAAGATCTCACTAATTCACCATTGACATGAACAGTCAAACTTCTTGGGATATGACCAACAGGAACTTGATTAGCCATTTCTTGGATCTTGACTTCTTGAAATGAAGAGAATTTGGAAGCTCTCGTAGACATGAAAAGTTGACCCTTGATATTATCGTTTTTACAAACGGTGGAAGTACATTCACTCAATGGAGTAAAGATCTTGGAGTTGACTTCCTGGAAAATTTCGTAACCACATTTATCACAAGTGTAAGCGTTAACCAACACAGAAGGTTTGACGTCTGAGACTCTTGTGACAATACCTCTCACAGTGATGAGGTTACCAACATGAGAACCTTTGACTTCTCTTACAGACATTGGTTTGTTAGCGGAGTCCAATGGTCTGAAGTATAGGAAGTAACGTCTCGTTAATTTTGAGGGAAACAAATCTTCATTTTCTTCAGCAGGTTCCATTGGATTATCAGTCATTGAATCCCCAAAACCTGATCTCAAGTTATTATTCTCTTCATTGTTGGCTTGTTGTAATCTGATATTTTTCATTTTTCTTTGATGCAAGATGACATCCAACACATCATCTTTATAGGAGATATCTTTAGTTGGTTCAGGCATCAACTCATCTATTATAGTGGAGAAAACTTCGATGTATCTATGAGTGTTTTTCATTATATTGTGAACCAAATTATTTTGAAAGCTTACTTGACTATTCGAAGCAGCGAGCTCATTCTCCTGATATGCTTTCAAATCATTCAAATCGATGTAAATAGTTGAAAGATCTCTGTTTGCAATTTTTTGAAGGAGCACCATATACTTAGGGCCAGCTTCATCATCAACTTCAATATCATCGATAGAAGATGACTTGAAATGTGTCAAGAAATCCTTAATGGATCCTTTGATCGTATCATAGTTGACATCCAATTGAATGGCAGGAAGTACTGCTGTTGTAGTAGCAGACATTGCAAAGGATAAAACAAATGTGAGTGAGAAAAAACCTCTATTAAACGCGTTGATTGAAAAATTTAACCGTTTTGGGAAATGTATTAAAACACAAGAGAATTGAAGTGTTCAAGACAAATATAGCCAAGTCAAGAGTCTATTTAATTAGCTAATGGACACCATGTCCGTGTTGTTAGGAATTTTCTGCTGTTGGAGCTAGACTGACATTAGATCTACTAATGCAAAAGCAGCAGCTTTAGTTTCATCTGATTCATCCTGTTTTTCTGTAGATTTTGATTCAGGCTTAGCTGAACTATTTCTTAGAGATTCTGCCCCCATTGTTGCCCAATCTTCTTCATCTGTATCATCAAGGTTAGTCATATTACCCTTTTCACCCTTAAGATTACTACCAGTAGGACCTTTGGGTAGTGATGATGATAATGTTGATCTTATACTTGACTCAGTGAAAGAAGATTTCCTCCTAGTATTGCTCATGGCTGCCATTATTGTATCTGGCAGAGTAGATTTGGCACTACTGTGTAAATAACCTGGTGATCCCCATGTCATTGGAGGTGATGCCGATATAGCAGCTGCCATTGCATGATGTGGCGCTGGCGGTGGTGAACTAAATGAACCATTGGAATTTTTCGCTGAAGAAATGATGTAGTTATCCAAATCCTCTAGGGAATTGAGTCTTGAACGGCTCATCAAATGATGTCTGTGATTATAGGTCAGGTATTTCGAAACATTGTGTGAGCTTGAGGATTTCCGTCTAGGATGAGTCAGAGTTCCTGGTGGAGGGCTCAACTTAAGTGGTACTCTATTAGCGAATTGAATAGGTGGACTCCTCTTTTTGAGATCCGAATCGTGATCAAAAGCGAATAAGCCATCTCTGTCATTGTCGTCAGAGAAGCTATCATCATCAATGATATCATCATCATCTGGCTCAGGGTCTTCTTCAGAGTCAGATGAATCAGACTCAATTGCACTGCTGCTCAAGAGATTTTCATTTGGAACTTTGAGATTGTGAAGATTTGCTTTTTGATTGGTGATTGATTCTCTACGTGGACCTTTTTGCTTTTTAGACCATCCAAGTTTCAAGTTGGGTTGATTGCGTAAGTCGTTGACATTGATAGGAGATTGAATTTCGGGACCGCTAATTGTTGAGTCATTTTTTTCAGATCCTTCAGTAACAATATAATCTGAACCGACGTGTCTTACCGCCCATTGACCCCAACCAATTTTTTCAAACACAACGTTGTTCTTTTTATCAGTTTGCTCCATGGCAGCCATAATTAGACGTCTCTGTTTTGATGACGAGAGTAATTCGAAACCGTTAACTTCCAACGCCAATTGAGCGGTGATATGCCGTATTGGGAGAGGACCCTTTCTAATCAATAGATTAGCCAACCTAGTTGGAGTTATTTGAGCAGCAATTTGGATGCCTTCAGGTGATGATGTCGACAACATGACCAAGTGTTAAAAGGAGAATGTGAAATTTTTGAAAAATTAATTAAACACTAATGTTAACCAATCAATGAAATACTTTGTTTCACAGAGTGAATATCTCAATGATACAATCAATTGATTACTTTGATTGAACCTTTAGAGATCAATTATGAATTGAGTGAGCTTTTGTTAATTTGCAAAAACCAGATTTGTGGTAGCGGCAATTAAGGAACGTGTAAAAAATGAGTACGCGTTTAAGTTTGTGGTAATAGTAGTTAAGTTTAGTTATACACAAGTAGTTAAACAATAATGATAATAACTTTATGAAAAACAATTCACAAACTGTACAATAACTTGTGGGGGTTTTAAGTTTACAGTTGAGTCACTCGACCTGACATATCGTGGCGAGGTAAATACAATTGCGGTGCGACTTAATTCGGATAGTTTTTAGCCTTAACTTGCTATGGACCTATTAGCGCCGCAATTACCATCTTCAACTGGAACAATTATAACTCAATTAGCCCAGTTGAATAATTACCACATAAAAAATGTTATAGTTTTAACAAAAAAAAACGAATTGATTGGTTCATTCTCCACAATAACAATCGAAAATGTCCAAAAGATCATTGACCTCATACGACCATTATGTCACTTAACGATTTTTAATGTTGAAAACTTCTTTGTTATGAAAAGAAAAGATTATATCTTCATTTTCGTCGTTAAATAACTATACAAAACTAATTAATGTATGACTTATTCAATTGATAAATTGTTCGACTTGACTTACAAAGATGGGAAGTTCTTGTCATTAACAGCTGGAGCTGGAGCTGAAGCAGTAGATGGTTTACCACCTCTGGCACCACCTCTTGAAGCACCTCTGGCACCACCTCTAGTACCTCTTGAGTTACCTCTACCACCTCTGGCACCACCTCTACCGAAACTTCTTGGTCCTTTGGCACCTTCAATGACTTGATCAGCAAATTGAGCTTCAATTTCTAAGAATTTCTTCTCCTTTGGAGCCTTGTTCTTTGATTTCTTAGTGATAGTGGAAGCGACGTAAGCTTGTCTTTCCTTTTCAATTTTTTGTTCAGCAGTCCATTTTTCTTCAGCACCTTCATTAGCGTTTCTTAATGATCTGGCACCATCTAATTCAGCTTGTTTTAATTTTAATTCTTCAAAGTAATCTTGTAAAGATTTCTTTGGAGTTTGGTCAATAACGTCTTCGGAACCTAATTCAGCTAAAGCATCTTCTTCAGCTTCAATTTCATCAACTAAAGCACTTTCACCATCTTTACCACCCCAACTTTGTTTGGTTTGTTTACCAGAACTGGATTTACCACTTCTTGAGTGACGGTCAAATGGTTTCTTGTAGTGTTTTGATGGAGTGGATGATGGGGCTTCAACATCTTTATTGTTTAATTTGGTTTTCAAAGCACCTTCATTACCACCAACCTTGGACTTTTTCTTAGCTCTAGTTGGGTCAGCTTTTGGTGGAGGAACATCTTGCTTCTTTGAAGAACTAGTCTTTTTGACTAATTCCTTTGGAGCAACGACTGGAGTTTCTTCATCCTCAACATCGTTACCTAATAAACGGTACAAATTCTATGGTTAGTCATTGATTGATCAATTATTCATTGAAGTCGTTAAAACATACCTTGTTTTCAAAAGACATAATGTTCTTTATATATTGAAAAGACTTTAATTGTAAAATCGACGAATTGAGAATTTTTCAGTGAGTTGAAAATTCTATCCTGCGTAAAAATTAGACCGGTCATGCCGATTCAAGGTGTAAATTTGTTACTTAATTACTGTGTACCTGACGGGCTACTATTCTGTGTAATTGGTTACTCTAATTTTTTATGTAAGTATCACCAACTCTCATTAAGTAATCTTTTATGGCTTGACGTAAATCCAGCGATAAAGTTTTACTAAAAAGCTTCAATGTAGTCTTGTAAATCATTGGTGTATGCTTAACAAAATCCTTTTCATCAAGTTCGACGTAACCTTGAAAGATCTCAACAATAACCGGTTTCCATGTTGAAACATTCCTCTGTTGGTTCACTTCATCAAATTCTGAGAATCTGCTCATTATTGAATTGCACAATGGTACAAGCGATTTAACGAGTTCCTCTTGTTGTTCTTCACCCGTCTTACCTGGATCACAATACATCTTGAACATGATGTTAATGTACACGGCTGCTGATGATGATTCTTGCTTAAGCAAATTGGGTAATCTCTCAATTACACCTGAATTCCACAATCTAACTCTCAAGTCATAATTATCATTAAACTTTTTAGCAAATTTGTAGCTGTCATTGAGTAAATTTGCTAACTTGGTCAAATAGTAGTATGGTACATGTTCATAAAATGATTCAGTCTCGAAAAGTTCACTCAATGTTTCAATCATCAACAACTGTAATACACATTTGATGACGATTGATGATTTATCTTGAGTCTTTTTGATTTGATCATTAAACGAAAGCGAAGCTTCCTCCTCTAATTCTTCCTTCTCTTCTTCTTCTTCATCATCGTCACCCAGTTCTTCACTTTGATTATCTCCATTGTTTTGCTTATATAATGGGTCATAAGTGAAAAGTTCCTTGGCTGTAGTAACATCAAACAACTCGGCAAATGATTCGCTAATCAACTCCCATTCTTTGTCGTCGAATTTGCTGGCATTATCAATCAATATAGTATGAAGGCATGACCTACCAATTCTGGCAATAGTATCATTCTCTTGACAAATACAACTCGTTAATAAATTTAAGAAGTCCCCAAGCATAACTCTTAGCGATTCGAAATAATGGCTGAAGAGCCCTATCATATTTCTTAATGCTTGGATCAATGTAGTACTCAACCACACTGAAAAGTTATCATTTGTATCTTCAATTGCATTTAATCCCCATTTATTGTGTAACACACCGAAAATAGGGAATAAAAGCTCTTTGCATACTCTCCTCCAGAAATCGATCTGGAAATTTTCCCCATACTCCAATAATATATCAAACAAGTGGTTCAACGCATTGGCTCTTACTTCTAATTCTTCTCCTGTCATTATCACATTGTGGAAACCAAACAAAATTGGTAGCCATGTCTTCTCTAATACTTCTTCTTTACCCTCAGTCTGTTGCAATGAACTTATAGCTAGTTGATTGATCAATTTCTGGAGTACCTCCAATGATAGAAGGTTGATCTTTTGAAAACGGCCATTCTTGGTTAATTCGGTGAAGCAATTCACTAGATCTGAGAAGGCTTCTTGGGCTTTGACTTCTTCGATGTAATCCTTGGTTATCCAACTAGCCATTTTGTAAGTCTTATTGACTAGAGATTCTTTGTTCTCCCTAGCGCTGGCTGTGAGAACTCCGAATATAGTCTTCCAACCAGACTTGATCATATTAGCTTTAGCTAAAATCATGTTGTTGATACATTCGAGAACCATGTCTTTTATCTCTAAAGACTCATTATGGTTGATAATGTATTCAAATGGTTTCAAAAATTCCTTTTGGAACTTGAAGTGGGACAACTCTTCAATCTCAAAGAATCTCATTGACAATTGCCTCAAGGAGTCCAAAGCGAAGAAAACAACATTGAGGTTACTATGACCACCTACCTTATTGAAAGTTGCTCCCATAGTAGACCATAAATGAGTCCACTCGACCCTGATACGACTCATGTTATAGTAACAGATATCAACAATCTTTTGTAATGAGAATATCCTTGGATTTGCACTTTGACCGGATGATTCAATTTCCTCCAAAGCAACTTCAGATAAGGCTTTGATGAATTGCACTATACTTTCTCCATTCAAGTTAGAACTATTGGTGAAAACTTTATCGATTGCCACTTCAAGATCAGTTTGAGTCAATAAGTTGGCCACGGTTGGATTAAGATGCTGGTTGTGATACTTGTTTGATGCAGTTTGTGAAGCTGTGGTTGATGATGTGAAACTGAAGAAGCTAGTGGATTGTCTAGATGTACTTTCCACAGAATGCCTGTTGACCAATTTGGCGATCGATACATCCGGAATGGTGTCTTGATCAATTCCTTGGGCAATGAGTTGGAGTCTCTCAAGTTGAGAGATTGCTGTCAAGATTGAGAGCCAGGTTGATCTTAAGTGATTTCCTTCGGTCACTGCAATATCCAACATGATGTAAATAGCTTCAACATTCTTGGGGCCCATCTCTTCATAGTTATGCAAATACACGAACTGAATCAATGCACCAACGAAGGATTTCCTAGCATAATCCAAGTCAAATAAGCAAGCTATCTTGATTGAAAGCTTGATACCTTCTAGGCAAGTTCTCACCACATCTTCTTCGTTATATTCTTTGAAAGGTGGAGTAAGCCCTGCTAAAATAGACATCCAGAGGGTATCGAATATTGATTTAACATGATAGACATTTGATGCAGCGTAGAAGACACCATTGTTGTCCGACTTGAGTCTTTTACCCAAGTCTCTCACTAATCTTTCGGTCTTCGTTGACATCTCTTTGGAAGCACTAAGATAAGCTTCTTTATTCACATCACGTCCTCCGAAAAACCCACCTGACTGTGTGCTAGTCAATTCTCCAGCTAACAAAGCAGCATGTTGTTCACTTTGTAACTTGATCTCGTTATTGGAAATCTCATCATAGATTGATTGCAAGAGGTCCCTTGGGAGATCCTTTCCATCATCAATTCCAGCATTATTCATCACAAAGCTATCGAAAGTCATACGATTCTTAATTTGAGGTGAATGCAAATCAGTGTTCAACAAGATCACTGAGTATGATAAGATGTATGCTGAATCAGCATTGGCAAAAATGTTAGGATTGTCATTAACATAACGTTCGGCAAACTTCAACATAAATCTATCGATTTTTTGTGCTTCTCCTGGCAATCTAAAGGACTGAAGGAACATCCTCATGGCGTCAACGAAATTTAAAGTCTTGAAGTCCATGAGATCAACAAATGCATGCATTATCGCAACGTTCTTTTCATCTCCTTCACCGAGATATTCACCAATTACGGCTTTGTCTAAACCATCTGTCTCCAATAAAAATGTTGCAACGTCCTTAGGCTCCTCAGATGGAATGAAACCATTGACAACGAAGAATTGGATACCCCTCTTGGCTTTCTGATTAAACTGTTTGATCCCTTCAAGAAGAACCTTCTTACGTTGTTTCAAACTTTGGAATTGTTCCGGGTCATCGGTCTCTGTGACCGTCTCAGTGTTAACAAATGATTGGTTTCTGGACCCATTATTGGTGCTATTCTCAGAATTCATGGTACTTGACCTGTTTCTACTCAAAGGCAAAGAGGAGGATGTGGCACTTACTCGCGTGTTTGAGTGAATACCTTTTTGAGCCCAAGAATAAAGAGATCTCAAAAAAGCCACTGAACAACTAATCGAGGTCATCTTCAATGCATATTCGAGAGGAAAATGATTATAGATATCTGGCTCAGGTGGTCTCGAGGACATGGTTGCACTGGTAAGGTTGCTAGTCTTCCCGACATCATACACCGAAACTCCCTTTCTTCTGTTTTCACGATAAGCAGCTTTTTGTTGAGCAGTTGCTTCAACTCTTGCCAACGAAAGCTTAGTAAGATAATCTATAACCCTTTCACAAATATTGGGCATTGAGCTGTCACAATCATAGTTCAAGTAAAATTCAATAATGCATCGTGAATCATTACACAACCGCTCTATAATTGATAGAAGATATCTCTTCTGGTGAGGAGTTGAAGTTTTCATTTCCGAAACAGGGAAATAAATCTCATCCCAGAACACAGGGATCTCTCGTTTGAATTCAGATCGAAGATTGGAAATGATTAACCAGAAAATTTCTAATGAGAGTTCAAAAACAGGGGCGATGGAGGAAGCAGCATTCCTGGATAATGCAAGACATAGGTATTGTCTGATAGCATTCGTGAGTCTTGTCTGTTCATTAGAATTCGAAGACAATAAAACAACATCACGACTCAAGAAGATATCAATATGATCTTTAAGAATCGTATGAATGATATGCAATGAAAGTAATTTTGATCTAACTGAATGAGATCTCATATCAATTGTTTCAGATTCAAGATCTTTTACTGATAGTTTGCACATAGCTCTGAAGATCAAGAAGGCATCCTTTACTGCTAAATCTTCGTCATTAGAGTTGGCTTGATTTGCTTCGTCAACTCTCAAATTGTCAAAAGTGTCGTTATTGAGCTTTTCGAGGTTTTCGAGTGTGAGTCTTTCCTCTCCATCTGTCTTCTCGGGTATGTCGAGATTTTCCTTGCTCAATTCAGCGGAAGATCTGACATTGAGCAAGCTACCGCTTTTCTTTTTCTTCATAATTCCAGAATCATAAACACGCTGAAAGATAGCGGCAATGACTTGAGTTAAAGTCCCTTGTGCCACAGCCTGATTTCTCGGGCTCAAAGAAAAGATAAACACATTATAGATCTGTCTCACCGCCTTCAAAAGTGAGGCACCATGACATGGCATAAGGAGTAAACTATGCATCAAAGCTCTGATGACCTGAAGTTCAACTTCAGCGTCTGTCCCTTCACCTTCGAAGCAAGAGGAAATGACATCAACAGAATTATCAGTGAGCTCTACTTTATCCTGATCATCTTCAAACTGGCCATAATCGAACAATTTTGCAAAGAGATCAATAGCTTTGGCTTTAAGGTCACTATTTGATGATTCACAAATAGTTTTGAGAGCTGAAAATATAAGGTGTGGGTCTCTAGAATTTGAATCGTTTATGGATGCCAAAGCTTTTTCCACGGCCACTTTGAGGGCTTCATTCTTCTTTGCTTCCTTAGTGTCTAAGATTTGTTCAAATGCAATCTTGAAGATATTGCTATTGTCGACTCTAGCAGCTGCTGAGCTAATTGAAGTAGTAGAGGCTTGACGATTATGAGAACTTCTCTGGAAGTGAGGTGGGGTCTTCAACGATGTCGAAGCCTGTGTAGGTTCCTCAAGGATTGGCGTGATCGAGCCTGATTGTGAAGTCTCAGGTGCACTCGGATTGAACGAGTCCAGGGTCCCTAAATCTGCTGCTTGATTTGAGGTTATCTCCACAGAGGGAATAGTTTGGGTTTCTGTTGTGGGCTGCGCAACTTCCTCCGTGTCTCCGTTCACATTAGACTCGACATTGGAGACATTAGTTTCGTCATTTTGAAATTGTGAAGTTGGAGGCTGAGGATCAGTAGAATCATCACCAGGAACGGGTTTTGAAGCGGGAATTGAATCTTCAGATTCTACAGTAGATTTTGCTTCACTCAATCGTCCAGTATCTTCAGAATTGGCAACGATATCTGGATTATCGGTGCCGTTACTTTCCAAAGTCATGATAACAAAAGATCTTAAAGTTGTTGTTGGCAGTGAGGATATTGAAATTGTCCACGACTTTTCACTTTCACTATTATTAACTATTGACATTAACTATAAATTAGAACTCACTTAAAGCAACAGCAGTGGCTTGATAATCATCGTGAGAGATTGACACATTGACATTCTTGACACCAGCAGATTTGGCAGCTTCTTTAGCGGAGCCATTCAAAACAACTTCTGGTGCACCATTACCATTGCGAACAATTTCAATGTCAGCTAAAGCAGCACCAGCACCTTGGGATTTGACTCCTAAAGCTTTGAACACAGCTTCCTTAGCAGACCAAGTTCCTGTGTAGGAAGCTTGTGGGTTAGAAGATTTAGAACAGTATTCTTGTTCTTGCTTAGTGAAATTTCTTTCAATGAAAGTTTCATTATCCAAGTTAAGAGCACTTAAAAGTTCAACATCAACACCAACTCCCTTGTTAGATTTGTTGAGAGTAGCTAAGGCTTTAGCAGTAGCTTCAGCAGAACTGCTGACATAGCTGTCACCTTGAATACCCTTCTTGTTGTAAACATAAGAAGCAGTCTTAGCTTCGTTGACACGAGCCAATGGGTCCAAGTAAACGCCAGCTTCCAAGTCATCTGAGTATGGAGCCTTATCCTTGGCAACGAACAAGGTGTTTCTGGTGATGGCATTGTGCATGTATCTGTAAGCCTTCTTGTTACGAGCAGTAACTTTAGCAGCATAAGATTCATAAGATGACTTATCCAAGACAGCAAACAAGTAGTCTGGGTGAATAGCAATAGCTTGAGCACCCTTTTGACCAAAACCGAATGAAGTAACAGAAACAGCTTTGATACCATCAGTTTGAATTGATCTAGATGGGTACAACACATAGTCGAACTTCTCTAACTCCTTATCAACGTTATCAGCATTTCTGTTACCTGGAATAATACCAGTTTGCAAGATTTGAAGGGCACCGTTCAACATCCAAGCACCAGCGGCACCCTTTGGATGACCAGTCAAGAATTTTTGGAAAACACCGAAAACTGGGTTACCTTCAGTTCTACCCAAATGTCTCATCATGCTATCAATGGTAGCAGATTCATTCTTATCGTTAGCCTTGGTAGAAGTACCGTGGAATGAAGCAACTCCCAAATCATCGATAGTCAAACCAAAAGTAGCTAAGGCTCCTCTCAATGGAGCAATTCTTGGGTCAGCCTTGTAGAACTCATTACCCCATTGTTTCTTAGCATCACTGACTTGACGCTTAGCTTCACGGTTAACTTCTTCAGTACGTTCCTTCATGAAGTCAGCAATCGAGAATTCAGCACCGTAAGAGTCCTTAGCTAAGTCAGCTTCTTCAGCCAAGTATTCCAATTCAGATTCTCTCCATTGATCGATTTGTTGTAATCTTTGTTTCAATTGTCTGGCTCTGTACTTGATGTTCAATTTGGAAGATGGGAATTTCAAGTCACCATGGTGCTCTCTAGCAGTGGTCAAAATACCCTTACCTGGAGCTGGAACAGATCTACCAATCTTGTCGGTAGCAGTAGAAGTCATGGCTAAGATACCGTAAATTGGAACACCCATTCTGAGAGCCAAGTCAGCAGTCATAATGACTTGGTTACCTGAACCTTGAGCTTCCATGAAACCAGATCTAGTGGTAGAAGTTGGTCTAGACATATCAGATGGAGTTCTACCATGTTCAAATTCTTCGATAGCATTAGAAGTAGCATTCATGTTACCGAATTCGTAAGAACCTTCTTCTTGGAAGTCATCACAACCACCAACAATACAAACTCTGGCCTTCTTGGACAATATGGTCTCAACACCTAATTCAAGAGATTCAACAGCAGTAGCACAAGCACCAACTGGTGTCTTGATAGGACCAGAAGAGGATAACAATAACATATTAACCCAAGCAGCCATAGTGTTAATGAAAGACTCTTGCAAGATATCGTTTTGAATTGGTTTATCCTTGTATCTGTCTTTGAACATACCTCTCAAAGCAGTTACACCACCCATACCGGAACCAGTACAGTTACCAAGTTCAGAAACATGAACATACTTGTAGAACTCGTATGGATCAGTAATACCAGAAGCTAACAAAGCTTCAGCAGTAGAAACAAGAGTGAACAAAGTGACAGGATCAACTTGTGCAATAGTGTCCTCTGGGATACCGTAAGTTCTGGCGTCCCAACCAGTTGGAATTTGACCGGCAACAAGACGGTTGAATTTCAAAGCCTTTGGAATGTACAAAGTAGCACCCTTCAAGATTCTAACAGAGTATTCACCACTCTCTTCGTCTTCGAAGATTTCACACTTTTCACCATGTTGACTCTTGTATTGCTCTGCAACTTCCTTAGATGCTTCAAAAGCTTCTAAGTCATGTTGAACAACAATTTCTTGGATGAATTCTTTCTTCTTAGGATCATATCCATCGAATAATTCTGGTTCAATCAAACGGATACCAGAGTGAGTCAAAATTTCCTCTTCGTATTTGGATTTGATATCAACATCATCGACAGGAGTGTTGGTTTTAGCATCAACCCATCCAGTGTATGGTTTACCCTTCAAGTTACCATTGTGGTATTTGATGTAACCCATAATCCAAGCCATTTCGATGGTACCTTCCAAAGAGAATTCACCAAAAGCTTCCATTTCCCATCTAGTTCTGGAGTTACCCCATGGACCAACTTCAGAGAAACCAGTGACAACAATCACACTTTCTAAGTCCAATAAGCCCTCCAAGTCTGGTGAAAGTTTCTTGATTTCGTCGTAAGACTTCAAGCCAGGGAAGTCAAATTTCATGTTAGCCTTTGGTTTAACAGTAACAGTATTGTATTTGTTATCGATATTGTCACCATTGACAACCTTTTGTTCGATACCCGATTCGATAGAGACGGCTCTCTTGACATCAGATTGTTCTAACAAGTCATTTCTCAATTTGGAAGTGAATTCCTTCAAGTTGGTGATGAATTGTAAACCACCGTTCAAGTCTGCCATGATTGGTTCTTCTTGACAGATATTGACAATGGCAGGAGTCAATAAACCTAAGATGTTGAAAGCCATTTCTTTTTGACCGAAAGTTCTAACACCGAGTTTCTCGATACCTTCAGCGATGATGTTGTTACCACCCATCAAACCAGTACCTCTGGTCCAACCAATAACAGCACCACAAACAGTCAACTTACTACCCCAGTCTTCAGAGTACCATCTGTTGAACAAGGTTTCTAAAGAAATCTTGGATTCAGAGTACAAACCGTCAAAACCGAAAGTACCGTGGTTAGGAGATAATGGTAAGATAACTTGAGCTGGTCTAGTGTCAGAGAGCTTCTTGGTCTTGACAGCACCCAACAATCTTAATAAGTTGGTCAACATAATTCTGTGAGCCAATTCAGATTTGGAGTCAATATTGTCCAAGCCATTACCGTTTTCTGGGATAGCAGCAAATGGAATAATGACATCCAAGTCCCAACCAAGACCACCTTGTTTAGGATCATTGTAGATGTAGTCCACCAAAGCGTTGACATCTTGGAGAGAACCTTGGTTGAATGGAACAACAGTCAAAGTAGAGCCAGAAGCACCATATCTGGTGTACATACTTTGGTAGTATTCAGTGGTCTTCTTGGAGAATCTAGAAGTAGTGACAATAACTTTAGCACCACCACTAATCAAACCTTGCAATACTTCAGCACCAATAGATCCAGCACCAGCACCAGTAAGTAAGACATATTTGTCTTTGAAGGTCAAACCGTTGATAGCACAAGATTCTAAGCCATCCAAGTAGGTGGAAGAGAATTTGTGGTCGTATTCCCAATCGTCCTTGTTCTTTCTCTTGATGTGTAAGAAAGGAATGGTTTCTTCTGGGATAGTTGAAGAGACTGGTTGCAAGATAGAAGTCTTGTCAGGTAATGAAGCAATCTCATCATCTTCAGAAGTTGGAATTGATAATTCATCTTCTTCGGTTGGAGTAGTAGTACCAGTTGCAACAGCTTTGTTGACAATCTCATTGGAGGATTCAATGTAGTTGATCAATTGGTTATACAAGTCTTGAACTTCAACCTTAGTGTTCTTAGACAAGGAGTTTTGGCCAATGATGGTCTTATAGACTTTAGCTAAATCTTCCTTAATAGTTGGCTTTGGAGCTTTCTTGGTCATTTCACCACCTTGAGCCATCTCGTAAACATATTGTTCGAACTTTCTGACGGCGGTCTTTTCAACTTCTTCGTAGATGATCTTACCCTTGGCATCAACCTTAGTAGAAGGTCTAGTGATCTTAGAAACGTCTTTGAAAGCTGGATCAACATCTAAGACTTGCTTACAGTTGTCCATCAATTGTTGACCTAATCTCTTGGCTAATTGATAAGTTTCACCTTTGTATTCTGGGATGTGATCAATGTGGTATTGCATGAACTTGATTAAAGTTGGGTTAGCACGGTTCATAATTTGGATACACTGGTTGATAGTTTCACGATCCACTGAAGTCAACTTACCAAAAATTATATCAAAGTACATGGAGAAAACATCTTGTCTGGCCCAATTCCAGTATGAATCGTAAGTTCTTGATTTCAAAGAAGAGAAGATTGGTTTAATACCTTTAGCATAGAATTCACCATGTTCAGTTTCCCATAAGTCCAATTCCTTTTGTAAAACAACAGAAGCTTCTTTCTCCTTAATGAAAGATTTAGCACCTTTATTCAAGTCAAGTTTCAAGTATCTGGCTAAAGTTTCCAATTGTTGTCTGGCTAATTGTTTGTTCTCAGCAGTAATGGCATCCAAAGCAGCACTGTCAACAACAGCACCACCTGCACCTCCTGCACCTCCAGAAGCAGCGGAAGCAGAAGCCAATGAAATTCCTGACATACTAGCATGCTTTTGAGCTAATGAATTGAAGAAGTCTTTGGAGTCATTATCAGAGCCCAATCTGCTTGCAGGCTCATTAACTAATGATAATAATAAAATAGAGTCTTGACGACCAGCACCCAAACCGTAAGTGGATTGCAAGTACTTTCTGGCAGAAGTGACAGTGAAACCTCCAGACATCTTGGAAGACATCAATCTACCAACTAAAGAGGAAGAAACTTTACCCAATTGACCATTGAAGGTGTCTTGGAATTGTTCGGCTAACTCTTCTAATGGAGTGTCCTCAGGTTTTTCTGGGGTTGAACCAAATTCTTTACCCAAGTCACCTAAGATTTCATTTTGAACAGTAGATTTACCATTAACCAAGTCTTTGATTGGTTTGGACATTGGAACAGATTCTAATGGTTTCTTCAATTTTTGAGCAACTAAGACGTGCAACAATAATGAGGCCTTGACTGGTTCATCAGCAATTTCAGCAACTGGACCAGATGGTGCAGCGACAGGAGCGGCGGCAACTGGTGCAGCGGCCACTGGTGCAGCAGCAGGAGTTGGGGTGGCAGCAGCAGGTTCAGCAGCTTCTGGTTTCTTCACTTCTAAATCAGCAGGATCAGGAGTGTAGTAAATCTCTTTAGCATCCTTGGCGTAACATAAAACTTGACGTTGTAAAGATAAAGCTGCATCAAAAGATTCATACTTGGCTTTAATTGTTCTTGAAGCCATACCAGCTAAAGTTGGTGATGGACCAATTTCCACAACTCTTTCAGTTTTGTTATCTTTTAAGAAAACATCTTGAGTTTCAATCCAACGAACTGGCGAGGCGAATTGGTATGCTAACAATTCAGTTAACAAAGTATGAGAAAGCTCTTGTTCAATTTCAGGACGCATGTTAATTTTACAAGAAACCTGAACTGATTTATACAATTCAACATTTTGCAGTCCAACAAAAATAATGTAGGTCCCAAAACCTGTATATAAGACTATTTGTTACCTGTGTATAAATTAATTGTTGGTCCAAAAAGTGATGAGTTCCTGTGTAGAAAAGAATGTCTAAAAATGTTGAGATACTGCACATGGTACTAGAGGTTTGAGTTGAGTTTATTTTGAAATATCTAGACCTGTATATAATCACTCGCGAATATAACTGAAGTTTTTTCATATTCATCGATGCAACTTCTTCTTTCTTGTCAAAAACAGGAACGAATGAGTTGACCAATTCGATGCCTTCTCGTTTACCCTGATTATATTCGTTTATTTTCAGTCTAAATTGGTTTAGGAGAACACTTTCGAGTTGGAAAATCAATGATCTTTTCCACCCTATTCTGGTTCTTATACCTTTATGGGACTAATCAACTGGTCTACATTTGTAAATCTGTAATTCGATCGTAATGTCCTATAGCTGTTGTAATTGAGCTGATAAAAGTCAATTATTGTGACCACATTCCAAAGCTAGCTGCACGGTGACTCATGGTAGACTTGAGACTACACCAGTGTCTGCACAGTGACTCATGGTTGACTTGAGACAAACTACACTGTATTCTTTGGTGAGTCAGTTTTCAACTATGAGTCATTGTTCACAGTCTTCACAGATCGACTATTTAAGATGCTATGGATACCTATTCCATCATCATGCGAGTAGCAGAGGCTTTGAGATTAAGAGCTGATTTAGCTAACAAATTGACTCAATTGAAGTCAAGAATTAAGAGTAACTGCAAAGTTCAAGATGGTGACGCACCAGCTGAAGACCCAATGTCCCTTCATAGAGAATATGAAGTGGTGGATTTCGAATTATCTGTATTGGTTACTAAACTAAACATGGTTAATGCTGAAGTTTATATACTGTATCCATCGATACTACAAAAGGATGGTTTCGACTATACGATATATCAACCAACTTTTGACTATGACAAGATTGAAATAGGAGAGTCTGAAATCAAACCAATGAAAAGAACAGTGTGTGAAGCTTTGCTAGAGAGGGATTCATTGAAAAGGAGGATTGACTTGTATCAAGCGATGATTGAATCCGCCAACACCACCCAACACCTCAACTACTCTAAGTCTGAGATCAAACTTATTCCTGTCATCAACGTCGAGAGATGCCAAAAGAAGCTCAACAACTTGTCAAAATACTTAAGAATCTTGGACACACGAATACAAGAGAGAAACTGGGAAGTTGACTTGGATGAAACAGTGGAGAAAATTATCAACAGACATAGAAAAGCTCAAGCTAAGTGGAGGTTCTGGTAAGGAGAGATGTCTAAAAATGGCACAAATGGCTGAATACCATAGAAATGTTATTCAGCCAAAGTGCTGTTCTTGAACATTTACTCTTTTACCTTTGGACAATGGGCTCTAAAAAACAAACCCCCCCCCCCTTAACTTTGGCTTTATCCAGTGACATTCTCCTGTAAAGCCTACTAAACGTTTCTCTTAACAACGTACTATTTGCTGGCACATTAGGCTCTGCCTTTCCCCAATTTAGATCTTAATCATCCTAAAGTTACTGAATTACCCTTTATTCCGTTCACACCTTACTTATTATTACAAAGAGCAACCACTGGTCCAATAGTTCTTGTACAAGATGCACTTCCACAACCAACCTTCTTTATGATATTATGATTCACACTTTAAAACTTTTATTTTATACTTTAATGCACGATTTAATCGTCAATTTCCGACTTTCTTGGCTGGACATATATCAAACAGGATGATGTTCTTGCCTATATCGTATCCAAATTGATCTTGTTGGCCTGTGTTACCGATAACAAAACTTTTTAATGTAGGAAATGGCAGTAAGTCAATATCGTTTGATTTAACTTTGTTTTCTGTGAGGTCTATCTCTGCAAGGTTGAAGTGATGAATTGGATCGACTTGCCCAATCAGGCGTGCATTAAAACTGGTCAACAGATTCATCGATAAATTCACTGAACGTAATTCTGTAGAATCAAGAACATCTTTTTCAAATTGTAAACTCAAGAGTTTAATCGAATTGTTTGACAAATTGATGATTCTTACATTTTCCGACAACGTGAGGAACACTTTTTTTAGTTTGTTGCTTGATAAGTCAAGATTTTTGAGTCTCGAAAGATCTTTGAAATATGAAGGTGTCACATTGTCAATCTCATTATAAGAAAGATTCAAGATTTCTATGGAGGGTGGGAGAATCAACAGGGAAAGGGACTTGAGACTATTATTCATCAACATCCAGATACATAGTCTTGATTTCTCACCGAACAGTACATTTTTGATTTCTCTTAATTCACAACCATTAGAACTGAACTCCTCCAAGCTTTGAGGTAATTGTAGGTCTCTCAATGACTTTAATGGATTCTCATCCACACATAACACTCTCAAAGATTGTGGAAACTTGAAGTCTTTTAGAGTTGTAATCAGGTTGTGATTAATATAAAGTGCTTTGAAATTCAAACGCTCGCCAGCAGCGTTGGTCTCAAGATTCAAAGGACCGCTCAATCTATTCTCGGTGAAATGTACAACTCTGAGACTTGGTGGTAGAAGATTTTGGTCGATATCCAAAAGTTTGTTGGATCCTATGCCCAAAATGATCATTTTTCGGGGAATCTGAATCCTGCAATTGATTCTATATCATTGACCTCAAAGGATAGAAGACGTATCTCATCTGGGAGTTCAATTAGTGGTAGATTTGAGCCAATACCTGTATTGCTCAAACCAAGTCTTATCAAATTGTCAGGAAATTTTGATTTGCCAAGTTTCCAGTTGATAGGGTTATTGGTTAAATATAGCTCTCTTAAGGTTTCTGGAAAACTGACATTGGTTATGTCTATAATATTGTTGTCACCAATATCAAGTTTTCTTAAGTTTTGACATATTTGCCAATGATATGGAGTTAACTTGAAATTTGACGCCATTAGTGTAGTTAACTTCTCATGATTCTGAGAATTCCAATTTTCTATAAGTCCATTGACGTCAAATTTTAGATTTGATAATCCTAACTCTGTTAAATTAGGCATGTACTCTTGAAGGATTGACATTATCTTTAGATGATAATCTTCATCGATCTCAAAAAGATCTTCAAGTAGGAATTTCTTCAAAGCACCTGTATCCATGCTTGCTTTGATCAATTTGAATAAGTACTCACCACCAGTCAAGTCTTTGACAGAACGGATACTAATTCTTTCTAAGTGACAAGGTAAGGGATAATTGAGACATGAAGCATTTATTATAACTGATCCGAGTGTCACTGTTCTCAAATTGACTGGTAAAGATTTTTTCAAGCTTCTGAATTTATTACGTCTGTAGCCGTACATATTGGGGTAAATTTTCAAATCTTTTAGTTCAAGATTGTTTTGGAATGAGGTTTTAAATTTGACATTGGAGTTTAGCAACCATAGTCTATGGAGATGTGGGTGATCTGAAATATCGAAATCGAATTGACCTGCGTAATTTGTCAATTGCAAACTATGAATTGCATCTGACAAATTTGGTGGGAAAATATAAGGTAAAGCAGGTGTTATATTTATGTAATGAGGTAAAGCAGGATCGAATTCAAGCTCTATATTATATGAATTACCACTATCGATATCATTGACTTGATTCATGAACTCAAAAAATTGAATAAGGTCCACAAGAGTCCAAATGTAGAATGCAATTGTTAAATCTCTATTGAAAAAGTTACCTGCTCTTTTACAGAACTTTAGTAGATCAAGGAAAAGTGATTCTGATGGCACAAGTTCTAAATCACTCTTTGGGACATAAGATGGTGTTAAAGAATAAATACCCATGAACGATACATTATCAACTCTGTTGGTGTAACCAATATTCCCTTCACGAAACCTTTTACATACACAAAAGCCAAGACTCAGGTCAATTTCTGCATTGCGACCAACTTGAATGATCTCTTGTATATCAAGGTACTGGAAAATATGATCAATCACCTCTATAGGGAAAGAGGATAAATTGAAATCATCCATAGTGCACAACACCGAAAATGATTGTTTCTCGTTGTCTGCAGACATCGAAAAACGGAGATACCATACGGAGTTTGAAATGTTGTGATTGGCTCATTTAATTATCAAGCCTCGTTTGGTGGTTATTGTACGGCATAATATTTGTTGAAATTTATGTACATCGTGTTGCATTTTCCTGTCTACAACTGTTGGGTTAATGTTAGGCGATATGCAGTCACATGTGTATACAAGTTTTCTCAAATGGTGCTTTTCGCAACAGCCAGCAGATGAGCTTAAATACACTGAATTTGGCGATTGTAGATTATCTGCTCTATATATCACCGCCAGCATCTAAACTCTTATCGGAATCACATTGTCAAGTTTTGGAGTGAGAATATCCATTTTCCAGCGCAATTAGTCAATCTTTACCATATCAGTGGTTGAGACACGAATATCCAACCAGTATCACTCAAACCCAAACTATAAATACAAACGTCACTAACTTTTGTGTGTCACTCACTAAAGATTTAACTTATTTCTAATCGTTACGCTAATTTCAATTGTTCTTGTGGTCAATTGTACACATCTTACCGATTCCAATCATCACAATGATTGCCGACTACAATGATCAAACTAAGATCATTAAACTGTATGTATTCCCAATGGCCAATTTCTAACTAACATCAGTCACACCGCCAAAACTAAAGGTTATAAGCTTGGATCCACCAACGCCACCTGGAGGAAAATCAAACAGGCCACCAACACCTCAGACCACGCCCATTTGGTCGATGAGAATAAAATTGAGTCAGGACCAACAGGTGAATTGCTCATTCTCTACCCAATGGCTCGTGTAATTGAAGTTTGGCACTGGGTTCCTCCGGATTTTAATGATGCCGTGTCCAAAGATTTTAGTGGTGACACGCTTTATCTTTATGCTCAAGTAGAGATTGGTGTCAAGTCCACTATAAGTGACTTGGACTTTGTCGGCGATTCAATTGACTTCATCAAGATTATAAGTGGGTCTCTCGATACTCAATACACCATTTTAGTAACTCACAAAAAAGGAACATACTCTTCAAGCCGATTGGAACTTCACACTTTCTCCTTAGACTCATCGGCCACCTACCTTACTCAGTCATTACCACTTCCTGAATACATGAGTGACTCTGAAACTTTCACCGTCAAAATAAGCGACAAGTTCATCATTGTTGCTGACGAGAAGGGATTCCTTTATCCTTTTAGAAAAGATGGCGGTTACTACATCACAGCAAATCAAAATGATACCCTAAAGAACCTCAAGAAGAATTCAAGTCTTCCCATATTACGGAAACATGGTTTGATTTCCAAAGTTCGTGATGATGAGCTCTTACTTCAAACAAGTTGCATTGACACAACTCCAATTTTTGATTTGAACCACAACTGGCTTGTGTATACTCCCAAAAAGGCAGAGTACAATCAAATAAAGATCGATAATGAAAATGGCAACATTTTTACCCCTGTCAAGCTTCCCAATGCAAAGCCTTTACTCAACAAGGTACTTGAAAGTTTATCAAATACAGCTTTAGATCTGTTGTTCCGATTTTCCAAGTTTTCGACAAGCAAGCTAAATCAATTTATGAATAGCAAAGATGAAAATGATGTGACTCTCAGCTCCATAAGAGGCTCACTCCATAAAATTCTACACTCCACCATTAGCACGCTCAACGAATCTGCTAAACCATTTACTTTAAATGATAATCAGATAATCAAGATAATCGACTTGTCTAATGATAAAGTTTTATCAGTGTTCAAGCCACCAGATGGAGTTTCAAGTCTTTCATTATCACCTTATGATCTTCAATTGATCAATTCCAACACCAGAGGAGATAGCTTTTTCATGTGGGATTTGCTTAAATTACCGAATGAAGTTTCATTGATAGGTAAATTTTCACGGGGTAAAACATCTGGAACTATTAAAGATGTATTTTGGTTCATAAATCACAATGATGAGGGAAAGGATAGTACTAAAGGTTCCAACTCTGGGTTTGGGTGTATTAATGAGAAGACAGGATCTGTTCATTGGTTCAATATTAACTACCTCCTTGGGAACTTGAACAATAATCTACCCAACTATTTGGGTAAAGATTTCACAGGCTCTAGCTATGATAAGGATTTCTTAAATTCATGGATCTTATCTTCGAGTACTAAATACAAGAAGTTCTTCAAGATACCTAATTTATCAAATGGAGGTCTGACAGTTCTTTCCCAACTAGCAATTCTAGATGAAGGGAACCAATTGAGGCTAATCTCACCATTGAATGGAGGCAACTCATACAAATTTGAGATACCAACCAGAAGAACTGACCCGCTACTAATAAAAGGCAAACCGATTCCAACTACCAACACCAAGACGTTAAACCATGAAATTCAAGTTACACCAGTATCACAAATTGAGATCGAAACGAGCAAACCTTTCATGAATTTTGTCAACATTGTTGGAATCGAATGCTCAACCTACGATTTTGAAAGTACTGGGTCAGATTTTGAAAATTTAAAGAGTTTTTACACTGAGTTCAACTTACCGGAAATTCCAAAGAAAAAAATCAACATTGCTAACGACACAAACATAGAAACTGAAACGCTTAATGAAGTATTTGATGATTTATTAATTGTTCAATAATAATGATAATAATGCACGACAAATTTAAAAACTAAAAAACTTAGCGCCGCCCGGTTTCGATCCGGGGACATCAGGGTTATGAGCCCTGCGCGCTTCCACTGCGCCACGGCGCTTATTCCGTGATTGTTTTGTCGCCAGGAGTGTCAACACCAAAATGTCAGAGGCATGGATCTGTTGGAACCCCCATTGGTCAATGAAGTGTGGATTGTGTTAATTTCATCTTCAAATGCAGGTCTTGAAGCTTCTCAGAATTGCTTGTTCGACAAGACTTTTGTTTTTGGATTGTTTTTCCTCTTCGAGACGACCATGATAATTTGATGAAGAGATGCCTTGAGATGTCACTTGCCGGTGAAATGTAGGAGAGCAAAAAGTAGGGTATCAAGAGTTAAACTATGTGGCTCCGTGATGATAGATCTGTCAATTCATAGACTAGAATTTTCACAGCAAATGAAACCACCAAGCAAGCTACAGTCTCGATAGAATTTGTTGCATTCAAGGTAAATATACAGTAAAGAGATCATATCGCGTAAACAAGCCAATACTGAGCGTAGTGACTATTAATGTTGGGTGTAGGTGTTTTGATGAAGATCATTGCATCCTCTTGGTGGGCCACTTGAACATGGCGTGGTGAGGAGACGAAATCAAGCTGTCAGTGGATTAGACAATCGTACAACAATGGAAAATTGATAATCTGCCTCTTGAAGAGATGATACCGACTCAACTTTGATATTGTGGACGTTCAACTGTGATGGACTCAACTCAATTTTGTTTTTGAAGAACTGTTGCTATCCAAAGCGTGCCCTTATTTTATGGTGCTGTGAATATTCGGGTTCCAACTAGCTGGTGCCTAAACGGGACTTACAAAAATTTCGAAGGTCCACAAACTCTTTCAAGAAATTGTTCAAGCCATCTTTACCCACAACAATCCTAAAATTGCAGAGGAACAAAAAGTTGACCTCAATCTTGAAGAGGTCTTTCAGAGAAACTCCACCAACTGTAGCAAAAGCTTTCTGTTTCTGGAAAACATCCTCTAGCTTTTTGGTTGAGCATCTTACCAGGGCCAAGATGAATCTGTGAACATTGTACATGTTTAAGGGAATAACATTGAGCAAAACTGACATCTTGTACAACATGTATGCAGCGTGAAGGAAGCACAGCACTGATATTGAAGATGAGTAGGTGTGAATTCTTGTTAGAAACTGTTCGATTGTCATTTCAGGAACAGATACAAGATTGAAACACTTCAAAACATGTGCGTGTTGGGCTATAATCTTGGTATCTTCATGGTACTGTAATTCTTGTGTTATATCATCGAAGTCTATAGCATAAGACTTATCCAAGTCTGTAGAATCTACGAGTAGTTCTATATCGATCACCGGAGTATGATCGTCTAATGATTCAGGTGTTGTGTCCCTGACACTAAACTCTGAATCTGTTTTCAAAATTTTTGCTGGTGGTGAGTTTGGTGGAGTTGACTCTGAGTCGATGCAATCATTTTTAGTAGGATTGATATCATGAAGATTCCGTTTGGCGAGCTGAGTAGCTCGAAACAGGTCAAAAGCTTCGGGACTACGTTGAAGATTTATAATATCTTGCAAAGTATGAAGAACAATCAGAAGTGCTTGAAACACATGAAGCTTATTTATATCTTTTGAACCGTTTTCAATATCAGAAACAAGGTCATGAATGTTTACGTCATTTAATTCATTAGGATCATCAGTAAACGTATCATGGACCGCTTTCAACGGTATATCTGATGGCTCTGTCATAAAAAATCTGGAGTAATTCAGGCGCAGAACTGACCGCAAAACTCAAAAATTTATGGTACAATTTCTCATTTATTATCTATGTTGTCTTTTACCAAATGCATTGTGATTATCTTCACTTGAAGCCAATTGCCTCTTGTTACTATTCTTTGAGAAGTATTCCTTCTTTCTCTCTCTTTCTTTCTCTTTCTTTTGTTCCTCTTTCTTAGCAATAACTTTCAATCTGTCCTTGAATTTGACATCTTTCTTTGCTTTCTTCTTGGATTCTTTCTCCTTTCTAACAGTTGCTATCTTTTGCATTAAATCACGAGCCTTCTTCTCTTCACCTCCTAAAACGAGTGCTCTTTTAGCCATATATGTTGTCTTCTTTTGTGGTTTCATCTCATGGATTTGTGACTTGAATGGTAAATTGCTCTTGATTGATTTGGGTACTCTTAATGGATTGAACTTTCTTTCGGCTCTTTCAATCTTCTTGTATGAGCTGTCTGCATTCATTGGTGTATCAATAGCCCTTTCAGCTCTAACTCGTCCTGTCAATTTCATTCCTTGCCATTCATCATGTTTACCCAATAAAAGCGATGTCACTGGATTATAGAAATGCTTGATCTTAACGGGATACCACGTCTTGAGGAAAATGGTGTCTGACATTAAAATCTTATCCTCAAAAGTTGCCCTGAAATAACCATCAGGTTTGGATAATGCTCTTTTGATTTCTCCTCTGATTCCACTCACTGTTTTTATTGATGCTCCTTCGAATTTGGCAACTTCAAGTGAGTTTGAGAACATGTCCTTGATGAATGCCGTGTTCCTGAATATCTTATATGGATAACCAACTAATTTCAACTTCTTAACAATCTCAACAGTTGAATTCAACTCTTCAACAACACCAGTGGCAGCTATTCTGAACGATCCAGTGGTAGATTCACTGTCAACTATGTTGAAACCAACGAATGTGGTGTTGGGGGCCACCAATGGACCGTAAAATGAACCAAAGCAGTATGCATGTTCGGGTGTATACTTTAACATTCTGTTTCTAGTTCTAGAATCAGAGGTGGTATAGATTGGAATAGTTTGAAATCTCCTCCATCCAAGTGACAAAATCAATGGATCCTGTGATTTCAATATCTTTTTATGCCAACGATGTTTCCTGATTCTGACATTCATTACACCAAATCTCGATTCTGTAGCAAGTAAACCTCCCAAAACAATTGGGTATGCTGGATCCAAGTTGTCAATGAATTCGCATGGAAGCTTATCGAACACAATACGAACGTATGATCCAGACTTAAATCCTTCAATCTTGAGTCTAGTCTCAGGATCCATTTGGGCAAACTCAGCTTTGTTAATTTCCAATTGCTTGGCCATTTTGTTTTTCTGCATTTCATACCATGTGTCGGCTTCGGTGGCACCTTCTGGATCATCAACACCGAACTCTCTATCTTCTTCTTCTTCAAATTGCATTTTAAGTTTGGCTTTCTTTTCAGCATTCAATTGTCTTCTTTGGTCAACAGTCAAGTTCTCATCATCTTCGTCAACACCTTCATCTTTCTCTTGTTCAGCCTCAAAATCTGCGAAGTCGTCACCTTCTTCCTCTTCTTTCTCTTCTTTAACATCACCTTCATCTTCTAAATCTTGGAAGTCACCACCTTCTTCTTCGAGATCCTCAAAATCACCATTGGCATCCTCTTCATCATCACCAGTACTAGGAGCAAGATTAGGTGCTGTGAGGAATCTTGACTTCAAGAACTTGTAACCATTTTCGTACTCTTCATCGGAATCATCGATTCTTGATGCATCGAATTTGTCTTTAAGCGCTTCAAGAGCAGGGAAAGAGAGATCAGATGAATTTGCTAATGTAACTTTGGTGTCATCTTTTTTGGAAAAAAAGTCATCATCCTCTTCGATGTTTTCTTCTTCTTCCTCTTCCTCTTGTTTTTGAGTCCATCTCTTTATGACTTCAGAAGGCTCAATATTGGACAAGTAGAGAAGCTTATTGATATCCCACTTTCTCTGTATACTTCCTTGTAATTTCTTAGCGGCATTAACGTAGAAATTGTCTTCGTCTGATGATAAAGCTGAATCTTCAGCAAGTTCGATATCGTCGTCGTTGTACCTGTTACTGAAATCAATTTCCACTTTTCTAGGCTTCTCATCAATGTCATCACCATCTTCTTCATCTGATAACATGTTCTCATCAATTGGTTCGTCATCATCTTGAATAGACTTACCATAAATTCTTGGTCTTCTTAAACCTTTTCTACCACTGTCACCATTTTCATCTTGCTCCTCCTCGAGTTCTTCTTCGGATCCTTCTTCTTGTTCCTTCAACTCCTCGGAAGTGGTGAATAATTTGAGACCAGGTCCGTCTTGAAACCTTTCTGTTAAGGTTTTGGACACATCTTGTAAATCAGTGACCAACTTTTCACCTTCTCCCATGTTTTCACCTTTCACAAAATGTTCTCTGTCACCCACATCGATGTAAACTGCATCTTTATCAACGAGGACACCTCCAACATCAGACATGGGTGCATAAATAATTTTCTGTTTGTCTTCCAATCTCTTTCTTCTTCTTGGAGTCTTGGCGACAGGCTCCCCATTTGCCGCTGCTTCCTTTGCCTTTTCTCTCTCTATCTCTTCGAGCTTCTGCTCAAAGTATGGGGTGGGACATGGATCAGGCAATTTTTCAACCAGATGCACGGTATAATCACCGACACCAGCTATATGCACAAAAGCATCCTTGTAGGATAATGAAGTGCCATGCAAGTAACCATACATGGCTACTTTCCTGTCACATTTTGGATTTCTAGCTATTTCTTCCGGATGAGTTAAGTCAGTCACTCTATCAGCCAACATATATGGATGCTCGTTTCTCCATTTCAAAGGTCTGAATTTCATTACTGATATGAATCTTGTGAGGTTGAGAATCTCTCTATCTGGGTAACGACCATTAAGAACACCAGAGAGGTAGAATAATTTAGCACCTTGGTACACTTCAGTCCAGAAACGATGTTTCAATCTCTTTTTGGACGCACGAAGGGTAGCTTGGGATTTGAACAAGTCCAAGTGAGTAGCTACGCCTAGAACTCTAGGCATACCATGATGTTGGGCAATATTAAGAAATTCCATAGTCTCCATTTCCAAACCGAAGTTACCATCGATAAGGAGTAACACTAAATCTGCGATCTTTGCTGCATCAACCATTGAGTTTAAATCATTGTTAACTTCGATGAATGTGAGTCTTCTTCTTTTACCACTGACGACTGTTATTGGACCTTTCACTTCTGTTAAAGTAGTCTTTGTTAGTCTTCTTACGAGTGATTTCACCAATGTCGTCTTACCAGTACCAGGAGGACCTACAATGGCAACTATGACAGGAGGAGGATCATCATCAGGAGTTCTATCCACCATAGGAACATGCAATTTCTTTTCATTGACATCATGAGATCTCCTGGCCATTCTTTCAAGCTTTCCAGGAGCACTCACAGCAAAAGCCTTATGATTCTGCCCATTCATATGAAGCTTCTTCTTTGCTGTGTTCTTCGGGGTCTTCCCCCTGTGAGTCTTGTTGCTCTGCTGAACATCAGACATCTTGTGGTTGAAAAATGCGAGATGAGCTTGATGAGTATTGATGATATTACATAATCAAGATTTGACTTAGAATTATTGTCAAGAACGGCGACCTTCAAGAGCCATTGCAGCTGTAAACGAGATGAATGGGCTGCAGATTGCTGATGCAGTTGTGCTTGGGTAATTTCAACGGTTAGAGCAGCAATAGTTTACTGAAGACAAAAATCCTATTGGTGTTGATTACAAAGGACATGGTTATCATGGTTTACAGTGTGTCGTAGTTTCCCGTATTTGTGTTTGTGGCAACGGTGTCCTCATGGACCAGCAATAAAATGGAAAACTTCCCATTTTGTACAATTACCAAAACGGTGAGTACAAATGGCTGCAACTTTCAACGCTACAACGGTCCTTATTTTATTGATGATGACTCAGCTATGCGGTGCGTCTAGCAGCAAGTACTGCAAAGGATCAACTTTGTTCCCGTTCTCTGGGTACCGCATCCATCGGCAATATCGACTTGATGGTCCTATACCTGTAAGTTCTCAGACTTTGATCTTGAGTTCTTGTGACAATGGCGCGTTGGTGTTTCAGAAACTGATGCAACTCAACTCTATAACGGATATAGACTGGTCTGTTCCTTTTTGTATACAAAGAACCAGAAGCAATGGACTTAAATCAATTAGTGGGAGCTTCTCAACCACTGACAGATCTCGCATCACAACGACCACAACCAAACCAGAGACCCCAAGTCGACTCCAACAAGTCAAGCACAACATCACCTATAAGGTAAGTAAACTCTTCAAAAACATTGCAAACATCTTTCCGTCTAAACCCTTGGTGGCCCAAAGAACTTCAAAGCCTCTCGGAGCACCAATCTTCACTGACAAGGTGTGTTTCAAAATGGCCAGGAGAAAGAAGTATGCCAAGAGAAACTTATCGTTCTACATGCCACTGACTTTTGTTGGAGCATTGTATGAATGCTCTTTCTCCTACCAGAAACAGCCAGCCAAAAGGATGCAAGAGTTGAGAGCACACATGAATAGTAGTACAACACCAAGTTGTGATTCCAACGCCAAGCCGATCTTACCACTAATAGCTGATAAGAGCGCTGGACAGTGGTTCGAAACTGGGTTGAATCCTTTCAAACCATTTATTGAGCACACTATACCTTTTCTTACAACTGAAGATCCTATGGAGGTGCTATTCGCCATAAGAGACACTAACATCACGACGAGTGATTGGTTTTCTTCCATTAAAGTTAATGAAGACTACGATTACTCTCAGAAAGATCTTCATGTTATCACTCAGGCTATCGCAATGACAACTGATCGGATTTTCAAACTTTTGAAGCCCATAAAGTTCCTGTCTCTCCTCAAGAGTACGGAAATATTCAACACCACAGACATAGGGTTCAATAACTACGTTAAACTCTTGACCAACAACCACAAAACTTCGTTGTTGATGACACTTGACCCAGCGAAGTACCTGCCACGACTCATGAGGGTGCAAAAGATCTGGGACAAGCTCGTCAATGTTCTTTAAACCATGTTCCTTAACTAATATACAATTTATCATACGAGTTTCTTAGACTGAGTTGGCCCCTCAATGAATCCAGAGTAGGCTGACTCACTTCTTGCGTGATTGAGTTCTGGGTCTGGAAGATCAGAGAGTGCATCATCATAATCCAAGTTATCGCTAAGCCTAGTGAGATTTGTTTCTTCTGGCAGAGTTCTCTTTCCCTTCAGCAACCCTCTTCTCAAACTTTTGAGTTTTGATCCAAGTGTTGATTTTACTTCATCACTATCAGTGGTCTCATTAGCGGCGACGTCCAACTCATCATGATCGGAGAATTTTTCTTGATTTATGATTTCAGGTGTGTAAAGATCATGATTCTTCTCCCCTGAAGCACTACTGCCTTCATCATTCATTTGGAACATCTGGTCTTCCCAATCACTATTGTGATTTTGAGCAGCAATTCCTAAAGCTAATAATTCATTAGCTCCATTATTGTCATTCTTCTCATTTATATCCCTGTTTCCACGTCTCATTGATGCCATTCTTTGGAACGATGTTCTGTCATCTTTTGCTGGAGCAAATCTAGCATCAGGGTTTTTACTGATAACACTCATGATACAGAAAACAATAATTGTTATCAAAAGGATAAGTGCAAAAGCAGCATTCAAAATAAAGAAAATCCATGCCATAATCGATCCCACTTGAGCTGGTTGTCCGAAAACATCAGAGAAGAACATGAAGAAGAATGAGTTGAGGCAAGTGACAATTGAGATCACATAGTTGAGGATGTTAGTTGGTTTGTTCAAGTATGGGGCTGAAATGAACAAGTAAATGGTAAAGGCCAAATCAAGAACGAAAATCACAATCGAAGAAACTTTACCAGAAGCTTGACATAATCCAATGAAAATACCTTTAATCAAATTGTATCCCACAATAACCACACCGAACCAGTATTTTGAAGCAGAAAACATGGTGTAACAGAAACCATATTTGTTCAATATCTTAGAATCTCCATATAAGAGAGCTGCAGGATTACTAAATTTTGCAATCGATTGCCTAGCCACAGAGATTGTTCTGAAAAGGGACCATGAGATCACAGTCAAGATTAAAAGCAAGAATAACACTGCTAACACGATAACGGCTGGTGAATCATTTCTGGTGAATTCCCACAAAGAAAACACGAGAACTTGCAAGAAACCAATGAAAATGTATCTCAATAAGGTACCCTTGATAATGGCAGGGAATTGTCTTCTGAAATGATTAAACCTGTTAGGGTTCATTTTATTGAATCTGATCAACAAATCAATCAATTGTTTGATTAAGAAAACCACAACTATCAAGACATAACCCACAATAACGAAAAAAGTGAACCCAGTGACAACAATGGAAGTAGGTTCAATATGAGAGTTGAAACCGATTCTTTCGATTCCTCTTAAGATGGAAACTGATTTGTTTGATCTGAGAGAGAAGTCAAGTGCTCTACGAACCAAACCACTTTTCATGGCATATTCGTTGATACTGTTCAAATGATCATAAGCTCTTTGCACTAAGACTTGTTTCGTTCTGTTCAAGAAGTAAATTGTGGGAGTTCCCCCAGTTGACTGGATGTACCATCTAAAGATTTTTTGCATGAAAGTCACTCTGATCAAACCCATAGACCAAGCCAAATTTTCAGCCCAAGCTGAGGCAATAGGAGGCACTCTTTCAACTCCTTGCATTGAAACAATAACCACGGATTGGAAGTACAAGAATAAAGAAACCACATTTGCTGAGACAAAAGAAGCAGCATTAGAGTTACCGAAGGTGGACAAGACAGCACCAATGAGTAAACCAATACCGGCAATAACGGCGGTAGCCCATTTTACACCTGTTTGGGCAACTGTTTTGTTGTTTGAGAAGGAAGCTTGCATACAAGTCAAGATTTCTTTTGAAGTTCCGTTCACAATCTCAAGTCTAACAACTGCATCGATATCAGGAACTTGATAAGCGATAGAAGGAATCATAGCCGCCGTTGAGTTATCAATATATTGAATTGAATCAATTTGCAAAGATCCAGGATAAACAGGGCAAAATTGTTTCCAGCCTAAAGAGCAGAGATCGATATCCCTATCAATGATTCTGAAGCCATAAGCATAGACTGAGACATGAGCTTCTATAAAACCACTAAGTTCTGTTGTAAGATCAATAATGTACCTCAAAGAATTTTTATCAGGATCAAAAGTGACGTTGAAGTTGGTGGGAGTAACTAATGAATTAGAAGAGCAACTAACCAATGATGTTGCTGAAAGGGATCTTTTGGCATAGGCAGGGGCTAAAAGTAGTACCCAAAAGATGATCGATAATCGAGATAACATAATACAAAAGCGAAGATTTTAATAATGAACAGATGGAAGTCTGTCGAAAACGTTGCTGTCGCTTGATTAACAAAGCGAACAACTCCAGGGAAAACGGCGGAAGGGTTGATCAATAGTAATCAGAAAATTTTTAGGGCTATGAAATCAATGTCGCGCTTTTCCTTGGGGTCGTGGCTAATTTTAGAAATTGCTTATGTCGCGTCTTTGTTGTGTTTTACAAATACTGAAGGACGTGACGTAATGTTCAGCTGATTGCCCGGTGTTTGATGTAATACGGCTGATACGTAGATCAGATGTACTTTGACAGCAGAGAGCACCAGAACTCAATCACTCTCCTCAGGAAAAAACTGAATTACTTGAAATGTAGAACAATGAAAACTAACAATCACTCGTTGACAACCAACCTGGTCGAACAATGGCAGTCGCCGTCACCAGATCATCTACGCACGCGTGTGCCTCTTGTGCACGCGTATGCATACGTAGAAGTACTGGTGGCACAACGGGGTAGGCTCTGTGCTCCAATCAACAGCAGTCGCTATGGCTCTAACTACAAGTGATTACAAGTTTCTCATTACACTCACAATTGATCCAGGTATGTGTTCGAGTAGAAGAATGAGGTGTTCTCAAACATTCCCTTACACAACATGCCTGATGGTTCCAGCTTCAGCCAGCACAACTTTTATCCAAAATCCAGCCAAGACCGTGCACGGGACTTGCTTGGCGAGAGAAACTTGGCTGGACCTACGACATTTCAGACTTTGCGGAACCATCGGCGATACCAGGAGCAGCATCAAATATGGTACTCAATTAAACGTGTAGGCTCGTGGCTCATATCGTCTCCCCAAACAATCTTTATAACATCCCAAAATTCACTGGCATATTGAACCTCAATTCCATACTTGTTTTGGAAATACTTCTCTGGATCATGGTTCTGGAAATCTGTCTTGCTTTCATTATCCTTGAGAAGTGGGTTGAGAAGATCCTCCTCATTGATAGCTTTGACGTATTCTTCAATGATATCAACTCTGTTCTCTCTAGGAGCGATGACCCTCTTGATCCCACTCATATGAGCTCCAAGAATCTTTTCCTTGAGTCCTCCAATGGGTAAGACAATTCCTCTCAATGTGATCTCACCTGTCATGGCAATATCCTTGGGTATTGGTTTCTCCAAAATTAATGATAAAAATGATAATGCCATAGTGATACCTGCACTGGGCCCATCTTTAGATATTGACCCCATTGGGACATGCAAATGGATCTCTAAGCTTTTAAACTTCTCAATAAGAAGTTCTTGCTCTTCGGTAGTGAAATTTAACTTGTTCCGGTAAAGAATCAGTTTGATGAAGGTGAGGCCAATTTTGGCACTTTCCATCAACACTTCTCCGAGTCTACCTGTCATGTTCAACGAACCTCCCTTTTCGTTGTTGAAACCAATACTCTCAAAAGTGAGGACAGACCCACTTCCATCACCGTTATATGACAAACCATTGACAATACCAAACTGATTAGGAGTGTCATAAATCTCCATGGATGAGTTGGGGAATGGAACTCCAAGATATTTTGGAAGATCAAACTCTTCAACTTTGGCTTTGTAATTATGAACATCATCTAAATGTTGAGAATACTCCACAGCTTTGAATCTGCAGATGGTTCCTAGCTTCCTCTCGAGATTTCTTACACCTGCTTCACGAGTATAGTTATTGATGACTTTCTCCAAGACATTATCATCAATATCAATCAAATCATCACTAGGCAATCCGTTTCTCTTCACTTGTCTGGGTAAGAGATACCTTCTACCAATGATCATCTTCTCGTGATAGTCATAAGCTCCTAATTCAATCATCTCTAACCTGTCTAGTAATGGTCTCGACAAGTTATGAGGTTCATTGGCGGTGCAAATAAAGATAACTTGAGACAAGTCCACTGGAAAACCAAGATAATGATCCGTGAAACTGGTATTTTGCTCAGGGTCTAGCACCTCCAAGAGAGCAGCTGAAGGGTCTCCATTGAACTTGTTGGCGGTATTATTCCCACCAATGATCTTGTCAATTTCGTCCAACAAAATCACAGGGTTCATAGACCTTGATTTCCTCAAGGCTTGAATAATAACACCAGGCATTGCTCCCACATATGTTCTTCTGTGGCCTCTAATCTCTGACTCGTCCTTAACACCACCCAATGAGATTCTCTGGAATGTTCTACCCAAACTGGTGGCTATTGACTTAGCCAAAGATGTCTTTCCTATACCAGGAGGGCCTGCCAACATGATAATTGGGGATTTATTGTGCTTACTGACAAGCACATTTTTTGCATTGTTTTCCTTGTTAACGGAGCTTTCGATGGTGAGAGACTTGGAATTGCGGTTTTGGTCTTTAGCAGCGTTATGGGACAGTGAAGTTTCATCATTGTTCTCAATTGTAATTTTGCTAGAGTCAGAACTGGAAGACTCATTATGTCCTTCCTGATCTTTGTTGGACTGTTGTTGATTGGTGATGTACTCTTGTTCAACATTGAGGCCCAACAATTTCAACACCACCAAATATTGGATCAATCTCTTTTTGACGTGTTCTAAGCCATAATGATCCAAATCAAGTTGTTTTCTGGCCTCCTCGACATTTATATCTTTATTACTTTTGAACTTCGTAATGTACTTGTCCCAAGGTAAGTCGGCAACAATGTCAAGGTAGTTCTTGATGACATGGAAGTCTGAGTTCCCGGGTTGAGCATTCTTGATTCTCTTAAAATCTTTTATCAAAAGCCTTTTCGAATCATTGGATAAGGTAGTGATTGAGGGTAACTTGTTTTTTATGAAGTTGTTAATGCTTTTCATATCATCATCATCATCATCTTCATCGTCATCAAACTCATTGCCGTCGTCATCAGTAGTTTTAGCTCTTTTATTGCGTACCAATTGTTTATTATTCCGATTCTTGGTAGATAGTCCCGAGCTCTTGTTACCAGTGGTACTCATATTGTCCAAAACCATTCTGATAGACTTCAATTGATTGGCAACGACATTTGCCTTTTGAATATTGCTGGCTTCGTTGAAAAACCAGTGATTGACGAAAGAGGTGTTTTCTGACAAGCTGTGAAATACTTCAATCAACCCAGAGATCAGTTTGTTGAGCTCAGCTACTCTTTTTGAGAAATCAAGCTGAGTCAAGATATTGAGCTTTTGATGGTTAGGGAATGGGATGATAGCACTTGTTAGATCTACTAATCTAATCAAATCCTGATCATCATGATTTTTCTTTGAGTCAGTTGCAAATGTACTGTAGAGTTTTTGCAAGCTGATATAAGCCTTGGAGAAGTCCTTGGAGCCTGCCAACAGATAGTAGAGAGCGTTTGCCAAGGGGTTGAGAGTAAGTAAATCTCCCACGTCTTTGTCAGTTGATTTTGTTTTGTTCAAAGCGAGAGCCTGGCGGTAGTCAACAATAAATTTGTCAATTGCTTGGAACAACTGAGTGATATTTTTAGTGACAAGTTTATTGTTGACACTACCGCTGCTGGCTTGTGACACATCTTCAACTTCAATAAGAGCTTCATTCTTCATTGTGGTTATTTTACGCCCACGCACAAGAGCTTGGAGGGTAATACGCACGTTTGTGGTATCATCAGTAACACCAATAACTCTAACGATTGTGACGACTTCTGTAGAGTCAACGGCGGTGTGAGGAGTTTTGATCTTGTCTAGATTTGGAGCAATTCCCAACACTAGCCAGTCGAAGTCACTCATGGCGTCGGAAGTGGGAGATTCACGACGGTAGAACAGTTCAAGACCCTTTATAGCATCCTCAGACAACATATCTTCCTTATCGAAATCATACTCAGCGATTAAGTTCTTTATCAAAGAGACGTTGGCGATTTTGGACTTAAATCTTGATAACAAAGCGGCAGCTTTGAATCGAGAAAATGTGACGTTGTAGATTATCCCTGGTAATAGAACCAAATTGGAATCTAACTGATAAAGTGGCAAAACATGTTTGATGGAAGACTTCATGTTAGTTAACATATGATTTTAGTGTGGGGCACCGAGGAAATGATATGAGATTGAGAGTCGTCACGTGAGGGTTCCCTAGATCTAAAGAAACTATTTACTAAAGGACATCCTTCAAACTGACTTGGCCGGACCCTCTTGGTAGCGGCTGTGGTTGAGAATCACTCTTCTTCCAACCAATCATAAATATAATACTGAAAGTTGCAGGAAGTGTTACTTCACCTTTATCGTTAGTTTCACCATGAAGGACTTTATAGATTTCATTAGTAGCAAGCAACATATCCCTAGAAAGGTAATTGGACCTGCTGAGCACCACGTTTTGCTCTCCCATGAGTTGGAGATCATTGCAAAGTGTTGCAACATCAGGGAACCCACCAACCACTATATCTTCTGGATCTATAGTAAGCATACTGAACCCTGCTCTGTTTAAAAGATTCCCAATATCATTAAGCTGTACCAAGGGACTCACACGAGGACTTATCCCTCCTTTGCGCTCGAGCTCAGCGAGTTGAAGTGATGTTCTGAGTTCGTAAAGAGTGTCACCACCGAAAAGAGTCCCTAAGAAGAGCCCGTCCGGCTTCAACACTTTGTTAATGTTTGTGAGTGCTTGAGGAAGATCATTGATCCAATGGAGTGACAAATTCAGAATAACTGCATCAAATTGATTTGGTTCAAGCGCTGGATGATTAAATTGTTCTTCATCGCCCACAATTCTTTTTATTTCGCCGTTAAAATTACCCCAGTATGGTTCATCAACATCTCTGTTAATCATGCCTGCAGATGAATCGAACATCGTGTACTGTTTGATCTTATTTCTTATCATGATTTTATCTTTATTCAACTGTTCCAACTGTTGTGACTGTAATTCGTCCGCTCCAGCGGGGATTGCAGTTGGAATGCACAACTGTTTCATGAAATTACCAGAGTTCGATCCAAAGTCCAACACCTTGTCCAAATTCCGGGTTATAAATGCTAATCTTTCAATGGTCTTGAGTGCAACCTCATCGCGGAGATACTCTGCTTTACGAGACTCTTGACCGTGAACCAAACCAGCCCGGTCTCGTTGAATGAGCTTAGCACTACGGTCAAACACGTTGTACTGGCTCTTTGGAGCTTTGGTTGCTAGAAACCGTTTCAACACGAACATGGCGGTAGTGGTGCGAACAAAACCTCATTGGTGGATTCAACCATTTGCACCACTTTCACCGCAAAGTCATGCACACCGTCAATTGGCAGCTCAAGCACTCACGTCAAACACAATGGGAAGCTCAGACTTCCCACAGCTAAACTCTAGACGAGTCAATAAAATCCTGCATATTGACCATTCCCAGTAGATTGTGCTGGGGACTCGGTGAAACTGATTGTGATTGCTATTGCCGCATGGCTTAGGGCGGTGTCTAATTCACAAACCGTATCTTGGCGGAATGGTTTTGAGGGTGTGACTGGTATCGTAAGTGAGGGCGGGAAATTTATTTTTTATCTAATAATTATTTTTCCGAATAGTTTTTCCGGTTTACATAGGGTTTCAGCAATTCCCAAAAAAATGTACATTCACTAAGCCGATAATTCGATTGAGATCTTAGAATCCCCAATGCTCTTCTCCTTGATATGAGCCAAAGCGTGCTTGGCCTCCAAAGCGTCAACATCACCAAACACTTTATCCATTTCTTCCAATGGAACACCTTTGGTTTCAGGTATAACGAACCAGGTGAAGAAGAAAGCAATGATAGCAAAGGCAGCAAAAAAGATGTAAGTCCCCCATTTCATTGTCTCTAACATTCTTGGGGTGACCAAACCAATAATAAAGTTGTTCATCCACGTAGATGAAGTGGTGATAGACATAGCTTTGGACCTGATACCAACAGAGAAGATTTCAGATGGCAACACCCAACCAATTGGGGCCCAGGAGTAAGAGAAGTTGACATCGTAAATGAAAATGAATGCAATAGCCGTTCTACCAGCGACGACATATTCATCCAATCTTCCATCGTATTTCCCAACTATAGCCCCAACAATCACCAATGACACGAACGTACCCATGGCTCCAGCCATAAGCAAAGTAGTTCTTCCGAACTTATCAATCAAAAAGATAGCAGGAATAGTTGAAAGACAATTGACAATACCGTACAAACCTGTACCCAACAAGGAAGTGGTGTTGGAGTTCAATCCCAACAGACGGAAAATCGTGGGTGCATAGTAAATAATGGCATTACAACCAATGAATTGTTGGAAGAACATGACAGCAGAACCAATGAAAACTCTTCTGAAGTGAGATTTGGTGCTAAATAAGTCACCATAACCAGCAAAGAAGAGGGCAAGACCAGATTTGGTGCCGAATCGTCTTTCTTTGTACTCTTGTTCGAAAATAACCTCAGATCTTATTTCAGCGAATTCTTCTTCCACAGCTTCAGGAGATTCTTTCTTTCTCAAGTACTGGAGAGACTCCCAAGCTTCTTGTTCTCTACCTCTTTGAAGTAACCAACGGGGTGATCTAGGAAAGAAAATCATACCGATACCTAAAATGACAGCTGGAACAATTTGCACACCGAAAGGGATTCTCCATACAGCGCTTGATTGACCGGTGCATCCACCAGGGGGAACATCGACGTAAGGATTGAATTCAGAGCCTTGGAACTCAAGGCCAGGAGTACAAGCAGTTCCACCAATGAAGTTAGTACCGTAGTCCAACCAGTAAGATACCATAATACCAATAGTAATCATTAATTGTTGAATGACAACCAAACCACCTCTGACAGATGGAGGCGCTAACTCTGCCATGTACATTGGCACCACCATAGTAAGTTGACCAACACCAATACCTGCCACACCTCTTCCAGCGAACAACATAGCAAGATTAGTTCCAGCACATTGGAAAGCAGATCCAATAACGAACACAACACATGCAACAATGATACTATCCCTTCTCCCAAATCTTTCAACAATTGGAGAGTTAATCAACGAACCAAACCAAGCACAAAGTAAGAAAGTTGAGACGAACCAACCTTTGAAGTCTGCGTCCTGATGAATTCTAGGAAATTTTGCAGCAAAAGATTCCATAGTGACAATACCACTAACGACACCTTGATCATAGCCGAAAAGAAGCCCACCAATTGAAGCAAAAAGAATTATACTGAAAACAAGTGGATCTTTCCTGATAACTTTAAACAAGTTGCCCTTATGGCTATCCAACTCAACAATTGAAGCCATTTTTTGATGAACAATTCAAAGAAAAATCGTCATTTATATAGTCAAAAAAATGTGGAGATTATACCAGATGAATTGTTGGTTATGATCATCTAAGTTAATTGGAGTTCTCCAGTAAAAAGTGTGAGTTATTCCGATAACACTCAAATAGGAAAAGCGCGGCTACAACCCGCAAATATTTTATTCGTATCCCGCTTTGGGGTGAGTAGGGCGATATTTCTCCGTAGTTTCCCCACACAAAAACCTAAAATAGGAAAAGGACACGGAGAGACTTTACGCGTTCAAGACCTTTGGCGTGGCCATGTGGAATGGGGAAAAAGTTTATCCGGAGAATTAGGAAACTGAGTTTCACTGTCGACCGAGCAAAACTTGTTGGGGAAAATCCCCCGGATAAATCAATTTGGTTATAACAGACCTTAATTCACTCGAGAAAAGTCATGACTTGGGGCGAAACTAATCCAAGTGTCAATGAGCTTGTCGAACGGGCTGTTCACATGTCAAGACAAACCCTGAATGGTACTAGAAGTATCATCACACTATCAGGAATACCCGGTTCCGGAAAAACCAGCGTGTCAAAAATAATTGTTGATAAAATAAATGAAAATCGGGGGACTGAAGCCTGTAAATTAGTCTCTCAAGATGGTTTCCATTATTATCGAGCACAACTAGCTGCAATGGAAAACTCGACGGAAGCATTCAAATTGCGAGGAGCGCCTTTCACTTTTGACAGCAAAAGATTTCTGGAAGCCGTTCAGCAATTAAAGTTCAATACGAAATCGACAATCCGTTTACCCGATTTCAATCACAAACTCAAGGACCCGAGTGAGGACGCCATTGTTATTGGGCCCGAGGTCGATTTGATTATCCTTGAAGGAAACTACGTCAACTTAAATCAACAGCATTGGTGCAAAATTGCCGATTTGGCAGACGAAAAATGGATGCTCACTGCTGATGAAAACACTGTCAAGCACAGATTGATCACGAGACACGTCGAAGCAGGAATCTGTCAAACCGTAGAAGACGCCACCTTGAGAGTAGAACAGAACGATATCCCCAACGGGAAATTCATTCTCCTGAATTCTGTTGATGTTGATCTCATCATCACCAATTAGCTTAATAGTACTGAAAAAAAATATCTATCAGCCGCGCTATGCTCAAGAAAGCAGACTCACAAGTGCACCAAGCATGTGACTCGTGCCGCTTGCGAAAGATGAAGTGCTCGAAGGACTGGCCCTCGTGCTCCAAATGTAAGCAACATAACTGGAAATGTGTTTACTCCCCACGAACCACGAGGTCACCGTTGACGAGAGCTCACTTGACTCAGGTCGAAAACAGAATAGCAAGCTTAGAGCTGTTGTTGAAGAGAATGATCCCACAAGATATAGAAATCAATGATCTATTGAGAGTGCTTGACCATAAAGATTCAGGCCCAGAACTCGAGGGCATGAGCCAACAATTTTTCAAGCTGGTGAATTTAACTCCTAATGATCTCAGAAATATCCCAGTAACTTACAAAAGTATCAACAAGATTAGTCAAGACAAAGCCAATACCCATGATGATGTCCACAAAGGTGGCTCAGTATCTGATCTACAACCAGAAGATTACCTCATAAATATCAAAGATTCAGATTTAAACTACTTTGATGAGAGAGATAACGATAATCTCAAAATTTCCAATATCTTTGATTCCAGTATTGATGGTATGGCTGCATTATCCAATGACACGGGACTCCAGCTTGATGTCAACAATTTTAGTGGCTATTTTGGTATAAACTCCAGTAATGGTCTACTCAAATTCTTGCAGTTGAAATCAGAAAGGAATGGCAACAGCAGAATTGAGTTCAACCTTAATTCAAGCCTACTCAATGATGCAGTAGATCAAGACCCTGAAAATGAGTACATACTCGACGAAGAAGTAAACGGGATCTGGAAACAAATCGGCAGTGGTAAACTTGAAGACTTGTTGGATAATATTCAGTTCCAAAACTTAATTGTTGACACTTTTTTTGAAATCTATTACAAAGCCTACCCCATTTTTAACAAGAAGCGCTTCTTCAAGACGTTTACTCGTTACAAACAGTTGTCTTCCGACAAAATCGATATGGATGACTGCAAAGCTATAAGTTTCATGGTTTTACTCAACTCTATCTTAGCAATGGGACTGTGGTGCAAATTTGGAGAGACTTCCAAGATCCATTCCTACTATTACCTGAAGACCAAGATTTTCCTACAGCAGCTCAATATTTTTGAATACTCAGATACCCAGTTACTTGACAGTTTTGTGTTGCTAAGTAATTATGTTCAAAAGACTAACAAACCCAACACTGGCTGGAATTATCTTGGACTTTCGACTCGAATAGCCACTAGTTTGGGACTTCATAAAGCCGTCAAGGTGGATGAACTGATGGCTAACGATTTGAACCTCTTTGAAGATTTGGAGATAAGAAAACGACAATGGTGGGGCATGTACTATTTTGATGTCGGGACCACATTAACCTTTGGAAGACCTCTAACTATACCACCTTTGACCACAATTGATTTAGAGCCGGTTTCCAATATTGATGACTATCTTTTACTGCATAAACAACTTACCCTGGACGTTATAGTTGACTACCCTACCATTTATACGTCTTTGATATACGAGTCAGAACTCACAAAGATCTCTACTAGAGTCTACAATTACAACTCCTCGGTGTTGAAGTTGAAGAATGACAAGTATAAAATGATTGGTTTACTCGATATGAACGATTTGTTGGATGATTTCATCAATAAGTTACCACGGTACTTTGATGAAAATGACCAAATAGCACGAACAGATGTGCTTTCACGATGGGAAGGTAAATCGTATGTCCCTGATGGTACGATACCCAAGTGGTTTGCATTATCAAGGTTGAGACTTGTTTGTCGTACCAAGAACTTGAAAATTTTAATCTTCAGGTATATTCTTTGGGAAACTTTGGATCCAGTTAAGGACTACACTCATATCTCATTGATGGAAAGGTGTCGAAAAGTGTGTTGCGATGCACTGCTACAAACTGTCTTGTTCATTAATAGTTTCATTGACAATAATGAGCTTGATTACTTGATCTCATGGTACGCCACGTACTTTTTGTTTCAAGCGATTTTGATCCCAATTTTGAAAATCATTATCGATCAGACACTTCTAGACAATCAAAAGCAACCCAATGAAATAGAGGAAGATTTGCATACCTACATTCAAATCGCCAAAGAAAATTTCACGAAATTACGCAAGTACAACAAATTAGCTGGAAAATTCATTAAGTTGATCGACGTTCTTCTATACAGTAACAATATTGATGTTTTCCCGTCTAATTTGAATGAACTAAAACTGCAAGACATGTTTAACACTTTTGACGACATGTTTGACATAATGAATTTTGGCGACACTGAGAATTGATCGCGACATTGGTTCCCCAATGATTCCTTTCAGTCGTCTACTAATACGACATAAGCGGTGCAGTATACGAACACGCAACGTATTAGAATCTTCACGCTTATGGAAAGTCAATGTGATAATTGGAAATCAGTTTCATACGTCGCCCACCATCATAGAACCCATTGAATCAGATTCAGCCATCGCTCAAAAAATTGGGTCTGAACTTCCCTTTAAGGTTCGAGAGTTACAACAGCTTGCAACTGATCACAAATTCTGGAAGTTTGTGTTGCTGCTCGATGATGTAGACCCAAATGAACTCACAAAAGCTCATTACATCTTACTCATGAAATCATTTTCCCAACAAAGATCTCACAAGACCGTCAAGTGCGCTCTAGCGTTATACGATAAGAGTCTTCAAAACTCCAGAGTCATTTCTGATGAGGGAACTCGAGATACTTTGCTTTATTTCCTACTCTTGAGTTTCGTTCATTGCACTGACTTGACTCAATTGGCCCATTTGAAAAAGATCTGGTCTTCTCTAGACCACGAGACACAATTATTACCCTCATACTACTCAGCATTCATACATGGCTTTCTCAATTTGGGTCAAATTGTCCAGGCTGAACAAGTCTTCGAACGAGCTTACAGCGAACTCAGCATTAAACTTCCCACCAAGGTAGTGTCACATGTCCTACCAACAAATCGTATTCTCGCTAGCCTCATAAGCGTGAAGGATTCAGAGTCACTTCATGATCTCATCAATTTCATTCTTAATGAAGAAGAGCACAAGTCACCTTTGAACCAATCATCTCTACTCCATGATAAAGTTTGGTTGGAAGTATTGCATTTTGGTCTAGAACAGAACAGCTACAAAGTAGTAAAAATTGTTTTAGACAACTACATCATGAAGGACTTCCAGGCCGGTACCATCACTAGTGATGACGTGCTTATGAATACAAAAGTCCCCGAGCTTTTCCTGAATGAAGCCATATCCAGTAATGTCATCTACAACATCTTGCATACCCTTGCCTCTAATGGTGATGTGCAACTGACTCTAGCAATTGTGGAGTCATTCTATATACATCGAACCATGCGAGGGGAGAAACCTTTGACCAAAGATTTATGTCTCAAAGTGTTGGAGTCCTACTGTGCCCACGAGATCGAGGATTGGGAATTGGAAGAGCAACAACACGACCCTAGTGTTGAGAGAATTCTAGACGTAATTGGTGGCTTTAACCACAGGTTCCAGAACGATAAATCCAATACAATTACTTACAAGGACATCACTAGTTCAATGTCTGAAAAGTTTATGAAATTTAAGATTGTTGACAAGAATATCAAGGCTGTTATCACAAGAAGACAACAGAAGGAAGATTTAATCAAAGAGATGGCTCTTGAAGACAAACTTGAACTTGGTGTGTCTGGATTACCACAGAAATTGGTGAATCACAATGTTATAGATAGCCCCCAAGGAAACTTGTTGGCTAATCTTGACATCTTGGAACAATTCACTAGAGAACATTTGCACTACATCAACGAAAAGAAGTATCCCCAATCAACTATCACGGTGTTTGTGAATTGTCTTTTGAACCATGTCAATGTGTATCAAAATTATTCTGGAATCATCAGACTATTATCGTTTTTGCACTCCCTTGAACCATCAATGTGCGCCACCTGGCTCGATAAAGATCTGATACATATAATCCTATCATCTATGAGCAAGTCCAATGTTGGGAAGCCATCAGCGTTTATCATGTTTGACTATCTAAAGAGAAAAAACGGTTTTGTATCTGCTACTGAGTATCACTTTTTGATATCATCTGTATTGAGAGGAGAGTTTCAACTAGAACTAGAGTACCTCTTATACAATTATCTTATAGACTTCAACGGTGAACTCGATCCCAGAATCAACACCGAGCTCAGCTACTTAAGTAAGCATTATTCATCACAAATAAGCCCACGCTTGGAGTCATTGTTGGAATTCTTGCATCTGAGCCCCACAACTCAACAGACTATTGCATATTGGGAAGTTAATGGTCTCCAAAATGTACAACCTGAAGTGAATCCAGCACCCAGCCATCCAATTTTTAAGAGAAGCTATCATCATGAAATAGCCCAACGGGATGGATCTTATCTCCAATTCTTATTTGGGAGTGAAGTATGACGATTGAGTTGCCAGCCTCAGAAGGTCAATCCGTCAAGAATGTTTCGTTTTGAATCTCTGTCGAAAGCTTCGTGCTTTGAGAATGAGTCGTTAAGGGAAGAGAAGCTGGAATTGAAAGTAGACCCAAGCATAGTTGAATCTACGGCCATACGCATGATATTGTCTGCGTGACAAGCAAGATGATCGTAGTCTGAGTCGTCGAATTCGTTATCTTGATGGATCTGGACTGGTTTATCGTGTTTCATGTTGAGCAAAGATGCCTGATCAATTTTCAAGAGTTTCTGTCTGATACTATTGGAAATTTTGCGCTTAGAACTGAAGTTGGGCTCTTTGAATGCAGAATGACCTTTGGGGGAGAAAAACATAGTCTTATTAGCAATGGGAGTGGAATTCCTCGATGAAGAGTCAACAATAGCGCCACTGATTTTCCTTTGAGTTCTGGATTTCTTTGATAATTTGTAATCGATGATGGGAGCAGGTTCTTCTTGTGGAGTTGCAGCGGTTTTCAACACTTTGTCCAAGGTATTTCTGGACGCAAGTAATATGTCGTCCAATGGATCACTGTGTTTCAATGAAGGTATCATGGTGTGGAAAGTCTTGTTGGCTGGAGCATCGACAGCAATCACTGGAGTTCTTGGTGGAGCTGAAAATTTCAATGTTTGACACAAGAGTGAATCTCTTGGCCCCCCAGTAATGAACAGTGAATCAAGAACTGGAAATGTATAACCCAATGAACAAAATGAACTGGTGCACGTTGTCATGTTGGTGCTAATTATTGGTGGGATACTTGTCCTTATATGGGGATCAATTACATTACTTAAAAGAGATGGTACTTGCCTAAAAGGGTAGGGTGATGTTTTCTGTTTATGTATTACCTAAAAAAGTAAATCGACGTTCTTACTTAAAATCATTATTCATTCATATCTGGTGGTTCTTCTCTTTGATAATCTTTCTCGCTTTGAATTTCCATTTGAGTGGTCTGAAAAGCTTAAGTATCAAAAATGTCACACTACCAATAAATCTGTATAATGCCAAAGCTGCCACAATCCATAAAATAATTCCCATAAAAACTTCTGAGTTTGCACTGATTGATGTGTAAGTGGTGTCGGTCTTGATGAATTGATCAACACCTCCGATCTCAAGAACAATAGCAATGAGGATCAAGTTGGAGAACATCCATACCAAAACTGTTATAGTTCTAATTAATGCATAGTATGAATCATCTTTAACTTTCTTCTTATTGACTTGCTCAACTATTATTGGAACTGTCCTCAAGCTCTCGAGCGTGTTCAAATAAATCTCATTGACCTCTTGTTCTATGCCTGGTAAAACAGTTATGATATCATCCTTATTGACTCCCAGTGATTTAGCCACTCCTAAATCTTTTGCTTGCGGTACATCTCTTGTACCCCATGAAACATCATGGATATTACAGAACGAATAGATGTTCAAAATGTTCACATATGATGGTGACAAAAGAAGATATTGTGCAAATGATGTCACCATGAAACTTGGCTCACCATATAATATTGCTCCCACAAAGTACAAAATATAAGTGGAGACCATGGAGACAACTAAATCTCTGAATTTCGAGTTGGTGAAAAGCATCACAACTTCAAAATGTGGATTGTCCTTCAAAATATTCAAAACTGTACGTACAGCCAAATAAATAGCTGCAAATAACATGTAAACCATCAAGATAGCGAAAACAATTGATATTCCCAAATAAAACTTCTTAGTTCCTCTTGGTGTATTACCAAATGCCAAAACAAATGTGATAATCACAGCACCAACATAGAGCCATAAACATACCACCGATAAGTATTTACCCACCACAAAATTAATATCCTTAGAACCCAAATTAGCTGTCAAAACTCTGAACACCAAGAAGAAACTTCCAATAGAAAACCATGACACTAAAATTGTTACCAATTGATAGTAGAATTCAAGTTGTAAAAAGATCTTTCTCATTAATGAATGGTCTGACTTCCAGATATTAGTCCAATGAAAAATAGCATAACAAGCAGCAAACAAAGAACCATTCAACCATCTACGTCTTTGCATGACGAAATCTTCTATGGTTTCTGGGACATCAGTTTCTGCTTTAGCCTCATTGACATATCTCAAAATATAATTGTAACCTTTCTTAGCCACCAATTCAAAACACAATATTCTATCTTCAGCCAAGTACATATTAGAAGTGAAAATACCTGCTTCTTCGAAATTTTTCTCTTTCAACTCTTTCTCGTCATCATCGTCATCTATCGTACTGCCTTGATGCAAGAACTCACCTTTGAAATATTTCTCCAATGGCCCTTCACCATTAACGTTTAAAAGAGCGTCATAACGATATGCTGAGAAAGCACCTGGCAACACTGAAATGAACCCAAATACGGATTCCATAGGTTTATCTAAAACATTTGAAATCTTATACTCGAAGTTTTGAGATGCAACTAATGGATTCATTAACAAACTTCTGTTGACACCCAATCCCGCACGCATTTCCCCACAAGCACCAGCCACATTTGGATCATGGAATGTTCTCCAAAGGTAATAAAATGCATCTTTAGCAGGTTTAGTACCACAATCTAATAACATAATAACACGAGGGTTCAAAATAGGTGCAAAAGCTTGGAAAGCCCATCTATGACTATTAATCTTTCTGCTATTCTTTTCTTTCAAGCAGAAGACAAATTGGACTGGATTGCTATTGGTAGTTAAATGAACTCTATCATTTACTTTCTCAATGCCCACTGTGGTGGTGTATTCAAAAATATGACTCTTGACATCATTCTCATTGATTTTAGATTTGGCATAACCTTCTTGGAAACATCCTAAAGCTGTAAGTAATTGTTGCGTTCTTTCATTGAGAGCAACTCTACCGTCACTGACGATACAAACAACAATTTTTTTCCAAGAATCCTCACCCCAGGTGGGATCGTTTCTTTGAGTTAAATCTTTGATATTGTCAAACACACCTTTCAATGTTCTGGCTAACAATACTTCATCTTCATTATACATGGTGATCACCAACATAATTTCTGTAACACGTGGTGGATTGTAGAGGGCTTGCCTCAAGTTGAATTTATACTTGACATAGTTAGAAGGACCGCAAGTAGCTGCTGTGTATCTCATAAAAGACATTTCTCTTCCACTGTCTGTGACTTTCTTGCCATAAGTATCTAATAATGCTTTGGGGACTGGTGCATCTATAACATAATTACCATCGACCAATTTAGCTCTTTTGATTGTTCTGGTATAATTCAATCTTGGTTTATAGTCATCTTCATCATCCATTTCATAGTACTGGTCTATATCTTTGAATTTGATAGTATTACCTCTTTTGACCGATTTGGTAGTATTTTTACGGCCCACGTCATCACTGGCATCGGAAAAAAGTGATTCGTCATCAGCAAAAGGGTCGTAACCATTTCCTTCTGCGTCTTCAAAAGTGTTGATCATGTAGTTTTCGCCAGCAAATGTTAGCATTTGGGACCTACGGTTGAAATCGGCAAAATCAGATCGGTATGGTCCAAGATCCATGTAACTCTCATGGTGATCACCATTGTATATAGAAGAAGGGAATTCTGGTTCAGTTTCTTGGAATGCTACTGATCTTTGAGGCTTTGACTCGTTAGAATTCATCAACCCGTAATTTTCCTCATCAACCATTGTGCTGTAACTTGAACCAGATTTGTGAAAATTATACGATGACGGTGGCAGTGACATACCAGGGCGATGCATAAGTGGCATAGAATATCTTTGTGATGGTGGCTGAATAGATTGCTGGGATGCAAAATTGTTCATAAAGGGATTATTGTTAGGTGGGCTAGCAAAAATCATCGATCCAGTTCTAGAATAAGCTTGAGGACTTACTGGATCATTACCTGATGGAACTCTTATATGAGTATTGGTAACAAACAAGTCATCATCGTCTTCTTCTTGATGATAACTCATAACAATCAACGAGGGACTTTTACAAAGTTTGAGTAAGAAATTTCACTGAGGTCGTACTCTTCTAATTATAGTTATTTCTGATTTGTCTTTATTTTCATCCTTCCTAATGCGGTATTTAATTGCAAACGTCATCTTCTATTAAGGCACGCATAATAAACAATATCGGCAATCCATTTTGTTCAAGCAACTCTGATGATAGCCGTGATGACATTTGAACAATGTCAATTGTAAATTTTTTATGTCACTTTGTTCAACATTGAAAAATTCATTTGGCCTAATAAGTGATAATTTCCCTATTCGCTTTTGTTCCCATGCTACCCAATTATCCTCTTTAATATGACTACCAATGATTTTTTTACCACATGAGGCACAAACCTTGCTCTTTATATCCCAACCTTTAATTGCATCCAATCTGATAAATTTTAATCGCTTAAAAATTCCCTCATTAATTATTCTTAACCCGATCTTAAGGGTCTCACCTTCGTAAGAGTAAGCAATGATCACCTCCTGTAGAATACTTCTTATATTCGATAAAGTCGTGACGTCTTGTGATTCTTCAAGAAATCTATTAAATATCTTGAAGAACGATCTCTCATTATTGTCATTAGGATTCAACTTAGAATTACTGATCCGACGGAATATTTCATAAATCTTTTCGTTAATGAACCCCTTCTCTTCGTCATACTCATTGCTTAATTCAATCAATTGGTGTACAACTTTAAGCCACATGCTTTCGTTCAAGGATAATTCGTCATCAGGTACCTCATTATTGGTTTCGGGGTTATCACAAATCTTCATAAATAATTGAAGGTTTTTCTCAAGTTGGTCTTTGGTGTCAGGGATATCTTTGGCCAACACATTAATGTGTTCTAAAATCTTACCAAGTGCAGTCTCATAGTTTTTCTCCATCAACAATAGTATTGTTAAACTGTCGATTTGATGACATTCCTCTAAAAGCATTTTGCACCTCTTAAAGTCGTCAGCCAGATCTTTCAAATATGAACAATATTGGGAAAGAAACTTGTAAATTTTGCTTTCATCGTGTTCACACAATAAATCGATGTAGTTATAAACCATACCAGGCAAAAAACTAAGTTTCACAAAATTACTCTCTTGGAAAAACTCCTGAAGGTACAAGTATCTTAGTTGTCTGTCATGGATCTTGAGGGCCCCCAGATGAAGCTGGGGCTCGAACCTACTTATCAAGTAGACGAAAATGTGAATATCAATCTGGCAAAACTGTTCAAACTTTTCTCTCAAAGTGCTTATGAGTTGAACCTTCTCGTGATTTGGTTTGCTCATACGAAAAGAATCTTCAAGTACCACTGAAAACGAATCATAGCCGAAATCATCTGATAAACCTTCGGCGTGTTTTTCTAGCCACAAAATCAACACTTGATGGTACTTTCCTTCTGTCTTGTAAATGTTGATCAATACGCCAAAGTATTTGGCAAATTTCAACCTCTCTATCAATTCAAGCTCATCCTCAGGTTCGTAGACCGAGAGTAAACTTTGTAATGCCAATTCACAGTCTACTTTCATTTGGTCTTCAGAACACTTTAACAAATCATCTATGACTGACTCAAGTACAGAGTCTGATAATCTAAGAAATTGTGAGTACTTTGGGTAGTTCCTGGCAATGAACACAGAAAGATTAGTTCTATCTCTGTTGTTGAAGGCTTCTCCATTTGACTCGAAAATATCCAATAAAGCTTCAACGATGTACTGCCTCGTGATCAAATTCCCTGTAGCATCATTGAGTGCAGAGTCTTCAAAGAACTCATTTATAGTGGATAACATTTCGAACGAGTTGAACTCAAGAAGCAAATGGAGGTAGGGGAAAATTGTTTCTTGTAGACCAATCTTTTGACTCGATGATCTCGGTTCCAGTTTGCAAGAGGGGCTGAATAAAATATCACAAATACTCTTTTTAGCCAATCCCTCTTCATCTATCTCTATGAATCTGTCAATCGGATATTGTCTGCCTGTGAGAATGTATGCAAGGTACGTGTAAACTCTTGTATTCTCCACTGTGCTCTTTTGTGGTACAATATCGTCAATAAGTTTGAATAAGGGGGTAGAATAATCATGAAGCAAGAAGTTCCAAATGAAAATCAAACAATCATTCAATTCATACTTCTCACAAAGTCGTATTGTCAAGTCGATGTCCAAATTAGTGATATCAATGGTACAAAGAATTTCTGTCAATGTTTCACCTTTGCCCCTTTCAGTGAAATATTTCACAAGCTCTTTCAAAATCGAAGGTGGTAGATTTGTAATTGATCCATCATAAAGATACTCTTCAAGAGCATCAAAAAAAGTGGAGGTATCATGCACAGCTTCAAAGATTTCTTCCAACAACGAGTATAGTTCTTCTTTGTGATTAATGTTCAAACCAAGCATTACTGATATTTCCAAGTAGAGTGAGACATATTTCTGGTGGCTTGGTTCCCTGTCAGAAGTGAAAAGATGGGCTAGAGACTCATTCATGATTTTCAAGAGATATGGCTTGACTAGTGTCTTTCTAGCCACATCGTCAGGAGGCATGCCCAAAAGAACCGAGTGACCCACATCTGAGGAATTGTAGTAGTAGCATGCTCTCATCAAAGCATCGTAGTAGTTTTGCAGTTGAAGAAGTTTAACAAGTTTATCGGCCCAACTGATAGGCCTACCAATATGAATCTGCTTTCTCAAGGGCTCAATGTCCAGCATTATTATAGCCCTATGTTTAACTGTATTTATGGTATTGGTATATGACTCGAAGAGCGTCTCAGTCGATGAGCTCCTCAAAGGGTGATCACCTTTCTTCCTAGAAAACTTCAATCGTGATAGACTGGAGCACGGGAGTTTCTCTGTGCCGACTAACTCCAACTTGGCTTCCTTTGTGGGATCATAGTGGAGAATGCAAACTTGTGGGTCTGATTTTGCACTTTGAACGAAAATGCAAATGGTCCTTTCTGATGTCCAGTTGATGGAAACGATGTTATGGCTCTTATTGAGAACTAACCTTGCTTTAGGTATCACTGGCAAGGTTGGGACATTCCTATCCTTGTCTTTGAGGTCATTGACGACATCCAAAATTTTAGAAGGAAAAGCACTGTTGTCGATTTCCAACACAGTGATACAGTTGTTCCAGGAGTAAGCTAATTTAGAGTTTTGGATTTCATTATTTGGTCCCTTCATACAGGGATACCAGCTTAAAGCTCCAACTGAGGAGCTATTTAACTTCAAGTTTTTTGGTCTGGCAATTCGATAGTGAGATCTTAGAAGGGCGTTTTCCTGGTTGTTCAAGGAGAGAGTAGAGAAAATGGCAAGCAGGCTGTTCGTAATAACAGCCATGACACCCAAGTAATCAGTAATCTGAGTTGAGGTACCCAATGGAAGAGTTGCAGCACCGTAAACGATACCCAAGTTTCTGCTTGAGGAGTTGGAATCATTTTTTCCTAGAATCTTATGAGTGATGAAGTACTTGTTGAGGAACTTCTTGAAACCATGATGGTAAAACGTCAAACCTGATAAATCAAGTGATATCAATTGAGTGTTTGAAGAGCCAATAAAACTTACTGCGGTGATTGGGTTATCAACAATGTGGCCCTCTTTACCCTTTTCAAACCTCATCTGAAGTGTTATGGGCTCAATACAATAATATCGACTCAATGGTAATTTCCCTTTATTGTTATCTAGTTCCCAAATGATTATGTCACCCGACCAGTAGCCTGCAGCAACCGTTGTTGAGTCCGACAGAAATGATATGGTGGTAACACACAAGTTACGTTCGACCTGCTGAACTGGCAATTCCTGTAATGGCAGCAAAATGTATTCTATCAGCTGATTGTAGTTGAACACAGCAACGAAGCCTCTATCAGTTCCTACTGCCACGTAGATGGAACATGCCTCGATGCAGACAGTGTTACCATACTTGATGATAAAGTCTGGTGAATGGGTAATTGAGGTTATCGCTGTTGCCTCTAGCCACAGGAATAGATGGTAGTCGTCCTTGGGAGGTGTATCAAGCAAAGACGCTCGTGAAGAAGACGAATGTTGTCTCAATGATAAACTTATTTGAGTAAATGAGCGGTCATCGAACTTGTGTCGTTGTATCGCTGACAATGAACTGGTGGATGACCCTCTCTCACTCATTTGGTACAGTTTGCGAAAACCACTGTCTGGGAACCAAATTGGTGCGAGGTTAGTTACAAAATGGCTGCGAAATCGTGTATGCATTGTAGACCTGAAGCCAAGCTAATCCTGTTTAACTTTGGTGAAGAATCTATGATATGTTAGTACTTGGTAAATACCAATAAAGAACAAAGCACCACATTGAATAAGTGACCATCTCATGACTCTATCGCAGACTCGTTCACTTACATCCCTGAAAATCTCTTCTTTCTCTCTTATGAATTTTTGTTCCCGACTGATATCCACTAGCTTATCGTTGAGACGGTGTACTTGCTCCGTTATAGTATCAACAGTTCCTTTAATTCTGGAATCAAGCAAAGAGGCATCACCCACGCTGAAATCCACCAGCACTCTTGCCTTGATGAAATTGACTTCCTTTGCCTGAGTTTTTTGCCACTTCTTATGAAAACTTCGTGGTGTTAAGCATATTCGATGGTTCCCTTCACTCAATGCATTGAAACTAAATTGACCAAGCAGTGATCCCTTCTGATGAACCACTCGATGGTTCCCTTTGGTTTCTTCCACGTCAATTACTACACCTATGTTGAGCTTGTCGCCTGAAACGTAGTACGAGTCAAGCTCTTCATTGTAAATTTCAAGTTTGTACCGTCCCATCAAAACCGCTCCATGTTTCAATTCCTTATAAAAACACCGTCTCTCATTAGCTTCCCCATAGAAATGAACTAAAGCCGTTACCATTCGTATAAGTACAAGCCATCGAAGTATCACCATTGCGGCTCCGTTGGTTGTGTCGCTTTCTATTATACCACAATGACACCGCGACCTGTTAAATCGCATTCTCATGAACTTACTACTTCAAGACCCATTCGCCGTAGCGAAGGAGTACCCTGATACACTTACCCATACGCTACAGTATGGACATAGTGTAGCATTCCAGTTTAATTACAACGGTGACTATCTCGCTTCAGGTTTGAATGATGGATCTATTGTCATTTATGATCTTCTGTGTAATGGCAGTATCGTTGCACATCTCGAAAAAGACTGTCATTGCCGGATAATAACATCACTCTCATGGTCAAAGTGCGGGCGGTACCTCTTATCTACATCCCAAGACTGGACGTGCAAATTATGGGATTTGAGTAAAGCTGCAGATTTAGTGCATGGAGCTTTGATACGAGATATTATGTGTGATGGACCTATATGGCTGGCAAATATCAATCCCAGCAATCCTTTCCAATTTGTGGCATCGTTGTATGAGGATCAACCAATATTCGTGGACCTGACAGATGAGAATAATATAAAAGTTACTAATTTAGAGAGTCGACCGCTAGATGACGACAACTCAAAGAAAGACGAGAAGCATATGACACTAGTGGGTGTTTTCACGCCTAACAATGGAGATTACATCTTCACGGGCACTAATAAAGGTTGGATGAATATAATCAAGACAGAAACTCTCGAGCTTATGCATTCAGTGAAAATTGCCAATGCCAACATCAAGAATTTGGTCATATCATCAAATGGGAGGAAGTTAGCTATAAATTGTTCGGATAGAATCATAAGACAAATAACCTTACCAGATTTGATTAATTTAACTGACCCAAGTCAATGGGAATTTGAAGTAGAACAAAGATATCAAGATGTTGTTAATAGGCTACAGTGGAATTCTGTTGCATTCAATCATAATGGAGAGTTTCTTGTGGCGTCTACTTTTGGGCAACAATCCTCACAAGATTTGTATATGTGGGAGACATCAATGGGATCATTGATCAAGATTCTTGAAGGCAGTAGTGAAGAATTAATTGATGTTAAATGGAATCATACTAAATGCATGATAGGATCCAATGGGATTGAGTATGGAGTCATTTATCTTTGGCTGATCCCATTTCCACAAAAATGGAGTGCATTGGCTCCTGATTTCGTTGAGATTGAGGAGAATATTGAATATGAAGAGAAAGAAGATGAGTTTGATATAATAGATGAAGATATCTTGAAAAAAAGAAGACTTGAAGAGGAGGATCTAACAATTGATATTGTTACTAAAGAAAAGAATGATGCTAGAGGATTTGAAATTGGCTATGACTCTTTTGTTATACCAATTAATTATGAATACCCAATTGTGGTAGAATAAAAGTCGGTTTAGTGTAGTAGTGACAAATTAAAGATCGCGACATTTGTTTTTCAAAACATTGGTAAACAATAACAGGAAAATAAACCACTGAATTTTTTAAGATTCGTGAATTATTGAATTAATTTGAATCATTTGTATCTGAATAATTGATTCTACGTGTTTATTATAATAATTTGTTTATATATTGAACTTATTGTTGATTTCAATCAAAATCCTTTGCTTTTGAGTCTCCAATTGACTCAGTTAATGTTTGCTAGTTCAATTTCATATCATTCATAATGTCCAGTGCTTCAACACCGGGTAAAAGACCTCTAGATGGCGCTGATGATACTCCAAGATTTGATGATCCACAAGATTTGGTGAACGCCGTAATATCTGGCCTTCAAACTCCAGATGAGAAGACTTATGTTTCTATGAATTACTCAAATGATAAAAACTTAGCTACTGAAGTACAAGCATACGCTAAGATTGCTGGTTCTAACTGGACTTTTTATGTTAAATCTTTAGCAATTTCAATTGGTAGAAATACTGATAATATGGGAAGTAGTGGGAATATTGACATTGACTTGGGACCTGCCAAAGTTGTATCTCGTCAACATGCAACAATCACTTATAATTTGGACTTAAGATGCTGGGAATTGAAGATTCTAGGAAGAAATGGCGCAAAAGTTGATGGCCATAAAGCTTCAATTGACTCTCCTCCAACTCCACTTAATTCTGGTGCTATTTTGGATATCGGTGGTACTCAAATGATGTTCATCCTACCTGATTCTTCCCCAAGTATTGATAAAAGAATGTCGGAACTTTGTTTAGCAAGGTATAAAACAACCATGAGTAAACAAAGAAAAACTTCCCCTTATGTATACTTCCCTCCTCATCACACACTAATTGGTCAAAACAACAAGACCTATCAGCTATTTGATAAGGGCCAATTGACCAATTCACCGACTCAAATTTCCTCAAGCTCACTCCAAAGCAATTTGGATCAAGATTTGTCCCGAGAAGATGCAAAAGATATCAAACCACCTTACTCATATGCTACAATGATCACTCAGGCAATTCTTTCAAATGAAGATGGTGTTCTATCCTTGTCTGAAATCTACAATTGGATATCATCACATTATGCATACTATAAATACTCAAAAACTGGTTGGCAGAATTCTATTAGGCATAATCTTTCATTGAATAAAGCTTTCGAAAAAGTTCCAAGAAGGCCCAATGAACCTGGTAAAGGTATGAAATGGCAAATTAGTGAGTCCTATAAGGATGAATTTTTGAACAAGGTTCAAAATGGCTCTCTACTGAAGGCAAGACGTGGGTCCTCTGTGTCAAGACAACTTCAATTACATTTAGCAACACATCAATCCCTTCCTGAATCAGGAAGGTACTATCAGAAAGACTCATCTCTTGGCCACCTGAGAAACAATTCAGTTGGAGATTATAATCATTCTAGGAACAACTCACTTCCCAAAATCACTCAACCAATGTCTTATTCTGGTAATGGCAATCAAATGCAATACTTCAATGGTGCGCCGAGCTCCAATAACAACGGAAATGGGTCATACATGCAAACAAGGTCTATCAACTACCAACCTCAAATGATGTTCAACTTACCTCCCAACAACAATAACAACAATAGCATGGCTCCTGAAGTGACTCAAAATGGATCAAAGGATCTCTCCTCTCCTTTAAGACAAACAAACGATGGGAATAATAATACACCAAAACTTCCAAAAGTGGGAGGAGGAAATAACCTTTACAATTTGCCACCACCACCAGCATCTCATTCCATGGGTACATCTGCCCCACAAGCGCATCATTCTCGCCTGAATTCTTACAATCAAGTGGGTGATATCAGTAATCCTAGCTCATTTAATACGAATCAAGCCAATGAGTCCAATCAATCAAATCAAAATTCAAGTTCAGCACAAACTACTGCCACATCAGATTTGGGTTTAGGTTTCACAAGTCCTAAAAAAGTTGCACCTCTTGAAGCATTCACACCCGAGAGAGGATCAAAGAATCTTGGAGTCAATAAATTGGGTATCCCTGGCAATAACACCAACCAATCCTCTCCAGCTTTCTGGAATTTCGTACAGTTTAGTACTCCTAACGGTCAAACACCACTACGCAAGAACAGTGATGAAATTAACGGTGAAGGCAGTCCCACCATGAACAGAAAAACCAATAGTGGTAATGAGGAAAGAAATCTCTCACCATTGAAGCCAAGTATCCATGATAGTCCATCAAAAGTGAAAGACGAAGAATAATGTATTGATCTATTTAATGAATCAAAAAGCTGAGCGTTCACGGATTTCATTGATCTTCTTCTCAATCTCTCTAGGTGATTTATTGAGTTTGTTGGAAATTTTGATCTTCTTGGAGATATCAATCTCAAAGAACCGGTTGATTAAGTCGCCATCCACGATATTGCGGACCAAGTTATAGTAACTTCTGTACTTTAAGTGGTCCTTGCCCAAAAGATTGAACCCTTGCTTGGTCTTATCGAAATCGTCAAAATTGAAGTCAAAAAACTTGCGGATCTCTTCTTCTAGCTTGCAGAAGAACTCCACCTCTTTCTTGGTCGATATTGGAGTGAAAACACCCACAGAGCCCTCAAGTCCGGTGTAAATAATACTTTCGTTGCCTCCAACAATGAGACTGCCCCTAAGAACTGCTGTGGGAATGTCCTGCAAATATATTTCACAAGAGGAATGCAAACGTGAAGGTGCTCCATTAAGTAGTGGTTCTTGATATTTGAGGAGATTCCAGTCCTCATCTGACCGTTCTGAAATATTCCTGGGAAGTCTATTCACAAAAAAATTGCCGAACTTGTCTCCTCCAACCACTGTATCATAATCGAGAGCTGCTAGTGATGTCACCTGACGTTTCAAGGTATCTTGAGCGAATGGCATGAAGGTGTTGCTATCTGCATCGTACTTGGCAAAAATTGTGGAGTTGGCACCATCACCTATAACAATTCTTCCCTGCCCCTGGTTTAATAACTTCACAATAGTTTTTGCTAGTTCAATATGAGTTGACGACTTTCTCAACAACTGTTTCTGCCCGAGATCATAGATTCGTAAGTAATCACCCATCCCAACAAGGATTCGGTCTTCGTATGCTGTCATTGAAGTTGGGAGTTTGTCAACTTCTGTCTTGTGTAGAAATGTCAAGTGTCCGTTTTTAATCTTAAAAGTGTACAAGTAGCTCGCTGACCACAGCTGAGGTAAAAAGGTTAAGTCTTTTGCAGTACCCACCACTAAATGACTAGACTGATTTGAAAAGTTGGTCTGACAGAAGCATAAAGCACTCTCATTCCTGGGAAGTTCGATGGTTTGTATGATCTCCTGCTTTGTTGCATCAAAGACTTGAATGCAAGAAGCTGACGATGAAACTTCGGTCTCGTACCCAAACCTCTCTATGTAATCCTGGTCTATTTTCTCGGACTCGCCTTTCGCCTCAAGCAAGTTAGATTCATATGGTGATTTGATGTTACGCTCAGTTTGTAGCATGAAAACGTAACTTTTGCTCTTGTTACTGTTCACAAGCATCTGCTTGGGAGAATATCTAAGTCTGAAACTAGTCAAACTGAGATCATTATGAATATTGAAGCCCTCTTCTTCGTCAGAACTTCCAATCGTGAAAATGATTAAATCACTGCCACTATATGCAACTATGCCTTCCCCACCAATGTCACTGGAGTAGAAGGAAGATCCATTCCCTATAACGATATCTTTCAAGGGTGTCACCTTGAAGTTGCTCGAGACCTCATAAGCAATCCATGGTCTTGAAGATATTGCTAACACAGCACTTCGATTTATGTTAGGAAGCTCAATTATTGACAAGTTTACCGGCCTTGATCCCAAATACTTCACCCTAGTATCTGATAACGTTCCAGACACATCATCAATGACTGTCCTCACATAAAGACCGTTCTCCATTCCAATATGTACAAGTGTGGTGGACTGAGTGGGGAGCATGACGATTGATGTACTGTTAGATGACAACGCTTGAAGTGAAACAACTTCCAAGCAGTTATGCTGTTGGAGAGAGATTACCTGAATAGTTTCATCTGAACATCCTACCACAGCAAAAGAGCTCTTCACTTGAGACTTGTTGAGGAAGGTAGAGGATATTGCAAGAGCATTGATAGTTCCACCACTAATTTCAACTCTTTCTTGGTACTCAATAAGCTGGTCGTCAGTGGGGTCAACTTCAAAATAGCAAATTTCTTGATTAGAGAGTCCAATGACAACTTGTTCTTGATTAGTACTGGCTTTGACAATTGAAATTCCTGCTGGAGGAAACCAATCAGTAGTGGTCTTGTTAATTTCACCGGATTCATTTTTATTGTGTCGTATATGTCTGATCCCGTTTGTGTAAATTTGAACAACAGAGGATTCACCAACTTGTTGAACTGCAATGGTTGGTTGATTAGTGACAAACTTTGAGTCCGCAACTTCTTCCACAACTTCCCCAATAGACAAGATTAATGTTTGAAATGATGTTGATGACGAAATAACCAAATACTCGTCATTCTCTGCTTCTTTAGAGAGCTTGCAAGTGCAAATTGAAGTTGGAACTATGGGCAATGGCGACGATACCAAGGTTGAGGTGGGAATCCCATGTGATAAAGTCTTGAGGTAAGAGTTGGAGCTCAACATCACAAGCTGTTTCATAGGATCCGGAGATTCGTGAGTTACAGACTCCACCAAAGCAGCATCAATGATAGGATTGAGAGTCTCAATAAAGTATACAAGAGCCAAGTTATCAAGATCTTTTGGTTGATATGTTAGGGTAGATTCATAAGCTTGATCTAGAGATTCATAATCTTTGGAATGGAGTGTAGTATCTTCTTCCTCTCCACCAAGTTTTTCGAACTGGTAAAAAGATTTGTTGTTTCTTATAGCATTTGCAAACAAAAATCCGCTCTTGAGGACGTTGAGACTCGCTGAGATCGGTACCGTGTCGAAGTATGTGATGCTTATATCCTCTAGAACTTCCTTATCTTCGTTGAAGTCAAATGTGAGTTTGAACAAATCACCAAGCTGGTTTTGTATAAGGATGAAAAAATTATTGTTCTTGAGTCTGTGAGTAACATAACTGATTGCAACAGATTTTTCATTTGGTCTTCTAGGGATGGGTAAGAATAGTCTCCTTCCATTAACAGTTTCGTAAAGAATGACGTTATCACAACATATGAGTACACCGCCAATAAACCCTGGAAGTGGCACTAATAGATTTGCTGAAGCAGGAAAAGAATATCCCTTTTTCTTGATGACATGGTTAAGACCTTGGTCGAGCTCGTAAAAGTTCAATTCATTTGGCGATGCTTGTGGATCATATTCTTTGGAGGTATAAGATGAATGATCAATTTCAATGGCTGCAAAAGTAGGATTGTCAAATCGAGTATCCAAAGCACACATTGTAAGAGTCAAGGTGTTTTTCGAAGGTGCTTCCAATGGGGAAGATAACTTGAGCACTCCATCAACATACTCCACTTTGTATATGAGCTTATTCCTCTCAATTGCACCAACAACAATGGCACGATACTGTGGGTCCACACATAAGTACTCGCCAGGGGTGAGGCGTCTCAAGTAGTTTTTTGAGTGAGGTTCTTGTACTACTGGCACGAATTGGTTTGATTGTTGTGAGAATTCTAGCACCACTATCTTCCCAGAATCGGAGGAGACCACTAAGAAGTCTTTGTTTAGGCCAACAGGGCGAAGTATAGCGGCGTTTTGTACAATAGCGAATGCATTTTGTGATGATACCTTATCGAGTTTGCCTGTGGAAGTATCAGCCAGCCACAATTCAATGGTACTCAGCGTAACTAGGACAATTTGTTGGGCTTTTGTACCAAAGAACAGGCCCACATGCGATATCAACGGCAGCGAAGGCTGCTTGATAGTATGGTGGTACAAGAATACAGAGGATTCATCGATGAGCATCTTCGCGAACTAGTGCAGGTCGATCGACTTATTTCTCATCACTATGGGAGCTAGGTATGTGCCACGATAGTTTCAAATTTTAGCTAACATTAGTTGTAAAGATCAAAAAAAGGCGTTAGCAGTGTGTCTTCAAAGATCTCCATGTGTTTTAATTGACAGAAATACCCCAAAGGATTGTTTGACTAAACCTGAACTTAAGCAGGATCTTCCAGAGTTATGTCTTGCCAATTTCCGAGCTTTTATGGACTGCAAAAATGGATACTTTGACATGTCAAAGCGTATGAGAGGTAACGCTCCCTTATCAACGGGGAAATATGATGAAGTCTACGATAATTTATGTTCTGGTAAATTCAACCCTAAAGAAGAAATGCGTAAGTTGGAGACATTGAACAGGAACTTGCATAACCAGAGACAGCTTGATGAGCAGAAGAGAGCACAATAAAGCAATACTAATGATCTGTAAATAGTAAATGGAATATCTGTATACGAGGTGACAATCGAGTTAATGTGCCAGCTAGTCAAAGTTCGTTGAACAGCAATGTGATCTAGCCTAATTATACTCCGGCGCTTGTTCGATGACTAGTCGATTTCTGGAACATTTGTGGCAGTGGTGTGTCGTGCAGGTGATTTTTAGATTGTCTCGTATCAATTTCAGAATCTGTGGCTACGCGACTCAAACCATGATAGAAAGCACGTTAGAAAAGGGTAGAGCAGCAGAACTTGATCAGCTCCTCGATCTTGTCAAGCCCAAGATACTTGCTCACATTGAGAAATCAGATCCTCTGAGCCATCAGTATGAGACTGATTCTCTTGGTAAGTACTACTCACCACAGTTTTTGAAGCAGGTTTTCAGTGAAAGTTCAGATTTAGACTCTGGTATCAAAGGTGACAATGCAAAGTTGTCACTGTTTATAGATGATGTTTTGAGTCATTCCGTGAACACTTGGAATCCAGGCTTCTTGGATAAACTCTATGCTTCAAATAATCCAATTGGGGTTATAAGTGATATAATTTTGTCAGTGTTGAACACAAACTCTCATGTGTACACTGTGTCTCCTGTCCTCTCAGTATTGGAGAATGATGTGGGTAAAAGATACGCCCAATTATTTTTCACAGACGACCAACAAACATGTGGTGGCTTGACTTTCAGTGGAGGCTCATGGTCGAATATAACTTCATTGCAAATTGCCAGATCATTGAAGTTTCCAGAAACAAAGGCTCAAGGTAATGGGTCGTACAAGTTTGCAGTTTACTCGTCTCAGCACTGTCACTACTCAGTTGAGAAAGCGGCTATCTTGCTTGGATTGGGTTCTCAAAGTGTATTCAAAGTGGATGTTGACGCTGCAGGAGCTATGAAAGCAGAATGTTTGGCGCAAGTCATTGAGAAGTCCATTAGTGAAGGGTTCACACCATTGTATGTTAACGCAACTGCTGGAACTACAGTTTTTGGCTCTTATGATCCTTTTGAAAAAATAGCAGAAATTGCTAAAAAGTATAACATATGGTTTCATATTGATGGTTCATGGGGTGGAAATGTGGTTTTTTCCCCAACCCATAAACCTAAGTTACAAGGATGTCATTTGGCTGATTCCATTACTGTCAACCCACACAAAATGCTAGGAACTCCAACAACGTGTTCATTCCTTTTGTTGCCACACGTATCGAATTTCCAAAAGGCCATGTCACTTTCAGCTCCCTACCTATTCCATGGCAGAGAGAATGAAGACATTGAGAATTACGATTTAGCTGATGGAACAATGGGTTGTGGTAGAAGAGCTGACTCATTCAAGTTTTACTTGGGCTGGCTTTATTATGGAACACAAGGGTTTCAGCAAAGAGTTGACCACGCATTTTCCATTGTTGACTACTTTGTTGATAAGATCAAGCACAATCCTAATTTCAAACTTATAATTGAAGACCCACAATGTTTACAAGTTTGTTTCTACTACCGCAGTGATAATTACAAATCATCTGACTACACTGATCTTACGAGGTTCATATCTCGTGAGTTGCACAAGAAAGGCAGGTACTTGGTTGATTTTTCACCGAATCCTAGTGCTGTCGATAACGAAGGGGAATTTTTTAGAGTGGTTTTCAACTCGCCCATTTTGACTGATAAGGTGATTGACGATTTGGTGGAACAGATTATCAGTGTGGGTAGTGAGTACCAAGGTCAATAGAATACAACGTTAGAACTGAAAATTGAACCTCAATGTAACATCAGAATATTGCGCGAAGGTTGCATTTACACTAGAAAAGTAAATTGCCCTTCATCGGTCTCGTTTTACGGGGAAGTTCCGTTGTAATGTGGGGACGTAATGACAAACATTGATGAAGCCTTTCCAATGACTTGGGAACTTTGCTGTAACAAACAGCTTTTCTCATACCGAAACGAACCTTGTTCTTGCATATTAATCTGGTTATCAATTGTTGCAAGATAAGCAGATTGATTGGGAAAATAAAAAGTTAATCTGCAGGCATTTTTTTCCATCCCCAGAATCCCTTTCAATGTAACATGCTTGCTGATTGGTATTATGTACAGGATTTTTATATTAAATCAATGTAACTTAAAACGGTAGCTGGGAATTCAAAGTTGATAAGCGTTGATGTCAGTATAAAAGGGTTTAGAAATCTTTTGATCGTTAATGTCACTTGAAGAGAAATCAAATCACAATATTGAAGTTGATACAACTTCATCTTATGATCAACAGATTCATCATGTTGAGTTAAAACATCACACTTTAGAAGAGATAGCTGCATCAGGTAAATGGTATGATAAAAAACTAGTGAGCTTCTTGCCTCAATATTCAAGTGGTACCATCCAAGTCATCTTGTTGTCATTTGTTGTTTTCATGTTGCCAGGTATGTTTAATGCTTTGAATGGAATTGGTGCTGCTATTGATGACCCAACAGTAGCTGAGAATGCCAATACTGCTTTGTACAGTACTTTTGCAGGTGTTGGATTCTTCGCCGGTTCAATCGTCAATTCTTTAGGTCCAAGAACTTGCTTGGCTTTAGGTGGTACTGGTTATGTCATCTATGCCGGTTCTTTATTGAGTTATCAACATAATGGTAATGAAGGCTTTACTATTTTTGGTGGTGCTTACCTTGGTCTTTGTGCTGGTTGCTTGTGGGCGGCTCAAGGTACAATGATTATGTCTTACCCTACTGAAAAGGATAAAGGTAAAGCTATCACAATTTTTTGGATCATCTTCAATTTGGGTGCTGTTATCGGTTCAATTGTGCCCTTGGCTAATAACATGCACAATACTGGATCAGCTGCTAATGATGGGACTTTCATTGCTTTCATGATCTTGATGGGTGTGGGTATTGCTTTAGCATTCACCTTATTGCCAATGGATAAAGTTTACAAAGCTGATGGTACAAGAGTTATGACAAAGAAGAATATGCACTGGAAAGAAGAAATTCTCGGGGTTTTCAAATTGATCTGGCGTCAACCAATTATCCTTTTGTTGTTCCCAATGTTCTTTGCCTCTAATTGGTTCTACACTTACCAATTTAATGATTTTAATGCTGGTAGATTTAATCTCAGGACTAGATCACTCAATTCGTTTCTTTATTGGTTGGCGCAAATGTTTGGAGCTGGTCTCTTTGGCATTCTTATGGATTATCCAAAGTGGTCTAGACCTCTAAGAGCTAAAATTTGTTTCGCTGTTGTATTCATATCTGGTATGGCTATTTGGGGTGCTGGACTCAAATTTCAATTGGGATTTACAAGAGAAACAGTTAAAGATATGGTTCCAATTGATTTCACTCATGGTAACTACGGAGGACCCGTGGTTCTTTACATCTTTTATGGAATTTATGATGCAATTTTCCAAACTTACATTTTTTGGGTGTTGGGATGTCTTTCCAATAACCCAAAAACAACCGCATTGTATGGTGGTATGTACAAAGGTATTCAATCGGCAGCTGGTGCCATCACATGGAGATTAGATGCTCTCAATACTCCATACATAGCCATGTTTGGTTCATCATGGGGTTTATGTAATGGCTCTTTACTTATTGCCATTCCGGTTATCTTCTTCAAAATAACCGAGACCACCGATGTCGTGAAGGATAATATCGTTGACATTATGTCACATGATGAACTCAAAGAAACTTCTAATGGTTCAGTGTAGCTATGTAAATGAATATTTGGATCTCATTTTCTCAGTAATGACAATTAACTTTGTGCCTGGTGATGTTAGTGGTAACGAACAGTCGGTACTGCACGGGCGTTGGAAGAACCACTATGTGATCACTTATGGCTCTGGTAACAACTTGATCATCTATGTACGAAGTGGTGAACATTCATCCATAAAAGAGTCACTCCAAACAGTTTACTTCACTAGGGACCTAAAAGTTTTGGATTTTAACAGTAACAATGCCCTTATAGCAGTGGCATTGGATACAATGGTTCACATCTTCAAGCCTGTAAATGAATACATGGCCGAACCAAAGTGGACTGAAGTCTCGGTAATTGAGTGTGAATCATCTATCAATTGCTTACAATGGGCTGCTGCAGAAGATGAGTTGGTAGTAGGCACAGATAATTCTATCGACTTATTTCATTTCTATGACGAGTACGGCACCCTAAAGTCATTGAAACGTTGGCATTCACCGCAACCTTTGCCTGTTACTGGAGTGAAAATCACTCATAATGCTAATAAAATCATCACAAAGAGTGCTTGTTATGACAGGTTTTTGAAACTCTGGACCAGAATGAATTATGGTGATGATAACACTGTTTTTGAACCTTCGTACTTGAAGCATCCAGTGGGTGACTACGTCATGGACTTTAGATGGAGGTATAGAACTTACAATAATGAAGCTTTCAAAGTTACAGACGGCTCAATGGCTAAAATCAAAAATATTCGGAACTATATTGACTCTCATACTGAAGATTCAGATACATTGTACACATTTACCAAGGATAAGATCGTCAGAGTATGGTCAACTTATGAGTATACTGGACACAGTCATATTAAATGTTGGGGAGAGCTAGATCTTCATCTGTGTTTCTCCAATGACACTGTGTGCTCTGTCGTAGTACTCGACAACTACCATCTTCAGAAAACCCTTTTCAGAGTTCTCGACGACTTGCCTGACTCAGATTTAGTCCGTTATTTCAAAAATCAAGATTCTAGCAACTTTGATCTCTTGCTCGCTGTGGGTGAGTCTGGTCAGGTTGCTTTGTATCTGGTCTTAGGCATCTATATGACACCGCCAAACTCTGTTACTTTCAACCGTATCAACTCGGTCCCCTTGGAACTCAATGAAAATTGCTTTCTGACAATCACGACTTTGAACATAAAAGAAGAAGACATTACTGATGAGCTCATCCAAAGTCCTCTCTATTTGAGGAATATTCGCCCTATTGTCATACCCAAATTGGTCTTCTTGAATCACAAAGAAACCCTATTGAGTTTTCTTGTTCATGATAGAATGAAAAACACATTGAAATTAAGCTCATTCAGTTTGAAGAAGATGTTAGCACCAAACTCTACTACTTTAGGAACATCACTCATCAACAAGTTCCAAGGCCATGATAAGTCTATTCGAATGTTGAAGAAATCCAACCCGTTCATGAGAACTGAAAATGTACTTCTCTCAACCCTGAACTTTCCAGAGCACAATTATATCTGGGTTCCATTGATTTTGTCATCAGCTGGTATTATGCATGTCACAATCACTAAGAGATTTTTGATTGACTTGACTAGAAACACCAAGGTGTCCCACGAAGGAAACAAGATCCAAGATGCTGTGATTCTCAATGATATTGAACTTTTGCCAGGTATCAAAAGACATCATCTAGTGATAACTTTAGATGCTTTGGGTTACTTGTGTTTATGGGATTGTAATGGTTCAAAGTATGACGACAAACCTGCGAAGCTAATCAGAAGTGATTTGCTACAGGTAAATGGCGAGATCTTGAAATCAAAGCCATTGGTTTTCTCGTTGACTGAGATTGGTGATACAAATGATTGCAAGGAATATTGTTTGTTAGCAATCTTTTCTGTGACTACCATCAAAGCCTGGAGACTATCTGTCTTCAAAAATGACTTAAAGATTGAGTTCAAAAAGAGTAAGTTGGCACCTCTTCCATTGGATGAAACTAGACATTACAAAATCTCCTTACTCGAGTCCTACATTAATGAAGATGAGAAGAATGTGTGCAGTGTAATTGACGAAGATGGTATGTTGAAACTTTTTGCTCTTAAAGTACGAGATGATTCATTTCAGTGGTTTGAACGTATGGCAGTCAACACCAACGTGAAGAATGCTAGTCAGATCTTAGGTTCCACTCAGATCAACAAGTTGGCCATTGTTGATGCAACTGGCTACAAGTTACTCATTTGGGATCTACATGCAAAGGTACTTGAATATGAAGAAAGTTTCCCGGAGATAAATGGCCCCATCAAGGATATTGATTGGTGTATGTTGAAATCTTCCAAGAGCATGTCCAGTAACGCTTTACTATCCATCGGATTTGCTAGATTCGTTTTACTCTACACCGAGTTAAGATACGACTACACTCATAACATGCCCACTTACTCAGTGCTTAAGAAGATTGACATCACCAACTACACAGCACACGAGATTGGAGATTCTATATGGATCAATAATGGGTACCTTGTCATTGGCTGTGGTAACCAGTTTTTCATTGATGACAGATGGATCAGTTTAGAGACGTCACCAAGTCAATACTTACAAAGCACAATCCGAGAATTGGTCAAGGGCTATGATCATGAGTACGAGAACCACGATCATAACAAGGAACAGCCTTCGGTGTTCGACTTGAGCAACATTGTTAGAATATTGAATGGGCCTCTTCCTGTTTACCATCCCCAGTTTCTTATCCAACTTCTTTTCATGACACATTATCAGCTTGTTGAAAAGATCATCGTTGAGTTGTTTCAAGCTATTCGTCACGGGAAAAGAATCAGTGGGGACTTGGATATGGACTTATTAAGAGAAATTCGAAAGGAGGACAATAGTTCTACTATGCATCAGAAACTTTATCAAGAAGATAAAGACGACGTTTTCAATTCATTCAACGACAATGTCAGCGAGATTCTTACTCAGCACTTAATCAAAACCCCATTGCCATTGATCACGAGACATCAACAAAGAACATTGAGTTCTGTTGTCAAAATTACCAGCATTATTAGCAAACATAGGTTGGCATTAGATGAGAATGGAGTAAGGTTCTTGTTAGGATTTAGACTTTTTCAATTTTCTACTACACAAGTTAAACTTACTATGAGAGACGTTAGCTTCGCTCTTCATAGTGAAAACAAAGACATTTTGATATCAGTTATTCAAGAGGCATACAACTATAAATTCAGTTGGAGTTTAATGAAGAAATTGGGATTACCATATTGGCTTGATTTGGACAGACTCATTACTATGGTAGAAAGTGTGGCCAGAAATAGCTTTAGTGAAGACAGAGACCCATCAGGCTATGTGTCATTGTTTTATTTGGCACTTGGCAAGAAGCAAATCTTGCTTGGACTTTGGAGAACAGTCCAACACCCTGAGAAAGATAAGATGTTGAAGTTTCTATCTAATGATTTCAATGATAAAAGATGGCAGACTGCTGCCATGAAGAATGCATTTGTTCTTCTTGGAAAGCACAGGTACCTTGATGCAGCATATTTTTTCTTGTTGGCAAATCGTATACAAGACTGTTGCAACATTTTAGTGGGAAAGATGAATGACTTCCAGTTGGCCTTACTCATTGCAAAAGCTTACTGCAAGACAACCCACCAAGAAAGTTCAATTGTTGTGAGAGAATTGATTCAAAAGTATCTGTTGAAAAGAGCGATCGAGAGATCTGATAAATGGCTTAGCAGTTGGATCTTTTGGGAAACAGGGCTGAAAGAACTTGCAGTACAAGCCTTGATCAGAAATCCGGAAACCATGGTTAGAGACTCTGATTTCATGTACCCTGATGATGTCAAGAGACGAGAAAGTAGTGAAATTTTTCTTGCCAGCGATCCTGCCTTAATACTACTTTTCAAAAGTTTGAAGTCCAAGACAATCAATTACAAACGAGGTTCATTACAGATTTCTAAAAGAGAAGAAACGGAATGTTTACTCAAAGCATGCACAATTTATACAAAGATGGGATGTGATTTCTTAGCGGTGCTCTTGTTACGCAATTGGAAATTCAACTATGATGATTTGAAGAAAAAGGACGCCAACAAAAACGGTTTTGATAAATTCAAACAAGAGTCACATATAGATATGCTGACTCCGCCACCAACAGCATTTCAAGAACCCAATATGGATTCGTTCGATTTTGGGTTTTAGATAATTAACAAAAATATACAAAAAGAATAAACCCTACCCGGGACTCGAACCCGGAGTCTCCCGCTTAGGAGGCGGATGCCTTAACCGTTTGGCCAGCAGGGCATATCGAACATTTTTTCGAGAAGGTGACTATATACCGTGAAGTACAAAAGTAGGTCATGGGCAACTTTGGGGAATAATTACGATTTAGAATTGGCACTGCCCTCGAATGCCAAGTCATGCGAATAATGCTATGAGATAAACGTGCATTACTCAAGGCTATGGGTGATGATGCCGCGAAGAGAGTGGCATCATCAAGGCGGAATTACGTTTCTTGTCAATGTGTCAACTGAATCACTAAATATTGAACTACAACAACAACAACTACAATTACAATTAAATCGTAGTAGTGAGCATAGATCCTAATGTAGAAGTCCCTTTGCCCCAATAATTGAATCTTAACCCTGACGAGGCGCACTGATTATTACATTACCGTTTATGGAATCGCATTGGTGGCTATGCTGATTAGATTTTACAGCTAACCTTATTGAATGGCACTTGCTTATCACTTGTTAAAAGGAACTTGATTGTCATAAACTGCATCTATTTTTTTGGAGATGGTGCTTGAAGAAGACATCTCAAGCATTAGTTCAGCTACGCCGTTAGCTTCACATTACACGGTAAAAGTTGAACAGTTGCTGAGCCTTCATGATCCAAAAAGTCTCAAGGCTTTAGTGGAGCTTGGTGGTATGAATCAACTTACCAACAGTTTGCAAGTTGACCCTCGTAGGGGTCTTGATGATAATGATAAATCAGATCTCGAATCAAGATCTCACCATTATGGGGAAAACAGATTACCATTAAAAGTCAGAAAGAATTTCTTTCAATTATGCTGGGAAGCCATGAAAGATAAAGTTTTGATCTTATTGAGTGTGGCAGCTGTCATATCTCTTGCATTAGGTTTATACGAAACTTTTGGTGTTGATACTCAATATGAAAATGGTATACCACTTCCAAAACTTGATTGGGTTGAAGGTGTGGCCATTATTGCGGCCGTGCTTATTGTGGTGATAGTGGGCGCAGCCAACGATTATCAAAAGGAACGTCAGTTTGCAAAGCTCAATGCCAAAAAGGAAGATAGAGAAGTCATTGTTATCAGAAACGGAAGTCAAAAAATGATTTCCATTTATGATATTTTGGTAGGAGATATCATCAATTTGCAAACGGGTGATGTTATCCCAGCAGATTCGATTATGGTTGAAGGTGAAGTTGAATGTGACGAAAGTGCTTTAACTGGTGAATCTCATACCATAATGAAATTTCCAGTCGATGACTGTCTCAAATTCTATTCACAAAATGCTGAATCTGGTGAAGATCTTGGAAGTCAAACAATAAAATTCAAAGATCCTTATCTAATTTCAGGTGCTAGAGTTTTAAGTGGATTGGGTAATGCTATGATCACTGCAGTTGGTCCTCATTCAATTCACGGTAGAACTATGATGAGTTTAAATCATGAAAACGAGACAACACCCTTACAAGAAAGATTAGACAATTTAGCTGAAGGTATCTCAAAGTATGGGTTCTTGGCTGCTCTAGTTTTGTTTGTGGTTTTGTTCATTAGATTCTGTGTTAATATTGCCCCTGGTGGCAGAGATCACGAATTAGATGGCCCAGAAAAGGGTAAATTATTCTTAGATATTCTCATTACTGCAATCACTGTTATTGTTGTTGCCGTTCCTGAAGGTTTACCTTTAGCAGTCACATTAGCCTTGGCTTTTGCAACCACTAGAATGGCTCAAAATGGAAATCTTGTTAGAGTTTTGAAGTCTTGTGAAACTATGGGTGGTGCTACCACCGTATGTTCAGACAAGACTGGAACTTTAACCGAGAACAGAATGAGAATTGCCAAGGGTTATTTTAGTAATGGTTTGGAATTTGATGATACTGTCAAAAACCATTACGAACCCAAATCTACTGACGTTCTACTCAAATTGTTCGATGACATGAAGCTTTTCCTCCTCACAAACACAACATTGAATTCCACTGCATTTGAAAATAGTCAGTATGATAAAGTTTTAGCAGAAGTTGTCAAAACCAAACCACAAAGAAAGAGTTTTATTCGTCAACTTTTTTCTGGTGAATCTAATGACGATAAATTGAAGAAAAATCTAGAATTTGAAGCTGTCAGTGAGCCTTTCTTGGGTAATAAGACAGAATCGGCATTACTTATCTTGGCGAGAGATAAGCTTGGCCTCTTTGGAGAAGAATCTTTGGAGGACATTAGACACAATTATAAGAAGGACATAGTTCAAGTTATTCCATTCGAAAGTTCAAGAAAATGGTCTGGTATCATTATGAGGATTGACAATGGATACAGGTTCTATTTCAAGGGTGCTGCTGAATTAATCTTCAGAATGTGTGGATACAGATTTGATGAAAGCGGAAATGTCCTCAAGATTAATAGGGATACCCGTGACGTCATTTTGAGCAAAATTGATGAATATGCCAATGATGCTTTGAGAGCAATTGCTGTTGGACATGTTGATTTCAACGACATCACATCATGGCCACCACCTGCTTATGTCAACGAGCAAAATGAGAATGAGGCTGATCCATTGAAGCTCATTGATACCCAAAATATGGAAGATTCAAAGCGTTACTTGATTTTAGACTGTCTTGTTGGTCTTCAAGACCCTTTGAAAGAGGGAGTTGCAGAATCTGTTTTGAAATGCAAAGAAGCAGGAGTCTCTGTGAAGATGGTCACTGGTGACAATCTTATTACTGCTAAAGCAATCTCGAGAGACTGTTACATCTTGACTCCCGATGATTTATCTTCGGAGTATGCATTCATGGTTGGACCAGATTTCAGAAAGTTGAGTTTGGAAAAGAGGAAAGAGATCGTTCCTCAATTAAAAGTTTTAGCCAGATCCAGTCCAGAAGATAAAAGAATTTTGGTTGAAACATTGAGAGATATTGGAGAGGTGGTTGCAGTTACTGGTGATGGTACAAATGATGCACCAGCCTTGAAATTGGCTGATGTTGGTTTCTCTATGGGAATCAGTGGAACTGAAGTAGCAAGAGAAGCATCAGACATTATTCTCATGACTGATGATTTCAGTGATATCGTGCAGGCTATAAAATGGGGAAGAACTGTTGCTGTTTCTATAAAGAAGTTCATTCAGTTCCAATTGACAGTTAATGTTACTGCAGTGGTTTTGACATTTGTATCATCTGTTGCTAATTCTGAGGGACATTCAGTTTTAACAGCTGTGCAATTGTTATGGGTCAATTTAATCATGGACACTCTAGCAGCATTGGCATTAGCAACAGATAAACCAGACGAATCATTCCTCAAGAATAAACCTGCTGGAAGAACAGCACCTTTGATTTCAGTATCTATGTGGAAAATGATTTTGGGACAATCTATTACACAGCTTATTGTTACATTCATTTTGCATTTTGGCGGTAAAAAGTTGTTTTTTGGAAATCAAGAAACTGATTTTAACCAAGAAGCACAGTTGGATTCTATGACGTTCAATGCATTTGTGTGGTTACAATTTTGGAAATTGGTGGTGACAAGAAAGCTCGACGAAGCAGAAGATATCACCACCGTGAGAGGAAGAATTACTGCTCATAACTTGAATTTTTTCTCCCATTTGTTCAGAAATTGGTACTTCATTATAATCACACTCATAATTGGAGGAGTTCAAGTTATGATTATGTTCGTCGGAGGTGCAGCATTCTCGATCAAAAGAATAACCCCAGGTATGTGGGCAACTTCAGTCATTTGTGGATTTGTTTCAATACCTGCTGGTGCAATTATTAGAATTATACCTAATACTTGGGTTGTTAAGATCTTCCCAACAAGAGCATTTAACTTCTTCACTTACTATGCTGGTTTTAAATTCTTGAAAAAGAAGAAGGAAGTTGATTTAGAGAAGAATCAACTGGATGTGGAGAAGACACAAACTTAACTATAAAAGAACATGTAAGATTACGTATTTAAATTGAATAATGAAAAATTGAGTCGCATCAACTTTTGTAGATGTCACTGGAATTTGTGGATGTTACTGATGATTTATTTGGTTCTATACCACGAGACGCTACTAAAGTAGTTCAGTCAGAGTTATTTGACTTATTGGTGGGTACTAGAGCTATAGAAGTAACTAATCCTCGTTTAGACACTGGTTTAATCCCGCTATCTAAAGATGATTTATCGTTCGATGTGAGTGCGGCCATTGATGAGAGTCAATTGATAGCAGTCATGAACAAGTTGGTGGTACTGCTCGCTAGTTGGCTAGACCACTCTTCCTTACCACTCACAGTAATGAGTTGTCGTTACGTTCAAACTATCTTGGAATCTTATGCTATCTCCATCAACAGAGTGTCAGTCAAAGGCCTTCAATTATCTTCAGGAAAAGAGTCACTCGACGGAACAAAGGAGGTTCAATTACAACTTGTGCATAAGGTCTTGAGAGCGTTTGTGATAGGTTTATGCAAGTTTGTTGGTGTCTGTATTACTGTTGGCTTAAATGTTTTGTATGAAGAAGAAGATATAACAACAAGGGCAATGGACTTGAATTTTTTAACAGAGGTTTCGATAGAAGAGGTTCTTGAGCTCATAGACTCTTCGATCATTTGGTGCCAGAAAGAAACGCTCGAACACAATGATGTTATAATACAACATTTGAAGTTAATCTTAGCATTGAACAAGCTTCCAATAATGTTTAACTTGTCCATTGATTTGTTTCAGGAGAAAGAAAAGTACCTGTTTTTCAAAGACTTGGTCACCAGTGCCTTGGAACAGATTGTCAAATTAAGAACTTTTGACTATTCTCAGTGTAAAGTTCCCTCTGGGTGCTTTTCCAAGTATCTACAAGCCACTATGAGTAACAGAAACATACCCGGCGAAATCACACTCATAGACAATGTAAGAGCATTTGATGAATTGACAAAGATGTTGAATGAAATTCTCACTTTGTTTAGCCGTGCTATCGATCTCAAGGACTTAGACGACTTGGAGAAATTCTTGACATTCGAAGTTGAGCTTCGTGAATCAGAATACAACGCCATCACGAGAGGGTTCTTCCAATTATTCTTAGTGAGAGATGATCAGTCAATATTTGGACTGAAATATGACATCACTCTGGTTACAATTGCAATGATGGAAACACTCAATCTCCACAGTTCGGTTTACATGACCAAAGCATATAATCTTCCTGCTGACAAAGTAAGTGAAATTGAAAACGACTTTGCTTGTTTGGTGAAAGACATAAACACTGGAGTATACCAAGTCTTGACTAATAAAGCCAACAACAAATGTCGACAAAGACAGATCCTCAACAAGAGTATCCTCATTTGGGATACGTTGCAAGTGAATGCCGAAAGCTTTGAAATGGCCCTTTTCAACGCCTACAAGATAAACGACAAGTTCAACGAAAACAACGACTTGAGTTTACCCATAACTTCATTCATCTATAAGACCAAATTGGATTTGATGGTAGACTACTTATTGAAAGGATTCGAATTGGAGTTGTATAAAGAATTCGAAGTGTTCTCCGTTTACTGGTACACTGCCTACTTGTTGAATCATCTTGTTGATACAATGGAAGGAAGAATATTGAAGTTGAACAAATACAAGCTTCAACAGTTGGCCAATAAGAAGAAAAAACTGAAGAACAAGGCAGAAATTGAAAAAAAGAGGCAAGAACTTGCTGCTATAATTCACAATAATGAAATCAAGCTCGAATACTACAAGGCTATGAAGAGTCTTATTGAGGGCATTTGCAATTACATGCTCTATCTCCACCACAAGAAAGTCATTGACCTAACAGCATTACCATCTTCTTTCTACGACAGCTCTATAGGATATTTTGAAAAGCTTTTCAGACTTCGGTTTAAATGTTTTGAGTCTGTTGGAGTCCCTGCAACCCTTGGCTTCAGTCAGTACTTATACACTGTCAGGGACAATAAGGGACACACGGTTGAATCTTTAGCAGCACACTTCAATGACGCCAAAGCTCGATTCGTGTCATTGTCAGATCGTATTGAGCACCCTCAATTCAAGCATTGGGTAACATCCCTCACCAAGACGTGCGTGTTGTACCATTTACAACTCAAAACCACCCCAAAATTGGCGTTTACAAAAGGCTACAATTGCTATTTCCCAAAATTCTGTACATAATCATAACATAACTACACTTTATCAATTTTTTCCACTAGAGACAAAGTTTGACCAGTAGTATTACTCATCATCACATTATTGTTCCGTATCGTTACAAGGTCCCGGTAGATAGCATCTGTCGAATTATTGAGCATTTGAAGAAGTGCACGCGTCTTAGAAAGAATCTCGATCTGCTTGTCGTAATCTTCCATAGTTTCGTTTCGCATTATCAACACATGTCTGCACCTGAACTGCCAAAACTTACAACATTACGTAATAGGGCTCTAGGGTTTATTGTTGTTCTCGTGGCTATCTTTGGGTATCCATGGTTTTGGTTCACTACTACCATTCACAGAGCGCAATTGCCAGTGTCTGATATCATTGAGTGGAATAGGCACCTCGACACGCTGGCCAAATTCGAAATCCCTGTGTATTTACAGCTACCAAATGCCAAAGCTGACTTCATTGAAAGAGCTCAAGCTTTCACTGACTCTCATTTGTATCAAAAGTTCCCAGAATTAAAAGATGTGTGGTCATTGAAATTTCTCAGATCAACAGACGCCGAAGAAGTTGAGCAAAATGGCAATTATCTTGTGGAACTTGAAATTGCAAACGATCACGATGATGGCACAAAGAGCAGTGATGGTGTTGCCATTTCTCCTTCATCCAGAAATATCAAATTAATCCTCTCGAACAACGTTCTCTTGACAGATAAAGTTGATGAGTTCGTGTATAAAGTCCTTGTTGAAGACGTGTTCTCCGAAGAGATCAAGAGATTCAGCCAACTCACCCAACGTCAAAAGAAGGAAACGAATTTAGCTCTACCATACTCCTCTAACTTCAATTTGATTTTCTCGTTGTTGGTCGAAGATGGTCAATTAATAGATTGGGAGATGGAGAAAGCACTTGAGTATTTGAGGCCAGCACTTGATGACTTACAACACTTTGCTAACTTTACTATTTCTACACAAATTCAGTACTATTCACTGTTGACTTCAAAAATAGAGGAGAAAGACAATGCTTTTGTGGTGAAACAAGCCGACTTGTCTACGTTTGTGGATTTAGGGGACTGGAATTTGGATAACAACGATATAAATCCAAATATCAACTTTGTCACATTTTTCCCTGCTTCAAACTATGCTGGTAAACCCTTATTGATTGAGGGATCATCTACCAACTCTTTCATAGTACCGCAATGGGGAGGTGTGGTCATAAATAACAAGGATGTGTCACTGTCAGATCACATTGTGTTGAAGGAACAAGAATTACATGGCATCCTAGAGATTTTCACATCACAGTTGTTTCAATTATTGGGTGCAGCTCACGTACCTAAATCTTTGCCATTTAGATTAGATTCTATGACTAGATGGCAAACTTTGAACAACTTGATTGACTCACTTAACAATCTCAACTCACTTGTTAAATTGACTGATACATTGAACGAAATTGCCATACCAGATGAGACCAAAAAATTCATAGAAGATAGTTTGTCCAGCATTGATGCGGCAATCCAGTTTATTCAGCATCATGATATCAAAGCTGCAATGGGGGCCTCAGCTAAGAGTCTTGAGAACTCAAATAAAGCTTTCTTCGACAAAGAAATTGTGCAACAAGTTTACTTCCCCAGTGAACATAAAATGGCAGTGTTCTTACCACTAGCTGGACCAATTTTATCAATAGTGTTCTTTAGTCTTGTCAAGGTTTACAAAGAGCGGAAGGCAGCATCTACTTAATTCATTCAATAAAAAACAGATCAACGCGATTTTGTACCCGATGAGTAAGTTTGTTGCACTTGGAACATTAGGAGTTGCTTCATTCTTTTTGGGATGGAGTAGTAAACCAACGGTTGCTGAAGAAGTTAAGCTGAAACTTCCAGTACGAGCTAATGGGTCGAGTGTGCCATCATCTTTTGATTCAAGTTCAATCAGACCCCAAGATTTCTACAAATATGGATTCCCCGGTCCAATTCACGATTTAGGTAACCATAAAGAGTTTGTCAGTTGCTATGACAGAGCTAAGAGAAATCCATATTGGGTGATTGAGCATATTACCAAAGATTCCATAAAGAGATACGGTGATATTGACCGTAAGAAATCTGTATTCAAAGAAGATGAAGCGATCCCATTCAAATTCAGAAATAAGTTAAGAGATTTCTTTAGAAGTGGTTATGATAGAGGACATCAAGCACCAGCTGCAGATGCTAAATTTGACCAACAAGCAATGAATGAGACATTTTACTTAACGAATATCTCACCACAAGTTGGTGATGGATTCAATAGAGATTATTGGGCACATTTTGAAGATTTCGCCAGAAGATTAACCAACAAATACGATAATGTTCGTATTATGACTGGTCCATTGTACTTACCAAAGAAATGTGCAGATGGTAAATTCAGAGTCGAGTATGAGATGATTGGATCTCCACCTAATGTTGCAGTACCAACTCATTTTTTCAAATTGATTGTGGGTGAGAATAACGGTAATGATGCTATCAGTGTTGGATCATTTGTACTCCCCAATGATGTTATTGATAATAATACACCATTGACTAGTTTCCAAGTACCAGTGGATGCTGTGGAGACTGCTAGTGGTCTTGAATTATTGTACAAAGTTCCACCTCACAAGAGAAAAGATTTGTGCAGAGAAGTTGAATGTCAAATTATTGTTAGAGAATTTCCAAAGCAAGTCAACAATGTTCTTGCTCTCCCAGGCAAGTGACGAATAAATCAAATCGCAATTTTGTAAAGAGTAGAATTCGCAATCAGTATATTTTCTAAGAACAGAGCAACTGTAGTAACAGGCAACTACTTGTCAGTATGATGAGCGATGTGTCAAAGTAAATTTAAAGCAACTGATGAAGTACGAGCACTTACTAGTTATGCATAAAATGGCAACCACAACATTAGACAATTTTCATTATCAACGACTGTTGCTGAATTTCTCCCTATAAAATGAAAAGGCTCTGTCTATTGAAACATCGAAATTATGGCACCACAAAAAAGCACTAAAGTATTTACCTTGAACAACGGCACAAAGATTCCCGCAATCGCTTTAGGAACATGGCAAACTGGCGAAGGTGAAGCTTATACTGCGGTAAAATCTGCACTTGAAGCCGGTTATAGACACATTGATACAGCAGCTGCTTACGGGAATGAAGAGGAAGTTGGTAAAGCTATTGCAGACTCCGGAATTCCAAGAAAGGACATTTTTGTTACTACTAAATTGTGGAATACTGATCACAAAAATGTTGAAGGAGCATTAGATAAATCCTTGAAGAAGCTTGGCTTAAACTACGTGGACTTGTACTTGATTCACTGGCCATCACCAATGGATCCAGCTCACGGGTTTGGATCTGATGTGTTCTTGAAAGATTGGACTTATCTTGACACCTACAAATCTCTACAAAAAGTGTACAAGGAAACAACTAAAGCCAGAGCAATCGGTGTGTCTAATTTCACGATTCCCAAACTTGAGAAACTTTTGAATGACAAAGATATTGATGTTGTTCCTGCAGCAAATCAAGTGGAACTCCATCCATTATTGCCCCAGAACAAGTTGATTGAGTACTTGAAAAAACATGACATACTCCCTGAGGCTTACTCGCCTTTAGGATCTACTGACTCACCATTATTCAAAACCGGCGAAATTTCAGAAATCGCCAAGAAGAATGGTGTTACGGAAGCACAAGTGTTGATCTCGTGGCAATTACAAAGAGATATTGTTGTGTTACCCAAATCGGTTCACGCTGATAGGGTGGCATCAAATCTTGAAGTAATTGAATTACCGGCCGAAGATATAAAGATTTTGGATGGGTTACACGAGAAGTATGGTAATGACAGAACTAATCCCGTTCCAGAGTTTAAAGCTTTTGACGATGATATTCAATAGATAATAAATGGCTGCAACATTCTTAAACCCAAAACGGGAAGCGATATCGATAAACACGTGATTTAATATCTAAAAGTGTTTTTTGACGGAATGAGAAACCAACCAACAAAAATCCCAACATAATTTATATGCAGGTATAAATAAACTAAATGGAACAACTCATCGGCGCCAGAATAAAGTTGCAAACCACTAAAATACTTCAATTATGTACAGGATATTTAATTTGGTAGTAGTAATTTTTGTAAAAATACAGTAGAACCAGTAACCCAAAGGGAGTTGTTGAATATACAGAGTATCAAATGAATGTACTTATGTAGTTGCAATTCACCAACAAATAATTTCGTAAATGATAAACACGTATAAATGTAAATTAATTAATATGCACCACCTCAACAATTATAGCCAACAACTCAAAACTTTTGGAAATTTCCCACACTATTAAAATAGGACTATTCCTGATTCGTGAATTGATTCTTAAGGAATTAGATTTTTTGTAATAGTTGTACCACATTTTACTGTTACTTTAATCTAATATGAGTACTTCACATCGTCCATTCTCTTTGAATCATGGTTCATTAGAATTGACTTTCTTAGTTCCAACCAATAATTTCTTCAAATATTCCCAGTTAAAGGAACAATTTAATAAAACTTTACCTGAACCAACTGAAGGTTTTGCTGATGATTCTGAACCTTCTTCACCAACTGAATTATTTTCAAAATTTTTAGGATTCGTTAGCTCTTTAACTGATCCAAAATCAGCTGGTCAATTTGATGATGTTTTGAAATTATTATTACAAGAATTTGAATCAAGATTCTTATCAAACAATGACATTCATACTTTCGTTTCTGAATTGTTAGTTGACGAAAACTTCCCAACTACTAATGAAAAAGCTACTGAAGTTATCAAGAACTATTATAGTGCAATTATCAATTCAAACACTAAAATCAATCAAGTTGAATCAAACTTGTTGAAGAATGCCTTATCAGGAAATGCTAAAATATTCGCTATATTCGGTGGTCAAGGTAACACTGATGATTACTTTGAAGAATTGAGAAGTTTATATTCCACTTATGGTGGTTTAGTCAAAGATTTCATCTCTGAAATTGATGCAAAATTGAACCAATTAGTTAAAACTACTGAAAACGTCGATAAAATCTTCACTCAAGGTTTCAATATTATCAATTGGTTGACTAACAAAGACTTGACTCCTGATCAAGATTACTTGTTAAGTGTTCCAGTTTCTTGTCCATTAATTTGTGTCATTCAATTATGTCACTATGCCATCTCATGCAAAGTCTTGGGTATCAATCCTGGTCAATTCAGAAATCACTTATCTGGAACTACTGGTCACTCTCAAGGTTTGATCACTTCTTTAGTGATTGCTTCTGCCTCTAACTGGGAAGAATTTTTGGACTACTCCATGAAAGCTGTTAGCTTGATGTTCTTCATTGGTGCTAGATGTTTAACCACTTACCCAAGTACCACTTTACCTCCAACAATGTTACAGGACTCTTTGGAAAACGGTGAAGGTAGACCATCTCCCATGTTGTCCGTCAGAGATTTATCTGTCAGTGAAGTTGAAGCATTCATCAATCAAACTAACAAACATTTACCAAAAGACAAGCATATTGCCATTTCTTTGATCAATGGTGCTAGAAACTTGGTTGTCTCTGGTCCTCCAGAATCATTGTATGGTTTGAACTTGACTTTAAGACACAATAAAGCCCCTGCTGGTTTAGATCAATCAAGAGTTCCTTTCAGTGAAAGAAAATTGAAATTCTCCAACAGATTCTTACCAATTTTCTCTCCCTTCCATTCTCACTTATTGGAACCTGCCACTGCTATGATCTTGGCTGACTTGAAACACGAAGGAATTGATTTCAACTTAAAAGACATCAAAATTCCTGTTTATGACACTTACAATGGGGAGAACTTCCAAAACCTCGATGTTACTGCTGAATCTATTAATTCCAGAGTCGTCAAGTTAATCACTCAATTACCTGTTTTATGGGAGAAAGCAACCACTTTCAAATCAACTCACATTTTGGAATTCGGTCCAGGTGGTGTTTCAGGTTTGGGTGTTTTAACTCACAGAAACAAAGACGGAACTGGTAGCAGAATCATTCTTGCTGGTGCTTTGGATGTACCTAATGGTGATGATGAATATGGTTTCAAACAAGAAATCTTCAGCATCAAAGAGAACTCTATCAAATGGGCTCCAAACTGGGTTGATGAATTCAAACCTAAGTTGGTGAAGAACTCAGCTGGAAAGATTTATGTCTCTACTAAATTCTCCAAGTTATTGGGTAGAGCTCCATTGATGGTTCCTGGTATGACTCCATCTACTGTTAACCCACAATTTGTTATCGACACCCTTAATGCTGGTTACCATATTGAAATCGCAGGTGGTGGTTACTTCGCTCCAGGTATGATGACAGCTGCCATTGACAAAGTTAAGAGTCAAATTGTTCCAGGTTACGGTATCACTATCAACTTCATTTATGTTAACCCAAGAATGTTACAATGGGGTATTCCATTAGTCAAGGAATTAAGAGAAAAGGGTTACCCTATTCAAGGTATCACTATTGGTGCTGGTGTCCCATCTTTGGAAGTTGCTGGTGAATACATTGAAACCTTGCACTTAACTCACTTGGGTTTGAAACCAGGTTCTATTGATGCTATTGCCCAATGTATCACAATTGCAAAGGCATACCCTAACTTCCCAATTCTCTTACAATGGACTGGTGGTAGAGGTGGTGGTCACCACTCTTTTGAAGATTTCCATCAACCAATCTTACAAATGTATTCAAAGATCAGAAGATGCTCCAACATTATTTTGATTGCTGGTTCTGGTTTTGGTTCTGATGAAGATACTTACCCTTACTTAACTGGCAAATGGTCAAATAAGTTTAACTACCCATCCATGCCATTTGATGGTGTGTTGTTTGGTTCAAGAGTTATGACCGCTAAAGAAGCTTTCACTTCCTTGGAAGCTAAGAAGGCCATTGCTGCTTGTTCTGGTGTTACCGATGAAAGATGGGAGAACACTTACAAGAAGCCAACTGGTGGTATTGTCACTGTCAAGTCTGAAATGGGTGAACCAATCCATAAGATTGCTACAAGAGGTGTCATGTTATGGAAAGAGATGGATGATACCATCTTCTCATTACCAAAAAACAAACTCTTGGATGCCTTAAAGGCCAAGAAGGATTACATCATTGATCGTTTGAACAAGGATTTCCAAAAACCATGGTTCTGTGTCAACGCTGATGGACTTTGTGACTTGGAAGATATGACTTACCAAGAAGTTGCTAATAGATTGATCGAATTGATGTATGTCAAGAAATCCGAGAGGTGGATTGACGTTTCCTTGAGAAACTTCTTTGGTGACATCTTGAGAAGAGCTGAAGAAAGATTCATCTCCTCTAGATCTGGTGAAGCTGTTTCATTGATTCAAAATTATCAACAATTAACTCAAAACCCAACTGAGTTTACCAACAAGTTCTTTGAAGCATACCCTGCTGGTAAAACTCAATTGATCAGTGAAGAAGATTGTGACTTTTTCTTGATGTGTTGTGCTAGACCAACTCAAAAACCTGCTCCTTTCGTTCCAGTCTTAGATGAGAGATTCGAATTTTTCTTCAAGAAGGACAGTTTGTGGCAATCTGAAGATTTGGAAGCCGTTGTTGATGAAGATGTTCAAAGAACCTGTATCTTACATGGTCCTGTTGCTGCTCAATTCACAAACAAGGTCAATGAACCAATCAAAGAAATTTTGGACAACATCCATGAGGGACACATTAAGAGACTCTTGGCTGACGACTACAACAACGACGAATCTAAGATCCCAACCGTTGAATACTTCGGTGGTCAATCTCCTGTTGCCATCAAGTCTTTGGGTTCTGTTGCTATTGAGACTTTAGGTTCCAAGAAGACTATCAAGATTGGCAACACTAACCAATTACCAGAGAAGCAAGACTGGTTGAAATTATTGGCTGGTGACAAGTTGAACTGGTTGTTTGCTTTTATCACCAGTGAAAGAATTGTCGAAGGTACTCAACATGTCTCCAACGCTATTCACGATGTCTTAAGTCCTGTTCCTAATCAAATCATTGAAATTGAAAACTCAGACGATGTTAGTAAGCTCAAATTGACAAGCTTTGAATTGGTCAAGGGTGACTACAAGCCTGTTGTTGAAATTAAATTGGTTGACACTGATGTTATTCAATTCTCTTTGATTGAACACAGAAACGCTGACAACAAGCCAATCGCTTTGCCATTCTTGTACAAATATCAACCAGCTGATGGGTTTGCTCCAATCTCCAAGATCATCGAAGGCCATACCGAAAGAACCAAGGAGTTCTACTGGAAATTATGGTACGGTGCTGATTGTCCTGTCAACTTGGACATCGATGTTTCAAAACCAATTGAGGGTGGTGAAATCACTATCACTGGTCAAGACATTGCTGAGTTCACCCACGCTATTGGTAACAAATGTGAAGCATTCGTTGTGAGACCAGGTAAAGAAACTTACGCTCCAATGGATTTTGCTATTGTCGTTGGTTGGAAAGCAATCATCAACGCTATCTTTCCTAAGACTGTTGATGGTGACATTTTGAAATTAGTCCACTTATCAAATGGTTACAGAATGATTCCAGGTGCTACCCCATTGAAGATGGGTGATGTTGTTACCAGTGTTGGTGAAATCAAGGCTGTTTTGAACCAAGCCTCTGGAAAGATGGTTGAAGTCATTGGAACTATCAGCAGAGACAACGAGCCAGTCATGGAAGTCACATCTCAATTCTTATACCGTGGTGACTACAATGATTTTGCTAACACTTTCCAGAAGGTCACTGAGACTCCAGTGCAAATTGTCTTGAACTCTTCCAAGGACTTAGCTATCTTGAGATCCAAGGAGTGGTTCGAGTTAGAGAAGGATATTGACTTGTTAGGTAAGACTTTAACTTTCCGTTGTGAGTCTGTCTACAAATTCAAGACAGCTGACATCTATGCTTCCATTGAAACTGTTGGTCAAGCTTACCTTGAATTATCAACCAAGGAAGTTATTCAAGTTGGTTCAGTTAACTATGTTGCCGGTAAATCTTACGGTAACCCAGTTATTGACTACTTGACTAGAAATGGTCAAACCATTGAACAAGCCATCTTGTTCGAGAATGCTATTCCAATCTCTAGTGGTGAAGAATTGACTTCTAAGGCTCCTGGTACCAACGAACCATACGCTAAAGTCTCAGGAGACTACAATCCTATTCACGTTTCAAGAGTGTTCGCTGCTTACGCCAAATTACCAGGAACTATCACTCATGGTATGTACTCTTCCGGTAGTATCAGATCTTTGGTTGAAGAATGGGCTGCTAACAACGTTGCATCCAGAGTCAGAGCCTTCAAGTGTGACTTTGTTGGTATGGTGTTACCGAACGACACCTTACAAACTTCATTGGAACATATTGGTATGATCAATGGTCGTAAGATCATTAAGATCGAAACCAAGAATGTTGAAACCGACTCTCCTGTTTTGATTGGTGAAGCTGAAATTGAACAACCAATTACCACTTTTGTTTTCACTGGTCAAGGTTCCCAAGAACAAGGTATGGGTATGGACTTGTACAACAACTCTGCAGTTGCTAGAGATGTTTGGGACAGAGCTGACAAACACTTTGTTGACAATTATGGTTTCTCTATCTTGGATATCGTTAAGAATAATCCAAATGAGTTGACCATTCACTTTGGTGGTGCTAAAGGTAGAAAGATCAGAGAGAACTATATTGGTATGATGTTCGAAACAATTGGTGACGATGGATCAATCAAGTCTGAGAAGATTTTCAAGGACATTGACCACAACACCACATCACATACTTTTGTTTCACCAACTGGTTTGTTATCTGCGACTCAATTCACCCAACCAGCCTTGACTTTGATGGAGAAAGCTTCTTACGAAGACATCAAGTCCAAGGGATTAATTCCATCTGATGCTATGTTTGCTGGTCACTCATTAGGTGAATACTCAGCATTATCATCATTGGCAAATGTTATGCCAATCGAGTCATTAGTCGACGTTGTTTTCTACAGAGGTATGACCATGCAAGTTGCTGTTCCAAGAGATGAACTTGGAAGATCCAACTATGGTATGTGTGCTGTTAACCCAACTAGAGTTAACCCAACATTTAATGATTCAGCATTGAGATTCGTCGTTGACGAGGTTTCATCAAAGACTGGTTGGTTATTGGAAATTGTCAACTACAATGTTGAAAACTCCCAATACGTCACTGCTGGTGATTTAAGAGCATTAGACACTTTGACAAATGTTTTAAACGTTCTTAAGATCAACAAGATTGATATCGTCAAGTTACAAGAACAATTAACAATTGAAGAAGTTAAAACCCACTTACATGAAATTGTTCAAGAGGTTGCAGCAAAATCAGAAGCTAAACCTCAACCAATTGACTTAGAAAGGGGTTTTGCTGTTATTCCATTAAAGGGAATTTCAGTTCCATTCCATTCATCTTATTTGATGTCTGGTGTTAAACCATTCCAAAGATTCTTATGCAAGAAGATTCCAAAATCTTCAGTCAAACCAAATGATTTAATTGGTAAGTATATTCCAAATTTGACTGCAAAGCCTTTCCAAATTACAAAAGAATACTTTGAAGAAGTTTATGAGTTAACTAAATCTGATAAAATCAAGGCAATCCTTGATAATTGGGAGCATTACGAAAATGCTTAAGATTCGTTTTATTTATTGGGTGTTATGAAAGTACGTGGTACTACTTGATTAACTAATTAATAGTAAATAGTTTAATTTTATGTGATAAAGAACTCAGAGCCCTGTGGCTAACGGACTCGAAATATTGACAGGAGTAAACTTCTTGGGTAAAGATACTCTAGTGAATCTTGATCTTAACCTCTGAGTAACAAGATCCATATCCAAATGACGAGTTAAGTTGATTCTTGGAATACAACCAATGTAATGATCATCATCAAGTTGAACATCAAGTGGATCTTGTGTGTGACACCCTGGTGATAGCGAAAGTCTGATAGAATGTTTCTTACCGGTGGCAGAACTTGGATCATCTGCTTCAAACAATTCGAATGTAATTTGTGAAAGATAATCGAGCTCTGGGAGGGCATTCCTGGCAATCTTCATTGGTAGCTGCGATCCATAAAGGATATTGAGCAAGGTGTAGATATGTGATTCCTTAGTGAAATACATCGAAACACCTGGGGTGTTGTTCTTTCTGATATCCTGAATATCAGATAAAACTTGCTTTGATAATGGAAGTGATGTAAGTAACCCAATATCGAGTTTCTCTTCATCCTTGATTCCGTACTCTTGGGGACAAATGAAGTCAAACAACACTTTTGAAAGCCTGTAAAGTTCTCTCAACCTAGCATATGTTGGATGGTCAAATGGATTGTCATCAGACTTAGTGGTTTTATTGGTGTTAGCTTCATTGTTTTGAGTTGACTCTTCAAGGGTTGATGTAGCATCTTTCAACACCCACCCCAAAGAACCAGCAGATGCATGAGTATTAGTAATATTCAGGAGATCCTTGCTTGATGGAGTCTTTGAACCACTGGGCGTGTCATTAGGAAGTCTGAAATTATTCATAGCCAAAATATTAATTGGGTATTCACTCACTAACCCTGAAGAGTGAATGATGTCACCACAAGCCTTATTTAATTCTTTAATCAAATCTTCATCCTTTGGGTCAAACGAAAAAACATTCTGCAAGAACTGTCTGTTGTGCAAAGCATCATACTTCATAGTATCATATAATTCAGAAATCTTCGATGGATGGGTCTTCTCCACTGTAGTAAACTCTTGAAACAACTTGTCCCATCTTTCTTTGAATAAAAGGGGATCCTCTCCACAACACCATTTGGTTTGAAACTCTTCAACATTTTTATTGTCGAAATTATACTGCATCAATATTTGATGAAAATTCATCAATTGACATACACGTTTAATGACATCAAATGGTTGAGGCATCTTTGGAGGCCAGGTGAATTGTGGAGGTGCTTCTGCTCCCTCCCTCAACAAAGGCTTCAACTTCTTCTTAACTTTGTCCATTAAGTCTTTAGCAGCGTTAGAGTCGTCCAATAAATCCTTTCTAATGGTGAGGAAATCATCAGGTAAGTCTTCATGATCTTTGTCGTAATCCAACAATGCCATGGAGGCTAAGTGGGCACTAGCAATTACACGACGTTCCGAGGAAGTGTAAACTTTAACGTCTTTTAGGGCCTCACGATTCAAAAGTTTGATGTTCTGACGTAACTGTTCACCAACATCCGAAGCCTGATGTTTTGCGGAATGAGTTGGCTCACCACCCCATTTTAAAATTAATTGCACTTTTTCAACTTGCTCTGGGTTCTCTTTAGATAAAGAAGGTTTAATTTGGATTTTGGTTCCGGGAAATCTCATTTTCTTCTCCAATGCACCACGGAGTTGTGTTAGCTTCTTAAGGTCTTCCAAATTTCTTTCTTGAGCAATCTTGACAGTCTCCAAAACAACTTGTAGATCAGGTACTTGTCTAATGATAACCTCCTCTTTGTGACCTTTAAGAAGTGATATAAAGAGAGGTGACCTGAATGAATACTTGAATTTTTGTTTAGGAGTACGATCGGCATGTCTAATGACTGAGACCATACCTTTGAAGACCCATTTCTGATCTTTTTCTTCAAACTGACTCTTGTTGAGCAATTTGGACAGAATTGGAATCTTCGTCTTCATCAAATCACGACTCTTCTTGGCTTCAATGAACATGTCTCTAAGAATAGATGCACAAGAATCATAATAGTCATTGTTGTCCTTGACGAACGAGAAACCATTAACGTCAATGACGAAAGACTTTCCATTGACCCTTAACAAATCGAAACCACAGATTGTTTGTCTGAAAACCTTGCTCACATTCTTTGCAATGGTCTTTTCTTCATCAGATAATTCAGTAACATATCTGATTTCTTTGCCATGGGTATTACGTCTAACAATACCATCAACAACAGGTGACTTACGGGTCTCAGCATGACAGAAATTGGGGCCAACAGTGTAGGCTTTTACATCTTCGAAATTGTCTGTATCCATGAACTCTTCGTAAATGTATGAACCTTCAGTTCTTGGGTGAACCAAATCTGGATCAAATTCCGAAGATTTGTTACCGATCTTACGGAACAAACGACGCCCTCCTCCACCAGTTGATCTTGGATAGTAGATGTAGACATTATGATCTTCGCCATCGACTGGTTTTTCGACAAAAGGTTTCTTCATTATTTTGTCACCAACTTTCAAAGTGTCGTCATCAAGCATTTCCCAATCAGTGTCCGATTGATTTGTTAACTTGTCAAGAAACTCCCGAGACATACCTGATTCTATTAGTTTCGATTGGAGTGCATCATCTAAATGAGGTCCACCATCTCTAGAGATTTCTAATCTTGGTGGTGTAGGGACACCAACGTGGTTTAAAATAGTCAAAACAAGCCTTCTATCCCATAATGATTTTTGCATAACCAAATCATTGATGATGAAAGGTTTTCTGTAGTTGACATAATCGATGGCTTTATCAAGAGGGAAACCAGTAGAGAAGAAACTCATCAAGAAGTCACATGTGGGCCAATTTTCTATTGCTTCATCCAAGATAACTTTATCACCAAAAATGATAGTTTCGAATTCACCGTTTTCGATGAGTCGATTTAAGATACGACGACATGGTTTAGACATCACTTTTGCATCCATAGCACAAACTCCTAATTTACCAATCTTGGGTAATTTGGGGCCAGCAGGTTCTTTGTGAACAGACACAGATTTACGAGAACCTCTTGAAGAATTCGAAATTGTTCGATTCAAAACCTGGAATCCATTATCAGGTGGCACACCATTAGATGATGAAGAGTTTGATCTTGATTTTTCGGGAGATTTGAGTGTTTCAGCATCTTCAGGCTCAATTTTCGTGGACAAAAGTCTTTTGGACTCTTCAGAACTTGTCTTTGGCGTGAAACTTTCGAGCATTGGAGCAATAGAAGCGATGGCCTTTTCAGTTGTTGGTGAAGGAAGAGGTTCAGTGCTTGTTAAATGTTCTGGTAAAGGGTGATTTATAATTATTTGCTCAGATTTTGGTGGGGAATCGAGATAAAGAGGCGACATTGGCTGATTTAACTTATCCTGAATAGAAGCAGCAAATTGTTTACCAAAGAGGTTAAGATCAGTTTCAGTGTTATCCTGATTCGGCACGGGGATTGGTTTCAGTTTCATTAAGGGTTTATAATCAGTAATGGATTTATCGATGGGGTTAATGCACGATTTTTTTACTTCTACAATTTATTTTACAATTACACTATTTGAAAAACTTGAGTTTCAAGGTCAAAAGTTGAAAGAACATGTCACAAAAGTAATTCAGTTTTTTGTACCAACGCTCCGTTAGTTCGAATCTTAGAAAAGAAACGCCCTGCAATCCGATTGACTGCATCGTTGGATTCTACAATGGCAATTTGTAGTAGTTTATTCGATAGCAGTAAGTGAATCAAACAACACAGAAATTGATTCACCAAAATGATCTCTTCTGATGCATTCAGCAAAAATTGGTGAAACATCAATAACAACAAGTTTCTTGTTTTTCTGAAGTCTTTCTTTACTTATAGGATAAGTATTTGTAACAACAATTTTATCAATACACTTTGAATCATTCAAAGTTTCTAAGCACTGATCACTGAAAATTCCATGAGTTCCAAGTACATAAACCGCACTTGCCCCACAGTTCAATCTTAAATGTTCAGCAGCTGCAATAAATGAATTTGGCTTGTCAATCATATCATCTAAAATGATTGCTGGTTTACCATTAACATCACCAACTAATGTGATTAATTTCTCTTGGTATAAATTGGTTGGTTCATCTTCATCATCAGAGTTATTAGCATCATAGGAACCTCCTAATGCATCACTATCTATTATAACTTGTTGTGAATTAACACCATTTATTGGTTCATCATGTGGGTAATCATCATCAACAACGTGACCTTTAACAACTCTTGCAGTTTGCATTTCTGAAACGATGTTATCTTCTTCTTCATCATCAACATTCTTCTTTGAAGCTTTAAGTGCTTTCTTCTTATTTTTACTTGAATAACCATCATGAGTACGACGACGATCAGTATGAATCATTGCAAAATTGATTTTCAAGGAATCTGCTAACGTTGTAACTCTTTTAGTTCCTCCTGGGTTTTTGGAGACTACAACAGCATTTTCCCAATCTGGGACATTATGACGGATCCACTTGGCTAAAGTTGGTGATCCAAATAAATTATCAACAGGTTTTGTAAAAAAACCTTGCATTTGGGAAGCATGTAAATCCATAGAAACAACATGATCAGCCCCAGCCATTACTAACAAATTAGCCAACATTCTAGCAGTAATAGCACCTCTATGTTTTTTCATTTTTGATTGTTTAGAGTAAGGGAATTGTGGGATTACAGCAGTAATTTTTGATGCTGAACCCCCACGACAAGCAGAAATTAAGATTAATAATTCCATGATGTGATCGTTGATTTCAGGTGAGCCAGATTGAATGATGTAGACATCTTCATCTCTAACAGAAACACCAATTTGAACTGAAGTTTCACCATTTGAAAACTTCTTCAAAGTACAAGGAGCAGGTTCAACTCCAAGACGACTACAAACCAATTTCCCAAGTTCAGGGTGGGAACTTCCAACAAAAATCTTGCACTTTCTCATGTCTTGAGGGTATGATATGGCGTTTTCCAACCCTTGGTTTGCGGGACTCACGGTGAACAGTTAGTTAAGATGAGCGCAAATTTTTTAGTCGTGTTGAAACAATTTAAATCTCATGATGGATGTTGATCGATGGTTGCAAAAGTATCGGGAAACTGTTAGACAATCAAAGTTATTCCAGGAGATCAAAGATCAGTTGAAATCATTCAAGAGTTTAAGAGTTTTGGCTTTAGGTTCTCCTTCTGATAGTATACCTGCTTTGTATCAGCTTGCATTAGCACTAGAGATTAAACATGCCTTAGATATTGAAACTGTACTGGCTTTTGATCCCGTGTTCTCTGATGCCGATACTGCATTGTTGACAAAGCTAGATGTATTGATAACAGAGAATAATCAAGTTGACAGTGAGTCAACTTTATGGTTTCTACCCCACGCACTGTTAGAGCTAACTCATACAATTCTTAAACAGTCTAAGCCTAAATACCTTCTTTCCAACGATATAATTGCCCACACCGATAGACTCACGAAACAGAAACTACATGAGAAGTATCCTGAAATATCTCTACTAGTCAACCTTATAGATAGACCACCACCAGCCGAAAACGATTTCACAGTAGTGAAAAAGAAGAAGAATAAACTCAAGTTTGAACCTCCAAAGATAAACTACGACTACTCAAAAACTTACTTCACCCACTACCACCAAGAGGTGTTCAAAAATACAACCGGCGTCTGGGGTAACGCCTTTAGCGACTTAGCGTATCACGAATTGTCATGATTATAGTTTTACATATATAAACAACTGAAGAAACTATTGTAGCCTTTGTTTCTTCATCACCGGGTCTAGATCATTGGATTCGTTTAACATGAGAGGTTCATTAGTAGCAATAGGATCTGGACTTGCAGCGGCTCCATCATTCAACAAATGCTTGCTAAGAATTGAGTACAAGTCTTCCTTACTGAAGGGTTTAGCTAAAATATCTGACATCCCGTTTTGAAGATATGTCACCAAATCATTGTCCTCAATATTCCCTGTCATTGCAATAATTGGGGTCCGGGTATCAAATGATCTTATGACACTTGTAGCTGTTGCTCCGTCAAGATTTGGCATAACAATATCCATAAGCACTAAATCGTATTTTGAATGTTCCACTGTAGAGATTGCATTGAGCCCATCTGTAACGACAGTGACTTGACAGCCATATTTGACCAAAAATTTTCGACATAGTTTGATACAAACGTTGTCATCTTCCACCAAGAGAACTCGGAATTTTGGATTAGGTATATTGGTGGTAGAAATCTGAGGTAAGTCTCGACCACTAGAGCTACCAGAAATCAGTTGGTTGATGAGTGGCAGAGCGCTGTTCATAGGAGCAGGTGTAACTGGATCCTTTGTTCCATTAGGTAGTTGGGTTACCTGTGGTGAAAATGGTTGTTGAGGCGAATTATGTTGTTCTTCTTTCACAACAACACCGACATTCATAGCTGCTATGGCAGGGTTGGGAGCTTGACTCGGAGACCCTTGTAATTGCATATGACTACCAACTTGTGGTTGATGTGATTCAATTTGTTGAGGTACAGTTTGAGTATCCACATAAGTAGAACCATTATTGTTAATATCATGCTGAGCGAGATTTTGGTGAGATAATATGGGTGGAACTGGTATATCCAATGGAGGGAGTTTAATCCCAGCTTGAGATAAACAGTTAGCCATTATTGCTACTGTTCTGTGATATCTTTCATTGAAATTTTTTGTTGCAGCAATAGTTTCAACGACACTTTTATACTTTGTTTGAATGATGCCTAGTTCTTGGTGAAGACCTTCATTTTTGATTCTTAATACATCAACGGTTTCCTGGAGTGAATTCAAATGAGCGATAACTTGAGGACTTACACCTGACATATTTGAGCCTGGACCACCATCAGAAGATTTCTTAATGGAGGGGCCTTTTCTTTTGATATTCTCTAGAGCTTCACGATCATTAATTCTGAATTCTGGGTGTTTGAACTCCCATGCATCCTCGCCGTACTCATAATTTTGCTTAGCCTCATTTGGAATCTTGACTTTATGGAAATCGTACTTGTTTAGCTGTCTGACGAAACTAGCAAAGTTACTATGCTTGAAATGCCGAGGTAGTATCTCCTTTGTGAATTCATTTGTATTAATGACCACAAAACTATCACCATTTTTAGTCCATTTTACGACATTTTTATAACTATCTTCTTGTAGCATTTGAAAGAGTTTTTTGACAAAATCATTTGACCCACTTTGATTAGAAGATGCATTAGACTGTAAATGATCATCGTCTTTAATCCCCGATCGAGTTGACATTGTGAATGAATGCAATTAATACAAAAACTGATGAATAAGTGATCGAAATGCCCCTAAAACGAACTGAATAAAGATATGTGAGTTTCAAACTAGTTTTATAGCAAAAATTGTCTGTTAAAGTGAACTAAATCAATTTACAGCAATTTGATAAATTTATCAGTATCACTAAATTCTTTTTGTGCGTATAAAGTATCAAGTAAATCTCACAAACAAGTGGTGATAGGCGTGTGTAAAGCAATTACACAAACTTCAAGGTTGGCATATTGTCGATGAATATGTTTTGTAATCCTGATTTTTATTGTGTTTACTTACTACAGTCAATAGTTAAATCAAAACTGTTTTATATTGGTTCAACCCCTGATCCTGTGCGACGATTGAAACAACATAATGGTACTTTAAAGAATGGCGGTGCTTTCAAGACTAAAAGGGATGGATTTAGACCCTGGAATATGATAATGATTGTTTATGGTTTCCCATCAAAAATTTCAGCTCTACAATTTGAGCATGCATTTCAACACCCTCATTCTACAAGACATATTAAAAATAAAATTTCAAAATCAAAGGGTTCAGGTGCAAACTCACTTCATTTTAAATTAGCAAATGTTAAACTTTTAATTTCATCACCGTATTTTGCGGACCTAAATTTGAAACTTGTTATTTTTAACAAACTCACTTTGGAATGTTGGGAGAAAAACAAGTTTCATATTCAATGTGACGTCGACATTGATTTCTTCAATTTCAACAATTTCTTTGGAATTGATCCTATCATCGACTCTAAAGAGTTCACTTTTACCGATTTCAGGAACAACCAAGCAACTCTATTGGAAACTGGCAAAGAAATCTTGGTAAACAAGATTAATCAGTGTCTGGTATGTCAATCACCAATTGATCTCCTTCCTGATAATAATGACAATACAAAAAGTTGCTTATTGGCAACCTGCTGCTCCAATTGTTGTACAACTTTCCATCTAGATTGTTTGGCAAAGGAATTTCTTCTGCCTAGTCAGATTTATCCCACAAAAGGCTTATGCCCTAATTGCAATGAACTCTTGGCTTGGTCACAAATGTCTTGGTTAGCAACAAAGATACGTAAGTATTGTGCAGCTTCTTGATTATAGCTCATCATGATCTTGTTGTCTTTCGAAATGGATCGCCCACAGACTATTGATCAAGACACCAGGATTCTTAATCACACTATTAGACCCTTCAATCTCAATTTCAGCATTCCACTGTTTACCATCTTGCTCAACACAAGCTCTTAAAATAGGCTCTCCTCCCAAGACAGTAATTCTTTCGATCTTGTTGCTTACTAGTTGAGCAAATTTTGCATCTCCTTCTTTGACAGTTGACTTGATCACATTCTGTGTCGACTCAATATCATTTAAAACATATTGTCCCGATTGGTAACCAAAAGATTCGAAGTCATCAACATAAAATTTACCTCGGGCTTTCCCTGCCTTACTCAAACCAATAGTCAAAGTGTATGGATCGTTCTTCATCAACTTGGTGGCTCGACGATACCTCTCCTTTCTTACGATTATTGACCCACCTTTAATGTACATAGGGATATCATGAAGTCCAACCTCTCGAGTAATGTCTCTGTCCTTGCAATTAGTTTTCGATGTGACCTCACCATTAGTAAAATCGTAGTAGATCTCGTCGTCTGGGAAAATAATAGAAACATGTGTGGCATCCTGCTCGGTGACTGGTTTTACCATAATACCCCCGAGAAAGAATTGATCTTCTATTTCATAGTTGTTGATAATATCTGGACTTTCATAGAAGATAGGTCTGAGGACAGGCGTGCCATGAATACTGCTCTCATAGAATGCAGTGTAGAACTCAGGTAATAATGAATATCTTAACTGGACTGCATCACGGATGACAGATAAGTAAGGGTCTGGAAGAAGATAAGGTTCCCTTCTTCTGGAATCAATATGGGCATGAGCTCTGAAAAATGGGTACCAGATACCTGTCTGATACCATCTTGCTAACAAATCTTTGGAGGGGTCACCAAAGAACCCTCCCACATCTGCACCTGCAAATGGCATACCTGCTATACCGTTAGTAAGCACCATTGGAATAGATATTTTCAAGTACTCCCATTTGGACATGTTATCACCAGTCCACATGGCAGCAGTTCTTTGCGATCCAGCAAAGTATGATCTGGTTAGAATGAAAGGTCTTTGTCTTTTAACATTAGCAAGTCTCCCAATGAGAGAGTTGTATGTAAGCTCATGAAATGTAAGTCCATTCAAATTGTGTACTGATCTATCCTCCCACCCACCGTAATGCAAGTTGTCTCTTGGTGAAGTGGTTTCAGGTGCATTGAACACTGAGATCTCATTCATATCATTCCATAGATGCATGTTGGTTTTCAAGCCACCCATAAACTTGTTCTCTTCTGAATATACAAACTGTTCGTCCCAGAACAGCTGAGAAGATGGATTGAAACCATCAATCCATACCGATTCTCCAGGCCAACAATGTCCATGATAAGAAGAGTTTGTGTTATCGTTGATACTTAACTTCTTGTTCTCAACAGTGTCGCTAATGTGGTATCCAACCTTCAAATGAGGGTCGATGATTATGACAAGATTCCTCGAAGTGTCATCAAGTCGCCTCAAAAGCCTTTCGGGATTTGGAAAATTATCTGGAGACCAAGTGAAATACTTCTTCTCATCAGTGTACTCAATATCTAACCAGATAGTGTCCATTGGGATCTGAGCCTCATCCATCCTCGAGCTAACCATGAGAACGTCCTTTTCGTCATTATAGTTCCATCTACATTGATGGTAACCCAAAGAGAAGAGTTGTGGTAAGGCGGTGAACCCAGTGAGTTTCCCGTACTTTTCGTTAACTTCAAGGGGTGTTTCACCCAAAAATATAACAATATCTATGATACCATTGTCACTCATCCAGTGAGTTCGAGTGTCATCTGTTTTGCGTATATCTATAAAGGTATCAGCAGCGTTATTCCACAACACACCAACAGAAGAGCCAGGTTTGGAAGCCATCATAAACGGTATAGAGCCATACATAGGCATGTTAGAATGGGTCTCGTACTCGAAGATATCGATATTAAACAATCGATAGAGCTTCGAATCAGATGTGTCTTGAAGATTCATTGTATTTGCATGTTCTGGTATTCCATAAACGTTCTTGAAATTAACAAACGTGATATCAAGTCCAATTGATTCAGGACCAATTGGAATGGTGTCTTTCTTGTTATCTTGGAAACTATCTTCAAACATATCGTAATCGATCTCATACAGAGACAAGTGCAATGAATTTTGACTCTTTTGTCTAAAGTGTTCGACGTTCAAAAAGTTGTCATTATTAATAGCGAGTACAAGCTCTGATCCTTGGAACACCAGGATTTTAACCGGGTGATACTGCAAAACAACTCTGGTGCTTTCAGAGCTAATAGTTAGCGTATGTTTTTCCCGATTGACTGTGGCATCTATGCTAGGATACTCTGGCTCTTTTTGGAAACTCCAATTGGCAGTCTCATTGTATCTCTGAGGGTTCACGTACTGACTGGCGGGTTTTGCTTGTGATCGGTCTTCGTTCAAAGTGAATCTGAAAGACGCAGAGTCAATGAATGACAATTCAAACGGGAGCTGAACAGTCGATTTGAGGTTTGGAATTTGTTTTAATATGGCACCAAAGACTCTTATGCTGTCTTTTGACTCAATAATTAGAGAATCTTCATCTATGTGGTACTGTGACTTAAAGTTCTGGGACGATTCGACTTGATGGGCATAGTGTTTATTCCTGTGACAAAACCCAGCTGACTCACAGGTCTTGAAAAGGTGCTCCTTCACTGCCAGAACACATATAAGCCAACAAAGGAATACGATCAAATTCATGGTGAGTTGGTGTCGTTCGCTACGACAATGTCTTGATACTGCGCGATTCAAAAATTGTCAGTGTTCGCACGAGTTAAACAACCATTCTTTTGAGATGAGCGACGTCGAGAGGAAACGATCCATCGATGAGGAAGAAACTGACTCAAAGAAACGTAAAGTTTATGACGAGTTAAGTGATGGTGGACCATTAACCCAAGAAGATGTCAAGTATTTTCGTAAACAGGCAATTTGGAGACAAATGAAATTCTACAAAGATAGATATTCAATGCTCGAGAAAGATATGAATGCTTACAAAGCCAAAGCTGCCAAGAGTGATGAACTTGTGAGTGTGATGGATACATGGTACAGTCAACTCTCAGAATTAATCTCCACGGGTACTACTTCCGACTCTGACTTTAAGCAAGATATTCTCCTCCTCCTAGATGACGATAAAGTTCCTGAAACTCTTGCTAAAAGACGAGAGCATTTACTAAATGTTATAGCACCATTACTTGAAAAGGGCGCTGCTCAATTAGATGATAAAACTCTCTTATCTAAAACGGTTAAGTTGAATTCTGAGCTTGGTGATTTGAGACAAGAGAATATCACATTGCTTAAGTCTAAGCAAGAACTAGAGAGCAAAATCGACGAGGTCACCAATAAATTCCTCAAACAAGCTGATAGAAACGCATCTAGTACCCTCGAAAGGGTTCTCAATGTCAAGAAAGAAGATATCAAACAAGAACCGGTGTCCAAAGAGTCTTCAGTTCCCGCAGAAGTCAATGATAAGGAAGTTAAAGAAATACGTGAAGAAGTTTCAGAACTCAAACGCATAAATCAAGAATTCGAAGATAAGTTCAAGCAATATCTACAAGAGAAAGAGCAATTGATACATGAGTTAGCGGCATCTAAACAAACGAATAGTACACACGACAATCATGACCTTGAACTTGAAGCTTTGAAGCAAGACAATAAAGGATTCAAAGATGAAATACAAGAACTCAAAAATATAAATGATAAGTTGGAAACCACAGTCAAAGAACTTGAATTGAAGCAGAATAATCTCATGACATTGATCAATGAGGAGATAGCGGCTGATAACGTCAACTTAAAAGATCAAATAGCCAAGCTTGAAGCAGATTTGGTTAGAATAAGAGTGATGAGAGACGATTTATTGGGAAAACAACAAATTTTAGAGAAATCTCAACCCAACGATGAACTTGTTAAGATGAATGGTAATTTGTTAGCTAAAATAGCTTTAAACGAGAAACAACTTGAGGGAAATGATCTTGCTAAAGAACTTGAAGTTCTTTATAAGCAATTAGTTAATGAATTGCACGGGAAACTAATAACTAAAATTGATCAAGATAATCTTATCAAGAAGTATCAGATTGAGAAGACCAAAGCTGATCAGAAATACTTCCAAATCATGAGATTAAAAGATGCATTAACCAATGAAAATAAAATTCTCAAACTCCAAAACACCAAATCACAAGAAGTTATCGACAAGCTTAATGAACTCGAGAAAAGTTACATTGAGAAGTTTGATAAATTAACCAAATTAACCACTGAACTAAAAGAAGCAAATGATAAATTACGCAATGAGAAGAATGTTATGAATAAGAAAATTCAAGTACAAAGTTTTGAAAAGACAAAGCTTAACAATGAATTAAATGAAATCAAACAACAAAATAGTAAGGCACTTTTGAATGAGAATAGTGCAAAGGATGAAGTTAAACAAAAAGAATTAGAAATAATCAAATTACAAAATAAGATAACAAGATTTGAAAAGTTAGCATCACATCCAAATGGGATTGCTAATATTCATCTGGAAGAACTTGAAGGATTCAGATCTATGGTCAAATGTTCAGTTTGTTCAAAGAATTGGAAGAACACAGTGTTAACTGTTTGTGGCCATGCATTTTGTAATGAGTGCACCAAGGAAAGACTTAATGCAAGATTGAGACGGTGTCCAACATGTAATAAAGGATTCAGTGCTAATGACTTGTTATCAATCCATTTATAGAGTGTATATATAGTAATGTAATATTAGTTTGGGAATTTTTTTATCAAAATCACATTACTCTTTAGGAACACCAGCAAAAAACAAGACATAGAGCCAGCCATTTGCTGGATATCCGGGTAATTTTTTTCATAGGAACTGCGCCTACCAATTAGAATGATTACCACAAAAACCGAGCGGTGAGTGCACGTCGTTTTTGTTTCTGAAACAAATTTGCCACTCGAGTTTTAGAGCAACAGCAACGATCAAAGAACAAACCAAACAACTAGTAATGAAGAACTACAACATTATTAATGATTTCTATAATTAAATTAGTTTGATTTGAAACAAATGACCTTCTTTGATGTTCTTGATGGAAAGTAGTGAAAATATTTTAATATCCCCTTTCCCAAAATGATTTTTTTAAAGGATTTTTGTGTCACGTAATTTGTTTATTTAAATAAATTACATTTTCCTCAAGGAAAATTTTTTCCTGAAAGTTTAGAATCCAGTTTTTAAGGGGTTTTAATTTTGGTTTTTGTGTTATTTTCCTGAAATCACATTTTAAAAACCCTTTCAAATGTCAGAAACGGTTGAAACTAATACACCAGTTCAAACACCATCATCTGAATTCTTCAATGAAAAATCTAATAATGTAAATAGTATGAGTAATTTAAAAGAAGTTGAAAAACCTTTATCACCTCCAAATCCAAGTCCTTCACCAATTGAAGTCAAAGATGGTGATAATAATACTATTACAAAAAATGGTAATGAAGAATCAATTGCTCCTGAAACCCCTGCAACAAACATATCAGCAAATGAAGTGAATTCAGCTGAAACTCCTGCAACTGAAATTACAAATAATAATGAAGCCCCTGCAACTACAACAGCCCCTGCAAATATGACTCCAGCTCCAAAACCACCACAAGAACCAGATATGAATAATTTACCACTTGATCCAATCCCTAAACATCAAGCAAAATTTGCTTTGAATACAATTAAATCGATCAAAAGATTAAAAGATGCTGGTCCATTTCTTAAGCCTGTCGATATTGTTAAATTAAATATTCCATTGTACTATAATTACATTCCAAGACCAATGGATTTATCGACAATTGAGAGAAAAATTAATCTCAATGCTTATGAAGATACAGATCAGATTATAGAAGACTTTAATCTTATGGTTAAAAATTGTTCGAAATTCAATGGTGAAAATTCTGGCATTACAAAGATGGCTCATAATATTCAGGCTCATTTTGAAAAACATATGCTTAATATGCCACCAAAGGTTATCAGTAATGATGACAATGCAACAAAGAGAAGAATTGAGAGTCAAAAGCAAGCAGCTGTTTCACCAAATTCAATTGCAAGTCATCGTCCAAAACGCAACATTCATCCTCCAAAATCTAAAGAATTGCCATATGATGTTAGACCAAGGAAGAAAAAATTCGCTGCTGAACTTAGATTCTGCAATCAAACCTTGAAAGAAATAATGAGTAAGAAACATTACAATTATAACTTCCCATTTTTACAACCTGTTGATACAGTTCTGTTGAATATTCCAAATTATAATGAGATAATTACAGAACCAATGGATTTATCAACAATTCAAACAAAATTATCAAATAATCAGTATGAAAATGGTGATGATTTTGAGCATGACATGAGATTGATTTTCTCCAATTGTTACAAATTTAATCCTGAAGGTACTGATGTCAATCAGATGGGTCATAAATTGGAGGAGATTTTCAATAGAAAGTGGGCACATAGACCAATTGCAACACCTACACCAAATGGATCAGATTTCGATTCTGATGATGAAGATTATGAATCAAATGAAGAACTTGATGAATCACTTCTTGCAAATATTCCAGCAATACAATTCATGGAAGAACAAATTACTAGAATGCAACATGAATTGAATAAGATGAAGAAAGATCATTTACATCAACTCAAGCAACAAAGAGATTTGAAACGTAAAAATAGGAAGAAAGCTGGTAAGAAAAACAAGAAGATGAAACTTAATCAACAAGTTGTTGTCACCTATGAAATGAAGAAACAAGTTAGTGAAATGGTTCCAAATTTAAATGACAAGAAACTTCAACAATTAATCAAAATTATCAAAGATGATATCGATTTGAATGATGAAGAAGAAGTCGAATTAGATATGGATCAATTGGAAGATAAAACAATTTTGAAGCTTTACAATTTCTTATTCGATAAGAAACCTCCAGTAAAGAAGAATAAAAAAATTGATAATGGTTTCACAAGTTACGAAAAATTAAAGAAATTAAAGAATCAATTGAGTTTATTTGATGATGCTGATGGTAATGCTTTCAATGGACAAATGTCTATTAATAATGAATCCTCTGATGATGATGCTTCTTCTGAAAGTTCAGAAGAAGAGTAATGATATATTAAATATATTATTGTATACTAATAACTAAACTTCTTAATTTGTGTTTGCAGCCAATTTCGCGCTCGATGAGCTCAATAGTGAGATCACAAAAAATATTTACTCTACTCGCTATCACAAGTAATGACAAGTGACGCTATACGACACAAGCATACCCAGAGACAACGTGATGCTGATTATAACCCCATGAACATTATAGAGAAATGTCGCTCACAAGGACGACCAGTATTCATTGCTGGGCCTATGGTTCGTTACTCGAAACTTCCCTTCCGTGCATTAGTAAGGCACTTTAATACAGACATCGTGTACTCGCCCATGATATTGGCCCGAGAGTTCGTAAGAAATGACATTGCACGAATCTCTGATTTTTCAACAAATAATGAAGATAAGCTGCTAATAGTGCAAGTCGGTGCAAACAACGAAGAAGATTTGGTCAAGTTTGTGGATATGATACACCCATATACTGATGGTATAGGCTTGAATTGCGGATGTCCCATCAAAGAACAAGTCAGAGAAGGCATTGGCGCAGCCTTAATGACTGAACCAGAATTAGTGGCCCGCATGGTTAAAGCTGTCAAGGACAAATATGGTGATAAAGTGACTTTAGATGTCAAAATTCGTATACATCCCGACTTGAATGATACCTTGAAGTTTGTGAAGCTTGTTGAAGATGCTGGAGTTGATTTCATAACTGTTCATGGTAGGACTAAAACAACAAGATCTAGTGTTCCAGCCAATTTCGATGCCATTAAGTTCATAAAAAAGCATGCTAAAGTTCCAGTTATGGCAAATGGAGACTGTTTCTCCTTAGATGACGCTCATAAAATAGCTGACTACACTGGTGTAGACGGGGTTATGGCTGTTAGAGGAATACTATCCAATCCAGGGTTATTTTCGGGCTATTCCGTGACTCCATGGTGTGCTATTGAATTATTTTTACATTATGCTACTAGTTATGGGCTTCCTTTCAGGATTGTCCAGCACCATCTCTCAGAAATGTTAGACAAAGTATTACCTAGAGCATATGTCAAAGAGATGAACTTGTGCAATAACATCATAGATGTCATCGACTGGTTTGATACCACGTTCTACTTGAAACGATCTGGTGATGAGGGGTTCGGTGAAACAACAGAAGTACCATGGAAGTCACCTCCTTGTAACATAGTCCAATCATAAAAACTCTTTGTTCTGTAATGATATACTCTTAGTCATGTTGTTCACCTTGTAGATACCAACCAATTGTTTAGCTAGTTCAAACATATTGTTTCTCAATGATATAACAATGAATTGTCCGTTCTTTGTCCTCTCTTTGATGTAGTTAGCAACAATAGAAACGTTTCTGAAATCTAATGCAGCATCAATCTCATCCATGACATATAAAGGTGTAGGTTTGTATTTGTGCAAGGCAAACACTAATGCTAACGAACTCAACGTTTTCTCACCACCAGAGAGATTGCTGATATTCCTCCAAGACTTCTTGGGTGGCATGACACTGAAGAGAATACCTTCTGAGAACGGATCCAAACTATCAACTAGCTCTAGCTCAGCATTACCCCCCATAGTGATCATTTGATACATCTCTTTTAATGATAGCGAAATAGTGTTGAAGCCTTCCATGAATTCATCTAACCTTTTTCTCTTGAGCTCTTCACAGTGATTCTTGATCTCATCTCTTTCACCTATAGAAAGTGTCAATTCTTCTTTACGGTTAGTGAACTCTGTCATCTTGATACCGTACTCTTTCAAAACCTCTATATCAACTTTCACTACTGACATGTAGTTTTCGAGCTCGGTTATCTCGTCTTCGAACTTCTGGAGGTCGACCTCTTTCATCTCCTCCTCTGTCAACATCTGAATCTCGTTACCATTGTATTTGGTTTGCTCTTCTTCGGGCATCCAACTGATGTACTCGGAAGTATCACGTAAAATCAAGGCATCTAAACTCTCTTGATCCTTCTCTATTTGGTAGGTGTACTTCTTTATTGATGCATTCACTTTCTCAAGTTTATTTTCGAGCTCTATCTCGTATGATTTGAACTTGTTAATATTCTCTCTTTTCTCCTCAAGTTGTTGGTTGACCACTTCGAGTTGTTCTTCCTCTTGCTCTTTGTGACCCTCCTGCTCAGCTATTAATTTATTGATATCATCTAGCTGCTCTTGATGATTGGTATCCTCTGACTCCACAGCCTTCAACTCTTGCTCTGCTCTCTCGATCTCTTTCTTGGATTCTTCTACGAGTTTGGTATTTCTCTTGATCTCATTCTCAAGTTTCCTGATACTCATTCTCTCATTTGATGTCTTTTGGTTTATGATTTCTATCTTCTGGTTAATGGAATCGACTTTGGCATTTTGGAGTCCCAATTCAACACCACCGGCTTCCAAAATTTTTTCCTCAAGCTCTTTGATTTCTGACTCCATTCCCTTCATTTCTGCTTTGAGCGCTTCCTTTTCTTGGGTCAACTGCCTCTTTTCCTTCTCTTTGGCCTCTATCTTCCTCTGGTTATCTTTTGAACTTTCGTCGTTCTCAAGATCATGCAATAACTTTCTCAACAATTCTGTAGTCTCTTTCTTCTCACTTGTCAAAGAGTCAATCTCGAGCTTTAGACGGGAAATATTGAATTCAATTTCGGGCTTCATTTCTTTGAGGTTTCTCAATTTGGACTCTTTGTCGTCAAGCTCGACTCTAGCTTGATCAAATTGAGATTCCATAAGCTGAACATCTTTTTTCATTTGATCAACATCTTCGTCTGATACATCCATCTGGTCAACAATCTTGGCGGAAGCTAGAATCATTGCACCTTTAGCATAATGATTTCCACCACCAGACATAGTACCAGATGTATCGACAACTTTTCCATCTAATGTGACAACACGAAATCTTCTGGGGCCATATGCTGCTTGTCTGGCTTCCTGTAAATTGCCTGCTACTAAAGTATCAAACAACTTGCTGTAGAATGCTGGAAGAAATTTGGGATCTTTAGGTGTGATAAGATCAAACAATCTCTTCACAGTATTTGGGTTTCCCGGGGTCTTGATTGGTGCCAAGTTGAACTTCCTCAACTTATCCAAACAGATAAAGTTTGCATATCCCAAGTTATTCTTCCTCAAATATTGGATGCAAGTTTGTGCCGTTTCCACAGTTTCGACAACCATGGAATCTAAAGCTGGGCATGCAGTTGATACAGCAATATCATACGCGTCATCAATGCTTCCAAGATCTCCGAGTCTTCCATGGAATCCTGTGATACGACCAGACTTAGCAAGTCTCGATAACCCTGTGAGAACCCTATTCTTATTCTGATTGTGTGAATGGGTATTCAAAGCATCTTGAGTCTTTTGTCTCATGTTCATTAGCTCAGTCTTCTTCTGTTGTAATTTCTTTCTCTCATTGTTGCATTGTTCATCACCAAGTTGTATTTGTTCTGTTATGTGAGTTAACTTAGTGTGATTGTTCTGGAATTCCGCTTCTTTAGATTTTCCCTCTGTTTTTATATTGATAAGTCGTTGCTTTGCAGATTCGAGCTTTTGTTCTATAGTGTTGCTCTCACGTTGAAGCATTTCAATAGTCGAGTCAATCAATTGGATTGCACTCTCTTTCTCTTTGACCTTATCATTCCAAGGTTCTAGCTTGGTTTGTAACACTTCGATTTTTTGAGTGTAACCAGAAGTCTTGCTAGTCATTTTCTTTCTTATTTCATGTAGCTTGGCCTTTTCCTCCTCTAATGATGCAGCTAAAGATTCCAACTCTTGTTTAAATTGGGAATTGGCTTCGTTCTGTGAATCTAGCTTCTGTTGAGTAGACAGAACAGCGTGCGTCAGTTGTTCGTTAGTCTTCGTGGCTTTCTTGAGTTTGTTCGTGAGGTTTTTAATTCTTTCATCCACTGAAACTTTAGCTTTGTTGATCGCTCTTTGCTTGTCATGGAGCTTCTTGATCTCATTATCAATTTTAGAGATCTTGGCTTTTATTTTTTCCTGGCTCTTTGTATCTTCTTTCAACTGATTGTTCAATTCGGCGTTCTTCTCCTTCTCTCTTGCATATTCCTCATTCAATTCATTGTGAGTTTTTTGATATTTTTCCAATGATTTAGTTGCCTCGCTGAAACTGATCTGATACTGTATTGATTTTGCAGCTATCAATCTTTTTTCCATTTCAAGGAATTTAAGAGCCTCGTTTTTCTTCTCTTCTAGTTGATCTTTATCTTTCTCGACTAATTCGAAACGATTGGCCTTCTCTAAGCAAATATCGTTCAATTCTTCTATTTTAGTTAGCCCATCTTCAATCAACTGCTTATAGCCAGAGGTACCAATTATATCTTCAAGATACTCCAACAATCCATCGTCACCTTCTCTTTCAGCTTTGGCTTTCATTTGAGCGATAGATTCGACTTCACCTTGTAGAATCAAGAATCTCTTGTGATCGAGATCAATTCCTTTTGCTCTCAATAATGTAGTGACCTCTGTGTAGTTACTACCCTTCCCGTTGATATAATATGATGATGAGTTATTCCTGTTTGCTCTTCTACTAACAATCAATTCTGAATCTGGGAGCACGTCAGATTTAGAGTCATCATGTTCATCGTCTAAAACATGGTGAAAATGAATGTCAACCTGACAGAAATCTAGTTTCTGGCCACCAGATGAGTTATGAATCAACTCCGATAACTTGCCCTGTCTCATCTTCAGAGCTCTGAAACCGAACACAAATAACATTGAATCGATAACATTAGATTTTCCTGAACCATTAGGGCCAACAACTGCAGAGAAAGATGCATTGAAGGGCCCAATAACCTGACGTCCGGCGTAAGACTTGAAATTGGTCAAAACTAATTTATCAATGACCAACCTTGGTTCACAAATTTTTGGGGCAGAAGGTAGTTGAGTTGATTCCTTCTTTTTGGGGGAGATGAGACCAATTGCATTTTGCTCTTGAGAGAAATCAACTGGCTGTAACAAGAGATTCCTTGAAATCGGTTTCGTCGGTATTGGTTGAGACCTTGTCTCTAGTTCGTCACTAGTATTCAGGGTATCCACGTTATTTGGCAGATCAGGAGACTGCTCTTCGTCGGTGGACACTTTGCCTTCCCCTGATATTGCAGACACGTGACCATTTTGCATAGATTGGTCTGCTTGCAGAACGTTGGAAGCCTCATTCTCGTTGTCTGACTCCGGATCATTAGAAACTTCACCTGGAGAATCGTGGGAAACTTCTGGTAAATCACTAGGTATAATTGATTTTTGCCCATTTTTTTGACTAGTGATGACATCATAGTCACTGTTATTTATGAACGTATCTCCTTCATCATCACTCAAGGCTATTTTTCTCTTCTGTCTGCGAGCCATCACTTATTGTATTAAATCAAACGCGCACTGTAAACAAACATCTACACTTTGGTACAAACACGTACGACCTGGTAACTGATCTAAAGTACATTAATGCAATAAAAGCCATAAAATTAATCTGACTTTTTGTGTTTCTTTTCTTTCTTCTCTTTCTTCTCTTTCTTCTCTTTTTTGTCTTTCTTCTCCTTCTTTGATTTCTTATCTTTCTTTTCCTTTTTGTCTTTGGACTCTGATTCTTCTACTGGCTCATCAGTCTCGATTTCGGTAGCTTCAGGTTGATTAGATTCCGGTTCCTTGGATTCAGGTTCATCATCGAATTTGATCTTCTTGTTTACTGGTTCACCATCATCATCGAACTTGATTTTCTTATTGGAACTCTCATCATCTAGAGGTCGTTTAGTTGATTCTAAATCTGTTAAAACTGGAGGTAAGCCTCTTAAGTCTCTTTGCAATCTTTTCAATTGACTCACAACAGCATTATTACCTGTACTGTTTGATAAACCAGTGTGATGGCTTGTAATCTCAGCTTGGTTAGCTGATTCCCCGGGTAAAGTTGTAGCTATCTCTTCAGAAACACCAATAAACTCATCGAGAATTCTTTCTGCATCATCCTTGGTTATTGGTTTTGTCCCACTGACTTTTATAGATGTTGGAGTATTAACAGATGAAGGTATAACCCTCTTAGGACGGTAACCAGACATGAAAAATCTAAGACCATCGCATCGCGCTATGATGATTCAGTATGACAAATACGCACCTCCATTAAAGTGCGAATTTTCAACTGAAAAATTGTCCTCATGTTTAAGGCAATAGTTGGGGCCAGCCCTTTATATACTACAGGTATACGTCAAACTATTTTAACACCAAGACCTACTACATCATTACAAACAATTCAACTGTCTCCTTTCCAACTGATTTTTGGTTTAATACAACAAAGATTCAAAAGTCGAGGAAATACCTATCAACCATCAACATTAAAAAGAAAAAGAACCTTCGGTTTCTTAGCAAGATTAAGAACTAAAAATGGTAGAAAATTGTTATCTAGAAGAAAAGCAAAAGGAAGATGGTACTTAACTCATTAATTCATGTAAATATCTCATTATAATATACAAATTCATTATGCTTCTCCAAGTATACGAGAGTATTCTCTTTCAATTTGGTGTATCACTCTTTGAAGACTCACTATAGCCAATTCATGTGTAACATTGGGGAATTTATTCCGATGTAATCCAAACCATTCAAGTGGTGGTGTAGCATTACCCAACTCTTTAAGTTGAGGGGCCTCAATAATGGGTGGTGCTAGTGGTAGATAACTGAATTTTGATCCCTTGGATACTTTGTCAAATGTGCTAGTGAGTGCTTGGTCAATTTCATTGGTAGGATCAACATCTTCACTCTGTAGCATCGATTTATGGCTAGTGCTGGTGAACATATCTTGCCTGAACTCAACTTCACCGCTATGCAGCCCAGTATCTTTTCTGACTTGCATCCGGGTGGACAAAGATTCTGTGTGAATTGCATACATCTCTCTAATGAAGTTCACCGATCCAAGATTCCACCTCACATCAACTGCCCCTCCAAATGTTGATTGAAACAAATATTCAATTAAATTAGAATTGTAGCCTTGGAATGTCTTCATGGATATCATAAATGATGGGAAAACGAAGATGTTGCCCCCCTTAGCTTTGTGAGCGTAATCTGTGAACTCGTCAACAGTACACTTTTGGATGAAATCCTCTTCTATTTGAGAGCTCAATGAAAGTGAGACCGTGAGATCATTGAACTGAACATCGAGTTGATTCGAGATACCACGATGAAACTCGTTCTGAGAGAATGTAGCTCTTGATTCATCCAATTTGACAACAAGCACTTTGTTGTCAGAAAACAGCGATGGATATACTTGGAAAAGTAACATTCCTGCAATGACTTCGAATTCAGTTTCTAGAATCTTGACTGTTTCCAAGATAGCATTATGGTTAACTGAACTCCTATTAGATTTGGTGTCATTTCTATCTTTGTTTGAATCACTAAGGATCTCTTTGTAACTCAATTGATTATCCTGTATCATTCTGAGTAAAGCATGATAAATGTCAACAAGGTTGGCTGCAGTAAATGAAGTTATAAAGATCTCAAAGATATCGAACTTTACTCCAACGAATAGATGATCTTTACTGATCACCTGCTCACTTTTCTTATTGTAAACATCAACGGAGAAGTCTGCAAGATTCGCCACTGCAATCAAATGTTCATCAAAACTTATTCTTGATTGGAGTTTATCGATTCCAGCCGATAAAAGAATCAATGGCACATCCAAAGTTGTTCCATCCCGCATCTTCCAGTTGATAGCACTGTGAAGGAAGATATCATTTGCAACCACACTTCCACTCAAGCGTCCCTCGCAAGAAAGAATTATTGAATTGATTGTTAGTTTCAATCTTTGAGACCAATCAGTGGTTTTCTTGGAGACGATAGACAACTGATCCACCTTCCAATATGCATTTCCCAATGATGGCCCTAAATAGACTTTTAAAGATACGTTGAGTAGGATGAATGTTATCACCCAAGGCACAGCACTAGTGGTGGAAACTTCTTTGAATCTCATGGCGATACTTTTGTTTTCTGAAAGTACAGGCTTGGTGCTTACTTGCTTGACATCCTCGTCTTGGCTTCTCTGCCTTTTAGGGAACCAAATATCTTTGAATAACTCCAAATCTTGGTATTGCTTCACATTCACATATCCATGTGGATCAGAAATAGATCCTGCTGAAAGAACATTAATAGTTTTGCCAAATTCAACTGAAGTCGTGACAAGAACAGAAGGGATAGCTATTGACCCACTCACTTCTCTAGAATAAATATGTTGTAATGAAGCCGATATCGTGCCCAATTTGGCGTCAACAACAACTGAGGGCATTTTCCGATGTTCTGAATTGATTTGCAAAAAAATCCCGTCAATTCCAACAACTGTTTCCACTTTAGCCGTGGGTTCACAGCTGAGTGCAACCCTTTGCTTCTCAATAGTGAGACCAAAGTGTATATCCATATCTTTGAGAAGATGTGCAAAGTTGAAATTGGTTGGTGAATCTTTGTCTTGAGCGCTGGGTTTGATCTTGGGCTCACCAACACCACGCATCATAGATTTGACACTATCAAAGATTTCCTGTACCACTGGAACACATGTAGAGTGTAGAACATTGTCGGATGAAGTAGTAAGAACTTCACACCTTATTGTATGTTTGAATTCAGCTTCTGAATCATGCACGTAGGATGAGATTGTTTGCACTGCAGGAAAGTGAAGAAACAATGAACTTCCACCATTGACCCCATCATCTTCTAATCTGTGAATCAAAACGTTAGAACCTGCGAAGTTTGCACGGCATTCCACCCAGGAGAATGATGACCTTATTGATTCAATGTAGTCTACTTCATTCGTCTTTGCTTTTGGTGGTCGCTTGGGTAAGTCTCTGGAATTCAAAAAAGCTTGTGTCTCTGAAACTGCCTTAACGACATGATCGGTGATCAAGAACGCATCTGGTAGAAAATTGACATCAAGCTCGTCACCCACAATATTGACTCTCATCGCTTTAGACTCTTTGAGGTCATCTATAGTATAGACAAATTGCATCAATGGCAAAAATGCTCTGTTGGGATTAAGCTTCTCTGACAGATCACTGAAGAATGTAGATGCTTTTGAGCCATGAGCAACAGCAAGATAAGCCTCCATCAACGATAGCTTACCCATTCTTTCATCGGTCACAGCATAGAATCTCTCTGACCCAAAGATCAAACCAGGATAGTCTTTACGAGGCTCTTCAAATATCCATCCCACGCAGAAATTGTAAGCCAATATGTGGGTAGAAGAAAGTAGAATTGGTGATTCCTTTTTGGTGGTGGCATCGATGGTTTCAGGCTCTTTCCGGCTAATGGTATTCTCTAATCTACCCATCAACCGGGTGACTTGATCACTCAAAGTGACGATACATTTGACGACTGATGTGCAAATACAGATACGGCAATGGTGAATTTGCATCTCAAGAGTGTAACCAGATTTCTTGGGGTTATTGAATAGTTTGATGTTGATGTTAAGATCCAAAATGTTCGAAAGCCCTATAGGAATTGACCTGTCTATGACAGACAACCGTGTGACTGGACTATTGAGAGAACCATGGTACTTCACAATAGCAAGAGAGCCATCTGACAGGATATTAGTAAGATCCGAGGCAAATTCTTCGATTGCAAGAGCATACTTTGTTCTCTCCAGTACAAGGGAAACACCGAAGTAGTTGCTTTCGATTTTGAAGTCAACTGCGAATTTCCTGGGGTGCCTCTTTTCGAACTTCTTTGCATTGGTTTCCTGGTTTTTGGGGATAGCAGATATCACTGATGCAAGGGTATCGAGCTCTTGCTTGAAGATATCGTAATCATCAATGAATCTATTGAAAAAATCAAATGCTCTCTGGAAGGTAATCTTGGTGAAGCCCAAATGTAAATGGAGCTTGATGAGAACTCGCTCGGCCGCTTGAGACATCTTAAAATCATTGAATAACTGAGTACCTTCAACTTCAAGGAAAAGCCTATCGTATACCAAAAGTTTTAAGTCAGCTTTCTGTATCACTGAGCCAATATCAGCCACCCCATTATTGAGAATAAGAGAGAAGTTGTTATCATAAACTCGACCACTGAATTTGAAAGGTCTTAACACATCGATTAACCAAGAGAAGTGGTTGACTTGAATGTTGAGGGTGAACGTAATGGAGGAAAGAATCTTAAGTGGGTTTATGTTTTGTGGTTTGTCTAGCAACTCAATTTCTGCGTTGGACTTCTGGAACTTGAATAATTCTCTCATATGGTCATGAAATTTGATCATCTTGGTGGCGGTTTTATCCAATTTTCCACTCTCAACAACAAAGTTGCAGTAGTCGATATTGACATCAAAAAGACCGAATTTGGCTTTGACCATGTTACTGAGAACCACTTTCGATTCTTTGAGTTGATAATGCAAAATCTGTTGTTCGAGGTCAAAGAGATTCAAGGTTAGGTGAGAAAACCTTTGCCCGCTGGATATGAGGAATTCGTTCTCTATCTTTTGCAAGGCACCCGAGCTAATGAGGTCGGAAATTTGTAAGTGAACTTTCAAATCTCCGTATTGTAAGACCTGGCTCACGCTTGTGATATTTATTGTGTGAACGAAGGATGTGTTCAACGTAGCGGTGTTCATACTCTTGGTTTTGGCTGCTCCCTTCACAATTGGTGCATTTTCGGGTTTAGGATCGAAATTGTTCAAGTCCTCCAAAACTTGGGGGACGAGATTGATCAAAACCTCTGAAATATGACTCTGGTAGTTTGTAAGATTGAACAAAACCTCATATTGCTTGAGATTAGCATCAAAAGCACCTTCCAATTCGGCGTTGATCCGCAGAAATTTTGCCTCTGTCAGTTTTAACAAAGCCATTGTTGATAAGTCGTTGATTTCAATGAAATCTGTCGAGTTTTTTCCAATAAGCTTGATCAAGAAGTTTTTCAATCCCAATTGTAAGACACGTTTCTCCAGAGATAATGCTTTGAAGTCAAATAGCTTCGAGAAGAACTTCTCCCTCTGTTCAATATTAGCCTCCCAACTCCTCCACTGACAGAACCTTGAAAGAACCTCGTCGAAGGCATTCTCTGGAATTGGGCTACCGGTTTCTTTAGTGACTCTTTCTATCCACTCTTGCGGCATGTTGTTGTGCAAGTGTCTAAACCTGGTAATAATCAACCAGGAATCGAACAACCTTATATGCTCTTTCAAAGAACGTAACATGTACGCAGGTTTTGTGATTACCCCAGGATCATGATCAATCTTGTGTTCATCTGATGCGGTTGCTAGTCGATAGATGAAATGGGGAATCTGCTGCTTCTTGAGTTTAGCCACATGAAGAGACCTCTCGATGAATGGCGCGAGCTGCTGATACAAGACAGTGAAGTATCTTATCATCCATAGCACCTGGTGTGGTTCTATTGAGATTGACCAATGCTCGATATTCAAAGATGAAACAGAATCTTCCCCATCGTCAGAGAACCAAAGCTCAATATCATTCCAGGTGACATCAATAGGTTTTTGAAAATCATACGGGCTGGTAATAGAGCATTTGACTTCCTTCAATGAAATCGCTCCCGAGCTTGTTTTTAACTCTATCGGCATCTGATTATCTTTATATCTTTCAACACTTTCAGACAATGCAATTGATGGTTCGAGTATATCAAGACGCAAAAGAGGTGAGTTGTGAAACTCCTGGTGCATTTCTTCTTTCGTGGACCCATAAAATTCAGCGAATAGAATACTGACTCGTGGTGATACCAAGCGGAACTTATCCTCCATACAGATCTCCAACATAAATTTCTTCAAGCCATTCACGGTATTGATCTCGATATCGTCAATCAAGTTCTCCAAATTCTTGTCAAAAAGACGTTCATCTAGTGCACTCTTGTGCTCAATTGCCTTGGGTGTTAAAAGTACACAAATATCATCCAAGGTGATGATGAAATCATCATACTTGAACTTTAAATCCTTCTCTGAATCTGGTGCCATTTCCTCCTCGTTGTAGTTTTGAGTCGGAGGCATGAAGAGTCCGTCAATCTTCTCTTCATCAAATGAGTCCTCATCATCTTGAAACTCTGGAGAGCCCTCGAAGGTGAAATCTGTGGTGCTATAAATATTCAAAGGAGGGTGCACATCAGGAAGAGATGTTGTCACTAAGAAGCAACCGAGTGCTTCATCGTAAACACGATCTTTTGTCTCATCAAAAAGTAAGAATGGACAACGATGGAACGGTGCATCATTTAAGCGTATGTGCTCTTGTTGTAGTCTTCTGTGTTCATGATACTCCTTCTTCCTAACGAAGTTTTCCATATTAAGCCTCGTTTCAATATGAGCATAAATCTTGTTTTCGTCCTCATTCTCCATCACAACCCTAATAGTTGGTATGAATAAAGCAAGCTTGCATGAATACCTGCTGTTAGCCAAGTCATTGAAATTCATTAACAATGACTCCAAGGTGATCCTTGTCACTACTGGATCCAGCTCCAGTAATCTTAACTTGAGCTCTATTAGTGGACAGTCGAACGTGAAGCTTAAGGCGTCATACACGGTTGGTGTAGTTACGTTCAATGAATTCTCCAAATCTTGGAAAGAGAATAGAAACTTTGGAACAACATTACCTAATGCTGTGAGTATTGTTGGATCGCCATCAACATTGATGCTATCTGTGGCAACTCGCCAATTGCAAAAGTATGTGATCTCATGTGGTGGCACTCCGAACATTCTATGTCCATGAATTGTGAGGCCATCGATCAGAATATCGGGTGTTGGGTGTAATGATTTGTAGAGGGGTATATCAAACAATGCAAGATTGGTTTTCTCGTCACCTTTGACATGTACACCGTGGACGGTAGATAAATCTGCTTGCATATCCATGTAGTAGTTTGTAAATCTTAGATCAACATCGAAATAGTCAAACATCAATCCAAGGTGTGATTTAGATGAGTAAATGTTTTCTGGCAAAACCAAAAGGGCATTCCTTACTTGGAACGAAAACAAAACCTCGACGTTGTTCTCAGCTTTAATCACCTTCCAATAATCATAATCTTGATTTTGAGCCTCCTGGCCCTCGGGAGAAGGTTGTGTCTCAACGAAATCGTTATACTCTTCGAAGGTCTTGAAGTGAAAAGTGTCACCCATGTAGTTCTCTCGAATTGCAAAAATGTACTTCATAATGAAACCATAGAACTGCAAAGTCACTTCATCTCCGACACATCTGATGACAATACCATTTGTGTTGTTGACTTCGATAGAATCGTAGTAAGTGTAAGAGCCTTCAACAGAAAAGTTCTTGCTTTGTCCAACAACATAACAAGAGTCCATAAATGCGCTACCTGTATGCCATGGAGGGGTGTCAAGGATGAGACGGAAGGCAGGTGTAAAAATTGTAAAATCTACTGTGGTGACTGTGGTGAATTGGCCAAGTAAAGGGACTGAAACAGAAATATCCAAGTTCTCTCCTTGAGCAGAGATATAACGATTGCTGGTAAAGTCCAAAGGGTTGTTAATGATGTTGGAGTCGTTCACATTCAAGTAGATTTTGTAGTTCTGCATGTTCCACTTCAATACATATGTGAAGGGCCTAAACTGTTCATATGGAGTAGGAGCGCCAGATCCGAAATCAGCAAAGATGTCTGAAATTAATAAGGTGTGCTCTCTCAAGAAAAACATTTTGGCTCCATTGCTTGCATTGTCAAATGTCCATGTACATTTTCCATTCCATTCTTTGGGGAAGCCAATATCACAATCCAAAAAATGAGTGTCTGACATGAAAAGTATATCATGATTGACTGAAGATCTTATTTCGGGACTATTGAAAAATGCCGACAATTTGTTCTCCCACCCAACATTCAGACACACAAATGAAGTGAACAAAGTAATGCTGGATTTTGCAGCAAGCTTTAGTTCCAACCATGCGAATGATCTGGTGGCATTTACTTCGTTCTGATGTCCCATGTTGTTGTTTTGACCACGAAGCATCTCCTTGTCTTTGCTTGGTTCCCGTGTGGGGACTCTAAAGATGATTTCGTCATTTGTTGTAACGTTAAGTTTGAACCCTTCATAACGCCTGAGTTGGCCTGGCAGTAGTGGACCTGAGGGCTCTGAGTCCCGAGCAAGTGGTGGAAAGAAAACTGACTGCAAAGGTACTCGTTGCTTATCAGCCCATGCCCCATAATGAATAGTTGCGTTGGAGAGATCTAACTCCACACCATATTCTGGGGATTTGCTATTGTCATTTTCTTGATGCAAGCCAACAGCGTCAAAATAGTAGCCAATCCGTGTAGAGACTGTATCCAATATGAGACTATACTTGGCGTACTCTTTGTTAGAGTTGAGAGTTTCGAGGACCCTGAATCCGTCTTCCTTTTCATCTTTATATCGATTTAATCCTGTCCATTGTATGTATCTGTCGTCATGAAGAGCTCTTTTTCTTTTGAAAAAGATGAATGCAAAATTATTTAGAGACTTCTGAAATCTCTTGAGTTTTGAGGAATTGTCAGTTTTATTAGATTGAGCCCCAACGAAAAGTGATGATGGTGTCTCGATGTAACGAGTTTCATCATATGCAAGGTTAGGTTTGAATGAGATTTGGAATCTTTCCATTTGGAAAAGAAAGAGATTTTTGTAGACGTCTAAAGGATTAGAAGATTTGGAAACATCAATTATACCATTTGCAACCAAGCATGAGGCAACCAAAATTGATGGAGTTGAAACATTTCCCAAAACCACGACACCTTTCTTAATGGCCACACTAATGGGTAATATCTTGAGTAGAAAGTCTAGATGTTTGACTGATTTTGCGTGACTTTTGGACGAGTCTATGTCAGTTGATGCTATGCTTGAAGAATCTTTCGAAAATGTGTCGTGATCTTCTTGTACTTCATTTTTCAGGTTACGAAACCGTAGAGTCGGTTCTTCTTTACTCTTAAATGAATCTTTCGAGCCTGCTAAAGATTCTTTAAGTAAAATTTCTTCCATTGTATCGTATGCAAACCCTCTATTGTACATGAATATCTCCAATCCCTCGAGAGATAGAAGGAACTGTGACTTCAATTTCTCATTTTCCAGCTTTGTAGGACCATGAGATTCAATTGTATTATCAGTAACATAATATTCAGGTAACCTCGTTTGTCCCCAAATCCAATATCTCCAGGTAAAGTTTAGTCGTAGTATTGAGATTGTTTGATTTTCTGTGATGAATGTCAAATTCTTGATCATCAACCTCCCACCAAGTACCGACACACGAAATGACTCGGCATTCAATTCAATATTATATCTGTACCACAAGAATGTGCGTAGTATGGTTGAGACCACAAACCCTACTAATCGCCCAAAATAGAATATGAAGGCTAAAGACAATATTAGGGCTAAGATCCAATCCACTAAATATATAGCGGAAGATGCCAGTTGCGTTGAGCCACCGGATACCGATATAAATTGGGATTGTACTGCCATCTATTGATTTAGAGTGGGACACTAAATTTTGTACTGAGTCGCACTATTTCAAATTGTATCGCAAATACAAACATAAACAATGCGTCGTTTGCCAATAGCAACTGACACAAGTCGTAATGGCTTTACAGATCAAGAGAATATAAATCATGCTCAGAAGAATAATCTCAACAAAAAAACTCGGGATTCCATACGTTTAAAAAGAGTGCCTTTAGGAGGAAAGGATAGTAATAGTGCAATCCCAACATTAAGTCGCTCGAATACGAACATAGATGGTGGAAGCCGCCCTAAAGTATCTTTGGCTCGGTCCAATTCTTCCTTGGGACTAATGGTCCCCAAACAAGAAAATACCAAAGTTCTTCAACAATCAGACAAAACTATATTTGATCCTCAGTCTGCTAATAGACCACCAGATCTTCAACAATCAATGGACACAGATTCACTCCGCAAACATTTGACTAGCCATGACGTCCCAAGTGTCTCTGGAAGATTACCCCAAACGTTATCGGCGCGTACAGATCAATTATCATCATCTCATGTAGTAACAAGAAGAATCCTTAGAGACCCTATCAAGTCACCATATCAAAGGAAATCAAGGAAAGCGGCATTGGAGCATGAAACTCTAATTAATAAGTTGAGTGAAGAGGGCATCGAATATGCTCCTGAGTCTGTGCAAATGGATTATATCCCCATAGATGCAGAACCAATGTCGGATGGAATTTTGAATATCCTAGCAGGTAAACTGCGCCGTATATCCCCAAAAGAAGTCCAATTTGATGGAATTGACCTCGAAAACCTCGAATTTGATGACCCTAATGAGAATGATAATGATAACGAAAATGAAATTGGAATGAACCAGCAAGACTTAGAAGATCTTCTAGATTTTTAATCTTTATTCTATATACATATTACTGTTGTTGGCACTCTGGTTGTGAAGGATATTCTTCATACTCTTGATGAGGGGGTTCTTCTCGAGGTTCTTCATATGTTGGTAATGAGGTGACAATATTGAACTCAGAGATCACTTCTATATTTTCTTGTTGTAAGGATTCTTGCTCTATAGGAGACGTTTTATTTTTCAAGTCATTTGGTAAAATGTGTTGCAACTTTAAAAGATCATTCTTTTCCAAATACCAACTATCTTGAGGGAACTCAATTTCCACTTCTAAAAACAAATCCCCTTTTGATGCACCACCGAACCAGGATTTTTTGGCTTTCTTGATGGGCATACCTTCTTGTTTGATTTGGATATAATCACCTGGCCTTATCACTTTACCTTTTGGGGTCAGTAAACGAAGAGCTCTACCATCTAAATGTTTAACGACCATTTTAGAGAATCCACATAATGCATCCACAAGGGGTATTCTAAGTTTTGTGTATAAATCAGAGCCTTTCCTTGTGAACACTGGATGTTCTTTACACTCAAAAGTTAAGATGACATCACCAGCATCTTTACCAGGATATTCATCACTTTCACCAACGAGAACAATTGACTCACCGCTTTGAGCGCCCTTTTCAATTTCGAACTCCAAGATTTTAGTCTCATCCACCACTTTAGCACCTTTACATTTTTTGCATTTATCTTTAGTTCGATAGATTTTACCCACACCATTGCAAGTAGAACAATCAACATGTTGTTGCGTTACAAGACCAGGACCAACACGACGAATTTTTGAAACATAACCTTGACCATCACATGTAGAACACTTCTTTGTCTGAGCATTCTTACGTGCTCCAGTACCTTTACAATAACCACAGATAATATCACGAGTTGAAGTACTTCGGATTGTTTTACCCTTGTATAAATCTTCTAAAGTAACTTCAACTTTTAATTCTGCATCTTCAGTTTTTGATCTTTGTTTACCACTACTACGTGGGCCATTCATGTTACTGAAAAAATTGGCGAAATCATTTGCACCAAACTCTTGTTGATTACCACCATAAAATTGATCAAATGGGTTACCTTGAAATTCGAAATCATCACCAAATGGCATTTTATCATCAGTTGTTCCATACATATCATAATTTTGTCTCTTATTTTCATCCATCAAAACTTCGTAAGCATGGGAGACTTCTTTAAACTTGATTTCGGCCTCTATTCTTTCTTCTTCATTGACTTTATCAGGATGATACTTAAGTGCAAGACGTCTATACGCCTTCTTAATATCAGCGCTGGTCGCTGTGACCTCAATACCTAGAACCTCATATAAACTCTGCGTCATGGTAGAGTGTGTACTGATCACAAATCAAACGACGACAATACAATAGTCCGGTATTAGTGAGGTTCAAGAAACAGATTCGGTATAGCACTGTAAGGTGATCAGTAGAAAAAAAAAATTACGACACGAGCAGGGTTCGAACCTGCGCGGGCAGAGCCCAAAGGAACCTGCATCCTTCGCCTTAACCACTCGGCCATCGTATCGATAAACTGATTGGCTTCGCAGAAGAGGCTTTATGCCCGATAGCGAAGTTTTACAGATCCAACTATTTATAGAGATTCCCTTGAGAATTCAAAGAACATATGTGCACAAAATGTAAACTTTGCTGAAAGTATTGAAAAACATTACATGGAAAATATGACCTTGAACACATACACAATGAAGTCTGCCTGAACCGCGAGTCAATTCCGGTAACGGGCATTTCAGTAGTTGAAGTTGTGTGAACGAAAAGCTAAATTCCGGGTAACTTTATCAATCCAAGGGTCAGAGCGAGCGATCACCAAATTGTTCAAAAACAACTAAAATGGTACGTAGCAATGAATTCCGGGTGAGGAATAAATTGAAGCATAATTACTAACAAATAGTCTAGATCTGGGTATGTGGTTGATGAATTGTCAATAGATTGAGAATTGAATGTTCGAATTGAGTTTACTAACAACAGTGTTACCGTGGCTGACGAATCATTAACTGCTTTCAATGACTTGAAGTTAGGTAAAAAATTCAAGTACGTTATTTACACATTAAATGACGCAAAGACTCAAATTGTTGTTGAAGAAACTTCAACTGATGGTGATTACGATTCATTCTTAGAAAAATTACCTGAAAACAATTGTAAATACGCTGTTTATGATTTTGAATATGAAATTGGTAATGGTGAAGGTAAGAGATCAAAAATCGTCTTCTTTACTTGGGCTCCAGACACCGCTTCAGTTAGAGATAAAATGGTTTATGCATCATCAAAGGATTCTTTAAGAAGAGCTTTGAATGGTGTATCAGCTGATATTCAAGGAACTGATTTCTCTGAAGTTTCTTATGAAACTGTTTTGGAAAGAGTTAGTAGAGGTGCTGGTTCTCACTAAATGTACATTCATTGAATATCTACTTGTATTAATTGAAATTTAGAATAAATTATATGATTACCATTCACTCTCACCTGTTGCCTTTTGGAATGCATAATCATGTCCATTTATATTGGCAATTCCTTCTTTCAAATTACATTTCCATTTGTTCTTAACTCTTTGAACTTTATCATATAAGCATAACATGATATTAGCTTCCAGTTCACCTTCTTCATAATCTGATCTTTCACTCTCTAAATCATCATCAAGATCTGAATTAATATCATCTGAATCATTAAAAATTCCTCCATCTTCTTCGTTACCTCCATCTGCCTGTATGAGTTTCTTTTCTTTTAGTTTCCCTAGTAATTTTGAGGCATCTTTTGTTTCTATTGTTATTTCAAAATTCCCGTCAGATTGTCCAACACTTGGTAACATTAATCCTCCGTTATCATCATATTCTTGTTTGAATGTATCATTGCCAACGTTTGGTAATTGAATTCCGAGATCATTATTATCATTACCATTCAAATTGGCAATATCAGTTGTGGTATTATAGGATAATTGTGAATCACCTGGAATTCCAGGTATTTCAAGGCCACTATTGGTATTGAATTGTGAAAGAACTCCATTCTGTAAGTGATCATGATTATGTCCATGGCCAATATTTTCAAGTTCTAAAGTATCATCCCAAGTAAATTTGGCAACTTGTGTATGAGTTAGCTTCTCACACCAGATCTTTCTTAACTCTTGAAGCGTAACTTCATCAATACCACTATTCTCGAAATCTTGTCTTGAATCATTGATAACTTCTTCAATAATTGACTCGTAAAGTTTACCAACTTCAATATTCGACATGTTTTAAAGGTAGTCAATCAATCAATCAATTATTTTTATTATAGTAATGCTAATTAAATATTCAGTTGAAATAAACAACTTAAGCTAACTCCTGAGTATGTTACAGTTTGTGTTCCGTTGATACACTTGTATCGAATTGAGTTTTTTCCTTGCCGTTATTTTCGCGCCTTAATTTGCACACTTGTGACATTTCAACACAACATTAATTCTTAGTCCTCCTAGTGGGTTTGGAATTAAGTATTGGTTTCCCTCTCGTTAACTTAAGTAATTGTTCTTTCTCCATGTTAACTAACTCCAATTTTTTTTGCAAACTTTCAACGTCCCTCCTGTGTGAATTTTTTTCAATCTTAACAGCATCAAGTTGTTTTTGAAATGTACTCTTCAATTGACTCACTTTGAGCTCATGCTTCTTAGAATATTCTTTGTAAAGTTGCTCGGCAACTTCATGTATTTTAGCATTGGTTCTTGCTCTGTTCTCTTCATTTTGCCTCTTGTATTCCTCAATTTGCCTCTTGAGTAACTCAATATCTCCACCGCTTTCTTCGCCATTCTCCTTTGTCTTTGTCTCATTCTCGAGAATTGTTTGCTTGAGTTGATTGATCTTTTCAGTAAGTTCACTCATGCCTTTCGTATCACCACGAATTATCTCGTCCTTCTCATTATTTGATGCTTTGAGATTATCAATGGTTTTGTTGCATTCAACTAGTAGGGATTGACTCTCTTCATATTCACTTTTCAATTTTTGAATTTGGTCCCTCAAGTTACCATTGGCCTTCTCAGAGTCCTCAAGTGAAGCTTCAATCTCAATTAATCTAGAATTCAATTCTTCCTTCTCTTTCTTCAAAGACCCACTCTCCTCTCTTGAAGACTCTAATTGTTTGATTTGTTGTCTCAATTTATCGTTTTGATCTTTCAATTCATTGAACTCTAAAGCCTTTTCTAATTCATCCTTCTCTCTTTGTCTTTTATCCTTCTGTAACTCTTCCTCCCAACGATTCAACAACTCCTCTTGGCTCCCAACTATTTCTTTCAAACTTACAACTTCTCGAGTCGATTCATCTAACTCTTCATTGAGTTTGACATTCTCTCCTTTAACCGATTCATATTCTTTTCTGAGGTTTACTTCAGCCTCTTTTAATTCACTGATCTCAGCTTCAAGCTGTTGCTTCGTACGTGAAAACTCCTTGAATTTGAGTTGATGATCATCAAGTTCTTTCTGAAGGCTTTCAAACAATTTATTTGTTTCTTCATAGTTGCGATTCAAATCATTGAGCTGTTCCTCTGTAGCCCGAAATTTATCTTCTAAAAGTGCTAATTGATTGGTTTTGATCTTCAATTTTTTAGTTGTTGATGCCAATTCCCTTTCATTGTGTCTTAATTGTACCTGCAACAATTCTTCATTATCAATAAGCTTTTTTCTTGCCAGTTTCAAATCCTTGATTATTTGATCATACTCCAAGAATTTACTATTAGTAGCACTTAGTTCTTGTGAAAATTTCAAAATCTCCTGATTCTTATTGCTGATAACTGTTTCCAATCCCTTCACTTCTGTGTAATGATCGTTCTTTATTTTCTTGATGTGGTCCAAGGAGAAGACTGGCTTCGAATTGGGTGATACTAAGAAATTGATGGTTGGCTCTTCAGATAAATCATTGAGTGGCTTAGCAATTCCCTCGTCATTATCATCGTCAACAATGTTAGGCTCTGATGCGAGGGCTTTTGTAGGGCTTGTTGAAGGTTTTGAAGATTTCTCGTGAGGGTCCAAGCTAATCTCTGTAGTAATTCTGGTACGCTGATGTGTCTGTGGGCTTTTAGCAACTGGTTCAGTAAATCTTTGAGGTGTTATGTATTCACCAGTGTTTGAGTTTCTCAAGATTCTACTCTGTTGAGTAAACTCCTCGGTAGATTTGTTGATCCTATAGTTCGTATGTGAGTCTGTAGGTGGTTCATCCATTTCCGAATCTGAATCATCATCTCGAATCTGTGTTTTGAGGGGCTTTTCAGGGGAGTTACCTGAACTTATTTGACCCACGAGATCCTCCTTGTTGAATACTTCATCGATTCTAATGGACTGTTCTGAGACATCTTCATTGGCATTGGTAATAACCTTAGAGATTTTTCTGGGGCCGTTGTCATCATGAATGAGAGGATGCTTTTTTATTGTTGGGGATGAATTCTGGAATCTAGGAGACGACACAAGATACTTGCTGAACGATACATCATTTCTATTCTCCTTGTTACCTGGACTGTTATCCGATCTGAGCTTCAATAATCTTGAATCAAGATTTGCTTTTGATTTACGCAATGACTCAAGATCAGGATTAACATTGCGTCTAGGGGAAGTTAAAGGAAATCTTTTCATACCTGAAAGAGGCTTCAAGTTACGTCTAGTATTGAGTGGCGTGTTAGTCAAGCTATTATGATGATAACCAACCTTTGCTTCATGTTTGGCGGTCAAACCATGAGGATGTTTTGCTAATAATGAGGCAGGCAAGGTATGATGGGAATCTAGATGATCAGTAAGTACATCTGAGTTGGGGATCTTGATGGGAGAGAACTTTTCACCCTCTAAGAGAGACATTTCACCTTCACCTCGCGTTGGAGATGTCATTGTTGAAGGGGTAAGATGTATCAAAACAAAAATTGAATCGCGCGTCCCAAAACAAACAAACGGGTGCAAAATCGCGACCAGGCTTGTTCAAGTTTAACCATAAGAATTTATTTGATACACACAATAAATTACGAAACTATAGCCAAGGAAATCATAACGGTTCTGGTATTGATCTGAATCTAGTTACAAACAGATTTAAAAAATCAAATTGGAGAATCCTGGTGGTCCTCTTCTCTTTCTGAGAGGGACGGTATTGTTCTGATATTGAGGAGCAACAGAAGCGACAGTGGAGTTAGAGTGATCTTGAGCGTCTGATTCAATTGGGCCTTCTGGAGTTGGAACTGCCACAGTTGGAGAAGCAACAGGGGCCGATTCAGTGATAGTTGAGTAAACAGTTTCGGTTGAAATTGTTTGAGTAGAAGTGACTTGAACATATGAAGTGATAGTAGTAGTCAAATCACTGAAAGTAAAAGTAGCAGTCACTGGTATTTGACTGCTCAAAGTCGATGTAATGAAAAGAGTTGAAGTTAAGTAAACGTTCTCATCAGAAGATGGAGCAGCAGTTACTGTGACAGTAACAGTTTCAGGAACACAAACGTCAGACGTTGGAGCAGCAGATACTTGGGCAGCAACATAAGTAGTAGCAGGTACAGTTTCTGCCTCAGTTACTGGAGTACCATTGGAGAGGGTACTTGAGTAAAGAGTAACATATTTTGTGACAGTGGAGAATTGAGTTACATCTTCTTCTTTAGCAGCTTGGCCTAAATCTCCTTGTTCAGCAGCTTTAATCTCATTCGTAGCAGTAACAGGTAAGGTTACAGTTGTGGAAGGTAAAGTTATAGTAACGAATTCATTAACAGTAATTGTTGATGTTAAATCGGTAGAATTATCATATCTTTTGAAAGGAAAAGCCATTGCCATTGAGGCACACATAGCCATAGTGAAGACGTTAGAGTATAACATTGAGACTCGAATCAAAGGGTATGATAAAAGGAATGGACGCGATTAGAGTACGCAATGGGTAAAAAAGATGAAATTAGGAGGGATTTGGGAGACTGGTTCTATATATAAGCAGAATTTGTTTCAAATCGTGATGTTTCATACATACGCGAGTCACTAAATGATTTCAGTTTCTAGGCGGGATCAAAACTTTTTTTAGCAGCTATTGATCCAAATCGGGTAATTGTTGCAACTATAAAGCTTGAAACGCGTTTTAGTTATATCAACACGAAGGGGCCAGTGTTTACACAAGACATGTATTTTGGTTAAGGAGATGTGGTGGATGATCTGTGATGATCATCGTGCTTGACAAGTTCAAACCCCAATTTTTACTCATAGGATTCTGAGGCATGTTTCAGTGGTAAATGAACTTGTTGAATTTTCAAGTCACGAACGTTTAGTAGAAGAATCCGTTGGAAACTTGACGTGCCATATCAATACTATTAATAGCATTGTTGGGTTACGATTTATTGTTGCCTTTACTAAAAAAACGTTTGAGTTTTCATAGTTCACTAATTGAGTAAAGGTGTTTCCATTTATGATTTTGATTTTTTTCTCAAATCACAAGGGGGACGTACAATTCAGGCACCCTGCATGGTTAGCTGAAGCATACAATCATACACAAAGTCGTGAAAGTATCAGTTTCTGCAACCTAGACTCAACAACCAAAAGAGGACACTTTTACTATTTTACAAATAACGTGCTTTTACCGTTGCTCTACGAATCGGATAATTTTTTGCCGGTAACCGTTTATCAAAAAAAACAGTAAATGGTCGTCATACATTCGTGAATAAATAAGGTTGGTCTATGTTTGTGAGTTTAAGTTCTCGTAATAATTTAAATCGTTGTCCATGAGTTTTTCTTCAAGAAAATCATTTATCATATTGTACTTGTCTTGCTTTAACTTATTTGAGAAGCTTGGATCGAATTGAAATTCGTACGTGGCAGTTCCGAATTTTGGTAGTTCAAAATGAGGTAATGAGTAAGGTTTTTCTAAGAATGAATTGTTGGTTGAAACAGTTGTAGATCTTGTTAAAGAAGTCATCAAAGAATTATCCAGGTCTTCAATTGGTGAAGTTGTTCTTGACAAAATCGGTGAACTAATTTCATCAATTTCTTCGTCCATTTCAAGGTAGTCAATTGGTAATTCTTCTTCGATATCATTAAGCAATAAACTTAAAACTTCATTCTCATTTTCATTTGATTGTGGTGTCAAAATTTGAATAGGTTCATCGATGTCATCTTGAAATGATCTCTTCCTTGAGTGATGATCAATTTTTTCGAAATTTTCGGTGGTTAAATCTTGTTCAGTTTGGATACATTGTTTAAGGATCTTATAATCATTGATTAATCCTAGTAATTTTTTCTTTAAGTGGATATTTTCACAATCTATACCAGATATACTCTGACTTAATTGCTGAATTGACATTGTGGAATACTTCCAATATTGAATAAATATACGTTAAACGTTGATAAGAGATATGCTAGAAATGAAAACTATTAATATTTATAGATGACTATATCATAATATGGTACAGAAATAACTCTGAAAATTTTTTGGCCTTTTATAACAAAATCGTTCCGCTGCTATACAGTTCCGGTTTTAAGAGATTACACAAAACAATAATAAATCATTGCCTATTTTTGTGATGTCTCACGGAAACTCCCGGAACAAATAGCCAATAATCTCAGTGGAATTACCAAGATGATTCAATTTGCGACTCATTTTTTAAGTTATATACAGGTAATTTTTTCATTATTATAGTTTATTAGTTAAACTTCCCCGTTAAAGTGCATTCAACGACAATAAATTCATTCCTTTTGTCCACAATTTACTTAATGCTTCGTTGTGAAAATTTTGCACCTTGTTGACCCCGGAGTTGAAAGTCCATTTTTCTGGGGGCCGCGCTAAATCCGAGGAAATACCACACCACAATAGTAAACGTTTTATTTTCATCCAATCGTCTGAGACATTAAAAAATTCTATTGTTTAGGTGAGTGTCATTTTCCGGAACCAAGAGTTTTATTTCACGGGCAATTGCAAGCAATCAACAGCAACTACGAGCAATCGGAAGGCTAATCATGATTTGCTTTGTTTGAAATTTCAATCGATAGTAATAAGGTTTTCGTTCTTGAACCAGGAAACCTTATTTTTGGCTCAATGTCGCGGGTGACACGTCTCGTGTAATGTATCCGACGCACATCAACAATAAAGGGTACCGGCCTCCGGTTACATCTGCGCAAAATCTTTTACTTTTCATCAAGATACATCAAGTTACACTAAGTAGCTCATTGTGTCTGATTGTCAACTATACTTACCCAAATTACCCAGAACTTACGAATATTAGCCTTTGGACCTTGAAAAAAATATCCGTTGCTTTTTAACTCTTGGTTGCGACATTATTTATTATCCCTAGTGGTATTGGTTTAATGCTGTGTAGGCATTGCAGTTGATGGTTTAGAGAAATCAAACTCCGATGTTCTCCATAATGTTGTAATCGTTTTTGGCTGTGTCAAAAATGTTATCCCGGCTTTACCGTAGAAATTCAAGTCTCCTAAGAACGAACCTTTGTTTCCAGTAAACGAAAACATTGGTAATGGAACTGGAATTGGAACATTAACACCAACTTGTCCACAGGCTATATTCTTTGTGAATTTCTGTGCAGATGCCCCGGATTGTGTAAACAATGACACTCCATTTCCGTACCTGTTAGAATTGACTAAACTAATAGCTTCGTCAAAAGTATTAACATTGACAACAGTTAAAACTGGGGCAAAAATTTCTTCATCGTAACATCTGATTCCTGGTAAGGCATCAGTGATAATTGTTGGTCCCAAAAAGTTTCCTTTAGCCAATTTTTCATCTGCTGGTTTGAAGTTTCTTCCGTCCAATACAACCTTTGCACCTTGCTTCTCAGAATCATTGATGATTTCAATGGCCCTATCCAAAGATGTGGGATTAACCAATGGACCTAAATCACTCTTTGAATCAAATCCAGAACCAACAACCAATTTTTTAGCATCTTCCACAATATCTTGAATCCACTCTTTGGTCTTTCCCACTGTCACCAAAACGGAAATGGCCATGCATCTTTGACCTGCAGCTCCAAATGCAGCTCCGTTAACAGCATTAACAAATTGATCTTTGTCTGCATCTGGGAGCACAATTAGATGATTTTTTGCACCCAAGTTAGCTTGAACTCTTTTACCTAAAGCTGAAGCCTTTTCATGAATATATTTACCAGCTTTATCACCACCAACAAAAGTGATTGCTTTAATTCTTGGATCTTCAATGATCTTATTGACAGTGTCGTGTTTACCATGAACAATGTTCAACACACCAGGTGGAACACCAGCTTCAGCTAAAAGTTCGGCGATAATCATGGCAGCTCCTGGTACCCTTTCACTTGGTTTAATAACAGCAGTATTACCAGTAACTAGAATCAATGGAATTGACCAAAGGGGAACCATTGCTGGGAAGTTGAATGGACAAATTGACCCAACAACTCCCAAAGGCTCTCTCACCATTTTTGTCTCCATATCTCTGGCGACTTCGAGGCCGCTTGTCATTAAGTGTTCAACTGAGCAAGCAGCCTCAGCAACTTGTAAACCACGTAAAACATCACCTTTAGCATCGGGGAAAGTTTTCCCCTGCTCCAACACGATCATTGCAGCAATTCTATCATGATTCTTTTTGAGAAGCTCCACAAATTTAAAAGCAATTCCTTGTCTTCTAATAACACTAGTGTTCTTCCATGACTCAAAGGCTTCATCGGCCGATTTGATAGCATAATCTAATTCTTCAGGAGTAGATTGTGGTACTTTAGCAACAACTTGGTTGGTGGCTGGATCATGAATATCAAACCATTCAGTGGAAGTGGATTTGATTAACTTGTTATCAACAAAACTTGGTGTTAAGTATGGCTCATCGTTTGGGCCAAAGTGTTTTGTGGGGTAAGACGTAACAGTGGAATTTAATTTCAACAACGTTGAATTGAACCGTTTGAAAGTTCCAGATCTAGCGAGTCTTCTTAACATTACAATTGTGTTATTAAGTTGATCCTATTTCAATGGGTATGTGCCATGTTAAATACAATATCGATCGGTATCCCGTCTCCGCAAAAAAATGTCACATGACCCACTATCTTAGCCATGGGAAAAAAAAATACGGAATTGTGTTCCCTATAAGAGCCACTCAAAACTCAATAGAGATTATTCCAAAGATCGTAGTACAAATCTAATAAACATGATGAACTCCATGCTTGTGTAGGACTGGAATCTTTACAGAATTCTGCATCTTTGTTAGTCAATTCTGTGAGTCCTGCCCACGGACTGGCTTTTATCCACCAAATATGATGCTGGAGTCTATTGTTTAAATCTGTGAGTAGAGCAATTGATGGTTCTTCTGTCTTCTTAAACTTAACACAATGAGCTTTAGCATATGCACGCAACATGTAACCAAGACACCAAACCCATTCTGGCCCTTGATGATAGTTCCGTCCTTTGGCAGTTGCAAAATCATCACTGTCCTCACTATTATTATAGTATGGTCTGTAATTCCAGTCCAGTGGGTCTAAAGTTCTTGCACCAAGTGGTCCTCTAATAACTTTATCGGCAATCTCCATTGCATCATAAAGATGATCGGTGTCAAATAACTCAGGTGCAACAGTAACAGCTATTGCAAAATTTGGTCTCAATTGATAGTCCTCAAACGGTTTGCCAGATTTGTACAAATCTTTGTAAATTCCTCTTCTGTTGATTATCGATGGGTCAACATTGTACTTATCATCATCTTGAGGGTCCTTTGGAACATAAAAACACTTTTCAAAATTATCTTGAATCAATTGTTCCCACTCTTTCAAACTGAATCTTGATCCATCAGCTCTTTCAACCTCTTTGTAACCAAAGTCTTCCCCAAGCCCATTAAAGAATCTCAATGCACTCTTTAAAAGACCTTGAATCTCCACTGCTGCACCATCTCTTGGTGTACCAGGAAATCCCTTATTTTTGGCTCTTTCACTTTCTCCCATCTTGTCCATCCAAGTTCCACAATTGAATTGCTGTCCTCCGTGGATCAAGCCTGTCTCCCAATCAACATTAACCTCAACATTGAATCCTTCATCTTTCATCTGACTGTCTAAATTTGGGCCAGCATTGGCTTCTCTATATTTTATGCCTTTAGCGTGACGTTGTAAAATCTCAAATACAACCTCTCGAATAGAACTTTCATAGCTGAAGGCCTTTGGATCGGTCCATTCAACATATGTATCGTCCAAGGGGAATCTTCTGGAAACCTTTTCATCCAATATTTTGATTCCCTCTGGAACAAATGTAATGTACTCTTGAATTGCCTGTAAGAAAAACCAAGCAGCATCTCTGGCATTGTATCTTGGATTCCTACCAGCGTCTAATAGATTTGGAATCAATCCATGTTTCAAAGTTTGGGCAAATCCTAGAATATGTTGTCTAGCATCCTCATATCTCTCAGGGACAATAAGCAACCCTCTGAAAGAAATAAAAACATCACGTCCCCAACATCTCATGTAGTCGTTACTAAAATGTGGTAACCCTGCTGCCAAGCATGGAACTTGCTCTTTAGCTTTCAATGAAGTGTTTTTCATTCTTCCAACCATTTGAATAGAAGTCAATGCTAAACTTTGTATAAAGTTGGTAGATTCAGGTATTTGACCACCCAAAAGTCTCAATCCTCTGAATCTGCAGGCTTCATAAGCGGTACCAATCACTAAGGCAAAGAAATGAGGCCTCAAGAAATTGGGGACCTTACGAATAGCATCAATTCTAGATCTCAACCAGTCCTGAAACTCCTTCAAAGCTTTTGAATCTCCCACATATTGGTCAATTCTGTTCACAACATAATCTAATGCCCAAACACCATCTCTCAAATGGTTACTGAATGGATGTGCTAAGTTGTTCTCCCAAATTACTGGCTTTAATACGGCAATCCAGCCTTCAAAACCGGCATATTTTAATTGCCCATGATTAGGTATGTTATAAGTACCTTCTGCGCCACCACTGTAGTCCCTTTCCTCTGGTTCACAACGATAGAGTAATGCGTTCAAGTCATACAAATCCAAATTGATTGAAGCTTGAATTGCACCCTCTTTGACGTAGTTGTCAAGCTTGATGTCAACACCGGGAATCTCAGTGGAGTACACAGCAATGGATCCAGCAATAAATCTCTCATCAACCTTGATGATTGATTTCAGGCCGTCGAACTCCACGTCTGGGGTATCCAATTCTAATACCTCAGTAGGTATGGAGGTCAAGAGTCTGTCATCAGACTTATACTCGCCAGTCTTCTTCAAGGTATAGGCAAACTCTTTTTTCACGTTGGTGCCTTCTAAAGTAACAGGGGAAAGTATTTGGTCCCCAGGATTCTGTTCGAATTTGGTTCTGGCGATTAAAAACCAACCTTTACCTGTTCTAGCATTGTATCTTTGGATAGTGATATACTGGCCTTCGTGGTGGATATACATCTCATGGTCTCCTGCAATATTCTCTGTTTCAGCGGCCAAAGAATCTCTGATGTCATACAACTTTCTCTTAACTTTTCCGATACCAGTACCGAAAGTATAGAGTCTCTCTTCGTTTACAACATCGAGAAGATGTGGATAGCATTCATCATAACCAAACACAGAGCCAATGGCTGAGGAGCAAAATGCAACCAAAGCAGCATTTGGTAAAGTGTCTTCAACTGTCCTTTTTTGCGAGGGCATTTCGTTGTCATGAGTACAGTCCATGAACAATGCATGTGGCGCTGAAGCAGTCAAAGCTGTTGGAAGTTCAACTTTTTTACCACTGTCATGTTCTTTGGTGGCAGGATAAGAAAACTCATCTAAAGGCAACCATGTAAATGAACCAATTGGTCTTCCACCATGTTTGTGAACTAATCTCGAGAGCTCTTGTACACTCCAAGCTTGCATTGCTTCTCTTATGAGAGAATTGATACCAAGTCTCTCAACAAAGATCTTATCCATCTCTTCAGAACCACTGAACAACTCAGCAACCACATACAAATCGGGGTTAACATTTCTGGCAACATCCAATAAAGCTTCACCGACATGTAATGGAGTGGAGTGGCAATTATCGATTCTAAAACCATTGAAAGTTGTGGCACACAACTCAGTGTATTCAATCATACGTTTCCACAAATATGGAGAGTCTTCTGGACCCTTACCGTATCTCAACTTAACACAGTCACCCCAAACAATCACCTCTCTTCTCAAATAGGCTTTTGATTGGTTGGATGCAAAATCAACTAGAGGATTTCCACCCCAAATCCAACCATTATTGGCTAAAGCCCACTCTTTGCCCTTAGAATCTTCGAATCGTGTGAAATATGGCTCTGTTAACCTATTCTTTTTATTGATTGGGCCTAACTTTGGACCGTTATCATCAAGTCTCAAGAATCTAACTCTATCACCAATTTGCTGCTTTATAGATTTGATATCATCATCGTATGCTGCATACAAATCAACATTAATTTCGTCGATGATATGTGATGCCTTACTCTCAAGTGTGTCAAACTGAATATTATTCAAATCACCATTGAATAAGCCAAGGAGAATCCCTAAAAGTTTTTTTGTGTCCAAGGTATTGCTGAATCTATCTTCAATCACTACTTGGCCTTTAGTGAGGGCAGTTTTCAAAACGAATCCAGCTAATTGTTTCACGTCAGATGGATCAATACCATCAGGAATCTCGATTGGGGGTACTTGCTTGCCGTTTTCGTTGAACTCAGATTCAAGTTTTTCCAAAGTGCTCTTTTTATCGAAAACATAAAATTGCCAAAGCTCCAATGGTTCAAGTACATGTTTTGATAAACCTTCAACCAATCTTGTAATGTCCTCTTGAGATTTGACTTCAGTGGGGTATCCCAACTCTTCAAGTTGATCCGAAAACTCAATCAATTTTCCATCCAAGGCAATTGGAGCAATCAAATGAGGAGCAGTTTCTGCATTATAACCAGCATCAGGATGCTCTCTCAACCATTGAGAGTTGTTAGCAGTATGGTTCCAAACTACGTCCGTCAAGGACATCAAGCGATTTTTAGTCAAGAGCTTCTTCAAAAAAGAAACTGCCTGCTGATTTGACTCAAACAAGGTAGGATCATATTTCAACTGATCGTAAATGGAATAGGGTGAATTGGACTCACCTCTCTCTTGCAATGGAGTGAAATGAACCATGTTGTAACCTTTGTTAGAAATCTCCGAGAAAACCTCGTCCCATCTCTTCAAAGGTCCGATCCATTTAGAAACGATAGATTGCAAATTGATGGAATTGAAAGGAACCCATTTACCGTCAATTTGTAAGCATGGAGGTACATTCAAGTAGTATTTTTTGGTCTTGACTGTTTCATCGTTATCATCTTCATATTCAATGTAGTAACTGTAAGTTCCAGCCTTGAAGATTGGAATTGGAACAGTAATATCTTTATGAAATGAGCTCTCAATTGGAATCTTGTGGTAGCTGTGTCTCTTAAATTTTGATTGATAGGATTCTGTGACGTTAGTGTAAACAACACCTTTACGAGCTACTGTCGAAGCAGCATTAAGTTTCAAATGTAATTCAAAAATAACATCACCTGGTTTGTAAGACTCCCTTAATGGTTTAGACGGTAAAATCAATACTCCGTTATCAACCGAGTTATTACTCACTGGTTCCCCATCATTATTGAGCCTAAGAACAATAATTTCTGAACCCATTGTAACTTTTGCTTGAAAAATCAATTAATGTGTTGCAGAATTAAAAGGCCAATAACTGAAATTGCTGGAGGTCCCCTAATCGCAGTAAAACCCTGAATTTCCGAAGCAATCGCGGAAGCAACTTAGGTCTAATCCGCAGTGGCCAGTAGATTGTGCTGGCTGCGAACTGGAAAAAAAAAAAACAAGCTTCCCCACCAGGACTCGAACCTGGAATCTTCTGGTTCCAGAAGTGGTTACTAAATCGTAGCCAGACGCCTTGACCATTGGGCCATGAGGAACGAAGCTCTGACAAATTATATCTCCGTGGTGATTATATCCTCACTGTTCATAGTATAAACCAAAGTTATCGTATTCTGACTTTGACATTACTCGCAATCTGTCGAAGTATATGGAATTATGTTCATTAATTATTTATTGCTCGTTACTAGAAAAAATGGGGTCGGACACAAAGTATAACCAGGAAAAACCATTCCAACTTCCTATTATTCCAACAGCACAGTAAACACTTACAATGATCAACTTAAGAAACTCAAGTTTCTTCAAGATTTCAAACTTGGTTTCAAACAAGTCTATGGCACTTGTAACAGCAACCATTGGTATGAGGCCCAAGATGAATAAATTAATAAACCTGTCTAAGATGATTCCTCCACTATTGCTCAAATGTTTAGGAATAACTGTAACGCTTCTGAAGTTGAACACATAAATGACGTACCAGAAGAAAGTGTAAACCACTTTGATGGTCCACTCACTGCTTGTGAAGATCAAGGGAAATAATGAGACGTAGCCACAACTCACTAATAAGTTGAAAGGTGTTAGTAATCTAGTGTCTTTGACTACCAAGAATGACATGGGGAAAATAACAAGCAAGATAGCCTTCTCATGTACATGCCATCCAAACAAAAATGAGGCGTAACCACACAATGTCATGGCACCAAGGAATCTATCGAATGTTGGATAGATGAACAATTGAATTAGGGACATCACTTGATAGAAAAGTGTCAAGAAGAATGTCAATTTGGGTGTGATAGTTGGCAATACCAAGAATTCAATGTCACCTACTATACCTCTAGTTGCCGTGTTGACTAAACTTGAATCTGCCAACAACGTAGGATCAAAATTGAACAACTTGACCAAAGTCAACCTTGCTAATGGAAATGATGTGTAGATTCTGATCAATAATCTATCCATGAAAGAATAGACAGCCCATACATTTGGAGCCCAATAAGCATGAGTTAAACCCCTACTGAAAGGAAACAATCTTTCGAAGAGGTTTGGCAATTGATTGTAGTAGATGAAGGGGCTAAAGGTAATACCAAAAGTACTGAGCACAATGACACCTAACTTCAAAGAGTTGGACCAATTAATGATACTGAAGATGTTGCGGAGCAATGACTTCTTTTTGTTGAACTTCAAGTTCAAGCAGTAGACTCTTAACAAGAATACGAATACTGCCGGAGCCAAGTACAAGTAGATATGTTTGAAACATAACAATAGAGCAAACCAGAACCCACACATCAAGTACTTTTCAAGTCTAGCACTGTTGATAACAAGCACCAATATACCATACATCATACCATTGTACTGGAAGTGTATATGATCAATCATGAGTAAACCAGGGGACAATACCAAACTAGATGCTACTACATAAGCCCTCCTTGCTTCAGCACGCGTTTTGGAGCTATTAATGTACCATTGTAAAGCCACAAATAGCACAATTTCACTTACTATGACAGTGATTCTTTGGAAGAACACGGTAGGAAGTCCGTAGACTCCTTCTTCAACAAGATCCAAACAGCCATCCTCCTTCACGAAATCAGGTACGAATAATGTTAGGAATTTCTCGAAGTAAGCAAACATTGGTGGATAGTCTAGAGTCCACTGAGAGGTTTTCTCAATATACCATTGACTTATCGGTAAATTTGCAGTGATAGCAAGCCAATTTCTGTGGACCTCGAAATCTGTAGACCTGTAGCCGATGAATAAAAGTATTTTCAAGAGTAAACTCACCACCCATATGTTAACAAGTGAGTAATTCTTCTCCATAACCTCAGACATCACTAAAAACGTGTATTTCAGATAAAACTCGACTTCAAAGCTCTCAATTAAACTATTTACAAGTGACTCAGGTGTTTGTAGAACTCAAAGACTCAGTAATTTGTCTGAAATCGTTGTTGCCGACGGGAAAGACGTTGATATTTCCTCACAAAAAAATCATCGCGGTTCAATAACTAAAATATGGCAGTCGAAGAAGTAAAGAAAGACGAATCAGACGCAGCTGCTCTTTTGTCGTCATTGTCATTAGACAAGACAGCCAAGCCTGATACAAAGGAATCACCAAAAGAGACTCCTGCTCCAAAATCAACAGAAGAAGTCAAGGAAGAACAGCCTAAACCACAAGAAACGAATCTCATTAAATCATCATACGAAGTTCAAGTCAAGTTGGCAGACTTACAAGCAGATCCTAATTCACCTTTGTTCTCAGTCAAATCGTTTGAGGAGTTAGGTTTATCAGATGAACTTCTCAAAGGGTTGTACGCAATGAAGTTCACTAAACCATCAAAGATTCAAGAAAAGGCCTTGCCACTTTTGCTTAAGAATCCCGCTGAGAATATGATCGGTCAGTCACAGAGTGGTACTGGTAAGACTGCTGCTTTTTCATTGACAATGTTGTCAAGAGTTGATGAATCTATTGCTGCACCTCAGTGTATATGTTTATCACCAACGAGAGAATTAGCTCGTCAAACGTTGGAAGTGATCAAAACTATGGGTAAATTTACCAAAACAACAACACAGTTGGTCATCCCTGAATCTGTTAAACCTCATGAAAAAGTAGATGGTCATATTATTGTGGGTACACCAGGTATTATTTTGAATTTAATCAAAAAGAAAGCTTTGAACATGAAGCATGTTAAAGTATTTGTGTTGGATGAAGCTGATAATATGTTGGATGCACAAGGAATGGCTGATCAAAGTTTGAGGATAAAGAAAGTTTTACCAAGAGAATGTCAATTAGTTTTATTCTCTGCAACTTTCCCTAAAGAGGTTAGAGCATTTGCTGAAAAGTTTGTGCCCCATGCTAATTCTTTAGAATTGAAACAAGAAGAATTAAATGTCGATGCAATCAAACAATTATACATGGATTGTGATAGTGAAGCTCATAAATTCGAAGTTTTGACTGAATTGTATGGATTGTTGACTATTGGATCATCAATCATTTTCGTTGCTACCAAGAACACCGCTAATCAATTGTATAAGAAGATGAAGGATGAAGGGCATACTGTTTCAATTTTACATGGTGATTTAGAACACTCTGAAAGAGATAGATTAATTGATGAATTCCGTGAGGGTAAATCAAAGGTTTTGATCACCACTAATGTTTTAGCCAGAGGTATTGATATTCCATCAGTTTCAATGGTGGTGAATTATGATTTACCAGTTGATAAAGATGGTAAACCCGATCCATCAACTTATTTGCACAGAATTGGAAGAACAGGTAGATTCGGTAGAGTTGGTGTTTCTATCTCTTTCATTCATGACAAGAAATCATACCAGATTTTAATGGCAATTAAGAATTATTTCGGTGATGGTATTGAAATGACAAGAGTGCCAACCAATGATTGGGATGAAGTTGAAGAAATAGTGAAGAGTGTAATTAAAAAGACTACTGTATAGTTTCTATGTACAAATAAACATTAATTAGAAATTAATTTCGAAAGATTGTTTGAATCTTGGTGGTGATCTTTTTGAAACAACTTCCCAATCTATGCAATTCCAGACGTTTTCTAAGTAAGGTTGTTTACCGAAAACTCCATAATCCAAAATATAATTTCTTATTGAAGCATCAATGGCTAACAAAGGAATTATTTTACGATCTTGGTATAAAGCGTTGAATTCTGCTTCTTCGATTGATCCTAAAATATTGTCATTTTTTGATTCCTTTTCACCAGTTTCAGCCAAGTCTTTGGCAATTTTCTGCTGGTTTAGTTTATTGATTTGTCCTGATCTTATTGAATCATCAACTATGCCAGCATTATAAGTATTTATAATCGCTAATTTGGTGTATTTTGCATCAGCTTCATCTCTGGTTGAAGAGAAGGAGGAATTCCTCAATGAAGATTCTGATAAACTTGGTTGAGCAATTAACCAAGTAATACCATCACCTTTTATACCATTAGCAGAATTGAGCATTAAATTTTTGAATTCAGCCATTGATCCAAAAGAATCATTTATCCATGATTTGAGTTGATCATTGGTTGGACCATTGACATTTTCTTCCACGATAGGAGATTTTAACAATGTTGAAGCATCAGCTTTTTGAACTTTGTTGGAAGATGAAGGCTTCAAATTCTCTAAGAAAAATTGCAAGTTGTGCAAAATTGAAGCATAAGAATAAATTCCGTGAAGTTCAGATTTATTGAAAGTTAATGAAATCAATTCATTTAAGTCAGCAGGTGGTGTGATCTTGTTTTGGATCAATAAATGATTAAGATCTGTAACAAGTTTTTCACCTCTTTCAAACCAAAGTTGGTTTAAAGTATCACTTGAGAAAAGTCCAGAGAATTCTTGATTATTAACTTTTAAATTATCCAATAATGGAATCTTTGGTAAAGAATATGAAAAGCTTCTATAAGTTATACGAGACGTGGATCTTAATCCAGTCTTAATTCCTAACTGACATAGACAATTCATTTAGTACAATTGTGAAAAATCGCAAAAATTTTAGGGTATAGTCACACACGACTTTTCATAAAGTCTATAAACCTAACTAATAATTTTGACATTGGGTATCTTGATTAGATGGTATTAGTATTGAATTGTTCAAATAATCATTTAGTTGATTAACTTCTCTCTCTTCTACCAACTTTTAAACTTTTAACTCTTCTCAATAAAGAATTTCCAACCGGTTCATCTTCACTCACATTCGTCTTGAATCTATCCATGTTATCATTGGAATTTCTCCCACTGTAATCACTACCACTATTACCTCTCAATCTTTGTGCTAAAGATTTCTTCCTTCCTATTCCAGGACCAGTAGTCAAAAACTCATCTTGAACTGTTTTGGGTGCTGGTGCTCCGTCAAGAAAAGTGGTAGATCCTAATCCTGCTGTTAATGATCCATGAACTGGTTCTGCTTTAACATTAACATCAAAATTTATCACCGATGGATTTTGTTTAGGTGTGTATAGGGATGAGGTTAAATCATTGGCTCTGTTTGTTTTCAATAAAAGGTCGTCACTTGACTTTGATGTAAGGTCCTTTCTTCGAACTGAAGTTTTACGTCCCACTATCTCATTTTGATCAGCATATCCAAATGCCATATTCATCTGTTCATTAGTATCAACATTGACATTACCTCTTAAAGAGTTGTTTGGTCCATCGATAGGGAAAGCTTTTACCGGAGCAGCTTTAACGTTGGTATTTCTGTGGTTGGTTAAAGCATCATATGGTCCATCATGATGGAATCCACCACCGAAAAAGGCAGTAACATCAAGTTTATCAATGGTGTCAAGGTTTTTAGACTTCACTGGTTCAGGCTTTTTAGAGGATTTCTTGGAAGATGATCTATGACGATGACGTCTTTCTCTGTCTTTCTCTCTTTCTCTATTTGAACCTTTATATCTGGAAGACTCATAATTACGAGATGAATCTGAATTTGATCTATGAGTCTGTGGTCTAGTCGTCCTTGAGGAGCTAGATGAAGTTGATTTTTCTCTGGGGCGCTCTCTTTGAACAGCCTCTTTGCCTGCTGCTTCTTCATAAGAAGGAGGTGGAGGTGCGGTATTTTTAGGGGGTCTAGCAGGTGCTGTTGATCTAGGCACAGGTGGTGGGTCACGATGATGGGAGTAAGAGCCCAAAGCACTCGCAAAGGGATTTTTTGAAGATATTCTAATAGTTAGTAACAATAATGAGGGATGCAAGGGTAACAAGATACATACTTTGGTGATGAATCACTTCCAGATCTGCTGGGGATACGAGGTTGTGAAAGTTCATCATTTGAGTGATTGCCATAAGCACTAATGAAATTATAATTATCATCAGCTTCATCATCCGAAGATTCAATGAGTTGCTTATTCTTTTCGACCCAGTCATTGAATCTTGAATTTGGGGATCTTATATTTGATGGATTCGTATGAGGTTTCTGTGGGATAGGAACACTTTCAGTTTCAGATACTGATGTGGTTCGAAAGGGGTTATTTGAAGACAAACGTCTTACCGAATCATTTGAATCGTAAACAGCTTTTGGTTGTTGATACATGATTAAGTTAAGTTTTACAACAACAATTAATCAACAATCGATAGTTTTTGTTGGAATTTATTGGTCTCCAGAACTTCAAGGCTGTGGACAGGGAAATTGAGCAAAGTTAAAAAATGGTAAAAAAAACTTGGAACTATCACAAAAACTTCAAAATTGATTGATTAATAACTTAATGAACAATATTGATGATTATTAACAAACGATTGTAGTTGTTAAGGAGGATAAACACTAAAGCTAAAGCAATAAAAGTGACGAGTTTGTGCGATTGAATGGGCACGACTACGCGTAAAGTACTGTGCGACTTACTAAAATGGTTTTAAATGGTTATTTTTTACCAATAATGATCTCAAGCCCCTCAGGTACCTTGTAAATCTACACTTTAAATCACTTGAAAAATGTTCGTCGCTGCATAAATTATTAAAATGAACTCCAATTCCAGTCATTGGGGATCATACCTGTTGTTAATGAAGGTTTTCTCTCTTGGGGTTTTTCAACCTCAACGTCTTTAATTATTTTGGTCTCTGTAAGGTAAGGATTCTCTATAAAAACAAAAGGTAGTTTGATATTTTGACCATTGACGTCCAACAATAGATTAACATAATTCTCACCACATTTCTTACATATTTTGCACAATTTAAAATAATTTGAAAGTCCCTTGAAATTCAAATTGTTACCTGGTAGATTTTTGAAAACTGGTACAACTAATCGACAATCGGGGTCTAAGTAAGCCGAATTAAAATTATCACCAACGTTTGAATTATCGTCATTGATATACAAACAATTTGTGCAGACGATAATTCCACAAAATCGGCAATGATGTCTTCTTTTTCTTAGGATTTGAAGATTTGAAAAACTATCAAAACAAATGGTACAATAAATATTATTAGGTTTCCAATGTTTATGAGTTGGTTCCTGAGGATTGTAATCAAGGTAATCAATGTCTGTTGTTGTAGTAGCTGACATACTTGATCTGTTACTTGAACGAGTGCTGCTCGAATTACTAGCGCCAGCACTAGTTTGTGAACTGTTAATAAAAGTACATGAAAGTCCTCCTGTTACTGCAAGTGAACTTGAAGCACTTGCACTTGTACTTGAACTATTGTTCCCACTACCAGAATCATCATTAGGTCTTAAAACTGCTGGAACACACATTGGCTTTTTCATTTGATAAACTTGTTGAAGCCCATTGCCGTTAAGACTGTTGATTTTACCAGGAAAATTTTTAATCCTTCTTTCTTCACTTGTAAGATTGTCATTCAAATTATTTATGGCAGTTGTTCTGTCATTTTTACTGTAAATATAATTATCATTAGTATAATGATTTAGTAATGAGGAACTTGAATCATTTAAATTTGAGGTGGAAATAGAAAATTTCCGGAACGGATTAGTTAAATCGAAAGTTGCAGGATGATAGTCACTTTCGTCATCAACACCATTATCAGTTTCAGGTTCTATAATAATTTCAGATTCTTTCTCGTTAGTGAAGGGTTTGTATTGAACTTGGAAAGGTTCATTTGATTTGAACTGAAATCTTGGTGCTCTTATTTGTTCATTATGATCAACGGTATTCGTATGACCATTACTTTGTGGAGGGGGTGGTGGTGGGCATGTTGTCTGAGGTAAAATATCAGAAATATGCAGATGGCAAGTGATAATTTGATCAATGGGTTTTTTCCTAAACAGAAAAGCTACTGCTTCTTCCTTTTCCATTTAGCAAGTTTGATCTGAGTTGAAATCTTGGTTTGACTTGAGTGTGATTCAAAGCTGTTGATGTGACAATGTAACTCAGCAAAAGAACTTACGAAAGTTCAATAAGGAATTAAAGGTGTAACGATTTTCGATATCCCTAGAATTATGTAACACTGATTAAGAGCATAGTTTTCCTGCATGAACATGGCCAATACAGGAATGGGTAATTCTAATTGGTCGCATACTTTCACGAATTTTGAAATGCTGGTCTACCTCCCTGTCACGAGCTTCGAGTATATTGTGCATGACTAGTGAGATACGTTGGTGGTCTATTGTTGGCCATCTGGTCTTCATGGCTTACAAGTAATAGGGCATTTATGGCCCGCATATGAACGCTGAAGAGAACTTATCGGGTCGTGTCATGCCCGCATGAGATAATAGAAATTGGCTTAAACAGAGGATAATTTACAAAGCAATAATCTCGTAGTGGACACTTTAGCAACGCAACCGATTATAGCATACAAGTTTTGTGTAAAATGTATCTAATGTTTTTCACACGGCCATTTGATTTACTGAGTTATGTTAAACTGTAAAATTCGAATTTCATGTTTTTGTAAAATAATAGTGAATAATTTTTTGCTGTTGAGTCTGCACTAACTTTATGGGGTGGTTTTCGAATCTTCTTCAGTGCCGAAGTGGTTTGCCGAACAACTTGCTGATGTAACTGCGGGTCAAATTTCCCTTGTATGATTATCATCTCAATAAAGTAGTTTTCGCCGAGTGGGTTGTTTTATCGTATTAATAATGCTGGCGAAGATGTGTGAATTTACTCAGTGGTAGTAGTGATTGGCTGAAATTACGTAGATTAGTATAATGCCTTGCACTCATAGCGCCCCATACTTTGTGTGGTATCAGTGCTGTGACAGTTCCTGACCCATGGTCAACTCCACTGGTCTTCGAAAGTCTCGTGTTGACATCACTTGACTTCATAGCACCATACGAAAACCGGAATTATTGGACTTTACCCGAGTGACGTTTCTACACAGTTCATGACAACAACCACACTCTCAAGTAGGAGGTGCTTCGTCGTGGTGATAACTTCAATTTAGCCAGTTCTCAATTGGCCAGTTCTCTCCTGTGCCCATCAAGTCAATTAGTCAACATCACAAATCTCGTCATCAACATGCTCCACCCAGAGCTGCTGCCGCCATCATAAGTCTACAAGTAACAACAATTTTGATGTATTCTAACTATCTAATCACTTAAAACAACATACAAAGCATGTAAAATAGCTGGGAACCAGAAGAAAATACAACAAATAAGGTTGATCCACAATGGAGTGGTGGCACCACATTTCATAAACACAGCTAAAGGAGGCAAGAAGATGGCTTTTGTTAGTAAAACGTTTGAATTGAAAATGAGCGGCTGGCTGAGGGTTCAATGGCGGGACTCACGGTGCAATCGTGAATCCTTAACATTAATCAACCATCATACGAGTATTGTCCATGTGACTACTCTCATGATCCTAGTGTCATTACATACCCAAGATGATGGCAATAATTTTCTCTGAATCCATGGTAAAATTGTTAGGGGATTTTTGAGAATACGACTCAAGTGAGATTATGGACTTGATTACATAATCACAATATAGTAACTAATACAGTAGCAAAAAATTTTTGTATGCTGGAATAAGTTTAGTGGACCACAAAGTGGTGAGTGGCTTTATTACTGTAACTACCGATTATAATTGCGTAATTGAGTTTATGATGAAAAACTCGGGATTCTAACCTATCAAGTCCGAAGTGTCTCGGGCTCTTACGGACTTAGGACCGCACCAAGAATTTTACAGTGTGGGGGAGACAGTTACATAATTGGAATATCAACTCAACACAGTTATTGTGACCCGCAATTTTTTTAGGGGCGTTAACCCTTAGTCCGATGATGCCCCATTTGACCACGCTCAACAAAACGATGAGGGCATTTCGTGGATAAACCAGTTTGTGGGGTTAAATTTATTCGGACTTGTATAAATTAGCCCCCATTCCTTATGAAAAAAACTCAATTAACAATGGTAGAGTCTCATGTTACTTTAGACCACGAAAAAGCTCAACAACCTCCTGCTGGATTCAGAGAGCGTTCAACTGAAAAACCAAATTTGTCTTCTTTTGAAGAATATCAAGCTTTGTATCAACAATCAATTGAAGATCCAAACAAGTTTTTTGGCGATATGGCCAACAAATACTTGGATTGGGACAGACCTTTTGATTTAGCTCGTTACCCGGTTGATGCTAAAGACGATTTCTTAAATGGTGATATCCCCGCTTGGTTTTTAAACGGAAAAATTAATGCGTGTTACAACGCATTAGATCGTTGGGCTTTTAAAAATCCCGACAAACCTGCCATTGTTTATGAAGGTGATGAAAAAGATCAAGGTAGAATTATTTCCTATGGTGAATTATTGAAGGAAGTTTCTAAATTAGCTCAATGTTTAACTAAATTAGGAGTTAAAAAGGGAGACTGTGTGGCAGTTTACTTACCAATGATTCCTGAAGCAATTGTTACTTTACTCGCAATTGTTAGAATTGGTGCTATCCACTCTGTTGTTTTTGCTGGATTCTCTTCTACTTCTTTAAAGGACAGAATCTTAGATGGAGACTCTAGAATTGTTATTACCGCTGATGAATCTAAAAGAGGTGGTAAAACTATTGAAACCAAAAAAATCGTTGATGATGCTTTGAAAGATTGTCCAGACGTCAGAAACGTTATTGTTTTCAAGAGAACTGGTAATAGTCACGTTCCTTTCCATAAGGGAAGAGATTTATGGTGGCACGAAGAATTGATCAAATATGGTCCTTACTTCCCACCAGTTCCTGTTGACTCTGAAGATCCAATGTTCTTATTGTATACTTCTGGTTCAACTGGTAAACCAAAGGGTGTTCAACATAACACTGCTGGTTATTTACTTGGGGCATTATTAACTACCAAGTATACCTTTGATGTTCATGAAAGTGATGTTTTCTTTACTGCTGGTGACATTGGTTGGATCACTGGCCATACCTATGTGGTTTATGGTCCTCTCTTGAATGGTGCAACTACTGTTGTCTTTGAAGGTACTCCTGCTTATCCTAACTATTCAAGATATTGGGAAATTGTTGACCAATATAAGGTTAATCAATTCTACGTTGCACCAACTGCTTTAAGATTACTTAAGAGAGCTGGTACTAGTTACGTTGAAAATTTCAAACTTGACTCACTTAGAGTTTTAGGTACAGTCGGTGAACCAATTGCTGCTGAAGTTTGGCACTGGTATAATGACAATATTGGTAGAGGTAAAGCTCACATTGTTGATACTTACTGGCAAACCGAAAGTGGTTCCCATTTAATGACACCATTAGCTGGTATCACCCCAACCAAACCTGGATCTTGTTCTTTCCCATTCTTCGGTATTGTACCAAAGATTTTAGATCCAGTTGATGGTCATGAATTACCTGAAAATGACGTCGAAGGTGTTTTAGCCATCAAGAATGCTTGGCCTTCAATTACTAGAGGTATTTACAATGACTATGATCGTTACATTGACACTTACTTGAAACCATATGGTCAATACTATTTCTCTGGAGATGGTGCCGCAAGAGACAAGGACGGGTTCTTCTGGATCTTGGGTAGAGTTGACGATGTTGTTAATGTTTCTGGTCACAGATTATCAACAGCAGAAATCGAGGCTGCTTTAATTGAGCATGAACTCGTTGGTGAATCTGCTGTTGTTGGTTATGCTGACGATTTAACTGGTCAAGCCGTTGCTGCTTACGTTTCTTTGAAAAAGAACGTTCAAGGTGATGAAATTGACGCAGTCAAGAAAGAATTAGTCTTGACAGTTAGAAAGGAAATCGGTCCTTTCGCTGCACCAAAATTGATCTTATTAGTTGATGACTTACCAAAGACCAGATCTGGTAAGATCATGAGAAGAATCTTGAGAAAGGTTTTAGCTGGTGAAGAAGATAGCTTAGGTGATACTTCATCATTATCTAATCCTCAAGTTGTTGACCATGTCATTGAAGTGGTCAAATCTGCTAAGAAGTGATTGATTGGAGATTTATATTTATTTTATTTATTGTCTGAATTTGTAGACGCTAGCTAATAAATTTGTTATTAGGATATTGTTAGCCTATGAGGACGCATGTATTAATAATAAATAGATACCAGTAAAGGTGAATCGAAAACCTTAACTGTAATTTAACTATGGTTGTGTAGAATCTGTAGTAAGTCAGTTGCTGTTGGTTTGTTACACACAGCATCGACATGAATGCCGTTTTCTATCAAATATTCGTTAGTGGTTGGTCCAATCACTGCAACTTTATAACTGTTACGTAATTGCTTGACTTTGTTCACAATCTCTTTTGTCCCTTGGCTGCTGAAAAACACCACCCAATTAGATCCAGTGCTAAAATTTTCAAGCAACTCAATTGCATTATGGGCCATTTCTTCAGTACTATAAACCACAGTCTCTTCGAAAAGTCCATGTTCTAATGCTTTAGGTATTATATCCTTTCGTATAGCTCCTGTAAAGAATATCATCCTCTGTTTGGTGACATCAACTTCTTCTAAAATCAATTTAGAAAGCTCATACCCATTACCTGAATTTTGACCCCGGATATCATTGAATCCTAGTCTCTCAAGATAACCTCCTGTCAGGGGACCAATAGTGTAGATTGGGAAATCCAAAATGCTGTCATCATCTACGATTTTCAATGCTTGACCTAAACATTCAACTGCTCTTTGACTAGTTATGATTAAGATTTGGTATTTTTGAATTTGGTGCTGGAGAAACTTGGCCATTTTTTCCACTTCTAATTTGTGACTTAACAACGGCACAAACACCGGATCAAACTCTTGAAGAGCTTGACGATACGCATCTACTGGCAGATTTTCATTCTTTAACAAGAGAATTGTCATTAAATATATTCTAATTCGCACTACTTAAATACTTTCCTAAGCCTTTCGTTGCCCAACATCATATTACCCAAACTGTCTCTTAAAACCCCTTTAGCCCTTTCAATGGTTTCAAATTTATGTCCAATAACATACATGGAAAAGAAAAGTGAAACAATCAACAAAAGAACTGGAATCCAAAAGAATATTAACATCTTATCATTCTCAACCGTTTTACGTGGATGGTTGATATAAGAGATGATAATATCCTCAGACAGATCAGACATAACTGTATCAGCAGAATTGGCTTCTTCAACCTCTTCAGCTGCCTCATTGAGTTGTCTCTCAATTGTAGATTTAGGTTTGGATGATGATGAACTTGGTCCAAATGGGAATAAATCATCGTAAGTTGGTAATCCTCCATCTAACAGATCACTGTTGTTATTGAAAACACTCTTCACTTTTTGCCAGAGTCCAGCATCTTGATGAGATGAGCTCCTCGAGAGTTCAGTTTCCGTTGGTGATGATGGTGGTACAACAGTCATGTTGTCATCACTAACATCATCATGAGATTCGCCATCTGAACTGTCATCTTCATATTCATAGTGTCCAGCATCTTCTTCATGTGACTCAAATTCAGAATCAGCAAATTCTCCACATGATTCATTATCAGGTGTGATCATCTTGCTAATATGCAACCCGTAATTGAAACCCATTAATGAGTTCAAGGAATCAATACTTTGTGATTTCTTGATGAAATCTTCCCCTTCCTCTTCTTGAGCATCCTCCAAATTACTAAACACGTCCATCACATTCATATCACAGTAATCCTTCATAAGTTTGTCATTAGTAAGTCTCAAATTCCAGTTGGCCTTGAAACCAATGAAAATATCCATCAAGTTCCTATGACCGCATAATGATGCCATGAACAATGGAGTCAATCCTTGGTTATCCTCCAAATCAATTTTACATCCATGAACTATCAAGAATCTCACAAGATTCTCGTAATTCTTTAATGATGCCAAATGCAACAAACTGTGTCCTTCGCTGTTGGTTAATTGCCAGTTAGGAATAACGATTGGGCAGTTAGGGAGATCAACTAAACTTAAAAAGTTAACCAAAATTTCTTCAGTTGACAAATTCAATTTAGTGAGCTTTTGAACAGTATGATGAGCATTATTGTACCATTCATCCATAGAAGACTGTGTGGTATTTGGTGTGGTGGCTTGTCTCTCACCGGGTGAACCACCATTATTGAGATTGGAAAGGTCTGAACCAACAATTCTCTTTGCAATATTTTTAGCATCCTCAAGTTTACCGTTCATCTTCAATCCAACTATTTGTAAAGCTAGCTCGATCAATTGTTTGTCAGTGTCGTCAGTGTAGGTGAAGATTTGTTGTTGTTGATGGGTCATATTCTCTTGATTATCAAAAGTCACCAAGACTTGACCAGGTTCGCTTGCAGGTGGTAAATATGTCACAATAGTAGTCTCAGACCAGCAATGAGTAGCAAGAGCCAGATTTGAACCGAATTTTACAGCTAAACCTGGTGTGAAGTTGAAACCAAGTAATGTGATCTCTATACCACCTCTCAAAGGGCCTTGAGCAGGTATAATCCTTTGAATGGAAGGCAAATTCCCCGTACTGGCACCTGATATTGATTGAGGAATTCTTGATGATGATGGCGTTTTCATGTAGAGTGAATGAGCAAATTTGCTATTCAAGCCGGAGGTGTTGGTGTTCGAATCACTATTACTCAAAGGAGAGAAACCATTTGTACTTCCATTGAACATTGGATTGGAAGACACATTATTTGAGTCATCAACAGACAACTTCTTTCTCTTTAAATTTCGTGGAACATCATTAGAATCAGTATTGGTACATATATCTGAGGATTCATCGATTGAATTTGGAGATATGGGATGAACAGAGTCACCAGTTTCATGTTTGATGGGTGTAACATGATCATTGGCCATTGGGGAATTATTATTAGTATTGACCAAGGTATTTCCATTGGTCATTGGTGTGAGTGAACTCAATGATGTATTGTTTATGGAACTGGTTGGTTTTTTCCTATCCATTATCATGATTGGAGAGCTTAGTTGCTTGGCTACAACTTTCCCCAAGTGATCTTTCAACACAAACAACAACTTGAAACCAGTAGGTTCTTTATGATGTCTGCAATAACAGATTAATCTTGCAGAAAGTTCAATGTTTTTACCCATGTCTTTCAATCCATTAGGAGCAGGGAAACTAACGATCTCTTTACAATTGAATATTATTGCTTTCTTTATCATGTTTTCATCTGACCAAGTGTTTGGATTATTTTTCACGATACCGTTTGGTTTCACTTGTGTCATTTCTGCTAAATCAGTTGCTGAAGAGCTTCCTACCCTTCTTCTTGAAGCCCTCTTTTGTTCTCTTTTGATACATCTTGAACAAATATTACAAGATTGATCGAGATTTGAGGTTAAAACGTAGCAGTCCATGTGTAGCAAATTGTTCTTTATTATCTCGGGCAAAGTTTCAACGGGGTTTGATAAGCAGAACTTATTCTTCGTAATCAAATCTTGAGGGATATAAAGCAAATTCTCTGGAGGAGGAGGAGATATATTAAAATTGATTTTGATTTGGGTTTCGACTCTTGAGTACTCGGGCAAATTTGATAATGATAACCTGTATGGCAAATTTTTCATTGCTTCAGGAGAGAAATCAAGATAACTTGGATCAGGAACCTCAATATTATCAGGACAATTAGTTGTATCAAACTTACCAAATTTGAGTCTTGAAAGCTCACTTCTCATTTTATCATACTCTGAAAGCAGTTTAGGTTCTTTCGTGATGGAAGCAGAAGTCGTATCTTGATTTACTTTATTGTTAAAAAGGGTATCATTTCCATCTTCTTTTTTAAAATAAGGTGAGTTGGGGTCTTGTTCCATTTTGAATAAAGGTGAGTTCGGGTCCTGTTCCTTTTTGAGTAAAGAGCTTATATTTCCATCAGACATGATATCATTATCATAAACAGTTGGACTGTGTACACGTGAGTTGTTGCCGGAGATTGAATTATGATCAGAAATGTTATTAGAAGTGATGAAGGAAGGATTTAAGCTCAAATTTGAGTCTTGATTATCATCATAAAGAGCGAAAGGATCACGCTCAGTATCGATGGTTGGATTCAAGTCATAAACTCTTTGATCTAAGAATTCATCTAGTATATTATCGTTATCATAGTTGTCAGTGGTTGATTGGAGAAAATTTGAGTCCAAAAAATTGTCGTCTTGGACGAAAGACATAATGTTGATAAATCTCTATTGAATTCCGATATTAATTATTATCTCAAGTTGATTAAGTTGGCCGTCAAGTTGTTAAATATGATTTTGTGTGACGCTACCTATGAGAAACTAATTGTTGGGTAAATAGGAGATGGAGTCGCGACACAAACGACATTCGCACTAGTGGCAATTTCAATACTATCACGAAAACATATGCCAAAGAACACCTTATACGTTACAGGCTTTAATAAGGAATCAAAAGCTGCTGATTTAGCTCCAGATTTTGAAAGGTATGTGAATTTCAAATGCTAATTTCTAGCTACTGGATCTGGTCTCTTTTATCCATTTTTACATCGATATCATCCTTCCTCATTCCTCCTTCATCCTCTATTCTCCATCAAACTCTCCATCCCAGTTTATCCCAGTCCATCCAATTTCATAATCCAATCCACTAACATTTAGATATGGAGAACTCGTAAGACTCGATATTCCTCCTCCAAGAACTGATGATGGTGAAAAATACGCTTTCGTCGAATACAAAAATGCAGAAGATTGTGAGAAAGCTTTAGAACTCAATGGTAAAGAACTCTCGTATACGCTAAAAGATGGTTTAGTTGTCCAACTCGCCAGATCCGATCCTTATGCCACTAGAAGGGGTGGTTTTCGTGGTAGAGGCTCTTATAGAGGCGGCTACTACGGAGGCAGAGGCGGCTATTACGAAGGTAGAGGTGGTTATGGCTACGGCTATGGCTACCATGGTCGTGGTGGCTACGGTTACGAAGGCAGAGGCGGATATGAAGGAAGAGGAGGTTATGAAGGAAGAGGTGGATATGAAGGAAGAGGTGGATATGAAGGCAGAGGAGGATATGAAGGAAGAGGTGGATACGAAGGAAGAGGTGGATACGAAGGAAGAGGTGGATACGAAGGAAGAGGTGGATACGAAGGAAGAGGAGGCTATGAAGGCAGAGGAGGTTACCACTATGAATATCCCCCTTCAAGAAGTTATTATGGAAGAGGAAGCTATGAAAGAGGTAGAGGCCGTGGAGGATACCGTGGTAGAGGTGGATACGAGAGACCAGATTACAGAGGACCACCAAGAGACAAAGTCGACAGGTTAGACAGAAGAGAAAAGCCTGAGGGAGAGAGAGATGAGTATGTTACAGCCCAAAGAGAGAACACTAGTCATGAAGATGAACCACATGAACCAGTTGAAAGATCCGAAAGACATTTTTCTCGTTCACCCTCGAGATCACCAATAAGAAATAGATCCAGATCGCCAGAACGTCATTAATTAAAATATATATATTACATTGGTAGTGATGTAGAAGGATGTGGCACAAACATTTCAGCACCAGAAGGATATCTTTGTGGAGCACCGCCAATTCTATTAGCAATAGCAAAAGAAGCATTAGAAGGTCTTGCTGTGCTTCTGATATTGTTCTCTCGAAGTGTTGCCAAAACACAAGTTAAAACGAGAGCATCTTTATCCATGGATTTAGTAGAATTAGGATCGGTTAAACCAATTCCGTCTTGATAGGCTTCAATTTTGCCAACTTCGTTGTACCTTTTAGGAATAAGACCAGCATTTTCATCATAAAGAAGTGAATCTTTGAAGCCACCAAATGGTGGTAAATTATTAGGGATATAGTCTTTGATATTGCTACTGTAGTTGAACCCATTATTAAATTGGAAATACAAATCATTCAATAACGGGTTGTCAGATGCTGGATGTGGATTTGGATAATCTTGTGGCTGTAGTTTACTTAAATCCTCAACCAGATCATTACGAGAATCAGTAGAAGACTTTCGTTTCTTCAAGAATGACAGTATTTCAAACCCTGATTTTCTATTCACCAAATTATCACAAAGCGATGGTTTTCCCTTATCAACTATCAAAAGCCTTAGTGTAGGATTATAAGTTAGTCCATAAGCACTGGTGATGGGGGTACCCAACACTCTGAACTTTGTATCTTGGTAAACGAAATCTGCAAACGGTTTGAACTGATGCTGGAACACCAATATTTTGAAGGGTTCACCTTCGGCTGGTGTGAAATGCATGGTATAACGTCTTAACTCGCTGAATTTTTTGGAGTAAACGGTACAATATGGGTATGTTTCGAACTCGCCGGAATCGGATTCAACGTCAAGTAATGATGGTATCGTTGGGTTCTCAATAAACTTGTTGAACACTAAAAAAGGGGAATTCTTTCTGAAAGATGCCATGTATGGTGCAACCAATTTGAACAATGGGAGACCTACTCCTTCTTGTTTGTTCTCGATTGGTACAATATGAGGTCTAGTGTCAACAAGATCACCTTTTGCTAAATTTGATGATTTGATAGTTTTGGCAGTTCCATCCTGGTCGAAAACCGTTACTGAACTTTTCCGATTTTTCTTAGAGCCTGCACGAAGCTGTTTAAACAATCTGAAGGATTCGTCACTGGGAAATATGTACACATTTGACTTTAAAAATTCAGTTGCAAGCACCAAACTTCTTTTGAAATTATAGTTAGCAGTTGCTCTTCCCATGATTGAAACACGGGCAGACACGGGCTCGTTAACTGGCTCATCGAAGACTGTGGCAAGATCATCGTCATCAACTACCAAACCATTAGAGTCTTCCTCTGGCGGGACACTGTTGTCAACGCCCATGGCAGATAAACGAAGTCTTCTCAAGACATAAGGCAAATAATTATCGAAATTTTCATTGAAAGTGTCTTGGAGTTCAAGACGAGCACGCCTGTCATCATTCAAAGTTTCAGCTTCTGATAATGGGTGTGAACTCGTGACTGTTAGATCATATTCATCATGACTAATAACCACACTTTTTTGATCTGATTCGCTTGCTGTGTCTGGCATAGACAATCGCCGCTCCAGAACATGTTCCAGCGGTGGTGTGGGGTCGGGGATCGAGTTGGCCCTCAGTTTCCTTCGTCTGAAGATGTTCATAGAATAATAAGGAGGTTGCGAGCGTAGCTAATTCAGCACCTAGCAATCGACAAAGGTCGGTGTAAGCACTACAAGTCGTGAAAGTTATCTGTGTGACTTTATAGCTTAGTTGTGATTGTGATGTAGCCAATTCACTACTTATAAGAGAAAATTGGTGGAGATATCGGACTGATGAAAAAGATTAAACCGGTAGGGCGTTTTTATTGGTCAAAAAACTTAGTTTAAGAAAATCGCTCAAAAAGTATCGGTTTACGAATTTCAGTTTAGGTACGGCGTTATCTTTTATTTTTCGACTATTCTGACACCACAACTTGGCAAATACTAAGATGCGTGTTGTTGGTGTCATTGGGCACACTATTGGGCGATAAACCGCTAAGAATATTAATTGTGGGCTAAATTACCGTTCCACAGAGTTGACAGCACACGAAATCGACCAATTGCTCTATGATGCCAACGTTTCATGCATGCATAGAGTACGGGCTTCAGCACTCAGCGGGCAATTTGATACACTCCGAGTTTGCTGTCCAATCAAATGTCATAAACTCCCGGAATTGTATGTCCTGACAATGATAATTTAGACTTCAAGTGGTCTAGACTCATTCTTTGTAAGTGTGATGGTCAGGGGTAGCAGAATGGTTGCAAAAATAGAATTAGATTCCCAACCAACTTTGTCGTGTTGAGTTCCCGTTTGGGTTTGCCAGCAACTTTCACCATCCAATTATTGGGTTGGCTATGGTTGTTGGGCACTGGCAGGATTAGCCTCAGGACTACCGCGGTAGTAATCGTCGCAGGCGCCACTAAATCGCGCCCTTGACTCCACAATCCACACTAAAAATGGCACAATTGCGTCGTTCAGCTCGAGTTAAAGCAGCAGAAAAAGAAGCCAAACCAAAGACTGAAGTTGAAGAGTCCGACATTGAAGAACCAACCCCAAAAAAGCAAAAAATGACTAAACCAAAAGCTGAAGCTGAACCCAAATTGGACGATGAACACAAAGAAACTTCAAAGCAACTTGAAGTTGGCGACGAAATCCCTGAATTGACTCTCTTGGATGAAGATGGTAATGAAGTGAACTTACCTGAAGTTGCCAAAAAGACAAAATACCTTGTCATCTTTGCTTACCCAAAAGCTTCAACACCTGGTTGCACTAGACAGGTTTGTGGTTTCCAAAAGAATTTCGAATTCTTACAGAACTTAGATACTACAGTTTTCGGATTGTCTTCTGATTCACCAAAGTCACAGAAGAATTTCGTGGACAAGCAAGGATTGAAATACCATTTATTATCTGACCCTAAAAAAGAACTCATTGGACCATTGGGTGCAAAAAAATCACCTTCAGGTATCAAAAGATCACACTGGATATTCGTTGATGGTGTTTTGAAAGTCAAGAAAATTCAAATCAGCCCTGAAGATAGTTTCAATGGTGCCAAAATTGACATTGAGGAATTTGTCAACGCTAGTAAATAGATTTAGACTTTTAGAAACATTACCACCCAAACAAGAATCCAATCGACTGAAATAAAATGGTAAGGATCGATACCACTTTGGAAGCCCACCAAATGTGTTGCACCGTAAATGAACAGGAAGAGAATGCAAAATCCCACGAATGAGTAGTATAGTTGAAATGACCAGTGACGATTCCAGTTTGTCCGTCAAAATCACCCATCATAGATTTGACCACGATTTCTCTTATTGGTTTGCGGCTGGTATCAGTATCTTTTTCCTTAGAAGCAACCCATTGACCCCCAGTAGAATTGGTTTTGAAATTATACCAACTGTCACATCCATGATGGTCATGACCAGTAAGAATAATACCGTTCTGATCACTGTTGGGAAAGACGATATCCAATACCTTTTGAGATGTGTCGTAGGACAAGTGATTTTGAGAACGTAATAACCCTCTTTTATAAGGTTCACGTTCATGATCTTCAGAGTAATAAATATGCTCAGGGCCATCTCTGCAGAGTCCTGCTTCTTTGTACATGGGTATGTGCGTCAATAAGACAGTTGAACCATTAAAATTGGGGTTTTCATGGGTTTTCAAGTGCTCGAGGAAAGACCAAGTATACTCGAGAAATTCAGGTTGAAGTGCTGGACCTTCAAGAGTTAATGAATCTAACACAACAAGTCTCCATGGTTCTTCTTTACCATTATTGTAGTTGATCACGTAATTATTTTTACCAAACAATAAGTGAAATCTTGCCATATGTTGCCAGGTAGCATCGCCGCTATACCCAATATCATGATTACCAGTAAGATTAACAAACAAAGGCTGATCAAAGTTGGGGAAGTTTCTCTTGAGGTCTGTCCAGTCGTAAACGTCATTGAACACTCTTGAATTGAATCTGTCAAGAGGGTCCATGTTAGTTTCATTGTGTAACCATTGCTCCCAGTCATAATCTTTATGATTAGAGTGAACATCAAGAGCTACTTGCTTGTGTTCAAGCGATCTTGGGAACAACCTTTCGACGAACCTTAGAGTTCTGTTGTAAAATTCACTATCATAGATCCACTGAGACGAAAAAAGGTCACCCATAACTGCCACATGACTAGGTTGTAGTCTTCTCTTCATAGTTGTGTAGATGTGACCAAGGTAGTAGTCATTCCCAAGGTTATCCAATCTCTTGATGTAAGGTGTTGAAGCCCAGTTACCGTTGATTTGGGGATCACCAAAGGCTAACATATGTATATCTTTGATACCAGTTGTTCCATAAGTGCTGTTCGATTCGTTCTCTTGATCCCAATGGTATGACGGGAAGTTTCTTACCACCACTCGCTTGATAGCTGGAGGAAGTGAATCAATCCACAAGTTGTTAGATCTCAATTCTTGAGGCTCAAATTGGTGCCAGTCACATTTGCCAGAGTCATTAAGTATGTCAGGATAGAAGTAGACGAATCCATTGAGTAGAATCGTTAACACTGTAAGCAATCGCCTAACTATACTAAAAGCTGATGCCATTCCGAACTGTCAAAAGCTACTTTAAAAATTCGAGCACACTACTCTTAGAAGCACGTGGCAATACATTGTTTCCAAGACTTCTTAGTCTCGACATATGCCCCTTAGCGTAGTGTTGACGTGTAGATCACTGGCCATGTTGGTGTCGTGACACCAAAATCACTAGTGTAGGGTGACACTTGCAGATGACACTGAAGGATAGTACGGAAGTAGCATAAATCATTAGAAGAGTCGTAAATGTTACCCAGTTATGGTTCGTTGTGTGGCAATGACGGTTCGTGAACTGGGGCCACAGATTGACTCTTTCCCTGAAGTAAAACAGACTATGCTTGCTGTTGCATGCCTATACACATGTAATTCCATGCCAATGTAATGATACTATCCAACCGGGATAAAGTGTCAAACAGTCAAACTGTCAAACAGTCCATTGTCAAACACGACACCTACAAGGTGAAATCTACACTATCAATCATGACTTATATCTAATACTTACAATGCCTCAGACAAAGTGTTGTTTAACTTGTTAACTTTTGAAGAGATTGACAAGTCAACAGTTCTTTCACCAACTTCAACGACTAAACCACCTAAGATATCTGGGTTAACAGTGTTTGAAACTTTCAAAGTTTTACCTTGACCAATGAAAGAAGACTTGCCAATTGCAGTTTGCAATCTCTTTAAGATTTTTGAGTCTAATGGTTTAGCAGAAGTGATCTTAGCTTCAACAATTCCTTGATGAGCATCATTCAACAAACCGAATTTTTGATAGATTGACTTGAAGTCAGATAAACGGTTGTTGTCACTTAAAACGTTCAAGAAGTTAACAATTGGTTTATCCAATTTCAAGCTTTGACTGATGGTCTTGATAACAACACCTCTGTCATCTTGAGATAAAGCAGGGTTAACAAGAAATTCAGCAACTTTTGGGTCCTTGTCGAGTAAGTCGTTAATTCTGGTCAAGTTTTCGTAAGCTTTTTCAATTGAAAGATCTTGAGCAGCTGCGGTATATAAAGCATTGGCATAAGTACCGTCGACTCCGAACAATGTCACTGGAGGCTTGATAGCCTTAGTGGCCATACCACGCATGAAAACTCTGGACATCATAATGTTGAACTTTTCCGATTCGCAAATTTCATTGGTGAATATTGAACTCAATTGTTTAACCGGTACACGATTTTTTTCTCAAGAACACCATCAAATTTTTCAAGTGGGTTTAGTGATTATTGAAGATTGATTAGTGTTAAACATTTAGAATGTTAGCATTTAAACGATCTACAATGGCTTTAACAGCTATAAGACCCACGTCAATTTTTGTGCGGTGTCAAACGACTTCTGCTGTCGAAAATGATTTGACAGATCTTGAACAAAGAGACGCTACTTATAAAAGACAGAGAAAATTAGCCCTTGCTCAAGTTGAAGTTAAATCCTATGCTCGTGGTCATTTACTTCCTGGTTCTACACATTTCAAGAAACCAGTTCACAATCATTTACATAAAGGTGGACCTGTGAGGGAGCTCACCTGTGCTAAAAAGAAGACCGCTGGTCGTAACAACAAAGGTCACATCACTATAAGAGGTCGTGGTGGTGGTCATAAACAAAGAATTCGTTTTGTGGATTCTCATAGACTTTCACCTGGTCGTCAAACCGTTGTAAGAATTGAGTATGATCCAAATAGATCAGGTCATATTGCCCTTTTGAAACACAACGAAACAGGAAATTTACTGTACATATTAGCATCTTCAGGTTTACGTGCTGGGGATGTGGTGGAATCATTTCGTGCTGGTTTACCAGAAGATTTCGTCAAAGAAATGAAAGACACAAATAATGGAGAAATTGATGAAGCTTTATTAAATGTCAGAATTATGCAAAGAGGTAATTGTTTACCTTTACGTATGTTACCTGTGGGAAGTATTATTCATAATATTGGTTTACATCCAGGTGGAAGAGGTCAATTAGTAAAATCTGCTGGTACTTTTGCAAGACTTTTATCAAAACACCCAGAAAAGAAGAAAGTCGTGGTAAGATTATCATCCGGTGAACACAGATATATAAATCAAGAGTGTCACGCTACAATTGGAACTGTATCAAATAGAGAACATCAAGCAGTTTCTTGGGGTAAAGCTGGTAGAAGCCGTCATAGAGGTTTCCGTCCTCAAGTGAGAGGTGTGGCTATGAATGCCTTTGACCATCCTCATGGTGGTGGTAGAGGTAAATCCAAGTCTAACAAGGTTTCTCAGAGTATGTGGGGTCTTAAGAAGTTTGCAAAGACGAGAAAATTCAAGAACGTCAATAAGTTTAAAGTCAAAGATAGAAGAAGCTAGTGCTTGTAAATAGTATTAAACAACTAATTTTTCTTACACAACTGACCCCAATCGCTGTTGGGGCTAATCATTCCAACCACGAGGCAGTAGAATTTCTGAAAGTACAACACCAACTGAGCTACTTTTGTCATGTCTCCATACATAAAGATAATGATAGCTGCAACTGCCAACACAAGCAATGTTACCAAGTAGCTTGTGGGTAATTGACGGGACAAGGTTGTCTGAATACACCGTATAAATAGCTTCAGTAGCCTTCGTCTCACCACCGACACAAGTGGTTGAGAGATGAAACGGTGTGTGTCCACATTATCTTCCTGACTTGTGTACAAGGGCAAGAGAGGTTCTTGTTCTCCAGTCGTTGGTCTGTCTAGCACCATCGGGTGTCCCTGGACAGGATTAACCTTCACAGTACTTTCGTTGGACATGTCTTGACTCAGATTCAATCTAAATGCTTGGATGGCCAATTCTTCTAACTGACTTTGTAAAGACATAGAGTGCAACTGAGGTCAATGGTACAAACAAAATAGTCCACAAACATGATTAACATCAGTTAAACACTTCTCACATCATCGTAATCATCTTGAATCCTCTGTTCAACGGAGGCTGCTGCAGCTTGATCTTTCTTCATCAAGCATTCAATATACTTTCTATCGTCATAGACGAATCGGAGTGCTTGATCAACTTTTGGGGTGAAAGTCATCTGATCCCTGCTAAAAAAGTCACAGTCTCTCACTTCGATCACCACCGTATCACAGACAGGAGCTGGTGATATCCCGTATGTCTCTACTAGTTCTTTCACACTCACAAATTTTAGTATAGCTGACCTTATGAGGAACATACAGTTTGGAGTGAAAAACGTTATTCTCTGGTTGTACTTTCTTTCAAACTCTTGTACCACGCTTTCAAAGGGAAACAAAGCCAATGCTTTGTGCTTTGCGTCGGCAATTGTTGCCAATAAATCCTGATTATCAAGTAGTTTCTCGAATTTGAAAAGTCTTATCAACGGTGTTTTGTTCCCACATTTCCCATCTTTAACGAGCTTCTTATTCACAATTGCATTTGTGTAATGGGCATGTGTACCAAAAGAGTCAAGTATAGAGTCAAGAATCCATGTACTCTGCAAAACTACAGGATAGTCACTGTTCATAAAAACTGGTACCTGTGAGAATCAAATACTTTCTATAATCGTTATATGTACAGATACAAAATATTTACATTACTCAGTTTCACTTCCTGACAGTTTCCGTTTCTTTATAGCGAACCTTTGATCTCTTTTGTTATCTCTCTTAATCTTTTTCTTCTGTATTTCTTCTTCATCGGCAACGGGCTCTCCTTCTAGTATAGCTTCGAAAGTTTCAAGATACTGCTTTTGATCTCCAATATCTGCGTATCTTACAATCAAAGAGTCGATTGCATAGAGAATCTCAATATCGCTGTACTTCTTGATTGGCCTGTTCTGATTGTGAAGTAAGTCAAAAATATTAGCAGCATCTGACCTCGATAAGTATTTCTGCCAATGAGCTGCTACTCGTTCAAAATCATCCCCTACAAAGTTGACTTTATTGGAGAATCTTGTGCTGAAATGGGTCAAGATCAATTTAGGACAGTTCATGAGTAAAGACATTGTGATAGCTTCAGCAAACGTTGAGTGTTTCTTGGATATGGCTTCTTCTATCAAGTCGTTTTCGAGTGTGGCCTCATGAATCAATAAATCACTATCATATCCAATGTTGACAAATCTAGTGTTAGGTCTAGTATCTCCAGAATATGAAACCTTGAAGTTGGTTTTCTCGTCAAGCCAAAAATCAATGGCTACCGAGTAGGACCAGTAACAGTGAATGGCTCTGCAAGTAACGAAACTCTTCAAACCTAAATCAGCATACAATCTTGAGAGTGCTTTCTGGTCTAATGGTTTGATCTTGTCCTTTGGAATTTCCAACTTGGTCTTACCTTCATCGAAATTCTTTTCAAACTCATCAATGGAGATTCTCTTGTACTCAGGAGCTCTGTCTCTGAGGAATGCCTCACAACTGATATAATTTAGACGAGAAGCATCGATTCCTGGTACAGTCTGGGTCTCAAGCTTGTACCATTCGCTCATAAAATGATCATATTGCCAAGGTGTCACTAGGTGCAAAGTCTTATTGTTGTCTTTGTTCACTTTAAACCATTGGTCGATCATAGAAATGAGACCCAAGTGGTGATCAGCATGTAAATGACTTAAGAATATCAAACTGAGCTCGCCAAGTATATGGGTCGATTGTTGCTCATGACTGAATGTTCTCAAGAATGTACCAGAGGTGTTTTCACCACCATCCAAGAGAAGGGCCCGGTATTTGATCGACCCATCTTCCGATACATAAGGCACTCTCACCAACGTCGAGATAACATTTCTATGGAGTGATGGTAATGCAGATCCTGTTCCCAAGGTCGTTATTTGGACCTTGTCTTTGAGATTTTGATGATTCGAATCTAAAGGTATTGGTGGCCCTTCTAATGTGGCTTTTCTGTCAACACCGTCCAATTTTAATGGAACCACATTATCGTCATACAACTTTTCCCATGTATTATGAGGAATTTTTGAATCGTCATATGTGATGGATGAATCTGAATTAATAATGAATTCTTGAGACTGGTGTAACTTCTTAAACCTTTCACTGTTGATGGCTGGATCGTATTGGTCGATTAGAGGGAGATTGAAGCTGGAGCTGTGTACTGCCTTGAGCTTTATAAGATTGGATGGGAATGTAGTAAATAAGAGGGTATTATCTGATAGCTTGGGATGACTAACAACATGATGACAGTCTGGCGGGAATTTATTGATGAATTTTTGATAATCTTCCAGCTCAATATCAATGGATTCACCGAGAAAATGATACACTAAACCGATATCTTCTTCGCCCATTTCCTTGTCATTCTTTTGGAAGAATGTTTCGTTGCTCAAAGTATTCGAAAGAAAGGAGATGTCTGGTATATCAAGAACAAGCACTTTGGGGAATGTCTTGTTGGGTTCAACAACTTGCTCAGGGTAAACTAGGTCACCGTTTTCATTGGGAACAGCCTCTCCTTGAGTCAATTTTCTATAGTTGATACCAGGTTTAACGCCCAAAGCTTTGGCCTTTTCCACATGGAACTTACCTCTGATAGGAAGTAGCCTGATGAGATAACTCATTGATTTCTGGTCAGATGCACTTATGTTAAAATCAGATAAGGACACATGAGTTTGTATGTCATTTTCTGCTGGATCACTCTTGTATGACTCAGGATCTGGATCATTGACCTTTGACACGTCAAGAGGAAACATGAGTGTCACCAATTTCTTAACTTGACGAGAGAACTTATCCACCACCGAAGAATCATGCGGCACAACTTTATCACTAGCAACTTTTATAGGTTTAATGATCAAATTAGAATCTGCAATAAACTTGTCTTCTTCTGGTTCACAAATATCGAGCTTGACACCCTTTCTAAACACAAAGTAACGCCAAGTAGCCACAATAAAGTTAAGGAGCTTACTGGAGTTGGTAAAGACTTCAACATCTTTTTTAGTTGAGTCACTAATTGTTAGGAAAAGGCCTGGGAGTCCACCAATTTGGGACCAATTAATTAGATTACCAGTCAAAAAAACACTTTTCAATCTTCCAAACTTGAATCTGTGCTCGTTCAACAACCTTTGGGATCCCTCAGGGATCTTACCGATGAGATATCGGTGACCTTCTCTATTGCGAAGAGTGATGAGAGGATGCTGTAGATCATCAGTAGTATGTGCAATTGTGGTGATTGAAAACATGGTAGAGGTGAATTTGTTATAGTCTAGATAAGCTTCGTATGTCTTTAAGTATTCACTGTAACTTTGATAAACTTTTGGGTTCAAGTGATGACACCCGATGAGAAGATGTGATTTTTTACGGTGTGGGTTTCTGGATTTTGACGATGGCCTGATAAAATTTGGATTAATACACTTGAGATGTGTATACAGTGTTAGTCGATACCAGGAAGTTAAGCTGGGTCGATAAACCAACCTTTTAGAAAACACTGTGGAAATTACTTTGGTGATGAGAAACCAAAATCCACGACTGCGATTACCCCAAACTTATTTATTTATTCTGCCATGGAGGCAATGATACTGATTCATTCGCCATCAACAAGCGCAACTGATGTGTCTGATCTAATCGACCGTCTTGCCCGTCAATATAGTCAAGTTTTCTCTTTTGAAACTACGAAAAAACCATCTATTTTATCATATGCACAAGCCATTCCCTTGGTAGGCCGGTTCCTCCCTGGGCTTGATGACAAAAAAAGATTGATTGCTCTGTTATTAGAGCAACAGAAATTGGCAACCACTTACGAAAGCTGGTACGATATTTCTACTCAGCTCGATGAACTCCTTGATAAGAATTTGTGGAAACTAAACCCTGAGTCAAAGTATTATGACTACGATTTAATCTATAACAGTTTGATGGAAATGCGTACCGCCCGTCTCACAAAGGATTACAAGTTGCTCCTATACTTGATAAGAACAAAATGGGTCAGAAACTATGGCAATATGGGCTTCATAAATTTGTTCCAGCACTCTTTTGTGGGGACAAAACGGCTAATTGAAGAATACGTTGAAGAATGCAAATTGGCTCTTCAATACCTTGTTAGTGACCCAGAAGTCAACCTTGATGATCGTTACCTATTGGGTATGCTTATTCAAACCCGTAAATGCATTGGAAGGACTGCTTTAGTTTTATCTGGAGGTAGTACTTTTGGAATTTTCCATATTGGGGTGTTGGTGGCTCTATTGGAGAATAACTTACTTCCTAGGATCATTAGTGGATCATCTGCTGGGTCTATTGTTGCATCTATTCTTTGCTGTCATAGCAACGATGAAAACAAATTGATTATTGAAACTATAGCCGAAAGAGATTTCGTCATTTTTGATACAGAGGACAACATCGACGAAGAACCAACCACCAAGAAGCTGGCTCTACGTAAACTATTGAGATGCACTGCTCATTTTTTGAAGTATGGAACATTCTTCGATAACGAAGCATTGAAAAGAACATTAAGAAGTTTCGTTGGTGATCTCACTTTCAGAGAAGCATACAATAGAACAGGAAAGATCTTAAATATCACTGTATCTCCAGCATCAACTCATGAGCAAACTAGACTTTTGAACTACCTAACTGCTCCAAATTGTTTGATTTGGTCTGCCGTTTGTGCGTCTTGCTCCTTGCCAGGTATTTTCCCAATGTGTTCTATCTACGAAAAGATCCCTCAAACTGGTGTTATACAAGAATGGAATAACGATTCAACAGTGAAGTATTTGGATGGGTCAGTTGATAATGATTTGCCAATTACAAGATTACTGGAAATGTTCAATGTTGACCACATAATAGCGGTTCAAGTCAACCCACACGTTGTACCAATATTGAGAGCTTCGGTCAGTAGTCCCGGTGGCGCTTATGGAAATGATTGGTACAACAAAGCAAAAGGTCTAGTCAACAATGTTTATGATTTCCTCTCAAGTGAAGTCATTCACTATCTCCAAATTTTGAACGAAGTTGATATCTACAAAAACCTTGCAACTCGTGTGATAAGTATTCTTTCACAGCAGTACTCTGGTGATGTAACCATTTTACCTGAGTATAGGCCAAGCGACTTTGTCAAGATCTTTGAGAATCCTTCACCTGAATTCTTGGTGGATTTTATTATAAGAGGAGCCAGAGCAACATGGCCAAAGATCTCACTCATCAATAATCATTGTGGTGTGGAATTTGAGCTAGACAGAGCCATCTCTATCTTGAGAGGAAGGACATTGAGCTCGCTGAAGTCCACATTCAAGAACTCTGTTGCTCTCAATTCAATGAATAACATCATGCATCCTGTCAACGATGTCAATAATCCAAAAAGTGATAAGGAAAAGGAGAAGGACAAGGACAACAGGGAAGTTTCCAATTGCAGTCCGGTCAAAGCAACAACTTCAACAATCACTAGGCGCAGACTGACCACGCTAATAAAAGCAACTCCTAGGATCAGAAGACACAACTCTGCCTCTAATACATTAAGAGGTGGTCTCAGAAGACAACGCAGTGGTACTGGAGGTATTCCCATCGAAACGGGCAATGATTTTTTCCGTAAATCTACCACCTCACTTTCAGCTATGGCATACTCAACACCAAGAAGACCTACTGATTCAACTGAAAGAGCTCAAACTGAAGAAAGAACTAGACGTATAAGTTTTGATATTACTGATGACCCTAGTCTTCGGAAAGCGAGAAGCTCATCCAATTTTTACAACAGCGTTCGTGGAGATGTTAGTCCTCTTGACCAGCAATTGAAGTACAATGACGACAGGGTTCCATTGTCGAAAACTCACAATCCATATGCTGACGATGAAGCTGATTTGACATATGAAAACTATGATACGAATTATGATGATGATAATGATGATTACGAGTTGGAGAGCTACGTTGCCAACTACGAAGAGCAGGCTCTTGGTAATGAGCAAGAAATAGTTCAACCAAAGGAATCTGCTAACTTGCCCAAGAGGTCCCAAGATAATTCGTTGACAAGTTCTTTTATTGGATTGAACAGACTCAAAGAAGCAAACTTGTGCAAGTCTGCAAATAACTCTGGGCTCAATTTGAAAGCCTTCAACGAAACTCTTGCAAGTCATATGATGTCATTGACGTCGCCTGACATTAGGCGCACATTGACTAGAAAGCCCAGTAAGAACGTAGCCGTTGCTGAACAGGCTGTTGTACCAGCTCCGGAAGACGCTGAAGACACCGACAATGATGCTACTGATGTGGAAGATTTCGATGGCAAGGCATGATATCTGTAGATTAAATAGTTAATGACGATGATTCAATGAAGAATGATGCTGAATAACAATGGAATGAGAACTCCTCCTATGGTTATACCAATTTGAGGAGGAGTGAGCGTTGAATTGTCCTGGTGAAGGTCTTTGAGGAGGCTGTGCATGACATGGCACACCACGTAAATGAAGTTACCGGTGCTAAAGACCACAAGGATACCCACGATAAATTTATCGGCCTTTAGCACTGAGAGAAGTGTCCAAGTCAATATGGAGATTACTGGGGTCGTAGCAGCGAAAACCGCAATATGGACGTTGATCACAGGTACAGGAATAGATTCAGCAAGGAGCAAACATCCTAGACTGAAAGCAGCGGGTAGTTTATGAAGTATAATAATGGCTGCAAATAAATAAGAAATATCGTCCTTCTTGAACGCTGAACCAAGTGAAATCCCATCAACTAACGAATGAAGTATAAGTGTAAGAGTAAGAGTTGATTTGGTAAAGCTTTTGATCCATTCACTCCAATTCAATGGGTGTTCATGGCGCAAGTACTCCAGTGTATCAAAGAAACTCGATAAATTGTCAATAAGGAACATTAGGAAAAATCCCAAAGTAAGTGGGAACCCTATGATCAAGTAAAGGTTATCGACTATATCTTCAATCGATCGACTTGGAACATTACTGTCAATACTGTCGGCTAAAATACTTTCAATACCTTCCGGGAGAGCTAAGCAGAACGCTGCGCCTATGAGAATTCCTAGACTAAAACCAGAGATAGCTCGTGATTGTTCCTGAGCTATTTGGAACTTGGTTGGTGATACCCCGACACCATAAGATGCGGCGGCCATCACCGAACAAATGCCAAAAGTAGCAAATATATTCATAATCGCACAATAGTGTGGTTGGAATATTTAACATCAAATCTTATTCCAAGAGTTTGTGACAAGAAACGCGTTTAATGTTAAGAAGAGCTGCTACAACAATAACTCTTACCCCGGAAGATGTGGTACAGTATGATGAACAGGTGGTCAATAGTCAGCTATCTGCTAACCAACTGACATACCTCAAAGATGATCTTCAGGAGGAACCCGATACTTCCATCACCTACAAACTGAAAAATGACCGCATTGGTGTGCAACCCACAACCAATCAGGGGCTCTAAATGTTTATAGGTTAGTATGATTATGATAAAGTTTACGATTATTCTAATGCATTCACTTCTTATGTAATGATTTCCTCTTCAACCATTTATCTCTTGATCCTACTACTTTCCTTTCTGCCTTGGGTACCGTCTTTTTGAGTCCTGCTAAGACTTGTACGTGTACAGGACCCTTTTGTATGACTTTATTTTGTTGCTTGAGTTGTTTGAGCTTTTGGAGTTTGATTTGTCTCTTGAGTTCGGCGTCTAAATCTTCAACTTTGAGATGCTTTGCCTGCACTTGTGGTTGGGGAACTTCTTTTGCTGCTTCTATTATATCTTCAGGAAGGAATTCAGGTAATGAATCTACCTGTTTAGCTCGTTTGGCATCTTGTTGCTGCTTGTTCTGTAAATCCAACTGTCTTCTTTTTTCTCTTTCTATCCTTTTGAGTTCACTTTCTATCTTCTGCTGTTGTTGCTGTTGCTCTATTATGCTTTTCTTACTTGCTTGTGTTGACTCTTCTTCTGGTGCTTCATCGTCGCTATCACTCTCTTCAGAGCTTTCTGCAGCTGGAACGTCCTCCGTCTTACTCTTACTTATATCTTGACCTTCAGCCAACCCGTCTTCCAGAAACGTGATCTTCTGACTCCTCGTCTGTCTCCTCGTAGTTACCATTGGATCGCATCTCATCGCTATCCTGCGAAGGCTTTATGTTTGTGGTCGTGTGTAAATCATGTTTTATACCTAGTCCCTTATATCTGGAACAAATGAGTTGACTCCATACTGGCGCCAGTTGACCTTCATATGGTCATTCTGGATCCGACAGTTGTATTTTCTCATAATATGCTTGATGGTTGATTTGTTGATGTCAACCCCATTTATAGTGAGACTCTCGAGGTTAGATGGATTACCATCGAACAAACTAATAAGCCCGAACCCCGTGATATTCAAGTTGCAACTAAGGTCAATATAGTCTAATGAAGAAGTGCCATGTTGCTTTAGATCTCTGTTGAAAAGCTTGAGTGAAAGATCATCAATGTTCAAATTTATCAATGAGAGTTTGATCAACGAAGGTGCATACCGTAGAATGTCACCAAGTGATATCCTCACTAACTTACTGATCTGATCATTCTTGAAGTAAATGTAGTTAGAACACCCTAGGATCAATGTCTTCAATTGATAATTGATGTTGATCGTTTCGAGTAGTTTGAGAAGTCCATTATTTGTCAAACTACTAGAGTATAGATCAAGATACGTCAAAGTTTGCAAGCATTTGAAATCATTAACCGTGAACTCGTTCATACTAGCTGGCTTGTCAACAGCATACTCCCTGAAAATGAGCTTCTCGAGTTGGAATCTCGGTTGGTAATTGATAAGATTCTGAAGAAATTGTTTGAATGAGAGGTTACGATTGTTCTCCAAGGTAAGAGTGGTTAATGCTAGCTCACTTAAAAACTCGCCAAATATGTGTTGGATATTATTGAGGTTAAAATTTGCAAGTACCAATGTCTTGAGATGACTGAACTTTCTGGTAATAAGTGGTGGTGCTATAGGATTTGATGATCTGTTAATCATAATTAATGATGTCAATTCGGGATGCACTTCTTTAGATAATTGCTTCACGACCATCTTGTTTTTGAACTGAACTATCTTGTGTGGCTGGGGTATAAGTAGGATCTCTAGTGTCTTGATGTTAGGGCACAAGTTGAAAAATAGAGTCTCAACATCAGTGAAGTTGGATGTTATGAATTTGAATGTATGCAAATGCTTGAGTTTTAGTTTGAAGTTGTATTTGTCTAGTTTGGTGAAGAATGTAACAAGGTCAAATCTATGATTGATGACTTCCATGCGGTTGAGAGCATAATTTCCCTCTATGATCTTTTCTGTGATTCTCCAAAGATCTTTCTCTGATTCTGTACTTGATATTTGCAAGTTGAACTTGTTTAGGTTGATTTTTCGTAGAAAATGAGTACACCTGGAGAATTGTTTGGAGTTAATTCTTTGACGTAGACAAATATCAGTGTACAAATGATGGAGTGACGTTAAAGTTTTGTACCAAGAAGAACAGACTAGGTGGCACTTGAGTAATGCGGTGAGTGGGAGTTGGGAGAATATCAACTCTATGACATCGCAACTCATGTATGCTAATGGGTCTGTGCATTTTTTCCTCTTCTTTACAGGTCTCGAAGAGTTGGAGCCATCATCAGATTTTTGACTCTTCAATATTTGGTTAACGGCTGCAAAGTCGTTCTTGAGCTTATTCAAATTGTCTTGGTTGATTTGAACATCAGGGTATTTCTTGCAGTATCCCTTTATAAAGTACAAGCCATTTTGATAAGTTTTGAAAGCCTTTAAATGGTTGTTTTGTTTCGAATAATTTTTACCTAATCTTAGGTAACTTTTCAAGCTAGCTGGGTCAAGACTCATTGCCAATTCACAGTCTTTGATGCACGAAGCAATTGAGCCAAGTTTTTCATGAGTAGCAGCGCGTTGATCAAGTATTGACGACAATTTCGGGTGAATCAAGCGTCCCAAAACTGGAGTTGTAACTTTGTACAATTGTCTTATCAGTTTAAGTTCATTAGTTGAATAGGAGTTTGCTAATTTGACAAGCTGATTGTAAGATTCTAAAGCTCTTTCGTAATCTTTTGTGCGGAAGTAGAGTTTTGCGAGGTCTAGTTTATCATTTATTAGCAGTTCATTCATTGACTGTGGGGCATCAACTCGCGTTAAATTCAGACTGAAATCAAAATAAATTAAACCAATTTCTACAAACTCAATTGATGCTACATTAAATTAATTACATTATTTACATAAATCTTCATACCTGATTTTGGGACAATAGGGACACATCATATGTTCACAACGATGACAATCATATCGGTAAGGTGCGTTCACTATGAAAGGTGAGGAATCATTAGTGGAGTTCGAATTTGAATTCGAATTTGATTGGTCATTTAGCAATAACTCATCAGGTCGTATCGTTGGTATCGACATTTGGTACATTATTGAGCTGTAGTATTTAACATCTGAAAGATTTGTTGAGTCACCAGAGAATTCCCTATAGAAAATTGAGCCATAACTTTGACCACATTCACAGCAGTACCACTGACAGATATGATTAGGTTTATTAATCAACATATCACTCATATAGACATCATATCAATTGCAACTGGCAATTATGGGTTATATACTGAGTTGAAAGCAAGCATAAAAAATAACCACTTCTAGACTCGCCCATACGAGTTTTGGTCCCACTCGCAGCCTCATGTCAATTTAAGCCCGCCTTTTAATTGCCCTAAAGTATTTTGGTCCAAGTACTCCGTCAATCCCGCTTGTAAGAATAACATCATTTGCACTTTTGAAGAATTCAATACCATCATTCAAGCATTTTCCAACATCAATAAAAATTAAAGTATCACAAGACTTACGAATGTAGTTGAAGTTATTGGTCAAATGAATATGGTTGCGATTCATCACCTTAAGCCCCGTCGCCTTTATAGAATTAACTTTATCAGAATATGTTCCATGGAAAACTTCTTCGGGGAACTGATCCAAGGTAGTCAACTTTGTTAGATTCTCATCGTTAACATTTATGGAATGGCCCTGATTAGCGCAGATAAACCATTTGTTATTTTGCTGTTTGAGACTAAACCTCTTTTTATTATTGGTTTCAACGATCCTTTCAATGTCGCTAAATGTGACCTTGTGTGATTTCATTCTGTTGCTTTCAAGCAATTTTGAAACTTCAACGTAGCCTGATGCATCCATTTCAAGCTTTTCTTTGATTGCGCCATGCCTCAACAAGTATGAGAGTGCCTTTGATACTCTGATATCGTTGTTCATTTCACTTCACCTACCAATTGAAATGAAACCGTTTATTATATATACAAATATGCAGGGGTTGTGGTGAATGAAACCAATCGTGGAATGAGTCACAATGGTTTACGAACAGTTTTTTTTTGCGATGATTCACCTTTCAGTACTGATGATATTTTAGTCTGAACATTTTTTGACTTTTGCCCCAGCTAAACTACCTAAATTTGCTTTATTGTTTTGCTTGATAGTTTCGTTATCGCCTAATTCAGTTTGTTCATGAAACTTCAAGTGATATCTACCATCATCTTTGATCTCTCCCTGTACGATATTTTTCACTAAAAATTTTGTCACTTCTTGTAATTTATCAAGTTCTTCTTGAGCCTTTTCACCAAGTAATTCTCTATTTTCCACAAAACCTTGTCTAATTTTCTCTCTACTTGCTTTAAGAACTGGTAAGTCTCCTTTGAATGCAATACTTGTTGCTCTTAATGCATCCCTATAAGCTCTAAGTGCGCTCATGATTTATGATAATGATTAGTTATTGGTGCGGTTTTATTGATGGGTCTAAAAAATCATACTTCAAGTTTTTCTATACTATAAATTGGAACTTTGGCTTTCTTAACTGATTTTTCAGCTCTTGCTTGCCTCAATAAAATTGCATTGTAGTTATTCAAATTAAGGGCTTGTAGTTTCATATCAATAAGCTTGATCATCTTATCAATGAGTTCCTGATTAAGACTGAATAATCCAATGATGTCAATAATGCACTGAATGATTAACCAACTGTCATTTTTATCAATCTTGATTAGTTCTCTCAAAAGATAATCAAGATCAATCTTGCTGTTACTGTTGAATATTTTCTTGAATTCAAGAGTAACATCAACAATTGAAAAATCACTGATAATTCTACCGATCAAATCACTAAGAATTTCTTTGTTGTCCACTTGAATTAATTCCATTAATAAATCATGCAATGGTAAATTTGGACATGTGATAATTGCTTGTCTTAATAACCTTGAGTGTGGTGCAAGTAACTGTAAAACTCCTTTAGTAAACTCAATAGGATATAATTTGTGAGTTAACAAGTACACCAACACATGCTCTGGGATCTTGCTCTCGTCGTTAAATTGTAAAACTCCCTTGTTGTTCAGGAAAATAATTTGTAAAATCTTTTGTATCAATTTAACATTGACAATTTGATCCTTCTCTATCTCATACACTTCAAATGTCAACTTGCTTCTTGTCTTTTGTTTGAAATAATTGAGCACTGTGAGTTGAAAGTCCTTTAAGTTATCTTCTTGCCAATATTTCTCGACTTTATTTATTAATGCCTCCAAATCATCACCACTGCTCGACCCTTCTTCATACAAACTTGGTAATTCGTGAATGGCCTCAGTTGATTGTTCAAATCCTTTACCAATGTTTTCTGATAAGTTGTTCATACCCACATTGAAATTGACCAATGCTAGTTTTGAAGAGTTCTTCTTTAAATTATGCTTGATGAAAATTAAATGACTGTTGAGGGTATTCTTTGATGAACCTTTGACCTCCATTGCATTATGAATGTAATTATGACTATTGAGACCCAAAGGGTACTTGTCTAGTAATGTACCAAACTTCACGTTCAAAAGATATATGAACAGATTGTTGGAAATTGTTACCCTATCTGGGGCAGGAATTGACATAGATATTGGTCCGTCTGAGTTGTTAGTCATCAACGACGTCAAGTTCACTTCTCTTTCTGTTTTAAAGTCATTGATTCGTATTTTAGACAACACTCTTGTTGATGTATTATATTTGTAGATGTGATTTCCTAACAGTTTGAGAATACATGGGGTTAAATCTTCAGTAAAACTTTTGATTTCTACTGAAGATTCTTTATTCAAAGCCACAAGTTTGTATTTGAGCTTTTTATCCTTTTGTGTTACTGTTACTAGTAAATCATTATCAAATGAAAAATATTGTACTTTACTTCCAGAAGTTTCACTCAATTTGAATTTGTTTGTAGACCAGATATCATCTTGTAAATCGACAAATTTTAATCCACCTGACTTTTCAATTATATAAATGACATTATTTTTGAATTTGAGGCCAGCTACTGGTTCAGTAAGATTAATTTCTTGCTTACTTTTGATCTCATCTTGATCCCTCACTAAGATGATTAATTTGAATGATTTCCTCTCAGTAACAGCGAGGACATATGTTTTGTAAGGTTCTTGATCATATACTTCCATGGCATCGATGACACTCAATGGACTTATAGGGTAAGACCATAACAAACGAGGAGATGGTCTCACGATATAGCTTGAAACATTTGATTTTGAAATCCCTACATCGATGATTGAATCATCTGAATCATGCAGTTTGGCAACAACAACCTTTTTATCAACTTTGAGATCGTTCACACGTGGTAGACTCGCTACTGGGAACAGATCTACGAAAGAAGCCATTTGAAAAGAACGAGAAATTCGAGATGAGATATTCCTGCAGGACATCATCATCACCAACTGTAGTGAACAATTTACCATTTCCGATAGTAAAGCCACCGGCGTGGATATGGCTTCATGGAGCTATGGTGACCAAGTTTGTTCGATCAGTGACGCACTTCTGGCAAGCTGAGAGGACATCTCCAGGTCCATTATTGCCCGATTGGGAAGTCTACTAGTTGCAAATAAATAAATGAAATTCGACTATGCTCTATTATACACTCTATTATACGGATTGCAAGAATTCAGGGTTGGCAAAGTGGTATTCACCAACAGAAACTTTGAATTCGTTAGTTTCTTTATTGTAGCTTTCGATCTTGAAAGATGATAAATCGTCCACGACGATGTCTGCACCAGATTTTCTAACCTTTTCAGCATCGTATGTTGAACAAATACCCACAACCATGGCGCCAGCACCTTTTCCAGCTGTTATACCAGCAGGGGCATCTTCAAACACCACGACTTTCTTATGGTTTTCTTCGAAACCTAATGTGTTCCTAGCAGATTGGTAACCTTGAGGGTGTGGTTTACCTTTTGTGACTTTTTCAGCAGTTATGAAACAATCTGGTTGATCAATTGTCAAAAGTTTGAGCCATTTAGTTGCTAAAGGTAAAGTACCTGAGGTGACAATTGCCCATCTTTGTTTTCCGTCCTCCGTTTGATTTCTGGAAAAGTCATCGAATGACTTGACTAATTCCACAGCACCGGGAATTGGTTTGGCGTATTGACCAAATGAATCAGGGATACTTCCTTCCCATTCAGTAACTTGCTCAACGATCGCATCATCAGGGGACCATTTGGCAATAACGTCGAAAGTTCTGCAGCCGTGAGAAGTTCTGATGATCTCGTCAGGGTTGACGTGTGGTCTTGTTTTACCAAAGTCTCTCCAAAATTCAGAGATAGCACCAGTGGAGTTGACTAAAGTACCATCACAGTCGAAAAGAGCGGCATTAACGTAAAAGATAGCTGGTTGTTTTTGGAATGTCATGATTGATAACCATTGTGAAGGAATTTAATGGATATTTATACTAAACTAAATTGCCTGGGAGCATCAAACAACTGTCACCAGATGGGTAAAAGAAACTCAATCATCGCCTGCTTGTATACAGTCCCAATTTTTTCTTTTACGGTTTTGAGGACAACGTTTATTCCCGTTTTGGTCAAGGATAACTATCAAAAGAAAGAAATTACGTAGTGGCTAACTCTTGGACCAACAAGAAACTTGGTAATTTCGGAACAATTAGGACCAAGCCGCACAAATGATCCACCCCACTGTCGTAGACGTGTTGCTGATTCTGATGGTGCTGTCAATAAGCTCAATCATTGGCAGTTCAGGCAAAAGTAGTCAGGTTCTGAGGGTGATTACGTCATTGATATATTAAGTTAGTTTTATTCACCTATGAATATTGGTAACGAGACGAACTTTCCAACCTGTTAGGCAGTATGATGTAATATCCCGTAGGTTTTTCACGGGACTAAGAATTTAAACCGTAGTTGTCTGTATAATAATTCTAGATTTGGTCTCATTGATAACATGTACGACTAATTTGGCCAGTTACTACGTCATATAAACTCTAACATTTACTACCTTAACCAATCATTCCCGGCCATACGTAGTTCCAGTTTCCAAGGAGGTGTTCACTTCCCGATTAGCCGTCGTTGTAACCGAAAGGAGTACCAATCAACTTGACTCAACAATTTCTGTTGGTTTGTATTGATATGTTACATATTCTGTTCCATTTTCGTAATTGACTCAATGGTTTTCTTAGTATTGAAAATCTTCCGAATCCTACTACCCATTACCCAACTTTGATCCCGTGTGTTCACATGTGCTGTCACTGACTGAAATTATTAGATCTGCGTGTTTTGCACCCAAACATGATGTTTGCTCACGATAAGATAAGATGGGTTAGAAGCGTTAATGTTCAATGTTGTCTGCAGAACGCAACCAATTAAGTAGTGACTTGGTGACTCCTTGAGTGCATCAATATGTCAATTAAAGTTGTGAAGAAGCCTATTCTGGTGGGAGTATCGGAGACAGTTGAGTTGTCACCTGTCAAAAAAGTGACTGGACTGTCATCGCAACATTAACAACATATGAATTGCTAATCTCCTCATCATTGTCACAGTGACAGCCTGTCTTCAATGTGTCATCACTTGACTTTCACTTCTACAAATAACCAAGCGTAAACCCTTATATCCACCACTACAGTTTTCACTAAATGATAAAATACATTTAATTAATTTGACCTATTTATATATGACTCATTACCCTACAGTATTTAGATGTAACCAATTCTGTTAGCAACATCTAAAGCATCGTGATCAGCGGTCAATCTAATGTAAGCTTTCTTGGTACCGTTTGGTCTGACTAAAGTGTTAACGTGTAACACGTCAACTTCGTATAATTCTTTGACAGCAGCTTTGATTTGGTGTTTGTTAGCTTTTAAGTCAACTTGGAAAACTAAAGTGTTACCATCTTCAACTTTCTTCATGGCAGTTTCAGAAGCAATTGGAGAAACAATAACCTTGTAAGCATCCATTCTGTTGTAGTGTGGGATTGACTTTCTGAGGTATTTTGGGTTTCTAGCCAATTTCAAAGTCTTTGGCAATCTGAAAGAAGCAGAAGTTCTGACTTTCAAAGCCTTCTTTGAGTTAGTACCTTTCAAGGTGGCCTTCTTGGCAGCAGCAGCTTTAGTGTCTAATTGTTAGTAATTGAAAATTGTTTAAAGGATGCAGGGTCAAGAGTTCATTCAACTTTGGGGAATAAAATGTTTCATTGTGAATCTGTTCCAATTGAAAAGATCATTTCATAAGTTGAATATTCATACTCAACTTTCACATTAGTCGATGAGATGTTCTTGATGAATTATGATGGATAATACGATTTTTGAAACAAGCCCTTCGAATAAATATAATAACATGATCCCCTTGACATCCTAGACGATTCCCGTTGTGTTTTAACGGTTTGTTTTTTACATACTTGGAGCCATCTTTGTAGTTAGTGTCTAATAAAAGATTAGTTTTTCAGTGAGAAAAATTTCATAAAATGTTTTTGTGGGTTTGTGTCACAGAATAATTCCCTAAAGTATGCGGGTCATGTGCAACGAGGGCTGTGGCCCTGGAATTATAACAATCAGAATATCATTCAGGCAGATGTCAGACTGTCAAACTAATCAGTGGAAGTATGTTGATGTCTGCAGCAGTTACAAATAATGTCTTTTTGGACTAATCCTGTTTCATTTTATGTACATTATGATCTATTTACATGGTCTACAAACGACGCAACTTCTTGGAACGGTTACCACCGAATTTCAACTTTGTGCTATCGCTGATTCTTACTATATGATTCTTAATGTTTGAACCTTCTTTACCTTGTAATGCGCTTAAGAATGCTTGTCTTCCTCTTCCAAAATTCTTTAAAATCAACTCAACTTTATCTTTTGGTTTCAATAAACCTTTCTCTTCAATAAGTTTGAACATACGAGCACTCACTTGATAACCTGCTTCATATTCACTTCTTTGTGCTTTCCTGAATCCTAATTGACCTGCAGAAACATGGATTTTTGGTTGATGGGGTAATTGAATGTAGTATAAAACTTTCTCGGTGTATGTCAAGTCTTTTGCTCTCTCCATGAAATTAAGATCTTCTGTAACTGCTACCAATGTCAAGAGAGTGTTATGTCTGTTAAAAGTTCCATAAAGTTTCCATAATACTACTTGATTATTTGGTTTGATGATAGTTTTACTTGAATCAGGTTTGGAACTGTCTCTGGCTGGAACAGAAAGACTTTTGAAATGACTTAAGCTGACAGCGGGTCTTGGATAGAATGAATGACCCTTCAATGTGGCTAAGGGGGTGAGCTTGCTCCTTACTGTGGTCCTAGAACCAATTTGAAATAGTCTAGAGAGCATGTTGAAAAATTTATTGTGCGATACTGAGAACTTAACCATCAATTTAGGTCTGATTAGATTTGACACTAATGACGACTATGTGGTACAGTGATTATACGATCGGTTGGAGTGTAGTGTGAGCTAGTTTCTACTTGATTTTTGTGGTTCAAATCGGGATTAGTGGCATCTCAATTTACTTTTTTTATTTACGTAGAGCTTGCACAATTGTCAATCAGTCTTAGCTGTATCAACGGTCATATTTAAAGGGGAAACTGTTTGTTTATGGGTATTTGATGGTTTACCACGCGGTTTCCAGAATTAAAATGGGTCTGTGTTGTTACAACCCCTACCAGGTATCCGCGCAAAAACTGTCCCATTTCGATAACAACAATTCAATTCACTCAGCCTACGGGACTCTGAATTTTCCAACGTTTTTAGAAAGACTCAGTTTAGATATTACTCATTTGTATCAACTGCATAATAATTGAATCTTACTGGAAACGACCAGGATCCCACTTATTTTTCTTAAACTTAATTAGATCTGTTTATTAGTACCCTTTATTTCGTCAAATTCAATTGATTATAATTCGTTGAATTATGCCATCCAATCAATACATTCTTGATGTGGTAGATAATGCTACATCAAATACAAATCGAATGATTGTTAAAGAGTACAACAAAATCGGTGAAGGTGCATTTGGAACCGTGGTTGAAGCAGCATTAAAGTATCATTATAATCAGACAAATGGGAACCCAGTTCCTGAGACTGAATGGTTGGGTCCTTTTGCAATCAAAAGAGTCCCCGCTCAAACTGAATTCAAAAGCAGAGAGTTGGAATTGTTGAGAGTTGTCAAACATCCAAATATAGTAGCTTTGAGATTCTTTTTTAACAAGACAAACCCACAAGATGGTAAGGTTTATCAAAACTTAGTCATGGAATGTTTGCCATCAAATTTGCAAAATGAAATCAAATTTTACAGACAATCCAAGTATACAATACCATACCCTCATATGAAAGCTTACACATTTCAATTAGCAAGGGCAATGTTATACTTACATGGATTTGGCATAAGTCATAGAGATATTAAACCATCTAATATCTTGGTGGATCCATCAACTGTAACATTAAAAGTTTGTGATTTCGGTAGTGCAAAGAAACTTGAACCTAATCAACATTCTGTTAGTTATATCTGTTCTCGATATTACAGAGCACCAGAATTAATTGTGGGATGTGAAATTTATACAACAAAAATTGATATTTGGGGACTTGGATGTGTTATAGCTGAAATGTTTTTGGGTAAACCGATTTTTCAAGGACAAGCACCTGAACTTCAATTAAAAGAAATTTCAAAATTATTAGGACCACCATCTAATTCATTCTTTTTCAAGAGTAATCCTCATTACAGAGGTAATATGTTTCAAACTAAATTATTTTCATGTACAGTTGAAGAAAGATTTAAACAAATTTTTTCAAATAGTCCAGCAGTTGCAATTGATCTACTAATGAAAATATTAGTTTATGATCCTGAACAAAGGGCAAGTCCAAGAGAAGTTTTAGTTCATCCATTCTTTCATGAACTTAAGAAGAAAGATTTCCAAGTTTACCCAAGAGGTAGCAATGAACCAATTTCACTTAATCTTTTTAATTTTTCAAACTATGAATTAGAATTATTAGGTTCATTGAAGAATGAACTACTAACAAGTTTTGAATGATATAATAAACGACCAATCTATAATGCTAAACTATAACTATATTCATCTTCAATATTTTGTGATAACCATAAAATTATGCAACTTAACATAATGCAACCGTTGCAAATAACATTTGAAACTCCCATACCTAAAGTTGGGAATGAATAATGTTTCATTAAGAATTTTAATATGAGCACCATGAATGAACCAGCCAATCCACCTGCTAATAAAGAGAATCCAATAAATAAGATAACTCTTGCTGCCCAAGCAGTCTGATTACCATCACCTAAGAATGAATTATTATTGTTAAACAAATTGGATTTTTCAATTGAGTTTACTATAAGCATCCCTAATGTTGAACAAATGAATGGGATCCAATCAACAAATGATATATGAACAGATGATGCATTGACGGTTTTGGAGTAAATAGCTGCGTCTATCATCGACCAGAATCCAATTGAGTAAAGGGCGCCTGCCAAATAAACTCCGAATGATCTCAACTTCTGTGACTTTGGAAGCCTCAATGAAGCGAGATTGAACCTGAACAAGTTATGGTGGTTTTCCATTAGGGGTGCGGTGAGATTGAGACATTGGGGCCAAATCGTGAATCTCACCTGGTACAGTTTATGAGCGGGGCACGATCTCTGAAGAAATCAGCCATTGAATCAAATCAAACTTCGGGTGGGGCTAAGTAGCTTGTCAAAGACATGGCGTGGCTCATGGCGATCCATTGAGCTTCTCAAGTGTTAGCTACAAATCCGATCTATGCTGACGTCGTGCATTTTTAATGGAACAAAGTCTCAGTTCTGAAACCTTTTTACTCAAAAGGACCACGATGGTTTCTGATGCAAGGGCAACAGGAAACATATTGTGCCATTGAAGGGGCAGTTGCAAAGTGATAAGCTGCCCGTGTGGCTCAATGTTCAATGGTGTCTTATGGCTCTTCCAATTCGAGAGCTGCCGTCATCATCGAATCAATGAAAAATTCCAACACCAAGACTCATCCAACTGCTACTCATACTTCAACTATGAAGATTCGGACTATTGTGGCCACTTCAAGGTGCTGAGGTGTTCAATTGCTGATAATCCTTGAGTCGTAAATAGGTTTTTGAGAATTCATGCTTGATGGCATTGTGTATTAAACCCTCTTTATTATTCTTATTATGCCATCACCATTGCAACAAACCATGGTGTCCCCTCCGTCGCAGATATCCACTTCGTAAATTGGACTGTCCTCAAATTGAATCTTGTTGACTATCTCTTTAGTCTGCACATCCCAGAAATACAACACCCCGTGATCTGATCCTGATACAACAAGTGGTGTTTCTGTAGATGTGATGAATCTGCTACCGCAATTGAATTTCTCACAAACAGGACCGTCTCCGGAGAATGTCTTTATCACTTTATTGTTCATGTAGTCCCATAGACGTATTGCCCCATCCAAACTTGTACTCAAAATGTACTTCCCATTTGGCGAACACTGTACGTATGAGATTGGGAAATTAACTACATCACTAGTCGATGCAGTGGCAGTACCATAACTGGAACTGTTGAAAACCAATGTCTTTAAACACTGTCCTGATTCCGTATCAAATAATCTCATGAGCCCATCGTATGATCCACTCACAACCATTGAATTATCAGGTGTGATGCTTATAGACAGTATGGGGTCTGAATGTGCTGCTAATGTCTTTAAGTTTTTGCCAGAGCTCAAATCCCAAATAGTGATTGTCTCGTCAGCAGATCCAGATATTAAAATGTTTCCCTTGGTAGTGAATCGTAAACACGTCACATGATACGTGTGTTTCTTTAGAATCTTAATGCATTTCTGCTTGCTAATGCACCACAACCTAATTGTAAGGTCGTCTGATGCTGATGCAAGGATGTCTGAGTTGACTGGAGAGTATTCTATATCAGAAATACCACCCGTATGACCTTCCAACACCGTCAGGAGCTCCCCCGTCACCATGTCATATATCCTTATTAATCCATCTGATGAACATGTAGCGAAGGTATCTTTTGTGGCAGAAATTTTGATGCAATTCACCAGACTTTGCTCTCGTATCACTTTTGTCACTCGATATAAGTCGGTTTCTGATGGATATCTTTGTGTGGTATGAGTTCCATTGGCTCTCGAACCATTCATATGTACATCTTCCATCACTTCCCCATTTCCCTGCTCCAATTCACCTGTTTGGCTCATTAGTGATGATACTCGCGCTACTCAAATTTGGCGTCTTGTATGTTTTGAGTGTGTGTCCACCATTTCTTCAACCTGACATCTCGTTGATCCATGTCTCCAATAAGCTGTTCTCTATGTCGTCAAATTGAGTATGCTTGATCTTCACGGTTTCTGTCTCCTCCTTGTTCAATTCAGAAGGAATTATCATCTTGTAAAGGGACATTCGTGGTGATTCAGTCCTATCAGTCTTGATAAGTTCCTTGATAACGTACTTCAAGTACTGACAAATAAGAATCTTGGAAGTTGGTTTCTTCTCTGAACTGGTGAATGTGAGTAGTTTCATCATATTAATATTGAGTGATACCAAGAGATCGTATTGTTCTGTAGTCAAATTGTTCCTTGTTTCTACCTTGCTGAAAACCTTGTTCAAGATTTTGTTGAACTCTGGCTCCACAAACTTTTGTAGATTTCGTTGGCGAGAATCTAGTTGAGTGAGTGTCTGATAGTTTATCTTAGAGTTCTCTTCAGATGTTGGTGGTGTAAATTCTTGCGATGATTTAGGGCTGGGATAGTCTTGTGAAGATATGCTTTGACTATCGATTTTCAAAGTTGACAAATCGAACTGAACAACATTTGATTCTTGTGCTTCATTATTCGTATTCCACTTTTGCTGATTCTCAACGATTTCAGTGGGCAAGTAGAATTTTTGGGTCTTGAGAACATGATTCTCTTGATCCCATAGATGCTTACTAGTGATTAGTTTTTTTATGAGTACTTGACGTTCATGTAGTACTGTTGGTGCTATCTTTGTGATGAACTTATGCTTGAGAAGCTTTGTAGCAGAGGCCCTATCCTTTGGATCAACTATGAAGCAGTTAAGTAAGAAGTCCTTGGCGATGGATGAAATCTCAAGGTCTTCAAGACCTATCAAATCGTGAAAATCTTCGTCTCTAACACATCGAGAGAGGTATCTTAGTGCTTTCATTGGAGGACATTGGTTTTGAAGAGGGGGTTTCCCTGTTAAAAGCTCGTAGCAACAACATCCTAGAGACCAGATGTCAGCTTTAGAATTATGACCCTCATTATTACTTACAATCACCTCGGGTGCCATCCAATATGGGGTCCCCACTGTTGTGTTTCTTCTGGAAAAGTTTGATGATAGCTGTGTCGATACACCAAAGTCAGTAAGTTTAACTTCTCCATCAGTGTTTAACAAGATATTTTGACTCTTGAGGTCTCTGTGAATCTTACCTTGGTTATGTAAATATTCAAGAGCAAGTAATATCTCCTTTGCGATGACCAGTATGGTTTTCTCGTCTTTTACTGGACCAGGAGCTAACAACTCATACAATGAACCACCGTTTGCATATTCCATTATAACCCAGAGTTTGTAATTCTTGACAAAGCAGCCCAAGTATGTTGTTATCTGTGGGATTCTGCACTCACTTATAATTGATATTTCCTTGTTAATCTCCAAAAGATCAGTATCATTATTCTCAAGATCTATCTGCTTTATGGCAACTTCCTGATTTGTAGCTTTGACAAGTCCTCTGTAAACAACTCCGAAACCTCCACGTCCAACTTGTTCACAAACCTCAAGTTCGTCTGCAGATTTGATTCTCATGACGTCCTTAGACAACGAAAAAGAATCGAATTGACGTTATCACAACAAATGTCACCTATTAAGAGTAAATGTAAATACCGCGATTAGGCTCAAATTAGGCTTACATCGCACTAAAATACAACGATGATGCACGTCTAAAAAAAATTCGCGCTACTGAGGGTCTGATAGAACTGAGATGATGCGGCTGTTGAGACTTGGAAGACTCTTCCACACATCAGTGCGCTCCTCCACTGAAGTCACCAATGAATCTATACGAAATATCCTTCTCACCAAGTCACTAGTGTCAAAATCCTCGGAAAAAGAGTACATACGATGTACCATATTTGATAGTACAGGAGATATTGTCTTAAACGGTAAGGATGTCAAGAGACTGCAATTCTTGAAGGCTCACAATCTAGTCAGTAGAGATCTTCGAAAAATTTCATCCCACACTGGTGGCTCTTCTACAGGCTATGTCCATACAGAAATGGTTCCCTCCATTTTCACTAGACCCAATTCGATCTTACTTAGCTTGCTTAACGTGAGAGCTATGATCAAGAGCGATATGGTTGTGATCTTTGATGGGCCGCTGGTGGGTCTGGGATCAGGTTTAAACGAGTCACATTCATTCACCACTCTTCTAAGAGAACTAAAAATCGGGCTTGCAAAATCAGGTGATGGCCATAACCTCCCATACGAGTTCAGAGCATTAGAAACAATTCTCCGACATGTAGTCAAGAGTCTCAATACAGAGATGAATGTGCACACCACCGCTCTACAGAATTGTTTATCACGAGTTGAAGATTCAATAGAGAGTGACAACTTGCGGTACTTATTGATACAGTCAAAAAAGATGACACAGTTCCACCAAAAGGCGCTGTTGATAAGGGACGTGCTAGATGAAGTATTAGAAAATGATGACGAGATGAATGCATTCTATTTGAGTGAAACTCGTCTCAACACAAATCACGAAGAGATTGAGTTCTTGTTGGAGTCTTACTACGTCACATGCGATGAAATCGTTCAAAAACTGCAGAATTTGATTTCACAGACCAAATCTACTAATGAGATCATAAATATTATTTTGGACTCTAACCGGAATGAATTAATGCTTCTAAGTTTGAAATTCGCCGTTGGGGTTTTATCAATGGGTATGGCCCTTTATGTTGCTGCTGTCTATGGTATGAATTTAGAAAATTTCATTGAGGAAACTGATTACGGTCTCCCCTTGATCATCGTCACCAGCTCGGTAATCTTGTTGGCTTTGCTTATTGTAAGTGTCAAAAACTTGCGCAACATCCAACGTATAACTATGACTGGTAGAAAAGATGAACGACGTTAGTATCTTGTATAAAGCTTTTAATGATAATGACCTTATTTCTCAAATTCAATATTCAAAGCTGGTGCTAAAATAGAGCCACTGGCACTCCTGTCTCGAGCCGGCGTTCGATTCTCAGCTCTAGGTGATCCGTGTGGTGATGGTGCGGGTGTCACCTTGGTGTGAAATGGTCTTAATGAAAAATTGTCTGGTTTCGAGGGCTTTGGACTTCTGAGTAAATTGCTTGTAGTGGGACTGGTGGTTGGGAGCTTCTTTTGCAAGCCCAAGTTATTCTTTTCCAGCTCCTTCTTTGAGATATAGCTCTTCTCGAGATTGACAAGGTTATTAAATAAATCACACCTTACTTCAAGATTTATCAAATCTTCAAGAATCAAATCATACTTCTCAATTGGAGGCTTGAACCCTCTAGCTGACTTGACAATTGAGGGTCTCAAAATAATATGAAGAAAAGGTACAGCACCGATTTGATCCATTGAGTTTAGTAGTTGGGCTGTTTCTGTTGCATTTTTTGGTTTCAACGGTGATTTCAATTCATCTGAGATCTCATCTGAGTACCCGAAGCCCGGAATGGTGCCTAGTTCAAAAACCTGACATATATGTTCGAGGATGAATATCAAGGTGCTCAAGTTACTCCTGGGTATGGAGGATAAAATTTTGACTGTTTCCTCCACACTTGGGTTCTCACCCTTATAATTCTGCAACAAGGAATCGTAAACCAGGCATGGGATCACAGAATCATTGATTTCTAATAGCCAATTCTTGAAAAAGTTCACTACATCCTCCAAGGTTTCATTTTCAAGAGTATTCAAAACACGCTTCAAAGTTTGCAATTGCATTGTAGTCTCATTTTGAGCGACATCGGTTTCTTGGTTGACTGAACTAATTACATTAATCACTTTCTCTTTCACAGTCCAATATGCATGATGATTAAGTGGGGTCAACCATAATTGTTGCAAAAAAGGGTCCTCCACTCCGACAGATTCCCCCACGTCGACCCCCACTCGTTTTTCCTCCCCCACTATGGCATTCTTTGAATCAATCAAATGGCAAATTTCGTGGACAAAGAACGGCAATGAGGCGATACTCAAAAGTTTATCCTTGTCGGTTTGAGCCACCTGTGTCTGAAGTGGAATGTCTTTGAATAAATTGAATTGAAATTTGATGTTTTGAAAATTGTTCGTTGCCAGTGCGGTGCTGAATTGATTATTAGCAAAGCTTTCTGGTGATAGTAGTGATGGTGTATAGATTCCTGTAGTTTGTTTTTCAATTAGCTGATCGTAATCTTTGTCATAGTTTTCAGTGTTGTTTAAATTCTCAACGAAATCTGTAGCAAGATTTTGAAGGCGACCTGTAGTAGTAGTAGAGTATTTGGCAAGTATTTCCAACACTTTTGTAAGAGTATTATAAATCAAGCTTATTTTGACTTTTTCGAATTTCAATAATGATTGAGATTGTTGATCCACTTCTATATCGATGAGATTCTTCAACTCTTGTAATTCATGGTATTTCTCGTTGTATTCATCCTCGAGCTTGAGTAATTTTTCGGAGTAGTCAGTGTTAAACAAGTTCATGTTCTTGAACATTTCATTGAACTTCTTGGTTGTTGCAGTAATATCAACATGAGGTGGCTGAGATGTTTCTATAGGCGATGGCATTGGGTTCTCTGCATACTGAGATAATTCTGTCCATTCGAACCACATGCCTTCACTTTTGAATTTTTTTGCACCCATAAAACTTGATCCCTGGATAAAATTCAAATCGAGCATTGATTGACCGAATCTTTCAAGGTTCAGGCGAGTTGGGTTGAGCCTAAATGGTCTTCGTTGGGTGAGCCACATACAGAGCAGCTCACTGCTGAAAATTTCGGAGTTCCTTCCGGGGATAGGAAAAGTGCGTTTTGACGTAGGAACATGCTCTATTACATCACTGAGGAATTGAGTTAATTGACTTTGAGTGAGAACTTTCACTGGTCCTAACCAAAGAGGGAAATCAAAAGGCAGATCTGAATCCAGGGTGGTTTCTTGCTCGGGATCTGACTCTTCTTGTACCTGAATTGACGGTATTGATCTATCGTGTTCAGCCGCATGCTCACTCACGTCAAATTCTTTAAGCCTCCTATACTCATTGTAGCGACTTCTCACGCGTTCGACTGCAGTATACGTTTGTTCATATCTTCTCACAATTGACGTGAGACGATCAACAGCACCTCTAACGTACGGTTCATGTGATTTGATAAAGTCATTTATTTCTTCCAACACATACTTGTCGATAGCTCCTCCTAATGCCGATAAAGAAGTTGCTTCTGCAGCTAACTCACTGAGATGCAATTGCATTGGTTGGTAAGGGATGGAGTTGGAATCTTTGCGGAGATCTTCACGAAGCTTGTACAAGTATGTGCTATTATCATGAGCATAAGCAGCGTAGGCTAACACGAGTCGACGTAACAGATGAAGTTGACCAATCAGTCGGAGTGATTGGCTCGTCAACAGATCGACACCTGTTGTAATATCGGGGGACCAGTAGTTGGACATCTGTGGTAGAAAACAATCCGCGAATATGGATCAACATCAACAAATAGACGATGCAAAGGGTGACATTATTGCTCTTGAAGCTGAGACCGCATCACTAGAACAAGAGTTGGCACTATTGGTGGAAGAGGTTCGTGTATTAGAGCACGAAGTACGACTGGAAGAATTAAAAAAAATCTACAACAATGATGGGAAGAATGATGATATTGATGTAAGAGAGGATGAATACGATGTACCAGTAGTGCAACACAGCTACTTTGACGATTCAATAGCTCAATTTTTCAATAAGAGGAAACCTGAGGCGTCAAGCACCAAAGTTGGCTCCAATTCTACTGGAATTTTGAGTCGTCACCAATGGATCGTGGACACCAAAGAGAATATACTTTACGAGAATGTTTATAGACTAGTTGGGATAACTGCTTTTTCAATTGGCCAACCAGATACTTTAGGTCTTCGATTTGACGTGTTCAGCGCTTCTAAACGTCAATTTCTTGCACCTCATTATGTCATATTACGTCGTGCTGCTCAACAGTCTAAAACCTCAGATAGCACAACCACTCCATGGGAAGTATATAAGGATACTCTTCCCAGTTATATTGGTTTGACCCTGTTGGCAGCTAAACTTGAGTATGATGCATCAACTGCAGTTGAAGAATTTGTGCACAGTGTCAGAGATGTTTTGGTACAATATCAATTGAAGCATGACACGTTCGACCAGCTCTTTGAACTCAACCGTGATATTTTTGAGATGGAGTCGTTGCACATAATCAACAAGATCGATAAAGATTTGGCTTGTCACAATATCAAAATAGAACTTCACAATGCTGTTTATGATACCTCAGATATACTAAGGCTCGAATGTTCAGCTACAGAGGTGGTGTTAGTCAAGTATGAGCCAAAGTTCAAGCCTACTCCTGAAGCTGTTGAGTTGCACAAAACTGTGGAAACTATATTAAGATGCCCTATACAACAACTAAAGCAAGACTTCATACGATGTATCAAGCTTCTCGTGGACAACAACATCTTCTAATCAAAACAATCATACATTCAAACATCTACTTTTTTAGAAGTTGCCAAAACCGGCTCCAGTAGCTTGGTACCCAATACCCGTCATGTTGGGGGCCATGCCAGCACTACCATTAGTAATCATCAAAGGTTGGCCAATTGGCGTGTCATCTTCTGTCTTTTCTGCCGCCTTTCTCTTCTGAAGGTCCCCATAAACTTCATTGAGACGAGCATGGTTCTCAGCAATAACAGAAATTTCGTATGGTTTAACGAAGTTAGCCAAGTTGTGCAACCAAGCTAACTCGACAACATAATCATACTGGATAGTATCATAACATGAATATAATAATGCCACAAAACATTCATGGTTACCAGTCTCCACAAAATAATCTAATAATTCATGAGCGATCTTCGTTGATTTGGAAATAGCTGCAGTTTTGATCAAATCTGCCCATAACTTGTCATTTTTCAAGATTGAAATTGATTTACCAAATTTCTTGTTCTTGGTGTACAAGGTAGCAGAAATTTGTCTGAAAAAGATAAGATCATGATTTTCTAATCTCTCTGCCAAGTCTAAAGAATTGAATCTATTGTGTGCCTCATTTTCAATCGACTCCTTCAATGACTTGTGATCCTCTTCCTCTATTAAGAGGTCATGGTATGCACCATTGACAACCGAATTATTCTTATCTAAAACTGAAATCAAGAATGGTTTGATCAATGGTAAGTTGTCTGATTTGACAAACATTCTCACAACTCTTGGAAGGTCCAATTTAGGTGCTAAAACTGACAATAAGTCAACCAATAATGATGGGTTTTCACTCAAATAGAAGTTGATAGCCTTATAGTAAATTTCCAAGTTTGGTGCTTTCACGATAATCTCTTTGAAGGATAAGTGGTCAAATGCAACTTCTGATTTTTCAATCATAGTAAGAGCTGCATTGTCCCATTCTTCATAATGGCAGTATAAGAAAATTAATTCTGGGTACAAATGAGCTTCCTCACAAGCACTGATGACTTTTGGAATGTTAATTCTAGACCAGAACAACTTGAGATGCTCCATGACCTTTTCTGGTGAGTATTTAGCGTACAAGATAGCCAACTGAGTGAACATACCCATGTGTGCTCTCTCTAAACTGAGACCACTCTCGAAAAGTGAGATCAATTCGTTGAAGTACCCGTTCCATTCATAAGTTTGAACCAATTCAGGTAATTCTTCAGCGTCAACAATCAAATTGAGACCACAAATCTGAGCCAAACGGAATTCTTTGTTGGCAATACAAGCAGCATTAACTTGTTTCCAAACAGATGTGTTGGAAGCTTTACGGGCACATTCAACTGCACCTTGGTAGTCCTCCAAATAAACTAAGGTGGTGGCTAACTTGGAGTACTTGGAAACACTTGAGTACAAGATCTTAGCAGCCTTATAGTTCTTAGCTTCGAACAATTTGTCACCAATAGTCTCTAAGTCAGCAACATTAGAACCACCAACGAACTTTTCGATGTCGTTCAATCTGTCTAATGATGCATAACAGTTAATAACAGCACCATCAATAGATGGTTCACGTAATGTCTCACGAGCCATGTCAAGGAATGGGAGCAATTCTTGCTCTTTACCAGCATGTTCAGCGATTTCAATAACTTGTTCAAAGTTTTGAGGGTTCTTGGATTTGACGTACGACTCGATAGCTTCTGGAATTCTCAATCCGTTCAATTGAGCGGTACCGAGTTGATACCATAAGTCAGAGGTATTATGTTTTTCGGCGTATTGTTCACCCCTGTCCAAAGACATGACATCCTCCACCAAAACTTTCATGGCTTGTTCTCTTAATTCGAACTTGTCGTAAACTTCAAAAGCTTCCTCGTATAACTGGCTGTCAATACATAATGGAGCAATCTCTTGAGGGTCAAACTTGTCCAACTTTTCAATGTAGTTCATGACACGACTTGGATCAGCTTTAATGGCAGTTAAGATAAGAAGACCTTGTAATGAAGTGTTGTCGTTGAAAGGAGATGGTTCTAAGATAATCTTCTCCAACAATTCGATCAACTCTTGTGGCAAATCGTTCTCCATGAAAGCTTTCACTGTGACTGAAATAGGTTCTGGATCAGTCAATTCAGGAATACCAGTTGAAATAACTTGATCAATCAATTGTCTGCGATGAATATTGTCCTCAGTCAACACTCTGCCCCAGAGACCAAAATCTGACTTGGCCAATAAATATCTTGCTTGGTACTTGTACATCTTATTCTCGTTGGTGATATTAATGAGCTCCTCATCGTTGTTACCCTTAGAGTAACAAATGTAAGCTAAGTAAGGATCACGTTTCTCACAGTACTTACCAACAACTAAAGTATCATAGTTGTTGTTTTCTTGAAGGAATTTTTCTGGAGAGTTGTTGGAGTCGATATAGATCTTGGCAAGAGTATTGTAGACCTCTTGGTCAGTTGAACCACCTTCCAATGTAGCTTCCAAGAAAGGAAGCAAGATCTTAAGACGATTACGTTTCTCAACTTCTTCAACCAAAGGTTTGATTGGAACTCTTCCCACAACAGAGGATAACAAATTTTTGATGATAGTCTCGTCACAATCTACGTCCAATAAACCGGCAATGACTTGTGGAGTGTTAGAACTGTTGACTTGTTGGACATAAACCTCAATAAATTTGAAGTATTGGTTCTTATACAAGTATAAGATTAAGTCATGAACAAAGCCAAATCTGTCACAAACAATAATCAAAGGTAATTGATCGTCTAACTTGAATTCCTTCAAAAAGTTCTTCACCTTTTCACCATTGTAAACGTTGTTGTCTCTGACCACTCTCTCGATCTCCTTAGCCTGGTTCATTTTGGCAGCACATTGAATATACTTGAATACAACGTCAGGTTCTTGGGTCAAGTTGACAATTGAAGACAAGTAATAGTATTCACCTTCAATACATTTGTGATCTTCGAAAATCTTGATCAAGTTCAATGGACCAAGCAAGTCAGAGTATTTGGTGGCGACTTGAATAACAACTTGAAGATTTTGTTGCATGTTGTTTGATAACAACTCCTTAATACAAGCAGTAGATTGCTCAACATTCAATGTTCCAAAGTATGCAACCAACCAGTCATTTGGTAACACATTGGTGTGAACAATGACCCTCTTGATATCTTTCAAGTCATCATAGTGTTCAAGAGCTCTCTGGAACAATCCTGACTTCTCACATAATTTACCAATGCTTGGTTTGTCATAGTGAGAGAACATATTGTTACCCAATATGGCATCTGCAACTTGAGGAGCATGCAACAAGTTAATCTCCAAAACCTTAGTTTGTAAATGTCCTTCAGCAGGAGAATCATTCTTCAAAGCATCTAATAAGAAAGCAGTACCTTGTTGAATGTAATTTTGAGAGAAGAACAAGTCAGCGATGTTTTCCACCTTAATATCAGCATCAGGAGACTGTAACAAAGAAGTGGCAAATTCACTTGCTTTATCGGGACTAACTCTAACCAAGTTTTGAATTAAGTTGGTGTAATCAGGATTGTAACTAACTTTTTGACAGTAAGGCAAGATTTTGTCAAATTGACCTAATTCAGCCAAACAGGAAACAACCTTGATGTGAACATTAGCTCTGATGTAAACAGCCAAAGCTAACGCTGGATCATTGTAGGATTTGACAATATCACCCAATTCTTCGGAAGAGGTTAATTTGTCTTCTTTCAACCATTTCTCGAACAATGGTTTTCTATCTTGTTGTAAAACGGGCTTGGCTAACTCGATAGATTCGTATTTGTTCAAGGTTCCTCTGTCCAACAAAGTGGAGAAGTACTGTAAAATTGGGGATATTTGGCCTGGTGCAGGAGTAATGTGCTTCAACTTGTTGATAGTGTCTGGGGTACGCAATTGTTCTGATGATGCAGCAACTTTTGCGGCATTGAGGTTGTCACCTTGGTTCAAGAAGTTTTGGAATTGTTGAGTGAACAAACTTTCAGCACCAGGGAACCCACCACGAGAAGAAAGTGATAAGGCCAAGGTCACATTCGATAATTTTTCCAATACGTAAGGGACAATTTTGTCACGGGAGACTTCAACTGTCAAGACTTGACCAGTTTTGTTGATGGTGATTATACCAGTACCTTGTTTGAATGAAGTAGCAGTGAAAACGGGGTCTGCTGTGATTCTATTGACAAACAAGTTGGCACCAGTTTCCATGTCATATAAATGAATGAAACCGTACTTGGTCAAAATGTAGACAATACCATATTTGTCAGAAGCTTGCAATGAGATGGGGAAGTCATTAGCAGCATCTGGAGGGAAGAAGATATCGACAGTTTTCTTTTGAAAAGGAGGGTTACCATCCACATGATCAATTTCAATAATATGTAAGTTACCTTGACCTTGAGCATTCTTATTACCCACACAAAATACCTTTGTTGGAGCTACACCTCCTGGTAATGTGATTTGAGCGAATTTGGATACATGACCTTCGATAGCTTGAGAAACGTTTCTTGATCTGGAGAATAATTGAGTGTGACCAGCAATTCTACCATCTTCTTGAGCAATTCCGTTAACAGCAAACCAATTGAGATCAGGTTCAGCGACAAAGCTAATAATTTGAGCTGAAGCAAGACAGTTGTGGCGATCTGTCAATTTTTCAGGGCCATTATTAGTACCATCAAAGACATTCCAGATGTAAATGGATGATTGAGTAATCAAACCCAAGTAGTCATTATTCAACCATTTCCAATAAACAACTGGTTCTCCCATTGTGAAAGACTTAAGTCTTTGTTTTGAACCTAAATTGAAAATTTGTAAAGTTGTACCATTAGCTTTAAGTGAGATAACGAATTGTTCTGGGTGCATAATAGCAGAATCAGCTGTCATGTTTTTACGAGTAACTTCATTAGTAGTTAAGTCAATGATAGCCACCGTGTTACCCAGCTCTCCTGTTTCTCTTACACACACATACTTGTCACTTTCAAGTGTGGTGGTAAGAAAATCAAGCGATTGAGGCAGGATCCCCAACAGCGTGAGTTGAGTCAACTCAGTGAAGTCAATTGGAATATCTGACATCAGTGAATTAAGATACAAAAGTCGACGAGGATCAGTGCGAATGTAACTACAAATCGGGAGGGTTATGTGCAGGTAATATTTTTGGTAAATTTAGTTGCTGGTAGAAAATACTGGTGAAAAGGAGAATGAAGGCGTTGGAATCAGCGGATCGAGAGGGTAATAGGATTGTACACCAGTTGAGTTAATTCCAGTTGTGAAAGGTTTCAAATCGGTCTTTTTTCTTCAATTCAAGGTTGCAAAGCTTTGGAGGGCTATGATACAAGAGTCTAGTTACCACTAGCGGTTATTGTTATTACGATTGGTCGTGCTTGTGCTGTTCATATGGCTGCATTTTTTTAAATCGTTTTGAAGACACTCGATTATTTAGTAGTTTATAAAAATCACTAGCTGCAAAAAATATCTTTTCTCTACTCAAATACTACGAATTAAATAAACCCAAACCTTTTTATATACACTATTTGACCATTAGCTCAACTATATAGGAGGTTTAACTAAGCGTATACTTTCCTCCACTATACTATTAGTATAGCCAGTATTACTCAGTTCATCAAAATGACTCATGTGTTCCTTTATGTATTCCCTCAGATATTCCCATTCACTTCCGTACCATTCAGCAGTAAGCATATTTATAACAATTTGACGTCTTTTCTCTAGATCTGGATCTTGATCGATTTGCGGATTGCTTAGGTCGAACAAGCCACCAGGTATTTCCCACTTAACAAGCCAGTAACATATGTTGCGCACAGCTATTTTACAGTATTCTGGTGTTATGAATAGCTTATTGGGGCTATCATGGTGTTTCATGGCCACAATTGACTTGGCGAGTAGTGAGACGTGGTCAATGACATCAGTAGGTAGACGCACTTCGGTTTGTGCTAGAGTTACCAAACGATGATTTCTTATAAATGTTATAAGAGAGTAAATATAGTTGGTAACGTCAGATGACTGGAATACTTTTGGCACAAGTGATCTCACCAGTAGAATAAGATCATGATGATTTTCAAGGTTTAAAGAATCGATATCATTGAATAACTGAGTTTGACTTGGGCATTTAAAATACTGGCTGAACCAAAACTTGTGTCTGAGCCTGTGATGAATTGATGGCCTGTATTGTTTATCCGTGTACATGAGCCCAATTATCACCATAAATTTAGGTTTTGTGAATTGTGTACCGCGTATTGTACAATAATTTGTTGGCGTTAGTCGACTGTGGTTGGTATTGAAATTGTCTAATTGATCAAATAGATGCACTAACTTTGATTGTTGCTCTTTTGATAATTTATGTAAGTTTTTCCAAACTATGACCTGAGCGAATTCCTGGTTGGAACTACACATTTGTTGCGTCCAGTCAGGTTTTAGTAAATCAACTTCAACAAAGTCATAGTTGGCTTTTGAACTCCAATGATTGAGCCCACAACTTAATGTTACATCATCATTAGTATGAATAACAAATCTATTTCTTTGAACTAAACCCAAGGAAATAGCAAATGCCAAATTATTCATGATGTTTCGAGCAAAACACTTACCAATTTGGGGTACTGTGTCGCGTTTCTATAATTGAATGCTGTAACCTTTTTTTTTTGTTTTGGCCGAGCCTGCATTTTGGTTATACACGCGACCTTTTGACACCAAGATTTTCAGGATTCTTTGAAGATTTTCATCATTACAATATCAACGTAATGATGAGTCCTTTACTGTCATTTCCGGAGTTCCTACAGAAAGAGCTGTTAGGTAGAGTACAAGATTCAGCTTTTCCTCCTTTTAAGATCGAACATAGATATAGAGGTGTTTATGAAAGAGCAGGTTTTGATGTTAATAAGGGTGCCCATGATCTTCAGTCAATGCGTTCACCTCGCAACCACTCTGATCCCAACTTCCAACAGAGTGTTTCCCCAAAAAACGTTTCCAATCCAATTCAACTAATCCTAGCTCTGCTAGTGTTTACTCTCGTAAATCAGGCAGTACACAACACAGTGCACCAACTCGTTCCAACCAACGACCTCCACCTCCTTTCGATCCAAGGCTATTGCTGTCCAGGCTGCAAAGAAATCGCTCTCAAGGTGATAACATTCCAACTATAGACACTTCAGGCATCTACCAATCTCAAAGAACTGAGTCCCAGCCTATTTCAGATCGTGCATACCCATCAACTGTCCCCCAATCAGCTGTTTCGGAACCGTTGATGTACAGGGATATGATTCATGAATCGAATCAACAACCCTACCCGAATCAAGATCCCGCCAAGTATAATTACAATGAAGAGACTTTACAGGATCACTACCAATACCCACAACAACAAGAGCCTCCACAAGAACATCAGTACCACTCACATGAAGTACATACACCACCCATCGTAATAAGACAGGCCTCAGCACCAGAGTCGGATAATTTCGATTTCTCTCCTCAACTCAAAAACAATAATAACAATAAAAACTTCATGAACTTGTCCCTAAACTTGAGAAAGGATCCCATAGACGAGGACCTCTTAACAGATGGTACCATCGATCATAATAATTCACACAAAACGATTCTGGATGGTACAATGGACACGTCAGTGAGAAGCAGATCTTCAAGTGTGAAAACAGACGAACTCCTTGATATGTCTCAACAGAAGCAAAGCAGGCAACCATACCCTATTGACGATACCCTTATTGTAAAACAACGCTTATCTACAGCCCTCGATACCTTAAAACAAGATGTCGAAGATCATAAATATTCACATCACTCAACAGGAGCTCCTCAATTTTCATTCAGGGATGAAGAAGGTCATTTGAATCAATACGAACAACCCAGGAAAGATGTATCAATGAACACTCAACATTTAAATACGGACTACAATCAATTCCTTTCTCTGGAACCTCACGGACCAAGACTCAGTCAAATGTCAATGGTGAGCTCAATATTGTCAAAGGATGACAAGTATCCTGACGATGATAGAGATGATGGGGATTCAGAGGTTGAAAAAGAGTTGGAACGCCAATTAGAAAGTTTGAAAATTGGAGGTAGTACAGACCTCTTGAATAGAACTGGTCAACCTTACCCCAAAGAATTTCCTGAAGAGAAGGAAACCTTTGTTGAACAACAGCCTAGTGCTGTGCACGTACCAACATTCAATATCGAAGAGCCAAACGAATTTCCTGAGACTCCAAATCCTCAAGGATTCAACAATGATAATCTCGAGTTTAATTCTCCAGCTTCATTTGAATCTGTCAAACCATTATCAGTGCACACTAGAACCAAAACAGTCGAATTACCAGATATTTCACAAACTCCACGTATTACAGAAGAGAAAGAAGCAGATTTGAATATTGATCCAATCGAAACAACGCCGAATTTGGCGTCGATTCCCCAGGAAATCAAGATGGACAAAAGAGAGATACCCCCTTTCAAATATCCTGCTGGCAATGGGCCATGTAGGGCATGCCATAGGAGAATTGCACCCGATGCAAGAGGAACACAACGAGCTATTTATTCTAAGACTGGTGAATTAACTGGTCAATGGCATAGATCATGTTTCATTTGTGCCAATGAACATTGTTCCATACAATTCAGCAAATCAGTGCCATGTTTCGTTTTAGAGGACGAACCATACTGTGAAAAGCATTATCACCAAGTCAATAATTCCATTTGTCAAAAGTGCCAACAAGGTATTGAAGGTGAATGCATTGAGAATGAACTCAAACAAAAGTGGCACTTGAGATGTTTGACCTGTACTAAATGTTATCAATCAATCGATACAGACTACTACTTAATCAATGATCACATAATATGTGAAAAGGATGCATTAAGTATTATATCGGGACAAGAGGCATTCAATGGGGCTGACGGGGAAATCAGGAACGGGCTAAGCACCTCGGACAAGATCGAAAAGAGAAGAACGAGGTTAATGCATCTTGACATTTAGAGGAATTATCAGCATTATAGACATATTATGAAGAATGCATATATTTAATTAACTATAGTAACCTGTTTTGTTCGTAATCGTCATTTAAATTGTCTTGTGTCGTGGTGATATTTGGGGATTTTGATGTTTCAGCTTCTTCTTCATCTTCATCTTCTATAATAAAATTATCATCATCGTAATCTGCTGAGTTTAGTTCCATTGTATTTCCTGATTCTAGGTCATCGAAATTACCAAACACTATATCTCCGTATTGTTCATCAGCTGCGTGATATTTTTGGATCATAGCTTGCATCTTGTTGTAAATAATATAAGCAGTGAGAGCAGATGCCGCTGCGGTTATTAAAAGACTGAAAAGATCAACGAGTTTTGCTTCTGTTGATTTGTGATCTTGTCCCATGTCTTTTATTTGATGTCCAATAAACACATGAAGGAATAATTTAGGTGAAGTTATAATTGAGGCTAAAAGAAAGGTTCCTGCTGATAAATCTGGAACGGCAGCTAATGCTCCATTAGAGAGTGAATATGGTAAAGGACATAATCTGATTAGTATAAGAATGAAAATGCTTGAATCTTGTCTAAGAATATCAGCGAAAGCTCTAAACTTCTCGTTGGCATGCATAAGATTCTCAGCTCTTTCTCTCAAGAGGTATCTGAAGACCATGAAAGAAGTAAATGATCCAGTAATAGATGCAGCTGCCAATAGACACCAACCAGGGAGCATTCCATAAGCCATTCCTGACAAGATCAGTAATGATGAGAATCCAATCAATGGAGGGAATCCCACAATGAAAACCAATGAGAACAAAAGCACACTTCCAAACTTGAGCTCCCGTACTTTGTCTGATAACAATATGAGTAATTTGAGGAAGTACACGTGGAACAACACTATGACCACGAAGCCAGCAAGTAAAACTATAAAGGCAATTATCAGTAAGGTCTTCTTGAATGTCGATTGTTGGTTAAACCATTCAGTAAATGAACTTCTATAACCATCAAAGGTTTGTCTAGCAGCCAGCACATGACCAGTGAACCTCTGCCAATGCGTTTCTTCAGGATCGAAGTCGGTACGCATAGTTTTGTAAAAAAGGCCGCGATCCGGTTGCAGGCGAAGTCTCGCGGCACAAAAACGGTGTTTTGATTCCGTGATCAATTTTGTTCTTGAGGTGATCTACGTTTTACTTGTAGGATTGACAATTTGATGACCCCAGAGTAGCACGGCGTGAACACACTAATCTAACTCTACAGTCCCTTACAGTAGAAATAGCAGTGACTCAACCATGAACAAGTATTTCAGTGTTTTGTTTTACTTTAAGGTTTGTTCATGATCAGGGTTCTTACAGTCCCGTGAAAAACTTGTTCGATGATGGACACTAAAGAATCCCACATATGCCGATCTTTGGCTCGATAGTGTTCGAGGAAGCGGACCGTTAGTAGCTGAACTGGTAGATTTGAAAGGTCAGCCCAACAAGCGTAACATAGATGAAAATTACATTGCAAGGAGCACCGAAACATCCCGGTTAAAACTCGTAGTTAAAGTAGTCTATATCAACTCTAATTGAATTTAAGTTGACATTCCAATTCTAGTATTTCAGGTATATATATAAATTTATCAGCCTCAATTATACCTGTATGCATTTTCAGTTGCTTATTACCTTGTTGTTGAGCGTTTGCTTGAGAGTCAACGCTGATGATAGCGATTCCGACTCTGATGGTAGTCGGTATGCTCCGATCAAGGTTGATTGTCCTGATAAAGGTTTAATTAGAGTTGCTGATGGTCTTTCACCAGAAGAATCAGCTTGGTTGAGAGAAAGAAATCCAAAAACTAAAGAAGCATTAACCGACTTTTTGAAATCTGCCAACTTAACTGACTTTGATGTCGAACAGTTCATGGACAAAGTTAATGAAACTATCAAAATTGGTTTAGCATTCTCTGGTGGTGGTTACAGAGCAATGTTAAGCGGTGCAGGACAATTATTGGCTACTGATGAGAGATATGAACCCTCAAAATCTCGTGGATTAGGCGGATTGTTGCAAGCATCTACCTACCTCGTGGGTTTATCCGGTGGTAATTGGATGGTTGGTACATTCGTTTTAAACAATTATACTACCATTGACAAACTTGCTCAGAGTGGTGAGGTTTGGAATTTGCAAAGATCTTTGATTGATTATGGGGGATGGAATATTCCAAAGGCTGTTAGATACTACAAGAACATTGATGATGATATTGATGCAAAAAGAGACGCTGGTTTTGAAGTTTCCATCACTGATGTGTGGGGTAGAGCGTTATCATACCAATTTTTCCCTGAAAACACCAATGGTGGTGAAGGATTCAGGTGGTCCGATATCAGAGAAGTTGAAGACTTTAAGAACCATAATATGCCTTTCCCAATTGTTGTTGCTGATGGTAGAACTCCAGGTACGATGATTATTAGTGCTAACTCTTCTGTTTTCGAAATGAATCCATTCGAATTAGGTAGTTGGGACCCTTCTGTCAATCAGTTCGTTGACATTAAATACCTTGGTTCAACATTGAAAAATGGTGAACCTGATACTTGTGTGAACAATTTTGATAATGCTGGTTTCATTATTGGTACATCTTCATCATTATTCAATCAGTTTATTTTGCAGTTGAGTACTGCTAACTTGCCAAAACTCGTGGAATCAGTGGTCAAGAAAATCTTGGAGGAAGTGAGCTCTGACGAAAATGATATTGCAGTCTACAAGCCAAACCCATTCCATGATTCACATCACGGTACAAGTACTCACCTTTTACAGAATGATACTTTATTCTTAGTTGATGGTGGAGAAGATGGACAAAACGTCCCATTACAACCAGTCATTGCCCCTGAGAGAGAAGTTGATATTGTTTTTGCTTACGACAATTCAGCTGATACTAACCAAAATTGGCCTAATGGTACTTCACTCATCGAAACTTACTCAAGACAGTTTTTGAATATCAGTCATGGAACAAGTTTCCCATACGTTCCAGATGCTGATACATTCCTTAACTTGAACATGACAAGTAAGCCTGCTTTTTTCGGATGTGATGCAAGTAATTTGACTGATCTCACCAGAAATCAAAGTAGAATTCCACCTTTGATTGTTTACACTGCCAACAGACCATTCTCATATTGGTCTAATACTTCCACTTTTGCTAAGTTATCTTACGATGACGAAGAGAGGGACGGGATGATTCGTAATGGGTTTGAAGTTGCATCAAGAATGAACTTAACTCTTGATGATAATTGGAGAACATGTGTTGCTTGCGCCATTATCAGAAGAACTCAAGAAAGACAGAGTGAAGAACAGAGTGAACAATGTAAGCAATGTTTCGAGGAGTACTGTTGGAAAGGAAACTACGAGAGGGATGAGCAACCAGGTATTAATTTCACAGCTGACGGACTCACAAATGGAGCAGACGACAAAGATGGTGACGGCAAGACAGACAGTGGTGCATCTTTCTTGAAGAATAAAAAAGACATGATTAGGAATGTCGTGTTTGGTTTGATTGCAGTTATGTTCATAACTGTGTAAGTCAATCAACTGTGGCTTGGACGCTGTAAAATGTTAATATTGACAGTATTTAGTAATGACTACAATCACTGTAACTGCCGCCATAGACAACGATAAGTACTTGTCCCAGCCATTGAAAAACGTTGGTGAGGTAGAAATTGGTCCCAGATTCATCCAGTCTTCGCCATATCAAGAAAAGTCTCACTGGGTTGATCTCGACACTTTGGACTATGAGTACCGTATACTTGCAATAGCACTTCAAGTGTTTCAACCCATAAACAATAATTATGCCAGGAATTCATATGCGTCGAGTTTCAACATTGATGAAGTAGTCAAACTAGCTCAACAGCTTGCCCTGAGTTATGGTCGTAAGTTACAACAATTTGAGGTTTATATTATTGCTTTCAGGTCTAGATTGAAGCCAGAGATTCAAAAAAGTAGTGAAAATAGACAGACTTTAGGACGTATTGACTGTTTGTCCCACGAAGAAGCAAATCAATCGGGTGGACTTTTAAAGTACTGGTACGGAATCCCTGACAACGAAGCTTTTAATCTTGCAACCTGTTGGTGGGTCTCAAGGGGGCATGCACGTGTTGGAGGTCGAGGTTCCAATCACAAAGTGGGTCTTGAAACAGTCAGAAACTGGTACGCTCATTGGGTTGTTGAGGAATACTGTTTGACGATTGACGACGAAAACTATGGAATAGAAAAGTTGACCACTCATCCCAGGTCTTTGGTGGCACGGAAGAGCTGAAATAAGGCAGAGGATTTAGAGAGTTTAATGAACTAGTATATTGTAGAGATGTAGCCACATTGAATTTTGCACCCAAAAAAGTTACATTTGATGAGAAATCTTCCAATTCTTCTACCATCACAGTTAATCGATCCCTGCTATTGTATTAGTCTCCAGCCCAAGTCTGGCCTTCAGAACCTACAAGTGTCACTTACTATCGAGGCCAAAGAGCAATGTAATTCCGCGTCCTTTTAGGAAAAGTTTTCCCGATTGAGTATTAAAATCCAAAAAGTTGATTCACCTCATTTAATTCAACTACTATGTCTTTCAACACTGAAGCTGAAATTGCTCAATTCGGCGGTAAATTATACAAATTAAGCCATGAATCTAAATCCACTAACACCAAGATGGATGTCAATGTTTTTGTCCCTAATGATAAGTCAAATATTCCAGTTCTCCTTTATCTTTCAGGTTTAACTTGCACACCAGCTAATGCTACTGAAAAGAGTTTCTTACAGTATTTCGCCAACAAGTTTGGCTTTGCTGTTGTGTTCCCAGACACTTCTCCTCGTGGTGCTAACATTGCTGGTGAAGATGAATCGTGGGATTTCGGCACAGGTGCTGGTTTCTACGTTGACGCTACTGAAGAACCATGGAGTAAGAACTATAATATGTACTCTTATGTACACAAGGAATTGCCTGCTGCATTGAGCGCACAATTCCCCAACTTGGATTTCAACAATGTGTCTATTACGGGACACTCAATGGGTGGATATGGTGCATTAACAGGGTTCCTCACTAATCCAGGTAAGTACAAGTCTGTTAGTGCTTTTGCTCCAATTGCCAATCCATCCAAGTGCCCATGGGGTGAGAAGTGTTTTGGTAACTACTTGGGCAGCGACAAGTCTAAGTGGGAAGAGTACGATCCAACTGTATTGGTGACAAAGTACACACATGCTAACCAACCAGATATCTTGATCCACCAAGGTGCCAAAGACGGTTTCTACTTTAAGGACCACCAATTGCAGCCAGAGAATTTCGTTGCTGCTGCAAAAGAATCTGGCTACAAAGGTGAAGTTAAATTACATGTTGTTGATGGTTACGACCACTCTTACTTCTTCATTTCGAGTTTCGTTGAAGATCATGCTAAGTTCCATGCTAAATACTTGGGCTTATAACTATCCACCGGTACGGTTCGATCAAATCTCTAGCTGTATCGTTAAGATAATACAAATGTATTTTTTTTAATCACCCTTGTACTTGCTGACCCAAGCTTCACACCATTTGACTTTCGAATCATCTTTCTTGTTCACTTCTCTCACCACTTTGATCAATTTGTTGCAGTTCTTGGTGATGTCTTCGGTGTACTCCTTACACTCGTCGTCCACCACCCCATTCATCATCAAATCCACTATGAGTTTGTCAATGAGTGCAACTATATCCTTTTGATACTTGTAGATACTGTTTATAGTTTCTCCTGCAGTGATTGAAGGAATTGACTTGGCTACAGATGAGAGCAAGAGTTTGATCAACTTGATCTTCGTAAGCCATTTCTTGCTGAAGTCTATGAGATGTTGTCTTTTCTCTTGCTGTGCTTCAGTCAACTCAACATCATCGTGAGCAGGTGGCTCTTCATCACTTAACTCATCATCGTCACTGAATCCGAAGGGGTCTTCATCCATTTCTTCAGGGTTCTCTGTCCACTCAGCAAACTCATCAAGTCCATCGTCTATTAATGCAATGCTTTGTTTGAATTTGGCACTAAGCAAGCCAACTTTACCATCTTTGAGAGCTTTTGTCAATTCGTCACAGCTACTCCAAACTTTCCCCACAGAAACAAGCCTTCCAGAGGCTTCATTAGATTTTTTCTCACTCAAATCGATGAGCTCATTGACTAAGCTTATGTTGGAGAGAAAAATGTTGTTCACAAGGAACAAGATCTCATCATAAAATATTTGTGAAAGATCTTGTGGCTTTAATTGACCAATAATTGAAATAAGAAGAACAGTACTCTCGCTGAGTTTCTGAAGAGTACTGTATGCTGTTTGTGGTTCTTTTTCAAGAGTTTCAGGTTTGAAAATTATACCTACTTTAGTGGTATGTGCTCTAATCAACTTAGAGAGTTTATCAAGCTCTTGTAATGGATTTTCCACTTGAGCGGCTCTTATACTAGAGATTTCATCCCTTTGTGGACCTAATACTCGTACCCAATGTTCTAAAGCTTCCTTGTACGATTTCAAAAGATCAGTGACTTCTGGCATTGCGATGACTTAAAACGTGAATTCTGTTTTTCTCAACTACCTTCTGGTAGCTGAGTTCGTGTCGGTTCTCACTAGAAATCATGTGGGAATGACTGTAGTTGGAGATGTAGTTTGATGCTTCTTGTTGACTTCATGCTGTCATATGACAGTCGGGGTTTTTCATCATTGGCAATGGTCAATGATTTTCATTCATTTTACTTCGTGTAGTACAATTTGCTAAAAATACTAAGTCTATCAAAGTAGAATTTTTCTATTCAAAAATCTTACTACTTACTGGCCGTATATCACCTATACTACCAGTCATCATCATCTTCATCATCACTTCGTGAAACCTTTTCTTTTCTTTGACTCAATGCCGAAGCTAATGCGTCTGCCAAAGTAGTTGGTGCACCTGGTGGAGCTGCACCACCAGTAGGAGCTGCTGGTACTTCACCTCTGGCCTCCTGAAGAATGACACTAGGCTTCTCCAATTGTGATTTGTCTGTCTTCCTTAATGCCAGGATACCGCCTGCTCCTCTAATCGATGCTAAGAGTGCGTCCCTACCAGCATCAATTTGTGGTAATGGTGCAGCACCTGAACCTGACATGTCTGGAGGAGGAGGTGGTGCAGGGGGTCCACCACTGTTCATACCCATAGGCGGCATTGGTGGTGGAGGAGGTGGCCCTCCACTATTTGTTTCCATAGGTGGCATTGGCGGAGGCGGAGGAGGTCCGCCACTATTCATACCCATAGGTGGCATTGGTGGCGGAGGTGGAGGACTGCTGGCTTGCGCTGTTGGGGGAAGTGGAGGTGGGGCTGGTGGTCCACTTGATGCTGGAGGTGGCGGCAAGTTCAGACGTGTGGGAGGTGGTGGTAAGTTGCTGATAGGAATCTGCGGTGGAGGAGGTGGGATATTGACATGACCTGGAGGAAGTGGTGGTGGAGCACCAGCTCCATGACCAGGAGGGAGAGGTGGTGGGGGACCTGTAGCATGAGGCGTTTGTGGTTGAGTTCTACCTCTGGGAGGAGGAGGAGGAGGTGGCTGTCTCGAACCACCTCTTGCAGGAGGAGGAGGAGGGGGTGCACCGCCGCCTTGTCTGGGAGGTACACCTGGAACTTGACGAGGGGGTATGCCTGGTGATTGACGAGGTGGAGGTGGCGGTAAGGCACCCCTGGTAGGGGGAGGAGGAGGAGGCGCACCTCCTCTATTGACAGGTGGAGGTGGAACTGCAAATCTTGTAGGCGCTGTAGGTGTCATTGGAGAATTGCTACCAGAATTTTGTCCGTATACTTGAGGTGTGTGACCATACTGCTGACCATATGCTGGTTGCCCCTGTGGTAGATTTTGTTGAGCTGTAGGTGGTGGAACGTTTGTGTGAGTTACTGCAGGTGGTACTGCTGATGCTGGTGGAAGCCTGAATCTGTTTTGCGGAGGTGCAGGTGCCGGTGATGGAGTCTCTCTCTCCACGTCAGAGTGTGTAGGCTCAGATTCAGATTCAAGTGCTGGTGTACTTGAAGCGGAAGGTGGTGCTGGAGTATTACCAGCTGATGTTGCAGCACCTGGAGGAGGAGGGGGAGGAGCCTTTTTGTTTCTTGGTTTGGCAGCCGAGTCAGGCGTTGGGGGTGGACTTGCCTCTTCTTTTATCTTGAGGTTTCTTGGAATTGGCGGTTCAAGTCCCACGAGCGGTCCACCCTGTTTAGAAATGTAGTCTTTGATGAATTCTCTATTATCAGCGATCATGTCTTCTGTAATCCCAGCAGCAGCCAATTCAGCATACAAAGGTTTCCATTCTGCAGGAGGTTCACCATCATAATACAAAATTCCCTTTGATCTTCTTGATCTCTGTGCAGTGTAGACATCAACAAATTCACCTCTTGGGCCTGGAGCCTGAGGGCCCTTATTGGCTTCACTTTGTTTCTTCAAAGCAATTGCATTCTTATTGTTGTTAGTTTGCTTTGAACCATACTTTTGTCTAGTGGTAACTCTTTTGAAAAAGTGTGAAGCTTCCGTTGTATCTTCGAAAAGCAAACCGACTAAACAGTCTTCAATTTCAAAAGTATGAAAGAACTTTCTGTCTTGATTATATGCAAAGTCAACATACAATTCTTGATCCCATACAACACCTCTGTGTCCTATGACATCAACTAATTTGAGAAAGAATGTATGTCCTACTAAATCGTCCACAAAGACTATAGCTCCATAAAGTCCTGTGTAAGTCCATTTTGTTGTATCTGGATAAGCAATGTATAAGCGAGCAACCGTAGCGTCAATTACCTTGTTTGAAGCTTTTGGAATCACTCGTTTAATCTTTTCCTTGTCTTGGGCTGTGAGCAAGGGCATGATTCACTCGCGAATGTAGGGACAATTTCACTATTTGGTGCGACAGTATAACCATTCCTTCTTCGTAGGAGTAGGAGACACCACTTAAAGTTCTGAGTGTTTCGATCGTCGATTGAGCGTGACATAAAGCTACAAGCGAACTGGACTCAATGTGAGGCAATTGATATTTGTTTCTTTGTGGGGTCTAGATGACCAAACCTTGACTTGTTGGGTAACAGAAGCAGTTCAAATTCAGACTGTATTGATGTGAAGTTGCAAAGTCAACAGATCGCTAGTTCAGTACAACAATCACCACTGAGCCCAATTTAAGTTGCCTATAAACTCTTCTTTAGTAGTGTCCCTCTCATTAATGATACCTGATAGGAAAAAATGTCTCGATTTTTTTGTTAACTATGTCAGGACGTCAAGGTGGTAAAGCTAAGCCTTTGAAGGCACCAAAGAAGAAACAAAATGATCTTGACGAAGAAGATCTTGCTTTCAAGAATAAGCAAAAAGCAGATGCTGCTGCAAAGAAAGCTATGGCTGAAAAGGCTAAAAAGGGTGGTCCACTTGTGGGTGGAGGTATCAAGAAGAGTGGTAAGAAGTAAGTAGACTGAAGAAATACAAGAAATCGACAATAAGTAACTATGACAACACTTGTAAATGGAAAAAGAAAGGTTTTGATTATTGTTAAAGACCAACAAAAATCAAAAAAGAAAGCGACCTCGGTGAGGGTCGAACTCACGATCTTAAGATTAACAGTCTTACGCCTTAGCCAACTTGGCCACGAAGTCATTTTCTGAAAGGGCATTGCAAGAAAAGATACTCACTGTGAAAGTGGCAAGGAAGGCCCCAGTGCCCTACAACTGGTAACCTTGTCCTATAACTTCTTGTATTGATATTGAGTATGATGCGTAAAATTAAGAACAGTGATCTCAAGATCGTTTTTACTTGCCTCAGCACATATTAATTTCAATGAATCAGCACCAACGTCTCTCTTGTGTCATTTCTCACTGAAAAATTTTAGTTGACGATATGCCTTCATTACAGAAGTTTCACGCTAATGTTGCTCGTCACGTTAAGCTGATGAACAAGAATCTTTGTGCTAATCTTATACGTCATGAGGTGATCGTTACAACTAGAGCTAAAGCCAAAAGAGCTCAATCAGAGATTGAAAGTTTCTTAGCTAAGACGTTGAATGAAAGAAAATCAATGAAAAATATGCCACTTGAAGAGCAATTAAGAAAGAACAAATCATTAAGGTACTTACAACCACCAGATCTTAAAGAAGTTGGTAGTAAAGTATTGACTGAATTAGCAGAAAGATACCCTGATAGAAAGCATGGATTCACCAGAATAATAAAACTTGAACCACGTCTTGGTGAAGATAAAGCACCAATGTCAGTCTTAGAACTTGTGGATTCTAATTACGATATCAAATTTTGGTATACTGCAAAGATAGTAGCGAGATTGCAATTACAAGGTCTTGAACTTGATGATTTAACAAGACATGAAGTCAGAAAATTAACTCAAATGCGTGCAGATGGACCTGCTAAATTCGAAGAAGCTGTAGAAATGGCAAAAGTTAACTTCTTCAAGTTCAACCCAGAATCTGGTGAAGTGGAAGATGAAGCTGCTAAACAAAATTTACAAAATCTTCCTAGAAATTTGGATTTCCACAATGGCTCCCTCGACGGAAGTCTCTTGACATCAAAGAAGTTCCGTACAAAGCCAAGACCTGCTAGATCAGAACCTGCTGAATTGCCAAAATCTCCTTTCCTCTCATAGATATATCTCTATGATTCTGTATATAATAAACGCATCTCAATCTAATCTAATGTTTGGTGGTCACTTCAACGTTGAAGGTAAACTTGCAGTGATTGCAGGAGCTTCTCAAGGGTTTGGTGCAGAGTTGGGCTATCAGCTTTACAAACGTGGATGTTCTGTAATTCTTGTAGCCAGACGTGAGTCCAGCCTTAAAAAGCAAGTGGCTAGGATTTTAGAGTTGGGTGAAAAATCCGGCGTTTACGCTGATTATTTCGTGGCAAATGTATCAGACTACGATGATTGTGCAAGGATGTGGGATGAGTTGTCAAAAAAGGGAAGAGACCCTGATATTTTAGCAAATTGCGCTGGAAGTGCTATTCCTAAACTTTTTCAAGATCTTTCAAAGGAAGAATTCGAACTTGGTCTTGATGCCAACTACCGAACCTCACTTAACTTCAGTCATACCGCTTTCAAACAGATTCTAAAAGATAACAAAGATAAGTCAATCAGGCAATTCAAACATAGACATCTTATCTTAATGAACTCAATTCTTTCAGCTTTCCAAGTCATTGGATACACTCAATATAGTCCAGCTAAGTGTGCAACACATGGACTCTATATGACCTTACGTCAGGAACTTACGCCATACAATTTCAGATTATCAAGTGTTACTGCTGGTAACTTCGAGAGTGAAGGTTTTATCGAGGAACAAAAGACCAAACCACAAGTAACTACAGCTATTGAGGGTCCCAGCAATCCTATATCAGTTGAAGAATGTGTCTATAGAGTCATAAAACAATTAGATCAGGGTCAAGACTCAGTGTACACTGATACTATTGGATGGGTTCTTGGCTCTACAGTTCTCGGTTTCCAACCAAGGAATTGGGGGTTGCTTCAAATAATCATTCTGTTTTTTGTGCTGTTAATAGCTCCATTGATATCATGGGTATTCAAAAGAGATATTCAGAAGTATGTCGATAAATTAGAGAAGAAACAACCTTAATGTATATTCTAATTATTCTTTTCAGCAGCTTCTGCTACTCCATGTGCAACTTTTGTTGTTAAATCCAGGATTTTTTTATCAGCTTTCACACCAATGTCGTACCAATTGATACTATATAACCAGTTAACCATTTTTATGATCTCTTCATTCCAAATATCTTTACTTGTCTCTGTTATGCCTGCTTTTCTTTCAACTGTACCTCTAAAATAAGCAGCTTTAACTGGATCCATATCTTTACCACCAATGATACCTTCTTGAATGATTGTATCACTTATTTTTAATTGTCTAGATACAAATCTTTGATCCTTCTTAATGTATTCGCCAGTATAGTAAACAAGGGCTGAAGTGAATAAAGCTCCACCAAGGAACCCAGTTACTCTTCCCATAGTTAATTCGCGATTGGTCAATTGCGACTCTTTTATTTACATGTATATACAGTTTAAATATCCTCTTGGTATTGCGATATCACTGGCAGCAATACTTGATGCAAGTAATCGAATACCTCTATCTTTGGTAAAACTCTTGATTCTCCAGAATTTCTCATCTGTATCACTTGTTGAACGGCTTCATCAACATCATTAAGAAGGAATGGTACTGATTCCATGACTCCATTTAATGGGAGAGTAAGTTCAGATTGTGGGTTATGCTTGGCGTACCTTTCAGATTTGATTTTGGCCACATACAAGAGCCCATCCACGAATTTTTCGTTGATTTGTTCTTTGAGATCATAATCTTCTAAGCGAGGTTGAATTCCGAAGATTGCATATTGTAAACGAACAAGTTTCTCATTCTCATTGACAATATCTTCAGCTTCAATGTACTGTTGGGAGAATTTGTTCAAATAAGCGGTAATTTCATCATTCATTGTTTGAGCTCTTTCATATGCAACTTGTCTTTCTAACAAAGCTTGTTTGATTCTCTTATGAGTTAAAATCAATTGTTTATCTAACTCATTATGTGTAGAAACACTATTATCACTCATACTTTCTGCTAATCTAATTTCTCTGGCAAGAATATTTCTCTCTTTTAGAACAATGTACCATAATTTGTGCAAATCATCAAAACTTTTACGACGCAATTCTGCCATAGTCCATGCACGAGAAGAGTCTGAAATATCGGAAGATTTTCTAAAACATGTTTCAGAGTTACTTCCCTCAGGGAAGAATGCCCATAATGGATGATCAGGCAGCACATCAAAATTTTTATGAGTTGGAATAATAGGAGGTCTAATCTTAATAGTACTCAAGTCACCAAACTTAAGTGGTTTGTTTCTTGCAAACACTCTTGTACTACTCAGAAGCTTCCTAATGAACATTGAAAATTTTGAGAATGAGAATAAAAATTTACCTCGTTGTAAACCGCGACAAATGTCTTCTTCTGAGTCCCAACAGAAACAAGAGGAACCACTCGATTTGATTCGGTTCCAACTTGATGAACTTGTACTTGTCAAGTTAAGAGGTGCAAGAGAAATGAGAGGTCGTCTTCAAGGTTATGATTCCCATTGTAATATGGTATTAAGTGACGCCGAAGAATTTATTTATGGTGACTTACAGGGTAAACCAACAGTAAAGAAAACTGATATGGTATTCATTAGAGGTGATTCAGTTATCTTGATCAGCCCAAATTAATTATGTACATTAGCAATAAACACTATTAGTCAAGTTCCATTTCGTCACTGAGAAGCCTGGTCACTGCATCAAGCTTTTGAGCACTCATGAGCCATTTCTCTTTAGCTGCAGTTCCTTGTTGTATGAGGTGGCCTATTTGATCCATTAAATTATCAATAGCCTGATCATACTGATCAATCCCTTTGAGTTGGGGATCATTGAATGTCATTTTGGATACTTTGAAGAGAAACTGATCCTCAACTTTCATGAACTTGGTACTGTCGAGTTCCTGCTCGATGTAATTATTGGCATTGACTGGATGATGATTATCTGTACCAATATCATTTACTGTCTTTATGTGAGCCATCTTTTCATTGAAATCATTCATGATTTCTTCTATTTCCGGTTTACTTATCATGAATGATTTCACATCCACTCGATTAGTTCCAAGCCCATTGCTTATTTCATTTTTACTGAAATGTTGTTTGGCTTTCTCTTTATTCAATTGCTGCTCGAAAGATTCTTGGAGAACTTTCATCTCCAGAAGGAGAGGGATTTGAACTTCCTGCATGTTCTTTATGCTCTTATTCAAGGCTAGTTTGTGGGCAAGAAGTGCCTCATACTCATCATTGAGCTTATCCACAAATGTTGGTAATATAGATTTCGAACTTTTCAATTCAAGTTCTATGGTTTTTAAATGACTAGTGTATGTTTGCCAAACAGTATCAAGCTCATACTTGAGTTTCTGCGCTTTAAATCGGATTTCAGCAGGATCCACAACAGTTTCGTGGCTAAGTGCGAGAATACTAGCTCGTACCTGGAGATACTGCTGCAGTATTCTATCATATGTCTTGAGCTGTTCTGCTATGGACTCGTTGATGGCCTCTTGTTGCTTAGCTGTCACAGACATAAAGATACTTGGCTTTATCAATACACAAAGTTTGGAAAAATTCACCGCGACTAGATGCTACTCTTATTAGCACCAATAGCCCACCCTAAACCAGACACTAAAAGGTTCGAAAGCTTCTCACTAGCTTGATTGGTTGTATGAGCAGCATCATTCAAGATTTCATTGGCTGTTGTGGTGATGTTTTCTTGCAATTGACGTGAGATGGTTTGATGTTTACCTGTATCTTCACTCTTTTCCATGTGGTTATAGATTTCATCGATGTTCCGGTTGATATGACTCCATTGCTCCACAATAAGTCTGCTGTTATCAACATTGTCAAGTGAACCATCAGATTTCCTGATGGCCATCAAGAATTTCGATAAGATTTCACTTTGTTTGATCAAAACTTGTAACCGATCTTTGCTCTCATTTTCCTCACCATTATACCAATCAGGAGACATGTATCTTCCAACTTGATAAAAAGTAAGCCACATATAGTTCAACTTCAAATTTTCATTATCATTGGAAGACTCCAAAACCTGTAATGACTTCTTGTATGCGTGATTAAAATTGTTATCAATCAAAGCTGCCTCAATGCAAGCAGAGGTCAATCTTTCAAAGTAATATGTAGATCTGTAATCTTCATCGTGTAAGAATAGAAGAAAATCATTTAGAATCTTGAACAACTTCTCAAATGCCAAATATGATTTGGGATTCTGTTCAAGAATTGCAGTTATTAAACCCATCGGTGATTCTTGTTCCTTATCAGTACGAAGTTCTTCTGTCAAGGGTAGAGATCCAAAATTTTGAAGAATCATTTGGGGTGTTGTGCTCATGTTTTTAATGGTGAGTCTGAAATTCTTTGTGTTGCTGAACACCTTCATCAAGTGCCCGATTGAAGCGATGTTTGCTCTGGCCAGTGACTCAAGTACATCGTTCGAACGAAGTTTCTCCAAGAGTTTCACGCAAACAGAAGCATCATGCAACCTTCCTGATCTGTCATCAAGGTTTGTCGCTTCTCCCAAACATTCCCAGAATTTACCGAGTACTAAGTCATAAAGCTCTCCAGGTTTAACGCCAGTAGAACCTTCCTCGATTAGACTCATCACTTCTTCAAATAAATCTTCCGCCAAAAGTCTACTCAACACAAGTTTGTTGATAGCTTCGGACTCTTCCTGCCTCAAAAAACTGTTTGCAAACAACAGTATGGAAGCTGAAATCAGTGAGTAGTTATTACTATTAATACCCATGAGGATTTTCGATACTTCTCTCTTCTTGGTATCTAAATCGGAAGCTGAATACTTGAGTTGAACAAAATCAGCTATCGTCATTTTGTTGAAGGGATAAAGCTTTATGCATGTGTCAATAGTTTCAGATAATGTTATGACCGAGTCCTTGGTGAGCTGGAGGATCGGAGCCAAACTGGAAGACCCCATAAACTCATTGAGTGACAGGTAGGAATGCAGCTCATACTTGATTGTGTCTTCATCGGCTGTGGATCCATTCGAGACTACTGGAATCAAAAGAAGACAGCATTCTTTAACGATATCCATGACTTTCAAAGTGTCTATTGAAGACATATCAGAATTTGTCAATGAGTCGTAGTAGGAAGATGCAATAAAAGATTTGGCGATGACTTCGTATGTTGTAAATGGCAATCCTGATGATACAAATGAGCTGAGTACATCCTTCAAAAGTGTGTACTTGCTCACAGTGGAAGTGCAGTTATTGGTGTATAACCACGAGGACAATGGTGTAAAGTCGCCAACATAAGAAAGATATGGTAAGACGACATGCTGCATCCACTGTGGAGTGGATAATTTATCTGAGTATGTCTCGAAATTCATTGGTTTTATTAATGTCTCGAAGGCTTCCTCCGTAGATAAAGAAAACAACTGATAATACTTTGTACTTTCATGAGTTGTTACTGATGCGTAATTGTCATGATAATACTTGTAAGGTGAGTAGAATCCGTTGAACCAATGCATGAATGGAGCATACAGCTTCAATTCTGAAACGATCTCAATAGGGAGTGTTGTATCGTTCACATACTTCGAATTAGCAAACAACCTAGCTCGTATGAAACTATCAAGTGTTTCCAACCTAGTCTTCTGTGTGGCGTCGAAACCATATTCCAGTGACTGTAGAGTCATATACAGCTCGATTTCACGAGCAGCTGAACCCACTGCTTGGTCTGAGAACTGATGCTTCACCTTTTTACTGATCCAGAAAGCAAACTCCTCTACGTCTGAGGCTTCTTCTCTATCTTCTGAATTTCCACTCGCATCTGAGCTCTTTAAGAGAGACAAACATTGTGTCAAGGATAAACTCATTGGACTGTACGCCAATATCAATGCACAAACATGATTTATAGTATATGTCACGTCAGTGCGATCAATTAGAGTCACATAAGTGTTGAAAACTAATTGAACATCTTCTAGAGTCAGCAGTGTCACGCCAGATACCAACTGACTCAAATAGAGCAAGATTCGTTGATTATGGACTGACATGTCTTCTATATGTAAACTTGAAGTAGTTGCAGTATCATCAAATTCGCGTAAACCTCATTTTTAACCTCCTGCTACTTGTACGACTCATATGTCGCACAGTCCCAATCGCATTATCCGTACTTGCAGTCCCCTCAAAACCTTTCAAAGCTATAGAGTAGGCACTTCCCGTTTTTCCAGCTTCCAAAACGCTATGAGGGCGGCTGCAAATGGTTCAAAATTAGATCTTCAATTACTAGAGGGAGATTTTACATTCAGCGACGACTCATCAAGTCAACCACACAAAGATGTTAATCAAGACGTTCGAATAGATGATATCAATTTCTCATCCACTTTCAGTGATGGGGATTCACAATCTAAACATCCTATAAACATACCCAATTCCCAGCGAAATCCACATGAAATACATTCAGAATCCACAAACGCGTCTCCCAATACCTCTGTGCAAATACTACTGTCACCTTTGAGAGTTCGCCATGATCTCAATACTCTAGTAAATAAGAGAATCCACTCACCACAGAAGGATATGAATAAGAAGAAATTGGCTTGTGAATCAATACGTAATTTTTCTACAACAATCATACCCAAAATTCCTAAACAACCATCCAAGACTTACTCCACGATACACTTACAAACACAGATCCCAGCTCAAAATAATATAAATGAAGACTACGAAGGACCAAAAATTGTCAAACCTATACTATTGTCAAGTGAGCAGGAAAATATTCTTCAACTTGCAAAACAAGGAATATCTCTTTTCTATACTGGATCAGCTGGTACTGGTAAGTCTGTGCTTTTGAAAGCTATAATCAAGAATTTGAGAGAACAACATAAAGGAAGAGTAGCTGTTACTGCTTCCACAGGATTGGCTGCATGTAATATAGGTGGTATAACTCTCCATAGTTTTGCAGGAGTGGGATTAGGCCAAGGTTCAGTGGAACATCTTTTGAAGAAAGTAAGGAGAAATAAGAAAGCTTTGAGCAGGTGGCAGTCAATCAAGGTATTAATTATAGATGAAGTTTCGATGATAGATGGTGATTTTTTCAATGTTTTGGACGAGATAGCTCGTAAACTAAGGAAATCCAATAGAGCTTTTGGTGGGATACAATTGGTAGTTTGCGGAGATTTTTATCAGCTACCACCAGTTTCTAAAAGTATGAATATTGATGGAACCGATCTCAAGGAAAGGATCGAAGCGAAATTTGCCTTTGAAAGTCGGGCTTGGGAAGAAGCAGTCGAATGCACTTTGATTTTGAGGGAAGTTTTCAGACAGAAAGGAGATCAAACATTCATTGATATGTTGAATGAGATGCGTACAGGTGTTGTCAGTGACGAAGCCAATCGTGAGTTCAAAGTTCTTTCAAGACCACTTCCTTCATCAGATGGGATTGAACCGGCTCAGTTATTCTCCACGAGGTATGAAGTTGAGAATGCCAATAATACTAGATTACAACTGTTGGAAGGTCTGTCCATCTGTTATACAGGACTAGATTCTGGAGATTTACCACCTGATCAAAGGCAAGCAGTATTGAATAATTTCTTAGCACCCAGTAAGTTATTTGTGAAACAAGGAGCACAAGTTATGTGCATTAAAAATTTTGATGAAACATTAGTTAATGGATCATTAGGAACTGTGGTGGGGTTCTTGGATAGAGACACGTACATGCAATATGACAAAATTAAAGTCAATCCTGAAGCTGAAATTGAGGTTAAAACGAAGAAAGAAGATACAGAATCCAAAGAAAAAGATAAGAAAGAAGATATAGGGTCAGTTTACGTATCACACGCTTCACATGATTCAATATTTGCATTTATGGATGATATTAGTATATCGACAGAAGATGATGAGTATAGTGTTGCTTATAGACAAAATATGGAAAGGAAGAAACAACAACTTATTGACTTGAGAAATTCATCAAAAGGAGTCAAGTATCCATTAGTCAGATTTTTACTACCTGATGGAGTTAATACTCGAGAAGTTTTAGTTGAGCCTGAAGTTTGGACTGTTGAAGATGAGAATCAAAAAGTGTTAGCCAAGAGGGTTCAATTACCATTGATTTTAGCATGGTCTTTATCAATTCATAAATCACAAGGGCAAACGTTACCAAAAGTTAAAGTTGACTTGAAACGAGTTTTCGAGAATGGTCAAGCATATGTTGCATTGTCAAGAGCAGTTTCAAGAAATGGACTTCAAGTACTTAATTTTGATAGATACAAAGTCAAAACTCATCCAAAAGTGACACAATTTTATGAATCACTAACATCAGCTAACGAATTTACAAGAAGAAGAGGTCAACAAACTTTGAATTTTAATAATAGTTTTAGAAGTGAAGCAACAATATAGGTAGAGTTAATATAAGGTACAAAATTATCCTGATTTTGCAGGGATAATCGCACCTCACTTACCCGGTAAAAAAACTCGATAGAAAACTAATTGGGAAATACACCTGTTTTAGTTGAATTGAATTGATCCCATAAAAGGTTGAAAGTAATGGCCCCGGTAAAGTTACCACGAGCTACACTTGAACAAAAGATCGAAATATTAGATTTTTACCACCAATCTAATAGACCACAACTGGAAACTGTTGACCGTTACAGAAATGAAATTCTGATCAGTACATCGAGTTTTAGTGAATGGCTAAAGAATGAAGAAGAGTTAAGGGAAAGGTTCACAGCAGCAAATTCAAGTTTTCTGAAACTCAGTAGGAGGAAAGTCAAATTCAAATATGAAAAGATCAACAGGGCGATGGATTTATTGGTGCAGCAAAAATTAGAGAGAGGTGAACCAATTAATGAACCAATTTTACGAGAACATTGGTCCATTTATGCTCACCAATATGGTGTTGAAGATCCAAAAAGATTAGTGGGATTCTCTCATGGTTGGTTATCACAATTCAAAAAAAGGCACGGACTAAACAAGAAGAGAATGGGTGGTACTGACTCCAATGCAAATACCAGTAATGGTAGTAATGTGGTACAAGAATCAACCCCAACACCATCAAATTCAAATCAAGAACCAACTCGTGAAGTTTATGATGGAACTTTTAATGAAAATAATACCGCTGCTTCAGAAGATGGACATTCTAATGAAGACTTTTCAAGTGGTTCAAATGGAGCTACTTCTTATGATTTAATGAACCCACCTGCAACTGCGAATGGGAATTTCCGTCAAGGTTTAAACTACAATAATCCTAATATGAACTTCAATTATAACCTTTACCAACAGCCCTCCTCAGATAACCAATTTGACTATGCCCAGCTCAGGAGTCAAATGAAACAACGTCAAGCTCAGCAAGTAGTACAGCAACAGGCACAGGCACAAGCGCAAGCACAAGCTCAAGCACAACAACAGGCGCAACAAGTGCAAGTGCAAGCTCAGGTTCAGGCACAACTGCAAACTCAAAATCAAGTAGTTCAGCCATCACAAACTCGTGGAGCATCCAGGAATACCCCTAGAGTGACTAGATCAAGCGCTTTACCTGACAATGAAGCAAATATTGATGCTTCAGACATCGAAAGGTTTATCTACATGTTTGTTGATCGATTTTTCCACGATCATGCTTATGAATACCCACAAACGGTCAAAATATTTCAAGAATTCAAGACATCGTTCTTTAATGAGAGAATTCTAAATATCAGGTCAGTTCAACAACAACAGCAGCAGCAACAACAATTGATCCAGTCAAATCCTGGTGGAATTGATGATTTCTTCTTGAGAAACAACTCGGTATCAGCTAACACTGTTCATGATAAAGCCAAGCAAAGTGACAAGAGGTGGAAGAAGTAAGGTAACTATGTATATTTGTATTATATTAATGTCATTAAATCGAAATGGGCAATTCCGCTTTGGAATGGAATATGAAAATTCAAAATCAGATATCATAAAATAATCATATTCTTCTCGACTGTGTGACAAAATGACAAAAGTTCTTGTGATTGGTTTAGGCGGTGTTGGTATTATGGCAGCCTATGGGCTCCAAACATTCAATGATGATGTTGATGTTACTGCCATCATTAGACTGGACTATGAGAGAGTTGTGAGTAAAGGGTACCTGATTACTTCAGTAGACTACAGTACTAAACAAGGTGACAAGCTCGAGGCAATCGAAGGTTTTAGACCCAAGAATATCGTCAAGAGTTTCGGGGAATTGCAGGGACCATTCGATCATATAATTGTCAGTACCAAAGTAATTCCTAAGGAACGGAATATTTGGGACGATATTGGCGAACACCCACAATTGCTCAAGCCCAATAGAGGCACAAACATTGTTTTGTTACAAAATGGTGTTGATTTAGAGAAGTACTGGGTAGGAATTGACGCTAATTTGATTAGTGGAGTTTCTTACATTAGTTCAGTCAATACTAGAGGAGACGTTATTCAGTCGGGAACTGATGAGGTTTCATTTGGACTTTTTGACCCTGTGAATGGAAACGAGAGTATGCTTGCCGAGTTTATTAAACTCTACTCTAACGAGCACAATACCGTGACACAAGACCCTAACGTTAGGTACACTAGGATTAGAAAGCTCTTGTACAACGCATCATTTAACACTTTTTGCTGTTTAACTAATGCTGACGTTGGAGTCGTTTACGATTGTCCTGACTTGATCGACAATGTTTTCCGTCCACTCATGAAGGAGATTCAACTTGTGGGAAACCAAGATTTGAAACTCAAAAATCTGGACCAATTATTGACAGACGAGTCCATTGAAAATATGATTGAGTACACTCGTAATAGTGATGTCAAAACAAACTATGAACCTTCGATGCTTGTTGATTTCAGACAAAGACGTGAAATCGAACTCGAAGTTATACTTGGTAACCTCATTGGCATCTACAAGAAAAATAATCCTGGGGTAGACTTGAAAACTTCAATTCCATACTTGAATTTCCTCTATTTTAGTTTGAAAATGGTGCTCTACAAACTTGAAAACAAATTACCATAACTCATTTATTGGATATCAATCATTAGACGTTATTGTCAATACGACAACATACTAAAAAGTGTAATCAACTTCTCTTATTGATAATTTATTAACACCATCACCAATTTCAACCGGGATTTTTGGTTTGGATTTATCTTCACAATCAGCACAATTCTTGCAAACATCATTGTGACATTGATTATCTGAAGTTTTTACAGTAGTTGTTGTAGTTGTTGAATTTTCCATGGATAGCGTTACTGCTTCAGGTTGTACAGTTTTAATATCAGATTTACCAAGTAATGATTTTGCAAAATCATCACTCACATGTTTTGCGTATAAATAATTCCTAAGTGCCATGTAGCCAATCACTTGATTTTTGTGCTACAAAACCATCGTAGATAATGTCATTTTAATCGGGTTTTATATATTACAGAAAATAATCGTTCCACTTTATCGTTTGATTATGTCAGCATGATTATAATGGCCAAACCTTATTCCAATTATAACAATTCCAATAGCTACTGTAAGGAATTGATATTTGAGTGAATCATCAACACTTGATTCTTGTTTCTTTGGACGATGAGTTCCAGTAATTAAGTATTTAATTTGACTGAAAAGTCCAATGTCTTCAGTAGCATCTGAAAAATCACTCTCAGTAGTTTCATCAATGCTGGTATCAAAATCATCAATTTCATGTGTAAAATTAGTAGATTTATGCTTCTTTAACATCCCTTCATTCTCAAGCTCATAATAAGAATTAAGACCATTGGAAAAAATTCTCTTGTTGAATTTATCATCAACATTAAGGAATCCATAATCATCCTCTTCAGGCTCGAAATTAACTGGTAACAAACCTTTACTTATTATGCCTAACCCATTATTATAATTCTTTGGTAGAATAGTGTTAATTGATACTGATCGAAGAACTCGCTTCTTTTGAATAAGTAATTCCCTTGATGTCTCTATTAATTTGGCATCACTATACTCCATCTTTTGATTATTCCGAAGTTTCTTGATATTCTTGTTTTGCTTTTGAAGTTCAAATCCAATATATGAAAGTAACTTTTCATTATGAAGTTTTAGTGATTGTAACTCAAATTTGAGTTTGGTTATCTCTTGTTTGGTAAGTTCATTACTCATTGTACTTGTATCCAATTTGAGAATACTTGACCTTTTACTACTTGATCCTTCCCCATTAAGTTTGGATAATGTAGATTCAATTGGATTTTCTTTATCATTCACGGGCGTTTCGATATTTTTTAGATTCTCAAGTTCACTCTCTTGAATTGAATTGATGAAACTTCCAATCCTTGAACTTGGTATCCTCCTTGAACCCTCGAATTCAACCTTGATTGGAAGTATGTCATGACTGGAATAACGTGAATGATTCGGTCTCAGTTCACTCCTAAGATGTGATTCTTCTTCACGATTAGCTAATTTTAATGGTGATAACACAAATTCTTCATTAGCAAAATTAATCGGTAATGATTGACGCTTTGTCCTTGTTTGAGGATCAGGCGATGGTGGGAATTGGAAATTTTCCGTCTGAATAAGCGAGGGAATTCGAGGTGTCTCGTATGATACATCTCGTTTAATTGGTGAGGAATGTGGGGCCATTTCTATATCATCAATCTCATAATTATGAACTTCAAAATCATCCTCTTCATCATCACTATCGAGATTCAAATTATGGGTATCGTAGTTGTAAGTCAAATCATTTATATCATCATCGTAATTGTATGAACTATCAGATCGTTCATCATTTTGATTTAAACTTGAATGCAGGTCCAATACTTCTTTGAGTTGCTTATTTTCTTTCGATAAAAGCTCAATTTGATCAATTAACATCACCTTCAGGCTTTGTTCTAAATCAAAATCACTCTTGAGTACTTTGTATTCCATCAAAAGTTTTTGATATTTATTTTCATCACCATCTTGTGTAACGGTTTCAATTTCTCGGAATTCAAGTTTCTTGTAGTATTCAAGTTCATGATTCAATTTGAGAAACTTCACTTGATAGTCCTGTATTGTATCTTTATAGTATTGTAATTCTGTTTCTAACATTTGTTTCGTTCTACTATACTCAACTTTTATGTTGTGTATAAACTTCTCGTAATCTGAGATTTGTTGTAGTTGGTCGTTAATTGTTTTGCTTTTAATGACGAGTTCTTGTTGAATTTGTGACAATTCCACCACATTGTGATTGTACTTGACTAACAATTCACCATATTGCCTGTCAAGCCTTTTGTAATCTTTTGAAGCCATTTTATCAAGTTTAATTGGTGGTAATAAGGGAGATCCATCCTTTGGACCACGAAGCGACGATCGAGAATTCTTATTACTTAATGGTATAACATGTGGCAGCAGCAGTACCAGCAGTGTTCTGGATCTAATACCATTATTCTCTTTGTAATCGTCCATAACAAATTAAATGATTTGTTTAGGTTTATTTAGTGAATTCGCGATTTGATCACGTGGATCAACTTTTTTATTTGGGTAAAACTTCGCATGTAAAATTCCCGATACGTAAGGTTTATATCATTATGGCTGCGAATTATTATAACTTACTTGCACCTTTCATAATTGAGCCCCAGGCTTCGTCTGTCAATTCTTCATAACCATTGTTAGTAAACCAGTAAATAGTTTCTTTACCGCTTTCACCTTTTGGTAAAACTTGCTTCTTGTACTGATTCTTTGGCACCTTATGGTTATGACTTGCTTGAATCTGATCAATTATCTTAACGAAAACTGGTACAGCATACTTTGGTAACGAAGAAGTAACACTTGCATGAAGTTTCTGTAAAATTTCTTCATTCTTGCCAACAAGTTCATCAATAGGCTCAACTACAGCAAATCCTGCTCTACCCTCATGATTGGGGACTTGAACTCCAACGACAACAGACCCTTTGATGGCTTTGGATCCCATGAGTTCATTCTCCACCTCTGAAGCAGAAACATTTTCAGATTTCCATCTAAATGTGTCTCCTAGTCTATCAACAAAATAAAACATGTTATTCTCATCCATCCTCAACAAATCACCTGATCTGAACCATGCATCACCCTTCTTGAATACATTGGTTATGATCTTCTTGGTAGTAGCTCCCTTGTCACCATAATATCCTTGGAAGGTCTCTTCAATTTTCTTGGAGTTTCTAATCTTCATTAACAACTCTCCTGGTTCGTTTACACCAGCCAGAACACAGAACTTTGTCTTGGGGTCTCTCCAGATTTCTTCTTGGTCATCAGGATCCATCTTCACTAATCTTTGCTCAGCATTTAATACCAATGAAATGAGCGATCCATATTTTCTGCACGCTCCAACTCCATACTCACCAAATTGCAAGTTGGTAGTAGCAATAGGGGATTCAGTAGACGCATAGAATTCTCCAACACCTTTAATGTTGAATCTTTGTTTGAATTCTCTCCAAATATCTGGCCTCAAACCATTACCATACGCTATACTAACTTTGTGATTTTGTTGGTCTGGATGATATTTGGTGTTCAACAAATAACGACATACTTCTCCAACATATTGTACATGAGTGGCATCAGACAATTTGGCCTGAGTCCAAAAACTTGTAGCACTGAATTTTTGTGCAATTGTAACACACCCACCACTTAATAATGCAGGGCAAACACCTAACATTGCTGCAGTTGAGTGATATAATGGCATGGCAGTTAAAACAGTAGAGTTTTTATTGATCTTCATAATGTACCCAAAGAAAGTGGCAGCCATGAATGCTTTTCTCCATGACATAATACCGGCTTTTGGCAAACCCGTCGTACCTGACGTGTATATCAAAGTGGAAGCATCATAATCCTTGTCTTCTGGTCTTCTAGTGTTATCAGGGGCCCTGAATTTCGGTCTCTTGTCATCTTGGACCACTTTGAACAATTCGGTTTCATTCAAGTAATGTAACTTGACATTCAATTCTTCGTGTATTTGCTGCTCGCTATCTTTCATCAGCTGAGCACAATCAGGATCAATAAAGACTTGAGTAACTTTGGATATCTTCAAGCAGTGAATCAATGGTTTATCTTTAGAGTTGAAATTCAAAAATGCTGGACATGCTCCAATGTTCCACAATGATAACCACAACAAAATGAACAACGGCTTGTTCATACAAGAAACAGCAATAGTCTGATCACTAGTGACTCCATAGTCGTATTTCAAAATATGAGAGAATCGTAAAACCATGTCATAGAATTGCTTGAATTGGTAAGTCTCCAACTCAAACTGATCATCATAGTTCTTGAAACCATCTTTATCCACAGTTATGGGAGGAGGATTTTTTTTGGGACGAGTAAACTTGACGCAGTAATTGTTTGGATATTTCTTCACAGCTTTCTCGAAAGCGTACCAGAAACTTGCATAACCTCTGTTAGAATTGATCAAAAATGGCACTGCTTTTTTCACCACATGTTGTAATAACATCAAGTCTTCTTTTACATGGTACTTAGCTTCTAACAATTGCAGCCCCAAAACTGCAGCAGCAGCCAATTCTATAGTAGTCATATTGGTCGCAGCAACAGATCTCAAACTATTTATATGAGGCCGTTATCAGTGTCTTATGAAACTTTTTATTGCCTAAAACGGCAAGGTGCGAATTCACATGAAGCACCTGACTTTCAAATGATCCCATTATCTTGAACTATCCCAAGATGCTTTGTATGATTATCGGCACCACGACTATAGCATTGTTGTGATAGCATGAAAAGAGCTCCCGTTTTTGTACACATAATTTTTCGAGGTGTATCTCTTTTGGCTGAGAACGATATAATGGCTTCCCCATCTTTCGTTATTCATATGTCTTGTCAGCGGAGGAGAAGTATCTCCGACCAACGAAAAGTTAACTGACAGGATGCCAGCCACCTGGTGTTATAGAGCGTAGATGTTTCAGCTTTAATTGGTGACTGTCGATTAATTTGTAATCCTGCAAAATTTGCTGAATTTCTTTAGATTTTGCAGCTAACTTGGGTGAACTCTTCAAACAGTTCATGATGATCTCAACCAAGTTATTATCTTCTCTAAAATAGTCAGTCATACAACACTGACCATGAGACTGTATCAATTTCTTAAGAAGATCAAGGAATAGCCATTGGGTATTTTCGTGATTGCACACACCAATCATCTCTGTCATCATTGGAAGTATCTCCAAGTACTCGTAACAGCGTACGAGCTTGATCATCTCACTTGCAACCACATGGTACTTGATCTCAACTGTAACTTTATCTTCCTGCTCGAAAACTTCAGTTTGGATGATTTGGAGCTTCAAGTTGCACATTATTTGAAACACTCTAGATCTTGTTTGTTGGCTCATTGGTATACCTTTACGATTGATGAAATTCCAATGGTCCCAGCAGTACATGAGAATCATCTCAGGTAACACTATACGAAACCCAAGTATGATTGTCTGGTCAAGTAGCGTGGCGAGTGTATTGTTTTCCAACAAATCTTCCACCAACTCATTAAACAGATGAAGGAAAAACTGGGTATTGTTTAACTTGGATCTGTTGCCTATATGAACAAGTCTGAGCATGTTTATGGCTTTAGTTGATTTGTCGCTTTTTTCGTCCAAAAGACACCTTCTTATTTCAAGGATACTCTTATTGGTAGCGTAGATAGATGTATCACCGTACGTTGGTAGATCAATGCTATACAGAAGAACCCTTGCTAACTTTACTGAGCTCTCACTCACCAAGGGTTTTCCTTCTTTGTTTCTTAAATCGATCAATTTTTCAAGAGTGTATACCAAATTTGATTCTCCAGTTTTCTCAACTAGGTGTTTGACGGACGACACATCCGAATTGAGGTTGACGTTCAATCTCAGAGTATCCACCTCTGATACTAAATCGACATTTGCCCCACCCTTCACTCTTTTCCTCAACACAGGTAAAGAAAGGCTTACTGAATTATCTGTGATGTTACTGATTTTCCGTTTCTTCAACATAATGTTACGGAGACTGCCCGCTTGCTCCAAGTCTATTGGTGCAGTTTTCCACAGTTCAGACAGTCTAGATTGGGGACGTTTACTGTGAACAAGACACTGTTGTCTGATGCCCCAAGCAACGATTCCTACGACTACATACAAAAGTACCAACATTAAGTAAATGTACCAGGCGCTGGCCAAGAGTTCTAACTGGTCCTCGTATGTGTAACTTTGATTCCCAATCATGTTCATAATCAACCAATCGCTCTTTGTGGATTTGTAGTTTTTTGCACCCAAGAACCGCACGACACCGCGACATTTGATCTTTTCTTGATTCATCACACCATTACTACTTAAAAGTTACTTTACTTTAAAATGTTCAAATCGAGGCTTTTCTTCACGGGGAATTCCGTTCTCCAAAGAACTCTTCGTGCAACTGTTAAGCCTTTCAAGTTTACACGGTTTCATTCTTCGACTGTAACTTTGCAGAATGCCAGTGCTGTTCCTAGATTGGCTAGTAAGATTCCTCCTGTTGTGTCTCCCAAACCAGTAGGATATTGGTTGCTAGGAACATCTAGTCTTATATTTGGCATTGTCGTCTTGGGTGGACTCACAAGACTCACAGAATCAGGATTATCAATCACTGAATGGAAACCTATAACCGGAAGTTTACCACCATTGAACCAACAACAATGGGAAGAAGAGTTTTCCAAGTACCAAGATTCACCTGAGTTCAAATTACTCAACTCCCATATCACTTTGGACGAATTCAAATTCATTTACAGTATGGAGTGGGGTCATAGACTTGTGGGAAGAGGAATTGGAATGTTCTTTATTTTACCTGCTGCATACTTATGGGCCACCAAACGGATCTCCCCTCATATTAGAGGTAGAATAGTTGGATTGACTGCTTTATTGGGATTACAAGGGTTCATTGGTTGGTGGATGGTGAAATCTGGTTTAGATGAAGAGCAACTAGCTGAAAGAAATTCAAAACCTACAGTTTCTCAATACAGATTAACTACTCATTTAGGTGCTGCGTTCCTTTTATATTTGGGTGTTTTATGGACTGGGTTTGAAATATTAAACGAGAATAAAATGATTGCAAGAATAAAACAAGGTTCAATTGATCAGGTTTCAGAAATTCTCACCAAATTAAATTCAGCACCAATCAAGAAGTTCAGATACATTGGTTATGGCTTATTAGGATTAACTTTCATGACTGCTATGTCTGGAGGAATGGTTGCAGGTTTAGATGCCGGGCTTATCTATAATACTTTCCCTCACATGGGTGACGATATAGTGCCTTCCGTTAAAGAACTCATGTCTCCTGTTTTTGCTAGGGCTAAAGATCAGTCTGATTTGTGGTGGAGAAACTTATTGGAAAACCCAACTACTGTTCAATTAGTCCACCGTATCATGGCAACTACTACATTCTGTAGTGTGTTTGCCGCTCACATGTACTCTATTAAGTACAAATCTGTTATTCCAAGGGCTTCAATGAGACTTCTCTCAGGAATGATGGGATTGGTCACTTTACAAGCATCTTTGGGTATCTTCACGTTGATTTATTTGGTACCAATACCATTAGCAGCCCTTCATCAAGCGGGTGCCTTAGCATTGTTAACTGGTTGCTTAGCATTTAGTGCTTCTATGAAGAAAGTAAGACCAGATGCTTTGAAGTACTTCTCAAAATTGGCTCAAAAGTACCATAAAACTATCTTGATCAAATAATTGTAAATAGACTCTTGTAAATATATTACCAAATTCTTTTAGATGTCATTTCGTAACGTTGAACATTTTTGAGTCCTTCATCAAGTTTAGTAGCATCTAAAGTAGAGTATTTTTTGGTTAGCTCGATATTCCTCTTCTCCTCTGGAGTAGGTGGAATGCTGTCTTCCCCGTAATACAAGAATGACCGAGTGTTGGGATTTATACTTGATTTCTCTGAGTTTGGTTCTCCTGAGATGTAGTTGAGTTCGATAGGAGTCCTAGCTCCTTTACTAGGTGACTCGGGCATAGTTACAAAATCACCATTAGCATCTGCTATGACATCTTCACGTGTGAGTGAGATGATCAACGGATGTCCTGCCTCATATGATTTCTTGACTTCACTGGTCAATTTGAGTAATATCAAACCAAGAACCAATCTAATAAATAATAATACAATGAAAGTGGTTGCTAGCAATGATATACTACCCAATAAAGAGTAGTAGCTAGTGGTGGATAATACTTTGAATATTCCCGAGAAATCTCGAAGTGACATTGTGAGACAACAAACAGTTGTGGCTAACAATGGTAAACCAATCCTTCTTGTAAGTGTAATGTAGTCAGTCAACTCATATTGTTTGGAATTTCTCTCATTAGAAGATTGGGATTTGAATACCTCCATATAATCCAATGCTAATACATAGCTGAAATTATTATAGATTCGAGGTTTAAACTTGTTAAACTTGACAATGTAACTATGCTTGAGCCAGTCAACGAAAATTTCACTACCAAGGACGACAATACTGGGACCAAATAAAGCTCCAAACCACTTATTCCAACTATTCCAACTATTTGGAATCATTCCCTGGTTCACAGAATTCAATTGAAGAAAGTTTCTGAATGAGATCATTCCTAACATCAAAGCTAGCTGGTACCTTTCGGTCAAATCAGACATTGAGAGCTGAAACACACCTTCAATGTCGAACTTCTTGAATACAGACCCTCTCAATTCACTGAACTGATTAGAAAATAAAAGCGTTAGTAACGCATTAGAATATGAATTAGCTGCCACATTCAATGAAACCGTTTCGTAAATCAAAATATACGCATGAACAGCCAAGTAGATAACAGACACAATGAAGAAGATAAGAGCTTTTGAAACGTACTTTGCTGTCAAGTCTGAATTAGCTTGTACTAAGCCATAAAGTATATCCAAAATATCTTGTCCCATAGCGGAACAAAGCTTATCAGCAACTTCCAAAACTCCAAACATAACATACAACTTAATTTGGGCTGATCCCCTGACATCGTGATACATTTTAGAGATGTCAAGTGTTGACACAGATAGTAGTAACATGGAAAATACAATTAATACCAATGTAACTATGTCTTTCTTTGCTGGTGCTAATCTTGAAAATGGCTTTGATTTCCTTTTGAAGATCCAATTCCTTAAAGTAAGTAGCCCCAACACTGTGATCCTAATTGGGACCAATGTGAAAAGCGTCAAGAATGAATTGAAGCAAATGAGCAAACCTATAGCCATGAACTTCTCTAAAACCACGGGGATTTGTACCATTGACAATATTTGTTCGATGCCTACTTCAAAATCTGCCAGTGAACTGTCAATGGGGTCATTGGTATACTCTGGGAGGTTTAATTCCATTTTTAAGAGTCGGTATAAGGAAAAGAGTCTGCTATTTGAGCCTTTTGAGACCGGGCCATGAAACAACAGATTCACATTAGATGCAGTTGAGGATCGATGTCGACCTGTATGAGTAGTCTGACTTCTAGATCGTTTACGCAAACCAGAGCGATCAGTAGAAGTTGATCGACCCATGAGCTCACCTAGCGCGCTCGCTGTCCCACAGTCCTTAGCGAGAATGTTGGTGCGACAAGGCACTACTACAGTCACCAACGTCAATTTTATATTAATGGTGACAAAATGAAACAGATTACACTAGAACAGTTTATTCCAATTTTGAAGCCATTTGTGGCAGAGATTCTTACTCCGAATGATGCATCAAGACTTGCTCTCACTATCACTGAACTTTTAATCGACCATAGTGTTGATGTTGCACTCCTTAAGTTCCTCAGTCGATTCTTAACACAAGACTCCTACAATGACATCGTTGAAGAACGTAACATTGAACATCTCTGTGGGTATATTTTATGCACAAATGCTCCAAAACATCAAGTTAGGAGATTGAGTACTTCGACATCAGGACCCACAACGGTAGATGAAGTCAGGTTCCAGATCTATAACCGTAAACCGTCCATCATACTCCCCAACACATATTTATCACAGTATTGTTGCAAAGATCATTATCAGGCATCATTGTTCTACAGAAATCAATTATCATCAGAAGCTCTCTTTGCCAGAAAGGACATACTTCTTGTACCGCCATTTCCTCAAACTCGTGGGGCTTGGTACGAGAATGGCATCACTTGTTTGGAAGAAGTACTTGCTAAACATAGAGAGTATAAGGAACTGGGTAAATCACTTGCAGAAGTTATCCAAATGATGAATGGACTCTCTGTTGCAGACGAATCAAAGGATACATCCGAACTCATCAAACTCCTTGAAGACTTCGATATCGTTGAGAAGCAAGGAGGTTTACAAGGTGAAGATGAAGATGACGAAGAGCAAGAAACTGGCCTGCAAGCTATAGACGGTTACATTACTACCAATAAGAGTTTCGGAGGTTACGTTGTCTGATCCTGCATTAATGAGTTATGATTATGTACATTACATTACATTACATCCAGTCAATTTTCTTCTTGAATCTCATCCCCATTCTGAAGTGCTGAAATTCGTGGCTCTTAAGGAATTGGGAGAGCGTGCCCTTGTAGTCCATAGCCACGAGGGGAGTTCCATTGCGAGTCTTCTTGACTCGGGTCTCGTCTTGGAGTATGTAAGAGTCGTAAGTGTCTTTGGGCTGGATTCGAGTTACTAAGTCTGAATGTGGGGTGACTTTGTTGGTTTCAAGGTCGTTGACAAGCTCAGTATACCTCGAAACAATACTGTCGTAGTTCTCGTTCATTTTTTCCTGAAGTATAGGCCTTTGCTTGATGAGGTTTTTAGTCCTTGGTGACGTGAGACCCAACTCTTTGGAAACCGTGGTTAGTTCATCAGCAAGAAGTTGGCTCGTTACTTCCAACGGTTCATTCCACTCACTATAGTAGTCATCCCATGACTTTGTTGATTTGTTGCTAACCGCTTCCATAGCATGTTCCCAGTAAACTTCCAACCCTGTCAACTCTTTGTAGTATTGCTTGGGGAACATGCTAACATCACTACCGAATTTCTTAAACCACCCGATGGCATAGCTACCATCGTTGTTCTTGGTTTCTACCGCCAAATCGGTATCAGAAGTAGACTCCCAGATAGTTTTTAGTCGAAATACCTTGGCCAGGTTCTTCACGCCAATAGCGAGTCGTTTGAGGTCGTGGAGTTGTGGGTATGGAAGCTCAAGAAATGGCATGGATACAGTTCCAGCATCAGTACGGCGAACAACCACTTTGAAAGGTCCTTTATCGTTGACAATTTTCTCGTACTTGTTCAAGTAGTGATGCTCATTGACAGCATGCTCAATTTCTGGCACTACTATCGACTCCAAGGTCCTCCAATTGTAAGCCTGCTGTAGGGCGGTGACAGATGTAGAGCCAAATATCTTCTTGTCTATCTTGATGTCGCTTGAAGGTACATCAATTTCAGTGTATGGTAAATTTCCTGGCACAGCCAACCTATTTTTCATTTGAAGGTGTTTTAAGTACAATCGTATTACTCGTTGCTTCTCCTTGTGGCTCTTTTCTAGCTGTTCTCTGACGGTACTCAATCTTTGGGCGTTGGTCTGACTTCTGTATGGGCTCACTGGACTGGCGAATTTGGATGTCACTTCTGGTGGTAACTTTCCACTGAAGTCAATGGTGCCGTTGATCCTAAAGTACTCAGCTTTTTTTTGCAGTTGATGAAACTCTTTGTCTCTGTACGCGAGCACCGTCTCTATGATGTTTTTGATGTTCATTGAGCTCACGCTAAAGCAAAAATCATTCAGATCATGAATAGCCGAATGGAATTCAGCAGCATTCGACGGTCGACTCCTGAAAAGTTCATGTGCTCGGTACTTGATCTCCAGACTCAAATTTCGAAGGTAGAGACCGGGAGAGTCAGTGTAAAGTTGTAGTTCTTGATCTAACGAGACGTTTCGGGAGACAAAAGGTTCAATTTTAGGAAACCCTTCAGTGACATTGGAACAAAGCCCTTCAAGACGGTTTGCCAGTCGTAGAACTTGTCTATATGTCGCTCGGACGGTTTTGGCGACTCCCACTTGATTATAAAAACCAGATCTTTTCATACACCTAGGTGCGATTTTTCAAATGGTATGTTGATCTTTACCACTTCATTACTAACGTAGCCCCCTAAGACTAGTAAGATCACCATCATCAAACTCAAGCGATCAAAAACAACATATGTGCTCACTGTGGAGTTTACAAAAAAAACCACGGTCAAACAGTTGAAAAATGAACTCGTTACAATCATCAACAATTCTGGTGGGCTCCCTGATGAAACTGATGATAATGATATTGAAGTACCACCATCAGAGTTTGCTGATGACGAAGAGGCAGAGCCAGAGCAGATCAACTCAGTCACAGCAGATCAATTGAAACTTGCAATCCCCAAAGATAAGACCTCACCTTTTGACAATAATTGGATAGAACTCACCGACGATAACATTGGTGACATCGATTTTATTGATTATGATTTGCTTGCATTCGCTGTAGACGATGAACCCTTTGAAATAGTCGAACCTTCATATGAAGAGTAACTTAATAATAATGTACATTAGTCTATGCTACACGTTAGTACTTGGATTTACCACTTACTTTCCTTATACCACCAGAATTAACTCTCATTGGGCTAGGTTGCTTCGCTTGAATACCTGACCCAATTCTGGCTCTAGATTTTGGCATTCGGATTTGATTTGTTGGTGATGACTGTGGTGACGACAGTATAGTTGTACTAACAGTTCTTGTTTTAGTTGTAGTAGTCTTTGTAAGTTGAATAGGTTGATGTTGATTACCAGATATTGACCGCAAAACTTTCCAGTCCGAGGTACTTCTACTCGGTGATGAGTATGTTATTATTTCAGTTTGCTGAACTTCTTTTTGATCAGAAACATCTCTCATCTCATCTTCTGGCAGAACTTCAACATCTGAATTATTAATCACTTCAGCAATACTGGTATTCTCTTGATCTTCTTCATACTTACGAGGTTGACCAGGTGATACGTTAGGAACTGCTGTTTGAATCTTGGCTGCAAGTGCACCTGAGATTTTCCTTCTTCTAATAGGTGTATGAAAAGAAGAGTCAAGGTGACTGACAGAAGAGTTAATCTGCAGTTGTCCTTGTAATTTTCTTTGCTTTGCTTCAAATTTCATTCTTGCCTTGAATTCATCATAAGGAACAAGAGAGTTCAAACCACCAATAAAACTATCTGGCCTATTGTCCAAACACATTGTATGTCTCCAATCTCTGAAATCATTTTGATGCAAGTACAACCAATGTTGTTGTGGACCAACAACCATACCTGGTCTGATCATTCTCATGTATGCAATACACTCATTAGCAGTGAACCCATGAGTATAAATTAAATGTGCACCAATTAAACACCCAGTTCTACCAAGACCAGCTTTACAATGAACAGCAATTTTACCACCTTTGCTAATGACAGATTCAGCTGCACCAATAAATTTTTGAACATATTCTAATGTAGGACAAGTTCCATCATCAAAGATCATGTCGATATGTTTAATACCTCTTTTAGTGAATTCGTTAGCGTCATAAAGATGGGAGTTTAATCTAACAACGAGTTGGACTTCATTCTTGATAAAGTAATTAAGAACCTTCTTGAAAGGTTCATTGAGAGAACCAGCTTTTCTATGATTTTGTTGTGGTGAAGCAAAAGCAATAAAATCTTTGGAGATAACATTGAAATCACCTTGATCGACTCTTTCATATTGCTCATATTCTTCTAAGTTGAACAAAGTCAAGTCGACCATACCTCTTTCTTTTGCTCTCCACATTCCGTAAACCACATCTTGAATTGTTATTTCGAAATCAGCTGTAGAATAACCAGCGTCTCTAAAGCTTTGGAAAGGAGGGTCAATTTGTGCAATGGGTTGAAGAACTTGATGCGGGGACCATGATTGGACGAGTACCATGTAACAACAAAGTAAACATGCAGCGTTTGCTCTCTCTTTTGGAGATGTTGTACTATAGAATACAATAGCTTTACCTTGATTTGAATCTTCGTTCAAGATATTGTGAAGCACTACAGCAAAACGGTACAACGAGCCGATATGAAGAGGACCGAAATCTAAATGGAACGAGTTATATGGTAGGGCATCTTCAACCGTGAAATGAACTAAATCTTCAGTATCAGTTGGGGTGTAATCATAAGCACCAAGGTAAATTCTGTCTTGAGGTTAGTAGTGTACAATTTCATATTGGTAAAGACATACTCTTGAGGAACTCCACCAAAGGGATTTTACGAGTCATGGAGTTGTAAACAAAAAGATGAATCTATGGAGTTTGTTGATGTTATTGAAACGGTGGTAAAACGACTTACCCAAATAGGCACAAATGCTCACAAAATCAAATTCAAGTATCATGGTAAGTTACAAGGGACCACGATTATGATTTACTAACAATAGTCAAACGCCTTGTACCAATTCTCGTCAGAGACATTGTCTGGACTTCAAAAGTTCAGATTCTCATCTGGCAGAGCTAATTCAATGCAAGCACTCATATGTATGAATGTCGCATGTCGTGCCTACTAACTCCCAGATACAATTGATAAGGACTACGAAATCAAGCGTGAAGATGACGAAGTAATTACTTCATTAGATCAATTACAAGAAGAACTTCCTGATAATTCTTCACGTTTTATTGTTCTTTGTTACCCCATCAAAACCGCTGATGGCAGATTAAGCTCACCGCTCGTTTTAGTGTACTGGAAACCACCAACTTGTGGTCAGTCAAACAAAATGTTATACGCAGGTGCAGTAGAACTTTTTAGAGATAAAGCTGGCGTTTCAAAGTACGTACAATTTACTTGACGATTTTACTAACAACAGACTCATTCAAATTGAAGATGAAGACGATATAGAAGGAATCCCCGATTTGCTATAATGAAATATACGCCGCGAAGTAAAAATCGTCACAGTTTCTGAGTTTTTTCGCTTTTGCAATTTATTGTAACAATGCACGACTCACTATAAGTATGTGAGAAGTGAAAATTTTTTTTCTTCAACTTTCACAATGGCTAGATTACACTCTAAAGTATGTTGCCTGACACTAACGTCGAATGGTTTGTTTTGGTTTGAGTAGTAGGATGACCAGGTCTTAATAAGAGTTGACACTGCATGATTTTGTCATTGTTGTTGTCGAAAATGCTCTTATTACGGATACTTGTCAACTCATGCTGAGCAAAGCCTTTGAAGAACTGACAAATTGTTGGAATTTTGTCCCAATCAGTAGTTGCAGGTGATGCTACAGTATTGATCGGGAGGAACATCACACAGTTGTCGGAGTTGAGATGTCACTTTGTTGTCGTTCTCCTCAAGTTCTGATCAGTCTTGCGATGAGTGAAAAATTTTGATAGTTTCAACTAAAAAGTTTTACTATAACCACCAACAACAAATACCACGGAAACCAACATGAAATCAAGTTGTACTAACATAATAGGGTAAAGGTATCTCTTCCTCTTCTACTCCATACTCCAGAAACGCTCCATCATGGTTCAAATTATCCTCTGATGAAGTCGTTGAACAAATCATCAAATACGCCAGAAAGGGTTTAACTCCTTCTCAAATTGGTGTTATCTTAAGAGATGCTCACGGAGTTACTGCTTCCAAAGTTGTTACCGGTAACAAGATCTTAAGAATCTTGAAATCTAACGGTTTAGCTCCAGAAATCCCAGAAGACTTGTACCACTTGATCAAGAAGGCTGTTTCCGTCAGAAAGCACTTGGAAAGAAACAGAAAAGACAAGGACTCTAAATTCAGATTGATTTTGATCGAATCTAGAATCCACAGATTAGCTAGATACTACAGAACTGTTGCTGTCTTACCACCAAACTGGAAGTACGAATCTGCTACTGCTTCTGCTTTAGTTAACTAAAACCATTGTATAATAAATAATAATTTTAGTTGATTACAATTTATAGTGCGAATATGGGTGCCCGCTTACTGTTGATGGCACCATCAGCGCCAACGGTAGCGGTATCTTCATACGTTGATATACTTAAGGATGTACAGTACGTTGAGGTGATTAATAATTCCCGTTTTCTCAAGACAATTAAAGCAATTGACTTGAAAAATGGCCTGCCAATTATAATCAAAATTCTTATAAAGCCAAATGCTACATCATTGGACTTACAGCACATAACAGAACTAATGGTAAAGGAAGCTTCCATGCTAGCTCAATTCACTAGTTGTTTACCCTGGCATAAATTAATTGAAACAGACAGAGCTGGTTACTTAATACGACAAATGATCAAAACTAATTTGTATGATAGGATTTCATTGAGGCCGTTCCTTCAGCCAATTGAGAAGATGTTCTTCATGTTTCAAATGCTCATGGTGGTTGACACATTGCACCGTAAGTTGAACATACGTCATGGTGATATCAAACTTGAAAACTTCATGGTATCTTCATCCAATTGGTTGACTTTAACTGACTTTGCTAGTTATACAAAACCAGTCTACCTTCCAGAAGATAATCCCAATCAGTTTTCTTTCTACTTCGATACCTCGGACAGAAGAGTGTGCAATATAGCTCCAGAAAGATTCTACAACTCCCATCAGGGATTGCATAAGAACCAAAATTTCGATGATAATGGCATTTACATTGGTAAGAATCAAATCACAGAAGAAATGGACTCATTCAGTTTGGGTTGTGTCATCGCTGAATTATATTTGGATGGTGAACCTCTATTTACATTATCTGGGTTATTCAAGTATATTAAAGGGGAGTATATTCCCGATTTATCAAGGATAGACAACAAATATGTACGAGAAATCATCTCTCGTCTCATTATGCTCAGCCCTAATGACAGAGTTCTCCCTAAAACAATCTTAGAAGACTATAGAGGCTCATTGTTTCCAGAAGCTGCATACACCTTCGTTTATGATTTCCTCAAACACCTTAATGATAACGACTCCTTCATCGTACCCAGCGGTAATGACAATATCACGTCAAGTGATCTACGAATAAATCATATCTATAAAAACTTTGATCAAATAGCCCAATACCTCAAGTTAGACTATTCCAAGTCACCAGATTCCGGTATGATCCTCAAACTACCTGGGATGCCTCCAAATAATACTATAAGAAGCTCAGCATCTATGAAACAACCACTGCAGAATCAACAATTGTCCCTCGTCTTGCTAAACTATATTTTCAGCATTGTTAATACCATTAAGAGACCAAACTGCAAGATCAAAGCATGCGAGCTCATACTTGCGCTATCGGAAAGAATAAGTGATGAATGCAAATTAGACAGGTCCTTACCGTATATGTGCAATTTGATCGACGAGTACGTGATGCAAGTTTCATTATTACAGCGGGAGCAGCAGCCAGAAGAATTGTTCAGAAAGTCACCAGGCTCAGCAAAAGTTGTAATAACTGCTCTCGACTGTATTACATCACTTCTTGACTCATGTTCTTACATAACTCCATTGAATGTGTTGATTTTCCCGGAATACTTACTCCCACAATTGCACAAGCTCACTTCTGTCAATCCCAGTCAAGATGAGAGTGAGTTGATAAAGATCAAGATTGCTTCTTGTGTGCCAAAGTTAGCATCAATTGCTAAGAAGTTCTGGATAATGTCCAGGACCTTCAAGCATGATGCTAGTCACGACAACTCTTCTAAATCACAAAACGAATTGAACACCGTTAACGCAACAAGCATTCCAAAAACTGTTCTAGATAATGTGTTTGAAGAGTTAGCTATCCTATTTTTAACGGATCCCAGTCCCAGAGTAAGAGCAAGTTTAGTGGAACTGATTTATGACTTATGCCAATTTTTTGGTGTTGACAAAACCAATGATGTTGTATTACCACATTTAATTACTTACTTGAATGATCCCAGTCAGGATCTAAAGTTAGTTTTCCTCGAATCTGTGCTCTCAATTGGTCCTTTTGTCGGGGTTCTTTCATTTGAACAGTATTTACTTCCTTTACTTTTACAAACGCTTAGTGATGCAGAACAATTAGTGGTACTTAAGGTGATTCAGATCTTTACCAGTTTTGTCAAGTCTAAACTAATTAACCCAGTGTCCGAATTCAATGCTTTGGGCATGTACAGGGAACTTTTGGGAAGTACCCTACATTTATTTCTTCATCCTAATGAATGGATAAGGGCGTCTGTTTTGGAATTGGTGTTAGCAATTAACGATAATATTCTGGATGCTGATAGATACTGTTTTCTTTACCACGAGATCAAGACATATCTTTCATACGATATTGTTACCATAGATTGGGATAACTTGTTTCCCTGTATCACTCGTCCTTTACCCAAGATTGTTTACCTGACATACATACTATGGGCCTCCTCTGCCTCTGAGAAATCCTTATTCTGGCACCTGCAGATCCAGACACCTGTTAGTCCTCTTAGGATGTCAATCTTTACCAAAGACTTGGGCAAATCTGTTTTTATTCCTTCAAAATACCAGGAATCCCGGTCTTTCTCGTCAAGCCTGACAACACCGCTCTCTCATGAAGACAAACAATGGCTACTAAAATTGAAATCGGTTGGACTAGGGGACAAAGATACGTGGAAGATATTTGCTTTGAGAAACTATGTTGGTCAAGTCAGTAGAGGAATGAAACTTCACTCGACAAGATCGAACAAAGAGTTTCTGGATATTCTAAGCACTGACATCATACCTCGCAATGCATTCTTTGATGTCAGTTACAAGACTGAACCTGTTGGTGTAGCCAAAAAGGTACTGGAAACAAATGTGAATCCCAGTGATCTTGTGAGTCCTTCGATAAAGAGTGATCGAAGTAACTCCAATTCTCTTATACTACCGAATTTCAACAAAGTCAGTGCATCAATACAAATGGTTGAAGAAACAGTTTTTGCGGAACTAGAGGCCACGAATGATACCCATCATTTGCAGCATCACAGGAACAGCATTGTACAGAACCACATGGATACTTCTTCACGTAAAGTGATTGCTACGAACAACGATAAGGTTATTCTTGCCATTATGAAACATAGCTACACGGGCCACAACCCACATATTCTCAAGTACCTTCATAATGTCAACTTTGACCTTGCAGTGAATCTTTTCAATGAATTTGGGGAAACAGTTAAAACTCAACTGGCAAATCACGAGTGGAAGCCGACTGGTGCAATCATAGCATCTATAAATGCCAATTCACTTACTGGAGAACCAGATTCTTTGAACTGTGTTGTCTCTAGTCCGTCGTCAGAATTCTTTGTAACTGGATCTGAGTCTGGTAAAGTTAAAGTTTGGGATACAAACAAGATTGATAAGAATGTGATGATCAAGAAAGCCAGTCTCGTGGTAGACTTGGAGGCATCAGTAAGTGATATTGTCTTCATGCCTAAGAGGAATGTCTTCGCTGTCAGCACTGATGATGGCTTTGTCAAATTATTCAAAGTTGAATACGCAAGAGGCAAGAACAAGAAGATAGCGAGGTTCATCAGACTTCAACAGATAAGGACTGTGAATTTAGAGAAGCAATTTGCAACTTCACTCACATTCTCTTCGGAGTCTTCATTGATTTGTACTACGTCTTCATGTCGAATTATAGGGATTAACGTTATTACGTTGGAAACAGATTTCAACCTTGAGAACTCCCTAGCTCATGGTGTAATCACAACAGCTGTTGTCAACAAGGCTAGACAATGGCTTCTTGCTGCAACAAGGAAGGGTGTGATTTCTCTATGGGATTTAAGATTTGGAGTTTGCTTAAAAAGTTGGAAGTTGATAGAGAGAGACTCCAATAATCTTATCCCGATCAAAAGGCTCATTGAAGTAGACGGATACAATGGGATCAAAGGCATGTCATACATTGGAATTGTTGGCGGATCGGGGCTCGAATTATCGATATGGGAAATACCAAGTTTTGAATGCCGAGAGATAATGAGTCCATTCAAGCGCAACCTTATTATCAATGAGTACCGACTCGTGGAGGTTGGCGATGATACCAGCAATTTTGAGAGTTTGCTCGAAGAACTCTCTATGGATCTTGGCAATCTCGTTAAAATAAGAGAGCTGCTGGCAGTTCAACTACATCTAGCAGGTAAAACCCCATACCTTATACAATCTACACCTAGCGGGGATATAATTGGATGGAACATAACAGATCTAGAACGATCTTTGAAAGTTGGGGCCGAATCTGTTTTCACAAGAAACACTATCCATAAAAATTTGGGCTTTACAAATGAGGTCCGTAAAATTGATAAGGATGACACTAAAGGTCAAACTAGCGACATCATAAATTGCGTTTCCGTTGTTTGCAAACCATATGATATGATTATAACCGTTGACAGAAGCGGAATTATAAGAGTGATGACCTAGTCGCAACGGAATTTTTTCAAAACTTAACGATGCCATTTGACGACGCTAAAGGGTTAGCTATTGCACTTGAGGAAGCTCAAAAAGGTATGTAAGACGGATCAAAAGGAACTGGGGTACTAATATCAGGTTACAAAGAAGGTGGAGTACCTATCGGAGGAGCACTCATCAACGAAGATGGAGTTGTTTTAGGTAGAGGACACAACATGAGATTTCAGAAAAACTCTGCCATCCTCCATGGTGAGATGTCAGCTCTTGAAAACGCTGGAAGATTACCAGGAAAAGCTTACAAGAACTGCACAATGTACACCACCTTATCACCATGTCATATGTGTTCAGGAGCTGTTTTGATGTACGGCATCAAGAGAGTTGTTTTAGGTGAGAACGAAACTTTCGTTGGAGCTGAAGAACTTCTCAAATCTCAAGGTGTTGAAGTTGTCAACATGAAGAATGACGACTGTAAGAAACTCATGGCTAAATTCATCAAGGAAAGACCTCATGACTGGTTTGAAGATATTGGTACTGAGTGTTAGTTTTGTAAGTATTCGCAGCCAATATAATCATAAAGTTTCGATTCACTGTAATTCGCAATGGACGCTATTGCCGATAACACATTCACCGAAGTCCATACAGAAGTTGCTAATGATGACCCATCATTGCTAGTGATTGTACTCGAACTCACACCGAGTGGTTGGTTCAATATCAAAGACGAAACATCAATCGTTGAAGTATTTCAGTCATTATTAGTATTCATGAATGGCCATTTAGCTCTCAATAACGCCAATCAAGTGGCATTCATTCTTGCGTCTGCCCTGGGTGCTCGTTTCTTGTACCCAAGGCCCGATCGTAATTATGATGAGTTTGAAGATACAGGTTTAGTGGGAGATGGCATGTACCGTCAATTTCGAAGAGTTGATGAGGGAGTTCTAGAAGAACTCAACAATGTAATTGAGAAACTCACCAAACAAGATCATATCGATAAGTCTTCACTATCAGGTGCTTTGTCACTAGCTTTATCTTTCACAAACAGAATGCTAAAGCTCGATCAGTCAATTAGTACCACTACTGCATCTGCTATTTCTTCAGCAACTAATCTGGCCAACAAAGCCGACTCCACCACTTCAACCGTCACTTCAGGAATAAAAGGTCGAATCCTTATTGTGACGCCTAACGATAATGATGACATCAAATACATTTCACTCATGAACTCAATTTTTGCTGCCCAAAAAATGAAAGTGTCAATTGATACAGCCAAACTCGGTAAAACAAACTCTGCATATCTTCAACAAGCTGCTGATGCAACTAATGGGATTTACCTTCATATTGAAAAACCTCGAGGGTTTATTCAAGTACTTTCAACAGCATACTTTATTGAGCCATCAATAAGGCCCATGATAATATTACCCACCAATTCAAATGTCAACTACAAGGCTAGTTGCTTCATAACAGGAAAATCAGTGGAAATTGGTTACGTTTGTTCTGTCTGTCTTTGCATCATGAGTGAAATTCCTAGTAAAATGATTTGTCCAACTTGCAACTCACCATTTGATGAAAAGATGATTGCCAACCTACAAAGAAAGCCTGTAGTCAAAAAACGAAAAGTGGAGCCTTCAAATTAATGTCATAATCATCATCAGTAATTGAATATACCTTTGCTGCATTCCAATTAATGCAGTCTAATAGTTTTACTTTAGTTTTTTTGTAATCATACATCAATACGATTGTTAGCGTCTCATCGGTTCGATCGCACTATGAGTTTGCAAGAAACAGCGTTCCCTCTTGACAGTACCATCGAAGGAATAGAAACAGAACCCCTGGATGTTCTCCTGTACATACAACTGGTACAACAAGAAGCTCAAACTATAAGGCTAGTGGAGCCAAAAGACTCAAAAATAGAATCATCACATTTTGAAGAAGAACCAGCAGTCCCGCTTCCACGATTGCCCAAATGGCAACAAAATATTCTTCATGACTTTATACGACTCAAACACGATGCCCCTGATCAACTAGACGCAATTGAGTTTCAAGAGCCTCGTAATAGTACTGAATGGAGAAAATTCGTATTGGAGAACCCGCCAGTTTCAATGGCGGTTTTCAACCAGTTCGAGCACCTGGAAGTGATGAGATTAGTGGCTCATGTTACTTCATGGCTTAGTCTCTCTACCAACGAGAACTTAAGTCGATGGATTTATTGCATTTTACTTCGTCTTGATAACGTTTTAGACGCAAATGACATGGCGTTAGTACGAAATTTAGGTAAAAAGGCTCTCAAACTACAAGAAAGACACCGTGAGCTCGGCGCAGCCCTGGAAACTGCACAATTCACATTTGATCTTATCGTGATAATTGTGGCCCACTACTTTAATCAGCGCGACATTGTGAATTTATCGTCGTCCAATGTCTGAAGTCAAGAGAGCTGATTTAATTGTGCCGTAAGTTGATTGAACAAAACACGTTGAATTTACTAACAAATAGTTACAAGCATGTTCCCGCTAAGCCAAGAGGTGAAGCTTCATCAATGATCTCACAGTCGCTCCCTATGGCAGCCATGTTCATGAAAAATAAAATGTTATCATGGGCTTCTTTATTCTTGGCCATCCAATCATACTTGAATGAACCCGTTAACAAGCCAGACACCGGAGCTGCTGCCTCTCAACCTCCTTTATTGAGAATTCTTTTCGCCTTTGTGTCTTTAGGTACCTGTTACCTTGACCTTATCTTCCCTCACACCAATCCAGCTCTCAGGAAAGTTGCTCAAGTAGCCAGTGAGACTGCTACTGCCGTGGCTTCGACAGCTACCAAATAACCATGTACTATTTTTACATACTATACACCGTTGATTACAACACTTTCTGTGCCCCTGTAGGAAACACAAACTTTCAGAGATTGGTAATCCCAACTAATATCACAAATTCCATTGTCGCTGTCTGCACTCAATATCGTGCCATCAGGAGCTGTATGATCGAAAACGGCTTCACATTGCACTGATTCGCCTTCTATATGCCACAAAGTTACTCTGCCAGTGTCATCACCCACTGCTAACCACTGCTTGTCTTTAGACAAAGAAGCAGAGTATACAAAAGACCCAGTCGACAGTTTGTAGGTGGACTCATAGTTGAAATTAGACTCATCAAAAATGTCAATTGCCTTGACATGTTCTTGACTCCATATCCTTATAACTCCATCTAACGATATACTCAAAAGCAGCTTACTGTTAATCCACTGGAGTAGCAAGAGTGGCTGCACTTTAGACGAAGTATCTCGTAAAATCTTAGGTTCAGCAGTCGAACTACTCAGCCAAAGCTTTATGAGATCTTCACCAGGAGAATAAGAGGCAAGACAACGTGTTCCTTTATCGAACACCAAGTTTGTCACTTTATTGTCATGACCTTTGAGATTGGTGACAGGTACCACTGTGAGGGTCGGAGTTGAAGAGTCTGAACTGGTTTTAGACATTGAAATCGAATTTATAGTAATTGTCTTGGAGTTGGCGGAAACTGCAAATTTGAGATCATCTATCCATGCAGCACCATAAACTGAATCTTTTGTTCCTTCACCTAGCAGGTGAATAAGATTAAGTGATGAGCCATCCCAGAGGCATATGCGACTGGCGAGATCCACAGTAAGAAAATACTGCCCGTTGTCATTCCATAGTATCTCAGTTATGGGGAAAAGATCACCTGAATCGGTGTCAACATGAACATTTGTGCAATTTCTTAGACTTCCATCTGGGGACCAAGAACTTAAATTTCCCGAAACATCAGCTGTGATCATAGAGTTCCCAATAGGTGACCATGATATAGCAGTTACTCTAGTACTAATAGCACCACCTGCATTCAGTAATGTTGCACTTTCTATAATTTGATTATCTTTAATAGCTGTAATAGCCACGGTTGAATCACCTTTAACGTAAGCAAAAACGTCCAGCAAAGGATGCCATTCACTCAACAAGCTTTCCTCGTAACGAATAGTTGGTTTAATTATTTTTGTGGTGTAATTTTGTGGAATTTCCTGTTGTTTCTGCTCTTGTTTACTCTCTAATTCTTTATAAGTTTGTGAATCCTTTTTCTCTTTCAATAAAGACCCTAAAAATGATAAAACGTCTGATCGTTTCAGTTCACGGCGTAGTTCATGTTCTGTAAGAGAATAAAGAATCCCCTTCTGTACCAAATTCACAAGGTATCCCAGATCGATTTGCGAAAAAACTTCAGGGGTCTTCTCATACGATGAACATCCTGAATCCTTGTCAAGAGCATACGCTGCTAGCTCGTATCCCAGCTCTTGAAGATACCGCCAAACCAAATAGTTGAGTTCAGTGCTGCTAAGAGACATATATCGACAGTGCGAACTCACAACACAGTTATGGAATTTGATACAAGAGCTGCTCACAGAAAGAGTAAAGCTCCATGGAAGTCAGGGCAGGTTAACAATCCATATGCTTCAGCCAATGCGTACCAAGAATCTGTAGCGGAAACTAATCCTTATGCTAAAGATCAAAATTCAAGAAAGACCACCAGAAGGCTTAGTATCCATGCATCAGCATCAGCTGCTGCTCACACAAAGAACCTAATTGATGCCGCTAATCTACCACCAGTGCCACCAATACCCAAGCAGACAATTGATGACACGATAGCGGGTGATTTGTCGAATGCCACGGCCACTGAAATCGACGAATATTTCAAAGTATTAACCAAGAAGAAGGATATTGTAACGCGTGACCTAAAGAACAACGTCAACGAGAACCAAAAGAATATTCTTGAGCTCATGACAGACTTGAAAGAGACTCAAGATGAACTTCTTCAGCTACGTATATCGACTAAAGAACTTTATGAAGTTTTGGACCAGTTCAAAGATGCAGCAGAGAGAAGACTAGCTCTTGATACAAATCAACCTGACGTGCGGTCGCCTTATGTGAAATCAGGTAAAAGTAATCGAAAAGACCGTTCTTCTATTGTTATATTGGAGAAAATGTGGGTAAATGAACTCAAGTCATTATTCAAACACGTTGAGGGAGCTTCAAAGTTCATTCAAGCTATTCCAGGTAGACACATTCTAGCAGAAAGTGGACGTTGGTTTGAAGTCAACATGGGAACTTTCAAACCCACCAAGGCTACTCATATCTTCATACTTAACGACTTGATTTTAGTCGCCACGAAGAAAACATCAACTCAAGGAGCAAACCACTCAAGATTACAAGCAATACATTGCTGGCCCTTGGGTGACCTTCAAGTGCAAAACATAATGCCTAAAGGATCAAACGATGATCATAAAACTTATATGATCAATATCACATACAAATCTTTGTCTTACTTGTATCTTACTGACAGATATGATCACTTTGTTAAGATCAATGATGCTTACAATAAAGGAAAGAATGAGTTGCTACAAAGAAATCGTTTGTTGGATGCTCGAAGATCTATTAATGGTGAAGATGGATTTGAAACCGATGACGAGAAGAAACAGCTCCGTGATTCCTTGAGAAATTCAGGTGTTTTTGAAGGTGATGATAGTATCAAGAGAAGGAGTGGTCCTCATAGGAACAGTGCTGAACTCTTATTGCAGGATATTTCTGCTAGAGTGCATTCCAGAAACAAGTCTCATGATTTCTCAGCCAATGGTAAATTTTCAAAGTTCAGCAATAGTGACAAAGGACTGTTCTTCAGTGAACTCAGAAGAATTGAAGATAGGTTAGACGAAGTTGATGTGGAAATTGCTCACAACAAGTTTCATGAAGCTGTGGGGCTTATAGGATACATTGAAGGTAAATTGAGAAACATTGAGCTCATTACTTCAAAGACTAGTACCAATGATCCTGAAACTTTGTCATCATTAGAGGAGGTTAAGTTGCTCATTGATGTCATAAAGTTGAAACTCTCGAGTAGGAAAGTCAAGGTACAGCATGCTCTTTCTTTCAACCTCCAGCATAATATCTCCAAACTCAACACCAGTGAGCTTGCAGAGACGCTCGAGTTCTTCTACAGTTTTGGAGCCCTTGATAAAGGAATAAAGACTTTTCTCAAAGCTGTTTCAGCAGATTTATCTTCCACTGTTTCTAAACTTATCATTAGCGTTCAGGGATCTACTAAAGCGGATGTGGTCAATTACTTATCAAACCTTGTTATTGTCACTATCTCTATTATGAAGCGCACAATAGCCACTTACAAAGATTGTATTTTCCCAATACTTGAAAGGGACAATGAGGGTAATGTTGACTCTAGTGGTTTGGTCAATTGGTGTATCGAAGAAGGTCAAAAGCTTCTTGCAAGTGTTAAGAAACAATTATATGGAACTCTTATTGTTCCTGAAGATGCAGAAGACGAATCCAATTCGAATTTTGTGGTGAAGGATGTGGAACTTTACGATAATTTTGTTAATACGATGAAACCACATCTTCTGAGCTTAAAAGCTGTTGGTATCAACATCGACTACCTATTTGATGATATCTTAACTCAAGTCAAACTCTAGTTGCTAAACTTAAAGCTCCAACCCAAAAAGTTGGGGATAATATCCTGCATATTTGCCCCGAGAGGGCTCGAAAGTCATTTTGATAATAGAAATTTTGGGTTAAGGCCGCTCTTGTTACTTGGAGTTGTGTTTATGGAGATTGAACCATTCGAAACTTGAACTTGCAGTAATAGGAATTGAATCGGCCAATGATTGTTGATTCCCTAATTTTATTGAAAAATATCGCTTTCTTGATACTTTTCTTCCTCGGATGTGTCGCCATCACTTGGACTCAATATGTTTTCTTGAATTTGTTCAAGTCTAAGAGATCATGGATTCATGATGTGGTGTGTTTGACCAAAACTCACTTCGTGCAGCTTTTCACATTTGTTTTGAGTATGGTTAATCCATCGAAAGTGTCCATCACTTATGATCCGAGTCAATTACCACTGAGTGATTCATTTAAAGAAATTCATGGTGGCTTGCTTTCAAGTATCATAACTCCCAATTCGATAATGATCTCCAATCATCAAATTTATACTGATTGGTTCTACTTGTGGTTCTTATCATACACTGCAAAATTATCTCACGGGATTTACATCATCATGAAAGATATGTCAAGAGTACCTTTACTTGGTTGGGGGATGACGAACTTCAATTTCTTGTTTTTATCACGTAAATGGGAGAAGGACAAAGTTGTAATGACTAACCAACTTCTTGAAATCGATGCTAATGCTAGAGGATCAGGTCCAGCTGTTGGTGTTCAACATGTCTCCTCAACAAATATATCTAGTGAATTTGGAAGGATAAAAACATGGCCCCAACAAAGTATTTCTGATAGGATCTACCCATACATAATTTTACTTTACCCGGAAGGCACGGTTCCCTCCGATAGGACAACCAAGAAATCCAAAGAGTTTTGTTTGGACAGAGGCTTACCACCATTGAAGCATGTTCTTCTTCCACGTATAAGAGGGCTCTACCTTGTTCTCAAACAACTACAAGGAACCATCGAAGTAGTGTACGATATCACTACAGGGTATTCTGATTTGACACCTGATGAATATGGTGAAGACAAGTTCACTCTCAAAAATACATTTCTCTTTGGCAAAGGGGCCAAAAAAGTCAACTATCACATAAGGTCATTCAAAATTGATGAAATACCACTCGGAGAGGATCTAGTTGATATAGATAACGTTAAAGACGAGGATCTCAAGGCATTTGAGGATTGGTTGTTCAAAGTTTGGTATGAGAAAGATGCTAGAATGGAATTATTTTTCAAGCAAGGTACATTTGTCGAACCAGGTAACACCGCACTTCGAACTGTTGAAGCAGATGTGAAACTTGCACATTGGTACACAGTTTTACCAGTATTTGTGACGCTTTTCACTTCGTTATTAGTGGCTAGAATTGTTTTGACAGGCGTTAGAAAATTAGTGGGCTGGTGATTCAATTGTTTTAAGTATGAGACAAATTTGAAACACCTCAAAAATATAAATAGTTTATAGAAGCTAGAAATCTTATGAAACAGAATGATGATTCTCTTGAAACTTCCAAACTTCTTGTTATTAGTGTCTGCTTTCATTACAATTTTTTTGCTCAGCTTCCTTTTGATGGGATGTTACGATACTGCCAAAGCGTATTCCGACATTTATATGTCTAGATTTGAGTTCAATGGAACATCTAACTTGAGGATGACATCAAACAGTACGACCATCGAACACGAAGCTCTTGATACTTTTACAATTCTGGTTGGTTATTTGAGCTTTTGCATAAGTACTCCAAATTTGGTTTGCACCACATACAATAATCTTGATAAACTTCAATATTATCCCGTTGTTACTGTCAAGACCGATGATTCATCTGCTACTTTAGACTTGATCAAATTGGCAACACAGTTCAGGAAGATTTGTTTCCCCTGGGTTTTGGTTGCAGTTATAATTGTGGCCATTCTACTTTTGGGTATTTCATTATGGATGGTTACTCCCTGCGTTCCTGGAAAACTTATAGGCCGCAGGATTTCATGTGTTGGGTCTTTACTTCTGGTGTTGTTGTGGGGACTAGGTGCTATGCTTCAACACCAAGCTACGAGTGCTAGTAAGTACTTAATACCTGTTAGTTCCATGAATTTTGTTTCTGTTCACTCTGGAAAAAGAGCAGAGGCAATGAGTTGGACAGGGTTTGCGTTTCTTGTGGTGTTGTTCATAGGAAACTCGGTTATGCTATTTAAAGAGGGCAAAGTTAAGAGGGAACCTCCTCCACAAATGAAGTATTGAATGAAGTGGTGGTTGCGAAATCTTTCCTATTTTGTACTTTATACAAATTGTACTCAACACAGTAAGAATAATTGTAATATGGGACTGGAACCAAAGACAACTGCAAAAGGCTGAACTTCCCAGTGTTACAGTGTAAGGGCGTAGACCACCACGATACCACCACGATGTGAAATACAAAAAACAGTCCTGATCGGGCTGTTGTAGTCAATGTCGCATTCTTTGGTGAGCTATTCGCCACCGGCAGAACATCACCATTGTTGTTCACCTAAGGCCCACAAACTCAACTACAATCTCAGTACCTTCATCATTCACTTGGTTGCATTTGCGGAAAGCGCGTACCACACGTGACTCTCACATGACCGATTGGTTTTTTTTCAAACTGAAAATCCACTTTTTCTGAGTGTTTAGTTTAGTTCTCTATAATGTCATATAAAACTCAACTTGATACTTTTGTATCAAGACTTAAAGATAATACTGACTATAAAGAAGCCCACTCTATTCTAAGTGAGCTACTTGACATTATAGAAACCTTCAATGGGGCTGCTGAATATGAGTATTTCCTATCAAATCTTGTACCAATATTCCTCCAAAAGCTTGAACAAGTTCCCATAGTTTTCACAACTCAAGCTCCAGAACATAAACTTAGAAACTCCATATTAGAGATCATCCATAGAAGTATTATGAATGAAACTTTTCAGCCATATTCTGAACAAATTCTTCAATGTTTAATGGAACTTTTACTTGTGGAAAATGAAGATAATGGTGTTCTCTGTATGAAGATCATTACAAGCTTACACAAGGCTTTTAAGTTGAAATTGGCTGACAAAGTTGAAGATTTTATTAAAGTAATTGGTGAAATTTATGATAATATGCCAGAAACTGTTAATACAGTGTTCTCGGTAGACCAATCGCCAAATCCTTCTCAAGATTCAGACTTGGGTAAAGAAATGTCTCCATCTTCATTCCCGGAAGAAGTCCCTGCAAAGACTTTAGCCAAATCAATGCACTCGTTCAAAACTTTAGCTGAATGTCCTATAACAATGGTTTCACTTTATTCATCTTACAAATCATTAGTACAATCATCATTGGGTGCATTCTTACCAAAAATCATTAACCTTCTACTCCTCCAAAATGAAGAACAGAGAAAATTCAGAGAAGATGCTCAAAATGAAGGTAAGAGCGTAACTTCTGTATCCCCAAAGATTAAAAACAGACAAGCTTATTCCGATTTCATATTGGGTCAAGTGAAAGCAGCTTCTTTCTTGGCTTATGTTTTCATCAGAGGTTATGCTACACAATACTTAACTCCAGATCAAGCAAAAGTTGTACCCGATGTCATACTAAGATTACTTCAAGATTGTCCAGCAGAATTGTCTATTGCCAGAAAAGAATTACTACATGCCACAAGACATATACTTTCAACTCCATTCAGATCACAATTTATCCCCAAAATTGAATTACTTTTCGATGAAAATATCCTCATCGGCGAAGGCTTGACAGCTATCGAGACTTTACGACCATTAGCTTATTCAACCGTAGCTGATTTCATTCACAATGTCAGGAATGAATTGACCCCACAGCAAATCTGGTCAACAGTTACCATATATTGTGACCTACTCAAAGACGACTCACTTGCATTGACAGTGCAGATTATGAGTGCCAAATTACTTCTTAATTTAGTGGAAAGAATTATGAAAATGCCCAACAAACTTGAAGGTCGCCAACTCTTCATGATCATCATAGACTCATATGCCAAAAGATTCTGCAGTCTCAACAGAAAGTACGATCACATTATAAAAGTTCACCAGAAATTCGAAAAGAACAAAACTGCCAAAGAATTGGAGTCCAAAAAAGCAATTACTAGGTATTCATCAAGGAAAGTACCTGAGTTAGAAAACGGGGAATCAAAGCCTGCTTCACAAGACACAGAAATGACAGAGGCTCTGGAAGTCGCTGTTAGTGAACCTAAAGAGGATGACGAAGATATCAACGTTGAAGAAATTGATATCTTCAATGTTGACAATTTCTCCCCCATAGCATCGGCACCATCATCCATCAATTCTGATATGTTGAAAGATGCTCGTTACTTGTTCAGGACTTTAATGACTTTCTTGAAATCAGTGATTTTTGGATTGAAGAATTGCAATCCACCTGTCCCCCCACAACCAACTTCCTCTGATCCAAAGAGCAATGGCCAAACAGTCAATTATGACAAGTGGAATGAGTCAGCCAAAATCGCATCATACGAAGAAGTCAACATTCTTCGTGATTTGTTCAGAAGTGGTATAAGCTGTTTAAGATTCTTTTCGGTGACCAAACCTAAGACATCTGCAAGTCCTACCAAAGCATTTGATTTCTCTACTGGTGGTCCAAACCTTCCAATCACTTCTTCAAAAGAAGAAAAAGACTTGATGGAAATTTTCGCTACTATTTTTATTCACATTGACCCTGCAGCCTTCAATGAGATTGTTGGATCAGAATTACCATTCTTGTTCGATTCCATGTTAGACAATGCAGCTTTGCTACACTTACCTCAGTTCTTCTTGGCTAGTGAAATCACATCTGCCAATTTCTCTGGATTGTTGATCTCGTTTTTGAGATCCAAATTAGATCAATTAGGAAAGGTCGAACTTGTCAAGTCCAATATTTTGATAAGGCTTTTCAAATTATGTTTCATGTCCGTCAACTTATTCCCTAACACTAACGAACAAGTAATACTCCCACATTTGAATCATTTGATTCTTGAGTCTTTGAAGCTTTCTACTAGTGCTGAAGAGCCAGTTGTTTACTCATACTTGGTGAGGATATTGTTCAGGAGTATTAGCGGTGGAAGATTTGAAAGCCTTTATAAAGAAATCATGCCTATCTTACCCATTTTGTTGGAGAGCTTGAATAAGTTGATTGCCAATGCTCGCCGCCCTTATGAGAGGGATATTTATGTGGAATTATGTCTTACAGTACCTGTAAGGTTATCAGTTTTGGTCCCACATTTGAATTACTTAACTAGGCCACTCGTTTATGCATTGAATGGGTCACAGGAGCTAGTCAGTCAAGGTTTGAGAACCTTCGAATTGTGTGTTGACAACTTGACTGCAGAGTACTTTGACCCTATGATCGAACCAGTGATTGATGAAATTATGGCTGCTCTTTGGAGACACCTCGAACCAGTCCCATATCACCACCAACACTCGCATACAGCTATCAGAATTTTGGGTAAATTAGGTGGAAGAAATCATAAGCATTTCAAACCATACAATAAACTCATGATCCAGTCTGCAACTGATCAAGATCTCAAGGCTTTCTTCTCTATCCATGGCCTAGATGGACAAGTCCCAGTGTGTATTACACCCGGTATTGAATCAGCTATCAAGCTACTTGAAGATACCAAAACAAAGATCCACTACAGGATTAGTGCTTTCAAATTCTTGTCTTCGATCCTCAAGCTTTTTATTGACACTACTCCAATCCCTGATGATTTACCTAAATACATCACCAAATGTGTGAGTATCTTGAAGGATGAAAAAATCAAAGAGGACATTGAGTTCGAAAAGTCAGATGTTAAAAATATTACTAAATTGGATAACCAACAAAAACTCTTTGCAAGATTATTGGAGGTTATTTTCTTCTCAGTCCTGGTTCCAGAATTGAAAGAACAAGCGGATACGTTATTGGATGGTCTCACAGTTCACTTTATTTTGACTTACTTGAGAGTGGCTGTTGTGGAGAAGGTCAAGAAAGAAAGACCTTTTTCTGTCAATGACAATGAAGGTAAGGTCTATATCAGTGAAAATGCCTTCCTCAATTCTTTGAATTATGCATTGAGTTTCTGGGACAAAGATGTTAGAAACAGAGGTATTGATGTGATAAAGAAAATGCATTCAACAACAGTATCAATATTCGGATCTAAAGAAGATGCATTATACTCACCAATTTTTAGAACCATTTTCTACAGATTCACTCATTGCTGCTATAATGAGTTCTATTACACAAAGTTAGGTGGCGTTCTCAGTCTTAAGGTGTTATTCGAAGACTTGGAAATACCTCCTACTTGGTTTTACAAGAGACAATTTGAACTAGTTCGTTCAATATTTTTTATTGCAAGAGATACACCTGAAATTGCACCACTGGAGGTTAGGGACTTGGCAAAGGAGTTGGTTTTGAAGATTTTGCACGATTGTAACGTGGGAATCACCAAAGAAACATTACTTGAAAAGCCATTCCAAACTCTAGTGGGTGCTCTCGTTTACGATTTGGCCAGTGCCAACCCCCACGTCAGAAACTTATCACAAGAGTCCTTGAAAGTACTTTCTGAAACAACAGGAGTATCTATCGCTACCATCATGGGCCCATGCAAGCAATTGTTGTTGACTCCAATTTTTGGCAAGCCATTAAGAGCTTTACCATTTCCAATGCAGATTGGTAATATTGATGCCATAACCTTCTGTTTGAACCTTGAGGATACTTTCCTCACTTTTAATGATGAACTCAACAGATTGCTTCTCGAGGCTTTAGCATTAGTTGATGCCGAAGACGAATCCTTGGCAAACGTTCATCGGTTGTACGAGTACAGAACTTCTAAACAATTGATAGAATTGAGAGTGGTCTGCATCAAACTTCTTTCACTCGCCTTGACTAGACCAGACTTCTCTTTGGGTTCATTAGCTGAAGCAAGAATTAGAATCTTGGGCGTGTTTTTCAAGGCTCTTTGCAACAAGTCAACCGAGATTATCAATGCCGCCCATCAAGGGTTGAAGAGTAGTCTTCAGGAGAACACCAAGTTACCAAAAGAACTCCTCCAAAACGGTCTTAGACCCATGTTAATGAATTTGTCTGATCACAAGAAATTAACGGTTTCTGGTTTGGAAGCACTTGCTCGTTTGTTAGAGTTGTTAATCTCCTACTTCAGAGTAGAGATCGGTAAGAAGCTCCTTGATCATCTTATGGCTTGGGCTCAAACAAACACATTAAGACAAATCGCAAGTCAAGACTTGGAGAATAACCACACAGCACAGATTGTGTTGGCTATTTTAAACATTTTCCACCTCCTTCCCTCTAAGGCTTACACATTCATTGAGGAAATAATCAGCACATTACAGTATTTGGAAGGTCATTTGGAGCGTCATCAAAGCTCTCCTTTCAGAGTGCCAGTTGCTAAGTTCTTGAACCGTTTTGCTGAAAACTCTTTACAATATTACCTCGAGAACTACAAGAACCGTAAGTTGGGTAATATGTTGGCTTACTTCACCGGGGTCAAAGAATGTCAGAACATAAGATCGTTGGTGAAAGAGAAATTTGGTGATATCTTGAAAGACACCATTGAAGAGAAAGAGTACGAAACTAGAGTGGTCAAGTATGCCAATACGGTAGATTTATTGGAGTCCATGAGTAAAAATGAACCAGAATGGTTCAAGGATCAAAGGGAACTTATCTTGTCGCTTCTAAGCTTGATTCCTCATGTTGTCTCCGTCGAAGATTCTGTTTCTTCTCCATCATATTTCCAATCTGACCAGGCGATTTCCAAGATTCATGATATTGTCGTGAAGTATCTAGATGCTTGCCCCGACGAAACGGAGCTAATCTTCATTGTGGTTGAGGGATCTTCGACTTTGAACAATAAGGTGCCAACACAAATTGAGGACTATATTTTTAACAAAGTTGTGTCTACTGGAAATGTCAAACGCAAAGAATCTTATATGGAGACATGTTTCAAGTTCATTGTGAAACCAGAATTCAATTTGAAAGCAAAAGTATTCGTCTTGCAGAAAATCTTCAACTCAATTATAATTTATGAGGCACAGAAGAAGGGTAAGATCGATGCCTTGTTTGAGAACCCTGTTCCCGCTTGGTTGGATTTACTCTGTAAAGAAGTTTGGGAATCGAAAAATGACATCATTACAAGTCATACTTCCGGAAAGCTTGATAGATACAGATACCAATTGCTCGAAACTACTGCTTGTTTGTTAAAATGGGGAGCTCCATTCATTGGTGAATTCCGTAAGGACATTATAAAGTTTAGTTGGAACTATATCAAGCTCGAAGACAGTATCACCAAGCAAGTCGCCTACGTTACCACTGCTTATTTCATTGCAGCCTATGATACACCCAGTAAATTGGCAACTCAAGTGTTCGTGGCACTCCTTCGAACTCATCAAACTGACTCCCGGCACTTGGTGAGACAAGCATTGGACATTTTGGCACCTGTAATGCCTGAAAGAGTCGAAGGTGACTCCAGATCAAGTTGGTTGAAATGGCCTCGTCGTGTAATTTCAGAAGATGGCTTCAACGTGACTCAAGTTTTGAATGTTTACCAATTCATTGTTCACCATCCTGACATTTTCTTTGTTGTCCGTGAACATTTCATTGCTAACATAATCACAGCAATGGGCAAGTTGACTATTCTTGCCAATCCTGCTGTTGAGAATCAAATTTTGGCCATTGAATTAGCAGAACTTATCTTGAAATGGGAGAGTAAGGCCAAAGAATTACCGAAGGAGGATGCTGATTCCGAAATGAATGAAGATATGGATTTCTCAACTTCTGCTGACTACTCAATTCCGCTTGGTCAAAAAGAAGCATGTGTCACCTTCTTGATCAGATACGTTTGTATCAGCCCTCAAAGAGCATCAGAAAGTGAATTGGGACAAAAAGCCCTCGGAATTTTATCTGATCTTTTGAGTCCTGCTCATTGGCCTGAAGTGGCAGTCAAATTGACTTTCTTCGAGAAGTTCCTTCTTTCCAACGATTTGAATTCCAGCAACTTGTTGGGCTATTGTTTGAATGCACTTGAAGTCTTGGGTGTTGTCTTGGAATGGAAGAAAACTGAGTGGATATTGGGTAATCTCGGAAGTATCCACAAGCTTTTAGAGAAGTGTATCAAGTCAGACAACCACGACATTCAGGAAGCATTGCAACGCGTTCTTAGAATTATCTTACAAGCTATTAACCAAAAAGCTAAAGGTGATTCAACAGAAGAAGAAGACGACGAGGTCAAAGACTTTATCAACTTGTTAGGGACTACTGTCTCTGAAGACTTGAATGAAATGCCTTCAGTGGCAGCAGGTGTTACATTATCGTGGACTTTGGCCAACTATAGCCCTAATACCTTGGACCCTCTTCTACCAGTTATCATGAGAACCTTCAGCAAATTATGCAAGGATCATATAACTATCACACATCAAGGATCTCAAGCAAGCTCCAAAGAATCTTCGAATTCGGAGTACGAAGCTAAAATTACAACGAGATTGTTGGAGAGAATACTTAACTTGTCATCCATGAGAATCTCCAATTTAGGGGACCAAAGACGTATTTTTTTATCGTTACTTGCACAGTTGATCGAGAGATCTCTTGATAAAGAGACGTTGGAGAAAATTATCAAGATTGTGAAGCTGTGGGTATTTTCAAAAGTTGACCTTTTCCCCACCACTAAGGAGAAAGCAGCAATACTTGCAAAGATGATGGTATTTGAAATACGTGGTGAACCAACTCTCTCCAAAGAGTTCTACCATATAATCGTTGACATTTTCGAAGATCCATCTTTCAGTTGTACTGAATTGACCGTTCGTATGGAGCAACCATTCTTGGTTGGAACTAGATCTGCTGATGTTAACATCCGTCGCAAGTTGATGTCATTGTTAAACAACAGTTTGGAGAAAGACATCAACAAAAGATTATACTACATCATAAGAGAACAAAACTGGGAGTACTTGGCTGATTACAACTGGCTCAACCAGGCTTTACAGTTGTTGTTTGGGTCTTTTGACTTCGAGCGTAAATTGGAATTAGTGGAAGAAGAGCACAAACTTGCTCCATTGGGTGCTTTCCCTTTCAAATTGGAGGATGAAATGGATGTCGATGATAACGAATCTGTAACAGCCTTGTTGAAAAACCACCAAGAATTCCTTGTGAGTATTCGAGACGTCAAGGCAGGAGCTGTACTTGAACCTCTTATTGACTTGTTTTATCAAAGTAACGAAACAGTCCACAAAGTCTGGTCAAATATTTTCCCTGTTGCCTTCCAAGCGATTCCAAGATCAGAGCACCTTGATTTTACCAGATTCCTCGTTATCCTTCTTTCGAAAGATTACCATACTCGTCAAATCGACAGTAGACCTAATGTGGTCCAGTCTTTGTTAGAGGGTATCTCTCGTTGCAAACAAGTCCAACTCCCACCTTTTGCTGTGGAATGTCTCGCTTCAAATTTCAATGGCTGGTCACATGGTATTCACATTCTCGAGAATATCGATCTGGAGTCGATCAACGGTAATGCTGATGTTAAAGAAGTCACACAAGATGCGCTTGCCAAGCTCTATGCTACATTGAAGGAAGACGATATGTTTTATGGCTTATGGAGAAGAAGAGCCAAGTACTCTGAGACTATCTCTGCCTTGTCATTTGAGCAGATTGGTCTCTGGGATAAAGCTCAACAGCTCTACGAAGCTGCTCAAATCAAAGCTCGTAGTGGGGCATTACCTTATGGTGAGTCTGAATATGCACTTTGGGAGGATCATTGGATATCTTGTACTGAAAAATTGCAACACTGGGACATTCTTACAGAGCTAGCTAAGCACGAAGGATTTTCTGATCTCCTTTTGGAATGTGGTTGGAGAGTTGCTGACTGGAATGCTGATAGAGAAACCTTGGAACAAACAGTTAAGAGTGTCATGGATGTTCCCACACCAAGAAGACAAATCTTTGAGACATTCTTGTGTTTGCAAGGTTTTGGTCAAGAGAAAGAAACTTTGCAGGATCTTTCTAGATTATGTGATGAAGGTATCCAATTGGCACTCAGAAAATGGCATGCATTACCTTTGAAATTCAACAATGCTCATATTCCACTCTTGCATACTTTCCAACAGTATGTTGAGTTTATGGAGGCAAGTCAAGTATATGCCAGTTTGGTGTCTACAAATGCTCAAAACTTGGATGTCAAATCACAAGAACTCAAACGTGTGTTGCAAGTTTGGCGTGAAAGGCTACCAAACATTTGGGATGATATCAATATCTGGAATGATTTGATGACTTGGCGTCAACATGCTTTCTCTGTGATCAATGAGGTTTACATGCCGTTCATTCCTGTTCTTCAACAATCAAACTCAGGAAGCAATGCAAACTCTTATGCTTACAGAGGATTCCACGAAATTGCATGGGTCATTAACAGATTTGCTCATGTTGCCAGAAAACATGGTATGGCCGAAGTTTGTATCAATCAGTTGACAAAGATCTATCAGTTACCAAATATCGAGATTCAAGAAGCATTCCTCAAACTTAAGGAACAAGTTAAATGTCATTATCAAAACCGTAACGAGTTGAATACTGGTCTTGATGTTATTAGCAACACCAACTTGGTTTACTTCGCTACTCAACAGAAGGCTGATTTCTTCACCTTGAAGGGTATGTTTTTGAACAAATTAAATCAAAAAGAAGAAGCCAACAAAGCTTTTGCTACGTCAGTTCAAATTGACCTCAACTTACCAAAAGCTTGGGCAGAATGGGGTCTGTTTAATGATCGTCGTTTTAAAGAGAATCCATCAGACATGGTTTATGCTAACAATGCTATTAGTTGTTACCTTCAAGCTGCTGGTCTTTACAAGAATGGTAAAACGAGAAAACTTTTGGCAAGAGTGCTTTGGCTCATTAGTATGGATGACTCAACTGGTACATTAGCACAAGCATTTGACAATTTTAGGGGTGAAGTTCCAGTTTGGTACTGGATAACTTTCATTCCTCAATTACTTGCTGCTTTATCTCATAAGGAAGCAAGATTAGCAAGACAAGTTCTCATACGTATTGCCAAAAGCTATCCCCAAGCTTTACACTTCCATCTCAGAACAACCAAGGAAGACTTTGCAGCAAAGCAAAGACAATTCTTGGAATTATCAAGACAAGCTAAAGAAAAGGAGCTCAAGGAAGATAATGAAAGTGAAGATAAACTACAAGAGAATGTTTCTCCACAAGGAGATACAGACAAAGGAACAGACAAAGCTAACCAGGCTCCGGAAGAAGTCAAGAAAGAACCAGCTGGAGGTGAAGAAAAACCAGCTGAATCAAATCCAGACGAGAAAGACCCCAAGGTTATTGGAAATAGAAAGTCTTGGGAACATGTGGACGAAATTATGGGTATCTTGAAGACTGCTTACCCATTGTTAGCATTATCCTTAGAATCATTGGTGGAACAAATCAACCAAAGATTCAAGTGTACTGCTGATGAAGATGCTTACAGATTGAGTGTGGCCTTATTGAATGATGGAGTTCAATACCTTAATAGACTTGGAAACCCAAGAGATGATGCTAAGTTACCTCCTGTCACTGAAGCAAACATAACCAGATTCGCTGAAACTGTTCTCCCCAAACAAATCAGAACTGAATTCGAGAAAGATCTTGTGATCAGCAAACCAAATCTTGAGACTTACATTACGAAGTTGAGAAAATGGAGAGACAGATTGGAGGACAAGTTGGATAGAAGATTCGCAGAGATTAACCTTGAGAACTTATGTCCACACTTGAGTGAGTTCCATCATCAGAAATTCGAGGAAATTGAAGTACCAGGTCAGTACCTTCTAAACAAGGACAACAACACACACTTTGTGAAGATTGAAAGATTTTTGCCAACAGTGGATTTAGTCAGAGGAACCAATGCTTGCTACAAGCGTTTGAGAATAAGAGGCCATGATGGCAGTGAACACATTTTTGGGGTGCAATTCCCAGCTGCTCGTCATTGTCGTCGTGAAGAGAGTATTTTCTCCTTGTTCCGTATCTTCGGTGATACTTTATCTCGTAAAGTGGAAACTCGTCGTCGTTACATTTCATTCACTTTGCCTATTGCTGTACCACTTTCTCCTCATATCCGAATTATCAATGATGATGTTAATGACATCACATTACAGAAGGTTTATGAAGACTTTTGTCGCCGTAATGGAAAGAACCGTGATGAACCTTTCATCTACACTATTGAAAAGTTGAGAGCAGCATTTGATCCTCGTTTACCCAAACCTGATATCATGAGTATTCGTGTTGAAATTTTGAGTGCAATTCAAACCATGTTAGTTCCATCGACGGTGATGAAGAATTACTTCGTTGAGAGCTACACTAGTTTCGAAGACTTCTGGTTATTCAGGAAACAATTTACTTCACAATATGCTTCATTTATCTTTATCACTTATATGATGTGTGTTAATACCAGACAACCACAGAAGATCCATGTCAATACCAAGTCCGGTAACATTTGGACCTCAGATATGCTACCATGCAAGATTGCCAGCAAAAACGCAAGCTTGGATGGTTCACAAGGTGGAAGGCCAGCACCATTGTTTTACAATGCTGAATTGGTACCCTTCCGTCTTACACCCAATGTTCAAAAATTAATTGGTGAAACAGGTATGGAAGGTATTCTTTCAGTTTATGTTTTGGCCATTGCTAGAGCACTTACTGAACCCGAATCTGGGTTAGAACAGTACCTCACTTTGTTCGTGCGTGATGAAGTTATTTCTTGGTGCAATCAACAAGATCCACCACGCCCAATTCCTCAAGATACTCAATTACGAGAAATCGTTAGAGTTAACGTGGAAACTATTATCAAGAGAGTGTTGTCAATGGGTCATATCTCTTCAGGACCAACAGTCACTACTCAAAATGTCCTTGAGCTCATCTCACAAGCTGTCAACCCACGTAACTTGGCAGCTGCCGATACTTTGTGGATGGCTTACTTTTAGACCTCATTGTATTTTTATTGAAAATGTATATTAAGCTTTGATCAGATCGTTGACTTGTTTTGCCAAATCAGCCTCAATACTGCAGTCGTAGTTGATGTCCTTGTTGTTGTAGACGCCCAAGACAAGTCGATGAAGGTTAACGAGCGTAGATATTAGAGCAACAAAAAGTGCTATAAGTCCACATACACTAGCTGTCATCCTTATGGCAGATATCGTTCGTGTGTATGCAGTCACATCAACGGTGACCTTCTTGTGAAGTTGTGAATCGTATTCTTGGATGGTGATGATCAGCGACAACAAACAAATGAAACCTGCCACTGTAATCCCAGTGGATATCGACTGAACCAATGAACAGAAGCCCAAGTACACCATAGAACTGTATCTGATGTTTGAGCTCAATGGACAGCACATTTCAACTAGGAGATACCGCAAAATGGACTTTGTTAGTAGATTCACCAACCCCTTATACTTACTGTGCAAATAGTACCAATTTGGGATACACGTTCAAGCTTTGGTCGACCTGAAGCAAGTATTGGGTACATGAATGCTGAGACCACTTCCAAGCACATCAGGATCAAAAAAGTGTAGACACAACAATCCAACCACCGACCAGAAACTGGTAGGTTGACCGATGGATGGACTTCTGTAGGCACAGTAGTCATATCCAAGTCGGTATTGAACAAAGAGATGGTAGAATGCAAATTCATTATTGTGGAGTTGGTGGTACAAATGGATCTTGACGCAGAGTTACAAGACGACGATACAAATCTCTTTCAAGCCTTGGGAAAACCTTCTGAGATTGTTCGACACCATCACTCAACCAGATCCCCCATGAACCCATCATGTTGGCGAGAACCATATCGGTGAAAAGCCTATCACCTACCACGGCTATTTCGTTGGCGTTGTTGATTCCTTGACTTTTGAAATAGTCAAGAATTTCACCATGGCATCCTGGCTTCTTTGTTGAGTGACGGAGTACTGTCACTCCTGTATCCTTTTCGAGTTTTTCAGCTTGCAAGTGGTCAATATCATCAGCTGTACCAGCAGAATTACTAACGATTAAAAGATGTTCCTTTGGGTAAAGCAGCAGAAGTTTGTTCCAAGTGTCAGTGTAAGCAGGCCATACTTTATCATCGTGGTCTTTAGCAAAACAATTATCTTTGTCAAGAACGATGCCTTTTATGGTAACATCTGAATTAGGAATTTGCACAGGTAATGGAATCTTGTCGAATGAAGTAACTGCCACATGAGGAAGACATAGAGAGGGATTAACAAGTAGTTTACTAGCGTTAAGGGTGGCACTTAAGTTGAACATTATGGTCGGGTAACTAGAATCAAATTGCCGGGTAACAAGCGATAAAATGAAAATTTATTGCTCATATACCTAATGGCTACTGATAGTAAAATTCCTACAAAATCAAGAGTTACACGAAATGGTTCAAAATCCACTTCCAACTCAAAGAAGAGTAATAAGGAATCAATAAAACCAAAGCTGACTGGAAATCTGAATGATTCTGATTTAGATGACGATGAACTGTGTCTTATCTGTGCTAACAAAATTGAAATTGGAGCTTATACGCCGTGTAATCATGTCACATGCCACAAATGTTGTCTAAGGCAAAGAGCTTTGTACGAGAAAAATGCTTGTTTGGTGTGTAGAACTGAAAATGATAATGTCATAATGTCTGAAGAAATTGATAAAGACTACAATCAGTTCAGCAGCTTGAGCATCTTTGATGAAAAACTCAGAATCTACTTCACCAATGAAACTGTTAAAACCAATGTGCTATCCTTACTACAACTTTCTTGTGCTGTTAAAGATTGCAGTGAGACATTCACACAATTTAAGAGCCTTCAAGATCACATAAGACAACAACACAACAAGTACTATTGCTTAATTTGTTTCAACAACAAGAAAGCCTTCATATCAGAATTGCCATTGTATAGTTACAAGGCGTTGCAGAATCATCAGATCTCTGGAGATCAAAAGGGATTCTTTGGACATCCTGAGTGCAAGCATTGCAAAGGCAGAAGGTTTTATTCAGAGGACGAGTTGAATGTTCATATAAGAGATGCACATGAAAGGTGTCATATTTGCGATACTGACAACCCAAAACAGGCTGATTACTACCGAAATTATGATGCAGTTTTCCAACATTTTAGAACAGACCATTATGTGTGCGGTGTTCAGTCTTGTTTGGACAAAAAGTTTGTGGTGTTCAGAGAAGACTTGGATTTGACTGCTCATATGCTCAAAGAGCACGGTGGCATTACCGGAAGTAATAATAGAATAGTTATTGGAGCAGGAAGACAATTTCAAGGTCAACTCTCAACTTTTGAACAACCTAGAAACCCTTCAAGACAACAAAACCGAAACAATGGTACGGACGCCAATGAGCAAAAATTGAAGAAACTCAGACTAGAAGAAAGAGCAAAGCATTATCTTCAATACAATACGTCCAAACTTCAAGAATTTTTGACATTGAATAACCAGTTCAAGTCTGGGGAATTAACTGCTCAAGACCTTGTCGATACATATAAGAAACTTTTCGAGAAGCAAACATCGAACGAATTATCAATACTTTTCAATGAGTTGATTGAGCTCTTCCCAGAATCAAGTCCAAAGCACAAGGAGTTGAAAGCTGCAACTGTTGAGTTTGAGAATAATCATACCAACTTTCCAGTGCTTGGTGGACAAACAGGAACTCCAATTTTCTTCCATGGCTGGGGTAGTTCACCTGGTAGTAGCAGAAACTCATCTTCAGATGCGTTCCCCGTGTTGACCAAAGCCAATAAGAAACCATCCCCTGTAGTCAAAGCCAAACAACCTATCAGATACACCACCATCACCAAGGCTCAACCTAAGAAAGCTGTTTCGGTTAATGCTTTCCAAGGTGACACAAATTTTAGGCCCACATACCTTGAGAATCGATCATCAACAGTTTCTTCCGGTCCATCAGCCAATTCATCGTCAAGTGATCTCACGAAGTTTCCTAAGCTCGAGAGCAAAACCGTGAAGAAGCAAATACCAAGGGTGAATCCTGTTGTTGTAACACCACCAGCTCAATGGGGTCAATCATCTACACCACCACCACCACTACCAACTGAGTCCGATTTCGGTATCCCCATTATAGACAAACGGAAGAAGAAAAAGAAGCAGATTCTCTTCCAACAATAGATTTAGTATAATGACCCGATGAGACGTTTCTGTAAAGTTCTTTTTGCACCCAATTCGCACCTTAGTAATTACCAATATGATGAGACTAAGCAGCGCTGCCTATCGACTGATGGGGTTAAGAGCTGGAGCAGTGGCGACCCGAGTTTCAAAACCTTTGATAGCACAACTGTATAGAGGGTGGTCCCAAAAAACACCGATTTCAAACTCGTTCAAACCACTAAGATTCTATAGCGATTCTGCCACCATCAAAGTCGACAACCCGCAGCTCATGATTGCGTTCACATGTAAGAAGTGTGACACCAGGTCGTCACACGTGTTCTCCAAACAAGCTTACAACAAGGGGACGGTTCTTATCCAGTGCCCTGGGTGCAAGAATCGCCACTTGATAGCAGACAATTTGAAGATATTCAAGGATAACAAGTTCAACTTGGAAGAAGTGTTGAAAGCTAAAGGTGAATCTGTAGCCACTACAACTGAAGATTTGGCTTTTGAAGATATACCTGAAAGTTTGAGAGATACCATAGGACATCATGCAAAAGATGCTCCTGAAGATCACTTGAAAAAAACTGAGCCAGGAAACAACTCCCTTCCTCCAGGTAATTAGAGACATTTGTATATAGAATTTAACGTTTATGGTATCTTTCCAATCAAGTAACTCATGAACTTGGGTGCTCGATCAATCTCAAATTTTCATGTTGAAGTTGTTTGTGGGAAACCAATTACGAGGTGTTGCTCAGCGCAGAACGCCGTTCCAACTCACCAAGGGTCTCCGCTTCAACTCACTGGAAGTAGCTGCCAAGTACAGAGAGAAGCTTGAGCAAAGAGCCAAAGCCCTTGGATTGAAATCTGTTGATGAGTTGAACGAGAGAATGAAAGAAGAAATCGACAAAAAGAAGAAAGAAATGAATGTGATTGATCCGCTTAAGGAACTTGAAGCTTTCGATAAGGCACAAGCACAGAAAATGAACGAGAACAAGAAAGTAGTAGAAACTAAATTACGAGAACCAGTGCCTAAGGATGCACCAGTGGCCCCTTACAAGACATTATCATCATATATTGATGTTGAGAAGTTCCAAAACTTGAATCTGAAAGAGATGGAATTGATCTGGAGAGCAAGATTCCAAAAAAATGCAAGATCATTGGTGGGACTATTAACATCATCACAATTTGCATCGATGTATGCATTAGCATTCAAGAATAGAACTTTCATATTACCATTGCCCAAAGAGGATGCAGGATATGAAATGCATTTTGTTCAATGGGCATTTGTTGGACCTTCAACAACTCATTGCATGATCACAACAGTGGCAGAATACAAATTACACAAAGAATATGCTAAACCTCACACAACTCTCATGTTCCACCAAGAACTTGCTCAAGAAAAGGATATTGTGTTCATGAACGGGTCAGTGGAAGAAGACAGCTACCTCAAAATGGAAGAAGCTCATCTTTTAGTGCTTAATGTTCAAAGATTCTTTGGGGCCATGGACAATGTATCTCCAGCTAAAATTGAATTGCTCAAAAGCTTCAATAGCGGAAGCCAGGACTTCGATACTGAAAAGTTGATTGAAGAAGCAACTTCCTTCGATTAATGTAAATAGAAATTATTCATCTCCCCATACTCATTATATCATCAAGAAGCGATCTCTTACCTGAAGGCTGCTCTGACCCAGTAGACTTCTTTGTATTTCTTTTGGGAGTTGCTTTGGATTTGGAAGCTCTAGGTGCTGCTTTCTTGGCTGGTGGTTTCCTAGCTTGCTTCTTGGGCTTAACCTCCTCTTCGCTAGATTCAATGATCTCTTCATCTGATTCCTCTTCCGGTATGGCTTCAACATCACTATCACTGTCTATCACGGTTGCTTGCTTGGATGCCACCTTTCTAGCTTTGGTGCTTGCGGCTCTAGATACTCTGGGTTTGGGTTTGAGTGCTGGCTCTGGCATCATATCCTCTTCACTGTCAAAATCACTATTTTCAACTAAGGCTAGTGACTTTGGTTTGGCTTTTGATTTGAGAACTCTTGGTTTGGATACAGAGTCGAGGTTCATGTCTATGTCTTTGAGAAGCTTCTCCTTTTTCTCGTTCTTGAGCTTGGAAAGAATAGACTTGAAAGCAGCTCTGTGATCTTCTTCATTATCATTGAAGTTGGCAAAGTCAATATCCAAGCTTAGAAGTAGCTTGGTTTCACGACCGATTTCTTTTCTTATGTAATGTGATAGAGCATTCTTGTCTTCCTTGTCTAGGAAAGCCTTGATTGCGTCGCTCATACCTTGCTCAGGAAGGAGAGTTAGATCAGCTTGGCCAACAGAGTTGGATATGAATGAGTCAATGGTGATAGCAGACGAAGACTCAGTGTTTGTTGCAATCTGGGACTGACCATTGCTATCCGGTATAATGCTGTTAATCTTGGTTGCAGTGGTAGTCTTCTTGTGGAATTGAAAAATGTCATCGATGTTGGCAACTCTTCCCACAAACTTCTTTGAAAGCCTTTGAGGTCCTTCTACTTCGTAGTTACCACTATAGTCAACTCTGACTCGTATCAATGGGAGGGGTATAGACTGTTTTCGTATTTCTTCAGGGATTGAATCATCTGCAAGTTGTGGGTTTGAATCTAAAAACTCCTTTTGTGCTTTCTCTATGAGCTCTTCAACTTTGAGGACTAAAAACTTGGATATATCCTCTTTGGAAGAAGGGGCTTGCACAAAACCTTCATCCTGTAGTGAGATTTGTTCCATTATCATTGGTCTTATGGTTTTCAAAGGTACAGGTTCCAAAGAGAACTCTTTGCCTTTAACTTTCAATATAAACACATTCTTCTGTTCTGCTTCACCTTCACAAAGAGATGTAGCTACCGAAGAGCCAGGTTGAAGGGTATAGAATGAAGTTTCAGGATTAAAAACTGGGTTGGGTATGCATTCGTGTTCGTGTCCCCATACCACGAAGTCCAAAAACTTGGGAAGAAACAACTCAGGCAAGTATGAAGTCTTTGTGTGGGCAAAGTGATTTTGATGAACCGCAAGTAGGTTGAACCAATCATCAGTGTAAATGTTAGGACGTAGAAATTTTACGTGACCATCTCTAAACATTCTGAACAATCTCTCGTCCTTGATAGAGCTCATTCCATAGAGAGCAAGTTTAGTAGATCCTTTCTGTAGTAGAATTGGTGTAACTGTGACTTCATTATTGTCGAGGACTTTACCAAAATGATTTATTAGACCTGCCACTGAAAGCAAGTCGAGTGGCAGTAGCAACGACGAGCCTGTAGCGTCATCATGATTCCCACTGATAGCAAATATTGGAATAGAGATATTAATATTAGGGTCTTCATAGTTAACAGTGTTGAAGCCATCACCAGCAATGAGACTAGGGTCACTCAACAATTCGAGTTCACACGGCCTATCTCCCAAGCAATTGAGTCGAAGGGATCTCATGACATTGTAAACGGACTTTTTTGAAGGCTTGTTAACGTGGAAAAGGTCACCAGAATGAAGAATCATATCTACATCAGTAGCTTTAGCAATTTGAGTTATTTCATGAAAAGTTTGCCACGAGTCATCACCTCGTATTGGATCGTTCTCTTTGTAGCCAACATGATTATCTGTTGTAATTAAGATCTTTAAGGTGTCGTCGGAGTCAGGAAGATGATTTTGCATCTGGTTCGCACAAAGGCAGATGGAGCTTTCTCTTAATCTGGACTTAGAACTTCGACAGCAAGATGAACTAGATAGCATTGCATCCATATATGGTGATATATTCACCAATATAACCCCTAAAGAGCTTGTTTGGAATAAGAAACCTTGCCCACATTTTCAAATAGCTCTCTCTTCACAAGAAGACGCCAACAGGCCAGAAGTCTCTGTAACGTTAGATATAGAATTTACAAAGACTTACCCTTTATCACCACCTATAGTGAAGCTACTCAATGCCAAAAATCTCCTAAAGTCTCGTCAAACAGAGCTTGAGAAGCGAATTCTTCAACTTATTGCTGAATACCCTAATCAAGAGATCTCATTCACAATCATTTCTGAAAGTAAATTTATGCTAGATGAGTTCCAGCTCAAGACTGACGCCATACTATCATTGGAGGAGGAAAGAGAACTTCGTTTGAAACAAGAAAGAGAGAAGCTCGAGAAAGAAGAACAATTGAAAGAACACGAATTAATGCTACAACAGGAAGAGGAAGATAGGGAACTCAATGAACAAATTCAAAAGATTCAAGATGAGTACATAGAGAGTGATTCTGGGTCAGATATCACTGAGGCATCAATGGCTGATATTCCAATTCCTGAGTCGAGATCAGACCATTTCGTTTTTGAAAATCCAATAGTCGATACCGGATCTGAGGTACGAGGTTTGAAGTTCAAAGCAGTAACATTAATTGAAAAATATGTGGGAAAGGATTTGTTCTCGTCCATTTCTGAGCAATGGGTGGTTGAACCTTTCTTGAGTGCCGATTTGACATCAAAATTGCATCAAAAGGGTCTAAACATAAGATACTTGTTGACTGAGATAAACTTGGCAGGGTCTTTCTGGATCAAAGAAGATGGGAAAAGAGAAATCCAAACACTTGAAAAGGAACTCCAACAACTTGTATCCATTCTGCATCCAAATATCGCTCGGCTTCATGGTTTTCAACTTGACAAACTTAAAAACAAAGGCTGGAGAGTTCACCTCTTGACTGAATTTAGCATATCTGCAATGAACATGGAACTGAAACTCTCACTTGAGCCATCTGTTGATTGGGCTCTAGCTAGATCATGGCTCATCCAACTTTTACCAGCATTGGAGTATCTCCATAACTTGGGAATAGTTCACAAATTCATTTGTCCACTGACTCTTTATTTGTTCAATGAAAACAATTCATACAATGCCGGTCAGCATTCAAGAGTGTTGAAGCTCTTTCATCCAGCATACGGTTATAGGCTCATGTCATTGTTCTACAACCAGTCTAATAAGTCCCCTAAAGTTCACACAGACAAAAGCTTTCTTTGTATCTCCATGCCAAAGGAATGGATCTCTCCAGAGATTCAGAAACTGATCAAAGGTCATCAAAGAAAGACAGACGTTTGGGATTTAGGTGTTCTATTCACTCGCTTCATGTTTGGAGTCATGATTTTCAAAGAATTTCCTACCCCTTCTGATTTTACATCTGATTTCGATCCTGAAACGTATCCAACCCATAAGGAATTTTGTGAGGATGTTTTCGATCTTCTATCCAAAATGTTGCAACCAAAACTTTCAAAGAGACCAACCCCTTTGGAGTTGAACGCATTCAAGTTTCTTCGTGAAGGACCTATCATAGTACAGAAAGACTTCAGAGACTCTCTTGATATGTCTCACGAAGACAGATCAGCCAATGACAGTCAAATGTACAACAATGACAAACAAATGATAGGCAGATACGAAAGAGATTTTGAGGAGATTGGGCGTCTAGGTAAAGGAGGATTTGGCGAAGTGGTTAAAGCTCGTAACAGGATGGAAGGAACCTATTATGCTATCAAGAAAATCAAGCATAAGACTAACAAGCTAGACTCATTATTGAAAGAAGTGCTTTCTCTAGCAAGGTTGAATCATCAGTACATTGTTAGGTACTATGGTACGTGGGTTGAAGATGTCTCCGAAGAGGACCAGAACTCCTCAACTACCAGCGTCACCGATACACTTGATACTGAAGAAGACGGGTTCAATAGTCCTATAAACAGACCCATCAGCTCCTTCATGAGCAGTCATGATAACTCTTTTCAGATTGATTTCATATCAAACTCGTTTGACCCAAACATAAGTTTTGCACCGTTGTCAGAAGAAGAAGAAGACAACTTTGAGTTTGGGTCTTACTCTAATGGGACCGAAGAAGAGTCACATAACACAATCGAACCAGTTAAGAAAAGAGCATCTCCCAAAAATCCAGACAAACTTGCTATACTTTACATTCAGATGGAATTTTGTGAAAATAACACCCTTTTGAATTTGATTGAGCAAGGTCTCCCAAAGAACTCCGATGAGTACTGGCGGTTATTTAGACAGATGCTCGAAGCAGTTTCCTATATCCACAGTGAAGGTTTCATTCATAGGGATCTTAAACCAACAAATATTTTCATTGACAAGTCCAATAATATCAAAGTTGGTGATTTTGGTTTAGCAAAAAACTCCCAATTTTCTTCCGCTATTCTGGACAACAACCAGGTTGCACCTAGGGATAGTGACCTTTCAACAATTGTGGGAACATTCTTTTACACGGCTAAAGAGGTTGCTAGTGGAAGCTACGATGAGAAAGTGGACATGTATTCGTTAGGTATAATGTTTTTTGAGATGTGCTTTCCTCTCAAAACGGGCATGGAAAGAGCCCATACCCTTAATGACCTTCGATTGGCCTCAATCAAGTTTCCAAACGAATTCACGGATTCCAAGTACAAACTCGAGAAGAGAATAATCAAATTACTCTTGGAACATGATCCTAAAAAGAGACCGTCAGCGAATGAGCTCTTGCAAAGTGGCTGGATGCCCGTTGCGCATCAAGATCAAATCATCAAAGAAGCATTGAAGTCTCTTGCTGATCCAGCCTCACCATGGCAACAGCAGGTCAGAGAGACTCTCTTCAACCAATCATATTCTCTAGCAAGAGATCTTATGTTCGATGGTGGTTCGAAAAACAGCCATAAGCAACAGTTAGATTATTCTATCAAGGATCATTTATTGTTCAATAATATGATGGGACAACTTGCTCATATATTCAGAAAGCATGGTGCAATTGAAGCATACAGTACGGATCTTTTGATACCAAAAACACCAGTTTACGATCAAGAGAGCGTTTATGAAGTGTTAGACAAGAGTGGTGCAGTTTTAAGTTTGCCATATGATTTATTGTTCCCCTTTGCTAGGCTCTTGAGTCGAAATCAGGTCACAATACCTAAGCTATTTCGCCATGATTTTGTTTACCGTCCAAACCTTAGGGGGCCTGGTGCTCCAGATAAGTTTGGGGTTGTTAGTTTTGACATTGTTCGACTGGACAATCAGTATACTACATTCAATGACGCAGAGTGTCTCAGAGTGATCGACGATATATTAGAGGCTTTTCCTTGCTTTCAGGTCAAGGGTTCAACATGTGCTATTATAGTGAACCACTACGATATTCTTGATGCTGCTATTGCCTTCAGTTTTGGTAATGTGGGTATCGACGAAAAGTCAAAATATGAAATCATGGGAATCTTATCGCAATTGGGTATTGATGGAGGACCCGAAGAGATCAAGAGATACCTTAGGGAGGACTATAAAGTGCCTAACACTGTCACTAATGATTTAATTGACTTGTTCAACTTCACAGTTGAACCAGAGAAGGCCAAAGCCAAGCTTCAGAAGATTTTTGTTGATTCACCATTATTGATAAGAGTGGAAAGAGCTATCATGTACATCACCAATGTTTTGAACATTCTTCAATCTTTTGGGGTTAGAACAACCATTTACTTCAACCCATTGATCAACTACAACAGTAAGTACTATACCAGAGGGTTGATGTTCCAGGCAGTGTACAAAGTTGATAAAAGTAGGAAGTACTCGAGAATAGCCACGGGTGGTAGGTATGACTCTTTTATATCTTCACTTTCCAATACTGGCTTGTCAAGGGTTTCTAGAAATCTTGCAGTGGGGTTCTCTTTATCTACGACATACTTGTTTTTAATGTTGAAGAACTTCGAGAAGCAGAAACCATCAACTGTTCAAGCCAAATGGAAAAAAGCCAGATGTGATGTACTAGTGACCAGTCTTAGTAGAGACTTGTTAACTGAATGTGGTAACGATATTCTCAAGAGTTTGTGGGACAGTGATATTAGTGCAGATATTTTTGTGTCGACTTCACTGGATGATTTCATCGACAAAGCTCGCAATGAAGGAGTCAATTGGGTGGTAGTTATCAGGCTGTCGACTAGAGGCAAAATGAAGAAGTCGAATGGTAAGTACAAGTCCATCAGAGTGAGAGATATGAGGCGTAATAAAGATACTGATGTTGATACAGAAGAAGTGGTCAACTACTTAAAACGAGAAGTCAGAGACTTGAAGTTAGAGTTGGAAAATGAGAAGAATCCCATCAAAGAGACACAGTTTGATGCACCAGCAGATGAGCTTGTTCTTGGACAAAGTCAATTGTTTTCAATTGATATCAATCCTAAGACTGTTGTTGTAGCCAATGAGGCACCAAGAGGCCGTAAGGTCAAGAGAGACAAATGGGAGGTTGAAAATGATTCAATCATTGCTACAGCCAATCTAGTCAAATCATTAGCAACTTCAACAGTGATAAGTGCTGACGTTAGTGATGAAGTTCTAAGTGCAATTGCACTGTCATCAATAAATCAACAGGATATTTGGCTACGGAAAGTATTTGCTGCAGGCAACAATGTTCCGAAAAGTTTTGCATTGAATATTCTAAATGCTCTAAGTAAAGAAGCTGCAAAGGGTACTCGTTGGGTTGTTCTTTACTCATCAAAGACCAACAACACCAGTATAGTTGATCTTCAAAGGTGAAACGAATAATGATAATGCAATAAATTAATGGTATTATACTCAAGTAAATGATTTCTTCCAGTCCCAATACTCTTGTAATCTCAATTTAGCATAACTGGCGTAGTTGAATTCAATGTTTGAGATTTCACTTTGAATAGCTGCCCAAATCCCCCAGTAAAAACCAGGGAGACCGTAGTAACAAGCTATTTCATCAATGACAGTTTTAACTTTATCGTCTGAGGCATTAAGATTGTTGAGATAGCACTTGACCCATTCAACCATTACTGGATTGTCAGTTGACGGCTTGGGTATTGCTGATCTATCACACTCGAAACCCTGCCATTCAGCGAAATGGTTAGCTATATCGAAAGCTCGAGGTGCAGGAAGCATGTACTCATAGTCGATGAATTTGATGCTATTGTCTTTCAATAAAGGTAACTCAATGAATTCAGTAGTGAGAAGTTCATCACTCGGTATGATGATGTTTCCTGATAAAAGATCACAATGTGAGGATACAGTGGGCGAGAAGATAGTTTGCGTAGTTGTTTGCTTCAACCAATCAAACTCTTGTTTGATGACATCTCTAAAATTAGTTTCGTCTATAGTCAAATGAGAGTTTTCCTTGAAAGACTCTACAAGCTCTGGTATTATTGGCACAATATTAATCCAGTCCTCGATTAATTCCCAGATATCAGTAATCTTGCGCTTCTTTTGTCTTTTATCCTTCTTATTAGTGGAGGATTCCTTTGATTCTCTTGGTCTATCAGTTGATTTTCTCTTGAAAGCTCGAGTGTAATCACGAAGTTGGTTAACACCAGTGTTAACTTGTTCTATTAAGATTTTCGAATGCCAATTTCCAAGCTGCTGAGCGATTAAAGGGTATAAGTTTGGCTGTCTCAATTCTGGAGGGTCAAGAGATCTCCCCTCTAAAAAGCCATAAACCAATCCATTTTTGAATCTAGCATGTACTGGAGGTGCCAAATGCATTGAGTTCAATACAAGATGCAGAATGAATTCTCGATTCCTATCAATAATTAGGTTTGTGCCAGGACCATACACACGCATCAAAACTTTATCGTTTGTAGGAGTATAAGTACAACATAGTAACATATTGGTGATACCACCAGTGAGTCTTTTCACTTCAATTTTGTCCTTGTCAACCCATAACTTCGAGAAAACTTTCTTTAGGAGTGTCTTTATTTGTGAGTAGTTATCACTTAAGTTATCTGGCAAGTCAATTGTGTAATCTGGTAGGTATAATGCGTGAGCTGAGTAGTTATTGAGTAATTCATTGATATCATTATCGGATGTACCATTGGCTTCTCCGGTGTCAGACTCTAGATCTGATAATGAAGGATTATTTAAAGTGTACAAGAGGTTTTTATTTCTAATCTTTAAATTTAAATTCTCCCTTGTCAGTTCCGACTTCAGGGTCACGATATCCGGCGAGGGTACCACTGTCCCTGGTAGTTCATTGAATGCACTTACTGGAACACACAGTATCGATCCTCCAGAAACGAAACAGTACACTGAGGAATTCATGTGAAGAAAGGTGGTTTTTATCGCGATTATAATCAATTGGAGATTGTCGTGTGATGTTACATTTTGGGGCACAGGTATTCAACGGCTGGTGAGCTAAACTTCATCAAGATGATTATACTCATACTCAGTATCTTTGGTTGCTTCATCTTCAGCAATGACGAGACGTGGTTCAAAGGCTTTTTTGTGAGTTAATTCAGGGAAGTAACGGAAGTAACTCCAATAGGCAATTGAGAACCCCAAGATTGATCCAATTACAACATCAACAAAATGATGCCTGTAGTCTTCTGTACGACTTAAAGCAATAATTGTAGCTCCAAGACATGGTAACCAAGAAACAACAGATCTCCATGCACCAGAATGATAATTTTTTATTATCATTTGTCCCGCTAACCAAAACGAAAGGTACCCTAAACCAGCAAAACTAATACTCGAATGACCCGAAGGAGTTGTGCGGAACCCGTCCGTCAACCTATCCATATCGGTGGTAGTACACACATCTTTTGCAAAAACCATAACATCAACTGGTGTACCCTCTGCTGGAATACATCTAGCTAAGAAATCTGGTCTGTGTCTGCCAATAAAATTCTTCAAAGTATTGGTAATAATAGCAGTAGTGAAACTTGATAATCCAAGCCCCAATAATGATACATACGTAACATAAAGCTTATGAGCAGGTTTAGTGAACACAAGACTAGCAACAAGAATAACACAAAATGGGACCCAAATTGCATAAAAGAAGAGAGCAGTATTACTAACCCTCTCAACCTCTGCAAATGGGTGACTTATAGTTAAGTCATTGAGGTAAAACTGCCTTTGAAATGGTTCAATATTGTACACTAATGTGTGAGTAAGCAACTCAGCCACGAGTATCAAACAGTCGGCAAAACGCCACCTTATGAGTTTCTCCATTAGCGGAATACGGTCTAGACCGAAATTGACTCTATTGAATCGGTCATCCTTATGGAAAAAGTTGATTATATCGTAAAATGTACTGGTCACAGTCATGATTTTAACAAAATTTAGAAGTTGGAGGATTGATGCACTATTAGTTGGAATTGCTTACTAGAATTCAAGCTTCGGATAAAGTTCTGATACTTGGTTTAACACTCCCAAAAAAGTTGAAGGGCCCAAAAGGTACTATAGTGGTTTCTAAGATTGATCCTCAAATTTAAGGATGAATAGGTTTTTGTCTGTGAGTGACGTTTGATAGAGTTCTAAAGGTGGATACAAACTCAACTGTTGCTGGCAATTGTAATTTTGTCTTGGACGGTACTTGTGAACTTCAAGTTTGATTGTTTTACTCGCGATAATTGCCATGTCTAACATATTCTCCTCGCAAGATACTTGGGGCAACGGCTGGGCCGATGATACTAACGATCACTTGACAACATCTCAGGCCTTTGGTAGTGGATACTTGACATCATCCCAACAATCTCAGAACAATTCAGCTGATTTTAAGTTCGATGAAGCAAAACTCCCGTCGTCATTCAAACAAATCTTCAATAAATACAAAGATGATTTGTCTAGTGCCAATGATTTGGAGCGATTAGTACTCGACAAACTTGTGGATAAGCAATTGCTATCAACTTACCAAAGAACTCGCATTGTTAACACTATCTTTGATCAAAACCTATTGCCTCTCTCTATATCACATAATCTCTTTCAAGCGCTTGGATTGCTTGCCTTAGAGCTTGACTTGGAAGGAACAGGTGACTACGTGACATTACAATTCAAGATTGGTGACCTTCCAGAATTTTCTAAATCAGTTATCGACGCTGTTTTACTAGACACAGTGTCAGATCCATTATCTGAGCAATTGGCAGGAACAACAATTGAAGATGATTGGAAAGAAGAACCTGATCCTATGTTAACAGATCACTCGGGCATTCAAAACTCTGCAGAAACCCCTGCTGCTTTCAGTGAATTGAGTACTTACATCAATGATATCAGAGATAAGTTCAAACCATTATTCAATTCTCAAGAGATTGTTCATATCAAGGAAGTTCCCGAGAAAGAGGGGCTCTTGTTCAAGCATATCAACTACGTCATAACTCATCAGGTAAATCTTGGTATGAATTCTCCCGCTGGTGTTAAAAAGGTCATCAGAAGATACTCTGATTTCGTATGGTATGTTATTGTTGATGTTTTTTCTTTACTAACATTTAAGGCTATTAGAGTACCTTCTAGAGAAGTACCCATTCAGAGTTATTCCAGGCTTGCCACCCAAGAAGTTCACTGGTATGTATTTTTTTGAGCTAACAGCTGTTCCGTTACTAACAACGCAGTAGGCGCCTCACCAGATACCCAATTTTTACAGAGACGCCGTAGAGGCTTATACAGATTTCTTAATCAGTTGATAAAACATCCAGTGTTGAGACTGGAACCAGTGGTAGTTACATTTTTGAATGTTCCAACCGATATTACTTCATGGAAGAAACAAGCCAAAATTGATTATAGTCTTGAATTTAAGGGAGTCAAAATATCTGGTCAATTCATTAATACTATATGGCCATCGATCAGCGAAGAATTCTTGAAGCAGTGGAAAGAAGCAGAAACAAAGATTCTTCAAGTAATTGAATTATGGACAAAAATTGTTATCTTGGTGGAAAGATACGAGAGAAGACAACAACAAATTGCATATGATAACAACAAATATGCCCAAATAGTGGGTAAATTCTCCGAATTAAACGATGTTATTTACCCACATTCTGATGATAAGGGATCAGTTTTATCAACACTCAATAGAGATGATTGTAATGCACTCAATAATCTGATGCATTCAATTTCAGATTTCTTGACGAATTCCAATAAGATTATTATCGACGACAGTTACTTGATCAACACTAAAGTTTTGGAGAAATTCCGGAATTACTTGGACTATTTATACTCCTTACATGAGTTGTTCGAAAGGTGTAAGAAATTGCTGGTCAACAATATTCCACAGTTGCAGAAACGGATTCAGGAGAATGAAGCAAGATACAATAAAGTCAGTAGTGAAGATGCTGATATTAAAGGGAGTGATGTTGCCAAGTTGAAACAGCTGATAATCAACGATAAACAAGAGATGTTTCAACAATTGAATAAAGATTGGCTCATTAAACAGTGCTGTTTGCAAGAGTTCCTCATGTTCCAAGAGACACAATATCTTTTGAGCGAACTTTGGCTTGAATGGTTCAAGGGTAGGAACAAATTCCAGACTCGATACTCCGAATTACATGAAGATTTAGATAAGCTTATCACCACTGATTTACCATTAGGAAGATGATTGCAATTCGAGACACTTCTCGGACCATTTTGTTATTACTTGAGGAGTTGATTCTAATTCCAATGAGTCACTAAAATTATTCTTACTAAGAACCTTGGTGATATTCAAGTCTCGTTTAGCTTCATTGAAAAGTTCCTCGTCATAGCAACGCAACGTTGCTAATATTTCTCCAACCTGTACTGCTAAAGCTGCTCCCTTTGGGTAACCATCATCGAAACCATGTTGTAAGGAGGATTCTTGCGCTTGAGTTAACCCATCCAAGTACCCTTGTTTATGATGAATACGTTTTAAATCATTGGTAGTCGTTTGTAAATCATCGTCAGCCCATACGTCATCGTCGATATCGCTAATTGTAGATTGCTGGAGATTTTCCACTCCAGTGTTTTTGCATTTGCAAGCCATTTGGTAATGTCGGATGCGACATTCCGATTGACAATTTCTCAAAAAACACTTACTTTGTATTTTACTCTTCTTAGGTGCTGGTAACCAAATAAGGGAGAAAGTGTTTGTGTACATTAAGACAGAAGTGGACGTGCCTTGTGCTTGTCTTCAACTAAGTCATACAATTTCACGGGAATTTCAATCACAATGACAGATAATATAATCACTCAAGTTACTCAAGACACTTATACAGGGATACCACTGTATGAAGAACAACAAAATGTTGATTATAGTTCTAAAATACAATTAAATATTCGAGGTGTGGATTTTACCATTACTAGAGATGAACTTATGAGCTTGCCTGAAAGTATACTTTTATGTTTATTCCCTAATGGAGTTTTCCTCGATGCTGATGGTCAAGTTATTTCCAATTTAACTGAACAGGATATTGTACATGTGAATTTCGATCCTGAATGCTTCCAATACATTGTTGATGTTTTTGGAACTGCTAATGCTGATTTAGAGAAGATGTCTCAACTATCTCCTCAAAATACCGGTAGAGTTCTGCAACAAAATGAAGCAATGAATGTGTTAAGAACTAAACCTGCTATTATTGTATTGAGAGAAGATTTGGATTATTATGTTATCCCACCAGTTGCTGGCTTAAGTGAAAATGATATGAGGTACCTCAAAATTGAAGTATCAAACCATCTACTCAAAAACAAGTTTGTTTTTAGTGGGTTAGGCTACGACATAAGTGCTCTGGAATCAGAGCAAAATTTGGGGCCAGCTGAAAAACACTTATTCGATATGCTCTGCACTGCAGGATTTCATTCTCATAGTTCATGGGGTAACAGATCAATTGAGCCACTGAGATGTGTGATATTCTCTTTACTGTTAGTCCGGCTCAAGACTGAAGAACCAGCAGTCCCAGACTCACCAGGATTGAATCCTGTTACTTCTAACGCATCTACTGCGTCACGTTCAAGATCTCGTATAGCAACTCTTGCTTCAAATGCTTCGAGAGCTGCTTCAAGATCACTCTCAAGGAAAAGACCCGACTCCAATCAGAGTAAACTCTTGCTTTTCTGGAGGAAACCTGCTAGAAAATGCTGGTGGTCAAATGAGACCGTGGAACTTGACATAGATTTAACAAAATTGGGAGCTGCTTTCACAGAAACTACTACTAAAGTTAAAGTTCATATAAGGAGAGTGTGGACTCTCGAATTGTCCGTGGTTGGAGTTCAGTAAGCCTCCACCAAATTAATTACACTATCATCTATAGAATAATAATCTCAATTTTTCAGTACGCGTTATGACAACCAGAAACGAAAAGTATCAGCAAGAGAAACTTGAACACACGCCGTGGGTAGAGAAATACAGACCGAAGAACCTTGATGATGTTGCTTCACAAGAGCACACTGTCAAAGTGTTGAAGAAAACTCTCGTTTCGGCTAACTTACCTCACATGTTGTTTTATGGGCCTCCAGGTACCGGTAAGACATCAACTATCCTTGCATTAGCCAAACAATTATATGGTCCTAGTCTTTACAAGACACGTGTGCTTGAATTGAACGCGTCAGACGAAAGAGGTATCAGTATTGTAAGGCAGAAGATCAAAAATTTTGCAAGGTTAACTATCTCTAATCCAACAAAGGAAGATTTGGAAAACTATCCATGTCCGCCATATAAGATCATTATATTAGATGAAGCTGACTCTATGACTAATGATGCTCAATCAGCATTGAGAAGAACGATGGAAACGTACTCTGGAGTAACAAGATTTTGTCTCATTTGCAACTACATCACCAGAATCATTGACCCATTAGCATCACGTTGTTCTAAATTTAGGTTTAAGTTACTTAACAACGATCATGCCCTTGCACGGTTACAATACGTGGCCCAAAATGAAAATATTACCGTACAAGATGGTGTACTTGAACAAGTTTTAAGGATTTCCAATGGTGATTTAAGAAAGGCTATAACGTACTTACAATCGGCCACAAGACTTTTATTAACTCACGCTGATGATATGGAGGTTGATAATGGGATTTCTGTGGAATCTGTGTTTGAAGTAGGTGGTATTGTGCCTGACTCAACTCTCGATGGTGTGATGGCTACAATCGAGTCAAAAGATATGAAACAAATCATAAACCAAACGAGGGAAGTGGTGTATCAGGGGTTCAGTGCTCAACAGATCATTGATCAGCTTCACGATAAATTCATCTTAGATGACACTAGAGACTCTGTTTCCAAAAATTACATTTCCCAACTCTTGTTCGATACTGATAGGAAATTGAACAATGGTACTGACGAACATATCCAACTTTTGAACTTGTTCTTACAAATCTCCAAAGTTGTTTAGACCTGGGTATATAATTAATTCACAACCACATTGCAATTAATAGCTCCATCAATTCTTGGGAGGTTGTTGGTGAGGGTTCATACCTGGTCCATATTGCATATACTGTTGATTAGGCGGCATCATTCGCACGTTCTGGTTACCTCCCATTGGGAACAAACCTGGCGGAGGTCCACTCATAAATGGGAATGGTTGATTAGGACTATTGGCTTGATTTGGTCTCTCATTCATCCAAGGAGGAACTTGACCTGGTCTTTGATTGGGTTGTTGACCTGGTCTGTTCATCAATGACATGAAGAAATTATCGTTGGTGGATGGTGATCCCTCATTTGGTTTAAATCCTGGTGGGAACATTCCTGGGGGTGGTCCATGTAATCCTGGTGGTGGTCCACCTTGCATACCATGTGGTGGACCTTGTAATCCTGGTGGTGGCACTTGCATTCCTGGAGGTGGACCTTGTAAGCCTGGAGGAGGGCCCTGGAATCCAGCAGGGTCTCGAGGTTTAGCTTGTTGGGGTGAGATTTGTTGTGGTCGTTGTGGCGGCTGCTGGTGATGTTGTTGTTGTTGAGGGGGGTTTTGAGGCTGTTGCAGTTGTTGCTGAGGTTGAGGAGCCTGTTGGTGAAGGTTACGTTGATCATTAGCAAGGCCAAAGAATCTCGACGAATGTTCTTCTTCTGTTGGTTTGGGTTCCAATTGTTGTGGTGCTGGTCCTGGAACACTGAAGAACGACGAGAATCTTGAGCTCTTGGAGTTAGACTCATTGTTCTTATGTTGATCTTCAGGAGCCTTTGGCTTGACGAAAGAGAAAAAACTATCGACCTCATTGCTTTGGGGAGGAGCTTGCTCCACATGTTGAGCAGCCCCAAAGTTTGGATCATCTTTACGACGTTGAGCTTGTTTCCATCTTTCAAAATCCTCCACGGTGTCACCCATTTCGATTTTCAAAGTCTCACTTAATTCATCGGCCACCCAATCTGCGTCTGTGGGTTGTTGCCATTCATCATGATTGGGTTTCTTCTTTTCAAAGTCTTTCTTGTAAGGTTTCTTGAATTTTGTGAATTCCCTTTGGTTGTTAAAAGTTTGCTTTGGTGGTTTACCCCAGAATTCTTTTGGGGGTAGTTCGTTTGTTATTTCCTTACTTGCTAAGTTCTTCCAACTGATTAATTGTTCGATGGTGTACATATACTTGCAGTTTGTCTTTGTAGCTGTGAAAGTGAATAATTCGTCATTACTCTTTGGGTAATTCTTCTTTTTGGGACTTGTAGACGTTGAAGTCTTAGGATCAGATTCAGGACTAGACTCTTTAGCGGCATTTAGTATAGCTGAATCAAGTAATTTCGATAAAGCACTACCGGGTTCGAGTGGAGTTACTTCATTGGGGCCAGCAGTTTTAATACCAACCAGGATAATTGATGGGTCAGAAAATAAAGGATTACCATTTTCAGAATCAAGAGGATTTGATCCTTTTGGTGGATTATCTAAATTTGACATTATTACAACTTAAATTTGACAAATGACAAATCTTAATGCAGTTTGATTTCAAGGACTGAACTGAATTGGATTAAAAATTTTCGGTTTGGGTGCGATAAATGAAAGGTTTATTCTTTTATGTACTAACAATAAATAATGCACTAATAGACACGAACAGCAGGAGGAACTGGTTTACAATCGTTTTCATCCAAAGTAGTTCTGATAACGTCTCTGTAGTCCAATTTAACAGCATCTCCAAAGTTGGTTTGGTATGATAATGTGTGTTTTCTCCAGTTCTCATCGTCTCTGTTAGGGAAATCATCTCTAGCATGAGCACCTCTTGATTCTGGTCTAGCAGCTGCTGAATGTGCGGTTTGGGTTGCACAAGTCAACAAGTTTTGTAATTCCAAAGTTTCAACTAAATCAGAATTCCAAATCATTGATCTGTCAGTAGTTCCGACTTCAGCAAATGATTTATCAACTTGTTGAATGTGTTCCACACATTGGTCTAAAGTTTCTTGAGTTCTGAAAACTGCACATCCCTTTTGCATAGTCTTTTGCATTTCCAATCTGATATCAGCGGTTGGTTTTGGTCCAGTGGCATTTCTTAATTTATCCAAGTTTTCAATAGAGAATAAACCAATATCTTTTGAAACTGGTTTCAATGGAGTACCTGGAGTTAATTGATCTCTAATGGTGTGGGAAACAGCTCTACCGAAAACAACTAAATCCAAAAGTGAGTTAGCACCTAATCTGTTAGCACCATGAACAGAAGCACAAGCAGCTTCACCACATGCAAATAAACCTGGAACAACTTCATCTTCACCATTTTCATTCTTCTTTAAAACTTCACCAGTCCACTTAGTTGGAATACCTCCCATATTGTAGTGAACAGTTGGTAAAATTGGAATTGGTTCTTTAGTAACATCAACACCAGCGAAAATATGAGCAGTTTCAGAAATACCTGGTAATCTTTCCTTCAAAACAGCAGCTGGAATATGAGATAATTGTAAGAACATGTGATCCTTTTCTGGACCAACACCTCTTCCTTCATTAATTTCCATAGTAATAGCACGAGAAACGACATCTCTTGAAGCTAAATCTTTAGCGGAAGGAGCATAACGTTCCATAAATCTTTCACCTTCAGAGTTAACGAGGAAACCACCTTCACCTCTAGCACCTTCAGTAATCAAACAACCAGAACCGTAAATACCTGAAGGGTGGAATTGAACGAATTCCAAATCTTCAAGAGGAAGACCAGCTCTAGAAACCATGGCGTAACCATCACCAGTACAGGTGTGGGCAGAAGTACAAGAGAAGTAAGCTCTACCGTAACCACCAGTTGCGATAACGGTTTTATGAGCTCTAAATCTATGAAGAGTACCATCTTCTTGATTGTATGCCACCACACCCACACATTCACCATCTTCCATTAATAAGTCCATGGCAAAGAATTCAATAAAGAAGTGGGTGTCATGTCTTAAGGATTGACCATACAAGGAATGTAAAAGAGCATGACCAGTTCTATCAGCGACAGCACAAGTTCTGTAAGCTTGACCACCTTTACCGTATTCTTTTGATTGACCACCAAAAGCTCTTTGGTAAATTCTACCTTCTTCGTTTCTTGAGAATGGAACACCGTAATTTTCCAATTCGTAAATGGATTGAGGAGCTTCCTTGGTCATATAATGGATAGCATCTTGATCACCCAACCAATCAGAACCTTTGACGGTATCATACATATGCCAGTGCCAGTCATCTTTATGCATATTACCTAAAGCAGCATTGATACCACCTTGAGCAGCGACAGTATGAGATCTTGTTGGGAACAATTTAGAGATACAAGCGGTTTTATAACCATCAGAAGCCAAACCGAAGGCGGCACGTAAACCTGCACCACCAGCTCCAACAACCACACAATCATATTCATGGTCTATAACATGATACTTTTGGCTCATGTATTTAGCGGCATTGAAATCAGCACCTTTGATATCACCAATAGTTTGACGAGCTACAACACTTTGAGAGAAAAGTCTCGTAGATTTAATAGCTTTTAAATTGCTACGTAAACTAATCATATTGAGTATTGTTGATGAAGAGTGAGTTTTTCTAGTGTATGATTTTTAATTGCACTTTTCTCATTGGCAGTCCGCGGAACTGCATAGTTAATTTTCACCCACAAAATCCCGTCCGGGTCCGAGTGTTTTGCGATGATAGGTTACCCCAGACAAACACAAAGGTAAATCGATCAATCTATTAAAATCTATTAAATATCGACATCATCTATGGCGCACAGTAACCCCCATCAACTTTGATGTCAGCTCCTGTGGTGTAAGAAGCAGCATCACTTGCTAAGTACAAGTAAGCACCAGCCAATTCTTTTGGCACTCCTTCTCTGCCTTTAGGAATCAATTTGCACCAATGATTTCTGATTTCCGTGGGAAGAAAATCGGAGATTTCGGTAGCCATGTACCCGGGAGAAACTGTGTTTACTCTTGCAAATGAAACCCACTCAACTGCCAATGACCTGCATAAATGTAAAACAGCTGCTTTAGCGGCATTGTATGGAGCTTGATAATTTGGCACATTAACAATATGTCCAGACATGGATGCTGTACAAATGAGTGAACCTTTGCCTTGTTTTTTGAACACCCTACCGATGTTTTTAGCACAGTAGTAAACTCCATTGACATCAACATTCATGACATTATGCCACTCAGCGTCGTTGTCTGCGTCAACCATTGCTCCTGAAGTCCAAGGAATGCCCGCATTAGCAACAAAAATATCAACAACTTGAAACTTTTGCTCAATGTCTTCGATGATGTGCTTGACTTGTTCGGCCTTTCTGACGTCAACTTGGTAAAACTCAATTTGACACTGGGGGTATGTCAGTTTTAGTTTGGCAAGGTTCTCCTCTTGTGGTGAGTAGTCCATGATAGCCAACTTGGATAATCCTGCTTGACAGTAAGCTTCACAAATAACGAACCCAATTCCTCTACAACCACCAGTAACAACTGCTGCTTTGTTTGTTAACATGAATAATTCCATTATACCTGCACTAATTGTTGGGAATGGTGCTGGTAAATTACCAACATCAGTATTAATAACAGAAGTCACAGGAGCATTAGTTGCATCAACAGTCATGATAATAACTACTTTAAACTGGACAACCTGCCCTATTTATACGGTCTCCGGAAAAACCTTGATGGAAAAAGAAACCCATAAAAGAAACTTGCTGGAATAACTTTTTACAGCAAAACAACTACCTTTTCAAGAATAGATGAGCAGAGTATGAGCCTTAATCATATTACTGGGGTCAAATTCGTCATCTAGATGACCAAACCTTGAGTTAACCATCAACTTATTCAAAGCTATAGCCGATTTTGCACCTTGGTTTTTTGTGCAATAATCAGTTTTCTCCGAGAATTAAAACTATGGGGTAACCACTGAAACTAGTTTGGTCATCAAATGCCACGAATCGACTGTGTGGGCATACTTGTGACTATAAATAGTAGTGTTGGTGGTTGAACCACTTCTCGTCAACGCTTGGTCTTCTCGGGGAGTTGGACTCAAACGGTTGCGATGACGTATGTTTGGAGCCAGGCTACCATTACGACATCCCAGTCGCTCCACGTTACCATTAAATTACTTTTAGGATGGCATATTGGGATCAACATTGACATATTGATGTCTAATTGAGCTATTTCTATTAACTAAAAGATTCAACTAAAAGATAACATCTTCTTCGGTTTCTTGAAGCACATCTTCTTTAGCAGCATCTAACCGTTCAACGGCAGACTCGATTTCTTCTTCAGTTGGTTCAGTTGTGTGATTATACGATTCTTGTAGTTGTTGATCTTCTGATAATGCTTTTTGTTCATTCTCTTCAATTTCAGCATTTATTTGCTTCTTCTCCTGAACTTTCTTTAATCGATAAAATTCCTCTCTATCAAGTTCATCTAATTCAGAATTGATATAACTAATTGTATTCTCAGTTCTTGGTATGATAACATGTTCAATGGCATTGACTCTTCTATTTGTCACTTTAATGACTTCATCCAAAATAATGAAAGCAGTTTGTAATGATGCTAATTCAACTAATGTTTCAACTGCTCTGGTATAAACCATTTTGGCCTTTTGAACTTGTTGACCACCACGTCCCAAACCTGTCATCTTGAAATCATTAATATCTTCATTGATGTCACTTTCAAATGTTGGCAAGTAAACTCCACTAACATTTTCTTGCTTTGATTTAACTTTAAACCGGGCATTCTGAACTGATTCCAAAATTTGATATCCAATATTGTCTCCAACAGCATATTGAACTTCTGCTAAAGAGAATGCTGCGGTTTGCATCACCCGTCCCATCTTTCTTTTGGCATCATCAATTCTTTGAGTTATATCTCTAAACCTTTTGGTTAAAGCTTCAGATTTTCTCTTTAATAATGAATGTCCTTGTTGTGCACCTTTCAATTTCCCTTTCATCATTCCTAAAGTCATACGTGTAGGGAACACTTGTTCCCTGTTTCCTGCTCCTGACATGATTGATGCTGTTGATATTTACCCCTGGAAGTGAGTTGGAATTGGCGCGACTATTTCGAATCTCATCTCATGCAATGGCTACTGTTTATTGATAAACTGGCTGAGCAGTACGAGTTAACCCTTGCAAAGTCACCCAGTGATGAAAGAGTGTGGAGGGAATACTTTGATCTGAAAAAGGATTTCACCCAACAAGTTTTTGTACTTGAACGAGCAGTTCGTCAGTTGCCACAAAATCAACAATTGTGGGAAATCTACTTACTGTTAGTCACTGACAAGTTGAGGATAGACCAATGTGACTACCATAATCATAGGCAGAGATTCTTGCAGATCAATATCCTATTTGAAAGATGTTTAAACTGTTTCTTTGATTCTCACTTGTGGTGTAAGTACCTCCAATTTCTCGTGGACTACGAGTACAATGAAGTTGACTTTATCAATCAAGAGTTTCTTAAGTACTTCAAACGAGCTCCGCTTGATCTTCATATCGAAGTTTGGCCCATTTATTTGAGTTACGCAGATAGACTCAACTGCGAGATCTCAGCTGAAATCTACTTGCGTTTCTTGCAGTTTGACAATAACCCTCAAGAACCCACCTGCGACGAGATTCTATTCAAGATCATTAAACATGATGTTAAGCGATCCCACAAATTATTCACTCGTATAATAAACCACTATAATCATCTTCATACCTCAGATAGTTTGGTGAACATTTGGCTCAATTACCTTGAAGCAGTCTCATCCCAAAGACCTGAATTCTTCTCACATTTGTGTCATCAAGGAATAAGGCGGTTCCCTGACCAACTGAGTAAATTCTATTTACAATTTGTTGCTTTCACTGAAACGCCCAAAGACAAACGAAAAATATTTGAAGCAAGTATTGCAAAGTGTAACACGCTCGCTGATTTCAACCTACTTTACCAGAAATATCTTGAGTTTGAGGAGGGTCAACTTGACTCTGCAACTGATGACAATAATGACGATGCTATGACCATTTACGAAAAACTTATAACTGATAGACCATTTCTTCTCAATGATATGCTTCTAAGACAGGACAATAACAACCTAGATACGTGGTTTGATAGGTTCAGCATCTTCACTGAAGACTTGAACAAACTACTCACTTGTTATGTCAAAGCTATAACGTCTATTAACCCACTTGCAGCACATTCACCAACCAACAAATATCAACTAAGTGATCTCTGGATCTCTTACTCACAAGTTTACTCCAAGAGGAAGGACTTTAAGACTGCTGCTCTCATTTTTGAGAAGAGTACTCAGTCCAAATTCAAACTGATTGAAGATCTAATCAACATATACCTAGCATGGTGTGAACTTTTGCTTCAACAAGACAAAGTTGAAGACACAATTCAGCTTCTTGAATCGGTTCTTTTGCAAAAGATCGAAACACCTTTCAACTACAACGATACTGATGTTGATATGCATTTGCGACTTTCAAAAAGTGAGAGGCTTTGGTCTTTCTACTTAGAGACACTCGAAATTCATGTCGATGACCCAGCAAGGGTGGAAGCAGGGTATCAAAAACTCATTGATTCCAAGCTTGCAAAACCAATGCATCTATTCAATTTAGCAAGTTTCTTTCATGACATCGACCAGCCACAGAAAGCGTTTGACGTTTATGAGAAAGGTCTCAAGACATTTAACAATGATGAGATAAGCTTTGAGTTTTATAATGTGTACCTTGCCAAGCTTATAAGCTCCAAAGCAAACACTGAAACTATACGAGATATGTTTGATAAGGCATTGACCAATCTTCCTGTGCATTTAGTGGAGCCAATAGTGATTTTATTTTCAGAGTTTGAATTCAATAATGGACTCATTCTTAAGTCTTTGGGGCTTTTGCAAGACTTTATGGCCAAAGTAGACAACCCATACAATGTTTCCATGAATCTCATCAGCAAACTTGAGACCCTCAAAAACAAGGATGATCTAAGAGAAAACTACCAGAGGATCCTCACATTGAACTTCACCAACGCCTACTTTATAAAGTTTGTTGAGAAGTTCATTGCGTTTGAAGTCGGTGAAAACCAGTTTGATAGAGTCAGATACTTGTATCGGTACTTATTTGAGAATCTTGACCCTAAAGGGTTGAACCCATCAACAGTGGAGCAGGTTTGGAAACACTGGGAATCATTCGAGTTATCTCATGGTGATGAATCGACCTTCAAATCAATGCTCAGATTCAAGAGGACTATTAAGTTTGATGAATCTCCTTCAGGGTTCGTTAAAGCTCAAACAATTGCTACTTCTAATCCAGATCAGATCGATATTGAAATGTGATTCATGGTTTGTTCATTAATGTTTTGACCTAATCTATACGTCAAAAACTTTTGTATACATCTTTCCATTTATCAGTAAACATGTTGGTGTTAATTTGGTTGTCCAAATTGAAATTCAATTTGATTGACTTGTTGGATTTTATTAATTCACTGAAATTGTTCCAGTTGATGTGATAGTATTTGAACACAATAATAGCAAAAGTCATAAACAATTTTGTGTTATTGACAATCTTAGTCTTCTCGTTTATAGAGTAAATCAACAACAACTGAAGAAATCTAGCAACCAAATTCAAGCCGCAACATGATTCGACTGATGAAAAGTCCATGGTAGGAGTCATTATAGGTGTTGAAGGTGCTGAAAGACTCAATGGGAGCTTATCATTGAATTGCAAAATGATCTCTAACAAACTTATGAAATTCAAATTCTCGAACTCGTCAAGGTTGACCAGTTTGAAATGAGACTTGATTCTCTTTGAAGTTCCAGTAGACCATTTGCTGAATGATTTGTTGAGTTCCAGCAAGAATTCAACGTTAAATATATGGGTATTATACGAATCAACTAAACTCAAAATTTGAGCTAGAGACTCTTGAGGGAAAAGAATCAAAAACAAAGGAATTAGAAAAATCTCTTCGTGTTTACCAAGACCATTTTCAGACAATGATTTCAACGACAAGATGACTTTGAAGTTGCTTTTAAATAGCTCAAAGTCAAGATTGGAAGACTTAAATATAGATTGTAATAATGGCCTTTGGATGGTGTTGGTAATCAATTGATCAAATTGAATGTTTCTGTTCGATTTAATTGATTCATTCAAACCAGAGTAAATGAAACTCAACCTTGCAAAGTTCTCCTCAGCCTTGGTTTCATCAACGTTCAAGAGTGAACTAAAGTATTTATATCTGAGGTCACTAGGACAGTTCGAGTCCCAGTTCAATTTCCGGATAACATTCTTGTTGTTGAGGATCTTTTTTATGGAAAAGTTAGGGTCATTAACAAAATTATCCCATTTAGCCACGAGGTCTTCAGATCCACTGTTTCTTCTTGAATCGATTTTCTTGGTATTAGTTTCATAATCACTGAGAATTCTTTGAAATTCACGATGATGTTTTGATTTATCGTCTGTTGTCTTCGGAGGCAAGTTGATGGGTCTCGACTGGTCTATAAATGTCAATTTTTCGGGAGACATCAACTGCAAATCGTCTAGTGACGATTGAGATTTCACATAGTTAGGAAGTTTGTACAACAAGACATTATCCCTTGAAGATTTGATCATTTTGCTATAAGATAATGATCTTTGAGTGTAATGATTGGTGATATTATCAGTGATTTCATTATCACTATCAAAACTGAATTCAGTGTGTTGGGGAGTGCTGGTACTTATTTCACCATCAACAGAAGTGTTGATGGCTAGATTAAGCATTGAGCTACCCAATTTACCCGGTAATGGGAAAGGTTTATTATGAGATGAATCGTCTATCAAGTCAAAATGACGTATAGATTTCTTCCTTGACAAATAAACTTCACTTTGATTATTCAAGATAGGGACGTTGAAGACCAAATCTATATCGTTTGATAGTATTTCATCTTCATTACAGCTATCGTCGTAAGCCTTTTTGCGACGTTGTTGTCTTTTTTTAATCTCTTGCGGCGAGATGTATTTTGACTTTGTTCTTGTGAGACCCAAAGTAGTTGTTGAGTTTGCCCTAGCTTTCAAAGGGGGAGGGTTATTAGAAGGAATTTGACTTGTACTAACCGATCGTTTGGTTATACGAGGAGAAGTAGATACATCGAAGGGAGTTTTCTCCTTTAAAGTGATAGTTGAAATTGACGAGCTCAAATCTTCATGGATTGTTTCACCGATAGCAGATTCATTTGATATAATTGAATTGGAAGTCATGGAACTTAAGCGAGTGTCTGGAATGGCGTCGAAGTTTGAATTAATCAGGCAAATTTCATCAGAGTAATTTGAGTTCAACAGTGTAATTGAATCGCCAGCAGAGGGAGGTCGAACTTTGTGTAGATTTGAGTTACTACCACCTAATTTTTGTATGTAGTAATCACCTGGTCTCCTTGATGACATAATTGACAGTTCATTTAGAGTTGGTAACGAAGACTGGGAACTAATACGTCGTGGACCTGAATGGAACTTCTTTTTGTGATTTATTACTGGACTACCGAGTGAAGTTGATGAGGAATTTGCATTTATGGTGATATCATAATAATTTGAGTCTGACATAACGAATGGAAGTCTTCAAAGACAAAAGTAGAAGTCTTTCAAGACAAAATTATAATCCACTACGATTGTGGATTGATAATGTTTGAAAATGTTTTTCTCAATTGTTTATCCTGAAATGAGACGAACTCCAAAAATAGCTTTGTTCCAACTTTATTTAAGAAAGGTTTACTTGACAGGGAAATTCGGTTTTCAATTTAATACAGGTTTTAACCCTTATTTAGTTATTACCACAGCAACTTAATTTGCTACTGTTTGCAGATAACTTACTTACTTAATTTGTCTAACGGATTCTATCCAATCAGTTGTACTCATTTGTGATAATCGACTTAATGCTCTGGCGAAAGCGAATTTTTCTTCATCGTTAGAAAACATTGAGGCTTTTTTAGCAATATTTTTATCGAATCCATGTTTTGTCACTAATTCATCGTTCTCGAATGTTTCTTCTTTACCCAAAATTTCTTGTCTCTTGTACAATTGGTAATTTCCCTCCTTGAGATCTTCAGGTTCAACAAACAAGTCTTGAAATGGCGCTGCGGCTGTGACTGCAATTCGGCCATGAGCATCGTAAACTGCGTCTAAAAATGTAATAAATCTTCGAACTTTGTCTCTAACATTTATACTCAAATATGGTATATCTGTTATTATGAATGACTGAAATGAATTTGCAAGGGTTAAATAATCTCCTGCTGCTAGTAATTTACCACACAATTCATCAAATGTAAAAATTGCAACGTATGGGAACGACGATTTTGGTACAACTAGTTGTCTACCCCAGACTTCGAGTTGGAAATTTTCGTAAATGTCTTTATTCTCATTATCCTTGTTGAAGTACTCGTACCACTGATCAATGTGCTTGTCACAAGACGATCTGAATGCCTTCGAGAAAAATTTAACTCCTGGCTTGGGGAAATGGTACACCAGTGAGACTGGTCTGGGGATCTTTCTATAGTCTGTAGGACTATTTAAATAAATAACTCTTGTTTGTCTCTTGATAACTTGAATACATGGTATGAATGATTCTCTTTGTATACCATTCAAGTACAAATCATCTGGTGCTCTATTCGAAGTAGCAAATAAAACCACCCCATATTCTGGACTGAGTAACATTAACATTAACCTTCTCAAAAGCATGGCATCTGCAACATCTGTGACTTGAAACTCATCAAAACAAAGAATAGTGGATTCTTGGGCAATCTCCGATGCAAGAAGTGGTATAACATCGAGATCATTATGGTTATGTTCAATCTTAAGTTGATGTGATCTCTTATGTAAATGCTGCATGAATTGATGAAAGTGGAGTCTTTTTTTAGGTAAATTTTGAGGGATAGTATCATAAAACAAATCCATTAACATGGTCTTACCACATCCAACATCTCCATATAAATAAATTCCCCTAACAGGATTATCTTCTGTCAATAATTTCTCAAGATCAGGTTCTTTAGTACCATTCTTGCCGAAGAAACTGCTGAAAACTTTTTTAACACCAATACGTGGCATCAAATCTTTGACATTAGGGGTTTCAACCTTAGGGGGTTCATAATCATTCAACAGTTCATGCAAAACTGACAAGCTACTTATAATGTTCCTTTGATAAGGGTCGTCCCTTAACTTTCCTTCCTCCACTTTTCTGTTGTAGGCATTTAATGGACTCTCTAGGCAAGGTTTCGTAGTACTAAATAGTCGTATACATCGTACTAAACTTCTAGGTTGACGTAACGTTACAATGACGGACATGCCAATAATAAATAATATATAATGAGTGAATAAGAACCAGCACTAAAATCGCTACTGGTAAACCTTGATTCAATGTTTATTAAAATTATATTACTATCATGTGACCAAATCAACTTCTAGCGAGATTCATATCACTCATTGTGAATAGTAAATCGTCGTCATCATCTTCATCATTACGTGGTGGCAATGGTGCTGAAGCAGGTTTGTGGTTTTTCAGTAAGAAGAAATCTTCACCGTCGTCGTCTTCAAAGACATTCTCATACTGAATTGATTTCCTTTTGTAGGTTGAAGGTGTTGTTGAAAGACCAACAACATCTTTAGTCAACAGTGTAGGTGTATCAAGTGATGAAGCTCTCTTATTAGCTCTTTCAAGTCTTGATGAAATTGTTGGGAGTGGTGGTTCAAAAGATCCAGGTGTAGGTCCAGTGTAGTTAGAGTGTGACGATTTACGACTTGATGTCCTGCTAGTACTTCCATGAGTACTAGTTATCACACCAGTTGCCGGTGGAGGACTGGAATGCAAAACTAAACTTTGGTTCACACTATCACCCAATTGTTGATGATGAAGACGTAGCGATTGAAACTTGTTGAGTACATCAAGTTGACTATTTGATCCAATATTCAGTTTAGAATCGTTGTTGTAATTGAATCTCAAATCCAGTTTGCTATCAATCATCTTAACAAAATCACTAATATCATCATCAATATATATTCCACTTAATGGATTAACTGATGATGACAGACCGGCACTCGTGCCCAAAATTGAGTTTGGATCGTTGACACTATTAGCATGAAGTAAGCTTTGACGTACACTTGTGTTGGAGAATCTTCTACTGGCTCTTGACCCAAACGAAGATGAAAACCTTGGGGTGCTACCACTTTCTGGCATGGGTGACTCATTATCATGAGTTAAATTAGAACCATGAGATGATGAAATTGACCTGGGGAATGCTGAGATATTTACAGATGTGTTGTTGTTAATGGGAATATTGGCTGGACCACTTGCAGAAGAATTACTGCCTCTTGGGTTACGCAACATTGCCGCTAAAGAAGCATTTGAAGTCGATTTATTGCTTGTGATGGAAATTTTCCTCTCCAAAGAAGAAGCTCCATATGGTTGATTGGATGGTGGAGGTGAGTTGCTTATCGAACCGACTTTGAATGGCTGAAAAGTGGGTTTACTCTTCTTCGGGGATGGGGAAATTTCCTTGTAATTTGCTGATGAGTTAGGTGAAACTGACATTGAAGCATTACTGAACCTTTGAGGTCTGAAATGATCTTGGAGTTCGTGACTTGAGTCTTGCTCTGAGGGCATTGTTTGAACTTTTTCAAAATGTTGGCTGCCGGGTGCAGATTCGGATGATTCATTGTTTACTAGATGCTTTTGTTTATCAGAATTGAGGAAATGAGTTGATAGCAACTCTTCACTGTCATGGATACAGAAATTGAAGTGTCTTCTATAAGCAATTGACACTTTGAAAGTACCCAAAGTAGTTTGAATAGGATGGAATTGACGTTGAATTAGATGAGAATCAGTAGTAAGCATCTGATGGGGGATGATTGATTTACTTAACCCAATTCTTCCTTTTGAGCTGATTGGTTGCTTTCCATCCAAGACTTTATTGCACAAAGTGAGTTTAGACTTATCCTTTGTTAACTTTTGCTTCAATTTATGAGCCGGCATTAAACGTAAGTAGCCATATAGACTTCTAAACAATATAATTGCATGCTTATAAATGAGAGGGAGTTCATCAATGATTGAGCCACTAACTTCTTGGGGGTCAAATTCTATGAGCCATCTCTCAATGACCACTTCTTGTTTTTTGCTGCCAGCTTTTGTAACAGGCCATGAATTGCCATTCTCATCTTTCAAGACAATTGCCGTGCTTGGTGGTATTTGACGCATATCAATGTAAGTCTCGATAATAAGTGGTGGCACATTTGATACATCAGTACACAGTTTCCACGGTTTAAGATCATCCTTATAAAAATCAGAACTTGACATGAGTAGATTGAACCATCGGTTTATACGGCCATCATTATGAGTAATTTTAGCATCACAGCGGGCTTCAGAGATCAATTGTACCGCCTTCGTAAAGAAGTTTTGTATGACTTGAACAAGTTTGGCGTTTTGTTTACGAACATAGGGATCGAGTTGTTTCTCTATCGTGTCGTGATTAGTTGGTGACACCATATGACTTTATTATTCGTTATTCATAAGCGTGGTAAACACGTAAAGTTACTTGTACTAAGTTAAGTGATATGGCTTGCGAATCTTATCTAGGATTCTTGATGGTCACGTGAATTATTGGGCTTGTTTGGTGCAACCAGTAAACATGGGGTCAGTTGTCAACTGATATTGACAAGGCAATTGGTGTATTGATTGGCATCGGTGTCATTTACTTTGATGCTGGATCGACAACTTTGGTATGCCTAGACTGAGTTCTCTACCATAAATTGCAATTTCGCCCACCCTTCTTCACGTGCCGGGTACAACATGATACCACGTTGAATTTGTCTGTAGCTGCCATTATGAATGTAGGCCGTACTCATATCTTGTGACACAAGCTTGTTCTCGTGCAAATGTGCCACTGTAAGCGCCATTCTTTTGTTAATATGTTTCCACACATGGTAGTCTTGTGGGAACAAAATAGCTGTTTTCTGCCAAACTTGTTTATCTGACTTGCCTTCGAGCTTTTGAATCTCGCTGAGCAATCTAGGAACAGCCCTAAACGAATCTTGGGTGATTTCCTCAAGTGATAATTGGTTCAATTCGTCTTTAATAGCTGGTAAATAATCAACTAAATTGTCCGCTAAGGACATAGCACCAAGAGTCAAAACGACAATTAATGATGATCCAACCTCTTCAATAAATGTGAATAATTGATCTAAAGCCGCTTGTTTAGTATCTTCAGATCCAAAAGCATTCAAAATTTGAGCTGTAAGGGTGACCAATCTCTTGGAATCATCGTACTGGCCTAAAATTACCCGTAATTGTTCTAGTGACTTATCAAGTTCACTCTTGAAGAAATAACTTAATCCAATAGTCACACGACAAGACAATACAATTTTCTTCAAAACATCACCATGATGCCCTTCAAGTTCCAGCTCCGGTCCCACAACATCAAGGGCAAATAATGAGTCTTCAATAGCGGCATCATAATTCTCATTCGCAAGATTAATACGTGCCAATTGAGCTTTGGAATTCACAAAGTCCTCTAAAACATCCTGGTTCTCTGTGAACTCATATTTCCTCTCCAAAAGATTGCAAAGATGTTCGCCAATTTCTGTACCGAGTTTGAAACTCTTACATCTTTCTGTGATGGTTAAAGCGATCTTCAACCCCAAAAGATCATCTGGGTAAAACTTCAAATAGTTTTGAATAGCAAAATTAGCCACACTGAGTTCTTGTGCAGCTTCAATATCTCTTGGATCACTTGAGGAGTGAACGATTCTCTTGTTAATTATGGCGAGAGCATATAACAATTGGGCTAGTGGTGATCTACCGTTGGCCAAAATAAATGCATGAGTAAACAAGTTTGAAGCTTGTTGATGATCAGCATTGGCTCTTGCAACCAATGCATTACCCAACCAAGATTGGGCTTTCTCTGGGGTGACAGATTGAGCTCTCATGAATGCATCTTGAGCCAACTCAATGTCTCCACATTTCAAGTACAACACTGCCAAGTTGTTCCAAATATCACCATCTTGTGATTCCATAGAGATTGCTTTGATGAAACAATGTTGACTCACTTTTGGACTGGATGATGAATAAGCATTACCTAAAGCCACCCAGAATCTAGAGTTCCTACCTTCTAACTGGATAGCTTTCTTCAAGCACTTGATCGAAGCGGCTCTGAAACTTTCAACTTCGATGTGATTAAAAGCCTCATAGTAGGCTACGCCAAGATTGAAATAGTTCACCGATCTCAAATACCTACCTTGATCGGCTAACAAATTAATGGCGACCTTGGAAGTGATAACAATCAAAGACGAGATAGAATTGATAAACTTCTTGTTGTTGAATTCATCAATAGCTCTTGATATCGTTATCTTTTCAATGAGATCCACTTCGTCCAAAAATGGATCGTTATAGTCTTCGGATTCTTCAAGCGACAGTAAGATCTCTGTCACGACATCAATCGGGAATTCTTCGAGCTTGTCCTGAATGGTAAGGAAAATTTTCAACGAGTGATCAAGAGCTAGCCACAACGAGTGTGACCTGGGATTGACTTTCCATGCTTGTTTGATCAAAAGGATAGTTTCGAGATTCGTTTGAACCACTCTACCGAGGTAACCAGAACTCATTAGTTTTAGAGTGTATTCCAACTTCACTTGGAATAATGCATTTAAGACACATTCTTCATTAGGCTTGATGGCCAAAGCTTTGTTCAACCACTCAATTCCTTCTTCATACTCTTTCGTGTCACAGATAGCCTTTCCAAGCATATACATGACTACCCAAGAGTTCTCTTCGATAGTCAAGGCTCTTGAAAACACTTTTTGAGCAGCATCAAGTCGTCCACTGTTGTAATAAGCCTCACCAAGACCAACCCAACACTCGAAATCCATTGCTGCCATTCTAAGAGCAGTTTGAAACCATTCAACAGCCTTTCCATCGTCCTGCTTATTCAATGCGGAACATCCAAGAACTCTATAGGGCCATGACTTATCCTTTTCAGCATTGAGAGCACGTCTTGACCTTTCAGTGTCGACGACTTTGGTACACAAGATTTCGGCTATTTCCCATTCGTTTTTGTCGGCAAGATGTTCAACCAAGTACCTAGCTGAAATCACTTCAGCTGAGTCGAGCTCAAAAGCTTTGTAAAAACACTTTTGAGCTTTATTTGGTTCATCATAGTATTCATGATAAATAGTTCCAAGAAGGGTATACGATGGTGCATAAGTTTTGCTGTCTTTCAAAGACTGGATGAGAAGTGCAAAAGCATTATTAACATTATCAGAGTCTTCATTTTCTAATAAATAACTTTTGGCTAATCTCCACCGTGTAACGGCCCTTATTTCACCACTTCTGAGATCGAGACCCTTAACTTGAACCAAAGCCATCTCTAAGCACTCTCTTCCAACACTGTGATTTCCAAACTGAACTTCACACCAACCATACTCAATCAATGCATCTATATCAGAGGGGAACTCTTCTACCACCTCTTTTAAGGTAGTCCTAGCGTTTGCTAGATCTTTCTTTTCCATTAGAATCATACCCTTACCAATACGTGCTCGCTTGTTAGCACTGTTGGTTTGTAAAACTTTGTCATATAATTCCAAAGCTCTAGCAAAATTCTTTGGTGCTTCATGGAAAGTGTAAACCACTGCTAAAGAGCAAATAAAGTCTTCTTTTGTATTCTTGAGTTCTAAGCCAATCGAGTGTTGAATGTCAGATAAGGCTTTGATGGCAGTTCGACATACGTTGGAGCATTCGAGGTATTCTCTGAGATTGAGATAGTAATTAATCATTATACGGTTTGCCAACATGTTTTGAGAACAGTTCTGAAAACCTTCCTTCATGAAACCGAGTACCTGGTCTGGGGTCAAGCTTGTAATAGGTGTGGTGTCAGTGTCTTCCACTTGTTTTAATAACTCATTATCATCTTCTGGGACCTGCTCGTTATCATTATCGTTATCATTATCGAAGACGCTCAACTTGGGAATCACTTCCGAGCTTTGGAATGGTGATATCTCACTATTGACAAAGGCATAAAATAGGGTTCCAAGCCCTTCGAGAGAGAATGTTTTGATGAAAAAAGATAAGTTTTCCTTGTCTAATTCATCAAAGGTTGAGATATCAAGAAAGTTGTAGTAAAGCTCCCATACGAAATAGCTAGGGATTTTGATCAAGACTAAGCTTTCCACCATATCCTTGACGTCGTCAAGAATGGATTTCTTCTTGGTGGCAGGTGCAACTTTTAAGAGCTCATATTTATACTTGAGATACTTTTCTTGATACTCTACTCTCAATTTATCGTCATCACAGATGTTGAGGAAACTCTCATAGTATGAGCTGAGAGATGACTTTTCATAAATAGGGTACAAATGCTGGTTTAATTTCGTTCTTTGATCTTGATTTAAGACTTTAGGGAGTTTCAATCTTTGTTGGGCTGAAGCCTTTTTCAATGCTTCTTTCTCTTGTTTGTAAAGAATGTCTATGAGCTTCTTTAAATTGTGCTCAGCAGTTCCCAAATTATCTCCCACTAATTCATACAATTCTGATCCTGGGATCACATGTTGTAGATATTTGATATGCAAGTCTGTTTTCGTTTTGTAATTGTTGTTGGACAAGTAGTTTCTTATATCTTTTAAGGTTTCAGCTAAACTTTGGTCTTGTTCAGTTAGCTTTCGCAAGTAGTTTGTGGCAACTTCAAAGAATAAATCCCAATCCTTTTGAGATTGTGCTAATTGAAAGTATCCTTTCCACCCTATGAGATTATCGGATTCAAGTTTAGTTGCCTTTTTGAAAGCTTTTATGGCTTTTTCGGGTTGTTCGAGTAGCTGATAAGATTTACCTTGAAATAAATAGGCAAAGAAATTATCCTTTTCAATATCCAAAGCTTCATTGGCATATTCCAAAGCTGTTTCGGGATCATTCAGATCAATTGCTTTCTTTGCCAACTTCAAACACTGTTTTAATGATGACATTTGAGAACAATCCTACTGACAACTTCAACAGATTTTCAACCTTCGCGGTCAAACACCAAAAAATTTTCTCAAAACCACATCTCACAATTAAAAATCGGCGATTCTCTGCTTTGATATTACAGAAAAATGGTTGGAATTCCGGAGTCGGCCAAAGGTCAATCTCCCATGTCTTTCCTTCTAAGTATGGTGGCGAAAAATCATTTGGGAGAAGTGGCAGCGATCGTTATTTCTACATTGATCTCTCATGGTCGATTGACTGCGAAAGAGATAAGTGTTAAGTCAAAAATACCCTTGAAACTTGTGAAATCGACTTTAGTATCACTAATTCAACTTAATTGTACTCAATACTGGCAAAGCCCCAACTCAAAAACTGTGGATTATAGTCTCAACGAAAAGGGTATATTAACGTTTCTTCACAGTGGAGAAATTTTAACGCATATAAATGCAATTTATGACGATGAATCTTCTGAAATTGTACAAAATCTTATGCAAGTGGGTCATTTACGAGTTGATGATTTCTTGAGTAATTTTGAAGGTGAAGATCAATACAACAAAGAGCTCAAATTGGTTAAACTTTACAATGATGGGTGGGTAAAAATTTTACAACCTCACGATTTCAGTCCTCTTGAAGATTTATGGCAGAAATTGTATGATGAAACTTCAAGAAATACCCCAAGATCAGCAACTTTGAGTGAAGTAAAAAGATTGGCAGAAGTTAAAGAGAGATCCAAAGTAAAATTAAGTGCTTTACTTGAAACTCCTCCCAAAGATATTTATAGGATTGAGGGTGGAATGAAGTTATTGAGTCGTGATCTTAAAGTCTGCTTCAATTTTGGCAGATTCGAAAAATACTTACGAACCAAACACTTGACCAGTTTGTGTAAATCACGTATCGGTCTCATTACATCAGAAATTTACTCAGTCATACTCAGCATCATAGAAAAGTCCAGTCCTGATCCGGAACATTATTTTACCAAGATCTCTGGCATGATTAATGATCCAGAAGAGGATCTTAATTTCAAAAATAGCATTGAAAATAAACTTGTGGATAACAAATCCATTACATTCAAAGTGAAGGATGTGTTGAAATACTTGTCCAAAGATTTAGATCTTAGAAACAGTATTTTGACTCACAATTTTCTAGAACCAGCTCAAACCAAGAAAAGAGTTTTGAAGTTTGATGATTTCGAAAAGATAGCCAAAAAGCCAAAACTCAAAACGGAAGATGACGATGATCAAGATGATGATTTTGATCATGTGCCAGTTTCAAATGGTAATGGATTTGATTTTAATAACACAGACAATTCATCACCACATTCTACATCGCTTTTGATGCACCACTTGAAACTCCTTATGTCTTCAACAATCCCATTCATAAATGAAGTTTCACCAGGTACATATACTGTCCCATTCAACAAGATGAGGGACTGTGTCAAGGAGTATAATTATGAAGGGCTTATAAAAGCGACATTAGGAACCGATTCACTAAGGATTGTTCGTTGTGTTAAGAGCATGAGGTTGGTTGACGAAAAGACGATTGCCAACTCAGTTTTATTAAAGGAGAAGATCGTGAGGAATGAACTCTATAGATTGGTTCAATTGAACGTTATAGAAATCCAAGAGATTCCAAGAAGTGTTGATAGAGCAGCACTGAAAACATTTTTTGCATTCAGGTATAAGCAGTTTAACTCTTATAACTTTTTAAAAAATTCCATCATATACAATATGGCATCTATATTGCAGATGATTGATGATTTCAAGTCTGATCACAAAGTTCTTCTAGACAAATGTGAGAGAGAAGATGTCAAAGGTCATGAAGAAGAATTGTTGCTTGAATCTGAACTCAAAGACTTGAAGTACTTGCAAATGAGAGAGATCAATAATGTTGGAAGGTTGAATAGACTAAAAAATCTATTCGAAGTGTATTTTTACTAAATAGAGCAATAAGATATTGTTGTAACAGTTTGTGATGGTTCGATTGATGTGGAGGTTTGGTCTTTAAGATGCAAAAATTGCAGAAAACGTAAATTGATAAATAGAAACTGGAAAAAAATAGAATCTGAACCAATTTTGGCTTCTAAGGATGATACTAGCAATTGCACATAGAGATCATTGCTGACGTCGGTGACTCAAATTTAGGGTTAATCGTTGGACGAAATTTGATTACACTACACGATCACGACTTGATTATCATTTACGAGACTTTGATTTGGCATCATTCATTTGAACGAGGCAGTGCATTATCAGACCCATCCATAAAAGCATGAGTCTCTGTCAACCACGTCACAAGTTCTGATCACTACAGTCATCAGAGCCAAGATTTTTCTGCCCCATTGTCGAGACTGCGTGTAGTTGAGTTAAATCGTTATCGCTGATTGAGGCCTGGAAAATTAACTGCAACAATGTTCAAGAAAGAGAAACCACCAATGGATCTCCCACCGTCTTACGAAGACACGTTCGAAGAGAAAACAGACATTGAGAACAACCCGCATGAGATCTTGGCTCACTTCCTGTTGATTCAAGCCATGGACAAGTTTGTTGGCAGTTATGGTGACTACGGTGGGATTGATTCTGAGGGTCTAGTTGAGCTCAAACAAAACTACCAGCAGTGTGTGTTGACGCTTGGAGCAAGAAGGTTTATCATTTTTGTCAGCGCTTTAAAGCAAGAGTTTGATAATGGTAAAAGTGGTTTCCATGAGTTTATGAATACTGTTTATCCGCCAATGGACGTTTTAATTACTTGGTACACATTGTTCTCACGACCAAGGTCTTCTTTGCACGAATTCAAAGCGGCAAATTTCACTCAATTTCTTGATTATCCATTCCCACTTATAAGAATTGCTGCTTACATCGAGAATGGTCTGTTCAAGTATCAACCTAATGATGCACAAAAAAAATCTTACCTTGAGCTTATTGGCAGGTTCTATGAGAGAAACAAGATAGACGAACCCTTGGCTTATGAAATTTCTGGTGATTTTAATCCATATGCAACTATGGTAGCAGTTTACTGCCCTAGTTGTGGAGATCATCTCACTAATGCAAAATTAACTACCCCAGATCATACAGGGTTCAGTGACGCAAAGTTTAGATCACAAGCCAATGGTTGTTCTTGTGGGTTCCAACCTTTTGTGGATCACAATAATCTTCTTCTTCGTCAGTTATACAAAGACGTCATGAGTCCAGGTGACTCGAATTTTATTTCAACATTTGATTTGAACCTTACTAGACTTCATTTCCGTCAAACTAGTGAATTTGGAGTGGCTCAATTGAACATTCTAAGAGACCAAATCACCAATATGAAATACCAATCATTGCCTATTGAAGCACAATTGCATGAAGTTTTCAGACATTTACCCAATGACACTAAAATCTTATTGAGGGAATACCTCTTTAGCAATTTGATCCATTGCACTATACCACAACGAAGCGTCATACAAGTTCATCGAGATTTGGTGGGGATGTTTATGATATCTGCTGTATTTCTTGATACTTATCTTGATTACGATGAGACTTTTGGCAGGGATGCGGTGTTCCAGCATGTCAAGAGCTCTTACGACAAGTTTGAACAATTTTTCTCATTGTTCAAGAACACAACTCAACTACTCACACCAACATTTGATGTTGAGTTTATTTGGAGGACCTTAAGGTTGAATCAACCACGTTATTTTAGTCTGTGCATGAGAAAAGTCAACAGACTTATCAACTATGATGCAACCGAAGAGATAAGATTACTTAAAGCATGTTTCTACACCAACGAGGTTTACGAGAAGCAGTTCAAACAACCAATTTCCTATTGCAATTGTGAGTATTGTTTTCTTGCACTCGATAAAAGCTACAGATTTGGAAAGAAACCTGACACAAAACTTTGTCTTAGTCACTTTCCAAGGTCTGATGCCGTTTCAATCGATAGAGATAGATCACTAAAGTTGCTTAGAGTGCATAAGAGTGGTAAGTGGAGAGATACAGGTGTTGAGCCAATGTATGAATTTTACCCAGATATTTTTTCAGTGCCCATACACTCGCTATACGAAGTAGCACCCATTGGTTTTTTTCAAGCGGGATCATTTGGCCCACAAGATGACACAATTAGTATATTTGACTAAAGCAAAGGTAATGCCTTAGCGACTGTACACGGAGGTATGCAATGTATGATTTTAGTAGGCATTGAACGCAATGCAATCACTAGACCGCAGGAGCACAATTCACCACATGTCTATTCACATTTCACTACAAAACAAGTCAGTATTAAGTGTAGATTAAAAATTAGTTATCGTTGATTTATTCATGGTCAGCATCTTGACCAGGGTTACAAGTTGAGTAATCCAAAAGTTTGAAAATCTTCCAAATACCAAATGCCATTGATGCACCTAAAGCAGGACCAACCCAGTAAATCCAGTGATAGTTTGGGAAAGATCTTGCAGCAACACAAGGACCAAAAGATCTTGCAGGGTTTAAACCTGCACCAGTGTAGTAAATACAAATCAAGTGAGCCAATAATAAAGCGATACCAATGACAAAAGGAGCAATAAAAGTGGCTCTATGCTTTTCCACTGCTAATAATAAAACAGTCAAACATAATAAACAAGTACCAAAAGCTTCCAAGAAGACACCTCTTGATCTTGAAGCACCACCACCTAAAGCATTAGCAAAAGCAATTGGACCAGGAGTCATTGCAGAAGCAGCACCTGCAGCTGCCATACCAGCAATCATTTGAGCAAACATCATGGTAATACCTCTAATAATTGGAACGGCTCTTGCCAACATTAAAGTTAATGTGACAGCAGGATTCAAGTTACCACCAGAAATTCTGAAAAACATGAAAACTGGAACCATAACTCCAAAACCGAAACCCATTGAGATCATAATCAATTGGCCTGGGTTTGAGCCTGAATCAGGAATGGTTGGGTCTTGATTGGCAATTTGGGCAATAACGAATGCTGTCCACAAGAAGATGAATGTACCAAAGAACTCACCCAAGAATGCAATGATATGATTCTTAAGGACTGAACCAGTGTGAGGAGCAATTGGAGCATAAGGTTGAACAGGAACTAAAACCTCAGCAGGAGCAGATTCTGGGTCAATATCTGAGGCGGCAGTCATTTGTACAATTATTCTAATGGCACCAACAGGGCAAACTGGTTATTTATATACTTGGGTGGGCCAGGCTAATGACTTTTCCTAATTCAGGAAAAAGAAATTTGGAACTGAAACCAGCCTTTTCATTGGCAATAGCCTTAAGGCATTAAGGTTGACCTCGGTGACAAAGTTAATCTTAAGGTACCAGATGGTAGATTGAGTTACAAGTGACGTCAAGTTGGTCAAGGTGGAATAAGAGCTCATTTCTTCTCGTTGAAATAAAGTTGGCCTGGCAGAACCCTGAGAGAATAGAACATTTGATGGTGCTGGCTCTTGTCACTACAATTTGAAATACCACTTTCTTACACATGAACTGATGAACAATGTGCAACCCCTTCAAATCAAGAGTTGCACATTGATTGTCGACCCGTAGAATCAGACCAGTGGCTGATTTTCACACATGACTGATGTGCTGTCCATACCACTTATTTTATTTGCTGCTTTATTTTGTGCAGCGAAGTACAGAACTCTTCATGGTTTGTAGCCACAAGGGCGGACCTGTGGGCTACATGTGACTTTGAAAAATTACCACTTCGACCTGGTGCTATCCTGGTGGTTGCTTTGCTGCTTGATTGGCTAGCTGTTAACAGGGCAGTGCACGAATGTTCTCTGCTAACAGCTGTCCCAGTTGTCATTTGTTATAAATACCGTGCAATTATTATTTCTTCTCACATAACCGCTCAATGCCGTGTTACGGATTGGTTACAAATTATGCTTAGTATTACCATGTAGGTCGACTAATCTCGTGGACTGCTAATTAAGGTAATATAAGTATTGTAAACACTGTTTTTACTCCTACACTGAATCGCTGCATCGGTGTAGAACACTTGTACCTTTAACTTTACTAAACTGAAACCTAATTTCGTTGCAACGTTGCACTACGTAATGGTGAAGGAGCTCCTTCACGCAATGTCACAGACCACACTTGAGTTGGCAACCTCGCTTGTAACAACAACAATGCCAGTGATGCATCGCACATCATCAATGCTCAGCCCGAATTAATGTTGACTCTGAACTCGGAAATCACAGGTGAAATTTCCAAGAACCAGACGACGGCTATAATTGCGATGCCCTGGAAAATTTTTCAGTTGTTTGTTATTGTTTAACCTCGTTGCGAGAGCGTTCGCATTTGCGTTCCGCCAAGTTCAATGTCGCGATCACAGATAAATGTCGTTGCTCCAGCTATGTCGTTTTCGTGTCGCTCCAATGCGACCCAATCGAACAATGTCGTGTCGCATCTTCCTATACCAAAACATAGACTATGGGGGACACAAAGTTCCCTAACCCATTCGATCTCAAATCTAGATCAACCAGAAGTCGACATCTGTCACTACAGGAAAGTGACGAGTCTCAGTATGGTTCAGGTTCAAAATTGGTCGCGGGCCCTAATGACCAATTGATCGCTATTGATAAATCCATTGAGAAGCTGTCAACTGAAATTGTTACCTGGATTGATAGTTTGAAATCTAGAGTTTCCCAGACTTTGTCCGCACAAGCATCAGAGTCACTTCTGTTGAAACAACTGTTGAAGTTACAAGAGAAGAAGCAACTCTTAAGGTCGCAGAATTTCGATGAAGGCTTCAAGCAATTCGAGCTTTTGACTGAACATCAACAAAATATTCCAGCTACTAGACAAGAAAGTGTCGATAAAGTCGATCAAGATGAAGAATCTGATCAGCAACAGTCTGAACAAGAACAAGAACAAGATTCGGATGATGTAATTGAAGTGATATCTTCTGAATCCGAGCAAGAGCAACTTGAGGAAGAAGTTGATCTTCTCGATCCTGGTGCTCACCTCCAATCTTATGTTGACGAAGTATCAGAGATCAGTGAGCACATCCAGCACCCTGATCAAGACGATGATCCCCAACATTTCTCAGAAGTTGAGATTTCTCAGGCAGAGGAGGCTTCAGAAATTGAAGATGATATTGAAGAAGAAGAAGATATCGACCCATACTCAGGGATAGATCCAGAGCTCGAAGGTATAAATGTTCAAGATTCAATAGAAGAAATTGCATCTCAAGCCTCTGACGACCCAGAGCTCGACGATTCTGACGCAGAAGAACAAGAGTATGATGACCAATATAGACAAGAAATGGGCAGATACATGCAGACACCAAGTAATGCTCTTCCAAAACCAAGACTTTCAGACACAGGCTTGCGATCTTATATTCATCAGGAGGAAGACAATTTCAGTAATTCTGTTTACGATGACCAATTTATAGACGATTCGTTGATAGAACTGCATCACTCACCGTCGCAATCAGAAGAGTACGACCAAGTAATACAAGGGCAAGCTGAAGATGACCCTGTAATTCTTCTTGATTCTGATGTGCAAGAAGACGAAGAATCATTCAAAGATGCTTCGCCACAGGATGACATCGTCAGTGAAGGTATCAGTGTGGAAGAAGAACATGGAAACCAATATGAATCTGATCATCACGGGGAGAACCCAGATACCAATTCAGATGACAATGAAGACACCCAGTATCACTCATTTTACCCTCTAGATGACAAGGAGCACGAGCAAACCGAAAAGTTCACACAAGAGTTCTACAATCAACTCGAATCCCAAGGCAAAACTAACATTGACCAAGAGGACTTTGCCATGTTGGATAATACTGAACTTCTGCAATTAGCAGAAGCTGCCCTCGAGAATCATGACGTTACTGGTTATCTTGCTGACTATGAACCGACAGACACCAAAGTCAAAGAGCTTGAGTCTTCAGCTGGCGATGTTTCTCCTATGGCTCCAATTCCTGTGGCATTTGATGACTTAAGTTCCATATCAGATTCTCCCATAGAAGCGAACGATGATATAGTTTCAGAGGGATCATTAGCTGACTCAGAAGGAAATCTCCATCTAGAAGACGATTTGACAGAAATAGAGAAACCTGCGTCACCTAAAGCGCTTCCTGCGGATCAGGTCGGGAAGCTGTCTTTAGTGATCCAAGAAAACACAGAGGGGATGGATGATGTTCAATCCGATGATTCTTTTGATGGGGTTCCGGTGTTCAAGACTATCAAACAGGAACAACCAGAAGTTATCCTAGACAAACTCAGAGCTACTGAGAAGAAATTCAGCGTAAGCTTAAATGTGACAAAGCAGCTAGAGAATGAGATCAAGTTATCCAGGGCATCATCTAAGAATCCGGAGGAATTGCCCAGCTACATACGAGAGGAACCTGTGCCTCCTATTCTCCAAGATATTGAACTGGATACCTCAGTCATGGAAGAAGCTGTTAAAATCGAGCCAGAAACGGAGGTGGCAGACAATCGAGAAGCTCAGCCTGCAATAGACTCCGAGATATTGATCGGCCAAAGCCCAGAGTTAAATCCAGTGGAACCAGATCGTGAGATGACGCCGGAAGAAACCTACGAAGACAGTCACATGGATGACCAATCTGACGAGCCCCCCCTGGAGTCACCATTGAACGACGATTTTTCTGATCACGGTCAAAATGTGATCCACAAGGATGCAGAGGTTAGTCAGATTGAAGATGCTGATAAAAAAGCAGTTGAAAATACCATGGAAGACTTATCAAATCAACAATTGACGACCCCTATTCCAGTCCCACAGCTTCAAACAATAGACTCGTCTTTTGTACACCAAATTGATGAAGATCTAGAAGAAGCAAATGACAATATGGAAATTGATGATGAACAAAATGCTGAACAGTCTTACTTAGTTTTGAGCGAGTCTGATGAACTCCCAGGTGTCATACAAGAAGATATGGTTGTGGAGCCGCAGAGTAATGGTGAATCAGCGGAGACGATTCAATCAACATCCTTAGACACTCAAGTCCAGGAAGCCTATGTTGATGCATTTACGAAACCAGAACTCGAACCAATTGACGACACAATGATCACAGAATTCGCCACCACGATCGATGATACTATTGAGATTCCTGAAGGTTTGAAAAAGCCTATATTAGATGAAATTGACGAGCTGGCTGACGTCACTCAACAGTCTGTTAATGATATCACAGAAGGTGCCACACAAGCCAGTGAACTGTACGGAGCATCAAATTTTGAAGAACTATCGGCTGAGAGACAATCAGAATCTTTCCTAGGTGGTGATAAGTCTCCTACATTGGCTGAAGGCTCCAATGATACTGATGATCTAGCTCCTGGGGATTTGACTCACGAAGTTCCATCAGCTCCAGAGAATGTCCATAACATGGAAAAAAGCCACGTGCTTGCAGATGATTCTGTTCCAGATAGAGATATGGGCAACAAGCTACTGGAGCAAGAGGGGAATGAAGTAATGCCTGATGTGGAAATGAATGAAGACTCCAATGATGTGGGGCTTTCCGAAGTATCTGAACCGGTGGTAGAAGTCAACCAGGTTGAAACACTTAGTGAGGAAGCCCATAAAGAAGCTTCCCCTGTCGAAGAGGAGAGGTCCTTCTCCCCTGGCTTGGGAATAGCTCTCGAGAAAACTTCAGCTAGCCCAGAAGCAGTTTCTTTTGAGAGGGTTCTCGATAGCTTGACAGCAGTAGATACAGATTCTGTGCTTCCTGATTCTCAACACGGAGCCCAAGAAGTCAGTATCTCAAATGCCAGAGAATCAGTTGAGGAAACTCCAGGTGAGAGTTCTCAGAGTAATATAACTCCTCCAGAACAACTGCCGCACATTGGTACACCATCTAATGAGGCAGCTTCCGATATTTTGGAGGACAAAGATCAAAAAACATTGGGTACCACTGAGAACCACGATCCAGTCTCTTCCAACAGTGAACAGGACGCTTCATCCTCACCACAACCAACAGTGTCCGATGAATTTGCAAGTTATAACAATGAGCCAGAGTCGCTTGAAAAGCCCCCATTAGAACCTCTCCCATCCGATGATCAACTCACCACCGATGATGAGGCCGCACTGGAGCCTGAAATCGAAGAACCATTAGATGAGCCACAAGTTATCGTGGAGTATGATGAAGAGGTTGAGGTGGAGTTGAAGGAAGAAGACATTATTCATCCTACAGGTGAGATTGAACCCTCCGTGGAACCTGAGGCTGTCGTGCTAGACGATTCTGGATTGATCAAATACCATGTTGATGTTTTGTCTGACCATGAAGAAGCTCTGAGCGAAGAGGAAGCTGCTGTGTACCCTACCAAAATCGAAGAACCAAGAGCATCAGTGGAGCCTGAAATCATACAACTATTAGATGACAACGTTATTCTCCCCGCTGGTGACGATGAGATAGATATTCCAATCATTGAATTACCGGAATCAGAGATCGTTGTTGAATCTACCACAGAGGTGAATGTCGAAGTGCTGGAAAACGATGCGGCTGACAACAATCAAGCTTCTGAAATACACGAAGGGGAGGAGATTGACGTCACAAGCGGAGATCTCATAGAGCAAAAATTAGAGATTGAACAGGCTGACGTAGACGCCACAGAAAATCTTCCAGGAAACACTCAACTTGATGCTGATGAAGAAATGATTGAAGCTGAAGACGCTTCTGAAGGTAAAGAGTCATTGGACGCGTCCACACGTTCTTCCAAGAGACGTCACTCAATTGCAGAGGATGACAAAGGTAATTTGCCAGAGCAAAAGAAACACAAGGGTTCATGGTTCAGCTGGTTCAAATTTCCTCTGCTCCTAAGAAAGAAGCCATCCGAGCATAAGGAGTTAAATCATGAAAAAGTACCTATTCTTCTCGTGACCGAAGTCTCAGATGAGGACGAGGAACAAGAAGATCCAGAAGAGCAAAGGGAGGGCTCAAATCAAACAGAAAATGTTCCGGAAACTGAAGACAAAAGTCAGAATGTATCAGACAATGATGATGACGAAGAAGATGTTAGTAATGATAACACCGTATTGAAGGTAGAGGAAAGGCAATCAGAAGTAGAAGGAAAAGAAGCAAAAGACGAGGAAGCTGAACAAAAGGAAGCTGAAGATGAATCCAAATCAGTTCAAGAAAATTTCGAGGATAATCAACAAACAGACGACGAAGATGAAGATGAGGAGGAGATGCATCGTGGCTATCAAAGCATTGATGGTGTTTTAGCTGCTGCTGAAGAAAATATAGAAGATGCGACTCAAGAGAACCTTGACAACGACGATGAGGAAAGCAATTCATCCGATTCCAACAACAAGAGCACAACTGATGGCACACAGGTAGGACTGATCAATGATGCTCAAGAACAGTTGAAAGTTCAGACCAAAGATCTTGACCCGAATGAAAAGATCGGAGAAGACGTAGGTAAACATAAGGTAGAGCAAAACTCTAGAGAATCCTCAAAAGCATCACCACAGCCATCAAGCACTAGTAAAGAAGATGTGAAAGACTCTTCTCCGCAAAGTCATGAAAACTTACAAACTCAAGTTTTACCCAAACAAAGGAAACCAAAAATGGTGTTGGGATTAGAAATTGATACAGATGAACTTGAACCACAACATTCCTTAAGAAGTGGAAGAACTTTCAGTAATGAGATGGATGAGAGACCAAAATTCCCAGTTGGATCACCACAAAAATCGACTAGAGTTGTCTCACCGAAACAAGCAGTGTCCACAAGAGCATTATCCGACAATCCAGTGCGTATTTCTTCGGAACCCAGTAGTCGGAAGACTAGTGGTCAACTTGAAGGCACTGACCACCCGTCTGCTCGAACAAGATCGAAGTCACCACTCAAAATCAGCATGAACCAGATTTTAGTGGACGACTTGCCCATAAGTCAGAGAGTCAAGAGAAACAGAAAAAAAGACGATGATGAACCACAGAACAAAAAACCTAAGCGCAACGTTAGCGGGAAGAAGGAAGAGCCTAGAGGCAGAACCAAGAGACGTTAAGTTTACAATAATTTGTGCCATGCGAGTCTATGAAGAATAAATAAAGGAATTTCATGCTATGTGAGCCATGAAGAACTCAAATGTGCTAAAGAAGACCATGTTGACGATAAAGGATCTTGTGACGGAAACACCTAAACCTCTGTACATTTCTTTTTGGAAGCTGAGTCGAGGTGTAGCAATTGGGATTGGGTCTAGTCCATTCTTCTTGCGGAAGATATTGTTCACTACCGATTTCTGGATTAATGATTTGGCGGTGTCAATTGGAAAAACAAATGCCCAGCACATAATTCCAGAGAAACCTCCAGCCAATACAATTGATAGGGGTGAATTCTTACTGGCATTGGAGTTGATCACTGTGTTCATGGAATACTTGAGTGATTCATAAATAGAATAGTAGATACCTGAAGAGAGCGAGTCTCTCAAGAAATGATACCGAAAACCCGAGTAGAGTCCTGGGAGTCCCTCATGTTGAATGATCTTCTTGAAAGTTGCAACTGTCGATGAGTTTGACAGTTTGAAGTTGGAGTCCTTTTCAACAATTTTCTGAATTTGAGCAAACACCTTGGTGAACTCAAAGGGACATGCAAACAAGGACACACCACCACCTGCAATAAACCCCAGTAGAAAGCAAACTGGTATGTTTCGAAGGAGCGGATTGGAATGGTTATCAGCAAAAAGAGTGTTGTAGCAAACAGGTTTGATTTGAGTGAATATGGAAACACTCAAAGACTTTGAAAAAGAGGTGCTGACTAAGGGAGCCCAGATTCCTCTGAAGAAACCTTGAATACCTTCATGCTTCAAAGTCTTGGCTGCACAGTCAAAGTAACCGGTGAACTGTTTGTGGGTTTGCATTCTGGTCTTGATGGTGTCCAAGGGGAACCCAATGGTAGTAGAGATGAAAGAAGCGCCATAAGCCAAGATGGTTGAACGTGAACCAATGAGCGACTCTGGAAACACTCGTATAGCTCTTGAGTAGTCGACCTCTCCAGTAATAGCGGGAATTCCTCCTGCTGGAGGCTGGGAACTCATGTCAGCCGTACGTCGCGCTGCCGACCTAACCGTATACAGATCACTGGAACTAATCGCGGCAAGCTACCACGACTTACCACCGTCCAATACCACGAGGGTTAATTATTAAAACTTTCAATTCTAATTATACTATTTACATTGACACTAATAACCTCTTCTCTTTGCATCTCTTACTTGTGCTAAGAGGTCTCTGAATCCCTCAGAGAATTTCCGTCTCCACCATTCTCTCTTTAATTGTTTTCTATACTTAGCAGGAGGAATGTGTCTTGATTGAACTCTTTGTAGGTATCTGATTTTGTTGTTTCTGATGATTGCATTAACACCACTTAATCCGAATGCAACGTTACCAGGTTGGATATCAATAGTTCTACCTGCAAGAGGTCCAACAACCCTAATGTTTTTGGCAACGTCACGAGGGTGTGCTTGTGCTGATCCAAATATATCGTCATCAGTTGTAGAGAATATATCGGTACTGTGAGATTCAGCAATATTCGACAAAAGGGTATCGACTTCAGAGAGTCCAGACTTTGGTTTCTTCTCGTTTTGTGTGACTGACTTGAGGAGCTGATCAAAATTCGAGTTAAGTACCGGAACTGACGTACTGAATGACCTCACGTTAACTCCTAACCTTGAAATTTGTCTCAACATGGTTGAAGTGTAGTGATAAATTTTTCACTTCATTATCGCGAAAACAAGTAACTACAGTATCAGTTAATGGGAGACACAAGCTACATTTCCACTGAAACTGAGGCTTTTCAAGGCCATTGGGATACGGAAACAGAAACTGTGTCCACGCCTGTATTTGATTGCAGTGCTGTGAAAGCTTATAAGATCCCGCCAGGTGAAATAACTTTACGAAGTTGGACCGCCACGCAATCAAATGTGGTTTGGGAAGGAAACATCAAACTTGTAGAAGAGGAAATATACCCAGAGTCGATTGGTGGACCATCTCAAGTTATTGATTACAAACCAATGCTACCATCCGATAGAATTAGGCTAAAGCTTGAATTATACAATAGCAAACGACAACAAGAACTACCGTGGGCTGAAGTGTGGTATAATCCACACGACGATTTAAACTCAGATAATCGTCCAGAGACAATAACACCCACAGATGATGCAAGACTCTTTAAAATAATCGCTCAACTACCAGGAACCGGGTACTGCGGTAGCAAGTACCCTAGAAATGATACAACGTTCATTCAAATTGCATTGGGTTTGCAATTTGCTGATAAACCTACTGCTTATACTTTCACAGAAAGATTGAATTCCTATGTAAGGCTGTATCACAGTTATGTTGAACAATACAATTATGAAAAAAGCATGTTAAAGTTAACAGAAGCACTGAGGAATTTAACACTAAATAATGAAAGTGATGACGATGATGATGATGATTTTGGGGACTTTGTGAGTTAGAGACACGGTATAAATGACATTAACGTTTTTTCTTGTAGTACATCTTCTGGATGAGAGGATGATGTTCACGAATCTCTTTGTTCTTGTTCTTACTGTACTCAACGTACGCCATATCTTCACCACCAGCAAGACCCGCCAACGATCCAGTGGTCTTAACAGCACTACTTTCTTTGCTCTGCCTAGCAAATGTGGTATCGGCATCATCCCCGACTTCCAAACCAGCTGCATCCTCATTCTTAAGGAGAACCTCTTGAAGAAGTTCTCTTCTTTCCTTGGGTGTCGAGTATGCCAAGTCAGGTAGTTGTTCCATACCATGTAAATGAGTAATCACTTTGAACGCATACCCTTGATCCACAAGAAACGCTTGCCTCTTGGTTGAGTAGTACATCTCCTGAGTATCCTTAGACACGAGTGAATAGAAAAATGCATTGAAACCTTCATCGTTCCTTCTTTTAGCCCTCAAAATCCGTCCTAGTCTTTGAGCTTCTTGTCTACGAGAACCGTAGTGTGACGAGATCTGAATCAAACAAGTAGCCTCTGGTAGATCAATTGACGTATCACCCACCTTGGACAAGAATATAGTATTGACCTGATCGTTGTGTTGGAAATTTTGTAAGATCTTCATTCTCTCTTGCTGCGGAGTAGACCCATAAATGAATGGTTTACCCAATTTCAATGCATATTCTTGTAAAGCATAAACATTGTCACTGAAAACAATAATCTTGTCGCCTCTCTTTTCATGATAGTGGATCAAAAATTGACATGCTTGAAACTTAGTTGGGTTCATAATATACAACAACATCTTCTTCCTTGAAGTTTCTCTCAAATATTCCTGATAGAACTCAGCCGTCATGGGACACCATACTTCAGCACACTGAACATTGGCAATGTGACCTTTCTGTGCCAAATCCATCCAGTTAGCTTCATACAACTTGGGTCCAATCAAGAAATTCAAATCATAAATTTTATCATCCTCACGGACCAATGTTGCCGTCAAACCGAGTTTGGAATGAGCTGCAATCGTCGTAACCACTCTTCTGAACATAGCTGCAGGTACCACGTGGACTTCATCCAAGATAATGAAACCCCATTCTCTGGAGGTTAAAAAGTCCATGACTTTCTGAGAGTCATGAGACCTATTTCTGGTGTTGGCAACCATTGAGTATGTAGAGACCACGAGACCAGCATCAGTGGAAAACATCTCTTTGTTTTCGGAGGTGAATACTGCGACACTTTCTGGTTGAATTGTACTCCATTGTAAGAACTGTTGCCTCCACTGCATCACTGATACAGAAGAAGTGCAAAGCACAATGACTGATTTCCTTATAGTACAGGCAGCGGTGATCCCCACCAACGTCTTTCCAGCACCACAAGGTAGCACAATAATACCTGATCTTGCACGTCCATTACCAAACATCTTGGACAAAGACTTTTCTTGATAAGGTCTGATTTGTGTAGATGGTTTCAAGTCAATGTCGAGATCAGGATTTCTCTGATCAATACGGAAATCATACTCTTCTAGCACCGGGTATTCGATCTCTTGACATCTTCTTTTGACGATTTCCACAGATTCATTAGCTATTTCGAACGAATGAACTGTATCAAGATCGTCGTCATCTTCCTCTTCAGTAGCTTTTGCCCCAACTACTGACGCAAAGATATCTTCTGCTTCCTTTTCTTTTGACCCGTCTGTTTTCTTTGTACCAGGTATAATTAAGTCACCTTGCACTGGGGCCATTGATTCAACCAAACCACTGCTATTGACTGTACTTTCCGAGTTTATACGTAAGGGCCCAATCACAGGGTCTTTCAAGAGCATTTGAAGAATGTCTGCTTGAGTACTTTCCACGAAGTAACGATTATTTTTCAAAACCAACTTGACTTTACCATATGATAAAGTTGCGCTTCTGATGAAATTGAAGATAGATTCTGCCACTGGCACTTTTGATAGTCTATTCAACACTTGGATTATATCGTCTGTTTCAAGCCCCACAGATACAGCAGCATAAAGAGATGGGGGTGTAATCTTATACTCATGAATGTGAGAAGGACGAGACACAGGTTCTGCTATGGTGATTAGGAAATCCTGGGCTTGTTCTGCTAAAGGCGAGAAGGATTCCAAGATAATATGCAAGTCTTTTGGCGAGATCCACAACGGCCTGGAGAAGTGGTCAGGCTTTAATTTCAAGTATGAGAAATCAGAAGTTCCAAACGTCTTCGAAACAGCATCTGGAACATAATCTTTGGGAATTTCTGGTGTGAGTTCTACCATTTCATCATCTGAGAAGTCCTGCTTCGATACACTGCGGTTGATTACTTTGATGGCGTCATCGACTTTCCTCTTTTTGTCTCTTGGAGCTCTATCAGGGATTGCTCTCTTCTTTTTACCAACGTAATCTTTATCTTCATCGGAGAATTCATCTCCAGAGAAGTTCCCATTGTCAAGATCGGCGTAGTTGACTGTATTCCCACGACGAGACATTAGTAATATGAGTAGGAAGAGATCGCGGTAGATGTCGTGCAAATAATGATCTTTATGGTGATGCACAGTAGAAAATAGTGAGACAGCTAATAATACCAATGACATTTACATTTCTATTTACTAATCGGTGAACTTATATGAGCCTGAAGCCATTGTAATACTTCCTCCTCTATAAGCTCCTTTCTTCATTTTGTTTTTGTTCTTTGTGAAATCTTTACCTCTAACTTGAGTGAGCTTCTCGTTAGCGAGTTCTCCCCAAGTACCTGCAGCACCTTTGTAAGTATTATCCTGTAGAGCTTGTGCTTCAAAACTGATTTTTGATCTGTCTATTCTGGAGAAGTGCTTTCTTTGACCTGGTTTGAGCTCTTCTTCTACTGATGGTATAGATTCAGTGGATGAAGATGATGAAGAGGATGATGGTGTTTCTGTCTTGGGTTTCTTGACATTGATGCTGGATGATTCAGAGTTTTTTCTCTTGTGAGACACTTCCCTGGTCTCTGAGTCATTGTCTGACTCTGAGTCACTAGATGAGTCTGAATCACTAGATGAGTCTGAATCACTAGATGAGTCTGAATCACTAGATGATTCAGAGCTAGAACTGGAACTAGAGCTCGAGCTAGAGCTAGAGCTAGAGTCTGAATCGCTGTCTGAACTAGAGCTTGAGTCACTATCGGAATCGTCGTCTGAGCTGGAACTTGAGTCATTGTCTGACTCTGCCTTGGCTTCCTTCTCAGATTTTTCTTTGTCAGACTTGTTGTCCTCATCACTAGAGTCGGAGTCGGAGTCGGAGTCGCTAGAGTCGCTGGAATCACTGCTTGAGTCAGAATCACTGCTCGAGTCAGAATCGCTACTTGAGTCAGAATCATCCTTGGTCTCTTCAGCTGGCTCCTTCTTGTCAGAGTCATCTTCGCTGTCGCTCTCACTTCCACTCTCACTTTCACTTCCACTCTCACTTCCACTATCACTTTCGCTTCCACTCTCTTCTCCACTTTCAATATTCATCAAATCATCAACTTCAGGCAACTCAATTTTGAGTTCCTTCACTTGCTTTTCCAAGACTTTTTTAGTCTTCTCTAACTCTGGTACATGCTTCAAGTACTGGTAAATGTAAGCAATTACTGTAGCTTTATCTTTCACTGGCATTGATTTTTATTTTTTTTCTTGCGATGAGATGTCTTATCTTCAATGTCACGTGCGGATTCAATCATAATTTAGTCTGTTTAGGAACCTTTTGAAATGAAATGGCTTCTTCAACTTTGCCGTCTAAAATGAGTTGAATTCCCCTATCAGCTATTTCAGCTGATTCTCTATATAAAATTTCTGGATAGTAATCTTTATCCTCAATAGCAGCATCAGCTCTTTTGTCAATTAAACCAGTGATAATATCCACAATAGCATCAGGCTGATCCCCGTGAACCAAATGAGACCCTTTTGGAACATTGTGTGATTCAAGAAGATTGTCAGGATTGACGTGAGTCTTGAAATACTCGATACTTTCTGCAGGGTTCCAAGTAGCATCAGCTCCTGTAACAAAACAAATTTTGGACCTGATAAGTGGTAAAATTGCCATCGAAGTATCCAACGCATAATATGAAGAAAGATATGTCGCTAATTGAGCATGGCGGCTGGCTTTCGCTTTGTACTTTTTCTTCCCTGTTGCTGGATCTTCAACAATGTAAAACTCGTTCTCAACATACTCTTCCACGATTCGTGGATCCATAGTGTTGTAGAACGACATCTTGGCATAGTATGTATGGAACTCCTCATAGGTTTCGAACTCATCAATGATCAAATTTGCGAGAGCCTTGAAACGTTTAACAAACTTGCCTAATAATGAAGCCTGCTTGTAAAAAACTGCCTCAATTGGTACCACTGTGTCATAGTTCTCAGGGTTCATGAAACCTGCAACAATTGAAGTGTGTCCACCCAAGGAATGACCAACAACAATAACCTTGTTCAACCTGTCATTGACAAAATCATTGCATGTAAGTCTCTCATGCTCAACAATTTTATGCAAGTCTTTAGCACTATCAGTCCAACCGTAGGTCCAGCCTATTTTACCGGCATTCAAAAGTGCTGAGTCACCATGACTGTAAGCATCCCATGCGATAACGGATCCCAAGTACCAATTGGAAGCATTAGCAGCATACTGGAAGATCTTTTGAATATGGTAGGTCCAAATCAGCTTGTTCATTCCAGTTCCATGATTGAAAACAAGACAAATTCGTATCTTATCAGTGGTATCGATCGAAGCAGTGTTGATAAATTTGTGATAGACGAGCTTCAACTGATCATTAACATGAGTAGTCGAGCCAGGTAAACGTGGCCAATGAGCATCAACGATTTTTCTTTCAACGGCGTAAGACATTTTGGTGAGAGAATATGTGGAAATGTTCGTTGGTAAATATGGGGTATGATTCGCACGTGTTTTCTCAAGGTCCGAGGAAGTGAGGAACATGCATTTCAGCATGGAATTGCATGAGAGACTCTTGGTCTAAAACCGTGGTTTACTTCTCCTCTTTGGTTGGTTGACGCCGGTCAATGTCAATATCGAAACCGTATCGGGACATTCTCCGATTCCACCATTTTCTGCTCTCTTTCCTGTGAACATCTTCAAGCAAGAACCCTTCCTCGGCATCGTCTTCGTCTTCATCACCTGTCTTGAGTTTATGCTTGTGAGATTTGTCAAGAGACATCTCATATTGGTTTTTGTCTGGATTAATTTTAAATTTGTAGATTGAGTCTAGATTGAGGTCCTTTATGAGAATCTCTCTAGTTCTTCCCAACGATTCGATGTCTCCTACTCTCTCAATGGTTTCTTCAAGTAGTTCATCGAAATTTGGTTGTGATGCAATCTCGTGGAATGCTCTCATCATCGGCACAGAATCGGCCCTAACTCGAGATTCCGAGTCGATTGTGAAAATATTAAGATTGTCGTATTCTTGGATAAAGTCCGGTCTTGTCATAATTTGTCTTGCCCTCCACAATGGTAGCTCGGGTAAATCATGATCCTTTCTCTCATCTTTTACTTCTGGTTTGTCTTTCAAAATCAATGTGTTCATTCTCTTACGATCCATATCCACAAACTCTCTCATGAGCAACATAGCTCCAGAACTGAATTTACCGCTATTCATGACATCGTCATCCATTAGTAATCCAAGTAAGCCACATTGATTCAAAAACCATGTTTTCTCCCTATCAATTATCTCATGACAAGCCTTGAAAATATTCTTGTGTCTGGCGACTTGTGAAATATGTTGTGGCCTACCACCAATTAGGTCATACACTTTGTGGCATTGTTCCTCACTAAGCACGAGATCAGGAAAACGGTGGTGAGGAAAGTGTTTCTCTCTAGTGAATCTTAAAGCTTTGACGGTCTCTTCTCTTCTGAAATCTCTCACATTGATTAGCTCTAGCCTTGTTCCTAACTTTTTGAGTTTCTCGTAAACCCAATAATCGTCTGAGTTGAATATAATTGTCATTAGACCAGACCCACTTAAACTTTCAGCCTTTTGTTGCAAGAGTTCGATCAATTTAATTCCTTCCTCATTCTCTTTGATCAAATGAGCGTTGTTGATTATCATCACCAAAGGTCTGTTTCCTGTGGAAGCCACCCTTCTGATTGCCAATTCCTCGAGCTTATTGAATGCTCTTTCAATATCTAATAATGCAGTTGTGTCTCTTGGACCCTTCATACTAAACAATGATCCGATGTAATCTTCATTGAAAGTATAGTTCAATGCTCTGCCTAGCCTGATTCTGAAGATCTCAGGATCTGCGTGGGCATCGAAGATAGCAACATTATAGCCATCTATTTTCTTCATGGACTCGAGGAGCAACGATGTTTTTCCTGTTCCTTTTTCTCCCACTAATAAGAAGTACCTCCCAACAATTTTACCACTAACGATGTCATCCAACAACTGCTGCTGTGGTCTTTCGACCCAGAACTCACTCAAGTCGTGCTCTAAGCAAGCATCGTCTTCAATATGTTTGTTCGTTCTTTTATGCACCGATAATTGGTAGCCTGGGTCACCATTATCGAATGCCAGGTCTATCTTGTCCAACACATGTTTCTGATAGAACTTGTGGTATAACACACCAGCAACACCAAGCATGGCAACCGATGAAAATGTGATTCCGATGGTTTCAAGACACTTGAATAAGAAAGTACCAAATTTACGACGTGCTGCTTTGAATCTTGATTCATGGTCTTCTTCTTCTTCTTCCGGTTCTTCGTCTTCTTCCTCCTCCTTCACTTGTCTCGGTGGTTTGTTACCGTTTCCAGAGCCACCAGTCCCATTTTCGACATTTTGAGGTGGTGGCTGTGTAGTCTGTTTATCATCGTTGGGTTTCACTTCTTGACGGTCGGATTCTTTATGCAGACGTCCAGAGGGTTCATGCGGTATTGCCTCTGATGACTTCTTCTGGAGCTCAAGGGTTTTTACCTCCATAGATACGGTTTGATCTGCAGGTATGGTGTCATTGTCTGTCACGTAGACTTGCTCCTCTTTCCGCTTTTCTTTGAGTTTCTTCTTCAAGACTTTCTTCTGTTTCCTCAATTTTGCATTGTCATCAGCAAGTTCATCATTCTGAACTTCTTCAAGTACATCGAAAGGTAGTAGTGGATTTATGGACCTTGGGGCTGAATTTCGAAAGCCTCTGAACGTGAACTGATCAATATTTAGGCCCATTGACCGACCACGATTGAATCCCCTTCTTGCTAAATGTCTTGAAATCATCAATCGACTAATTATTGTTGTAGATTGACGATTTGAACAATAAGGTTGATGTAACAGATCACGATAAATCAAAGCCTGCATCTAAATTTATCGCGTACAACAACTTGTCCTTGATGAGCTTCTTGTCTTGGTAGTCAGGGAGCTTTAAGAGGTTGACACACGTCGAGGTAGTAGGGAGTCTCTCTGTGTTGGGTCCTCCATGATTGATTCCGAATTTGGGGTTCAAAGCTGCAAATCCTAAAAGTGGTGGTTTTGCAGCTGATGTGACGTACTTTAAGAGTTTACTTCTTTCCTGAGGATTAAACTCTTCCACAACTTCCCAGAATAGGTTGACAGTTTTATCGTCATCGAAGTAGTTGCCGTAGACAGTGTTATTTTTCCAGTCTTGCACGTCAATTGTTGTCTCTGATCCAGAAATCAACATTTGCAATTCTTGAGCATCGAACATTCTGAGCCTGTCAGACGATATCATTTCGAAAAGGCCCTGTAAGAAGTACTTGGTTTGGATGTGTAACGAAGCATTGAGCTTGAAGTTAGACATTTGATGAATGTAATTGAGCACGTTTGAAGCTCTAACTTTAATATTTGAACCTTCTTTCATCAACTCGAATTCATAGTTTTGACCATCAACAGCCTGGTTGACTGTGAAGTTCAAGTCAAGAGCTTTAAGCTGGTCATCTGACATTTTGGTGAGTTTCATAAGATTATTGAATACCTCATTGTCAAGTGCACTTAAGTCATTAATGGAATTCTTCATTGAATTATTGGCGTTACACCATTTGCTAATGAAGAAAGGTGCAAAGGAATAGTCTATGAGGACTTTCTCGTATAAGCACTTCCCAACAACATTGCCCAAGAACTTCAAGTATTTAAGTTTCATCATTTGCACCTCTGGCTCAACTTTATTGAATAGCTTGAAATAGATTTCTTCGTTGGGATAAATCTCGTTTCCACTGGGAGTTTCTTTGAAGAGATCTGTTTCTGGCGAAAACCCGCTGGCAATCACACTGCTCAAGAATTCTTTGGTGAGTCCACCTCCATCAATACCCAGCTCCTGTTCGTTGTACTTGTTGATGAAAACGACATAAATCCTGTTCTTGAACTCAGGACCCAACTTATGGAAGTTGTTAAATGCATCTTGTAACACGAATTCCCTTCTAATCTCTCCACTCATTTTGGGGGATCTTTCCATGCCAAAGCTCATGTTTGTCATCAATTCACGTTCTTTGTCCAAGTCAATGAGCGTCTGGAAAATTTGAACTCTGGTATTGAAGTCCACGAAGAATGGTAATCTGTTGAGCAACTCGAGTTTAGCTACTACATCTCTAGGGGGAGTTTTCTTGGGCGCAGATTTATCAATAGACATTGGGTCATCGGAGTCATCTTGCATTAGTTCCAATTGTCGTTTCCTTTCCTCTGCCTCGGCTATACTTTGGGCCATGACTTCAATGTTCACATGCATTTCACTGACTCTCCAGATGTCTGGTGAGACAAATTTCAATCTCATGTTCTTGTTGTATAGTTGACTCAATAGAGATATGGATACCTCTTTAAGCTGCTCGAACAGATCACATATCTTCCGAGACATATGGTCATTGAATATCAAAGTAAGACATAAAGTCTTGGAGAACTTCAAGAATCTGGTAGCATCTTCGATTGTCAATTTATCTTCACTAAAACTCTCGTAATCGTTAGAAACAATTAGCCAATACGAATACAATTCCTCAAACGTGTATAGAGTCTTCCAGAATGTACCAGCTTGATCCAGCAGAATGCTAGCATGAAAAGCATTAAGGTCATCAGCTGTTGCATAATCGGTGCTTTCTCCAATATCCTCGAAAAACTTGTACATGATGCTCGACTTCAATTGACCATAGAACCAGTGGAGTGCCCCTGGGGTGATAGTGATAGATATACATACCTTTATTTTGGAAGAAGGTATTAGATGGAACAAAGTGGATAGCATAGTCAAGGCGATTTGAGAGCTCTCACTGTCAGAACTCTTAAACAATGAAACCATTTGTTGTATGCACTTATTATTGTAGAGAATATCAAGCTTCAGGTATACTTCCTCTGGCACCAAAATGATGTTTGAAACTGTAGGTTCATCTTCAAGCTCATCTTCGAAATCGTCCTCAGCAGAGTCCCTTGACTTTATGGAGAATGTGACTCTTGCTAAAATGTTGCCTAGCACAAGAAAATCAGATGAATTGAAGTCTGCATCTCCATGGGCGAACAAGAAAGTAGTAAGAACATTGACCAATTGCCTGTCACTTAAGGAAGCGAGTTCTGCAATCATTTGTGGGTCGGTGAGAGTCTTTTTAAGGACATCCTGGTTCTCTGGTGCATATTTTGCTGCATCTGAAGACGCAATGAAGGTCATGAAGGATTGTCTGTTGTCGTTAATGTTGACTTGAAAGATTATTCTAGTAACTTTGTCAATGATTGACTGAGGTGGATCGAAAGTCAATAACTTGTGCAATCTTTGCACTACATTGTGTGGGTTCCGGAATGCCAGGGATAAAACGTATGTGAGGCAATCACAGGCAATTTCAATGATGGACCTGTTTGGCTCAGACTGACAATCTAATGGTGAATCTGTCGCAGAATCCACAATTTTGAGGAGCCCCTGGAGGAGCAACAGGTTGGTGAACGGTGCAGCGGTCCAACTGAAGATTGTGTGTTTCACGTATGTGACAAGACTGTGAATTTCGTTGAGGCTCATGGAGGGCAAACTGAATTTAGTCACCAACAAGAAAGACACTATCCACTCTCTGTAACTGTAGTCATTCTGTACTGTGGAATTGTACCATTGGTGGTAGATTTCATCTGTTTGTTTCCTATTAGTAATGTACCGTACGATGTTCCTCTCAAGTATGATTGCAGCTTTATCTTTAGCTCTTTGATGGTCACGTTCAATTCTCTGTTGACGAGTTTGCTCGAGGAAGTTGCGGGACCCTAGCGGGTTCGAACGTCTGTCTCCGAGGTTGACTGTACGCTTCCTCGTTTGTCCTGTAAAGTTGATCATAGTGCCTTCGCGATAACCAACCACAAATACATTATCAAGCCATGATAGCATGCTGTAATTCTATATAGACAAAGAGCAGAATTGCTCCCAGTCATTCTACTGATTCTACTGTACGAGGGAAGCAACATCGCCAAAACTCTTCATGACAAAAGCTGGCACCATTGAAACATCCTTCTCGGTATTTGCAATGAACTGGTCAAAGTCTCGCTCTTTGGTCCCACCAGTGAGCACAAGGAGAGATCCTCCGTGATGTCCAAGGTCACCATCATTGCCAAACTTGATATCGGTGTAGAGAGTGTCTCCAATCATCAAAGTTCTGCTCTTTTCAAAGCCCTGATGCTCTATAATAGTGTCTAAGAAGAGTGTGCTTGGTTTGCCAACGTTTATGAATTCTCTATGAGAAGTGTACTCCATGTAGTTGACAACACTACCTCCAGCAGGAAGTATGAGTCCCTTGGGTCCAGGATAACTTCTATCAATGTTGGTACCAATGAATGGTAGGCTCTTGTTATCATGGAGCAAGTACTGCAACGTCAGAGCAATTCGCATATAGTTGAAGTGTTTGGTAGACCCAACCACCACTGCTTTGACTTCAGGGTCAACTACTAGGAGTTCATGTTCGGGATTGAATTCAGTGTCTAGTCTTTCGTCTGATCCTCCCAATGGGATGTATCCTTCTTCTCTGAGTTCCTCTTCAATACCGTGGTCTCCTAGAACCCAGATTTTTGATCCTTCAGCCACTTTCAATGTGTCTTTAAGGTGACTGGCGGCAGCGTAACATGTGGGATAGATGATGTCCTTGGATACTCCTTCGAACCCGAGTTTCTTAAACTTATGAATGTACTCCTGACGAGATTTCAGTGAGTTGTTGGTAACGAAAGCGATTTTCTTGCCTTGTTGACGGAGAAAGTCGATGGTTTGTTTCATTCCTGGGATCAAGTCTTCGTCGAGCCAAACAACCCCATCACAATCAAAGAGGAAATTGTCAAACTGACTGAGCAACTGTTCAACATCTTCTTTGGTGGTTATCCTTTTAGGTGTTCTTGTCATTGGAGAAAAAAAACTCAGGTCGTTTTATGTCAATTGACATCTCTATCGCAGCCTCACCCTGACATCGCACAAAGACATCATGAGCATAAAAGAAAGTGAAAACGACGCTGCAAACATGAATCTCGATGCTGGCTCGAGCTCTGACAAAGCTGTTTCGAGTGCTGGCACACAGTCTGGGAAGAAGTCCAAAAAAATACGAAAACCCCAGACTGAAGAAGAGTTTCTTGAACAGAAAGCACAGTTTGAAAGTACAGGTCCGCTTATCAACACTGACGATTGGCTCTATGATGATTTCGAACTCGACAGTACTAAAAAGACAGACAGAGTCAAGATACTTCATGCCTGTGAGAAGGCATACTACAACCGAGACTACGATAAATGCATGGAACTTATCAGTAAAGCCGAGAATTTGTTTGGAGTTACAGAGGAGGAAGAAGACTACGAGACGACCAAGGCACAATTCGACTCGTCTGTGAAGAAAATCAGGAAGAGTGCTAAAGTTGAACGACACATTGTTGATTTATTGTACATTAAAGAAAAGTGTTTGGAGAAAACCAATAGGACATGACTCATTACTCCCGTTTAACCATAATCTGGAGTTCTATATAACTGACTTGCCTTTTTTTATACTCCGTGTCGTCTACTGAACCCTCAACGTCAAGTGGCTGGAACTCATCGAGCACTTCTTTTGTTCCGGTTTTTACATTGACGATATAGTCTAGCTGTTGGAATTTGTTACCTAGAGAAACGGTTTTCTCCATGGCTCTCCCCATACCCAACACGGTGATGTACTTGACTTTCTTATACTCGCCCCCTTGGTATTTTCTGTGAGTACTAACCCTTTTATCGAACTTATCGAGGAGTTTGGTGATCCGTTTTACAGCTGATACGAACGGTGTGGACAGTTTCACGAGAAACGTTGTCTCTCTTTCCACCTGCAGTTTGAGCTCAACATTCGCTGAGTGTTTTATGTGTTTCCCGATGACTTTAGTCTTCATCGCGTTTTGCAATTTGAGACTTAAGCTACAGGTGAGCGAAGCCAGACTTTTGAATTACTGCCCAGTTTCGGACCCATAGTTAGTGAAGTAAGCAGTTTTTGATACTGGAGATACCAGAGTTACTTGATCACATTGCTGAGAGAACAAAGTGGGTGCACAACCAAGGAGGAAGAATTTCACAGTCACATACGCGTATCGTGTCAATCAAGAAACAAGCACCAATGATAACACCAGAGCCGTCGCCCAATCGCAAGCGGCAAAGAGATGATGAGTTTGATACATATAATGTTAATGACGATGACATCAAGAGATGGCAAAATGCCAAAATACACTCAGAAGTACATACAAAGACTGTTAACATGCTCCTACAAGCACCACAGAACCTTCACATGCCCACAACAGAAGATTTAGAGCTGACACAAGAGGCTGAGCCAACCAATACCTACCGTCAAGCTCCGTACTGGCCCATAATTACTCGAGTCAAACCTCAAAAATAGAAGTGTGGCATCTTATGGTTGCCATCAGTAGAGCTCATCGTAACCACTGCAACAACGCGTCACTAACATTCAATCATTACATATGTATTAATCTACAGACCATGCTAATTTCTTACCTTTCTTTTAGACTTCTTGTTTTTCAACAAGACCTTTTGTTTCTGTTGCTCTTCTTCTTCGGACTCACTAACCATCATATCATCAGAATCTTGTTCTAATTCTTCTTCTTCTTCTTCCATTGCTTCTTCCTTTGCAGCTCTCTTTTCTTCTCTTCTTCTGATTTCAACTTCTCTCATCTTGAGTAACTGTGGATTGTCTTCGATCAACTTTCTGTCTGCTGCTAATTGTCTTTCTTTATTACCTCTCATTCTATTCTTGTAGAAAGCTCTTTCTCTCTTTTGTCTAATTTCTTCAACTCTTGCCATAGCCTTCAATGTAGTTGCAACTAAATCTCTGTTGTATCTAACAGGGACATTTCTTCTTGCAGCGAATGTTAAGGTAGAATCAACCACCAACTCTTTTCCAGCGGCTTTCCTGAATGCCTTAGTCCATCTTAATTTACGTGGATTACGACGCTGTTTAAACGCCTTGTGACATTTGGAACGACAAAATCTAAACTCTTTAGCGTCATTCCTAACGAACATTATCCCATGAAGTGGGTAGACTGGTGACGAACAAAAATGACATTGATACACTCTCATGATAGTGATGAGATGAGCTTAATTTTTTTTTTGTTTGGTCGTGCGAAATTGATCTGTGATCACAATTGCAATCTCGTGACAGTCCCTGTAGAGACGCCACTTTGAGTGATGGGGTCATGGCAAAAGCTGTCATAGAACTAAGCTACATTCAGGTTTGTCTTGATATCAAATATTCACTATCATACACATCTATCTATTATATCTTGGTCTTGCAACAAGCTTTTTCTTCACCACTAGTAGAAGATGGTGCTAAAACAGACTTGTTAAAATTGTTGTTAGCTTGTGGGAGATCTAAAGCAGGATTCTTGTCGAAGAAATTTGCTGGTTGCAAGTGAATGTTGTGAATTTCAACTGGCATAACTGGGAAATCTTCAACTCTTGGAATATGAGTGAATCCCATTGTAGCCCAAACAACAATATCATCATTTCTAACTGGGTCAACACCGTTTGCCCAAACTGCTAAACCAGTATCATTTTGAGATTGGTTGGTGAATTCACCTGCTGCCCATAAAGTATCGTCGCCGTATTTTGTAACGAAAACTTGTTCAGTTGCAAATTTAGCTCTCTTAACATTGAAAGAGTCTTTATCAGCTAAAATCATTTGTCTAGCTGGCATGTTAATCTTATAACCAACAGGATCTTTGGAAATTGGGTTGATAACATTCTCATTAATGATCTTGTAAGTTCTGTTGGTGAATGGGGATTGATCAATATGACCAGCCTTTTCAACAAAGTTTCTCTCGGTAACAAAACCAACACCAAATGGATTCTCTGCAGAACGTGGTAAAGTAACCACATCATCGTAAACAACAGAATTGTTGTGACCGTCGATACATGGGTCAAGACGGAATGATAAAATATGTTGATGGTATGCTGCCATGACATTTGGTCCGACAATTGTACCCCATGGAACTTTAACGTTCTCATCGATTGGCATGGTTGATAAAATACCAGTTGCTCTAACTTCAATATCAATGCTACCATCAGTAACGAATTTGAGGTTAACAATGTACTCATAATTAGCAACTGTTGCAATGGTTTGAACGATGAATTCACGACGACGAGCAACAACAGCATTGTTGGTTCTGTAGTTGACGTGCTTGTACAATAAACCATTGTCTTGTTCATGCATACAAATGGTGTTTGGAATGATAACTGGTTCACCATTAGCATCACAAGCAAGACCATCCAAGTACTTAATAACACCTAAACAGTCACAACCTAAATTCAAACGGTTACCATTGACACCAAAACCACAATCACCCAAATCAAAAGCCTGCTTTCTATGATATGGAGCTCTTGGATCACCGTATGGCACTGTCATTTCAGATAAAGAAATTCTGTAGAAAGTTTGTCTACCTTTGAACTTGGCATCATAAACTGCAAAACCTTCTCTAGCAGAGTAGGACACTCTGAAATCCCAACCTTGCCATTGAACTCTAGAACCTTCAACAGTGAATGATGGACCTTCAGGTTGGGAGATGAGTAATGGTTTAACGTCACGGAACTCGTCAACCCCATTTAAGTCAGGGTGGTATTCAACACATGGAACTTCAGGCCATTTCTTGGTTGGTTCAGTTCTAGCGTCGAATCCACCTGGTAAGTAATCCATTCTAACAAATTTGTTGGTGAAAGCTTCAAAAACTGGTGAAAATTTCAATGGTAAAGAGTAGTGGTTAGATTCAGTGTGACCGTTACCAGCTAACACATACATGAAACATTGAATCAAAGGTCTTCTCTCATTTGGATCATCGGTTGCGTAGATCCATGGATCATTTCTAACAGTGTAACCTTTTGGCAATTGCAATTTTTCAATTTCAGCCAAAACGATTGGGTGCTTCAAGCAAACTTGTTCAATCAATTCCATATCTTGAGGAAGGACAGGACCAACAACTCCCTTTGGTAAAGCAGTCTTGGTGATAACGTGGCCCACAGTAACGTTAACTAAAGCCTTGTGGAAAACTGTATCGTTAACATAGTAGTAAGTGTAAAGGACTCTTGGGATGTTTGGAAGTGGTAAACCATGAGCTTCAGCTTCCAAGTATCTCTTCATGTCCTTCTTTGGTGGATCAAGTCTATCGATTTGGACAAAGTGAATCTTCTCTGAAGCAGAGTGAGAGTCCTTGACCAATTTAGAAGCACTTCTAATTTCATAATCACGAACAGAGTCAAATGGATGTTGTTTTGGAGCCATGATTCGAATTATTACTGAAAAATAGGGAGAGTTGATGGTATTTATACTGTTATCTTAACTGCTACACCTGCCTAAACCGGTAATTCAAACCGATGTCTCGATTGGGTAATTGGATGCGCTAACTGTTGTTGAGAAGCCCATAGGATTTTACTTGCAACACCTTGTCCCCTCAAATGTTGTATGGAGGGCGTGGCAGTGTTCTTCGAGGTAGTGGCCGTGATACGACAACATTAACGAGTTTGTCGATTCTATTGCACCGAGTTGAACGGGACTGGTGCTAATCAAGTCGCATTGCCTAATCGAGTAATGATAGTGATATCGATAACTTCCATTTCCATCCATGAGATTGTTATCTTTGATTTAACCAAATTAGTTTTGGCCTGTAACCTGCTGGTCGTACACAACCATAACTCGTAAACCACTCGTATCTGTAACGAAACTGCAAAAGCATTTCCAAACAAAGATACAGTTTTACTGATTGCAAATTTTACATTTCATACTGTGCATTAAAAATTAAACTCGGACTCATTATCGTCATTTGAAAAGTCAAACTTCTCGTTCTTGGTTTCCCTCCCGTAAACATAACCAGGAGGACTGGAAGATCGATCTGATGAATTGAATCTAAGCGATGTGCTGGAGAAATCTTCTTCATCATCAGAAACTTCCTCCAAATCTGAAGGATAATGTGACTGTTCTGCGGTTATGATGGCTCTCACTTTGGCAGGAAGTATATCTGGTTTGTAGAATCTCAAATCAGCTCTTCCAACCAAGTACAAAATATTGATAAGTGTTTCCAACACTCCCCAGCAAATGTAAGCAACAATTGGTTTGGTGAGTGCAAAATCTTTCCTGCTAGGCTCAGGCTTGAAACAAACAATGCCTCGAAGGATTGCTTCCACAAATGCAAGTAAAGTCGTCAAAGTCACGATGACAATTGACTTGTTGTGTTCTAAAGTACCTCTTTGGTTACTCAAACCTTCCACCATATTGTAGAGGTGACCACTAGCAGCAATAACTCTAGTGGCATGTCTGTGGTTGTGATTACGTTTCATGAATGTCTCTTCAGCATCTCGAGCAGCATTTTTCTTCACAAAATAGAATGGGTGGAAGCTTTCGATCCACCACGGCTGATAAGTGTACAAATTTTCATCCTTTCTGGTTGGTTTGAAGAAGTATGACAAGAACAACAAACTAATAGCAGTAAGCGAATACAAAATGATAAGAACAGCTGAAACCATGATACAAATTTGGTAGTTTTTGTTAGCCTGTTTGCTCAAGGTATAAAGGTAAGGGATCGAAGAGGCCACAATTGTTAAAACAACAACAGCAAGAACCGTTGCATATAACACATACATGAAATTAGTGAAAAGTCTTCTAGAACCACCAACAGGGTGTCTCCAGGTGAATAATCTTTGAGCTAAAATCAAGTTAACTGTAACCAAAAACACCGATGAAACGATCAAGAAAACTTCAGATGCCAACCCCATTTGAACTCTTGTAACATCGAGAGACCAACCAACTCTCAATCCCCAGCCCAAAGCTTTAATCAAACCATAAAGGAACCATAAAAACGATATGTAAAAGAAATGGCCTCGTGAAAAATTGAAGCAGAACAACGCCAAATGACAAATAGCAATTATTGTGAAAACTGCTGTGAAAACTGCCGATGGCGCAGTATCCCATTTTGTAGGATAATTTCCAAACAAAGAGTTCAACTCACCAATTGCAACATCAAGTATAACTGGAGGTATTTCACTACCAAGAAGATTCTTTGCGTTATTCGATATTTTGAGTATGCCTGTTCCCATTTCAGCATTTTCTTGAGTTGAATATATAAGCTTCAAGATCCCATAGGCAGCAGAGCCCTCAGGAGCTTCTGACATTATCAGCGATGGTTATTCATTGAGGATGGTTCGGGATATTTATATGCTATCTTCTCTCATGCCTAAAAGGGAAATTTTTGTCAGTGGAGTATAAGTTTTTTCTGCCTATTTAGTAACTTAATTTCAGCGACCACTCCACTTTAGAATGGTTGCAAAACCCTCTTGTAATATCAATATAAATATGGGAATCCTTGGATTTGGGGATCAGAATTCCCACCACTTTCACAAGATGATTTTGGTAAAAGAGACAAGCGTTTCGCTCATGAACCATCTACCAACGAGGGTTGAATCTTGTGCTTCAATAGTTACGTCCTCGAGATCTTAGATGCTGACAATGTTCACGTCAGTTTGTTGGACTTTTGACCAATTGACACAACTGCGACGTTTGCTGTTGTTTTGTCATATTTACTGAATCAGATTTTCGCCTATGGGAACTAATTTCACAAGATCTCACCTTTTCTTGATGAGTTGTGGAAGAACAACAACAACAGCCAGGACACATTAGCATGACAGTCACAATAGTTCAATCAGGGGATACGAATTTCTGATAACTCGAGTCACAAAGGAGGCTTAAAGCTTCGATGAACACCATGGCTCGTCATTAAATTGAATTATGATATTATCCATTAGTGAAGGTTCTGGAACTAAACTATTTATACAACCACCTGCCAGTCCAATTGGTAGACGTGGTAAAGGATAATAATACAAAGTATTAAGGTGCTGATGTTAGAGAGGAACCAAACTAAACTCAAAAATCGAACTGACTCCCACTGGCAGATGATTTTTGAAAATGTCACTGACAATTTTTGTTGTTTTGATCCCCTCTAACTTCAGCATTAAAACAACATGTTGTACTGGCTTAGGAAGTGTTATCGTACCAAGACGATAGAGGAGCTGAATTAGAACCTGAAGTCAGAACGACTTTCGTCTCTTGGGTCCTTTTCAGATCTACTTTCGGGCAACTTTGACTCGTCGCTTCTACTTGAAGTGGTAGCTTCAGTCATTTCTTGAGGGATGGATTCAACCTCACTTAAATCATCAGCAACAAGTTGTGGAGATTGTTCAGCAGTTATAATTGATCTGACTTTAGCTGGGAGTCTGTCAGGTCTGTAAAATCTCAAATCAACCCTACCAACTGCATACAACAAGAGTAAAAGTCCTTCAGCTGCTCCCCAAATGACATACATGGCAATGGGGTTACACAAAGGAGAACTATCCATTTGATAGTTATCTTGGAACATCACAATACATCTGCAGAGTGCCCCCACAAACAAAATAAGAGTTGAAATACTCAAAATCCAAATTGATCCATTGTGACCTAATGAACCTCTCTTGTTTGTTAGACCTTCAACCATATTATAGTGATGATGAGTTGCAGCAATAACTCTAATTGCATGTCTGTGATTGTGATTACGTTTCATGAAAGTTTCAGCTGCTTCCTTAGCGGCGTTCTTTTTGACAAAATAGAAGGTGCTGAATGACTCAATCCACCATGGTTGGTAAGTGTACAAGTTTTCATCTTTTCTTGTTGGCTTGAAAAAAAATGCCAAACCAATCAAAATCATCGCTGTGAAAGTGTACAATACCACCAAGATGGTTGCAGCTTGACTGACTTTCTTGTATCTGTTATAGTTGGCTTCAGACAAAAGATGAATGTATGGCACGAAAGCGGCCATTACTGTCATACCAATGATACCTAAAACCACAACATAGAAACCAATCATGGTGTTCCAGAACAATCTTCTGGAACCGCCAACGGGATGTCTCCAGGTGAAAATTCTCTGAGCAAGAATCAAGTTGAGGGAGATTAACAAAATTGATGGAACCACCAACATGAACTCACTTGTCAAACCAATGGAAGTTACACTCAAGTCATACAGCCACACCATTCTTAAGGCGAACCCCAAGATTCTCATGATACAGTAGAGAATGAAACCAAGGGTCAACCAGAAATAGTGACCCCGGGAGGTGTTGATAATGAAGATAGCAACATGGATGATGGTGAGGATACCAAAAAACCCACAAAAAATGGCACTGGGAGCCACGTCTTTGGCGTAAGGGTAGTCACCAAACTGATTAAGCTGGTAGGCCGTTTGGTAATCAACAAAGATTTGGGGGATCTTGCTGCCTAGCAAGTTGTGAGCTTGTCTAGCGAGAACTTGTTGTCCCGTACCAAGACCAGGATAGTTATTTTGGTATCTTAATAACTCCATAACACCATTGATGGCAGTACCATTCTTTGTTAGTTCAGACATGGTGTTCAAATGGAAGAAAAACTGCCGGGATGGGCTTTTATAAGAGGTGACTTACCACCTACCGAAAGAGGCCACTTACCCCATGAAACTTGCCTATTTGGGAAAGGTGAAATTTCACTATCGATATACTTGGCTGGCGTTGCAGTTTTTTGCACGCCTTGCGGGACGTCGGCCGCAACTAGCCGACCATAACAAGTAGTTTACACCGAGCATATTCACGGAGCTCGTTGTCATTGCTGTCTAAAGTTTGCTACAAATCATCGGCGTGACTTCCAAGTTTTTCTTGTTCACACATTCACACAGCGGAGTGATTTTGTTTTGCACACTAAAAAACTCAATCCAAACGCGGCATGCCATCAGCTACAGTTGATTACCTGGAGGTGGCACCAATAATAGAAGCCGAGTCAGATCAACAACCGCATGACATAATAGCCACACCCCACGGACGCGTGATGCTCGAAATTCAGGGCGTTTTAAACCTTCCTTCAGAAAAGCCCGCGTCTACACCTGAAAGCGACTACATGAAAGTTGATGAGGTTTACGATGCTGTTAAGTTTGGTAACGTACAGTACGACCCACAGGACAAAACAAAAGTCACGCTATTTATAGGACAGAGTCAAAGGCTAATTGGGAAAATTGTCAAGTTAGACCCGCCGCTTGGTGTATTGAAAATTGCAACTGATGACTCCAACGACGTTAAAATGATCGATATCATTGACAAGAAAATGATTTTCTCAACACGGCCCCTCCCGATCATGTAATCATAAATTAGGCCGAGGCTGGCTCTTGTGGCTCCACTCATCCCATTGAGTGTGCGGGTGCTCACCGTTATCAAATTCACATGCCACTAAATTCTCATACATCTTCAATACGTCACGAGTGGTGAACCCCATGTTCGTCTTGATATACTCCACTATCCCACCGTATTTTGAATTGAATTGGTCGATGGTGATCAACATGGCATCATAACGTGACGAGATGAGATTGGCGAACCCGTCTTCCTCTATGGACCAGTTCTTTCTGCCTCTTGCAAGTTTTGCTCCAACTCCCTCACCAACTTTTGACTTCATCTTGGTCATGGTATTGAGAAACGTGTCTCGGAGGTGTTGGTGATCTGGCCTGAGGCCTATAGTACTCAATTCATACTCTTTAGCAATAGTATTTTTGTCTAGTCCCACCAACAATAAGATAAGCATCGTAATAATTCCAGTTCTGTCCTTGCCAGCAGTACAGTGGAACACAAACGGCGTGTTTGGGTTGTCCCGTATAAATAGGAAAATCTGCTTGAAACACTCTTGTCCCTTGTCCAACATCTCCTCGTACACATGGGTGTAGGTTGACCAACAAGTCATTAAGTTTGAGTACCTAACAGCAAGACTATCTGGCGAGTAATCTACCTGGCTGTATAATGGGACTGGAATCCTCCTTATACCAAACTCCTCCAAGTCTTGTGGTAATCCATCTCTTTTACACTCACCTTCGGATCTTAAATCAAACACTACTTTGACTCCTGCTTTCTGTAACGTCTCAAGTCCTTTCGAAGTGACACCAGCGAAGTTGGCACTTCTATAAATAATGCCTGGCTTGACATAATGAGGTTCGAATGGAGGTTCACCTTTGGGGAATCTGGGATTGAGAATCCTCCAACCACCAATATCTCGTAAGTTCAGCACACCCTCTACTTGCTTCCATCTATCAACATGCCCAATCCACTTAGACACAGCATGAAACCTTGAAGCTTCATTTTCTGGGCTCAAGAACTCAATAATCATGTCCACTACTAATGAATTGTAGTTAACATACTGCTGTGAGTTCAATGGGAGCCCTCTTGGATTGTACTCTTCCATATCATCATCATCATCGATTGCATGAACTCCGAAGTAGTTGTGGTCTGCGTCAGGAATCAACTCAAGATGGTGAGTCAAGGGTCCTCTGTTTAAGAGGTTTGCATAAATGGCACCGTCATTGACCGGGATCAAAGTGTCTTGGAGACCATAAATACTCAAAACAGCAGTTTCAGGAGCTAAGTTGGCTACCCCAGATAGATCCACAAGAGCTTGATCGAGCAACTCTGCCTTGTATATGTTCACTGGCTGATACTTGTTATGTCTCAACATCATTTGGGGTATAAAGTCAGCGAAATCGTCTGAACGAAGGTCAAATAACTCGAAAACCTTCTTTGAATCGTATCTGCCAGCACAATTGACCAATACAGGAACAGATATAGCCGTTGGATCGCCTCTCTTTAGTTTCTTATCTTCCTCAATTGCCCACAAAAACTGTGATACACTTCCCCTTGAATGGGCAATTAGAGCCGCCACGGTGAAGTCAATACCCAAGGGGTTCTTATTGGCATGCGTCATGAAGTCTACACAGTCCAGTATATCTTCCACGTCCTGAAGTAGTCTGCGTCCTGCGAGTGGGTCAGCATTGTCAGCTGAGTTGCCACAACCTCTGAAATCTATACGAAGGGAGTAGATCCCCAATCGTGTCGCCAAATCGTCAGCCAATTGTTTCTGGTAGCAGTAGTTACGGTGACCTCCTTGGCCATGAAATATTATAGCACACTTATTAGTAGCAGGAGCAAAGCCTTTTTCTAGAAACCTGTCTTCATCTACTGCTGGTGGTATAGAAAGAGTTCCTGCAACGCCTTTGCCTAATGTTACTTCAATTTCTCGTGGTGTCATAAAGAGTTGCAAAAAACGGCCTGATTTATAGTCAGTGGTGGGGTTCACCGCGGCCCAATTTGGTGGTCCAATTTGCACATGTTCAATGCTAGCAGAGATGCTTATACGCAGTTAGGTAAGTACCTTAGTGAGCGGCATTCTGATCAGCTCTCAACACAGTTAGCAGTGTTCCAGTCAGCGTTGATAAATTTCGCCAGTGAGCATGGCGATGAAATTCAGCAGAACCCTGAGTTTCGTGCTAAATTTACCGAAATGTGTCAGCTGATTGGTCTTGATCCACTCGAACTAAGTCTCTACTCTCTTTCCAAGTCCAAGGAAAGAACAGAGAACTTCTACATCGGACTTGCAGTGAAAATTGTTGAAGTGTGCCAGGCCACTAGAGACATAAACGGTGGATTGATCCCATTCAAAGAACTTGTGCCGCAACTTCAAAACAATGTGAGCCTACAAACAGCTGTAGACGAGAATGATGTCCAAAAACTGTTGAATATTCTAAAAGGGTTGGGCGATGGGTATGAAGTGCTTACTATTAACGACAAAAAATGGCTCAAATTTTGCTCATCAACTGATGCAAACATCACAAGCGACCACAAGAGAGTTTACGAGGTGTGCACGTTTATGGGTGGGTTCGTCACTTTCAGATTGCTTCGTGATAATTATGGTTGGGATAAAGTGCGTTGTAAAACTGTCATTGATGAGATGATTATGAACGGGTTCTTATGGTTAGATACTCAGGGACCAAATGACGATTGGCTCTATTGGGTCCCCTCCTGGTTGAGTACGTGAAGAAGCACGTCGGAGACTTGCTGGTTTGGTCTTCGATGGTTCAGCTTGATGAAGATATGGACTCAGTATCTTGTCTACGTCTCTTCTTCTCCAAATGTTTGGCATTGACTTCCTCAAAAGTACCCAAAAACTCACGTTGCATAACTGGTGTGTACTTCTTGAAGTTTCTTCCTCTACCATCTCCCAAGTTGATGTAACCTCCACCAGGACTATTCTCCAATTTATCTGAGTCCCTGACAGACATATGTTTGAGCATGTTGGCCAAGTGTGCCTTCACCTGGAGGTCGACCACCATCTTTCTGACATTTGCGTGCTCCCTCAACAGTTTGCTGAATGTGCTTTGAAAATCCACAGGCCTGAGCCACTCCATCTCGTCCTTGTACACACAATCATATAATACCAATGGAAGATCATAAGCCATCTCATAGAGTGGCCTGCTTGGGTATTTGTCTATGTTAAGCAAGTCATCAATGAGAGAAATGTCTTCATGTTTTTGTCCTATAGTCAAGAGAACAGCGACCATGCATCGTACTTGATGCCACAAGAATGCACTACCTTTCAAGTCAAACACATAGTACTCTTCGTCAAATGGTATCACGTCAGCACTGTGTACTCTTCTTTTGTAGTTTGTGATTTGTTTGGACCCATCAATTTTGCAGAAATTCCTGAAATCATGGAGTCCAACGTATCGTTGAGACGCTTCTCTCATCAAGTCCAAGTCCAAACCTTCTTTCTTTATGAAATACTTGTAGTGTCTGTAGTCACAGCTGAAACGAGCATCAAAACCCTCAGGTGGCCTGAGACAAATGGCTGTCACTCTTATGTCAACTGGAAGCATCGAGTTCAAAATCGACATGTATGGTACTTCTCTATTATCGTTCTCTTTGAGTTTCTGCTCCTCCTCCGTCAATGATGATCTGACCTTGAGGGAAATCACTTGGTTCATTGCACTTACACCTTTATCGGTTCTACCACATCTGCTGAACTCACAACAGCCAGGATCAGGACTAGCGATCATTTTAGCCTTTGTCATGGCTGTGAGTAACACTTGTTCCACTGTAGGCAACGGCGTAGGCTCAAACTGATAACTGAGACCATTGTAGTTCCAGCCCAAGTATGCAAAACGAATAGCAATGAATCTTTTAGGGTGTTCATCGATGTTAAAAGGTTTACCTTTCTTTTTGGGCTGAGGATTATCGAGACGAGGCTCTTTTTTCGGCGGTTTTTCAGTCTTTGTGGGTTCCAACTCCTTTATTCTCGCAATCAATTGCTCTTTGGTCCACAGATCATACGAATTACTCATTTTTTCCGTTCTTAAAATTCCTAAAAGTCGCTTCAACATGTAGCGATGAGCATCGCGGGTTTTTCACTATAATGGATACAAAGAAAGGGTCCTTAAGTTGGGAAAATTTGGACTTGCATCCATGGTTGATGGAAGCAATCAAGTCTTTGGGGTTCCCTTCCATGACTCCCGTACAGGCATCAACAATTCCGCTCTTGAGCACCACTAAAGATGTAATTGTGGAGGCAGTTACTGGATCGGGAAAGACTTTAGCATTTGCCATTCCAGTGCTTCAAAAAGTATCCAAGTTGCTCTACGAGGATAAGGAGACCGTCAAGAAAGGTCATATGGTTGCAGTGGTCCTCTCTCCAACCAGAGAATTAGCCAATCAGATCCAAAATGTGTTTAACTCTGTGCTCGAATATCTTCCAGAGACTTTGGAACCTATCAAGACTCAGCTCTTGGTTGGCTCACTTAGTAGTGTCAGAGAAGATCTTGAAGCTTTCACAAAGGATAGACCGCAAATCTTGATAGCGACACCAGGAAGAATGCTTGACTTCATGTCGTCAAACACCGTGAAGACCAACTCCATAGAAATCGTCATCCTTGATGAAGCAGATAAGCTTCTAGACGTATCCTTCTCGAAGGAGGTCATCAATATAGTAGGGAGATTCCCCAAACAAAGAAGAACAGGGTTGTTTTCTGCTACTATTTCTACTGCTGGTGATACAATTTTCCGTACTGGTATGACAAACCCTGTACGAGTCACAGTCAAAGGTAAAACCTCTGCAAACTCGATACCCAAGTCATTAAACATCAGTTGTATGGTCGTCAACCCACAGAAAAAGATTACAACTATGCTCAAACTCTTGAAAGAGTATAGATACAAAAAAGCAATAGTGTACTTTCCCACATGTACATCAGTGAAGTACTTCTATTCCTTTCTTCACATGCTCTCGAAGGATGACGATATCAAGTTCTACTCGTTGCATGGCCAGCTCTCAACGAAGCCAAGATTGAAAACACTCAATAGTTTTGCTGAAGCAGACACATTCTCCAAGAAGCATATTCTCATGACCACGGATGTTGCTGCCAGAGGTATAGATATACCGGACGTGGACTTGGTGATTCAACTTGACCCGCCAACGGACCCAGATGTGTTCTTGCACCGGTGTGGAAGAACCGGTAGAGCTAATAAAGTGGGACAGGCCATTGTATTCTTCAACGAAGGTTCGTATGAGGAAGACTACATCGATTTCATGAAAGTCAAAGGCTTGGAAATGGCCTCATTGGAGCCTGTGGAAGACGAGAACCATGAACTGTTTCAACAAAAATTCAGAAAGTTTCTTCTCGAGGACAGAGCTCGCCACGAGCTAGCAGTGAGGTCGTATGTGGGATTTGTCAAGTACTACTCTCGACACTTAGCCTCATCGATTTTCCGTATGTCATTGCTCGATTATCTTGGAATAGCCAAGATGTATGGGCTTTTGCGGCTCCCTCGTATGCCTGAAACCAAGTACATCGCTCAAGAGCTGATGCCAGAAGATGGATGGTTGGGCGAACCGATCGACATGGACGACTATGCATACGCTGACCCACAAAAGGAGAAAGTGAGGAAAGAAACAATGGACGCTGAGAAGGAGAAGAAGAACAACGATGCAAAGAGACGCAAAGAGCTCAAAACAAAAAACGAAGCTTGGTCAAACAAGACAGAGAAGAAAGAAGTCAAGCAAGAGAGAAGGGAAAAGATGAAGAGGAAAAGAGATGCGATCGAGGCTCAGCTCATGGAAGAGTCCAGTGAGGAAGAGACACAAGTCGATTGGAAAGATTTGGTCAGAAGCAACAAAAGGAAGAACAACTCTGCCGTCCAGGGCACCTTTGACGATTTGTAGAGTTATGTATTAATGTCATGAATCATATTTTCAACTTGTCGCTGACGGACCTGATCCCGTCGAACACAAGCACGTTATCCAATGGGATGTATTGGGTGGTAGTGAGTTTCAAGACTTCTTGTGATGCTATACCTCCCATGAAACTGCTGATATTATGGTAATTTCTTGTGTTGTGATTAACAATTTCTTTGAATGTGTTAACCACCGATTGAGGAAGTTCAGCTGTTACACCAAAAGTGTTGTTGAAAAGCTGCACAAACGTGCCCAAATTCAAGGGTGTTGGTGGTTTATGGAATGTGTCCATGTATAAATCGTTCACACAGAGACCGTGGTAGATAGCCAGGATACTATAATCATCATTGTCCAAGTCACTTCCATCGTTAGAAACTAGCTTTGACAACAAGGAGTCATTGAAAAGCTCGTTACTTCCAGTAGCCACATGAAGAAAATGACAGTTCTTGCAAAACACGGTAATCAAGTCCAAATTAATGTCATCCAGCGACCTTCCAATGGAGTTTAAGAGCTTGATTACCTCGTCAACAAACATCTGTTTATCTGCAAGAGCTTTACTCCTGTAGATAGACTGTAACGTAATATAGTTTTGTGTATCGGATGCCATATCAGGAAGTGATCCAGAGAGTGGGAGAGCGCCATTTGCATCCACAAAGTTGGCTAGAGCCTTCACAAGTACCCAAAAGACTGCTGTGTCTGCATCCAACTTCTTCTCTCTAGCGTCATCAAAGAGCCTCAACAAAAACTTAGGTACTTTGGTCTCTTGCACCACTCTGTGAACTGAGTTGTATGCTTCGATGAAGTTTGTTTCAAAATTGATGTTACGAGACATCGACTCGATGAGTTTTTTGAACTCTTTCTTTTGTCTGAAATCAGCAGGAAATGACCCGTGTTCACGCTTCCATTCCTCAATGGCTTTGATAAATATCACCACATATGGCACATGAGCATGGTCGGTATCATCAAGAGCATCCAAGTCGATGGAGTCAGCGTAATCAGAGAGCTCTTTCCATGGGCAGTCAATTCGAAGGTCTGACACTTTAGAGGTGGTGTGAGTCTCCATCACTGTAACCTCGTCAATGAGCAAGTTGATAGAGCCATAGAATCCACAGGTCCGAACAATAAGTAACGGTATGTGCTTCTCGAACAAGAGATGACGCAATTGAGTCAGCTGCTGCTGAGGGATGTACTCGCTGACCACAACGGTGTTGAAAGCATCCCAGAATTCAGGAGGTTCACTGAGTATTGTTGCTAAAGAGGCATCAATGGCGTGGCCTCGACTGTCTTCATTGAGTTCCTGGAGCCAATTCACCACTGCGTGTGCTCTATTGGCACCCAAGTCGCCCTCTGTGAGAAAAAAATTGCTCAGCACATCGTTGGCGGTGACTGGCTTGTTGTCGATGATGGTAAATTGACCGATCCCAGGGAGAACCAAATTTTTGAGAAGCTCAGCAGCAGTGGCAGTTCCATTGATCACACAGACATGACTGCTTTCAAGATTTGATTGGCCAGTGGTTGCCCAAAGTCGAAGTTGTCGATCATACTTGTTGGATTTGTCAACAGACATGCGCACACTGTAAGGAAATTTTCAGGTTAATTAAATTTTCATTTCATCACATTAAGATACACTTGTTGGTGCCAATAGTTTCGTCATACTTCTCTTTACTTCTTTCCTTGAGCTTATCTTTGATCTCTTTGGGGAAGAACTTCTCCATTAGCTGCATTGCATTAACGTCAAGATTGCCGCCGTCAGCACGAGCCACGGCCTCTTGAAACCGACATATGGGGCAGTCGAGCTTGTGCTCTTTCTTCATCTTGACCAAGCACCGCACACAGAATAGGTGCCCACAGTCAAGTCGTATAGGCTTGTAAGCAATGGAAAGGCAAATGGGACAAGTGTAGTCGTCAAGCTGTGGGATGATACTTATAACAGAGTCTTGTAGAATGTAACAGATAGACTGTGCTATTGACGACCCGCTCATGAAAATATGGTCGTCACTGATTAGTTTGGGGAATGTGTGTTTGATCCCAAGGGCAGTTTGCTTATCAAACTTCTTTAGAATCTTTCGGAAAGCTTCTGTGTTGATGGACTGGAACTGTAAAACCTTGAGAAGTTGGTGATTGATATCAATAAACTCATCAAATGTTTGTTTGCTCTGCTTGTTCTTGAAAGTAGGCACAATTCCTGACTGTTCGACTCTCACTTGAAACTCGTTCAAGTTGACTTTGACCTTCTCAGCTGTTAAAGCCGTGCCACTTGTAACTTGATTGTACTTGAAGTAAACTTCACTGTCGAGGTATATCCTGAAGAGCTCACGCCATTTGTACAAATCTGACTTCTTAAGAGACTCTCGATGAGATAGTCTCTCTATTATACCACTTATATTTTGCACTTGCTGGATAATAGCAGACTCCTCTCGCTTCTTGAAGTTATCCAAGTCGGTCAACTCGGACTCAAGCATCTGAAAGAACTTTGTGTCTGAGCTCAACTTGATAGTTATCACGTATCGATCATCATCTTTGGTGATCAGGTCATCATCCGCTATACTTATAGGATTGTGGTGGTGTGAGGACGTGGGTGAGATGACCAACTCATTATCTTTGACTTCAATGACTTTTTCTTCGTCAGTGTTGTCGTTGAGGATTTGTTCAATCTTTGTCTTGACGTCAATGATTAACGAGTCCATGTGGTCGTCAGTGAGGTCGTGGTTCTTATCGATGGACACTTTAAGGGTCGGCGTTATTCTGGAAGAGGACTTTTCAATGACGTAGTGGGCAATTATAGGATTGGACGGAGTGACGTCCACTGCTTTATCATCAAGCAACAATTTAAGCGTATTTTGACTCAAACCAAGTAACTCAAGCTCATCGACCACTTGATTGATGCATTTTTTTAGAGCTTTGTACTGGATAGCAGCTCTGACCCAAGACTCGGGGATATCGTCTTCAATGAGAGTTTGTTGTAGTACTTTAGCGAACTTCATAGCATGGTTTGCAGCTTAAACTGTACGCGCACGTTCACGTCAAAAATCATTTTCAAAACGGCACTAAGTTAGCGCCACCTCGCTATTTTTTGCGACAATATGGACTTCGAATTAGAACCAACTTTAGAACTGATCATCAAGCAGGAAACATTGAAATGGATCTTTGTTGGTGGTAAAGGTGGTGTCGGTAAGACCACTACGTCTTCATCTATTGCTACGCAATTAGCCCTCAACTACCCCAACGATCAGTTTCTTTTGATTTCTACTGACCCAGCTCACAATTTGTCCGATGCTTTCTGCCAAAAATTCGGTAAAGACGCTCGTCCTGTTGACGGGTTGTCAAACTTGTCGTGTATGGAGATTGACCCTGAAGCCGCCATGTCGGACTTACAACAGCAAGCGTCTCAGTACAACAACGACCCCAACGATCCACTCAAGGATTTAATGAGTGATATGACCGGATCTATCCCGGGTATCGACGAAGCGTTGTCGTTTATGGAAGTGTTGAAGCACATCAAGAACCAAAAATCGTCGGAAGATGGTCTGATCAGCTACAAGACAATTATCTTTGACACAGCACCAACAGGTCACACGCTTAGATTCTTACAATTACCAGCCACCCTTCTGAAGCTTCTCTCGAAGTTCAACCAGTTGTCTGGTAAATTAGGTCCCATGATGAGCATGTTAGGAGGAGGTAAACAGCAGGATATGTTTGAAAAATTGAGTGAAGTGCAGAAAAACGTTGGAGAAGTCAATGAACAGTTCACCAATCCTGACATGACAACCTTTGTTTGTGTTTGTATCTCTGAATTTTTATCGTTGTATGAAACTGAGAGAATGATTCAAGAATTGATGAGCTACAATATGGACGTCAACTCAATTGTCGTCAACCAACTTTTGTTCGCTGACAACGACGCTGATAGTTGTAAAAGATGTGCATCAAGATGGAAGATGCAAAAGAAGTACTTGGATCAAATGGGTGAATTATACGAAGACTACCATTTAGTTAAAATGCCCTTGTTGGGATGTGAAATTAGAGGAGTTGAAAATTTAAAGAAATTTTCAAAGTTCTTATTGAAACCATACGATCCAAAGGAAGATGGAAGCATTGTGTTCGAGTTAGAACAAAAATAAGTATAGTTACCCGGCATGTAATTTAATGTAACGGTATCCGCATTCACAAGTTGCTCGTGTCAGTTTCAGTTTCACACCAACATGGCTCGAGGCAACCAAAGAGAATTAGCGAGAGCTAAAAATTTGAAAAAACAACAGGAACAAGGCAAAGGGAAGAAAGATGGTGATCCAAAGAAACGCATGGAGACTGATGCTGAAAAAATGAGACAAAAGCAAGCAGCTGGTACGTAAAACACCCACAACTAATTTGCTAATAATTGTTACTAACACGTAGCTGATGCTCGTAGAGCTGCTGAATCAGGTAAAAATCCCAAAAACTAACGTAGAGTAGCGGAGTGTAATAAAAGTCGGAATTATTATTACCATGTAGCCCCACTTGACACGACTTTCTATTGTCTGAAACATTAAAATGGTTCGATCTCGCATTTGTATTCCCAATAATTCATCCACCAACTCAATTGAATAATGTTGATCGAAGAAGCTTACCATGATGTGCAAACATCATATGATACTACCATGAGAATGTTTGTATTCCGTCCAGTTATCCCCAATTACCCAAATGCCAAATTTCCTGGGGTGGTCGTTTACAGTGAAATTTATCAAGTTACTGGTCCCGTTACTCGTTTTGCTAAGGACATTGCTGGTCAAGGTTATATTGTAGTTTGTCCCTCTGTTTACCATAATTTTGAGCCATGGCAAGCATTATCTTATGATGAAGAAGGCACCGACAAGGGTAACTTGTACAAGATCAAGAAGCCATTGAAGTCTTATGATGAGGATAACAAATTGGCAGTTGATTACTTACTCTCATTACCTATTTGTAATGGTAGAATTGGAGCTACTGGTATGTGCCTTGGAGGTCATTTAGCTTTCAGAGCATCGCTTGATCCACGTGTAAATGCTGCTTGTTGTTTCTTCGCTACTGATATTCACAAGCACGCATTGGGTGAAGGTATGAACGACGATTCATTGAAAAGATGTGGTGAAATCAAGGGTGAAATCATCATGATTTTCGGTGACAAAGACAATCATGTGCCACTTGAAGGTAGAGACCTTATTCGTAGTGAACTTAGAAAGAACAAAGTGGCAATGACCTTCCTTGAGATTCATGACGCCCAACATGCTTTCGTAAGAGACGAATTGAGTAAAGGACGTTATGATCCTGCCATCACCAAGTGTTGTTTTGAGTGGATGATGGAACTTTTCACTAGAAAATTGAAATTAGACTACGGTGAACACGATGGTAAAGATCGTGTGGTTGAAGATATTTGTTAAACTTCCCTGAGCTTTGTGAACGTTTACCTTCAACATTTTGTATGAGTTTTTACAGCTGTAGCGCGCAATAAAAATTTTCATCCACTAATGAGACCTTTGAAGTTGATGGGGCATGAGCGTTCGCTCACTCAGGTCAAGTATAACCGTGAAGGAGACTTGATCTTCTCTGTGGCCAAAGATAGTTCTGCCAGTGTCTGGTACTCCTCAAACGGTGAAAGATTAGGTACTTTAGAAGGTCATGTAGGTACCATTTGGTCTATTGATGTTGACAGTGAGCTGAACTTATGTGCCACTGGTAGTGCAGATTTACTGATTAAATTATGGAAAGTGGCAACTGGTGAATGTGTGTTCACTTTCCAAATGTCAACTCCTGTCAGAAGAGTGGCATTTTCTGATGACAACAAGAAGTTATTAGCGGTTACTGATCAAGTTATGGGTCAAGTTGGTACAATCACAGTTTTCAACATAAATAATCAAGGAGACTTATCCCAAGATGCAACCCCCGCTCTTGTAATTAGAACTAGAGAAGGTGCTGGTAAAGTTATGGTTGCAGGCTGGTCTCAAGATTCAAAATACATTATAGCTGGTCATGATAATGGATTTATCAGTAAATATGATGGTGCCACTGGTGAATTTATCCAAACTGTTCAAGCTCATGGTATCCACAACGAAGAAAAAAATCTTTTGGTTACTGACATCCAATTTGCACCAGAAGACAAATCATACTTTATCACTGCTTCAAAGGACAAATGTTCAACTTTGATAGATGTTGACACTTTTGAAATAATGAAAGTTTTCAAAGCTGATGCTCCAATGAATACTGCAGCTATAACTGCCATCAAGAATTTTGTCATCTTAGGTGGAGGTCAAGAAGCAAGAAACGTTACAACAACCGCTGAGTCACAGGGTAAATTCGAAGCTAGATTCTACCACAAGATCTTTGTCGATGAAATTGGTAGAGTCAAGGGTCATTTCGGTCCATTGAACACCATTGCAGTTCATCCCGATGGCATTGGTTACGCGAGTGGTGGTGAAGATGGGTTCATAAGAGTGCATAATTTCGATAAATCGTATTTCGATTTCGAGTACGATGCCGAGAGAACCGAACGGTTAGTGACTTCCAATTAGCGTGTATAGTAGAATTCATTCATCTAGAAAAATCTAGTGGTGTTACTGGCCCCATTGGTGTAGGACGAAAATAGGTTTTATGCAGGTTCTAGAATTTTCTAGCTCAATTTGGAAGTTTGGGTGCAAATATATAAAGACCACCTTCTTGCTGTTGAACAACAATTACAACAAACACAAATACAATCAACATGTTATCTTTATTCAGACAACCAGTTCACAGACCATTAGTTCCATTTGGATTCTTTGACGTGTGGGATAATTTCGAGCCCACTTACAGTGACAGTTCATCTTACTCCCAGTACGAGAACAATAACTTGGTCAAGATCCAGATCCAGAAGTCCAGTGGCGACTTCAAGAACTACCAGATCAATCTTGAGTCCAAAGACGACGGCTCCAAAGTCTTAAAAATCACTTCTGAGAAGGATGAGTTTGAGAAGGCTTATGAGATCAACCCTGAGGTGGTTGACATCGACAACATCACATGGAAGTGGTTCAAGGATGACAATATTCTCGAAGTGATCATTCCTAAGAAACAAACTAAAAAGGAAACTAACAAGTTGGAAGAAGGTAAACCACAACCAGTTGTTGAAGCTCCAGAGTCTGTACCAGAATCTGCTCCAGAACCCAAACCTATTGAGGCAGCAAGAAGTCCATCGCCAAAGGTCGAAAAGGCTCAAAGAAAGAAGGAAAGAAAGGACAAGCACAGAAAAGAACTTGCAAAATTAAGAGAAAGTTTAGCTAAATTAGAAGCTGAATTGGCTGACTACTCTGATTCTGAAGATGAAAACGAGCCAAAGCATTCTCCAGTTCTTGAAACTGTTCAAGACAAAGAAGCTTAGGTGAGTCTTGTCCACTGCTCAGATTCCTATTGAATCGCATACTTTACTTCTCGTTTATAGTTTGGTGAATAAATATCCATATGAAATGATTAATAATTTTCCTGCACATCAATCGACTGAATCTCATTTCTTATCTGAATCTGGATAAGTTATTGCTTTCTGTGATGGCGCCAAGTCAAACAACGATGAGCGATGCCGATGACTACGAGAATGATCCACACGATTACGCCAATAGTGGGGGATTCTTTGTTCCTAAAAAGGGCACGAGAAGACGCTCCAAAAAAACAAAATCATACAAAGAGGAAAGCGACGTTGAGCCTAACGACGATGATTTCGTCGATGTGATCCAGCCAGCCAAACGACGTAAGACCCCGGCCAAAAAGACGCGTAAAACCACCCCGAAAACTGAGTCTGATGACGACGAGTATAAAGCTGACGCCATCAATGACTCAGAAGAAGACGACGATGATGAGGACCTTATTGAGATCGTAAGCGAGTCGTTTGTCGACAGGAACGGCAACTCTGTGGAAGCGTCTATCGAAGTGCTCTCTGAAGATGAAGTTCCTTTGGCTGAAGTCGAAGTAAAGCCCAAGAAACCAAGAAAGAAACCTGCAAAGAAGAAAGAACCAAAAGTCAAGGTCCCTTACTTCACCCGTGTCACTACAAAGCTTTACGAGAACCATCCATCCTTAAAGGACGTGTTCCCATACTTGGAAACTTTACCACCGATTGAGGTCGAAAGAGCAGAGCAACCGCCAGGAATGACTATAAAATTGCTTCCCTTCCAACTCGAAGGTCTTAACTGGCTCATCAAGCAAGAAGCTTCTGAATTCGAAGGGGGAGTCTTGGCAGATGAAATGGGTATGGGAAAGACAATACAAACGATTGCTCTTTTCATGCACGATAGATCGAAAAGACCAAATCTTGTGGTGGGACCAACAGTGGCCCTCATGCAGTGGATCAATGAAATAGAAGCCCATACTGAACCTGGAATGCTCAAGACTCTCTTGTTTCACGGTGCCAATAGGTCAAGTGACATTGAAGAGCTCAACAAGTACGATGTTATTCTCACTTCGTATTCTGTGCTAGAATCATGTTGGAGAAAAGAGAGATCAGGATTCAAGCGGAAAGAGGGAATAGTAAAGGAAAAATCCCCACTACATGCATTGAAGTTTTACAGAGTTGTACTCGATGAAGCTCATAACATTAAAGATAGAACAAGTGGAACTGCCAAAGCAGCAAACATGTTGCAATGTGAAAAAAGATGGTGTCTCAGTGGTACTCCTTTGCAAAACAGAATCGGTGAGATGTATTCCATAATCAGATTCATGAAGATTCACCCTTTTCATGAATATTTCTGTACAAAATGTGACTGTCGAAGTCAAGAATGGTTGTTCTCTGACTGGAGACATTGTGATCAATGTGGACACACACCCATGCTTCATACCAACTTCTTCAATCACTTTATGTTGAAAAACATCCAGAAATTCGGTATTGAAGGTGATGGGTTGACCAGTTTCATGAATATTAGGTTACTTTTGAAGAATATTATGTTGAGGAGAACCAAGTTGGAAAGAGCAGATGATCTCGGACTACCACCAAGAGTAGTGGAGATCAGGTACGATGTTTTTAATGAAGAAGAAAAAGACCTATATGTTTCATTGTATAGTGACTCCAAAAGAAAGTTCAATGACTATGTGGCAGAGGGTGTGGTGTTGAATAATTATGCTAACATTTTCACCTTGATCACTAGAATGAGACAATTGGCTGATCATCCCGACTTGGTGCTAAAAAGAGTTGGAACTAATCAAATTTCTGATAGTGTTGGTGGTGTTATTGTGTGCCAGCTTTGTGATGACGAGGCAGAAGAACCGATTGAGTCCAAATGTCACCATAAATTCTGCAGAATGTGTATACAAGAATACTGTGAGTCCTACATGGGAGACGAAAAGAACTTGAAGTGTCCTGTGTGTCATATTGGACTTTCAATCGACTTACAACAGCCAGCATTAGAGGTTGATGAAGTTGAGTTCAACAAGGCATCAATTGTGAACCGTATCCAAATGGGCACTCATGGAGAGTGGAGATCCTCAACCAAGATTGAGGCTTTAGTGGAGGAGTTGTATAAGCTCAGATCAGACAAGCACACATTAAAGTCGATTGTGTTTTCACAGTTCACCTCGATGTTAGATTTAATAGAGTGGAGGTTGAAGCGTGCTGGATTTCAGACAGTCAAGCTACAGGGTTCTATGTCACCTCAACAGAGAGACAATACTATCAAATATTTCATGGAGAACCCCCAAGTTGAGGTTTTCTTGGTGTCATTGAAGGCAGGAGGTGTTGCGTTGAATCTTTGTGAAGCGTCACAAGTCTTCTTGATGGACCCATGGTGGAATCCAAGTGTGGAATGGCAGTCGATGGACAGAGTGCATAGAATTGGACAAAAGAGACCGATTAAGATCACCAGATTCTGTATCAAGGACAGCATAGAACTGAAGATCATCGAGTTACAAGAGAAGAAAGCCAATATGATTCATGCCACCATCAACAAGGACGATGCTGCTGTATCAAGACTTACACCTGAAGACTTACAGTTCTTGTTTATGAACTAGAGAACAAGCGCAAGGCAAAGTTTTCCTACAAGGTACCTCGGTGACCCAGTGTACCAATAAGTTAACTCATTAATGTATATACGACAATAGATATGATTTAAACATCACCAGTAGTGCAAGACCATTTAGCGGGTCTCAGTGGTGACTCATGAAAATCGCCGAGTCGTTTTCTGGAGAAATCTCATCTCACTATTATGGGTAATCAACAGTATTGGGTGGAATATTTAGACAGTCCAACGTTGTCTGTGTTCCCACATGACTACTTGAGACCTCAAAACAACAGATCAATTGAGGCTACTCACGAGACCCAACTTTCTGCGGGTTCTGACGATTTTATTGCCCAATTAACCACCTTTATCTCATTGATTTACCGTTTAACTGGTGATGACGATATCGTGGTAGCTACTACAACCAAGGAAAGTCCCAAGGAGTTCGTGGTAAGACTCAATTTGTCGCCCTCTGTCACTTTCAAAGACTTATACGATCAGGTGAGCTCTGAGTACAAAAAGAATTCTGACAAGGCAACCTACGACGACTTGGATGAAATCGCTGAACTTATCAAGAAAGCTAAGGGTACTGATGAGTTACCCAGCTTGTTCAGATTATCATTTGAATATTCGAGTCCTTCTCAACAGCTCGCTACTTCTGTTGAGGGTACCATTCGTGATTTAGCAGTTTTCTACGACCAGGATAAACTTCAGATCTTCTACAACGGTTTATTGTATAAGCAAGAGAGAATTATCATGTTTGGTGAACAATTCGACAAGTTCCTTGGCGCTGTCACCAAAGCTCCTCAAACCAAAATCTCAGAAGTTAACTTGGTAACTCCATCTCAGAAAGAATACTTACCAGACCCAACTAGTGACTTGGATTGGGCAGGATACAGAGGTGCTATTCATGATATCTTCATGAAAAATGCTGAGGCTCATCCAGACCGAGCTTGTGTAGTGGAGACTAAATCTTTCATGGATCCAAAGTCAAAAACAAGAACCTTCAACTACAAACAGATCAACCAAGCTTCCAACATTGTTGCTAACTACTTGAAGGATACTGGGATCAAAAAAGGAGATATCGTCATGATTTATGCTTATCGTGGTGTGGATTTGATGATCGCTGTCATGGGTGTCCTTAAAGCAGGTGCTACCTTCTCAGTGATCGACCCAGCATACCCTCCAGCTAGACAAAATATCTATCTCTCAGTTGCCAAACCAAGAGGTATCATTGGCTTGGAAAAAGCTGGTGTCTTGGACCAATTAGTGGTGGACTACATCGACAAAGAGTTGGATGTTGTGACGACTATTCCTCAAATGAAAATCAATGACGATGGATCTCTTGTTGGTGGTATCATTACTGGGAAATCTGCTGATTGCTTGGCTGACTTTGAAAAATCAAAGGACACTCCTACTGGCGTCATCGTCGGTCCTGACTCTAACCCTACTTTGTCTTTCACTTCTGGTTCAGAAGGTATTCCAAAAGGTGTATTGGGTCGTCACTACTCTTTGGCCTACTACTTCCCATGGATGGCTCAACGTTTTGGCTTGAGTGAGAACGATAAATTCACTATGTTGTCTGGTATTGCTCATGATCCAATCCAAAGAGACATGTTCACTCCATTATTCTTGGGTGCACAACTTTTGGTGCCTACTGCCGACGACATTGGTACTCCAGGTAAGTTAGCTGACTGGATGGCTGAGTATGGTGCAACTGTTACCCATTTAACTCCTGCTATGGGTCAACTTTTGAGCGCACAAGCTACAACCCCATTCCCTGAGTTACATCATGCCTTCTTTGTGGGAGACATTTTGACCAAGAGAGACTGTTTAAGACTCCAAACCTTAGCCGAAAATGTTTACATTGTGAACATGTATGGTACCACTGAGACTCAAAGAGCTGTGTCTTACTTCGAGATCAAGAGTGCAAAGGCTGATCCAACTTACTTGAAAAATTTGAAGGATGTTATGCCTGCTGGTACTGGTATGTACAATGTGCAACTCTTGATTGTCAACAGAAATGACAGATCTCAAACTTGTGGTGTCGGTGAGGTGGGTGAAATTTACGTAAGAGCCGCTGGTTTATCCGAAGGCTATCGTGGATTACCTGATTTGAACAAGGAGAAGTTCGTCACCAACTGGTACGTGGACTCAAAGATCTGGTCCGAAACTGATGAAAAGAACAAGAAAGAATCCGAAGTATGGAGAGAGCATGGTTGGTTTGGCCCAAGAGATCGTTTGTATAGAACTGGTGACTTGGGTCGTTACTTACCAGATGGTAACGTTGAATGTTGTGGTAGAGCTGATGATCAAGTCAAGATCAGAGGTTTCAGAATCGAGTTAGGTGAAATCGATACTCATTTGTCACAACATCCTTTAATCAGAGAGAATATTACTTTGGTCAAAAGAGATAAAAACGAAGAACCAACTTTGATCTCATACATCGTTCCCAAGGACTCCAAAGAATTGACAGAATTCAAGTCAGAGATCGATGACTCAGAAGTGGTCGATGATCCTATTGTTCAAGGGTTGGTTCAATACAGGGAATTGATCAAAGATATCAAAGGTTACTTGAAGAAAAGATTGGCATCTTACGCTATCCCAACTCTTATTGTGCCTTTAGTGAAGCTACCATTGAACCCTAATGGTAAAGTTGATAAACCAAAGTTGCCATTCCCTGACACTGCGCAATTAGCTGCTGTTGCTCAACTCTCTGCTACTGGTAAAGAAGATTCTGGTGAAACTTTGAATGAAATTGAGACTTTGATCAAGGACTTATGGATCGAGGTCTTACCAAACAGACCAGCTACCATCTCTAAATCTGACTCTTTCTTTGATTTGGGTGGTCACTCCATTTTAGGAACTAGAATGATCTTTGAGTTGAGAAAGAAGTTGAATATTGATGTTCCGTTGGGTGCCATTTTCAGCCATCCAACTGTGGAAGGATTTGCTACTGAAATCTCCAAGTTAGTCAAAGGTGATGACTTCCAGCTTGCTGATGGACAAGGTGAAAGTACCACTGAAGAAACCAAGAAGGAAAAGTCATACTCTGAAGACGCCAAAGAATTATGTGAAAGTGCATTGTTGTCATCGTACCCATCTTTGAAAGGCTTGGACTTTACCAAACAAGTTAACGTGTTTGTTACTGGTGTCACCGGATTTTTGGGCTCTTTCATCATTAGAGAATTGTTGAAGAGCCACAGTAACCAGTCTATCAAGGTCTTTGCTCACGCAAGAGCATCAGACAAAGCTGCAGGTTTGGAAAGAATCCGTAAGGCTGGTAAAACTTATGGTGTCTGGGAAGAAAGCTGGGCCGACAAGATTGAAGTGGTGATTGGTGATTTATCAAAGGAACAATTTGGCTTGGACGACAAAGAGTGGTCAAGATTGGCTAATGAAGTTGACGTTATTATTCACAATGGTGCATTTGTTCACTGGGTCTATCCATACAGTCAATTGAGAGAAGCCAATGTCATAAGTACTGTCAATTTGATCAACTTGTGTGGAACCGGTAAAGCCAAATACTTCTCCTTTGTATCTTCAACATCATCAGTGGATACTGACCATTACATCAGATTGTCTGACGAACTTGTTGCTAGGGGAGAGAATGGTGTACCAGAATCTGACGAGCTTCAGGGATCCGCTGTTGGATTAGGTAATGGTTATGGACAATCCAAGTGGGCTGCTGAGTACATTATCAGACAAGCAGGTAAGCTTGGATTGAGAGGATGTATAACTAGACCTGGTTATGTCACTGGATTCTCAGAGACTGGTGCTTGTAATACTGATGATTTCCTCTTGAGAATGTTGAAAGGGTGTGCTGAATTGGGAGTTTATCCTGATATCTCCAACAACGTCAACATGGTTCCTGTGGAACAAGTTGCCAGAGTCACCGTGTCTACGGCATTGAACCCACCAGATGCGGACAATTATACTGTTGCGCAAGTGACGGGCCATCCAAGAATCAGATTCAATGATTTCTTAGGTTCATTGAACAAGTATGGGTACAACATCAAGATTGATGACTACCCATTATGGAAGAGTGCATTAGAGAATTTTGTTGTTAACAAGTCCAAGAGTTCAGCGTTGTTCCCATTGTTGCATTTTGTGTTAGATAATTTACCACAAAACACCAAAGCTCCTGAATTGGACGACACCAACGCTAAGATTTCGCTTAAGAAGGACGCATCGCTCACTGGCGTTGACAAATCTGAAGGTAGTGGAGTTACAGACGAGACTATGGGAGTTTACATCAGTTACTTGATCAAGACTGGGTTCTTACCACCTCCTGAAGATCAAGGGGAACTCAAATTGCCATCTGTCAATATCTCTGATGAGACGTTACAGTTAATCAGTTCTGGTGGTGCAGTTCGTGGGTCTGCTGCCAAATAAATTTTCAGAACAAAGTTAGTTTAAATAGTGAAAAATTAACGCGATCCAATAATGTCAACAGACAACAACGAGACACAAGCGCAGCTCGAGCAAGAAGTCGACAATGAGAACACCATCAAGGAGGAGTACAAGCTCTGGAGAGAAAACTGTCGTTACATGTACGAGTTTGTCAGTGAAACAGCTTTGAAATGGCCCTCTATAACGATTGATTGGCTCCCACAACACGAACAAAAGCCTGAAGATGGATTAATCGAAGCCCAATTGTTGCTTGGAACACACACACTGGGTGAGGAGACCAACTACTTGAAAGTTGCATCTACGCAGGTGCCGTTGGGGCTGAAAAAAGTCAATTCCAAGATCAAAATTTTCAAAAAACTCGAGAACAATTATGAAATCAACAGAGCAAGACACATGCCTCAGAACCTGAACATAGTGGCGACCATCAATGGTGGCGGAGAGGTCGATATCTATAATCTCGAGGACAAACTGAATATCCACTTGGACTACCACAAGGAGAACGGATATGGAGTTTCCTGGAACAAGCACAAAAAAGGATATTTAGCTACAGGGGCAGATGACAAGACGGTTGTTGTAAGTGAAGTGCTCGATAAGGTCAAGCAAATTGTGACAATCAACCAACACGATGATATTGTGAACGACGTTGAGTGGCATCAGTTCAACGAGAACGTACTTGGATCTGTATCTGATGATAACTACTTGAACATTTATGATATCAGGCAAGAGAAGCCTACACACAGATTCTATAATGAGACTGCTAAAGGAATGAACGCACTTTCGTTCTCTCCATTCTCCACCAACTTGATTGCTGTGGGTAACGCCAACTCCAATATTAGTTTACTTGATATGAGAAAGCTCTCAAATAAAGACAAGAGTGGTAGTGGACTCCTCCACACGATGATGGCCCACTCTGATGCCATTACATGTTTACAGTTTTCACCCCACAGAGACGGGATCATTGCGTCTGGATCTCAGGACCGCAGACTCATGATTTGGGACTTGACTAAGATTGGGGAAGAACAGGCTCAAGAAGATGCCGAAGATGGAAGTCCAGAACTTTTCATGATGCACGCTGGTCACACAGGAGGTGTTACTGATTTGAGTTGGTGTCCATACAAAGACTGGACCATTGGGTCAGTTGCAGATGACAATATTGTTCATCTTTGGGAAGTGAGTAAAACACTTTTGGACGCAGACGTGCCCCAAGAAGTTGACGCTTCAGAGTTGGAATAGTCGCAAAGGCAAAACAAACCACAGGCGCGAAAATTTATCACTATCATGAGCGACTTCCCACCCAACTTATCGATACGTCCGCTTACTATTGCGGATTTAGACCAATGTGTTAGTCTTGAGACTCGAGGCTTCACCAATGAAGCCGAAAGGGCCAGTGTTGAAAAGTTAAAATATCGATTAACAACATGTCCTGAATTGTGTTCTGGACTTTTTATTAGACAATATGGTTACAAGTACAATGCTATTAACTTACCACTGGTGGCCGAATCATTGCCCAAAGATGATGATGATGATGAAGACGACGAAGTCCCTGTCAAGCTGTCGGTAACAAAGGAAACCCTTATTGCTCAAATTATCGGTACTAAAATCCACGATGCTAAAATTACAAATGATTCAATGGACTTGCCAAACGGCGACGATAAAAAAGGTCACATTGAACATTCCCGCTACATTGGAGTGCATTCCGTGGTTGTTGATCCTGAATGGCAGGGTAAAAACTTGGGTACTTTGCTCATGCACGATTATATTCAAAAATTGTCAAACCAAGATTTGGGTGATAAAGTAGCTATAATTGTTCACGAAGAATTGATTCCATTCTATGAAAAAATTGGTTTTAATAACTTAGGACCATCTGAATGTCAGTTTGCTGGTTCAAAATGGTTCGATATGGCAATGGACTTAATACCTGAAGACGATGATTAGACAAATAGTGAATGTACTGAAAAATGCGATCCTCATCTCATGAAACCTCCATCAATCGTGCGTACTGTGTTTGATCTGTTTCCTTTGACTTCGTATGCACCAGTGCCCAATGTCACTTCTGCAACGAAGGAGTCCCTAGAGTGTCAGCGATTCTATTTTGGTGGTGACTCAAATGCTACTTCAGCGTTCACTTTGGGTTGTCATAATGTTGTCCACCATGACGACAAGATTATCCCTAGTGACCCAATATCATTGGCTGTGGCTGTGGTCCTCTGTTTCAAGAACGGACTCAAGCTCCCAAGGGTATCACAAGTCGATGGTCATAACAATAACTGTATTATGAAAGTGTCTCTTTATGCTTCCCCAGACAAGTGTCTCCCCATTCTTATAGAAGACGACAATACATCCAAAACACGTGAAATCCGGTCTTTGGTATCGATAGAACGCAGTGTGGCGTCCAAGAATTTCAAACTGGGACTGGAAACGCTCTTGGTGGACCTTATCGATACACTTTTGTTCGACGTGTGGCTTCTTTGCATATGGTTCGAGGAAGTCGACTTGAGCACTATATTTGGCGTGCAACAGATTGCTGCCTATGACTTGTACAACGAAATTGCTCACTGGAAATCGTTCAGAGTTCGATACCCAGTTTTGAAAGACTCAGTTTATCACCAGAAAATCAATGACTTGAAGTCTACATTGGAACTCTGTTCTACTCCTGACAACGAGATTATAAGGATCAAAGTGCACTGCTTCCTCTTCCATGTAAATACTTTCTTGAGAGGAACAAAATTACACCTGGCGGTGCAACAATTTCCTGCTCAAGATATCCTCAACGACTTTTAATCAACGTATCTGTTCCCATACTTGAAGAACCGTCTCTTCGAGGAATAGTAATCCTGCTTGCGTTTTGGTGATATTCAAGTCGTGGAAATTGTACCACTCCTCCCCTTGGCGTAACGACACAGAAAACTCTTGTCTGTCGTCTTTATGATCCAATGATGTACCCTGTATATACTTACGAGACACATTAGCAATTAGTCTGTACTTGTGTGCCTGTGCACCTTTGATGTAGGGGCTGAAGTCCATCTCTAAGGGGAATTGAACCACTGTGGGATTTCCTCTTTGATTGTCTTTGATGTCACGGTTAATGCTGAGAGTAAGATACTCAGGGGCATGAAGGATCTGTAGTGTGGTGCACACTGATTTGTTGTATGACTCTGTTTGTCCGTTGTACTTGTTCAAGAGCAGGCTCAAGTCCACTTCAGGAATCTTAGTCTTGCTATTCTCGTTGAGTATGGGCAATGTCAAAGAAAGCATCCAGAAGTTGACTTTGGACTTTTTGGTGTTTTGAGGCTGTTTCTTGAAGTCTATTTTGCCTGTCTTGGAGTTTGGCTCTGAAGTGTACGGCGTCGACACATTCAACAATGTGCCTTGGAGATTTTCAGTTACAATTTTCAATTTGAGATTGTTAAGAAGCCACAGGAGAAACTTAAATGGGTTGTTACAGTTAGCAGGAACTAGCTGGATCAAGTCGTGAGGCGAAACATGACTTTTAAACAGTCTCATGCTCCATACTCTTCTCACCAAAAGACCAAAACGCCTGCTCAACAGGTCTTTAAGTTCAGGATCACGTAGGAAAAAGTCTCGTATCGGAGACACATGGCACAATGCTTGGATAATCACATTGCAGTAGTCTTTATGCTTGACATTATTCAACCCCACAAATCCAATTGTGTACTGATTATGGTTGAGATCATGTGCTGTTACAAGACTTTTCAAGCGAGCTATGTCATCCTCAGAGAACCGAGGGTTCAAGTTGTATCGCACGTCGTCTAGCACCTTGTGTATCACGTCAAGCTCGTAGTTATCAGGCAAAACGTAGACTTTTTCCGTATTCAAGCTGATAAAAACTGCGTGGTTCTCGTTGATGGAGTGCTGATACGCTACTGTGGTTGGTGAGCGGCCTTGGAGGTACTTGCCACACACGAGACACGCATACACGTTAGACTGCGAGAGGGTGACAGAACATGTTTTCTCAAAGTCAAAGTCAAGCACGTTTTTGTTGACGGTATCGAGTAACTGGGTGACATGAGGTTCAGCCTTTCCATTGGAGTGGTTGGTGATGATTTCTGGTCTTTTATTAGAACGGTCGTCGTCTGACAGAGAGATGTCGTCAGAACGAAGTCTCTTCATTAGAGGAATGTCGCGCTTCATAGCTGCAAAAAAGACATTAATGTACATTATGCTAAGTAAGTTTAACTCTTTTGGTGTGCTCATTGACATCACCACTTGTCCACTCATTGACTCTTTTGGACGAGAGAAGCGACAATTTGGTGGAAATCTGTTGAACATTTGGATTTTTCCTGTTGAGTTGCTCCAAAAACGAGATAATTGAGTATCTGGTGATCAAAGTGACACCACCGTTGTCAATATCACACAAATTGAACAATATCTTTAGAATTGTAGCTTCTAAAGATGATGGGAGTGACTTGAGGTTAAGGAGGTTGAGCATCCACTCTATGAAATTGTTACTGTTCAACAACTGTAAGTCATTAGACTCAACGAGTAAAAAGTTTTGAAGGTATGCCTCTATATTTCTCTTCTCACTCTGTTTGATCTTGTTGAACAATGGTAGTCCCTTTATGGTGGGGTTGGATAAAACATATTTGAACACCAACTCGTACAAATGATGTGTAGGGTTGGCCAAAATAGGAATGAAACTGGAGTATATTTTGACCTGGATGCTGAACACACTTGGGGTGTTCAACAAGTTGCCCAAGTAGATTTTGAACAAATTCTTATCTTTGAAAGCTTCGTCCTCATCCACAAGCTTGATCAACTTCTTGATGATATTTTGTGAGATCAGGGACGATTTGTAGTTTTTCACCATAAGCTCCAAGATATTGTAGTTGATCAAATTCCTGAAGTTGACCATAGTCTTTGCTTCCTCAAATTTGAAGAACTCATCGTTGTTCAACAACAAAAGCAACAAAAACTCGTGATCGTAAACTGTGTCTTCATACTTGTAACTAACTCGGTAGAGATTTTCGTTGACGTATTCCACAATGTCTTCGTATGTGTCAGGAATCTCGAAGTAGTCATTGCTCTTTAACATATTGGTGATGAAGTTCAAATTCAACGATACTGTGAATTTGTTGTTATCATTTATCAATAACTTTTGTTGACCCACAAGCTCGATGTCATCTGCGTTTAATTTATTGAGTTCCCAGTTCTCCACACGTGAGATCCAACTATAGTTGGTCATCTCTTCGATCTTTGCCAATAACTTCTTCAAGATGAGGTCCTCGAATCTGCATGATCCATTATACCACTGCAAGACTCTGAAAGCAATTGCATTGGTTGGTTTCTTATGGAACAAGTTGTATAAAATGAGAGCTGACTCAATCCTAACCTCTGACGTTGACTCACTGGGAAGCGAGTTCAAGACTGTCTTCTCATTGCTCAAGAAGATCTCCAAGTACTTGGTCCCGTCCAATTTCTTCAAATTTGTGACCAAAGCGTTGACATATTTCAAGACATACGTGTGCTGAACCCATTGTGATCTTAGTATCACCTCGATTTGGGTATCAATGATATTGGAAGTGATCAACTTTGCCTTTGAAAATAACTGGCAGTGCTCTTCAACGAATTCAGTGAAATCTGAAGACAAAGCTAGCTGCTCAGCAAACTGCTTGGTTATGTGAACCATGGACTTGTTAATCCATGACCTGATGGCGTCTTCGTTGCCAGACAACTGGAGCACTGGAACAAACTCTTTTATGAAAGTCTTTTCCACTTCAATTGAGCTAATGAAAGTATCAACTTCAGCTTCTCCAGCGACACCTGCCATTAAGCAGTTTTTCAACAACTTCAAGTAGCTTGGAACGTCGAGTTGTGTTCTAGCTAAAACGAGATCAACTTTCGAAAAGACTGGGCTTGATCTCTCAGTGAATTCCACTAACGATCCAATGAGATTGAATTGTTCAGTATTCAAATTCTTCAGTAAAAGGAAAGTGACGGCATCAGTATCAATTTGTTTCAACAATGAGTAGTAGCCTTTCTCTAAAATAGTATCAATGTACTTAACAACATCCTCGCTTTCAAGCATTGATTCCAATACTAGGAGTTTGTCTTGCGCCTGGTAGGTGAAGAGCTTATCGATAGCAATTCTCGGGCGAACACCTTGACCGACCAAGTACTTGAAATTTGCCAAGTTGAGTTGTTCATTTTTGAACTCTTTCTGAAGCTGATTTGGTTCGAGAATCCAATTGAATGAAGAGTACACTTCCACTTGTTCGACAGACAAAGCAGACTCGAATAATTCAAGGATGTGGGCTTGAAGATTCTTGAGTTTATGTGGCACAATCTTGAGGAAATCATTGAAGATCTCACACAAGAATGACTGATTCACAGTTGGATGTTCGAAGATTGAAGGGATGAACTTGTTGTAGAAGTAGGGAATATCCACAACCCCGAAATGCCCTGCAGACACGTAACTTGTGACCTTCTCGAACAACTCAGAGATGACTGCTTTCTTGTCCTTTTTCTCTTTGACAAGAATACTCAATTTAACAATGACACAACATAAATCGTAATTGTTCATCACAAACTTGTTCCTCAACAGAGACACCTCAAGATTTTTGTTAGCTGTATTCATAACAAGCTCTCCCACCGAAGAATCTTTTGGAGTTTGAGTTTTGTCAAGTCTGAGAATTTCTGGGTTCAACTCTATCTTGAACTCATTTGCTAGTCTGATAATTTCTTCTCCTGACTGTCCGATGATGCAGAAACTTCTCAAAACTGAAGAGAGCCACTCCAAAGATTCTTTCTTGTTGTCTGTCCTTTGGAGGTGGTAAGGGAACTGCTCTAGTAATACAATCACAAACAAATTCAAGTTGGGCGACATGTCGTAGTACTTGTACGGATTAGCCACCGATTTCTGGATTACTTCATCTAGCAAATCATAAATCTGAGAAGGTGTACGATAATAGATGAGAGACCAAACTGGGTTCAAAATTGCATCAGTAGCAAAAGTGTCAGTGTCCACTAAATCATTGATCAAACCGTAGAAATAGTTTAATTTGTTATTGACATTAGTGGAGGTGTGTTCTTCGGACTGATCAGTTGTGTTGTTAGCAAGTTGGATCAAATTCGTGAACAAACTATGTGATTTGTTCAATTTGTTGAACCACTTAATTTCGAACTTCTCGTTGAGATTGATTTTAATCGACAAGATATATCCGAGCTTCAGGATACTGGAGTTGGTGGTGTCATTGATAACTTTATCAAGTTCCGTGTTGAGGTACTTCACTAATGTTGCATTCAAATTGGTGCTGTACTTGGAGTAGTACTTTATAGTCTTCAACACGAGCATTTGGATCACTTCAACTTCACTGACTATACTTAATAAAGTAGACACATCAGGAAGGTTCTTTATACAATGCTTTATGGCAACCAAGTCTTCAAAGCTGTCGAGCTTCTTGAGAATCAGAAGCAAAAGTTGAAGATTGAGTTCGACAATCAATGGACTCTTATGGGACAATCCTTTCGTCAAACATGCTCTTGACAATGGCTTCAAGAGGGTGTTCTCAGTAGTGTATGATGGGAACTCTAAGATTCTGACGTAAAGAAGGGAATGGTTGATGTACCAACTGGTCAAATCTGGTTCATGGAAACCTCCACCATTAGTGATGATATAGTTCATGTAAGGGTCTATCAATGAGTGGTCCTTGGAGAGGATCAAAGTGACCAAGTTCAACTTGGCTAATGAGTCTATCTTGATGAACGTCAACAAGTTGTAAAGAATTTTATTGTAAACTTTGAAGTTCTTATCGTTGACTTTGATGGAGTTACTCATATCGTAGTCGTAAAACAATATCCCAGTTTTCCCATCCACAAGTTTTTTGAAGAAGGATGTCACATTTGTATCCTTTTTGGGGATAAGTTTCTGTAAGTTGAAGAGAAGAGTCTCGTTAACGAGTTGAATTTTTGTTGGTTTTCTGAAGTTAATTTCATTAAGCACTTTCTCTTCGATGAACTCGAGAATATCATTGACAGTATCCACTGGGTCGTTCTCAAGTAACTTGAAGATATTGAACCAAATTTTTGAAGTCAAATAAACTTTCCTATCGAAGTAAGACATTTTCCTGTTAAGATTCAACCAGAATCTGATGAAAACTGCTCGTATGGCATCATTTTTACCCAATAATCCCGTCAATATAGACGAGTTCAAGTCAAAGTTATTGATGAAGGAATCTAAGAGTGACTTGTCGTAGTCCAAGATGTTTGTGAGGACTTTCAAGATGGAGATGGTAGTTGATTTCTTTTGACTCAAACATCTGAACACCATCTTGATGTTGTTGGGGGACAATAAGTCATTGTAGAAACTTATGACCTTCGACTTGTTAGCGTCTGAAGTAGCTAATTTGTCAGATAACGACTTGAGATGAGAAGAGTACTGAGTGAATGCAGAATGATTGTTTGTTCTTCCGGCGTAATTCCAATTCGAGAGCACATTATTGAGTTGGTCGCTATCCACGAACTTGACAAGTTGATCATCTTGCAGTAACGCTGCTGTCAAGGACAGTAACGTGTGGTCCTGCTGATTCATAATGTCGTTATGAGATGAGATGGAAAATGTGCGACATCAGCACGAACAGTGTCAGTTGGCCTGGTGACGAAAATTGGTAGCGATGGTCTGAGACGTGGTGGGCAAGACAACACTTTGGCAACAAGGCTAGGCTTCGTAGTGAAAAATAGCTTTTTGGACCCTGGCCGAAATCGGCAAATCAAGGGGGACGGGGATGAAGAATGCACATGGAACAAGCAAGTGCCGCTTTGCTGGCTCTCAACGTGCAGAAAGATTGCTGGGTGAGTCTGGCCCCGGTGCCTGACAGACAATCTGTGCACTCTACAAGTTTTTTGAAGGCAGGAGCCACGAGGCACGAGGCGTGGCAGTACTAGAGCAGTTGAAAGGCAGGTCAAGGGAGTGTAGATTACAATCTACTACGGTGGGGTTGACCTTAAAACCGATCGGATTGGGAAAGTCTGGGAAGAGATAACAAGTTAGTAAACGGAGATTACGGCTGGCGGTAGCGGTCAATGAACCAATGTAGAATTGTACAACCTTATTCAAACCATTTATGGATAAGATTGGCCGAAACCAGCTCAAAAAAGCCAAATTGCTGCCCATTAGCTGCCCATTACCATCGAAAAGGGTAAGTGAAGATAATCAGTCCACGGGCAATGCAATTACGTCATGAACCCCAGAACCACATTTAAATGGTGGCTCACGACCGCCGTAAACAAGTTTGTGTCTCACACAAGTAAGCAATTCTCACCTAAAACTTACGTCATAATTCCCCTCTGGTTTTCCGATGTTTACGCATTTAACTGAGACAAATCTTCTTTAACTCACAAATGTTACTGAAGCTAACCAAACAATTTAAGAGAAAGAAGGAAGTTGAAAGCCCGCCGTCTTCGCTTGCCCCTTCAGACTCGAGTGATGATCTCAATACTTCATACCCCAATTTGCCCAGAAAGTACAAGCTCCTAGAAGTGCTTGGAGAAGGTGCCTTTTCAATTGTGTACAAAGCTACAAATACTCTCACAAACCAAACGGTTGCCATCAAGATCATCGACAAGTACAATCTCAACAACAAGCAGCTCAAAAATGTCATGAACGAAATCAATATCATGAAACAAGTGGACCACCCAAATATCTTGAAACTCTATGATTACTATAATTACTCCAATTACTGCTATCTCGTGGTCGAGTACTGTGATGGCGGTGAGATCTTCAACAAAATCATCGAGTTCACTTACTTTAGTGAAAACTTATCTCGTCATATCTTTCGTCAATTACTCGATGCTGTTCATCATTTACACGCTAATAATATTGTGCATCGGGATATTAAGCCGGAGAACTTGTTCTACAACTCCATCGAAATGGTCCCACGGCCGCATTCTGAATTCCAACTGTGTTTACGGAAGTCAGACGACAGTAATAAAATTGACGAAGGAACTTTTGTGCCTGGAGTTGGTGGGGGTGGTATCGGCACTATCAAACTTGGCGATTTTGGTTTGGCCAAAATGCTTTCCAAATCTGCAAAGACTAACAATTTGAAGACTCCTTGTGGTACAGCAGGGTATACTGCACCAGAAGTTATTTCAATCAACTCTGATACAGTTGCTCAACAAAATTACTACTCGAAACAAGTAGATATTTGGTCACTTGGATGTTTCTTGTACACTATACTATGTGGGTTCCCACCCTTCTATGATGACGACTCTAACAAACTTACCATGAAAATTTTAAATGGTAACTATACATTTCTTAAACCCTGGTGGGATGAGATTAGTATTGAGGCCAAAGACTTGATTACCAAAATGTTGATAATAAACCCAAATGAAAGAATAACACTCAATGAAATTTTCAACCATGCTTGGATCAAAGGTGAACTGTTCTCGGATGACTATTTCAATATCAATTCAAAGTTCGAGAACGAGCAAACAGAGCATGTGGAAAATGTGGCCCCTGAAGACGTCAAGTCCATCGACTCCGATGATCCACTCAAGAAAACGCCCCAGCCAAGTCCCTTCAGGCACGAAGTATCAACATCTTTCCCTACAGACTTGAAAGTACCACAAGGTTTTGCTGATCCTTTGTTTAGTCCTAGGGCCACAGCCATCAAATCAGTATTCAATAATCCTGCGATGAACGATTTGTCGAATTTGAAATTCGATAATGGAGCTATTTTCAATATTGTGGAGGAAGAGAAAGACGTTCTTACATCGTTGCAAGAACTTGTGGTTAGATCATCATCCGAAGCTAGTGAATTGGATTCTAATGATAATGACATTGAGACTTATCAGACTCGCCAGTCGTCAGTGGCTTCCAACGATAAGTTCAACTTGAACTTGAAAGATCTGAATTTACTCTTACGGAGGAAATCAACTGCTACCAAGAGGGGGTCGAATTAACTTTATGAACTTTAACGAACTGGATTTAGTAAGACTAAATAGATTTATGTACTATAGAGGATTTATGATTAACATTAATTTCTGTTTGCTGGCTTTATGTTTGTTTCTTCTATTTCTTCTTCTTCAGGCACCAAACAATCGTTTTTCTCTAACAATTCTGCTAACTCACCGGATTGAGCCATAGACATCACGATATCACACCCACCAATAAACTCGCTGTTGACATATAACTGAGGAATTGTTGGCCACTGACTGAACTCTTTGATGCCTTCTCTCAACTCATCGTCTTCCAAGACATTGTATGCGGCGAATTTCTGTGGGTCAACTCCTTGCTGGCCCAACATTTGGATGGTGGCTCTGGAGAACCCACACTGAGGAAATTCAGGGGTTCCCTTCATGAACAAAACCACTTTAGAGCTCTCAACTGCCTTTTGAATAGCATCTTTGATTTCAGTAGAGATAGATCTCACCCCAAAAACTGGTTTGAAGCCATAGTTACATCCAACTGATGCTATTGGGCTTCTAGCAATACCACTTGTACGGTATAATAACCTACTATTCCTTAATAATGGTGCAAACATAGGCTTATTAATAGTTAAATTCGCACGCTAATTCGTCGCTCTGAAAACAGCAACTGACACAAAACGGCAGTGATTGGGTGCAAAATTGTTTGAGGCATCCAATTACACAAATGAACTGGTTCTTTTTACTAACGTTCGTGTGCCATGTGTTAGCGCTCTATGTGCCTGGCCAGGATGACTGGAAACTCTTGAGGCCTAAATATCACGCTAGAGGGTTTAGTTCTATTCCCATTAAATTTGGCTTGGTGGTTAATCCAGTCGGTGGTGACAAGGTTGAAGGTCTCAATACGTACCAGGAGAAACTGGGCCAGATCAGAACCTCTTTTACCGAGGATAAGTCCAGTTTTAAAGTTGTAGAAAATGATTCGCCCATCAAAGCAGTTTCTTGTGTCACCAACACCACCCTCCAAATGTCTTTAGAAAACGGTATTTTGACCGACTCCAACGAGAGAATAGGCACTATTGTGTCAAATCGTCAATTCCAGTTTGACGGGCCTACTCCCCAGTTTGGAACGGTGTACGCTGCTGGCTGGGTCGTTAACATGAAGGGACAACTAGTATTGGGAAACCAGCTGGTGTTTTACCAATGTGTTTCTGGCGATTTCTATAATCTCTATGATCAGCCTATTGCATATCAATGCAGCCCAGTCACTTTGAACATAGTGGGATTGGTAGAATGCTAAGTTGCTATTGAATTAACTATTTACATTATATTAAATTAAATTAAAATTAAATGATGTATCTTACTTTGAACTCCACCATGGCACCAGCGATCAAACGATAGGCGGAAAAACAGATAATGAGGGCTCCAACGTATCCACCAATAGGAGAGTGCAAGTTGTAGTAGTCCAAAACAGCTTTCCCAGTATCTAAAGTACACTCAGCTGCCCCACCAATACACTTGAACTTTTGGTCGGCGAATGCCATTTGAGCATTGACTCCTAATCCGAACTTCAATGGGTTGATCCAGTTGAAAATACGGAATAAAATAGGCATGCTTAAAGACATACCACCGGCCATAAAGAGAGCAACAGTCAACATATTGGCCAACAAATTGATACCCACTGCGCCATTATCGAATAAGGTGTTCACCATGATACCCAAAGATTCACCACAACTGACACAAACCATACATGTCAACAACATAACAAAAAACATGCCCGGTGTTCTTGGAAGTCCAACAGCAAAAACAAGTAAGACACTGAACACAACACAAGTAATAAACTCAATAATGAGCTCGTTAACAAAGTAACTGACTTGGAACTCAAAGTTTTTGTAGATCTTTTCTCTGTACTCTTGGTAGAATAAGTCTCTCTCCACTGGGTAGACTGAGTAATTGTTGATCATACCAATGAAGTATAATGTCAATGCCTCTTGAATCAATCCAAGTCTATTGGATATACCTTCAGGCCCGTTTCTCAATGGAGCAAAGAACAAAGTGTGAACAACCGCAAGGAAAAGAAGTTGCATGGATCTAGCCACAAGTGCATCTCTAGACCTGAAAGATGTGATGACTTGCCTTTCCATAATCGTCTTGAGTCTGATGAGAAATGGTAACATTTGAAGCTTGTATTGTTCCAAATTGATCACTTTTCCAGCAGGGCCTGCTACTTCGTGTGGTCTAAGTCTCCATTCCTGAATCAAATTATTGATCCTAAGATCTGATTCATCCTTCTCCTCTTCCATCTTGTGAGATACAACATCTAAAATGTGATCAGCAATGTTAATATCATCGGGTTTAGGAAGGTTGACTGAGGCCAAGTATGGTTGTACCCCAGAAGCAGGACCATTGAAAATGACGTTACCTCCTTTACTAAGCAATAACAAAGAGCCAAACTCCGAGAACATAGCTTCACTTGGTTGATGGATGGTAGTGATAATAGTGGTACCATTCTTGATGGTCAACTCTTGTAACAACTTTAAGATTGACACAGACGTTGATGAGTCTAAGCCTGAAGTTGGCTCATCAAGAAACAAGATCTTAGGTTTGCTCAACAATCTGATCCCAATGGACACTCTTCTTCTCTCACCTCCGGAAATACCCTTAAGAAGACTGTTACCAACTAAAATATCAGCACAGTCCATCAATCCCATTGTTCTAATGAGATTGTTAATGATAGAAGGAACCTTTGGATGTTGCTCTATGGGTAATCTGAAGATAGCTTGGTAGTAGAATGTTTCTCTAACCGTCAAGTAAGGAATCAATGATGGATCAAACTGAGTAACATAACTGGCAACAGAGCTGAGCTCATCAAATGTAATAACTTGTCCGTTGTTCAAAGTCACCTCTCCTTCTAAATTGAAAGTAGCACTCTTTGGAAGTCTATTGGAGATCAAATTAAGTAAAGTTGTCTTACCACTACCGGAAGGACCCATAACCACGTTGACTTTACCAGCTTCGAAGTTTGCATTGATGCCATTCAAGATCTTAAAATCAGATTTTTCTCCTACTAAAGGAACCTTTCTAGTGATAGAAGTCAAACTGATATTTTTGAGCTGAATACTAATGTCTTCGTGGATATCACTTTCAAACTCTTCTTTGTTCTCATGGACTTTTGTCGAGGATTTCAAAATCAATTCATGGTCTGATTCATCTTCCTCTTCTTCTTCATCTCCGATGTGATTTTTCTTCTTTTTGGCCATTTTTACATCGAAACTCTTGAACTTTAAACTCAAGAAAGTAATGATGTAGAATCCTGCCAACCAAGCAACAAGAATCCAAATTGGGTCCGATATCCAATTTCTGGGGAAACCAAGCAATTGCAATTGACTGTCACCGGAGTACTCAAAACATTGAGCTTCATCGTCATAAGGACAATCACCTTCCCAACCTGTGTATTGGTTAGCAAGTAAAGCACCAAATGCATACCAGAAATAGCAAACATACTTAACCCAACGAACATAAACAGGCATGGTAGCAGCATTAACGAAGTAACCACAAGCACTATTTTGAAGTTGATAGAAAAGATTACTGATTGTTGCTGAAATTGGAAGATCATTAGCCAATGCAAACGACATTAAAGCCATAGCTAAACCAGTAATGTAAATAAGTGTCATAACAGCCAAATACTTCCAGAAGAAAATTGACGTAAAGTCACCATCCAAAGTTTCTGAAGTTCTCAAGCCCCACATGAAGTATGTTATACTTGAGAAAGAAAAGCAAATAGGTAAATCTTCAATCAAAACCTTACCGAGTTTTCTTGACAAAAGGAAGCCAGGAATACTAACAAGGTCCTGTCTATATTCACTGATAAAGATCTGACCATCGTTAGACCATAATCTTTCCAATTCAGTGAAAAGAGGAACGAATCCCATGATTTCCATACCAGCATAAAGGGCAGAAGTTCTAGTTCTGATACCTGCCAAATTTGGTTTTGGTTTGTAGAAGATCCACCCCAAAATAATAGCCAATACCAATGGAATTAAAAGCATACTGGCATAAGAGATCCTGTCCCTGAAGGACAAGAAGAAAGTCCTTTTCGTGAGAACCATAACTTCAGTGAAGAAAGATATTTTCAACTTTCTAGGAGTCTGGAATTTCTTCAAGTTATCCTCGAATGACACCTCTTCGATAGGAGTGTAAGTGTGAGTGTCCTTCCAGGTATGAATGAGTTTATTAATTTTAGCCATTGTTTCCAATTCTTTCTCTCTGGAGGAGGTGTCCTTTACAGAAAGGTCCATGACAAAGTTCATGATGCTGTTAGACTTGATACCATCAGGAAGTAATCCGAGTTTGCGGAAGTACTCAAACGAGTAAATTAAGTTGCCGAAGTAGACTAGTCTTCCTCCTCTTGTAAGCAAACAAATTTTATCGAAAATGACGGATATTTCAGGTCTAGGTTGGTGGATTGACAAGATGATAGTCACACCCAAGTCTGAGGAAGCCAATTTCCTCAAAACGTGAACCATTTTCAAAGATGAACTAGCATCTAAACCAGTAGTTGGCTCATCTAAGAATAAAAGTGATGGTTTATTTAACAATTGAACGGCCAAAGAGACTCTTCTTCTTTCACCTCCAGAGAGACTTGACTTTCTTGTGAAAGACATCATAATTGTGTCTCTAATTGACTGAATTTCTAGGATGTCAAGCAAGACATTAATGAGGTTTAGTTTCTCTTGCTTGGTGACAGATGGAGGCATTCTCAAGTCAGCTTGATATTTCAAATGTTCAAACACTGTCAAGCCGGCAAACAAGAAGTCATCTTGTTCCATGTAGGCATTCTTGATGTGATGAGCATCACCTGGAGTGGAGTACTTGATTGAGCCGGAGAAATCCAATGTCTTGTAGCGGATATTCAACCTTTGACTCAAGGTATTAAGCAAAGTAGTTTTACCAGCACCAGACCCACCCATAATAGCGAGCATTTCACCACTATTAAGGTCGAATGATATGTCATCTAAGATCTTCTGGGGCCCTTCAGAGCCTATGTCAGATTCTGAAGCCGCACTTTTAGCTTCCTTCACAGAAACTGTCAACAGTCTCACATGAAGACTTACTCTGTCTTCATCATTGATACGTAATATATCGTAACTCATAATGTTAACAAAGTAAGTGAATTCTTTTTATACTAGTAGTATTTGGCAATGATGTGCTTCCGAGTTATTTCCGTGGTTTTTCTCAAATCTAGTAATTCATTCCGATGAGAAGCCGTGCCCAGAAACAGCAGGCAGTGTTTTGGTAATCGCACTGGTTTTTTTCAGGTATAGTAAAATGCCCCCTCCAATTTGGCACAATGTTACCCGTTGCCACTCGTGGATTATGTGGTTGCTGATTTGGGACATTGCACCAACTGGTATGTAGACGGTTTTTCGAGAGTAGGGCGTTTTTCCAGGAACTCCGCAGTAAATTTAAGTCTCAGTTGAAGCAGCAACCACTTTTTGCAACCAAATGTTTTACGATGTGCAGTTTTTGCAACAAGTGTTTTTGTAACTTTTGCAACAAGTACATTTTTCGGGACATTTCGGTTCAACAATTTGCGCTTCTAGCCAAATGACTAATGACTAACTACTGTAGGCTGTCCCTTGCATCGCATGCACTAACTACACTGGGCTAGCTCAGCACATGAACTTAGTAATTAGCGAGTAAATTGCGCCAAAAAGCGCAAAAAAAAACATTCAAACCGTTTGACTTCGGACCGAATGGTAGCCGTTGAGGTCTAGATCAGTTACTAATTGACTCCGTCGTGCCACTTGCGCCATGATTACACCAAACTAGTTCAGTAAAGGGTTCTACGGTTTTGCGGGCATAATGTCGGAGATCCACTCAACTATGTCGTACACACATTTTTTTCGCCGTTTGACGACGGAGATGCTCAGTTTAACTTCGCCAAAATTGATTTGAGTTTGTCGTTTGTGGCGGAATTTAAACTGTAGTCCGCAGAGAAAGCCGAAACTGTAGTCTGACATTTTTGTTTGATAAACACGTTGTACTCACCAGGCAAGTCACAGGCGTCACCTAAATCACAATCAGTTTTGATGTTGTCGAAGTAGTGGACGTTCCATGACACAGTATCAGAAGCTTGATCGTGCTTGATGTTTTGGGCAAAAACACCATTTTCCATCATTCTTGTCAATTCCCAAATAGGCTTGGTGCATTCAGTCTTGTTGGACAACTGGTCACCGACTTTGGGGAAATTGACATTGATTCCTTGCATTGGGGGAAGAATTGGGTCGTTTTTCACGAGTTCATCCACAAATTCAACCACAAGAGAAGAGTAAATGTTTGCCCAGTTGTACTTGTCATCGTTAAGAGAGTCCTTGAAGAAGGAGTTGTTGAGGTTGAACCCAGAGAATGAAACTGCAGGAATTCCTCTATAAATTGCAGTGTACGTTGCACCCATAGTTCCAGAAGCAGTGTAGAAACCAGGACTGACATTTGGACCTTGATTGACTCCTGCAACCACCAAATCAACTTTGAAGTCAGCAAATCTGGTGGGGAGCATGTAATCAAGTGCAAATGCTATACAACTTGAAGGCGTACCATCAAAATACCAAACACGGTCATCGTCTTGTTCCCACCCCCAAGCGTGGTCACCTTTCTTCTTGTACCCGAATTCACCGTCTGCATCAAGTTTGTTTGACGTTGGAACGTCAAAACGACCTCCGTTCCCAGACTTTTGTCTAACTGGAGCCACCAACATCACATTGTGACCAGCTTTCTTCAAGTCTCTGTAAACAGCTCTCACTTCGGTGGAAGTCCAGCCATCGTCGTTGGAGAGTAAAATATTTTTAGCAATTGCAAGCGTAATTAACGCCAAAAACACAGAGATCTTAAACATTAGTATCAAAATGACTAGAAACGTTTAAAACAACGTTTAAATACTAAAAGTGTTGAGTTTTTCCATTCTAAACTGTGACAAAACTGAACAATAGACTTGAGATTGAAACAATAGGATCTCAATGGTTATGAATATTTGAATTGCTGGTTTAGCAGGGCTCACTAAACGAAGGTTGTTACAACTACCATTTCAGTGTGAGCCGACTTGTGCTACTGCAGTCATAAGCAATTGGCCAATTACACTCTGGGAAAGAATAAAACCCATAGAGTTTGTTTGCAGGTGTAAACGAAAACAAATCACAGCAAATGGTCAAATAGCCTATGTCCGTTTATTACTAAGCTACCACAATTTGTTGAGCTACAAGTTAGTGGGTCGTTCGGTGTTGTTCAATGATCCAACAGTTATTCATGCAAGTATTAACGGTTCGGTGAAACTCCGTCAACCATAAACAGGTCCGACCCCACTCTCGGAGCCTATAAGGAGACCCCATCAAATATCAAAGATATAATTGGTTAAATAAGGCGTTCCCTAAAAACGCCGAGGGCATTTTCCTAGGTGATCCGGGTGTTTAAAATGCGACACATTTACCCCAGATAATTGACACCATGACGAAAAGGCTTTCAGCCCAAGAAAAGAAGAATAGGAAACCCGCCAGCAGAGCGTGTGTTTTCTGTCACACCAAGCATCTTCAATGTTCCAATGAGAGGCCGTGCAAGAACTGTGTGAAGAGAAACATTGCTGATGAGTGTCGAGACATTGAGCGCAAAAGAGCAAAATACTTGCGAGATGGCACTGACAAGGCCTCAGTACGGCGACTAAGATTGTCACAAAGTGAACCACTGATGGAGAGTGTGTCTGGATCTGAAGCCAATCCATCAGAAACCGGTTCAGTGTCAGTTTCTCCTACTCATCTTCATACAAACAGCACCCCATTGAAGGAAAAAAGTATGCTTGACACCACCAACGAAGTGCTATCAAAATTATTCTCAGCAGAGATGGCACCACTGGTATCGCTGGACTTACCAATCGACAACTTTGACTCTAACTACTTGAATCAAGAGTACAGGATGTTGGGTGACATAATACTTCAGCTGAAACCTACGTCACCATCGCAAAGCTCGAATTCGTACATTCTGCCGGCTCAGATGTATGCAGAAGACAAGTACAAAGACACAAGACCATTTATATCGCTTGGGTTCCCAACTACTGAGGATGACAGTGGGAATGAGGAAACCAATTCAATCCACGATATCCAAAACAATATTGCATCACAATTCAAATCTCCTGGCAACAATAAACCGCTGACACCTCACTATGTTTCCCCAATGACGTGTCACCAAGTTTACAAGTCAGTGAGAGATATTTATTCTCATCAAATCATAGATTTTGACTATCCACAGAGTTACCACTCACTCACCCATTTTTTGCGTACGAGATTCAGTGGTAAAAATTTGAGTTTGGAAGAGAGACAGCAGAAACGTCAAAACCTACTTGTTATCTTGAAACTAATTGCAAGTTACAGGCCTACATTTATCAGTGCTCACAAGTCACTATACAAGCCATGGGACCTTCAGTTTTTGGAGATGACATTCCAGCGCAGTTTGATCGACTACGAGAGACTCGCCACACTCAACTCGTCCCCCACCATCATGTGGAGGAGAACTGGTGAGATTGTTTCAATATCCAACGACTTGGTGAGCTTACTTGGGCTTGACATTACCGATATTTTAAGTTCCCGCACGTTCATAATGGAACTCATGTATGACGATGAATCAATTGTACACTACTTTAAATTATTTAAGTCGGTTGCTGTGGGGAACCTTCACTCCAGTATTTTCACCAAATGCAAACTTATTGTCAACAACTCCGAAAGAAAATTTATCGAGTTCTGTTCAGTGTGGACTGTTAAGAGAGACATTTTTGATATACCCATGTTGATTATCGGACAGTTCCTCCCGATTTTGTCCCCAGCATCAGACGGTTTCAGGATCTACTGATTTTTTCCTTCGTGGCTTGTGTACAGGAAAAGTGGTCCCACACCTCATTCATAAAAATCAGGTTACTCTTGGGCGGTGGTATAAAAAGGAAGAAATTCTGTACTGGAATCAGCATTCAATTAACATGATAAAGATTACACCATTAAAAGCATTATTCTTAGGAGGTTTAGCCTACGGTACAGGAGTTTACTACATGTCAACTCAATACTATAATAAGAGCACATTGAGGAGGATCTACACGAAAGCTGATCCTGGCTACGACAATGTTCATATTGCACACAGAAACTTTAATTAGTTATAATTATTCTAATGTATATTACGATTGTTAGGTGTAGGTGGCCTGCAGGTGAGGAATGATGACCTGCATCGACGAGAGAAAATAGAAAGAGACAAAGTGGTAAAAGACCTGCATATAAAGAAGACAACTATTTTTGTTTCTCCCGTGAAACAGCCTTATTGATTCCTACATATAACGCTTTTTCACGAGGCTTGCGATGAGCGGAAATGTCGCAGGACGACACTGGCCAAGACATCTCCATCAGATAACACCAGAGCTGACACATTGATTTATCCGAGTCAACCCATGCTGCAACAATGGCATTGGCTATTGACCATTGAGCGTGCAGTGCAGTGGATCGGCCGAGCCGCTAAATTGGCAATGCCATGTGCCCCTGATTTTATTGTGGCATTTCCTTTTTCCGGAAAAATATTGTCAAGTCAGCGCCTTGACACTTTGTGTTTTTTCTTCAACCATGTCGTTAGATAAACTGGAAACTGCAAGAGAGGCTCACCACACAAGTGACTCTGGCTCCGACACAGAGTCGTTCGCCCTTTCTTATTCCGACGATCGGGGTGCTGTCACTAAACTTATTGACTCGTTTAAGCCGTACAGGATTGAAGATGAAGGAGTTGACACTTCCAACATGACAGATTTGGAGAAATCCATTTATGCCACCTCCAGACATCCGTTGTCGAGGAGCTTGAAGACCAGACACATCCAGATGATTTCTATTGGTGGTTCTATTGGTACTGGTTTATTCGTTGGTATTGGTTCAGCCTTAAGTTACGGGCCTGGTGCACTTTTGATTGGGTTCTCGCTTGTGGGAATCTCCATGTTATGTGTGATGCATGCTCTTGGAGAGTTGGCGTGTCAGTTCCCGGTTTCTGGAGCTTTCAACGCTTATTTTTCAAGATTTATCGAGCCTTCTTGGGGGTTCACTTTGGGTATCTTGTATGCCTGTTCGTGGTTAGTGTCGTACCCTTCAGAGTTGATTGCCTGCTCCTTGACCATCGCTTACTGGAACAATAATATCAATCCTGCGGTGTGGATTGCAGTTTTCTTTGTCGTCATTGGTGCAATCAACTTGTTTGGCGTTAGAGGCTACGGTGAAGTAGAATTCTTCTTGAGTTTGCTCAAAATCTTGGCTGTCATCGGCTTCATTATTTGTGGTATTTGCATCATTTGTGGTGTGGGCAAACAAGGGTACATTGGTGGAAGATACTGGAGGAATCCTGGTGCTTTCAACCATGGGTTCAAAGGTGTTTGTAACACTTTCATTACTGCTGCCTTCTCCTTTGGTGGTGTAGAATTGGCCGCTTTGGCTGCTTGTGAAACCGAAAATGTCAGAAAATCCTTACCAAGAGCCATAAAGCAAGTTTTCTGGAGAATCTTCCTTTTCTACATCTTAACCTCCATCGTTATTGGCTGTTTGGTCCCATACACCGACCCCAGATTGTTGAACGGGAAGAACGGTCAAGATATCAGTGCTTCTCCGTTTGTCATTGCTATTGTTAATGGTGGTATTAAGGTTCTTCCTCATATAATGAATGCTGTGATCTTGGTGGCTGTTGTCTCGGTGGGTAACTCGTCAGTTTATGGCTGCTCAAGAACCTTAGCTTCTTTGGCAGTGCAGGGTTTGATCCCCAAGATCTTTGGCTACATCGATAGAAACGGGAGACCTTTGTTCTCTATTATGTTCACCAGTGCTTTTGGGTTATTGGGATTCTTAGTCGTCAACCAGAACCAGTCCACGGTGTTCTCTTGGTTCTTCTCAGTGTGCTCATTGTCGTCCTTCTTCATCTGGTTCACCATTTGTCTCACTCATGTCAGATTCAGAATGGCTTTGAAAGAACAAGGCAGAGGTTTAGACGAAGTGGTTTTCGTGTCTCCCACTGGCGTCTACGGATCTTACTTGGGCATGTTCATCTTATCTTTGATCTTCATTGCTGAAATCTACATCTCCATCTTTCCTACTGGCGAGCCTCCAGACGCCCAAAATTTCTTCAAAGCTTGTTTGTCTCTCCCATTGATGTTGGTGTTATGGATAGGCCACAAGACTTACCACCGCACATGGAGCACTTTCTGCGTGTCACTTTGTGACGTCGACCTCGACTCTGGAAGAAGAGAAGTCGACGTGGAAAAATTGAAACAAGAATTGGCAGAGGAAAGAGCTGAAATCCATCAAAGACCAATTTGGTATAGAAGTTACAGATTTTGGTGTTGATTATAGTACAATAATAATGATAAATGACGCACAGTAGTTTAAGCTGGATTGACTGAGGCTTCAGATACTTGGCCAGGAGACAGACTGGTTTCTGGTGGAACGGTTCCTGGTTTGAGATCAATGGTTCCTCCTTGCGTTTGGTTGTACAAGGGGCACGATTTCTTGGTCCGGATATGCCCAAACGCTCCACAAGCAGCACACCTTCTAGTGGTGCTCTTTCCTTTACCAATCCCTTTACCTCCAATAGCGTACGACCCATCGGGTAACATAACAGTATTGGCATCAATGACTTTACCGCCAGCTGCTGCTGCCAAATGCAACGGGTTCTTGGCAGGTTTACGTCCTTTGCTGTGCTTTGCCCTTCTCTCCAAATTAGCAAGTTTTTCTTCAAGAGCTTTACGACGAATCTTGTTCAATTCTTTATCGTTTGTTGGAACAATCTCATCAAGATCAACCTCCTTGATTAATTCGTCTTCAATTTGTTTCTTCCTTCTGATGTATGCCTTGATAAGCCTTGGATCTCTGATGACTTCTGTCTTTCTTTGAACAATACCGTTTTCGTCTCTGAACCTCCTATTGATTTTTAATGCCTTATTCTTGAACTGCTTGGCCAACTCTGCCGTCAGTTCGACATACTTCTTACGCAACTGTTCGTGATGATTGCTTGGTGCATACTCCGTGTAAACTTTGTTCAAATTATGATCCAGTTCGTTGGTATCCACAGTCAACGACCTTCTTTGACTGTACCAAATTCTACTGCATTCTTCTTCATAGAGTCTTTGTTGGTATGCAGCTTGATTACTCTTGGGCACATTTTCCTTAGGCGGTGGGAATAGTGGCGAGAATGGAATCTTTTGTGTGGTTCTAAGGAATGAAAATCCAAGTCCTATACCAGTAGGATCACCTTCACCATTCAATTGTAGCATTGATTTGGTCTGATTGGAAATGATGAAATTACGAGTCAAATTCCATGAAGCCAATTGCTCATCAATTCCATCTTCAGGATCAACTTCTTTCCTTTCTCTCTTTCTTTCCTCCTTCTTCGCCTTCTTCTCTTCCTTCTTCTCTTGTGCGGTCTTCTCTTCGTCGTTCTCTTTATTTGCTTCTTGTTCAGCTTTCTCCTTTTCTTTCTTAGCTTTCTGTTGTTGCTCATCATTGACCAATAAGGACAAATCATCCAACAATTGTTGGTGTGCTTGCATACTATCCAAGAGAGAAACATCTTCCGGGGTAATCATACGCCTAATATTCTCCTCAGTTGGGACTGTGTCTTGGCCTCTTATTTTCCAGAAACCTTTGTCCTCCTCACCATGACGTTGATACTCCATAAATTCTTTGAGCCTTTGACGGTTTTGCATATCGTTTTGATCAGGGAAATGTTTAGAAATATCTTTAACGGATATCCTGGCTTCTCCCTTCTTATTCATTGTTCTGAACACGATCATCTTCAATCTGTTTTTGGAAGTATTTGTCACTTTTCTCGAATGTGGTGCAGGAACTTCAACACTAGGGAAAGTTTGACCCACTGCAAAGGTGTGATTAAGATTACGCAAGAAATAACGTTGATGATTACCACAACCCTGTGATCTTATTAAAAGGAAATCAGTTTGTTTTGGTTCATGCTGAAATATTGGTGCTCTTATCATGTTGTTGTACAATGTTGGAACAAAGTCTCCTTTAGCAACATACCCAAGATTCCAGAATGGTGATCTGTCTTCTACTCCGAGCACATGAGTTTCTCCAACATGAGCCTTGGGTCTTGAGTTGTCGTCTTCTCTTTCTTTTCTATAGTAATTGATCAATTTGGAACCCATACCAAAGTTGGAGAGGATGATTGGGTACTCTTCAGAGTATTCCATACCAATCAACGTAGCATTATCGGTTGCTGTCAAGTCTCCAGTCTTGCTGAAAATTTCTTGAGGAGTTTTACCCTTGTCCTTCTTTTTCTTTCTGGTCTTGGTCTTTGAAAAGCTGACCAAAGTTCCTGGTCTAACCACAAATTTGGCACGGTGAAGAGACCTGGACTCTTCTTTGGAGAGCCTCACTTTATAGTAAGGACTTTGTAGCCTCAATGCTGGAATAGAATGTTCAATGTTCAAGTTACCTATTTGATTTCTCACCTTGGTATTATAATTGTTCTTTAGAATCTCATATTGCTTGTCATTGGAAATGTTAAATTTACGTCTCATTAGTTTGTCATTAAGTGGAATCAATGCCCTTGATTTCAATTTATTTTCAATGGCGAGAGGCTTAGGTTTTGATCTTTCAAAGAGTAAGTTTGGATCATTCATATCCAATTTTATCTTTTCACTGTTGAGGTTACCATTGAAGATATAGTCGTCATCGTCATCATCACCTTCTTTGAAATCGAGGCTTATACCGTTCTCCTCAAAAGCCACATGGTCTTTGGTAGGGACTTCACCAGCATTGAGAATAGCTTCATCATCCCAATCAGCTGCTGCCAATATAAGATCCTTACTGTACTGCTGTAGCTTGTCATCCTCAGAACCGTCCTTTGTCAAGTATGCAAGAGGAACTAACTGTTTTAGTTCCAAACCGTTCTCTGCAATCTTCTCAACCATTTTCAAATCATTTTCTGTTACAAAGGTGACATTCGGAGGGATACTGGAGTAGTTTATAGGATACTTGCCCGACTTGAAGATCTTTCTTTGATCAACATCAATGTTTAGGGAGAGTTTTGTTGGGAAGAGTGGTTTGGGTTTATATGCAATTGGTGGGAGGTTGTACTTGAAGTAAAGTGGAGGAGGTTGGAACAAGTTATGGTTGTTAAATGGTTTGTCAGCACGAAATTGGGGGTAATGATAACGCAAATTCCTCTTCATTTGTCTTGTTTCCAACTTTGCTACTAACTGTTGGATCTTTTGTTTCTTCAATTGCCGCCTTTCTTCGAGTTCCAAATGGCGCTTGTTTGATTGCTCTGCATCAAAGGGTTCGTCTTCATACATGTTCATGTCGATATCATTGAGTCCATCGTTTAGTAAATCATTGTCAAGGGCACCTTCCATTAAACGGTCGTTCCCGATGTTCTCATCATCGCCGAATACGTCATCAAACTCGTGGTCAGCATCCTTCTGAAGTTGGTCTTCGTCCACGTCAAACATACTGGCGTCGGGTGCTGGTTGCAATTCAACGTCTTCTGCTTCTTCTGCTAATTCATCGATATCCTCATAATCCACTGCATCATCTGCATGCAACGTCTGTTTAGCCGAGAAGATGTCATCAATCACCTTCTCGTCCGAGGCATCGAAACCTCCTTCAAGGAACTGATTAATCTCCTCGTCGTCCTTCTTTGGTTTGGCCATTTGTGAGAAACAGAACAGTGCGAAGTTTGTTTATGGTGGGACCAATTTTTGCGGTTGATGCACAAACACAAGACCTTGAACGGGTGATTGTGGTGTCAAACACCCGTGAAAGAGTTCCTTCGACTGAGTATGTGTTTGACGACTTATTTGGAGTTCATTTGTTCAATTGGTTGCCCACTTTTAGCGGCGCTATAGCTTCTCAAGCACCCAAACTGGCAGTTTTAGCAGTCATTTTTGATGAATTGGGGCTGTTCTTGGATATTGTAAGGTTCTTAGCTCAATTGACGTCTCTGGGTGACTCTAGTTCTGAAACTTCCTTCAAAGTCTTGATACTAGTAGACGCAATCCACTTGCGGGTGGACTCTGTATCCACAGAAAGCGTCATGAAACAGCAACTCTTGCGTGCAGTAGCTTTCATACACAATTACACCTTCGTGAGTGTTAGTCGCTTGCAGGAAGTTTGCAAGGATGTCACAAAAATTGGCAATTTAATACGAGATTCAGGACTCTCCAAGATCCAGATCGACGCTTCACCACAGCCAGTGTTCAAGTACTCGGACTCTGCAGGCTCAATTTGTTTATTTTTACCACCAAATTGGGACTCGTGGAACCGAATCCAACTTTTGGCCAAGTCAATTTTTTACGACTCTGAAACGGCAGATTTCCAGCTCATTGCACTGGAAAGTGACGTTGCTGAGTTTACAGAGGCTTATCACAAGTTTCTTGATAATGGTGATGCTTTTGGGATTCATAAATTCTTCAAAAAGCTCTACAAGCCGCCCACAACAGACACCACGCAAACAAAACTCATGACGTATGAAGAATTGATCAATGATGTGGCATCAGCCCTCTAATCAATAGTATTTTCGGTTGGTGATGTATCGTGAAGTATCTCAGTGAAATTTGTTTTTTTCACTCAGTGCAGCAGACTTTCAGCCGAATCAGATACTATGGCTTTAAAAAATGCGGACACTTCACTATCGCATACGACGTCAAGACTTCTGATTTCAGCTGATCTGAGTGCACTTCAAGAGGAGCGTAAAGCTCTCTTGGAGGACCCAAGAGCTGCGAGAAGAAACTCCACTGTGTCATTGAGCTCCTCATCCAACGACGAACAAGCCGATAATCCTGTCAAACCCAAGAGAAGAAGATCTTCTGTTCAATCTATCGCCAGCTCTACGAAGCCAGAGAAAAAAGTCCGTAAAAAGGTCCTCAAGAAGCAAGGTGAAACATTGACAATAGAATTTTCCAAGGAACCAGGTACGTTCTCCGTCAACAACTTGAGACAGATCATTCCTCTGGTGTTCACCAACAGAACTAACAAGATGAGAGGTGTTACCTTGAACAAGCCGAAGGACGTCACCAAGATAGTCTACTGTTTGGTTCCAGGTCTTGTGAGAGACGAGTTCATTGATTACAATGTGGATTCTAAAGAGTCTGTGTGCAAGCTCAAGGACGAGTGTAAGGAAAAGTTCCCGTTTATGTATCAGACTTTTGATCATGGTGTGGCTACAACTGTGCCTGGAGATAAGAGATCGTTGTTTCCTCCCATCGACAGTTTAATCAACATCTCATTGACAAAAGGTGAAAAGAGAAAGATGTTGGCTGCGCTGGAGTCTCAGAAAATCACTATACGTGATCTTTGCTTGACTAAGCAGCAAATGTCAGATAACGAGTACCCCATTCACTCCCAATTGGGAGGACCAGAGTTATCACCAGGATGGGTCGAAACAGAAGAGTTCGAGCACGAAGGCTCAACCATTTTCGGGGTCGACTGTGAGTTCTGCAAATCTGAAACTGGCTCTGTGTTGACTAGAATCACTATTGTCAATTTTCAGGGGGAGCTGGTATTAGATACGCTTGTTGCACCAGAGAGGGAAATCACTGACTACGTGACCAAGTACTCTGGTATCACCGAGGAACTTCTCAGAGGAGTCACAACCACTCACGCTGACATTCAGGCGAAATTCAAGAGTATTGTCAGCTCTAATGATATATTGATTGGGCACTCGCTTGAATCAGACTTGAGCGTGTTGAGGATCAGACACCCCAAGATAGTTGACACATCGGTAATCTATGACCACGCAAGAGGACCACCGTCCAAGCCATCGTTGAGATGGCTCTGTCAGAAATACTTGGAACGAGATATTCAAACAGGGGAGCAAACCGGCAAAGGTCACTCGTCGTTTGAAGACGCAACTGCTTGTTTGGATCTCGTGAAAGCCAAGATCCAAAATGGGTCCATGTACGGCAAGAACTGTGACGAGGTGTTGGTGTTTGACAGAATCAGAGTCGAGAACGAGGTCAACAATCTTCCACCAGTCAAAGGGTTGATTATAGACATCGGAGGATATCTGAGAGACACATCATTGCTTCGCCAGGTGTCTGCCAAAGATGACGACGACGCTGTTGAACAATTCGTGGAGTGCCAAGAAGACCATAAAGTGATAATCGTCAATTTGAAACAGCTTGAGGCCGATTTGGAATGGGCGTCAGCGCAGAGAGAAAAGAAGAATAAAGTGGAGGACTCTTGCAAGTTACTTGACCAGCGACTCAGCACAATTTACTCCCAGCTTCCAGTCAATTCGGTTTTTGTGGTTTTGGCTCCTGTTGGTGGAGACGACAAGCGATTAAAGGAGTTGAACGAAGTACGCAACTCATTTCGCCAGTTTGAGAAGAACGGCGGCGATATCAGTACGCTCGACAAAGAAAGAGTGTGGGACTTCGACAAGGATGTGCTTCTCAAAGAGGAAATCAAACGGTTGAGACAAACGATTTCATTTATCAACCTAAAACTGTATACTAGCTAATAAACTAACTATTTAGATTCCAGAAAGGGAACTGATCTGACCCTCTTGGGCGTTCAAGCTCAATGCGTTACCCAACTCTTTTTTGTTTTCTTCTGTTTCTTTGTCTTCTTTGACCTCCTCGACTTGCTCTGCGAGATCTTCCTCGGTGTGGTACTTGTACTGCGCCAAGTCGAGAATGTCGTTGGAGCTCATGTGGACCAGCGGGTCGTTGGTGGAGTTGACGTCCACTTTGTGCCAGCCTTTCACCTTGAAATTGAGCGGCGAGTTGGTTTCGCTGGAGGCGTTGTTGGGCACGTACCAGTCGTTCTCCCACACGGTGCTGGCTTCGTATCGTCTTCCGGGGGCTGGCGTGTTGGTAGAGCTGCGGGCCATGTTGTAGCGGTGCGACTTTGGCTAGCGCGAATGTACCGCCAGTTGGTGCCAGTGCGGTGCGAGTGAGCGCCAAGTTAGTACCAGCTCACAAAGACGGTGTAAACCCGCCAGCTCACCAACACGGCGTAAACCCGCCAGCGCTTGTCCTACTGTCAAAGTGGCGTCGTATATTTACATGCTGGTCGTTACAGGCGGATCCTGTGGGGTGTTATCGTCTAGTTCTTTCTTTTGCTTCTCTCGAAGCTCTTTCTGCTTCTTTAGAGCCCTCAGCTTGGCCGTTTGTAGTTTCTTCTTTATGTCTTGTCTTTTGGCTTCGTCTAGCTCAAGTTGTGTGTTGTACCATTTGATGAGCTGTCGTGGAGGATGGCCATAAACGGCTTCATAGTCACAGAATAGGCAGGTGTCTGTTGGTTCAGGCACAAAGGACGGCCTCAGCTGTGCAGGTTTCTTCTTCTTCTTTTTCTTCTTCTTGGCTCCTAGTGTCATATTTCTGAGTTTGTCTTCAACGTCGTTGAACGCAGGCACAAGTTTACCCTCTTCGTTGTACTCGAAGGTGAAATTGTACGACTGTTCCTCGTTTAGTTCGTCGTCCTCGTACATAGAGCAGTCACAACCATCCATGCCGTGGACATCGCACTCTGGCTTGATCTCAAGCTCAATGTGGTGCTCTCGTGGTCCATCGTAGTCGTCCTCCACCTCTTCAAGATCGTACTCATCCTGCACGTCGTAGTAGCCAGTGTTGCCCTCGTGAAGGCCTTCTTCGTCCCGCGTGTCGTAGAGCGAGAACCCTTCCGCTTTGCTGCGGGGTGGATTGAGGTTGTTGAGCACCTTCGCTAGTTTGGTCTTGAGTAAATTGATGCCATAGTTCTTCATCATCAGCAGATTGATTTTATCCTGGGATCCGAACTCGTCGCTCAACGATCCACTGATCATACTCTCCACTAGGGCGTCCTGGACTTCGGGGAGTTCAAGCGCTTCAACGAGGTTGACATTGAATATGGGGTCGTTAGGATCTTCTACTCGCGGCGGAGCTTCTTGTGCATTCTTCTGGTGTAGCTGGGCGTAGTTGTCACTGAAGAATCGTATTACTTCTTTGGGATCAACTTTGGGCAGCGTGTTAGACTCCACCATTGATGTCGCTAGAAGTAAATGTCGTGGGTGCGAAGTGGTGATGCTTTACTAATGCTATTTACTGTCACCGCAGTGATCTACTTCATGGTGTTGGTCGTTGTTGTAAGTCTCTGGTGGTGCTGCTTCTAATCCTTCTTCATGTTTCTCTGCTTTTCTGCATTTTGCACAACTTTTTCGTCGACGAAAAGTCCTTTTCTTCTTCTAACGGTGTTCATGTACCTTCTTCCCTTATTTTCACGCTCTGCAAACTCTCCAAGCTCTTCAAGCTCTTCTTCCGTGTGTGGCACCCAGAACGGATCAATATCGAGAATGTCGTACCCATCAAAAACAAGTTGTGGACTGGCGGCTCCACTCGTACGTCTTCTTATCTCTTCAGAGAACCCATACGCCTCTATGACCGGGATTCGAGCTTCCACCGTGAAGAAAGGTGTACCTTCCTTCATCTCCTCCGAAATAATACTGCCTCCTCTCTTCTGCACAACGGCATAAACCTTGCCCAAGGCGTCAGTCGAAGTCTGAATTTCACACGTATACATCGCCAAACAGAGTCTGGCGCCCTTCATAAGGAAGTCCTCATGTATAAGGTCCCTTGTATGCGTCATGATCCGGCCTTGCAGACCTAAAAATGGTGTATCATCTTCATCGTCGTCTCTCTCCACTCGATCACATTTGCTGATGACAACTGCCACTCCCTGCATTGGCTCAGCTGCCAACGGTCCTTCGTTCATCGCAAGCTGGAACCCATTCACAATGTTAGCCTCGGCATCAAACAACAAGTCTGGATTATCACTGAACAAGTGTTTGAATTTGGTCACATTCTTGCCCTCAATCAACATATTGGGTCCAATCCTCTTGGGTCCAAAAGCTATAACGTTACTCAACATCTCATCGATAGTATCGAATCCCATTTTTTCAAGCACTTCTTGGTACTCGTCGTAGGACTCAAACGCTTCAGTAAACCTTTTGAGAAGGTCTTCGTAGTTGTAACCCCTTCTCTTGAGCGCAACCAACTCGTGTTCGTTGGCAATAAGAAAGTTAACCACTTCAGTAGGGAGTGCAACTGTGGTAAAGTCAAGATCTAAATCTTCGACCTTGTGATCCAATTTCTCATCATCTTCAAGAAGGTACGCAGAAGAGCCGTCTGCCACAAGTCCCTCTCTGAATGGAATCACTGGCTCCTTGACCACTATCTCACACCCTTTGGCAAATCTGTCTTGAAGATCCTTGATACATCTTTCGAGATGCAACTCTCCAGAAACACACATGATAATTTCTCCCGAGTCGTCGTCAATGTGCCACTCAAAAACAGGATCTGCTTTGGTCAACAAACTAAGACCTCTCTCTAATTTACCGAGCTTAAGCAAATTTGTAGGCTCCACGGCAATTTGCATGATGGGCTTATTATGAATCAAGGTCGATGTTGACGCCAAATTGATGAGAGGTTTGGTTGGGTCTGTGGGTGGTGCACAAATAGTTCCGTTCTTGATGATGATGTTGTCCATGCCAACAATACCCACAATGTTACCAGCAGGAACAGAATCTATCCTTATGAGATCTCGTCCCATAATCAAGTAAAGGTCTTGAATTTCAACTTCTTGGTATAGCTGCTGCTTGTTTGTCAAGCTGTCATTGGGTAATGTAGGATCATACTTTGGCCCCACCACCGTTACCTTTTGGCCTTTTGTCACTGATCCAGAGAAAACACGAGTGAAAGCAATAAGTGTCTCGTCAGGCACTGCTTCATCTGCTTCTTCAAAATCATCCTCCTCGAATTCCCATTCGAAGGCAGGGGCTGGCGGTAACATAAACTCATCCTCTTGTGCCTGTTGTTCCTGGAGAGCAGCAGCAGCTTCAGATGCTTTTTGAGCCACTTCTCTAGCTTTCCTTGATCTTTCAGCAAGTTCAGAAGATGTGAGCGTTTTTATGACGTCTCTAGGCAACTCGTCATTGGGTATTGAGATCATCTTAGAGGTGTAGGCCAAAGTCGTTGTCTCTGGTTCAGACGAGTCACAATTTTTGAGAGCAGCTTCTAGCTTTGGATCCACTAACGTAGTTGTGTCCTTCACTTCTGGAAATACATTGTAGACACATTCCTTCAAAAGTTTATCCATTTTGTCCTTTTGAGACTGTTGGGGACTTGGCAAGAAGTCTATCACCATTCCCAAGACTGCATGACTTATAGGGAGCCACTGGGACATTATAGCATTGAGCAAAGCCTTCTGGTCCTTAGATCTCAAATCTCTAGGAGCGACATTTGCTCCGAGCTTAGAGATGATTTTTTCGAGTTTCTCGTCGTCCCTCTCTAAGTATGCATTCTCGTAGACTGCCCAAACTTGCTCCAAAATGAGCCCGACAAAGAGAGGTTTAAGAGATGATTGTGTAGATTTCAATTTCTTGCCAGGGATGATCTTTTTGTTCTTCATATCCAAGTAGTAGTCACCCCAGAGTGTTTTGGATAACACCAGATGAGAGAATCCAAGTTTTGCCAGGTAGATTTTAGCAAAAGTGTTGACAGAAAACGCCCAGCCATCTACTGCAGACGCAAAAAGGACGTTGTTTCTTTCAGGGGAGAAGTAAATATCAGCATCGTCCTTTTCGACAAAGTCTCCAACAGACCCGCCTTCTCTCCAGATCATATCATCTTGCATTCTTTCTCCAGAGTAGAAGGATCCAATGACAGAGTTGACTTGTTCTATCACTCGTGAGAGGTGCTGGTGAGCTTCAGATGGTGAGAGTTTCCACTCAGTTATCAATCTATCGATTTTGTTCAACACCAAAATCGGCTTCAACTGGTCGACCCAGCACTGACGAAGCACATTGACTGTTTGTGACAACACGCCTTCAACGACGTCTACTAGCACGACGGCTCCATCACACAAACGTGACGCCGTGGACACCTCAGACGAGAAATCGATGTGGCCTGGCGAGTCGATCAAGTTGATTAAATGTTCGTTGGTGACGATTTCTTCGTCTTTGCGGCGCATTACTTTGAAGTATAGCGAGATGGCACTGGCTTCCATGGTGATACCTCTAAGCTGTTCGTCTTCTCGTGAGTCAAGGTACCGTGCTTTACCAGCCATCCGCTGAGAGATAATCCCATTTGTAGCGAGCAAACTGTCAGAGAGCGACGTCTTCCCGTGGTCCACGTGTGCAAGGATACAGATGTTTCGGATACACGAGGCATCCGATTGGAGTTTGTGGATTGTTTCTGGCGATAGTTTCATGAGATGAGAAGTGCGAGCGCCTGCTGCAAAAATTAGTGACTTTAGTGAAACCAGCGTGGACAGGCAAGACGGTGAAGACTGAGGTAGCGATGGGGCGTGCTGAGTTTGGCGGTTCTTGGGCTGAATTTGGGAGAGTTAGAGACGATCTCATGATAGAGCCATAATTGAATCTATTAAATTAGACTGGTATCATACGACGAGCTCAAACTTCATGGAAATGTAGTTGGATAAGCTATAGCGGCTCTGTTGGGGTGAATTAGGACCCCTAAGCGTGTCCGGGTAATTTCTTTTTGGCCCGGGTAACACTGTTGATGTAACAGACGAGCGCGTATTGTCAAAACAACACCATGGCCGAACCAGTTGGAATTTCTACTTTACCGGATCAAAGGTATGATACACAAACACGTCCACGTCTATGTCCGTGTTTCGCCCACAACGCTTACTAACTCCAGGTACAAGATCGTCACCAAGCAAGGTGCCACTTTCACCATCATGGTGGCAGGTGAAAGTGGGCTTGGGAAAACAACTTTCATCAATACATTGTTCCAAACCAACTTGAAGCCCTATGCCAACCCTGAGGAACGTCATAACAAGTTTACGTCACCACATCAGACGGTTGATATTGGAATCATCCGCTCAATTCTTGAAGAGAAAAATTTCAAGATTCGTTTAAACGTCATTGATACCCCTGGATTTGGTGCAAATGTCAACAACCATGACAGTTGGACGCCAATTATTGACTTTATTGATGATCAGCATGAAAACTATATGAAACAAGAACAACAACCTACCAGACAAGACAAGAAAGACTTGAGAGTGCACGCATGTCTCTATTTTATTCGTCCAACGGGTCACAGCTTGAAACCATTAGACATCGAAATCATGAAACGGTTAAGCACCCGTGTGAATTTGATTCCTGTGGTGGCCAAGAGTGACACTTTGAGTCCAATTGAATTGGACAACTTCAAGCTGAGAATAAGAGATATTATTGAGGCGCAAGATATCAACATTTACACTCCACCTTTAGATTTAGATGATCCTGCAAGTGCAGAGCACTCCAAACAATTGATAGAGGCTATGCCATTTGCTGTTATTGGATCGGAGGAAGAGCACGAAGTTTCGAAGGGCACTTTTGTCAGAGGCAGAAAGTACCCATGGGGTTTAGTTGAAGTTGAAAATGAGAAGCACTGCGATTTCAAGAAGTTGAGATCCTTGTTGTTGAGAACCAACATGTTGGATTTGATTTTGTCTACGAACGAGCTCCACTTTGAAACTTTCAGATCTATTAAATTGGGCAATGACGATACTGAGGACCTTGTTGGCGAGAACGGCGAAGTCATCAAGAAGTCGACCATCAAGAAACCAAGAAGGTTCCACAACCCTAAGTTCAAAGAGGAAGAAGACGCTTTGAAGAAGTACTTCACCGAACAGGTTAAAGCGGAAGACCAAAGATTCAGACAATGGGAGACTAATATCGTTAATGAGAGACATCGTTTGAACCACGACTTGGAAGAAATGCAAGCCAAACTCAAGTCGTTGGAAGACCAAGTGAAAAAATTACAGTTAAGTAAAAGATAAATGATTTTTTAGTGTGAATAAAATCGCGGTTAAAAGCGGCAATGGAAGACAGACCAAAATTTCGTCGTAACTATAGAGCGTGCCTCAACTGTCGGATTCGTAAAGTCAAATGTGACTTGGGGCTGGTCGACAACCCTGTCGATGGCAAGTGTGCACGGTGTCGAAGAGAGCGCAAAGATTGCGTTTTTGTTGACAGCAAAAGAGGAGGGAAGACCAACGTGGTGAGTGGGAAACGGAAACGGCTGGTCGATGAACGGGAGGCTTCGCCGTCATCAGTAGAACTTCCTTCGGTGTCTAAAATCTTGAATGCACCACCCGAGCCAGAAGACAAGGAGAGCCATCATTTCTCAACCATGGAAGGGGCTTTAGTATTCTTAGCTAAGGCTGCTGGGTCTATTGCTAAGGCTGACGAAAGAGACAACATCGACGCCAACAAGAAACACCAGCAACTCGAAGAAAATATGCTGCTGCATCGGTCCTCCATCTCCACCATTCTCAATGAAGACCAAACCAACAAGTACATGCTCAACAACGAGCAGCCTGCTATCCCCAAGCATATCCAGGATCACTCCAACTACCTCTCGATCCCCATCAACAACGAGTTTCTGATTCGACCAAAGGGCTCCAACCGCTTGTCAAACATCGACTATATCGGTGAAGATGGTTTATTGACCGAGTACGAGGCTGAGATGCTTGTCAACCTCTTCTTCACCACCATGCATCCATACTTCCCTTTCATTCCTCATTTCCTCCACAAGCCTCAGGTGCTTGCAGGGTACCCTATTTTGTTGTGTGCCATTCTCACCATATCATCTCGTTACCACACTTTGGCAGATAACGGGCCCACAAAGACCGCCAGCTCGGTGCCCCGGAGTATCGAGATCCACGATAAACTCTGGTTGTATGTGCAGCGATTGATCTCGCAAACAGTTTGGGCCGAAGCAAGCACCCGGTCTGTGGGGACCATCTTTGCATTCTTGCTTCTCACCGAATGGAACCCTCGTGCAATCCACTGGCGCTGGTCAGATTATGCCAACAGACCAGAAGACGAGAAATTGGACTCGTCTTCAACCGAAAACACCCAGCTGAACGAACAAAACTTGGCTGGACTTGGTGCAATGAGACGAAGTTATCGAATGGCCTGGATGTTGATTGGCTCTGCTGTCCGGTTAGCTCAAGATATGGGGTTTATGGAAATCAGCCCTAAAGTGTTTTTGTCCACCCACATCAGTGAAATCAACAGTGTTATGAACATCAGCAGAAGGTCGATGTTGGCCAACTCGCTCGCTGAAATCGACCTTCATGACGACGATGACTCAGCCAAGGATGATGACCCTTCAAACATGGAACATTATGACGACCAGCAGCTACTCGATATGACCGAAGATGAAATCAAAGAGTACTCTCTTAAAACCAACTTGCGGTTCACGTATCGTCAACGAGCAAAAATTGAGCTATTGCAGATCATGTCATTGGGTCATGAATCCTTGTATGGGCACAAAGCCCAGTTGGGTAGTCTTACTCAGCGTCAAAACCTTTCAATCTTGAACATTTTGAGTCCCTTGATCAACAACTGGGCAAGAAAGTACAAGAAGTTGCTCAGACCATCCAACTATAAGAACATCAACTTGTCCAACACGCTGTCCTTGTTGGACCAGAACTCCAAACTCACTCATGAGCTATTGGAATGCATCGAATACGAAGGGTTCATATTCGAGTTCAATTATGCTAAGCTTTACATTTATTCGTTGGCACTATCATCCACCCCGAAGACAGAGCAAGAAACTCAAGCTGGAAAGAAAGCCAAACGCAACAAAATCAACTTGAAATTGGATGAAATTTCCAAGTCTGCCAAATACATTGAACAGGCTTTCAGTGCTGCCAACGAAATGCTTTCGGTAGCACACAGGGTGCACAAGCTCAAGATGCTTCGATTCATGCCTGTCAGATGGGTGACGAGAATAGTCAGAGCGGTTGCGTTCATTGTGAAGTGTTATCTCACCATCACGGCCCACAAGAAAAGCTCAAAGAAGATCTCCACCAGTTCAAACTCCAACAATGATAATTTTGAGGCAACTATCTTGTCGTTATCGTTGATCTCAATGGACGAAATCACAGTGAGCATCCATCGTGCGGCCATAACTCTTCGTGATTGCTCACCCGATGAGCTACATCTTTGCACAAGGTACTCCAACGTTCTTCTATACTTGTGCTCTGAGATGAAAACAAACTCCAAGAACCTCAATGATAATTCGGAGTACGAGTCCAACACAGCTTCCAGACTCAGCAACAATGGTGACTATTTTTACATGAACAACTCGTCTTCCACCACCCATTCCAATTCGAATGTGAATTTGAATGCCACAGATTCATACGATGAACGAAGCGGCGTTACCCCCACAGAAATCGCAACGCCCTTGCAGTCTCTCATTGGTGACAGTGAAGTCATGGAGTGGTTCATCAACAACAAGAATATCGGTTTGGATTTCGTGGCTCCTTGGACAGAAATGATTGAGCAGCAATTGAACTCCAACCAGTTCAACATCGACGACTTGTAACTCGAATGATTTAGTTTAATAAGATTTTTTCATCACATTGGAGGATTCTTGTAGTCATCCCAGCTCAGGATACTAGCGATCATGGAGCTGAGCATGTTCTGTGATTCTTCGTCCAAATTGTAGGTTCTGTTGTTGGTGAGACGAGCAGACTCCTTGTTATCCGGGGGAAGCGGGAAATTCCCCTGGTTTGCCAGCTGGGACAACAGGTACTGGTTCGAAAACTGTTCCAGGGGAGTTGGAAGTAAAGTTGGTATAGCATAAGGGTTCTGATGACCCTGTGGTAGAATCTGTTGCTCTGGGTCACTACTGGTCAAGAGTGTGTTCATGACTTGGTCAGCCATTCCCTTGCTTTGATAATTTGAAAGATCTTGATCATTGTGCCCTGGCTTCACATCGAACTTGAACTGAGAGATCAAGGAGTTTTCTGGTATTGACTTCATGTATGGATTGTAGAATACATCTTGTGGCACTGTGGCTCTTGATGGCACATAATCGCCAATACTGACATCAAAGTTTAATGTCAAATTGATCTGAGGAGTCTTGCACAAGAACTCGTTGACTTGCTGCAATTTCTGGATGCAATTTCTGGCATTGATGTTGCTATTGTCGGCCATGAATTTGAGTAGGGCTAAAGCCTTATGTATTACCTCCACACACCGGGAGTCAGTGATGGAGGTTATGATGATGGTGAGAATGGAGGTAAAGAGGTACTGACTGTCGTAGAAGCCGATCATGAACACACGATTCAATTCGAAAAGCTTCTGGAGGATATTGATGGTAGACACGGCGACTTCAATTGACTTGTTGATAAGGAGCTCGACTTCTCTTGGGTTCTCGATCAAATCAGTACCAGACTGGCTGAAAATCAAAGCGAGTAGTGGCTTAGTGGTGTGAACAATGAGCAAGTTGAACCTGAGAAACAAGTTGGCTAGTTTTCTTCCCGTAGGTTCAATGAGATTCGTTTCTTTGTACTGGTACATGAAGGGCACTTCGAAGTTGTTGATGACTTCATTAAAGCACGTCATGACATTCTTCATCAACTGCCGCTGATTGAACTGCTCAGTGTTGATGTAATTGACAGATATAGTTCTCATGTTGGCTCCGTAAATGGACTTGACAGACTTGGAAATGTACTTGGCGAGATGAACGTTGAGGTCAAGCATAGTTGTATCGAAGTTGTCATGTAAGTCAATAGTGTTCTCGCTGGGCAAGTCCACGTCTGTTTCAGTGTAATCGATTTGAGCAGGCATGTTCATCTTGGCAGTCCACGTAGCATCGATGATGAAGATAGTCCACCATAATCTTTTTTCTTTTTCGTGCTGGATTGCCTGTTGTGGGTCCAAGCTCTCGAAGGCTTTTTGTCGGTGTAGCCCATGAGATATAGCAGCACGAAGCGCAACACCAAAGTAGTGGTACACGGTGTTGTAGCGGTTCAAATTGGCTGAATACAATGCGAGAAGAGCTGCTGCTTGGATGAAGTCGTTGGAAACTTCTTCCCTGGTCATGTTGAAGAGCTCACTGGCAATCAAGTAGTAGCCAATACCAGGATACTTGTCCTCGTGGTAGTTGATGTTGGAAAGTTGTTCGCCAAAAGCGAGAACCATAAAGAAGTAGCAAAGCGTTTGACGAGATATCTGAGTATCTTGGATGCTGTGGTTGGTCCCGATCGAGTAGATAAGATCGATTTTGGCATGAAAAGAGTTCAAGTCAATCAAATAGAACTCGCTGGCATAGTGAGTGTAAACTTTGTCCAAAAGCCTGAGGGCTGTTTCCTTATCTGGTAGCAGATTTCGACAGAGTTCAAGTTTCCAGTTTAGCATCTCGTTGGCGATGTCCGGGAGCAAGAAATTCTCAAGGCCCGTGCTGTTGAAGAGAAACTCCTTTGTGTCTTCGTTGAATCTTTCCTGGATTGTAGCGTTCAGAAATTGTGGGGGCACGGCTTGGGTTTTGGAAGCGACCTGCGCTTCTAGAAACCGTACACGATCGTTTAAGGAGTCCAAATCGCTTTCCATGATCACGATCTTCCGATTCCTAGACGGGTAAGTGCATCCATCAGGCTTGTTGACGTTTTTACAGTTGGTGCAAGGTTTGTCGCCCGAGCATTTGATCTTTGACACTTTGCAACGGGTGCACGCGTAGTGACTCCGCCCGTACACTTTCAACGGCGTTGGCCTTGACATTTTTGACCACGAAAAGGGAAATACAGTAGTAGCAGCCGCGCTGCGATGTTTGATCGCGGTAATTATAAACGCATCACCCCACGATTCGGCGGAAAAGGCCCTGGTGATGCCGAAACTCCACTAGTCAACTCACACCGTCACGTTTCGGACCCAATTTTTGATCTGGCGATCTTAGCGTTAGCGGTTGGGCAAACGTCATTTTTCACATGCTCGGCTTCTACAGCAGATATCCGTAAACCATCCCATAAATCTAATATACACTATATACGAAAATAAACACGAGCTGAACGTCTAGACATCGAACACTTCGATCTTGGCCTTGGCGTTTTCGTCAGCAGTAACCACACAGTAGGCGGCGTTCAACGATTTGTCGCCAGCTCCACCGCTGATACCGTTGTAGCCAGACTTGGAAGGATCGATTTCACACTGGAGACCGTTACACTTGGACTCGTCCTCACAAACAACTCTGATACCAAAGTTTGGAAGTTTTCCTTGGAAGTCATCGAGGTATTTAGGGTTCCAACCAATCTTGATGTAAGTCTTACCGTCTTGCTCGTTGGCACCAGCAACGTATGGAGACCAGTTACCGAGAGCTTTGTCTTTGGTTCCCCAGACACAAGCTTCTTCGGTGGAGTAACCTGGACTGTTGACATAGTAGTGAGCAGCGGTACCAGCATAGTAGTCTTTGCTTGGAACAGCCAAATCGTTATCACTACCAGCGTCAACAGAGGTAGGAATCAACATAGCTTCGTTACCTGGTAACACTGTTTGACAGAATGCAACTTCCTTACCAGCTTTGTTAGAAGCTTTAAGGGTACCAGCACCGTCAATACAGTAATCTTTGTTGTCGAAACCCTTAGAGAGGGTCCCGTCTTCGTTACAGTGAAGACCACCATTCATAGACTCTGGGTAAGTGTATGAAGTAGCTTTAGGGTCCCACTGAGCCATTAACTTACCTGGAGGGCAAGCGTATGGGCACCAAGAACCAGCGGTACATCTTTGATCAGGACTGATAGCCCAACCACCGCTACCTTGATCTTTGGCAACAGCAACGAGACCTAAGTCAGTTGGGAAAGAGCAAGTTTGATCTCTCTTATCCACAGGAGCAGCAGAGGCAATTAATGCCATAGTTAATGAAAGTAAAGTTGAATACAACATAATGAAGGACTGTAGTAAATAAGTAAAAGGGTATCAAGTAAGTGCTAAAAGAGTGACACTATATTTCAATGAATGTAAGGATCTGATGATACCATCTTTTGATTCCAATGCCAAATATTTATACTTGAATGAAAGCCATGATTTTTAGTGAAAAGTTTTTGCCTGAAATCTAGATTTGGTGGCTTAATGAGGTAAGAGGTCCAACATACGGAAAAATTTTCAATGACTCCGGATCATAGCCTCTACTTACGATACCTGATTTGGTATCATGCATAAAACCGTTGAAATGATAGGCTGAGAATTTTTCACATTTGGCGATAATTTAACTTTTTAGGAAATCAAGCTTTGACATAAACCGGTCGACTTGCATGACAATTCAATTTAACCTAATTCGTTGGCCCATTTACCTGTTTGAGGAAAGAGTAATAGTCTAGAACTGTGTGGTACTGCCACGCTGCCTCCTTTTTCGGCCGGTGGTAATTGCTTTATGAAAAGTGCGGAATTTTATCTCATCTCCCACTGGTATGGAGTCAACTGTAAGGACAAATCTAGAACATTACGTTCTTTGGACTTCAGTTAAATCACATGCTCTAGAAACCGTTGGACTATCAACAGTTTTCAGTGGTGTACCACCCCAGAAATTGGCGCCGGACGACCAACTTCACCAACTTGAGTGGGTAGTTCCTTTGATCACGAGTGAAAAAAATAAATTGACGGTGTTCCAAATGGACTCGTGGTTCACAGCTATTGAGAACTTATCAGGTTCGAGACCTTCAAGAGTAACTGTTGCTCTTGTTAATGATGACTCCACAGTAGTTTACTATTTCGTTCACGATGGCATCACCAAACCGCAAAACTGATTCTAAGTAGCTTAGTAATCTGATACCCTTTTGAGCGAGCATATGCATTGCTCTGTGAGTTCTCTATCGCTTTGTAGGCGACGACAGTCTTGAACGTGGTGCTGCTCTCTTTGGTGAGGTCAGACGTCTAAACTCAACGTCATTCAAAGATGGTATCATAACGGGAGTCGATGGTTCAACCACTAATCGAGGTATATCTTGAACTTGCCGCCTGCGGAAGTTATACACCCCAGCATCACTATCATCTGATGCTTCTCCTTTGGACCCATTGTCAGGTTCAAACCCTTCTTCAACATCACTATTGTAGCCACTATACTTTGTGACACTGGAGTTATGAGAGTTGATCCTGGTGAAAATGTTCCTGTCACTTTTGAGAGAACTTGGTCTCCTCACTCCGAGCTGAAAAGAAACTCCAGAATGTAGCCTCTCGGGATTCAATGAGAGTTTCCGCTTTATAGTCGATCCTTGACTGCTGCTTGACGATCGACGACCTTCAGGTCGATACGGCGTGGGGTGTTCGTAACCTGAAACGTTAACGCTGACTTCATCACTTGACGGTGCTCGAACCGAATTATAGTCGTCAGCGACGATCCTTTGGGTTGCTGGGTCATCCTCATCGCTTGCTGAGAATTCTGAATACCCATAGTCGAAGTCTGTTCGTTCAGTAGAGTAGTTTGCAAACGCTTGGCCTATGCTGGAGCCATCCCTCGATTTTTGGCCCTTCTTGAGTCGTTGTGCATAGATGGGGCCATAGTGTTGGAGCAAGAGGGTGGAGAAATCACTGAAATTTAGCATAAACTCAACCATTTCATCTTGGTGTATCAAATCAGGCCCAAACCGAAATTTTTCATAGAGTTCAAGCAAACACTGCATGTTAGGCAAGTCTGTCCTGGCCACTCCTTTGGTTTCAATCAAGTCCTTGACAAAGTACAAGCAGATTTCTCGGAACGTGTAGTGTTTTGGTGCTGCAATCATCAGCCTCGAGTAGTCAAACCGGTTGAACTTGTCGCTCAAACTGTAGATGACTTCTTTGTAGTTGATGCCTGGCGGGAGCTGGTAAGTGCCGTCTTTGTTGGCCTGTTGAATATATTCTGGTGGTGATAGTCCAGGATGGTTTATTGGCTGTCTTTTGTTCTCTAGTGGACTGGCTTTGGTCTTGATGTCATGACACGCTTTGAGCCGTTTGTCGATGTGCTTGAATGCCCTGTTGGGAAAGTCGTTCTGGAACGGTACGTACACAGACTTCATGGGGATGTCGTTCATCGACACACGCTGCTGGTAAAGACGCAGGAAGTAGAGAAGTGTTGCCACAACGATGAACACAACACACACAATGATCACAATAAACAACTTCACCCCGCTGAAAGTGGCGTTGGAGCTCTGCCTTATCACGTCAATGATTGTCACTGCCACAAGCACCAATTGGATTATCATCAAAATCACCAACGAAACAGAGTAAACCCACACAAAGAGCCTTCGTGGGAGATTAAACGACTGGAGTTGCGGACCAATCTCCGTTTTCATGGTGTACATACGATTGTACGAGTACAGAGTCACGAATCCCGCTATACCTCCGGTGTTGGGGAGGTCCTGACGCGGGACGCTTTGTTCCATGTTGTTGTAGCGTGTAAAATGTCTAGTGCGACTTGGTGCGAACTTAGCGATAGTTGGTCCAGCTTGGTGCGAGCTTAGGGACAGCTGGTGCGAAAATGCGTTGGCTCTACACACCTAGAATCGTCCTACACTGTCAATGATACCGTTTATTATGCTTACATTAACGTAATCCTCCTGAACCATTACTGGGGGAGCCAGGTGACAGCAGGCCTGGTGAGATTCCACCGTTCATTCTCTGTTGAAGTTGCTGCTGCTGGTGTTTCTGTATCAAGAGTCTCTTGCGCTGATCGTAGTCGAGCCCGTTCAACTGTGCGTTGTTGACTGGTGAACCTGTGTTGCTGCGTTGCGGTTGGGGTTGCATCTGCTGTCTTTGCAATTGCTGGAGCTGCTGCTGTTGTAGCTGCTGTTGTTGAGCGTTCTTTGCAGCCTTCAACATTTGAAGCTGATTGCGCTCTTGTGGTGTCAACGTAGCAACTTGTGGCAGAGATTTGTGTGTAGGCTGGGCTCTTTGTCCCATGTTTGGTTGTGGCTGATTAGCTCTTTGTTGATTGAGCCTGCTCTGTTGTTGCTGTTGAAGGTTGGCTAGATACGTAGCAGCTAACTTCGTTACTTGTTCCTTGCTTAAACCTGGATTCTTCGTCTGGATAGAGTTGATGATCGCTGAAACTTGTGCTGGAGCAAATTGGATCCTTGGTCTAGCACCAGCACTTGGCTGCACTTGTTGTTGATGTTGTGACTGTTGTGAGGATGATCCTGGTAATGTACTCGTTGGCATATTGTTCATCAAATTGTTATTCATGGCTTTGTTGTTCGCAGCCGGAGGGGTGCCAGCTCCAGAAGAGGAAACTCCAGACACATTCTTATTTTGTGCTTGTTGTTGCTGTTGTTGCTGCATAAGTCGCCTTTGCTTTTGGATTTGAATAAGTTGTTGAATTTGCTCCGGCGTGTATGGAGTACCATTAGCTGAAGTTGGTCTTTTGATTCCTCTCCCCATATTATTAGCTGATGATGCTGCTGCATTAGGCATTGTTTGATTCATTCCTCCTGACATCTTCAGGTTAGCATTCAATGAGTTGAACAGGTTGCCTGTTGCTCCTTGTTTCATATTGTTGCTGGTAGGAGAAATTCCTCCTGGAACTTTCAGGTCTAAATTATTACCAGGAACAGCACGAGGCCCAATACTGTTGTTAGAATTGTTACCAGGACCTGTAGCTGTTGGTGAGGAATTCTCGCTGTCCCCATTCTTCAGCTGTTGTGAAACTGCTGCCATCATTTTAGTTCTTGTGGCTCTTTGATTCAAATATGCATCTTGAATCGTTTTATCTCTATCAAATTTCAACCTTGAAAGCTCAGCAGGCGTTGGTACTCTATCATTAGGCTTAGCACTGGATGTGGGCAGTGTGTAATCCACCGAACGTCTGCTGTTCATCTTGGCAATTTGATTTTCTCTCTTCTTCATACACTTTCTCATGGCGTCAAACATTGAAGCCCATCTCAACCTTCTGTGGCCACGCTGTATAGAGTCATTCCCTACACCTAATGGTGATATCCTTCTCTTTGTAGTCAGCTGTGCACGGTGAGCTTGCTCTAACCATTGTTGAGCCTGGTACGCGTAAGGCCCTTTCATATCTGAGAATTGGAACTTCTCGTTCAATTGTATGTACCTCTCGAAACATTGCCAGGGGGTTCTTCTTTCGATATTGGACTCATAGCACTTCATGCTCGCCACAGTAGACAGTAAATGTTCTGAAATCAATTCCCAATTAAAACAGAATTCAGCAACGTAATGAATCAAATACTTATCGTCTTGAGGAAGCCATATGGTGGGTGATCTGTACTCTATGTTCTTGATTAATGGTGGTTTTGGTGGCTTCAAGTAGTTGAACCTACGATGAGCTTGAGAACCAAACAACCCTTTTTGGTATTCGGGAAGTGATGTAGTGCCCTTGTGTTGGGTGGATTTGTCCTTAAGTACCACTTTATAGAACCCATCGTCATCATTGAATGGGTACAAAACTTTGGAGACAGGTATCATTTGACTTTCACTGCTGGGCTTGATAGGTTGTGATCCCATGTTGGGTTTGTCTTCTTCGTCAAAAGCAGTGAACTTAGGCAAGTTACGAATTATTGATGAGTCAAGTTTCTTCATATCATCGAATGACACATTGACTTTGAATATGCTCGATACGTCTTCCACTGGTTTGGGTAAGTAAGGATTTCTGAGTTCTTCTTCAATTTGAGCATCCTGGTCTTTGTTGGCTCTTCGCAAAAGCAAACTGACATCGATAGCTGGATCGTCTGGTTGTGCTGAAGCGTCTTTGTCTGTGACTGTAGATCCTGGTTTGGGTAATTCAGTTGAGGGTTCAGTCTTCACTTCAGGTTCTGTAACTTGTAGCTCTGGCTGTGGTTGAGGTTCTGGTTGAAGCTCTGGTTGAGGCTCTGGGGGGTCAATAGCCATGGCATCGTTGTCAGTGGGTTCTGCGGCTTGTGTCTTTTCTTCTATGGTAGCTTCCTCCTTAAGTTCTTGGGAAGCATCAATTTTTGCTTGTTCTTCTGCTTCTATAGTTCCAGGCATAGGCGGTATTTTCGATGGATCTATATGGACAATCTCCCTACGTTTGATCCTCACAGAGTCACCGTAGATCCAGAAGTCCTGTACAGCTTGAGCCATTGATAAACAACACGCTTTGCGGTATTTAACAGATTCTCTAAAGTCTGCTGACAACCACTTTGCTTCTCTTACCAAGTTATCCCAGTGAAACATTTTCTTCTTGTGCTTCTTGTTGAACACGAAGGGATCATTGTACCTGATTGGCTGACGTAGAGACCATTTTTTTTGGCGTTTTAATTCTTCTATCCTCGAGTACAATACAGCGATTTTCCCTTCGAGCAACGCCAGCTCGAAATTTTCTGTCATGAGCGACTTGTGTGATCCTGGTAGCAATTTGATCAACGGGAGCGTTTGAGTCAAGTAGTAGAGTTCTGCTAACGAGGACACAGCGTGAGGTTTCGTAGGATAGTGTTGAGGTACTGTGAGCACTTCAAGGTCCGTTAACGGCATGTTGAGGAACTCGTTGGTCTCATGTTGCGTTTGTCTTGATAATTGGGCACTCAAGGAGTTGCCGGTGATCTTCTGAGCTTTCGAAAGCTGGTGTACTGTTGGCTCGGGTAGACCACGTTTTGCAGGCACCAGAGACGTGGCGAAAACGGACCTATCGAAGTTCTGGGATATGAGCTTGACGAAGTCGTCATTGTTGGCAATACGGGGTAAAACTGACAAGTCTATTGGCGACGGTTTGTTTACGACCTGGGCAGAAAATGTCGTGCCAGCACTAGACGGCTTGTTGATGTCGCAGAGCAATGGATCAAAAGCGAGCACGTAGAGTTCTTCAAGCCGCTTGCGTTTCTCCCTGATGATATCGCCACAATCGGCGTGTTGATCGGGCAACATGACGGTTGGTGGGAAGGACTTGTTGTGATGTGTGACAAACGGTGCGTATATCATGTGACTGCGACGACAATGGTGCAAAAAAATGGTAGGTGTACCAAAAAAGAATGCGAATTCTGTGGATCGAACACAGGACCTTCAGATTACTGAACTGAAGTCAACTTCAGTCTGACGCTCTCCCAACTGAGCTAAATCCGCTTCTTATAGTCGGAAAGAAGATTGTCGGGTCATAGCGCGTGGTCCCCTTTAAGGCTCGCCTGTTTCACTCGCGTTTGGCAACATTGGCACTAAATCGGCACCACAATGAATTTCAGCCTTGAATCAGATTTGAATGGGGCTTTTAAAATCGCCAATTTAACGGTGGCCGCATTGGCAGTACGTGCACCAAGTCCAAGTCGTGACTTTGTTACTAACAGCAGATTTTGTCGGGCTTATCGCAGTTATTCAGTGGATTGTAAGTGGCACAACCGGCGTAATGCATACAACTAGTGCAACAGTCGAGGCACATACTAACAACAGTCAATCTTTTGTCATTGGGCTTTACATAATTGGATTTGGCGGTGTTTTGGCCGCGTTAGAGTTCACCGTGCCTGCTGAAGCGTACGCTTACGGCAGCTTCTTATTCTCTTTCATCGGTAGAGGGATCTTCTACACCTTTATAGGCGCCAGTATCAAGGGCGAGTCGTTCTTCAGGGTTTTCGCTGGTCTTATTATATTTGTCATAGGTTTAGGATTCATTGCGCTAGAAGCAGTCCCAAGCATCTCACCGCCCAACAATATGAACAGAGAAGGTATCACTATTGGAAATGACGAAGACATTATTTAGTGTAAGTAGTTACCATGTGTACCATATACTGAGGGCCATGTGCTGAGTGGTGGTAGCTTACCGCGACACCGTTGTAAAAGGCGCCTAGCCGCGCCATCAGTCACCGATCTCACATTAACTCAGTTGATCACAATGCCATGACGACACAAACGCCCATAATAACTCCCAGCACCACAAGCGCCGAACTCCAGCTACCCGAGACTGTTTGTATCCCGCGCAATTCGTTTACTGCGTTCCGTTTGGGCTACTTGACGCCTCAGCAAATTTCTAATAGTGGTAAATGCGTGTTTCTAGGTATTGTTCCCCACGTATGGCTTACCGATGGGTCAAAGGGAGTTCTCTCCAACTTTGTGAGACGCTACAGGAACCGTGTGCGTCGTGGGGTCTCGGCAACGTTCTCGCTAATGAGCAAAGGTGTCAAAAGTAGAACAATGATGAGCTCTTGGCTCTTTAAGGACGACAGCAAGTTGTTGGAATTGTTGTCAATTACAGAGTCGAGCGACTCAGAAGATGAGATGCCTGATCTCGAGTCGTATCGGGCTTATCGGTCTCACTCTCTGAACAATCAGTCTCACCAGCAAGAAGCTGTTAGTCGCTCTTCGTCGTGCTTCTCTGAAGGGACCCTTGCCGAAATGGAAGTCCACGACTTCGCTGGAACAATGCCTCCAGCTGTTCGGGTGCTGTCAGCGGACTCAACTCCTGAGTTTCATAACGATAAACCTGAAAGTTTGGTATCTTCTTCTCATCTCTCGTCCCGCCAACAGTCAGATGTACCCCAAAGACAAGGAGTGCAGTTTTCTGACCAGCAGAGCAGAAGACTGAGGATCTCAGTGGCTCATCCTGTGCCGTTAACTGAAGCTCCAGAGCTCGAAAGAATAAGAAAGCATCGTCTAAAACTTAACAAGAGACTTAGATCGTTGGCTCATAGTTCACGAGGACGTGCTCGTAAGACCAAGAATGACCTCAAGTCTCGGCTTCATGACTCAATAATGAAGAGGCTCAAAGCGGGAGAAGTGATCAGAGAAACCAAAGTGCTTCTCTTGGTGAAAGAAGCTTTCAAAGTGTCTCAGCTGATGGTGCTAACAGAAAATGAATGCTGTGACACAAGAGTGGTGGACTACTGGAAGGAGTTCAACTTAGTCATGCGTAAGTCTGACCGTAACTTTGAGGTGGTGTTGCAATTCTACAAAATTAGCGACATAGATAGAGTTGAAAAACCAGAGTATGAGATCACGCTTGAAGCTGGCGTTCATGCGGGGTTCTATAGCGAAGCAGACTCCTCGGTGTGTTTCTCCGTACCGTCATCTCGGCAAGGTATGAGATTTTTCATCATCAAGTTCAGGACTCATTTAGAGGCTATCAGGTGGTTGTTCTTCATTAAAGAGGTTTTGAGAAAAAACCCTTCTTCCAAATTTCATTTACATATACCTGATTTGGATCTTGCACTAGATGTTCCCATCCCTGAGAGTGTGATGTTGCAAACTTTTCAACAGCAAGACGAGCTCAAAGTCTTAATCTTGAAAAATGATTACAAAGTCACTTACACACCGCTTATTGAATACATTCTTACTGCTACAAAGAAGGCATTACACGGCTTAGGCCATGATTCTTGGTTCAACAGTCTCGTTCGTCCTTGGTTCTGTTTCCGACAGTACGACAGGCTCGAGTGGGTAGGCGATGATAGTGAGATTTTCTTCATGAAGAACCACCTTCTCAACGATTCACACCAATTGGAACTAAGAGAAATGGCATACGAAAAGACCACGGTTGATTCAATGGAACAGCCTGCCCCCATTGAAGGGTTTCTTAGTCGTCTAAGTGCAATGCTGGGAGGTGAGCAAACGTTAGTGAAAACTTTCTACAAAATCCTGTACTTCTACACCTGCAATGATGTTCTTTTTTTCACTAAATACTACAAGGGTATACCACCATCCCCAGATAATATCTTACTTCAGGAGACAGAACTGGAGAAGAATTTGCAAACGTTGTTGCCAATGATTTATGAGCACAAGAGCTATGAATTGGACAAGCAGAACCATATTTCATGGTTAGTTGATACTAGCCAGTTCGACACCAATGATGAAAGAGCGTTCATGGAGTATGAAAGGCGTGGGGAACTCATGACTAAAGCTGACTGTGCAATTGATATGTGCTCTATAACAAACGTGCGTCCAATTCCTGTTGATGAGGTAAAACTCCAGCACAAATTGTACCTCAGTTTACTTTGGTATCACAACAAGAATATGATCAAAGATGAAGAGATTTTAGACTCTTGCTTCGCCATTCTGACCATAAACGATGGTTTTATCAGACTTCAAGCCCCCAATAGACGAATTCGTGACGAGTGGGTTAAGCGTCTAACACAATTGAAAGATTATTGGGCCGCCAAAAGAAGCCAGGAGCTTCAAACAATCCTCGAAATCCGTGAAACAAATAAGCTGCTCTTAAGAATCAACGAGCATAAAGATTCCAACATCTATCATCATGTTGGATCAGATGAAATGAAAAGGTCTGTTGCACACCCCACTCGTTGTATCAGCCATATCACATTAGAGACTCCTCTCTTGGGCAGTGGGTATCTCTATCAAAAATCCAAGAAGCACTCAGACTTTAATCAATTCTTTGTGACATTGACCACTGGAACCTTGACACTTTACTCTATGTTCAAGAGATCAAAGGCCACTGGTGAATGGAAAAAGGGGGTCTACTATAAGCATTACTTGAGTATTCCCTTGTATGAATGCTATGTGTACTCTGGCTACCAAACAGCCATGGATCTTTTGGACAGAGATACAGAAAATGAACCTGGAGAAGTTTTCAGTAAGGCATTGCCTCGTGTATATCTAGACGGTTGGACGTCCCAGGAAGAAGAACCAATGAGATGCTTCACGGTTTGGTTTGGTAGAAAAAGAAGTATGAAGGTAACAGGTCAAGGAAAGCCCAAGAATCCTAACATTTTGAAAATGGCATCCAAACTTGGAGTTACGGGTCAAAGCATTGTTTTCATGGCCCGTTCTCGTCAGGATAGAGAGCTTTGGGTGTCTTCGATTATTGCTGAAATTGACAGGTACACTGCAATTCGTCGAAGGTGGGCTAATGATTGATTTCCTTTGAGAGGTTCTGGATGAGATCTCCCCACGTACTGTCCACATCAATCTCAAGACTTTGACGATGGACGTCGCTGGTAATGTTGGTTGGAATTCCCTTGCGGTAAAACTGGTCGACTTTGTTAGGCAACTTGTCGACCGACAGCTGATTCTTGAGAATATCTTGGATAGCCTCATCATCTGAATCTTCGTAATTCAGAGAGTCATCCAGGAGTTCATTGAAGGAGATTGGTGCCTCTAACGCTTGAGATGTGGGCATAAGACTCAAAGTGGATTCACTTGAGGCCGATTTGAGAAGAAAGTCTGTGGCAGGATCAATTGTGGATGTTAGTATTGTCAGCGGAAACTTGAAGGACGGATCTGATAAGCCAATTACCCATTTCTCGAGCACAGAGCTGGCGGTGCTGTTGAGGTGAATGTGAGATTTATTCAATTGCAATAGGAGAGTAGACTTCGGGGAGCTGAAGACTCTCGATCCCCATAGATCGAGTGCTCGGTATGAGTCCGATTCTAAGATCACAAGGTACTTGCTGAACAAGAAACAAATGTGTGAATCCCAAATGAAGTCGTCCTCTGACACCAACATTTTATCAACGAGCCTCAAGGGCCCAAAGTTGGTCAAGTGAACGAGATCAAGCTGTGGGCAAGTAGTGAGAAGGTTCTGGATGAGGGTATTTTTCAAAGTTTCTGAAGTCTCATGGTCGCTTGTGATAGTGGAAATAGTTGGGTCAGGCGAAGGAGACCTAATTGAACTTGTAAAGGAAACAGTTGAGTTTCTTGTGAGTCTGAATTGGGTGTCTTGATGATTTGGAGTTGGGAAGTTCGAGAAGATGGACGAGTTCCTTGAGCTTCTAAGTGTGAGTTTATCAAATTCTATAGATTTTGCAATCGCTCGATTGAGAATAGTGTCCAAATACAGTGGGTCTAGGATTTCAATGCAGCCACTGCAACCTTTAGCTGAACAGATGTCCCCTTTACAACAAGGTAGTATAATTTGAGCAAGTGCCGTTTTGTTGGCGGTGAAAGTTGAGTTTAGAAATAATTTTTCAAGTTTGCAGTTGAGAGAAACGTTGAAACACTCTTCGTGGATGAAGTCACCACACTTCAATTCTAGGATCTGTTCAGCAAAGAGCTTTGTGTTGACGAGTTCATCACATATGAAACATTTGGACAATGAGAGTTGTCTTTTTTGAGGAGGCAGCTGGATTTGAGTATAGATGTATGGTTTTATCTTTGGGCCTCGGTGTTTTGCCGACCCGATCAAAGCGTCAAGATCAATCCCAGAAGAGGGAGGTGTTTTGGGGGTACTAAACTCGGAGAAAACGGACATTTTGGGAGTGGTTGGAGACTCTGAGCCAATTGGACTCAATGATGGGAACAACAGATCATTTGAATCTTGTTGATCTGAAGATAGAGAAAATTTAGCTAAAGTCAGTTTAACAGCAATTCTGAAGCTTTTCCTTGACATTAATTTCAGTTACAAATCAACTACATTTTATACAAGATATATGAAACACTTCGATGGTGGTAATTGAACCACATCGGGAGTTGATTAAATTGACGATCAGTCAAAAAATTCAACCGTTTGGGTAAAAAGGCTAAGATTCCGAAACAAAGTGGCATAAAGCTTTTGTTCGTTTAATTTTGAAACAACGGTTTGATGTGAAGTGTTAAAAGAAGTGAGGCTGTCAAATGGCACTGAAAATGGTGGTAAAATTATGTGTTCCGCACAAAAATGGTGGTAAAAGTGAGCAGGAAAATGGTGCTGTTATACACAAAAAATGGTGCAAGTGTTAGGCACAAAAATGGCCCTAAAATTTATGTGTTAAACTCAATGATAATGCGAATACTGGTACCGGTTTTTAAAATCCGACTGCGGAACAATCCAATCCGCGAAATATCTGTGATTGATTTTTTTCCCTAACGCTAATTACATCTACAATGTTATTCCGTGCAACAACTCGTTCAGCGGTCCTGAATCTTGGAAAAGTGGCCAAACGTACAATGGCCAGTTCAGGTAGTGATATTGTTACAATTGAATTACCTGCATCCTCTTTCGAAGGTTACAATTTGGATGTTCCAGAGTTGAGTTTCGACACCGAGAAGGAGAGTTTACTCCAAATGTACAAAGACATGATCATTGTTAGAAGAATGGAGATGGCAGCTGATGCTTTATACAAAGCTAAAAAAATTAGAGGTTTCTGTCATTTATCCGTTGGTCAAGAAGCAATTGCTGTTGGTATTGAGCACGCAATTACTCCTCAAGATACCGTTATTACTTCTTACAGATGTCACGGTTTCGCCTATATGAGAGGCGCTTCTGTTAAGGAAGTTTTAAGTGAGTTAATGGGTCGTAGATCTGGTGTTTCTTACGGTAAAGGTGGTTCAATGCATATGTTTGCCCCAGGTTTCTATGGTGGTAACGGTATTGTGGGTGCTCAAGTCCCATTGGGTGCTGGTTTAGCTTTCTCTCATAAATACAGAGGTGAAAAAAATGCAACCTTCGCCTTATATGGTGATGGTGCTTCAAATCAAGGTCAAGTCTTTGAGGCTTTCAACATGGCCAAATTATGGAATTTACCATGCATTTTCGCCTGTGAAAACAACAAATATGGTATGGGTACTGCTGCTGCAAGATCTTCTGCTATGACTGAATACTACAAGAGAGGTCAATACATTCCAGGTTTAAAAATCAATGGTATGGATATCTTAGCTTGTTATCAAGCATCTAAATTCGCCAAGGACTGGTGTGCTCAAGGTAAAGGTCCATTAGTGGTTGAATACGAAACTTACAGATACGGTGGTCACTCAATGTCTGATCCAGGTACTACTTACAGAACTAGAGAAGAAGTTCAACACATGAGATCAAGAAATGACCCAATTGCTGGCTTAAAAGCTACTTTAATAGAAAAGGGTATTGCCACTGAAGATGAAGTTAAAGCTTATGATAAAGCTGCTAGAAAATATGTCGATGAACAAGTCGCTGAAGCTGAAGCTGACGCTCCTCCAGAAGCCAAGATGGATATTCTTTTCGAGGACGTTTACGTTCCAGGTTCAGAAATTCCAGTCTTGAGAGGAAGAATTTCCGACGATTCTTGGGACTTCAGCAAGAAAACTTTCGTCAACAAAGTTTACTAAACATCAAATACACATCAGTAAAGTCTGAGCTTTGTATTGAATGCTTTGCGTCGTAAAGTTCGGCCCAACGCTGCGTCAAGGTCGTTATAGGTTTCGTTAAGTTTTTTGCGATCGTTGTACCCGCCCAAATTGTTAGCTTCAAGTTTGAGGTACCGTAATGGCTGTGCCGTACTAGCCAGCGTGTAGACAAACTTCTCTATTCCATTGTTGGAGAGATCCAAAAAGTTGACCTTGACCATCTCATCGAGAAGACGAAGTTGTGGACCAAGCTTGTTGTATTGAAAGTTTAGTGTCTGTTTGACTGAAGGAAGAACAGTCAAATGCTCCAACTCGTTGTGTGATAGATCGAGCGTCTGAAGAGCATGCGCTGACCCATTGAATAAGTTGCAAGTGGTTGATAATTGCTCAATGCCGTTCCCACTCAAGTCCAAGTACGTCACGTTTGGAGGACAATGCCAGTCTTCAACACTGCTTATCCCACTTTGATTTAGACTCAACTCACGAAGGTTCACGAGCGATTTCCATTTGACGAAGTTGCTCTCGTAGCTCAATAGACTCTCTATATGGTTGAAACCTATGTTAATTTTTCTTATCGAGTGTGGGAACTTTATGAGCGCCAACGTCTGTATCAGACACAACGACAAATCAATGTCTTCTAACAGGTCGGGTAAACTCAATCTCCCGGATGCCACATGCTGAAAGAGACTCTTGTTGTACTTGAAAATCAACTGTTTCAAACTTTTGGGGAACTTGAACGCATCGAGAGAACTTCCCATCTTCTTCAAGCGAATGTCGTTCGAGAACAAGTCAAGACTTTGTAGGGAATCCGGCAAGTTGTCCAAAAGCCGGAGATCAGTCATGAGATTCTCTCCAAGCTGTAAAATCTTCAAATTTTGGGGCCATGGGAGCCCATGCAATTGAGAGAAAGTGTTATCGTTGATGTTGTTGCATCTGATATTCAATTCCTCCAAGTCAGGTGGCCACGACGCATTCGGGTCAGAAGTGTGAAATGTGTCTATATGGTTAACCAGTAAATCGAGTTTCTCTAGTGTTCTGGGCAACTTGTCGACCAGTATACCGGTGAGCAGATGGTTATTAGTCATCATTAAGATCTTGAGGTGGGCAGGAAACTTGAAATCTGCTAGCTTGGCCGTGGTGATGTTGGACCGATTGAGGTACAACTCAGTGATTGTGTCTTGAGTCTGGATGGTTTCCACATTAGTCACTGGGTTCCATGAGAAGTCTAGACTCTCTAACTTGGGTGGGAGTACGTATCCGCTCCAATTGGTCACATCGTGACCCAAAAATTGAAGGGTTTTGAGGTTCTCGAGCTTAGGAAAGTTCTCATTCAACACCTTCTTGATTTGCTTGAACTTGAAACCTGCTAATTCGAGCCGACTCAAGTTGTTGAACAGAAGAACGTAGCGGAGATCTTCTGGACTCAAAGCACTGCCGTCAAAAATGATATCAAGTTGATGAATTCTTGCTAGCTCAGTGTGGCAATTTCGTAGTAGGTCCATAAGAGGCACAGCGTCCACTCCAGTGGATAGGACGATCTTCTTGGGGTTGATATTGGGGTTCCACTGAAGGAACTCTTCACACTCAGGGTAAAAGTAAAAGTCTATAAGGTCTGAACTCTTGTTTCCTCCCACACAATAGTGTTCCTGGTTGCGTAAGGGCGTCAAGATGAAGTGGATCTCGTTGGAGTAGAAGTAATCCATCACCAACTGCCTGAGTGGCGAATAGTAGAGAAAGAAATCTCGTATATACTCATCGCCCACGAATGCAAGAATCTTCACGATTAGATCATCCGGTAGCGTTGAGAGCTGTGACACGTATGATGTGAATAATGACATGGTTGTAGCAATAATTGTGCTCAAAGACGGCTCAGACGAGGGTTTAGCGCTATCGTCGCTAGAAATGGCACCAAGTTTCGCGGCATCCCAATCTCATCTCATCATGTCTGATATGAACCAGTACAAGTACGAGGCCATGGCCAATAAGGTGATCCAATCGGACACCAGGCGGCCAGAGCAACAAGATGAATCACTCCCCAGCTCTGTGGCCGGCCATTTGTCTCTCAAAGACATGGGGAGCCGAGTTGTACGAGAGAAAGAGCCTGTTGCTCCAGTCAAACACCGCAAAACAACAAAACCAAAGTCCCGAATGACATATTCGGGATTGGGCAACCTCGAAGAACTCAGCTACCACCCGACAGATGAAGCAAACACCGAAGTATTCGAGAACTTGATGGTGCAAATACACAAATACTTACTGGATGCCAGTCACGACACGATTGTGTCTGCCACTGACGTGGTGCTCGAGATCTTAAAGAACGAAGAGCTCGATGTGGCCGCTAAGAAGTCTCAAATCGACTCGTTGCTCGACTACAAATTGTCCGACATTGACTTGGACGAGTTGATCAAGCTTGCGAGCCAGATTACCGACTACAAAACCACCGAAGAAGCCGACACAGAAGGTATGGCCATTGTTTTCGACGATGAGGAAGAAGAGGCGCAGGATGAGGAAGCTCAAGAAGAAGAAGAAGAAGAAGAAGAAGAATTACAACCTGAAATAGTTGACGATGCCGTTGTCAACGAAGGGTTGGTGTCAGAGTCAGTGCTACAATCGAAAGTTGACTCACTGGATTCCATAGTGCCGCTCAGCCACATAGACGATCTCTACGTGCACCGTCAGATCTCGGAGATCGCTGGAGTAGACTCCAATACCGTCACCAACAAAGTCAATCGAATCTTGTCAGACACAAGCATTTCCACAGAGGATTTACAAGCACAACTAATAGAAACCATAGAGAACCAAACAGACCTTGTCAACAAACTCATCGACAATCGTTGGCGGATAGTGTTCAAGTCTCGACTCAAAGACACATCTCTTGAGGAGTTGAGACCAGAATTAGAAGCCCTCAGTCTACATGAGCTCATAGAAGAACTACAGATGCTTGTGGATGGTCCCTCTACCAAGAAACGGAAACTCTCCAATGATGAAACACCAACAGAAAAGAAACCAAAGAAGGAAACCAGAAAACCAAAGAGAGTTGACCTCAACGCCCTTGTTTTCGATGAAGGATCACACTTGATGGGCTCTACAAAAGTTAAGCTTCCAAAGGGCTCTTTCCAACAGAATAAGAAACTGTATGATATCATAAGTGTTCCTGCCCCTGCTCCCCCTAAACTCGATAATGAGAAGCTCGTGCCCATTACTGACTTACCAGAATGGGCCCAGGTTGTGTTCCCATTGTCAGAAACCCAGAATTTGAATAGAATTCAGTCTAAGCTTTACCCACAAGCTTTCAAAACTGATGACAACCTTGTGCTCTGTGCTCCTACTGGTGCTGGTAAAACCAATGTTGCAATGCTTACGATATTGAGAACGATTGCAAACCACAGAGACGAGTCAGGACATATAAACACGAATTTCAAGGTCGTCTACATTGCACCATTGAAAGCTTTGGTCCAAGAACAAATGAGAGAGTTCCAAAGACGTTTAACGACAAATTTCGGGCTTGTAGTCAACCAACTCTCTGGTGATTCCAACTTGACAAAACTGCAAATAGAAGAAACCCAAGTGATTGTCACGACTCCCGAAAAATGGGATGTTATCACCAGAAAGAGTTCAGACTTGTCATATACAAATCTTGTGAAATTGATAATCATCGATGAGATTCATTTGTTGCACGACGAGAGAGGACCGGTCTTGGAGAACTTGGTCAGCAGAACCTTGAGGAACGTTGAAGAGACAAATGAACCTGTGAGACTAGTGGGTTTGTCTGCCACCTTGCCAAACTACGAAGATGTGGCTACATTCTTAAGAGTGGACTACAACAAGGGATTGTTCTACTTTGACTCATCATACAGACCATGTCCGCTCGAGCAGAGGTACATTGGTATCAAAGAGAAAAAAGCCATCAAGAAATTGAATGCTATGAACGAGGCTTGCTACGAGGAGATGACCGACTGTCTCTCAAAGGGTCACCAGATGATTATTTTTGTTCATTCGAGAAAGGATACCTACAAAACTGCTAGCTGGTTGAAAGAGAAGCTTATAGAAGCCGATAAGGCTGATATGTTGACAGGCTCCAGCGTTGGTGTGAAAGAGATCCTCAATCTGGAAGCTGAACAGATGAAAAATAGATCGCTCAAAGAGATTGTCCCCTCCGGTTTTGGTATCCATCACGCTGGTCTCAACAAGGACGAAAGAAGCACAGTGGAAGATTTGTTTGCTCAAGGTCACTTGAAAGTCTTGGTGTCAACAGCGACGTTGGCTTGGGGTGTTAATCTCCCCGCACACACTGTTGTCATCAAAGGAACAGAAACCTATTCTCCAGAGAAAGGTGCATGGGTACAACTCTCTCCCCAGGACATCTTGCAGATGTTAGGAAGAGCAGGAAGACCCCGTTACGATAAGAGTGGTGAAGGTATCATCATAACCTCGCAGGACGAGGTCCAATACTATCTAGCCATCTTGAACCAGCAACTCCCCATTGAATCTCAACTCATGAGTAAATTAGCAGACAGTGTTAATGCTGAGGTTGTGTTGGGTACCATCAGTTCGCTCGAAGATGCTGTTAAATGGTTGAGCTATACCTACTTGTACATCAGAATGTTAAAAAGCCCAGCATTGTACCATGTGGGTGCAGATTATGAAGATGACGAGTCTCTCTATTGGAAGAGAACAGATTTGGCTCACTCTGCTTTGATGATACTTCAAGAGAATAAGCTCGTGATGTACGATCAAGAAAAGGGCTCTGTCAAACCAACTGAACTTGGTAAGATCTCGTCACACTACTACATTACTTATGACACCATGAACTCCTACAACAGCCAATTACGCCCCTGGTGTACTGAAATTGACATACTCAAGATCTTTGCCTCCTCAGGAGAGTTCAGGTTCATCCCATTAAGACAAGAAGAGAAGTTAGAGGTATCTAAACTAATGGAAAAGTGTCCTATACCTGTCAAGGGAGAAATGTCGGACCCTTTGAGCAAAGTTAACATTTTGCTTCAAGCCTACATCTCTCGTTTGACTCTCGAGGGCTTTGCTCTCATGGCTGACATGATCTACATCACACAATCGGCAGGTAGGTTGTTGAGAGCTTTGCATGAAATCAGTTTAAGAAAGAACTGGTCTTCTTTGGCCAAAATTACGTTGAATCTTTGCAAGATGGTTGAGAAGAGAATGTGGCTTACCAACTCTCCTTTGAGACAATTCGGTTCTGCTGTGTCCAAGGAGATCATTCGAGCCACAGAAAGCTCACATTTGCCGTTTGTCACGTATTTCAATCTTTCTGCTGAAGAGCTTGCTGAAGCCATCAACTTGAAAGGCAATAGCAGGCGCACACATGAATTGTTGCAACAATTCCCAAGGCTCTCATTAAGCTACTTTGCGCAACCTCTCACCAACGAACAATTGAGGGTTCAAGTTGAAATCGTACCAGAATGGGACTGGAACTCTAGTGTTCATGGAAACTACGAGCTGTTTTTGGTTTTGGTGGAGGATTGTGATGGTGATAAAATCTTGTTTTGTGATAATTTCTCTGTATCAAGGCAATACGAAAGAAAGGAGTGCCTTATAGACTTCTGTGTCCCCATCACCAATCCTGTTCAACCCAACTACTTCATCACTTTCATCAATGAGAGGTGGTTGCATTCAGAATTCAGAATCCCCATCATGCTCTCTGATATGTCAATGCCCAAAAAGAGCCCACATTTCACCAAGTTGCTTGACATGAAAGTGCCCACGAAGGATCTCAAGGTGCCTGAGTTTATTGAAACATTTGATTTTGAGTTTTTCAACAAATTTGAGTCTCAGGCATTCACCAGCTTATACAACACCAATGAAAACGTCTTTGTGGGTATGAGCAAAGGTAATGGCAGAACCACTTGTATTGAGCTCGCCATTTTGGGTCACTGGAAGCAAAACAAAGGAAGAATTCTATACATAAACGCTTCATCAGATGTTAACACCAAGTTAGCGAAGTTGTGGACCAAGAAGTATGCTAATGTATCTGAGGGAGGTAAGCTTATTGCTTGTCTTGAGGGAAACTTGGCCAGAGATTTGCAGATTCTCTCCTCTAATCATTTGGTTCTTGCTACACCAGAGCAGTTTGATTTCGTTTCGAGAAGGTGGAGACAAAGGAAAGTTATTCAAAAGATAGAGTTGATTTTGTATGACGACATCCACGTTATTGGTAATGGGGCCCAAGGTGCTATTTATGAGAACATCATCACTAGAATGAAGGTGGTTTCTTCACAATTGGAGGAGCAGATACGCGTTGTCGGTGTATCTAGCTCTGCCAGCAATGGTAGAGATATTGGGGAGTTCCTTGGGTGTCCCAAGGCGAACGTGTTTAATTTCGATCCTTCAGAAAGGTTTCACAACATCACAGAGATCAGACTCCAGCCTTCGAATGTGAACGACTACAATTCCATGTTGTTGGGTCTGCTCAAAGTGGCATACAAGTTTGCTAAGCAGAACACAGGCCAGGGCAGGACCACATTCTTCGTTCCAGACAGAAGGAAGTGTGTGGAGTTGGGGAAACTTCTCGTTCAGTACATCCACAAGGACAATGTTCTGTTTCTTAGAACCGATGCAGAGTCTGCTCAAGAGCTTCTCAAGCGAGTTGATGATAAGAACTTGAAGTACTTGCTTCTAAATGGGGTAGGGTGTCTTTATGGTAACATGAAGGAATCTGATCGAGTTGTTGTTGAGAGACTCTATGAGAACAATGTCATCACTGTGGTGCTCATCGCACGAGATAGTGTTGGTGGCTGTCCTTACGCCAACAACGTAGCAATCATTGGTACGCAAGAGTGGGATGGGAAAGAACATCGTTACGTTGATTATCCTATCAACACTGTGCTTGAGATGGTAGGAAGTTGTCGTGACAAGATGAACAATTCAAAGGTCTTAATCCTCACCAAACAGTCCAAGATCAACTTCTACAGCAGTTTCTTGAACGGTGGCTTGCCATTGGAAAGTTACTACAATGGTTCTATTCATGATGTGTTTATCAACGAAATAGCTACTAGGACATTCAAGTCCAAGCAAGATTGCATCGACTGGCTTACCTTCACCTACTTCTACAGGAGGTTGCAGTTGAACCCCAGCTTCTATGGAGTTAAGGACACCTCTCACATAGGCATATCAGAGTATCTCTCGGAACTTATAGAGGACACAGTCAAGGATCTCACAGACGCCAAGTTGATTGAAGTGGAAGACGAGGAAGATGAAGATGAAGAAGAGGACTCTCTTGCTCCTGTTAATGGGGCTATGATTGCTTCTCATCATAATGTCGCCTATGGCACTATGGTGGAGCTCAACAGACTCGACGACAATTCCAAGTTGAGAAGCATACTTGAGATTGTGTCATCAGCCAGTGAGTTTGAGCTGCTTCCCATCAGGCTCAACGAAGATATCGTGTTGAGCAAGATTTACAGTCAGTTGGCAGTCAAGTTCACCAATGTGGACTACGAGTCACCGTTTTTCAAGGCTTTCATTTTATTGCAGGCGCATTTCTCTCGTGTGGTGCTCCCTGAAGACTTGGCTGCAGACTTGAAGTTGGTGTTGAGCAAGGTGCTCAATGTTGTTGCTGCTTGTGTTGATACCCTTTCCAGTGAAGGATATCTCAATGCCATTCAAGCCATTGAATTGTCTCAAATGATAGTTCAAGGCATGTGGAACAGAGATTCGCCGCTCAGACAAATCCCGTACTTTGATCAGGCCATGGCCCAAAGGTGTAAGAAGTACGACGTTGAAACCGTGTACGACATCATGTCTTTGGAAGACGAAGAGAGGGATGATGTTCTTCAGCTCAACGACGACAAGCTCCAGGAAGTTGCAGAGTTCGTTAACAAGTACCCCAACATCGATTTGACGTTCGACATGGATTTGTCACAGACGATTGTGGCCAACGAACCGTTCGAAATAACTGTCAACCTCGAGAGGGACGAGGAGATGGATGACTTGATCGTGCATTCGCCCTTACCATTCGATAAGAAGGAAGAATGGTGGGTTATCGTTGGAGACGCTGCCACCAAGCAACTTTATGGGATCAAAAAGACTACGATCGCTAAAGAGCACCAAAGTGTCACTTTGGAAGTGTCTGTGCCTACACCGGGAGACGCCACTTTGACAGTTTGGTGCATGTGTGACTCTTATGTGGACGCAGACAAGGAGACGAGCTTCGGGGTCGCTGTCCAATAAGGCGCGATGATCATCGCGGCTGACTCATAACTAATGAGCAGCAACGTCCTCACACCATACATCAGCAAGCTACTCGCCGAGCTGCCGAGCCTCACCCCCAGTGACCTACTGGACGTGCTCAAGCTCATCTTCCAAGGAAAAGCTTCAGACGTGCAAATCGGGTCGTTTTTAACCGGGCTTCGTATGAGAGGTTTGGACCAACGGGCAGAATTCATTGCTGCTGCGGTGGAAACGGTGATGGAGTTTACGACACCGATCAAAGCAGACTTGGTGCCTGGAAACGGATTTGTCGATATCGTTGGAACCGGTGGTGATGGCCAAAACACTTTCAACGTCTCCACTGCGTCGTCGATTGTGGCGGCAGGAATGGGCATTCCCGTGTGCAAGCATGGCGGGAAGGCTCTGACGTCGACCTCTGGGTCCGGAGATCTCCTCAAGTGCTTGGGGGTCGATCTTATGAAGGTCAACAAGGAGACAGCAGTGGAAGTGTTATCGACGTCGAGCTACAGTTTTCTTTTTGCTCCAGCATTTCACGGCGTCATGAGCAACGTTGTCACCGTGCGTAAGCAGTTGGGGATCCCCACCATCTTCAACATCTTGGGGCCGCTCATCAACCCAGCACCATTGCACTCGAGAATATTGGGAGTTTACTCCAAGCCTTTGGGACAAGCTTACGCCGAGGCAGCCTTGCAATTGTCTAAGGACAACGCCAGCCACGTGAGAACGATGGTCGTGCATGGCGCTGTTGGCTTGGACGAGATCTCTCCTGTCGGTGAGACCCACTGCTGGATAGTGGAGAACGATGAGATCGTGTACAAGGTTATCAGTCCACAAGATTTTGGGCTCCCAGAAAACCCGTTGGAATCAGTAAAATCAGGAACACCAGAGGAGAATGCTCGTGATCTCTTGCACATCTTGAACCAAGACTCGGAAAAGTTCAAAATTAAGCCAGGAAAAGGCCCTAATCATCCAATTGTTGACTACATTTTACTTAATAGTGCGGCTTTAGCCGTTGTTTACGGACTTACCGACTCCTATGTCGATGCTGTGGAACTTGCAAAGACGAGTATCAAGTCTGGTGCTGCATTCAAAGCATTAGAATCCTTTAAATCGGCTCTAGCAAACATCTAGGTGGTCGTGTCTGCTGGCTAATATCATATCATTATTGTGAATGCGCGATGTAAACAAACCGATGTTCTCCAGTATCCCGCTCCTAGGGACGCCGAAAACGGCGCGTGGGCTGAAGAACGCGTTGGAGTTCACTCCAATAGGCAAGCAGAGCGTTCACGTTCAATCTCAGCGTTCAAAGGGCGTTCCTGCACGCTCCACGCCGCTTCAAGCGTCGAATCGACTAAACGAAATCAAAGTAAACAATAAAGTGGCAGACTCATCGTTCGATAACACCGTCGACAACTTCAGTGCCACCATCAACTCGATCCATGTGCCACAGCGCCAGTGGTCGCGAAGACCGTCACTCGAACCGACAACCGGGCCCAGTCTTATCGCACCAGGAATGTCATCAATAAAGGAACAGCAGCAGGAGTTTCAGCGGGTGGAGACCGAGAATTACAATCTCAAGATCAAGTTGGCCACGTTGACGCGGTACCTCGACCAAACACCGGAAGACCAACGTGAGTTGATCAACCAGAACATCGACATGAAGCAGCAGCTCATGGAAGCTTCAAGAGAACTTCAACTGTTGCACGAGAAGGTACACGACTTGAATCGTGGTCACACATCTGACACCGATGCCAAGATGAACGAGATGAAGCATAAGTACGTGGAGATAATCAAGCTGAAGGAGAGAGACCTCGAAGAATTGGAGCATCGGATGAAAGAACTACATCATGAGTTGGAACGTAAAGATGACGTACCCCCGGATCTATTGCAGAAACTTGAATTTTTCCAACAAGAGAATCAGCGATTGAGACGGCAAGTCGACGAAGGTAATAATGAGTATCACAGTCTCGAAGACCAAAATGATAGACTCAAGAGCGAGCTCAATGCTCTTCGTCAGGACATGGAAGAGAAGGATATTCACGTCAATGAATCACAGAGAGAGCTCCAGAGATGGAAAGATCGGTATGAGGCTCTAAACAACGAGTATAGAGGTTTCACCGATGCTAAGCACAATAATCTTGCCAGTGCAAAAGAGGAAATAATTTCACTCACATCACAACTCGAGGAATTCAAGTTCAAGTACGAGTCGACAAAGCAGCAGTTGGACAAGTATAGAGACGAAGTTCAACATTTCATGCATTCCCAAAATGAAGGAAGAGACAACAGCGAGAGGTTAAATCATAAGCTCGAAATGTTGCAAACAGAGTTGAGAAACAGGGAAAAGACAGAAACTCAGCTTAGGGCACAGATTGAAGCTTTGATAAAAGATAGATCAGGAGCAAATGCCCATTTGGAGCAAGTTGAGAATCTTCAAGAGAGTGAACGTAAACTCAGGGACCAAAACAACAAGTTGCGGACTGAAGTTGCTTTGTTGAAGGACGAGTTACTCAAGACCAATTCAAACTCTCATGACTCGAGTTCCAGAGTGACATTGCTTCAAAGAGAAGTTAGTCAGCTCAAAGACAAGCTCGCTTACTATGAAAATCAATACGAGCTCATGGAGAAAGCCTATAATGGATCAGAGAACGATGTGAAACTCTTGAGAGATAAGATGACAAAGCTTGAGCAAAAATTCAATCAAGTCAAACAAGACAATGAAGAGCTTTCTAAGCAAATTAAGAATCAAGATTTCATCTCAAGTGAGCTTGACAATATTAATAGAAGGAGATTAGAATCTGACAGGTCAAGATTACAACAGGAAGTTGAGGACTTAAACGCTGAAATATCTTCTTTGAAGAGAACACACGTCGAAATGACATCGGAATTCGAGATTGAGATCCGAAGACTCAAAAAGGAGCTTGACTTGATGGAAAGTAGCAACAACTCCGAGGAATTGATTATGGAGAATAGAAGATTGAGAAGAGAACTCGAGCTTGCTACCAAAGATGACGAAGCGGAGTATTTAAGATTAGAAATCTCCAAGCTCAAGAAGGAATTGCAACATGAGATCACTCGAAATGAAATTAGACCCGCATCACAACCTGACAGGTATCTCCAAAGTGAATACCAGCGTTTAGTGGTGGAAAAGAGTCAATTGCAGGCTCAATTGGACTCGGCTACGACTGCAATCAGGGATTTGGAGTCGAAGAATAGAAAACTTCAGTATGAACAGGATGATAGAGAAACCCTTATAGAAGACTTGGAGCGGAAGCTCAGGGACATCAAACGGTCAAAGAAACTTAGCGTTTATGACGAGGATGACGAAAAGACTGAGCTTCTTATGATGAAAGCTAATACAGATTCCAAGATAAGGCTTTTAGAGATGGAGAAGCTGAATTTGAAGAAGGACTACGAGTCGGAAATCGATTACTACAAGAACAAAGTTGACGTATTGATGCAGAAACTGAGATCAGATGACTCGTCTATTGTTGCTTTATTGGAGAAACAGCTTGAAGAAGCATACAGAGCTCGGAGTGAGCAGTCCAGGGAGCTCTCTGAGGGCTTGGCTCGTGAAGAAGACTTGAGAAAGAAAGTTGAATCCATTAAAGCTGAACTCCAGAGTAAGGTTGACTTCAAGACTGAAGAGAACAACAATCTTCAAGAGCTCTTAAAAACGATGGAGAGAAACGAGCAGCTTCTCAAGACACAAGCATCTGAGCTTGAACTCAGTAAGAAACGAATTCAAGACGAATTAGACAAGACCACTCAACATTGCACGAGACTCGTTGACAAGGTCTCCGAGTTGCACCGCAACAGAAGTATCAAGAAGGAGTTGAGCAACGATGAGCTCCAGAAGCGCCTCGATGAGTTGAACAGTCAGTTGGCACAGACATCATTGACGCCAATGTCTTCACAGAAGTTGTACGACCAAATCAAGTACTATCGAGCCAAGCTCTACGACATGAATTTACGGGCCAATGACTTGCAGACGATGTACACGTTTGTTATGAGTTCCATTAAGCAGCAAGACGCCAATTTCAAGAGTCAAGTCGACAAGTTGCGAGCATATGGGATTGCACCTGATGTTAAGGGACATAAACTCACCTTCAGCGCCGTTGCCAAGATGGTTTTGGCGGCTGTGAGGATGAGAAGACGCTTGCACAAAGCACAAACTAGACAAAAAACTATCCTCGAGCTCAAGAGCAGGATAGACATGTAGATTAGTGTACGATAATGAGATTACTCGGTGAAGGTGCGTCTCAGCATTCGAGACACCGGCGTTTGGTAGTTGCGGTCGTTGCTGACTTGTCTGTTTCTGAGACGAGGCGTTTGCATGGGCCCGTTTGACGGGTTTCTGGTGGTTTTCATGAAAAACGTGTTGTTGGGCACGACGAAGTCCGACGTGTTGATGGAGATGTCGCTGGTGTGGGAGTCGTTGAAGTCAAGCACGTCCTCAGACGGGGCGTACCCGTTGGCGAGGAACTGAGCCACTGTGAGCTCGGAGTCGGCGGGTTTGTTGTCGTAAATGGGATTTAAAAGGGTTTTATCGACGATTTTTCGGGTTTTGCTGGTTTCATCGAGAAAAGAATGGATGTCCAAGTCCTGCCACACGTGGTCTTTCTTGTTCCCTTTGTTTTTGTAAAATCTGGAGCTGAAAACTGCAGGGTTTATGGGGATGCCACCATCTTCTTCCTCTTCGAGCAAAACCTGCGGGAAGAGCGAGGAGGTCGCTTCGAAGAGCCCATCGGTCTCGATGTCGTCGAAGGGGATCGGGTCGTCCTTCCACTTCTCGAGATACACCACCTGGTTGGGGTTGTTGAACTGCACGTAAGAGTAGCACAGATCCATTCGCGATGTTTACGTTTAGTTTACATTTGTACATAAGTAGGTTGGATGCAGTAGAGTGACAGTGACAGTGACAGTGACAAGCTCACGCGGCGCAGAGGGCTTCAAAGAGCACCGGCTTGTGCGCAAGCGCCGCTGGCTCCACTGGCGAACTCTTCACCAACTTGAACGAACCAGTACCGATACTCATGGTCTGGCCCAAAATGATACACTCGGAAACACCCTCGATCTTGTCGTTCTTCATGTAGAAGGCGGCGTCGAACAAGTGGTCGGTGGTCTTCTCGAAGGACGCCAACTGCAACACCGAGTCTCTCATTTTACTCAACCCGAATCTGGTGATACCCAACACTTCACCCTTGTAGGTCATGACATCACCCAAGAGCTGGATATGACGGGGATCCACACTCATACCGTGCTTACTCATGGTGTAGTCAATTTCGTTGATGATGGAATACCGAGCAGCCTCAATTCCAAGCACTTCGTACACTTCAAGGACATGGTTAGTGGACGTCTTGGTGCCAATAACACCATCAGTCGCCATAACTTGCTTGAGCCCGTACCCTTCGACCAAAAGTTCTTTCTTACCGTCATCACGAATGTTGATAACTGCACGTGCAATGTCTGGAAGACCCTTGATGCAAATATCTGGAAGCTGCCTCTTCAAGTGCTGCATTCTGAAGAACAAGGAATTGGACCCATCGTTGTTCTTGTAGTCAATACCCAATGACTTCAAGAGACTCTCTGACTTGGCGTCATTCAACGTCACAAGAATATTGATTCTGTCATCTCCCACTATAGACACATGTGATGGCAAGATCTTGAGCTTAGGCGCATTGGAAATAGCCCTAGCAATACTTTCCATGGTCAACTCTAATTGCAACCTTTCAATGGTCTTGAGATCCACTTTAACCGACAAGTACGCCATATTGTTCTTGTAAACATCTTGGATGAAGAATGCTATATCCTTCAACAAGGTTTTTTCAATTCTTCCCTTGACCACACGAGCAGCAATTTCGTCATCGTCATTGACCAACACAGAATTGATAATTGGAGTTGAGATAGTTTTAGATGCATTGATGATCTCTTTGATACGAGGAACACCCAAAGTAACATTCATAGAAGCCACACCAGCAAAATGGAAAGTCTTCAACGTCATCTGAGTACCTGGTTCACCAATAGATTGGGCACCAATTGCTCCAACGGCTGTACCAGGTTCCACTTTGGCTCGCGAGTACTTGTAAAGACACTGCTCCAAGAACTTGTCAACAGAACTTGGTGAAATCTTGAGAAGTTGATTGACAGCGTTCAATTGAATTTCATCTTCGTCCATGAAAATTTCATCCGCTTCTGGTTTCTGGTAATACGTTTTCAAGTTCTTGGATTCTCTTATCTTAGCAAGCTGAACAGCCTTCTTGTTGATGAAGTCTCTGATGGAATTATAGAAGGAACGCTCACCTTCATTTTGATCGATATACTCGATCTTTTCGGCTTCTTCGTCCACCACGATGGAACCCCTATTGTCATATCTGATAAGCCTATTCTCAAGCGGCTGTAAGATATTCTCCACGTGTTCAAGAATCTCGAATGGAAGAAGACCCTTCTCGTTGACATCGAAAGTGATGTTAAATGCATGGTCCCATTGACGGACAAAGTTCACCGGTTTGGCGTCACCTTCCATATCGAAAGGATCCAAACCATCACCACCATAAGTGAACTGAACAATACCATTGGACGAGTTACGAACGGTGTTGTCATATTGAGAAGATAAATCCTCAAGAGATTTCATCAATCTTCTCGACATGTAACCTGTTTCTGCAGTTTTGACAGCAGTATCAACCAAACCTTCTCTACCAGAGATAGCGTGGAACAAGAATTCAGGAGGAGTCAACCCGCTGAAGAAAGAGTTTCTCACGAAACCTTTAGACTGTGGAGTTTTCGAGTTTTTGGTGAAGTGTGGTAATGATCTATCTTGGAACCCATCAGGCACACGATTACCAGAAATAATTTGTTGTCCGACAACAGCCACCATCTGAGACACATTCAATGTAGAACCTTTGGAACCACAAGTTGCCATAATCAATGGAGCATTAGCAGTATCCAATTCTTTGATACAAACTTCACCAACTTCTTCTCTAACTTTGGACAATAATCCACCAATCTTTGCTTCTAAAGTCTGTTCTTCATTACAACCAGGTTGAGTTTCCAACTTGCCTCTATTATACAAGTCAATCAACTCGTCACACTTCAAATATGCTTGCTCAACCATTAATTCCTTCTTCTTTTTCAAGTCCAGACCAGGTGTGACATCATTGATACCAATCGAGAACCCTCTATTACCCAAGAATCTTGCACAAAGTTTGGCCATTCTGTTCATGGCAGTAGCGGCCGCATCAGGACCATAGTCTCTCAAGATGGTGTAGAAGACTGAGTGCTTTTTACCGTCACCTAAGAGTGATTTGTCCATGACACCACTCAAAACTTGCGAGCCTCTGATGATGATGTAACCATCGTTGGGTGACATTTCATTTGGCTGACCTGGAGGAGGAGGTATGAATGTTTTAGCTTTGGCATCCAAGTTGATAACGACATTAGATTTGTGATTAGGTTTGATCAACAAGGAGAACACTTGCTTTCCGGTCCATAAAGCAACCGGTTTCATGATTGCAGGAGGTGGTAGATCGAACTGAGTGTGTGCATCGGACATCATACTCAACAACTGGTTCAAGGTAGCTCTGTCATAGAAAGAGTCCTTGTGAGATATCAAGTAGGAACCAGTGATGAAATCTTGAGTGGCAGCAATGATTGGTTCACCTGATTTAGGAGTAAGCAAGTTGTTTTTCACTCCCATCAAGTTGATGGCTTCCGCTCTGGCTTCCTCTGTTTGAGGAACATGCAAGTTCATTTCGTCACCATCGAAGTCGGCATTGTATGGCGTACACACACACTCATTAAGACGGAAAGTTCTCCAAGGTTTAATTCTGGCGTAATGTGATAAAATTGATAATCTGTGCAATGAAGGTTGTCTATTGAACAACACCACATCACCATCTTCGATATGTCTTTCCACCACGTCACCAATATGCAAATTTTTAGCAAGTTTGACTCTATCACCAAACTTCAAGTTTCTTTTGGCCTGCTCGTTCTGTTTCATGACGTAGTTAGCACCAGGATGAACATCAGGACCATTCAAGATCAATTGTTGAAGTTTTCTTCTATTGTACCGGGTACATTTCTCAGGGTACGTCAAGATCTTGGCCACTCTATCAGGAACAGCCACTTCATCGATCTTCAAATTTGGATCTGGGGAAATAACTGTTCTTCCAGAGAAATCGACTCTTTTACCGGACAAGTTACCTCTGAAACGACCTTGTTTACCTTTCAATCTTTGACAGAAACCTCTGATAGGCTTGGCAGACTTCGAAGCACCAGCAGATGGTAAGAGTGCTGGATTTGCTGAGTCTGAGTTTATGTACATGGCCACAGAAAGTTGAAGGTAGTCCCATTGTTCCATCAAATTGTTGATGGAGATTCCCTTTTCGATACCAGCCTTGATGAGAGAGGAGGTCCAGACGATTTCTGTGAGTTTGACGGTTAAATCATCTTCATTGGACTGGGCATCCATCATGACTGAAGGTCTAATGCAAACGGGTGGAGCTGGGAGGTATCGCCAGATATACATTTCTGGTCTTCCACCTCGTGAAGGGTCAATCCCTAACAACTCACACTCTGAGGGAGAGATTTGTTTGAACAAGTTCAAAACTTTGAGAGGGTTCAAGTCTTCATGCATTCTCTTGGTGAATTTGTCTAGTTCAGGATTTCTTTGAAGCACCATTGAGATTTCTTCGTCCCAGAGTTCCTTCTCTGGGGTTGGTTTCTTCCCGATCCACCTGAAAGTGTCGTGGACGATTTTCAAAGACGCAGGCCCACCACCAGCGGCAGCTTTTTTCACCACACCATTCACGTGGTTACATCTAAAGCACCTTCTCTGCTTCTTGCACTGATCCAAGATCAGTTTGAGGATTCTCATTCGACGCAAGTTGTCGATGTACGGTCTTCTCAATTCATGGAGGAACTTGCGTTTGTCTGACTCACTGAGTAAAACAGCGCTGCAATTTTTACAGATGCACTGGAGCACTTGAACGGTTGCTTTGAAGTAGCCCACATGGAAAACAGGGAGCGCTAACCGGATGTGGCCAAAGTGACCGTGACAGGCAGCAAGATTGCCCTGACAGGTAGTACAAACATTGGCGTTGGACGAGATCCCCATTTTGGGATCAAGAGCACCAAAATCTTTGGGAGCTCTGCCCTTCTCTAGATCGTACAAGTCTCTTGTCTTGACTTCGATCTCCGACTGGGCGACGATCTCCTGCGCCGAGAGCGCACTAAACTCAAGACCTGCGATCTTTTTAGGCGCCTCGTCTATGACAAGTTGTTTCATAGTGATGAGAATTTTGAAAATCGCGATGAGGCCTGATAACACACCAACGCATTTGCAAAGGGGGTGTGGCAGGCGAGAAACGGCGTGGGTGTGTTGGTGGTGTCATGGGGTGACTGTTGACGTTTCAACGACGAGTTTACGGGTGTTTTCGGCGGAAAAATCGGGTTTTTCGATCTGAGCACACCGCCGTCATCGCCAGGGTCTGGTGACTGCAACGGTGGTGGTCTTGTGGGTGCCAGAGCTACGCATGAGATTTTCGGTTTTGGGTGGTGGCCAAAGCGAGGTCTCAACTTTCGCGGTGGCAATCACATCACTATGGAGAAAGACGACAAGATTGTGAAGACGTTAGAAGAAGACGACGAGTTCGAAGACTTCCCGGAAGACACCAAGTGGAGCAACAAGCAGAACCCACTGGTCAATCCCACGAGTTTGTGGGAAGAGGATTGGGAGGACGACGACAACGAGGACGAGTTCAGTGTCAAGTTGAGACAGGAGTTGAGCAAGGCGCAGAAGAGTGTATAGTAATAAAGTGCTGGCAGAGATGGAGTGTAGGTGGGGGTGGTGATGGTGATGGCGGTGGAGATGTTGAAGGGAGAGGTGGTGGATTCGAGGGAGTGATCATGGACTGGTCGAGCATGGAGCGCACGAGACAGAGGTGAACTCGGCTCGACTCTAGGGCGAAACTGTGGGCGTTACGGAGCGAAACTGGTGGCGTTGGTGATCTGGCCTGACTAATGTGAATTGACTGAATTGTGTGTTGCTCGACTCGTCGACTGCCTCAGATCTCACCAGCTCTTCCACGGACGCTGGGTGATACTGTGGAGTTTGACTGTTGAGCTTGACGGGAACGCAGGGACTCTTTCCGCTGGGCTCATTCACTACTACGATGTTTTCCGTTGGGCTCATTCACTGCGACGATGAACTACACTGGCCAAAGTAAGATATGGATTAGGCGTTAATGATCGGTTGTCGGTAGAACTAGCGGCTGAAGCAGTGGGTGAACGAGGAGGTCAGTCATGAAGGCAAGAAATGGCGTGAGGGGTGAGCAACTGATGAGCAACTGGGAGCGATACAACAAGATCAACGAGAGGAGCTAGATCCGAGGTGTGGGCGACGCAGTGATGGCACCAAGAGTGCTCGTTAATGCCCAATCAAGAGGTCAACAACAGTGTCTTGACTTAGTCCACGAGCGCAATGACTCAAGACTGAACTACAACACTAAATCACCACCGCAACAATGGCTCAACACCAGGATCGACACCACATCGCCCATCAGCTTGACACACACAACATTCCAAGTCACTTAGGCATAGAAGTTGACAGACTTGCTCTTTCTTGCTTGTACTTCACTAATAGCTTCCACGAAGTCTTCGTGTTTGATTATAGACTTCCCATTTCTTAATGCAATCATTCCTGCTTCCACCGTCACTGCTTTCAATTGTGCACCATTAAATTCATCAGTAGAACGGGCTAATTCCCTCCAGTTGACTGAATTGTTATCACAATTTAATTTTCTTGCATGAATCTTCAACACTGATTCTCTGGCTTCCTCACTTGGTAAGGGGAACTCAATCTTTCTATCAAGTCTTCCAGATCTTAATAAAGCTGGATCCAATGTATCAACTCTATTAGTAGCAGCTAAAACTTTAACTCTGTCGTCGGATCCGAAACCATCAAGTTGATTCAACAATTCCAACATTGTTCTCTGTACTTCTCTGTCACCCGATTTATCTGAATCGAATCTCTTTGTACCAATAGCATCCAACTCATCGATGAAAATGATTGTTGGCGCTTTCTCTTTGGCGAGAGCAAAGGCATCCCGTACGAGTTTGGCACCATCACCAATGAACATTTGCACTAATTGTGGAGCTGCAAGTTTGAGGAAAGTGGCACCTGATTGTGCAGCACATGCTCTTGCCAATAAAGTTTTACCGGTACCTGGAGGTCCATACATGAGGGCACCTTTTGGAGGTTTGATACCGAGATTCTTGAATTTTTCAGCCTGTTTCATAGGCAAAACAACAGCTTCAATGAGTTCTTCGATCTGCTTATCAAGTCCACCAATATCTGAGTAGTCTTCTGTGGGTTTTTCATCGACTTCCATAGCTTTAACTCTTGAATCATATTCTGAAGGGAGAGTATCGAGAATAAGATAGGAATCTTTGTTGACACCGATTAAGTCATTTGGCTTGAGAGTTTCAGGGTCAACGAGCCCGATCAACGGGAGGAATATAGTTTGGCGTGTAGAAGTTTTGATGACGGCTGATTTCCCGGTTCTAGTTGCTTCAATGTCGATGTTAGCACCTTGTTCTTCCTTTTCTGCATCCAAGTCAAGGAGCTCAACCACATTTCCCACCAAGTACGGCAATTGCTTGTTGTTATTTATCTTTTCCTGGTTATCCTTAATGCGGTCCAACATGACAGACTTCTCGTGATTCAATCGCTGGGATTCCGAGCGCATGACTTTGATATCATTCTCGAGGAGACGCGTACGGTTGTTGATGTCGAAAGTGGACGAGTTGAGGATCTCCTGGTCGAGGTCGTCGTGGGATTCAAGTTCTTCTAAGGTGGACATGATGGCAAATTCGCGACTGAGCGTTCAAATGTGAGAGGAATGGCCATGGCACGAGGTGCGGGAGTAGTGCGAGGGGCCAGCGAGAGCCAGCGCGGCTGGTACAACCACAATGGTTACTGACATCGACATTGACCAATTGAAGCAGCACGCACTTAAAGGTACGTCCACCCGACGCACGCTCGTACTAACGTCCAGCTCAACAATCGTCCTACTCGCCCTACTCGAAGTTCCCTGTGGGGTGCGTGGTGCTCACTGAGGACGGCCGGTACATCACAGGGGCCAACATTGAGAACGCTTCGTACGGGGCGGGGATCTGCGCCGAGCGCACCGCCATTTGTAGGGCCATTGTACGTAATCGGGCCTAATTGTTTTGTTACTAACAGCAGATGGAGGGCACCAAGAAGTTCCGGGCCATTGGTGTGGTGGGAAACACGCCAGAGCCAATCACGCCATGTGGGATCTGTCGCCAGTTCATCCGGGAGTTTGCCCCCGAGGTGCCGGTGGTGATGTTCTCGCAGGACGGTGCCCACAGCGAGGTGATGACGCTCGCCCAGTTGCTCCCCAAGAGTTTTGGGCCTACGCAGTTGCACAAATAGCGCCACAAATAGTGCGACTGGTGGTAATCGCGGCACAGAAAAAGTTTTCATCATGTCTTGTGCATCGCCCGTGTGTGGCAAAGTCACCGACAGCCAGCTCAAGTGTCCTGTGTGTTTGAAAGAAGGCGTCACCAGTATTTTCTGTAATCAAACGTGTTTTAAGACCAGCTGGTCCCAGCACAAGTTCATTCATCGCGATGACTCTGGCGACACGTACAACCCATTCCCTAATTTCAAGTACACAGGCGACCTCCGCCCCCACTACCCGCTCACGCCACGCCGGGCCATCCCCAAACACATCAAGCTACCGGACTACGCCCTCGACGGCAAGCCGGTGTCGGAAATCAAGAACGACAGAATGGGCAAGATCCCTGTGATGAGCGAGAAGGAGCTCGAGAAGATCCGCAAGGTCAGCAAAGTCGGAAGGGAGGTGTTGGACGCCGTGGCGGCGCACGTTCGTCCGGGCATCACCACCGACGAATTGGATGCCATATGTCATAGAGAGTGCATCAAGAGAAATGCGTACCCCTCGCCACTCAACTACTACAACTTCCCCAAGAGTTTCTGTACGTCGTTGAACGAGGTTGTGTGCCACGGAATCCCCGACAAAACCGAGTTGAAAGACGGCGATATCATCAATTTAGACGTTTCAGTTTACTATTTGGGATTCCACTCGGACTTAAACGAGACTTATTACGTGGGAGACAAAGCGAAAGCCGACCCTGATATCGTAAGACTCGTGGAGACCACAAGAGAGTCGCTCGATTTGGCAATTGAAGCTGTCAAACCGGGCTTACCATTTAGAGAACTCGGTAATATAATTGAAGCACACGCTTCCAAAAATGGCTGCTCTGTCATTAGAACGTACTGTGGACACGGCACCAACCAGTTGTTCCACTGCCAGCCCAACATTCCTCATTACGCCAAAAATAAAGCCATCGGAATTGCCAAACCAGGAATGGTATTCACTATCGAGCCCATGTTATGCTTGGGAACGTATAAGGACATAACCTGGCCCGATAACTGGACCGTCACTACCCAAGATGGACGTTATAGTGCCCAATTTGAACATATGATGGTGGTGACAGAAACCGGATGTGAAGTGTTAACAGGAAGAATTTCAACCTCACCAGGCGGACCAATTAGCCGGGTTTAAACATCGCTCGTAATACGATAAAGTTTAACTTTGGCGAAAAGTAGCGTTGATGTTGGGCGGCTACAGTTGAAATTCTCGAGAGTGTGATTCAGCAACTGAAAATTGTATTTTGAGCCCTTGTATGTTTCAGCTAAATAATAAACAAATAAAATTTTCGAAATGAGCTTGTCATAGTAGAATGATAACAAAAGATCGACCAGGGGCATAATCAATGCATAAAATAAAAATGATGAGATAATAGTAACGACAAGCTTTGGTGAGCCCATTATTTTCAAAATTATTTAATTAATAAAAATAATTGAATAAAATTTACTGGTTACCCGAACCAAACGGTCATAACCAAAGAACTAAGTTTTAGAATTATCCCCTGCGGTTTTAGTAGATCAGGAGGGGTTTAACTACATCCCCCGGAGATAAAAGTTTCCGGTTAACACAGATTTGATTTAACCCTTATCACAGTCGGATTTATACCAATCATGAATCCCGGTTCACTCACCGGTTTATTCGTATTGCATTAGTTGACATCTTTACCGTTTTTATTGGGAGGGGTTTTTTATCCATTTTGGTGCTGGTGGGGCTTATCGGCTATAGCTGTAGATTGTATAAGTAGCAACCCACCAAAGGATTGGGTTGAGTTTAGTTTTTGATGTTACCCGGCCTGCGCACTGTCCGGGTAATGTCGCGCTCGTTATGTTGAAAAATCTTCAGTGGATCTCTCACAACAATGTCGTTGCAACTCTTAAACCCAAAGGCTGAACTGTTAAGACGGACACAAGCACTTCAAGTCAACATTGCTGCGGCAACGGGGCTCCAGCAAGTGCTCGGAAGCAATCTTGGGCCAAAAGGCACGTTGAAATTGCTCGTGGACGGCCTGGGAGGCCTCAAACTTACCAAGGATGGCAAAGTTTTATTGAGTGAAATGCAGATCCAGCATCCCACGGCGGTCATGATTGCACGTGCTGCCACTGCGCAGGACGAAATCACCGGGGACGGGACTACAAGTGTAGTTTTACTCGTTGGAGAACTATTGAAGCAGAGTGAACGGTACACCAGTGAGGGAATTCATCCTAGAATCATTGCTGACGGGTTTGAGATCGCCAAGAATGCTGCTCTCAAGTACTTGGACGAATTCCGGGTTGAAAAGGACGTGTTTGACCGAGAATTCTTACTTCAAATCGCCAAAAGTTCGTTATCCACCAAGATTTCCGCTGATTTGACGTCAGTGCTTGCCCCAATTGTCACCGACGCCGTGTTGACGGTCAAGGACAACGACTCGATCGATTTGCATATGATTGAGATCATGACGATGCAGTATGGAGACGCCAAAGAGACCGAATTAATTCAGGGTTTGGTGTTGGACCATGGAGCTCGTCACCCGGACATGCCCAAGAGATTAGAGAACTGCTATGTTTTGATTTTGAATGTTTCATTGGAGTATGAAAAGACTGAGGTGAATTCTGGGTTCTTCTACTCCAGCGTTGAGCAGAGAGAGAAGCTCGTTCAGAGCGAGAGGAAGTTCGTTGACGACAAGTTAAGAAAGATCATTGAGTTGAAGAACCAGGTGTGTGAGCTCGGGTCGGATAAGTCGTTTGTTATAATCAACCAGAAGGGAATCGACCCAATGTCGCTCGATATATTGGCCAAAAACGGGATTTTGGCATTAAGAAGAGCCAAAAGAAGAAACATGGAGAGGTTGCAGTTGATTTGTGGAGGTGAAGCCCAAAATTCCGTGGACGATTTGGACCCTAAAGTGTTGGGATACTCGGGATTAATCTACGAAAACAGCATTGGGGAAGATAAGTTCACGTACATAACCGAGAACAAAGAGCCCAAGTCTGTTTCTATACTCATCAAGGGATCCAACAATTACATTATTCAGCAGACAAAGGATGCCGTGAGAGACGGGCTCAGAGCCATCAAGAATGCTTTAATTGATAAATACATTATACCAGGAGCTGGATCATTCTACCTTTCTTGTCACAACCACTTGATGAGCCACAAGGAGATCAAGGGCAAGGACAAGATTGGAGCCAAAATTTTCGCTGAGAGTTTGCTCATTATACCAAAGTTGTTGAGTATCAACAGTGGATTGGATGCACTTGAGACGCTTACCAACTGTTTTGACGAGATTAACGAGGGCAGGAAAGTAGGAATTGATTTGAAGACGGGAGACCCGATGGACCCGGAGATTGAAGGCGTTTGGGACAACTACCGAGTGATTAGAAACGGGTTGAGTTCCGCCACGAGCATTTCCAGCAACTTGTTGTTGTGTGACGAGCTTTTGAAGGCCGGCAAGTCGTCGTTGAAGAAGTAGGTGGGTGCGACATTGGTGGGGTGCGACATGGCGACTGGTGGGTGACCCTTGGTGGACGACACCAGTGGCCCTGACAGTAGCACCAACAATAACGACAATGACCCTGACGGTGACGTACGTTGCTATTGGCAGATAAGAATCAGCAATAGTTATGCAACCCAGACTTTACCGATATACTGAAACTGCACCTCATTGAGCCAGTTGAGCTATTTGAGTACGGTGTTCTTTACATATTGCAAAATATTTTTTAAAATATTAATAATACATACGAGAAAAGCGGATTTAATTTGGATCCCTCTGGTAACAGGATTATTTATTTATCTGTGAAATGGCTAAACTGAATTAAATGAATTATTTATTAATGCAATTTAAATGATTTAAATGTCCTTTATAAATTTGGCATATCCACAATTTCAGGGCTTTGTGATGAACAGTTTCCTGGATGATCAATATAATGAATTGGACCAATGACGAAGCTTCAAAATTCAGGGACGTCAATGGCGTGAAAATGGAGGTCAACGCCAACGACGACCACGTCAGCCACAACGACAATCACGTCAACGTCAGTCCCACCACCCCCATAAAGACGGAAGATCTACCACTACCGTCGTCCCGGCCCAGCTTGCCTCACTATGCGTCAGTGACTCAATTTTACCCTGGTCACAACAACTACACCCACAACCATGCCATGCCCCTCCACACGTTGCCGCCCACGTACTACCCCATGACGTTTCCCGGTCTAATTTACACTCCCTCCACCAGTCTTCCTCACTTACCTCCTCTCAACCAGAATTACTACTACCAGGACGTGGAACCAGACCTGAAGCCCCGAAAATCCTCGACGTCGTCCACCAGCTCCAGTTCCCCCCGGACGCTGGGCCCTACCAAGTCGAAATCCTCCGTTAAAAGGTCAAGATTGGGTTGCATCACCTGTAGACAACGTAAAAAAAGGTGCTGTGAGACCAAACCACGCTGTGCTGAATGCTCGAGGCTAAGACTAAACTGTGTGTGGCCCATTCCTGGCACAGAGCACAAAAACAAGTCAAAGGAGCTCAAAGAGGAGGAAAACGTCATCCACCACGAAATCTATGGCAGAATCAAAGTGCTTCGAGGCATCGTAGAGTACAAGTCCGATGAGTAGAAGTGCCAGCCTGTGGCGATCTGTCAGCAGCAACGAACACTCAAGCACTCCCCTGGTATGTAAGTGTATGGCGTTATGAATGTATGATACTATTGTTCGGCTTCTGCCATTAACCGACCAGCCTGAACCCGTTGTTCGCCTGTCCTGCAACTGTTCTACACACCATTGTCTCGTTGTGCCCTTCCTGCTCGTCCTTGTTCTCCACTAGACGTTTTGGTCCACGACATGGTCGACCACGGACTTCCGTGCTGCTAAACAAAAATGCCCAATTTACGAGCCGTTCGCCAAAGGCACTTTGCCGACGCCACGACATGCCATGACGCCACTACTGCCACGTACCAAGCTGGCTGCACTGCTGCTGCACCGTCCTGGCCTTTGACGACGCCTTGAGCTGTCATAGCCCCCCACTAATAGTCCCCCATTAGTGAAATCTCCCATTTTTGGTACCCAGAGCCTTTTCAGTGGCTCCTTCTCAGCACTCATGCCAAGCCCTTCGTCCACTACGGCCTCCTGCCACCCCAGCGTCAGGCAGATCTGTCCTATCGGACATTGTCCTGATACAGCAGTTCTCCCTCAGCCTCTCGCCAGTTGTTTGTTTGCGCTTAGCCAATTATAGTCCTGTAGCCGTTGGGTTAGCCATTTTAGACGCTACCAGCCCCGGCAAAACTTTCGCTGGTCAATTAAGGTTTGACTCCCACCTGAAACTTCTGCCTGGCCTTGAAACAACACCGTGTCGCCCGCCGCCGACGTCTGTTGCAGCACCCTTGTCCTCTCCAGGGTTCCCAGAGGCCTCCTCCTCGTTCGTGCCGTATTTAGACCTCTCCTAACCCTGTGTGTCGGGAACACCAGCTTCTTTTCGTGCTTTCCAGCGGAAATTCCACCTGCCACCGCCCCGCCGTCGCCTATTTCTGCACTGGCACACTGTGGTCGCCTGCCCTGGCCGTCTGGCCTGTCTGGACACTCGTTTTCTGGCTCCTATGTCGTCCTGGTCGTCGTTGCAGTGCATCACACCAGCCCATACCGCCAAAAACCCGATTTTCCCGGGGTTTCTCTGTCAGAATACGGCCCAATGTCACCGCAGTGGCCCCTTGTACCTGCTGCTGCCGTTAGGGGCCTCCAAGCCCCCTGTAGCGTCCCCCAGTAAACAATTTCCCCAAACGTCTGGCGCCAAAAAAGGCAATGGGCCCTCGCGACAACTTCAACACATGTCTTTTCCGCCAGACGTCAATTTAAGACAGCGACAAATCGGTAAGTGGTAGCGATTGCGTGGGCCCACGCGTCCCCTGGCCCCATACGACCCCGTACTAACTTGTAGCGGCTTTGGAGCGCATGCTTCACCTCAATAAAGAAGGGCCAGCCGATTTGACTCTTGCCACAAAATCAGAGGAAATCGTCTGGAAGGTTTTGGTGCTTGACTCTGCCAGCCAGCAGATCGTCCTGTCAGTGCTTCGTGTCAACGACTTGTTGCGGTGTGGTGTAACCATCCACTCTTTGATTGCGTCTAAACGCTCAGCCCTCAGTGACGTGCCTGTCATCTATTTTGTGGCCCCCACCATCGACAACATCGTGGCTATCATCGATGACTTGCAAGCCGACCGCTACGACGACTTCTACATCAATTTCACTCTGAGCATCAACAGGGAGTTGCTCGAAGAGTTTGCTAAAAAGGCTTCGCTCATTGGAAAAAGCTACAAAATCAAGCAAATCTACGACCAGTACCTCAATTACATTGTGACTGAACCCAACTTGTTCTCGTTGGACTTCCCACGCACTTACTTCCGTTTCAATGCCCCTTCAACTCGTGAAGACGACATCCACCAGTTGGCAGATTCCCTTGCAAATGGACTCTTGTCGCTTGTTCTCACTCTCGACAACATCCCCATTATTCGCTGCCAGCGTAATGGTCCGGCAGAACTCGTGGCGACCCAGTTGGACATCAAACTTAGAGACCACTTGGCAACTTCAAGAGCTCAGCCTCTTCAACAACGTTCAGTCTTGATTTTAGTCGATAGAAATATCGACCTTTCGTCCATGTTCTCCCATTCGTGGATCTATCAATGTATGGTCAGCGATGTGTTCAACTTGAAGAGAAACACCATCAAACTCCCGGGTAAAAGTTATGATGTCGACCCTAAGGATTTCTTCTGGACCAATAATGCTTCATTACCGTTCCCAGATGTGGTTGAAAATGCCAACATCGAACTTGAAGCTTACAAGAAAGATGCCCAAGAATTGACCAACAAAACTGGTATAACCTCATTGAACGATATCGACACCAATGCCGATACCATCAAAATTCAGCAAGCAGTAGATGCTTTACCAGAGCTCACGGCAAGAAAGTCTACTCTCGATATGCATATGGATGTCTTGGCATCGTTGTTGAAGGAATTAGAATCAAAATCGCTCGATAAGTTCTTCGAAATTGAGCAGAATTTTAACAACCCAAAGATTCAACAACAATTTCTTGAAATTCTAAGCGAGACTGCCAAGAAGGACAATTTTTCAGATAAGGTCCGGACTTTCATTATATTGTATCTTTTGAATGATTTGCCGGAGAACTTTGTGGTTCAAGTGAAAGCCAAGTTGATTGAATTAGATGGGTCTGTTGATCTCAGTGCTCTCAAGTACATCGAAAAGTTTAAGCAGATCACCAAACTTTCCAACTTGTCGAGTTACGATGATTACAGCAGCAATAACGAAGTCAACTTACAAGCGAATAATTCTGCCTTGTTCAACAACCTTTCTTCCAGATTGTATGGCTTGACTGAAGGAAGACTCAGTGAAGGAATCAACTCGTTGACCTCGGGACTCAAAAAGTTGCTTCCTAAGAAACAGAACCTTCCACTCACCAATATCGTTGAGTCAATTATGGATCCTGTTAACAGCTCCAACAACTCCACAGTGCTCACAGACGATTATGTCTACTTGGACCCAAAAGTTAGAGGTGGTCATTCCAAAGCTCCCAAGAGACAAACATATACCAGCTCAATCGTTTTCGTTGTTGGTGGAGGCAACTACCTCGAGTACCAGAATTTACAAGAGTTGAGCAGCACTAACGCACAAATCAAGTCGATCGTGTACGGAAGCTCTGATGTCGTCACAGCCAACGAGTTCTTACAAGAGTGTGCAGAGTTGGGCAAGGCGGAGTCGTGATAAGAAAAAGTCGTACATTTAAAGGTAACCTTTGCTAGATTGCAAGACGGAGATAGAGCTTCTAGCGTCAAGGAATAAGGAGTGGCATTCGTCGATGTCCTCTGGAGTGATTTCATTGCGGTTGGCGGTTGACAGTAAGATCCCAGCAGGGGTCAATAATTGCAAAGCGTAACGCAAAGATTGACTTGCACCATGACGACCCAATTTGTCTAAAGCTTCAGGTGTGACCACGAGACCTTCTAATACTGCACGTTTACTGATGATTGTTTTGATTTCGTCTTCGGAGTATGGGAGAGTTCTCACGATGAGAAGACGATCGATCAAATCTGGTGGACAACCATGAGGAGCTTTGATGTCATCGTCTGAACCACGGATGGTTGTTAAACCTCTATTGGAAGCCAATACCACGATTGGAGCAATGGAGCTCTCGAGAGCTTTGTTTAAGTATGTGAAAATTTCAAGGTCTAACATGTTGACTTCGTCAATGAACAAAACACCCGGAATAAGTTCTGCCACACCTTGGTCAATGTATTTAGAAACCACTTTGTTGACTTCAGTTCTGAGTTTATCTGTGATTTCAGTCTTTTTAGGTTTGAGAAGTTGCCCCATCATTGACAAAACGTCTTGGCCACCTTGAGGTCTTGCGTTAGCCACGTCAAGATCGTGTAAAGTGACGTCCTGGACGATTTCTTTCTTCTTATGGACCTCACCTTTGGGGAGTGGAACGTATTCTTCAGCTTCGAGGTCGAATTCAGTGGCATAAGCGTCAGATCTTCCCACTCTTTTGACAGCACCAGTGTTGGCTTCAATGTACACAACGTCTCCCACGGTGACTCTCTCCTTCTGGATACTCTCGTAGATACTTGGGTCCAAGCGTAAGTTCTTGGTACCCTTTGCCGTCTTGAGGCCCACGATGACGTGTGCGATGGTTTTGCCGTAGCCACCAAGAGGGTTTTCGCTCTCTTCAGGCGTGAGCTCAATGACCTCGCCCTCGTAGACCTCTTTGGTTTCCTTGATACGCAAGCCAATGGCACGACGGAAGTTTTCCATGAGCGCAGCTGTCTTTTTCACTTCAGCAGAGTACAATTCCGAGCCGACAATGGGGCAAAAAGGCACTTTGGGGCCTAATTCCTGGGAAATGGCAAGTGCAAGCGCCGTCTTCCCTGTGCCTGGCGGTCCTGCCAAAAGGATGGCACGTCCGCTCATTTTCTTGCTCTTGATGAGGTCAACGATGATTCCACAGGCTTCTCTTGCGTCATTTTGGCCGACAAATCCGCCTTCGATGCGTCTGGCAGCTCCCTTCTCGTCCAAGCCAAGACCTTTGATATGAGTGTGCGTGGCGGTCCGTGATTCCCGCCCTTGCGTGTTGACTTCGTTTATTTGGACCATGATGAGCAAATTGTCGCGCCAAAGTTTGGCCAAAAAATGGCGATAGCGATTGAATTACGTGCATTTACCATTACTACTCTTCCACCTCTACTTCGTCGTGGGGCTCCTTTGGTTCCTGCGATTCCAGCCATTGAGTGACATCATCAATGTAGCTGAGAATCGTTGCCACAGAGGTCGTGTCCTGTGTGCAATCAAGCGGCAAGAACTGCACCATGCCGAAATCGTCCACGAGGTGAGCGATGGCCCGGTTCAATTTGGCGAACTTGGGGTTGAAGTCGTCCTGTTTCAGGAGGAGGAGCGGGTCGGGGTTGAGGAACTGCTTGAGCTTCTTGCGGCTCACGTCGTTCTTTATGAGGTCGGTCTTGCTCAAGATGTTGATGTGCGGGAGCTCGAGCAAGATCATCGCTGACATGGCGCTGAGGGCCCCGGAGAAGAACTTCAGCGTGTCGATGACAAAGGGCGCCTCCAACAAGTACGTGGCGCACAAGCTGAAGTTCAACAGCTGCTGCAAGTGCTTGACGATGGTCGGCAAAACTGGCACGTGCGTGTAGAGCTCGATCTGGCCAGGACAGTCGAAGATAAGGTACTCCTCGTTGAAGTCGCCGATCTCCTCGTCGAGCCAGTCGAGGTTATCGAGCAAGTACTCGAAGCAGTAGATGAGGGCGCCATTGGGCCCGTAGTCCATTTCTTCCATGACGTCTTGGAGCGATATGAGGTCTCTGATATCGATGGTGAACTCGAATTCCGTAGGCTCAGCAGCGGGATCCAAGTTGACGATGTGAGCTCTTCGTCCGATAGATTGCATATGAGCAATTATGGAGTTGCAAAACGTCGACTTGCCAGCGCCAGCCGGCCCAAGCGCTAAAACTCCAACTCTTGCCATTAGCGATGCCCGCGAAAATTGAAAACCGCTTCTCAAGGCTGGCGATTATTTTGCCATGCCACTAATGCGATGCTCCTTATTAATTCCTGCTACCATCAGAGTATTAGCCGCTCTTCCGACGAATGTTGGAAAAAATAATTGTTTTTGCATTCTCCCACGAAAATAAAATCCGTCTAGGAAAGGTGCCTTTTGGTGGAATTTGTTCTCTGGTTGATTCTGCAGTTGTATTGACAATATGCATAATCATCATTTCGGGTATGTAGCTGTTCGGCTCGTGTTTAGCTAATTCTGTTTTTGGTGGTCGTCACGAACGGCTTGACCTTTGCTCCCAATTAATTTGTCAACTTTCATTTTCTTTACACTTTTCGGTTGCACTTGCTGTTTATCGACACCAGCAGGAATCGTAATCAAACTCAACCTGAATGACAACCTCAATTTGTGCCCTTTCGAATATTTCAATTATTTGCTTCCGAATGTAACCATTGTTTTCACCCCGGTAGATTTGAACGTGGACGTAACCGGTAATTTTTTGTTCACTGGGCCAAAATTTTGGCGTTGTAAATGATTTAACTCCCTTGACATGGTTGACTTGTTTGAGTACTTCCCGAATCTGTTCCTCTTTGCTCTTTCCATTGGCCAAAATTAGCGTCTCTCCAGTAGACTGAATGAGCGGTACTGCTGATAGGAAAATGACAACTGCAATTATAATAGACGCAACTGGGTCAAACCCTGGCCACTTGAAGATTTGCGTGAGCACTAGTGACACAACAACCCCGACACTCCCAAGCGTGTCGGCTAAAATGTGTAGGAAAATTCCCTTCATGTTACTGTTCATGCCTTTTTCCAGTTCATTGGTGTCTGCGTGACTGTGTTGGTGTCCATGTTGATGCTCGTGTGCATGTGAATGCACATGTGAGTGCTCGTGCGTATGAGAGTGTCCATGGTGTCCGTGGTTAAAGGCAAAAATTCCAACTAAATTGACGACGAGCCCTAAAACACTCACCACCATTAACTCGGTGGTTTCTTGAAGCACAACGGGGTTGTAAAGCCTGCTTATCGCTTCAAAGATGATGCTGCCACTGATTCCAACCAATAGCGTTCCATTGGTGAATCCTGCAAGCGTTTCAAACTGGTTGAACCCAAAGGGAAACTTGGAATTTTTGTCGACGGGACTCTTGGCTAACAATCCTGCAAGAAGCCCCAATGCTAAGGAGAGACAGTCCAATGCCATGTGCAACGAGTCGGAGAAGAGTCCAAGCGATCCGGACCTGAATGAATAAATAAGTTGAATGAACATGAACGTGGTGTTCAACAAAAGGAACCCAAAAATCGCCTTGGTATCTGAGTGGTTCAACAAGTCGTTGACCAAGGACTTTGACGACGTTCTCCTCGTCACGGGGTTGGCTCGGATGGTTAGAGGCAATGCAACATTCAACAAGAATATCGAGCTGAAACTCGTTGGTGGGAAAAGATAGTCGCCAACACTGCCACAGATGGCCAACAAAAATGGTGCAAAGTACGATGTCTGCAAGTGTGGAGAGTAGTTGGACGCCACGAGCCACAGCACGAGCAAATTGGCCACAAACGCTTCTGGCAAAAGAGCGCTTCTGTAGAGAAACAACCCAATTGCACTAAAACCGAGAAATCCAAGGGAAACTCTGGGATCAAACAGCACGTAACTAGCATTGATGAGTAGCTTGTAACCACAGAACACAAGCACGTACCCCAACAACACTGCGACCAAGTTCTGCGAGTTCAAGTAACAGTCAAAGAAAAACATCATCACCGAATAGTGGTTGTATGGATTCAAGTAGAGCCCAAACAAAAGGCCGCCCACGCGCGATACCGACATCAAGTGGGTGGATGCAAACACCAACGAGGCGCCCATCACCACGAGCACGGTGTTGAAAGGCCGGTGCGTGGGCGTTTCCTCGATGGTGTAGAAGTTCCACTTGACGGAAAAATGGATGGCTAGCGTGAGCACGGCGCCGAAAAACACCGACACGCATGCCACCAGCGGCACGATCCCTGAGGCATCAATGGTGTCGGCAACAGACACTCGGGACGCGAGTAAGAGCACCGTAAGCCCCACGAGAACCGGCAGCGCATGCACGAGTTTGGTCACGAGAAACGGCTCGTACGCGTACACGTACGGCTCTGCTGTGAGTACTGACGGCGGTGGTGGATTTTGCAGCAGCGGTTGTGGCTGTGAAGACCCAAACGTGAACGGCGGTGGGTGGAAGTCGGTGGACGGACGCGACATTTGGGCAGTGAAGAACCAAAACAACAACAATTGATGGAATTAACACAAACGCCTTATTGTTAACACAAACACGTCACTAATAACAGCGTAAATCAGTAGAGACCAGCAGGGCCACTATGGAAAAACGATCACTGGTCGCATCGGCGGGGCACGACTTATGATGTAATGAAATCCATCGACTGAAACCTTCGCTACCGTCGAACACCCACACTGGATCAAGCTGCTGACTCCTTTTGGTTTCCCCCATAGCTCCCACCACCTCTGCTCCGCCCCGCCCCGCCATGACGGAGTTGTATTTCCTTCGACACGCCCAGCGAATCGACCATGCGCTCCGGGAAGACCCTAACGCCCAACCTTTGCACAAAGATTACCAGCCTTACGACCCCCTGGTGCTGACGTACGCCGAGACACAGGTCCAGCAAGTGGCCTCCGACATTGTGGACGCCACGCTGGCGTTCAACGCCGATCCAAGTGCCAGTTCAGGCGCCGTCCAGCGCAAGAATATCTTCATCCACTTCTCGCCGTACTTGCGATGCTGTCAAACGGCCGATTTGCTTATAACGGCGCTCAAGCCGCTTCTAGAACTGAAGTTCCCTCACTATAAGGTCCGGTTCCAGTTGCTTGGCGACTTTGCCCTCTCGGAGTGGATCCACGACAAAATGAAGAATAAACCGCCCTTCATTGACCTGAACGACGCTTATCAAATGTACACGCCGAACGTGCGTCTCCTCAAGAACAAGCTGGCATGCTCCAACTTCCGTCCCACCAACACCTTGGGCCATTACAACGGGTTGGACCTCTCGTACTCCGATTATCAGACAAACTGCAAAGAATACTTCAAAAAGCTCTTGGCCACGTACGATAAGCCGTCGTACGTCCGCAACCAAGACATCATCGTGGTGGTCAGTCACGGCTACCTCATCAACAACTTCCTCTCTTACTTCATAAACCACCCGATCTTTGACGAAATCCCAGAAGCCACCATCAACTACGCTCTGCGCGAGTTGGACGACCCACAAGACGCCAAAGACGAGGACATCGACTTGTCCAAGTACTCGTGGCGTCTTTGCAAAGATGCTCTTGGTCTCTTTGTCTCCAGAGACAATGTCGACCTCTCACTCAATCTCGAAACTGACATCGTCTACTACAAGACCAACTTCATCAAGAAGGACGAGCTTGAAAAGGAGGATAAGTCGGTGGACAAAAAGAAAGAAGACCAGCCTCGTGCGTCGTTCAAAATCCAGGCCACTTCAGTGTCCAACTCCACAAATAGATCCGCTGAGTACCAGTCCAACTTGCTCAATAATCCTATATGCCCTGCAGCTAAGGACTGGCTGCCTCAGAAACATAGAAAGTTCCACATTAAAAACGAGTTCAAGCTCAAAATGATGGACGACACAATCTTCAAGAAAAATTATGACATCACCCTACCACCATCAAGGCCTATCTCTCCAGAAGTCTCTCCAAGCTCGCTTCCCACTAGGAATAACTCGGTCATAGACTTGAGTAAGCTCACCGAAAGAAACCAGGATTATAGACCAATGAAACTCCGGTACTCCACTGCTGGCGACATCCCTATGGCTCAACTCAACCTGAAAGTCAACTCTCAAGTCAATTTGGCCCAACATCAACGAAGCAATCCTTCATCTAACAACAGTTCTACCACGGACTTCCCCGGTTTTCATCGTTTTACAGAAACCGCTCAACTTCCAACCCTCCACCGCCCGGTGCTACCGCTGTACATGGGTCAAAGGACTCGTACTTCCCCCTGCATATCGTGAGTCCATCAGTGAAAGCATCGAGCCACAGCAACGAGCTGCTCAACGACGACATGGAATTGGACTCAGATCTTGATGTTATTCGAGAAGACAGACCACCGGTTTCCAAGCCGATTTCTGAGAGACCGCCAGCAGTGCCGCTTTCGTCTGTTCCCAAGTCAGCAGTCAACGAGCTCACGAGGTCCAAGTCGCTCAACTACAAGAAGAATCTTGCTCTCAACAATGGCCTCTCCATCCTCGCCATGTATCAGAACCTGAAACATCCCTCTGCCAACAACAGCGAGGGCAGCGATAACAATGACGAGGAGCGGTTCTCGTTGTCGTTCCACAAGCCCAAGGACAAGGAGTCACCGCACAAGAGTCAAGTATCACCCACCAGGAAGAGCTCGCTCAAGTTTATTCCATCTGTGTTGACGTACGACCGTACAGAAGGGGCGTCCACGCCTCTTGGAGTGTATGCCGATTCCAACAAGTTCCCACCTCGTCCTCCCATGCAAAAGAGTCTGTCGATATTCTACAATTTGGACTCCGACAGCGATAACGAACTGATAGCATCTGACAGTAACGACCCCTCTTATGATGATCATGATAAGTACTCCCAGTATATGTGGTTTGGTCAGAATAGGAGCTGACCTTAATAAGTAATCATAGTCTTAATGCACACGATACAGTAGAAAACAGTGAACAGAGGCACAAACACGTCACAAGCACAAACACGTCACATGCACCATCACGTCACAAACACAAACACATCACAACTCATCAATCCCTGCTGCCACTTTGCAACCATTTTTGCAGTCATTAACTATCTCCTGCACATCACATCTCAATCTCATTATCAATAATGGCAGACACAGCAAAAGACCCGCAGGCGGTGTCGAACACCTGCGCCTTCGGACTCCTGAAGGACATCCATGCGCCCCTCATGGTCAAGCTATGCTACTTGAACCCTTCAAATAGCGCAATTGCCCAAAAACTGCTCGCAAAGCCGTCAACTAAATACTCCAATCCGTCAGTGTTTGCGAAACTATCGAATATCGCCATCAATTCCGACCTTTTGGTCCGTGTTGAGGTCATCAGCGGCACCAGCCACAACCCTGTGACGTTGGCAGCACACTCGCTCTACCATTCATTCCCCAATGGTAAAAGAGTGTGGAACAAAGACCTCGAGCTAGCGATTTCTTACGACCAGCTTTCGCTCGACACCTACTTGAAGTTTACACTCACTGAGATCTGCCACACGGAGCCCGTGGTGTTTGGCGTCGGGTGTCTCTCGCTTTTCAACAAAAGCGACCTGACCCTCAGAAGAGGACTTCAAAAAATCGGTATAGCCGAAACAGCTACAGTCGACTACGGTCAGCTACCTGTGACAGAAATTGAGGGCAAGCTTTTTGCTTATGCAAACGGGGAGTTTGCTAAGGTCGACTGGCTCGATAAGCTCAGTATTCCTTTGGTAGAGAAGCTAAGAATTGAACAGACCAACCTGGATCCCTTATCCAAGAAGTATCCTTACTACTTATACGTGGAGCTCCCCAATTTTGAGCTCCCCATTGTGTTTTCTGATGTTACCTACCGATTGCCAGAAACTTCCAAGATCCTCAACCAGTTTGTCGTCAACAAGAACACTCTTCCGGATACAAACGACTCTAGCGTCATCATCAACTCAGTGGACTTGCTGGTGTCTCGCAAAACCAACGGATTGAAAGTTTTTGATCCAGAATTCCAGCTCTCTAACTTACCGCTCCTCCAGAACAACGCTGTCAATGCTCCAGCATCAAACGTGGCTTTCAACAACTCCAATCTCGACCCTATCGAGTACAAGTACCACAAGCTCGAGAGAAACATGAACAACAGCGTTCTCCTCGACAAAGAGTTGAAGCCTACACCCCAACTTCGTGATCAGCTCATGAAAATTCTCAACAAACCATCCAACATTGAGCTCACTGACGTCGAGAAGAACTTGATATGGAAGTTTAGGTACTACTTTTCCAGAACGGTGGCTACCTCGGCTGATAGCAAGGACTTGCCCAAAACCGAAACCTCTAAAACGGCACAACTGTTCTTGACCAAGTTCCTCAAGTCTATTAACTGGGACAATGACTATGAGCTCGATCACGCGTTCAACGAGATTCTTCCCAATTACTGGTCCGTTGATAAGATCCAAATTGGAGACGCTCTCGAGCTTTTGAGCAACTTCTTTAACCCTATCAATCTCATAACACGTATTGGAGCAGCTGCCGACAGCAAGAAGGATAAAAACAACGAGACCAGAGTGGAGAAGATCTTCAGATACGTCCAGGTATTGCGGAACTTCGCTGTCGATCGTCTTCGGTTGGCCAGTGGTGACGAACTCCTTCTCTACTTGCTCCAATTGGTGCAGGCTCTCAAGTATGAGTCGTTGATAGTGGAGAGCGAGTTGACCATAAAGCCCTTAGAAGGGTCACTCGATCTGAAGGACAACGAAATTGAAGTGCTTGCGAGATCTCCCCTTGCGTCCTTTTTGATTGAAAAATCTGTCAACAGTTCCAAGCTCGGCAACTTCTTCTACTGGTTCGTCAAAGTAGAAAATGAGGACCAGCTCAACAAGCACGGGCCTAAGGCTCTAAAAATCTACTCTGTGGTTCTTAACAAGTACATCGAGGACGTCAAAAAGTATTCAGAAGACCAGAAACTCCCCAACTACAACTACTTAAAACGCCAAGTGTGGTTTATTAAAAAGTTGACCAGCCTCGTGGAGCTACTCCGGTCAACATTCAAGAAGAACGAAGCAACCGCAAAGAAAATACAATTTCTACGTGAGTACTTACTGGACAACTCCAACGAGCTTCGAAAGTTTCCCCATGCATTCCCCTTACCATTGGACCCTTCTGTCATGATATGCGGATGTTATCCAGAAGAGTCGTCGGTGTTCAAGAGTTCGTTGGCTCCCTTGAAGATCACCTTCAAGACAGTGGTCTCAAGCAAGGACTCGGGTCAGATGTTCGGCAAGAAAACCCAGAAGTACGGCAAGTATACCCTCATGTTCAAGATAGGTGATGATCTCAGACAGGATCAATTGGTGATCCAGATAATCGACTTGATGGACCAACTCTTGAAAAATGAGAACTTGGATCTCAGGTTGACTCCTTACAGAATTCTTGCTACTAGTCCAATAGCAGGAATGATTCAATTCGTGGAGAACGAAACTTTGGATGCAGTGTTGGCGAAGACTTATCCAGTTGAGGAGTCGCAAAGCGACCAGGACGGTCCAAGTGGAAGGAGTAATGGCATCTTAAACTACCTCAAGTACCACAGCAGAGAACTCCAGCAGGCCGAGCCAGAAGCGTCAAGTGTCTTGGGCGGTTCCAGCAAGACACCAGTGCGGCGACAGCACGCCATAACTTCAGATCTTGGAGTCTCAACGGTGGTGATGGATAATTATGTCAAGTCATGTGCTGGTTATTGTGTTATCACTTATCTACTCGGAGTAGGCGACAGGCATCTTGACAATCTTTTGCTCTCCCCCAACGGGAAGTTCTGGCACGCTGACTTTGGGTACATTTTGGGGCGTGACCCCAAACCGTTCCCGCCATTGATGAAACTACCAATTCAAGTTATCGATGGGATGGGAGGGCTCGATCATGAGAACTTCAATATCTTTACCAGCTACTGTTTCGTCACATACACCACGCTTCGCAAGAACAGCAACTTGATTCTCAACTTGTTCCAGTTGATGCTCGATGCCAGCATCCCCGATATCCAGATCGATCCCTTGAGAGCAGTGGAGAAGGTGCAGGAGAAGTTCTGCTTAGACATGACGGAGGAAGAAGCAATTCTTCATTTCCAGAATCTCATCAACGATAGTGTCAATGCGTTCTTGCCGGTGGTCATAGACAGGCTCCACAGTTTGGCCCAGTACTGGAGGGCATAGTGTTTACTGACTCTTCTTGGGAAGTGGCCCACGAAACCTATCTCTAGCATAGCGGAGAGCCACTGTGAGCAAAGCAGACAAGAGGCCTATTGGAGGGAAGAAGTCTAGCACGGTGAGAAGGGTGCTGGGGGTCACCTGTTTCACAACTAGTGCTACGTTCTCCTCCAATTGAGGAATACTGCCGTTGTTCTCAATCACAAGGTCAGCTCTGTACGACCTCTCGTCGTTAGACATTTGGCTATCAATACGTTTTTGAGCGTCTTCCTCGGTTAATTCTGGGTTTCTGGCAAGAAGCCTTTCCTTTTGCGTGGCGCTGTCACAAGACACAGTGACAATCTTACCACACGCCAATTGGAGCCCTGCTTCGAACAAGAGCGGGACGTCAAGGACGACAATATTCTCGAAGCGAAGGTACGCTTTCAACAACTGCCACACCATTTCCCGTTTCACTGCAGGGTGCACAATGCCATTGAGCACAGCGAGTCTATCCTTGTGACCAAACACGTGGCGGCCTAAGACCTCGCGGTTGAGCGACCCGTCGTCGTTGACTAAATTGTCCACATCACTAAAGGCTTTCACGATCTGCTTGTACGCCGGTGCGCCAGGCAAAACGACCTCGCGAGCAATCACGTCCGCGTCTACTACTGTGAGGTGGTGCTTATCGCGGAGAGTCCGCGACACCGTCAGTTTTCCAGCGGCAATTCCCCCCGTAAGTCCAAGCACAAGCATGTTTGCGAAACAAAAGTGCGGGTCAGAAATGGCGGTGGCAGGCTCGGTATTTTTCGCGGGGCTAGCGCCAGGTCGTGGTGCGAGAGCCACGCGATGTTACAACTGGTTAAGTCTACTTGTTTCTATTGAGTGGCTGATTACCAGTTGTATGTGGTACAGAGTCATCATTTCGTCTGGATAACTCTGTGGTGGCAGTTTCGTCATTAAGCAAAGTCGCCTGTGTGGCTGGTGCCATTAAGTTCGGTGCAGACAGTGCGAATTTTTCACGATGGCTACTCCCTTATCGGTGCATTTTCTCGGGGCCGGGGCCATGGGCGGGCTTGTGGCGCACGAATTGGCACATTGTCAACATGACAGAGTAGCAGTGACGCTTATACTTCGAAACTTGGCTCGTTTAACCGACTTTCAACGTCATAATTCTCGCTTGACAGTGGTGACATCCAATGGCGACAATATCACTACTGCATCTTCTCAACCAAGGGGGACCACCCTCAAAGATATCCTCGCATTACCACAACCACACATCCTGAACTTAGTGGTGGCAACCAAAGCGTACCAAACAGAAGCGGCTCTCGAACCGTACCACGATCTTCTCACTAAGGATTCCAATATCATCTTCTTGCACAACGGCATGGGCGTCATCGACCGGATCCTGCGACGGTTATGGCCTGGAAACGTCGACAGGCCTCGGGTGTTCAAGGCTATTTCATCGCATGGCGCATACAAAACGTCACCCACAGTGATAAACCATGTGGGGCTAGGGTCCCTCAAAGTTGCTTACATCCCCCGCAGGAGGGAGACTGCGTCGTGTGAGTTGGTGCAGATGCTCACGGACACGCTGCTTAATGTTGAAGTCATGGAATACAACCGGTTTCGGTTGGTGGAGCTCGAAAAGCTCGCAGTCAACGCTTGCATCAATCCTTTGACCGCCATCATGGACTGTTTGAACGGAGACCTCCTCCATGGGTCCAAAGTGGTGACGATCATGAAACGAGTCATTTACGAGCTCTCGGCGGTGGTCAGGGAAGAAAACCCCCAGCTTTTTCTCGATGTTCCTGACGCTCAATCGTACCTTTCTCCTGACAAGCTCATGAACACGGTTCTAGACGTCTGCAGATCCACTGCAAGGAACAGCTCGTCTATGCGGGAGGACTTGCGCAACTTGAACACCACAGAAATCGATTTCATTAACGGGTATATCTCCCATTTGGGGTCGTTGCATGGCATCCCGACTCCTGCCAACAACATGCTTGTGTCGATGATCAAAACCAAGCTCAGCATCGAGCGGTCGCTCGACAGCGAGGCTGCCCAATCTCTTGTATACTAGTTGGCATTAATGATACTGTCAATGTCCTTGTAGAGGCCACCGATTGTGCGCTTGATCCTCTGGGTGCGAGGGTCTGGGTCCACTGCGTGCTGGAGCTGAGTGCCCTCGACGCACTTGTCCTTGTACTTAGCGAGAATGGTGCGGAGCAAGAGCTTGTTGCCTCTGGCAAACGACTCTCCGTCGGTGTAGCCGTTGATGTAGGCTTTGAGGCGCTGAGACTCCTGAGGCGCCTTCACCTGCATCACTGCGAGAGCAATCTCTGTTCTGAAGGAAGGCCCGCCCTGCTCGCTGATGGTGTAGTCGCCCAAGTAGTCGTGGGCCTTAAGAAAAGCTTTCTGGTCGTCGTTTAGGGTCTTCAAAATGAGCTCGTCGACCTTGAGCTCGCTCCAGCGGTTGCTGGGGATGGTGAACCCGTACTCGCAAAGAAGAAAGTTGTTGCAGTGGGGCCCGTAGCTCAAGTACAACTGGTCTCCTTCGTTGTAGGCGGTGGAAGTGGTGACGTGGAATCCTCTGCCATCGACTTTGATTACGCAGTGGTCAACGTCACTGTGATTGATGAAGTCCACGTACGGAGCCATGGTGAAGTTCTCCGCCTTGTCCTTGCTCTCTGCGAGCTCCATGTAGAGACAACGCGAGTTGATACTGAGCCAGGCCCACAAGAACGTTTTTTCACTCATGATGTGGTCCAATTGAGCTGTCAACTCCTGTTTCTCGAGCCCTGTACGGCCCAAACACTCAGCCAAGTACTTTCTGGTCACTGAGTAGTCGCTGTTGAACCTGGCTTCCACTTTGGAGCTCTGAGCTTTGGCGTCTGGCGGGAGCAAATCGTGTAACTGTTGAAAGCTATCGAACTGCATCACTTTCCACGTCAAAGGCACGAGTTCAAACGCTTCGATCGCAGGAAGCGAGTCGATAAACGGTTTCCAGAACGAGTTTCTGAGCCGCTCAATGCACAAGTACATGGCGATAATCTGGAAAGACGTCAAATTGAGAAGCTCATCGAGCGCCATTTTGGCGTACACTTCACTGTAGGCGTCTGCGCACAGCTCCTGCGGGAGCACCACGTTGGCGTACAGTTCCAGGAGCACGGTGTGCTTGTTGTAGTGGGCGATATGCTTGATGACGGTGTGTTTATTGAGCAAGAACGAGTGGGGCACCTTGATGATGGGCTCCCCCACATAAATGCGGTCTAGGGCGCAAATACCACGACCCTGGCCGTCAATTGTACGCACCCCGATCTTGTGCAGCACGAACGCCGTGCGGGTGCCGCTAGCGCCTGTTCTTTCGGCGGCCATCCACGAAATTAGCGAGTCCTCCATAGTTGCAAACGCGCGATGGATGCAAATTGAAAACATGAAGATTCTCTGCGTGGCCGAGAAGCCCTCGATCTCGCGTGAAGTGGCCCAGATCCTCAGCGGCGGCCGTGCCACTGTGCGTGCCACTGGGTCCAAGTACATCAAAAATTGGGATTTCAAATTCGAGTTTCCCGGTGAGGGATGGTGTGACGTGACAATGACAGCCGTTGTGGGCCACCTCCGGACCCTTGACTTCCCACAGGCGTGTCTGTGGGGCCGTATACCACCGGGGAGGCTTTTCGACGCACAAATTGACCGTGGAGTCGACAAGTCCAAGCAAGCAGTGCACGCCAACATCGCCAAAGAGGCAAGAACCGCGTCCAAATTGATGATCTGGACCGATTGCGACCGTGAGGGCGAAGCCATCGGGTACGAGATCCTCGAGTCCGCCCGTACGTCAAACACCGGCATCACAATTGACAATACTTGGAGAGCCCAGTTCTCTCACCTTGAGAGATCTCACATTTTGCACGCTGCAAAGAACCCGCAGAAGCTCAAGATGCGGTCGGTGGCGGCAGTGGACTGTCGGCAGGAGTTGGACTTGCGTGTGGGTGCCAGTTTCACCAGATTTTTGACGGACTCCTTGAAGGGCAGGAAGCTCGTGGACTCAGTGGTGTCTTACGGCACGTGCCAGTTCCCTACGTTGGGGTTCATCGTCGACAGGTACAAGCGGGTGAAGTCGTTCAAGTCGGAAACGTTCTGGTACATTCACGTGGAGGCAGAGAAAGACGGCACCACCGTCAAGTTTAACTGGAACAAGGGGCACGCTTTCGACCGGTTGTACGTTGGGTTGGTATACGAGAAGTGTATGGAGCTGCACCATGGAACCATCAAGAGCATAGTGAGGAAACCCACTACCAATTTCAGGCCTTTTCCCTTGACCACTGTTCAGTTGCAGAAAGATTGCGCTACATATTTCAAGCTAAGCGCAAAGGAGACTCTTGACGCAGCAGAGAAGCTCTATCAAGCAGGTTGGATCTCCTACCCGAGAACAGAGACGGATAAGTTCCCTGCAGCCATGGATTTGAGAGCCTTGATTGAAAAACAGACCAGTGCACCCCAATGGGGCAGCCACGCTTCTCTGCTTATTCAAGGTGGGTTCGTGCAGCCCAGGGGCGGATCCCATGACGATAAAGCCCATCCTCCCATCCATCCCGTGAACTTCGTTGCTCTTGGAAGCCTCCACAACGACTCACAGCGCAAGGTGTACGAGTATGTGGTACGAAGGTTCTTAGCGTGCTGCTCCAAAGACGCCAAAGGTTTCCAAACCGTTGCAACGCTAGAATGGGGGCCTGAAACGTTTACAGCAAAAGGTTTAGAGGTGGTAGAACTCAACTACCTCGAAGTGTATCCCTACAAAAAGTGGCAGTCTACTGAACAGTTGCCCAACTTCTTACAAGACGAGTCGGTGGCTATTAGTGTTGGTGAAGTCAAGACTGGAGCAACAACAGCGCCAAAGCACATGACTGAGACCGAACTAATTGCTCTTATGGATGCTAATGGTATAGGGACCGACGCTACTATCGCTGAGCACATTTCCAAGATCATCGAGAGGGAGTATGTGATGAAGGTGGAGGAGAGCTCCGATGGGGCTGGCAGAAAGAGGAAAAAAAGTGACAACTCCAAGAGCCAGGCGATCTTGGTGCCCACCGAACTCGGTATGGGGCTCATTGAAGGGTTCAGCAATATCGCCTACGAGGATAACGTATCGTTATCGAAGCCATTTCTCAGGAAGAAGCTTGAACTTCTTTTAAAAGACGTGGAAGACGGGAAAATCACCAAAGACAACGCTTTGAAAGAGAATATTGGGATCTACAAGAAAGCTTTCAGCTTGACTGCACACAACGAGAACATAATCATCAATGAGTTCAAGAAGATCCAGCAACTGAACCAACTGAACGGATAGTAAATCACGTGAGTGTTCTGACACGTGATACATGTCTCCTAAAGTTGAGCGATGCTCACGCATTCACCACCATGAACCGTAACAATCGGCCCATATGCCGATATTACCCGAACTGTAAGAACGGGAACAACTGTCGGTTTGCCCATGTCGACAACAATGATCGTGGGGCCGCCAACAAAGTGTCCAGCCACGAAAGCATCGCTGAATTCACCAACGTCAACACTCTAGACAAGAAAGCTGAGCTTGTAAAGCAAGACTTGAGGGATTACAAGAACTTGACTAAGCCCGTGCTATCGTGTTATGGGTTTGGGACGCCAGCGGTCAACAGTTTGATCTCTGGGCGAGACTTATCGTTTGAAGAGCAGCGCCTCAAGTACATGGAAGCGGTTGCGCTGAACAAATTAGCCGACCATGAAAGGGAGATGGCTGCTCGCGTCAAAGACATGGATTTCTGCATCGACCACTTGAGAGGAAAAGAGAAGTTAGCCGCTCGTTATGCTCAAAATAGTGTCACCTCGCACACAGAGCCTAAACCTTTTGTACCGAAAACGCTCGAAGAGAACCTCCAGCAATTCCAGAGCAATGGCTTCGGCAACTCAGGCGGGTTTGGCAACCCATTCACCGCCAAAAGTTCCCTGAACGGTTTTGGAGGCACTGGGTTTGGTGCAGGCTCGGGTTTAGGAACGGGGTCAAGCTTTGGAGCTCCTGCAGCGTTCGGCGCTAGCACTGGAACTTCAGGGTTCGGAGCGTCTGGGTTCGGTTCTGGCGGCGGTGCATCTTCTACTACCACAGGTTTTGGCGGTAGTGGGTTTGGAAACTCGGGGTTTGGATCTTCGGGTTTTGGCAACTCAGGTTTCGGCGCTAGTAACTCGTCTGCATCTGCGCCATCGACTGGCGCCAGTGGCTTCGGCAATAGTGGATTTGGTGGTGCAGGTTCTGGTCAAAATTCCTCATCAACTCTGACAGGTTTTGGATCTTCGGGTTTTGGGTCGTCAGGGTTCAGTAACAATGGAGCTGGTGGTAATTCTGGCAGTGGTACAGGATTTGGTGGTCTGGGATTCGGTAATTCAGGTTTTGGGACCTCAGGGTTCGGCACTAGCACCACATCAAGCGGATTTGGAAACTCAGGTTTTGGAGCCACTAAATCCGCAACCCCTGCTAACAATGGGTTTGGATCTAGTGGTTTCGCCAAGCAAGGATTCGGATCTGGAGGGTTTGGGTCAAGCGGTTTTGGTAGTGCTCCAAAGGCGTCACCTTTTGGCACCCAGGCTCCTACTACAGGTTTTGGACAGCCCCAGACCACGCAAACCACGACGTCACCGTTTGGACAGACGACATCTGGATTTGGTGGTTCTCCATTTGGACAAGCCTCGGGTTTCGGGCAAGCTGCCAACACTAGTCAGGCCACAGGCTTTGGACAAGCCGCTAATAGTCAGGTTTCAGGCTTTGGACAATCCACAAGTCTCACACAGTCTACAGGGTTTGGACTGGCCACAGGTTTCGGACAGGCCACAGGATTTGGGCAGAGTAACGAGCTCGACTTGAGCAGAATCGACCAGTTCCAGGACCAGGACGTTCATATGGCATTCAAGCAAAAGCTGTTCACGCTCGGTGGTGTTCCTGATCAGGCACCTCCGCAGAGCGTGTGCTAAAATGTATTATAGTGTATTATAGAAGTATAGAAGTTGCAAAAAACACAAAATATTAACGATAACAATTTCAACGAGGGAAAAATAGTTGATGAGCCCAAATATAATTATTGTGACGAATTTGAGAGAAATTGTGTACAAACACGGTTGGTACTAACACAGTTGGTTACAAACACAATTGAGTACAAACATTATTTAGTCAACATTTTTGTCACCAGTTTTAATCGTGCTGTTCCAAATTATCTCACCGCTCGATCCTGATGATTTGTGTGGAGTGCAAAAATCCACTGCCGTGTCTGTACTACCGGTACAAAAGCGACTACATCAAGCTCGCGGTGTGCACGCGGTGCCACAAGGTCGTAGACAAGTACATCGAGTACGACAACGTCTTGCTCTTCATCGACTTGTTGCTCATGAAGCCCCAGGCCTACAGACACTTGGCCTACAACGTCACCGAAACGCAGTTGTTGCGGGCGCCGGGCGCCTCCAGCGGCACACTGCTCAAGCCCGCACTGTACTTGGCCCAGCTCCACGCTCAGTTCAGCCAGTTGCTACGGTTCATGGTCATGATAGTGTTGTTTGAGGTCTACTTAACGTGGTCAGGTCTCGAAAGGAACCGCAATCGCACCCTCGCAATGAGCGTCGTGCTCCAACAGCCCATTGTGGCACAGTACGCCTTGTTCACGCTCCATCTGGTGTTGAACCATGCAATTTTCAACGTAGGTATCCAGTGGGTGTACCATTTTGTGCTCCACTGGAACGACGTCAACCCCAACATCGACGCTCGCTACCAGACCCGCTACAACTCCGCAGTGTTGTTGACCACGGTGCTAGTGTCGCACTCCATCAAGTTGTTCCCAATTCTCATGTTGATCTGGCCCTATGATAAGACGTTTGAGTCTTCCCAGATAGTCGACGTCATAGCTGTTCTCAGCACCATTGAAGCCCTCAAAATCACCACCAGCTTCACCTACAAAACCTTGGTTCCAGTGTATGCCTTGTGCTACTCTGTGCAGTGGATCTTATCGCGTCTCATCTTCGACAGCATCGTCAGCTGCGTAGGTGACTACTCCACAACACAGTTGCTTGACAACGACTACCAGTCCTTGGTGAATGCTGCTCGTGTCCTAGCTAAAATCACCCACTGACGTCTTTAACTTCCGGACAGTGACCCCATCGTTGTTGATCAACAAAACATCATTTTTCTCCACCGCTATCAAAGGCCCATCGAGACTCTCTATAAGATACGGATAGTCGTAAGTCTGGTTGACTTCACGTCTTTCATCAAGTGTCTTGAACGTCTCATTGGCGCTTGAGGGGGTCTGTGGAGTCTGATCAAGAAATGACTCTTCATCATGGAAGCGTGGCACAGACAAGTCGTTGTTCTGGACTGACCGCAAAGCAATGAAATACGACAATGGAACATAGTTCTTCTCAAAGTTCCATAAGCATGCCAACACGATCAATGGAAGTGGTGCCAATGCAATCACACAGTCGAATGCTTTCTGAAGGCCAAAAGTAGCCGCCATCATGATATGGAAGAGGAACAACCCCAAGATGACTCTGTGGAATATCAACGGCCACACCTTCCCCGTTGAATGTGGTGGATGCACACAGGCATACAACAACTGGTATTTGAACACGAAGTACCCAATCAAGAAGTACACCAACCCTGCTGTCAAGATTTTGGTGGACATGATCGAATAAATGATCACAATGATGAACACCAACATGGGCTGTGGCAACTGTAATCCGAAATTAAAGACTGGAGGCTTGTACAATTCGAGGTACTCTCTAGGTGTCTTGCACCAAAGCAACGAGCCGAACGAGTACTGTAACAAGTTCCCAAACAAGAGAAGCTTGTATGGGAACACACCAAGACCTTGTAAGATGATCAAGTCCACATAAAATAGCGACAAGTCTCTCAAAGACTGGGCTAGTTGGTATGCTATTGTGATCGTGTCCGTCATGGACGCAGTCCCCACCAATGTAAACACCAAAAACAAGTTGACAAACGTATAGAAGAAGTTTTTGGACACTGTGGAGATCTCCTCATCGCTGTGAGAGGTGAATCCCTGCTTGGATGTCATCCATATGTAAAAGTATGGCATGATTATGTTGAACAACGTGAATATTAATGGAGGCAAGATACCAGTGACCAATGTTTCTGCCCAAGTATTGTTCTTGAGGAACTCACCAAGCTTGGGCGAGAGCTTGGAGATGGTATGAACGTTCAACAACTTGGCCAAGTAACTGACAGGGACCACCAAGACGATACTAAGGAGCCCAAGAAGGATCATGACAGCGCCAATTCTGGTGTTTCGTTCTTTCCTAGTCATGCACAAGTTGTCCCAGCGGATATCATGAGGAGCTGGCGCAAGAGCAGTGGTAAGATGGTTAACTTTTGGATCAAGAACAGCTTGAGCTATCAATTGTGCCTCTGCCACCGACTTCATGGTGACAAACGCAGAAGATGTAGTGGGATATTCTTTCTCACGGGCTCTTGCAATCTCCTTGTCCACCACATCCAATTTCTGGGTGAAATAATTGATGGCATCTACGTTCTTGCCAAACAAACGAAGGAATCCCACAAATACCTGTGGCCTCTTGTAAGAATCGTCATTGATTAAGGAGGATGGAAAGCTGGCCTCATCCAAACCTTCATTCTCGATGTGATCAACCAAACGATCGAGGGCAGAGTGTCTTTGTCTGGTTGGAGTGGAAGCAACCATATCGTCATCGTGGGTTATTCTCAGTTCCAAGTTGAGGGTGTCGCCGATGGTGGGTGTGAAATTGGTGACTGTAGAGTCCAATTTATCCTTTATGCCGTTGATTTCGAAGTAGTCATACCAGTATGATTCCAACTTCTTGAGGATCTTCTTTCTGAGTTTAAAGAGCTTGTTCAAGTCCGACCATTCCTTAACCACAATGATAGACTCTACTTCACCCAAACCGAGTCCCTCTATGTGACGCTTAAGGTCTTGTTCGTCTCGCAATCGTGGAGGAATACCAGAAACCTTAACGGTTCGGTCTGTGATGGAGTTCTGCAGGCCCAAGTAGGTCTGTCTCATGTCTATGATCTTGTTAGTCTGTCTGAAGAGGAAATGCACCACCACAGCGGTGAAGACGTAAGTGAACACCACGTAGAGCCACATCAAGTATCTGTAGGATTTTTCAAAGTGTTTCCTCCTCTCGTCTTTGTCTGGCGGGTAGTCCTGATCTAGTCGGCCTGTGAGCTTGTACCTGATGGGGGAGATGAGCACCAATGCAAAAAGGGCACAAACAGCGACGATTTTTATGCACATTTTGAAGAACCCGAGGAACACCACGGCGTCAAGCCCCGCATGCTCGAGCACTTGGTCCTCCTTGATCTTGAGGACTACTGGGATGTACCCAAAAAGAGATTTTGGCAATCGAGGCAAGTTCTGGCGAGAAAAGCTGTGCAAGTAGTTATGGTTGACGTGATTGAAGTTGGCCACGTAAATTTTGGGGTATTTGATCCGAAGAACACAGAACATAAGGAAAGCAGAGACCCCCAACACAAAGGCAATAACAAGTTGCGCTTTAGCAGCTCGTGCCACGCCTCTGTACGTGTCGGGGTCGTTGATTGGGTTGGATGAGTTTGCGAAAATCGCCTCCATGGCCCGCGTGTAGAGTTGAGTACAATCAGGTGGACACAAAGGAGGTTGAGTGCAAAGCGATTGAGTACAAAACAACTTTTGGGTGCAAAACAATTGGGTCAAATACAAATTAAGCGTGAGTTTGGACTTGAATTTGTCACAACCAGAATCGCACGATAAGATAATCAGATAGGCGTTATACATTAGTTTGATTGCGAGTGGCCCGCGGCTCTCGCATTGCTCTGGAGACTTGCTCGTATTAGCTGGTCAAGTTTGGAGCTGACCTGGTACTTGAAATCGTATAGCTCTTTCTTTAGGTCGTTGATGACCTGGTTTTGCAGCAACTGATGGCTCTGTAGTACAGCGAGTTGAGCGACAAACTGGTTCATCTGGTTGGCAAGGCCTGCGTTGTCGCTTGGCTGTGGTCTTGAGCTTTCAGAGTTGGTGTAGGTGTTGATCGGGGGCTGTTCGGGCTCTCGTTTCTTGGGCGTGGGCTGCTGTTGTTGGTAATTGGTCTCCTGAGGAGGGAAACTTAGGCTCTGGCGAAGCTCGGGTGCCTCGTTCTGGAAGTACTGCAAATCCATCGCCAACATCCTGAGATTCGAGTACACGCTCTCGAACGAAGGGCCCTTGGTGGAGAAGTTTGTGTCTTCTGCTGGTCTCTCTGGGAACTTGTTGGGCCGCTCAAGCATGTCGTTAGCGAACTGCACTTGGTCTGCAAAGTGGACCATTGCAGGCGACCTCCTTGGTGCTGGTGCTGATGGACGCAATGCTGTTTTTCGTACCTGGGGCTGATTGTGTCTGCCATTAGACCCGTTGTTGGACCCGTTGGAACCGTTGGAGATAGATCGTAGCAAAGGCTCTATGTTGCTTTCTTGAGACGCCGTGTGAGGCTGGCGAGACTGTAATGGGACATTATTGTTGGGGACATGAAAATGTTGTTTTGGTGTCCCGTTTCTCGAAGCTCTGGAAGCATCTGCGCTACTTCTGGCAATTGTTTCACGCTCAGACAGCGTACTGCTGCTCATGCGATCAAGGGGAAGTGACAGTCCCAGCAGGGGTTGTGGGCGAGGCGAATTCAACTGAGATTCCTGCGGTAGCACCAAACTGTGATCTTCGTGCTGTTCCTGATCGTCGTTGTCTTCGATAAACATGTTAATGTCGGTGGTTTCACGAGGTAGGGGCAACAAATGGCCATTTTGTCTCTCCTTTTCCAAAACTTTCCCACTCTTTTGCGAGAAGTACTGGATCAACTCCATTAGAAGACGCTCATTTTCCGACACGATGGCCAGCATCGAATTGTTGATGAGTCTCGTGTTCACGTCCTTGCGGAGAGCTTTGAATCGGTTGTTTAAAGTACGTGTTTGTACGATCCCACTGTTGTGGACCTGGTTGAATTCATCTAAAATGGTGTTCCACGCCTTGATTGTCAGCCCTCGTCTGTACAAGTCCCGTTTGTGCTTGGAGATGATCCGCAAGAGCGTGGTGTCGGATTCGTAGGTGAAAACAAACTTGGGCTTAAACCTTTTAGGCTCTGGCTCTGTCATGGGAACTTTCGCATTCATGCACGCTTCTTATCAATACACCAAGCGGTTCATAGAAACACAAACGCGTCTTTTGGGCCAGCCGCTCGAGGCCACGCCGGAGATCGAACTGGTGGCAGAGTCTGTTGGACTCACGCCCAAACAATTGCTGACGGCGGTCAGTAAAATCAATGTTTTGCTCAAACGTCACAACAAAACCGTGTTTCTGGCGCAAATCGTGGCGCAAATCGTGCAGCAGGTGCTTAAGGCAGAGCGTGAGAAGCTCACGTTGATCCACGAGCGGTTGGGACGCATTGATCTTCTCATCAGACCGGTTTTGGTGCCTGATGCCTCCAACCTCGAGGACTTGAATGTGCTTGTAGCTGAGCTACCCGAGTCCAAGTACTTGTTCTACCGTGGAGTGGACAGTGCGGTATCTGGCGAAGTTGCGTCTGACGAGGAAGAAGCTGCCAGCGAGTCTGAAACTGAAGGTTTGGTGCAAGACGACCAGGAGCGCATAAAGCCAGTAAGGAACTCACTCAAGGCGAGAATACGATACCAAGCACAGAAGGAGGCAGCATCTACGGACACGCTAAGAGACTACGATGTGACGCGACGTCAGCTTGTGGAAATGAATGAAAAACTCCAGTTCAAGAGCAACAAGTTGAAGTACCTCGAGAGCGTCAGGGACAAGTTGATGAGCTGTTTGGATATAGACGCCAGCACTGTGAGTCTAAGCAGTCAAATTGCCAAGTTCGAGATCTTGGTGGACTCCATCAAGTTCAAAGCTCAGTCAAGTCAGAGAAACGTCCTCGATATTATACAAGAAATGCCAAATTGAATTTATTACTATAATAATACAGTCAGCACGATTAGTCGAATAAACCGAAACCCATGTCGTCATCGGATTCTTCTTTAGCTTCTTCGGCCTTTTCTTCAGCGGCTTCTTCAGCAGCAGCACCACCAGCAGCAGCAGCACCAGAAGATGAAGCAGCAGCACCACCAGATGGAACAGAAGCCAACTTGGTGTTACCTTCGGCGATTAATTGGTTGATATCTTTACCTTCTAATTCAGACAATAAAGCAGAGATTCTGTCTTGTTCAACTTCAACGGAAGCAGCTGATAAAAGAGCAGAGATATCAGAAGCGGAAGGAGCGGTGTTACCACCTTGGACTAACAATAAGTAAGCAGCTAAATATTTCATTTTGGTATGGAACTAGAATAATCACGTTTAAGCTAAAAGCAGACTATCCTTTGAGTGATTGACTGAAAATTTTTTGCTATACAGTATCGATGGATTCCAGGAAAAAAATTACTGCATATAATCAAAAGAGGTTGCAAAAAAGCAGTCACAAATTTCATTTTCTGGTTGGGTGACACGACTCACACTCACAAGCGAATTTCTCAAAATTTTTTCATCTTCACATTAATCACTATGGCTGAGACTGGTATGTACCTTGAGCTTTAGAGTGCTAGGGAGATTAGTGGATCGTGCTGAGATGGTCCATTGAATGAACACGTTTAACCCCGACTCCTGCGATAGCAGCAGACCCCAAATTCGTTATTGTTTATTGCCAAAGAAGCAATCAAACTTCATCAAAGATCATTACACACATCCACAACTCTCCATATTGTTCCCACCGGACTTACTAACAATAGCTGACAGAAAAAAGAGAGTTTTCAAATCTTTCTCCTACAAGGGTGTCGACTTAAAGGATTTGTTGGAAATGCCAACTGAAGACTTTACCAAATTATGTTCTGCTAGAGTCAGAAGAAGATTCTCCAGAGGTTTAGGATCCAAACCAATGGGTTTAATCAACAAATTAAGAGCTGCTAAATTAGCTGCTGAACCAAATGAGAAACCTCCAATTGTCAAGACACATTTAAGAAACATGATTGTTGTCCCAGAAATGATTGGTTCAGTTATTGGTGTCTACAACGGTAAAGTTTTCAACACTGTTGAAATCAAACCAGAAATGGTCGGTAAATACTTGGGTGAATTCTCAATTACTTACACTCCAGTTAGACACGGTAAATCTGGTAATGCTTCATCCAGATTCATCCCATTAAGATAAGATAGCGTTTGTAAATTAAATAATGGTTATCATAGTACCTCGTAGGGAATCACCTGCCAAATCGCATCTCAGATTTTTCATCGAGTCATGACGGATCCACTCAAAGATCTCGCTTATGGGGCCATCTCAGGTATCGCCGGTAAGATCGTCGAGTTCCCGTTCGACACCATCAAGGTGCGTCTCCAGAGCTCTGACAAGTTCAGCCAAATGTCGACGTTCAGCACCATAAAATACACTTACAACCACGAAGGGTTCATAAAAGGTTTTTACCAGGGCGTTAAAGCGCCCATGGTTGGTGCGTGTGTAGAGACGTCCATCTTGTTCACGTCGTACAACACGGCGCTCAAGATGATGGGCTACTCGGGGGACGAAGCGCCTCTTAAGTACAAATGCTTGAGTGGAGGTGTAGCAGGATTCATGGGGTCGTTTGTGCTCACACCCGTGGAACTCGTCAAGTGCCAGCTCCAGGTCACCAACCTCGTGGATAACTCCAAACACAGCCATCTCTACAGCCAGATAATCAAAAACATCGTGAAAAAAGACGGTGTCTTGGGATTGTGGAAGGGACTATCGTCAACTTTGGTCAGGGAAATCAATGGTACAGCGATTTGGTTTGGCACGTATGAGCTTGCAAGCGGGTACTTGAAGACTACGGCTCTCAACACCGACTTGAGTCTCTTGATCAGTGGGGCATTATCTGGGGTAGTGTTCAACTTCATCACTTTCCCGGTCGACACCATCAAGTCCAACATACAGACCAGTGACGTGCTCCACAAGGGCCAGCAGCTGAGTTTTGTGGCTACAGCAAAGAGAATAGGACTCAGAAACCTCTATAATGGGTTGACCATCACATTGATCAGAAGTATTCCTGCTAATGCCATCATTTTTTACACTTACGAAACTTTGAAAAGAAACTTTTAGGCACATACCGGTGTTGTCGGTTGATCAGGCGAATCAGCCTCGACATATTCATCATAGACAAGCATTAATAGACACTAGAAGATGATTCCTGCACTAAGATCATCAACATTGATTAAATCACACCCTGCCTTCCACAACTGAGTGTTGTGTGCATCTCTGACAAAGCGAGGCCAGCTCACACCTCCCCAGATTCTGGTTGCAAGTTTGTACTGGTGAGCTGTGTCAAAGTAGTCCTTGAGAGTGGAAACCTGTTTGGCTGTCAATTCGTCTAGAGTAAAGTCCTTGGACCCAAGAAGATCCGCCATAGACCCACTTGCTATCACTGATAACTGCGCTAGTTTGGCGAGATCCTCTTCTGATTTCAGACTGAACAGCTTCAATGGAGCGTCTAGGAACACATATCGTTTCTTTTCCTTCACCACCAACTCTGTGGGTAGGTTTCCGGTGATAGTGAGAACTAGCGGCCCCGGAACGTACTTGCCAGTTTCGGAATCGAAGTATGCCAAGTAGTCTTTGTCGATAAACCGCTGGAGCAACGGCCTGAGCGTGCTGTAGGTGTGTGCAGGGTCAGTCTTGAAATCCATCCAAAAATACAACGGTGTTTCGGGTGAATTGTAGAACACGCCGTTCTTCATTACTGGTGCTTCTACCAAGGGACTGTTCCCTGACTTCGACTTGAACTGGGGGTTTGTGCTCTCCAAGAACAGGTACAAATGGTCCAAGTACATGGAGTTGAGTGTTCCCTTCGAAGTGAGGAAGATCTGGTTGTGGCCCACATAAATCTCGTTGGTGGTGAACTTCTCGGTGGCTGTCAGGTCGACGTCGGTCTTGGTCATGACGTAGTCTTCATTGAAGCTCCAAACATCGGACTCAATACTGGCGCAACCGGCAGCTAAAGCGTCAAGAAGTGGATTGGCTCTCCAATAGTCATTGTGAGAGTGCAATGGCTTGATGTCTACATCCCTGGTGAGCGACTCCACTGTTGGTAACGACGGAGCCTCGAAAGCTGCGTGCTTGAGAATCGGAGCAAAAGGCTTGAAAACACTCAACATAAGAATAAACTCAAACGTGGGGCGCTTTTGTGTGCTGGTGACTAAGCAATTGACTACACACATTCAGGAAATTTATATTAGTAAATTTAAGGTTGGGTAGAAGTATCTAACATAGAGCCTGACCGGAAATTAGTGTTTGAGCAAAGATTCAAATGGAGTCGGAAATAGAAGTATCAAACACTGAGCCGTGGGGCTACGCCCGTTTTCCTTGGGGGAATTCACTTGTATTTATACTCAAGATTAGATGCAGGCTTATGATCTATCACAGTTCGTAAACTACATTTGGATTAAGGTGCAGGAAATTTATATTAGTAGATTTAAAGTTGGTTTAGAAGTATCTAACATAGAGCCTGTTTGGTGATTAGTGTTTGTAAGATCAAAACTTAATAGAAGTATCAAACACTGAGCCAATGGAACGACGAAGTCGCCCAACTTATTGGAGATTTCAATGGCCTTTTATAGTCCATTTTTTTCGTGTGTCATCAATGAGTCAGATTTCACATTAGTCACAAAACCTCGTATTTCATTCACAATGGTATAAATTTACAGCCGTGACTTTACTGCGTTATGTCAGTGTTTGATAAATTTGCTTTCAGGAACTTATCGTCAATTGTGGCAGATAAAGTGCCAACGTCACTGGCGGTGTTCAATTTGAATGTTGTTACTTTGACAAACGAATTGCTCAATTTGGGCTACATTCTTCTGGAAAACGCTTACATATACTTAACTGTCCTTGGTGATGACACAAAATGTGCTGATATCTTGAACATTGCAAGAGAAACTGTGGGTGCTCATGCTAAGATGAAGCCAATGTACCCCAATTTCCCACAACAGGTTATGGAAGCTTCACCTGCTGAGCTCTTTTTCAACGCAATGCTCCACTATTGGTCTCACGGCGAATGGTTGCCTCTGTACTTGGAGAAGAAGAGGGCACTCATCAAGGAGAGCTATCTCAAAATTACTTTGAAACTCATCAAACTCTCAGAATTGAAAACTTACTTCTTCAAATTGTTGGTGTCCAAGAGCCCATTGACGTATGACTTCTACAAATTTATCGATGCATGTCTTGAGAAAGGCTGGTTTGAAGACTTTGAGAGCGAAATCGTCCTTAGAGAGATCCTATGTCAAGTAGCAAAGTATCATCTAGAACATGGGAAAAGCATAAAAAGACTAGTCAAGTCTGCCACTGATGTCTTGAGAATTTGTGCCGTATTGTCTGGGGACCCGCCAGATTTGAGTTATCGGTCAAAGTATCGGTCGTTGTCAAGAAAGAAAAGAAGAATTATTGTTAAGGCTCTCGATAATGTCATTAAATTGGAAGACGTCAAGAAGTACAGGCACCATTGGATATTACTATTTCATGGGCTACATGTTGGTGAGTACCCTGGTAAATCGGCTACTATTGCTAAACAGATCCGTAACGAAAGGTCTCTTCCAACAGAAAACACCTTGGTGTGTGAAGCAATTAAAAATGGTGACACTCTCACTGCCGTCAAACACCTTACAAAAGCTCCACCTTTATTAGCTAGAGCTATTGACAAGTTGTTGAGAGATACAGACCCAGACCACATAGACTTCATTATCACCAAGTTCACGCTGGTCGTGGATAAAATAGACTCTAAAATTCTATTACAGTTATTGGGCCATTTCAAGGCCAGAAAGATCAACGAGGTCGAGAAAAGATTGGTCTTCACCAAGGGCAAAACTGGTAGTGCTCTTTTGGCTCCTCCATTACCACCTCTAGACGAGAAGGTCAGATCGAAAATGGTCGCTATAATCGAAGGTGGTCTTCTCAAACACTTCAAAGAAAAAGCACTCTTCAAAGGAAGGAAGGTCTTCATTGATCCTTGTCTTGATACCATTCTTCTTCCTTCACAGATGGGATCAGCTGACTCTGGAAAGAAAACTCTCTATCGTGGTTCTCAAGTTGCGATGGTGGATCCAACTGATAACAAAAAGAACACAATAAGATTGTTTGTCCACTGGATAGGCCGTGACATTGATTTGAGTGCTCTATTTGTGGATGAGTCCTTGGAGAAAGTCGATCAGGTTTCATACACTAGATTGAAGAACAATTTCTGTTTCCATTCAGGTGATATAACGAATGCTCCCAGCCCAAATGGTGCCTCGGAATTCATTGATATTGACATACCTGGAGCTATAGCTGAAGGGTATCGATATGCTTGTATGGATGTGCGGGTGTTCAGTGGACCCCATTTCGTCAAACATGAACAATGTTTTGCTGGATTCATGTTCAGAGAGAGCCCACAAAGCGGTGAAGTGTTTGAGCCATCTTCAGTTGCACACAAATTCGATCTTGTCAAGGATGCATCTACTACCATTCCTTGTGCTTTCGACTTAGTTGAAAGAAAGATAATATGGATTGACTCTTCTATCGTCAACCTAGAGTCTCATGTCAACAACTTGGAAAGCAACTTCGCAAAGCCTACTGAGGTGCTTGGTTCCTACATCAATATGGTCAGCAAAAAAGTGACCATGAGTGAGCTAATGAGACTTCATGCCAAAGCTGTGGATGCTGAGCTAGTAGACGAAGAAAGTGCAGACATGGTTGTAAGTGCTGGGAGAGGCGATGTGGATATTCAAGATGTGGTGGAGATAACAACCAACTGGATCTAAAAGATTCTGTGTTTATTCTATAGGTTCTAATCAACGTTGGTAACGGTGTCTTCGATCTTCAAATCACCAGACTTGAGTTTGTAAAAGAGTCTTTCGAGCGACTCAACACCAATTTCGACTTCTGTTAGATGGTTCCCATCTTCTCCAAGAGGGTTGTACCTTCCTTTAGCGAAGTACTTGGAAATAGGATTGATAAAGAGGTCTCTAGCCTCGTAGTGGTTGAAGAAATGAAAGTCGACCGAGTCTCCTTTCGCTTCCAAATACTCCTTCTCCCATTTTACTTGTTCGTCTGGAGATGGAAGAGATGTAGCACCAGACCAAACACCAGCGATAGCAGCAGCACTTGCCTCAATGGTATGGAAGTTGAGAGGCGAAATAGTTATTCCAACAGCAGCTAAAGTTGGATCATCCACTGAAAAAGTGTTGAAGAAAAGACCAGAAACTCTACTCAAGTTGGAAGGATTAACGACCTTCAATTTATGGTCATCTTGCAAGAATGGGAAATGGTAGTGGTATCCAGTAGTGAACAAGATTTTTTCAAAGCCAGAGTCTTGGGTTCCATCACGGAATGTGACTGTACCAGACTTGGGGTCAATATTTTGCACCACAGGTTTCGGGGTCAACCCCTCTGACCTGATTCCGTCGTTGATCCATGGGAACACAAGATGTTTGTTCCTGATTGAAACTGTGACTGACGATGACACTGGCACTAGGTACTGAACAATATTGGCTGTACTAATACTTCCACCGATAACCAACACCTTCTTGTCTTTAAACTCATTTACTCCTCTGTAGGAGTTGGCATGAATGATACTACCAGGATGATTGACATTGAACTGAGCCAATCCTTGTATGTGAGGGAAGTTTGGCACGGTGTAGTGACCATTGGCAATGATTACAGCATCGAAGCTCTCTTGGTACCATTCATCGACTTCGTCTTCAGCATTGGAATGTATCACGGTCACTATCCACTTGTTGTCCTTCTTCCTTATACTGTGTACCTTGGTGTTGAACCTAATGAAGTTGTTCAAATTGTTCTGGCTCACAAAATTTTGTACTCTGTTCACTAATTGATGGCCAGTAAGAAATGGATAGATCGTTCTCGACTTGTTGTGGAATTCAGGGTCGTCCTTGATGTATGAGAATCTCACAAATCTCGAAGGAATATTTGTGTAGAGATCCTCATACACGCCACTTCTGTTCCACTGTAACTCATGAGCATTAGAATCAAAAGGTGTTCTCACTGGCTTCGCGAGGGTAGCACTGTCGACTCCTTCTGGTTCTTGACGATTGGGGTGAATAACATCAGGATCATTGTACTTCTCAGTGTCCAAAATATTTTGTGGGGGAACAGGGTAGTCAGCCTTGTCGACTGTTGGAGCCCATATACCACCAGCTTGACTTTTCTGTTCAAAGGCAACGATCTTAGTAAACTTGGGGTCTTTGGAAACTTCGCCTCCCACTGTGGACGAACCATCGCTGTTGGTGTGCAACAACTCATAGATGGAAGCAATCCCTCCAGGTCCAGCGCCAATGATGGCAACCGATTGGATATTGGGAATCAGCATTGCAGGACGTCTGTGGTCCAGTGGTTATATACCACTAACTGTGGATGTCTGGGCTCATTCGGTAATCCATAATGTGGCTAGATGTGCTGAAGCGATGAGGTGGAAAACTGTGGCTTCAACACTGATGTCTATCACCGAGGCCAATACTGTGAGCCCACTAACTCAGTAAGAGCCCGTGAAGCACCAAGTGCTTTTAGTAGTCTAAACACAGTGCCAAACTCAATTGATCACAGGATCAAGTGGTCAAGTCAACAACCGTCAAGTAGGGAGCGTTCTCTGGGAACAGTTTCAACACTCTTTCGTAGATGTACAAGCCGACATCTGCCCTGTTGATAGAGTAGCCCAACGATGGGTGTTCTGGAGTACCCACCTTCACTTTTTCGATTCCCTTGGAGGTATTAATGAGATGGTTGCCCTTGAGGATAGTGGGTTTGACTATGCAGCCGGCCCTGAACACGGATCTACCACGGTCGCTGTTCAAGAGTGTCTCTGCAGCACGCTTGTCAGCGTGTGGAGCTGCTAAAACAAATTTGTAGAACCATTTGTATCCTAACGGCACGTCATCCTGATTACCGCTGGTGCCGATTGATGAAACCATAGAGTAGAGCGGTTTCTGGGCAGCAGGGTTCTGTGCGAGAAGATTCTCCAAGGCTTCCACCACAGCCTCAAGCGACTTGGCGCAGATGTCAAAGTCAGTTGGCTCAATAGGGTTCATCGACAAGGAGAACTTGATACCCATTCCGAGACCAGACACAATGGCGTCCACGACTCCACCGTCGACCAGCAAAAGTTCTTTGACAGCATTGACGTCAAGAGCATTGCCCTCGATGATAGTAAGGTGGGCGTCAAGGGCTGCCTGGTCTAGACCTGGCTGAGATAAGAGCATGGACTTCAATTTCTCGGGGCTTCTGGCCAAAGCACGAGCATCCACTCCGTTGATCAAGGCGTGCGCGAGACACGCTTGTACGCAGCCACCCGTAGCGCCTAAGAACGCAACAGTCATTTTATTGTGGCGATAGTTTCGCAGCCTGCCTCTTTATAGTTATAGTCGCACGGGGCGCGGAGTTTAAGTTAGCACCAGTTTCCGCGTAAATTTACCGCCACGATCGAGACTTACAGCGCGTGATTGGCGAACGACGTAGTATTAAAGTAACGCGACCAAGAACGAGTATTAAAGTAAAGCGACCATCTAAGTGGAGACTATCAAAGTAAAGCGAACATCCAAGTGGAGACTATCAAAGTAAGGCGAGTCCCACTAACGCACCAGCAGCGACAACCCCACTAAATTTAATGGAGCCAGCACTGTCTGCTGACTGTGACGACAGGAGCAGTGGCTGGGCAGATGAGGAAGGAGCTTCAGATGATGGAGCAGCTTCTGAAGTTTGCTCAGAGCTAGACGTGATCAATGTAGACAGTTCACTCGAAGAAGCTTCTGGTTGAGAAGTTGAACTGGCGCTGGCGTCGTGTGCACCAGCTTCAGCGACGAATCTGACTTCGTCGTCTCCTGCTAGACACCAAGTCTCCTCAGCACCGTGGGTGTGGCATCCAGTGTAGCTTACTGGTGCGGAGCCGGTGTTGGTTGGTGCTGGGCTAACGAAACCTTCGTTTCCTTGTCCATCAATACAGAACTGCGTAGCTCCGTGGAAATGACAACCTGTGATGACGGCATTGGCAGCGCCTCCAGTGGCAGCTGCACTGTGTGAGTGATCGTCATGATCATCGTGATCGTGATCGTGATCGTGATCGTGATCGTGATCGTGGTCGTGAGAGTCGTCACCATTTTCACCACCTTCAACCACGAACTGCACTTCGTTGTCTCCAAGCATACACCATGTAGCTTCTGGCCCGTGGTTGTGACATCCAGTGTAACTAGCAGGAGCATTGGCGGTGTTTGTTGGCGCTGGTGTCACGTAACCTTCCTTTCCATCACCATCAATACAAAATTGAGTGGCTCCATGGAAGTGGCAGTTGGTGATAGCATCAGCGGCTTGTACATAGACAGCGAGAGACGAGAGGACGAGTGCTTTCAACATCTTACTGATTTTTCAGTCTTCAGCTTCATTATATTGAAAGTGCCAAGAACGTCATAACCACTAAATCTATGATTGCAAAACGATAGTGGTTATCGAAAATTTTCACTGGGATGAGTCCACTTCTGTTAGTGGTTAATACTGGAATCGTTTACTAACTTTTCTACAAGTAGTGGTTATTGAAGCACTGAGATGGTGGTACTTTGTTTCGGCTCAGAACCGATAAATGGAAGTTTTTTTTGAGTAAAACGCCGTCCAATCATCTTCCAAGCAAAAGCGGTACTTGCATTGTATTAACAGAAAATGGTAGTACGAAGGTTTCTAGAATCCCATTGGGAAGCCAAACATGTGACTCATGAAAACCGTTTTACAGAATTATGAAAAGGTTCACTGCTTTCCGCTCTCGAATTCAACGGGTGTTAGTAGCATTGAATGTGATGTTCTTGTCTCTATCTCATGACAGAACGACGCACCAACAGAGGAGACGGCTGAGCTCTATTCACTAGTCAACTCAAACAAACCACCGGTTTTTGATCTCAAAGCCTTCACGTGATAAACTGCCAATGAACAACGACAAACAGTTTGTGTCTCTGATCATAAGCACAGTAATACTCAACTCCAATTCAGTCTCGTCAATGACTTCAAACTTCCAACCTTAGAGTAGAGCATAAATCATTTACAGCTGGTTCCCCTTATCCTCATGCATGAAGTCTTGAATAAAAATGTGACTTTGTGCACTCATAAGCCCCATCGTATAAACCAGTTAGAAGTTTAAAGTCACTAAACTATTCTTAGAGTCAAGAAACGCCGAATGCTTAGAAAATTGACTCACGGTTAAAAGTACCCCAATATGTGAAATGTGGAGAAATCTACCTCCGAAAGTGGAACTTTCACTATTCTGGCAAAAATAAGATGCTTTGTGTAAGGAAAAACCTTAACTGGAAACAAGCAAATTGTCTTGTGTTGTTCGGTGACCACTAAGAAAAATTATACTTCATCTAAGCTACCTCTAAAGAAGGAAGCTGGAACTGGCCTTCGACGGAAATGTCGTCAATGGTGGCAGAAAACTTCAACTTTCAGTAATCTGAACTTCTTCGTGGGCACACAAAAAGCTCAGTGAGGAGAGGAATCAAAGTCAGATGCAGAGTTTCCGGATTTGTGCTGTTCTGATCGTCTGTCAATTTACTAATGAGGCTCTCAATTCTTGCCGAAAGTACTAACCTCAAGATACTTTACCCGAATAGGAAATTTTCCGTGCCCCTTACCTTCTGCAGTTAGGGAACCCCTGTGTGATATGCACTTTGAAGTATCTCAAAGGGAGTATGTGAATACAAAAGCAGTGATATTCGCTCATCATTTCAGTTGACATAAGTGTACAAAAATTGCAATGAATTTTTGGTTCCTTATTTTGTTGGTTTCTACAGTGCTAGCCGCACCTACGCTCAAGCCGCCATCTCAAGACAAGTTTTATGATGCCCCTTCTGGTTTCGAGAACGCTGCTGTTGGGACTATTCTCAAGATAAGGGAGGCACCTTTTCCAATCAAGAGTGTTTATTTTGACGTCAACATCAAAAAAACCTGGCAATTAATGGTACGGTCTGAAGACTCTTTTGGTAATGCAACAGCGATTGTCACAACCCTCTTTGAGCCATTTAACGCCAACCCTGGTAAACTTGTCTCATATCAAACTGCAGAGGATGCAGCCTCGAATGACTGCTCACCATCATACGCTTTCGCTAATGATCAAGATTTCACAACTATTGTTACCCAACTTGAGATGTTCTTGATCCAAACAGCTTTGATGGAAGGCTACTACGTGGCCTCACCAGACTATGAGGGCTTAAAAGGTGCTTTTACTGCGGGTAAGGCATCTGGTAAAGCAACATTAGATAGTATTCGAGCAGTTCTCAGTAGTGGTAATATCACTGGGTTACATTCTGATGCTGATACCGTTATGTGGGGTTATTCAGGTGGAACAATAGCGACTGGATGGGCTGCAGCTTTACAGCCGACATACGCCAAAGACTTAGCTCCAGTTCTCAAGGGTGCAGCTCTAGGTGGATGGGTTACAAATATCACCGCCACAGCAGAAGGTGTTGAAGGAACCATATTTGCTGGTTTAACTGCTAGTGCCATTGCTGGCCTAACTAATGAGTACCCAGGGCTCTATAGTTTGCTTTGGGATGATGATATTGTCGTTGCAGAAAAAAGGAGGTCTTTCAGACAGGCTTATGACTTATGTTTAGCTGGCTCCATTATCAATTTCGCCTGGGAAGAATTCTTCAGCACCGACAACAAATATTTTGTCCATGGTTGGGAAACACTTCTGATTGATGTGATTCATGAAATCATTATCAATAACACTTTGGGTCTAGGTGATGACGGGCTCTTGCCAGAAATCCCCCTATTTGTCTTTCATGGTGTGGAAGACACCATTGTTCCCTTCAAGGATTCTGAAAGAACCTTCAAGAATTGGTGTGATAGAGGTATTGAATCCTTTGAATTTGCTGTCAGTAACTCCACTGGACATATCACCGAGGTTATTGAGGGAAGTGGTGCAGCTTTTGCATGGCTCAAGAACCGATTGGATGGTGTTCCACCTGTGAAAGGCTGTAAAAGAGAAGTTAGATCTTCAAATCTTCTATATCCTGGTAGTTTCAGCTCCATCTCTACTCTTTTGGGAGGAGTAGTATCCAACATATTGGGGCAAGACATTGGACCTAATGGCGAGAATGTGGCTATTCGTGAAAAGAGGTTGGTCAGAAAAGAAACAATTTTTGAGTACACAGATTAGACAGAAAGCTGCCCTGTTGAGTTCTCCAATTGAATCAAGAGAGCTTCAACGTATAAGAAGAACTCTTTTTAGATAAGCATTTCATCGTACCACTCTAATCAAATCGACGCTTTGTCTAGCGTTGCAGAGATAAACTTCATTGGGACACGGAGACAAAAAATAGTAAGCACCCACAAGAGACGAATCCTGCTGGACCGACCTAGCATTTGCTTTGGTGCATACCATATTAGCTCGGTTTCTCAGCTATGATGGGATTCCAAATGAAAACTAGATCCAAGACGGAAGAGCTCTGGTTCGAAGGGCACCAATCATCAGAAAAGTGAAACTTTCATGAAAACGAGGGCATGTCACGGAAACTGGGCAGTTTCATGAAGCCTCAAAAGTCTACAATAGAAACAGTTGATAGTAACTTGGTCCTCAATTAGATAAGACTATAAAAGTATACGCAATACTTCGGAAAGCTCGACTAGAGTGAAAAGAGCTGTAGTTTAGTTCGAAGAAAGAAGAATTGCGTTTGTTAATTCAGTTGACAAGAATGTGTTCAACCACCTTCTTGTTCTGGTTGGAAGAGTACAATCCTTGGTTGAACCAATTGGGTTAGTAGCGGATGATAATCATTCTCAGCTTCAATCTGACAGATACTTTCTGAGCCGAGGGGCGAAGATGTGGTGCATCGACACTGTTGACGATGAAATCAGCTCGAAGGATATTGATGAGTCCTACTTCAATAGCACCGATCCTCAATTGATTCAGGAAGATGTAAGCATCGATCTCAGTTCATTGGTTATTGAGAGAGTAAGTATAGTGGTTCTGTATAACATTTGATTATTTGTATTTGAAGCTTCTCAACTTCAGACCATATTTGACCTTCAATGTTTAACTCAAAGCCACAGAAACTGGCGCTTTCAAGAATCTTATTCAAGCGGGCTCTGGTGCTTGTGTTAATGTGGCTTTTATGTTGTCGGATTTCATAATCCCGTTTTCTTAAGATTTTGCAACGACCACAAATTGAAATGATTTGATCAAACTTATAATGTCTTTCAAGTGTCTCTAATTGTACTGATTCATGAGATAAAAGTAAATTATAAATGAGACACTGGGGCTACAAAAAATATCCAAGTAGCACGGACAAAGGGACATGCAGATACCAGGTTCATGTTGAAGTGAATCACTCAGCTCCCAGTTTAAAGAAAGCACAAAAAGTTTCAGATTGGGTTTAGAAGACATCTTAACTATACTTGCTGTTTCCAGATTCATTTCAACGTTTCTTTCTTGGGATCACTCATTTATCTGTTGAGTGGACAGCTCTAATCAATAGTTGAGCTAAATTAACTGATTTAACGCCCAAAATATATGCCCATTTCACAATTGGATCTCTTAATCAGTCAGGTTAGCATACGTGGCCCGTCTGATAACAACACCGCATTGGATTCCAGAGCTCTTTCTCTGGTCTTGTCATCTCCTGAGAAATGTAGGGCTCAGGCAATTAACAATCTATCTGCAATTTTAATGCAATCACCAGATACACATATGATCTGGATCTTTGCTGTCATCATTATTGTTCCCACCATTAAATATTTGAAAAACTTTGGGCCTGTTCCAAAAAACCTTCAAATTAGCCTGTGTCATAAAGTAAGCACGTCAGAAGGTTGATGGAGATTTCTGGAAAGTGGTTCATTTGATTATGAATCTTTAAAGTATGCACATAGAGTATGATCTCGAGTCCTAGCATATTTGTTAATGGCTCATTCTCATTTCATCTTAGCCAAAAGGACAAAATTCCATAAACAACCTTTTGGCTCTTCTTATGAGAAAAACCATCATTTTGAACATAATCATCAGCTTGGATGATGTTGTGAACTCATCAAGATGTTAAATGGGGTCTCTTTCTTCTACTACTAATAGCACAAGCAGTTATTATGGTTGTAAAACAAGAGTAATACACATTGAATCATGATTGAAAATTTTCCATCGAATAAATGCCCAGTGCTTGAAATAGTACAGTTGTGGATTGCTGATGGTGAAACAATTGCAGCTATTACATAATTCTTTTTGTGTACGCCTTACCCTTGTTAACAAGAGCCCACACGAGCTGTGACTGAGAACACGTAGGTGCTAGCAAGCAAAATTTTGAGTAACTATCGACAAGATGGACTTGTTTCATTGTACAGCTGAAATTATTCACTGAAGGAGGCAAATTTTTCAAAGGCAAAAAACAATATACAAAGAACTGCTAATGCTACATTCCTGTACCTTCAAAAAACTATCAAGAAAGGAGACAATAGTCAAATTCATTGGGGTTGATAATTTTGAGTATAATCCTAATTCTTAGAATCATGTGTTAACAGAATAGCAGTTGGGAATATCATGAAACCTTTGGTGCTCTACATGCTTGGTCGTTTCGCCTCATTAACTTTTTGTCACACTTAACGAAAGCATCAACCGGTAGTTCAAGAGTTTCCCCAGAGAGCGTGATTTGTATGTCATTTGAGCTTAAACGAATTTGTCGATCAACAAAATCAACCTGAAACCGTCAACTGAGCCGATGCCTCTTCCCGACTGTTAAGTTATTGCGACGTGTAAATGCTTTCTGCTGACAGCATTCTCTGGATTAAAGTAACTGTGGTAGTGCTTCCAACAAAACCTTGGCTCCTCCATTATGTCCAACTGAACATAGGGCTGAACAAGAAATGAATTAATTTTTTTGAACATTCCAGATGGGTTGGTATCTTATTATGAAATTCAGTTCTAAGAACGCTTCGTGGAGGAGATTTTGAAAACTTATTCCTATCCAAAACCTGTATTCACAAGCCAATTCACTTTCTATTGTTTTGAGGGTATTCAACCATCAATCCTGTTTGGAGGGTCTTTCAAATGAATTGTTCATGTATGCAGTATCATACTAAAAGGACGATGTCCGTTATTGTAGAAGACGAACACAAAATGCCTTGCAATTATAGCAGTATTTCTTAAATTACCTTTGCTTTAAATGAAGTGCTCACAGGGTTAGGCATTCTGAAATTTGATTTCATTCTTGTTTTCTCTCAATGGGAAACAACTATGACCCCTTGTAACTTCGACATAGAATGGTTCAAAGTTTACTACACTGGTCATTGACAATTATTACTCCAAAAGCAAACTCTTCGAGCATTCTTCAGTTCTCAAGCTTTGCTGAGTCATCCATATATTCGGCCATTGTATTCTCAAAGAATTGTAATTCTATGAGCGTTTAACATATGCTTAACTCCGAGAGTAAAACACTGTGAGTGTATTGCGTTTGTTCCGTTTTGAGTGTATCAATAAAGCTCACCTATAGCAAATTTATTGAAGGAAATTAATCAAGACACTGCGGAGGGAAACGCGCTCCCCTGAAAAAAGTTTGCTTGTTTTAATTGGCGACTCTCACCGACTCATTAGTTCTGTACTGTGTTACAACAACAATGTGCACCCCATTGCAGGTATTGCTTCCCTTGTTTTAAAAACAAACTTTCCAAAACGAGAATAAACTCCCCAAAAATAAGTACAAGCTTCCCAAAACCAGAACAATCTTTTCAATGGCAAGAACAATCTCACCGCTTCCACCTTCAAATTTTGATGCAAGTCATTAGCAGGACACTGGAACAATAGCCATTCTATCCCCGAAGAGAAATGATGCGATACGTGTTTTGTTGTCAATGCCCTATACTCTTTGAGATGATTAACTTGAATTTAAGACTGAAATTGACTATATATATTGCTTCTTTAACATAGTGCTTATTCTGTCTACCAATCATCAAGACCTCTATGTTAACTCGGGTGCATCTGAACTATATGAATCAGGGATATTTATTACTCTCAATTTGGTTTTTACATTCGATTTGCTAACCTCATTCTCTGTTCCTTACAATAATCCTCTCATAAATGACGTGGATACATTCCAGTATCAAAGCAAAACTCTTAGAGGCATCTTTTTGGTATAACACATGATTTGAAAATGACACCAGAGCAGTTAATCCCATCAACGTCGTGAAAATTGGTAGATTTGCCCGTATAAATGTGGTGAGGTTCCACTTATCACTACAACCAATATGAAGTTGCTTCAGATTGCATGGTGCTTGGGATTAATTGTTTTAACCAACGCTTTATGTTCTCCTCCACTGCTCGCTGCTGGATTATTGTGGGAAAGGGTACACATTGCTCCTAAAACTATTGATATAGCAGCTATTAATAATTTACCCAGTGAGATGGGCCCTCGATATGTGAATCGGGTTCATTTCCTCGACCCTTCAATGGATAAAGGTAACCCAGTTAGACCAGTGATGGGTGTTCCCGCCAACATCAATAACTTGGGATTCCGGTTTTCGGGATATTTCTATGCTAAAACTGCCGGTCAGTACACTTTCTTTGCTACCAATGTAGATGATGAAACATGGGTATACATCGGTAATAGTGCCTTTGGATGCTGTCAAGGACTTGGCACTGGAAACCTCAATGCTCCGCTTTTTCAGCTGCGTAATATGATTCCAACAAGATTGGGTGATGGCCAGGGTACTATCACACTTCAAAAAGGCTATCATCAGATAAAAATATTGTACCACAACGATAGTGTTAGATTCGGCTTGACTATCTCCTACAGTGGTCCTGGTCAGCCCCGTACTGAGCAATTGCCAGTTTTTCATGATACAAGTGGTTCACGTTCGTGCCCTCCCCCTCGTCCTCCTCCACCCAAGCCACCAATAACTGTCACCACTACCACCACTGATTCTACTATCAGCGTTCCCTTCAATCACACTGTTCCAGCTAGTGGCACTGTTCCAGGTACTGTTGAGATCCATCTTCCTCCAGGTGGTACTGTCACTACTACCACTACTGACTCTACTATTACTGTTCCTTTTACTCACACTGTTCCCGCATCAGGTTCGATTCCAGGTACTGTTGAGATTCATCTTCCACCAGGTGGTACTGTCACTACTACTACCACCGACTCTACTATCAGCGTTCCATTCACTCACACTGTTCCAGCTAGTGGCACTGTTCCAGGTACTGTTGAGATCCATCTTCCACCAGGAGGCACTGTCACTACTACCACTACTGACTCTACTATTACTGTTCCTTTTACTCACACTGTTCCCGCATCAGGTTCTGTTCCAGGCACTGTTGAGATCCATCTTCCTCCAGGTGGTACTGTCACTACTACTACCACTGACTCTACTATCAGCGTTCCATTCACTCACACTGTTCCAGCTAGTGGCACTGTTCCAGGTACTGTTGAGATCCATCTTCCACCAGGAGGCACTGTCACTACTACCACTACTGACTCTACTATTACTGTTCCTTTTACTCACACTGTTCCCGCATCAGGTTCTGTTCCAGGCACTGTTGAGATCCATCTTCCACCAGGAGGCACTGTCACTACTACTACCACTGACTCTACTATTACTGTTCCTTTTACTCACACTGTTCCCGCATCAGGTTCGATTCCAGGTACTGTTGAGATCCATCTTCCACCAGGTGGTACTGTCACTACTACCACTACTGACTCTACTATCAGCGTTCCATTCACTCACACTGTTCCAGCTAGTGGCACTGTTCCAGGTACTGTTGAGATCCATCTTCCACCAGGTGGTACTGTCACTACTACCACTACTGACTCTACTATTACTGTTCCATTCACTCACACTGTTCCAGCCTCAGGCTCGATTCCAGGCACTGTTGAGATCCATCTTCCACCAGGTGGTACTGTCACTACTACCACTACTGACTCTACTATTACTGTTCCTTTTACTCACACTGTTCCCGCATCAGGTTCTGTTCCAGGCACTGTTGAGATCCATCTTCCTCCAGGTGGTACTGTCACTACTACTACCACTGACTCTACTATCAGCGTTCCATTCACTCACACTGTTCCAGCTAGTGGCACTGTTCCAGGTACTGTTGAGATCCATCTTCCACCAGGAGGCACTGTCACTACTACCACTACTGACTCTACTATTACTGTTCCTTTTACTCACACTGTTCCCGCATCAGGTTCTGTTCCAGGCACTGTTGAGATCCATCTTCCACCAGGAGGCACTGTCACTACTACCACTACTGACTCTACTATTACTGTTCCTTTTACTCACACTGTTCCCGCATCAGGTTCTGTTCCAGGCACTGTTGAGATCCATCTTCCTCCAGGTGGTACTGTCACTACTACTACCACTGACTCTACTATCAGCGTTCCATTCACTCACACTGTTCCAGCTAGTGGCACTGTTCCAGGTACTGTTGAGATCCATCTTCCACCAGGTGGTACTGTCACTACTACCACTACTGACTCTACTATTACTGTTCCTTTTACTCACACTGTTCCCGCATCAGGTTCTGTTCCAGGCACTGTTGAGATCCATCTTCCACCAGGAGGCACTGTCACTACTACCACTACTGACTCTACTATTACTGTTCCTTTTACTCACACTGTTCCCGCATCAGGTTCTGTTCCAGGCACTGTTGAGATCCATCTTCCTCCAGGTGGTACTGTCACTACTACTACCACTGACTCTACTATCAGCGTTCCATTCACTCACACTGTTCCAGCTAGTGGCACTGTTCCAGGTACTGTTGAGATCCATCTTCCACCAGGTGGTACTGTCACTACTACCACTACTGACTCTACTATTACTGTTCCTTTTACTCACACTGTTCCCGCATCAGGTTCTGTTCCAGGCACTGTTGAGATCCATCTTCCACCAGGAGGCACTGTCACTACTACTACCACTGACTCTACTATTACTGTTCCTTTTACTCACACTGTTCCCGCATCAGGTTCGATTCCAGGTACTGTTGAGATCCATCTTCCACCAGGTGGTACTGTCACTACTACCACTACTGACTCTACTATTACTGTTCCATTCACTCACACTGTCCCAGCCTCAGGCTCGATTCCAGGTACTGTTGAGATCCATCTTCCACCAGGTGGTACTGTCACTACTACCACTACTGACTCTACTATCAGCGTTCCATTCACTCACACTGTCCCAGCTAGTGGCTCTATTCCAGGTACTGTTGAGATCCATCTTCCACCAGGTGGTACTGTCACTACTACCACTACTGACTCTACTATTACTGTTCCATTCACTCACACTGTCCCAGCCTCAGGCTCGATTCCAGGTACTGTTGAGATCCATCTTCCACCAGGTGGTACTGTCACTACTACCACTACTGACTCTACTATTACTGTTCCATTCACTCACACTGTTCCAGCTAGTGGCTCGATTCCAGGTACTGTTGAGATCCATCTTCCACCAGGAGGCACTGTCACTACTACCACTACTGACTCTACTATTAGTGTTCCATTCACTCACACTGTTCCAGCTACCGGATCTATTCCAGGTACGGAGCTTGTTCACGTACCTCCCTACTCATGGTATACCATTACTGGTTCCATCGCAAGTATCACAACCACTACTTTCGTACCATCAGGAACAAATGCAGGATCTGTGGTGGTGATTGTTCCTTCGCAACCTCCATGCTCTGTTTGTACCAAATATTCGTCTCATTTGTTGAGTGTGGATGGTACAATTACCATAACGGTTCCTTGTGAGATTGAAGTGACTCAGTCAAATGATGCAGTGATAACAATAACCCAGACTGCGTCTTGCCTGGTTTGTAAGAAGTACTCCTCTTTTGTAACAAAAGTTATTGAGTCTGGCGAAACAAGACTCGTTCCTTGTGATATCGTTGTTACCACAGATAGAGAGAACAATATTGCCACCAAGACTATTACGAGAGACAATTTGAGCAGAAGCGTTGAAGTCAAACCCACAGGCCACATTTCCAACTCCCAAATTATATCTGAAGATTCTGCTTCTCCCATCCGCATGAGCTTGGGCCTCCTTTGCGGTCTCTTTCTTGCTCTCGTTTGAGTTCTTCATTCAACTTCTTCACTGTTGCTATTTTTTTCGCCTTAGTTCCTGTAATTGAGTTAAATGCATGTTTTGGTTACTAATCATGAGATTTTCACAGAATTGTGGCTAAGAAAATTATTTCAACGGAGGTCTGTAAGTCGCTGTACGACTACATCAATTTTTCTCGATTAATTGAACCTTATAAATAAGTTGTCTACAAAAGGTGCCTAGATTCACCCACAGCTCAAGCTCAATGTTTCCATTTGAAACTATCAAGCTTTTCAAGTGCCCACTTCTCGTGAGAAAGTAAAAATACGTTTCTTTTACCAACTAATCAAAATATCTTTTTTACTTTTGTGTTACCCTGGAAGTACAACGTACACTTGCTGGAGCCTTTAGCGTCCAACTTAGGGTACTTAATGAATTATTCCATTGTTGGTAGTCCTGACTTGACCAGTGATCAGATTTGTCTTAGTAATATTATCTATACAGATTTAAATCTCAGAAGTAACTAAACAATGGATGAAGCTACTAAGAACCATTTGTAGAGCATCGAGAGAAAGTACACGAGGCTTTCATTCTAAGTAAAACCACTCTGGTTAGGCTTTATCTACCAGAATAGACTTGATCGAGTTCGAAAAAGCGTGTTTGGCGTATTCTATTGTATGCTTCGATTTCCGCAACTGTTGATCAGACAACAGCTTTTCAAAGTCTTGACCGATTGCATGAAACCAATACATCGGCAGCACAAAGTTTGTGTCTATGCAATTGAAGGGCTTTAATCACATTTTACCACCTTCGTAGTTTCAATTTTTTTAGGCTACCTACTACTGTCACTGAAGCCAGTTGAGTGATTTGGTTGAGCAACACCATTGTAGTTTGTCAGTACAAGGAGAAACCTATAAATTCCAATGCAATTATGTTATGGGTATGGTCAGCTTGCTCTATGATCTTAAATTAGTTTATTTTTATTATTTATAGAACCTATCTTTTGCAAGTTACACAAATTTGCCAGACTTGTGGAGGATGAATTTAGTGACCCAAAGCAAAAATCAGTTTCGTCATTTGTGATCTCCTGATGTTGAATAACTCGCTGACTGACCTCGAATCGACGGGAGTAATAGATTTGCATCACATTGAGTTGCATACATAAATTGATCCTAGTATTTATTTGACTTTCGACCCTTGTCTCCCCCGGATAACAAAACAACACATACTTAGACATTCTCAAGCGCAGAATTTTGGAAATGAAAAAGTTATGGCAATCTTCAATGGGTTAAACCTGGAACATCCAATTGTCAGCTTTTGAGAAAATACTCTTGTTGTTGAGAACTCACATCTATTGCTCGAAACAGGAATCCCCAATAATTATGATTAGAAGTGGAAAAGATACTTCCTATTACTCAGAAGAGTCACATCATCATGAAAATCTGAGTCACACCTTACTCTGTTTTGGAAATCAATATCGACAAACATTTCGTAAGACTGTGAGTGCTCGTTACTAGCTTACTGAGTTTCTATCACACATGGTTCACAGGAGCTGACGTCGTCCAAAAAGGATCTTTCGACCTTTGTTAAGAGTGATGAGCCAAATTCTTAGTCTCAAAAATCATATTCATATGAGGCAGGCCCAAGACACTTAACAATGTTGTTCCTCAAAAAGATGCCAATGAATTGAAACTATCAACAGACCATTTCATAGAAAATCAGGGAGATTTGAGGATTCAGTTTTACGGCGATTTAGTGATCGTAGCATGTTTCAAGCTTCGCCTGCTCCAACTTCAGGAGATACTGCTGCATATAGTTAGTAGATGCACACCCAGCTATCTTACCAAAGGACCACCAGGGTGGTAAGTGTTTCTGCTCCAATGATCCTGATGTTAAACGCCACTGATACTATTGAAGCCCCAAATAGAAAGAAAAAGTCCGGTCTAAGAGATTTCAATCTCAGAAGTCTCGACAAGGGAAAGTCCAGGAAACTACCATTCACACTTTGCGAGAAAGTAGCCATCAACGGACTGGTGGAACAAGGAAGAGTAGATCGAAGGAGAAAATTTAGCGTAGTGTTGAAGACATGGGATGGTTTTCCCTACTTTTATTCTGAGAAATCTCGCAAAATTTTCATGCGAACACTCATGATCAAAAACCAATACTTATCGATAGTCTATGAAATAACTTCAGTTCAACAACTGGCTTATATTTTGGCTCTAGTGCTTTCTCTGAGTGACGGTTATTTCAAGAACCTTGAGCAACTTCAACTCAGTATCCCCAATTTGTATTCATACTAACAGGCGTTGCCCAGATTTTCTCGTCTATGTACTGGCGAAATTAGCACAACTGTTATGAGCTCTTTTAAATTAAACTGATACCTCTCGTCACAACCTGAAATTAACTTTAATTAATGAATCGGCAATATCTAATGTCTGATATTTCTGGCCAAACGCCAACAAACATTTCGCCGCATAGGTCGCGTCTCGTTTTCACCGCGTGTCAAGGTTTAGAAGCCCCCGCTCGCATTCCCAAGTCTTGCATCCCAATTATGGTTTCGATTAATTTGTATCAAAGCCAAAGTACCAGCTTGTGTTAACGCAGCTCAACACGTTCGATCATGATTATAGGGAAAACTACATACACCAGTAGCCTCTTGGTAAATAGTCTTGTGCAATTCAAATCGCCATCGCCTATGTACTTGTATTAACATTCCATCGTCAGAAACTCCACCAATTTTACTGTTCTACTTTTTCTGTTGAGACAGATGCCCAAATATCATTGCTGATTGACCTGGCTGTGAGAATCATATCATGAATATCATTTATTCACCGATTGAGGAGAACAACAGTTACTATTTCCAAGATCTTTTCAATTGACTTAGAAATCCACGTCAAAGCAGAAACCGTATGAGAAGAACTTCAAAATGAATTTAAGCTTGTAGGAATGAATTGGTGTGTAGTCAAACTGCCCCGACATTTAGGGAATTCAAGAGGCGATAGGTCTATACTGTTGAGAGAATAATGAAAGGTTTCTCTCTCTTGCAGTTGCTTAACATACTTTCATCTCTCCCAAATCATTACCTATCATGTACAATTGCAAACTAGCACCAAAGGCTTAGTTTCTGATTATTTTCACTTCAAAAAGTTCGTAGGCTTTCTGCGAAACTTATTGCATTGGTTCTAGCAATAAGCATTGTGTTCCCGAATCTGCAGAACATGAGTTGCTCCTTAATGGTACCATCATTGGATGTTACTTTGTTGGTTTGGAAAACATTTATGTTACACATCCCATTTAACCTGTCAAGGTATTGTTCTTTTGGGTAAGTAGTGATTTGCTGAATGAGGTTTTCTCTGCATGCATCCAAAAAGACGTAACTGAGCTTTTGGAGTTTTGTACATATGCAGGCTCCATACACCCCTACCCATTGGAAAATGGGGCGAAGAATGACAAAGTGAAACATATGGAGCTTTGAAAATTAATTGTGAATAAAAGGTTGCCATCCAATGACTTAATAGGACAGCTTGACTCCGAAGACGTATGATATGTCTCACCATCATTGAAGTCTCAGAGATGGATCTCTATGTAACGAAGATAATCTGATGGACTATGAGTGAGAGTATTTCGGGAGCCCAATAGAATCATTTCATGATGGCGGCTAGTTGAGCTCATTACCTTCGAGGAATGAAATCCTCGCAAAAGAAAATTGATGGCTGGTGAAGTAATTTTTTTAGATCAATTCGAAATTCTAGTAAGTGAATTAGAGGTTTCCTAAAACATAAGTTTCCCTGAAACGAAGCTACCAAGAAAACCAAGTAAAGTTCTGATCTCAGAACCAATTGCTTTGCAATAATTTTTTTGTGTTGAGTTCTGTGGTCCGATTACAGCCATTAACATTATTTTCTAGCAATCGGCAATGGATCTATTAAATCAATTCTTTGAGCAAGAAAGCCACACACCGGCTAAACAAGTTATTCATTGATGATGCAAGCAAATACCTTCCTAAGTAGGTAATTAAAGAAATTGGTAACATGATCGCTTTGAGCAAGTATTTTGTCACACTGGTGCCGAAAATAGAACCATGAAACTCACAAAAATAATAGTAAGGTCATGAATTATTTTTAGGATTAGTTGTAATACAGATTTAGAATGCAACAGTCAACTTCGCTTCAAGAGGATTGAACTTACCAAACTCGCAATCAACTATGTGTTTTAAGCCTTCTCACTTTTTGTCTAATGTTAGGGCTCACTCTTGTTGACCAACTCTAACTGCCCTTACGATTGGAATACTCTAATTGTTTGCTTCAAGCGATGGATTGTTAAGAGTTTAATGACTCGGCTAACCTCTTAAATTAGTTGAATAATAAATTCTTAAACGGAACCTCGCTTCAAAATGAAATCGTGGTAGCTCGCTCTGATGTATTTACTTATCGTCTTTTGAGCCAGCAAAAATGAGCGAATCCTGCAGGCAGCATATGTTTACCACCACACCCGGTAATTAACTCGGTTTTTTCCTCAACTTGACGAAGGTGATATTTTGCTTGATGTTTGTTGAACAATAACTGCTCTAAACGAAAAAAAAAAAAACTCATTCAATCAAGAAACCGTATTCCGATAATATCTCCCAGATTTTAGTAATGTAATTCCAGGAGCTGTTAACTGAGCCACTTTTTGGTCAGTTCTTCACAAAGAGGGCCACTAGTATCTACTAATTTAGTTGCTTCAGTCGCAATCGCCCTAAAGTTAGGATTTCTACGCTTCGAATTAGATAAAAAAGAGTTACCCACTTGGAATATCTCATAACCATTTACCTCCCAAAATGAGCAACGCCAGTCTTATGTTGGTAACAAGAAGTGACATCATGATTTTGAATTCAAAAAACGTCGTAATTGAAGCAAAAAGAAAAATCATCACAGTCTGGGAGCATACATAACCCAAGTTATCGATTCATCTTGGTAGAACTAAGTCAAGGCTGATTAAGTAGTGCGGAACGCATAGAACATCTTTCACAGTGTTCTTGATCACACGTTTCACACTCACTAGAGACTAAAACTGAGTTCCGTATGTTGGTTTGAATAATTTTAGCGATTATATTGGTTCAAGTTCCAGTTGGATCAGTAGGAAATTCCAGTTCGAGAAAAACATACCAACTGGACTCGTTCCAAATTTAGCAGGCAAAACAAAACTAATAAGCGAACTCGAAAATCGTATATAGAACATGCAAGAATTATGCTTCCTGAAAAAAAAACCCAACCTGGTTGCTCAACTCGCAAGAATACTAAAACTATAGAATTCTTCGCTTTAGAGGTTGGCCCAAGCTGAATCTTGAACTTTTTTTTTTTTCTACTCAAGTCCATGGCAACGTCAAAAAATTTATTACTCCTTGTGGATTTATACTTATTGTGTGAATTAAGTAACCAAGCCACTGTCCTCGTAAGTTCCTTACCATATTTGTTCAAGAGTTGTGATATTGAGCACTGATATTTGAACAGCAATAATGAATGACGTGATACACCATGTATCCAAAGATAGGTGTTAGCACCAATTTAGATGAATTCTGTGACAATATCGTGTTTTACTTCAATAGGACCTGAATAGGCAAATCACAAAGATAATAAGTTAACATAATATTATAACCTTTTTTGACCCGCAGATATATGGAATTTATTCATGAGTAATTGCTTGTACAGAGGAATGTCTTTGCATTACTGGAATCACGAACCTTGCCGAACGTTGTATAAAAGAGGCAAGTTTGGCAAAATTACAGAGGCCAAATGAAGTGGAGTAACATTTTACCTTTCTTGATTCTTTTGAGAGGGATAAGAGCAGATGGATGTAATCCAGTTAATATAGAGCCTGGATTTGACGCAAAGTTTTTTCGAGTTAAGAAGACAGCACCAGACAAGGCTCCCTTAACCGATGAACTATCTTTAGGCATGGTAGCTTATCTCAAAAAGATAGAGAGCTTGCCCGTTATACACACAATTGAAGGATACACAGGAAGTGTCAATTGGGCTGGTCAAAAAAAACCAGTTCTTGGCTGGTCGGGATATGGCAAGCAGCAATTTGCAATTGGGATTTATGGATACTTTCTTGCTGAATCTACCGGTGACTACAACTTCGTAGTCAAGGCTGACGATGCTGCTATGATCTTAATTGGTGACTCCACTGCATTTGAATGCTGTGCTGGGCAGTCAAAGCCATATCCATACAAAGACGGCAGTGAACTAGCAGTGGGCACTCTACGGGATGGAGCCGGAACTTACAACGGCACCATTAGGTTGGAAGCAGGCAAATACTATCCTTTCAAAACTATCTACTACCAACGAGTAAGCCCAGGAACCGTCCTACGCATCACCTACGTCGCGCCTGGAAAGGATGATCCAGAACCTCTAAGTCTTTACAGAGCTCCACAAGCAGATTACGTGTGTCGTCTCGCCACGACTACAACTACTGACACCGCCATCACCGTTCCCTTTACAGAAACCGTTCCTGCTTCGGGATCCATTCCTGGTACTGAAGTGGTTCATGTTCCACCACCAAAAATGGCCACTATCACCTCAACTGACTCTTCAAGGAGTGACACCACTACTGTCACCATTTCACCATCTGGCTCCGCTCCTGGTACAATTGAAGTCATTGTACCACCATTAGAAATGGTCACTACCACTTCAACTGACACAACCATCGCGGTTCCATTTACTGAAACAATTACTGGTTCAGGAACTGTGCCAGGTACTGTAGTTATTCACACCCCTCCAGGAGGTGTAGTGACTACTACCACTACTGACACCGCTATCACTGCACCATTCACTGAAACAATTCCCCCTTCAGGATCCATTCCAGGTACTGAAGTGGTTCACGTTCCACCACCAGCTACTGTCACTTCAACCACTACTGACACCGCTATCACTGCACCATTCACTGAAACAATTCCCCCTTCAGGATCCATTCCAGGTACTGAAGTGGTTCATGTTCCACCACCAAAAATGGCCACTATCACCTCAACTGACTCTTCAAGGAGTGACACCACTACTGTCACCATTTCACCATCTGGCTCCGCTCCTGGTACAATTGAAGTCATTGTACCACCATTAGAAATGGTCACTACCACTTCAACTGACACAACCATCGCGGTTCCATTTACTGAAACAATTACTGGTTCAGGAACTGTGCCAGGTACTGTAGTTATTCACACCCCTCCAGGAGGTGTAGTGACTACTACCACTACTGACACCGCTATCACTGCACCATTCACTGAAACAATTCCCCCTTCAGGATCCATTCCAGGTACTGAAGTGGTTCACGTTCCACCACCAGCTACTGTCACTTCAACCACTACTGACACCGCTATCACTGCACCATTCACTGAAACAATTCCCCCTTCAGGATCCATTCCAGGTACTGAAGTGGTTCATGTTCCACCACCAAAAATGGCCACTATCACCTCAACTGACTCTTCAAGGAGTGACACCACTACTGTCACCATTTCACCATCTGGCTCCGCTCCTGGTACAATTGAAGTCATTGTACCACCATTAGAAATGGTCACTACCACTTCAACTGACACAACCATCGCGGTTCCATTTACTGAAACAATTACTGGTTCAGGAACTGTGCCAGGTACTGTAGTTATTCACACCCCTCCAGGAGGTGTAGTGACTACTACCACTACTGACACCGCTATCACTGCACCATTCACTGAAACAATTCCCCCTTCAGGATCCATTCCAGGTACTGAAGTGGTTCACGTTCCACCACCAGCTACTGTCACCATTACCACTGTTGATTTGACCATTACAGAGACTGTCACAAAATCTTGCGAACCTTCTGGAACTGCTCCTGCTTCTATTGTTGTGTGTATTCCACCACCATCTCAAGGCTATGTCAAGATTACATCTGTGATGCCAACTTTGACTGAGACTATATTGATCACTCATTCGGCATCAGGTACTCATCCAGCTACTGAAATAGTCTATATCCCTCCATCGGGAGAACCTGATGTACCAGAAGCACCACCACAACAACTTCAGGAGTCAGTCTCCCATCAACCAGGTTCTAGTGGTCCAGAATCTTCTGTAGTATCTGGGCCTGAGGTTTCTCAACTCGAAGGTTCAGCACAGAAGGTCTTCGTGTCATTTGCTGTCCCGCTTTTATCTTTCTTATTCGCTATGTTTTAAAGCCTTGCAGGTTGGTTAATTTTTTCTATTCTTGTTTGTTGACTATTTTATTCTTGAATCTCAATATATTTTTTTTGGTTAAAGCAACTTTGAAAAATTCGTTGTGTACATTTCAGCTTCAAATTGATCGCCAGCTTCTGAGGTACAAGCTAGTGGTTCCTGCAACCACTCCAGTTTTAGTTCCAAGATATTCAGCATTTGTTGACCCTAGAACTTTGAGCTACGGATTCAATAACAGATACCGTTTCTGTTAGAATCTGCAATGTAGCCAGTGTTGACAGTCTGTAGTCCGTAACTGAATGCTTCAAACAAGTAGAGTAGAACAGTACATATCTGCGACGAAACAGCTCAATCCAACGCAGAGAAAGATCCAGCTCTTAATGAACGTACCACAAATTGCAATAATTGATACATACTTATCCCTTCAACAAATGGGGTGGTGTAACTCAAAGCTGAGTAGGATCAAAGATCAACAGGAAAGTGTAGAATCAATAGCAATGTTCTGTCATCTGCACTCAAATCCGGACCCCAACGGGTGATACTGGTCATACAGCCATACTATAAGTTGGATTCGATTTAATATCTCTCTCACGTCTGGAGGAGCGTCGTTGCATGACGAATGACGAGAAAACAGTGAATGATGCCGGAATTACCTTTTTCCCAGATTGAAATTTCTCCAACGACAGCCCTGTTCAAATCGTTTGATTCTGGGAACTTCGTTTCGTATTTGTCTGGAACGTTATAATCAACTAATGCTGGAGTCTCTTGATCATATCTAACTCAACTCAGTGATGAGGGTTAGTTTTGGACATTTGGAATCGAAACATCAACCCCAACCTTTTTCGATTGGATGTTACCAAGTAAAGCTAACTTTGTTAAAAGCCATAGCTAGTTATGGAGTGATCTCCAACTCATTTTATGATCAAATCCCTAACATATCGTGGCCGACTCCCGATCTTGATGTATTTCAATCGAAATTTAGCCCCGAAGACTCTATTAAATGCCGTTAGATAATCAAATTCCATTGTTTCTAGTTCATGGGCGTCACTGTGGTCGAGTTCAGCACAATTGGAGACAATGCGCCCCTTGCTTTGATACTCTTTCTTGAATTCTAATCATTCTAGAAGCAAACTTAGGTCACCGACACTTTATGAGTAATCAGATTGGTAACTCTTTGTGGTGATTAACTATCCATAAGATCACAGTTTGTATGTAGCATGATTGAGAGCCATAAAGTAGCTGGATCGGCGGTAGAGTCATGTGTTGCCCTCGGTTGGTCATGACATTTGAGATTTGACGACGCATCAATGAACGTATCGAGCTTATACAGCTTGCATCGTGTACACCATCATGTGGGTAGCTCGGTGTATTATTTTCCTTACCCATATGGCCTCTTGTTGACGGAAATCGTTGATGTTGTGACTGAAGAATACTTGAATGTCTAAATATCACTCAACTAGGATCCCGGACTAATGCCTTGCATCGCAGACCGTTCGATTGTACTTGCCCATCGGGCCCATTGTACGCTTGACTCAATCGTGCCACCGTGTTGTCGGTTTCGATCCTTGCATATATCAATTGATACTGGAATAGTCTAAACTGGGGTCTCAACAACCCAAAAACTCGATGAGTAGTTGGTCCATACTAGAATATACTATACCGAGCTCCTTATCTCTGATCGTTCACTTCTTGTTGAGCTCTGGAAAAGAGAACATATTGTTTGTTTATTTTCGTCGACTTTGATTTTTAGCCAGCGCGGTTTGTCCAATGAGAAATAAAGATAATAGAGTTGATAGACATCTTCCTCTACTAGACAGACACAGCTGATTTCATCAATTAGATACCATGATAGCTTCTCATATATCAAAGAACTTCAATCACGAATGGCCAATACAGAAAGCTTGGCCAGTTCCTTACAAACTTCTACTAAACAAGGTTGAAACGTGATAACTCTTGGGCTTAAGCCGACAACTTCCAAACGGCTCTAGAAGTACACAAGAGCATCTGATGGTTTTGATTGAGCAGGAAATGCCAGAAGGCAAACTGTTGAACAGTTCTGATCAGATATTACCATATTATATTGACTGAAGGGTAGCTCAAGTAAGTCTTTTCTCAGATCACAGCCAGTTTTGACATCTCAGAAACAACGCAAGTCAGTTTAATCTCGCTATAGGTCACCTGCTTCCAAAAGAAAGGAGTGACACTAGGTGAGATTAACACCTGTTGGAAAAAGATTGCTGGTTACACCTTGGATTCTGCCAACTCCAATCGAGCGTTAACCCCAGTGCAGCGTGCCATGAGCTCATCTAATTCCAACACCAATAGATTATGAGTGCAGGGTATTTGCGTTCGACTTTGAAAGCCAGAGAATTTTTTCGGCTCTGTTGAGGATATTAAGAACGCTTACACTGATAAAGAGGAACACATCTGGTATCGGATGTAGCTCTATGGTCTTTTTTGTCATATCTGAGGTCATATCTTTAAAGGTTAGTACTTGGCAATGCAGTTCCTTCGTGTTAAGAAGCCTCCTGGAACTAAAATACTAACCTCACGCTGGGTCCATACCTTTAACAATGATGATCTCAAAAACGCTGTTTACAAGTCCCGTTTAGTCATTCACGGATACAAACAAGTGGAAGGAGTCCATTACAACCCTTCGCAAGTGTCCTCTCCAGTTGTCGACTTGACCACAGTTCGTATTATCATCAGTATTGCAGCACAAAAGCAGTGGCAGGTTCATCATATGGATATCTCTGCATATTTAAACGCAGGGCTCCAACCTGAACACTATATTTATGTGAAACCACCACCGGGAGTTCCCATCAAAAATGATGAATGCTGGTTACTCAACTCAAAAAATCGGTTTACGGTTTGAAGCAATCTGGATACGAAGGGTTTAACTGTATGGCAGATGCCTTACATGAAATAGGTTTTATTTCTGAGATGAAAACACAAGGTTTGTTTATCCGAAAGGCGGGAGAGGAGACTATAGTCGTTGCACTTTACGTCGATGACATATTAGTTACTGCCATGAATGAATCTTCAATTGAGAATTTCTACAATGATTTAAGTAAGGAATTCAAGATAAAGAATTTAGGGCAAATCCAAGAGTTCCTTGGTATAAAGTTCGAAAGAACGGAGATCGGGTATGAGTTACATCAGAGACAGTTCATTGAGCGTCTAGCACAGGTTTTTAGATTGTCGGACACCTTTCCTGTGTATGTTCCGATTGCAAGAAATTATGATCGGAATCCCCCAAACACTGAGTTCTTCAAAGAAAAGGAGAACGGGAAACCTTTATCCTCTAGCCAAAAGACGTTATACCAATCTGGTGTCGAATCACTCTTGTGGTTGGCGAATAACACAAGACCTGACATTAGTTATGCCGTGAATTCGCTCGCCCAGAGACTGGCGAATCCAGTTGAGGTTGATTTGAAAAAGCTCATTTTATGCATAAGATACGTCATTACGACGGAGAGCATTTCACTAAAGTTCACAAGAACTTACGGACAGGTATTTAACATCTTAGGATATTCGGATGCCTCCTTTACACCAGCAGGAGACAGACGTCTGGTTTCGGAGTCAGTGATTTTTTTGAATAATAACCTTGTATCATGGGCCACTAAGAAACAGCGTTCAGTAACCGACAGTGCAGACGCAAGTGAGCTTAATGCTCTACATGATACAATACGGGGAGTTGGCATCGTACGCGATGTCCTCCTCGATTTAGAATTGAATATCGGGAAGGTGGAAATACTTGAATCAAGCCACACTCAAAGTCTGCTACAACAGAAGAACTCATGGCCTGAAACAATTGAGGGACACTATACTATCTCAATCCAAAGTCCAGGGCGTTTGTATGATTCGAGTTGCGTCATTGTCTCATAAATGACGAGCTCTGTTGAGGATTAGATTGATGCTTTCTATCCTGCGCCTTGGTGGGTATTTCAAGGTTTACTTCCTGGGTTTTTTCTTATCACAGTTTACTGTCTTAATTGGCTGCAGTCCACCTTTCAGTTTTACTAACAGGCACTCGTATCATGCCAAATCAACCAAAGCCCATTATCGTGCCGAAGAATAATGTAGAGATCCACGCAAGCCAAGTGATGCATCTAGTACTAGTACTCGACTGTTTCAAAACATGATCAAATTTGGTTAGGGCACGTCTGCTCTTCCTACTTCTATACCTGGTCAACTTCATTCAAGTTAAATTTATGGATCAACACAGCAACAGCGGTGTTCCTGCCGATTTGCCTTGACTTATAATAGACAGGGAAAGTTTCATCTAATACGTCACTATTCATTCTCAAATTGAGCTTTAGGAGACTTTTTGTGGCAACTGGACGATTATCATTGCCATTTCTGGGTCGTAAAATAGTGGTCCGGCTGACAACTTTGATTTGTTCGGTCTTGTGCAGTGATTCAGAAGGGATAGCGACTAATGAAGTTCAAAGCATGCAGATTGCTATACATTCACCTGTATCACTGATGTGGCAAGGAGAGAATCTACTCGTTTAACAAGCTAATTGAACCGCTAAACGGCAGATTCCATTGTGCGAGGTCATTTCATAGTGCATTGACTCCAGCTACTACTTAAATCACTTACGGTATCAGCTCTGACTGAACATTTCAGACTGCTACTAGTGGCCTTATTTTAGAAACCCAGTATTATACGGATTGCAGCTTGCACTAATTGCCTTGGTGTGGCGGTGAATGAACCAAAAAACACTTGTGTTGAATGTCTTCAACCAAGACACACTTCCACGATATTTAAGTTCATTTTATGGTTTAATGTTAGCAATTCTTGGACCAAACGAAGAAGAGTAAGAGAGCTTCGGATGTGTCAACGAGTATCTTTGATTCTAGATGTGGCAATATAAAACAATCATTAGTCTCTGGTTTCTCATGGTACTGCCTTCGAGATAACTTTTTTTGGTGGCGAATGACACAGTCCCCCAACTCAGTCTGTTCCAGTCTGGCAATAACTGGAGTCCCCTTTCTAGGAAGAAAGCTATAATCCAGGGAAGTATTCTCTTCTATCAAACAAGAGATGGGTTTTTTGACGTTCAGTTTATGTTCCAGCATTAATGTTTCACATAACAAACTAATGCTAGATACTGCCTTGTGTTGTTATCTCGCTGATATTGCCTAAGGCGGGGCAAAACAAACTTAGAGAGGGAACTCTCCACTGAACACAATCAGAAGACTCTAAGCTCATGAGTACGTGATAAGCAACTGACTAAAATGTGCTTCATGATGTTTCTAATGGGCTGTGCAATTTGAGAGTATTGTTGGGTATGTTCAATCATATCGTTTAGCTACGTCCATCAGCCTTGTTGGTGGTCGTCTTTGGTAAGTACATGTATATTCACCCAGTATTTTTCGACCAAGTTCTATAAGGGCCGTGTTAATTGATGAACTGTGTCGACTTTCGCAGGATATAATTATCTATTTGAACAATGATTGATGAGAAAGAGTGTCACATGAAGGTATGAAGTGTCAATTAACACCCTAAGACTCTATTTGCCGATAGTCATAGTTGTCTGGCAATGAAATTAATTTGTGGGTGATAGGGAAGGTTTTGAAGTATGGACGAAAGATGATAGGTGCGTACAATATATTGGATATAATTCATCTAGATAATTAGCGTTCCCAAGGCCAGGGCAAGCAAATCTCCTGGTTTACATTCAGAATAGGACTAAATCTATCTTATGCGTGTTTTTTTCTCAGATTGAAGGACAAAAGTCCACCAGACTTCCTTTGGGTACTCCCTTTCTGGGTACTAGCCTGGGTTCTCAATCGTATGATAATCCTATCTACAATTGTAGCATAGTTGAAAGTGGTGTAGGGAGATAGTGTTTCTTTTTCTAAGTCAGGAGAGTTGTTATGGTTGCCCTTCAATTTTTTGTGTTCGGCATTTTCGGTTTGTGTCTCGAATTTAGGCTTGGTGAGTTTCACCTGGCAACTACCACATATCTGAATTGGTGTCTTTTTTCAGTCCCAAATGAAGAAGGCTCCTATCACTCTTGTCCGAAAGGGAGAACTGGCGGAGAACGCTTGAAAAGGTTACACACTAAAAACAGAACGTTGCTCGAGAGTCTCATCACAAGATGTTCATCGGCAGCACTCGTGTCACCCAGGTAATGCCTGACCTCAAAAAGCATGCATTGCTACTAAGAACGACTTGCTAAATCGACTTTTGATTAGTGGGGGTAAACTACTTCATGTTCAAGTGGCTTGGAGTGGGTTGTTGAAATTAAACCACGTTAGTTCTCTAGATACAGGATCTTCCAGGGAAAGACCACTGGACAACTGAGATAAACTTTCTTGCATAGTTAAAAGAGAAATCACCTCATTCAGATTGACATGATCCAGCGTTGATTTGTAACATTTCACCCACGGCAGTTACAACCTTGGGAACATGTAGACTCAAAACAGCTGAATTCGTACTGAGGAACACTTTTTCGAACCCACCCCGCTAAATAGGGAAGCGACGAGTTTGTCTTGGTGAAGATGATTTTCTGCCGACATCAGATTTCGTCTCCAGAAATTTCTGAAGAACCTGTTCCCCGTCTAAAGTTGTTCAGGACAACTGAAAATACGAACTACGACCAGTTCCTTGTCGACTTTGGCTTGGTCAACTTTGTGGACGACAAGACTCATTTCATACCCGATGAAAACGACCCTGATTACAAACTGTTTCGCTCCCTTTGTGCACAGTTCTTTGTGGCAGAAAGACTCCACGTCCGACCCGACCACAAAATTGGATGTCTTCTCGAGGTGGAAGAGCTGGGCCGTTTCAGAGTCACTCCCAAAACCAAAGGCCATTACGGCAAGTTTGCTTCTCGCTTCATCTACACTTTGGCTCGTGTTAATTTTCCTGGCACCGAACTCAACACCATTGAACAGCTCCAAGCCTTCGCCATCCAAATCATGGAAAAATACTTTGCCACCAAGGATGCAGAGCAGGCTCCGTTCCTCCACTGTCTCTTTGTGAGCTTTCTCAAGGACAACAACAGCTTTGCTCTGTCGCAATACCGGTTCACCCTGTTTGCTGCCATCCGTTTCTTCTTGGACATTGCAACTGCCGACTACTTGCTCGACCGTGCTGACTACAAAGCCAAGTTTGCTCTTCTCCAAGAAAACACCAGGGTTATTGGAAAGCTCCAGCAGAAACATGCCCGCTACAACGAGTCAATGCCGTCGTTCCAATTGTCTGAAACCAGCGATGGCCGCATCACCTTTGACGGTGTCGCCTACTTTCTGGTAGAGATGTTTGCTCTTTTGGTCGTCAGGACCTTGGCAGACTACAGGAACGCTGTCAAAGAGTACACCCCCGTGACTGTGGAGGACGCTTACAAGTTTTTCGTCGCCAACTGCAAGGAAGCACCGTACGAGTCCACCCACTCCTTTTGTATCTTTGATTCTAGTAAGGAACTCGACATGTTTGCACGGACAGAGATCACCCGTTTCAAGAAAACTCACCCGTTTGAAAAGGCCCACGATATGCACCAGGTCATGCGGAGCACCATGCTTTTATCGAGGCTCTTGTTTCTCTGTATCCAGCTCACAGTGGGTGCTCCCTACCGTGTCTCGGAGCTTCTCACGTTGACATATGCCAACACCACCGTCGGAAGGGGCCTTCTCTGGGACTCAGACAAAAAGACCTTTCGACTCCGTATCTTGCACAACAAGATCAACGCCAAAAACCACAAGTACAACACCCACATCAAGGTCTTGCCTGTGGATGTGTCCATGCACCTTGCACACTACCTCTTGGTGGTACGGCTGATCGAGTTGGCACTCTTTCGGATCCACCAGATGCCTCAGCAGATAAGTCACACGTTTGATGTGGTTGCTGAAGACGACGACGACAACTTTGGGCCTCACGAGGAGTATGGCGACATGGACGATGGCGTTGTGTTTGACCACCACTACGCGTTGTCGGCGTTGGTGTTTGTGGGGCCCCGTGGCGGACTTCAGCCAGTCCACATTCTCCGTACCCTTCGAACACAGTGCAAGCGACACTTGATCTACCACTACAACAACCGGTTGGTTCGACAAGCACTCGTGCACTTTACTCAGGACCTCCGCGTCAACTACATAAACAAGCGGCAGAATCTTACGGGAATCAATGCTGCTGCTGGCCATTCAGACGCCATGGCGTTTGGCCACTACGCATTGGACTCTTCCTTCAACGCGCCGTCCTGCTTGGTGACGCTTGACTTGGACATTTCCTACGAGTGGCACCGCCGTTTGCGCTTGGACGCTCCTCTGTACGCTGCTGCACCCAAGGATGTTGTTCCACGAGACTTGCTTCAAGAGACTGTCAGAGCACAGGAGTTTGTGTGCGACGACACGTGGATGGACGTTGGCCGTGAGGTGTATGGAGCAGGCTACAAGCCTTTGAGTACGCAACAGCACTCGGGAATCTGCCAGGCCATCAACTCGTACAAAAGTATGGTGTATGTCAGTCCCACAGGATCAGGCAAGACAGACACGTTCAAGATCCCCGCCATGACAGAGAAACTCTTGGGGTTGCCGTATGTGACCGTGGTCATTGTGCCGTTTGTGGCGTTGCTCCAAGACCTTGTGCTGAAATTCCTGCTGTACAACACCCTCTCTGTGGTTAAGCTCGCCCCAGGAAACTTGTTGCCCTGTGCTACAGCAGACATCATCTTTATCCAGGTGGAGCATGCAAACGCCATTGTGCGACTCCGTGAGTATTTGTGGAGCTGCAAGCGGTTCATCCGACGCATTGTCATTGACGAGGCACACACCTTGATCACACATCTGGAATTCCGCAACCTGGTCAAGTCGTTGGCCGATAAGGTAGAGACCCACCTGCCGTTGTTGTTGTTGTCGGCAACGTTGAACAACCACATGATTGGCCAGTTGCAGCTGCAGATGCCCCAGCTACTGCATGCCATAGTGCTTCGAGGTTCCACCCTCAGAAAGAATATCCGCTTCACTCTAGACATCAAAAAGACCCACGAGGCGTGTGATGAGTTCATCACCACCTTGGCGTCCAAGGTCTCCACCAAGATCGTGGTGTTTGTGGCATCCATCGCCCTCGTCGACGAACTTCTGCACAAGTACAAATGCCTTGGTTTTCACGGCAAGCTTCTGCCGCAAGACAAAACCATCAACTACAATGCATTCTCTGGAAAGTTGCCACTACCAGATTGCAACAACCAGATGATTGTGTGTACGTCTGCGTTCTCGCATGGCGTGGACATCCCCCAAATTGGTCATGTGGTGTGCTACGATGTGGTTGAATCAGCCACTGACTTCCAACAAGTTGTCGGTCGCATGTGGCGAGGAGAGCCGGACCGTGTGGGCGAGTGCTATCTCTTGGGAGGTATCAAAGACCCCAACTACAGAGGGTGTGTGACACGCATGCTCTCGTTCATCTTTGACGACGACGACAGCAACTTGTCGTGTGCACTGTTGGGCACGCCGTCTTGCTCCCTGTGTACGTCGCCAATACCGATTCCCCAGTCGTATGTGCATCGTGCAGCCGCTACTCCAAGACCTCCCGCTCCGGCACAGTCGCTCTACACCACCAACTTTGACGACTTCAAGAGACTCACTAGTATGTGTACCAAGTTTGCCGCCGTGGTGAAGCACTTGCGTCCTGTCGACTACGCATCGTACCCTGGAATAAACTCGTGCCCTGCGTGTGGGCTTCCTTTGGAGCTTGCAGAGAAGCTCGACGCTCTGCACACCAGGCTGCATGATCGGTTTTGCTCGTTGCGTTACTTTGTGGCCGTGCAGTTTATAGTGGCCGAGTCGGAGCGGAAGTTGAATGACCTCACTGAGATCTTGAACACGGGATACAGCGAAGAGCTAGCGCAGTCGTACATGGAGCTTCATACATGTACCATGGACTACATCAAAGGCGGGGGACTCTCACAAGTGGCAGAGTTCTCGGGAAACCTCTCTTTCAGATGCAGAGAATCAAACTCGGGCGCCTACCATCGAGCTTTGTACAAAGCCTTTACCCAGCAGTTTACTGAAAACCACAGCTCCCACCTTTCGGACATCACCAACCGTATCTCGCAAACTCGAAGTACGCCGGACGATATTGTTCACATGTTCCAGGGTCTACTTCGTGAAGCCAAGTTTCACAGGCCCAATGGATGTGGCGAGTGTTTCAAATGTGGTCTTTCGTTTGTCCATTTCAAAGAAGACAACCAATGTCTTGGGGATGTGCCGTTCTACGTGGTGTTTACTGCAATGGCTTCGAACTTGTTGCACAACTACTTGCTGTTTAGGAACTTGACTGAGCATTTCAAGGACCGATACACGTTCTGGTACCAGATCACATCTTCAACGGTGCCCAAGAACGAAGGAAAGATCACAATCTTCTCCGACTTCTTTGCGTTTATTGTTGAGAGACGCTTCAAAGATCTTTGTTTGGAGGTACGTGACAGGTGATGTGCCTAGAAGCATCACGCAGTCGACTAGATCCAGTCAAGAGTCTGTTTTTGTGAGAACCTACCCCAGTCGATCCAGGGAGACTTCACAGGTCACTCTCTGTAGATCTGTCTCTGCAAGACCTCAGACCAGGCAACCGTCTGTCTCTGTCACCTATCAGCCCAATTATTTCAGCCAACCGTCTGTCTCTGCGAGAACCCAGGTTCCTCCATCTACGCATAGATCTGTCTCTGCAAGACCTGAGATCACCCAATCCAGCCAACCGTCTGTCTCTGTGAGAACCCAGGTGATTGCTCCACCGACTGCGGTTCCTACACAGGTGGATACACCCCAGAGAACACAATCATCCGTTGCATTGTCACCTCGAACGATGGCAGAATTCGACGTACCATTTCTGGACCTGGACGACGAAGAGCTCTTTGTCGACAATTTCAGTTTGCCCACTCCGACAAAACAGCCCAGCGTTGTAACGAAACGTATTTCAAGCAACAAACGATCAAGGGCACTGGGAGTCTTGCCACTCCACAATCTATGCACCAATGAACCAGGCAATCCAAGGAAGCGAAATAAGAACAGATAGTAATATGAATAGGTTGTGTCACTTGTAGGGTGGCGGTAGGTAGTTTTGTGGTGTAGACGGAAAGGGTAGTTAACGTACTCAACGCTGTTGAATTTGAAATCTGAAACAGTTTATTAAGAGACGATTTATTGTCAGCGACGGAAGCTCACTACAGAAGAACTATACCCCACTGTATTGTTTACCACTGTGTATTCGACTATGGATTGCTTGAGGAGTCACGTCGAGATTTATTGGTGATGGTCGTTCCAACAGATTTCACCGACAGCACTATTCGTAACCACAGTACCGTTCGGTCGCAAAACAGCAATACTGGTACTGAGAAACTCCTTCTGCACCGACTGGTGTGTAGCTGGGAGACAGCGGCGTCCGTCTGAACCAACTGCAGTTGAGGTTGGTTAGGCAAATTTTCACCGACAGCAGATTTCGCCTTAACGTTAATGCACTGTCTCAAAACAACTGGAATAGTGCTAAGGAACACTTTTTGGATCAACTGATGTGTAGGTGAAGAAGCGCAGCGTTCGGTAAGTTCGACTCAACTCAATGGCTGTTTGTGAAATTTTGGCCTACATCAGTTATCGTCACTCCAACAACGTACGGTCTCAAAACAACTGAATTGATGTTAAGGCGCACTTTCTGAATCGACTGACGTATAGGTGAAGGAGACCAACGTCCATTTGAACTAAGTTGACCCGACGTTGTTTCTTGTATTTTTCATACCACCACCACAGACTTCGATTGCAACGCGTGGCCTTGCAGCTAACTTTCATTGTATTCTCCTGCGTCTTTTGTATCTACGGTGAACAGAATAAGTCGTGAATGTGTCTCTGTCACCAACTGTCGCCGTTGTTGTTGCTCAGCCCAAATGTCGACTTCTTCAAAGTTATCCAATCGCCTCCAAAACTCTTCCACCACCTTCTGGCACTTGGAGTACCTTATCCTCTCATCCAAATCTTCTTATCGTCATTATTCATCGACTTGTGGGGTTGGCCCGTCCTTGTTATGATTGTGAAAAATTTCAATTTTCGTCGACGCGATTTGCCCCTGAATCATAACACAGCTAATTACAAGCGGAGGGATGCTTACTAGAGACACATAGATGTTGATGCAAGTTGGTATACATAATTGGAGAGCCTTTGTGGTTGACTTTCCACCTGTTACAACTAATAAGCTCGAATCTCGATTTTGAATTTGCTTAGGTTCTTGACCAACACACTATGTTTTGATCGTTACTGATACAGAGATGTGACGCAGGATTGGTGAACACAGGAACATTACCAACGCTCTTAGAGCCCATATCAACTGTCACTTTCACTCCTGTGTTATACTGTCGTCGGTAATTCCACTTTTGGTGTTTTCGAAACAAAACAACCGGCGACGACCAAGTTGCAGCATTCAAGTCAACAACTGGGAATAGATTGAATAACCATGATTGGGTCTCACGAATATTGTTTAGCTGAAGACCAAAGGAGCTGGGGCTGCTGAGCAACTTGGACCCAAATATTTGGAGGTGCTTAACCACTTTGAGGAAGCAGTTGCAGCATTTGCTCTAACATTGTGCTAGACCCATGTTTAGTGCTGTGTGTTAAACCGACTCCTGCTTAGCTGAAAGTCGGGAGATGCCTGTGTGGATGAGAATCCCGTTGTTGGTTTTACGCATCCAATTTCCAGTTTCATGGCTTCCTGTTCAATGCCGGGTTTCAAATCAACCTGGATCGTGTTATTGGATGTGTTCTATATTAACTGTCAAAGGACTGCGGTCGTCACAATTACTCTGGCACCATCAAGTTGGTGAACTCAAAAGCGATTCCTATTCTGGACGAAATCCCGCTGATGAAGGTATCTGAAAAGTTGACTGTCGTGTTGTGGGATGCTGAGTATTACGTTTACCAAGCCGATTCTCCATGCGGCGAAAACTGACTGAGTAGCGGTTTAGTTTGTCAAACTACTTACTCACTACTTTTGTTTTTCGGATCGCAGGTCGTTTACACTAAACGATGGACAAACCAGGTGGCAGCGGAGTGAATACGTAGGCTGAAACAATGAGAGTAACTGAATCTGTTTCGTCTGACATTGGTGTTGGTGTTTGTGTTTGCTTCTAAGAAAATTATTTTTGTGAGTTGATGCCAGATGGTGTTAGTTACTGACACAGAGCAGGTATTGCCATCGTATACTGAGTTTCGGAAATGTGGATGCGCGCTAACTGGTGGAGATTTTTCAAGTATAGGCAAAACCAGCGAAATCGGGAATTCACGCGAACGATGTTTGTGTCTCTCCTCGCAGGATCCTCAGGTTAGTGTTTCCTTTTTGGGTAGTAGGTAGTGCGTAGCGTAGACGGTAGTTGTAGTTGAGAATATCTTTGTGGAGAGGAATATGACTACAAAGGATTCTAAATGATTGATGACAGGGGCTATATTGGGGAACAGTGGGTGTTGCACGGTCTCAGCATTACGTAGTAAAGAAATTAGTTAACGTACTCGACGTTATTTGAGAAAAGTATCAGGAGGTGCATTCTCACCTAAAGTAGTAAGTGGTATACACTCATGAAGTGGATGATATACTTTGTCAGTACATCCATTGTCACATCCATCATCACATACAGCTACTACAACTAGCACAAGATTATGGGATGGTGCAACAGTACTTTACACAACCATACATGCCACATTATTCGAGGTGCCGATCACCGGTTAGTGATTCATGTGACTAGTCACTGTACTCAGACGACTGCACCACTACTCACACACAGCATCTAAACCTACTGCTGGTTGCCTGCAGAGGAGCAGGTTAGTATGAGTCCACTTATCTTGACATGGGTTTTAACTATTGACCAACAGCAGGTTTCGTCATGACGTTGATGTCTAGACCCAAAACAGCTGAATTGGTACTCACCCACACCTGCTGAACCGAACTTGGCCCAATGGGGAGGGACATCTTTGCTTAAGCCAGCTTACCATGACACTAATTTCCATAATTTTTCACCGACAGCAGATCTCGTCATCCCAGAGTCTCTCTGTCTCAGATCAACTAGATTGTCACTGAGCAACACCTTCTGAACCGACTGGTGTATAGCTGGTGAATAACACACTTTGTTTGAGATGACTCAACTGGTCGTCTATTCTTATGTTTTTTCATACCATTGTCAGACAGTTCATCCGAAGCGCAATCACGATCAGATAACTTGATTCGTGGTTTGCACTCTACATTGTATCTGCCATGATCGTTGTAGCTTGTGGCTGTGTTGCTATCATCAACTATCGTCGCTGTTGTCGCTCAGTTCAGATGTCCACTTTTTCAAATTGGTTCGATCGCTCCACAACCTCGCCCATCATCTTGTGAGGCTAGTATTACCCCATGGTGTTAACCGAATCCTCTTATCGTCATCTGTTGTCGATTTGTGGGGTTACCTTATCTTTGAATTGATAGCGAAAGTTTTTTTCGCCGATGCGATTTACCCCTTAATTGATCTCTTCCCTATCCCTGGCCTGATTAGTCGTCAGGCAATCAACTAGTCACTATGATCAAATAAGCTGGTCTAACTGAGGTTCATCAGGCATGGACTGTCGAGATCTGTGACTTGCCATGGACTTCAACATAGCCGGTGTTACCTTTTCAGTCATCTCCCAGAGAATAAATTCTTCCATCATTCCTTTGAAAGCTCCGCCATTTGTGTACCTTCAATTCGTATTCATTCCCCAATAGCTGGTGTTCACCAAATCACTCATTTCATAAAGTCTCGCTGTGGCCTTTTTACGCGTCTCTACCATGTCCACTCTCGTTACCGAGTATGGCAGCTACATGGCCATTCACCGTCTCGGACCATATCTCATGGTACTCAACAGACAGAACAACAAATTCTACGATCCTTTTCCTCGTTCGTTCAAGAAGAATATCTTAAGACCACTTTTTAGAGACGAAACTTCCCATATTATGGACTCCATCTTGTCACACTTTACTGAAGACGAAACCAGAGAGCATTTCGAAGGTGGCGCATTTGCAATTGACCACGTTGAAATCCCAGATGCCACAATCGTTGACTTGTTCGTATGCACCTTGTGCAACTACGCGTCCTCCGACAAGAAGACCTTCAAGAATCACCGCTCAGCCTGTCAGACCAAGTCCACACTGTTTCAATTGGAGACCAGAGGGTATACCTGTTTTGTTTCCAACCACAGGAAAGCATTCTTCTACTTTAAAGAAATTTCCGAAGAACCTGTTCCCCGTCTAAAGTTGTTCAGGACAACTGAAAACACCAACTACGACCAGTTCCTTGTCGACTTTGGTTTGGTCAACTTTGTGGACGACAAGACTCATTTCATACCCGAAGAAAACGACCCTGAATACAAACTGTTTCGCTTCCTTTGTGCACAGTTTTTTGTGACAGAAAGACTCCACGTCCGACCAGACCACAAAATCGGATGTCTTCTCGAGGTGGAAGAGCTGGGCCGTTTTAGAGTCACTCCCAAGACCAAGGGCCATTACGGCAAGTTTGCTTCTCGCTTCATCTACACTTTGGCTCGTGTCAATTTTCCTGGCACCGAACTCAACACCATTGAACAGCTCCAAGCCTTCGCCATCCAAGTCATGGAAAAATACTTTGCCACCAAGGATGCAGAGCAGGCTCCGTTCCTCCACTGTCTCTTTGTGAGCTTTCTCAAGGACAACGACAGCTTTGCTCTGTCGCAATACCGGTTCACCCTGTTTGCTGCCATCCGTTTCTTCTTGGACATTGCAACTGCCGACTACTTGCTCGACCGTGCTGACTACAAAGCCAAGTTTGCTCTTCTCCAAGAAAACACCAGGGTTATTGGAAAGCTCCAGCAGAAACATGCCCGCTACAACGAGTCAATGCCGTCGTTCCAATTGTCTGAAACCAGCGATGGCCGCATCACCTTTGACGGTGTCGCCTACTTTCTGGTAGAGATGTTTGCTCTTTTGGTCGTCAGGACCTTGGCAGACTACAGGAACGCTGTCAAAGAGTACACCCCCGTGACTGTGGAGGACGCTTACAAGTTTTTCGTTGCCAACTGTAAGGAAGCACCGTATGAGTCCACCCACTCCTTTTGTATCTTTGATTCTAGTAAGGAACTCGACATGTTTGCACGGACAGAGATCACCCGTTTCAAGAAAACACACCCATTCGAAAAGGCCCAAGATATGCACCAGGTCATGCGGAGCACCATGCTTCTATCGAGGCTCTTGTTTCTTTGTATCCAGCTCACAGTGGGTGCTCCGTACCGTGTCTCGGAGCTTCTCACGTTGACATATGCCAACACCACCGTCGGAAGGGGCCTTCTCTGGGACTCAGACAAAAAGACCTTTCGACTTCGTATCTTGCACAACAAGATCAACGCCAAAAACCACAAGTACAACACCCACATCAAGGTCTTGCCTGTGGATGTGTCCATGCACCTTGCACACTACCTCTTGGTAGTCCGGCTGATCGAGTTGGCACTCTTTCGGATCCACCAGATGCCTCAGCAGATCAATCACACGTTTGATGTGGTTGCTGAAGACGATGACGACAACTTTGGGCCTCACGAGGAGTATGGCGACATGGACGATGGCGTTGTGTTTGACCACCATTACGCGTTGTCGGCGTTGGTGTTTGTGGGGCCTCGTGGAGGACTTCAGCCAGTCCACATTCTCCGTACTCTTCGAACACAGTGCAAACGGCACTTGATCTACCACTACAACAACCGGTTGGTTCGACAAGCACTCGTGCACTTTACTCAGGACCTCCGCGTCAACTACATAAACAAGCGGCAGAATCTTACGGGAATCAATGCTGCTGCTGGCCATTCAGACGCCATGGCGTTTGGCCATTACGCATTGGACTCTTCCTTCAACGCGCCGTCGTGCTTGGTGACGCTTGACTTGGACATCTCCTACGAGTGGCACCGCCGCTTGCGCTTGGACGCTCCTCTGTACGCTGCTGCACCCAAGGATGTTGTTCCACGAGACTTGCTTCAAGAGACTGTCAGAGCACAGGAGTTTGTGTGCGACGACACGTGGATGGGCGTTGGCCGTGAGGTGTATGGAGCAGGCTACAAGCCTTTGAGCACGCAACAGCACTCGGGGATCTGCCAGGCCATCAACTCGTACAAAAGCATGGTGTATGTCAGTCCCACAGGCTCAGGCAAGACCGACACGTTCAAGATCCCCGCCATGACAGAGAAACTCTTGGGGTTGCCGTATGTGACCGTGGTCATTGTGCCGTTTGTGGCGTTGCTCCAAGACCTTGTGCTGAAATTCCTGCTGTACAACACCCTTTCCGTGGTTAAGCTTGCCCCAGGAAACTTGTTGCCTTGTGCTACAGCAGACATCATCTTTATCCAGGTGGAGCATGCAAACGCCATTGTGCGACTCCGAGAGTATTTGTGGAGCTGCAAGCGGTTCATCCGACGCATTGTCATTGACGAGGCACACACCTTGATCACGCATCTGGATTTCCGCAACCTGGTCAAGTCGTTGGCCGATAAGGTAGAGACCCACCTGCCGTTGTTGTTGTTGTCGGCAACGTTGAACAACCACATGATTGGCCAGTTGCAGCTGCAGATGCCCCAGCTACTGCATGCCATAGTGCTTCGAGGTTCCACCCTCAGAAAGAATATCCGCTTCACTCTAGACATCAAAAAGACCCACGAGGCGTGTGATGAGTTCATCACCACCTTGGCGTCCAAGGTCTCCACCAAGATCGTGGTGTTTGTGGCATCCATCGCCCTCGTCGACGAACTTCTGCACAAGTACAAATGCCTTGGTTTTCACGGCAAGCTTCTGCCGCAAGACAAAACCATCAACTACAATGCATTCTCTGGAAAGTTGCCGCTACCCGACTACAACAACCAGATGATTGTGTGTACGTCTGCGTTCTCGCATGGTGTGGACATCCCCCAGATTGGTCATGTGGTGTGCTACGATGTGGTTGAATCAGCCACTGACTTCCAACAGGTTGTCGGTCGCATGTGGCGAGGAGAGCCGGACCGTGTGGGCGAGTGCTATCTCTTGGGAGGTATCAAAGACCCCAACTACAGAGGGTGTGTGACACGCATGCTCTCGTTCATCTTTGACGACGACGACAGCAACTTGTCGTGTGCACTGTTGGGGACGCCGTCTTGCTCCCTGTGTACGTCGCCAATACCGATTCCCCAGTCGTATGTGCATCGTGCAGCTGCTACTCCAAGACCTCCCGCTCCAGCACAGTCGCTCTACACCACCAACTTTGACGACTTCAAGAGACTCACTAGTATGTGTACCAAGTTTGCCGCCGTGGTGAAGCACTTGCGTCCGCTCGACTACGCATCGTACCCTGGAATAAGCTCGTGCCCTGCGTGTGGGCTTCCTGTGGAGCTTGCAGAGAAGCTCGACGCTCTGCACACCAGGCTGCATGATCGGTTTTGCTCGTTGCGTTACTTTGTGGCCGTGCAGTTTATAGTGGCCGAGTCGGAGCGGAAGTTGAATGACCTCACGGAGATCTTGAACACGGGATACAGCGAAGAGCTAGCGCAGTCGTACATGGAACTTCATGCACGCACCATGGACTACATCAAGGGCGGGGGACTCTCACAGGTGGCAGAGTTCTCGGGGAACCTCTCTTTCGGATGCAGAGAACTAAACTCGGGCGCCTACCATCGAGCTTTGTACAAAGCCTTTACCCAGCAGTTTACTGAAAACCACAGCTCCCACCTTTCGGACATCACCAACCGTATCTCGCAAACTCGAAGTACGCCGGACGATATTGTTCACATGTTCCAGGGTCTACTTCGTGAAGCCAAGTTTCACAGGCCCAATGGATGTGGCGAGTGTTTCAAATGTGGTCTTTCGTTTGTCCATTTCAAAGAAGACAACCAATGTCTTGGGGACGTGCCGTTCTACGTGGTGTTTACTGCAATGTCTTCGAACTTGTTGCACAACTACTTGCTGTTTAGGAACTTGACTGAGCATTTCAAGGACCGATACACGTTCTGGTATCAGATCACATCTTCAACGGTGCCCAAGAACGAAGGAAAGATCACAATCTTCTCCGACTTCTTTGCATTTATTGTTGAGAGACGCTTCAAAGATCTTTGTTTGGAGAAGTACGTGACAGGTGATGTGCCTAGAAGCATCACGCAGTCGACTAGATCCAGTCAAGAGTCTGTTTTTGTGAGAACCTACCCCAGTCGATCCAGGGAGACTTCACAGGTCACTCCATCTAGATCCGTCTCTGCAAGACCTCAGAACAGGCAACCGTCTGTCTCTGTCACCTATCAGCCCAATTATTTCAGCCAACCGTCTGTCTCCTCAAGAACCCTGGTTTCTCCATCTAGGCATAGATCAGTCTCTGCAAGGCCTGAGAACACTCAATCCAGCCAACCGTCTGTCTCTGTGAGAACCCAGGTGATTGCTCCACCGACTGCGGTTCCTACACAGGTGGATACACCCCAGAAAGCACAATCATCCGTTGCATTGTCACCTCGAACGATAGCAGAATTCGACGTACCATTTCTGGACCTGGACGACGAAGAGCTCTTTGTCGACAATTTCAGTTTGCCCACTCCGACGAAACAGCCCAGCGTTGTAACGAAACGTATTCCAAGCAACAAACGATCAAGGGCACTGGGAGTCTTGCCACTCCAGGATCTATGCACCAATGAACCAGGCAATCCAAGGAAGCGAAATAAGAACAGAGAGTAATATGAATAGGTTGTGTCACTTGTAGGATGGCAGTTCAGGTAATTCCGTGGTGTAGACAGAACGGGTAGTTAGCGTACTCAACGCTGTCGAAGGATTTGAAATGTGTTTGGCTTGGATAGTTCAATAAGAGACGATTTTTGTCATCTACGAAAGCTCACTACAGAAGCACTATACTGCAGTGTGTTGTTTAATACTGTGTATTCGACTATGGATTGCCTGAGGAGTCACGTCGAGATTTATTGGTGATGGTCACTCTAACAGATTTCACCGACAGCACTATTCGTAATCACGGCACCGTTCGGTCGCGAAACAGCGATACTGGTACTAAGAGACACCTTCTGCACCCACTGGTGTGTAGCTGGGAGACAGCAGCGTCCGTCTGAACCTACTGCAGTTGAGGTTGGTTAGGCAAATTTTCACCGACAGCAGATTTCGTCTCAACGTTAACGCACGGTCTCAAAACAAGTGTATTGTTACTAAGGAACACGTTTTGATTCAACTGATGTGTAGCTGGGGGAGAACATCGTTCATTCGAACTTACTCAACTTGGCGTTGGTTTGTCACATTTTCACCAACGGCAGAATTCGTCTTAGGCTTAACGCACGGTCTCAAATCAACTGATTTGGTACTAAGGAACACTTTTTGGGTGTACTGATGTGTAGCTGATGGATGACATCGTTCATTTGAATTGACTCAACTTGGCGTTGGTTGGGCAAAATTTCACCGGCAGCATATTTCGTCTTAGCGTTAACGAACGGTCTGAAAACAACTGGAGCAGTACTTAGGAACACTTTCTGAATCGACTGATGTGTAGGTGAAGAAGCGCAGCGTTCGTTAAATTCGACTCAACTCAACGGCGGTTTGTGAAACTTTGGCCGACATCAGTTATCGTCACTCCAACAACGTACGGTCTCAAATCAATTGTTTTGGTACTAAGAAAAACTTTCCAAATGGACTGCTGTATAGGTGAAGAAGAGCAGCGTTCATTTGAACCAAGTTGACTCGACGTTGTCTCTAGAATTTTTTTATACCACCGTCAAAGACTTCAATTGCTATGTGCTATCTTGCAGCTAGCTTGGAATATGTTCTCCGGTGTGAGTTGTACCTACCGTGATCAGATTAAGTCGTGACTGTGTCTCTTTTGTCAGCTACCATCGCTGTTGTTGTTCACTCCAATTGTCGACTTCTTTAAAGTCATCCGATGGCCTCAAAAACTTGTCCACCGCCTTCTGGCACGTGGATTACCTTATCCTATCAACCAAATCTTCTTATCGTCATTTATCGTCGACTTGTGGGGTTGCACGATCCTTGTTATGATTGTGAAAAATTTTAATTTTCGTCGACGCGATTTGCCCCTGAATCAAAACACAGTTTTTTACAAGGAGAGGGATGGTTACTAGGGACTCATAGACGTTGATGCAAGTTGGTATACATCATTGAGTAGCCCTTGAGGTGGCCTTTCCACCTGTGACAACCAATAAACTTGAATCTCGATTTTGCGTTTGCTTAGATTATCGACTACCATACTATGTTTTGATCGTTATTGATGCAGAGCTGTGACGCAGGATTGGTGAACATGGGAACATTACCAACACACTTCAAGCCCATGTCAAGTCTTACTTTCACAGTTGTGTTATACTGTCGTCGGTAATTCCACTTTTGGTATTTTCGATACAAAACAACCGCCGACGATCAAGGTGCAACATTCAAGTCAACAACTGGGAATAGGTTGAATGCACATGCTTGTGTCTCATGAATTTTGTTCAGCTGAAGACCAAAGGAGCTGATGTTGCTGAGTAATTTGGACCCAAATATTTGGAGTTATTTGACCACTTTGAGGATACAGTTGCAGCATTTGCTCCAACATTGTGCTACATCCTTGTTGAGTGCTGCGTGGTAAGCCAACTGCCGCTTAACTAAAAGACGGGAGCTGCCTGTGTGGATGAGAATCCCGTTGTTAATTTTACACATCCAATTTCCAGTTTCATAACTCTCTGTTCATTGCCGGGTTTCAAATAAACTCAGATCGTGTTATTGACTGTGTTCTATATTGACTGTCAAAAACCCGTGGTCGTCACACTTACTCTGGCACCATCAAGTTGGTGAAGTCAGAAAAGATTCCTATTCTGGAGGAAATCCCGCTGATAGAGCTATCTGAAAAGTTGACAGCCGTGTTGTGGTATGCTGAGTATCACGTCTACCAAGCCGATTCTCCATACGGTCAAAACTGACTGAGTAGCGGTTTAGTTTGTCAAACTACTTACTCACTACTTTTGTTTTTCGGATCACACATGTCGTTTACACTAAACGATGGACAATCCAGATGGCAGTGGAATGAATACGAAGGCTGAAGCAATGAGAGTAACGGAATCCGTTTCGTCTGACATTGGTGTTGGTGTTTGTTCTGCTTCTAAGAAAAGTATTTTGGTGAACTGTTAACACATGGTGTCAGTTACTGACACAGAACAGGTTTTGCCATTTAGTGACTAGGGGGTATTGAGCAACGCATTCTGAGCTGGAATCAAGGCTTACTTCAACTTTCGTGTTTCTCTTGCTGTCGCTGTTACATTTTTTGTGGTTGAGATTCAACGATCTCCCCGACAACCAGGATTTGAAGGCAAGGTGAAGAAAGAGCAAGTAGTCGATAAAGCGTCATTGTTTATTATGTCTCCCGTTTAGTTGTGAAGCAAAGCCAATGATGCTGTGGAGCAAAGTCAAAATTTGATGCTTGAGAGCCCATGTCCATTTTGACATCCAGAATCTGGTAGTACGTTCTACGTTTTGCTCGATTTATGATCTGCATTATGTGTTGCATTGACTGTCACTTTCTGTAGTCGCTGGATCAACTTTTGTCGGCGCTGCTGGAGATTGTGTACTTTTACAAACAACTTAAAGTCACAAATCTGGGTGCCGGCTGACAAACACTTCACAGTGTGTTCTACGTTACCATATATATTGGACAATACATTGAACTTCACAGAATATCAATCTCAGCGTCACTCGTTGGCGTCGCTGGCTATCTTTCAACTTTTTCATTTTTAGTCGTGGTTTGTCGTTGAATCTCGTGATAAGTTGTTGATACTCTGTTTGACATGCTGGAATTACAGCCTTCAGTGCAAATCTCTCTACCGCTACTATTGACTGAGTCGTGGGGAATTCTGTTTTGTTGTGGAGTTTAATTTTTTCTCGCGACAGCTGGGTTAGATTGTATGGGAAATGAGAGTTGGACCACACAGCGAGACGAATATTGGGAGCTGAGAGGAGCTGGTATGTACAAAGTGATTGCAGGTGCTAGCAGAATCTAGTGTGAGCCAAGTCTTGAGGGAAGAATTACGGTTGTAATTTTAGGTGAGGGTATTCTGGAACCTGATTGACACAGACGGCGTGAACAAAGCGTCACCGCAGAGAAAATGCTACCAGGTGTTCAATGACACTGTGGTATATGCTATCTGGTAATGAAATCTCCGAGGAGCTCTGTGAAGAGAAGTTATCCTTCGAAGTGTCGCCTTTTCCAGAACAACTTGAAAGTCGACCAGAGGTTTACGAAGTGGCTCACAAAGATGCCAGTGTGGTAACGGTACACTAATGATGCTGTCCTACCAACGAAATGTCTCTTACTTTACGTGAAAAACTGTGACGTCGGGTTCTGTTTCGTTGTTTTGATTCTGGCAATTGGACGCCGAGGTTGTTAATTTTGAGTTAGCTCGACGTGAGTAAGCACAGTCGGTAGTGGGAACGTTACTCTACAGGGATGTAACTAGTTGAGAGATGTTCGATCACAACTGAGGTTGCTGTTGTTGATGATACTTGTAACACTTCAATCAACCAATGTTCAGTTTGTGGTGAAGTGAGTGCCTACGTTTGAGTAGTTTGGACTCACTGTAGTTCTATGCACCCTTGTCGAAGAAGAAATCACAAAACGGTGCCGTTCAACAGAGTTGTGCTTGTCGGTGGTGATTCGATGAGCTACGAAGTGTTAAAATTGTTTCTATATCAGCGAAGCCGTGAAATATTAAGTAACAATCAGAAATCAAGCGGAAATAGTTAGCTTACTCGACGTTGGTTGAAAGAGACACCAGGAATGGGTGATGATACAGAAGGACACCTGATGTTTCTACTAAATGATACTCCATAGCAATGAAAAGCGTTTTATGGTTTTAGCTAAGCCTTTTTATGGCAGAGAGAAGGTGAGTTGTGCTTTCCACAACCGAGGAAGATACTTAGTGAAGTTTTGATAGTTACCCAAATAGGAAGTCTGGCTTCAGATTAGTAGGGGATATACTGACCAATTACCGCAATTATGACACCCTGTTATCTCTGGGTAAGTAAGAACGGTGTGTCTCGGTTATTGTAATAATTATGTTTGACAATTGTTGATTTTGCAGAAATTATCTTGAGAGGAATCTCAATTGTAGACAAGTAGATCTAATTGGGAAATAGTCTCTCTTGCAATCAACTTGTTACAGGTAAACTCACTGCCACTAGTCTTCGGATAGTAACTAGTTAGCGTACTCGACGTTGTTTGAGAAGTATATCAAGAATAAGTAGAGACGAAAAGTGGACAAGTATTCTAATTCAACGATATCGGAAATTAGTAAAGAAACAGGCTTGACAAGCAATGGCAGAGTAAGAATATTCAGTGAGATACGAATTATCACTTGTTAGGTAGTCAGAGGTCAGGGTATACAGGAAGCGTCGATTGATCAAGGTAATCTCGACAAGTCTACAATCCCAGAGGTACACAGAGGCTATTAAGTGATTCAATAACTGGGGAAAGTTGAATTGAAAGTTGTAATAATTTCGATTTGATAGAAAGTTTTGAGTTGATTGATGAAAGTTGTAATCCTTGTGTATGGAAGGTAAGGTGGTAGCAGTATTTGGAGAAGGAGTGAGATTGCGTCAGCAGGCAGGGTTAATAGACTGTTGATTGTTGATTACAGTTGAGATATCTTGGCTTGTGTTGATATTGTTCTCCCAGTGATGACAAGGCGTTGAATCAAAAGAGATTAGTTAGCGTACTCGACGCTGTTTGAGAGAAATATCAATAGGAGAATGATAAAGAGTAGTAAGAACACTAGTGATTCGATCTCCAAGAAAAGCAATAGCTACAAAAGCACTTCTGTGGTCTTTGCAGGTGACACTGTACCAGGATGAGTGTTAGGAAGATGAAAGAATACCAGGGAAGATTGCTCAGAGGAGTAATAGAATTACTGGAATGGGAAGTCAGTAGTCAAGTTAGTAGAGAAAGTGTTATTCGATTACGGTAATTCTTACAGGATTGTAATCTAAGAGAGCCGTAGATACTATATCTCGTGCTTTAGGTGCAATTGTTGCAGGATGTCAAAAAAATTGATATTGAATATTTCGATAATATCTGATCAATGACTTAGTAGAGGAAATTGCTTATGGTATTAATAAGAGTTGTAATATTGTTATCCTGGTGTTTGGAAGACACCGTGGTAGCAGGGTTAAGGGTATGGATTGAGGATTACGGAAATTGACCGAAGGCCTTATGAAATTATGGGGATATGCGTTTAAGTGGTAATTCAGTCAATTTCAAATAGGCTGGTTGAGGAATAAACCAAATAACGCAATGGTAAGGCTTGCTTCGAAAAGAAATTAGTTAGCGTACTCGACGTTGGTTGAAAAACAAATCAATATGAAGAATTAAGACAGTAGGAGTACAAGTATTTCTATTTGAACGATATGCAGATGCGCCAAAAACACTTGTATGGTTTTCTCCAGGTGTTATTATGTTGGAGTTAGTGTTAATTAGACAGCAGAATGTCAGAGCAAGAAGAAGCAATGGACCTATAGAAATTACTAGAATAGGCAGTCTGATGTCAAGTTAATAGAGAGAATGTTGGTTGATTTTGGTGATTCTTATAGGATTGTAATCTACGAGAGCCGTAGATACTATGAGAAGTGCTTTTAGGGAAGTTGTGAAGGATTGTCGAGAAAATGATATTGAATATTTCGATAGTTTTTAACGGAAGACTTAATAGAGAAAGTTTTTGAGTGTGATGATGAGAGTTGGATTTCTGTAATCCTGGAGTTTGGAAGATGTTGTGGTAGTAGGTTTAAGGGTATGGATTGAAAATTACGGGAATTGCTGGAACGTGTATTCAGTTTTTTCTAGGTATATACTTGACAAGTTGTTGAATCAATCGCTAATGACTAGTCTGAAGCAGTCCCAAAGATACTATGGTTAGACTTGCGTCGAAAGGAAATTAGTTAGCGTACTCGACGTTGGTTGAAAAAAGTAGCAGAAGGAGGAACAATTAGAGTAGGAAGAGTACAGGTATTTCGAAGTAAACGATATTCGATTGCAAAGAAAACACTTCTGTGGTGTTGTGGAGACGATAGTATACCAATATGATTGTTAATTAGAGGATAGAATGTTAGAGGAAGAAGAAACAGTGAAGCAAGAACAACTACTAGAATAGGAAGTCTGATGTCAACTTAATAGAGAAACGTTATTGGAATGAGATAATTATTATATATCTGTAATCTACGAGAGCTGTAGATACGATAACAAGTGCTTTTAGTGGAGTTGTCAGAAATTGTCAGAAAATTAATAGTAGAAATTTCGACACCTTTCAAGGGAAGACTTAGTAGAGGGAATTTTTGATTGTGATAACAAAAGTTATATTCCAGTAATCCTGGGGTACGGAGGAGACAATCGGTGTTAGTTGGGTTGAAAAGAAAGTGGTCTTCGAATTATTAGTACTTTTCAATCGAATACTTGATAGAAGAAATTTTTACTGAGGATGAAGATGATTATATTTCTGAGATATTGGAGTTCGGGGGATGGTGTTAATAGTTATTGGGGTGAAATTGGGAAGAGTTGACGAAGGGTTGATTTTGGAGATTTGGATGATCTTAAGTGAGAGAGTTAGTAGGGGAAATTTTTGATTTAGTCAAGAATAGTGGTATTTCCTTACTCCTGGTGTATGGAGGGTATTGTGATAGCAGTTTAAGAGAAAATGGAGGCAGTTGAAAAAAGTGGTCTTTGAACTTTTCGATAATTTTCAAACCAAGACTTAGTAGAGGATATTTTTGAGTATGTTAGTAAGAGTTATATTATTGTGATCCTGGCGTACGGAGGACTCGATGGGTAGTAATTAGAGGGCAGCTGGAGCGGGTTGTCAAAAAGTTGGTATCCGTTGTCTCGATAATTTTCTATCGACGACTTGGTAGAGGGAATTTTTGAATTAAGTGGCGAAAGTGGTATTTTCGTAATCCTGGGGTACGGAGAAACGTATGATGGCAAATAGAGAGAAATCTGAGGAGGTCGAAAAAAAACTGGTCTTTAAAATTTTGATGGTTTTCAGGGAAGAACTTAGTAGAGGGAATTTAATAGACGATTCGCAAAAGAAAGCTCGTTGTGATCCCCGTGTTCAGGAGAACCTTGGATGGTAAGATTAGTGAAAATGGAGTAATTCTGCGGCAGTTGGTGTTGTCGTCGGAGGTGAAAACGTAGGTGATGGTAAGTACGCCTTCCCGTTGGTCGATCTCTTTCTGAGTGACACAGTGTGTTGCCTGCGATAGGGGGACTGGATAATCGAAAGAATTAGCGAGATTGGATTAGTGGTTCTCGAGAGTCAGGACGGTGTCTGGAGGGAGATAATTGAAAAAATTATTTTTTTGACCCCCGTGTTTTATGGTATTTGTGTTAAACGGGAGTCGAGAGGATCAGAATTTTGCAAGTAGTTTGATTGTGGGGCGAAAAGTGAGGAAGATACGGGGTGCCTTTTTGAGATGGGAGTTAGTCTCCTGATTTTTTTTGTAACGTAGTGCTATGAAGAGGTGGTGTTGATGATGGATTAATGTGACCTTGGAGAGATGAATGATGTAAAATTGGATGAAATTGGTTTAGTGAGCGATGAGTTGAGGGAATATTTATTTATATCTTGGGAAAGGGTGGTTGGATTTTCTTGAGAGTATGTTAATCGTCTTTCCAGACCCCAGAATAGGTAAGGGTAGTGTTATTGTGGAGGTGGAATGAGTGTAATATTAAAATACAGAGGCCCTTTCGACTGACCTTCGTGGTGTGTATATAAGGTTTTTTGCTTTTTGAGAAAGTATGAGAGAGTTATTTAGGGTGTGGTATTTTATGATAGATTTAAGATGGTGTATAGGATAATGATTCTAGTTGATTAATGTGAAGATGGGGAATCGAGTGACGTAATTTTTGTGAAAATTGGTTGAGTGGATAAGGAGTTGTGAGTGAGTGAGAAAGTTGAAATTATTTAGTCTCCCTTAGTAAGAATTGCCAAGTTAGCGGTGTTAATAGTTTTGTTTGGATTGGTAGTTTTCAAAATTAGTGTTTTTATGTAAATTGAGTAAGGATAATATCGAAATGAATGGGCCTTTTCTGGTGATGTTCGTGTCCTGTATATAAGTGTTTAGTTTTTCGGTGAGAATTGAGAAGAAATAGGGAGAGTTAGGGAGAAAATTTTAGGGCGCGGTGGTGCGAAAAAATGGCGGTGGCGTAGGGAGAATAGGGCGATGATGGTGGTAGTAATTTTAGTAATGAAATTTTGGGAGGTGAAATTTTTGAAGTGTTAAGTGGATGAAATGTGAGGTTGGGAGGAAGAATTTTTTTAGTGGTGAAATTTTGTTGATGTTGGTGTTGGGAAATTTAGAGAATTTATTCTGGTGGAATTTTGTTGTAGGTGAGGGAAATTTTAAAATCTATTTTTTTGTGGTAGTGGATCGTGTTTAAAATTATTGAGATTTTAATTTTTTGTGGTTGTGAAATTTTCGAAGAAAATTGTCTGGGAAATTTTTAACGAGGAAGCGGTCGTTTTAATCCAGAAATGTGAGGTGACCGATTTAGCTTTTGTGTGCGCGCGCTTCAAATTAGTGGTTCGTTGCGATGGCGAGAATGTCTCTTTTGGGATGCGAAAAAGTGAGTTTCCCACGTCGAGATTCCCTTTTGGGAAGGTAGGTTAGTACTTAAAAGAGTGGGAGATTTGGTCGTTGGGAAGGGGAAGAAGAAGTTAAGTAGAGATTATGGATTCCCCAGACCCCAGGATAGGAGTGGTTGAGTTAGAGTCGCGGAGTGATGGCGTACGGAGAAGTAGGTGGTGTTGGGGTATGGAGGGTTGGAAGTGGATTGAGGATAGTCCCTTTTGGAGTAAGATTTCGATTCTGTGGTTGTCTCTTGGTGTTAGGTAAAAGTATGTTTGACGAGTAATCTTTGCGAAAAGTATTTTCTGTGGAGAAAAGTTTAGTGAGATTCTGGGAGAGATGGGAACTTAGAAGTTAAGAGTAGGGATTAGTACGTAGGGGGTAGTTTCTAGTCTCTTCCGTAAGGAACCCCAGAGTTCAGAAGTAGGAGGTAGTCAGATGGCTAGTAAGCCAGGTCAAGTTACCCGGACCCCAGCGGAGATAAGAGTCTCGGTCGAAGACCCAGATCGGGAAGTAGGAGATAAGCCGATCGGTCGACCCCGAAAGGGAAGGTCGTCCCCGACTCAAAAGACCTGTGGTGGCAGAAGTTTTTGCGACAATTTTGTCGCGGTCAAATTTGATTCTTGCGACAGTATGTCGCGGACAACCCTCTTCTGCGACGGTACGTCGCTAGCCAAGCCGGAGCCTACTCGTAGAGTCTGTTCCTTTGCGACGGTACGTCGCCAGTCAAGTGATAGTTTACTCGTAGAGTCTGACTCTTTGCGACGGTACGTCGCTAGTCAAGCGATAGCTTACTCGTGGAGTGTGTTCCTTTGCGACGGTACGTCGCCCACAAGCGATCCCCCTCTATGGGGCTAGGAGGCCGAAGGTCTCCAGCCCCTCAACAAATTTTTACCTCGATCGCGGGGTGTGCGGAGGTCAAAAAAAAACGGTCCGATCTATCCTTCCTTATCTCGATCTATTTCTCGGCTCGATCTATTTTGTGTAGTTCGAGGTCCGATCTATTTTTCTATTTCGGGTAGTGTTTTCGTAGTTTGGGGTCCGCTCTATTTTCTGTTTCGGGTAGTGTTTTCGTAGTTTGGGGTCCGCTCTATTTTCTGTTTTCGGTCTATTTGTAGTTTGAGGTCCGGTCTATTTGTAGTTTGGGGTCTGGTCTATTTTGTGGTTCGGGGTCCGGTCTATTTCTCTATTTATGTTCGGTGTCCGGATGTTCAGGTGTTCGGGCTTCTGATTCTTTATGTTCGGGGGTTCGTATGTTCGGGTGTTCTGGCCTCTTGATTCTTATGTTCGGGGGTTCGTATGTTCGGGTGTTCTGGCCTCTTGATTCTTATGTTCGGGGGTTCGTATGTTCGGGTGTTCTGGCCTCTTGATTCTTATGTTCGGGGGTTCGTATGTTCGGGGGTTCTGGCCTCTTGATTCTTATGTTCGGGGGTTCGTAGGTTCGGGGGTTCGTAGGTTCGGGTGTTCTGGCCTCTTGATTCTTATGTTCGGGTGTTCGTATGTTCGGGTGTTCTGGCCTCTTGATTCTTATGTTCGGGGGTTCGTAGGTTCGGGGGTTCTGGCCTCTTGATTCCTATGTTCGGGGGTTCGGATGTTTGAGGTTCGGTCTATTCTGTAGTTCGAGGTCCAATCTATTCTGTAGTTCGAGGTTTGGTCTATTCTGTAGTTCGAGGTTCGCTCTCTTTTGTAGTTCGAGGTCCAATCTATTCTGTAGTTCGAGCTCCAGTCTATTCTGTAGTTCGAGCTCCAGTCTATTCTGTAGTTCGAGCTCCAGTCTATTCTGTAGTTCGACGTCTGGTCTATCTTGTAGGTCGGTCTATTTGGTCCCGTCCACTCAGCACTGCTGTAACCTTGTCTCTCTTTTGGTCATTCACGACAGTGTTCCAGTAATCCTATTGTTTGGTGGCCTACCCTTTCTTTTTTGTTTCCTCTTTGGTTCTTCCTGTTTTGTCTATGATGCTGGTTTGGTTCTCGTAGTTTAGTGTTTCTAACCTCCCGTTGACTCTGTTTCTGACGAGTTTAACTTTTTGTCCGCGTCATATTCTGTCTGATAATAATTTGAAGCTCGGGATTTTTTTTGTGAATTTCAAGTTCTTGAATTCCGAGAAAATTTTTCGCGTCGTGTTTTTTCTCCTTGAACCTTTGGTGGTCACGGGACTGCTCTCTTTTGCGGTTATCTTAGCGATTATGCGCTTATTTCCCCAGATTTCGTTCCATTTCTGAGAATCTCATCGAAACGTTTTTAGTTGACGTTTTTGTTGATAAGACTGCGCCCGTTTTTTTTTCTCGTCAATTTTCTTATCTTTCGAAAATTAAAAAGATAAGCTTAACTTTTGTCGGCATGAGTATTTGTTTCAAGATGTTTTTTTCAACAGTTGTTTTTGGGCAATGCATTACCTGTTTCGAACAACATAGTTGGATGAATTTTATTTGTGTTGAAACTCTTTTGTTTTGAATGTGATTTTGATTCGTGAACTAGGTATTCCTCAACAGTCGTGAACCATATTGCCTCTGTCTGGCAAAGGTGGCTCTTACTCGCGGAGTTCTTCGGAATTCTTGCCCGGTTTTTCAATTTTTTCACGCGATCTTTTCACTTGAAACTCCAGTTTTTTTTCAACAGATATTCTTAAAATGTTTGTTTACATTCTCATGAGTCTAGTTTAACAAAAACGTTGCGATGATTATAAATATCTGCTATTCCCAGTCTTGGTTCAAGTTTCAATGACATTTGTTACCTTTAAAAGTGGTACCACTTTCCAAAAGCTCGATCAAGATCTCGTTGTTTTGGTTGGCAAAAAAGGCACCCTCTACAATCCCTTTGGCTGCTACGCTTATCAAACTGCTAAAGTTCCCAAAGCTGAACTAGAAAAGTTGGTCAGTCCTTTGGGTGACCAGTATAGACGCTACTACTCCACCACTTCCACCGACTGTATCTTCCAAATTGCAGAAACAATCGTCATTGACAATGTTGACGTGCTTGACTTGCAGATCTGTGGTCTTTGTCGCAACTTTGCCACTACCAGCGCAACCAGTTTGAATGGCCACTACAAAAAGGCTCATTCCGACACCGATAAGGAGTCCCGCTACCACTACGACACCACTGGCTACTCCGTCAGACTCAAGGAGCGAACAAATTACTTCTATTATCCTTTCAAAGTTAGAAAGACCCCTCCCAAGATGAAAATCGTGGTCCTCAACAAGGAGTATGACGACTCGGTTGACATTTTCTTGAAAGAAGTCAACGCCCAAGATTTCACCTCACCTGGCGACTACTCACGTTACTGTCCCTCCAAGGCTGTCTTGTTGCACGCCCGTGGTCTTGCTAAAAGGTTTGCTCTGCAACAAAGAAACTACATGCTACTCAACCATCAGATTTTGGTGTTGCTTGGGCCCAATGCCATGCGTAAGTCTTCCCTCAAGCAGTCTACCGTTCTTCAACGTGCCAGTTCTATCAACTTGTTTGTCTGCATGATGGCTGTTTACTTTGAGAGACCCTTTACCACTGATTCCACTTACGAAGATTACAATGACGTGCTCACCTTGATCTTCGACCACTTTGTGGACGGTCAATCTCCCGACTTTGTCGACTTCTTGAGAATATTCTTTGCTTCGCTTCAAGAATCAGAGGGGAATTGGCGTACCACTAGCTCTATGATCACCAGAGTGGCTTCTGTTCATTTTATGATCAAGTCTATCATTTACGACAACACCATTTCCGCCACCGGCAATCTCATGCCACTCAAGAACAGGATCCAGTCCGGTGTCTTGTCCAACATGTTGAACATTCACAGAGTCGCTTACAGACTCAGTCACAGACAAGTGTCTGTTCCCATCACCAGAAATGAATCCTCCATCTCCATCATGGGAATGGAGTTTTCCATGCCTCTTTTGGAAAAACTAGTCAAAGGTCTTATCGATTCTTACAAAAGTCATTTGGAGATCCATGTTCCTCTGCTGCTCCATAACATTGACGCTGTTTATGACTTTTTCTGCACTCATGTTGGAGAAGATACCCTTGCACAAGATGAACAGTATCACAATCTCTTTTTCGAGAACAATGCTTTGTTAACTGAGTGCCAGGATTATTACATTCGCTTCAACTTGGAGGTCGATAACCCTGTTAGGGTGCTTCCCAAGTTGCTTGAGTTGAACCAAATCTTGTTCTTGTTGGTCCAGCTCACCGTTGGTCCTCCCTACCGTGCTTTTGAAATCGCCACTATGGCTTACACCAACACTCAAGCCAAAAGGTCCTTGATCTTTCACAAACAAACTGGCCAGTTTCTGTTGTGGCTCAGGTTCAACAAAATCAACACCATGGACGGCATCTACCACCAAACAACCAAGTTGCTCCCCAAATGTGTGTCCAAGCTCATGGTGCACTACCTCATGTTGATCAGGTTTGTCGAAATCAACATCGTCCACGACTGTTCCGTCAAAGGAAGACTCTCTGACAAGTTTATGGACAAGTTTTCAGAACACTTGGATGTCTCCAACTACTACGACTCTGACGACAACTCCGACGACGAAGAAAACATGGATGCTTTACAAGCCGACGTTCCTTCTTTCCATGAGCCTTCTGATGCCGCTAACTCGGACGAGGAAGAGCTCATCGATGCAATTCAAGCTGAGATTCCCTCTTTCGTTGAGCCGGATTCTGACTCCGATCCTGACGATGGTCCCGATGATGCCGCTACTTCCACCACTGAAGTGTTGTTGGACGAGAATGAGCCGCTTTTGACACAGTCTTCTACTACTTTCTTGGCCGAGTCCAGCAGAACTCCATCACCACGTCGTCGAACTAGACGCTCGAGAAAGCCTTTCGACAAGCCTGCGCCGAACCCGGTTCTGGTTAAGCCGCCCCCACCCGCTCCTGTCCGTTTGACTAGGCTGGCTAAGAAGCGTCAAGCTCAACTCCCTGTTGTTGCCGAAGCTCCTGTGGAAAAGCGGTCTCGTCCACTTGGCTCTAATATAGAAGATGCCATTGAAATTGCCAGTGATGAATCTGATGATGACGCTGAGCCCACTGAACTACAACCTCCCACCCGTTCTACTGCTGGCAGGATCCTGCAAGTCAATCTTCGTCGTTCTGGTGCCCAGACGTCTATATTGCTGTACTTTTCGTCGCCTTCTTCTTCTATTGAAGGCTACGTCGCTGCTAGAAGAACCCCACCTGCATCTCCTTTGGCTAGAAAGGATACCAGGTCCACTTATGTTCAGGTTCCTACCACTTCTTCAGTTGAGGTACGCGTACAAGAAGATGACCATGAAGAAATCCACTCCGACAATGTTGACTCTGACGACGAGATTGATGACAGTGACGACGAATACATTGAACCCCATACCCCTGCACCTCGTGATCATTTTGCTGATCTCACACCAGCTGAAACCCTCACTGATCCTGACTCAACTCCTCCGTTGCCTGCTGATACTCAAGTCATTGCTCCCCCCGACTTGTCCAATACAACTGCCACCACTGCCGACTCCACCCACTTTGACCCTTGTGACGACACCCCCGACTCTATGGGGCTAGGAGGCCGAAGGTCTCCAGCCCCTCAACAAATTTTTACCTCGATCGCGGGGTGTGCGGAGGTCAAAAAAAAACGGTCCGATCTATCCTTCCTTATCTCGATCTATTTCTCGGCTCGATCTATTTTGTGTAGTTCGAGGTCCGATCTATTTTTCTATTTCGGGTAGTGTTTTCGTAGTTTGGGGTCCGCTCTATTTTCTGTTTCGGGTAGTGTTTTCGTAGTTTGGGGTCCGCTCTATTTTCTGTTTTCGGTCTATTTGTAGTTTGAGGTCCGGTCTATTTGTAGTTTGGGGTCTGGTCTATTTTGTGGTTCGGGGTCCGGTCTATTTCTCTATTTATGTTCGGTGTCCGGATGTTCAGGTGTTCGGGCTTCTGATTCTTTATGTTCGGGGGTTCGTATGTTCGGGTGTTCTGGCCTCTTGATTCTTATGTTCGGGGGTTCGTATGTTCGGGTGTTCTGGCCTCTTGATTCTTATGTTCGGGGGTTCGTATGTTCGGGTGTTCTGGCCTCTTGATTCTTATGTTCGGGGGTTCGTATGTTCGGGGGTTCTGGCCTCTTGATTCTTATGTTCGGGGGTTCGTAGGTTCGGGGGTTCGTAGGTTCGGGTGTTCTGGCCTCTTGATTCTTATGTTCGGGTGTTCGTATGTTCGGGTGTTCTGGCCTCTTGATTCTTATGTTCGGGGGTTCGTAGGTTCGGGGGTTCTGGCCTCTTGATTCCTATGTTCGGGGGTTCGGATGTTTGAGGTTCGGTCTATTCTGTAGTTCGAGGTCCAATCTATTCTGTAGTTCGAGGTTTGGTCTATTCTGTAGTTCGAGGTTCGCTCTCTTTTGTAGTTCGAGGTCCAATCTATTCTGTAGTTCGAGCTCCAGTCTATTCTGTAGTTCGAGCTCCAGTCTATTCTGTAGTTCGAGCTCCAGTCTATTCTGTAGTTCGACGTCTGGTCTATCTTGTAGGTCGGTCTATTTGGTCCCGTCCACTCAGCACTGCTGTAACCTTGTCTCTCTTTTGGTCATTCACGACAGTGTTCCAGTAATCCTATTGTTTGGTGGCCTACCCTTTCTTTTTTGTTTCCTCTTTGGTTCTTCCTGTTTTGTCTATGATGCTGGTTTGGTTCTCGTAGTTTAGTGTTTCTAACCTCCCGTTGACTCTGTTTCTGACGAGTTTAACTTTTTGTCCGCGTCATATTCTGTCTGATAATAATTTGAAGCTCGGGATTTTTTTTGTGAATTTCAAGTTCTTGAATTCCGAGAAAATTTTTCGCGTCGTGTTTTTTCTCCTTGAACCTTTGGTGGTCACGGGACTGCTCTCTTTTGCGGTTATCTTAGCGATTATGCGCTTATTTCCCCAGATTTCGTTCCATTTCTGAGAATCTCATCGAAACGTTTTTAGTTGACGTTTTTGTTGATAAGACTGCGCCCGTTTTTTTTTCTCGTCAATTTTCTTATCTTTCGAAAATTAAAAAGATAAGCTTAACTTTTGTCGGCATGAGTATTTGTTTCAAGATGTTTTTTTCAACAGTTGTTTTTGGGCAATGCATTACCTGTTTCGAACAACATAGTTGGATGAATTTTATTTGTGTTGAAACTCTTTTGTTTTGAATGTGATTTTGATTCGTGAACTAGGTATTCCTCAACAGTCGTGAACCATATTGCCTCTGTCTGGCAAAGGTGGCTCTTACTCGCGGAGTTCTTCGGAATTCTTGCCCGGTTTTTCAATTTTTTCACGCGATCTTTTCACTTGAAACTCCAGTTTTTTTTCAACAGATATTCTTAAAATGTTTGTTTACATTCTCATGAGTCTAGTTTAACAAAAACGTTGCGATGATTATAAATATCTGCTATTCCCAGTCTTGGTTCAAGTTTCAATGACATTTGTTACCTTTAAAAGTGGTACCACTTTCCAAAAGCTCGATCAAGATCTCGTTGTTTTGGTTGGCAAAAAAGGCACCCTCTACAATCCCTTTGGCTGCTACGCTTATCAAACTGCTAAAGTTCCCAAAGCTGAACTAGAAAAGTTGGTCAGTCCTTTGGGTGACCAGTATAGACGCTACTACTCCACCACTTCCACCGACTGTATCTTCCAAATTGCAGAAACAATCGTCATTGACAATGTTGACGTGCTTGACTTGCAGATCTGTGGTCTTTGTCGCAACTTTGCCACTACCAGCGCAACCAGTTTGAATGGCCACTACAAAAAGGCTCATTCCGACACCGATAAGGAGTCCCGCTACCACTACGACACCACTGGCTACTCCGTCAGACTCAAGGAGCGAACAAATTACTTCTATTATCCTTTCAAAGTTAGAAAGACCCCTCCCAAGATGAAAATCGTGGTCCTCAACAAGGAGTATGACGACTCGGTTGACATTTTCTTGAAAGAAGTCAACGCCCAAGATTTCACCTCACCTGGCGACTACTCACGTTACTGTCCCTCCAAGGCTGTCTTGTTGCACGCCCGTGGTCTTGCTAAAAGGTTTGCTCTGCAACAAAGAAACTACATGCTACTCAACCATCAGATTTTGGTGTTGCTTGGGCCCAATGCCATGCGTAAGTCTTCCCTCAAGCAGTCTACCGTTCTTCAACGTGCCAGTTCTATCAACTTGTTTGTCTGCATGATGGCTGTTTACTTTGAGAGACCCTTTACCACTGATTCCACTTACGAAGATTACAATGACGTGCTCACCTTGATCTTCGACCACTTTGTGGACGGTCAATCTCCCGACTTTGTCGACTTCTTGAGAATATTCTTTGCTTCGCTTCAAGAATCAGAGGGGAATTGGCGTACCACTAGCTCTATGATCACCAGAGTGGCTTCTGTTCATTTTATGATCAAGTCTATCATTTACGACAACACCATTTCCGCCACCGGCAATCTCATGCCACTCAAGAACAGGATCCAGTCCGGTGTCTTGTCCAACATGTTGAACATTCACAGAGTCGCTTACAGACTCAGTCACAGACAAGTGTCTGTTCCCATCACCAGAAATGAATCCTCCATCTCCATCATGGGAATGGAGTTTTCCATGCCTCTTTTGGAAAAACTAGTCAAAGGTCTTATCGATTCTTACAAAAGTCATTTGGAGATCCATGTTCCTCTGCTGCTCCATAACATTGACGCTGTTTATGACTTTTTCTGCACTCATGTTGGAGAAGATACCCTTGCACAAGATGAACAGTATCACAATCTCTTTTTCGAGAACAATGCTTTGTTAACTGAGTGCCAGGATTATTACATTCGCTTCAACTTGGAGGTCGATAACCCTGTTAGGGTGCTTCCCAAGTTGCTTGAGTTGAACCAAATCTTGTTCTTGTTGGTCCAGCTCACCGTTGGTCCTCCCTACCGTGCTTTTGAAATCGCCACTATGGCTTACACCAACACTCAAGCCAAAAGGTCCTTGATCTTTCACAAACAAACTGGCCAGTTTCTGTTGTGGCTCAGGTTCAACAAAATCAACACCATGGACGGCATCTACCACCAAACAACCAAGTTGCTCCCCAAATGTGTGTCCAAGCTCATGGTGCACTACCTCATGTTGATCAGGTTTGTCGAAATCAACATCGTCCACGACTGTTCCGTCAAAGGAAGACTCTCTGACAAGTTTATGGACAAGTTTTCAGAACACTTGGATGTCTCCAACTACTACGACTCTGACGACAACTCCGACGACGAAGAAAACATGGATGCTTTACAAGCCGACGTTCCTTCTTTCCATGAGCCTTCTGATGCCGCTAACTCGGACGAGGAAGAGCTCATCGATGCAATTCAAGCTGAGATTCCCTCTTTCGTTGAGCCGGATTCTGACTCCGATCCTGACGATGGTCCCGATGATGCCGCTACTTCCACCACTGAAGTGTTGTTGGACGAGAATGAGCCGCTTTTGACACAGTCTTCTACTACTTTCTTGGCCGAGTCCAGCAGAACTCCATCACCACGTCGTCGAACTAGACGCTCGAGAAAGCCTTTCGACAAGCCTGCGCCGAACCCGGTTCTGGTTAAGCCGCCCCCACCCGCTCCTGTCCGTTTGACTAGGCTGGCTAAGAAGCGTCAAGCTCAACTCCCTGTTGTTGCCGAAGCTCCTGTGGAAAAGCGGTCTCGTCCACTTGGCTCTAATATAGAAGATGCCATTGAAATTGCCAGTGATGAATCTGATGATGACGCTGAGCCCACTGAACTACAACCTCCCACCCGTTCTACTGCTGGCAGGATCCTGCAAGTCAATCTTCGTCGTTCTGGTGCCCAGACGTCTATATTGCTGTACTTTTCGTCGCCTTCTTCTTCTATTGAAGGCTACGTCGCTGCTAGAAGAACCCCACCTGCATCTCCTTTGGCTAGAAAGGATACCAGGTCCACTTATGTTCAGGTTCCTACCACTTCTTCAGTTGAGGTACGCGTACAAGAAGATGACCATGAAGAAATCCACTCCGACAATGTTGACTCTGACGACGAGATTGATGACAGTGACGACGAATACATTGAACCCCATACCCCTGCACCTCGTGATCATTTTGCTGATCTCACACCAGCTGAAACCCTCACTGATCCTGACTCAACTCCTCCGTTGCCTGCTGATACTCAAGTCATTGCTCCCCCCGACTTGTCCAATACAACTGCCACCACTGCCGACTCCACCCACTTTGACCCTTGTGACGACACCCCCGACACCGACGTATCCGTCGACGAACCACAACGTTCTGTGCGTACAGGCTTGTTTCTTCACTTGCTTCAGACAAAGATCTTTGTCTCGTATCATGGCATCATATCATCTCAGATCTATCTGAAGGCACTCAGAAAGTTCTCCCTCCAATATTGTGGCCAGGAGTACAACAACACATCCTTAAGACAAGCACTCTGCTTCTACACCATGGAGGAATGCTTACCCCAGTGTGATCGCGACATCAAATTGATAGCTGAGAACGCCGGCCACACCGTTAGAACCGCTCTTTGTGTCTATGGCGTGGAAAGTTCTATCGAAAAATGTGCTATTGCTCAAGAAAGGCTCATCATCAGCGCCAAATGGCACCACAAGTTGAATTTGGACTTGGCTGAGCGTCTTGTCAAACAAGCTGACGCTGCAAAAGCCGTCAGTGCCTTGACTGTGTCTGGTATCGACTCTTTGAAAGTTCCAGTGCCTTTCAAAAAGCTTTTTGCCTCTTATTGCAAGAGTTTGAGTTCGCCTTTCGGCTTCACCCTTTCTTCTTTGTTCTTTAGCCGTCAGAACATTCAAGTCTGCCTTCCTTGCCACTTGGATGCCTTTGTTGCTCACGACTCCATCGCTTACCACGAATCTTGGTTTGACCCAAGGTTTGTTACCATTGTTATCTTCCCGGCTATCAGCGAAGATATTCTGTCTCACCTTATCAACGTCGACTACAACGACGCTGCTGTTGCTCGCCATACTCCATGGACCCTTGAATGCGATGCTCCACTTGTCTATGTCTCGCTGCAGAACTTGTCTATGTTGGTCAACAAGTTGGAGTTGGCTTACCGTGATGGCTGGAAAAAGATCATTCGAAGAGTTGTGCTTCGTCAAGCGGAGTTGTTGTCCGAGAATGAGCTTTCTGCAATCAAGGTCTTGTGTGGCTCAGACCAATCTGCATCAGCCATTCCTGTCGTTGCTTTTTCTGGCTCTCGTCAACCTATGCTTGATATCCCATGTCAATTCTCGTTAGCAAAGCGGCTGTACAACAAGGTTCATTTCATTTTAGCTAATGATGATCCTATTGAGTACATCAAGACCACAAGTACCAGAGATATAAAGACCTTGGTTCTCTGGGAAACTCCTGACATCAAAGGTATTGCAAGAGCTTTGTCTAACGCAGGTCGTGTTCATTCTGGCATGTCTGTTGACGCACAAAGAGATGCATTTAGATCATTTCATGAAAGCTCTTTGAATATCCTTATCTGTGACCCACTGGTGATGACTTTGTCCAGTGTTAGCCGCTCTGTCAACATTATCTACATCAACTCATGCTCCTTCGATAACGGCTTCCTCGATATTGTCAACAACACCGACCCAGCAAAGCTCACCACCTTTCACTTTGTCAACTGTTTCAATCATGCCAAGTTTTCGGGGTCCACTTGCATTGCCAAACAGATCGGTAAATGGGACAGTTTTGTTACTAATGTATCCCAATGTTCTGATCTTGGTTGCATTCCTTGCTCCGTCTGCGACAACACTTACAAAGACATCAATCCTTTGCGTGAGATAGATTCTTTGACGGCCGTCACCAGTTTGTTGGGCTCGGACTGTTTGTCTCACTCCCAATACGTCAACACTTTCTTGAAGACATTCGATGGTCGTCTTTTGGATATCACTTTTAGCGAAGACGTCTGCAAGTATTGTGGTCTTTCTCCTCAGGTTGCCGAGCAGTACTGTTCTTCACACAAAGAGTTATGTACCTTGAAGTACGCTGTCGCTTTCTTCAGTCTTGTTTTTTCCTGCCTCAAGAGAAAGCTGGTGCTTGAGAGGGCTGCTTCCCGAGATTGCCTGTCGTACCAGCGAACCATGACGAGGTTTCTCGACAAATTGCGGTTACAGACGCTTGACTATGTGAAAATGTTGTCTGATTGTGAAAACATATCCAATGACGGCGTGGTTTTGCCTTTCTTGAAGCTTCAGCATCAACATTTGGATACCATCTTAGTCAGCAACGAGAACATCGACCTTTACAGCAAGATCAAGAGGTTCTGGAAATTGAGAAAAGGAAAAGAGCCCGCTAGTTTAAAGGTGTTCGAGCTGAACACTGACATCTTGTATGATTGGGTCCTCTCTAACAAGACTGCTTGTCGTGAGTGTGGTTTGAGGAAAACTAATTGTGATGGTTCCAGAAAATGTCCTACCAAGAAACCCTTACTTATGCTACAGTTGATCTACTATTTGGACAATCCAAGCATCACGGAGTTTAGTTCTCTTTATGAGCTCGACCGGACTTTTTACTCCATGCTCGAGTTTACAAACTGGTGTCTTTTGTCTAATTGCCCCCAAGCTCTGGTTACTAACATGGGTGTCTTCTTGGGATGGTATGCAAAGGCAAAGAAAATCAATTAGTTTATATAGTCTTTTGTATTGGTAACGTGATTTTCGAAATATTAATGTTTTGCAAGTTTCATAGTGATGAAAATATTTTGCACTAGTCTTTCATAATCGAGTAAAATTTGTAATGATTGTACACTTGCATGATGACTGGATAACAGACTTCAGTGTAGGATTACAGGCGATGTTGTTACTTGTTGTAGGTGTGAGTTCACTCTGCCTCAAGAGTTTCATGTAATTGTTGATCTACCTGTTGAGTCATAATTACGTCAACAACTATATCGGTGATACTTGACAAGGGTTTATCAAAGAGGAGATCCGTTAGGTACTCAACGCTGTTGAAGGATTTGAAATGTGTTTGGCTTGAATAGTTCAATAAGAGACGACTTTTGTCATCTAAGAAAGCCCACTACAGAAGAACTATACTGCTCTGTGTTGTTTAGCACCGTTTATTCGACTATGGATTGCTTGAGGAGTCACGTCGAGATTTATTGGTGATGGTTGTTCCAACAGATTTCACCGACAGCACTATTCGTACCACAGCACCGTTCGGTCGCAAAACAGCGATACTGGTACTACGAAACACCTTCTGCGCCCACTGGTGTGTAGCTAGGAGACAGCAGCGTCCGTCTGAACCAACTGCAGTTGAGGTTGGTTAGGCAAATTTTCACCGACAGTGGATTTCGTCTTAGGCTTAACGCACGGTCTCAAAACAAGTGGATTGGTACTAAGAAACATTTATTGTATCGACTTATGTGTAGCTGTAGAAGAACAGCGTTCTTTTAAATCAAGTCAACTCGGCGTTGGTTTGTCACATTTTCACCGACGGCAGATATTGTCATTTCAGCACCGTCCGGTCTCGATTCGACTGAATTGGTACTTAGAAACACTTTTTGCATTGACTGGTGTTCAACTGAGTAAACCCACAGTTTGTCTGAAATGAGTCAACTCGACGTTGGTTTGTGATATTTTTATCGACGGCAAAAGTACTCATCCCAACATCGTTCGGTCTCAAAACAGCAGTACTAGTACTGAGACGCACCTTCTGAATCGCCTGATGTTCAGCTGGGTAGACCCACAGTTTGTTTGAAATGACTCAACTGAACGTTGGTTTCTGAAATTTGACCAACACCAGATATTACCATCACATTGACGTACGGTCTCAAAACAACTGAACCGGTGCTAAGGAACACTTTTTGGATCGACTGATGAGTAGCTGGGGAAGAACATCGTTTGTTTTAATTTACTCAACTCGGCGTTGTTTTGTCACCTTTTTACCGACGGCAGTTTTCATTTGAATTGCACCAGAAGGTCTCCAATCAACTGAATTAGTACTTAGAAACATCTTCTTCACCGACTGTTGTGTAGCTGGGGGAGAGCAGCGTTCGTTTGAACTTCCTCGACTTGGCGTTGGTTCCTAATATTTTTACCGACGGCAGTTTTCATTTGAATAGCAACGGAAGGTCTCAAAACCACTGATTTGGTGCTAAGAAACACTTTCTTAATCAACTGATGTATAGTTGAACAATAGCAGCGTTCGTTAGAATCGGCTCACTTGACGTTGATTTGTGATATTTTTATCAACAGCAGATGTCGCTATCCCAACACCGTTTGGTCTCGATTCAACTGAATTGGTACTGAGGAACACTTTCTGAATCGACTGATGTATAAGTGAAGAAGAGCAACGTTCATTTGAACCAGGTTGATTAGATGCTGTTTCTTGCATTTTTTATACCACCCTCACAGACTTCAATCGCAACGTGTTGTCTTGTTGTTACCTTGCAATATGTTCTCCAGTGTATCTTGTATCTACCGTGATCAGATTAAGTCGTGACTGTTTCTCTGTCACCAACTATAGTCGTTGTTGTTGCTCATCTCAAATGTCGACTTCTTCAACAACATCCGATCGCTTCACAATCGCCTCAAAACCCCTTCCACCGACTTCTGGCACTTAGATTACCTTATCCTCTCAGCCAAATCTTCTTATCGTCATTATTCATCGACTTGTGGGGTTGCCCAATCCTTGTTATGATTGTGAAAAATTTTAATTTTCGTCGACGCGATTTGCCCCTGAATCATAACACAGTTTATTACAAGGAGAGGGATGAATACCACGGAATAATAGATGTTAATGCTAGTTGGTATACATCATTGGAGAGCTCTTGTGGTGTACTTTCCACCTGAGACAACCAATAAGCCCGAATCTCGATTCTGAGTCTGCTTAGGTTATCGACTATTATACTACGTGTTGATCGTTAGTGATGCAGAGCTGCGACGCAGGACCAGTGAACCCAGGAACATTACCAACACTCTTCAAGCCTATTTCAGGTCTGACTTTCACTGTTGTGTTGTAGTGTCGTCGGTAGTTCCACTTTTGGTGTTTTCGAAACAAAACAACCGCCGACGACCAAGTTGTAACATTCAAGTCAACGACTGGGAATAGGTTGAATGCACATGCTCGAGTCTCACGAATACCGTTTAGCTGAAGACCAACGGAGCTGGTGCTGCTGAGAAACTTGGACCCAAATATTCGGAGGTACTTGACCACTTTGAGGATGCAGTTTCAATTGTAACTTCTACATTGTGTTAGATCCTTGTTTAGTGCTGTTTGTTAAACCGACTCCCACTTAGCTGAAAGACGGGAGGTGCCTGTGTAGGTGGGAATCCCGTTGTTGTTTTTACACAATCAATTACAAGTTTCATAACTTCCTGTTCATTGTCGGGATCCAAATCAGCTTAGATCATGCTATCGACTGTGTTCTATATCGACCGTCGAAGAACTGTGGTCGTCAAACTCACATTGGCACCAGCACGTTGATGAAGTCAAAAACGAATCCTTTTTTGGAAGAAATCCAGCTGACAAAGGTATTCATAAAATTGTGTGCCGTGTTGTGGGATGCTGAGTATTACTTTTACCAAGCCGATTCTCAATACCTTGAAAACTGACTGAGTAGTGGTTGAGTTTGTCATGTTGCTTACTCACTACTTTTGTTTTTCGGATCACACAGCTCGTTTACACTAAACGGTAGACAAACGAGGAGGTAGCGGAATGGGTGATGATGATGGTGAAGGGAGAGCAACTGAATTAGCATTGCCTGATTTTGGTGATTGTGTTGGCGTTTGGTATGTTTCTAAGAAAAGTTCTTCTGTGAATTATTGACAGATGGTGTTGCTTACTGATACAGAACAGGTATTGCCATTCGGTGATTAGGGGGTATTGGCCGACCCATACTGAGCTGGAAACAAGTCTTACCACGACTCTCGTGTCTCTCTTGCTGTGGTGGTTCCCTTTTTTGTGGTTGAGAATTAACGTTCTCTCAAACAACCAGGATTTGAAGGTAACGTGAAGAAAGGGCAAGTAGTTGATACATACTCACCTACTGTCATGACTCCCGTTTAGTGGGAGGCAAAGTCAATCACGTTGTGGAGCAAACACAAATTTTGATGCTTGAGAGCCCATGTCCATTTTGACATCCAGAATCTGGTGGTACGTTCTACGTTCTGCTTGATTTGTGCTCTGCATCGTATACTGAGTTTCGGATATTACGCGGGATGTGCGAGAGGGTGATTTTTTTCGGCCACCAAAACTGAGGAAAAACTCGAGAATTCCGTAAGCCAGGCGAGTGGGCTCTCCTTGCGCGGTGCAGAGGTAATGCATTCCCTTTTGGGTAGTGGTAGTGTGTAACGTAGATCGTAATTGTAGCTTGTTTGAGAATCCTTTGTGAGGTATTATTACTACAAAGGATTCTAAAGGTTGACTGACAGGGCTGTATCGGGCACAGTGGGTGTTGCACAGTGCCAGAACTGCGTCGTAAAGAAATTAGTTAGCGTACTCGACGTTGTTTGAGAAAATTATTGGGAGGTGCAATATCAGTCAGTATGTATTATACAACATTAGGTGGATGACATACTACGCCAGTGCATCTGTTGACACATGCAGCTACTACAGCAACTACAGCAACTACAGCAACTACAGCAACTACAGCAACTACAGCTACTACGATACCACAAGACAATGTGATCGTGCAACAGTACCTTACAAAACATAGATGCCACTTTATTCACGGGTGTCTACCACTGGTTCATTACTCATGTCACTCGTCAGTACTCAGACGACTGCACCACTACTCATATACAGCGTCTAAACCTACTGCTGGTTGCCTGCAGAGGAGCAAGTTAGTATGAGTCCACTTACCTTGACGTGGGTTTTACTATTGACCAACAGCAGGTTTCGTCTTGACGTTGATGTATAGACCCCAAACAGCTGATTTACTACCAAACCACACCTGCTGAACCGAACTTGGCCCAATGGGGAGGGACATCTTTGCTTAAGCCAGCTTACCATGACACTAATTTCCATAATTTTTCACCGACAGCACTATTCGTAACCACAGCACCGTTCGGTCGCAAAACAGCAATACTGGTACTAAGAAACACCTTCTGCACCCACTGGTGTGTAGCTGGGAGACAGCAGCGTCCGTCTGAACCAAGTGCAGTTGAGGTTGGTTAGGCAAATTTTCACCGACAGCAGATTTCGTCTCAACGTTAATGCACTGTCTCAAAACAACTGGAATAGTGCTAAGGAACACTTTTTGGATCAACTGATGTGTAGCTGGGGGAGAGCAGCGTTCGTTCGAATCAGGTTGACTCGACGGTGGATTGTGAAATTTTAACCAACAGCAGATTTCGTCTTCAGGCTACCTCACGGTCTCAAAACAACTGGAATAGTGCTGAGAAACACTTTCTCGACCGACTGGTGCATAGGTGAAGAAGCGCAGCGCTTGTTAGAATCGACTCAACTTGTCGTTGGTTTGTCATAATTTTACCGATGGCAAGAATACTCATCCCAGCATCGTTCAGTCTCAAACCAGCAGTATTAGTACTAAGACACACCTTTTGCATCGACTGATGGGTAGCTCGGGTAGAGCAGCGTTCGTACGAACCAAGTGCAGTTGACGTTGGTTGGGGACATTTTCACCGACAGCAGATATCGTCATCCCAGCACCGTTCGGCCTCGAATCAACTAACTTGGTACTTAGAAACACTTTTCGCATTGACTGGTGTTCAGCTGGATACACCCACAGTTTGTTTGAAATGACTCAACTCAACGTTGGTTTCTGAAATCTTGACCAACACCAGATTTCACCATCACACTGACGTACGGTCTCAAAACAACTGAACCGGTGCTAAGGAACCCTTGTTGGATCGACTGATGTGTAGCTGTGGGAGAACAGCGTTCATTTGAATCGAGTTGATTGGAAGGTGGATTGTCACATTTTCACCGACAGCAGATTTGGTCTTAACGTCAACGGACGGTCTCAAAACAAGTGGATTGGTACTAAGTAACACTTTTTGGGTGTACTGATGTGTAGCTGATGAATGACATCGTTCATTTGAATTCACTCAACTTGGCGTTGGTTGGGCAAAAATTCAGCGACAGCAGATTTCGTCTTAGCGTTAACGAACGGTGTCAAAACAACTGAATTCGTACTTAGGAACACTTTCTGAATCGACTGATGTATAGGTGAGGAAGAGCAACGTTCATTTGAGCCAAGTTGACTTGACGTTGTTTCTTTAATGTTTTTATACCACCATCACAGAGTTCGACTCCAACGTGTTGCCTTGCAGCTAACTTGCAATGTATTATCCAGTATGCTTTGTATCTGCCGTGATCAGATTAAGTCGTGGCTGTGTCTCCGTCAGCAACTGTAGTCGTCGTTGTTGCTCAGCCCAAATGTCGACTTCTTTAAAGTCATCTGATCGCTTCAAAATCTTATCTACCGCCTTCTAGCACGTGGATTACCTGATCCTCTCAACCAAATCTTCTTATCGTCATTATTCGTCGACTTGTGGGGTTGCCCCATCCTTGTTATGATTGTGAAAATTTTTAATTTTCGTCGACGCGATTTGCCCCTGAATCATAACACAGTTTATTACAAGGAGAGGGATGATTACCACGGCCTCATAGATGTTGCTGCTAGTTGATATATACCATTGGAGAGCCCTTGTGGTGTACTCTCCACCTGTGTCAACCAATAAGCTTGAATCTCGATTCTGAGTCTGCTTATGTTATCGTCTATTATACTACGTGTTGATCGTTAGTGATGCAGAGCTGTGACGCCGGATCAGTGAACATAGGATCATTACCAACACTCTTCAAGCCCATATCAAGTCTTGCTTTCACTTTTGTGTTTCACTGTCGTCGATAATTCCACTTTTGGTATTTTTGTAACAAAACAACCGCCGACGACCAAGTTGTAACATTCAAGTCAACAACTGGAAATAGAATGAATTTACCTGCCTGGTTCTTACGAATGCCGTTTAGCTGAAGATCAAAGGAGCTGGACCTGCTGAGTAACTTGGACCCAAATATTAGGAGGTTCTTGACCATTTTGAAGATACAGTTGCAGCATTTGCTCTTACATTGTGCTAGATACTTGTTTATTGCTGTGTGGTAAATTGATTGCCAGTTTGTTCAAAGACCGGAGCTGCCTGTGTAAGTGGGATTCCCGTTGTTTATTTTACACATCCAATTTCCAGTTTCATGACTCTCTGTTCATTGCCGGGTTTCAAATCCACTCAGATCGTGTTATTGACTGTGTTCTATATTGACTGTCAAAGAACTGGAGTCGTCACACTTACTCTGGTACCATCTCGTTGGTGAAGTCAGAAACGAGTCCTTTTTTGGAAGAAGTTCTGCCGACAAGGGTATCTGAAAAGTTGACTGCCGTGTTGTGGGATGCTGAGTATTACTTTTATCAAGCCGATTCTTCATACGGTCAAAACTGCATGAGTAGTGGTTGAGTTTCTCAAGTTGCTCACTCACGCTTTTGTTTTTCGGATCACACAAGTCGTTTACACTAAACGATGGACAACCCTGATGGCAGCGGAATGAGTGGTGATGATGGTGGAGAGAGAGCAACTGAATTTGCATCGCCTGATGTTGCTGATTGTGTTGGTGTTGGTTACTAAAAAAAGTATTTTTTGAATCGTTGACAGATGGTGTTAGTTACAGACACAGAACAGGTATTGCCATTCGGTGAATAGGGGGTGTTGAATTCTATGGGGCTAGGAGGCCGAAGGTCTCCAGCCCCTCAACAAATTTTTACCTCGATCGCGGGGTGTGCGGAGGTCAAAAAAAAACGGTCCGATCTATCCTTCCTTATCTCGATCTATTTCTCGGCTCGATCTATTTTGTGTAGTTCGAGGTCCGATCTATTTTTCTATTTCGGGTAGTGTTTTCGTAGTTTGGGGTCCGCTCTATTTTCTGTTTCGGGTAGTGTTTTCGTAGTTTGGGGTCCGCTCTATTTTCTGTTTTCGGTCTATTTGTAGTTTGAGGTCCGGTCTATTTGTAGTTTGGGGTCTGGTCTATTTTGTGGTTCGGGGTCCGGTCTATTTCTCTATTTATGTTCGGTGTCCGGATGTTCAGGTGTTCGGGCTTCTGATTCTTTATGTTCGGGGGTTCGTATGTTCGGGTGTTCTGGCCTCTTGATTCTTATGTTCGGGGGTTCGTATGTTCGGGTGTTCTGGCCTCTTGATTCTTATGTTCGGGGGTTCGTATGTTCGGGTGTTCTGGCCTCTTGATTCTTATGTTCGGGGGTTCGTATGTTCGGGGGTTCTGGCCTCTTGATTCTTATGTTCGGGGGTTCGTAGGTTCGGGGGTTCGTAGGTTCGGGTGTTCTGGCCTCTTGATTCTTATGTTCGGGTGTTCGTATGTTCGGGTGTTCTGGCCTCTTGATTCTTATGTTCGGGGGTTCGTAGGTTCGGGGGTTCTGGCCTCTTGATTCCTATGTTCGGGGGTTCGGATGTTTGAGGTTCGGTCTATTCTGTAGTTCGAGGTCCAATCTATTCTGTAGTTCGAGGTTTGGTCTATTCTGTAGTTCGAGGTTCGCTCTCTTTTGTAGTTCGAGGTCCAATCTATTCTGTAGTTCGAGCTCCAGTCTATTCTGTAGTTCGAGCTCCAGTCTATTCTGTAGTTCGAGCTCCAGTCTATTCTGTAGTTCGACGTCTGGTCTATCTTGTAGGTCGGTCTATTTGGTCCCGTCCACTCAGCACTGCTGTAACCTTGTCTCTCTTTTGGTCATTCACGACAGTGTTCCAGTAATCCTATTGTTTGGTGGCCTACCCTTTCTTTTTTGTTTCCTCTTTGGTTCTTCCTGTTTTGTCTATGATGCTGGTTTGGTTCTCGTAGTTTAGTGTTTCTAACCTCCCGTTGACTCTGTTTCTGACGAGTTTAACTTTTTGTCCGCGTCATATTCTGTCTGATAATAATTTGAAGCTCGGGATTTTTTTTGTGAATTTCAAGTTCTTGAATTCCGAGAAAATTTTTCGCGTCGTGTTTTTTCTCCTTGAACCTTTGGTGGTCACGGGACTGCTCTCTTTTGCGGTTATCTTAGCGATTATGCGCTTATTTCCCCAGATTTCGTTCCATTTCTGAGAATCTCATCGAAACGTTTTTAGTTGACGTTTTTGTTGATAAGACTGCGCCCGTTTTTTTTTCTCGTCAATTTTCTTATCTTTCGAAAATTAAAAAGATAAGCTTAACTTTTGTCGGCATGAGTATTTGTTTCAAGATGTTTTTTTCAACAGTTGTTTTTGGGCAATGCATTACCTGTTTCGAACAACATAGTTGGATGAATTTTATTTGTGTTGAAACTCTTTTGTTTTGAATGTGATTTTGATTCGTGAACTAGGTATTCCTCAACAGTCGTGAACCATATTGCCTCTGTCTGGCAAAGGTGGCTCTTACTCGCGGAGTTCTTCGGAATTCTTGCCCGGTTTTTCAATTTTTTCACGCGATCTTTTCACTTGAAACTCCAGTTTTTTTTCAACAGATATTCTTAAAATGTTTGTTTACATTCTCATGAGTCTAGTTTAACAAAAACGTTGCGATGATTATAAATATCTGCTATTCCCAGTCTTGGTTCAAGTTTCAATGACATTTGTTACCTTTAAAAGTGGTACCACTTTCCAAAAGCTCGATCAAGATCTCGTTGTTTTGGTTGGCAAAAAAGGCACCCTCTACAATCCCTTTGGCTGCTACGCTTATCAAACTGCTAAAGTTCCCAAAGCTGAACTAGAAAAGTTGGTCAGTCCTTTGGGTGACCAGTATAGACGCTACTACTCCACCACTTCCACCGACTGTATCTTCCAAATTGCAGAAACAATCGTCATTGACAATGTTGACGTGCTTGACTTGCAGATCTGTGGTCTTTGTCGCAACTTTGCCACTACCAGCGCAACCAGTTTGAATGGCCACTACAAAAAGGCTCATTCCGACACCGATAAGGAGTCCCGCTACCACTACGACACCACTGGCTACTCCGTCAGACTCAAGGAGCGAACAAATTACTTCTATTATCCTTTCAAAGTTAGAAAGACCCCTCCCAAGATGAAAATCGTGGTCCTCAACAAGGAGTATGACGACTCGGTTGACATTTTCTTGAAAGAAGTCAACGCCCAAGATTTCACCTCACCTGGCGACTACTCACGTTACTGTCCCTCCAAGGCTGTCTTGTTGCACGCCCGTGGTCTTGCTAAAAGGTTTGCTCTGCAACAAAGAAACTACATGCTACTCAACCATCAGATTTTGGTGTTGCTTGGGCCCAATGCCATGCGTAAGTCTTCCCTCAAGCAGTCTACCGTTCTTCAACGTGCCAGTTCTATCAACTTGTTTGTCTGCATGATGGCTGTTTACTTTGAGAGACCCTTTACCACTGATTCCACTTACGAAGATTACAATGACGTGCTCACCTTGATCTTCGACCACTTTGTGGACGGTCAATCTCCCGACTTTGTCGACTTCTTGAGAATATTCTTTGCTTCGCTTCAAGAATCAGAGGGGAATTGGCGTACCACTAGCTCTATGATCACCAGAGTGGCTTCTGTTCATTTTATGATCAAGTCTATCATTTACGACAACACCATTTCCGCCACCGGCAATCTCATGCCACTCAAGAACAGGATCCAGTCCGGTGTCTTGTCCAACATGTTGAACATTCACAGAGTCGCTTACAGACTCAGTCACAGACAAGTGTCTGTTCCCATCACCAGAAATGAATCCTCCATCTCCATCATGGGAATGGAGTTTTCCATGCCTCTTTTGGAAAAACTAGTCAAAGGTCTTATCGATTCTTACAAAAGTCATTTGGAGATCCATGTTCCTCTGCTGCTCCATAACATTGACGCTGTTTATGACTTTTTCTGCACTCATGTTGGAGAAGATACCCTTGCACAAGATGAACAGTATCACAATCTCTTTTTCGAGAACAATGCTTTGTTAACTGAGTGCCAGGATTATTACATTCGCTTCAACTTGGAGGTCGATAACCCTGTTAGGGTGCTTCCCAAGTTGCTTGAGTTGAACCAAATCTTGTTCTTGTTGGTCCAGCTCACCGTTGGTCCTCCCTACCGTGCTTTTGAAATCGCCACTATGGCTTACACCAACACTCAAGCCAAAAGGTCCTTGATCTTTCACAAACAAACTGGCCAGTTTCTGTTGTGGCTCAGGTTCAACAAAATCAACACCATGGACGGCATCTACCACCAAACAACCAAGTTGCTCCCCAAATGTGTGTCCAAGCTCATGGTGCACTACCTCATGTTGATCAGGTTTGTCGAAATCAACATCGTCCACGACTGTTCCGTCAAAGGAAGACTCTCTGACAAGTTTATGGACAAGTTTTCAGAACACTTGGATGTCTCCAACTACTACGACTCTGACGACAACTCCGACGACGAAGAAAACATGGATGCTTTACAAGCCGACGTTCCTTCTTTCCATGAGCCTTCTGATGCCGCTAACTCGGACGAGGAAGAGCTCATCGATGCAATTCAAGCTGAGATTCCCTCTTTCGTTGAGCCGGATTCTGACTCCGATCCTGACGATGGTCCCGATGATGCCGCTACTTCCACCACTGAAGTGTTGTTGGACGAGAATGAGCCGCTTTTGACACAGTCTTCTACTACTTTCTTGGCCGAGTCCAGCAGAACTCCATCACCACGTCGTCGAACTAGACGCTCGAGAAAGCCTTTCGACAAGCCTGCGCCGAACCCGGTTCTGGTTAAGCCGCCCCCACCCGCTCCTGTCCGTTTGACTAGGCTGGCTAAGAAGCGTCAAGCTCAACTCCCTGTTGTTGCCGAAGCTCCTGTGGAAAAGCGGTCTCGTCCACTTGGCTCTAATATAGAAGATGCCATTGAAATTGCCAGTGATGAATCTGATGATGACGCTGAGCCCACTGAACTACAACCTCCCACCCGTTCTACTGCTGGCAGGATCCTGCAAGTCAATCTTCGTCGTTCTGGTGCCCAGACGTCTATATTGCTGTACTTTTCGTCGCCTTCTTCTTCTATTGAAGGCTACGTCGCTGCTAGAAGAACCCCACCTGCATCTCCTTTGGCTAGAAAGGATACCAGGTCCACTTATGTTCAGGTTCCTACCACTTCTTCAGTTGAGGTACGCGTACAAGAAGATGACCATGAAGAAATCCACTCCGACAATGTTGACTCTGACGACGAGATTGATGACAGTGACGACGAATACATTGAACCCCATACCCCTGCACCTCGTGATCATTTTGCTGATCTCACACCAGCTGAAACCCTCACTGATCCTGACTCAACTCCTCCGTTGCCTGCTGATACTCAAGTCATTGCTCCCCCCGACTTGTCCAATACAACTGCCACCACTGCCGACTCCACCCACTTTGACCCTTGTGACGACACCCCCGACACCGACGTATCCGTCGACGAACCACAACGTTCTGTGCGTACAGGCTTGTTTCTTCACTTGCTTCAGACAAAGATCTTTGTCTCGTATCATGGCATCATATCATCTCAGATCTATCTGAAGGCACTCAGAAAGTTCTCCCTCCAATATTGTGGCCAGGAGTACAACAACACATCCTTAAGACAAGCACTCTGCTTCTACACCATGGAGGAATGCTTACCCCAGTGTGATCGCGACATCAAATTGATAGCTGAGAACGCCGGCCACACCGTTAGAACCGCTCTTTGTGTCTATGGCGTGGAAAGTTCTATCGAAAAATGTGCTATTGCTCAAGAAAGGCTCATCATCAGCGCCAAATGGCACCACAAGTTGAATTTGGACTTGGCTGAGCGTCTTGTCAAACAAGCTGACGCTGCAAAAGCCGTCAGTGCCTTGACTGTGTCTGGTATCGACTCTTTGAAAGTTCCAGTGCCTTTCAAAAAGCTTTTTGCCTCTTATTGCAAGAGTTTGAGTTCGCCTTTCGGCTTCACCCTTTCTTCTTTGTTCTTTAGCCGTCAGAACATTCAAGTCTGCCTTCCTTGCCACTTGGATGCCTTTGTTGCTCACGACTCCATCGCTTACCACGAATCTTGGTTTGACCCAAGGTTTGTTACCATTGTTATCTTCCCGGCTATCAGCGAAGATATTCTGTCTCACCTTATCAACGTCGACTACAACGACGCTGCTGTTGCTCGCCATACTCCATGGACCCTTGAATGCGATGCTCCACTTGTCTATGTCTCGCTGCAGAACTTGTCTATGTTGGTCAACAAGTTGGAGTTGGCTTACCGTGATGGCTGGAAAAAGATCATTCGAAGAGTTGTGCTTCGTCAAGCGGAGTTGTTGTCCGAGAATGAGCTTTCTGCAATCAAGGTCTTGTGTGGCTCAGACCAATCTGCATCAGCCATTCCTGTCGTTGCTTTTTCTGGCTCTCGTCAACCTATGCTTGATATCCCATGTCAATTCTCGTTAGCAAAGCGGCTGTACAACAAGGTTCATTTCATTTTAGCTAATGATGATCCTATTGAGTACATCAAGACCACAAGTACCAGAGATATAAAGACCTTGGTTCTCTGGGAAACTCCTGACATCAAAGGTATTGCAAGAGCTTTGTCTAACGCAGGTCGTGTTCATTCTGGCATGTCTGTTGACGCACAAAGAGATGCATTTAGATCATTTCATGAAAGCTCTTTGAATATCCTTATCTGTGACCCACTGGTGATGACTTTGTCCAGTGTTAGCCGCTCTGTCAACATTATCTACATCAACTCATGCTCCTTCGATAACGGCTTCCTCGATATTGTCAACAACACCGACCCAGCAAAGCTCACCACCTTTCACTTTGTCAACTGTTTCAATCATGCCAAGTTTTCGGGGTCCACTTGCATTGCCAAACAGATCGGTAAATGGGACAGTTTTGTTACTAATGTATCCCAATGTTCTGATCTTGGTTGCATTCCTTGCTCCGTCTGCGACAACACTTACAAAGACATCAATCCTTTGCGTGAGATAGATTCTTTGACGGCCGTCACCAGTTTGTTGGGCTCGGACTGTTTGTCTCACTCCCAATACGTCAACACTTTCTTGAAGACATTCGATGGTCGTCTTTTGGATATCACTTTTAGCGAAGACGTCTGCAAGTATTGTGGTCTTTCTCCTCAGGTTGCCGAGCAGTACTGTTCTTCACACAAAGAGTTATGTACCTTGAAGTACGCTGTCGCTTTCTTCAGTCTTGTTTTTTCCTGCCTCAAGAGAAAGCTGGTGCTTGAGAGGGCTGCTTCCCGAGATTGCCTGTCGTACCAGCGAACCATGACGAGGTTTCTCGACAAATTGCGGTTACAGACGCTTGACTATGTGAAAATGTTGTCTGATTGTGAAAACATATCCAATGACGGCGTGGTTTTGCCTTTCTTGAAGCTTCAGCATCAACATTTGGATACCATCTTAGTCAGCAACGAGAACATCGACCTTTACAGCAAGATCAAGAGGTTCTGGAAATTGAGAAAAGGAAAAGAGCCCGCTAGTTTAAAGGTGTTCGAGCTGAACACTGACATCTTGTATGATTGGGTCCTCTCTAACAAGACTGCTTGTCGTGAGTGTGGTTTGAGGAAAACTAATTGTGATGGTTCCAGAAAATGTCCTACCAAGAAACCCTTACTTATGCTACAGTTGATCTACTATTTGGACAATCCAAGCATCACGGAGTTTAGTTCTCTTTATGAGCTCGACCGGACTTTTTACTCCATGCTCGAGTTTACAAACTGGTGTCTTTTGTCTAATTGCCCCCAAGCTCTGGTTACTAACATGGGTGTCTTCTTGGGATGGTATGCAAAGGCAAAGAAAATCAATTAGTTTATATAGTCTTTTGTATTGGTAACGTGATTTTCGAAATATTAATGTTTTGCAAGTTTCATAGTGATGAAAATATTTTGCACTAGTCTTTCATAATCGAGTAAAATTTGTAATGATTGTACACTTGCATGATGACTGGATAACAGACTTCAGTGTAGGATTACAGGCGATGTTGTTACTTGTTGTAGGTGTGAGTTCACTCTGCCTCAAGAGTTTCATGTAATTGTTGATCTACCTGTTGAGTCATAATTACGTCAACAACTATATCGGTGATACTTGACAAGGGTTTATCAAAGAGGAGATCCGTTAGGTACTCAACGCTGTTGAAGGATTTGAAATGTGTTTGGCTTGAATAGTTCAATAAGAGACGACTTTTGTCATCTAAGAAAGCCCACTACAGAAGAACTATACTGCTCTGTGTTGTTTAGCACCGTTTATTCGACTATGGATTGCTTGAGGAGTCACGTCGAGATTTATTGGTGATGGTTGTTCCAACAGATTTCACCGACAGCACTATTCGTACCACAGCACCGTTCGGTCGCAAAACAGCGATACTGGTACTACGAAACACCTTCTGCGCCCACTGGTGTGTAGCTAGGAGACAGCAGCGTCCGTCTGAACCAACTGCAGTTGAGGTTGGTTAGGCAAATTTTCACCGACAGTGGATTTCGTCTTAGGCTTAACGCACGGTCTCAAAACAAGTGGATTGGTACTAAGAAACATTTATTGTATCGACTTATGTGTAGCTGTAGAAGAACAGCGTTCTTTTAAATCAAGTCAACTCGGCGTTGGTTTGTCACATTTTCACCGACGGCAGTTTTCATTTGAATTGCACCAGAAGGTCTCCAATCAACTGAATTAGTACTTAGAAACATCTTCTTCACCGACTGTTGTGTAGCTGGGGGAGAGCAGCGTTCGTTTGAACTTCCTCGACTTGGCGTTGGTTCCTAATATTTTTACCGACGGCAGTTTTCATTTGAATAGCAACGGAAGGTCTCAAAACCACTGATTTGGTGCTAAGAAACACTTTCTTAATCAACTGATGTATAGTTGAACAATAGCAGCGTTCGTTAGAATCGGCTCACTTGACGTTGATTTGTGATATTTTTATCAACAGCAGATGTCGCTATCCCAACACCGTTTGGTCTCGATTCAACTGAATTGGTACTGAGGAACACTTTCTGAATCGACTGATGTATAAGTGAAGAAGAGCAACGTTCATTTGAACCAGGTTGATTAGATGCTGTTTCTTGCATTTTTTATACCACCCTCACAGACTTCAATCGCAACGTGTTGTCTTGTTGTTACCTTGCAATATGTTCTCCAGTGTATCTTGTATCTACCGTGATCAGATTAAGTCGTGACTGTTTCTCTGTCACCAACTATAGTCGTTGTTGTTGCTCATCTCAAATGTCGACTTCTTCAACAACATCCGATCGCTTCACAATCGCCTCAAAACCCCTTCCACCGACTTCTGGCACTTAGATTACCTTATCCTCTCAGCCAAATCTTCTTATCGTCATTATTCATCGACTTGTGGGGTTGCCCAATCCTTGTTATGATTGTGAAAAATTTTAATTTTCGTCGACGCGATTTGCCCCTGAATCATCGTATACTGAGTTTCGGAAATGTGGATGCGCGCGTTTGGTGGAGTTTTTTCAAGTATAGGGATAATCAGCGAAATCGGGAATTCACACGAACGATGTTTGTGTCTCTCCTCGCAGGATCCTCAGGTTAGTGTTTCCCTTTTGGGTAGTGGTAGTGTGTAGCGTAGACCGTAATTGTAGCTTGTTTGAGAATTCTTTGTGAGGTATTATGGCTACCAAGGATTTAAATGTTGACTGACAGGGGCTGTATCGGGGCATAACGGGTGTTGCACAGTGCCAGCATTACGTCGTAAAGAAATTAGTTAACGTACTCGACGTTATTTGAGAAAATTATTAGGAGGTGAATTATAGCTCAAAGCAGTAAGTGGTATACACTCAACAAGTTGAAGACATACTATGCCAGTACATCCATTGACACACACAACATTACATGTAGCCACTACAGCCATGCCACAAGATAATATTTGTGATCGTGCAACAATGCCTTACAAAACATAGATGCCACTTTATTCATGGGGTGACTACCACTGGCGTACGATCATCACGGTAATGTGTAACCTAAACAGCTGATTTACTGCTCAACCACACCTTTTTAACCGAAGTTGGCCTGATGGGGGGAAATGCCTTTGATCGTGCCAACTTACCATGACACTGTTTTCGATAATTCTACCGACAATATCGTCATCACATAACCGTTGGGTCTCAAATCAACTGATTGAGTACTCACAGACCGTTTCTCTACCGACTGGTGTGTAGCTAGGAGAGAACACACCTTGTTTGAGATGACTCAACTCGACGTTGTTTCTTGTCTTTTCATACCACTGTCAGACAGTTCATTAGAAGCGCAATCGCAATCAGCTAGCGTGAATAGTGTTCTACAATGTGCGCTGTGTCTTTCCTAATCAGTGTTGCTCGTGAATGTGTCTCTGTCACCAACTGTCGTCGTTGTTGTTGCTCACTTCAGATGTTGAGTTTTTCAAACCCGTCGGATTGCTCCACAACATCGTCCACCGTCTTCTGGCGCTTGTATCACCTTATCCTGTTAACCAAATCTCTGTATCGTCAATCCTGGCCAAGTTGTAGAGTTGTCATTCTTGTTATGATTGTGAAAATTAATTTTCGTCGACGCGATTTATCTTATCAATCTCATTTCTTGACGCGTGATAACAACAGCTTCAGGACCAACAGGCCACCATGATCTCCTTGTATGGCCTGAACGACGTTCGTGAAGCTTAACTTGAGCCCCATGACTTATCAAGAAACTTGAATAGCCAACGCTTTGTCACATCCCTCGACAGTAATGCTTCCACTATCCCTTCGTGAACACTGCTACGACTCTACGCCCATCTCAACTGTCCCCTTCTCTACTACTCACACTGCCCAATTTCTACCAGTTCATGCTCCACTAATCCAACTTCCGAAAGTCTCGCTTGTTCGTCTATTTTTACGCGTCTTTATCATGTCCACTCTCGTTGCCGAATATGGCGCCCACATGGCGGTTCATCGCCTTGGACCGTATCTAATGGTACTCCACAGACTGCAGAGCAAATTCTACGACCCATTCGCTCGCTCGTTCAGAAAGAACATCGTGGGTCCACTCTTCAAGGAGGAAGCATCCCAGATCATGGACTCCATCTTGTCACACTTTACTGAAGACGAAACCAGAGAGCATTTCGAGGGTGGCGCATTTGCAATTGACCACGTTGAAGTCCCAGATGCCACAATTGTTGACTTGTTCGTATGCACCTTGTGCAACTACGCGTCCTCCGACAAGAAGACCTTTAAGAATCACCGCTCAGCCTGTCAGACAAAGTCCACACTGTTTCAATTGGAAACCAGAGGGTATTCATGTTTTGTTTCCAACCACAGGAAAGCATTCTTCTACTTTAAAGAAATTTCTGAAGAACCTGTTCCCCGTCTAAAGTTGTTCAGGACAACTGAAAACACCAACTACGACCAGTTCCTTGTCGACTTTGGCTTCGTCAACTTTGTGGACGACAAGACTCATTTCATACCCGATGAAAACGACCCTGATTACAAACTGTTTCGCTCCCTTTGTGCACAGTTCTTTGTGGCAGAAAGACTCCACGTCCGACCCGACCACAAAATCGGATGTCTTCTCGAGGTGGAAGAGCTGGGCCGTTTCAGAGTCACTCCCAAGACCAAAGGCCATTACGGCAAGTTTGCTTCTCGCTTCATCTACACGTTGGCTCGTGTCAATTTTCCTGGCACCGAACTCAACACCATTGAACAGCTTCAAGCCTTCGCCATGCAAGTCATGGAAAAATACTTTGCCACCAAGGATGCAGAGCAGGCTCCGTTCCTCCACTGTCTCTTTGTGAGCTTTCTCAAGGACAATGACAGCTTTGCTCTGTCGCAATACCGGTTCACCCTGTTTGCTGCAATCCGTTTCTTCTTGGACATTGCAACTGCCGACTACTTGCTCGACCGTGCTGACTACAAAGCCAAATTTGCCCTTCTCCAAGAAAACACCAGGGTCATTGGAAAGCTCCAGCAGAAACATGCCCGCTACAACGAGTCTATGCCGTCGTTCCAGTTGTCTGAAACCAGCGATGGCCGCATCACCTTTGATGGTGTCGCCTACTTTCTGGTAGAGATGTTTGCTCTTTTGGTCGTCAGGACCTTGGCAGACTACAGGAACGCTGTCAAAGAGTACACCCCCGTGACTGTGGAGGACGCTTACAAGTTTTTTGTCGCCAACTGCAAGGAAGCGCCGTACGAGTCCACCCACTCCTTTTGTATCTTTGATTCTAGTAAGGAACTCGACATGTTTGCACGGACAGAGATTACCCGTTTCAAGAAATCACACCCGTTTGAAAAGGCCCACGATATGCACCAGGTCATGCGGAGCACCATGCTTTTATCGAGGCTCTTGTTTCTCTGTATCCAGCTCACAGTGGGTGCTCCCTACCGTGTCTCGGAGCTTCTCACGTTGACATATGCCAACACCACAGTCGGAAGGGGCCTTCTCTGGGACTCAGACAAAAAGACCTTTCGACTCCGTATCTTGCACAACAAGATCAACGCCAAAAACCACAAGTACAACACCCACATCAAGGTTTTGCCTGTGGATGTGTCCATGCACCTTGCACATTACCTCTTGGTAGTCCGGCTGATCGAGTTGGCCCTCTTTCGGATCCACCAGATGCCTCAGCAGATCAATCACACGTTTGATGTGGTTGCTGAAGACGACGACGACAACTTTGGGCCTCACGAGGAGTATGGCGACATGGACGACGGCGTTGTGTTTGACCACCACTACGCGTTGTCGGCGTTGGTGTTTGTGGGGCCTCGGGGCGGACTTCAACCAGTCCACATTCTTCGTACCCTTCGAACACAGTGCAAGCGACACTTGATCTACCACTACAACAACCGGTTGCTTCGACAAGCACTCGTGCACTTTACTCAGGACCTCCGCGTCAACTACATCAACAAGCGGCAGAATCTTACGGGAATCAATGCTGCTGCGGGCCATTCAGACGCCATGGCGTTTGGTCATTACGCATTGGACTCTTCCTTCAACGCGCCGTCGTGCTTGGTGACGCTTGACTTGGACATCTCCTACGAGTGGCACCGCCGCTTGCGCTTGGACGCTCCTCTGTACGCTGCTGCACCCAAGGATGTTGTTCCACGAGACTTGCTTCAAGAGACTGTCAGAGCACAGGAGTTTGTGTGCGACGACACGTGGATGGGCGTTGGCCGTGAGGTGTATGGAGCAGGCTACAAGCCTTTGAGCACGCAACAGCACTCGGGGATCTGCCAGGCCATCAACTCGTACAAAAGCATGGTGTATGTCAGTCCCACAGGCTCAGGCAAGACCGACACGTTCAAGATCCCCGCCATGACAGAGAAACTCTTGGGGTTGCCGTATGTGACCGTGGTCATTGTGCCGTTTGTGGCGTTGCTCCAAGACCTTGTGCTGAAATTCCTGCTGTACAACACCCTTTCCGTGGTTAAGCTTGCCCCAGGAAACTTGTTGCCTTGTGCTACAGCAGACATCATCTTTATCCAGGTGGAGCATGCAAACGCCATTGTGCGACTCCGAGAGTATTTGTGGAGCTGCAAGCGGTTCATCCGACGCATTGTCATTGACGAGGCACACACCTTGATCACGCATCTGGATTTCCGCAACCTGGTCAAGTCGTTGGCCGATAAGGTAGAGACCCACCTGCCGTTGTTGTTGTTGTCGGCAACGTTGAACAACCACATGATTGGCCAGTTGCAGCTGCAGATGCCCCAGCTACTGCATGCCATAGTGCTTCGAGGTTCCACCCTCAGAAAGAATATCCGCTTCACTCTAGACATCAAAAAGACCCACGAGGCGTGTGATGAGTTCATCACCACCTTGGCGTCCAAGGTCTCCACCAAGATCGTGGTGTTTGTGGCATCCATCGCCCTCGTCGACGAACTTCTGCACAAGTACAAATGCCTTGGTTTTCACGGCAAGCTTCTGCCGCAAGACAAAACCATCAACTACAATGCATTCTCTGGAAAGTTGCCACTACCAGATTGCAACAACCAGATGATTGTGTGTACGTCTGCGTTCTCGCATGGCGTGGACATCCCCCAAATTGGTCATGTGGTGTGCTACGATGTGGTTGAATCAGCCACTGACTTCCAACAAGTTGTCGGTCGCATGTGGCGAGGAGAGCCGGACCGTGTGGGCGAGTGCTATCTCTTGGGAGGTATCAAAGACCCCAACTACAGAGGGTGTGTGACACGCATGCTCTCGTTCATCTTTGACGACGACGACAGCAACTTGTCGTGTGCACTGTTGGGCACGCCGTCTTGCTCCCTGTGTACGTCGCCAATACCGATTCCCCAGTCGTATGTGCATCGTGCAGCCGCTACTCCAAGACCTCCCGCTCCGGCACAGTCGCTCTACACCACCAACTTTGACGACTTCAAGAGACTCACTAGTATGTGTACCAAGTTTGCCGCCGTGGTGAAGCACTTGCGTCCTGTCGACTACGCATCGTACCCTGGAATAAACTCGTGCCCTGCGTGTGGGCTTCCTTTGGAGCTTGCAGAGAAGCTCGACGCTCTGCACACCAGGCTGCATGATCGGTTTTGCTCGTTGCGTTACTTTGTGGCCGTGCAGTTTATAGTGGCCGAGTCGGAGCGGAAGTTGAATGACCTCACTGAGATCTTGAACACGGGATACAGCGAAGAGCTAGCGCAGTCGTACATGGAGCTTCATACATGTACCATGGACTACATCAAAGGCGGGGGACTCTCACAAGTGGCAGAGTTCTCGGGAAACCTCTCTTTCAGATGCAGAGAATCAAACTCGGGCGCCTACCATCGAGCTTTGTACAAAGCCTTTACCCAGCAGTTTACTGAAAACCACAGCTCCCACCTTTCGGACATCACCAACCGTATCTCGCAAACTCGAAGTACGCCGGACGATATTGTTCACATGTTCCAGGGTCTACTTCGTGAAGCCAAGTTTCACAGGCCCAATGGATGTGGCGAGTGTTTCAAATGTGGTCTTTCGTTTGTCCATTTCAAAGAAGACAACCAATGTCTTGGGGATGTGCCGTTCTACGTGGTGTTTACTGCAATGGCTTCGAACTTGTTGCACAACTACTTGCTGTTTAGGAACTTGACTGAGCATTTCAAGGACCGATACACGTTCTGGTACCAGATCACATCTTCAACGGTGCCCAAGAACGAAGGAAAGATCACAATCTTCTCCGACTTCTTTGCGTTTATTGTTGAGAGACGCTTCAAAGATCTTTGTTTGGAGGTACGTGACAGGTGATGTGCCTAGAAGCATCACGCAGTCGACTAGATCCAGTCAAGAGTCTGTTTTTGTGAGAACCTACCCCAGTCGATCCAGGGAGACTTCACAGGTCACTCTCTGTAGATCTGTCTCTGCAAGACCTCAGACCAGGCAACCGTCTGTCTCTGTCACCTATCAGCCCAATTATTTCAGCCAACCGTCTGTCTCTGCGAGAACCCAGGTTCCTCCATCTACGCATAGATCTGTCTCTGCAAGACCTGAGATCACCCAATCCAGCCAACCGTCTGTCTCTGTGAGAACCCAGGTGATTGCTCCACCGACTGCGGTTCCTACACAGGTGGATACACCCCAGAGAACACAATCATCCGTTGCATTGTCACCTCGAACGATGGCAGAATTCGACGTACCATTTCTGGACCTGGACGACGAAGAGCTCTTTGTCGACAATTTCAGTTTGCCCACTCCGACAAAACAGCCCAGCGTTGTAACGAAACGTATTTCAAGCAACAAACGATCAAGGGCACTGGGAGTCTTGCCACTCCACAATCTATGCACCAATGAACCAGGCAATCCAAGGAAGCGAAATAAGAACAGATAGTAATATGAATAGGTTGTGTCACTTGTAGGGTGGCGGTAGGTAGTTTTGTGGTGTAGACGGAAAGGGTAGTTAACGTACTCAACGCTGTTGAATTTGAAATCTGAAACAGTTTATTAAGAGACGATTTATTGTCAGCGACGGAAGCTCACTACAGAAGAACTATACCCCACTGTATTGTTTACCACTGTGTATTCGACTATGGATTGCTTGAGGAGTCACGTCGAGATTTATTGGTGATGGTCGTTCCAACAGATTTCACCGACAGCACTATTCGTAACCACAGTACCGTTCGGTCGCAAAACAGCAATACTGGTACTGAGAAACTCCTTCTGCACCGACTGGTGTGTAGCTGGGAGACAGCGGCGTCCGTCTGAACCAACTGCAGTTGAGGTTGGTTAGGCAAATTTTCACCGACAGCAGATTTCGCCTTAACGTTAATGCACTGTCTCAAAACAACTGGAATAGTGCTAAGGAACACTTTTTGGATCAACTGATGTGTAGGTGAAGAAGCGCAGCGTTCGGTAAGTTCGACTCAACTCAATGGCTGTTTGTGAAATTTTGGCCTACATCAGTTATCGTCACTCCAACAACGTACGGTCTCAAAACAACTGAATTGATGTTAAGGCGCACTTTCTGAATCGACTGACGTATAGGTGAAGGAGACCAACGTCCATTTGAACTAAGTTGACCCGACGTTGTTTCTTGTATTTTTCATACCACCACCACAGACTTCGATTGCAACGCGTGGCCTTGCAGCTAACTTTCATTGTATTCTCCTGCGTCTTTTGTATCTACGGTGAACAGAATAAGTCGTGAATGTGTCTCTGTCACCAACTGTCGCCGTTGTTGTTGCTCAGCCCAAATGTCGACTTCTTCAAAGTTATCCAATCGCCTCCAAAACTCTTCCACCACCTTCTGGCACTTGGAGTACCTTATCCTCTCATCCAAATCTTCTTATCGTCATTATTCATCGACTTGTGGGGTTGGCCCGTCCTTGTTATGATTGTGAAAAATTTCAATTTTCGTCGACGCGATTTGCCCCTGAATCATAACACAGCTAATTACAAGCGGAGGGATGCTTACTAGAGACACATAGATGTTGATGCAAGTTGGTATACATAATTGGAGAGCCTTTGTGGTTGACTTTCCACCTGTTACAACTAATAAGCTCGAATCTCGATTTTGAATTTGCTTAGGTTCTTGACCAACACACTATGTTTTGATCGTTACTGATACAGAGATGTGACGCAGGATTGGTGAACACAGGAACATTACCAACGCTCTTAGAGCCCATATCAACTGTCACTTTCACTCCTGTGTTATACTGTCGTCGGTAATTCCACTTTTGGTGTTTTCGAAACAAAACAACCGGCGACGACCAAGTTGCAGCATTCAAGTCAACAACTGGGAATAGATTGAATAACCATGATTGGGTCTCACGAATATTGTTTAGCTGAAGACCAAAGGAGCTGGGGCTGCTGAGCAACTTGGACCCAAATATTTGGAGGTGCTTAACCACTTTGAGGAAGCAGTTGCAGCATTTGCTCTAACATTGTGCTAGACCCATGTTTAGTGCTGTGTGTTAAACCGACTCCTGCTTAGCTGAAAGTCGGGAGATGCCTGTGTGGATGAGAATCCCGTTGTTGGTTTTACGCATCCAATTTCCAGTTTCATGGCTTCCTGTTCAATGCCGGGTTTCAAATCAACCTGGATCGTGTTATTGGATGTGTTCTATATTAACTGTCAAAGGACTGCGGTCGTCACAATTACTCTGGCACCATCAAGTTGGTGAACTCAAAAGCGATTCCTATTCTGGACGAAATCCCGCTGATGAAGGTATCTGAAAAGTTGACTGTCGTGTTGTGGGATGCTGAGTATTACGTTTACCAAGCCGATTCTCCATGCGGCGAAAACTGACTGAGTAGCGGTTTAGTTTGTCAAACTACTTACTCACTACTTTTGTTTTTCGGATCGCAGGTCGTTTACACTAAACGATGGACAAACCAGGTGGCAGCGGAGTGAATACGTAGGCTGAAACAATGAGAGTAACTGAATCTGTTTCGTCTGACATTGGTGTTGGTGTTTGTGTTTGCTTCTAAGAAAATTATTTTTGTGAGTTGATGCCAGATGGTGTTAGTTACTGACACAGAGCAGGTATTGCCATTCGGTGACTAGGGAGTATTGAACAACGCATTCTGAGCTGGAATCAAGTCTTACCTCAACTTTCGTGTTTCTCCTGCTGTCGCTGTTCCATTTTTTGTGGTTGAGATTCAACGATCTCCCCAACAACCAGTATTTGAAGGCAAAGTGAAGAAAGAGCAAGTAGTTGATACAGAGTCACTTGTTTTGATGAACCCCGTTTAGTTGTGGAGCCTCGTCGGTCACGTTGTGGAGCAAAGTCAACTTTTGGTGCTTGAGAGCCCATGTCCATTTTTACACCTAGAATCTGATAGTACGTTCTACGTTTTGCTTGATTTGTGCTCCGCATTATGTGTTGCATCGACTGTCACTTGTTTGAGTCGCTGGACCAACGTTTGTCGGCGCTGCTGGAGGTTCTATACCTCAGTAAACAACTTCAAGTCACAAATTTCGGTGCCCGCTGACCAACACTTCACAGTGTGTTCTAAGTTATCTATTATATTGGAGAATACATAGAACTTCACACAAGATCAAGCGCAGCAATACCCATTTGCGTTGCTGGTTATCTTCCAACTTTTTCATTTTTAGCAGTGGTTTATCATTGATTCTGGCTGAAAAGTTACTGATACTCTATTTTACATGATGTCATCACACCCTCCAGTCCAACTCTCTCTATCGTTGCTATTGACTCAGTCGTGGGGAAGTCGCTTTTGTTGTGGAGTTTGATTTTTTCTCGCGACGGCTGGTTTAGATTGTATGGGAAATGAGAGCTGGAGCACACAGCAAGACTAATATTGGGAGCTCAGAGGATCTGAGATGTACAAAGGGATTGCAGTAGCTAGCAGAATCTAGTGTGAGCCAATTCTTGAGGGGAGGGTAACGGGGGTAATTTTGGGTGAGGGTATTGTGGAACCTGATTGACACAGATGGTGTGAACAAAGTGTCACCGCTGAGAAAATGCTACCAGATGCTTAATGACACTGTGGTACATGCCAGTTACTAATGAAATCTCCGAGGAGCTCTGTGAAGAGAAGTTGTCCGTCGAAGTGTCGCCTTTTCCAGACCAACTTGAAAGTCGACCAGAGGTCTACGAAGTGGCACCCAAAGATGACAGTATGTTCAGTGTGCACCAGTGATACTGCCCTACCAACGAAATGTCTCTCACTTTACGTGAAAAACTGTGACGTCGGTTTATGTTTCGTTGTTTTGATTCCGACAAGTGGACGCCGAGGTTGTAAATGTTGAGTTAGCTCGATGTGAGTTGGCACAGTCGGTAGTGGGAATGTTAATCTAGAGGGTTGTAACTAGCTGAGAGATGTTCGATCACAACTGAGGTTGCTGTTGGCGATGATACTTGAAACACTTCAATCAACCGATGTTCAGTTTGTGGTGAAGTGAGTGCCTACGTTTGAGTAGTTTTGGACTCACTGGAGTACTGTGCACCCTTGTCGAGGAAGAAATCACAAAACGGTGCCGTTCAACAGAGTTGTGCTTGTCGGTGGTGATTCGATGAGCTACGAAGTGTTAAAATTGTTTCTATATCAGCGAAGCCGTGAAATATTAAGTAACAATCAGAAATCAAGCGGAAACTAGTTAGCTTACTCGACGTTGGTTGAAAGAGACACCAGGAATGGGTGATGATACAGAAGGACGCCTAATATTTTCAACCAAATAATACTCAATAGCAATGAAAAGCGTTTTATGGTTTTAGCTAAGCCTTTTTATGGCAGAGAGAATGTGAGTTGTGCTTTCCACAGGCGAGGAAGATGCTCAGTGAAGTTTTGATAGTTACCCAAATAGGCAGTCTGGCTTCAGATTAGTAGGGGATATACTGACCAATCACCGCAATTATGACACCCTGTTATCTCTGGGTAAGTAAGAACGGTGTGTCTAGGGTATTGTAATAAGTATGTTTGATAATTGTTGATTTTGCAGAAATTACCTGGAGAGAATTCGAAGTGTAGATGGATAAATCTAATTGGGAAATAGTCTCTCTTGCAATCAACTTGTTACAGGTACACTCACTGGCACTAGTCTTCGAATAGTAACTAGTTAGCGTACTCGACGTTGTTTGAAGAAAGTACCAATAGGAAGACGATATGGAATAGTAAGAGTAGGGTTATTTTGATTTAAAGAACGTCGAGTTCCAACAGCAGCAGTGTTATGATGTGTTTGAGGTCTGAGTATATGAGGTAGACTGTTAATTTGATGATGGAAAGCAAGAGTAAGAAGAAACAGTGGACCTATAATAATTACTAGAATAGGAAGTCAGTGGTCAAGTTAGTAGAGAGAATGTTATTCGATTGAGGTAATTATTATATATCTGCAATCTAAGAGAGAGGTAGGTACTATATCAAGTGCTTTTAGTGGAGTTGTGAAAGATGATCGAGAAGATGATATTGAGTATTGGATACTTTTTAAAGAAAGACGTAGTAGAGGAAATTATTGATTGTGATAACAAGAGTTGTATTTCTGTGATCCTGGTGTCTGGAAGAGGTTGTAGTAGCGGTGGGTCAAGTAGGGATTGGAATTTACGGAATTTGGCAGACGGTTTTTGAAGTTATACTGGAATTGTGTTTGAAAGTTATTTGAACAATTTACAAGAAGTCAGTCAAAAGAGTAATCCCAATGACACTATGGTTAGGCTTGCGTCGAAAAGAAATTAGTTAGCTTACTCGACGTTGTTTGAAAAAAATATCAGGAAGAGGTAATTGAATGATATAATGTTCAGTATTTCGTAGTGAATTATTATTCGATTGCTAAGAAAACACTTGTATGGTATTCCCCAGGTGGTATTGTCCGAACGACTTTTATTTGGACGATAGAATGTCAGACCAAGAAGTACTAGTGGACTAATAGAAATTCCTTATATAGGAAGTGTAAGATAAACTTAATAGAGAGAATGTTATTCGAACACATCGTATACTGAGTTTCGGAAATGTGGATGCGCGCGTTTGGTGGAGTTTTTTCAAGTATAGGGATAATCAGCGAAATCGGGAATTCACACGAACGATGTTTGTGTCTCTCCTCGCAGGATCCTCAGGTTAGTGTTTCCCTTTTGGGTAGTGGTAGTGTGTAGCGTAGACCGTAATTGTAGCTTGTTTGAGAATTCTTTGTGAGGTATTATGGCTACCAAGGATTTAAATGTTGACTGACAGGGGCTGTATCGGGGCATAACGGGTGTTGCACAGTGCCAGCATTACGTCGTAAAGAAATTAGTTAACGTACTCGACGTTATTTGAGAAAATTATTAGGAGGTGAATTATAGCTCAAAGCAGTAAGTGGTATACACTCAACAAGTTGAAGACATACTATGCCAGTACATCCATTGACACACACAACATTACATGTAGCCACTACAGCCATGCCACAAGATAATATTTGTGATCGTGCAACAATGCCTTACAAAACATAGATGCCACTTTATTCATGGGGTGACTACCACTGGCGTACGATCATCACGGTAATGTGTAACCTAAACAGCTGATTTACTGCTCAACCACACCTTTTTAACCGAAGTTGGCCTGATGGGGGGAAATGCCTTTGATCGTGCCAACTTACCATGACACTGTTTTCGATAATTCTACCGACAATATCGTCATCACATAACCGTTGGGTCTCAAATCAACTGATTGAGTACTCACAGACCGTTTCTCTACCGACTGGTGTGTAGCTAGGAGAGAACACACCTTGTTTGAGATGACTCAACTCGACGTTGTTTCTTGTCTTTTCATACCACTGTCAGACAGTTCATTAGAAGCGCAATCGCAATCAGCTAGCGTGAATAGTGTTCTACAATGTGCGCTGTGTCTTTCCTAATCAGTGTTGCTCGTGAATGTGTCTCTGTCACCAACTGTCGTCGTTGTTGTTGCTCACTTCAGATGTTGAGTTTTTCAAACCCGTCGGATTGCTCCACAACATCGTCCACCGTCTTCTGGCGCTTGTATCACCTTATCCTGTTAACCAAATCTCTGTATCGTCAATCCTGGCCAAGTTGTAGAGTTGTCATTCTTGTTATGATTGTGAAAATTAATTTTCGTCGACGCGATTTATCTTATCAATCTCATTTCTTGACGCGTGATAACAACAGCTTCAGGACCAACAGGCCACCATGATCTCCTTGTATGGCCTGAACGACGTTCGTGAAGCTTAACTTGAGCCCCATGACTTATCAAGAAACTTGAATAGCCAACGCTTTGTCACATCCCTCGACAGTAATGCTTCCACTATCCCTTCGTGAACACTGCTACGACTCTACGCCCATCTCAACTGTCCCCTTCTCTACTACTCACACTGCCCAATTTCTACCAGTTCATGCTCCACTAATCCAACTTCCGAAAGTCTCGCTTGTTCGTCTATTTTTACGCGTCTTTATCATGTCCACTCTCGTTGCCGAATATGGCGCCCACATGGCGGTTCATCGCCTTGGACCGTATCTAATGGTACTCCACAGACTGCAGAGCAAATTCTACGACCCATTCGCTCGCTCGTTCAGAAAGAACATCGTGGGTCCACTCTTCAAGGAGGAAGCATCCCAGATCATGGACTCCATCTTGTCACACTTTACTGAAGACGAAACCAGAGAGCATTTCGAGGGTGGCGCATTTGCAATTGACCACGTTGAAGTCCCAGATGCCACAATTGTTGACTTGTTCGTATGCACCTTGTGCAACTACGCGTCCTCCGACAAGAAGACCTTTAAGAATCACCGCTCAGCCTGTCAGACAAAGTCCACACTGTTTCAATTGGAAACCAGAGGGTATTCATGTTTTGTTTCCAACCACAGGAAAGCATTCTTCTACTTTAAAGAAATTTCCGAAGAACCTGTTCCCCGTCTAAAGTTGTTCAGGACAACTGAAAACACCAACTACGACCAGTTCCTTGTCGACTTTGGTTTGGTCAACTTTGTGGACGACAAGACTCATTTCATACCCGAAGAAAACGACCCTGAATACAAACTGTTTCGCTCCCTTTGTGCACAGTTTTTTGTGACAGAAAGACTCCACGTCCGACCCGACCACAAAATCGGATGTCTTCTCGAGGTGGAAGAGCTGGGCCGTTTTAGAGTCACTCCCAAGACCAAGGGCCATTACGGCAAGTTTGCTTCTCGCTTCATCTACACTTTGGCTCGTGTCAATTTTCCTGGCACCGAACTCAACACCATTGAACAGCTCCAAGCCTTCGCCATCCAAGTCATGGAAAAATACTTTGCCACCAAGGATGCAGAGCAGGCTCCGTTCCTCCACTGTCTCTTTGTGAGCTTTCTCAAGGACAACGACAGCTTTGCTCTGTCGCAATACCGGTTCACCCTGTTTGCTGCCATCCGTTTCTTCTTGGACATTGCAACTGCCGACTACTTGCTCGACCGTGCTGACTACAAAGCCAAGTTTGCTCTTCTCCAAGAAAACACCAGGGTTATTGGAAAGCTCCAGCAGAAACATGCCCGCTACAACGAGTCAATGCCGTCGTTCCAATTGTCTGAAACCAGCGATGGCCGCATCACCTTTGACGGTGTCGCCTACTTTCTGGTAGAGATGTTTGCTCTTTTGGTCGTCAGGACCTTGGCAGACTACAGGAACGCTGTCAAAGAGTACACCCCCGTGACTGTGGAGGACGCTTACAAGTTTTTCGTTGCCAACTGTAAGGAAGCACCGTATGAGTCCACCCACTCCTTTTGTATCTTTGATTCTAGTAAGGAACTCGACATGTTTGCACGGACAGAGATCACCCGTTTCAAGAAAACACACCCATTCGAAAAGGCCCAAGATATGCACCAGGTCATGCGGAGCACCATGCTTCTATCGAGGCTCTTGTTTCTTTGTATCCAGCTCACAGTGGGTGCTCCGTACCGTGTCTCGGAGCTTCTCACGTTGACATATGCCAACACCACCGTCGGAAGGGGCCTTCTCTGGGACTCAGACAAAAAGACCTTTCGACTTCGTATCTTGCACAACAAGATCAACGCCAAAAACCACAAGTACAACACCCACATCAAGGTCTTGCCTGTGGATGTGTCCATGCACCTTGCACACTACCTCTTGGTAGTCCGGCTGATCGAGTTGGCACTCTTTCGGATCCACCAGATGCCTCAGCAGATCAATCACACGTTTGATGTGGTTGCTGAAGACGATGACGACAACTTTGGGCCTCACGAGGAGTATGGCGACATGGACGATGGCGTTGTGTTTGACCACCATTACGCGTTGTCGGCGTTGGTGTTTGTGGGGCCTCGTGGAGGACTTCAGCCAGTCCACATTCTCCGTACTCTTCGAACACAGTGCAAACGGCACTTGATCTACCACTACAACAACCGGTTGGTTCGACAAGCACTCGTGCACTTTACTCAGGACCTCCGCGTCAACTACATAAACAAGCGGCAGAATCTTACGGGAATCAATGCTGCTGCTGGCCATTCAGACGCCATGGCGTTTGGCCATTACGCATTGGACTCTTCCTTCAACGCGCCGTCGTGTTTGGTGACGCTTGACTTGGACATTTCCTACGAGTGGCACCGCCGTTTGCGCTTGGACGCTCCTCTGTACGCTGCTGCACCCAAGGATGTTGTTCCACGAGACTTGCTTCAAGAGACTGTCAGAGCACAGGAGTTTGTGTGCGACGACACGTGGATGGGCATTGGCCGTGAGGTGTATGGAGCAGGCTACAAGCCTTTGAGCACGCAACAGCACTCGGGAATCTGCCAGGCCATCAACTCGTACAAAAGCATGGTGTATGTCAGTCCCACAGGCTCAGGCAAGACCGACACGTTCAAGATTCCCGCCATGACAGAGAAACTCTTGGGGTTGCCGTATGTGACCGTGGTCATTGTGCCGTTTGTGGCGTTGCTCCAAGACCTTGTGCTGAAATTCCTGCTGTACAACACCCTCTCCGTGGTCAAGCTTGCCCCAGGAAACTTGTTGCCCTGTGCTACAGCAGACATCATCTTTATCCAGGTGGAGCATGCAAACGCCATTGTGCGACTCCGTGAGTATTTGTGGAGCTGCAAGCGGTTCATCCGACGCATTGTCATTGACGAGGCACACACCTTGATCACGCATCTGGATTTCCGCAACCTGGTCAAGTCGTTGGCCGATAAGGTAGAGACCCACCTGCCGTTGTTGTTGTTGTCGGCAACGTTGAACAACCACATGATTGGCCAGTTGCAGCTGCAGATGCCCCAGCTACTGCATGCCATAGTGCTTCGAGGTTCCACCCTCAGAAAGAATATCCGCTTCACTCTAGACATCAAAAAGACCCACGAGGCGTGTGATGAGTTCATCACCACCTTGGCGTCCAAGGTCTCCACCAAGATCGTGGTGTTTGTGGCATCCATCGCCCTCGTCGACGAACTTCTGCACAAGTACAAATGCCTTGGTTTTCACGGCAAGCTTCTGCCGCAAGACAAAACCATCAACTACAATGCATTCTCTGGAAAGTTGCCACTACCAGATTGCAACAACCAGATGATTGTGTGTACGTCTGCGTTCTCGCATGGCGTGGACATCCCCCAAATTGGTCATGTGGTGTGCTACGATGTGGTTGAATCAGCCACTGACTTCCAACAAGTTGTCGGTCGCATGTGGCGAGGAGAGCCGGACCGTGTGGGCGAGTGCTATCTCTTGGGAGGTATCAAAGACCCCAACTACAGAGGGTGTGTGACACGCATGCTCTCGTTCATCTTTGACGACGACGACAGCAACTTGTCGTGTGCACTGTTGGGCACGCCGTCTTGCTCCCTGTGTACGTCGCCAATACCGATTCCCCAGTCGTATGTGCATCGTGCAGCCGCTACTCCAAGACCTCCCGCTCCGGCACAGTCGCTCTACACCACCAACTTTGACGACTTCAAGAGACTCACTAGTATGTGTACCAAGTTTGCCGCCGTGGTGAAGCACTTGCGTCCTGTCGACTACGCATCGTACCCTGGAATAAACTCGTGCCCTGCGTGTGGGCTTCCTGTGGAGCTTGCAGAGAAGCTCGACGCTCTGCACACCAGGCTGCATGATCGGTTTTGCTCGTTGCGTTACTTTGTGGCCGTGCAGTTTATAGTGGCCGAGTCGGAGCGGAAGTTGAATGACCTCACGGAGATCTTGAACACGGGATACAGCGAAGAGCTAGCGCAGTCGTACATGGAACTTCATGCACGCACCATGGACTACATCAAGGGCGGGGGACTCTCACAGGTGGCAGAGTTCTCGGGGAACCTCTCTTTCGGATGCAGAGAACTAAACTCGGGCGCCTACCATCGAGCTTTGTACAAAGCCTTTACCCAGCAGTTTACTGAAAACCACAGCTCCCACCTTTCGGACATCACCAACCGTATCTCGCAAACTCGAAGTACGCCGGACGATATTGTTCACATGTTCCAGGGTCTACTTCGTGAAGCCAAGTTTCACAGGCCCAATGGATGTGGCGAGTGTTTCAAATGTGGTCTTTCGTTTGTCCATTTCAAAGAAGACAACCAATGTCTTGGGGACGTGCCGTTCTACGTGGTGTTTACTGCAATGTCTTCGAACTTGTTGCACAACTACTTGCTGTTTAGGAACTTGACTGAGCATTTCAAGGACCGATACACGTTCTGGTATCAGATCACATCTTCAACGGTGCCCAAGAACGAAGGAAAGATCACAATCTTCTCCGACTTCTTTGCATTTATTGTTGAGAGACGCTTCAAAGATCTTTGTTTGGAGAAGTACGTGACAGGTGATGTGCCTAGAAGCATCACGCAGTCGACTAGATCCAGTCAAGAGTCTGTTTTTGTGAGAACCTACCCCAGTCGATCCAGGGAGACTTCACAGGTCACTCCATCTAGATCCGTCTCTGCAAGACCTCAGAACAGGCAACCGTCTGTCTCTGTCACCTATCAGCCCAATTATTTCAGCCAACCGTCTGTCTCCTCAAGAACCCTGGTTTCTCCATCTAGGCATAGATCAGTCTCTGCAAGGCCTGAGAACACTCAATCCAGCCAACCGTCTGTCTCTGTGAGAACCCAGGTGATTGCTCCACCGACTGCGGTTCCTACACAGGTGGATACACCCCAGAAAGCACAATCATCCGTTGCATTGTCACCTCGAACGATAGCAGAATTCGACGTACCATTTCTGGACCTGGACGACGAAGAGCTCTTTGTCGACAATTTCAGTTTGCCCACTCCGACGAAACAGCCCAGCGTTGTAACGAAACGTATTCCAAGCAACAAACGATCAAGGGCACTGGGAGTCTTGCCACTCCAGGATCTATGCACCAATGAACCAGGCAATCCAAGGAAGCGAAATAAGAACAGAGAGTAATATGAATAGGTTGTGTCACTTGTAGGATGGCAGTTCAGGTAATTCCGTGGTGTAGACAGAACGGGTAGTTAGCGTACTCAACGCTGTCGAAGGATTTGAAATGTGTTTGGCTTGGATAGTTCAATAAGAGACGATTTTTGTCATCTACGAAAGCTCACTACAGAAGCACTATACTGCAGTGTGTTGTTTAATACTGTGTATTCGACTATGGATTGCCTGAGGAGTCACGTCGAGATTTATTGGTGATGGTCACTCTAACAGATTTCACCGACAGCACTATTCGTAATCACGGCACCGTTCGGTCGCGAAACAGCGATACTGGTACTAAGAGACACCTTCTGCACCCACTGGTGTGTAGCTGGGAGACAGCAGCGTCCGTCTGAACCTACTGCAGTTGAGGTTGGTTAGGCAAATTTTCACCGACAGCAGATTTCGTCTCAACGTTAACGCACGGTCTCAAAACAAGTGTATTGTTACTAAGGAACACGTTTTGATTCAACTGATGTGTAGCTGGGGGAGAACATCGTTCATTCGAACTTACTCAACTTGGCGTTGGTTTGTCACATTTTCACCAACGGCAGAATTCGTCTTAGGCTTAACGCACGGTCTCAAATCAACTGATTTGGTACTAAGGAACACTTTTTGGGTGTACTGATGTGTAGCTGATGGATGACATCGTTCATTTGAATTGACTCAACTTGGCGTTGGTTGGGCAAAATTTCACCGGCAGCATATTTCGTCTTAGCGTTAACGAACGGTCTGAAAACAACTGGAGCAGTACTTAGGAACACTTTCTGAATCGACTGATGTGTAGGTGAAGAAGCGCAGCGTTCGTTAAATTCGACTCAACTCAACGGCGGTTTGTGAAACTTTGGCCGACATCAGTTATCGTCACTCCAACAACGTACGGTCTCAAATCAATTGTTTTGGTACTAAGAAAAACTTTCCAAATGGACTGCTGTATAGGTGAAGAAGAGCAGCGTTCATTTGAACCAAGTTGACTCGACGTTGTCTCTAGAATTTTTTTATACCACCGTCAAAGACTTCAATTGCTATGTGCTATCTTGCAGCTAGCTTGGAATATGTTCTCCGGTGTGAGTTGTACCTACCGTGATCAGATTAAGTCGTGACTGTGTCTCTTTTGTCAGCTACCATCGCTGTTGTTGTTCACTCCAATTGTCGACTTCTTTAAAGTCATCCGATGGCCTCAAAAACTTGTCCACCGCCTTCTGGCACGTGGATTACCTTATCCTATCAACCAAATCTTCTTATCGTCATTTATCGTCGACTTGTGGGGTTGCACGATCCTTGTTATGATTGTGAAAAATTTTAATTTTCGTCGACGCGATTTGCCCCTGAATCAAAACACAGTTTATTACAAGGAGAAGGATGGTTACTAGGGACTCATAGACGTTGATGCAAGTTGGTATATACCAATGGAGAGCCCTTGTGGTGGCCTTTCCACCTGTGTCAACCAATAAGCTTGAATCTCGATTCTGAGTCTGCTTATGTTATCGTCTATTATACTTATGTTTTGATCGTTAGTGATCCAGAGGTGTGACGCCAGATCAGTGAACATAGGATCATTACCAACACTCTTCAAGCCCATATCAAGTCTTACTTTCACAGTTGTGTTACATTGTCGTCGGTAATTCCACTTTTGGTGTTTTCGAAACAAAACAACCGCCGACGACCAAGTTGTAACATTCAAGTCAACAACTGAGAAAAGATTGAATGCAAATGCTTGGGGCTCACGAATGTTCTTTAGCTGAGGACCAAATGAGCTGGTGCTGCTGAGTAACTTGGACCCAAATATTTGGAGGTACTTGACCACTTTGAAGATACAGTTGCAGCATTTGCTCTTATCTTGTGCAAGATACTTGTTTAGTGCTGGGTGGTGAACCGACCCCCGCTTAGTTGAAAGACGGGAGGTGCCCGTGTGGATGAGAATCCCGTTGTTGGTTTTACACGATCAATTTCCAGTTTCATAACTTCCTGTTCATTGCCGGGTTTCAACTCAACATAGATCATGCTATCGACTGTGTTCTATATTGACTGTCAAAGGACTGCGGTCGTCAAACTTACTCTGGCACCATCAAGTTGGTGAAGTCGAAAGGAGTCTTTTTTAGAAAGAAATCCTGCTGACCGAGGTATCTGAAAAGTTGACTGTCGGGTTGTGGGATGCAGAGCACTTCACACAAGATCAATCTCAGCGTCACTCATTGGCGTTGATGGTTATCTTCCAACTTTTTCATTTTGAGTAGTGGTTTATCATTGATTCTCGCTGAAAAGTTGCTGATACCCTATTTGACATTGTGCAATCACACCCTTCAACCCAAGTCTCTCTATCGTTACTATTGACTGAGTCGTGGGGTAGTCACTCTTGTTATGGAGTTTGATTATTTCTCGCGACGGCTGGTTTGGATTGTACGGGAAAATGAGAGTTGGTGCACTCAGCGATACAAATATTGGGGGCTGAGAGGAGCTGGTATGTATAAAGTGATTGCAGGAGCTAGCAGAATCTAGTGTGAGCCAAGTCTTGAGGGAAGAATTACGGGTGTAATTTTGGGTGAGGGTATTCTGCAACCTGATTGACACAGATGGTGTGAACAGAGTGTTACCGCAGAGAAAATGCTACCAGATGCTTAATGACACTGTGGTACATGCCAGTTACCAATGAAATCTCCGAGGAGCTCTGTGAAGAGAAGTTATCCTTCGAAGTGTCGCCTTATCCAGACCAACTTGAAAGTTGACCAGAGGTCTACGAAGTGGCTCACAAAGATGACAGTATGTTCAGTGTACACCAGTGATGCTGTCCTACCAACTAAATGTCTCTGACTTTACGTGAAAAACTGTGACGTCGGGTTTTGTTTCGTTGTTTTGATTCTGGCAATTGGACGCCGAGGTTGTTAATTTTGAGTTAGCTCGACGTGACTTGGCACAGTCGGTAGTGGGAACGTTACTCTACAAGAGTGTAACTAGTTGAGAGATGTTCAATAACAATTGAGGTTGCTGTTGGCGATGATATTCGTAACACTTCAATCAACCAAATTTCGATGCGTGGTAAAGTGAGTGCCTACGTTTGAGTAGTTTTGGACTCACTAGAGCACGGTGTACCTTTGTCGGAGAGTAAATCCCAGAACGTTGCTGTTCAAAAGAGTTGTGCTTGTAGGTGAGGGTTAGGTAAGTTACAACTGATTAAATATGTTTCCTTCTCAGCCAAAGCTGTGGAGTACTAAGTAACAAGCTGTAATCAGCAGTTATCAAGCGGAAACTAGTTAGCTTACTCGACGTTGGTTGAAAGAAATACCTGGAATGGGTTATAATACAGAAAGACACCTAATATTTTGAACTGAATAATACTCAATAGCAATGAAAAGCTCTTTATGGTTTTGTCCGCGCCGTTCTATGCTAGATAGAATGTTGGTTGTGCTTTTCGACAAGCGAGAAAGATACTTAGTGACGTTTTGATAGTTACCCAAATAGGAAGTCTGACTTTAGTTTAGTCGAGGAAATGTTGACCTATTACCGCAATTATGACACCCTGTAATCTCTGAGTATGTAAGAACGCTGTGTCTAGGGTATTTCAATAATTATGTTTGATAATTGTTGATTTTGCAGAAATTACCTTGAGAGGAATCTCAATTGTAGACAAGTAGATCTAAAGGAGAATATTCTCTCTTTGCAGTTAACTTGTTACAGGTACACTCACTGGCACTAGTCTTCGAATAGTAACTAGTTAGCTTACTCGACGTTGTTTGAGAAGTATATCAAGAATAAGTAGAGACGAAAAGTGGACAAGTATTCTAATTCAACGATATCGGAAATTGGTAAAGAGACAAGGACGGTGCTTTGGAAGTCTTAGTAAGTTATGGAGATATTAGGTTTGACAAACAATGGCAGAGTAAGAATATTCAGTGAGATACGAATTATCACTTGTTAGGTAGTCAGAGGTCAGGTTATACAGGAAGTGTTGAATGATTGTGGTAATCTCGACAAGTCTACAATCCCAGAGGCACACAGAGGCTATTAAGTGATTCAATACAACTGGGGAAAGTTGAATTGAAAGTTGTACTAAGTTCAATGAAGGATTTGATAGAAAGTTTTGAGTTGATTGATGAAAGTTGTAATCCTGGTGTATGGAAGGTAAGGTGGTAGCAGTATTTGGAGAAGGAGTGAGATTGCGTCAGCAGGCAGGGTTAATAGACTGTTGATTACAGTTAAGATATCTTGGCTTGTGTTGATATTGTTCTGCGCCAAAAGAAATTAGTTAGCGTACACGACGCTGTTTGAGAGAATATAGGAGTTAGACCTATTAGAGTACAATTAATTCTAATAACACGATATTCAATGGCGACAAAAAGAGGTCTGTGGTATTATGGAGGTAGTAGTATGACAGAATGAATGTTAATTAGAGGATAGAATGTTAGGGGAAGAAGAAACAGTGAAGCAAGAATAACTACTCGAATAGGAAGTCAACTTAATAGAGAAAATCTTATTGGAATGAGGTAATTATTATATCTGTAATCTACGAGAGGTGTAGATACTATATCTAGTGATTTCAATGAAGTTGTGGAGGATTGTCAAAAAATTGGTATTGAGTATTTTGATACTTTAAGTTGATGACTTAGTAGAGGGAATTTTTGATTTTGATGTTAAGAGTTATGTTTTTGTTATCTTGGCGTACGGAGGAGACGGTCGAAGGTTGTTAGAGTGGATTTTAAATGAGTTGAAAAGAAAGTGGTCTTCCAATTATTGGTGCTTTTCAATCGAGTACTTAGTAGAGGATTTTTTTGTTGAGAGTGAAGGTGAATGTATTTTTGAAATACTGGAGTCCGGGGGATCGTGTTAATAGTAGTTTAGGAAAAATTGGGGAGAGTTTCTGAAAAGTCGACTTTTGATTTTTGGATGAAATTGAGTGAGAGAGTCAGTAGACACAATTTTTGAATTTGTGAAGAATAATGGTATATCCTTAATCCTGGTGTATGGAGGGTAGTTTGATAGTAGTTTAAGAGAAAATGGAGGCAGTTGAAAAAAAAGTGACCTCTTAATTTCTGATTATTTTCAAGTGAATACTTAGTAGAGGATATTTTTGATTGTGTTGATGAGAGTTGTATTATTGTAATCCTGGCGTACGGAGGACTCTATGAATAGTAATTAGAGTGCAGTTGGAGCGAGTTGTCAAGAAAGTGATATTCGTCGTCGTGATAATTTTCAATCGAAGACTTGATAGAGGGAATTTTTGAATCAAGTGGTAAAAGTGGTATTTCGTTACTCCTGGAGTATGGAGGAACCTATGATGGCAATTAAAGAGAAATCTGAGGAGGTCGAAAAAAAAGTGGTCTTTAAATGTTGATGATTTTCAGGGGATACTTTAGTAGAGGCAATTTGATGGCAAGTTGCAAAGGGAAGGCACCCCGTGTTCCCCGTATTAAAGAGAACCTTGGATGGCAAGATTAGTGAAAAAGGATTAAATCTGCGGTACTTAGTGTGGTCGTCGGAGGTGAAGAAGTAGGATGGTAATTGTACCTTCCCGTTGGTCGATCTCTTTCTAAGTAACACAGTGTGTTGCCTGTGATAAGGCGGCTTGATAATCGAAAGAATTAGCGAGATTGGATTAGTGGTTCTCGAGAGTCAAGACGGTGTCTGGAGAGAAGACTTTGAAAAAATTATTTTTTTGACCCCCGTGTTTTATGGTATCGATGGAGTTGGGGAGTCGGGAGGATTAGAATTTTGCAAGTAGTTTGATTGTGGGGCAAAAAGTGAGGAATATACGGGGTGCCTTTTTGAGGTGGGAGTTAGTCTCCTGATTTTTTTTATTTGGTGGTGCTATGAAGAGTTGGTGTTGATGATGTGTTAATGTGACCTTGGAGAGGTGAAAGATGTAAAATTGGATGAAATTGGTTGAGTAAGCGATGAGTTGTAAGAAAATTTATTATTATCTCGGGAGAGGGTTGTTGAAATTTCCTGAAAGTCTGTTAATCGGCTCTCCGGACCCCAGGATAGGTAAGGGTAGTGTTATTGTGGAGGTGGAATGAGTGTAATATTAAAATACAGGGGCCTTTTTACTGACCTTCGTGGTGTGTATATAAGCCTTTTGATTTTTGAGAATATTAGAGACTTATTTGAGAGGAAGTATTTTAATGATAAATGCAAATTGAAGATAGAGGTGATGATAATTATAGAGTAATTAGATGACGGAGATTTGAATGGTGGTATTTTTATGAAAATTGGTTGAGTCGTTGTGGCGTTGTTAGTCGAGTAGGAAAGTTGAAGTTAATTCGTTATTCTTGGTGATGATTTTTGATCAAAAGATGTTAGTTGTTTCTTTGATGTCTGATATGCTCAAAAATAGTCTTTTTATGCAAGTGAGATGAGTTTAGTATTAAAATACAGGGCCTCTTTAGCTGATGTTCGTGGTGTGTATATAAGCTTTTGACTTTCTGAGAAATTTTAGATATAAATTAATAGGTGGTTTACTTCTAGTAAATGTAATATGGTAAAGAAGGAGATAATAAATTATTAATATTTCGATGATTGTGAATCGAATGGTGGTATTTTTATAAAAATCTGATGGGTGATTGTCTAGGTGTAGGTTGTGTTGAAAAGCTGAAATTATTTTGTAATTCTTGGTGATGATTTTGGATTAAATGGTGTTGAGTGTTTCTTTGAGGTGTGCTATGTTGGGAAGTGTTTTTGTTAGGGAAGTAAAGTAGCTTTTAAATTAAAATTAATGGGCCTATTCTTCTGACCTTCGTGGTGTGTATATAAGACTTTGATTTTTTGAGAAAGTATGGAGAGTTATTTAAGGTGTGGTAATTTTATGATAGATTTAATATGGTGTATGGAATAATGATTCTAGTTGATTAATGTGAAGATGGGGAATCGAGTGACGTAATTTTTGTGAAAATTGGTGGAGTGGATGAGGAGATTTAGGTGAGTGTAAAAGTTGAAATTATTTAGTGCCCCTTGGAGATAATTGCCAAGTTAGTGGTGTTGATAGTTTTGTTTAGATCCGGGGTTTTCAAAAGTATTGTTTTTATGTAAATCGAGTAAGGTTAAGATCGAAATGAATGGGCCTTTTCTGGTGATGTTCGTGTCCTGTATATAAGTGTTTAATTTTTTGGTGAGATTTGAGAAGAAATAGGGAGAAAAATTTAGGGCGCGGCGGTGCGAAAAAATGGCGGTGGCGTAGGGAGAATAGGGCGAGTGGTGGTGGTGGTAATTTTAGTGATGAAATTTTTGGTGAAGATTTTAAAAGTAGTTAAGTGGGCGAAATGTAAGGTTGGGAAGAAGAATTTTTTTTGGTGGAATTTTGTTGATGTTGGTGTTGGGAAATTTAGAGATTTATTCTGGTGGAATTTTGTTGTGGGTGATGGAAATCTTTGAGATTAATTTTTGTGGTAGTGGATCGTGTTTAAAAGTTTTGAGATTTTGATTTTTGTGGTAGTGGATAGTGCTGATAATTTTTGTGATTTTATTTTTTGTGGTTGTGAAATTTTCGAAGAAATTTGTCTGAGGAGATTTTTGGCGAGGAAGTGGTCGTTTTAATCCCGAAAAGTGAGGTGACGAATTTAGTTTTTGGGTGCGCGCGCTTCAAATATTTGGTTCGTGGCGTTGGAGGGAGTGTCTTTTTTGGGACGCGAAAAAGTGAGTTTCCCACGTCGAGATTCCGTTTTGGGAAGGTAGGTTAGTAATTAAAAGAGTGGGAGAATTAGAGATAGGAAAAGGGGAAGTAGGAGAGAAGTAGAGATTATGGTCTCTCCAGACCCCAGGATGGAAGTGGTGAGTTAGAGTCGCGGAGTGATGGCGTACGGAGAAGTAGGTGGTGACGGGGTATGGAGAGTTGGAAGTGGATTAAGAAAGTGCCCTTTGGGTGTGAGGTTTCGATTCTGTGGTTGTCTCTTTGGGTTTGGATCGAAGTATATTTAATGAGTAATGTTTGCGAAAAGTATTTTCTGCGAAGAAAAGTTTAGTGAGATTCGAGAGAAGATGGGACGTAAGGAGTTAGGAGTAGGGATTAGTACGTAGGGGGTAGTTTCTAGTCTCTTCCGTAAGGAACCCCAGAGTTCAGAAGTAGGAGGTAGTCAGATGGCTAGATAGCCAGGACAAGTTACCCGGACTCGGTGCGGAGATAAGAGTCTCGGTCGAAGACCCAGATCGGGAAGTAGGAGATAAGGACCTCGGTCGAACCCGAAAGGGAAGGTCGTCCCCGACTCAAAAGACTTGTGGTGGCAGAAGTTTTTGCGACAATTTTGTCGCGGTCAAATCTGATTCTTGCGACAGTATGTCGCGGACAACCCTCTTCTGCGACGGTTCTATGGGGCTAGGAGGCCGAAGGTCTCCAGCCCCTCAACAAATTTTTACCTCGATCGCGGGGTGTGCGGAGGTCAAAAAAAAACGGTCCGATCTATCCTTCCTTATCTCGATCTATTTCTCGGCTCGATCTATTTTGTGTAGTTCGAGGTCCGATCTATTTTTCTATTTCGGGTAGTGTTTTCGTAGTTTGGGGTCCGCTCTATTTTCTGTTTCGGGTAGTGTTTTCGTAGTTTGGGGTCCGCTCTATTTTCTGTTTTCGGTCTATTTGTAGTTTGAGGTCCGGTCTATTTGTAGTTTGGGGTCTGGTCTATTTTGTGGTTCGGGGTCCGGTCTATTTCTCTATTTATGTTCGGTGTCCGGATGTTCAGGTGTTCGGGCTTCTGATTCTTTATGTTCGGGGGTTCGTATGTTCGGGTGTTCTGGCCTCTTGATTCTTATGTTCGGGGGTTCGGATGTTTCCTCCTATGTACGCTGGGGTCCGGATGTTTCCTCCTATGTACGCTGGGGGTCCGGATGTTTCCTCCTATGTACGCTGGGGGTCCGGATGTTTCCTCCTATGTACGCTGGGGTCCGGATGTTTCCTCCTATGTACGCTGGGGTCCGGATGTTTCCTCCTATGTACGCTGGGGTCCGGATGTTTCCTCCTATGTACGCTGGGGTCCGGATGTTTCCTCCTATGTACGCTGGGGTCCGGATGTTTCCTCCTATGTACGCTGGGGGTCCGGATGTTTCCTCCTATGTACGCTGGGGGTCCGGATGTTTCCTCCTATGTACGCTGGGGTCCGGATGTTTCCTCCTATGTACGCTGGGGGTCCGGATGTTTCCTCCTATGTACGCTGGGGGTCCGGATGTTTCCTCCTATGTACGCTGGGGTCCGGATGTTTCCTCCTATGTACGCTGGGGGTCCGGATGTTTCCTCCTATGTACGCTGGGGGTCCGGATGTTTCCTCCTATGTACGCTGGGGTCCGGATGTTTCCTCCTATGTACGCTGGGGTCCGGATGTTTCCTCCTATGTACGCTGGGGGTCCGGATGTTTCCTCCTATGTACGCTGGGGTCCGGATGTTTCCTCCTATGTACGCTGGGGGTCCGGATGTTTCCTCCTATGTACGCTGGGGTCCGGATGTTTCCTCCTATGTACGCTGGGGGTCCGGATGTTTCCTCCTATGTACGCTGGGGGTCCGGATGTTTCCTCCTATGTACGCTGGGGTCCGGATGTTTCCTCCTATGTACGCTGGGGTCCGGATGTTTCCTCCTATGTACGCTGGGGGTCCGGATGTTTCCTCCTATGTACGCTGGGGGTCCGGATGTTTCCTCCTATGTACGCTGGGGGTCCGGATGTTTCCTCCTATGTACGCTGGGGTCCGGATGTTTCCTCCTATGTACGCTGGGGGTCCGGATGTTTCCTCCTATGTACGCTGGGGGTCCGGATGTTTCCTCCTATGTACGCTGGGGGTCCGGATGTTTCCTCCTATGTACGCTGGGGTCCGGATGTTTCCTCCTATGTACGCTGGGGGTCCGGATGTTTCCTCCTATGTACGCTGGGGGTCCGGATGTTTCCTCCTATGTACGCTGGGGTCCGGATGTTTCCTCCTATGTACGCTGGGGTCCGGATGTTTCCTCCTATGTACGCTGGGGGTCCGGATGTTTCCTCCTATGTACGCTGGGGTCCGGATGTTTCCTCCTATGTACGCTGGGGTCCGGATGTTTCCTCCTATGTACGCTGGGTCCGGATGTTTCCTCCTATGTACGCTGGGGGTCCGGATGTTTCCTCCTATGTACGCTGGGGGTCCGGATGTTTCCTCCTATGTACGCTGGGGTCCGGATGTTTCCTCCTATGTACGCTGGGGGTCCGGATGTTTCCTCCTATGTACGCTGGGGGTCCGGATGTTTCCTCCTATGTACGCTGGGGTCCGGATGTTTTCCTCCTATGTACGCTGGGGTCCGGATGTTTTCCTCCTATGT